>CM060611.1:36253463-39180963 GCA_030578255.1 Tiaroga cobitis | reverse complement strand
GCTTCTGTACCTCTTCCCTGATGGCAAAAGAGTGAACAGATAGTGTCCTGGATGATAGGGGTCGGTGGTGATGTATCTTGCCTTCCTAATAATTCTGGTGTTGAAGTGTGAGGCTATGGTAGGCAGACTGCAGCCAGTGATCTTAGAGCCTCTAAGCACTACTTTCTCAAGCTGTTGCTTATCCTGACTGGTCGAGTTACCGTACCAGGACAGGATAGAGAAGGTCAGGACGCTCTCTATAACTGCTCGGTAGAAATCAGTCATGCCTTCCTGACTAACCCCAAATTTCCTCAACTGACGGAGGAAATAAAGTCTCTGATGGGCTTTGTTTACAATGAGACTGATGTTCAGATCCCATGAGAGGGACTGATGTATGGTGGTACCCAAGAAACAGCTTTTACAACATTTAGCTTTATTCTTATTTCAGTTTAGTAATTTCATTACTTTATTTATTTTATTTCAGTTAGTTGCCAAGGCAACATTTCTAATTTGATTTGAATTCTTTCAGCTTTAATTTAAATTACTATAAATGATTGTTAATCGTTATGGGTTTAGTTAACAAACAATAACAATGTTACCAGATTGAGAAAATGCCTTCAAATAATCAGGCTGTCATAATCGGGTTGGAAAACCAAATTAAGGTGGTACAATAGCTGGCTTACATGGTTAATAGCTAAAACCTAGTTATTATCTGGCTCATGCTTGTTTACGTGGTTGACTAGACTATCAGCTAGAATACCAGCTGTTGGGGCTAAGACCATAGTTAGCTAAACTGTTGAGAGCTACAGACCAATGGTACAAAGGTGTTTACATTTAGCAGACACTTTTATCCAAAGCGACTTAAATTGCATTTCCAGGTACACATTTACATTCTTATCAGTTCTTGTTTTCCCTGGGAATCGAACCAATGACCTTGGCGTTGCAAGCGCCGACGCTCTACTGTTTGAGCTACAGGAAAGCTACCTTTTCAAATGCAAACTTTTCAAATGAACTCCAAATGAACTTCGTGTTGGCCTTGGTTTTGTTCAATATGATTTCACAGCAGTTCCGTTATCGGGGCCTTACGTATTCTCAATACTTGCCATCTCTATAGTATACTGAAGTTCTGTTAACAATGTAACTCAGATATTTCAGCCCTGCAGACTTGATCTACAGTGAAGTCAGATTAGCGTCACTCTCGAGACCTGCATAGCCTTGCAGCCTTGGACAGATTTACATAATAATTTACACTTCGTGCATCTCACTTTGCCAACACGTTCGTAAATTCCGCTTTCTGGGAATGAGGACGCCGCGGTACATCTTGCGGAGGTCATGCTGCATTTCCCAACACCCCGCGTCTGCGGTACTTCCATCAAAAATTTTGAACAACATTTATACACAAGAGAACTAAATCAGACCTGGGGCACGTTTTTCTTTAATAATGTATTTTGCATGGTTATTGTGTTGGGAATAGCGCGGAATGGTCTTCGGTCCATCTGAAGCGCTCCGTCTCTCATATTTGCACGTGCCGCTTCTCTTCCAGGTGATTAGGCGAGAACGGGCTGAGAGAGAAATTGATTTGAAGTGGCCTCCAAGTCAATAAAAGATGAATGTTGGGCGCCGAGCGAACCGCCTCCCCTCCTCATACCCCGAGATAAAAAGCAGAGAGATTACTGGACATAGCGAGGAGCGTTAGCATGATGGAGCGGGAGAGGTTAGCAGCTAGCAGGGCAGTCGGCGCGAGACAGGTACCTCAGTGGCTTTAGATAAAGATTTGTGTTATGTTTTAGAGTCCATAGCTGCCTAGTCACATACCTATTAGAGAGAGAAGCTATTACAGCACTGCACTGACAGACCCCCAGGAGAGAACTGTACTGTTCCTGGGTAATTCCAGGCAAATAGAAAAAGCCAACAGCAAAATTATTTAATGGTTGGGTGGTGGGAAGAAGACTGAATCAGAGAAAGAAAGAGACAGACAGAGGATGGGGCTACAATGCTAACATTGTTGCAGTATCTCTCAAAATGTGCTAGTTTTACAATATAGGCTTTTCCTTCTGATTCACTATAAAAAAAAAGTTGTTTTTTTCGAACCATAAAAAACGACATTAAAGATGTGTAAAAGTTCTAAGTACTCTTGTAATTTTAGGTGTGATGAAAAATGTAGCAGCAGATCTTCCATATTTGTGACATACTGTACATCCGAGTGTAAAGGATTATTGAAAAAAAAATTTGGTTCTATGGTTTTATGATGATGCATGAATTTTATGATGATTAAATAAATAAATAAAAAATTTTAATTAAACATGCATGGATGAATCGTTCCAAAAATAAGACCTATAACATGCCTTTAAAAAATAGATAGAGTGAATTTTTAACACTTTTCCCCGACAAAAAAACAAAACATTTCTTAATGTAAAACACTTTTTCTTCATACCCACTATAAATACCACAGTTTTTGAAGTCTTTGTGAAGTAAAAACAAAAGAAGATTAACAATGTTAAAAACAAAGGAAGTTAATCACAGAAATGTTGCTAAGCATACCTGTCCTAATTAAATATTAAATATATATCTGCTACATGTTTGTTTTTTGAACACCTCACAACTTAAAAAAAATTATTTTGAATCTATCATTAAATATTTTTTGATGATACCGTAGATAATATATGTCACACACATGAAAACAAATGAGAAATGATCACAGGCTGGCAGTATATGCTAAAACAAACTATTAAAAATATTTTTTTGGTAATTGAAAAGAAGCTGACATAAAGTAAATATTAGATTAGATGATAATTAAAAAAGTTGCCTTGGCAGCAAATAGAAAAAAGCTGAAGCTGAAGTATTAAAATTGAAAAAAATAACACAACAATGGTCAAATGCATTAGCCATCAACATTTACCAAGGCATACTAACATACATAACTTATTGAGAGAATCAAACTAAAAATATTTTCTAAAAAACATGGTCTTGGGGACAGGAGACGGCCTGGTGCGGCATCTTAAGTGAAAATTAATGGGTGATTATTCCCGCCTGAAAATCACAGCAACAATCCAGCACAATGCAATCAACCCGTCTTTCTGATGACATTTGAGACAAGCCCAACCTTTTCCTCTGCAGTTTTTACCCTGAATGCGCGAATCATCTTGACTTGTTTGGACTGCCATTTCATAGAAGATATCAAATTAGCCCAGTGGAATTTGACTTGGAAATGAAAGGCAAGGGAATAAATAACAACAGGGGTGATATTTCTTACGAGGTTTTTCTGATTGCTCCAATTTGCATCACGGAAAGTGAAATGGGTGCTGGCTAACTCGTCAGCCTCCTATTCATGGTTGAAATGCGCTTTGCCTCATCTTCCCATTAGCAAGGGGTGAGGGGGGCGGAGGAGAAGTCCTTCATTTTAACTTTGAAGATAATTAAACACATAATGGATATCACTGTCACCGAGAAACTCCATAGCTCGTTTATCGGAAGCAGTATTTTGTATGCTAGCCAAATTAAAAGGCTAGAAATGTGCTTGTTACTAATTCATTCGGCCATTTAAAGGATGGGGAGTGATGCGCTGGAGTGGGTGAGCCAATCTGTTAGACAAAAAGTGCTGCATTTCCTCCCTGATTTATGAGCTCTTTTCTCTTTTTCCTTTCTGAATGGGCAAAGCGACTCCCTCTGTGATTCGAGGGGACGTAAAAAGTGCGAGGTGCGCCTTATACACTCTCGCCATCCTTTTTCTTACATTGTATACTGTAGGAGAGCTTGAGCTTCATAAACGTCATCACTTACTATTTTGATAATGGCAAAAAATATACAACACTGTGATGCTATGCACATGCTAGCGATAGTTGTAAATGATTCATTTATAATTTAATTTGTATACCAAAGCATCTGCATTCCCACATCCTTACCGCTAAATCCTCCCTCTGACGCTCCTCTGTACTGCATTTATGCTTCAATAATAAATGATGTTGTCCATTTTATAGCTTTTACCACAACAGCATTAGCCTGTACCTCATGCTACGCATTAGCATGCCCTGTTTTTATTTACATGTCAAATTTCTTAGCTGATTTGTTTAATGTGCTTTTGAACTTGACAGGAAAGGCCTCCGACACGGTAATGATCTCCATCATGGACTAGTAAAACTTTACTATCCCCATAACATGCCTTTCAGCAGGAGTAAGATAGTGTTCAGCACAGTGGTCTTAATGGTAGCGTAAAAGCTTCACATTTGTCTGTTGATGTATGGGCTTGCCTCCAACTCTCTTTTACTCTAATTTAATGTGTGAAAACTAATGGAAAAACAGTCTGGTTTTTTTTACCCACCCCTTCCATCGGTGAAACAAGCATTTCAGACTTCAACTCTCAATATTTGAAAAATTAATCGCAATATGTGGGATTCAAATAACTAACTGTAAAAAACGTCCAAAAAATATTTGGATACCTAAACCACATTTAAATATGTAGGAATTGTATTTAATTATATATAAATATATCAAACTAAAAAAAATAAAATAATAATAATAATTTATATATATATATATATATATATATATATATATATATATATATAATCAAATAAAATAAAATAAAATATTATTGAGAATGTTTCTTCAAGGAACTGCTGAATCAAGTCTCTGGAGAGGTGGTGCCACACCATCAACTACAAAATGACCATTACATTGTCGCATGCCAGTGCATTATGCAGTTAGACCAATGATGTTCTTGTCATCACACATCGAAGAGAACAATGTATACCATACAGCTCATGTCAGCTGCTCCACTTGCCAATTACATGGTATGGTGGTTCACGTGTTTGACTAATATAGATGCATAGTACAAGAAGTTCTTTATAGAAGGATCGAAACATCCCCAACTGCACTCTCTTAGAGCTCCATTTTTATAAAATTGTGTGCAGGTGTATCAATAACTGCAATTATGATGCTGCCTCTAATTATTCATAATTATTGTGACAAATTGTTATGCAGGCATTTTTGTAGGATGGTTCTGTCGGACTCCCTCTCCCCATTGTCCTTTTAATTGCACATTGTCATTTACCCTTGACTTCTTCCATAACGTCTGTGGAGGGGTGAAAACTGCCACATGCCTTATTAGATCTGTATGAAATCATCCACTCTGTGTGAAAAAAAATAAAAAATAAAAAACACTGCGAAAGCTGATCATCTTTCAGTCAGAGTATGTTGGGTCACCAAGAAAACATTGACTTTTGTGGGGGAAAGCCTACCACATGCAATACACGTGCACAGCATCACCTGTCAAATTCATACACGCTTTTATGAGATTGTAACTTAACTGCGGATTTACTGAGACATTTAATAATGTTATCAGAAGATGACATGCAATAACATGTCTATGAAACCCCTGTAAATCGGCAGTTAAGAAATTGACTTAGTCTATGTCCTTTATTTGGAAGGGGCTTAACATTTCTAATGGTGAGAAGCTTAGCATATCTAATTAATCAGAGTCTCAGCTCCTTGTCTCACAGAAACAGATCCTACATGGCCTTTTAGGCAAAAGGAGCAACATAATGGAAATGTAATCACATCAATCAACTAATTTTCTTTTCATTTTGGCCGTTTTAATGGGATTTAAACCTTTACATTTCAAAAGTGCTTATCCCTGATGCCCTTTCCTACATTTGAAACTTTTCATTTGCTGTAAAATGTGAAAAAAGTGCAGATGTTACCTGAAAAAATAAGTGAAGTCATTTAAGAAGTACAGAAAAAGGAAGAAAGGGTGGGACGAAGGGCTTGTCCTTTTAAAATAAAATAAAAAAGAGTAGAAATTCAATAGATTTTAATTTACATCACCGCTGTGAATCATGATTTACTTGGAAGCGAAATGTTCCAGGAACAAAATTTTCACACATGAATGATGTTTTATTCTTGGTAAGCGACCTTTCATTAAAATTCAAATTCATACATTCATACATATTCAAATGTTTGGGGTCAGTAAGATTTATATAATAATTGACTGTATTACCGTTTTATTATTGATCAAATAAATGTAGCTTTGGTGAACAAGAAACTTTTTAAACATTTTAAAAATGGATGTGCGTGTGTGTGTGTGTGTGTGTGTGGATTTAACGGATGTGTGTGTGTGTGTGTACACAAATACATTTTCTATTTCTTCCTATTACTGTACATTATACAAATCTTAGTTGCCCGCAAGCTGTTATTACATTTGTGACTTGTGTGTTTGGTTCGCTTGCATTGATTCGCTTTAAACGCTGGAGGCATAAGCGACACAAGCCTGCTGATCCGTTCATCAGGGCACCGACTGCCGGCATGGAGCATCCAAAAGGTAAATATTGTTTCAGTGGCACCGTTTTTAATGTGGGAAAAGTTCTTAATTATGTTCTGCACGGATAAACCCATCAACTTCGCACAAAGCATTCCTCCTCCTCATCCTCCTGTCTGGTCATCTCTCTCTCTCTCTCTCTCTCTCTCTCTCTCTCTCTCTCTCTCTCTCTCTCTCTCTCTCTCTCTCTCTCTCTCTCTCTCTCTCTCTCTCTCTCCTGCCCCTCCACGCCTGGAGGAGCAGGGAGATGCGAGCCTCAACGTGTCTGACTGATTACTGTAATTCATACACTTTAATTAGCTGCACAAACCATTAGCCACAATTAGACTATTACAGAATGCTTTGTGGCAGGAGCAAGCCTGAGGAGTACGTTTATCTGCTGGAGGGAGAAAATGGAGAGAGATACAGAGGCAGAGAAAGGGAGAGAGCGGGGAGGACGAGCTTTCAGTGGAAATCCACACAAGCGTGAAAATATTAGACCGAGCACTGATGCAGGGGTGTTAGCGAATTCAAAAGAGCTAATAATTTGACGGTGCCTTAAATGCAAACATTAAAGTGTTGGGACAGCCAATCAATTTGTTTGTTGTCTGTATGTGAGCTTTATTTTTAAAGACGGTGGCTCTGTTCCAAAACCTATAGTGAGCTGCCTTGCTTTCAGGCAGACTACTTTTAAGGGGCTGTTAACATGACACTGTTTTCAACTAAAAACGTAAAACTTTTTTTGCGTTTTGGCCGTTCAATTACGTTCAATTACATGACAACGGCGTTTTGTGGGGCCTGAAAACGCAAACTTTCGAAAACAGGTTTCAAAGTGCACGTTTTTGAATAAAATGTCTCCATGTAAACTACAAAAACGCAAATTTATTAAAATGGTGACATCGTGCGCATGCGTATTCAGTTTATATAGGTTATGCGGAGTTTTTCTTTACAAAGTGACCTCACCAACTGCTGGCCGGGCATGCATAATGCATACATCTTTCAAAAAAACAAACAATAATCTTACTGACTTACAAATTTTACTGACAAACTTAGTGCATAATGCCTTAAAATGCTACATAGGCAACTAGTTCTAGAACAGACCCATTGTGTTTCGATATTGTAATTGTAGCACCAAAAAAAAGTGTTTCAACTGAGAATATTTACACTAGAGTATTAGTTTTCACAATAGGTTGTACTGCATGTCCCTTAACTCTGGAGAAACAAAAACGAGAACAAAATTAATATGCAATATTAAATAATCCTCCCTTGGTTCGCTCAAGAACTTTTCCTCCACCGCTCTCTGTGTACAGTGGTGTCAGTGATGACAGTCTTTTATCTATCATGTCCTATTTATGGCTCTGAGCTCATATTTGAGAGGTTGTTTACCGTAGAGATAGTGTTGGACCACAAAGGCTTTTACTCAGACAGATATGAGCGGGAAGGTTTGAAGCACTAGGCATTGCACCAGCGTCACTAATAAGCTTCGGCAAGCGGGAGAGGGGAAAATTGAACAGGTGCAGTGCTGCATTCAGAAATCTGAACCGGAGGCACATGCCCCAGTGCTCTTATAAATTTTAAAAACCGATCGAGACCTTTAAAGGGCAGGGCTTGGCCCACTGCGGAGAGAAGCTTTTTCTCTGTTTCAGGCTTGTCAGAGCTAGTGAACTCAGTCATCAAAAGTACCACCATACGTCACCTCACTGTGAAACTATGAGCTTCCCCATGTCTCAGTGTTCTTCACAGGTAAAAGAGTTAGGTGACCTTACTTCGAGGAGAAAAGTCCAAGAAAGGTTATCAGAAGTTATGTCAAGTTAGGTCAATCACAGAGTTTGTCAAATAAGTCTTAACTGCCATTGGTAATGGTCTGGTGGTTTTTTTATGGATCATCTTCTTTTTAACACATCTTTGCATGTTTTATCCCAAGTGAGTAACACGGGGACAACTATTGATGGTAAGTTTGACTCACTTTCACAAATTGATTGGGTAACCAGGATAGAGGTACCTTATACACTATCATTCAAAAGTTTGGGGTCAGTAAGATTAATTCAGACAAGGACACTAATTAAATAGTGAAGGCATTAATAAATGTTAAAAAACTTCTATTTTAAATAATGCTGTTTTTTAAAGTTTCTATTAATAAAAAAAATAAAATAAAAAAAAACGCCCTGATTTTTCACGATAATATTGATCAGAACAACCGATTTTCGAAAATTGACAATAAGGAAAATGTTTCCGGGGCACCGAATCAGCAATTTAATTATTAGGCTGAAAATGTGCCATCACAGGAATAAATTACTTTTGAAAATATATTAAAATATAAAACAGTTAATTTACATAGTAAGAATATTTTATAATTTTCCTGTTTTATTGTATTTTTGATCAAATAAATGGAGCCTCAGTGAACAAAAAAATAATTATTTCAAAACATTTTAAAACACTTACCGAAACCAAACTTTTGAGCGGTAAGTGTGCACCGTATTTCCAAGTCTTCAGAAGGTATAAAAAAGCTTAGAATGAGGAAAAGACTGTAATTTAAGTCAATATTCATTGAAAAACAACATTTAATTCATCAAATCTGCCATGACATCTTCTTTTTCTTCTATATTTTAAATTTGAATGCAGATTTCAGAGCTTATCATGTCAATAACAACACAATTTGAGTCTGTTACTCACTCTAATCTATTGTAAGGTTTTCAGAATCTCTAAACTTTATAAAAAGGAGTTGTCAATGTTGCTTTTCTAGTTAAAAAAAAATCTATTGAATTCTGAATGCTCCACTCAAGTTATTCACAAATAATTAACGCATGTATTTTAGAGAATAATGAAAAATATTCGAGATGGAAACTGACAGAATTTGACAGAACACTGCCTCCAGCTCACACTTACTATATTTAATCTTTCATATATACCACAATGTGAGTGATGCCTACACAAGAACAGTTTGAGCTGAAACAGAAGTCTCAAGGAGGGCAGAGTTATATATTTCAGCAAGACAGTTTTGGCTGAGGTCTGAGAGATGGTTTTGGTTGGTTATTACAGGCAGCAAAATCAGTTGGTTGATAGTGTCAGTTACCATTAGCATCACAACAGGCTATAGATGAGCTCCAGTCTGTTGTTCAGCAGGAATCTTTAGAGAAATCACTGTAAGGCAGAACGGCAGGGCTGCGAGTGCCACAAGTTTGCTTGGCGGTTTTAACTATATGCTGACCCAGCGAGAGCTCCGGGAGATGCATCACATGCACAGGTCCATGTCAGCCAACCTTTTACCCTCAGCACATCTACAAGAAGTGGAAGGAGGGGTCCGAGTCTCCAACGCTCCATCATACAAGCACTTCATTCCCTCCACCCTGAAGGACGGAGGTTTAATAACACAGCTAAAGGACTGAAGCCCACTATGCAGCACAGCAGATTATATGAACGTAAAGATGCTGACGGACCAAAGAGCTGACACAGAGCCTGGGAAGATAAGTAACGTTATCTCTGAGTAAAGATAAGTAAAGGATGGCATGGAAAAGAAAAGAAAAGAGAAGGGAATTACGAAAAAATGCTTCTTGAGCAGTTTTCTAATCTGGCAGGAAAAAGAAGAAAAACATTGTAGTACCAGTTCAGGCTGTAGTAAGTCAACATATCCTGAAGTGCTCCTAAAAATGGCTCGACGCTAATAATCATTTGCACTCGGATGTGAATGGGTCTATCTACTATAAAGATGGTTATTTTCGCCCCGACTCCCTCCCCTGTTCGACCTTGAGTGATGATAGGCGCCTCGAGTGGGTGTATGCTATAATGTAAAGTAATTTCTTTCTGACTGGCTGGTTGTTAGAGATCTTCTACGCTCAAAGCAGAGGCATCTACAGCGGTGCTTCTGGGACAACTTCAGTGGCTGAACGTGACTCCATCTTGCCCTGTTCTCACATGGCTACATTGCAATTGTCTGGTTCACTAGAGCCTGTCGCTGTGTGGGAAAGGTCTGCTATTTGATGGACAGACACTCTTGTGCATCTGGCTGATCTCCCTCCCTGAAGCAAGCAGATCCAGCCCTCAGTTTATCTAAACTTATGAAACCATCCACAGCTCCAGGGCTAAGCCTGGGCCTAAAGCTCTAATCTGAGCCTGCTGGCTTGCTTCTGTCGACGCCAAGGAAAGAAATGGACTACATTTGTCTGAATTAATTTAGATGCAGTGCAAGTTTTAGAGTTTTTAGAGTTGGAGAGAGAGGTCAACACAGTGGGTTGCAAGAACAGAGGAAGCCGCAAGATACACTTTCAAAAAGTGGTGGTACTGACATCTAATTGTTTTAATAAATATTATATATAGAAATATTTTTTTTAAAGTTGCGCACTCTAATATTTTGTTGGACCACCTTTAACTTTTATTACAGTATGTATTCACTGTGGCATTGTTTCGATAAACTTTTTTCAACTTTTATTTCAGTCCAGAGTTGTAATTTTTCACCAAGATCTTGTGTTCAGTATAGAAGAGGTGAACGGCAGCATAAAGTCTGCTCCAGCACATCCCAAAGATTCTCAATGGGGTTAAGATTGGGACTCTGTGGTGGCCGATCCATGTGTGAAAATTATTTTGCATGATCCTTGAACCATTCTTTCATAATTAGAGCCCGATGAATCCAGGCATTGTCATCTTGAAATATGCCCGTGCCATCAGGGAAGAAAAAATCCATTGATGGGAAAGCCTGGTCATTCAGTATTTTCAGGTATTCAGCTGACCTCATTTTAGAGCCACACAATGTTGCTGAACCTAGGCCTGACCAAGTGAAGCAACCCCAGATCATAGCAGTGCTTCCACATGCGTGTACAGTAGGGACATTGCATTATGGGTGCATCGCTTCATGCGCCTATCACTCTGGAAGAGGGTAAATCTGGACTCATCAGACCACATGACCTTTTTCCATTGCTCCAATCTAAGTGGCTTTCTTAAGGCCACACAGCTATTCATTCCCAATCTCTTGAGTTCTTGTCAGAACAGTTCTTCAGTGCATGTGTAAATGCTCTTACTTTCACTATTAAACTAGCTGTGAGTTTTACTGTAGATTTTCTACGGTTTGACTTCACCAAACGTTTAAGTGATCTCTGATCACGGCCATTCAAGATCATTTTCCATTTTGTGTAATGGTTCACCACTATCCTTCCACATTTTAACAATCCAACATGATTGTTTGAGAAATGAGAAGGTTCCCATTGTGCCAGTTAAGTTTAAATAACATGTTGCCAGCTGAAACATATTAATCACTACAGGAATTATCCAATTAAAGGCTCTTACTTTGCTAATTTAAATCCAGGTGGCGACTTTTTTTAATTTATTATTATATACATATTATATGGTATAAAGTTCCCTTATAGGGAACCATATACCACAACGTGAAATGCCTTAAATAGTATTTTTTTTTCTCATAAAAGTATTAATATATCGTTCACTTAAATTACTATTTCTAATATAAATATAATTTTATGAATAATAATTAAAATTACAATTTTTTATCCTAATCAATATAAATTATATTATTATTATTAAATTAAATTATTATTGGATATTAAATATTATTTCCAAATAATACATTGATGGTTTTATATATAATTGTAACCCTTACAAATTTAAATAAATAAAAAAACATCTAACAAACTTTCTTTTACTGTTTTAACTGTACTTTTACAAAAAACTTTTAACTGTTTTAAAACATGCTATTTTTTTTCCGGAAAATAATATAAATCATAATCAAATTCATTTATTTATTTAAATGAAAATCTGTATTAGTGCTTTTTCCATTGTGTTAAAACATTGTTATATGGCAATGGTTATATTTTCTCTATTAGGCTACATCAGGTGAAGTTGATCAGTTAACAATTAATAAAATAAAAAAAAGAAACATAACAAAATGTGTTAATGGAGCAATTTTTTGAGCACTGCAGGAGGGGTTTCCCCTGTATGGACTCCGGTGGAGCCCAGGAAAAAATATCACGTCATGTGGCTTAAAACAAAGCAGTATATTATTGGCTACTTTAACACTACTCTGCTTCAATAATGCATTATGGCTACATTGTACCATACAAGGTTAAGTTTTCTCCCCCTGCTGCCACAATTTCACAAAATGGCTGTTAAGCTATTCAAAACCAACATTGTAAAAACTAACATTATTCTGCAACAGAATCCTCTCTGAAATAAAGCTGTTCACACCAGTTTGAGTTGAAACAAACACAACACGGTCGGCTCAACATTTGTTTGCGAGTCATTATTCACCATGTTTACTCTCTTTATTCACCCACCCACCGTCCCAGGAGGGTTGAGAACAAAGTCGGGAATTTTATGAATTATATTTTAGCTCTGGGCGCTCTCTCAAAATGCTCAGAGCAAATACGGTTTACCTTAATGGAACAGCAGTGTGCCACCTGCATGGTTTGAAATTCAGCTCCAACCCTTGATGGCTAGAGCAGAGACCCCAAGAACCGTAGCTTCGTGCTTCCCGAGAGCGGCCCACAGGTGGCCTCAGGCAAGGACAGGCCACACATCCTCTCTGACCCCCTCTGGAGGTGACCTAGTGACATTACCTGCTGTGTAAAAAAAGCTTTATGGGATGCCAAGACATTGTGTATCAGGGCTTCAAAAAGCCACCCAGGGAGGAGAGAAATGTTTTGAGAAAAGCTCAGGTTTAGAGGGCTCTTTGAAACACAGAGATGGTGGAACGGGTCTGCATTTTGCCTCACAGCTAACAAGCCAACGCTGATTTAATGCTGCTGTCACCTTAAAGAAAGTCCGCATTGAAAAAAAAGCACTTCAGATCAAGAGCGGAAAAAAGGGGTGGAAAAAAAAACATGCTTTAGGTTTAAAAAGAAAATAAAAAAAGCTGATGTCCTCTCAGCATGGTTATCACTTCCTTTATGAGCACAGAAGAAAACATGAACTCAGGAGCATCTTTTTTGCAGCTCTGCGGTCATTGAGAAGGGCAGATGCTACTAAGGGGAGGATAATTGGTCATGAGCTGTCTGAAATGTGTAATTAGACAAGATGAGATACTCCCAGTTTTTTTCATCCCTCTCTCTCTCTTTCATCACCCCTCCTTTTCCAGTTGGCAGTCTGAGCGCCTTAGTGTCAGCTTTGATCTCTGTTAAGGTTCTCTGAGCCCTTTCAGATAGGATCAATTTGCTGTTACACACATCACTCTTGTCTCTCTCCCCTGGCTACTCGCTTGTTTGTGACAGGCTTACGTGCATACAAATAATTGCGGATCTCAGCTTCGCTGGATAAAAATAAGATGCACAGATGTGAAGTGCATCCTCCCTTCAAAAGAATACTGACAGCTTACAAGAGAGAACTTTCACTGCATATACTAGAGATTTATTCACACAGGTGGAATTTGGATTCCCAGTAATGCACACACTCAATTAGGCACATATTAAATAGTCTGTTCTAAGTATGTTTTATGGTCACCATGATTTTGCTAAGACATGTTCCAGGATCAACATATTTTGTTGATCCTGGAACAACATTCCTGTCTGAAAATGTAGTCCTAACCTTATCCCTAAACCCTACCCATAACTTACCCCTAAAATCGGTGGGAAATGATAGGTAAATAACACTAATGTAGAAGCACCTAACCCTGGTTGTCAGACTAAACTTGACATAAACTGTAAATGTGTCCCTCAAATCTGATTGGTTGTCTGGAATGTTGTTCAAAAAGATGTTGCAACAAAGATGTTGATCCAGGAACATGCTGTACTTGGTGAAATCACGTTCACCATGTTTTCTTACCCCTGCTATAAAAGAGGATAGATTTAAAAATAATGAAAAAAAAAAAAAAAGTTTACAGAAACTCAAATGATGATATTGTCGATCTGAAAGACCAGTTCAATGCAGCATGAACTTCCAGTCTGGTCTGCTGTGTCCCATGACAAACAAAGTACAATAACAAAAATAACTTTCTGGTGGATGTAAGTCATTTACTGAGGAGAAGCAGAGCTATTTGGCTGTAAAACGTAGCTGGTCAACCAATTCAAGTATAGTCAAACCTGCTTAGCCAAAGAAGGCTTGGTTAAAAGAACAGTGGTTAAATGCTTAAAAGAACAGTTCAACCAAAAACCCATTCTCATGTCATTCCAAACATATATGACTGACTTTCTTCTGCGGAACACACAAGAAGATATTTTTTAAGAGCATATATAGGGTCTAAACAACTTTGGACAAAATTTCAGTTAACCTAAGAATCAGAGTAATGCAGATCTACATGAACAAGTTGCCAATGCCCATTAGAGGCTGGCCTGCAGTCAGTTAAGTCTTCCCTTTGTATCAAAAAACACAGAACAATCTAAGGCCCCATTTACACTGCATTGTTCAAGTGACCCAAATCCGATTTTTTCCTCTCATGTGGCACAGATCGGATATGACCCATGAACGTGTAAGCAGGAAAAAAACGCATGGATTCCGATTTTCTCAGATCGGATTCAGGGCTCACTCATATGTGGTAATAAATCGGATATGAATCGGATACGTGCATTTGCGTGCATGTAAGCAGACAAATCGGATATTCCCCAGTAAATGCGAGTCGTATGTCATTAAAAAAGTGACGTCAACTCAGGTGGACACCACCAACTGAGATCACATGACTTATTATAGGCGTGATAGCAGCGCAGTCTCATCCCAAGACGTCAACCAACTGACGCTTTTGACCATACGTCAACATCCGACGTTTTAGGGTACCCTTTTACGTCAGTTAGATGACGCTATCTAATCCTAACCCTAGCCCAGACCTAAACCTACCCGCGTCATCTAACTGATGTTAAAGGTAAAGCGTCAGTTGCATGACGCCCCAGGATGGTCATCTTACTGACGTTAAAGGGTACCCTAAAACGTCGGATGTTGACGTATGGTCAAAAGCGTCAGTTAGTTGACGTCTTGGGATGAGACTGTGTTAGTGATAGAGGACGAAGGATACACACAGTGGAGCAATGCGGAGGTTTCATGTCTTTTGAGTGTTTGGGGCGAAGAGACAGTGCAGGCAAAAATGCAGGGTTGTTAAATCCGTGTTTGAAGACATTTCACGAGATGTGGGGAGGCACGGCTTTAAGTGCTCGTGGCTACAGTGCCACCAGCGCCACCGCTCCCACCACACGCATCACGCGCTGTGCGTAGGGCACCAAGTGCTGAGGGGGCACCAAAAATAGCCTAATGAAAAATCAATTATCAAACTTCTTGTTATAATCAGATTCAGCGCGTTCTTCATCTTTCATCTTTAATCCGCAGCGGCGCCGAGCAGAGAGCACGTCAGAAACAGAGGACAGGGTGTGTGTGTGTGTGTGTGTGTGTTCTGAGCCTCATTGGTCTGTCACTGCTCGTCAATGTCAGAATATTTGAGATGACCAATCAAATCAAAGTAGGCGGGCTTTATGTTCACAGACGCTGAGCGCGAATTTTAACAGTGCAACTCGACGCTTCAGTGTACGGTCAAGTGCGAGATAAGATGTAAGTAGCTAAACTTAACTTTATATATTTGACAGGTTTTTCTTAGGTCATAAATGTTAAACGAATGACAAAAAATAATTAGGCAAACTAATATAGTTTTGTCTTATTTCGCCAAAATAGGCCTATGTAACATGTAGCCTAGTGTAATAGTTTAGGCTACTGTCATTGTGAGGGGACAAGAAACATGAACAAAGCCGTTTTCATTATGTTAGGCACAGGATTAATAATGAATGTGTACATATTGAGAATAAAATACAAATTGTAGCCTTTAGTAAATTAAAAAAATCATAAAGGAATTATGCTTAGGGCACCAAAATGGCTAGCAGCGGCACTGAGTGCCACCGTAAGATAAAAAGCTTACTGACTTTTAAAAATATTGTGGGAAGCAAAATATTAATTTTATCATTTTATTCGCATCTGCATCCATTGTATTTCGTGCTGTTTTACTTCCTTTTCCGGGTCAGAACGTCTACATTTGGTAGTTTCAGCAGTGTATAGCGTAAATGCAAAAATCGGATACGGGTCACTTTTAAAAGATGATGTAAGTGGGTCGTCAAAAAAATCGGATATAGTCAGAAAATCGGATTTGGGCATCAAGACCTGCAGTGTAAATGCAGCCTAAGGGTCTAGTCAGATTCCAACCAGGTACTGGGATGTGTTCGGGAAGCTGTATGGACAGGACTATTCACTTTTGCCAAGGGCTCTCTGGAGGGATGCCGCCAGGTTCAATGACAACTCTTTAAAGCATGATTTTGTGTTTTCCAGAGAGCTTGTAAACGCTCTATGAGGCTTTTTTTGCAAATATGTGATTTTAAAATGCTCTTTAAAGTGTAATGGCGTTGAAATTCCAGCTTCTTCACTGTTTAACAAGCTTCTACTCACCTCGTGAATGTCTAAGAGAGAATGGCACCCAATAATGCAGTCTACACATGATTGGTGCCAAATAACGTTAAATGTTATGTAGCTTTGAAGAGTGCGGCCCCCCAGCACGGGTTCACATCAGCAGACTCACATTTTCCGATTGCCCAAAGTGGTCTGCTCTCTCTCCGTTATGGACACACTGCTCCTGTCATATCTCCTCTCTCTTTCGCTCTCTCTTCCCCTGCGGCCTCTATCTCTACCTCTTCGCTTCCTCCATCTGTTTCCATGCTCAGCACAGTCAGGCCATGAGCTGGAACAAGTCTATCTGCAAAACCAGACTTGGATGTGGGTCTTATGGCCAGAGAAGCTCTTTCCCTGGTCCAGATAATTCCACTTTTTCCCCCCAGCCCCTGCAACAGAATAATACCCTTTTGTCACGCTAGATGACAATCCAAGCTTTGACTCATCAGCATTTTGTGATGCCGCTGCCACAATGAACCATCTGAGAAGAATCAGGAGGCGGCAACGGAGAGAATTCTGCATTATGCAGAATGGAGCGTATTTGCAACTATTGCTTGATAGGTTTGATGCCAATATTAAAATGTATTCTCATTATCCAAAACATCAGAAGAAAGGAGAGGTGAGAGGTCGGATGATTACAAGTCTTTGTGGTGAACTCAACAAGAAGCTAGCTGTCAATCAAGATTGTTTGCCATGCATTCTGGTCAGTTCATCATCTGCAGCCTTGACCTTATGCAAATCTGTAAGATGAAATCTATTTATGATGATGTGGAACAAGTTATTGAGATGCAAAATGCTGTCTTCCTAAAGAATGGCATCGTTCAGCCTCACACATACAGTATATTGAACATGGACATGAAAGACATAGAGCCCGCTCAAAATTCCCTACAGACTTAAAAATACGATATATATATATGATGTAAATATATTATAATATTATATATATATATATATATATATATATATATATATATATATATATATATATATATATATATATATATATATATTATATATTATATATATATATACTGTATATATATATATATATATATATATATATATATATATATATTATATATTATATATATATATATACTGTATATATATATATATATATATGCTGTGTAAACAATTACTCCAAAAATTACTCTTGCAAAACTGTAAAATGATTCAATATAATAATAATAATATTTAATGATCAGTAAACATTTTTTTTTTTAAAAGAAAGTCACAGGCTTTTATCAAAATTGAGTGACTCTGCCTCAGAAACAATTTTTTTTCTGCTGATGTATTCAACACTGCATGCCAGGGAAAATTTATATTAACAAAACTATAATAGCATCCAATAGCGAACTAAAAAAGTATAGGCAGAACTTTTACAGAATATTGTTAATAACTTCCAGCCTTACAGTGAATCTCTAGCAGAATGGGTTATGGGTTGATGCAAGAGTATTACTACTTAATTTTGGCCACATGCTGACAGTGCAGACCTGTAAAGATGTTTACAGGGTTTACAGTGTATGAACTACAGACCAATTCAATCAAAGCATTTCACAATAAAATCCTCAGACCATGTTATTTGGTCAACGGAGAGCTAGAAAAATGAAAGAAAAAAATGGCATTCTGCTATAACGGTGTCCTCATAACTTGCCATGACAAAGAAGTACAAAAGAATACAGCAGCATTTTTAGCCGTGTATGTACAACCAGCCCGTTCTCATCCTTTGGCGTCATACATGTGACGCTTTGTACATTTCGTTGAAATCTTACGCACATGGCATCCTTTAGCATTAATATGAGACGCAGAACCCAAGGCGTCATACAGGTGACGCTCGTCTAAATCCAACGCACATGGCATCGCTTAGCGTGAATATGAGACGCAGATCCCAAGGCGTCATAACCGTACCCTACCCCAGACCTAAACCTACCCATAACAGTGCGTGTTATATTGACGCTAAAGGATGCCATGTGCGTAAGATTTCGACGAAATGTCATATGGCGTCACCTATATGACGCCAAAGGATGAGAATGCGTTGGTACAACAGAAGGTTTAGGCCATGTCCATAATACGTTCTCATCGTTTTGGCCTTCCGCCCACACTGAGACGGCATTTTTATGAATGAAAACTAACTTTTTGAAAAACGCTCTCCAAAGTGGACAAATTTGAAAACGCCGTTTTCGCATTGTAGTGTGGACTGTCAAAACGGAGGTGTTTAAAAACGATGACGTAAGTTTAGTCATGTGACGCATTTTGTACCAGTAGATATCCATGTATAGCAGTATTGGTATATATATATATATCCAAAAGTTTCTCATCCACACTGAAACGTCGGAAATCGGCTGAAAAAGCTAGTGTGGACGGAGAGCGTTTTTAAACGAAAACACCGTTTTCAAATGTATCCGGATTAATGTAGACGTAGGCTTAGAGTCCTATTCAGCTATATGTTTAAAATAATTTAAGGCTATTTACAGTTTCAAATCTATGGACAGAAGCCTTGGCAGGCTTTTGATTTCCAAAGAAAATTATTTTGACCTGTCCCTCACCGACTTGTCCAAATCAAAGAATTCATACAGTTTGTAACTACATAACTTCAAAAAGCTTCATATTCCTGCATTTGTATAACTGTTACTCAATTAAAGATTATACACTTTGCTGCAATGGAATCTTAAATAAATGCAATAAAAGGAATTACGTAAAGATGTTTGATATTCTCAACTGATTATTCAGACAAACTGACTGCATGTTTGACTGTTTATTTTAGCAGTTCCTAGCAAGGTGAAGGATGGCTGAAAGTCTACTTTGGCCAGCAGTCAGTGAAGCTATTGGGTATGTTCTACTTGACCTGCCATCCGTGATGTAACACAAAGTGACTGATTGCCCCCTGATGCTGTGCCAACCGAGTCAGACATTTCAGATTTTCTGCTTTTACCATTAAATCAGTGGGGGAAAGCGAAGCTCAGAGGAGAGACAAAGCCACTGATGAACTGATTGACATTTCCTATTGTGATATTTGAGTCCGGCCGCGCATGCAGGCTTTCAGAGGGATATACAACATCTTCCACACTGACCGTCCATCTCGACTGGAGGTTAAGAGAGATAGATTCACCTCAGGTCAGATGGGAAAGCATGTGCGTCATGAACAACAGACTCACCGACTGGAAAGAAAGAAAATGACTTTCAACGGCGGCACCTCGTTTGTCTACTCTCGTATCTTGTCCATTCCGCATTCCGCCCCATCTTTCCACAGTGTCATGGATTGGCACCCTTAACCTCCTCAGTCTGATTCGCCTGAAAAAACAAGATGCAAACAAGCTGTGAATATCGGCCCATACGCTGTATGCCTTTCCCCTTACACAGAGTAAACACTTCTGTGTGTCCACGGAAATTAGCATAGCTTGGAAAGGGCACAGCAATCCAGTTCTTTAAGCCCAGGAATACCTTTTGACATCGGACAAACCGGGTATGCATACAAAATCATTGAAACCGCAGCAGTGAGCAAGAAACAAGGCATATCGGCCAAACAGATTTTACAAGGTTCCACTTCCAATCATGTTTTGGCCTTTTAAAGCACCTTGTGAATCAATGATTGCATTCAACCCAAAAAGACCATATTAAATGATTCATGTAAGATCATGAAGAGATTTCAGGAAGAAAACAATCAAAATCCTTTACTCAAACAGGGGAAAATGTGTTAGGATTTGAAATCACAATGTTTGTTAGAATCTGTTAACAGTTAGCCCCTGTTGATGTTATAACTACACTAGTTGTGTCTCCAATGACATGCTTTACAATAAGCACTTAAACTACGCACTATTGGTGCATTCAAGTCCTCCTGGAAAGTTCATATTTACAAGTTGGGAAGTCGAAATTACGGCGTTGTGACTTCGCACGGTAAGTCACAAATGCCTTTTCTATGGAACATTCAGCAAGATTTTTAAACTCTACTTTTACAAAATGATGAATAAAGAACGTGCAATGTGCTTATTTAATTAATGAAGGTGCTGTAAATTGAATTGTTTTATATTCTATTGTAATTGTAAAAAACTATTTGAACATGCAACATAGATACTTTTATTGTAGGCTAAATGAAAAAACAAAAAAGTACATTTCAACAACTTTACCGCCAGTGCAGACGCTGCATCCATTGCATCTGACTTTTTTTTTCTTTCTGACATGCTCTCATCTTCCCACTCATAATTATGACTTTGTACGCATCATACTCTAGCAAGTCTGATAGCTCCTCCTACCCTTCCACTACGTAATTAAAGCTGCGGTCATTACGTGCATGAATTGTTTAAATACATTCATATTCCAGGTGTTGTACTTTTTATTGTTGGAATTTTCAGGGAACACACTACTCACACTATTTCTACTACAAAACAGCCTAATGCACAAATACGCGAATTGGGATGCAACTGAGTGATTGGTTAGCATGGCATTTACAGCTCAGGTAAATGTCTCAATTTTCTTTTCAAAATTGAAATGCCATGAAGCAAACATCTAGGTTGTGTACTCTGGGGTTGAATGCGCTAGCCTAACAACAGCCATGCTAACGAATAACAACAGGATGCTAACAGATCACTTCCTCCAAGTATACAGTATTAGAAACTGCTGGTTTATCTCAAACAACGCCTAGCAAAAGATTTCAGTACATACTACAGCACAATGATGTAACTACCCCATCACAGTGGGCTGTTAGACAGGGAGATTTTCTTGAACAAACGCAGCAAATCTTCATGTGTCAACTTTGAGCCTGAGGGCAAACTCTCTATTGCTCACTCTTCGAAATAGTTTGATCATCAAGGTCAAGCTGAAATCTTTACCTAAAGTGTGCTGGATTATTCAGTCGATAGGAGAATCGTAAAAACAACAAAAAAAATGCAGTGCACCAGATTGGAAATTTAAGGAGACAAATAGCATCTGAATGATGCCATGCATTATTGTGTCATCTCCATAGTCATCTAATGGCTGTATCACATTAATAAAGTGGAGAACGTTATACTGTAACAGATGGTGAGACTACATCAGCGGCTCAGGAGCTATTTATTAAATGCGTTATTAATTATTTTCAACATAATGAGCTTCACGGCTCCTTCTGGCCTGGGTGAAGGCGGTAGTGTGCCTTTTGCTTTATTTACATGGCTGCCTACCTTTGCTAGAATTGAAATCTCTCTGGTTGCTAAAATCGCATGGAAGGAGGCCATGACCAAACTACATCCTATTTTTAAAAATATCTAACAATTAAACTCGCCTTATTTAATAAAACACAAGCAGGCTATGAATATGTCTGTGATTTATGGCTATGCTTGACAAACCTGACACCTCACTTCGCTGTAAAGCTAACAATCTGTGATGGAACTCTTGCTTTCCAGCTGAGCCTTTCCCTGTGGGTCTCAAGGCTATAACCCTTCATGCCACCCCAGTGGGACGCAGGTGCGAGCCGGTAGAGAAGGACCACAGCACACACCCACCTTCCTCCCCAAGCCCCCTCTTCCGCCTCTCCTCTTCGCTCCCTGTAGCCCTCTATGGGCCTGGGATGCCAGCTGGAGGTGACAGTTTCCTCACCTGCCACAGGCGGCCCGCCACCTGCCAACACTCACCCCGTTCCCCCACACAGGTGGCGGGGGACAGCGGAGTCACGACTCCATGCCGCCCAGCCTGTCTCCCCTCCTCCCGCCCACCTCCCGTAACCCCCACCCGTCTAGGTTCATGCTCCAGAACTCTATCTCCCGCAAACACCTTTCACACTATCTCCAGTCTCATTTGTTGATTTATAGAGGCCTGGCCTCTTTGCCTTTCAGCATAGGCGTGACACGTGTTGGCCTCAAGACAAATGAACACGGTATTCATTTTTTTGACTTGGTCAAAATGAGAGGGGGAAATGTGCTCGTTGATTTAACACGTCCGAGGGAACCTCCATTATCTGCTGCGCTCGTGAAGGTAGCGCCACATCCGAAAAACAAATGAGGATGAAATGGTTCCAGAGCAATGGACTGCAGTGATGAAAATTCTGAAATGAGGAGGCAAAATCCAAATTTTTTGTTGTTGCCATCCATGTTACAGTTACATTTAAAGTTGACACATTTTCCAACATTACTTACACTATCAAACAAGAACAATACAATTACAATACAGTCTATTTTCAAAATAAATAATATTCTATTTTTTTTAAACCAAGTTTATTTCTCATCAAGTTAGTGCCTTCCAAGCATTTTTTACATTTACATTTTTACATTTATTCCATAATAATAAAAATAACAGTAACAAATTTAACCCTTAAACGCATACCTCTGACCAGGGACTTCATTCACTACTCATTCCTTACTCATTCATTTTTTAAAGTTAGACATAAACCTTCTTAGTATCTCAATCAATTCATCATAAACAATATAAAAAGTAAAAGTATGCCTTTTCACAAATTGTATAGGTCGCTTTATTTCTGCACAACAATAATTTAATCTTTGATGACTGAATAAGTGCAATTCAGCTTTAATCCACAAGGTAATGTTTGATTCACAATGATGAAGTGACGTTTCACTCAAAGCACATAACTATAGAACCAATTCTGAATGAGCATGTGAACGCCGTCAGCGTTAATCACAGGTTCGCGTTTAAAGTCTGATCATTTCGACGGAGGTGAATCAATCAAAGTTAACTTTAGCTGGAAATAACATTATTCAAGAACCGCTATAAAGCCAAAACAATCTCTGTTAGCTTAAATTATATGTTTATCTCTGTAAAGCTGCTTTGAAACAATCCATTGTTAAAAGCGCTATATAAATGAAGATGACTTGACTTGACTTGACTAGTTACCGCAGGCAGAAAACAAAAGAATAGGAAGTATCATCAGCAAAACTTGAAACGGCTCAGTGATTTACTGCAGAGCAAGTACTGAACGCAATCAAATATTTCTGTCACTTGATGGTGGATCTGGTGAAGAAGCTGTCAGTGATGAAAATATTGATTTTGAAAATAATAGTTTTGAGAATATGTTTGAGATCGCGAATATGAGCCTGATGCTGAATAAATGAGCTCTGACCAGGGCCGTGATGATGGTATAAAACATCTGCTCAAACTGAACCCTTCCAAGCCCCCAAAAGGTAAAAAAAAAAAAAAAAAGCTTTATTTTATTCTTCTATAATTGTTACTCTAATATTAGGAGTGATTTATATAATCGTGACAGGTAGAGATCCATCCTTGTTAGATCCGAGGCTATATATAGAACCGGGTCGCTACAGACCTGAAAATTTAATTGTGATTGGCAAAACATTCATGCGATTGCACCCATATTTTATTTGTGAACTGATGTTCAGCTGTTCTTTTTAAAAGTCAACTTATTTAAGGATCACCAGTCATCAAAGCTTGGTAAACACTGCAGGTGTCACAGATCCTGAGATTAATATACCTTTAATTTTACCAAGCTGATTGCTCACAAAAAAAGCCATTTCCGGTTTGATTTTGACATGACAAAGAGGTGATATCTAAGTGGGTGAGTCGTTTACTTCCTTTTTTATTAGTCTTTTCATTAACACCATTCAGACTGATTTGCGGACACAAAATGCGCACAAAAACAAAAGGCAGAATTTATTGTGTGAACAGAGTAATAGGCCAATCATATAGTGCAATGGAGGCTTTGCCTTCTCTAACGTAACTTTCCCCAATTCATTCTCAATTAACTCCTCACCAAACCCACAGCTCACTTTATTATCTCATGCAATTTTGGGGATTCTCTTGCCTCCTCGTAGGAAACATAGTTCCAGAGCCAATGTACAGATCTATTTGAATGGCGCTGCAATGCATAATGTTCCTGTCATGTCCTTATTTGTGTGCAAAAAAGGGAGTTTTCCAATCTGTAACCACAGTAAAATATAGTTGTAGGTCTAAATGTGAATGTTTACTACACCTTGTAAATAATAAAACGGGTACAAATTGTGCTGACAGGCCACTTTGAAGTAATTATCCTCCCCTATGTAGACATAAATAAATAAAAAAATAGGTCTACTAGGATGAATGGCCAAATGAATAAATATATAGCTGTACAATGCCCTTATAAATGGCATGCTGGCATCATCCTGTCACCCACGCCGGGATTTAATAATGGATTTATTGAGGAGGGAACGTCAGCTTTCATATTTTTATTGTGTTTGATAGAAACGTCTGAAATGAGTTGGCAACAAAAAAGCGGCAAGCAAAGCTGGACGGCTAAGTGCGTATCAGTGAAGATGTCACATTTTCCAGAACTCTTCTTTACGGTTGCAACCTAAAAGGCTTTCTTCGTGGAGCTTTGAAAAGTGGATTTAATAACCCACCTTGATGGAATACAGTATTTAAAACGAATTCTTTTGATTTCCCATTAATCCAATGAGACCACAACAACTGTACTATTTAAATTCGGTTCCGAACAGCCAAATATGCTGACGGCGCTGTCAGTTTGTTCTAACAGATCAAAGCTACTCACACAGTAGACTCTCTGTAGTCAATTGTATTGTAATATCTTTAAGCAGGACTTGTTTTGTGGCTCTTTTTCCTCCTCTTTTCCAATTGTGAGCTGGGGTCTGAACTGTGTTTGAACCACCCCTGTGGGAAGGTCATGGCCCAATGGATCGTTAGCTGTCTGTCCCACCCAGGGTGCAGCGTGGGGTGAAAAAGAACAGAATGGAGGAAAAGAGCGATAGAGAGCTCTCAGATTGAGAGTGCGTAAGCACTTCCATAATCCTCTGTAGTTTTGAATTGCAAAAGTTGCAAAATATTTCTAATTCAAATAAATGTTGTTCTTTTGACCTTTCTATTAGTCAAAGTATCCTGATTTCCACAACAATAATAAGCAGCACAACTGTTTTCAACATTGACATAATATGAAATGTTTCACCAAATCAGGATAACAGAATGATTTCTGAAGGATCATGTGACACTTAAGATGCTGAAAATACAGATTTAACATCACAAGTATACATTTCATTTTAAAACATAATGCATAACATTTAATGTTAAAATATAAAATAAATTTAAATATTCACAACTTTATTATTTATTTATTTTAAATCAAATAGATCCAACATCGTTGAACACAAGAGACATTCAAATACATTTTTAGAAATCTTGCCTAAACAAAACGTTTGAAGGATAGTGTAGATCCAGATGTCTATTGGATGTGTAAGCATTTCGAAGATTTTTTTTGAGTGCTTGCTAATCTGACTTTATTTTTTAAAAGCATATTTGACAGTTTAATTAACAGGTTGGCTACTTCTGATGTGCACAGCCTAAAATTAGGACCTTTCCAAGTTGGCCGTGCTGTGCCATTCCAGACTGGTGAAATGTGGAATACAGAATAGCGATATTGACAAGTTTTCTGTGTCAATTATGAGGTCAAATCTATGCAAATAAGCTTTTTTAAAGATGTTTCCCATCTGAAAAAACGTATTGTCCTAAGGTTGTTTGCTGGTCTCAAAGATTTGTCCACATTTGTTCAGCCACGAGTGCCAAAATCCCTATAAAATAAGCAAAGCAGACCGGCCTAGCCAGCTAACCACTTTAGGCTTGTTTTAGCAAATGTTTCAGTAGCGTTATCAGATGTTTATGGCGCTTTTATAGAATCTGTGGCTTTCCAGATCAGCTCATCCACAAATATAATAGCAATAACTGTGTGCCAGGCTGTGATCTTAACAGATACAGATTACTTTAGCATTCACTTCTCTTTGCCTCCCATAAACATAGCATCATTTCTAGTGTTCGTTTCCTCACGCCATACAGTTTTTCAGTAGCTTTTTCAAGTAAACACAGGTCTTGAAATATTCATGAATTACTAACAGATGTCTCTTGGCCTGGTTTACTGAGCATACTATGCTAAATAAGTAAATACAATTAGCTGTTTTACTCTGAGAGTTTCAATTCAAAGCACTAGATCTAATTTGCTAGGCTAGTTTTGCTTCGAGCACACCTCTTAGGGCTATCAGAAAACTTTTCTCTGTGTTTTCCCTCCTCCATACAGAACTAATGTTACCCTCCAGCCTGCTAATGTGCTGCTAGGGAGCGGTGAAGCGCTTCCAAGCTCTCGACTATTCATGCCGTGCAACCATGCTTAACAAAACCTGGCCTCCCAAATCAGCCAAGTTTTCTGTTTTCCGAATGCCTCAGGGCCTTCAGTCATTCATTTTGCGCATAAAATTTAGCATCTGTTTATGGATACATCATGCGGCTCTTGAATTTAACACCAATGGCTTCTGTTTTTACTAATTATTTTTCTCTTATAGGCAAATTTGTAATATTACACAGCCACTGCCTCACCTAAAACTCTTCAATCCTGGTCATTTGTATTTCTATTGATGGAAGTTTAGTGAAGCAGCATGGAAGCTGTTGTGGTGCAACTCAAACGCCGGGCTCCAGTCCAAACTTTCCTCAAACATGACAGCTCATCCCCTGGTGAGGACAGACCTGCTGCTGCCATTCCACTTCTATTACCAGGAGAGTCACACTGCACACATGGATGAAGACATGAAAACCATTTTACGGCAGACCGGGGCCAAACATGTGTGCTGTGGCCCACTGGTTGCCATGTTGCTTTTAAGCCCGCAAGTAAGCAAAGCATGCATGCACGCCAAGTCAGCAGTAATAGATGCTTGAGGTCTCAAAGGAAACACGTCCTGCTATCCACAAAATAAATAACATCTGTATGCTGCCAGAAACAGTGCATGGTGTTCAAAATTAAATGTTTTATGTGGCATTCCTTTATAATTTAAAACAAATATTCCCATTATAGCAACAAAAAAACAAAACAAAAAAAAAGAAAGGGTGAAATGAGTGCATACCAATCAAAACCATTCACAACTCTGGGGTCAATACTTTTTTTGTGGAAAGAAATTAATATTTTTCTTCGGCAAGGACACATTAAATTGAACAAAAGTGACAATAAATATGTGATCATGTGACACTGAATGGAGAAATACCTGCTGAATATTCAGCTTTGCTACCACAAGGATAAATTATTTAGTGGTGTGGAGGGTACGTGCGGATTATACGTTTGGATAAGATTAGTGGTGTGGGGTACGTGGGTATTACACGCCATTTAGTGCGTATCATATGCAAGTAAAAACTAATTTTTGCATTTAAATTGCACAATAAATGCAAGGCGTGCTGTCACCAATGTAAGCCCTCCGGTTCGACTCGCACTGTTCTGAGTGGGATTCGAACCAGCCTTTCCGGAAGACGGGCATGCTAACAAGGACGCTAAAGATCACAGCCACTAACATCAGTTGCTGGTGCACCTTTTAAGGCCAGGTAAGTGAGGTTTACTCACACAGCTCGTACTAGCTGCCTTCCATTACACTCACTCGCCTAAAACTCACTCCAACCCGGGTCACGGCACCAAAGTAACCCCTTTGGTTCTACTCGCACCGCTCAGGAGTGCGTTTCCCGAAAGCAGCGTTATCCAACTATGATCGCAATTTCCATTGAACTCTATTGGTAACGACGGAATTTGCGACCATAGTTGGCTTTGGGAAACGCACCCCAGAGCGGGATTCGAACTGGCATGTCTGGCAAGACTGCAACCTGTAATGTCAGTCGCTAGTGCACCTTAGGGGTTTACTTGTGAGGTTTACTCACACAGCTCTTACACTTCACACATTACACTTTAATAATAATAGTCATAATGTTACATATTTGGATACATTTGATTGGTAACAGCAGTTTTAATTTATATATATACTAATTACAAATGTTCTTCTTTTTCTTTTTTTGTGATTAATTAAGTTAGACGTCAACCTGAGAACGAAGTGTACAACACAAATGCTATTTCCGTGCCCTAATTTTACATATTTTACGTCACAACTTTAAAATAAAATAAAAACCCAATTTTTATTGTTTTTTTCTCCAATCTCAAAAAAGTTCACAGGCTTTGATACCATTGTATAAAAAATAAATAAATAAAAAGATTATATAATATACATTACAGTATTACCATTAATTTCCAGTGTTTTCCAGAACAGGAAAAATATGAAGCTGCTTGCCATGTTATTGTAGAACTTTCTATTGACCTCTGTGCTCCAAGCAAAAAGAAAAAGGACAGATGAATTGGAAAAAAGACAGGTAAGGCTCTGAGAGAAGAGAGAAAAAAGTGAGAGACAAGGTCTGACTGAAAATTAAGCTTCACATAAGAGAGGAAGTATGACACAGATGGTGGAGGGTGAGAGAGAGAGAGAGAGAGAGAGAGAGAGAGAGAGAGAGAGAGAGAGAGAGAGAGAGAGAGAGAGAGAGAGAGAGAGAGAGAGAGAGAGAGAGAGAGAGAGAGACGGGTGACGGGAGACGGGAAGACAAAGAGAGGGCCAATGAAGGCCAGGAAAGAAGATGCAGTAAGCATAGAAAGGCAGAAAATGAAAGGAAGATGGGCCGAGAGGACTGAGGGAAGGACAGTGAGTGCTAACAGCAAAGGGAAAGTCTGACGAAAAGGGCAAGAGGGGGTGTGAGAAAAGAAAGAGAAGCAGAGCAAGAAGAACTGGAGGGTCTTGTGGGGTAGAGCTCCCTCCCTGGAACAGAATCCTTCCCTGTCAACCCCCCACACTCACTCTTCTGCTTCACAGGTAATTAAATGGATTTCCTGTCTTGTACTCAGCGAGAGAACATGACCCAGCACTCTGCGAGAGCGTGTCGAAAGGCACTCCAGGGCTGCTCTTTGCGCCATCTGCATCCTTGTGTCCGAGCAAGGCCCAAAGCAAACAAGAGCTGTGCTGGGACTCGGAGGGCAGGGACCCATGCCTCAACACACAATGGAGCCGAACAGGGAAAGGGCCACTGAGCTATGGCCTTCGTGGACACTACCTGACTTACATCTGCAGGAGGGAAGGAGTTCTGGTCTCTGGTGGTGAGATGGGGTTCTTCTTGGGTAGTTCTTAAGTAAACAGGTGATTATCTGTGCCAAGTATTTAAGTATTACTAACTAATTACAAGTATTACTAACCCTAACCCTAACCCTAACACAAAAGACCATTTGAACATCTAACTGATTCAGGATTAGAAGAACTCAGGGTCAAATCTGGGTAATTGCAAATAGAAGCATTTAAAGTCAACTTGAAATGTTGTTCTCTTCCCATTGTAGGCTGCATGAAACAATAATGTAGCCCGAATCAAGAACAAATGACTCTTTTAAATCAGTTCTTTTTAGTGAAAATGTACAGTCCAATCCTATTTTCAAACAAATGACTCATTAGAACTCAATTATTCAACAGACTCGTGAACTTACTGTTTGAATCTGATGGATCAGTCATTGACTGAACTCATTGAATCTATCAGAGCAGTTACTGAATCATCAAGTTATACTTTCAATGCTAGAACATTTCCATAAAATACATTAAAAAATCATTTAGAATAACAGTTTGAACAATTTAAATCTTACTTTTTTGGAATGTTGATTACTGTATCTGGTCAGTTATTACATAAAATAACAAAAATATTATTGTATTATCATTGTAAAAAAAAATGCTTTTTTTTACAGATAATGTTTTAAAAACATAAACTGGAAATATATGGCAAACATTTTTACATTGTTCCCTGTATGATTTCCAACAATACCTGAAACAGCTATATAACATCCTTCAAATCAGATACTTTCGAAGTATCCTTCTGTAAAAAAAAAAAGGAAACATCTAAATTACCAAGTTTTATGTATTTCTCGGTGTGTGGAGATAAATACCGGTAGATTAAGATGATCGGCCACCAGATGATTATTAACACGTAGTGAGAAGGGGTAGGATTAAATAAGCTAATGCTTCTTCCTACTCCTTTTCGGACATGTATAAGTTAATATTGTTTTCTTCTTTTTAATATTGTTTTTTTTTTTGTTTGTTTGTTTTCTGTTTGGATAAATACTTGTTTGTTTGTGTTACTTAGTTTTTATTGTTAATGTTCTTTTACATGTTTTACAAATAAATAAATAAATCAAATAAAAAAAATCTAAATCAAATAGCTCTTTATGTAAATAATTGCATCACCACTTTTTACAGTTTATTTGAGCAATTGTTTTTGAGATGAAAAATGTAAAATGTAAAAAAATATATATATATACATATGGACACTACAAATGTATTTAAATGTAATCATATCAAAATTAGAATCAAATCAAAAGCTTTTGAATTGGAATCAGGGATGTGTTTTACAAAGTAAACAGGATCAATTCTAATTTCATGTTGACTTTAAAAGAACATGCGACCATGACGTCCTTACGGTTTCTGCAGAAATATCCATTCATAAACTTCACAAACTTTAAGTAATTCTCCTCTTGTCCCCCACTTTGCATTCTGAGCATTTGCCCAGAACATAACAGACCCGTCAAGCGACTGTGAGAAACAACCACAATTACAATGCCAGAGGTGGTGCTTGCAATTTCACAGCTCTAACAAGCTTACCATCAAGTAGCAATCTCAATCACTGCTCAGGTTCCTGTATTCATTAAGGGCCAGTTCCAAATGAGAGCCACTATATTGAAAGAAATGCCGAGCAGCGGCTGATTGGCCCATGCTGAGGGAGGGGCCATGTTGCCAGATTGTGGGTAAATAGACATTGGAGGCTGCTGCCACACACACTTGGAATTTCTATGGGGGAACAAAACGTATGCAAATGAGGACCTTGACCCGAATCAAATCCCCGACCTGTTCGTTAATTGCAAATTACAGACTGCGGCACCCCAATCAGTGGCCTTTTAACGTAAGATTCTCGACTCATTCTTCGCACACGTTGGAAAATAAAAGAGAGGAACGTTCTGCCATCAAGCATGCATTTGTTATTCACGATGGTGGTGATTAGAAAGGGTTTGGCCGGTGGTCTGAAATGTTGAAGCAGGGGTGGCAGAGGCTTTTGATACTGGCACGGACCGCAGGCTGAAGCTCAATGGCGAAATGGAGCATTACAAAGGCGTGAAGCGTCTAGCCCAGGATTTTGGTATCATCATCAATCCCAAGGGTCAAGGTTTGGCTGATTAGCCCTGGCTAACTACACCATCTGACCCAAAAAAGCATCTTTTCCAACTGACAGCCATTCGAAATTAGCAGTGAAACATTTTGCAAGCAACATACAGTATATCTTATATCATAGAAGATGATTTTCCAGTGCCTTATTCTTTTTTGGAGTGTAAAATCATACAATGGATTTTCACAAATGGGTTGATGCCACAGCTCATAGGGATGCACCAATTTTAAAATTACAGCCAAACGAAATGGAATGAAATCAAAATCAGAATCGATATGAGAGCTGGTGAACTGGAATCAGGAATGTGTATTTTAAAAAGTCAAAAGGATTAATTCTGATTCCATGTTGAAGTTCTAAGTGAAAATATAAGCCAACAATTATTTATAACCAATAATAATACAATACTAAAATTAAATACCGTTCTGTCTAAAAACATTCAAAAAGTATGAAAACAGTACACATCACAGTATGAAAAAATGGATAATCATTTTGAGATTTGTTAAAGATTATATTAAACAGAGAGTAATTTGTGCTTTTACAAAATCAACATTAACTGAGCGGTAAGAGATGACAAAGGTAAAATTGGTGGGAAATTAGCATGCACTATTAAATATCCAATTCTGACTGACACTGGTATTAAAAAAAAACACTCTAATATTGGCCAATAACCATTATGGTACGATATCTTGCGCTTCCCTAAAAGCTCTGTAAGGGTTTTGGGACTATGCATTCTGGTGGTGCCATCATCCAAACAGCATTGGCACAGCATTATTTTCCTGCGGTTACAGAGTGATTACTCCCGTTTACATTAGCAAAGATGGCATGCTTCAAATCACATACTGCCAGGGCGTCCTTATCCAGATGAAAGGGAACGCTATTGGATAGCTTTCTCAGATATTACAGACCTCCTTGATCCATCCCTGTCGCTCTTCCAACAGCAACCTGATGTCATATTAAAGCGTTAAAACCAGGAGAACACCACAATCTACTAGGTCATAAATATTACATGACAGGCTGAGAAGCATCAGTTTGTTAAATGCAAATCGTCCTGACACTGCTTGTATATCCATCACTGATTTATCAAGTGCCTGTAGGCCTTAACAAAGCAAATGAGCTCACATTTTGATATTTTTTTTCCCTTTCATACCACAGCTGTTTCTCCTTTTATGCATGTTCTAAACATTGTCTTTTTCACACCTTTCCCCCTTTCTCTCTCTCTCTCTCTCTCTGCCTTTTTCAAGTCTAACAGGATGTTTCTCAAATGATTTTCTTTTAAGGTTTCACATAAGAGAATGCTCCCAGTGGCACTGTTTTCCACAGATACTAAGAAAGCATTCTTAAAATGGTGCACGAGTACATACTGTCTCCAAGTTGTGCACCCAGCCAGCACCCATGCACGGATTCTCAGTCTCACACGCTCACTCACACACAAACACACTCTTGAGAAGGCAGAGCTGTGAATGAAGCGATATCGTAACCTTAACCTATACAGCACTTCCCCTCTGTGAGTTCAGCCAATGAATTATCCTCTCAAGTAAATCCTGTTTAGAGGATAATCCTTTTCCCATCATCTGGACAGACACTTTCCGTAATGAAATGCCCTGAGGGTGTCCCTGTCAGTAGCCTCTTTGCCCCACTCTGTCACATCCCCCATCAGAGGAAGTTGGAGATCTCCACACACACTTCTATTTTCACTACACACACACCTCAATATGGACACTATTGCCCCACAGCCGAGTCGAGCACCATCCACCCACATCCTACATCTTTGATACACATGGATATTTAAAGGGGTAGTAAATCCCAAAATTGTAATTTTGTTAAAATATCATCATTTATTCACAATCATGGGATAAGGCTTTCAAGAAGGACACAAAAGTACCAAAAAACACACCAAAAAGGACACAGATGTGCCATAAAAGTAATGCATATGACTTGATGCATTTATACCACGGGCTGTTTAAATACTCGATTCTGATTGGCTGGAAGGTGTGCAGTAAAACCGTTTAATGCACAGGTAGTTCCAGTCAGTTTGATTACAGTTCGAAATTAATCCGCTACTATAAACATTGGTAACCATAGTAACACAGTTACACTTGCAAACAGAGAGACACATATGAAAATGTTTATTTAGGTAGGCTAAAAGGATGATTTTTGCATATCGTTTAATTTGTATGGTGAACATGGCAATTTAGAGAAATGGGCCCAGGCACTAGATGAAATAGAAGACTTGGAGAAGACGTTGAATGACAAAAAGCGGCACAAAGAATTAACACCGACAGAGCTAAATAAGATCGAAGACGACAAAGATGAGGTCAATTCGAAAAAGACAACTAAATGAGCAGTTAACACTTTCAGTGACTTTTTGCGCCAAAGACAGAACAATTGTGATTTCGAGACGACCTACTCTGCTTCTCTTTTAAATGAGACATTGCGGGAGTTTTATGCCTCTTTTAATGCATTTTAATAAATGTAATGTGTCTTTCTATAGTAATCGTGGTTAGAGACGCCGGTTTTATTTCGCTTCGCGTTGGGTGGTTCTTCGCCTCTACGTCGTGCATTAAAATCCTTTGCCGTGGATTATCCCTTACGTAGTCAAGTCACTATAGTGATTTATACAAGATAGACAGGAACACATCATATATGAGACAAATTCAAATTATGAGGTAAAGCAGCTCTCAAAAAGGCAATAGTGTCTTTATTCAGCTCTTTGAGTCAGTTCAATGTTGGTTCAGATGAGTTCCATAACTGTGTAAAGTTCATCAATTATGAAACAAGTTTAGTTCGGCACAAGCAGCTCTACGGAAGACCGATGTGCCGATGTTGCAAACATTAGTCAATTAACTAATTCGATTCAGTTATAAAGCAGCTTTGCAGAAAACGGTGGTGTCATCCAGCTCAATTCAGTTCAAGTTGTGTTCTCATCCGATAGTGTCAGTTGTAGTGTAGTGTCAGTGTAGTCAAATCAATAATAATGAAAATGAAGTGTCTCTTAAACCCCAAATAAGCAAGCCAAAGGCAACAATGGCAAGGAACCAAAACGTCAGTTCTCCTCTGGCCATAAGTCGTCTTCTGAAGCCATAATATACACTCACCTAAAGGATTATTAGGAACACCTGTTCAATTTCTCATTAATGCAATTATCTAATCAACCAATCATATGGCAGTTGCTTCAATGCATTTAGGGGTGTGGTCAAGACAATCTCCTGAACTCCAAACTGAATGTCAGAATGGGAAAGAAAGGTGATTTAAGCAATTTTGAGCGTGGCATGGTTGTTGGTGCCAGACGGGCCGGTCTGAGTATTTCACAATCTGCTCAGTTACTGGGATTTTCACGCACAACCATTTACAGGGTTTACAAAGAATGGTTTGAAAAGGGAAAAACATCCAGTATGTGGCAGTCCTGTGGGCGAAAACGCCTTGTTGATGCTAGAGGTCAGAGGAGAATGGGCCGACTGATTCAAGCTGATAGAAGAGCAACTTTGACTGAAATAACCACTCGTTACAACCGCGATATGCAGCAAAGCATTTGTGAAGCCACAACACGCACAACCTTGAGGCGGATGGGCTACAACAGCAGAAGACCCCACCGGGTACCACTCATCTCCACTACAAATAGGAAAAAGAGGCTACAATTTGCAAGAGCTCACCAAAATTGGACAGTTGAAGACTGGAAAAATGTTGCCTGGTCTGATGAGTCTCGATTTCTGTTGAGACATTCAGATGGCAGAGTCAGAATTTGGCGTAAACAGAATGAGAACATGGATCCATCATGCCTTGTTACCACTGTGCAGGCTGGTGGTGGTGGTGTAATGGTGTGGGGGATGTTTTCTTGGCACACTTTAGGCCCCTTAGTGCCAATTGGGCATCTTTTAAATGCCACGGCCCACCTGAGCATTGTTTCTGACCATGTCCATCCCTTTATGGCCACCATGTACCCATCCTCTGATGGCTACTTCCAGCAGGATAATGCACCATGTCACAAAGCTCGAATCATTTCAAATTGGTTTCTTGAACATGACAATGAGTTCACTGTACTAAAATGGCCCCCACAGTCACTAGATCTCAACCCAATAGAGCATCTTTGGGATGTGGTGGAACGGGAGCTTCGTGCCCTGGATGTGCATCCCACAAATCTCCATCAACTGCAAGATGCTATCCTATCAATATGGGCCAACATTTCTAAAGAATGCTTTCAGCACATTGTTGAATCAATGCCACGTAGAATTAAGGCAGTTCTGAAGGCGAAAGGGGGTCAAACACAGCATTAGACCGTTCCTAAGGTGAACGTGATTTCACCAATCCTTTAGGTGAGTGTAGATTTGTGTGCTCAATTCCCAATGCATAAAATCTCATCCAAGGCTTGTTGTTGTTGTTCGTTGCCCTGTTTCACTCTGAAATGTCACATTATGAAAGTAAAATTGGTTGTGAATGTCGGTTTTAGGTTAAAATACAAGAAGATTGCAAATGTGAAATGCATAAGATGATGAGGCATTGCAGTTTTTATTTTTAACATTGTACATCATATGCACAATATGGTTTAGTTTCCACCATCTGCCCTAACACCTAGTGTGACGGGCTCAAAAATATCCTTGTAACAGTGTATCCAGGAAATGTGATCTGTAAAAAATAGTAAATATTTCTCTATATGTCTTGCCACAATGAAACAAGCTGTGTACTCTGACAATGGCAGGGTGACATTATGAGACTTGCTGCGGGCAAAAGTGCCGAGTGGAGGCCTATCTGTGTCTGTGTGTGGACTGGGGTGGCCACAGGGTGTCGGATCTGAGATTTGATGGCGTGATAAAAAGCCCTGGGTGAAGGCTGCTGCCACTTCAATCTGCCATAACATCATCTGGCCAGTCGCTTTCCTGCTGCACTGAAAGCCTGTAAAGGCTTTACACGGGCTCAGATTTTCACTCTCACTCCCACTGAGAGATTCACCACACGCTCTTTTGTTCTCACATTATATATCAATATAACAATGAGTATATCAAAATCTATGCCTATATCTTTCTGGAAAGGTTGTGGTTGTGTCTTCCGGTGTGAGAACGCTATAAGCGCGCTTGTGCTGCCGCTTCACGCTGTTGTTGACTGTTACCTTTGTTTTTGGATATGTTTTTTCTGGGAATCGACATTCTTGGATTATTTCCTGGACTACTTTACACACTCAAAAAGTTTTGGGTAACTGACCCGGCAGTCTCCGTGATCCTGTCACACAGATCGGCTGCGGGCCCTCTCCATTCCTATCCTTATATCCCTCTCGACATCTGATACAGTGAGTCTCCACTCTCTTGGAGTGTGAGTGTGTATGTGTGTGTGTGTGTGTGTGTGTGTGTGTGTGTGTGTGTGTGTGTGTGTGTGTGTGTATTTGGACACTTTTGTTCATTTGGACACTTTTGTTCACACTTAAAAGTCCATTCATTTCTTAAAATATTATTTAAAATAAAAATGTACTGTTTCTTTAAATAAATACTATTTTTAATGAAGTGATGTATTAATATAATAGGAAATAGTATTTTAATACATTACTTTATTTATAATATAATATAATATAATATAATATAATATATGTATTAATATTATTATTTTTTCTCCAGGTTATTGTCCAGTTCTAGAGTAAAATACATACATATTTAATATTAATAATATAATAAATTATGATGAATATAACAGCCCAGACTCATTAGAAAAACATACCTGTGGCAACATTTTTGTAAAATGCAAAAATGACACGTTGCGTCTTGCACGTTTCGCGGCAGTTTCAAGGTGAAATGGCCAGTGAGTGGCGCTAAAAGCATTTAGTTTTTTCCGTAACAGATTTTCAATGAGGCTGTGTTGGAATATAAATATTAAAAACTTTTTTTTTTTTTTACTATTTAAAATGCAGATTATTTCTTTTAAAAGAAATGCTACTTGTTTTTAATATACTGCAAAGGCACAAACAGAACCAGTTTTTTTTTTTTTTGCTATTTGCCCCTTTGACACTGCTGTCTGCTTGATTGGCACAACACAATTCAACTCAGCCATCATAAGGCAGTATCCGCAATTTTAATCTGCCTTTTAAAGTCAAGGTAAATATCAAGGCAGAGGATTTGCCTCCACGAGACAGTAACCTGTCAGGTAGCTTTGGTGTCCCCTAACCCTGCTCTTCTGCTCAAACCAAACTCATCTCCCTCAGTGCCCCTAATTTCACTGGGTCAGGGGGCCAATAGAGATGGGTGCCATCAGGCCGAGAGCTGAAACTACAGTGACATTCAGGACGTGAGGAACAAAGAAGCATGGTGTGGTCAGAAGCCAGACACAGTGTTAGACTCGTAAAAAGAAATATAGCAAATATGAGAGCGAATAAAAATGAGTTTGAGAAACAGAAACCTTGAGAAAGTAAGGAAATTAGAGAATGGGACAGAAACAGACAGATAGAGTGGATGTCAGGCCCTCAGGCTGTTCCATGCTTTCCTATAGTCTTCTCCTGGATTAGATGACTTTCATTCGTCATGGTCCCCAGTGCCCTGAGCTTGGCGATGTCTCACCTGCCATCTCTGCTAGTCACTGCTCAGATCTCTCCTGATCAGCTATAATGTCAGTCCAATACCAAAAAAAGCTCGCTCTTGCCGTATGCTAATATCATAGGCTAAAATGAGTGCTAGAGTCGGGACATGACTCACATTTCAGCAGAGACGGAATAAGAAGGAGACGGACCACTTGTAGAAACATTAATGAGAGAAACTGTAGCAGCCTTTTTCTTTTCTTTTCTTTTCTTTCTTTTTTTTTTTTTTTGTAGAACTGGACCAGCCTAGAAAAAAATACAGTGTATAATAATATTATACGCTATTTTTGATGCAGAATGATAATATCAATAATTATATATTAATGTTAGAGAGATCATTTATTAATAATATTATTATATAATTATTGTTATTATCATTCTGCAAATCTGCATCAATAATATAGTGTATATAATATAATTATTATTAATATTTGTATTATTTTTTTCAGGCTGGTCCAGTTCTACAGATTAAAAAAAAGGCTGTTACAGTTTCTCTCAATGTTACAAGTTGTTACACGTCTACAAGTTGTTCGTCTCCTCCTTGTACCGTCTCTGCTGAAATGTGAATAATTTAATATAATATAATATAATATAATATAATATAATATAATATAATATAATATAATATAATATAATATAATATAATATAATATAATATAATATAACATCACATAACATAATATAATAATTTATTTTTTCAGGCTAGTTCTGGAGTAAACATAAAAGATTCACTCTAATTGATTCTAAAACTAGTGTGGTTTATGATTCAAAAATAAATGTAAAGACTGATAAAACTAATGATTAAATAATGACACGTGACATGTTGTATTTATGTTTTGGAATTAGGTTCTTACAAATCTTACTTTATTTTTGGATATCAGGCTTGCGATGATGGTGGCAGAGTAAGTGTTTATGCTGGTTGAATGCAAGCAAAAACCCAAATAAAATCAGTTGCTTGGAGCAGTGTTAGCCTACATGATAAAATCAAGCTCTTCGCTTTGCCTTTGGTACAGTACAACAACAACAAAAAAATATTGTTTGCTCCATTAGTGCCAATTTTTGAACTGATTTGACAGATGGAAGTCATATAAATGGAAGATCCATCAAGTATGTTTTTAACCAGTGTACAAAGTAATCAAGTGGGATTGCTGGGAGATTTTCCCCAGAGTGAGATTGTGCCCCCTAGTGGAAGAAAACTGACTACTGCACTTGCCCCGTTTGTAAGGGAATCTAACAATGTGGAACATTTCTGACAATGTGCAACCATGTCTTCTTCCCTGTATACAGCTCACACACAGAGAAACCCTAAGATCCTCGCTCCATCAGTATACGCAGGTTTTTTTTCCTGAAGCATGACGAGCTCAAAGTGTGCTGCAATGCTGATGGCCGTTAAATGCGTGCCATTGAACTTGGGTTGTCCTCGGGCCAAGCCCTGGGCTGCGCTGATGACATTCTGCTGGGTAATTGCGAACACGACTATCACAAGGATATGTCTGCAGCGGAGATGATTATAGCAGCCACGCTGATGATGGCCTGAGTACTCCCCTCAACCAGTGGGAAGTAGGTCGCTATGGCAATCTCTGAACATTTGGTCTCTATGGCAATGTTAGAACTCCAGGGAATCGGGCTAGAGCCTGGAAAAGCTCCTTTGTTGGACACGTTCGCTTGGGGAACAACATTAGAGGTGTTTGATCACTGCGAGTTTATAATGTATTCCAGTTGATTATGTTTCCAAGTCCCCTCAGTACTTAACCTGTGAATGTATCTGCTCTTAATTAGCATGTGGCATTCCTGATGACAGCGAGCCTCTGTTTGTGCTTTGATACGACAGACGGGATGACACCAAAGTCAAGACACCCCCCCCCCCCCCCCCCACACACACACACACACACACACACACCTTCTCTTGCTGTTGAATGCTAATCCTTGAGATTTGCTATATTTTCTTTTAATTGGCATCATTAGCAAAATAGTCGACCTGACATCCAGATGGAAATCGTGAAGAGTAACGCCAAAATCATGGGAAAGGAGAACACCCAGACCTTTAATTAGCTAAACAGCCATTTAAGACGAAAGAGAATCAAAGCTGGTCAGCTTCTGCTCTGATCCCCAGTCTCACATTACACCACAGTTATTAACCCTTATGGCCACTTGCAGACAGACAATATCAGTTGGTGAAAGGTCTAATGGCTTTGTTTAATAATACAGCACATTGTGGACTGAAAATTAAAGAACCTAAAACTCCACCTTTAGAGGACGCTATGGTTATTTCGGAGTCAGATTTGGACCAAATGTCACACTGTTAGTTTAATAATATAATATAATATAATATAATAAAATATATAATATAATATAATATAATGTGTGTAATGTAATATACTATAATATAATATATAAAATAATGTAACTAACAGTGTGAAATTTGATCCAAATCTGACTCCGAAATAACCATAGCGTCCTCTAAAGGTGGAGTTTTAGGTTCTTTAATTTTCAGTCCACAATGTGCTGTATTATTAAACAAAGCCATTAGACCTTTCACCAACTAATATTGTCTGTCTGCAAGTGGCCATAAGGATTAATAACTGTGGTTTAATATATATATATATATATATATATATATATATATATATATATATATATATATATATATATATATATATATATGTGTGTGTGTGTGTGTGTGTGTGTGTGTGTGTGTGTAATTGAGAACATTTAATTAAATTTAGTAAGATCAAATACTTTTGTTTTTCAGAATATACAGTATGAGTTTATTTAACTTCTCATTGGCAATTTTTTTAAAGTGCGGATTAATAAATAAGAAGCAAATATAGTGGACAGTGATCAGGACACGGAGGCGCCGGCGCGTGAACTAGAGCGCGTAAATGAAGCGAAACTCAGCGTATAAACTACTTGCATCACAGACCTGTATATCTATAGAAAGCTTGAAATGTGTACTTTTAAACAAAACAGTTAAAACTAAAAGAAATTGGCTACTCTTTGCTTATGTAGGCTAATTCATATGAAGTGTGCATTTCTCTCTATAGGCGCGTTCACTACAGCGAAGATGGCGAGTCTGCATCGATTTATGAACTTTATCAACCATTCAAATGTTTCATGCATGATCATTACTTTCGCCGGTTCTTTGCATAGACAGTAAAATAAAGGTTCTTTGTGGCAAGCTTTATTTCAGGTTTTGCGTGATATCTTTGCGCCCCCCTGTGTTGACGCTTCACACTCCTGTCAAGTTGGTGGCGGTAAATGCACCTTTTAGCTGGTTTGCCAACCGCCCTAAAACTCCAAAAGAAGAAGAATAAATGACTTCCTTTTACACTGAAATTACTTTCTTTTACAGTGAAATTACTTCCTTTTACACTGAAAAGTTCACGCACATCCACATATGAAATCACTCGCATATACATATATACACAACTAAAGCATGCATCCACGTTTTATTTTGTATGTATGCGCGACTCGCGAGTGTTTTATGGATGTGTATGCGCGCATCAGGTTTATATGTATATGCGAGTGTGTATAGGTGTGTCTGCATGGAAGTTTATATGTATATGCGAGTGTGTATAGGTGTGTCTGCGTGCAGCGAGTGTATATGTATGTGCGAGTGTTTATAGGTGTATGTGCATGGAAGTTTATATGTATATGCGAGTATTTATAGGTGTATGCGTGCGTCAAGTTTATATGTATATGCAAGTTATTCACATGTGTATATGCATTTATTACTAACATAATATGTATTGGTATGAATTACATATTAGTGCACACGTGTATTTTATATATGTATTTTGAACATCCAGTAGAATACATGTATATGCGAGTAATTTATAGGTGTATATGCACGTGTGTTATGCATGTATTGATAAGCGACGTTTGATTTAAATCCTACGTGGCGCCTCATACTATAGTGCTTTCACATATGTTGCGTTTGCAGTGCGTAACTGATCCGCGGCTGTACCACAAACACATACTCACTATTTTTATTTCAAATCCAAAAGTTATGCAGCAACTTTTATTAAAAAAAAGTTTTGTATACAAACTTGAATGGACGTATGCACGTTTAAACACAATTTAAACAACTGAGGCCTATAATTCCATGCATTACTTCTATATTAAGTTGCTCAAGCAAGTGGTCAAATATTTAACCATGTACTTATATTAAAATCGCAAACATTTTAAATTAAAACTTAAAATTGACTCTCATGCCTTTTCTTTTGCATTTAAATTTTAATACAATAAATCTTGCATGTCACATAGAACTTGTTTTTCCACGTCCACGTGTAGTTCATTATTGTCAGGAACCAATCAGACACCACATCCTTCACCACACAGCGATCACTTTCCCCTGAATATTAATCACCTGCACCTGTTCACAATCAGTAGCCTCATCAACCCCTGCATAAAGACACTCACCACAGCCTCACTCATTGTCAAGCCTCCAACAGGAACAGACCATTTCCCGTTGTCCTGCTAACCCACTACGAAGTTCAGTTACAGCCACTTAAAGTATACTCACCTGTGAAGTCCTAACCTCTGCATTCCTGTTCCACTGCCTCCAGACATCCTGTTCGAGTCCTGGCTTCCTGAAAACCCAGTTTGGGTTCATGCCCGTTGTATCCTGGATCTCCCTGAGTCTTGGTGTTAACGCTGAGCTATCTCTCCCACGACGACTTCTGTAACAGAAAAGACACGGATAAGGATCTGCCATCGCTTGACACAAAGTAACCTGAAGAGGATCTGCTCACCTGTACTCTGCCCCGCACGTAGCGATCCACCTCGTATCTGCACCAGCACTCTGAGAATACTCACCCTTGCACTTGTGTCACTATCAATAAAGTTGTGTTTGGATTCACTCACCTCTGTGTCCTTGCCTGTATCCTGACAGAAGGCTTGACCAACTACCGCTATGGATCCAACACAATCGCCACCCGCAGCCAGTCCAGGGCATCCAGTAACCGATGCGGCGAGTTCACTTCCACAACCAAACCCCGCTTCCACGATGGTATGCATTGCTAGCCCCATGTCCCGACCAGCGCCCTTCTCCGGTCGGGCGGAAGATTGCAATGGCTTTCTTTTACAGTGTTCGCTCACCTTTGAACAGCAGCCGCATCTGTTTCCCACAGACCGTTCGCGAATCGCTTTTATCATTCAGCAGTTATCTGGAACAGCACTGAGATGGGCTGAAGCGCTGTGGGTACAAGAGACTGAGGTTACCAGATCACTACAGAATTTCATTCACCAGTTTAAGGAGGTTTTCGGCCAACCAGTCAGTGATTCCACCGTCAGTGACACGCTAATTCATTTGCGACAGGATAAGAGGTCCGTCTCAGAATATTCCATTGAATTCCGCACCCTGGCCTCCGTGAGTGGGTGGAACGAAAAAGCTCTCCTGGCAGTTTATCGTGGCGGTCTAAATCCGGCACTTCGTCTCCAAATGGCGATCTACGATGACAACCTGGGGCTCGAAAAATTCATACAGCAAACTCTCCGTATTCATCAACGTTCCCAGAGCTGCTATCGAGATACTCGAAGTTCTCACGCCACATCCCCTCATGTCCTCACAAATCGTGAGTTGGAAAAGGACCCCGAAGACATGCAAGTCGATACTCACCGGCTCACCCAGGCTGAACGCTCTCGTCGCAGAGAAATGAAGTTATGTCTGTACTGTGGTGGAAAGGGTCATTTTCGACTTGTATGTCCCATTCGACCACCTCAGTTGACGGTAAGCTGCGTTCTGGCTCACCACGCCGTCTCGACACCACTCACAATTCCAGCGATCCTGAAAATTCGAACTTTCCATGTATCTGTAGCAGCCATTGTCGATTCCGGATCAGCGGGGAACTTCATCTCAGGGCAACTCTGCACGAAACTTAACCTCAGGAAGGTCGACATCCCAAAGCCCTACTCCATTCATGCAGTGACCGGCGAGCCCATTAACAAGGGGTATGTTACTTCACAAATCACACCCATCAAACTGTGTATTGAAAATCTTCACCACGAAATGTTCAAACCTCTCATTCTTAAGAATAGCCAAGCAGACATCATCCTCGGCCGTCCGTGGTTAATTCGTCACCAACCCACCATAAATTGGCAGTCCGGTAAAATCACCGATTGGGGGTGCCATTGTCCGCTGAAGCAGTGCACACATTCTGTTCCACCAGCTGCAGAACCCGAGAAAATGCTCACTGTGAGTTCCACCTCCATCGAGAGCCCCACGGAGAATCTGTCTACGAACATTCCTTCTTGCTATTCCTCGTTCTCTGACATATTCAACCCGGTTACTGCCTCCAACCTGCCACCTCATAGACCCTGGGATTGTGCCATTGACCTGGTCCCCGATGCCGTGATTCCCAAGGGTAAGGTTTATTCACTTTCCATCCCTGAACAAGAGTCTATGCGGAAGTACATCGAGGAGGCATTACAACAGGGGTACATTCGTCCCTCTACATCTCCTGCGGCCGCTAGTTTCTTTTTTGTCGCCAAGAAGGATGGTGGATTAAGACCTTGCATCGATTACAGAGCCCTGAATCGAATCACTGTCAAGTTCAGTTATCCGCTGCCTCTTATCCCAACAGCCCTTGAGCAGCTCCGAGAAGCCAGGATCTTCACTAAGTTGGATCTAAGAAGTGCCTACAATCTGGTCAGAATTAGAGAAGGAGATGAGTGGAAAACCGCTTTCATCACACCTGCAGGGCACTATGAGTACTTGGTCATGCCGTATGGGTTAGTCAACGCTCCTTCCGTGTTCCAAAGCTTCATGGACGAGGTACTCCGAGACTATCTGGGGAAATTTGTGTTGGTGTATATTGATGACATTCTGATTTATTCCAAGAACCCTGTTGAGCACCAACATCATGTGGCCCTGGTACTCCAACGACTCAGGGAATTCACCCTCTTTCTGAAGGCAGAGAAGTGCACATTTCACCAGACCGATGTCGAATTCTTAGGATACCAACTCAGTGAAAGAGGTGTGGAGATGGACAAACGAAAGACGGAGGCCATCATGTCCTGGCCAACCCCACAGTCGGTGAAAGAGCTCCAGAGGTTCCTTGGCTTTGCGAACTTCTACCGACGGTTGATACACCAGTACAGTTTCCTGACAGCTCCGCTTACCTCCCTGTTAAAGGGGAAACCCAAGGTGTTGCTATGGACCCCAGAAGCTGAGCATGGCTTTAATTCCCTCAAGGCCGCTTTCACCACCGCACCCTTGCTCCACCATCCGGATCCAGAGAAGGTATTTGTGGTGGAAGTTGATGCCTCCACAACCGGGGTAGGAGGGATTCTGTCCCAATATTCGGGCTCCTCTACCAAGACCGTACCTTGCGCATTCTTTTCCAAGAAACTATCCACAGCAGAAATCAACTACGACATTGGGAACCGAGAGCTGTTAGCGGTGAAACTTGCCTTGGAGGAATGGAGGCATTGGTTGGAGGGGGCGAAACATCCATTCTTGGTACTTACAGACCATAAGAACCTCCAGTATTTACGAGATGCGAAAAGGCTGAATCCACGTCAGGCACGATGGGCATTGTTCTTCACTAGGTTCCATTTTAAGATTTCCTATCGTCCAGGCTCCAAGAATACTCGAGCAGATGCCCTCTCTCGCATCCATGCCCCAGAAATCCCTACGGAGGAACCCGAGACCATTTTGCCACAGAGATTGTTTGTCAATCCCATCCAGTGGGAGATCAACGAGCAGTTATTGGAACTGTCGCGACAACAACCTCGAATCCCAGGGTGTCCCCCCGAGAAGATGTACGTCCCAGAGGACTTCCGAAATTCTCTCATTGCCTCAGCTCACTCCTCCGTAGGCACAGGTCATCCCGGAATCACCAAAACACTCACTACTCTCCAATTCAAGTACTGGTGGCCCAATATGCAGCATGACATCACGACATTCATCCAAGGTTGTATCCCCTGTGCCATGTCCAAGGTTCCCCGAAATCTCCCTGTGGGTAAACTCGTCCCGCTTCTAGTTCCACATAGGCCTTGGTCCCACATTGGAGTGGATTTTGTCACGGACCTGCCTGCCTCCGACGATAACACCTGTATCCTCGTAGCCATTGATCGGTTCTCCAAGGCATGCAGGCTGATTCCTCTGAAGGGGCTCCCCACGGCTTTTGTCACTGCAGAGCTTCATATGGAACACGTTTTCCGAAACTACGGCCTCCCAGAAGACATCGTGTCTGACAGGGGACCCCAGTTTATCTCCTGAGTTTGGCGAGCCTTTTTCACCCTCATGAATGTGACCGTAAGCTTGTCATCAGGATACCATCCACAAACAAATGGCCAAACCGAACGTAAGATCCAAGACATTGGACGATTCCTGCGTTCTTTCTGCCACTCCAACCAAAACATCTGGAGTCGTTACCTCATTTGGGCAGAGTACGCACAAAACTCCCTCAGACAGTCATCCACTCAACTGACTCCATTCCAGTGTGTACTAGGGTACCAACCCCCACTGTTTCCATGGTCCGGCGAACCTTCCGAAGTACCAGCCGTAAATAAGTGGTTTCAAGAGAGCGAGGAAGTGTGGAATCAAGCCCATCACCATCTTCAACAGGCAGTGAATCGCCAACGACATTTCGCAGATGCTCACCGCCGTCAAACCCCTGAATACCAGCCCGGACAGTTAGTCTGGCTCTCCACTAAAGACATCCGTCTACGTCAACCTTGCCGCAAACTCAACCCCAGATACATCGGACCATTCCCCATAGTAAGACAAGTAAACCCAGTCACCTATCAACTTCGCCTACCTCCAGAACATCGGATCCATCCTACGTTTCACGTCTCCCTCCTAAAACCTCACCATCCACCTGTACCCCACTCAGCCTCAGAACCGGTCCCAGAGGATAACCCCCCAATCCCGCCTATTGAACCAGAGCCCATCTATCTGATAAATGAGATCTTGGACTCCGGACGTCGGGGTGGTCGGGTAGAGTATCTCATAGATTGGGAGGGGTATGGACCAGAGGAAAGATGTTGGGTGCCCCGGAACGACGTCCTCGATCCCAATCTACTCCGAGAGTTTCACGTTCAGTACCCAGACAAACCTGCACCACGACCAAGAGGTAGACCACCACGACGTCGGGGTCCAAGGCCCGCTGGCGCGGACCCTGGAGGGGGGGGGTAATGTCAGGAACCAATCAGATACCACATCCTTCACCACACAGCGATCACTTTCCCCTGAATATTAATCACCTGCACCTGTTCACAATCAGTAGCCTCATCAACCCCTGCATAAAGACACTCACCACAGCCTCACTCATTGTCAAGCCTCCAACAGGAACAGACCATTTCCCGTTGTCCTGCTAACCCACTACGAAGTTCAGTTACAGCCACGTAAAGTACACTCACCTGTGAAGTACTAACCTCTGCATTCCTGTTCCACTGCCTCCAGACATCCTGTTCGAGTCCTGGCTTCCTGAAAACCCAGTTTGGGTTCATGCCCGTTGTATCCTGGATCTCCCTGAGTCTTGGTGTTCACGCTGAGCTATCTCTCCCACGACGACTTCTGTAACAGAAAAGACACGGATAAGGATCTGCCATCGCTTGACACAAAGTAACCTGAAGAGGATCTGCTCACCTGTACTCTGCCCCGCACGTAGCGATCCACCTCGTATCTGCACCAGCACTCTGAGAATACTCACCCTTGCACTTGTGTCACTATCAATAAAGTTGTGTTTGGATTCACTCACCTCTGTGTCCTTGCCTGTATCCTGACAATTATGTCCTTGTTGAGGTAAATTGTTTTGCTTGCTTAAAACCCCGGTCTTAAAGTAAAAAGATGAAAAGTAGTATTTAATTAAATACATTAATGGTGAGATTACTACATTTTTTTTATTAAATGCATTTATGGTGAAATTACTACATTTTCAGGTCAATCTGTGTTCATTTTGACCACGAACCGTGCCCTGTCACTTTAATTCAGCGTTTGCAGCACAGCAAAAATAGACTCGTTGCGTAAACGATCTCTGCACTGCTGTATACGCACCGCAACTGGAACGGATCGACGGACTGCATCCGCGTGCAGTGTGAAAGCTCTAACCTGTTAACATGGGTACGGAAAAAAATACGCACCGCATACGCACTGCAACGGAGTATGTGTGAAACGGGCGTGATACCGTCGAGTTATCAGGCCAACTTCAACATAATAGCAAGCACTATACTCACATTTTCCAAATAGATAAACAAATATTGTTATTATCAGTGACATCAAAATAACTGCAAAATTAGGTCACAGCAAAAAACCAGCAGACATTTACCAACATCACTGTCATAGCAGTTACCCCACAGAGTTGGATGATCTAGGGAAACAGCTGATGTTCTCATCTGCAGCATAATACAGTGATGATAGCTGTAGTGATTTATACAGGGCTAATAACCTCCTTCTCAGAGGAGCATACGCTGAGATCTGTCTGATATATGAGACTCCGGTGCTGAGAACGTAGGAAGGCAGCATCAAGCCGATGCGTGCAATTAGGGTCAACAGCCAGCTTCCTCTTTCAAAATCAAACCCGTTTAACCCCTTAAATAACAGCGTCTATCAGCTGCGACAGTTACACATGATGATTCAAACTGCACTGTGCTCTTTTCTATCCTTCATCATCTTAGAGTGGTTAGTTACTGATTGACTATGACATGTGGGTCATATGCTGTCATAGTCTATGCATATTTATGCTATGGACTGTTCAGGTTGAGGTCCCAGCAGGAAAAAGGAGGGAAAGCGAAAGAGGAAGACAGTAGCCTATGTTGGGCTAGACGAGCCCAGGGACATGTGACTGGCCCACAAGCTGGGATGACAAGAAGCACAATGTCTCTGGATCCTTTTCTCAGGATCATTATAATGCCAAGCGCCTGTCAGGCCTTTCTGGCAAGGTTAGGGGAAGGCGGGTGCTATAAAACCTATCCCGCCGCACTCATACAAGTAACGTTTAGGAAGCTGCCGAGTCAATAACCTGGGGATTTAGGAAAAGAAGTTGAGACGCCAGTATTTTAAAAGGTCAATGGAGTAGTATTTAATGATTTGCTTATTAGTGTTATTTTTGTGGGCTTCTCATTTGGCATGCTGCCTATGTTACGTACAATATAACGTATGACTCGGTCAGCCAATGTCAAGCATAATGATTAGCTACGCTAGCTGCTCTATATAAGCCGAACAACTGAAAACTGTTCAACTTTTGATACCAGAGAATGTAAGAGAACATCATTTTATCATTTGCATGTATTTATTAGAAGATTTCTGAGTTACATCTTATTTCTATGGTCCACTTTAGACAGTCCACTAACTATAAGTAACTATTTAGAAATCACACAGTTCAATATGAAGTCAAACGTTTCACATGCAATTCTTCCAAAGACAAACAAATTAAGCAAAGTTGCAAAACTGCTCTGTGCATAAACATCGTCGGCACCTAAACGACATCTAACTGAGAACTACTGAGCATAAAAAAGCAATAACATTTTCCTCAGCTTGAAATGAAACAAAATAGATACATTGAGAGCCAGAAACTCAGGTTTCTCCTGAAAGCTCGTGCTGTTCGAAATTATGTAACCTCCCAGTTGATTCCGATCCACACCAATGATTTAACTAATTCATTTTATCTGTTAATATTTATGCATTAATAGATAATGATTCATTAATGAAATGTCAGAACTGAATGCTTGAACATTTTGACAGCTACTCTTTGAAAATTCAGACAGTATGAAGGAAGGTTTCTGAGGAACACGCTGCATACAAAATTTGTAATTAACATGCTTTTCAAAGAACCTTCTATCACCACTCTGGTGCTCTGACAAATTTCTGTCTTTTCTTTCTCTTCTATTGCATTCCTGTACCTTGCAGTGGCTATGGCATCCTTAAAAATGACAGCAGATGTGAGCCACGCCTAATAAGGCATTTATCTTCATGATTTTTGTGATGCATGGACACTGAGATAGCTCATACTGTCATACAGGATCTGCATCTTGGGACATTTGGATTGTCATTCTGTTGCTAGATGCAGACCATGTATGCTGGATAATGTATGCGCTCTGTCTTTTGAGGAAATATTGCTCTTGCTCAAAAAGTTCAGCATTCAAGATGTACACCAGAGGTGTTCATATTTCTTAGTTTGACCCTTGATCCATGTTCAGAAACGGCTGCCAAAAACATTTATTTTCCTCTGACAGTGAGGACAAGTAAAACAAATCTGCACCTTTTTGTGAAAAGTAGGAGAAGCTCTGAGAACTAATGGGATCTTTTGAATGCTTTTAAAAGTGTTTGGGGTATTTTTCACAAATATAGCAATGCTCTAAGTGAAATAATTGGGTTGCTTTGGAACGCAGGTCTATAGAAATTAAGCGTTTGCATGGGACCCTTCCTTACACGCTCATTAACGAGCTGACCTGACCCTCCGAAGTCAGGGGGGTGAAAAAACCCCGCCAAATCATTAAATATCAAGATGGCTGGTATTAGCAAAATCGCGTGTGTGTGTGTGTGTGTGTGTGTGTGTGTTGCAGGTATTTTTTTTCCAGCTGAGTTTGCAGATATAAAGTCCTTCAGGCTACCTCAGGGTACAGCATAAAAGTATGTGGACGCTTCAGCCACACTTAAAAATGAATGAATGTCATATAGCATATAACAAAATGTCAGATTATTTTTTAAAGAAACACAGCACAAGCACATTTGCACAGTTAAATAAAATAAACTATAAAACATAAAATATGTGTTTATGATTTAAAAATAGGCCTATATTCAATGTTCTATGTTCATACTTCATACTTATCACTAGAGGAGAACTGACTTCATTCATCTTGACACCATTTGGATAAAAAAAGGTCCAAAATATTAACCATGGTTACCAATAGTAACCAAAATAGTTACCTTAAAATATTAGATTAACTGAAACTTAAAAGTTACTATGGGGACAGCTTGTGAATCATTGCTTTGCAGATACCATGGTTTAATATTTAGTTTTCTGATGCAACAAAATTTATTTTTTCTTTTGTTGCAAAAGAAAAAAAAAAGTTTGGATATGGCCAGCAGCCATATCACCCTGTAGCCCAAGACTGGTTGCCCACTGAAGCTAAGCAGGGCTGAGCCTGGTTAGTACCTGGATGGGAGACCTTCTGCGTAAACCAGGTTGCTGCTGGAAGAGGTGTTAGTGAGGCCAGCAGGGGGTGCTCACCCTGTGGTCTGTGTGGGTCCTAACGCCCCAGTATAGTAATGGGGACACTATACTGTTAAAGAGCACCGTCCTTCGGATGAGACGTTAAACCGAGACTCTGACTCTCTGTGGTCACAAAAAATCCCAGGATGTCTTTCGAAAGAGTAGGGGTGTAACCCCGGCATCCTGGCCAAATTTGCCCAGTGGCCTCTGTCCATCATGGCCTCCTAATCATCCCCATATATATATATATATATATATATATATATATATATATATATATATATATATATATATATATATATATATATATATATACCAATTGGCTTCATCACTATGTCTCCTCTCCACCAGTAAGCTGGTGTGTGGTGGGCGTTCTGGCGCAAAATGGCTGCGTCGCATCATCCAGGTGGATGCTGCACATTGGTGGTGGTTGAGGAGATTCCCCCTTCTATGTAAAGCGCTTTGAGTGCTGAGAAAAGCGCTATATAAATGTAATGAATTATTATTTTTATTATTATTTGGAACAAGTAGGCTATCCAAATAAATTAGCACTCATAAAATTGAAGATAAAAAGAAGCTTTGAAGTCGAGCGTTGTTCAGTGACAGGCAACTGCAGAAACGTCTAAATCGTTCTCTAATCACTGCTTACTTTGAGTGATTACGCCTTATTAAATGTGACGCATATACACTACTACAGTATTTCCTTTTGAGCGACGGTCCGTCGTACGAACGCTCGCTCGCTCTCAAGACCAGACGGGTGAGAACTACGGGCAGTGGTGACATGCCGTAGAGAGAGAGTGTGAACGTTTATGGGTACAAACGTGTGAGTATGGGGGTCTGACAGTGTGGAAGAGTCTAGTCATTTAGCCTAACGGCCATGTTGGCCTCCTCCACTGCCGAGCAGAGCCAAACAGCACTGAGCCTGCTAGCCTTGAGGGAGAGCACAGACAAGGACAGAACTGCTGCTGTCGCTGATGCATTAGTGGAGGAGATACATCTTGTTGCGCAGCATGGTAAATGACAAAATGATATCTCATCAGAGAGACAACCCGTGTGTGACTGTGTGTGTGTGTGAGAGCGAGAAAGAGGAAAAAAGAACAGAAAGTCAGTTTGTTGATGAGAAGCCAGTCTCATTATACTTTCGTCATGTTTCACAGAATCACAGCTGGATGTTTTTGTCAGGCTGATAGATATGGCTAATTTTTTTTTTCTATATGTTTTGGTCATATAGCCAAAAGTTTGATTCATCAAAAGTATGATAGAAAAGACCAGGGAGTGTAGCAATTTTGTTTCAAAGTCTGTACAAAAGTCATCTAAAATTCTCAAACCGCTATGGGTCTCAAATTTTGATCTAATATTCACTTATATATCTATTATAAATTAAAGTAGGCTGTTACTTATTCCTAAATTGTGTAAATCCATGTCAATACTATTTTGGCTCATGATTTCACTACTGAAGTGAAAGAGGCACTTGAAAGTCTAAATGAAAATAACCTACTTTAGGGGAGAAAAATATCAATTGAAGAAAATACTGTATTTGTACTGAGACTAAGAGTTTGGTTCGTGTTATCAACATGTCGAGAAGATGCCGTATTCAGCAATGCGAATCCACTTTGCATGCACTTCAAAAGGATAAGGAGGACTTGCGCTGGAATTGATATGTACTGTAGATATCACTGTGTATCAAGTGCTGAGGAAGCCTCTGGAGCTGAAATTCAGATTTGGCAATAGGCATTTAGATACGAGCTGTAAGCTTTAGAGCAATCACAACAGACTGGGCCATCAGACCAATCAAAGCAGAATAGGCTTGTGGAAAGGAGGGGTTTAGAGAGATTGAATCTTCAAGCAAACTATTTACTGACACTTTGAGAAATGAGGTGATGTGCAAAGTGTATTATAAGACAATTTGTGTTTTTTTTACTTTGGATGCTTATAAACCTGCTGTTGGAGACCTTCCAAAACAAAATTAGGACCTTTTAAAATAGCACAACAGTGGCAATTTTAGAGTCAACATAAAAATTCACACACACACACACACAAAATCTTTGTAAAATTCCATCAAAATGTAACAACTAGCTTTGCCTCTGAAACGACTTTCTTTTTCGGTTAACATCAAGCCATATTCTTTCTTAATCCACTTGTCACATAGAGTCCACCTTTCCCAATCCAGTCTATTCCCGATGGATAAAGTGCCACCCTACATTGTTAATTGCTTAAAATGCTGCTTTACTCTTAAATACATCACATAAATTTAAGAATTCACAACATAGCTACTAAAATAAAAATAAAATTTAAAAAGAGTTAAAGAGTTAAAAACACCATTTCATGTTGACTTTAAAGGCCTAAGAGCTCATACATACTGTAGACTCACAGGAACAGCACAGATCTCAGCTTGAAAGAATGACATTCTGGTTTTTGACAGCATGAGATTATGATGGCCATCAACCAAACACTCAAGGGCAGCAAGAAACTTTAGAGAACCCTGATATGAAAAGTGTGAAGAGGCTTGAGAAGTGAATGTAATTTTCCAACTACTTGGCTTGGTAGACAAGAACCTACTTCAGCTGTGTATACCTGACAGTATAGCTCATTCAAAAGCATTGATTCAGTTTGGAGAGGTTTGCAGGCCGAATGACTAAATGCTTGTTTTTTTCGTACTCGCCAAGAGGACAGCTGATTCCAAATGTTGAGCAGAAAATCAGCTCAAACTTGGGGTCACATTTAAAAATTTTGACGAAATTAAAAGTATTATGGGCACAAATTAATTCATTGAATGCAACGGTTTAAGAAAGAATTGTTTTTGTGAACAATTAAAGTACACATTTTCTTTCTGCTTGGTCCAAATCACATATTCACTCTGGCCCCACTGAACTCTTTTCAAAAAACGATTTAACTCCGAACAATAGTACTGTACATTTGCGCCATTACCATGAGCAACCATCTGAATCACAACAATCACAAATGAGACACCCATTGTGGTCTTGCGGACCTCATAGACAAAGGACACAAGACCACAGATTTACATCAAATGCACAATTTTGTACGGGTTCACTATTTTTGTCCCTGAGCCACTTTAAAGTGCAGTTTCCAGCTCAGAAACCAATGAGCCAAACTCTGACATCAAAAACCACTTCTGTCAACACTAGTGCGAAAACGCTGCCAGATTTCATTTTCAACCATTGGCACAAACGTTGCAACTAAACTCTGATTTGAATTTGGTTTAATGATACATTAACAGCACTTTATATCTGAATGAACTTAAATACAAGCGAAATTCAGGCCATATAATCACCTCTTCACCGAGTCTAGAGGTGAAGTCAAGGCACACAGGCAGAGACCCAGCCACTGGCTCTGAGGAACAACGGCAGTCTACTGCCAACAAAGTCCAAATAAAGCTTTTAATACGTTCACTATTGATCCTGTGCTGAAATAAACTCAGTGTATTGGCAGGGCTGGAATCCTTCTTTGAAGGGACTCCATAATGCAGCTAGTCAATGGTAAGCTGTCTGCAATCAATCCCAAATAACAGTTAATTGCAGCCCACGTCCATTTTGAGAAAAGACTGGTGGAAATAAGAGAGAGAAAGACTCAAGGCAAATATAAAGCTGAAGAGGTGCTGAACAGAGAAAATGAAGAAAAACAGTTTGAAAAGTTGATGAAAAATGCATTACAAGGCTATCCCTCCATTAACCCCGGAGTACTAAACATCTGAACGCTTTAAAAATGAAGGCACATCTATCAAGCAATCAAGGGCTCAGAGTTTAGTTAGTTAGATTTAGCAGTTAGACCCTGCTGGTAAATGCTTTACACCATTCTGTGGGTGGACCATGTTTCTCCTTTGACGGCCATTTAAAATTAGCAGAATAAAATAAACATTTTACCATGCTATTTCATATATTACCATACTGTATATAAAACAAGTAATCTAAACTATGACGTATAACAATGTATACAAACATTCATAGCACTTAAACCATTGAACATTCAATAAATGAATATATGGAATATAACATGCGAAACATTTCAAATCAAAACCAAAATGTCTGCTGCTATCCCTCTTATCAAATTGATTGTCTAGAATTGATACATTTAACCGTGTAAAATACTTAGAGTGGGACCATATATTGCTAGCAACTATACTGTAAAAAAAAAAAAAAAAAGAAGACTATCTCCAAACTCTGGGACACTTTAGAAACTGCAGCCAACTAGACTCAAGGAAATGTACCGAGATAAAATATTCGTGAAGTCTTTAGGTAACAAAAGAGGTATTACTCAGAAATGGCTTAGCATCAACTTAATAGCGTGTCAGATGTTTGAATGTTATCATCTGCCCATGATATATACACTTTCGGCTCGAGGGCGCAGAGCAAACTGTCCGTTTCATAGCACAAGCATTTCAGACTCCTCCGCTGATGGCAGCCTAATAGCGTTTATGTTTCCAGAAAGTGCAAAGCTCTTCTTTTTCTGGTTACATATCATTAATTTAAAGAGTTTATACAGCTGCATATTTACTGAGGCAAGTAGGGGTAAGTGCCCAACTTAAGGTTCAGCCATATCCCACTGTGTGGATGTTGAGTGAGTGTGAATGTGACCTGAAGTGCTCTCGTATGGCTCCACACTGACTCCCCACCTGCACAACAGTCAAACCTGTCAGACACACAGGACTGAGATGTGGTCATTTTTACAGTTTTTTGTTTGTTTTTGACGAAAATGTCTTCTATGATTAATCAATGTAACTGATTGTAAGTCACAATCACTTATTTTAATCCATTTTTAGTCATTTCCACATTTTTAAACATCTAGAAAAAATGTATAAACATTTATTAATTCACATTCACAATGCTACATAATCTGACTAGCATGCACGGTAACTTAGTTTAAGTTCACCTGTGAATTAATGTCTGTGTTTTTGCCAAGTGGCATTATCACTGTTGGACTAGCATGCTTTGTGGCTGAGGTCAGAGTTCACACCAAGTACAATACATTAGCACCCATTCCAGCAGACAATATTGTTCTGTTTATTATAAGCGTGGGCAGCAGTTTTGTTGTCTGCCTCGTTAAATGTTCAAGCTCTTTAAAGCAGGATTCTGATTGGCTGTCAATGTTAATCAACTGGACAAAAAAATTGTTCTGAAAGGGATTCCACATTATTGTTTCTCTGTGCCTTTATCATTATAGTTGTGATGTGGACTCTGCTATGATTTTATATTTAAAATCATTTTTAGAACTATATCTTTAAAATGAAATATGATATGAAAAAAAAAAAAAAACTAAACCCATGCCCATTCACACCAATGACTATAACAATTATAGTCATTGGTGTGAATGGGCATGGGTTTATTTTTTTTTATTTTTTTATATTTATTTGTAGGTTTACATTTCACTGTAATGTCTTTTGTTGTGTTTGTGTGTTACCATTGTTGAGATGTGTAGTCTAAAATGTGTAGTGCAGGCTTGCCAGTAGTTATGTTTGATTCTTGAATGAATCAGGGTTTTTTTAAACTGGTAACTTGTTGATGACGCGACTCAAAAATAACCCAACAGGGCTACTCTACCACACTTGGTTCTTTTGGAGTCGGACTTGACAGAAAAGCTGACTTTCAACTCTTTCTGTAGATTTGATTTGTTCATATTGAACTGGTTCTTTGGTTCAATAACTTGTCTGGACGTGCTCATTTGGTGTTCGGCCTGGTGCTAAAGTTCAATTCTTCGAACCACCCCTGCCAGTTACCAGCTTAAAAGAACGATTCGTTCAAAAATCGAACATCACTAACTTGCCAGTTAAATTTCTATATGACTATTCTCATTTGCAATATATTATTTAAAATAGTCTATACACTTGATATTTCATTTTAGAGTTACACTAATACAGCCTTCTCGACAAAAAGTAGTGTTGGATATTATAATGTGTTTGAGCTAATTAACCTGCTGAATAAATCAATTCTTTCTTTAATTAAGGAAAGGTGAATAATAGGGGGAAAAAATGCTTTTTTTATACTTCAGATGGTCTCAATCTGAACTAACGAACGAACTAAGACTAATGTATCGAACCTAGATTCCCTTCTTTCTTTATTTGCATGTCTCTTTTTCTCTCTCCTGCGATGGCACACTAATAGATTTAGCAAAGATTGCATGGGCATTTATTACCACATGTAATTGAACGTGATGATTATCGTTGTTGTGTAATGTGATTTTAATGTGGCGTGATGGTTATGTATAAGCCCTAATGACTTGCCTCCAAGGGTTACAGCTCACACGAAAAAAAAAAGAGCGAAAAAAGAAAAAGAATTTGATTTAGATTTCCCCCCATTTTCACTTGACATATAAATAAAGGGGTTTAATTAAAGCTTTCCTTCGGCAGCTTGCTTTCGCAAATAATCGTCCGTTTTATGAGTTTCCTTTTGGAGATGAGGGAAGTGATTGATAGAAGTGTCGTCTTTTCGTATGCATGTGTATTTGCGACTGTCTGCTGGCACAGCGCAGAGAGAGAGCCATGGTTATTTGTAAAATATGAGTTATAGCCGAGCAGGTCCGCGCTGCGCCTCTGGTTCAGACGCCTGAATTGCTGTATTTAAATCAGAACGAATCTATATTTTCTGATGTTCGGAGAGGCCATGCAGTACAAGGCCAGAGTACTCGTTTTCTCCTCATCACTTTTTGAAAGCACACACTCCTGCATATATTGGTCGACAAATTCCTGGCTTAACATAAACTTGTCCATTAAGGCCACATTTCATGAGCAAACTCCTTTAAAATGGGGCAAAATTGGCTTCGCTGGGACTATAACCTGTTATTATTGTTCAGTGTTATCGACCTTTTTATTTTAGTATGCAGCAGGCCGCAAAGAAAGAGGCCAGACTTTCTAAATGGCCCAGTGAATGGCAGTCCGCTAAAGAAGCCCATTATATTGCGGCTGAAGACGGCGGCATACACACAAACATAGCAGAGAGACTAGACAAACAAGCACCCTGAACATCAAAAATGCATCCAAACTTTTCCAGTAAGGGTTGCACAGCCAATGATTATACATGTTCTCTGTCTTTTCTTTATCTCTCTCTCTCTCTCTCTCTCTCTCTCTCTCTCTCTCTCTCTCTCTCTCTCTCTCTCTCTCTCTCTCTCTCTCTCTCTCTACACACACACACACACACACACACACACACAAAGTAAAGGGGAAAGCCAGAGCTTTGCTTGACATTATTAGTTTTGCATTTGGGCTCAGTGCCCGGAGTAACGCTATGGATTTTCGTCTTACTTTCCTATAATTGGATGAGTTAAATTTCTCCATTCATTACAAAAGCACATGACCTTGTGACCTTTGCTGCTCTCCCGTTTTATTAGCACTTTCATCCCCTGTTAATATGGACCTCTTGTCCCCAAAGACCCTGCTCTACAACACTCATTCCCATTCTTTCTCATTTACTCCAGTTTCTGTTTTCTTCTATTTTTGTACATAAAACAATAATTACAGATCTATTTTTTACAGATTTATAAGCCATCAGGCAAAGCGAACATATATATATATATATGTAAATAAAGTACAATAACATCAAGTATTATAATTATATATATATATCATATTTCCTTGCACACGCTTATTTCAGTAAATGAATCACTATTGCTCATAATTAGAGAAAGTGCATATATGTATTAGCATTTACCTACACACAGAGACAGAGAAATAACTAAAACCAAGCATTCACACACATACACTGGGGATATGCACAAAGACATGTTGTACAAAGACTTCCCCTCACAAGGAGTGCATGCATATTTTATGAAAAGTCAACAGATTGCCGTGTTTCGAGCCTGATGTCTTTTATTGCTTCTCCGTCCCCCAGCTGTGTCCCAGCAGCCCGTGTTAGATCACTGTGTTCACAGACGAGTCGGACACAAAGCCGCACAGAGGGAGTCGTCCAGATTGCAGCATTAGAGTGCCTGCAGAGACGAATGAATAGAGCCTCCTTATTCTAAGACTGGCCACAATGGGCATTTTCCACAGAGGATTCACTGTAAGGGTCATTGGGTTAGTGCTATCACAGCTTGCATGATGTGTTCTGTACATTAGAGATTGTGACAAGTTTGAACAAATGATTGTTGTGTGTTTTCTGTCACATTAGATGTAGTCAAGTCAATGTGATGGTCATATTTTGTTGATTCTGGAATAAGATTCTTGTCTGAAAATTTTCAGACAGGAATACCCTTACCCATAACTACCCTTACCCATAACTTATCCCTAAAATAAGTGGGAAATGATAGGTAAATAACAATTATGTAGAAGCATGTAACCCGGTTTTAAGCCTAAACTTGACATAAACTGTAAACTTGTCCCTCAAATCTAAGTGGAATGTTGTTCCTGGATCAACAAAGATTTGAACGAATCAGTTGAATAAATGAATCAATGACTCACTCATAAATACAGCCTCGTCTGCCAGTTTTTTATTTTTTTTATACAAAGTGATTAAACTACAGGATACATCTGTTAAGATTTGGTTTATGGTGTGATAAACCTTTATTGAGGCTTTAGAACTAATTTACAGATTAGGTCTGTGTATAACCACAAACAAACAATGCGAATGTCAATGATGGTGGTGTTTATTAATAAACAAGTCACAGGCTGCAGGATTAGCGTAGAATTCTGGCTAAATAATGTTTCAAAATGTACAAGATATTCTATTTTGATGCTGATCAGTTTCTATTTTGCAGCAGTTTTAAAACAGCCAAACGCAACAGACGGCTTAATAGCATTCATTTAGAAAGACTGATGAATGCCAGCAAGGAGGGAGATTTTGAGACTCTTGTTCTAAATTAACCATGAACAGTTTTGAAATGAGAATAAATAGAGGAAATAAACATCCCAAAAATAACATCAAGACATGTTTCACAACCAGTCATCTCAAGCTAATTCCTCTATAATTAAACAGGAAACAATGCATGTTGTGTCACGTTGTCGTCGTCACCATGATATATGTGTTGAAATGACCTTAATGATGGTCTGATTTCCCTTCTCAAATGCCATTTTACAGCCTGAAGATCTTGATCTTGTTGAAGAAAAGTTTATACATTAAAAAGGATTAAATGTTAACTAGTTAACTGTAAACCTTTAACCCTCGGGTTTTTCCTGAGATCTGAAAGACCCCAGGCCATTTTAGCATCTCGAAAAACTTTGCATTTAAGTACTGATAACCTGTAGAAAATTTACAAAGGAAAACATATCATAGTAATAATATGGGGAAATTTTAAGCCCATTTTAAAATTGCTACTATTTGTACACATAAATCAAAACTCAAAAATGCAAAAATTCTAATATTTGCTGCTCATGTGATTTATATTAAGCATGCAATTAATCTTTTCAGCCACTGTGTAATCAACAAGAACAAAGCTCTTTTTTACTCATTCCTTCCTGTCATAGAATGACAAGCAAACAAACAACCACCACCACCACCACCGAATATCTCTGCAGATCTAATGATCCCCATCTAAATTTCAGTCAAAAACAGCCATCCAGCCACAAACAAAGCCACTTTTGTCACAATGATATCAGCGGAGTGGGCTTGGAGTAAATTGATCATTATCTTGGCACACCCAAAGAGCCTGTCTTTTGCTCAAGTGTACCATTTTACCAATTTCTAGAGCTATTTTCCTCTCCCTCTCTGGCGGAATCTTTCTTTCTGTCCCCATATTTACATACGGGTTCCGAAAGGGGCCACTTGACAGGATAATTCTACCTCTAGAGTTGCGTCAGCTTCTGTCAGGATGTGGGGAGCGGATTACTGTGATTTCCTTAAGCAGGATGCACTTTGCTTTACCGCAGACGGCACAGCTGTTTTTTGGCATGCTGATGGAAAACAAAAGCTCGAAGCCACGAGTAGCGGTCCACCGTGCTTCCCACAATAGGAAGGCTGAATCTCTTTCGACTCAGCCCGTTCGCCTGGTATCGGCAACCCGCACCCCTCTCTCTAATCCACCCCCTCACCCTCGTCAGCCCAAATGCATCATTACAGTCAATAAATCAAGACGCCTCCACCACATAAACTACAGGATGCCATGTGAGAAAGAAGCGCCAGCTGTTTCTCTGCCCTTTGTTGTCGTATATCCAGTCGACAGAGGCAGGGCTGACTAGTCGCTACAATGCTGTTTTTCGATTTCTCATTCCTTGTTTTCTCTTCGTCTGAATTGTGTACAGAGAGCATTCCACAATGTAGCAATGAAGTTACAAATCCCTTAGGAATTAGTCTATGCCCACAACAACTGCATGCTCATGCACTGTAAAAAATGAAGGAAACGATAGCAAACTGACAAATTGCTTTTGTTCCTCTTTTGTAAGTTGCTTTGGATAAAAGTGTCTACTAAATACATAAATGTAAATGCAAATGAATTTTAATTAATTTATGCAACTAATAGTATCTAGTCTCAGTTTATAAAGAGTTATAAAGTTGACATGGTTTAATCTGCCATCATTGTAGCAATTAACCACTTAAATTATATTTTTTGTTGTTGTTGTCTCAACAATAGGGTCTAAAGTGTTCCCTTTATTTACACATTTTAAAGTTTTTTTTATGAGAAATGTATTTCATGGAGAGCAAAGTGATTTTTCCTAATTTAATTAAAAAAATTTTTATTAAAACACCAATATTAAAAATTCTGTGCAATATAAATGCTGTATATGTCATTATAATGGACAATATGAAAAAATGGATATTCATTTTAAGATTTGCTTAAAGCTGCAGTTCGCAGTTTTTCCTCTTTGTCGCCATCTCTGTTCGAAATCTGCAATTGCAGTCATTCGCGGAATTGTCAACTTTACGTGAGTTGTACCTCGGCACGGCACAGCTCAGATGAATCCAATGTTTTGAGGAGAATGTGCGCCTGTCAGTCACCGCGCCGATGTGGATACTGTCATTCGGAATCACAGATTCTACTTTTTGGAAGTATGACCAACATAAGAGTTTTGACCCTAAAATGTCATCTGAACAAGTAAGAAACATCCACTTTTGTTCTTCTGACCAACTACTGAAAAAAAGCATTGCGGTAAATCGCGCTGATTAAATCTAACAATCGTTTATCATATCACGTCAAACCGTGCAAATTATACTTTGTTCTCAAATTGTTAGTTAACAACATCAGCATTGTATATACTTGTTTTCGCATGGGACGGTTGAAGTCTCTTTTTCCAAACTCTCAGTCCAAAGTCATTTTACAATGGGCCTAATATAGCCTACTAGCCGAGACACCTTATGTGTACAGGTGTGACGTAATGACGCAAAGACATGCTCGAATTTCCCGCAGAAATCCACCAGTACCACTGTAATTAAAAACATTATTACAAGCTTACCGTTTTGAATCGAGCTAAGGCAAGCAGATCGTTTTGAACACTGGCTGGTTATGTACTTAATCATTTCTAACCCAAAAAAGTTACGGACTGGAGCTTTAAATTTCATTGAACAGTATTTTAAATTATTACTGTTTTTAAAGGTAAGTGGGAATTAGATGATGACAAAGTGTAAAAATAGAGAAAATTAGCAAGAAATTTTATTTAGGCCTAAAATATTATACTAGTAAATAATAAAGTAAAAATATGTAATATCTATAATATTATGATGTGATACTGATTATAAGTAACTAAATGTGACAAAATCAACAACAACAATGTTAGGAAAACTAGTAAACAATCAAACAATGGAAACTTATTCGCTGGGTTCAAAATTGAATACGTCCCTATATAAAGTATGCAAAAAACAAAACAAAAAACAAAACAAAAAACAGTATGCTAAAAGATTAGAATGTCCGAATACGTTAAGTACTCGAAAAAACAATATGCGGAAATTACCCAGATCTGAAGTGCGCATTCGATGGACACTATCCCATAATGCCACAGCAGTGAAGTGATGCACCTGACGCTGGTGGGTCACATGACAGTAACAACATGACGGATGTAGTATGTCTGGATTTCATTCATACTATCATACTATCTTTATACTATATAGAACAACGGTCCTGAATGAAGTTCAAATTCAAATGTACCATACAGTATGCTTGTTAGTTTGGCTTAAATTACAGATTATTTTAGAACAGAAATGTTCTTTGAAAGTTGTCAGAACTTCAGAATATTAAGTAAAGCTGAAAAAAAGGGTATTTTACCGCACAATTTACTTGATATAAGAATCATTCGTATGAGAAGATTGCATTCATTGTTGATGCTCACAAATGCACACAAACCCTGGCCCACAGCTTACACTGTTGAAATGCACGCTCTTGATGAAAACATCGGCTCAGTAAATTGCACACGCATTCAGGTCCATGACGCAAAAATCGAAAGTTTGAATTGCGACACAAGGTCATCTCCATCACTGGCTTCATCTTGCAGTTTTATTTTTTTTATCACAGTCTGTGTGGCGATGACAGGCTGTCGATCCGTCCATATCTAAATATATATTTCTGAAGGGGAGGACAGGAGCGGCAGGCTGGCCGAATTACCAGGCCTGTCACTTGCCGACTGACAGCAGGGGGCTTTCCATCTGGCCTTGGATCACACTCTCTCTCTCATGCACTTAGCAACTTAGCAATGCAGTAGTTTCCTATAAAGGCCAAGTGACAATATATTGATCTCCTCAGGCCAGCAACTTCAAGCTATAGGCTTGCAGGTTTATTCAATTACCTGTTTGTTGATGCCGCTTCTGGGGCCCGGTGCATGCGCTCTCCTTCTCTCCCTGTCGGTCCCTGGCGTGAAATAGCACTGGGCGGAATGCTGTCTTGGCACAAGGTGACAGAAGGTTTCTGACAGCTGTGAGAAAAACTTGCTAATGACCGCTTTCTGTTGTACCAGCCAGTGTTTTAATGCTAATCGTAATTTGCAATGGACGTGGCCCCTGTTTAAAACAATAATTTATGCAAACATGAATTTCATTTATTTAAAACCGTGTCCCACAAGGAAGGTCCTAAAGTTGCATTTCATATTCTCTCACATCAGTAATTATTCACTGGTTCTTAATGTTTTTTTTTTTTTTTTTTTTTTTTTTTTTTTACAAGTCATAATCCTGGTGTTCAACATTAATTAGCTAAAGCTGCCTGGCTGCATATTTTTCTTCAATATTTGTTCTCATGATTTTTTTTTTCTTTTTTTGTGTCTCAGCACTCTGGGGTAACGTACTTTGCATGACCCCCCCCCCCCCCCCCCTCCCCTCCCCCCCCCTCCCTCCCCTCCCTTTTCCTATCAGCAAATATTTACCTCAGACAGTGTGGATGAGAAAAAAAGTCAACTTAGCAGGGTGGAATTTTCAAGAAAAAACCTGAAAATATGTAAAGTCCTGGTTATATAGCAAATCGTCTCAGTTACGTATGTAACCCTAGTTCCCTGATAGGGAACGAGACGCTGCGTCAAACGCTGCGGGAACGCCCCTGCGTTGTGCGTCATGAAGCACCTATGGAATCAGCCCAATGGAGAGATGGAACGTCATAGGCGGGTGACGTCATCGACCAAGAAACTATAAAGCACCCCAAAAACACAAGTGCATCAGCTTCTGATAGGCTTGAAGGAGCGCTTAACGGGAATGCCGGGAGTATGGCAGAACGACGCAGCGTCTCGTTCCCTATCAGGGAACTAGGGTTACAAACGTAACCGAGACGTTCCCTTTCAAGGGAACTTCGAGCTGCGTCAAACGCTGCGGGAACGCGAATACCCACGTCGCCATAGGACCAAGTGACCGTCATGTGAGAACTAGCGCACAGAGGACGAGAGCACCTGTGCCCCAGGGGTAGAACTTAAGTCTAGGTCATAGAACCTAACAAAAGTATGCGGTGAAGACCATCCAGCCGCATCACAGACATCACTCAGGGAAACCCCCGACAATAAAGCTTTGGAAGCAGCCATACTCCTAGTAGAGTGGGCTCGAACAGCCAAAGGTGAAGGCTGACCAGCCGACTCATAAGCAAGTGAGATAGCCTCGACCACCCACTTGCTCATTCTCTGTTTAGACGCAGGACACCCTTTCCTGGGTGGCCCGAAACATACAAATAGTTGTTCTGATTTTCTCCACAGGGCAGCTCTGTGGACATAAGCGTCTAACGCCCTAACAGGGCAGAGTAAATTAAGTTTCTCCTGGTCCAATGACATAAATGGAGGAGGATAGAAAGCCTGCAGAACCGTAGGTCTAACAACATTAGTAGGGACCTTGGGAACGTACCCTGGTCTAGGATGCAGAAAAGCCTTAACCATGCCAGGCGAAAATTCCAGGCACGAGGGTGACACCGACAGAGCCTGCAAATCTCCAATTCTTTTTAATGAGGAGATAGCAAGTAAAAAGATAGTTTTAAAAGTGAGAAACTTCTCAGGAACTTCTTCGATGGGTTCAAAAGGAGCTAGGGAAAGACCTTCCAATACAATGGCCAGATCCCAGGTCGGCACCCTCGTACGAACCGCTGGCCTCAGCCTCAAAGTGCCACGGAGGAAACGAGTTATAAGCGGGTGTGTCCCAAGAGAAACTCCACTGAAAAGGACGTGGTAAGCAGCTAGTGCCGCCACATACACCTTTAGCGTGGAGGGGGATAACCCTGTGGAGAAGCGCTCCTGCAGGAATTCCAGCACTGCACCCACTTGGCAGTTAACTGGGTCCTGCAGGTGTTCTCCACACCAAGAAGTGAAAAGTTTCCACTTCAAGGCATAAAGCTTCCTCGTGGATGGAGCTCTGGAGTGAAGAATGGTCTCAACAACCTCGGTTGAGAGACCAGACTCTATGAGCTGGGCCCCTTCAGAGGCCAAGCCCACAGACTCCACAATTCTGGGCGGGGGTGACATATCGTGCCGCCCGCCTGAGAGAGTAGATCCCTCCTGACCGGGAGCTCCAAAGGAGAGCCGTCCAGGAGAGAAATCAGGTCCTCGAACCATACTCGGGCCGGCCAAAACGGGGCTACTAATAGTAGGCTGACCCCGTCCCGGCGAACCCTCTCCAGAACTCCTGGTAGCAGAGCAATCGGGGGAAAAGCGTACAGGCGTGACCTCGGCCACGGCTGCACCATAGCGTCCAACCCCAGAGGGGCTGGAAGACTGATGGAGAACCACAGATGACAATGCGTGGTCTCCTTGAAAGCGAATAGGTCCACCTCGGCGCGCCCGAAACTCAACCAAAGGAGCTCCACCACCTCGGGATGGAGTCTCCATTCCCCCGGCCTCGGCCCCTGCCTCGACAGGGAGTCCGCTACCACATTTAAATCCCCGGGAAGATACATTGCTCTCAGTGATAGTAGCTTCCCCTGGGACCACAGGAGGATCTGACGGGCCAACTTGTAAAGCCGGCGAGACCGCAGGCCCCCCTGATGATTTATATAAGAGACCACCGACGTGTTGTCTGATTGAACTAACACATGATGGCCTCTCAGGTCTGTTAGGAAGTGTTTCAGAGCCTGAAACACAGCCAACATCTCTAGACAATTTATATGCCACGATAGATGATGGTCCTGCCACAGACCTTGGGGTGGGCGACCACTCATGACCGCCCCCCACCCTGTGAGGGAAGCATCCGTCGTTAGCGTTATGCGACGACAAAGAGCCCCCAGCACAGGACCTTTGGATAGGAACGAAGTTTCTCTCCACATGACCAGAGCACGAAGGCAGCGCCGCGTGACTTTGAACGTGCGGAGCGGATTTCCCCTCGGGGAGAATCCCTTGGTCCTGAGCCACCACTGTAACGGTCTCATGTACAACAGGCCGCAAGGTATAACGTTGGACGCTGCTGCCATCAGACCCAACAGTCTCTGAAACTGCTTCACAGTGAGTAGCTGGCCTAGCTTTACTTGTTTCACAGCTGAGAGAATCGAAGCGATGCGGGTCGGAGAGAGCCGCGCCCGCATCGAGACCGAATCCCAAACGACACCCAGAAAAGTGGTCTTCTGGGAAGGAGATAAAACACTTTTCTTTGCGTTCAGCCTCAACCCCAACTTTCTGATGTGAGCGAGGACGACATCTCGATGCCGAACCGCCATCTGCTCCGTCTGAGCTAAAATCAACCAATCGTCGATGTAATTGAGAATACGAATGCCCTGAAGCCTCAGAGGCACTAGTGCTGCATCCATGCATTTCGTGAAAGTGCGGGGTGATAAAGCTAGGCCAAACGGAAGAACCCTGTACTGGTACGCCTCGCCCCCGAAGGCGAACCTCAGGAACTTCCTGTGTTGTGGAAGGATGGAAATGTGGAAGTATGCGTCCTTTATATCTATCGTGACAAACCAGTCCTCGGATCTGATTTGAGACACGATCTGCTTGATAATGAGCATCTTGAATTTTAGCTTCCCTACCGAGCGATTCAATAGGCGCAGGTCTAAAATTGGACGCAACCCCCCATCCTTCTTTGGAACGATGAAGTATCGGCTGTGATAACCTGACTCCAAACTGGGAGGAGGAACCCGTTCTATAGCCTCCTTTTGAAGGAGCGTTTTCACCTCTTGTTCCATTACGAGAGCCTGCTCGGGTGTGCAGAACCCCTCTGAATTTTGGTGGACGACACCTGAACTGGATAGCATAACCCTTTTCTACTGTCTGCAGGACCCAATGAGATATTCTTGGAAGGCTTTTCCACTCTGCCAGAAAATCTACTAAGGGTACCAGTCTCTCGAGACTGGCCTCTGGTGTAGCTTGAGCAGCAAACACAACGCCCTGTAACTGCGCACCGGCAGGGAACGACTGGTTTAACTGCTCTGAGACCCTCCTCAGAGGGGGCGAGCGTCCCTCGGGAAAGCGCTCGCTGGGACCCGCCTACGCCCCGGCATGAAGGCGGGGTTGGCAGGACGGGCCCCTGAGGGCACCGAGGAAGAACGGGCACCGTAAAAAGAAGTGAACACCTTTCCGCCTCGGTGGGGACCACCCTCAGCATCCTGAACGCCTCGGCGTCAGGACTTCTTCTTAGCCGAAGCCTTCTTAGCCGAAGCCTTCTTAGCCAATATAACTGTCCTCAGATCAGTTCTATTCCCAGATGGTTTCGGCTGAGAGTGCCGCGTCTGAGCCCACTGTCCAGCAGGGGGAACACGAGACGCGACACTCTGCTTCTGCTGCGCCCTATGTGACGAGCTCGTAGACGGCCGGGGCTGCTCCCGCCCAGCAGCCCCAGGGAACTTTTAATGGGATATATTTCTTAAAAGCGGCTGCTTGTTTTTTCTCTTCTTGGAATTTGTCAATAACAGAATTCACCGCATCACCAAAAAGACCCATAGGAGAGAGAGGAGCATCTAAAAGAAACGATTTTTCTTTTTCTTTTAAATTAGTTTGACACAACCATAAATGTCTCTCTGCGGCCACCAGGGCTGCCATAGATCGACCAATCAGTTTGGCCGATTCCCTGGTGGCACGCAGAGATAAATCAGCAGACTGACGCAATTCTTGAACCACGTCAGTGGAAACCTCCTCACTCTCGCTCACATCCCTTAGCAGGTCAGCCTGGTATGCCTGCAAAATAGACATGGTATGCAGACATGACGCAGCCTGACCTGCCGCCGAATACGCTTTACCCACCAACCCCGAAGTATTTCTCAACGGCTTGGTGGGTAATGCAGGTGCCCTAAGCGATGACGCCGCCTCGGAAGAGAGATAGCTCGCGAGCGTCCCTTCTACCCTCGGCATAGCGCCATAACCATGAGCTCTAGCCCCCACAATATTGGAATATGTTGAAGTCTGGGGACTAAAAACTCTATATGAAACCGGTTTCTTCCACGATTTCGACACCTCGGTGTGGAGATTGTTAAAGAACGGCAGACACCTGCGTGGAGGCTGAATTTGTGACGGCAAAAATCTCTCATCCAACTTAGATTTTAATACAGACTCCTGTCTAGTCACTGGCCATTCAATGCTGAGTTTTTCTACGGCTCTAGTTAAAACCTCCATAAGCTCGTCACTTTCGGGAGTGTGAGGTGGCGAATCCTCCACATCTCCCGCAATACTAACAACATCCAGCTCCTCGGAGCTGGATAATTGCAGTACTGGTGCCTCAGCCCGAGCGGAAGAAACCGCAGCGCGTGCTTCCGAACCCGGGACTGAGGCACTGGATCTCACAGGTGAAGGGAGAGATAAGGCAGCGCCCGTCTCTAGCCCCGCTGAGAGATCCATCTGCGATCCCCACGTTAAGCGCCGCCGCTCTGCCTCGGCAGAAGCGGGACCCGAACCGCGGGGAGCGCGCACCGAACCGCCCTCCTCAAAGAGCGCCCGGCGGGAGCGGAGCGTCCTCAAAGGCAGGACCTCGCAATGCTCACAATCAGCTCCCTCGAGAGCTGACTGGGCATGCTGCACTCCCAAACAAACAACGCAAAGAACATGTGTATCCCCGCCCGTTAGATAGCGCGAGCAGGGAGGAACACATTTCTTAAACTGCTGTTCGTTCACCATTTCTCTCAATATATATATGATAAATTGTTTGTGTGGTGCAGAGTATGTAGGACAGACAATATTCACACAGGGACAGATTCACATAAAGCACGACTGAAAGCACAGAAGCTGATGCGCTTGTGTTTTGGGGTGCTTTATAGTTTCCTGGTCGATGACGTCACCCGCCTATGACGTTACATCTCTCCATTGGGCTGATTCCATAGGTGCTTCATGACGCACAACGCAGGGGCGTTCCCGCAGCGTTTGACGCAGCTCGAAGTTCCCTTGAAAGGAAACTGTACAGTCACCAAGTTTGGTCTATTAACCCAACCAGCCTGGGGTGCGTTTCCCGAACAATGACGTAACTCAATGCTTATCTACCATAGTACGATGCATTGTTATCAACTAGCTACTCACAACTGTTTCCCAAAAGTGTATTGTTGCAAATTTATTGTTCAACCGCGTTGGTTAATGATGTCACGCATGTGGTGGAGTATAACTTAATTTAATGAAGCTAGCCCTAGAATTCATTTAATGAATAATGTAAACTCTGTGCGATGATGTTAAATGTCCTAAGAGCTTAATAAGAGCTTGTGTTAACCACAGCTTATTTCAGGCATTTAACCAAAAAACAATTCAGAAATGCTCAAATACTCATGCTAAAAAAAGTGCAAAAAATGCCTACAGCACTCTATTTAGAGCAAGATGAAGGTGAGAAAATAATGACAGGTATTTTGTTTAATGTTTTAATGCGATGCGGCCCAACGTTCCACAACAATGCTTCTACACTAATCCATTGCTCAAGCCTACAACTAGAATTTCATTTCAACTCTAAATCATAGTTCTATATAAACAATTAAAAAATCAAAAGTTTGAGTTGAACTAATCATATTTCCATAATTCTCGCTTTCAGACCAGCTATACCATCTTTGTGGGAGCCTGGTACATACCAAGTCCTTGAAACACCCATGGTTGGGAAAATAAGTCCCAGCTGGGTCCAATTAGGGGGCGACCAGGAGCGCTGTTTGTGTTGGCTGTCTCTCACCAGGCCATAGGGACTCATCAGGTTTTCATTTGTCTCATTTGTGAAGGCACACAATAGTACAGTGCTATCCACAGTGGTCTAATTTGAGCGTTCAGCGCCACACGCTCCCTTACCACCGGCTTCATCAACACAGCCTCTCCTAATGCGATGCGGCCCCATGTTCCACAACAATGCCCCTACACTACATTCTTCTGCAGACGCTAACTTACTGCACGATTATGCAGACAGTTGTTATCATTCTCTGCTAGTCCATATTCAGAGATATTTTCTGTTTTGCATTCTAATTGTTTTACACTTCATCGTCATAGCTGCAAAGTTTGACACGCTAACACGACGCTAACACGCACATTTGCCGTGCAAGTGGTATGTGCCTGCAAAAGATCTAGATTTACAAGCGGAATCCTGTGGATGGGGATGCGTTTTTGTGAGGATCTGGGAACAGTAGGGAACATCAGTAGGGAGTCTAGTGGAACTCTGGCACTAAAATTGAATTCCACCCCCAGCTGTTTCCAAAGTTTCTCTTATTTGAAAGGCCTTAACCAACAAGAACTGAGTAAATCTACACAATTAATTTGACATGAGCTATGAGGTGAAAAAGGTACCAGTTCTTTCTTTACTGTCACAGCAGTTACTGCATGTTTGCAGCATAAATGCTACTACCAGTAAACACGCTCGACAAGATATTTCTCAAAAACATTCTGATCCTAAAGGGATACTGTAGTGAACTCACATAAACTTACAAATCTTTACTTACTATGTCATCCCAAATCTGTGGAACATAAAAGAAGATATTTTGAGAAATTTCAGTTTTTTGTCCATACAATAAAAGTCAGCTCCAATGTTCTATGGTTATCTGCAGATGAAATAAGCAGAGGGTGAGTAAATGATGACATAATTTTTTTTTTTTTAATGACCTTTCCTTTTAAGGCTGATGTTTAAATGTTTGAATTATATTTGTTTCTAAATATACTCATTCTGTGCCACCTGCTTTGGATAAGGTAGTGTTATTGTCACAGGTCGGGAGGGTCGACTCGGTCTACACCCTTCCCTTAGAACATCAGTACCACTGAGGAGCAGAACCAGAAACCGAGCAGACACAGAGATTAAAATGTTTAGCGACTTTATTGACTTAAAGCAATTTGTAATTCCTAATTTAAAACTTCTTCTTCTTTCTCAGAATCCAACAGCTACAGGGGAATGCCACTCATCAACAGCGGCGCAGTCTTGAATGAGGAAGGGCATTAACTGGACAGCAGTTAAGTGTTCTAAGTACAGTTGACTCTTCTCAGCCTCTCCGGTGCAGAAGGCTCACAGCTGTGGGGGAGGCGTCGACAGGACGGCAGCTAGGTACTCTAAGTACGGTTGACTCTTCTCAGTCTCTCAGGTGCAGAAGGCTCACGGCTGGGAAGGGGGGCGTTGACTGGACAGCGGGTAAGTACTCTAAGCACAGTTGGCTCTTCTCAATCTCTCAGGTACAGAAGGCTCACGGCTGTTGGGGAGGCGTCGACTGGACAGCAGGTAAGTACTCTAAGGACGGTTGACTCTCTTCCCAGTATGTCAGGGGCAGAAGGACTTACGGCTGCGAAGAGGGTGTCGACTGGACAGCAAGTCGGTACTCCACGTACGGTTGGTTCTTCCCAGTATAGCAGGTGCAGGAAGCTTACAGCTATGAGGGGAACGTCGACTGGACAGCAGGTGAGTACTCCAAGTACAATTGGTTCTTCCCAATACGTCAGGTGCAGAAGGCTTACGGCCGTGAAGGGGCGTCGACTGGACAGCAAGTAGATACTCCAAGTACGGTTGGTTCTTCCCAATATAGCAGGTGCAGAAGCTTACCGCTGTGAAGGGGCGTCGACTGGACAGCAAGTAGATACTCCAAGTACGGTTGGACGTAAGGCTTCGTCCAACCGTAAGGCTTCAAATCCACTGCCACTTAATCTCTTCTCCAGAAAGCTCCGGGCTGTAACACAAGGCAAGACCGATGGGCAAGTGACAGAATTCTGTACAGTAAGCCTGCAGTAACTTCACTTCAACCACACACGGTGGGACACAGCATCAACACACATCCCTCTCATCCACTCCGTGAAATTTAAGGCCACGGCCCACCTCCTCGCTCTGGAACAGCGGGGGCAGTAAGACGGAAGAATTTAGCGACTACAATCACTAGTCACAACGGCTGTCTTCTCCTTCAAGCGTCTGGACTCCTCTATCTATATCACTTCTCCCATATATAATATCGTTGTGTGTAAATCACATACAATACAGCCAGTAGAGGTTGGTACTTATCTTCACCCAGGTAGTGGACTCGATAATATATTGTAGATGACTTCGCCCTCTGCCTCTCTGTTCTCCGCCACCCAGTTCTTCGTAGCGGATTCCTTTCCACGGATCAATCTCACCAGCCGATTTGTCCCACAGAAATCTCTCAGCCCACCTCAACAAGAACAAAAATCAGGGCGCCACAGCAACCCAACACACCCTCGCTTTCTCAAAGCTTTGCTTTTATCTCTTTCGAAAGGCTGCGTGTCCCAATCATCAAACAGTCGCTTAATGCGCCACACCAGCTGTCACTTTGCCATCAGCGGCTGCTGTTACTATGGTACCGACGCATCCGAGGCTGGTTTGGTGTTCGGTTTAAACCGCTCCGGATGGAAACATTCCACCGCGGACTGGTTAGTTCCGTCTCTAGTTCGTCACCTTGTGACATTATTGTCAAGAACCCCCTAAACTTAGACCAAGTCAAGACCAAGACCAGTGTGCACAGTAAGTTAACACCAAGACCTAGATTTTGAGGGTTTGAGACTGAGTCAAGACCAAGACCAGACAAGGCAGTTAAAATGCGGTCGAGACCAAGGCCAGCCCTAGACCTTAAAAAAATAGCCTCGAAACCAAATGGTCTCAAGACCAATATCAGTCTCGAGTAGCACAATACTACGATAAGTGTCGTTTGGCGAGGCATGTTGCCTGTGGTAGAAGCTAGGGGTGTAACAATACATCGATATGGATCGATGCATCGATCAAATGTCTAACGATACGATGCATCGATACCACACATAAAATATCGATGTACGGTTCCTTTATTTTGACACACTCCATATCCTCACGTAACTTTTCTCTGCTGAAATAGACGCCTGACAAGATTGACTGAAACCTTTGTCACAAAAGCTGGTATTTTCCACTGTAAAGGCATCGCATCGCGAGTTTATGTTTTACAGCAGAAACGACAAGCCCCAAAAAGTCTGTTTTAGCAAATCAGTGCGCAGTATTCAGGTCAGGTGACAAGGCTGCTTGTCACTTTGAAAAGACGCGCTAGCTGAGAGGAGTTTCGTCAAAGCTGACTAAAAGTGATCGAGGATGGATTTCAGCGAACTTCATGAACCCGTGATATCTTCTTCGGCTCGTAAAAAGAAAATAAAAGCTGAAAGTTTTTCACGGAATCTTGCTAAAACAGCACGTTTAGTGGTGAGTGAAAAGCTCTCTGTATTGCGTGTACGTTAATCACAACAACAAAGTTTGACAGGCATCGAAATTATGTCAACTGAGGAGATTAACGTTATAGATTAACCAAGTGTTTTATTATGTATTTTAGCAATTACTTGGCTTTGTTTAACTCTGAAACATGAAATGTAGAGTTATCTGCTTTTACCACACAATAAATATATATAAAAATCCTTTAAATGAACTTTAATATAACAAAAGAGTTCATTTGCAAAAACAGATAACCCCGTTCTTGTTCCTTTTCATCATGTTTTTTTTAAACTTGTAACAAACAACTTGTAAATGTCCCAATGGCAGAGGGTGTGCAATTTTCAGAGTTTAATTAAACTTTCATGTAATATATTTTTTAATGTATTGTGAGTTAATAAATGTGACTGGTTGTGTACACTTGGCACATAATATCTAAATATCGATTAATCGATCGATATAGCCCTGAATCGAATCGAATCGTAATCGTATTGTAGAATTTTTTGAGGTATCGGCAAATATCGTATCGTTGGCTGAGAGAATCGATATCGTATCGTATCGTGATTAACTGTCCGATTTACACCCCTAGTAGAAGCTAGGGCTGCACTGACTATGAGGACCTGACTACGTTAAGCTTAAATTGCTCCAATGGTATGTACATTTAAGCCTTACATGCATTTTTTTTGTTGCCATAATTAAGTGCATTAAATTAACACATTCAACTGACAGCACAATTTAATAGTTGATAAAGACACATGCTGCTCAGCTTCCTGCCATCATCTGCACAATGTTCATTACAACGTCTTTTCATTACACAGCAGAATAAATGCATGAAACTTTTATAACTCATATCAAACTAGTGTTAAGCACACATATAAATAACTGCATACATTTGCCCACAGGGCTTATTTGTCACATCTATAATTGAATGCAAGCACATGCACCATGTGTCTTGAATAATGCATGGTCTGTCTGAGACATTTTCCAAATGCTGAAATATTCATGAAATTTCTATAAATTAGAAAGCACCTGTCCCCCATGTTTCAAACATATACACAATGAACAATGTGCTTCTCGGAAATTCAGTGCTACAATAAAAATGGCCAAATTGAATCAATTAGTGGTGCATATTGGTCATAAACCGGCCATTATTAAGATCAATGTCCTGCGCTATTAGAATCGGAGCTGTAAAGGCCAAGGATGGATGATAAAAGTTCATCTCCTTCCAGCATTCTGCTCCAAAATATCAGCATTCGTCTTTGAAATATAGGGCTGTCGTGATATGCAGATTAATTAATCGTAATTATTCACAATTAAACACATTTATCTATATTTGCTGAGAACAGCAAAATAACAATTATTCAAAGCCTGCATTATAATGGCAGACAACTAAATCCTTGAAAGACATTTTTAAAATATAATTAAAGTTGTTTATGGTAACTACAGGCTTGATGCTTGATATAATTTATATATAATTTGTATTTTATTTATATTTTAAACATGTGAAGCTTACATTCACTCCAACTAAATGCATATCCTCTTCAAGGCTCCCAAATTGCAATATACTGAATGTTCCACACAGCAGGGATCCATCCATCTCCTCAGTTGAATAAGGTCAAACACTACCTCACATACATGAATGCAAACAACCTGAAGGTCTTTGATTTATAGTGGCTAGATACAAACACCCTTCACTTAGAATAGACGTTGGGCTGTAACATATACGTAGCCAAATGCCTATTGGTCGATATGGAATTTTAAGGGCCCCTTTGAAGCTCGGACCGTTTACATTTGCATTTCATTGAGAGAGAGAGAGAGAGAGAGAGAGAGAGAGAGAGAGAGAGAGAGAGAGAGAGAGAGAGAGAGAGAGAGAGAGAGAGAGAAGAAAGAGAAAAGAAAATGTATGTGGGAGGACCATTTCATCTCTTTCCAAATCTCTCTTTCTCTCATATCCTCCACCCTCAGTCTTTTTCACTCTGTCTCTCTCCATCTCTATTTCTCTCCTTCTTCGCTACTTGCAGAAAGCTCACATGTTGTATTTGATTAGTTTTTATTCCTGCAGTCGTCTACCTATATGTCTGCGGTCCAAGAAGAGGGTAGTGGTTTTGGATCACTTCCTTATTCAAACACAGCCAAAGGGGTCAAAAAGGCAGACCTGTCATCTCCAATGTATTAAACTGCAAAAGAGAGCTACATCTACAATATATGAACTGCAGATAAAAGGAAATGAAAAATGCTGGGTGGGAATTTAACCCCTTGTCTACCGACACCTCAGACGGCTCCTAAAAAGTCATTGGGTATCTCAAGTGGAATGGGTGCTCATTGTGTCTCTTTTCTCGCAATTTAGTGCTGGTGTAGTGAAAACATGACATTAATTGGTCATTTTCAATGACCCTAAATGGGTAGACGTGGTCCCATCTGGTGTTATGAGAGGTCTCTCATTGTGAAGGGTGCTGGAGACATCGGTGACCTGTCGGGCAGTGTTGAATAACCTATTGTCTCCTCGATCGATCAGAACACAATGCGTGACAATGTCGCACCAATGATTTGTGAATGCTGTTGAAGGTCAGCCCGCCATCCAACCCAAATCATCCTGCCCAACACACACACAACACACACACACCTCTAGAAACCCTCCATCTACTCCTGTCCATCCAGTACCGCTAAAGATTAGTCAGGGATCATGCATTGCATGCAAAGGCGAGCTTCTCTCCGCTTTCAAACTTAGGTTCTTCTGCTTCTGTAAAATATAGATGTAAAACATTTAAAGAATAGTCGATGGGAGATTTAGATATGAGTGTGTTAAAAAAATAAATATAACATTTAAAAAAAAACACTATGGACACTTTTCACAGAAGTTACCACAGGTATTAACATCATAAATCTAGCAAAGGTTTTTATATTAAAAATGTTAAGAAAACTACTAACGCTGCATTGTGAGTTTTTCTAATATGTCTGTTAGAGTGATGGCAAATTTGACATCTATCTTTATTCTGATCACCGTAATTAAAGGGTTAGTTCACCTAAAAATGAAAATTAAGTCATTAATTACTCACCCCCATGCTGTACCAACCCCGTAAGACCTTCGTTCGTCTTCGGAACACAAATGAAGATATTTTTGATTAAATGTGACAGCTGGATCACTCCTCCATAGGCTCCCTAAGGGAATGAATCCTGACGGCCCAGAAAGTCAATGAAGAAAATGTTTAAATATTCCATGTGCCTACAGTGGCTCAACTATAAGTTTATCAAGCGACAAGAATACTTTTTGTGCGGAAATAAAACAAAAATAACGACTTTATTCGACTATTCCTTTTCTTCCTTGTAGGCCTGAAACGAGACTTCAAGAGATTTCCACGACGCGCACGCGCGAGAAAAAAAATAGTATTTTTTTTCCTATTTTGGAAAGTCATAGAAATGCTCTCAGGGATATTTATCTCTATTGGAGCAAATAGGAACGCAAAAAATATACTTTAAACTACATAAAATTATATGTGTTCACACATTCAGTTCATCGCTATAGAAGTTAACACAACTTTGACAACTTCCACGTCTGAGAACCCCAGAAATGAGAAAAGGGTTTACAAACATCAAAAATAGATAACATGTCTTAACCAAGTGCAAATACATACATTTCAAGTAAGAAAGCAATTGCTCTGTTCAGATCAAACATGAAAATGGCACGTCAATCACAAAACACAGCCAAGTAAAAGTGCAGCCAAGTAAAATAGTTTAACTCATCCTGGTCTGAATAACATGAAATAGAAACCTTTCAAAACTTGAAATTAATTCATTGCAAGAGTTAATAATAGGGTTTACGTCATATAAAAATGTCGGTATGAAATGCTCATAAGGGCAAAAATTGTGCCATTTGTACCTTTATTGTTGATGACAATTGTCATTTAATCATTACATTAATATACTTCTATATGCTCTGGAAAATGTTTAGGAACAAAGAAAGCGCAGCAAGTAACACTACCTATAATAAAATAACATAGGCCTATCAAACAGAAAAGAAACTTCCCTTTAGATATTAAAGGCAGGGTAGGTGATTTGTTCCAGAAACATTTTTTGTTATACTGGTTGAAAGTCTCTTCACATCCTGAGGGCAACGATTCAATGTCCTACCTGCCTGACTCGAATTTATGCGTTTCAATGGCAAAACTATCGATGCCGAAATGAATCTGCAGCAGTCAGGTGGTACAGGTCAGTGCTCTTTAAGTTGTTTATGATCATTATTATTGTAATGTTGTGTGCTTTGAGACATGAGGTAGTTTAATGGCGTCTCTCATGATGCTTTTGTTTGCTCCCTGCTGAGAGCGCACTGAAGGGAGGGTGGGATCTTATGCTTTCAAAGCTAGCTCGCTATTGCTAGCCTCTCTGAAAATCACACTTTTAATTTACAACCGTGAAAAAAACCTGAAGCGGTCATTAAATTCAGTTTATTGAAGACATTAAAAGTTTTTACTAGCTAAAAGCCTTACATAAAGACCTAAACACAGCATTTGAACAAACCTCCAACCAGAATATTTAAAAAATATCAATATAGTGTTGCCTTGCAAATGTGGGATGAAGTTTGTCCTGCAGTGTGGGGCACTACGTGGTCTGGTGAATAAATACTCTATCCGTGCCGGGCCCCTCACACTGACACAGGGGAGCGCATGCATAAAACAAAGGGCTCCAGAGGGAGATTAATAACCTGTAGATCCAGAGACAGATACTCCAGACAGCCCAATGTGACTTTAAAACCCGAATGAAAAGTGGATGGGCTGGGTCAAGGGCACGGAGGCACAGGTTAAAGAGTCTTTTATCAATCAGCCGGCATGGAGAATTTGTTTGGACAAGCCGTCGACTCCCAGCGGGACAGAGGGGCCCGCACATACGGCGGAGGTTTCACGTGAAGAATCGAGAATGTCACATGGATGCTGGTGTGAGAGAAAGAGGAATGGAGGGCGGGAAAAGGAAATGGAAAATAAACGCGCTTGGGGATTTGATTCCATTGCTCCGTTCTTTCGTTCTAATTTTAGAGGTTTCCTTTCACTTTTAGACGTGGCGCCAGAGCACCATTCACTGCGGGATTTTGTTCAACATATAAAGCAAAATCGATGTGCTTCGCTACAAATGGCTCCCGCTTCCTGTGCTCTCTTATCCGACGTCCCTATCGAGAGTGTTTTAAATCCCTGATTGCGTTTAACCCTGATGAGCCTCGAGTCGGATCAATGGCCAGCCAGTTGCAAACATACACAGACGCACGTTCACACAAAAGGCGGCTGTATGCACCCACACGCTCCCTGGCAATATTGGTGTGGAGATTAAAGCCATATAAAAGAGGGGAGACAAAGGTGACGCCACCTTCTTTCAAATGGGAAGAGCATGGCTTGACAAAATGAGCGGGTGAGCATCAGGAGAACAAAAGGGGTGGGCGCGGGAGCGTGTGGCGGAAGCAAAGCTCGGGGCAGCGCGGGTGAGGAGCAGGGCCTTTAATTAAAAGGATTATATGAAGGCGCACGGCGCAAGGGAGAGGCTGTCCGTGTCCTGAGATGGAGTACAGTAATGAAACCCATCACTGGCAGCTGAGGGAAAGTGGGAGAGAGATAAAACCAGAGCTGGTGACTAGAGATGAAAAGAGGGGATGGGTCTAGATTGAGTACTGGGGAAAGAATTAATGAGACAATGAAACAATGGGTAGATTCGGAGGGCTGGAAACTTGAGGACCTGAGGTGTGGAATATGATGCAGGAGTGCTGAGTGTCAAATCAGCCTTACTTTCATGTTGTTCCTGGAGAGAGTTTGGAGGAAATTAGACAGTGTATGCATTACATTTTATAAAATGGATAGCACTGACTCTGGCTGAGCCGTTATTATAAACGCACAGATGACCGAACAATCTGTATTATTGTTCATTCCGATAATTATTAATAATAAATGTAACTGTTTATAGAACAACTCTTGCATTTCTTAGTTTTAGTTAATCATTTCATCAATTAGGTTTAAAGATTCTTTATAATCCAAAAGTGTCCACAAGCCATGGCAGAACCTGATTTCACCAAGTGCAACGTGTTCCTGGATCATCAGTTTTGTTGCTAACTCTTTAGAATACTGTTCTGTCATTAATGAATCACTACACGGGAACAATTGAGGAACGCACTATTAACATTCTAGTAACTACTATCAACTAACAAGAAACTCTGATTAACGAATTAATACCCCCCCCCCCCCCCCCCCCCCCCCCCCCCCCCTCTAAGGTGAAGATCATGGTAGCCCACTAGTAATTACTCAAAGTGTTTCCAAATCCATCTGAAGGCATTACTATCCAAAACCTTACTAAAACTTCAGTTATTACTAGATAGTTATCATGTTTTTCACTTAAGAATACTGACCAAAATAATTAGTAATTCCTTCTGAAGGATTTGGTCATTACTTGTGGGTTACAATGACCTTCACGTTAGAATTAATTATATATTATGCATTATTCATGTTAATTATGAACCTGAATATTCTTAGTAGTCCTCTGGGAGGTATGAAAAGCTAATAGTGAACTATCACATTCGACTAAGCACTACTAATTCGTTAATCAGAGTTTATTGTTAGTTAATAGTAGTTACTAGAGTGTTAATATTGAAGTATTCATTTGTTCCTCTGTAGTTATTCATCATTAATGACGGAATAGTTTTATGTTGATCCTGGAACATCATTCCACTCAACCAATCAGATTTGAGAGACAAGTTAACAGTTTATGTCAAGTTTAGTCTTACAACCAGTTCTACATCACTGTTATTCATCATTTCCCTCTGATTGTAGGGGTAAGTTATGGGTAGGGTTAAGTTTAGGGGTAGGGATATGGTTATGATAAAATTTTCAGACAGGAATGTTTTTCCAGGATCAACAAAATATGTTGACTTATTAACGCTACTCTGCAAAATCAGGACATGCAAACATGACTTGATATGTGGCCATGAGAGACGCTCTGTGCTGAAATATTCCTCAATGAACGACATACTGTTACGCTTGGTGGTTTAAATTGTTTAATATTTTAGCAATACGGTTTCCATTACATTTTCAACTTTAGTGTTTACCTTCGAGCAACAAAGACGAATTTGGCATTTAATATAAACATGAGCAGCAGTCATCTCTGCCTTGAGATTTCATTTGCGGTACTAAATGACAAAAATGCCGCCTACAATAAAGAGGCCTATTTGCCACTGGTCATTTTCTTCATTTGCCCTTTTATGATATTATTATGAAGAATAAACTGTTTTGTGATACCTAAGGGGGGGGGGGGGGGGGGGGGTTCAGTTCAGTAAGGTAAAGGCCTGTTCAAATCAAATTCAAAGTTTTGGCATGAAAGTCAAGCACAAGATTTTAAGTTTGGGGTCAGTATTTTTTGTTTTTGTTTTTGAATGATTAATAGCTTTATTCAGCAAGGATACTTTAAAATGGTCAAAAGTGACAATAAAGACATTTTTTATGTTATAGAAGTTTTCCATTTCAAATAAATGCTGTTATTTTAAACAAAAATTTGTAAGGAAATTTAGGTCTTGGTGAGCATTCAAAAACATTTTTAAAAATGGCCCTAAACTTTAATGTGCTTGTTTCTGTAAAAATGTCAAAAAGCACCATAAATGCATCATACAAGTGGTCCATTTGACTTTTTAGTATCCATACAGCAGCTTTTGTGAGAAACGGTCATAAATTAAATATATCTGATGACAAACCTATTAGGATGTGTTTTGATGTGTTATATTTGAATACCTTTGAACCATCTCATCCTGGGCCACCTTTTGAAACCAGTGACATCCTGATGGCCAGTTGTCTCAGTGAGTTCCCACAGGCCTTGCATTTCTGTAATGGATGAATAGCTTCCCTATGTACACCTAGGACATATGCACCTCAATGCCTATGTCTCGCATAATCAATGTACAAGCATACATCCCATTGCATTGGTATTCAGCACAAACTGACATGGAGAGCTCATACACATGCAGACACAATCCACAATCCCACCTGCATTCGGGAATGGATTGTGTGCGATAAAGTCTACCCATTTCCTGGCCTGTTTGGGCTAGTCTCCCGTTATCGTGTGAGTTGGAAGATTCAGCTCTGCAGCAGACCCATGCTGCACACTTCACTTGTCCTAGATTAACATTTATCTCCCAGTGCCACCAGAGTGCCAGACCCACTAAATGAATTAGATGGGAAGGAAGCCATCTAGACACAAACCTGTGGCTCATGTCATACCAAAAGTATCCATACAGTGGCAGTTTGTCTTCTCTGGGCACAGCCGAGCTGCAAGTCGCAGTTCAGACCTCTACCTCACGCAATTAAAGAGATGGGGAAAAGTTTAAAAATATGGGAAAGACAAAGGTGACACGCAGAGTCCAAATGACTTGTGAGACATTGTGACATGGGCACACAGGGTGAAAGAATTACATCTAATAATACCATAGATCAATGATTGATTAGGAGTATAGGGATGAAATTTTAATGATCCAAGACCTTTGGGCACTTCAAGTAGCCGGTCCACAGAAAGCTGACATATGCTGTATAATTAATCTGAGGGAGTTTGTTCCCTCTCTCCCTCTCTCCCTCTCTCCCTCTCTCTCTCTGACTCTCACTCCAAGCGAGGGTCTGACTCTTCAACTCTTCTAAGCGCTAGGATGGGTGCTGGCTATATCTGTTGGTAGAGAAAGAGTTCATGCCTCATTTTAAACATATGCACTCATTATTCTTGAGCTTATTCTTGTTTAATTGACAAGAGGCCAAGAGAGTTCAAATTAAAAATCAAGCACAAATCTTGCACATCAAGCACATAATTGTGAGATACAGTTTAAGAAATAAGAAATGAACTGTGAGAAACAAAGTCATGTTGTAGTATATCATGTAAGGGATACATTATCCCGCATATTACATGGCTACTTGCCAAGTAAATAATTAGGTAAATAGATCTTGATCTGAGTCTGAATATTTTATTAGCTCTTTAAATGCAAAGCTTTTGCAGAGAGAGCAAGCTGCAAGTTCAAACTAGACGTACATTCAAAGGATACGGTCATAGCACTTATTATTTCACCACTTAAATAATTATGGGGATAACAGATAATGATTTGAGATGAAACTGTTTTAAAATCGTTCCTATTTGTTACCTTATAATCCATAAAACAACTGTCGCAAAATGGCAGCAGCTGCATTTGTATGAAACAAGAGAGTCCGCCATATCAGATGACATAATTAAATAACTGTGCATAAAAAAGTTGATTTAAGTTTGAATATTTTATTAGCTCCCCAATCGCAAAACTTCCATGAGGAAAAATTGTTCCTAAGCGTAAAGGGCCGACTTCAGTGACAGCTACCCGGATGAGCCTGTGTTAACAGTTTTTACCGGTTGTTATCGGGGGATAACATACTGTCGGATGGAGTGTTTGACCAATCAGAATTAAGTATTCCACAGAGCCATGTAATAAATATCTATATATCTATACACACACATACATATGTGTAGAATGATACAAAAATAGAAAGATACAAAATATTGTTAATACATGCTTAGGCCAAATACTAATAAGTACAGTGATGTCGTGGCCCGGTTATGCTCCTACACACAAGCCATGTCCATGTGGGCGAAGTGAGTTCAACTCCAGTTTGCCACTAGTGATGGGTCAGGATTGTGAATTAATGAGATCAGTGAGATCATCTTGATTGGTAGTTAGATTGTTAAAGACATGTATGCTTCTTGGAAAAGGTTTTAGCTTGCAGCACGCTAATAGTCCAACAGTAACTGTTACATCATGTTTACACTGGAAGTGAGTAGCATGTCACACAACACATGATGTTTGTTGCAGTGTAGACACAATGTGAGACTATTAGCATGCTAAAATGCTTTTAACAAAGTTGCTAAATTCTAAAGTATTCAAAAAATTAATTTCAATACCATTACTGCCAGACTATGACAGTAATAAGCTTAGGTATTACAATAAAAGCTTAGGTATTACTATTTAGCCTACGTATTTAATTACGTATTTAATTAAATCCCTTTAAGGCAAATCTGTTCACTTGGTAGCCTTCTTGTTAACAGTTGTTTTCTCTAATAGGAATACAATACAGCTCCCGTCTTCTTAAGATCAAAATGTCCAAAACTATTTGTCAAAATTTTAATCAGCAATACAACAATTGTATCATAAATTTAGCTTTTTTCTTGGCTTTAGGGGAATTTCTTTGTCTTTTCTTTTTTTCTTTTTTTAATCAGAGAAGATTTTCAGTTACAAAAGAGTGATCTTTTATCCATAGCCTATTAAATGGATCTCAAAAGTCTGGGTAATTTTCAGGGCATTTCATGGTTCAACAAAAATCTCAATCTCTGAGCATTTGCAAAAACAGCCACAATTCCAGAAAATTGCTTGAAACTCATGAATCTCATAATTGAGCAGACCGCTCCCAGCGCTGCATACAGAGAGCCCTTCAAGTTGCTCAGTCTCCCTCTGGAAGAGAATGCATTTGGGTGTTGAAGACCCAGCAAGGGAAACGCTCAAAGGTTTCAGTCAGTCATTGGTGGAGAGTCTGTGCGGAGGCTTTTGAGAGGGTTTCTACGGGTGAGGGCAAGTGTGCTTGAGGAGCTATGAAATGAATTTCAATTCCTTTTTCTATCCCTTCCCCTCATTTGCCCACAGTCTCTGAGTGAAGCTCGCAGACTCAAGATATGTGTCCCACTATTACAGGACTAATCCATCCATGACAGCTTTCAATTTCCTTCGGCAAATTTTTTGCACCCCCTCAAACGAAGGTGCAGTACTGTCTGGAAGAAATCTCTTTGAGTTATTACACATTTTCAGGGACCCCACCCAAAAAAAAACAAAAAAAAAACGTCATCATGGACATTCAAAACGAGGGTCACGTGCCCCCTCCAATTTTTGAGCCAAGTGGATTTAGAATGCAATTTGCAAAGAAAATTATTCCTTAGAATACTGTAGCATTAATATATATATATATATATATATATATATATATATATATATATATATATATATATATATATATATATATATATATATATATATATATATATATATATATATACTGTATATATGACACTACATGATATATAAATAAATATATAGACTATATAAAGAATCTTTTATGGGATGGAGTTCCCATGGATGTTAAAGGTTCTTGGGACCATCGGTGCCAATAAAGAACCTTTATTTTTAAGAGACTAGTGTACATATAATGCCCTTGCTGCCGGGTTATTCAGAAAAATATGGAAGTGAAAAATGGAGCTAGAATCATGACCTAAGAGCTCTGAATCAATTTAGTTGGCTAATGGAGTGGTGGTCTGGTAATCCAGTCTATCAGAACAAATCATCAAATCCCTCAAAGAGCGAAATGGGAATCAAATAAAATGCTTTTACAGGCCAGAAACAGCAATGCACATCTGTATGCTAGCTAAGCAAATTTGAAGTCATGCAACATCTCAGCGTCTGCAAAAACACGAATGCCTCGAAGAACCTTTTGACACAGACATGTTGATGCAATTTTAAAAACACTGCACCTACAGTATACATCAGTATATATATGAAAACATCGGTATGAATAAAACCTTGTGTACCTGAATAAGGACATTACCCATCAAAGGAAACAACAGCCCATGACACATAGCTATTATTACATAGCAATCACAAAAACACTTTAATAAGTGGCAAGATAAGCTGTCATTGCACAGTAGCACTAAACAGCAAAGAGCCATTGTGCATTCCTAGACCTGTACTGATGCATGTAAATTATTGATCATCTAGACTTCAAAGGAGGTTGGGGTGAAGATGAGAAGTGGAAATTGATTTACTTCTTCTATGTTTATGATGCATTACATATCTTTACTGTTTTTATACAGACACACACACACACACACACACACATCTATATATTTCTCGAAGTATATCACCCCTATTACATTTAATCTGTAATGAATAACACACTATCCATTTATTCTAAATTAAAGGAGATGTTAAGTAACCATCTGTACATGATCATATCCATTTTGAAATCTATGTTGGTTTTTATCTCTAACAAGGGGAATAAATACATCTAATTTATTTTCAGAACTTGTAAATCATTTCATTCACGCTGTAGCATCACCCAAAATATTTATATATAAGAAAACAATCTTTGTCCATGTGGATTCTCAAACAGCTTTATCTAGTTTGCAGCTTTTAAACTGATATTAAATCTTGTTGATATTTTCTATGTGAAAACCACATTATGCAAGCACTGGCCTTATTAACTGCAATCTTTAAGAGGAAAAAAATCACCCCTGATGCTCAACTGGACATCACTGCTACATAAATTAAATTTTTAATGTCATTTCTGCAACATTAATGGGGACTAGTCATTTTGAATGTGTGCTCGATTTACATGGCTCTCGAGTATAGCTCTAACACAAAGTAAACTGTTTAAATAATAATGCATTTTAATTGCCTTTAATAGTAGGTAATATGTTAAACTAATGCCCTCGACATTTGCAGAGGAAAATGCTGTTTGCTCGAGAGAAGATAACAAATCCACAAAAGCTGATATTATCATATTTCTGTCAAACACGCACATGAGCTGTTACATGCATTTCTCTGCTGAAATGTGATAACCTTACAAAAAGGGGAAATTACGAAAATAATCTTGTTACTGTTTCAGGGACAGTATTCTAGTGGGACAGATCTCTTTGTTAAGATCTTTGATATTTTAGGCCGTGTTTACACTTCGTACTAAGATTCATCTCGGATGATCTGACAAGTGGTCAGGTGAAACATCGCCGTTTACGGCTGGTAAAATGCATTTCCTGTGAACCCTTGTGATTGGTTTCACTAGTGAAAAAGTAAAGAAAATTCCTGGTGGAATAGATCTGCTATGCTGCTGCTATTATTGCTGCTGCCTCAGAGCAAGTAGAACTTCTTTTAACTTGAACGCCATGTTTTTAGAACGCTGTGTCGTTTTGCAAGAGACGCGAGACCCGAGCGCAACAGTTTAACCCTTTTTTGAATAGACACGGAAATGCACATTTGGAACTCAAATGGTTGTAATTCAAGAATGCTTTGGAATATAGACGCAAGATTGGTCTCGTTTTAAAGAAGACATTTGGCAGATTTTTGTAGAAGTGAAATAAATCAAGAAAGTGAAACATAAAAATAGAAGTTTGAGTTTATGGAAATGTACAATGTAAAAAAAAATAATTATTCATATTTTATATAAAATATATATTTTTAAAACCTGGGCTACTCTAAAACTGCAGAAAATTCAAAGCCAAAAATCTGAATAAGTTGTGTTTAAAATTTTAGGTTGATATCTCAAAAAAATTGCTTTCAGTAAGATTTTGTTTGGGCGCAGTACCACACTTTTTCACTAGGGCACAACCAGACTCCATTACTGCCCATATAAGGGCGCCTCCATTTCCATATGTGTTTTGAGTGATATGAACCATCATTTACACAATTTTCATACAATTTATGAAGTAGAGATCCTTTACAGAAGTAGTATGGGAAGTTTGGCAGATTTTGATATGAATTCAACCTCTAAGAAACATACAAAGAACACGCATGCGCGTTATAGCTTATTGCCACTTCACAAATGGTGAATTTATTATTTTTCTTTATATTTAAAACATTTTCAGACCTTTTTTTCTAACATAATTGAATGGATGCACTCTTTTGAACTCTTGGCATGAAAACAAACAGAGGTTTCTATCTTTTTTTCATGATTTTTCATGTTCATCACTATTTCAAAATCAAGGTCTGAATGTGCCCTAGGAGTATGAAAATATTCTTGTTGCAAATTGATAAATTATGGCTCCTCTGTAATTTATTTTTAAAATCAGTCACCAAAAATGGAATCTATAGATTGTAAGCTTTCACATGATATATATAAATTGTCAATATTACTTAAGTTCTTTTCTTAGATATTATTGTTTTAAAAATATAATGGCAAGCGTCCCACCTGTGGGACGGTGACAGTCAAGGGGTTAAGACGCCTGTCTAGTGCGTATTTATATTGAAAAACTATGGAAAAAGTTGCACAGAGCACTTTGACAGATGCGTTCTGTGTCAACAGCCCCTTAAGGATCTATCAGTGCCATTTCGAGTTTCATGACAGAATTTAAATTTGTATCTGAGTAAATTTTAACAATCACGAAGCATCATTTAACCAACAATTGACAGGTGAGTCGGTGGTGATTTGATATTGTCCAGGATGTGTCAGGTTAGTGTTTACACTACACATGCAAAATTGTGTTTTGCGTTTCTACTTCCTATCAAAAATGTTCCTCCTCGCAAAATGTTTTGGATCCCATTCACTCCTGTATACCGTACTCAGGTTTAACTACTTTTGATGAGATTTATTGAAATGATGTTAATCCCAGGTGTATGCATTAACCTGGTGGGCGGAGTCAGCTCTACTTACACCATGAGATCACATGTTACACATAAAACTACCCAGATACATGGTTCAACACAGTATTGGCATTGCAATCATTTAGCAATCACATACAACAGGCTTCATTTATTAGTCGTCATTGATTTTGTCATTGTTGTTGTCACCGTGAGATGAAAGGCCCACTCCAGTCTCCACAGCGATGAGTTCAGCAGTCAGGTGATACAGAGACCACGAGGAATTCAAACACAATATAACAGTACAAACTTTCTCCAACCGATACACAGATTGATCCCATGGCACAGTTTACAACCAAGTGGATCAGAAACCTATAAATAAGAAATTAAAAGATTTCAGTCATATTGTCAGAAGTGTGCTTACAAAACAATATCAAAGCAGCTGCCTAGGAGAAATCTACGGTCTGAGTTCAAATGCATTGCACGTTGGCATACTCAAACGTTAAGTAGAAACGCACAGATAGATACGAAGTCTATAAGTCATATATCTCCGGTGTGTAGAAGAAGAGCTCTATGAATGATAATAGATGAGGCTGGGATTCTCCAGCTGCGCAAGAGAGTGTTCAAATACCTAGTGCTCCTGCCATCAGCTCAAGGTCGGCCCAAATCAGCCATAGATTGCTTCATATCACTGTCATTGAATCTTCAAGCACTAGCTGCTTTCATCTCATCAAAAAGGTCGGAAGATTTATTATTTTACCCTTCCTTGGTGAACAAATAGTGATTTCTCTTTTGAAACTTTGTTTTAGCCCAAAAAAGGTCTTTGTGTGTGGTTTAAAGGCTTTTAATATTCCGTGCTTTGCCCAATTTATACTTTAGACTGGAATATGATGTGCAAAAATGGAGTGACAAAGGCTGAGACACCTCACTTAAAGACAAGATGTTGAACTGTTTCCAGAAGCTCAAAAATAGCTGAACAAGTAAGAAAAAAATTACTTGTCTGCATAAAATAGTGGATTTAAGTTAGTTAGTTAATTAATTATAACTAATGGGCAAATGTAATGTCACCTTAGTCTTCATAAAGTTTGTAAATGTAACACAAACTATGAGTCTATGGGTAAAAGAAAGGATTCCGGGTAATAAGTGTTGCATAAGTAATGCATTATAGCTTTAGCATGCATGATACACTAAATGTACCCAACTCACATGGGTTTGAGAATGTATAAACAGACTTTTTTTTACTTTTGTCAAGTGGACTTTTGAGTGCTAATTTATATTTGTATTTTTTTCTGCAGATCCCCTGGGTTGCTTGCTAATGATAGCTAACTGCATGCTGACAGACTACATTGTGCACTAAGAGCTTGTGTATAATTGCAAACCAGGTTTAAAAGAACTGCATAAAAACTTAAATCACAAGGATGTTATGGACCTATAAAGCTGAGAGGACTAGATGAACAAAGTACAAAAATATGAACTTTTCCAAATATTCACACTTTTGCAAGCAATATTTCAACGTAGAAACCTAAAACTTATTTAATAACCACCTGCTATTCTGTAGGTGCTATCTGCACTACAATAGAACTGTTACTGTGCCATGTAAATTAATCAAGTTGGATGTAGATGTAGATGTAGATGCAGATGTAGGATGTAGAACTGCCATTCAAATTCCAATGCAAGAGAGAAGAATTCAAACTAATTGAAATGCAGAGAAATTCTTTTTTAAAACAAACATTAAATATAGGTTTAACAAAGCCTTGCTTAAAAATAAAAATAAAGTGAAAAAAAATGTAAAAAGTTTCAAAGTTTATAGGTTTACAGGTTTATAGCTTATAGGATAGATTGATAGCCAAATTAACTGATTTGCATAATTTCTTTAGTGAATCACTAAAGGAATCAGAGTGCATGAAAATAAATGTGCAGAATTCATTCTTCATATCCCCTCAACCCCGGTGATGTTAATACTAGTTCGACTGCCCATATTCCCCACCATCTGATGATCCAAATCTCTGAAATGAAAATTACAGACACTTGACCATAATTAACAGCATCCCTGTCAATTACCAGGGCTCAGCAAAACTGCATGCGTCCTAATTAAAATCAATTGAATGAACTGAATTAAACTGAATTCATTTGTCACATAGAAATGACCAGATGCTGTGGAATCTGCCGTTTGTTTGAAGCTGCAGGAGTGTTTGATACAGTCACTCTTCCAGGAGTTCTTTGCATCACCCACAGGAACAGAGGAAGCGGAGGCAAGGCAGCAGTGTTTGGCTCGCTGTAAACGGCGCCATATCAATTCTTGCGTTTTCTTGAGAAAAGTCGATGCAGCAGTGCCTCGGGAAGACTGACTGGCTCATTACTCCATTGATATTCTCTGACCATGGTCTCATACTGAATGCTTCACTCAGACAGGAACAACATAAAGAGCCTCAAGTTTCTCTTCAGCTGCCCGGGCAGAAGATGACTGGTACTGTATAAGACTGACTCACTCTTGGATGGTGGTCTGAAAGCCTGTGTGCCACCTCATTAAAGGCTTGGTCATCAGACACAGCTCATAGATACACAGAAAGTTAGCATGATGTTGCAGCTGGTTGTAAACAGGGTTAATGTAACCAGTATCTGATGGATATTTGATATGCACCCAGCTAGCACAACAACATGTTGTTTTTTTTCTCTCTGTGTAAATCAGTAGAAGACTGATAAAAAAATAAAAAAGGCTTTTAATTCTAGTCTTTAGAGGGGCTATGAAGGGGCTATATCAAGAATTGTAATGTAATAATCAATTTTATTGCCAATATCTTCCCTTATTTCCTATGTTGTCTATGAAAGCCCGTAGACTGACTCCGCTCAAAGACACATGAAAGTAATGCTTATACAATGTTCAGGATAATGCAGGTATTCTGTAATGTTAATGTGTCATGCAAAGAAAAGTGATTAATTCAAACTTTAGTCTCATGTAGCCCCATACATTTTTATTGCCTAAAATATTTTTTTATAATTAAACCATCATAACAGTGTAATTTTAATTACCTCATCTGTCGACATGATGCCTGTAAATTGCAGAGCTGGTGCAAACATATCCACATTGCTATGATCCGATGTTTTCTTAAAGGGATAGTTCACCCAAAAATGAAAATTATCCCATGATTTACTCACCCTCAAGCCATCCTAGGTGAATATGACTACCTTCTTTCAGACGAACAAAATCGAAGATATATATAAAAAAAATATATCCTGGCTCCTCCAAGCTTTATAATGGTAGTGAATAAGACCCAATATTTTGAAGCCCAAAAAAGTGCATGCATTTATCATAAAAGTAATCCACACCGCTCCGGGCAATGAATAAAGGCCTTCTGAAGCGCAGAAATGGGTTTTGGTAAGAAAAAATAAGCCTGTCGTTTTGCAGGCTTCATTTTTTTTTTTTTTTTTTTTTTTTTTTTTTTAAAGCCACAAACAACTTTTTAATCTGTAGTTGTTTAGAAAAACTATGAATGTACTGGAACTTTAAAGAAACCAATATGCAGATCGGCCAAATGTAACCAGTAAACAAAGAACAATATATGCAACTTTTCTTATTAGGGGCTTTCACTAAATGAGAACTAAATGTTCCCCTATAGGGCCATTTTCCTTGTTGCATTCGCACCACCAGTTTGAACTCAGAACCAGAACTTTTGAACCAGTTTGAAAACAGTTTGTTCTAATTCAGAGGACGCATCCTTGGAAGGAGCAGACTTCTAAGGCCACGCCTTCGTAGGCCGCAAGGTTCTGATCCAGCTTTGTTAAATGGGATGATCTAGCCTAGAGGATTATTCTTGTCGCCTAGCAACTGTGACAGCTGCTATTGACCGGCAGTAACTTTTGCAATGGACTTTTTTTAAAGGTCCCCTGACATTAAATTTTCACTTTTTTGAGGTGTTTTAACATTAATATGAGTCCCCCTAGCCTGTATATGGTCCCCCAGTGGCTAGAAATTTCAATCGGTGTAAACCGAGCTTTGGCGATCTTTCTCTGCCTTTGAGAAAATGAAAGCTCAGACGGGCTTATCTTGAATCTCCTCCATATGAGGTCATACGGAGGAAAGGTAACCTCCCCTTTCTCTGCTTTGCCTGCCCAGAGAATTTGGCTCGCCCATGAGAAAGTGAGCTAGGAAGTATGAATGCGCGAGCGCGATTTGAGTTTTTCCTCGAGAGATATCATGGCTGCAAACGAGTGAAGCATGGCAGTTGATCAGTGTTCGGATGTACAAATGAACACAAAAGTATTTTTTAGTTCCTTCATCCGAGCCTCTGAAGAAACAATAGGTTAATTTTATTTTCTCTAGAAATGCGCCGACACAACTTCCCAAAGTTTTGTATGGTCCAAACATTTCACCGACGACTGTTTCCTCAACTTGGGCCAACACAGAGCTGGCCTTGATGAACGTCTGAAAATAAATCGATAGAGCTACCAAGCAACAATTTCTGATGTGTACCCTAATTGTTCAAGTTCAGACAGGTAAGTTAATCTTTCTATCAAAATCATTTAATACTGTTTAAGCATAAGTCAAGCCAGTGACTAAAATATCAACTTCACATCGTTTCTTTTAGTAGGATGAAAATAATTTTATTTAAATTGTGAACAAATTATACAGAATGCGATCAAAGAACAATCTTTCCACACAGTGCGAGTTTATCTGGACAACTCGTTATGAAATCAATGACGCACATTACACTGCACAACGATGCTCTTACTGTATGTACATCATCGTGTTTGCATTGGTGAAAGCATAAGAAACTGCGTTGCAATGATAAGATCTTCAGTCTCGCGATCAACAGACTGTCATCTGCTTGCTCAATGCTCATCACGGCAACATTTTATGTGATGGGAATAGATCTAAATACTTTAAAAACTTCTCACGATTCGTTATAGCTGTAATAGTAAAAACATATAATAGCCGTAGTAAAAGTATTCGAGAGAGTTTCACATGTAATATGTAGCTATTTTATATGCAAGCATGTTAGCCAATCACAGCAGTGGCTGGTTCAGGCTAGGAAAAATGGCTTTTATTTCTAAATCATGACTATTTTTGATCTAAAAAACATACTAACATTATAAGGGCAACCCAGGAAACATTATACAATAATAAAATAATCCCATGTCAGGGGACTTTTAAGTTATATTCAGCTTTCTGAAAACAAGACAGGGTTCACAACCTGTCTAAATACTGTACGTTCATCTTGGTCCATTTCTGTACATAATATAGAGTATAGACTATATTAAATCGCATCTTAGTAAGATATAAATCAACATTTGAACCGCCTTATACATACATATTCTTATTTTTACATTGTTATTATTAGTTCCCTTTCAGTCGAGAACGTCAGATGTAGTCGACGTTGACTGAATGGGGATCACGCCAGGGAGCCAGTCATCTTCGAGTACTATTGAACGAGCCAATGGGAATTGGCGTGCATGATGACATCACACACCCCGCCCCCTTGGCGCGGGTATAAATACGGAAGTGGATGCACGCAATAGTTGCCTTTCGCTTCGGAGCCGATCGTTGATGTCTCTAAAGAGTGCTGTTGTTTACAACGAGCGAGTGTGTCGGTGTTCTTCTGGAAGACTCTCGCAGTGCTGGTGGTTTCTACAGCGCGAGTGCAGCGGTGATCGCGAGCTTTGAGCTCTCAACTGCTGTTTTAACAGCAACACATTTCTAAAGGTGTGTGTGTTGACGGCTGGTTAGAGGGCGGAAAAGTGAGTGCGTCACTGTTTCAGTTCACTGTTCAGTGTTGCCGCGGTCATTCCCCTGTGTGCTCCGGCACTGGTGATGGGTCCTATTTCCTGAAAGAGCAACACGGGTGCGTTTGCATCTTTTTCGAGATGTCATTCCACCTGTGTGTTTCTGGATGCAGTCGTTCCCTTTTCCTCTCTGACGGTCACAATTGTTGCATCACGTGTTTGGACTTACAGCACGCTGAAGCAGCTTTTGTGGACGGTTCATGTTCCCATTGCCATGCCCCACCCCCGGGTGCCGTGTGGGATGGGTGATCGGAGGATAGTGATGGATGTCTTGCCCGGTAACCATTCCCTGTGGGCTCCTCACTCCTCCATCACACCGCAGCCGATGGAATTCATGTTAGACGTGCTGGTCCCTCTGTAATGGACCGATCAGGTGCTTCAATTGGAGTTCCCCCAGAGGATAAGATGTTGATAGCAGTATCAGAGGGTGAGCTGGCCTCTGGTGATGACGACTGTGCTATCTGTGCTAGCTGTGTTATCTCCCTCTGGGAGTGTAACATTGCCCGAGCCAGATCCAAAAATGTCAGCTATGCTGAAACAGGTCGCCCAGGCTGCCGGGCTCGAGTGGAACCCTCCACCGCGTCCCGTTCAGTCTCGGTTGGAGGATTGGTATCTCGGGCGGATCGCGCTGGTTCTCAGCTCGCTGCCCTAGTGCTTTTCTTTCCAGAAGTGCATGGAGAGCTTACCAGGTTGTGGATGGCACCTTTCTCTGCCAGAAACTGCCTGAATAGCTATTTCCCCTCACTACCCTTGATGGAGGAGCGGTGAAGGGTTGCGAGACTATCCCTCCAGTGGAATGGTCTGTCACCACACAGGTGCACCTGTGTCCGGCGGCCGCTGCCTTTTGGGGGGATCCTCGTCTCCCCCCTAAAGCCTGTGAGTTCTCGTCCATTCCGATGGGCAGAGCTTACAAAGCCTGTGGGCAAGCCACCTCCTCTTGCGTGCCATGACGCTGCTACAGGTCTGTCAGCCAAGGGCACCCATGGACATGCACGAGGGTAGCCCAGACCGTGCACTCATAGGTGAGCACCACAGTGCTTCCAAATTCTCCCTCCGGGGCACGAGTGTCGTGGTGTGCTTGATCGGTCTGGCGATGTCCACCTTAGTGGTCCAGGAGCGCCATCGTTGGCTCAGCCTGGTTGATATGGCGGATGCGGACAAGGTTCGGTTCCTGGCCTCCCCAAATTCCCAGGTTGGGCTGGTCGGCGATGCAGCGGAGAATTGCGTCCTCAGCTTGGCTTCGCCCTGGCTCAGTGATATTCATCATACCTAGGTGTTGAGCTGAGATGCTCCTAAGATTAGTGATATTTATCACAACTACATGTTGAGCGCTGCGCTCCTGTCCTGTGTGTGCACGTTGCAGTCCTACTGGCGAAGGACGCGATGTAGCCTCTCCTCCAGCCAATATGAAGACCGGTTTCTATAAACCCGTACTTCATTGTACCCTAGATATGTGGTGGGTTATAGCCATCTTGGACCTGTGTCAATTGAAACGGGCCCGTTTTCGAAAGCCTCCGTTCAATTACTACACAGAAATGCATTTTCAAATGCTCCGTCCCCAAGGTTGGCCTGCAGCGTTCGACCTGAAGGACAGTACTTCAGATCTCTATCCTTCCGCTCCATAGACCATTCTGTGTTCTTGCGTCGAGGGTACGAAGTATCAGTACAAGTCCTACCCTTCGAGTGCTCCATAGCCAGTTGGGTCTTTAGGTCAACTGGGAGAGAGTAATCTCGCCCACGGGCCAAGAATCTCTTTTTCAGTTCAGGAGAAGGACTCGGTCAAACACGTCTCTTCAAGAAGAGTGTGTTAGGCTAGTGCTAGAAGTGAGAAAGGGTCCCGCTGAAAAAAAAATCAGAGGTTCCTGGTGCATATGGCAGATGCAGCCACTTGGGTTCCTCCAAATGTGACCCGATCTGGCGAAATGAGTCGGAAGTCGCAACGTTCCATTTTAAGATATGGGCCGATTATGTGGAAAAACAATTAAATTATAGATTTTTTTTTTTTTGCTAATTTCAAAGAACGGACATTCAAAAATAATCTCCCAAAGTTTCGTAGTCCAGATAATTGAGTAAAGGTATTTAAATTACTATTAAAGTGTACAAAGTTTTACTAAATTCGCTGGAAATGAACATTGCTTTTCTCAACTCCTATCTCACCTCTGAGCATTTCCCGGGTATCCCCTGAAACGTCACTATCTCTGCTCTCCAAATGGTGTTACACGTTGTATAGAACCAATCAAAAAGCTTAGAAATGTACACAAATGCTGATCATTTGTCGATGGGAAGCCGTTTCGACTGACCGGCACGCGATTGGTTCAGCCACCCTCCTGTCAGACTCGCAGCGAGCGCTCTGTGTAATAACCAAGCTAGCAGATCTCCTCAGAAAGATTAAATATTATTAATTTGAGAAATGTCGCTGTCAAAAGAGAGCAAAGTTGCCAAAGCGTCATCAAGCCCCCTGGCCATTGCACACTGAGTCCGCGTTTTTTTCAGATGCGTTCTCTTACGAGAGGTTCTCTCGTATTGCGTAAGCTAGCTTACGCTACGGGCTACGGGAAAGATTCATCTTTGCTGAGATTTTGAAGCCAAAAAATTATTTCATAATTTGTATCCATTGACAACGCAGTTCCTCTGCGGCAGACCTAGAGCAGGCTAGCTAGCAGCTCATTGGTTCGCTCAGAGAGAACTGCTTAAGCCTATGGGAGAGCGGGGCTGAACCCGCTGCCAATGAGAGGCGCCCGCGCGCTCATTGCATCATGGCCCCCCAAAATGGGCGTGGCTATGGTGTATATAACAGTCTCTCCCAGGCTTATATGTTGATTCATTTCATCTTCAGCGAGCTACACGCTTCTGCTGTTCTGAGAAAAGCCGTCGCCGTCGAGAAGGCATCCTCTAGCGAGCTCCCGGACCCTGAAGAAGCCGGCCGTCTTCGCCACCTTCAGCCGCCCTGCAAGCTAGCGCCATCCGACGACTGTATCCTTTTTTCTATATCTAAAAGAGCCGAGCGTCTTTATAAAGATGCCTCGCCTTTCCTGCGGCTCTTGCCGCGCTCCTCTCGAGGACGGAGACCGCCATGTCATTTGCGCGCTCTGCCTGGGACTTGAGCACGCAGAACTCGCCCTCGCGGATGGAGGATGCGACTTCTGTGAGAGCCTGCCGTTGTCGTCCCTGCGGGCACGACTTCTGGCGGCACAATCCGCTCCCGCGCCGCCTATCTCTTCGCCGCGGAAGAAGAAACGCCGCGACCAAAGGCCGCCGAAGCCCCCTGCGGAACCATGCGGGCCGCCGCCGCCGCTTCCCGCTTCCCGCTCTCCCTCCCCGCCCCAGCCGGACATACAGTTGCCGCCGAGTGGCCACTCTGTCGCTTCCGATGACGCCGCGGAGGAGAAGGATTCCTGTTCACTGCTTGCGTCAGACAGTGAGGAGTGGTCATCTCTCGGATCCACGAGAGAGTCGGCGGGGATCCGCGCTGGAATAGAGCAGGAACTAATGCGCCTCCTCTCACAGGCCGTCGAACGCCTCGGTCTCGAGTGGTCTCCTCCACCCGAGCAGCCCCCGAACCGGATGGATGGCAGCTTTTTTAATCGGCGCTCGACCCCCGCGTGCAAACGGGCCGCCCCATTCCAGCCTGAACTTCACGCTGAACTGACGAAGTCCTGGAATGCCCCGCTCTCGGCTAGAAACCGCTCGGATATATCAGCCTCGCTGCGCACAGTGGACGGAGCCGCCGAAAAAGGGTATTCAACCATGCCGCCCGTTGAGGACTTGGTCGCCGCACACCTCTATCCGCCCTCTGCTAGATGGCGTTCCTCCCCCACGCTTCCTTCGAAAGCTTGCAGAGCGACCTCAAGCTTTCATGCTCGCGCCTATGCCGCCGCCGGTCAGGCCGCCGCAGCGCTACACTCTATGTCCGTCCTCCAGGTGCTACAGAGCGATATTCTCCGTGAGTGGGCCGAGAGCGGTAGAAACCCCCCCTCCGCTGTCACGGATCTGAGAAGTGCTACGGACCTCGCCCTTCGCGCCACTAAAGCCGCCGCACAAGCTCTGGGAAGATGCATGGCCAGCCTTTGTGTATCTGAGAGACACTTATGGCTCACGCTCGCCGACATGGGAGATGCTGAGCGCGCCGCGTTTCTTAACGCGCCTCTCTCCCCAACGGGCCTTTTTGGATCTGCTGTCACGGGAATCGTCGATCGCTTTTCCGAGGTCCAGAAAGCCACTCAGGCCATGAATTTGTTTCTGCCCCGCCGCGCTAGCTCTTCCGCAGGCCGCTCTCGCGAGCCTCCTGCCAGAACTCCACCGCAGCGCCCTCCTCCGCAGACTCAAACAGCCCAGCGCAGACAGGGCGGCCGCCCTCGCTCTCGCTCTGACAGCCGCCGCAGACCGCCGCCCCCACGGGGCCCGCAACCCAAGATCACGCTGAAGCCTGATCATCAGAAGTCTGCCTAGCAAAGTTGAGAAAACGACGGCGCTCTCCCGCTGCGGCCGGACCGCCGTAAAAGCTTCGCCCTCTGCCAGTCCCCGTTGTTTCGCCAACTGCTGTAGTGTTTACCGCCACAAACAAGCCGGTGTCCCTGCCCGCTTGCGAGCGTCAAAAAGCCGTTTTTACGGCTACCCAGAGAAATCTCAAAAAGAGAAAATATGCCGGTTGTGTAGAAAATGTACCCACAATCATGTGTTCACCCATACACACAAGCATAACATATCCCGTGTCTCTCTCAGAGACCCATCACATGAAACGGGCACAGCCCGCTCTAATATCAGAGAACATAAACACGCCCACGAGTTCATGCGCGTGTCCCCTCTCTGCTCGCTCTGTTTCACGGCCCATAGACTCCTCTCTGAGTGCAAGTCCCGTTGCCACACACATTCAAAGCGCGCCCACACACTGTGTCCAGCCCGCTATGTACAGCAATCAGGGCGATATAGCCATTCGGCCACTAGCCGCATGCTCCAAAGCGTGGGAAGCCATTCCAGGCATTTCCCCGTGGGTGCTAAGCATTATAAAGAACGGCTATCTGCTACAGTTTCGCCGCCGCCCGCCTCGTGCGCGCCCTCGGCTCGAATCTACTGTCAGCCCGCTGGCCGCCGGCACGCTCCGCTCAGAAATTGTGACGCTGTTGCAAAAGGGTGCCATAGAGAGAGTCCCGCCATCTATGACCGAGTCGGGGTTTTACGGACGTTATTTTCTGGTTCCCAAGAAAGACGGCGGCCTCAGACCGATTTTAGATCTCAGGTCTTTGAACAAAGTGCTCATGAGGAGACCGTTCAAGATGCTCACTACCAGGAAACTCCTCGCGCAGGTGCGCCAGGGGGACTGGTTCATCTCTCTAGACCTGAAAGACGCCTATTTTCAGATCCAGATAAATCCCCGTCACAGGCCATTCTTACGTTTCGCCTTCGAGGGTCATGCTTATCAATACGCCGTTCTCCCGTTCGGCTTATCCCTGGCGCCCCGTACATTCACGAAGTGCATGGATACGGCGCTCGCCCCCCTGCGGAGCCAGGGGCTGCGCATATTGAATTATCTGGACGACTGGCTGATTTTGGCCCAATCACGGACGGAGCTTCTGTCGCACCGCGCAGTTCTCCTCGACCATCTGAAAACGCTGGGCCTCTCTGTCAACTGGACAAAGAGCTCCCTTCAACCCAGTCAATCGATTTCCTTTCTAGGAATAGATTTGAACTCGGTCACGATGACGGCTCGCCTGTCCACACAGCGCGCGCGCAGTGTTCAGCGACTAGCCGCCTCGTTTCAGATGGCCACCCGCACACCTCTGAAAACTTTTCAGAGGATGCTGGGTTACATGGCCTCAGCCTCCGCTGTGCTTCAGCTGGGCCTTCTGCACATGCGCCCGCTTCAGCTTTGGTTAAACAGCCGTGTACCCCACCGCGCGTGGAACACGGGCCGCCAGCTGATCAGGGTTACGCAGACATGTCTCACGGCGCTGCAGCCATGGACAGTAGCAGAATGGTTTCGACAGGGCGTCACGATGGGGACCTTTTCCCGCCGAAAAGTCATCTCGACAGATGCATCCAACACGGGTTGGGGTGCAGTCTGCGAGGGCTCACCGGCCTTCGGCCATTGGTCGACTCAGGAAGGCCCCTTACACATAAACTGTCTGGAAATGCTTGCGGTCGAGAACGCGCTCTCGCGCTTCCTCCCGCTCATTCGGGGACACCAGGTCCTGATCCGTTCGGACAACATGGCTGTGGTCTCCTATCTCAACCGTCAGGGCGGTGTCAGATCCAGGAATCTCCTTCTACTGACACACCGCATTTTAGTTTGGTCTCAGAGCCGCCTGCTCTCGCTCAGAGCGACGCATGTGCCGGGCCATCTGAACGACGGTCCAGACATACTGTCCAGGAACCTCATCTCCACAGGAGAATGGTCCCTGAACACACAAACGGTCCAAACACTGTGGCGACTATTCGGCAGAGCAGAGGTGGATCTCTTCGCGTCAGAAGAGAACGCTCACTGCCCAATATTTTTTTCAAGGAGCGAGGACGCGCTAGCCCAGGAATGGCCTCACCGCCCGCTCTATGCATTCCCTCCGATCGCTCTGTTACCGCAGGTACTTCAGAGGATCAGGGACACGCACCACTCGGTGCCCCTCATAGCCCCGCGATGGGAGAGTCAGAATTGGGTTCCGGAGCTCACTCAGCTGTCACAGACAGCCCCGTGGCCCATCCCAGTCAGAGCAGATCTCCTTTCTCAAGCTCGCGGCACGATCTGGCAGCCCCATCCACAGCGCTGGGCGCTACATGCATGGGTGATCAACGACTATTCGGCGATTTGCCAGAGGGAGTAAGAAACACTATCATACAGGCTAGAGAACCTTCCACGAGAAGGCTCTATGCGTCTAAATGGTCTGTGTTCTCAAAATGGTGCACCGACAAACATCTGGACCCACGGTCATGCGAGGTGCCGTCTTTGCTAGTTTTCCTTCAAGAGATGCTGGACAAGGGCAGGTCCCCCTCCACTCTCAAGGTTTACGTGGCAGCCGTCGCGGCGTTCTCTGAACCCCGACGCGCTCAGTCCCTGGGCAAAGACGAGTTAGTCATCCGCTTCCTCAGATGAGCTAAGGGGACGAACCCTCCGTGCCCCCCTTCGGTTCCTATCTGGGATCTTTCTATAGTCCTCGAAGCTATGAAAGCACCCCCGTTCGAACCGCTCGAGTCTGTGGACCTAAAATACCTCTCGCTCAAAACCGTTTTTCTGACGGCTCTGTCCTCAGTAAAACGCGTGGGGGATCTTCACGCGCTCTCATCCGGCGCCGCGTGTCTTGAGTTTGGACCGAATGATTCTGTTGTCATTCTCAAACCTAGGCATGGCTATGTCCCGAAGGCGATTGGTACCCCGTTCAGGGCTCAGATTATTTCCCTATCGGCTCTGCCTTCATCCGATAGTGAGCGCGACGCCAATGTCCTCTGCCCGGTCCGGGCTCTGAGATTGTACACTACGCGCACTGCCGCGTTCAGACGCGCTGAGCAGCTTTTCGTGTCGTTTGGGGGGCGCACCAGAGGTCTGGCCGCCTCTAAACAGACACTGTCTAGATGGATAGTGGACGCTATCGCCTCTGCTTACGCATCTAAATGCCTGCCCTGCCCTCTGGGCATCAGGGCGCACTCCACTAGAGTTAAATAGATATAAACAAACTGTTTCCGTGTGTCGCATAGATGTCGTCATCGTCTAGCTGCTCCCTCCCCGTTCTGTGCTTGGTTCCCTAAATGAGGCGAAAAATCTGGCCATGGTATCCAGAATGCCTTTCAGCGTGAATTGAATCGCGCTGCGGTAAGGCAGTATGGGGAAACCCAGGCTACAAAAAAAGGGCAAAAAACTTTAAAAGCGATTTTCTCAGGTTTTCAATTGGAAAAAGGGGGCAGATGGCCATAATTCAAATGTGTATATCTTCACAACCATTCAAGGCATGACTTTGACTAGGATATCATTTGAAAGCTTATGGTCTCCTCTTTCCATTAATACCAAAATCTCAATTTTGAAATTTGGGTCACTGTGACTCATTTTGCTGGATCAGGTCACAAATGAAGAACGCTTCAACACTAGTTTTATGATTGAGTCCCAAGGTGACCATGGCAGAGCGGCACGCCATGTGTGATAAAAGATCACCCCTGCCTGCCGCCAAACTCTCAGCCCCTGTTCAGACCTTCAGGTCCACTAACACTGACTGAGGGGCCATGTATAAAGGGCATGCTTTAACCCTCTGTGGTCCAGAAACGCGCCGGCGCGTTTTGCTGTTTTTTTTCCACATAGCAGCAACATAGACTTAAAATAGTCCGTCATTTTTGGTCATATAAATAAAATCAATACATGATTATAAACTATAGAGGTACACTCACATTAACATCAAAACCGTGTGCTTTTGTAAAATGAAGAAAATAAACAGGGTGTGCTTTCTGTCTCTCCGTCTCCGTTAACTTTTTTTCTGGAGCACGTCTCTAAACTTAACCCTCCTGTTACCCTCAAATCTGATAACATTTTTTACCTACTGGGGTTAATTTGACCCCAGTAATTTAAACCTCCACAATATTATTTTTTTTTTTTTACAAAGATTTGTCTCAGGTAATTTATGTCTTTCTTGACTACTTAAGTAACCTTTTAAGTTGACATCCACCCACCACCCCCCTCCCCACCCCACCTAACCCCTTATACATCCAAAATACCCATTCCACGACTATGGAAAAATTTAGAAATCAACATAAAACTGATTGATTGACCTAAAATTGGAAAAGTATAAATATATTTGGTGTTTTATTTGTTTTATAATATTTCTAAGTATAGATTTTTGTAATCTACAACATTTGGAAAGAAAAACTATATATTTTATCAAGGATAGTAACACGAGTTATGTTTGGGGTCAATCTCGCAAAAATTATGTTTTCCCCTCCCCATGGCACGGGAAACATCAAAGTTCTCGCAAAAATGATGTTTTCCACTCCCCATGGCACAGGAAAGAATTATTAGTTCTCATGAGAATTATATCACATGTCATGTGAACTACTAGTGGTTCTCGCAATACTACAGATATGGTAATGTTTGGTTAGAGCCCTAAAACAGAGGGAAGTTTTTTGAATATGATATTGAATATGTACAATTTCAGTAAACATTATAAATTCAAATTATAAAATGTTATAGTGACCTCAATAAAACAACCAAAACAAATGTGAGTGAAATTTTAATATTTCTTCTGTTTTAATATACAACTAAAAGAGCCTGGGGTCAAATTGACCCCAAGGAACAACGATGCTACAAAATGTGTACAGGATTTTGAAAAAATATTAGCAGGTTAATTTTATGTTTACAGAGTTGTCCCCATTAAATTAGGAAAAGTCATTAAATCTGAAGCAAAAAAAATAAATAAAATGATGTATTTACAGACGTTAACGGAGGCCTGGGCGACCTCAGACTGCATTGGTATTCATTACCTCGAGTTGGCAGTTCACCTCTCTTTGAGCCACTGCTGCTCAGCGAGCTGGTACTGGTATGAAAAGACAACATCACGACCGTTGCACTAAGCTTCCCTCGCATGAGCCTCACGACAGCTAAGGCCAGGGAGAGTGGAGACTCCATCCCCTGGCGGTCCAGCTGGGCAGGGATCACTTCCGCACAGTTACATCTGTTGCCTCTCCGGACTCGTCCCTCTGCCAGTTATGTGTCTGTCTGAGCGGACATCCCTTGGACAGACACTGGCTCTCAGCTGATCCCGGGGCTCCGCAGAAATGCGTTCTCCAGTGAGCCTTCTAAGAATGCGGCTATGCGATTCATTATCGCTTGGCACTGCTCAAGTTCAGTGATTTTCATCACACTCAGGTGTTGAGCAGAAATGCTCCTGAAGCTCAGTGAATTTCATCACACTCAGGTGTTGAGCAGAAATGCTCCTAAAGCTTAGTGAATTATCACACTTAGGTGTTGAGCAGAGTTGCTCCTGAGCTCAGTGAACTTATCACACTCAAGTGTTGAGCAGAGATGCTCCTGAAGCTCAGTGATCTACACATCTAGTGTTGAGCAGTGCTCCTGTCTTGTGCCCGCATGTCGCTTGCACCTACTGTGCTAAGTCAGGAGTGGAACAGGTCTTGATAGGCACCCACGTTCAAAAAACTGGACGGGGAGGTTCAGGTGGCTACCACAAGGATATGTGGTAGTGACCATCACTTCTGCAAGCACCCCCTTAAGATAAGGCAGTTGTGCTTCGCTAAGTTAGAAGTGGAACCTATTCGTTGAATGAGTCTTCTCTCCGTGAAGAGATCCTGAGAGTGTTCGTCCATTTCAGTGCTCTCTTTCCTGCAAGTTGGGTTGGAGTCGGCTGTTCCTTCACCCTCAATATGTTTACAAACATCATATGCAGAAGCATTGGAAGCACGTCCTGATCATCAGGTTCCTGAGGGAGCAAGGGTCATCCCTGCGCCCCTCTTTATCCTCTTGGGCCTATCTCTGGTGCTACTGCACTGCAGAGACCGCCCCTGAGCCACTGCAGGCAGAGAGTTAAAACTTGTGTTTTTAAACAGTTCTCCTGCTCGCATGGTCTCTACTAGAGGGTAGGGACTTGCTCGCTTTCGGGCAATGACTTGCGCCTGGAATTCATGCCGGCTAACTCTCACGAGCTGAGACCCCGGCCTGGATATGTGCCCAAGGTTCCTACCTCTCCCTTTAACTGGGACCAGGTGGTGAGCCTACAAGCGCTGCCTGGAGGAGGTAGACCCAGCCCTGGCTTTCTTTGTCCGTCCGCTTCATTGCGTTTTACGTGCACAGAACGCAAGCCTTGGGACCTCAGACCAGCTCTTATCTGTTAAGGAAATCAGCAGAGAGGAAAGGCTGTTTCCAAGCGAGGTTGGCCCACTGAGATGTCGCTGTCTTCATCTTGGTGAAATTCCCGAGATGCACATGTCCACTTAGGTGGTGAGCTCCTCTTAAATTAGTGTGTGCTCCCGCTTAGGCGTTGACACAGAGTACTTCGCTGACAGATATTCTAGAGTTGGGGGCTGGGCGACACCTTAGTCGAACCACTGCTTCCTGTGGGCTCCCTTCACATGAAGCCAGTTTCACTGTAAGCCCGGTTCGTTGTATCGGCTTGCTGCGCCATTCCCCTCCTATGGACTGGATACGTGCGCAATTCTTGCTCCAGTTGAGTTCCCCTTTTAGCCGAACCCTATCGAGTTCCTCCATACCCTTCGTCAACGGACGTGGCGGAACGTCCAAAGCCAAGCCTATCACTCGTATCCACTGGTGGAACCTGTGTTAGGCTCGGTCCATATGCTGTGATCCCTATGGCAATCCCGTATTTGTATCCCATATTCTTCCACGGTACGGCTCCCTGTGGTGAGCCCGTGTCTTCCCTTCGCAGAGCCTGCTCTGCCGTCACTGTCCGGTTGATTCTCCCCCCTGTCTTAGGCTGGAGCCACCCCAGTGACATTCCATATGCTATACTGCCCGGTCATCCGCCCAAATTATATGTGTATTCTCCACATGTTTCCTCCCTTCGGGCAGGATGTGACTTCCGCAGTGTCCCTTCCTTCCTTGTACAGGGAATGCTTTCCCACTGGTCCTGTAGGAAAAGCAGTGACTTCCCTGGCCTAAGCCCTGTCTCTTCCCGCCTTAATTGCGGGGGAATCTGGAGGATTTTGTCTTGGTACTGGAAGGTGGCAGCTTTAGTGGCGTGTTTAATGGTTATCCCCATTCAGTCGACGTTGACTATGTCTGATGTTCTCGACTGAAAGGGAACGTCCTGGTTGTGTATGCAACCCACCGTCCCCTTTTCGAGGGAACGGAGGATGTAGTCCCCTTGCCACTACCGCTGGACCACCGCTGACTCAGAGTTACGCTCGGCTCCTCAGCAAAAAAGCAACTAGTGCGTGCATCCACTTCCGTATTTATACCCGCGCCGCGGGGGGGCGGAGTGTGTGATGTCATCACGCAGGCCAAATCCCATTGGCTCGTTCAATAGTACTCGAAGATGATTGGCTCCCTGGCGTGATCCCCATTCAGTCGACGTTGACTACGTCCTACGTTCCCTCCTTCAGGGAACGGTGGGTTGCATACGCAACCAGGACGATATTTGAGTAAGTTGAAACCCAATACTTACATTTAAAAGTGTAATCCGGCAATTTCTCTCAAAAAATTATTTTGTCACCAGTGCACAATGAATTCTAGGGTAGGGTAGGCTGTGAAGGATCCGTCTGTTGAATCCATTGCCCTGGAAACACAGAACGTATTTCCAGCATTTGAAGGAGCCTCCGTATTGGGACAGCCTTCATCGCTGCGCAATTGACTCAATTGGCCGAATGTGGCCTTCGAAGGAAGCAGCCTCTGAATTGGGACGCAGAGTCTGAAGTGCCGTAAGCCGGGCGACAGTGATCCCATTTAAGCGCGGCATTCAACAACTGGAGGATTGAGGACGGCATGATCAGAGCTGTGTATTTGTTGTGGGTTTTGTGGTAACGGAGATGGAATGTAGATGAATAAGTTATGTGATTGAAAGAGCAAAAAGGAGGACTAAGCGAAACAATTTCCTAAAACGACTTGCAGTGCTACATTTCATCGTGGCTAAGAAAAGAACACAACACCACAGACAACATCTATCGCTGTTTTCCATGTTCGAGGAGTTCATTCCTGGAGTAAGTCATGTATGTAAACTTTTAAAAAATGGTGTGTACCGGTGTTTTGTATGGCATGTGTTTGTCCAATCATCTTACACTTGTGTCACTGGTAGTACCTATTAGGGCTGTTGGAATGAATTCCGAAATTCGAATATAATTTGAATATTAAAAAAATCAATACTATTCGAATGCTGAAGTTACTATTCGAATATTGTTTTTAATGTTTTTTTTTTTTTTTTATACCGTAAAACTTCAAATAATAGCCGAGTCCCAAATAGACGCCTGTCTGTTTTACACGTCTGGTGTGGCGACAGGTTTGGGTATAAAGGCCGGTCTCAAATAGAGGCCGGGTCTGTTTTCAGTTTCGGGTTGTATTTAATCTTCTAAAACCCGTCAGATCGTTTTTTGGCGGCCGCCAACGCAAATGTTTGTCCCGCCAAAGCGTTTTTTGATCGGTGAGTGATGTAGACTAGAATGACTGCTGCGCCTGACAGGGCGCATAACGAGCAGAGAGAGAGAAGCCCAATTTATACTTCTGCGTCGACCTCCCGCCGTAGCTACGTTGTAGGCTGTGTGTAGCGCGCGTACCCTTCAGCGTACCCTGACATGCACCTCTCCAAAAATGTAACAACGCGTCAATTCTACGCGGACGCAAGCTCTGTGATTGGTCTGCTAGAACCGCTCCCTCGGGTTTCACATGTTCCCTCTGCGTGCATCGACGCGGACAACGACGCAGAAGTATAAATTAAAACCAACGCGTAGTCTACAGCGTAGAGGCTACGGCGTAGGTCCGACGCAGAAGTATAAATCAGCCAAGAGAGAGAGCGAGCGCCCCGGCCGTGCGCGCGCACTCTCACGTCTTCAAACATGAACGCTGTCTTGCTCTCTCTCCCTCGCGCATATTAATCAAAATCAATTGACACGATAGTAAAAGGTCGGAAGTTTCACGTGGAGCATTTGGACATTTTTAGAGATTAGAGACTCTTGGCCTACACTCAATAAACAACATTTCAACACTAAATTATAAAGGCCTGTCTCATATAGACGCCTGTCTCAAATACAACCCAGTGCAGTTCGACGATTTGGGAAAATAAAAGCCTGGGCTACTATTTGAAGTTTTACGGATATGCAATCTTGCCTTTCTCGCCCACCTTGGCTAACACACATGTGAAAATTAAATGCTTTTGTTTCGTCTGATGAACAATAATGTTTTTGAATCGTAACACAATTGTGCACGTTATCCGCGCTGTAGGTATCATCATAACAATACTGTCAAAAATGGTAAATGTTTAACAACGTAAAAAAGCGCCCGTGAAGCGCAAATATCTCGGTGAAAACTCAACGGATTTGGCGAGCACCGAACTCGTTGGAACCGTCTAGTCGAACTGAAAAGAAAGATATAACTTTCAGGGTTTTTGGTAGTGTTTTAGCGGAGATATTAGCCGAAAACCATCGGTAGCGCTTCAACCATATTCAGCACGAATAAAATGTTCATTGTAATGTTAGATGTCCCTCTAGTGGACAGAACGTGTAACAACAAGCACATGCTATAGTGGCATTGGCGATCCATAAGCCTGAGTAATGTCTTAAATATTAATAATAGGATGAATTTGAGCATTTAATATTCGAATATTATTCGAATGTTAAATTAAATAAGGAACGGAATTCGAATAGTATTATAGAGGAAGATTGACAGCCCTAGTACCTATTGTGCTGGGTTAGATCCTACAAATTTAGTCCCCCGAAAAGGTGTTGCTTTAACTAAAATTGTTCCCAGTTCATACGGTTTGAATACGCTAATAAGCAGGTATATTTCCACCAATAGTTATAGGAACTATGAAAACATTCCTCTGGTGCGAAAGTTCCTTTTGACAGAGATGCTGAACCTAAAATGCTTTGAAGAACCTATTTTTTTAAGAGTGGAAGGAAGCGGTTTGGGTTTCCCCTTCTCCTCTGCTGCACAGCAAGAGCCAGCTGACTGTTATAAATACAGCATTCTAATGGTAACTTTATGATGTTGCCTGTGTGAGTCTATGACCCTCCGGGGGCCACTTGCCTCCAGCCCTTCTCCTCCTTACCCTTCTTACAACTTTCTCTCTCTCCCCCTTCCTTTCGTCTGTGGATTTACAGCCAGTGTGTAGAAAGACGGGAGCAGTAAATTTTCCTCTTGCGTTGAATAATTCATAGCAAGTTCTATAAAACATAAATAACAGATGAGGACTCTGGTTTAGGAGATAAAAGCTGGAAAAGTGTCGGGCTAATTGTCCATGATGGCTATGTAATAGTGAAATATTTGATTGTGGGATTTTGGTGAGTGGGACACATAAACGTGTACGTATGTCCACATATGTGATTCTGACAGGCATGATAGTGAATATATATGAGCGTGTGTATACACCAACCTTCATTTAGTTTCAACCCTCGGGCCAAAAAGCGAGAGACTGTTTCTGTGTTTTGCGGTTTATGAAAATACTTTTAATTGTCTCTTACACAACTTTCAAAGTCTCCTGTTGTGGTGTAAATAGATTTGTTACAAGCTTGCCCTGGACCACATGGACGTTCCTGTCTTGTAATTGTTTTATCCCAGGGTCTGTACAGCCGTTCAAATGATGAATGGCAATAAAACAAGGCCATTAGCACAGTAAAAAGAACCTTGGAAAAGCCACAAAAAGAGTGTGATTCACCTAAATTGTCAATTTTCATTAGCTCACTGTGAATCTAGCTGTATCAGAGCATGACCTCTGAACTTTGTCCTCCTAATGTGGTTTAAATGCAGTTGTCAGTGGAAAAAATTTGAAGTGTGGCCATACCGGAATCGTAGATTCTCTTCCATTTCTCCTCCAGCATCCCTTGAGGAAAAGAAAGACAGAGAAAGAGAGTGAGAGTGAGAGTGAGAGTATCTGGCCCAAAGTCAGGCTCCCCTGTGAGGGCAAGGAAGACAGGACGTAAGGAGGGAAAGATCTGCAACAACAATAGATTCTTATCTGACTCTCACCATTGCCCTGAGAAACACCACGAGCAACATGTCCACCAAGATAAATAAAGGAGAAAAAGCAGCACGCAGGGCCTACGGATCGATTCCGGATTCTGGAGCCCTGCTCTAACCTTTTTTACTGATAAGGCGACCGTGAAGGTCAGGAACGGGCGCGCTGAGGAATGGACCTCCCGGCCCACTCGCAACCGCTCTGGGGACCGTCCTACAGATTGGCAGAAACGGAGCCGCCCACTTGGCGAAACAACGTCTGTCAGCTTGACCTTTTTTGTAATGCATCGTGGGTCAAAAGCCAGAATATTCTCTGTCCTTAACCAAGTATCACTGTCTCATTTCCGCTAAGGCACTCAGGGGGAGCGTCAAAAGATCAAAACTGAAATTGTGTTTACTTTCAGTCATAGCTCGTGCAAACATTTACATATAATGCAAAGGGGTGGTGATGGCGCAGTGGATAAGACACATGCCTTTGGTGTGAGAGACCTGGGTTCGAATCCGCTGCGAGACACCAATGTGTCCCTGAGCAAGACACTTAACCCCTAGTTGCTCCAGAGGCGTGCGACCTCTGACATATATAGCAATTGTAAGTCGCTTTGGATAAAAGCGTCAGCTAAATGAATAAATGTAAATGTAAAAAATATAATGTACTTAAAGATTTCTATCTCTCTTAAGCATCCTTATGCATATAAAGTTGTGCTTATAAGTTTACATGCCCATCTTTCATACATTGTTGTGAAAAAAGAAAAATCATACAACCTGCACACTGGACGGATGGATGAATGGATAGATAGAGATAAACTTGTTTCTTCTTTCTCATTCTTTCTTTATTATTTTGCCTCGTAGAATAAGGACATGTCAAATAGCAGAATCAGGGCAGAAAAATGCAATTTTTTTTAACTAATATTTTTTTGTATAAAAGGCTAAAGAAACAAGCAAGCGAAGCACTGAAAAACAGAGATGGGAGAGAAAGTCCCTGTCTCCCTGACCCACCTCAGCAGCATAACCTTGAAGGAGCAGATAGCTAAATATATAAATAAATAAACAAGTGCATTTTTTCAGTAAGCCAGATTAGACCTTATCTTGAGTAAAGTGTTCCTATGTGTCAGCTAAGAAGCAGCTGATCAAGATAATAAGCTCCCCCTCCCCCCTCCTCCTCCCCCTCCCCCTCCCCCCTCTGTGTTCCTATGTGTCATGTGTCATATATATATAATGTGCACATCTCTGGTGGTACTAGAAATTGGAGGCACATCCTTCCAATGCATTTCTCTTATGGACAAAAATATTAAACAACTCTGTGTGTGGTTGCCGGGATTTTGCTTTGCAGCTGCTAATGTGTTGGCTGTTAGAGTGTTGCTATGTGGTTGCTAGGAGATTCTGGGGGGTTCCCACGTGGTTGCTTGCTGAGAGGCCATCCTGAAGTCTAGATTTTCTAGTCGCTTGGATCCCTATGTCAATACAAATATAAGGGATATATATATTATCATGAAAAAGAGAAGACTGGGGCTGCACTATAAAAAATAATGATCAGTAAGTCATGGCAACTTAAGTTTGTACATTACTTTAACTAATCAAAATAATTTAAGAAATTTCAACTTTTTTCAATGTCATATAGCTACTCTTTTAAGTCAATTTAATCTTATTTAAGTTGAAATGACTTGAACAATCAAGTTTATTACTTGATACTTAAAATTTTAATGCAGCAACTGAACCTACATTTTTAAGTTGAAATAGATGGAAATTTAGAAAAGTCTAAATAAACTGTGTAAAAAAAAAAAAAATCAAAAACATTAAACTATGTAAATAATAAATTGAATAACATAAATAAAACATTTGATCAAAATAAATAAATTGATTAAAATAAATAAATAATGCATCTACAGTACAGCACAGTAATAGGCTATAGTGAATATAATTTTTTTTTAATTATTTTCCAAATACTATTTTAGCATATTTATAACATTAATGTTTAAAGTATAAATTCAATCTTAATGCATGAAAATACATAGCTGCCTTTCAGGATGATCACCAGGATCGCACCAAGATGATCATATTTTGGGGGTCTAAAAGATTGAAAACTCCAGCATTAAACAATCTTAAGAATAAATTCTTAACGGCTATTTTCTTCTTATTTTCTTACTTAAGAATATTTTGTATTCCCAGAAATACTTTTTTTCTTGGAACTGTTCTTGAGACAAAGCTTAAGAATCAAAATTCTTGAAAATCTTCTTCAACATCATCATAAATAACATCTTAAAGTTGTGTCTGTCTTAGTTTAAAATTAGGTTCATCTCAGATCATTTTCTTCTTATAGGGACAATGTGTTGGAATTTCTCCCATCTAGCAGTGAAATTGTATTTTGCACTCAAACGAATTGTGCTCTCCAGCGCCTAGCTTTTTCAAATGTGTGTTGTATCTACGGTAGCCGTTATGTACCAAAAAGCTATGACAAGATGCCTTCTAATAGCCCTCGTCGAGTGTCCCTTAGGGTGAACAGGTTTGTTATTTCAAACAAACTGCAACTTGACACAACGAACAAACAAATGTGACAGTATGAATTACTGACTGTGAAACTTGCCAGGGCAGTGACAAGCGCCTCTCACTGCTCTGCTCCTCCGTTTCTGCTGCTTTCAGTTACGTCATGCTGTCTCTGAACGAAAACGCGTTGTGGAAACGTGTTGGCCTAGTACTTTTTGTCCCTCTCTGCTATTATAGTTTTTCAAGATGGCGGAACTATACATGGAAGCCTCCATGGACCTACCCGTCCCATGTATATAAAGATAATAAATTCTTCGTTTACGAGGATAAGTCAGATAATTGGCAGAGGTATTTGTACACCATTGAGGACATATTTATGAATAAAAATATTGATTTTAGATAATAAAATACGAAAAAAAGTACACATTATCCCTTTAAGAAAAAAAAAGATGTTCTTTAGAAAAAAATTTAGAATTCCTTAAGATTTTTTCAAGAACTGCACTTCTTGGATATATCTTAAGAAATTTCTTATCTTGACAAACAGCACGATTTGAGTCATCATTCTTGTCCTTTTAGTGTGGAAACTGTGTCCGAAAAAGAAGAAAGGAGAGGCGTAAGTATCAAAACAAAGTCCAAATTCTGCAATAATACTGAATTTGAAGAATTTTGTTGGGTGTATTGTTTGAGTGGCATTCTCGTGTTTAACGGGGAAAAGAAAATGTTTGTTTGTTTGTACAAGAGTATCCGTGCGTGGGCTTTTATTTGGGTGAAAGTCGTGTGCCGTTCTGTGCAGATGAGCGTGAGGACACAAGCAAACAGAAGTTGGAGAGTAATTGGAAAAGACATCGGGTGTATATAAAGACGGATCGGGCTGCTATCTGGGCCTCCTCCCCCGAGCTTTAGTCTATTAACACTGCCACTCTTATCATCTGTGCTGCACCTGACAGGCCTTAATCACACTCTAATGGATTTAATTACCTTACACAGGTATCCTGCATACCAGCACGTCTGCTGTCTACATGGTTAAAGAGACAGACCAGGGAGATGATACAGGTGGCTTTGGTGATAGGCTTGTTTTGTACTAAAAGGTCACAAAACACTGACCTAGGAAGTCACACACACATAAATGTTTAATGGGGACTTTCCATAGACATATTGATTTTTATGCTGTACAGACTGTATATTAATATTATATTATTTAACCCTACCCTAAACCTATACCCATCACAGACAACTTTCTGCATTTTTACATTTAAAAAAAACTGTGTGTGTGTGTGTGTGTGTGTGTGTGTGTGTGTGTGTGTGTGTGTGTGTGTGTGTGTGTGTGTGTGTGTGTGCATTAACTTTCCTCTACGATTCAAAGACAGGAAGAACGTCAGAATATTATTCAGGCAAACATAACTTATTTTAATGTGTTAATGCTATTCAGGCTGCATAGTCTTTTATCTGCCACTTTAGAGATTTGACATTCTACAATTTCTGTGACGCCTCAGGCAGAAGAACAAAATAAAGGCTCTGTAAATATTTATATTAAAATGGCGGAATTTAATGCTTTTTATATTCAGACAATCCAGACGAAACAGACAGTTTGTTCTGTCATATATCATTAGCTTTACAAATATTAGAAAGTTTGCTGTGATGGATAGTGTAAGGGGATAGAACTCACAGTTTGTGCCATATAAAAATCACGTCTATAGAAAGTCCCCATAAAACATTAAAACACAAAAAGAAAGTCCTTACTTTGACAGAAATGCAAACGTCCACTACTTGTTTGAGGTGGATTTGGAAGGAGGAAGCTGCTGTAAAGAAGCCATACAGAAAAGAGAATTCAAAACATGACCACTCCATCTAGCGTCAATGACAGCAAACATCATGAAAAGATATGGAGAGAGGGAAAAGTACAGAAAGGAGACATGATGAAAACGAGAACTGTAAAATAAATGACATCTGAAGCATTTCCTGGGGGTTTTGCCATGCTGTGCAGATTTAAAACTTTATGGAGTTATGTGGCGAATTAAATGTCCATTAGCTGAGAAAGAAATGTAAGTTTTCTGCGTTGAGAGATTTTGGCATTCAGTGTCATCTAAGATCATGATGGATGTGTGCAAGTCCCACAGAAGGAACCATAATGGTGAAAAAAAAAATACCAGTGTAATGTAAACCATCCTTTCCTGTACAATAAACATTGTTCTGTATTACTGAGTATGCCTTTGGAACAAAACAACCTCGGACACATGGCTATCTTTCACTAGTAAAAATGGAAGTCTGCACATCTGTGGGCAGCTGTTGAAGGAGCTGTTTTCATCAGATCCAGCTTTCATCGCTCCTCCAGGGGTGAGCTACCACTGTTATTCCCTTGGACATCAGCACGGCTGCATTAGCACAGCCTCCAGAACACCCTACGGCTTTAACCAAGGTAATAAAATGCCTTTGCAAATCCCTCACACACTGCGAAAAAGGATGCTATAACATCAGAGAACTCAAGTTGGATATCACATTTTCCTCACTGCAAGTCTCACGTGATGTGACATATATAAAGCATGTTAGCAATGCAGCAACTGATGTGTTGTTGGACTGGTAAGTGTTGCAAGACAATTCAAATAACTAATTGAGATAACAGATCATTTTTTGTGACATTCAGATTAAGGATCAGTTTACAAGACTAAACTAGGCGAATCTTTGAGGATAATTATGCACTAACATGAAAGTCAATGTGAACTGGAATTAGCAACCCATTTTATTTTTGTAATGTAACATTTCCGTGTAAAACTTGATATTCGATGGGGGGGGGCACAGTAGCTCAGGGATTTAAATGTTATCCATTGAGAATTGATTGGACAGTGAAAAATGGGCATTACATATATCAGAATGAATCCAAAACTATTATGAGTTAGCTAAAACAATGCCTTAGTTAGCAATTGGTTAAAGGGTTAGTTCACCCAAAAATGAAAATTCTGTCAGTAATTATAACCCTCATGTTGCGAAAAAAAAAAACGAAAAAAAAAAACGACTTTATTCAACTATTCATTTTCTTCTGTGTGGGCCTCTGAGTGAGTTCACGTAGTGTAACTGCGCAGAGCTGTACGTCAGAACATTAGGCTCACTATTGGCCGACGCTGGTCATGTGTGTGATGCGTGTGATGCTGCCCAATAGTGAGCCTACGTTCTGACATACAACCCAGAAGCGCTGCGCTGTTACACTACGTGAACTCACTCAGAGGCCCACACAGAAGGAAATATTTGTTATTTTTGGGGGGGGTTTGCGCACAAAAAGTATTCTCGTCGCTTGATAAACTTAGGATTGAGCCACTGTAGTCACTTGGACTATTTAACTTTTGGGCCGGCAAGTTTCAATAACATAGAAGCCTATGGAGGAGTGAGAGAGCTCTCAGATTTAATAAAAAATATCTTACTTTGTGTTCCGAAGATGAACGAAAGTCTTATGGGGTTCGAACAACATGAGGGTGAGTAATTACTGACAGAATTTTCATTTTTGGGTGAACTAACCCTTTAATGTTATCTAATAGCCTGTAGGCTTACATTATGTCAGCGGAAAAAGGAAAGTAGTTACAGAAGTTTATCAAACTTCATTAAAGGGTACAAAGACACATATTTCTTTGGAATAACTCGCACCAGTGAATTATTAACAAATAAGACCTAGTTTACATTAGGAAAGTAAACAGGGAAAGTTTTAATTTCACGTTGACTTTACATCAACATTTCTATGTTGAGAGCCACAATGAGTTTTTTTCCTTTTGTTTGGGTGCAGCACTGTATGTACCAAGAGGGGCCTGACGTTGATGGAGAGGGTGATTTCAGGCCTTGCCGTTAGCAGGAGGAGATAGAATATCTTCTTAAGGCCCAAGGATAGCACTTTTTATGAGATGTTCATTGCAGAAGCTACATCAACCTGTCTAGAGCTACTGCACTGCAAGCCCATCGCCTCCTTCTCTCCCTCTCTTTCATCACTCCCATTCTCTTGCCCATATCCACCTCTTTCCTCTGCCTCTTTCATTGAACCCTTCATGCTCTGAAAATATATGTGTGTGTGTGTGTGTGTGTGTGTGTGTGTGTGTGTGTGTGTGTGTGTGTGTGTGTGTGTGTGTGTGTGTGTGTGTGTGTGTGTGTGTGTGTGTGTGTGCATCACAAGGAACATCCATGAAACCTTTCCATTCCACAAAAGGTTCTTTATAGTGGAAAAAAGACACTTTGGAATTATTAAAAGGTTCTCCACACTAAGAAAAAATTAATCAAGTGAATCAAAATTTATTATTATTGCTGCAAAAAAAAAAAACATTTTGGAACATTTATGTGAAATGTTCAGGACAAACTACAGTAGTCCCATCCGTGTTTTGTCTCTTTGTCTAAAACCATTCAACTCATTTAAATATTCAAACGTTTGTTTCAATCTAAGCAACAACATCCCACAGCAACGTCTTCCAAACCACAGTCCTTTTAGACAGCAATTTAAGAGTAGTGTGAGTGTGTGTGTGTGTGTGTGTGTGTGTGTGTGTGTGTGTGTGTGTGTGTGTGTGTGTGTGTGTGTGTGTAGAAATAGAAATAGAGATAGGATGGCAGGTGGCTGTCGACACAGTGAAAACACAGCCCTGCGGAATTGTTTTGCCTCAGTGAACACTACCCCCCTCCCCCCCCCCACACACACACACACACACACACACACCACCACCACCACCACCACCACCACACAAACACCCTTCATCACCACCTTCCTCTTCTCCCCCCTTCTCTCCTACCCTTCATCAGAGAAGAGCCGTCAGCATTTACATTTCCCATCAGCCCCCGGAGACTTGCCATCATCACACAGCTTGGCTCAGTGACCCCCAGCTCCTATCTGCCATGTTCCTCCTCCATGTGAGCGCAAACACACACACACTCACACACACTCACACACACTTGGATGGCACAGGCGATGGGGGATGGGGCGGCACAGGGTATAGCAACTGTAAAGCTAAATTATTGCCAATCATATTTTGTTCACAGCTCAACTGTTAGACAAATTGCAGCTTGTGCTATTTGCCATGGGTCAGAGAGCTGAGTAATTTCATTTTAATAAGTCATATTTGATGGAAAGATGACACTACAAATACACACAGATATGTACACGTGTATCAATGTATCCCATCCACACTAATGCAAAAACAAAGAATTCTCTGACTGACTTCCCCTGTAAAAGTTGTATGACACAAAAAAGTGTCAAGACTTAACAGAAAGAGTTTCAGACAAGGAGAGAGACAGACAGACAGACAGACAGACAGACAGACAGATAGACAGATAGACAGATAGACAGATAGATAGATAGATAGATAGATAGATAGATAGATAGATAGATAGATAGATAGATAGATATTTTGCACTGTAGTCTTTTCATAAACTTTAGCAAAAACGAGAGGGCACCTACAATTCTGCACCTATATTTTCCAAGGAATAGTTTTATTTGACATACATGATCTGTCTTCCGTTGTCCTTGAAAAGTCTTTATAAACCCGACAATGCATGATCAAACTCATTTCTGCCTCAGACATAAATACTGCTGTTGATTTAAATAGCTCAGCTGGTAGCCATCTGATTTTATTTTATTTTTTTAAGAAAATGCAGTCTCTCCGTCTATGCAGCCAATCTAAATTCTGCCCTGGCTGCACAGGAGGCAAGTTTATTAAATTAATATATATCTGAGCAAATAAACAACTTCTACCTTCAGGGCTTATGGTCGGTATTCCTTTAGAACTCCCCCGAAATCAAAGCGCCTGATATCCACAGCTGCCAAAATGGCATCAAAATCAGCCTCGGTATAAACACATCAGCCGTTCCAGGCAACGGCAGATGTACAGTAAAAGGAAATCTCAGATGATAAAAAAAATAATTTGGAAATAGACAGTAAATTTCTCTCTAAACTGGAATCGGTCTCAAAGGGCTAGCGGTCCAAGGCCTGTCATGTTGTGTGGAGGTGTCTTTGAAGTCGCCCGTCAGTGGCGCTAGCAGAACCCACTTCTGAGGCCGGCTTCCCTTTCAAGTGTTCATCAAGTGTCCGGGTGTTGCTACATCTGCTGTGAAGCAGATAACCGGTGTGCTGTCATGGAATTCTATTAAATCCAACAATATTTTCTATGCTAAAAACATATTCATTAAAAGGGTTCAAGATTCCCAGAGTAAGGTTCAGACCATTACTGTTAACTAGGGCTGTGTGACAGATTGAATATTCATGATATATTTATGCTTAGGCTGTAAATAAAATTATGATTGTGCTGGCCTGGCTGTATGACATTAAAGGGATACTTCACCTCTGGAAAGATGAATGTGTATTTAAAACGCGTCATTTATGTAGAAGAAATGTGAAATTGTTTTTGAATTTGGAGCTGTCTAGACTGAGAAAAGCCAGAAAATGTATTTTTGGCTTATGTGGATGAAAGACAACAACTCCCAGAATGCACTTGCTTCGCTGCCCTAGGAGGCCACGCCTACCGGTAACGGAGCGCAGTAGTTAAACAACAAGTCTAGACTACTAGTGAGTCTCTGTGATGAGTCTGCCCGGGATTTCGAGATCGCCCAAAATGTCCGGGATTCGGCTTTTGCATTCTACAGTCGTCATTCATTATGTTTACTGTGGCGAGCAGGACGAGGACGAGGACGAGGCCGAGGGCGTGATTACTGATGAGAGACACCTGTGAGACGCACCGGTCTCGTATCTCTCACGGAGGAGCGGGAATTTTCTTAGCAATGTTAAAACGCACATCAACCGATCACTTGTTTAGCGTTCATGTAAACAATACATTCAGATTCACCAAACGGAATTAATTCAGTTAGATTGAAACAAAAGGTGTGCATGTAAACAATGAATGGCAACTGGAGAAATCAAAAGGTGAATCCAGGACATTTTGTACGATCTCGACGGCCGGACATGTCCAGGAAAAAGAGGATGGTAACCCCTACTACTCAGCTTTCTCTTACTAAGTTACTCCGCTTTCTCCACAGAACAAGAGCCTACTAGCTTAGCTTCCAAAAAAAGATGTCTGACACTATGTGTACATACTGTGAGTGCAACCCGATCTCACGGCAATTGGTACGAATTCTACGAGGTGGCTGCTAATTCGTACGAATTCATACGACCTCTCACTCGTACGAATTAGTAGGCTACGATTTGGGCTAAATCGTACATATTTTACGAGTTGGCCAATTCGTATGAATTCGTACGAATGACCTACCCCTGACCCCGCCCCTAAACCTACCCATCACGTGGGTTTAGACAAATCGTACAAATTCGTACGAGTGAGGTCGTACGAATTAGACACTTTTTAATCACTCGTACGAATTGGTCGTGAGATAGCGTTGGTGAGTGAGATCCCACCCTCTATGGGCAGGTTGAGAACATGCGGAAAAGCCCCTACTACAGGCTGTAGTTTTTTGCCTCTGGCCAAAAGAGGATTTTTTCCAGGCAAAAAATACATTAAATCTCTCGTCTCAGGGGGATATGAGGGTCTACAGGTTTCCTACTAATACAAAGTTTAATGCTAAATCCTGAAGTATCCCTTTAAGAAACATTGTGAATATTACCATTTTAATCTGACCTTTTTTCACCCAATAAGTTTCCTATAGACCATGTCATGGTTTTGGGATCCCTCCTTGCCTTGCTTCTTGAGATTAAAATATAAGAGCATTCAGTGGCTTTTCTGACTCATATATTTTTATTTAATAAATACATTTAGATTGGGGTCAGAAACAGGTGCACAACTAATCAGAAACCATTGAAACAAACTTGTGGCCAGTGGGAAAATGGGAACAAGGGAAACCGGTACAGGGACTAAACCAAAACAGAACATACACGTGACAGTCCTAAGAGTTCAAGTTTTTTTACATACAGTATAACACATCACAAATGACACTGTAAATGCAACACACAGAGTGCAACAGTGCTCAACCCCGGTCCTTCTGGTTGCCAAATATTTAGCCCTTGACAGCCTATTACCGCTTCCCACACAGTATAATTACACAAACTGATTTCAAAGGGGAAAGAAGTAGGAGGTACAGTATCTCACAAAAATAAAGACAACGTTATCTTTTAATTAAATTCACATCGGTTTGCAAAAACACGTTACTGTATCATCTGGGAAGTCCTTCTGACTCCACGGTTCTGAGCGGGTTGATTGGAAAGCTCATTTTAAACTTAAATGTATTTCTTTTAAATAATCAGATGAAACTACAGATAATCAGTTCCACACTGGTAATTGAAAAACAGTTTAAACTGACACCTTTAATAGATTATTTCTTTGAAGCACCATTAAACCTGGTCTTTCAATCTACAACTGATGCAAGAACTGCAGCAGCAAAATTTCACATACTTTTATCTCATTCTTAAAGGGACAGTCCCTCCAAAAATGATATTTTTGTTATCATTCACACACACTCATGTTGTTCTAAACCTGTATGACTTCTTTCTCTGAAGAATGTACTGGTTGCTCTTTTCCATATAATTACATAAATTGGGAAAGGATGCAAAGCAGCATAGTATCATAACGGTGGTTGAACTTTATTTCAATCATCCACTTTAGACATTATCCTAACTATAAATAACTTTGCAACTACATGTCAACTAACTCTGATAAATGTGCAACTACATGTCAACTAACCCTCATTAGAGTAATAGTAAACTGTCAGGTTAAGATTTGAGTTAGTAGAATAAGTTGACATGTACTTGCAAAGTTACTTAGTCAGTAGAATGTCTGTTGGGGAACCATCAAAATAAATTGTTAGCCAATATTAAGCAGACAATACTCTAATGACTTGTAGTTGACATCTTGATGAGTTACTTATAAGTTACTTATAGTTAGTATAATGTCTAAAGTGGACTAAAATAAAACTTTACCTTTTATTCCAAGTTTATAGAAAACCCACAGTTTATGACATTATTCAAAATAATCTATTTTTAAAAATTCATTCGTAAATTAATCATTCAGACCAGGCATTAACTATTTTCAAAATTGCTTCTTCTTTTTTTTACAGAATAAGGCAAGTTTTGAAATAGTTTAAAACTATTCCTTTAAATGCAGATCAAACACAGGCTGGGCCAGATGAGGCAGGGATTTTAATGGTAAAGGCTTACAGTAATGATGATGTAGATTTTACCGCTCCACACCGTGATGATGAAGATCGGAGTCAGGCCGTGTAAAGCCAGCCCCCCCTCTCGTGATTGATGGCCCAGGTGGCGAGTCAAGGGGCTAAACACCACTAAAAATGCATAGGCACTACACCCCACGCCCACCTCTCCGCAGTCATTCGGTGAGGCATACATCACCTTAATGAAAATGAGATGCTAATGCACTAATTAAAGAGTGGAGTGTAAGCCGACCCACTCTGAGGAGTTTCACTCGCTTTGGCTTGCCATTGTGCCTCAGTTCTGGTCTAAAGAACCCGAATTGAATTCCACAGGGGCACAGCCACAAGGACAGGATAGAAATTCAACCTCTGATTCAACAAATAAAATAGCTTTCAGTGAAGAGATGGGCCAGTGTTGTTCTTAAAGCTGATGAGTTTAGAAAAAAGACAATAAGAAATATTATAAATATACTGATACAAAACGGTGCACAGAAAATCCTAATATTCCACACAAAAAAAACCTTGTAAAAAATATACAAAATTGTGGATAATATAATAAAAAACACAAGATTGGAAATATTTTTTAAACAACAAATATACAGAAGAATAAAAAAAAAATTTACTTGAAAACAATTTTTAAAAAATGCAGAAAGTTGTAATTATACTTTTTGCATTTTTTCTGAAAAAAACAAAAAAAAAACAGTTAACTTAAATATATAAAAAGTGAGATTATTTACTCACCCTCATGTTGTTCCAAACCCACTGGCCTTCTTTTATTTGTTTTCCCCATGTTTTTACCAGAAATCTACTGTCTGCATCCATTCCAAAATGGCATCTGTAAATGCAACAAGTCAGGTTTGACAATTGACAGTTGCATGTCACATGCCCAATCATAACATGGCAATATGTGGACATTTAAATGAATGAGATATGAGAGCTACAGCCCAAAAGAAGTTTGAGTGAATAATGCATTTAACTTCTGTCCATTTTCATTTTCTGGGTGATATGTTACTGTTTTATGCATTTCTTCATAAAGCCTTCATAAAGCACTGCTTTATATTACCCATAATGTACTACTACACTGCTTAAACCAATATTTTGTATATCTATAATTTAATCAAGTTTAATATAGTAAAACAAACAAAACCGTTTCACATAATCTGAACTATGTGGAACAATGCATACATAGGAAATGACTTAAACTCTGTGTAATGTCACCAAATTCAGAAATATTCTCTATTCGAGGGGACAAGTATGTATCGCGGATGTGAGAATTTCACTTGTCTCAAAGGTTTGTCTGAAAACTGGAATGCAAATTGTATCTCTTCTCATTCTTAAGTCTCTGTATGGAGACAACCACTCCAAGTTCTTCAAGTCATAAGCTGGTTCTGTTATGGGTTTACTCTTCGCTAAACATTATTGCTTTCTCTCATCTCCACCTGACCACAAAAGGTCAATGGTGTGCGAATAAGTGCGATTACATGAAGCTTGCAAATGAGTCTTCTTTTGGACTGGTGAACAAAACCGAAAAGAGGCTCAGCTGATGCATGCCGATGTTGCATGAATATGATGACTGATTTTTGGAATATGAGAACGTTCGTTATAATATATCTTGACTTATGCAAATGGACTCCTGCAGAGAGAATAAGGACAGGCTCTGTGGGGGTCAAGACATAATGGAGAACCTCTGATATGGAATCGTAATTGGAAGATTTAGTACGACTAAAGTTATAGCAGAAGTTTCTGAAGTTCCCAAGGCATGTATGACATTTAATAGCACATCTACATTTAAATTTATTTTCATTTATTCATTTGGCGGATGCTTTTATCCATAGCACTTACAAGTGAAACCACTGAGTCGTGCCCTACTGATGTTTGGAATGCTGCAACTGTTCGCTTTCTCAACTTATGCACTCTATATGGATGCTGTAGGATATTTATTTGAGCATTTAAAGGTGATGTGTGTAATTATTCATTAAAATAACTTCTTAATGTGCAGAGAGAACTACATTGGCCATTGCCAAGTTGATTTCTGCAAAATGTGTAAACACAGCGCTGACATCAAAACATTAAAGGACGTTTGAGCATCCTGACCAGCTAATGTCGTGAGATTGGGGTGCCGAAGATGGAAAGTTGTGACATATCATGAAACGGCTTCTCGGAAAGGAAAAATGTAGGGTGGGACTTGATTTTGTCCATCGGGAATAGATTGGATCGTTGTGGTATGCTATGCGATAAGAGGGACTTGAGTGATCAACGCGCCAGTAAACATGTCATTGCATACTGGTGCGCTCAAGTCCTCCAGTTCATATTTCCCACATCCTCCATTTCCTACTAGTAATTACGGACATTGCGGTGGCATTCATGTGTGTTCAACTCGTAAATATGATTTTTCCAACATGACTTTTAATACACCACAACTAGCTGATGAAGAACTAGCCCAGCACTAATATAAACCAGCTTGATATGTGGCTCATCAAGCCTGGTCATTTCAGAAGGCAAAATTGAACAGATCTGGAGGGCTGGTGAAGAAATGGGGTTTTGCCCAGCCACCTTTGTCTTCTCCCTCCAGTGTTCCCTCACATAAGAGCCTGTGGAAAGACAGCATTGGCTTTTCCTCCAGGAGAATGTGCTCAGGCAAGGACCACCTACATATTCATGATATCTGTGTGTGAGAGAGAGACAGTTTCCATCCTGTAGAGAGCCTCCAATTCAGTGTTTAAGAGCGAGGAAGAAAGAAACAAAAGGAGGGAGGGAGACAGATAGGAAGGGTGAGAAACAAGAAGAGAGGGAGAGAGAAAAAGGCGAAACTCAGGGAGAGAGCGCAGCCATCCAATTCATCACCGAGCCCTCAACATGACTGCCGGTCCGTGAGATTGGGAATAAAGACGCTCACCAGTCTGCATCCAACACAGACGGCGGCACTTCAAAAGCAGTCAGCTTCACACTCCTACATAGACATGACTGCAACCATTCCCCACCCGGAAAAAAAGACGTTCAAACAAACACCGAAACTGGAGAGACAGAGAGAACTAACTCAGAAAGCTCACCGAAGTGTGTTGCTCCACCCCCTTTTGACTACCATCTGCAAATGACTGCTCGGATATCTTTGTGATTTGACATTGCTTTGTCTCTTTCAATAAAATGGGCAAAAGCCCTTTGTGCTAATTATATTTCTTGAAATAATTAAAGTGGGTAATGAAAATGACCCTGATGACCTTGGTCATATGAGATAGAGGTGATGCTTTGATTGCATTCATCCACACCATTAATTGCAGTCAGATTTGCTGATGCTTCCGAGCGTGATTTCATTCCGAACGAGATTTTTTTACCTCGATTCTGAATGATCAGGCGATTGGCAGAAATTTCCCTCTCCATCTCTCGGTTTCTGATTCTGTCTGATTTGCATGCTAGTTGGGGAATGTGCACACGGATCAATCCCATATCTGCTTATTTAGCCGAATCAATAGGTGCGCGTGGACCAGGTGTGGGGTTAGAATGCCGCCGGACCTGCCAGACTGGCGCTCTCTCCGTGCCAAAACAAGGCGATTAGATATTTAGCTGTTCCTGTGCCAAAGCTATTGGGAATGTGTTCTGGCTTTCTACTTCAACAACAGCCTCACCACTGAACTGTCGTCATCTCCAATGTCTGAGAAATACAAGATGAGGTTAAACTAAAGGACTTTTGCTTTTTGAAAAGGTGCAGCTTGTATGTCTCTTGTAAAACTCACTGCCACAATGCTGAGTTGTTGCTATGTAGTTGTTCAAGTTTAGTGTGTATTAGTGCATTGCTAACCAGTGTCTACGGTCTAAAAAGCCCATCACAAAGTCTCTATTGTCTATATCACTCAAGTCCCTTTTTAACGGCCTGGATCCGGCAGGCTGCGGGAAAACCTCGGGATAAACAAAGACACTAATATTAGCGTAGATGCCATTCTTCTTATGATGTAGCGAGTACATCAAGATTTAAGGGAAGTGTTCCCAGTTCCGGCTGACCTAATCTATGCAGCCTAACATTGAATTTATAGAAGTCTATAATGTATTATGTGTATGCTAGGTCAAAGAGATGTGTTTTTAGTCTAGCTTTGAACTGACAGAGTGTGTCTGCTTCCCGGACAATGGTAGGAAAACTGTTCCAAAGTTTTGGTGCTAAATAGGAAAAGGATCTACCACCAGCAGTCGATTTAGATATTCTAGGTATTATCAACTGGCCGGAATTTTGAGATCGCAATAGACGTGAAGGACTATAATGCGTTAAGAGCTCGCTCAAGTACTGCGGAGCTAAACCATTTAGTGCTTTGTAAGTAATCAACAATACTTTAAAATTTATACGATGTTTAATAGGGAGCCAATGCAGTGTTGACAGAACCGGGCTAATATGGTCATATTTCCTGGTTCTGGTAAGAACTCGAGCTGCGGCGTTTTGAACTAGCTGTAGTTTATTTATTAAGCGTGCAGGGCAACCACCCAGTAGAGCATTACAGTAGTCTAGCCTTGAGGTCATGAACGCATCAACTAATTGTTCCGCATTTCCCAATGAGAGCATATGGCGTATTTTAGATATATTTTTAAAATGGAAAAATGCAGTTTTACAGATACTAGACACGTGGCTTTCAAAAGAAAGGTTGGTATCAAAGAGCACACCCAGGTTCCTAACCGACGACGAAGACTTAACAGAGCAGCCATCAAGTGTTAGACAGTATTCTAGGTTATTACGTGTGGAAGTTTTTTGTCCAATAATTAGAATCTCTGTCTTTTCAGAATTTAGTAGTAGGAAATTACTAGTCATCCAATTTTTTATATCACCTATGCATTCCGTTAATTTTGTGAATTGGTAAGTTTCGTTGGGTTTTGAAGAAATATACAGCTGAGTATCATCGGCATAACAGTGAAAGCTAACTCCATGTTACCTAATGATATCTCTTAATGGTAGCATGTACAGAGTGAACAGCAACGGTCCTAGTACTGAGCCTTGTGGTATGCCATACTGAACTTGTGATCGATAAGACATCTCTTCATTTACTGCTACAAACTGATAACGGTCAGTTAAGTATGATTTAAACCATGCTAGTGCAATTCCACTATTGCCAACATAGTTTTCTAGTCTATTTAAAAGAATGTTGTGGTCAATGGTGTCAAATGCAGCACTAAGATCAAGTAACACGAATAGAGAGATACAACCACGATCGGATTATAAGAGCAAATCATTTGTGACTATAATGAGAGCAGTCTCAGTACTATGGTACGGTCTAAATCCGGACTGAAAATCCTCGCAGATATCATTTCTTTCTAGAAAGGAACATAGTTGTGAAGATACTGCTTTTTCTAATATCTTTGACAGAAAAGGCAGATTCAAGATCGGCCTGTAATTGACTAATTCTGTAGGATCAAGTTGTGTTTTTTTAACAAGCGGTTTTATCATAGCCAGTTTAAAGGTTTTTGGTACGTATCTTAGAGACAAAGATGAATTAATGATATTAAGAAGAGGATATATGACCTCTGGAAACATCTCTTTCAGTAGCTTAGTCGGTATAGGATCTAACATACATAAGTTGTCGATTTAGATGAATTAACGAGTTTGCAGAATTCTTCCTCTCATAGCAACAAATGAATCAAATTTTTCCTCAGGGAGACTACAATGCACTCCCTGATGCGAGACTGTGGTAGACGGTTGCATAGTTATAATTTTGTCCCTGATATTATCAATCTTATAAGTGACGAAGTTCATAAAGTCATCACTGCTGTGTTGCTTGGACACTTCTGGGCTTGAAGCTTTCTTTTTCGTTAGTTTAGCCACTGTTTCAAATAAATACCTTGAATTATGTTTATTTTCTTCTAATAGGTTTGAAAAATAAGCAGATCTAGCAGCTTTTAAAGCCTCTCTGTAAGCAATCGAGTTCTCTTTCCATGAAATCCGAAATACCTCTAGTTTAGTTTTCTTCCAGTTGGGCTCAATTTTTCTGGCTGCTCTCTTAAGGGCCTGGGTGTGCTCGCTGTACCACGGCGTTGGACTATTTTCTTTAATCTTCTTTAAGCGCAACGGAGCAACTGCGTCTAAAGTGCTGGAAAAGAGAGAGTTAAAAGTTTCTGTTGCAATATCAAGTTCTTCTAAGCTATCCGGGATGCTGAGATGATGAAACTGATTAGGAAGATTATTGATAAAGCAATCTGTAGTGGCAGAAGTTATAGGTCTAACATATTTATAACACGGAGTCGGCTTTGCAGCCTTGGCTAAATGTAATTTACATGAGACTAGATAATGATCTGAGATGTCATCGCTCTGCTGCAGAATTTCAACGGCATCAACATCTATTCCATGTGATAATATTAGATCTAGAGTATGATTACGACAATGAGTAGGTCCTGACACGTGTTGTCTAACTCCAATTGAGTTTACAATGTCTTTAAATGCCAATCCCAATGCATCTTTTTCATTATCTACATGTATATTAAAATCACCAACAATTAGTACTTTATCGGCAGCCAATACTAATTCTGATAGAAAGTCCGCAAATTCTTTGATAAAATCTTTATGGTGCCCTTGTGGCCTGTATACAGTAGCCAGCAGAATTCTCAAATGTGATTTATCGTTTACACTATATATTTTTACATTAAGCACCAATACTTCAAAAGAAGTATATTTAAAACTAGATTTCTTAGTGGTTTTAAAAATATTGCTATAAATTACAGCAACACCTCCCCCTTTGCCTTTCAGACGAGGTTCATTTTTATAACTGTAATCTTGTGGGGTTGACTCATTTAAAATAATGTAATCGTTTGGTTTTAGCCAGGTTTCTGTCAAACACAGCATATCAAGATTATAATCTGAAATCATATCATTAACTATGAGAGATTTTGAAGTAAGGGATCGAATATTCAGCAACCCAATCTTTATCATTTGCTCATCTGTATTATATCTGTTTTTTATTTGTTGAACATCAATAAAATTTTTAACCTGACGTTTTTGGGATTTCCAAATTCGGGGAACAGACACAGTCTCTATATGATGATATCTAGGTGAAAGAGAGATATCATCTGGAGCGCAGTGCTGCGCTGTTACACTACGTGAACTCACTCAGAGGCCCACCGAGAAAAAAATGAATGGTAGAATAAAGTCGTTATTTTTGTTGTTTTTTTTGCACACAAAAAGTATTCTCGTCGCTTGATAAACTTAAGGTTGAGCCGCTGTAGTCACTTGGACTAGTTTCAATAACATAGAAGCCTATGGAGGAGTGAGAGAGCTCTCAGATTTAATCTAAAATATCTTAATTTGTGTTCCGAAGATGAACGAAAGTCTCACGGGGTTGGAGCAACATGAGGGTGAGTAATTACTGACAGAATTTTCATTTTTGGGTGAACTAACCCTTTAAACCAGTCTAAGATGCGTTGATGGTCTTAGTTGATCTCCCATGCTGATCAAATATCTGGTTTTAGAGTTGTTTTGGGCACTTTTCAACTTAACTAGACTGGAAGGCTATAGCGAGCTATAAGCAACTAAACCAGATAAATGTCAGTTTTGCTGAAAGACAAGCTTGACCAGCTGAAGACCCAAGGTGGCCAGATTGGGAGACCAGCTCGGACCATACTGTTAGTGTTACCTCTGCTTAAAACAAACAAACAAACAAACACACAAACAAAACCTGCATAAACTGGTTTACTGGTCTTAGCTGGATTAAGCTGACATTTAATACTTAGGGTTTGGGGCCCTATCTTGCACCCGGCGCAAATGACTTTGTACACTGACGCATGCATCATTCCTATTTTGCACCCGCGCAAAGCGGACTTTTCCCTCCACAGACACATGTCGGTTAACTAAGAAATACACTTGCGCTTCCCGGGGCGGTTCAGCGCAAAGAGGAGGCGCAAACTTTCCCTCATGCTATTTTGCTGTTCTATAAAACAATTGCGCCACTGACCAGAAAAAACCTAGTCTAAAGTCAGTGGCGCGTTGTTCATTATGCTATTTTAAGGGCGCATGCTTGACCATAATGTATAGCGTGCACAACGCGCATACAGTTTGTTCATGTAATCTACACAGATGCAACAGTTATTTTTGCAAATCATAAATTGTTACAATAAAAAATATTAACACATGAGATGACGGAAATTATTGTAGTGTGCACGAAGATGTGAAAAAAATAGGCATAAATCTAGCTTACCAATTTTTCAGGCTAATTGTAGTAATTAAGGATCAGACCTATTTGCCCAATAGTGGCAAGACATATATGTATATAAGAACATCTGACAAATTGGTTTTGTGAACCGCTCCTGACGCGCCTGCTAAATCCACCATAATAATAGCAATCCCTAATGGAACTTGCGCACCTGCTCTTAAAGGGAATGTGAGATGACGCTCTGATTGGTTTATTTCACGTTACGCCCAAACCACACCTATGAATAATGAAGCTACTTCAGACCAACCCCTTTTAGATTTGCGCCAGGCGCAAGAGGCATTTATCCCACCGGGAAAATAGCAACAGCGCCGGGATCCGCCCACAAAGTTACTTGTGCTTTGCGCTTTGACACTTGCGTTTCAGATCGTTAAAATAGGGCCCTTGAATTGAATTGAATTGAATTGAATTGAAATATCTTTAATGTCCCCTAGGGGCAATTTAGTTCACAGCTGATAGCCAACATATACACATTCACACACAAACAGATAAAAACATGAGATAATAAATAGATAAAAACATAAGAACATATACCTATAGGTTGTTGAGAAACCCAACAGCTAATGGTACAAATGATTTTAAATATCTGTTGGATCTGGCGCGTTTTCGGTAGGTATACCTCCTTCCTGATGGTAGGAGGCTGAACTCAAAGTGTAGTGGGTGAGTGATGTTAGCTAAAATGGCCATTGCCCTCTGTGTAGCTCTGGCCTTGTACATATGCTCAATGCTGTTCAGATCAGTACCAATTATCTTTCGACATATGCTTACAGTTTTTTCCAATCTGTTTTTGTTAATTACACTCAAATTGCCAAACCAGCAGATCATAGCAAAGGTTAAAATTGACTCAACAAAAGATGAATAAAAAGCTTTCAGAAGGGTTCTATCAACATTAAACCCATTCAACTTTCTTAAAAAGAAAAGTCTCTGATTAGCTTTTTTGCATATATAGTCTGTATTGGTATCGAAGTTCAATTTATCATCTAAAATGGTGCCCAAATACTTGTATTGTCTTACCACATCTAACTCTATACCATTAATCAAAGTTGAAGCTGTGGTTGTAGGATTATCCCTTGGAGTTTGTTATCCATTCATCTTGTCAACCAAATCATCATTTTAAAACTAGATACAAGATTCAATATATGAATGATATTTTGAGTGACAGCAATGAGGTTCCCAAAATCACTTTTAAAGAACGCATTATAAAGCAAAGAGTTATGAAATACACTATATTTCTTACTGTCATTCCAAACTCTCTTTTTTTTTTGCTCTCTTTCATATATACACATTCACGGCAACTCACTTACAGATCTGTGATGCCCTTGCAGAGGTCAGTGGTGAGAGAGGTACTCCTCAGGAAAGGGCCAGCAGGTTGGGTTTTAGTGGTCTGATCTGTGCTTATTTAGAGGCTGTGAATAATGCATGAGACGTCGGTGTGCATGGCTCTGCAGGGATAAAGTGGCTCTCAGCCCGATATCCCAGCATTCCCAGGCCCTCCCAGTCGGCACCGCAGGTGAGCTTCAGCCGGCGCTCCGGAGGTAACTTTCATGCTCTGCTGGGCAAACATTTTCCAGGTCACATTTTCAATTACTCTGAGAGCCGTGCCGACTCGCATCCCTCAGGCTCCCTATCACACACGCGCACACACACGGCCGACGCCCACTCTAAACAAGCTTTGCTTGAGGAGGAAATGAGGAGCGCAAGAGGACAGGGATGCTGGGCTCTCGTCGTGTGACACCTCTGACAAACAACGGGTTTGTTCCGAGTGTCTGCCAGGGTTCTGCCAGCTTTCAGTCAGTGCCAAAACTGCAGAGGGGGGGAAAAAAAACAATCGTGTCAGTGAAATCTGTCAAAAACATCAGGCTTCAGGGAGGAAATGAACGGACTGTTTTCCGGGATTTTCTAAAAGACTCCTCGACCTTTTTCAAGGACCTAGACTTTTCAACAAGTCTTGAATTTAAAGGGATAGTTCACCTGAAAATGAAAAAGTTGACATCATTTACTCACCCTCATGTTGCTCCAACCCCCTTTGACTTTCCTTCTTCTGTGGAAAACATACCAGAATGAAAAGTGAAATGACTTAAATGTGACAACGTGTTATTTCAGGAAATCAGGTTTTCACAACAAGGACAATTCACACATGATCATTTGGCTAAATATTGAGACATGTTTCATGTATGAAATGTTTGAATATTTGGTTTCATTTCTTTCTTGACAAAGATGTTATTTTTGCTGACAAATTAGATCCAATAAAAATGATGAATAGCCTACCTAACTATGTGATGAGACGCTTATCTCACAAGACGAAAGAGACACGAGTTTGGGTTCACGAGAACGAGACGAGACGAGATTTTTGCACAATATTTTATAGAAATCCTCAATGACAAAGTTCATGACTGGAAAAATAGTCTGCAGGTACATTTTGAAATGTTTTAACTAATCCTCTGCAAATGAATGTCGTTTCAGTTCTACTTTATGGGATTGTCATATGCATTAATAGACAACAATATACAAGCACTGTAAAAGGTTTTGCCAAAAACTCAACTGACTGGCTTTTCTCATGTATGATTTCACTTCAGACCTTACTATGCATGTATGAGCTTCCAGAACTTCTGATTGAGGCTGTGTGTGCCCTCCTGATTGAACTCCTCTCCACAAATTGAAAATAGAAATAAAAACTGTGTAAATAACAAAAATAAATAACAGTTTTCTCTTAGTCTTAAGTGCAAACAATAAGTGCAAGTGCAACCATTATCAAAGTACTGTAGCGCACAGACTCTTTATAATTGTTGTGAAATTGTTGTTTTATTTTACATTTTATAGGGTTAAGGCGGTGAGTTTGGATAATGGCCGGGTATAAAGTGAGTGAGACTGGTGCGTTTGTAACAGTTCGTGCGTTCCGATTAAAAGTTTAGAAACGGAGCCTCCATTGTCTTACGTTCTTCAGATGTTACAGTACTCTCTCAATATTCAAAGTGAAAACAGGCCAGAGCCACAACTACATTTATCAGACGTTTAGGATCAACGAATCCTCCGCTATTGTCACGCGATCAGTGAACTGTGATTCCTGCTGCACTGTGTGCGACTGCAACTCATGCTGGAGGAGCAGAGCAGGCGTTTACAATAGTTTACAATGGTTTCTATCTTGATAAAAAAAAACAGCAAAACGACAGTGCTGGCATGTAATGTGAATGTAGGTAGCATATTCTATGCTAATTTCAATCTCATGCTCCTTCATGGCGATACCACTCGAGACAGCTTTTCACTTGACGAGAAATCTAGTCACATTTTAGTCTCACGAGATTTCATAGCACGAGACCTTGTCACACCCCTACTAATTAGTATTACTCTAATTAGAGTTAGTTGACGTAATGGCAAAGTGGCAAAATAATGTCTAAAGTGGACAATCAAAATGAAGTGTAACCCTAAAAAGGATTTAATGTAAACTAGTTAACCGTTATTAGCCGATTCTCTTATTTCTGCTCATTTATCTGCTCACATGTTTAATCCTTCAAATGTTTGGCAAGTTGTAAATAATGCTAATATAGCCTATGTTCAGTTAATTATTAATTACTGGTTTGTTCAAGTTTAATAATGGCTTAGATAATGTTCAGGTAATCATCAACTAGCTGTGTTAATACTGAACTACTGCAATTATGGACAATAAAAAAAAGTGACCTAAATGTATTTACTGTCACTTTTTTCAATTGAACACATCCATGCTGAATAAAAGTATGAATTTAAAATATAACTAAATAAATATGTTTCAATGACCCCAAACTTGTGAACTGTAGTGTGTGTGTGGAAAAAGCTTCTCCTTTTGTGTTCTACAGAAAGAAGAAAGAAAGTCACACAGGTTTGGAAAGACATGAGAGTGAGTACATGATGACAGAAATTCATTTTGGGGTGAAGTATTCCTTTAAATGTAAGACTGCCTGTTCTCCAGATCTGCCTTTGTCTCTCTTTCCCCGTTTCTGTGTGTACATGGCATTTGCTCCTGCTCTCTCCTTCTTCAGTCTGTTCTTTCTGACAGGGTGGTGTCACAGAAGGTGATGTCGAATGTCAGCATACGGACAGACTTACACTCCTCAGCCTGAACACAGTCTTTCATTAAAGCTATGATCTCTACTTCACCATCACGTCATCTTCACGCCCACTCCATCACTGGTTTTCACACTCATTCCTACTCACTTCCTCTTTTCTCTCTGGGATGAACTCACTAAATAGTTGCACTTTTTTGTGTGTGTGCAGTATTTCAGTACAAAAACCTGAATATTGTTCAGTACACCCCCACAATCCATTTATTGAAAGGCATAGTTCACCCAAAAATAAAAAATTCTGTCTTCATTTCCTCACCCTCATGTCATTGCAAACCCGTATGACTTAAGAAACACAAAAGAAAGTACAGTATTTTGAAAAATGTCCATAAACTAAGTCCAATGTTGATTTGGATACAGAAAATTAGCTGAAACATTTTTTTTTTTTTTTAAATATCTTCTTTTGTGATTTGCCAAACAAATTCATACAGGTTTGAAACCAAATGAGGATGAGTATATTATGGCAATTTTCAACTTTTTCATCTCTTCAAATAATAATTTGTTTTGCTCCAGGGTTATTATTAACTAAAACTAAAATTATATCCAAACCCATAAAATTATTATTATTATTATTAAGATCAAAAGTTCTTTCTGTTAACAACATTATTGAACAACATTATTGAATGCACCTGTATGGGATATTGTCTGTATGGGATGTAAATCATGTCGAATGAGAGGAAAGAGAGAGCGACAGCACCACATTTCGGCGATGAGCCTAATGCTGCTTGTGTAGCTAATAGTCCAGAAAAGGCGGCGTCGCATGCCCGAGCTGGCACTTTAAATTATTCATTCTGTGCTGTCTGTGGCACGGGCGCAGGCGAAAGCAGCGCGCTCAGCTGATACACTGACGCTCCTAATCTCTTGCTGTCCACGGGAGCAGAGACGAGAACTGGATTTGAGCAGCCACAGTGACTCCCAGCAGGATGGCGGACTGGAGGCTGGAGCGCAGGAGGAGGAATCTTGAATTCAATAACTCAATTTGTGAGAGGATGGGCCGTTTCAAGAAAAAGGGTGGAAATGAAATCTTCGTGTTTGCAGGGTGTAGCCTACTTGAGTGAAATGGATTATGGGTGGGCAGGTGAGTTAAAGGTAAGGTAGATCAAGGAGGTTATGAAGAAGGTTAAATCAAGGTGTCAAGTCTTGGCTGGTTAATGTGACCCTTCAGCCAACAGTTGATGCCATGCATCTACAAGAGAAAACAGCATATTTCGGTAGCACTTTATTACAGTCCTGCATGTATACTGTACTTATTGTAGTAATTACAATAATAACTAGTTACTAACCCAGAACCTACCCCAAAACCTAACCTTAACCCATGTAGTTACCTTATATTACCCAGTACTTTCACTGTAAGTACACGTACTGTAAGTGGAAGTACTGTAAAATAAAGTGCAACCCATCTTTCTCCATTGACAGACACTTAAAAGTAGCAGTACATTGAATTCTGGCTAATATATGTACAGTAGAGGTTTTGCCAGTTCCTCAATCTTCAACCAGTCAGCATTGTGATGACTTTATTTCCTTATGACTCCAGAATGATGAGTAGTCGATTGGTATTCGCATGTTCTGAAAATATCAAATTAAATGTAATTAAAACGTACTGTAGGCCTACTGTTGATGAAAATAGGATGAGAAAACAAAAAAAGTATTACCAATGCACTAATGTTTGTTTATTGTTGTTTCTGTTTTAAAGAGACAACAATTTCAAACCCGTAATTTATAGGCAATGTGATTTGCCCTACTAATTTAGTCAAGAGTAAAATTGCACAGCAAAAATTTTCAAAAATAAATAACTTAATGCCGTTTAAGTGTAATCTATTTTTTTCTTGCTTTCCAGTAATATAATGTATGTGTATGTGTCACAATACAAAAAAAAATCATCAAAATAAAAAACATATATTTCTACTTTACATAGGATTCATAGAAAGAGAGGATTTTTTGCAGTGACTAAAATGAATGAATATGACATAAAAAATATCCTTTAAATGTAGTCAGTATTTTGCCATCAAACGACAAATACTATAACTAAAACAAAAACAAAAGCAACCCATGAAGATAGATGTCCGATTTCAAATGCTCACATACAATAAATGGGTATAAATGGAATATAAACAGAAATACTAACAATCTCCAGGTATTATGGACCACCTGATGTGAAACAACCACTTTATGTTCAACACATCAAAAATCGGGAAAGATCCAAAATGGAAATATCTTATTATGTGACATATCTTGCTAAGTCTTTGCAGGTCTTTGAGAGACCAGGTTGGTTGGCAGTGGACAAAAAAAAGAGGGGCAAGAATGGCCAATAATACAAGAGAGAAACTCATGAATAAAAAAAGAAAAAACACTGTAGCATTTTAATGTTACCAAACCCGGCAACCCCCCAACCCTTTCTTTCTGGAATGGAAGAAACAGCAGAAGTGTTATGTGTGCTTCTCCTGTTTTTCCTCACCTCCTGCGCTCAGTATTTCTGTTTATCACTCCTGCTCAGACACAGTAAACAACACCATAAAGCAAACGACAAAAAAAAACAACAAAGAGCTTTCATGCGGTCCAGCTACCACCTCCGCTCCCTGGTACACTTATGGGTAACTTTCTTCTCAGGCTTACAAAACTTAACAAGAAGTGTATGGATTCAAGTGTGATGATCATCTACAGTACCACCCACCCACACAGACACTTCTGTACATACACGGACATATTCAGGCTGACAGGAGCTCTAAGAAGGGGAGGGGGGGGGGGGGGGGGGGGGGCAGGTGTCTGGGGCTCTGGGAGCCAGACACACACAGGTGTTAATTAGACAGACAAAAGTGTTTGCAGAGTCTGACGCAGCAACCTCAGGTCCACCGTTGCCAAGATATAGCAGAGTGTCAAGGCCTAGCTGCCAGAACTTTCCATCTCTCCATCAGTCAAAGGCAGACTGAGGACCTGCAGACAAGACAAAAAGTTGATTGAGTGAATGCTTATAAGCTATCAGTTGCTGTTCTACTCCATTTTAAGCAAGTCAATCTATTTGATGGGCATTTTGGTGCTGCCCCAGGGCAACTCCTTTCTACTTGATTGGGGAAAGACACATTTCGGGTGCTTCCCCAATCAAGTAGAAAGGAACTGCCCCAAAGCTGCCAAGGATTTATATAACATAATAAATGTAGCTTCTTTAGCTCAAAAACATCTCTCAGGCTGGTCCAGATAATTCACTGCATTGTGAGATGTACAAATAAACCTCCATCAAAAGCTTGATGTATCATATTTGATACTCACATTTTAATATAATTTTTCTTAAAAATGGTATTTAAATAATTAAGTAATGCTAAGTTGCTTCTGTCCAGTAAGTGTTCAACTTGATATTTTACTTACAATGCAAAAGTTATTTTTACTTTATAAAAAACATCAGTAAAATGATGTTCACAGCATAAAGACATGTAAACCATCAATCAGAGGGCAGAAGGCATGTAGTAGATTGTGTACAACAGGCTTTTAAATTTTGATCATGTTGATAATTTAGAAGCCTTAGAAATGTGCGTGTCAAATATGATACAGCAGGCTTTATAAGTCTCCTATAGTCTATAAACCAGGGTTTAGACTGCCGGCCGGCTGTTCTCCCAACCTAGCTGAAAAGATAAGAATCCATTAAAACTAGCCAACAGACTAACCTGACCAGGCTTGGAGACCAGCAATCAGAATTAGAATTTCAAAGCACACTTACACAAGAGATTTTGCTAAAACCACAGGCTTAAACAAGCCTAGCTGATTTATTTCAGATGTGCATAACCAGACTGGCCAAGCTGGAAGACTTTATAACCATCTTAGGCTGGTTTTTATTTTTTTTATTTTTTTTATTCAGCTGGTCAATGTATGACTGATCCATGTAGGCTTGTGATTTTCACACATGACTTTAGCTCACTAATTATGTTTTATTTTTATTTATTTTTTACAAAGCAACAAGACACAAGTTAGAAACAAGAGAGGCAGAAGAAGTTCAAACCTGAAAATCTCCGGAACCTGGTGGCTCAGTTCTTATTTACAGAACTAATTTACATTTAACAAAAAAGCATGCTGAGGCAGAAAAGTTTAGTACACCCACGTTCAACAAGTCCTTTTATCTTTCTCTGATGTATCTCAGCCATTGCTAGGGCTTTTTAAAAATGTTTTTTATTGGCTTTTTTTAATGGCTCCCTTTCAATTTATGAGCGGAAATGGCCAAGTTGGGAGTTGGAATCTGAAATAGTATTTACTGAATAAAATGGTCCATACAGTGAAAGTGAATTTATTATTAAAAGTGCATATAAATTAAGTACAAAGTTTTAACATTTCAAAAGATAGCAAGCTGAAATTTGAATTAAAAAGCATTCACAATTAAAAACAAAAATCTAATTTGAATGGTGCGAGTCACATGAAAAGGCCTAAATTTGTACATAATTTCCTTCACTGGCATGTTGAGCCTTGCAATTTTTCCCATTCATTTTTCAACAGGTTGCATTTTTCAGCAAACCAGAAATAGCCTAAAGTCTGTAATCGTGTTCTCTCAAAATTTTAGTTCAGACTTGAAACATAGAAACGGGCCAAGAACTCTCCATGTGAATTCACAAGCAGGTATTACAGATTCCCTAATTACAGATAATGGTAAATAAGTGTTCTGAAACTTACGGCAGCAGCTGTGGCGATCGGTTCCTCCTTGTAGAGCGGCTCGAGAGACGAAATTCACCAGAGAGTAATTGGAGCATGAATTCGCTCATTTACTTTGACTTAACGAAGCAGGGCCATGTACAGCAGCACAGCGCCGGTCCTCTGATAATAAATAATGACCTGTCAATTATTCACATGACTTTCACAGGGATCTGCGGTGCATTACAAAGACTCTGTGTCCTGCAGAGATACACACAAACACACACTTTGTCCTACACTTTGTGTGTTTCTCAGCAATGGCTGAGAAACACACACTTTGTTCTACCTCTCGCTCGCATGTAAATGAAGGCTGTAGACACGGGTGCACACAGTCTTCGATCTCGCTGATTCTTTCCCGCTAACCCAAGTACGGATACACAAACTAAAAATAGTTCCCCTTTCTCTGTCAATGCCACATCTGAAAAATCCACATCCTCTCTCACATCAGTGTGTACAGATGGAGCTGTGCGTCCTAATTGAAGGTGTTAAGTGGACAGCTTCTTGCCGGAGGACACGTTTAATTAGACAGTGGATGCCAGGGGAGACATGGAGGCAGACAGAGACAGTAAAACGCGGATGCAGAGGGACACTTAAACGTCGCTCGCGTCTCACTCCGTGACCAGACACAGGCTGTTCACTCTCATGTACACAATTATCTCTGCACTCTGTTGACGGGACTTTCATTCCACAGTCCGGCCCTCCATGATTGAGTACCAAATCCGGTTGTTCACGCTCTTGCGCACCAAGGAGAACTAAAATACCTGGAGGTACCTGTCCTTTAGCATTCCCATTCATCTCAATGACTCCCCGGAAAAAAAACACGATTTCAAATCTGTCATCTTTGTTAATGGGACCACAGGACGTTTTAATTTCACAATAAACTAATTTATATTGGTCATCAATGGGGACTGTTTTATTATCGTTAACAAAAAGTACTGGAAAACATTTTTGATAACTGAAATAAAAATAAAAAGCAATATTAAATAATAAAACAGTAACCAAAACTAACTCGAATAAAGTTCGTCACAATCACAAATCATTTCTGTAAAATACTAATAAAATTATTTAAAATGAAAAAACTAAAAACTATAATTAAAATTAAAATTATAATTAAAAACTATAATAATGGAGTAAGAAACATGGTGTAAGATACTTTTACTTGCAAACCATGTACAGTACAGTTATAGCACTGACCCGCAGACGGGGCCATGCTATTCAGCCAAACCTTGACCATTTGCCAGGAACGCTCAGTCTGAAGCCCCCTGCGTGACTGACTTTATTAGAAGATGGCAAGGGAGATTGTGAGATGCTCCAGCCAGGCCCATGTCTCGAGAGTCTGTGCATTAATCAGGATGGGTCACGTTTGTCTCCGTCTGCTAAAGGAACATAAAAGTTTTGTACTTAATCTTATTGTCTGACAAATTAAACCTAGAGGGAAATGCAAAGACAATAGAAAAAGGGCAAGCAGGTTCTTCCGTGACAAATTCTTTGACTTGTGCTCCTGATGATAATCCTCCATCGCGGAGCTAATGTGTGAAATTCACTGCCGTGAAAGCTATTATTTTTCCCAAGCGTTATCTACCTTTCAGTGCAACGGTGGTCTCAGCAAGTCAATGGACGATTGGAATCAGAGATGGGGAGACAGCTGTTTTCTCCGATCTGTCGGCCACTGGGAAAATGTTCGCATTCCTCGTAACCATAAAATTGAAGCTATCAAGGCCTCATTGGCCTCCCATTAGACTTCAACCTGCAGGAGTTTTATCGTATGTCAGCATCGCTCCTTCCCATCATTGTCTTCACCTCTCCTCCTTTCTTCTCTCATCTTCTCTCCTCACATCTGCATATGTCTTGATTTTAACTGGATGGGATATTATCTTTGACAGGATTCCAACTAGTCTGACTCAAATCAAGGCTTCAAATATTTGAACTCAAAATAAATCTGTCAACTGTGAATTTCCCGGGCCCCAGATAAGCTCCAAATGATATAAAAGACCATGACTATAAATGTGATCTAATCATGTCATTCCACCAAACTTCGGAGTGAAGAGCAGAGAAGATTTGAACTTTGGTGAAATTTAAAAGACTGTGATCTATTAATTGATAGATAAATTAGAAAAAAAAACTCATGATTTAATATTAGAGGAAGATCAACTTTATTGATGAAGCAACAAGCTTAGCTGCTTAGTTTAGCTTTTGCCACCAAGCTTTACAGACAAAGAGAAAGGCAGATAGCCAGATAGATAGAAAGAACGACAGACAGACAGACAGACAGACCAATTGAATGACAGATAGGATGGATGGATGGATGGATTAGTTTTACGATATCTTTATGAACTTTTTGAAGCGTCAAAGTGGTAATTGCATTGCTGTCAGTGGCCACGTTTACATGCAGCCAATAACCCGTTCAAAACCGGGATATTAGCAATAACCCGGTCGCGCACGGCCATGTAAACACCGGCAAAAACCCGAATATGCTCATATCCCGGATTTTAAAAACCAGGATATTATACCTGGGGTACCCTTTTTTTAACCCGAATTTTTGGTCATGTAAACGCGCATCGGCATATCCCCATAGTGATTTGTGTTCTGCGCATGTTCTATTCGCAAGGAATCTTGGTCTTTTGAGTAGAGAAACTTCTCGGCGCATACAAAAACCCGCGTGCTGTATACCGGAAGTAAACATGGCGAGACGCAGCACAGCATACTTTTGGAGCGAGGTCAGTAACGTCACCAGCATCAAAGCGCAAACAAAGGCGATCGCTATCTGCCCCGAACTATTCATTATCCGCATGCTGCTGTTGTTGTCTTTGGATACAGGAAGAAGAATCGGCGCATATTGCATAAGGTTGTCCGTACGTCTAGACGCTAACCGCGGGTCGCCGTTTACATCGGGATATTGCAATTCCATGTATACAGGAGAAACTCTCTCTGCTCACGCATGTAAACGGGTTATTCCTAATGTTTCAGAAACCCGAATAGTGACCTTAACCCGACCATAACCCGAAAATTGGCTGCATGTAAACGTAGTCAATGAAGAGGGAGTAAATGATGACAGAGTTTTTATTTTTGGGTGAACTACTGTAACAGTAAGTATTGTCACATGATTGAGACCACAATGACGAGAACACCGAATGCTCTCTCTGCCATCACAGCGCTACAGAGGACATGCTGGTTGATGCTTCACGCTAACCCTCAAAGGTACAAGGATCCGGAAAGCCACCCTCGATGTTTCATCATTTCACTCCCCGTCTCTTCATAAAAAAAGGATCTTGGAACCATTCCTCAGGAACAGGAATTTTTAATGACATCTGTTTCTGGAGCAAAATGCCAGGGGTAAAGACGAATCAAACAAAGGCAGCAAATAAATCTAATTAGATAAAAATCTGCTTGTGTGCCTAGGTCGAGGATTAGCCAGATGTTGTTATGTAATCTATAATCATCAGAAACTACATTTTGACTTCTGTTGCTAAGAATCGCAGATCGCACGGTAAACCTGGGGGTTTATCTTGTGACGGATGGCAATCTGTTGCCTTTATCCGTTCCCCCTCTCTTTCTCTCTCTGCTTCTTTTGCATACTTTTGGTTACAGGCACTCGTTTGAGAAGGTCAACCGAAGAGGAGCGCTGGCTAGAACGCTGTCACTCAAAAAATAAACATCAAAATCTTTCATCTCCTTGAGGAACTGTGTTACAACTGCAGTCCTTCTCATAATCATATGGCCCTTAGTTCTGGATGTCATTTACAAGTACATTTAATCACAATCATGGAAACTACGCCACAAAAAGTCACAGTCACTCTACTGTGGGTGATTGTCAGGGCATTGCTTGACTCTAAATATGGCTCGGGTCCCGTTTTCAATGTAAATTTATTAGATTATTTCATCTGTTTTATCATCTGACAGGCCAAAAATAGTAAGACATTTGGAATAGTAATACAACATCGTATCAAGTATCAAGAGTTATATGCCATTTAATACTTAGGGTTAGGATTTTGTTAAAATACCCTAAGTATGAGCAGTAATGGTGACATAATAAAGTAATAGTACATTTATAAAAAACTTTACACTAGATTGTAGAATAGTAAATATCTCTACAGCCACTGGGGTAAAAACAGTAATAATCTAAAATTGAGTCCAGTTAATTCCAGATATAATAATTCTGAAGATTATTCCATCCTTTGTATTCACACTAGAAAATCATATCTCAAGGTAGAAATAATAATAATACATTCTTCACCCTTTTTCTCTCTCATTTACACTCTGTTTTATGTTGAGCTGCTGCTAATGAGCGATATAGACTTTGAAGAGATCCATTACCATTTGAAAGGCATGAAAACAGAAATCCCTAAATAGAGTTTGAGTTTAAATGAAAACAGGGAAGCTTTTTAATAACTGCAACATTATGTGCAAAGATGTCCACCTGACACGTTTGATCGTGTTCCTGTCGTTGTCCACGCTGAAATCTTTGAAGACCTGGTGTGATTTTAGATTTAGAAGTTTAAAACGATACCAGTTTGAGTTTTGGTCCTTAAATTTTGCATGTTTTAATCTTCCATTATTTAAACATTAATGAAATATTCGCCCTGCTTAAAAGATTAACATCATCAGCAATCGCTATGTACATTTAATGAGATGTCACCTAAATCGACTTTCTCTTTTGAGTAATTGTCTTTTAATCATTGAACAAAACGTTGGAAATACCTTTTTTCGTGCTTATAAAGGATTAGTCCACACAAAAATGAAAAATCATTTATTCATCCTTATGTTGTTCCAAACCTGTATGGCTTTCTAATTCTGTGGAATACAAATGGATACATTTTGAAAAATTATACTGAAATTAATGGGAAGTGGAGTTTTTAAGCTTCAAAAAGATTCAAAAGAACCATAAACAGTCAAACATCTGATTTTGTGTGAGGAAAAAAAAAAAAACTAAAATTAAGTTAATAACTGAAAATATTGCACTTCAGTGAGAAATCAGCCTGTTTTCAGTGAGTTGAACTCAACTTGATTTATTCAAACTGGGTTTGGAATCTGGATAAACTGATTCATTGAAAAGATTAGACTCACTCAAGAATCGGACAATGGCTGCATCCAAAATCGCATACTCTCTTGAGTAGGTATTTATTTTGAATAAGTACTTACTTTGTGAGTGCTAAAAAAGGTATGTTCTATAGACCATGTAGCCCCGCCCCTTTTTCAGCACTGCGCTCGTTGTCTTTTGTCTCCCGCATGGGCGTCAGTTTGGTTTGAAATGTGCTGGGGACAGAGACGCATTCGGAATTGCATTTTCAAAAGTGCTGGGTACAATGACACATTCATTTTTTTTTTCTCTTTCGCACAGGTCATGTTTTGAAAAACAATGTCCTGTAGCTTAGGCCAACTGATGTAAATAAATAAAAATGTATACAAAGATGTGATGATGTCCGACCAAAACTGTGATGGGTGGGGGGGTTAAATAGGCTACTTTGGGTTTAATTGGTCGTACAATGAGCTGTAATATGTTGTTAGTGTCATGAATTTTCGTAAATGAATACATAGATCAGCCTAATATATATATGTTCTGTAATGGTCCAGTGGCAGAATTTTTGCCAAGCGTGTCGGAGGTTCTGGGTTCTAATCCGCACTCGAATCGTTTTTTTTCCCCCTCATAAAAACCGATAATGTTTATCAGTGGTTGTATATCAAGCAGGGACTCGTTTGTTTGCATTTTGTTTTGCGATTTCACCGGAACGAATAGAGAATCTCCGCAACGGATTGAAGCGCGTCCGAGTGAAGACATTGCGGCGCGTGCGCGAGCCACAACAGAACACTGTATCCGCGCCACTGATCGCAGAGGCAACGAGCAAACGGAAGTTCAAAGACAATATTCTAAAGATGGCTACGCTCTTGTTTCTCTAGTGCATACGGTCTATATAGAATGAATGTCACTGCCATTGAAAAATTCTCTCCCGTGGCCTCATGGGATAGTAAAGTGTCCATCGTATGCACACTTCAGTATCTCGCCAGAAGTAGTAAGTCATCCGGGTACATTTTGCCGACACTTTTATGAGTACTGTGAATTCAAACATACCTCTTTTGTCACATACTGTTTTTCGCCTATCGTAGGGAAGTATGCGATTTTGGACGCAGCCATTGTACTAAGATCATCTAAGGGGAATGTCAATAACAGTGACAAAGATGATGGTGTATTAATCCCAAAAAAAGTATCATATGGCACACAATTGCTTTTTTGTCATTTTTTATTTTGAAAATGAACCAAATTCAAGAAATGTAATGACATGGAGTTTTCATTTTTGCATGACCTATCCCTTTAAGACAATTCCAGAGCTGATCCCTTTCCCCTCATGAATTACAATGTGCCTGGCCATCAGCGGAAAGGTGGGCGTTCTTTATTCGGATCTGACTCTATAAAACCGAAGTCTCTGAGATTACAGACCCCAGAGATTTCTAGAATAAGAGGAGAACAAAAGCTATGTATTTTAAACAGATGGGTGTAAACAGGAGGCGTATAAATTATATATAATTGTAGGAAGAGGCACTTCATATAGATGAATGCATTTCCTTTCTGATGGATCTAGCTGGAGTGTCAGACAGCGCCAGTGGTCATCAGCTGTGCCGGGCCGACACCACTCAATAAAAGCAGCCGGTCTTATATTTACATTCAAATATGCTTAGATCAAAATGAAGCCCAGGGAGACACGCGCCGTCAGATTGAAGAAGTTTCAATTCTCACTTTGCCTCCGTCTCTCTCCTCAGGCTGTCTTCCTCCATCACTCCTTTTCTCCTTCCCCCTTTCAATCTTTTAATTTCCTCCCTCTCTGTCTGTGCATTCCCTCTTTCATCTTCACCTCTTTTTATACTCCTCACATTATTCATTGTTTTTAAAAAATAAACGACTTATCCCCTTTCTGTCATTGCTCTGGTTAGAGTGACCAGATGATCAAGATACACATCGGGACAAGTTGAAAATGTTGCCTGGTTTGTAGGTAGCCCAAGTTAAGGGAGTCCCTTCGGTTTTATGTGGTTTTCACTTTCAAAACGAACCAAACTATAAGTGAACATGATTGTATTTAGAGCTCCAGACAGGACCATATCCAACTTAGCCTCTCCCTCACTCCCTGTTTCTTCTTCAAGGACCTCTCTCTTTCCGTCTCTCTGAATATTGAACACTCTCGTTCAACATCCTCCAAGAAAAAACTCTTTGCAGTTATAGGACAGCAATAGCAGAATATTTCCCTCATTTTCTTCAGCACTGCATTCAGGCACCATCTCCAATAGCTGTCATGTTAAAATCAATAATTTACACCATTGAGGATATGGTGAGAAGGGTGTTCTTGTCAGAGGTGTGTGTGCGTGGTCGGCGCCGGGTTTATCAGGCGGACCGGCCTCAGCACCGTTATCAATTCCTTAGGCAATTAACGGCTCAACCGGGTGCTTGGAATGCTGGATTCGCACAGATAAGGAGTGATACGAGCCCTGTCTCCTTAAACAGGAAATTGACAAAACACTGGCACTGTCTTGGCATGCTCATGTTTGCATGCTTGATTGAAAAAGACAGGTAAAGTTTACTCAGGAATGACTGGCAAAGATACTCATAGCAGTATTTTATTTTATTAGAGTTCTCAATATTGGTATTATTCTTATTTGTGTCATTAGTCTTCATAAAACTCTTAAGGTAATACTGAGATTTATATTAATTATTAGATTTAGAGTAAGACAAATACTTATAGGAGGACGAATAATACTACTAAGACTAATTAGTACCGAGATTCAGATTAACTGAAAATGTACAATAAGTTATACAAGATTCAAATTTAAGTTGAAATGACAAACATCCAAGTTGATTGTACTTAAAAAATTTAAGGCAGCAACTTTTTCTTTTTACTGTGTAAGGATTATTGGAATTTTCAGTTCCCTTTCGTATGGGAACTCCTACGTCTCGTCGGAGGAGTTTCCAACGAATTGGGATCACGCTAGGGAGACTTAAACGAGCCAATAAATTAAACGAGCCAATAAATATTGGCATGCGGGATTTGCATTCCGCGTCCCGCCTATCAATGCGGGTATAAAGCGGAAGCGAGCGCACACACATTTGCTTTTAGCTTCGGAGCCGAACTTAGTGTCCTCTGAGTGATGAGCTACAAAGATTGGTTTGATATCTTCACGCTCAACGAGTATGCTGTTCCAGGAAGAGCCTCTCTGTGTTGGTGTGACGGCGCTTCAGTGATCCTCGCGATCTCCCGGTGTCAGCTGTTGCTTCACGCGATCTGCCTTGTTTTCAAAGAGCTGTTGTAACAGCTGGTATTTGGTTGAGTGCGCGCAGCGGGCTTGCAGTTTCCCCGCTGTGTCGCCACGTTGGCCCCTGTGTGTCTCGACACAATAAGAGAGCGTTTCTTTTCTGAGAGAGCAACACGAGTGAAGTTCGCGTCCTTTTAAGGATGACGTTTCACCCGTGTGTTTCTGGATGCGGTCAACTTCTGCCTCCGGCCGATGGTCACGATCGCTGTGTCACGTGCTTGGGCTTGGGCACGCTGAAGCAGCGTTCGTGGATGAGTCATGTTCTCATTGCGGGAACATGACCGTCACGGTGTTGAGACTGAGACTGCAATCCCTCACCAGAGGGGGAGTCCTGTTGGAGATCCCCCAATCTAGTTGTTCTTCTGGTTCACTCCAGAAGAAAGCTACTTCGGCTGATCCCATCGGTGGTCTGAGGGTTACAGTGAGGAATGATCTGCCGGGTGAAAGACCCCCTTGGACATCCCACTCCTCTTCAGCCGTACCACTGGGGTCTTCGGAGGAGCGTGCTGGGTCATCACGTGTGGCTCCAGTTGTTTCCTTCGGGGCCCCTCCGGAGGATCAGATGTCGATCGAGGCATCGGAGGGAGATGAGTCGCGATCTGGGGATGATGACTCGGCTGCATTGCCCCCTTCGGGTGTGGTAGTCTTGTCCGAGCCTGACCCGGAGATGACACTTATGCTCGCTCGGGCGGCCGAGAAGGTCGGGCTCGTGTGGAACCCTCCACCGTGTCCCGAACCGTCTCGGCTCGACGATTGGTATCTCGGGGCGGCCCGTGCTGGTACTCAGCGCACCGCTCCGGTTCCTTTCTTCCCGGAGGTGCATGAGGAAATGACGAAATCTTGGTCGAACCCCCTGGCGGCTAGACTGAGGTTGACTCCCTCCTCCTCCCTCACCACTCTCGATGGCGGAGCAGCCCTGGGATACGAAGGCATCCCCCCAGTGGAGCGCGCGGTGGCGATGCAACTGTGTCCCACCTCCGCTTCCTCCTGGCGGGGTAACCCTTCGCTCCCCTCCCGCGCTTGTAGGTTCTCTTCCAGTCTGACTAGAAAGGCCTACACTGCGTGTGTAGAGGCTGCCTCTGTCCTGCATGCCATGTCGCTAGTGCAGGTCTACCAGGCCTAGGTGCTATGTGACATGCAGGAGGGTGGTGTCGACCCAGGGGTGCTCAAAGAGCTGCGCACGGTGACGGACCTTGCCCTACGGGCGACGAAAGTCACCGCACGTTCCCTGGGTCGAGCGATGTCCACTCTTGTGGTCCAGGAACGACATCTATGGCTCACCCTGTCGGATATGAAGGACTCAGACAAAAATAAGTTCCTTGCTTCCCCCATATCCCAGGGTGGCCTCTTCGGCGACGTGGTGGAGAAATTCGCCCAACAGTTCTCCTCCGCCCAGAAGCAGTCGGAGGTGATCAAACACATCATGCCTCGGAAGCGGGCTAGGGCTGCCCCGCCTCCGACGGTCGCGCCTCCAGCTGCTCGTCGCCGAGGGCGCCCTCTTGCCGCCACCTCGCCCCTGCCTTGCCTGCGCAGCCTGCCCATGCGCAGCCTGCTCAGGCCTCGTCTAAACCCCCCGGCAAGAGGAGAGGTAAGCGACCCTGAGACGGGCCACCCAGAGGACGTGGTTGCTGCTCTTCGGGAGAGGACCTCTGCACCTCTCCTTCCCCCGGAGGAGGGCCGGGTGGAGAATCTTTTGTTTCCTTTTGGGGTCAGCGGCGGAACCCAAATTCTCAATAAAAGGGTACCCAATGAAAGGGTACCCGAATTCTCAATAAAAGAGCAGTTTCCATTTCCTCTGGGTCACCCACGATCGAGACTGGCAGTCAAGAACGACGCTCAATTGCCTTGTCAATCTCAGTCTCCTCCGTCGAAGAAGGCGAGAATGTCTGTGTGTGCCGCCACGTTGCCTCGCCACACGCATTCCCTTCGCTCCAGCGCTCAGATGCCAGTGATGCCGCCCCGGCCTCATCACTCTCGTCTGTCGTTGGCCAAGGAGGCGTGGAAGCCAGGACTCGACGCCCCTCAGCCTCGCTCCTCGTTTCCCCTCCGACCTTCGCCACGGGACACTCAGCAGTCGAACGCCCCAGAGAAAGATGGGCCTTCCCTTCTGTTTTCCCACCGGTGGGGGCAGGTAAGTGTTGCACCACACACACAGACCCCACCTTCGGCCGCAGCAATGCCTCCGAGGGCGGGTCCCTGCCTTCCACCTCGCTGCCCCCCCCCCCCCCCTCCGCGCGGGTACGCCGGTGGTCCGAGTGGGCTCTTTGGTTCAGTCTCTCGAAGCCTGGCTAGCGCTTCCGAGACCGTCCAGGTGGCTCATTCGCACCATCCGGTTCGGCTATGCAATTCAGTTTGCCCGCCGGCCTCCCAGGTACAGGGGTGTCCTCTTCACCCAAGTGCGGAGTGGCGACGCCCCTGTCCTGAGGAAAGAGATCGTTGCCCTGCTGGCGAAGGACGCGATCGAACCGGTCCCTCCAGCCGAGATGAGGTCTGGGTTCTACAGCCCTTACTTCATTGTACCCAAGAAAAGCGGTGGGTTATGACCAATCCTGAATCTGCGTGTTTTGAATCGGGCCCTTCACAAGCTCCCATTCAAGATGCTTACGCAGAAACGCATCTTCGAGTGCATCCGTTCCCAGGATTGGTTTGCAGCGATCGACCTGAAGGACGCGTACTTTCATGTCTCGATTCTGCCTCAACACAGGCCGTTTCTTCGGTTTGCGTTCGAGGGTCGGGCATATCAGTACAAGGTCCTACCCTTCGGCTTGGCCCTGTCGCCCCGCGTCTTCACGAAAGTCGTGGAGGCGGCCATTGTTCCCTTGAGAGAACATGGCATTCGCATTCTCAACTATCTCGACGACTGGCTGATAATAGCTCATTGCGAGATCTGTTGTGCGATCACAGGGACCTGGTGCTCCGGCACCTCAGCCGGTTGGGACTTCAGGTCAACCGGGACAAGAGCAAACTCTGCCCCACGCAGAGGATCTCTTATCTCGGTATGGAGTTGGACTCGGTCAGTCAGACTGCGCGCCTCACAGAGGAGCGCGTCCAGTCAGAGCTCAACTGACTCAGGTCTTTTCGAGGCAGGTCAGTGGTCCCACTGAAGCAATTTTAAGAGGCTCCTGGGGCATATGGCAGTCACAGCAGCAGCCGCAGTAACGCCGCTCGGTCTGTTGCATATGAGACCGCTTCAGCGCTGGCTTCACGATCGAGTCCCGAGATGGGCGTGGCAGAGCGGCACGTTCCGGGTTAACATTACCCCGCACTATCGCCAAACCTTCAGTCCTTGGTCGGACCCTGCCTTTCTGCAGGCCGGAGTGCCCTTAGTCCAGGTGTCCAGGCATGCTGTGGTTTTCACGGATGCCTCTGCCAGCGGATGGGGGGCCACGTAAAACGGGCATGCAGTCTCAGGTCTGTGGACGGGGCCTCAGCTGCATTGGCACATCAATTGCCTAGAGTTGCAAGCAGTACGCTTAGCCTTGTGCCACCTCAAGGGGCTGCTTCTGCACAGGCATGTACTGGTCCGTACGGACAGCACTGCGACCGTGGCGTTCATCAACCATCAAGGGGGTCTACGCTCCCGTCGTATGTCGCGACTCGCCCGCCATCTCCTCCTATGGAGTCAGAAGCATCTGAGGTCGCTTCGAGCCATTCACATCCCTGGTGTGCTCAACCGTGCAGCGGACGAGCTCTCACAGCAGCCGCCCCTTCCGGGAGAATGGCGACTCGATCCCCAGGTGGTTCAGCTGATATGGGGAATCTTCGGAGCCGCTCAGATAGATCTGTTTCCTCTCCGGACATGACCCATTGCCAGTTGTTCTATTCCCTGACCGCAGGGTCCCTCGGCACGGATGCACTGGCACACAGCTGGCCCCGGGGCCCACGCAAGTATGCGTTTCCCCCAGTAAGCCTTCTCGCACAGACACTGTGCAAAGTCAGGGAGGACGAGGAGCAGGTCTTGCTAGTTGCGCCGTACTGGCCCAACTGGACCTGGTTCCCGGAACTCATGCTCCTTGCGACAGCACCTTCTTGGCCCATTCCTCTGAGGAAGGACCTGCTTTCTCAGAGACGGGGCACTCTTTGGCACCCGCGTCCAGACCTGTGGAGACTTCATGTCTGGTCCCTGGACGGGACGCGGAGGTTCTAGATGGCCTACCACAGGCTGTGGTAGATACCATCGCTTCCACTAGAGCCCCTTCTACGAGGCGCCTCTATGCGTTGAAGTGGAACCTGTTCGTCGTTTGGTGCTCTTCCCGCCGGGAAGACCCCCGAACTTGCCCGATCAGTGTCGTGCTTTCCTTTTTACAAGACGGGTTGGAGCGAAGGCTGTCTTCCTCCACCCTCAAAGTATATGTGGCCGCAATAGCTGCCCATCATGATGTGATCGACGGGAAGTCGTTAGGTAGGCACGACCTGATCATCAGATTCCTTAAGGGTGCTAGGAGGTTAAATCCCCCTTGTAATTTGCACCCTGTACCCTCTTGGGACTTAGCCCTGGTGCTGAGAGCACTTCAAAGGCCCCCATTTGAGCCCTTAAATGACATAGAGTTAAAAGTTTTGTCTGAAAAAAACTGCTCTTCTATTGGCTCTAGCTTCAAGAGGGTCGGGGATCTGCAGGCTTTTTCGGTCGACGAATCGTGCCTAGAGTTCGGACCGGGCCTTTCTCACATGGTTCTGAGACCCCGGTTCGGATATGTGCCCAAGGTTCCTACCACTCCATTTACAGATCAGGTAGTGAGCCTGCAAGCGCTGCCCGTGGAGGAGGCAGACCCAGCCCTGGCTTTTCTCTGTCCCGTACGTACTCTACGTTGTTATGTGGACAGAACGCAAAGCTTCAGGACCTCAGAGCAGCTCTTCGTCTGTTACGGAGGCCAGCAGAAGGGGAAGGCTGTCTCCAAGCAGAGGTTAGCCCACTGGCTAGTGGATGCTATCGTCCGGGCTTATGAATCCCAGGACATGCCTTGCCCTCCCAGGTTGACGGCTCACTCCACTAGGAGTGTTGCTTCCTCCTGGGCGTTGGCGCAAGGCGCCTCGCTGACAGATATCTGCAGAGCTGCGGGCTGGGCGACACCTAACACGTTTGCCAGGTTTTATAGCTTACGTGTTGAACCGGTTTCCTCCCGTTTACTCGCTACGGTCAGTGGCACGAGGGAATAGGTTCTGTCGGCTTGCTGCGCCATTCCACCTTATGAGTTGGATCCGTGCGCCTTTTTGCTCCTTGGTTCCCCAACAAACGGCTAACCTTCTGAGCTCCTCCATCACCCCTCGGCATCAGGCGTGGCGGACCGCCTGACGCTAGGTCTATTACCCCTCTTAAGAAGTTGCTAGTAGACTGGGTGACCTTCACGATGACTTCCTCGTGGTCATTTTCCACGTTCCTGCTACCCTACGGGCTAGCTCCGTGTCTTCCCCTCGACAGACTCACTCTGTCGTCCTTGCTGAGTATGCTCCCCACCCTACGGGCTGGGACTACCTCGAGGACTCCCATTTGTTTTACTACCCTATGGGCTAGTTCATGTGTGTATTCAGTGCCTCCCTTCGGGCTGGCCGGGGGCTCCGCAACGTTCCCACATGGGCATGTTTCCCCAGTGTTATCCAAATCCTCTGAGCGGGTGTTGCGGAACAGCAGTGTGATTTCTTCCTAGCTAGCCCCCGACCTAAAGATGGGAAACTGCTTGGCGGGGAGCTCAGCTGGGCGCTGGAAGGGGCCAGCACCATGGCGTTTTATTTGGGATCCCAATTCATTGGAAACTCCTCCGACGAGACGTAGGAGTTTCCATACGAAAGGGAACGTCTCGGTTACTCTCGGTTACGTATGGTAACCCTCGTTCCCTGAGTAGGGAAAGGAGACGTCTCGTCCCGTCGCCATGCTTGCTGTACCTTCGCGGAGGACTGGACACCGTCCGGCTCCTCAGCTTAAAGCAAATGTGTGTGCGCTCGCTTCCGCTTTATACCCGCATTGATAGGCGGGACGCGGAATGCAAATCCTGCATGCCAATATTTATTGGCTCGTTTTAATTCACTCGAAGGGAATTGGTCTCCCTAGCGTGATCCCAATTCGTTGGAAACTCCTCCGACGAGACGTCTCCGTTCCCTACTCAGGGAACGAGGGTTACCATACGTAACCGAGACGTTTTCCATGCAGACCCAGGTCTATTTAGTCCACAGCATCCGCAGAGGGACGGCCTTGTGTTTACATGCAAGACCTTCTATAACTCCTATATCCAATACCAACTTGGTCACCCTGCACTGCACTTTATGATGAACATAATGATCTGCACGCTATAGTTGTATTTTGCTAGACAATTCCCATAGAGTCACAATGTGAAAATGCGCAATGTAATTGGACAGTTGCGAAGCAGATTAATATTCCAGCCACAAAGTGGATCGCATTTCCAACATTACCATTAGTGAGGGGAGGGGGGGGGAGGGGGAGACCATCGCCACCCATTTCCAAAATGGCCCTTGCACATGGCTCGGGATGATCATATAATTTGCAGACTTAATTGGAAATATAAATCCCAATGCACACAACATTAGAGAGAGCTTTAATCCACACCTCTGCGCTTGATGCATGATGACACATCGCAAATGTGCAGGGTCAGACATGTCACTTTTAAATATCACAACGTCCTGAGGGGCCCAATTGGAACCAGGAGACAGCAAACATATTAAAACCCTGCTACAGCCCCCTGTCTCCAAACAATTACTCTCTCCCTCTCTCTCTCTCTCTCTCTCTCTCTCTCTCTCTCTCTCTCGCCGTCTTTATATCATTCTCACACTCTCTCTCACCGTTGGTGTGTTGGTCCAACATCTCCAAGTCACCAGCAGATCATGCAGTCTCACAACATAGGTGTCGCTTTACCGTTGTTTTCGCTTGCATAACTTAAAGGGACAATGTCGGTTTGGTCATAACTCTATTATAGTTATTGTTAACTTAAACTAAGACTACTAAAAATCACTTTTGTTAAATAAAGCTTAAATAAATTAAGATATAAATATCAGATGAAAAGATAACACTTTACAATAAGGTCTCATTTGTTAACATTAGTTAATGCATTAACTAACATTGAACTAACAATGAACAATTTGTTACACTATTTATTAATCTTTGTTAATGTTAGTTAATTTAAAAAAAAGTCGTTCATTGTTCGTTCATGTTAGTTCACAGTGCACTGACCAATGCTAATAAATACAACTTTTGAGTTTAATAATAACTTTTGAATTTACTAATTTACTTAAATTACTAAACTATATATAATAAAAAACAATACTTTAGAAATGCATTTTATTCTTAATTCAAGTTAACTAAAGTAATTAACTAATGTTAACTAACGAAAACTTGTTGTAAAATGTTACAAAGCTTGAATAAAATGAAAACTTAAATTAAACGAAAATTATGCATGTTTGATTAGCAACTAATTGAAATAAAATAAATAAATGACAGCAAAATTTTACAAAAAATATATATTATCTTATATGTAGGCCTATGTATAGCTTATATATATATATATATATATATATATATATATATATATATATATATATACATATATATATATATATATACATATATATACATATATACACTCTGTATATACACTCACCTAAAGTATTATTAGGAACACCATACTAATACTGTGTTTGACCCCCTTTCGCCTTCAGAACTGCCTTAATTCTACGTGGCATTGATTCAACAAGGTGCTGAAAGCATTCTTTAGAAATGTTGGCCCATATTGATAGGATAGCATCTTGCAGTTGATGGAGATTTGTGGGATGCACATCCAGGGCACGAAGCTCCCGTTCCACCACATCCCAAAGATGCTCTATTGGGTTGAGATCTGGTGACTGTGGGGGCCATTTTAGTACAGTGAACTCATTGTCATGTTCAAGAAACCAATTTGAAATGATTCGAGCTTTTTGACATGGTGCATTATCCTGCTGGAAGTAGTAATCAGCGGATGGGTACATGGTGGCCATAAAGGTATGGACATGGTCAGAAACAATGCTCAGGTAGGCCGTGTCATTTAAACGCTGCCCAATTGGCACTAAGGGGCCTAAAGTGTGCCAAGAAAACATCCCCCACACCATTACACCACCACCACCAGCCTGCACAGTGGTAACAAGGCATGATGGATCCATGTTCTCATTCTGTTTACGCCAAATTCTGACTCTACCATCTGAATGTCTCAACAGAAATCGAGACTCATCAGACCAGGCAACATTTTTCCAGTCTTCAACTGTCCAATTTTGGTGAGCTCTTGCAAATTGTAGCCTCTTTTTCCTATTTGTAGTGGAGATGAGTGGTACCCGGTGGGGTCTTCTGCTGTTGTAGCCCATCCGTCTCAAGGTTGTGCGTGTTGTGGCTTCACAAATGCTTTGCTGCATACCTCGGTTGTAACGAGTGGTTATTTCAGTCAAAGTTGCTCTTCTATCAGCTTGAATCAGTCGGCCCATTCTCCTCTGACCTCTAGCATCAACAAGGCGTTTTCGCCCACAGGACTGCCGCACACTGGATGTTTTTCCCTTTTCACACCATTCTTTGTAAACCCTAGAAATGGTTGTGCGTGAAAATCCCAGTAACTGAGCAGGTTGTGAAATACTCAGACCGGCCCGTCTGGCACCAACAACCATGCCACGCTCAAAATTACTTAAATCACCTTTCTTTCCCATTCTGACATTCAGTTTGGAGTTCAGGAGATTGTCTTGACCAGGACCACATCCCTAAATGCATTGAAGCAACTGCCATGTGATTGGTTGATTAGATAATTGCATTAATGAGAAATTGAACAGGTGTTCCTAATAATCCTTTAGGTGAGTGTAAATGTTAGCATGTTTTAGTCATTTTTTTGTATCACAAAAGTTATACTGGAACGTATACATTATGCACATGAAAGTCGTGAAATATTTAATCAATATTTAATTTAATTATTTAAACCGAAAATGCTGCTTTTAGAGAGTAAGCAGATCTATAGAAATAAGTAACACATACACGTTTTGACTTTTTACAGTGCAGGCAGGAAAACCGTAACATTGCTGTAAAATGTTAAAGACTAAGATTTACTTATTAAAAATGAAACAAATTATTTATGTGCAAGTAAAAACACATTTATGTTCGACCGAGAAGTTTTGTTGGTGCAAAAGAAACGCTTCATTGACATTTCACTGTAGCCACTAGCTACTGCACACACTCTCTTACTGAACAGCTGTTCAGCCGTCCCCTTTTACATTAATATGTTTTTGCTTCCTTGTCATCAAAGCTGGCGAATTACAATGTTGGACCATAATGGCATTTAATCTGGATAAAGGCCTCCTTTTTTAAGGTGCAGGAGAATCTATCTGATGTGCCACCAGCCCTGTGTACATTTCCACACCTCCACACACATAATGCCTTATCAATAAACCACCCAGGCGTTGGCTGTTTTTATAATGGACTTGCGATTGCACGCTTTGGGTCCTAATTATCAAGGCAAACAGAGCTTGGCAGTCTTTCAAATGGAGGGGAGAAAAAGAGAAGCAGGGAGGGTAGGGAATAAAGAGAGAATGGAGATTGGGGGAAAAAAACAGCCTTTTAATACTCCCCTTTTATTAATAACACATGAGGACTCTTTGTTTGGACACCAGCTATTTTTTGGGGGGGGGGGGGGGGGGGGGGGGGGAGAAATATAAAGCAAGGGGGGGTAAAACACTCAGTCTTAGGATATGCAAATGTGATGTTGTCGTCACTTTTACAGGCTTTAAAATGTTACGGTGAAACGTTATAGGATTTTATGTGTCCTATTATCTATGGAGATTGCATTGTTAGATGTATGTGGATTAGCATTAAAGCCTCTAAAAAAAGAGAACATTTCCCATTTTGTCTCATGATATTTACTGCAACAGAAAACAAAAGCAGATTAATACGGTTTATATTTACTTGCCAGTTGTTTTCAAACATGGCATCATGTGAGCAGAGTCCCAGTGTGGTTTTACTTTAAAATAAAGTATGGAAGGCCCATAGCATTATGCTAGGAGAAGACTGGACCTTTTAATAACATGAATCAGCATTAACCCTGAGCCTTCGACCAAAACTAGAGACCCCTGACATGCTTGCTCTTGTGGCTTTCAACTAATTCACTCTCAAAGGAAGTGTAGAGATTCTGGAGTCTCCCAGGTGGGCATCTTCAACCTCACAGTTGAAAAGTACAAGAATATGTAACGAAATATGAAGTAAAGTGTATTTTTATTATGTTTTACCATCCTTGAAGATCGAAAGATCTGTAGGGTCTAGATCCGTCAGACACACACTAATTATTCATTATATACAAAGGTTTATGAAACTCCAAAACTAACATCCCAAATGAAACAGTGTCACGTTACAGGGCTGATAAGGAGACTTTTATGACCTCCAAAGGAACGTTCAGAGGGTGCTGACTCTCACTTAATTCTTGCTGAGAAGGAGAAATGAACCCTTTTAAACCTATATATTCTATATATATATAACCATGTGATAAATGTATTAACATGTATCTAATGTTCCATCTCATGATTCTCCTTTATGTTGTTGGTCTACGTTTTCTTGCAAACTCTAATGGGTTAATGTTTCAGACTTTGCATACTATGGTTGACCGAAATCATATGTGTGGCATATTTGGTCTCTATAACTTGGTATTTTGAAGATCGAAATAACTGGGTACATGATATGTCGATAACAACAACATATTAGTATTACAAGAATATTTCCTAGTTTCTTCATCGGCTTCCACCCCTCCAGGGTGCAAAGGCAATGAGAACAAAGAGCAATAAACCAAATTCCCGCCTGGAACTTCCACCCTTCTTATTGGTCAAGCCAATGAGAGGTGGGACACTTTTCTCAGATTATAAACTGCATTCACACCAGCCCTTCCCCTCTTCTTGATAGTTTTCATCCTTGCAAACACTATCTCGGGTGATCCGGGGGAACCCCCTCCCCCCTCCATGGGGCCCAGAGGCCTCCCAGCAGGCCTGGGTCCCAACCAGATCCGGCCTCATGGAAGAGAGAGGACACTCTCTCACAAAGAACCAAAGACAATCTCGGGAGTTTGTAAAAAGGGCTCTAACCCACCATGCAAGTTCATCATATCTTCTTCATCCAACAAAGAAGAAAGTGATTGAGACTTCAAAATCTGACACTCGCAGAATCCTCAACAACTTCAGTTTTCAACAACTTTGATAATAGTATACGCTACCCAGGCATGCAAGTATACTTTTGATTTGATGCTTTGAAAATTAAATGCTGATGTTCTTCTCATATAGTTACATGGAACTTCTCAATAGTTCCGTTTTCGGTTTCGTTCTACCACTCACCTATTTATGTATTCATGTGTGTATGTTGTTTTGTTTATTTATATTCATATAAATATCTATTTTTAGTTAATAAAACTTGTACATAGTATGTATTTGGTTCTGTTTTGTTTGCAATACAAAGTCACTTTTACGATCGCGGTTTTGCTACTTGCTCAAAGTGCTGTACATGCTAAGAAATAATTATTCTTCTGTGGCCATGGAAGATACCCTTTTCTTAGAATAAATTAATAATCAAAAGAGTTCGTTGGACGAACTGATTATTGATTGTAATATTAATTCAGCCACATCAAGTTAATCCAATTAACTGACCCAAATATTCATAATTAATAATAATAAGTTATTATTGATTATTAATATTTCCAAAAAGCTGAGGTTCCTTACAGAAGCGTTGGCATTGCTTCAGCTTAGTTCTGCTATCTGCAAATGCCCTTAAAGACCATCGGAGCGCGTTTACCTTTGAAGATACCTTCACACTTAAACCTGGGGGGGCTTGGTGTCAGAACATGTTACTTTGTGTTTCTCTCTCACCTGATGAGTCGACCTGATTTACCCTCCGTTCAGAGATGATGTACACACATTTGTGGGAGCACATTTCTGGCTCAGGGCAAGAAGGCACTGGATGCTGTTTATGAAACAAAAAAAAAAAAGGTGAAGCCACCAGTTCAAGGAAACTTGAAACATTTTTAAAAAGAAAATTGTGAAAAAAAGATGTATAAATCCTCTCCTTTGGCCTCATGGGATAGTAAAGTGTCCATCATATGCACACTTCAGAATCTCGGCGGAAGTACTAAGTTATCCGGCTAGCCTATGTTTTTTGAATACTATGAATTCGGACATACTGCTCTGTACTGTTAGCCTGGGAAAACCCAGACAACTTCCGGCAAATTTAGATTTGCTCTGAAAGTTAGTCTGGCAAAGAGCTCATTCAAGCCCATTTCCAATCCGTCAAAATCGCGGCACCAATCAGGCACGTTGGGGCGGGCTTTACACGATGACGACAGCGCTGGGATTTTGAAGCAGATTTTGTAGCCTACATTACAAAGATGGATGCCGCATCCGTCGAACATCACTCGTTCGAATCAGCTAACGCGTCTGTTTTAAGCGATTTGAACGTTTCCTTTTAGTTAAAAACCGAGCAAAGAACAACACTCGGGAGATGTTTTTCCGCCGCTCTGCATACGTCATCTCCTTCATCGCTCTGATCGGTTTTAGGTCTATCCGCGACGTCCGTTGGTGACCCCCCTCTGGAAATGACTTGTCTATGACGCTTTGCCAGACCATAACTCAGTTACAACTGAGAATGGTCTGGTTTTAACCAGGCTACTGTACTGTATATCGCATACCATAAAGAAGCATTCGATTTCAGATGTAGCGAGAGTCTTGGGATATGCAAAAGTGACATTGTTGCCACCGTGAAAATCGGCTTGGACTATGGCTTTTAGAACATATCAGTTAGCTTTAATGCTATGCCATACTAAAACTATAAACTGATTTTGAAAAAAAAAATGGCTGGAAATGAAAGCTTTCGCGTAAGTTCTGCCAGGAAGACTTAATTACTACGTCACTTATTGCCTTCACATCTATCCAATCATGCTGTATCGGCACTTACACATGTTTGAGTTCGCAGATGATGACGCAACAATTACCTCCACCCTCCACACCACCACCAGGATGTTTGTAAGTCATTTTGGCGTGCTCCCGATTTCAGACAGTCCCATAAAGACTAAAATGCATGTTTGAGCTGTTTTAACTGAAAGCAACTTGCACTGACATATCTTAAAATATGCACATGGTTTTTCTAAGGCATGTTTATAAAAACTACTTAAACGTCCTAACTGAACTAAGGCCGAAACCAGGCCATTGTTTCATAGACAGGGCTTATTATACCAGGATTAGGTTTAGTGAAATTAGAACATTTAAGTAGCTTTTATAAACATGCAGCATCACTGGTGTGCATCCTCAAAATAATGGCACTGACATACTTTAAGATATGTCAGTGCAAGTTGCTTTTAGTCTGGGACTAGGCTAAAGCCTTATCTGTGAAACCAGGCATTTGAGTCTTCAATGTTTTCTTGAAGGGTGTGGTTTTGCCATGTTGAGGACAGATATAAAAAAGCGAGAGTCTTCCACAATATCATCCTACTTTATAGGATTTCAGGAAACGCAATTCTGTGGCCCCAAGAATGGGGTTTCCTGCCCTATAAGCAAATACTCTGTAAAGTATCTTTAATTTGTAAGCCTGTAGCTAAGATCTTTGACACTTAAAGGGACTTGAAAAATGAGCATACAATTCAGAATCAATTAATGAATAGAGTGAATTTAATAAGGAAGCTACGTATGCGGTTGCTAAGCGTTACAATGAATACATGTATTTACAAACACAATACAACGACAATGAACAAAACACTAAAAGGATCTGAGAGTGAAAGAAACAGGGAGAGAGAGATGGAGAGAGACTGGAGGTATCAGTGGCAAATTACAGACTTTAAGACCATTGAGAGACACCCGGAAAAACACAATCTTACTGCTCTGAAGACTCGATAAACGGATACTTGCATTTGGTTATTATGTGGCTGAACACGGCTGCGTGAATGAGCTGCGTGTCTTGTGTGTTCCGTTGGAGCGTCACGTGGTTGCGGCTCGTCCGAGGAGCGCGCACGTGTGGCGTTGGAGCGTCACGTGGTGTGCGGGTGTGTCCGGAGAGCGCGCAATTTTAAAGCTTAAAAGGTCTTTGACGTAAAGTTACCAAAGGAATAATTCAGACTAAGTTCATTTCCCTTCGTGGAAGTAAACAGAGTCGAATACAGAAAACAAAACTCAACGAAACAAAACAAAACAAAGAACAGAAAAGATCCCCGGGGCGGGGATCACGAGAGAGGATTACATGGTGAAATCACGGAGGTGAGGTACGAGAGAGAGCGAGTGTGGAGCGCGTGACATTTATCACCTTGGAGAAATCCAACCTCTTCCCGTCGGCTTGACCAATCAGAGAGTTGGGGGAATTTAGTTTTTATTACTCTTTGTCTAAGAGCAATCGTGTGTGTGTGTGGGGAGGGGTTACAGTCTAAAGACATTTCAATCTTCAATGATAGTAAAACTTATCAAAAATACATTTGACTCTATGACATTATGCAAATTCGCGTTGTTCACGCCACGAGTGTTCTACAGGTAGTAAGAACGCTATGTAAAAGTTAAAGGAATATACAGTTATATTTAAAATGCATAATGAAGGTATTTATAATTCACTTTATGCTACAATAAAATCATAGTTATTCCAATGTGACATGGACAAACAGACACACATAAAAACACATCGAATATATCTGGTTAAATGTCTTTTAAAAAGAGAAAAGAAGTTTCTTTTCTCTTTAGAATCCACTTCCTGTGGGACATTCCGATCAGTCATAAAATGTCTTAATGTCTTGTAAGCGGACACCACGCTCTGTCCTGAGTGTGGGTGTCAGCTGTGGGGGATGTGTGCGTGTGTGTGTGTGTGTGTGTGTGTGTGTGTGTGTGTGTGTTTGTGTGTGTTGGAATGTCTTCCGGGGTGAATCTGCATGCGTGGGGCACGCAAAGTTGTCAATGGGGCAATCAGTACTCAGACTATGCGGTGCTAGGCCATATTTATGGACCAGAGTTAGAGAGAGGTTAGGAGCATTTTGACATCAACAATTTAATGGGTCATCCGGACAACGCAGATACCCTACACTTCTTTTCAAGCTTGCTTCCAGTAGATGGTTTTAGCAACCTCTAAAGTGTCTGCATGTAACCACACAAGACCCCTGTTGTTCAATGGGGGTCTCCAGCAGTCTCTAGTGGTGGATTGTGGGACACCTCAGAGTTTGGGGTATAATAATGTTGTTTTAAAAAAAGAAAATACTACAGCTAATGGCTCCATTTACACATGTGTCTTCTCTTCCAGTTAATCCTTCAAAAACAGTATCCAAGTCAGATAGAATATTGAGTAATTCACACAAACAGGGAGTGAGAGAGCCCGGAGGAACCACCCAGAGGACAAACCGTTATATTCTAGAGTTTGGCAGAGGGAAGGAAAGATGGATTTGAAAGCAGGCGTCCCTACAAAGCCAGAAGCTAAGAGAGGAATGAAAGACACAGCTTCTTCTAATAAAGTTTGCCTGACAGGATTGGGAAAAGGAGTGAGCTTTTGAACAGGAACACAAGAGCTGTTAGAATGAGATTGGTTTGTGCACGTGAGTAAGTGTTTTTTTTTTGTTTTGTTTTTTTTGCTTACAGAACTACTTCTAAGATGCTAATAAGAAACCTTGCACTGATAGCACATGAACAGTGTCAACATTAATATTCAGTGTGTGGATTTATTTATTTATTTACTGATAATTTATTTATTTATTTACTGATACGTATCAGTATTTATTTACTGATACCAATTAGTTTTCTCATTTGCATCATATTGATAAAATTGCTGCTGATGGATTTTAGCTCACAGTTGATCAGATTTGTGATTTAAAACATTATTTCTCCATTTGTAAGATTACTTAAAGACGGGGGGGGGGGGTATCCTATCATGTTATAGTATATAAATATACTATATATAAAAATAAAATAATATAACTGTTATCATAAATGCAGATTTGTATGCAGATACACTACCTTTCAAATGTTTAGGGTTGGTAAGATTTTTTTAATGTTTTTGTCTCATTATGCTCACCTAGGCTCCATTTATTGCATCACAAACACAGTAAAACAGTAATATTGCACTATTATTACATTATAAAATAAAATATAAATCATCAAATAAATGTATTTCAATATATTTTAAAATGTAATGTATTCCTGTGATGGCAAAGCTGAATTTTTAGCAGGCTTCGGTGTCACATGATCCTTCAGACATCATTCTAATATGCTGATTTGCTGCTCAAGAAGCATTTCTTATCAATATTGATGTTGTGCTGCTTATTATTTTTATGGAAACCGTGATGCATGATTTTTCAGGATTGTCTGATGATTTGAAGGAGTCACACCGCACTCACGATCTTCAAGGTGCCAGACACACAAGACTAAAGATCTCAATAAATAAACTGTCCGCACACTCAAATCCTTAAAGCAAATTTAATAGACCAAGCTTTCGGTCAAAAGACCATCCTCAGGGTGACCGAAAGGTTGGTCTATTAAATTTGCTTTAAGGATTTGAGTGTGCAGACAGTTTATTTATTAAGATCTATCAGGATTGTCTGATGAACAGAAAGTTTACAAGAACAATCTATACGAAATATATTTTTTTTGTATCAATGTAAAAGTCTTCAGTGTCACGTTTTATCAATTTAATGCATCCTTGCTGTATAAAAGTATCTAAGTGGCAGTGTAGACACACGCGGCGGTCATGTGGTGCATCATGGGTGTGAAAACACACACACACAATCCATGCATTTAGGTCCAAATACAGTAAGCGTTTATGCTAAAAGCCTGCGGGATGTGTTTTCGGGCTTAGCTGGTCGATGGAGGGACGTGGGCGGACAGGTCCCGTTAATGGAAACTTAATGGGAGCCGTGTGAACGTACAGCCAGTGTGGCATCCTCAGCTCTATAGCCATGTGACAGAAGGCGCAGAGAAGTGACACATAGCAGCGGGGAAGGATGGGGCGACAGGGAATGAGGCGCTAAAAAAAAGGAAGAAAAAAAAAGTCGACATGACACCTTTGACAGTGACCATGGAGCCCGGCCTAATCGTGACGCACTTCGTTTGTTTTGTGTAAGCCATGGCAGGAGGAACAGACTGCAACCCTCCACCTCACCACAGCTGAGATCTGAGGCCATGCGTCACTATTCTGTGTGTGTGTGTGTGCGTGTGTGCGTGCGTGCGTGTGTGTGTGTGTGTGTGTGTGTGTGTGTGTGTTTCTTCTCCACAGCTTTCAAACGAGGTGGAGGTAGATAAAGTGAGAGCGAAGGGAGCAGAAACACAAGAAAAGCTGGGGGAAAAAAACAGCTCACACCTCTGTTAATTAAGAAACAGAGATACTCAACCAATGAGAAGATCCAAGACAACAACCTGCCAGCCATTGGGTGACAAACATCTGAGAAGCTATTTTAAGGATGGATCAGAGTGGTGTTCCCTCCGAGTCGAGCGAGTAAGGGCCCACGACACACGCAATTAAAGTTTCCTCTGAAGAGAGAGAAAAACTTTTGTCTCCTTTGTAAGAGGCTCTATTAAGTTTGTAGAAAAGGGCCTTTTTATTTTATTTGCCTTTCATCTTCATATCTCCCAATGGCTAATGGGCGACCAAAAGAGCACCAAAATGTTTCAAAATGCATCTTGATATGGCTCAATTATAATGATGGAAGGTTGTGCAGTGCAGATAGTTATTGATAGCGCCTAATTATTGATTTTTTTTCTTTCTCTCTCTCTCTCTCTCTCTCTCTCTCTCTCTCTCTCTCTCTCTCTCTCTCTCTCTCTCTCTCTCTCTCTCTCTCTCTCTCTCTCTCTCTCTCTCTCTCTCTCTCTGTCTCTCAACATGTTCCTTTTAATTCATTCTGAATGTGGATATATAACTAGAATTTTACATTTCCAGAAGAATATTTCCCACACAAAACTCATCAAATCAGTGCTGGTTGTGGGTGGTTCATAGGGCGTCACATTACAGTTGAGGGGTTTTAGCATGTTGCTATGTGGTTGCTATGGCATTCTAGGTGGTTGCTAATATGTGGCTGGGTGGTTGTTTTCTCTAGATACAGCTAGTATCCCATGCACTGTCAATGTAACACTGCTGAAAAAACTTGCTTAAGAAAGCCTAAGTTGTTAAGTTGGTCTTCCACCCTGACCAAGCTTGAGTTTAAGTTGGCTAAAGCCTGACCAGAGGAAAAGTGTCCACAACAACTAAACATAATTTCCGTCATTGAAATAAAGCTGAAATAAAACAAAATATATTAGATGAAAAACTGAAATGTTGAAATGTTGCCATGGCTGAAAACTGAAACTGAAAAAAAGTTGAAGTAGGCTACTCAAATAAAAAAAAGTACTAAAAATAAAAAAATAAAAAATAAAAATAAAAATAAAATATAGCCTACATTAAAAAAATCCCTGGCAAAAGCTGAAGTACTAAAACGAATAAACAAAAAAATAAAAATATATTCAAAAAAATATTAAAAACTGAAAAAAGTTTAGGTTCAAGTAGGCTAAAACTAAAAAACTAAAAATAAAATGTTGAAATAAAAAATCCCTGGCAAAGACTGAAAAAAAAGGTTCAGGTTAAAGTTTTAAAATAAAAAAATCTAAAACTAAACAAAAAAACTAAGAGTAATTGAATTTTTAAAAATCCCTGGCAACATTTTTTTTTTAAAAAAGTTCAAGTCGAAGTACTTAAATTAAACTAAAAATAAAAATAGTTGAAATTTAAAATTGACTGCAAAAACTGAAAAAAAAGTTTAGGTTCAAGTAGGCCTAAAATTAATAAACTAAAAATAAACTAAAAAACAAAAAATAAAGTTGGAATAAAAAATGACCAGGCAAAAACTGAAGAAAAAAAAGTTTCATTAAGTTTTAATACATTAAAAAAAAAATAGAAAAAAAAAATAGAAAAAGATGAATCAAAGTTAAGGTTAGGGATACAGATTTTTTAAAAATGACAAAAACACATAATTAATACAACTAAAATTAAAATTAAAACTAAAATGTATAGAACAAAATAAATATTAATAATAGTATATAATACTAAAACAACACTGGCTGGGAGACCAAGAAACCAACTCAGGCTGATTTAAGTGGTCATTTGAGACATTCACACACACACACACACACACACACACACAAACCCTGCTTAAAAACACCCAAATTTGCTGCTTTGACTGGATCTTCCAGTCTGACAAACTGAAAAGTATCCCAAACCACTCTAAATCCATCAAATCAGATCCGTCTGACCAGGTTGGGAGACCAGCAAACCAGCTCCTTCTATTAAGCCGGGAAACAAAGACTACAATGGATGTAACAAATTTAGGGCAATGAATCTGGCGGGTAATTAATGATGATAAGTCTGATGAGTTATAATGATGTGTTTTCTGAAAGATAAACCTTCTTCAAATTAGCAACAAAGCATTTAGCGAGTGTGCGTGTGTGTGCTCATTTGGTACAGAAAAAAATGGAGAAAGAAAGGATGAGGGATGAGTGAAGATAGAAGGCTAAAAATGATATCAGTGAACGTCTCGGGGGGCAGCACAATGCCACCGTGATCGAGGATGACAGCTTCCTGTTTTTAATTGCCAAGGATGCGGTTGCTTAGCACCTGAGGGGACAGGAATGAGGCTGATACAGATAGTCTCTAATGAGTATTAATCTAATCATGCACAGACACAAATAGAGCCAACACTCATAATCACGTAACCCCCCCCAAACTGACATTTAGGTAGGGGGTTATTATTAACGGATCTTAAAAGTCACACGCTAAAAAAAAAGTGACACTTTGAAATGGGGACGATTTGAAAAATACGATATTTGCCTGACACAGTTCAAAATCATCAAATAATTGCAGTTTCAGCAAACCGAGATGACTCAATGTTAGCAGGGTCAGCGAGTGAAACCGTCGTCAGGTATCGTGTGGGGAAGAACATGTAAGTCAAACCACAATCCAAAACACCAAAATGCCACCCTCAAAATCACCAGTATCTAATCAAAGAGGGAGACATTTAACATCCCATATTAAAAATAAACAGCAATAGATATGAGGTATTCTGTGTCTGAGGCGACCTTGCAGGTCTTTTCACATTTGCCGCTACTCTAGGAGTCTGGCAGACTGTAAATATCCTTTCACATCCACAAACATCTCCAGCTTTCAGGGCAGTAGTGCATGCTAGGGGTTTTATTTCTTCATAAGTCTCATTTAGCTGCATTGGTTTATTCATAACTTAAACTCCCTTGATTTCTATGAGGACAAAAAGACAAATAACCAGGAGGAATAGCCCCTCAAATACCTGCCGTGTGTTATTGAATTGTAAATAAAGCAGGAAAAAGCAGGAAAAGAGCTCTTGCTTCTGAAACCGGCAGTATGTGAGCTCTATTATAGACCTGTCAGGATTGTTTGGTTTGTTTTTTCACACTGTCAATTCATTTACAATGCAGATTGAGAGTCTGGTCATTAAGGTGCTGACTATACATGAGTAATGCACCGCATCTGTACCTGTTCCCGTGTCACAGAACTTTGGAAACGAGCTGCCTAATTAAAGCGATTAGCATTTTGGAAGCAGTTCCGAGCCCACGGTCCGGCCTTAACAAATGAAGGCTGGGATTATCCAAACAAATAGGATGTCTGCCATCTTGTTTTACATGCCAACGCTGTTAGAATCACAACAAAAAGTGCTGGTATCTGTGTGTGAGGTTTTTTTAAAATTCGGAAATCTACAACGGTGAAATTTGACCCCCCAAAAAATGTGCTAGATTTATGGGCACACACCACCATTCTTCAGACCTTCACTTTAGGGTCAAAGGACAATTAGTGCAGCAATATATTGATTTATTTAAATACAGATCACATGAAAGATGCTAAAATAAGATAACACAAAAACAATTACACACTTTAATGTATATTTGCATTTGTATATTTGCAAATTTGTATATGTAATGTTTCTTTACTATATAATGGGACACTAACCTGGAACAAGGGCAGTCTTCATTTTTGTACAGCCAGCAATCTCAATCCATGGATGCTTCTATCAGCACTATTTGGCAGTTAGCAACTGCGTCGTCTCTAGTTTATTGCCTCTCATTTTGCTTCATTTCCGAATGTGCCATTTACCTCATTTTAAAAAGATGCCTGCCTCCCTTCCCTGGCATGAAAGCGCGCTTTTTCATCCTTACGCCCCACCATCATGAGTGAATAGCTAATTGGTAAAAACCACCACTAAAGAGGCTAATCTTAGCAGTGTTTAGCGTGAAACAAAGGGCCTCGTTAGGGAATGATTGGTTAAAATAATAGTCACGCAAAGTGGCCAGCTTGCTTAACAGGTGTATTTATATTGATTGTGCATCCTCAATTTCCTGCAGTGAAAAGAAAGAAATAAACAATAATTGCTAGTGCTTTTTTAGCGTTTTGTCGCACAGGCGATTATTAAATAGCACTTTAGCCGTTCGATTAGAAGGAAAATAGCACTTAAGACATCTGCTTGGTCACCGCAATGGCCCCTACAAGGTTGGGATTATCTCTCCGATGAGTCTTGTCTATGCGTGTAGTTTCATTCCGTGGTCATTTCGGTGATGTGGACCATCCATTTGCCTCTTTTCATTTCCATAATTGTTTTCAGAGCGCGAGGCTGTCCCGCTCTTTGCCGAGGACTAGGTGTGGACTAATGGACGCTAGATTGGATTCTGCCTTTATTCATGGTGAAATGATTTCTTCTTCATTCTCTGTGCTGGATCACGTCTCTCTTTTGGACTCATGAATAATGGATGGGTTTAAAGCGTTGCTCTGCCCAGGCTCTCTCTTATTGAAATCTGTGCTCAGAGAGGTGCTTATTTACTGAGACTGATCCCACATCATTTGTGTCAGCTTCTATGCTCCTCTGCTCTGGCTTTCTCACGGTCGGTCTTGCGCTCTCCCTATGCTGCCCTCCATCTCTTTCTGTGAGTCTCTTTCTGTTTATGACCCTATTCATTCCCTTACAGTCTCCTTACAGGCCTCTATTGCTCATCTCTCTCTTATTAAAGAGCCACAAGTCTTTGAAATGTGTCCTATCTTTGGTAGCACTATTAAAACCCGCATGACATCAAAAGAGATTTGTGGCTTTTAGTCCATTGCCGAGTTCGGAACTGCATACTAGCGTACTACTCTTAGAATGAAAAAGGTAGTACGAGTAGTATACTAGTATGCGGTTCTGAATTCAGCACGTCAATAGCTTTGAAGCCTCTGCTACATGTATATTTTTTATGACTTCAACCCTCATGTTGTTTGAATTTACTCTCTTTACATTCAAAGTCCAAACAATGGTAGGCTAATTTCAAAGTGAAACACTATAACATTTATTATATATATACTGTATATATATTAAAAGTGGTATTTAAAATGGTGCTCAATACATTTTTCTTACTATTATCAATGTTGAAAACAGTTGTGCTTCTTAATATTTTTGTGGAAACCGTGATACATTTTTTTCAGAATTCTTAGGTTTATTTTTATGAAAGTTTATGAAAAGACAAGCATTTTTTTTTTTTATAGAAATCTTTTGTAACATTAATAATGTATTTACTGTCGGTTTTAATCAATTGAATGCGTCCTTTCTGAAGAAAAAAACAATCTGACCTCAAAAACAAAAACCTCAAACACTTTATCCTGTTTTTATTACAAACACTTACTGTCCTACTCCAAAATGTACCTAAATAGCAACAGCACATAGTAAATCATGACTCATGGCTGTAATGTAAATGTTTAGCTATTTTAAACCATTCGTATATATGTATATCCCACCACAGCTTCCTGTTTTAATACATAAAAGGGAAAAAAAACGCAGTAGTAAAGCAATTTATTTATTGTTGTCTTAAGCTGTTGGAATTAATAAGCTTTGTAAGCATTGCATTGGATTTCTTCTAAGCAAAATAAGTCAATACAAGTTGTCCCTTTCTACAGCGGCATGACGCACAATGAACGCTACAATTACCCATTGCTCATTGTTGCTTTTTACATAACCACATCCAGCGTTTTATGTGACAGTCCCTGCATCGTCTTCACTAAAGAGCCTCTGCATCGAAGCCTTCACATGTCCTTTCTAATCATGCGACTGCTTATTTCATGCTCTACAAACATTTACCACACTGACTGAGCCATAAAAGCAGACCTCATATCAATGAATGGAACTAGACTTGTTCCCCTGAGAAGCCATTGTTATCAAGTCACCTTCCTTGGGCATCTCCCCTTGAATTTTTAGTGTAAATGCACCATGCTAACCTGGGAATTATCTTCAGAAGAAATGTACCACAATACCACGAGTCCTATCTCTTCGTGGCTGAAGCTTTTACTGCTTTTTTTCTTCCTTTCTTTCATCTTGTGCCCTTCATTTTCCCTGGAAATAACAGCTTCCATTTAGTCTGCCCTGCTCTTATGCAGAGTCGATCAGACCCAGCCTTAATGAAATGCTGCTACCCAGAATCCCTCTCACTGGTGGAATCAGGACCCAGGGCCATTACTTGGCTGTCTTCGGGAAAAAGGCACATCTACATAAGTTATTTCATTATCTCCCTAGGCTGTGAAAGAGGTAGCGGCGTACTCACTCGCTCTATCTCTCCGCATAGATTGCACCATGGGGAGGTCATTGGAAAGCCGGTGGAATTATCTGCAAAATAAGGGGAGGCATTCTTTAATGGTGTCCCAGTCCAAATATTTAAAATGATCACCTAAACTTCCATTCGGCTCCTCCATTTCGGCAGATAGAGCTCAAGTGAGTTTGTCTTCATCTTGCCAGCAGCTTATAGAAGAAATTGGTGTGTGCGTGTGTGTGTGTGTGTGTGTGTGTGTGTGTGTGTGTGTGTGTGTGTGTGTGTGTGTGTGTGTGTGTGTGTGTGTGTGTGTTGCACATCACTGCCAGCAAGAAAATAAGGAAAACTCTGTATTGCCTTTCTCATGAGACTTGACCATAACAACATAATGGAAATCAGCAGTGAGAGTAGCCTGTTGTGAAATAAAAATAAATTAATAATCTACAAAATGGGACACATGGCAAAAACAATATTCGTAATCTTTATTTTTGTCTTGCTTTGGGTATGTTTATGTTTGGAAAAAACATAACATTTACTGCATAAGATGTTAAAACTTGTTTTCAGAGAATATTGAAATTAAAAAAAATGTTTTAATGTGACAAAATTGAGCACGTTTTTAGTATAAACTCAAAACAGGTTGACTCTCAAATTAAATACGTTTCAAAAGTTTTTATTCGAAAACTAGACATTGAATAATATTGCATGCAATATTGAATACGATATGATGAACAGAACAGAAGTTAACTTCAGGCAAAGTCTATGCAAAGCTCATACGAGGCGACGAAAAAACACTGCAAGATGCCAAAAAAATCTTAAATATCACATTCCTTTTTGCAAAGGCAATTTGAAGTTTAAAATAAATTATCTTGAAATGTATTATTAAAAGTGGACTTTTTTTGTGTGCAAAAAGTTAGCGTTGAAGCTTTAAAGAAGATTAGAGACACGACTTCTCTTAGGGTTTAGCGCACTGACAGTCAAACAGCCTGCTATATTTCAACACTCTTTGAGAAGATACATCTCCAAATTTGTCCTTTTAAAAGCACCACCACACACACACACAAAAAAAATCAAAGCTTAAACAAAAATTACAAGAAAATCTTGACAAGCTAGCACCCGCTAATCAAGTCAGCCTCCAGACTAACTACAACATTCAATGGTGATCAAAATACCAGTTCTGAAGCGTTTAGTCATAGCTAAATCTCTCCAGGAAGGACTGAGCCAAGCACAAAGCTAAAAGACAATCCTTCTGGTAGCAGAGAGAAACAGCATGTTTGCACTACGGAGCGTGGAGCCTGGCTCCGCGCTGCAGTTGGCTTTACAGATAAGTGAGAACAGACCCATCAGATACCAACTGCCAAGAGCAAGTTCTGCCGTGAAGCTGGCACTTTCTGCATGTACGCCTGAGGAAAGACATAGAAGGCACAACCTATGCAAATGAGGATTCATTAGTCAGTGTATGGGGAAGTGTTTGTGTATGTAAAACAAGCAAAGGGTTTGCACCGAGGTAAACGCATGCACGAGTGGGTGATATTTTTTGCCTGAGCGAGTCTGTTCATCCTAGTATGCATACGTCTTCCATTTCCTCTGATCTGTGACCATTCCCTTTGATTCGGACACGCTGATCCGGCTTAAACGTGAAGCAAACACAGGATTAGGCCTCAGCCGTGCAGATAACGCGCTGATCAAAGTGCCCTCTGAGCGCCTACAGAGGGAGCGAAAATATGTTAAAGAAAACAGCGTGCTCGCCTCAATTCGCATTTTATCTCCACTCAGACAGGTGGAGATCACCCCCACCCCCCTTCATTCCAGAACTTTCCGTGGCAGGCGGAGAATGCTTCCGCAATCAATCTTTTTATGCCAACTCTCTGGCAGCTCGAGATGAAACAAAACCAATGTGATTTCTGATGAGCTTCTATTTTAGCCTTGTTGTCTTTGCTTTTCTCACACTCTCTGAAATGTGGAATCGCATGTTCGACTGTGTTACACGGCCCTGTACAGTACAGACTCAAGTTCCTGCTGGTTGGTTTATTTCAAGACGTGCCACTAACAGCTCTTGTCGTCTTTTCTATCTCTACTCGTGTGGATCTGGAAGGGGGTCTTGGCCCAGAATTGCGCACTTTACTGTGGATGTGTGTCCTGTGGCACTCGTTTGTCTGTACATTTTGTCATTTTATGACTCAGAAGGGACCTGTGTGCCTGCAATGGAAGCCTGCACTGGTGTGAACTGACAGCTGTTTCGCTAATCGAATCATTTGTCAATTATTTCTTATTTGTTATGTTATTCCACATCTTGCCAAGTGCTTAAGTGAAAAACAAGTGAAAATGTATGAATGTTAAGAGGAATAATTTAAACCTAAATTCAACTTCTGATAAAAAATATTACATCAAAGTGAATTACTGCTCTCCCTTTCTCAGTAGCATTCTGTAAGATAAATACGAATGCACTCACATGCTCCACAAAGTCTTTGAAATTTAATCGTTGACTCATTTGCCATTAGGACAAGCAGTTTTGTGGAATGGAAATACTTGCATGACTTCAAATGTATAGCATTTACTGTTAATATGCATTGTGGAAAACACCTATAAAACATAATGAAAAGCATAAGCACCTCTGTCAAAGCACAAGGTGCATCAACCTGGTCGGATAAAACTATATTCTAATCTGAAGTGTTTAATATAAAAGAGCTCATATTGAACATTTTGGGTCATGCACTTTTACCTTCATGGAAGTTTTTGAAGATTTCTCTTCTGCATAAATGCAGTTTTTCAATAGCATAGCTTTTCGGCTATTTTCTTTATCGACCAATTCCCGACAGTCTGTGACATTGCGTCACCAAAGTGAATTCAGAAGTATAGACCGCAAGGGGTTTGTGCCCTTCAGGGTCCTTGATGATTCATTCCAGGAGGTCACTGATTGAATGACAAAGTTTTAACTGATTTATCCCCAAGCAGAAGTTCCGTCCGTAAGAGTCCAAATCAAGAGTCGACAGACTGTGCTTACAACTGATTTAAAAGGATTGTTCAACCAGAAATATAACTTGTGTCATTATTTTTTCACTCTAATGTTGCTCCTTTTATTTTTGAGCTTGTCAGAAATATCTCCTTTTACTCATGTGGAAAATAGACTTATATTCTTCAAAACGGAATCTTTAGTCTTCAACAAAAGAAAAAAGTCAAACATGTTTAGAAAGATATTAGGGTGAGTAGCTGATGACAGAATGTCATTGTTTAGGTGAAATATCATGTTAAAAATACATTTTGACCAACCATACAGTCAGAGTTCCAAGGCATGACAATTTGCAGACCTTTCTCCACCTCGCTGATTGATGTGTCCACTGTTGACGTAGACTAGTCCTCATTTACGCCGGTCGAGTCGAGCCTAATTAAAATATTTCCTTCGCACTGCTCAAACGCGTTTGTCAATGTGGAAAAGAAGAAGTGGTGCGTGACGACATGCTCTGCAAGTGCTTGTGACGTCTTGACAGGGAGCCTTGAATCCATCCATGCAATGCTAACTTTAGCGGAGTTCTTTTCCCAACAACTTTGATTTCAAAGTTTTTTGACTTCTCGGCACAGTGGCAAGAAGCTCAGCCAAAAATCAACTCTGATCTGCATCAACCTAAACAGAGTTTTAACAAGAGAGAGGTCTGAGATGTAAATCATCCTGGTAATATTACAATAATCTTTGTTAGCATGCATTCGCATCACATAATACAAACAATTGCATCGTGATTATATAAAGGATCAGACTGTCTTTTCTTTTTCCCTGTAGTCTTGGACTTTATACTTGCCTGTGTCGCTGTTGATATTGTTTAGAAAAAAGCTGCCATTTTGCTTAAATTCTTTGTTCTGTTTCTTTTCTCATATTTTTTTTAAAAGTACTATTTATTTCTTCTGTTGTAAAACTTTGTAGACCTTTAAACGGAGTTGAAACTTCAGAGTTTTCCAAACTGTATTCGTGAGAGATCATGGGGGTATAGAGATATAAAAACTTGCTTGTTTTGGAGGGGGAAAACATAACATTTTAACTAGTCTGAACCTCAGACGGCAAACAGCTCAGTCTGTGCACTGACTGTCCAATGCATTTACCACACAAATACCTGTGAAAAACAATATATCACATGCTCCTATCACAATGCACAGGTTCTATCAGTCAGTCTGATAACAAAATTGTGTCTGTATGAAAGTGTTTGGCAGGTTAGGTATATCAAGTTTAATGGTACGAGAGATTCATCTCTTAATTTAATCACACCCCGTCAATAAATAAAACCTTCACAAAATATCACGTAACAACAAAAGAAACTCTAATTGGTCAATGTGCATGTCAGGGTGGTTCTTAGACAGAATAAAACACAATGTGGAATAGACTTTATGCCAAGTCCAAATATGGCCAAATGAGACTGCATTGCCACTAAACTTTGGTAAACCACCAGAGAGCAAGAATCGTTTGAAAGCTTAACGGAAGCAAAGCCCACAAACATTATTTATCACCGTTATAATCAGAGGAGCTGTATATTTATAATTATATTCAATGCTGGTCACATCTTTCCCTATCGGAACAATTCAATTCTCATTTTAAGTAGGAGAGACAAAATCAGGAGACATGGAGAAAGAAATCGTGAAAGAGAGAGAGGCCACTGTGTGATATCTTGGGCTGCAGAGCCACTTAGCAGACAGAGAGGGAATAGCAGAGGCTGAATCAGAAGAAAGATGGAGGTGATCAGAAAATCATCATTTTTGGACCCCAGCGGTTCTCTTAGACGTTATTTCATTGTTTATACTGTACCTGTGATTAACCAGTTTGTTGCTCTTTTTAAGAAAAAGTGCTCCCAAGTACATTTCTCTTCATCTGTCGGGGTGGCTATCAGGATAGAAAAAAAAATCATTGTTTGATTATCGCCAAACCATATCAGATTCATCAAACAATCTGTCAGTCCCATAGAAAGTGTATTAAGAAAGGCTAGCAGTCATTATAACCTTCCCTTCCGAACTTTTAGAAATGTCTATATTCATTATCCCACTTTTCTAATCAGTCCTGCAATGCTGCTGTAGCAATGTTCATAGTTCAGGGAAGGAAGCGGGAAAAGGCGAACGTTTTTCAAAAAACGTTAATCAAAAAAATAAACAAGAACCAAAACGAAAGTAAAGCGGCAGCCCCTCACGGACGACTGTCGCAAAAACATAAACAAAACACAATGTAAAGTCCAGGTCTGGTCCCCTCCCCTTGAACTTTCGTCACTCCTCCTTTTATCCTTCAGGAGCTCCTCCATGAGACTCGAGACCGGTGTGGCGGTCACTTTTACTATGGTTCCTTCTTATGGTATTATCCCAGACAGCAACATTGTGTCGGTCCAGATCCTGAACACATCTGGTACGTGTGGATTCCACGTGTACCAGATGTGGGCCGGATCTGGGCCGATACTCTGTTGCTGTCTGGGATCATTCTACACAAAACCTTGGTGCTGTTTTGTGCTACTGACATGAACGATACCTAAAATCATGTCTGCTATTGAGAAGAGGTGTGCTGTAACTTTTCGAAGTGATCAGACTGATGGTTCTAATAAAATGCGGAAAAAATATCTCATAGATTTACACTGAAAAGAGGCCACTCAGACATCTAGGGATCAGAACAGAGCAGGAGTCTTCAACAAGTGGTCCGTAGTGATGCTGCAGGGAATCCGCCATTCATTTTTATATCTTAAATTTTGGGAGGAAATGAAAAAAAAAAGTAATAATAAGTTCAAAAGGTGTCAACCCTTCGACCTCACCCCCAAACTTTTGAATGGTAGTGTACATATACTGACCTCTTTATACAGTATGGGCAATATTTCTGGCTTGGCGTGTCAATACATGACTTATCTTTATCTACACTTTATGTGTAGTGGTTATGAGGTCTTGATCACTAAGTCTGACACTGAAAATCATTTTAGCAATCAAGGCCCAACCACCACTCGGCATTTACTGATCTCAGTTAGGACCTCACCTCGAGGCACCTCAACTACGTTTCTGACCTGGTTTGCTTAAAAATCAAGCGCTGACTCAACCAGATGAGTCAGACTGTGCAACAGCAGAGTGTATTTATTTGTGACTGCTGCTGTGCTGCAGGGGCGATGCAGAGAGGTTGAGAACGTGGGCGTTATTTGTGAGTATTTGTTTATTATTCGTAATCACTCTGTCTCACGGAGTCGTTCATGGGCACAGTACTCCGCGAGGGCCTGTACTACTGGTCAGGAGAAGAAGTGACCCTGACAGCACTCACTAAATTAGGAATCAATACGATAGCGTTAAAGGGTTAGTTCACCCAAAAATGAAAATTAAGTCATTAATTACTCACCCCCATGCAGATTTCCACGACGCATGCGCGAGAATTGCGATCTCCTTCAACTACTTCAGTTAAGTTCTCGCGCGCGCGTCATGGAAATCTCTTGAAGTCTCGTTTCAGGCCTAAGGAAGAAAAGGAAGTCGTTATTTTTGTTTGTTTTTTCGCACAAAAAGTATTCTCGTCGCTTGATAAACTTATAGTTGAGCCACTGTTGCGACATGGAATATTTAAACATTTTCTTTAATGACTTTCTGGGCCGTCAAGTGTCATTCCCTTAGGGAGCCTATGTAGCAGTCATGAACCTCTCAGATTTAATCATAAATATCTTCATTTGTGTTCCGAAGACGAACGAAGGTCTTACAGGGTTGGTACAGCATAGGGGTGAGTAATTAATGACTTAATTTTCATTTTTGGGTGAACTAACCCTTTAACGATCAGCCGGACAATGGAAAATGAAGTCTTGCCGTGTAGATTCGTTTTACTGCCTACATGATCAATCGCAAAGGAAAAGAGGTTACTGGAATAGTAAAATTCAGTTATTCACTCACTCTCGTGTCATTCCAAACCCATGTGACTTACTTTCTTCATGTGAAGTACAAATGAGATCATTTAGGTGAATATATTTTAAATATAATGAAAGTGAACGAGGACTTAGATGTTTAAGCTCAGAATTTACCAAAAACAAATTATAAAAGTAGCGTTAAAGCAGTACGACTCGTTCGGTAAAATCATCTGAAGCCACATATGATAGATTTATGTAAGAAACAGCCAGAAATTTAAGTTGCTATTCACTGAAAATCTTAAAGGGCTGGTGAAAAAAAAAAGTTTATTGTCAAAGATTCTTGTTTAAAACGTTTCGGAAAAATGCTTATATTAGAATAGAACTATGTTGTTTAGGTAGCAACGTTCTGAAACACCAATGTCCTTATAACATCCTTAAAGGTAAAATAACTGTAAAACTATTATTTAAACAACCTTACAGTTCAAATAATACTAGTTTTGTAAAAAATAAAACATTTTACAAAATGATAAACCTTACATTTGTACAGTGTGTTATATATAATTGGTCTGAACAAAAACAGCAGACGGGCCAAAAGGTGATGAGTTTGCAGGTTTGATCTTGACTTCTGCCATAATTTTTTTTGTATGTTCATGAGAAAAGTAACAATTCCTGAACGAATGGTTTTTTTTAGGGAGGGCGCTGGTGGGAATGTTGAAATGTTAGTCAGTATTTTTGCGTTAAAAACAGTTGTAATTTCAAATGTTGATCCCTTTAAAACACTATTAGCATCCGACTGCAGTACTCAACAAAACTTGGAGACGGATCTGCAGTAACCACAAAGCCACGAGAACAATCTCTACTGATGGCTTTGAAAGCCATTAATTGCTGCCTTTCCATCCAGAGAGGAAGTTAAGATGGTGCTTTAAATAAAATATATATCCCATTCTTCAACAACTAGTTAAGTAAATTTATACAGAGGCCCAAAGGCTTCTGCGATTTGTAATCCGAAGTCTATTTAAGGCTGAAATGCATGGTCTCGCTGCGGACGCCATTAACAGATTCCCAAGCCGTTTGAACAGCAGCTGATGTGTATGTATAGATGGGACTCAAGCAGATAACTCTCGTTTACTGTCCAGCCCACACTATTACAGGGCTGCGTGGGGAACGCACCCGAGGACGAGAAAGAATGTCAAATCAATATATAGGAGAATAATATGTCTAAGGGAGGAGATGAGTACAGAATGGCATTTCATTACAGATCGATGCGAGAGTGCTTTTCATTTCCGTGATGCTATAGAACATCCCACCAGGTCCACAGAACCATGCTGGCTCCCTCCCGCCACACTGGATGAAGAATGCATTGATGCTATGGACAGACTTGTGGGAATGTGTGTGTATTGAGAAAGTATCACAAACCAACTTGCCCTTAAAAAAATACGCGAATTAATGTTCTGAAATGAAGTGAAATTCAAGTAGGGAGTAGTGGCTTCTGATGTCAACCCAGTTTTAATTTTCAACCAAAAACATCCAACGTTGGACAGATGTTGCATTACATTCATATTGAAACTGGCCATTAACTCATTTGTCATCAACCTGTAGATACAAATGGACGAGGATTTAAATGTTCAAATAATTAATCATACATAACACATTATAAACCGGTTGTTATAATTTGTTAGGTTCGTCATATCTAATACAGATATCACACTGGTTCTACTGTAGCCTGGTTAAAACCAGACCATTCTCAGTTGGTCTGGCAAAGCGTCATAGACAAATCATTTCCAGATGGGCGTCACCAACGGACGTCGCGGATAGACCTAAAACCAATCAGAGCGATGAAGGAGATGACGTATGCAGAGCCGCGGAGAAACATCTAGTGTTGTTCTTTGCTCTATTTTTAACAAACATAAACGTTTAAATCGCTTAAAACAGACGCGATAGCTGATTCGAACGAGTGATGTTCGACGGCGGCATCCATCTTTGTAATGTAGGCTACAAAAGCTGCTTCAAAATCCCAGCGCTATCGTCATCGTGTAAAGCCCGCCCCAACGTTTCTGATTGGTGCCGCGATTTCGACGGATTGGAAATGGGCTTGAATGAGCTCTTTGCCAGACTAACTTTCAGAGCAAATCTAAATTTGCCGGAAGCTGTCTGGGTTTTCCCAGGCTAGTTCTACTGTGGTGCTAGATGGAAGGTCTGGGCTCACCCAAACTGCCAAATTTTTATCTTCTAGCAACACAGCTGATATCATGCAATTTCAAAATCTAAAGCCTTCCTGCTAAAGGGCAGTATTATGTGAACATGGAGAAAAAACCTTTACTTGTGAGTATATGTACAGTACAAAAAAAGAAAGAAGAATAAAACAAACAAACAACAACTGACTGAGCAATATATGACTATTAGATGGCATGGCACCAAAAGCAATGTTTTGGGAGCACACTACGAATTCAGTGATATCACCAGTCTGTAATAATTGTGCAAAAAGTTGGCAACATCAGCACATATTTGCAAACAGGGCTTGACATTAACATAGAATCGTCCTTTATTAATGGTATCAGAACTGCATTCCGCATTAAATCAATATGAGCCCGGCTTTTCCCAAATTGTTGCTTTTTTCACAACTGAAAATTATTTATTGAAGTTAAATTGAACTTGAAATTATTTATTGAATCATTTATTGAATTTCAAACAAGTCTAGGACATTAACGTTTGAAAGATGGTGAATTTTTGTTACTTTAAAATACAACTTAAAACCAACAAAAATATCAGCGTCTAATAATGTTAGAATTTCATCTTGTGTGGATGTTGAGGATTATGAGGTTTAGCAGACGTTAGATTTTGGTCATTATCACTGTTAAAATATCACTGTTATTTTTTTTTTTTTTAAACCTGCCTTTACGGCTGCCTACCAAAACCCGTACAATTAAATTAAAATATCTTAAAGGTGCAATGTGTAAAAATTTTTAGTATCTATTAACAGAAATGCAATATGACATCCATAACTATGTTTTCAGTGGTGTATAAAGAACTTACTTAATAAACCGTAATGTTTTTATCACCTTAGAATGAGACATTTATATCTACATAACTGCGGGCACCCCCTTCTATGAAGGTCGACATCTTGTGACGTCATGTTTGTACCGTAGCCGAACGCGAACAAACAGCGCACGTTTCGTCACTACCTTGAAAGAGAAGCTGCAGAAACCTAGAAGCTAGCCATAAACACCGTGAGTAGTGACTTTTCCCTTGTCAGTGGTGTAACATATGTAGTTGGATTGTTTCATGTAACTTAGTTCTTCTCCCTCGCTGTGTTATGGCTTTGCTATGTGGGAATTAATGTGCTGGTTACGTTCGTGAGACAGCTGATTAGTACTCTTGTCATTGACCGTAAAACAGTAACGTTACAGGAATCACCAACCCGTCGATCGCGGTCGACAAGTCGATCTTGGAAGCATTTTAAGTCGATCGCGAAGAGTTTTCAAAATCAGAGAAAAAAAGCCTATTGTGTGTAGTAAATGGTGTCTAGCGGATGCGGAGGCGCGCGCGCTGTTACAATCATGTCATTTTTGCCGCGCGTACTTTGGGCTCATGCGGACGCGTCGAGTTTAAACAACACTCAAAAAAAATATATGTTGGCTTTAATTAATTTTATTTTGTCAACAGGTTCCACGTAACTGGATTACGTTAAACAAACATAATTTGTTCATGTAACTTCAACATCATAAAATTAAGTAATTTTAACCGACCCAATTTAAGTAGTCTCAACATGAATTTTTAAAGGCTTCCTGACATGATTCATTTAGTGAAACATAATTAAATTGACAGACTATAGCTAGCTATTTGCTAGCAGTAGCACATATTAGCATCTTAAACGAATCAGTCGACAACCAAACAAAATGCTCCACTCCTCTCCACAATGGTAACCCACTGTAATTTAAATGGTTCTAATAATTCCAATGTAATTTTACATTAAACACAATTACACAATATCAAGTCTTCGCCTTTCCTAAATTTCTCAAAAAATGATAAAATAACACTTAATTTGAACATTTATTATCTCTTAATTCAACCATATGCAAATCATGCTGGGAACTAACAAGCACAGCCCAGTGTCAGTTAATGCAACACAAATCAATCATGTAATCCAACACAAGCGGATTCAGTAAACTTAAATTGTACATATATTTAAGCAGATTGAACACAATCAAATTAAGTTCGGGCAAAATAGCATTCGGCTCGCACTATACTGCCACCCTCTGGATGTAAAATTTTTTTACTTAACATAAATGGTTTGTGTTTAGACAACACGTAATGGTTTTGTACTGTTAAGTTGAGACATAATTACATAGACCTTAATAGAAAAAAACATTTAAAGTCAAAAAACACAATTATTATGAGTAAGCTAAATATAAATATATTATGTAAAGTGCACAACCTTCCTAGTTCACTTTTTTGAGTGAAGGCATTACGCCAGCCACAGTAACAGCTCATATTTAGCCAGCTAAACTTTTACTACCCTTTTACTATGTGGCTCTTCTCCCTCGCTGTATTATGGGTTTGCTATGTGGGGAGAAATGTGCTGGTTACGTTTGTGAGACAATCAGTTGATTACTATTATTATATTATAGATTGAGACCCTTGATCCTCACCTGACTATGGCTTTGTAAAATGTATCCATGATGTGGTTTATAATGGACTGTGGTACAGAAACAGTGACAATGTTACACACTCTTGACTTACTCTGGCTATTCTCTGCTGTCCAAGACGACGCTATGTTTGTCCCGTTTTAGCCACCGTAGCTTCTTCGAAAGGGAGGGGTGAGCAGTGGGCTGAGCCCTTAGTGCAAACTTGCAACCGAACAGCTAGATGTCGCTAAAAATCACACACTGCACCTTTAATTCAAAATAAAGTGAAAAACAACAATAATTTTGTTTAAAAATTTTTGTTCGCTTGATGTTGAATTTTGGTTAGTCAATATCACAACCGTAAACCAACACAAGATTAATGATGTCTAATGATGTTAGAATTTGACGTTGTGTGGACGTCACCATCATGACGTCAAAGAGACGTTGGATTTTGGTAACTTTACAACACAACCTAAAAACAACAAAACGTCACCGTCAGCTGATGCCATTAGCCATTGAACCGACCTTGAATTTAGGTCACCCGACGTCGCGACCAAAATTTAACCAAATATCAACGTCTTATGACATGGTGTGCCTGCTGGGTTGCTTTAATTATATGCTCAGGCCCTCCTGCCTTTTCAACCCCTGCCAGGCCTCTCTTTCTCCCCCCATACCCTCCAGGCAATGGAACTGTCCACAGTTATGAAGCTTCCTCCTTTACCAGTCTCTCTCATCGCCTTGGCCTGGTACAATGAGAACGACAGATAAGAGTTTTCATTATCTGGCCCCTCTCTTGGGACTCTCCCCACTCTATCTCTCCCTCTCTATCAGACTCAACGGGCTTTTTTAAATAGGGAGATAGTCCAGTTGATGGCTATGGCATCTTTTTGTCTTTTGTTTTGATTTCCCACTCCCTTCATTTCTTCCCCCCACCCCCCACCCCCAAACAATCACCGCAAGAGAGCATGGGAGGCCTCTACAGTCCATTGCTTGCTCTCCCTCGTTCTCTTTCTAATTTTCATCCTGCTTTTCCTTTCCATTTTCAACAATGCGTGCGAGGGTGATAACTGCACGCAAAATGGACAACTCCCCTGTTTCTGCTCCTTTGAAATTCACTCCATTGTCTGGTCTGTAGAGTTATAAAGCCAAAGCAAAGGCAGCCTCTCTTATCTCGCTCTCTCAGTGAAAGGGACTTTCCTTCATCGCCACGGTTGTTGCGCATATTTGCTGTGCGTGCGATGCTACGTGAGGATAATAGCCTCAGACAATGTCTCTCTATTCAAAAGACTGTTCGGACCATGCTCCACATCTCCTGCTTTGAAACAGCCTGTCCTCGCTCTAAGAGCAAACAGACAATCAATAGTGGCCAACCTTATTACATGTAGTTTGTCTAATCAAGGTATTAGAATAATAATAGGAGGCTTGTTTCTGAGAAGTTTACTGAGTTCGATAATGACAGCAGGCGAGTTGGCTCAGGATGGTGAAGGCAGCATCTAATGTCAGTTTAGTTGGCCTTTTTTGTCATGGATGTGACAAAAAAAGAGCCTTCTGCCATGAAATGCTTCTCGGATATTTGCATCATTGGAAAAAAAAAAATGTCAAGAAGGTTGTGCAATACATGGGCAAGCCAGTGACCACCTACTTTTAGCAGTATTTTTCAAATTCATTTTCTCCATAGGATTTTTAAAAATCTGTTCATTGAACCAATGAACCAAACCAACAAATTTGAAACAAACATTACAAAAAAAAAAGTAGAAAAAAGACAAAGGTACAAGACTATAAATTAATTCATGAAGAAATGAAATATTCATGCCATAAAGCACTGTGAATTACTAGCAGCTAGCAGTATAAAATATGTTTGAAATAAATAATCGTTATTTAAGCAATTTATAGTTTGCCAGTGGGACAGAAATTACATACAGTACTTCATCTTTATGTTTATTGTGATGTAGAAAAGGCCACCCCTTGGATTTGGACTCTCCCGATCTCCCCCGCCTCTGTTCTTGAGTTGGACTGTGCGAGAAAAGTTTCGGGAGAGAGAAGAGATCGTCTGAATAGAGAATGTATAGACGTGTTTATAGTGAATAACAGTTAAAGGGTTAGTTCACCCAAAAATGAAAATTAAGTCATTAATTACTCACCCCCATGCTGTACCAACCCCGTAAGACCTTTGTCCGTCTTCGGAACACAAATGAATATTTTTTTGATTAAATGTGACAGCTGGATCACTCCTCCATAGGCTGCCTAAGGGAATGAAACCTGACGGCCCAGAAAGTCAATGAAGAAAATGTTTAAATATTCCATGTCACAACAGTGGCTCAACTATAAGTTTATCAAGCGACGAGAATACTTTTTGTGCGAAAAAAACAAATAAAAATAACGACTTTATTCGACTATTCCTTTTCTTCCTTGTAGGCCTGAAACGAGACTTCAAGAGATTTCCACGACGCATGCGCGAGAATTGCGATCTCCTTCAACTACTTCAGTTAAGTTCTCGTGCGTGCGCGTCGTGGAAATCTCGTTTCAGGCCTACAAGGAAGAAAAGGAATAGTCGAATAAAGTCGTTATTTTTGTTTGTTTTTTCGCACAAAAAGTATTCTCGTCGCTTGATAAACTTATAGTTGAGCCACTGTTGTGACATGGAATATTTAAACATTTTCTTCATTGACTTTCTGGGCCGTCAGGTTTCATTCCCTTAGGCAGCCTATGGAGGAGTGATCCAGCTGTCACATTTAATCAAAAATATCTTCATTTGTGTTCCGAAGACGAACGAAGGTCTTACGGGGTTGGTACAGCATGGGAGTGAGTAATTAATGACTTAATTTTCATTTTTGGGTGAACTAACCCTTTAAGCTCGATCGAAGTGCTGTCGTTCAAGGATTTAAAGATTATGTGTGTGCGTGCAGCTAATAAACCACATACATTGTCACATACATGGTCACATGCCTTACCTTTGCACAATAAAGCATCTACAAGAACCCCCTGGTGTGAGACATACTGTTCTAACCGGACAACCTGTAGCTGTTCAATTAATCCGAACCAGAAATAATATAAAAGAGTGGTTAGCAGTTTTTACATGTGAAGTATTCAAAAAATATAGTATTAAAAATAAATTATAATATATATATATATATATATATATATATATATATATATATATATTAAATTATACATTAGTATATTAGTAGCCGTAGTAGTATAGTATAGGGAAGATTGAACAGATTATGTTATTCACAATGCTTTGGTGCGAGCAGCCGTTACTGAGCTTGTGTTGTGGATCTTTCTTCAGCAAAGTGTATTTCTAAAACTGGAAATCACACTGACACGTGACTCTTACAGACGCACACTGCTCAACAACACTCATGGTAGGTCTGTCTTGAAAGGTTACGTTATCGTTAAAGTCAGTCTCTCTATGGAAAAAATCAATGAACGCAACCCTACCATAGAGTTCTATTGCATGATAATCGCTAGAGAGTACTCAGCCATTAGTTCAACAAAGATAGCAAAAAAAAAGATTTGATTATGACTGGAATATCTGAAGTTCCAAGAAATCCCATTTTAGTATCTGAGTGTCTCTGTTTATTCTGGTACACTGGCTTTAATGGAATAACCAGTGATCCCTGAAAGAATGTTCTAGAATTCATCCGAAGCACAACAGCAAACAGTGAGAGATAACAACATATGTGGACTTCAAATGAGCTGAGCTCCGCTGGAGACGGTCATGTGTGCAACCTTCTGTCATTAATTTCATGTTTGAAAATGTCTCAGTGGCAAATGAGAGACGTCTTCAGCACCATCATTACATCCGGATATATTTGTCAGATTTTGTCATTTATTAGCATCTGAGCTGATTCCACCAGACAAATGTTATATTATGGAATCAGCTCTAAATTATTAGGCCTTCAATCGTTTCCAGAAAGCTGAGAGCATGCGGTGATTAAGAACAATTACTGAATACAGCACTGATCATGCAAACAAGAAGGTGGGCCTGTGGAGACGTACTGTAGCGCGCACGCGTGTGCGTGTGTGTGTGTGTGTGTGTGTGTGTGTGTGTGCGTGCATGTGGCACACAGTCTGTTACACTAATGAATCTCTGTGCTGATAGGTCTGGAGATGCAAGGTGACAGATCATAAATAATCATTTATGCCATTGTGTCTCTGTACTGCATAGCAGGCCACCTAGCACTGACACACAGCAACCAAGCACAGCTGCTCCGCTAATGCCACCACACTAGAGAGAGAGATAGATGAGGGGGAAAAGATTGACTTTAAGTCACTGAATGAAAAGTAATATATTTGAAATATGCACTGTGTATTTTCTGCCCCACTAGAAGCATAAAATAGAGTGTTCGAAACAATCATTTTGTTAACTATTTTTTAATAATTTATAGCTCGTGGGACAGAAATTAATGCACACTTCACCTTTTTAAAAATGATATGACATACTTCATAGTTTTACCTTCACCTTTGCAAAGTTATTGCATTTTAACAAATAAATAAATCTAATATTTAATGCATTATTTATTTTTAAATAAATTCCAATACAGTATTATCTACACAGTAAAAAGTCTAGTCACTTGAGAGAGTATTTTGCATTTTCAACTTAAGAAATTATTATTATTTATTTTTTATTTTTTTTAATTCTCTCTCATCTGACCTCATGTCAGTCCAAATCCACATGACTGTCTCTCTTCTGTGGAACACAAAGGGAGATGTTTATCACACTGTTCAAGCTGCTTTTTTCCATACAGTGCACAAAGATGGAGAGCCTAATGGATGTCAAGTTTAAAAAAGTATGAGAATTAGTATGAGAAACGTCTCGCTTACGGATGTAACCCTCGTTCCCTGAGTAGGGAACGGAGACGTTACGTCGGATGATGGAGAATGGGGGTTTCGCCTAGAAGCCAATCCTCTTCGAGTATTAAAAAACGAGCCAATGGCAAGAAAATGCCAAGGGTCTGCGGAATTTGCATAACGTATCCCCGCCTCACCACGTGGGTATAAAGGGAGGATGCGGACGCAAACGCAGCATGTCTTCGCTGAGGAGCCGAGACTGAACTCATGTGTCTACCCAGCGGTACAGCGGAAGTGGCAGGGAGACGTAACGTCTCCGTTCCCTACTCAGGGAACTAGGGTTACATCCGTAACCGAGACGTTCCCTTTCGTAGTCACTCCGAGTTACGTCGGATGACGGAGAATGGGGGTCCCCCGTGAAATCACGCCACCTTCACAGCTGTCTTCCAGTGCCCTGCGAAAGTCTGAACCCCTGTCGTGATATAGGCACGGACGAAGGAGTCCTACTTAACACAGGAATACCAAGGTACACTGGGAAGCCTATCTCAGGGAGATATGCCGCAGCATGCCTACCCGTAGGGAGGACTTAGGAATACACATATGGCCCGAGAGGGCTTCATATGGAGGAACACTGGAGTGACTAGCCCGTGGGGTGGCAACTTTCAACTCCAGGAGTGGCAAGGTGGCTTGCCAAGGGAAAGACACATGCTCAAAGAGGCTTACAGTGGAAATACACATGTGGGGGTTACTCAGGGGAGGAACCATGCACACGGAGGCACCTAGCCGACGCACAGGCAATAGACACTGGCGCCAGCGTCAACAGTGCTGGAGGAACTCAGGGCTTCAGAGAGGAAGGCTCACCTGAGGAAATACCGCACGTATCCAGTCCGTTGAGTGGAATGGCGAGCAAGCGAAGACACCTGAACGACTCCCATGTTAGCTTGAAAAAGACAGTACATGGGAGGAGACTGGCTCCACTCTGAGATTGTAGAATCTGGCGAATGTGTTCGGTGTCGCCCAGCCTGCAGCTCTGCAGATGTCTGTTAGTGAGGCGCCATGTGCTAAAGCCCAAGAGGACGCCACACTTCGGGTGGAGTGGGCGGTCACACCAAGGGGGCATGGTCGACCTTGCTGCTAGTATGCCAAAGCAATGGCGTCCACTATCCAGTGAGACAACCTTTGCTTAGAGAGAGCCTTTCCCTTCAGCTTCCCACCATAACAGACAAAGAGCTGGTCTGAGGTCCTGAAACACTGCGTCCTGTCTACGTAAGCACGGAGTGCGCGTACTGGACAGAGCAGTGCCAAGGCTGGGTCTGCCTCCTACCGGGGCAGCGATTGCAGGTTCACCACCTGGTCCCGGAAGGGAGTGGTAGGAACCTTGGGCACATATCCAGGCCGGGGTCTCAGGATCACGTGAGAGTGAGCCGGCCGGAACTCCAGGCGCGCTTCGTCAACGGAGAATGCGTGCAGGTCCCCTACCCTCTTGATAGAGGCCAGTGCAACCAGGAGCGCTGTCTTCATTGACAGGAATTTAATCTCAACTGATTGCAGAGGCTCAAAGGGAGCCCTCTGCAGGGCATTTAACACCACTGAGAGGTCCCAAGAGGGAACGAGAGGAGGGCGAGGAGGATTCAATCTCCTCGCTCCTCTCAGGAACCTGATGACCAGGTCGTGCTTTCCAAGAGACTTACCTTCAACTGCTTCGTGATAAGCGGCGATAGCGGCCACATACACCTTCAGGGTGGAGGGAGACAGCCTTCGCTCCAACCCGTCTTGAAGGAAGGAAAGCACGACACTGATCGAGCATCTCCTGGGGTCTTCTCGGCGAGAAGAGCACCAGTTGACGAAGAGGTTCCACTTCAACGCATAGACATGTCTCGTGGACGATGCTCTAGTGGAAGTGATGGTAGCCGCCACCGCTGGTGGCAGGGTACTCAAACCTGCCTCATCCCGTCCAGGAGCCACACGTGGAGTCTCCAAAGATCGGGACGAGGGTGCCATAGGGTGCCCCATCTCTGAGAAAGGAGGTCCTTCCTCAGAGGAATTGGCCAAGGAGGTGCTGTCGCGAGGAGTATCAGTTCGGAGAACCAGGTCTTGGTGGGCCAGGATGGGGCGACCAAAATGACCTGCTCCTCGTCCTCCTTGATCTTGCACAGAGTCCGTTCGAGAAGGCTCACTGGGGGAAACGCATTCTTGCGTAGGCCCTGCAGCCAGCTGTGCGCCAGTGCGTCCATGCCGAGCGTGCCCTCGGACAGGGAGTAATACAGGGCGCAATGGGATGAGTCGTGGGAGGCAAACAGATCTATCTGTGCGTCCCCGAACTGGTCCCATATCAGCTGGACCGACTGGGGATGGAGTCGCCATTCGCCAGAGGTTGGTCGGAGCCGTGACAGCTCGTCGGCTGCAAGGTTCCGCTATCCTGGAATGTAAATAGCACGAAGGGACCTCAGGTGCTTCTGACTCCATAAGAGGAGGTGGCGTGCGAGTTGCGACATACGGCGAGAGCGTTGACCACCCTGACGGTTGATGTGCGCTACTGTCGCGGTATTGTCTGAACGGACTAGTACGTGTTGACCCTGGAGCAACACATGGAAGCGGTGCAGGGCAAGGCGTACTGCCAGCAACTCGAGGCAATTGACATGCATGAGGCGCTGGGGTCCTGTCCAGGAGCCCGCGGCTGCATGACCATTGCACATGGCGCCCCAGCCCGTGGCAGAGGCATCTGTGGAGACAACAACATGCCTGGAAACTCGTTCTAGGGGAACTCCGGCCCGTAGAAAGTTGAGGTTCTGCCAAAAGCAAACCAAAGAAACGGTCTGTGTCGAGGTAAAATGGAGACATGAAAGTAGGCGTCCTTCAGGTCTATCGCTGCAAACCAATCCTGTGGCCGCACGCATTCAAAAATGCGTTTGGCCGTGAGCATCTTGAACGGCAGCCTGTGAAGGGAGCGGTTCAAGACGCGCAGGTCCAGGATTGGCCGTAACCCACCGGTTTTCTTGGGGACAATGAAGTAGGGGCTGTAAAACCCTGACCTCATCTCGGCTGGAGGGACAGCCTCGATTGCACCCTTCGCCAGCAGGGTAGCAACCTCCGCTCTCATGACCGGGGCGTTGCCACCGACCATAGTAAAGCGGACTCCCCTGAAGCGGGGAGGAGACCGTGCGAACTGAATCGCATAGCCGAGCCTGATAGTTCGGGCGACCCAACGGGACAGATTGGGGAGCTCTAACCAAGCCCCCAAAAACTGATCCAGTGGAATCATCCGAGCCACAGGCGTCCCCCCGGAGGGGCAGCGGAGCGGAGTGACCGGCACAGGCGAGGGTGGCATAGCGACCCTGCGCGTGTGCACAGTCATGCTCCGCGCCCTGACAGAGGAGACCAGGGAAGGACCAGCGTTCCACGGGGGTCTGCTCTGCCAGGGGTCTGGCGATAGAGGGGGATGAGAGCGGTGTGGTCCGGGGACGGCACGCACTGTCATCCTCCCCCTCAGGGACAGAGGAGGACGAGAGTGGCGAGGCACGGGGGCGTCGCGCACTGCCATCCAGCTCTGTGTGCTCAGTGATGGTGTCAAATCTTTCTTTAACCACAATAGGGTGCTGCCCACCCGTGGGTGAGCAGCGGGGAGTGGAGAACCAAAGATTCTCCCCCGGCCCTCCACCGGGGGAAGGAGGGGGCCTGCTACCGCCTCCTGAGAGATCCGATGCCATCACTGAGCAGCCCGTCTCAGGAACGCCGCTTGGCCTGGCGTTTAGCGGGGCGCGGGGCCTGAGGGGGCTGCGGCGCCTTCCTGCGGCTTCCTCCACGACGCTGCCCGGGTGAAGGCTGCTGCTGGGGCCGTGCGGAAGGGGCGGGAGCCGCAGGAGGGCGCCCTCGGCGGCGTGCAGGCTGAGGCGTCTGTACCGACGGCTGGGTGGAGGCAGCAGCTGGCCGTCGGGGCAGAATATGTTTAATCGCCTCAGACTGCTTCTGGGCGGTTGAGAACTGCTGCGCGAAGTCCTCAACCGCACCGCCGAAGAGGCCAGCCTGGGATATGGGGGCATCGAGCAGACGAGTCCGCTCGGTGTCCCGCATATCGGCCAGGTTGAGCCATAGGTGACGCTCCTGGACCACGTTAGTGGCCATCACCTGACCCAGGGAGCGTGAGGCCACTTTCGTCGCCCGGAGAGCGAGGTCAGTGGCGGCACGCAGTTCGTCGAACGTCCCTGGGTCAGTCCTGCCCTCGTGCATGTCTCTGAGCAGCTGGGCCTGGTAGACCTGCAAGGTGCTCATAGCATGCAAAGCAGCAGCCGCCTGTCCTGCAGCTCTGTGAGACCTCGCCACCATAGATGACGAGAATCTACAGGCCTTGGACGGGTGCTTAGGATTACCACGAGAGGAGGCACTCTGAGGACACAGTTGCATCGCAACAGAGCGCTCCACCGGGGGAATCCCAGTGTACCCATGGGCAGCCGCGCCATCGAGGGGAGGAAAGGTGGAGAAAGCTGACGAGCGTTCACGGGAGGTCAAGGGAGCCTTCCATGATCTCGACAGCTCCTCATGCAGCTCCAGGAAGAAAGGAATTGGGGTTGGCTGAGGCCGTGAGGCGGCAGCCGCACCCAAAAACCAATCGTCCAGCCGCGAGCGCTCGGGGCAGGGCGGCGGGTTCCACTCTAGCCCGATGCTCGCGGCTGCCCGGGACAGCATGGCCGTCATCTCAGGATCCGACACGGGCAACGCTGGGACTCCCGAAGGAGGCAACGCAGCCGCATCCTCACTTCCCGAAGACTCTAGCCCACCTTGTGATGCCGCGATCGACATCGCGTCCTCCTCTGGAGCGCCGAATGAAACACGCGGGACCTCCGAAGAAGTACCCGCCTGAATCACCGCGGCACTCGCGGGTTGCAACACAGTGGAGGGGGGTGTGGTCCGAGGACGCATCGTCGGATTGCTCCACACCGTCACCCTCAGATCACCCTGTCCCCCAGCCGAACTACCACCTCTCGTGGAGGAAGCAGGACGGGTGGTGGACGCGGGGACTCTCACTGATAGACCATTGAGTCTCAATCTAAGTGTTGCGATGGCCATGTTCCCACAGAAGGAACATGAGTCATCCACGAGCGCTGCTTTAGCGTGCTCAAAGCCCAGACACACAAAGCAGCGCTCGTGCCCATCAGAAGATGACAGATATCGACCGCAACCAGAAGAACACGGGTGAGACATCTTTAAAAAGACGTGCCACGTGCAGCTCTTTTAGGAGAGGAAAAAACTCTGCAATGCTGAGGCGACCAGGGAGAAAGCACAAAGTCTGGCAGACCACTGCACAGATCGCAGGCAATGTGAAGACTCGCTGGAAACCGCCGTCACACCAACACTGGAGAGATCGCTCGTCTCGAAGAGGTGAGTCACTTGTAAACTCAGTTTGTGGCTGTGGAGTGAAGAGATTCTCTTGGCTCCGAAGCGAAAGCATGCTGCGTTTGCGTCCGCATCCTCCCTTTATACCCACGTGGTGAGGCGGGGATACGTTATGCAAATTCCGCAGACCCATGGCATTTTCTTGCCATTGGCTCGTTTTTTAATACTCGAAGAGGATTGGCTTCTAGGCGAAACCCCCATTCTCCGTCATCCGACGTAACTCGGAGTGACTACGAAAGGGAATGAGTATTAGTATGAAAAAGTATGAGAATTGTGCACTATATTGTAAGTCTTTTGGAGCCATATGATGAGTTATTCACTGAAAATCTTTTTATTTTTACCAATTGCATAACTCATGAAAAATGACAATGTTACTCATTTTTATTTCTTGTATTTGCTTATTTCACTGAAAAAAAAAGTTGCTGCCCTAAATTTAGTACAATCAACTTGGCTGTATAAGTCATTTCAACTTAAATTGAAGAAAAATAGTTGACAAAAGTTCAACTTAAAGTTGAAAATTGAATCATATTTTGATGAGTTAAAGTAATGTAAAAACATGTTGTTCATGACTTATTGATCATATCAATTTTTTTTTTTTTTTTTTGCAGTTTTTAAATACGTGGAAAAATGCATGGCTAAATAAATAAATAAATGTAAATGAAAGACTGGATATTATTTAGCATATAAAAGTTATTCCATCACACCAGTCTCATGCTAATACTGTGTAATGTTTTAGAGTGAAAGTGATTGTGATTTTATACCTCCATTTGTGTCGTATGTCATGTGACTTAATTTTTATTTTAAACCTGATCTTACAATTACCTTGTTTTAATTTTAATCCTGGGCATAAAGGGGCTTCATATGAAATTTATTTGACAAATTTTACACATTTATTCACAGAGCCGCCCACTTAAACACTGAGCTTCCATTATAAGTGAACTTGCTGTAATGCTTTTGAAGCATATACTCACTGAGGGATGAGTCAAAATGAGTGTCTGTGGTAATTGACAGCAGGACTTGGATACCGTCCAGAGACAAAGTTTAAAAGAGCTCAACATATTCCTTTAATCTGAAGTGAGACGACAAAAACTGTGAGAGATGTCAATACACAGCACAGCAGAAGAGCGGAGATCTTCAAAGATGATCTTCTCTCCGAAACGCAAAATATACAGGTTGAAAAATAACAGACAGACACCTGCGAGAGAGAAAGAGTTATAAAAAAAACAAAGCAGAATGAGGGTGAACAAAGAAAATGGCACCATAAAAGGCAGCTAGAAAAGAGACGTAATGAGAGGTAAAAGAAAATCAAAGACCTCTGTATTGTAATGTAGGTTATTTACCCTATAATCAATAGTTGACATCCTATTAACGTTTAATGTGAACCTCCGGTAGATGGCAGAAATTGGAGATAGCACAGAGGATTCCCCAGCGCTTGATCATTAAGCAGAGATGTGCTTCTCGCTTCTAGAATTATTAATTAAAAAAGGGAAATAGATTTAAATGCTAGTTTCTATCCCGCAGTCTATAAAAGTGCAGCGCCGATTTCTCAGAGGAGGCCAAAGAGAGAATTTAGGATTATAAATTAATCACCAGTACAAAAATAAAACTAAATAAATATTACAACAGCAAAAAACAGGCTATCTGCCTCCATGTTAACGTGACAGATTACCTTGTAAATGTTAATAATGACCACCTTTTATGTTATTTCGTCCCACCCACTTTAGGTGTCTTTAACTATGTACTTAAAGTGGGTCAGAATATTTAAATTGAAATAATATTCAACATTTTGTTACAGGATTTTCTACATTCGAAGGAAAAGGTCAATATCACTATTAGCTAATGGCACAGCTTACCCCCAAACTATCTTTTACACTTCACCCCACAGTTAAGTGGACGGCAGTGGCTCAGTGGTTCATGTAGATTGTCTACAAACCGGAAGGTTGGTGGTTCAATCCCCGGTTCCACCTGACCAAGTGTCGAGGTGTCCATGAGCAAGACACCTAACCCCAGCTGCTCCCAACGAGCTGGATGGCGCCTTGCACGGCTGACACCGCCGTCGGTGTATGAATGAGTGAGTGAATGGGTGAATGTGAGGCAAATTTCCTCTGACATGCAAAAGCAGTTTTAGCATTGAAAAAAAGCTTTTACTCAATCACAGGCAGCTGTGATGGGAATGATGGGAATCTATGGTGACACTAACACAGTCTCATCCCAAGACGTCAACTAACTGACGCTTTTGACCATACGTCAACATCCGACGTTTTAGGGTACCCTTTAACGTCAGTTAGATGACGATCCTGGGGCGTCATGCAACTGACGCTTTACCTTTAACGTCAGTTAGATGACGCGGGTAGGTTTAGGTCTGGGGTAGGGTTAGGATTAGATAACGTCATCTAACTGATGTTAAAGGGTACCCTAAAACGTCGGATGTTGACGTATGGTCAAAAGCGTCAGTTGTTTGACATCTTGGGATGAGACTGCGCTGGTGACACGACAACAATTCTGCACAGTTTGCTAGATTTAGGGGAGGCGACACATCTTACCCCACTCCCCTTTGCCTTTTTATTTTTCCTTCTGTCTAGGGAATAAATCGCAATCTAGTTCTGGGTGAGACGCCGCAGTGTGATTCATTCGTAAACTGGATCACTCTACAAAGAGACTTTAAATGAGAGGAGTCACATATGAAAGAGAATTGTAAAAACTAAATGCAGTCGGGACTTGTGAATATATTATGACGAGAGTCACAGTATTTGGAAAGCCAAGTTTTTGCAATAGATCTCCTATCTCCCTCATCATCTCCATTCTCCTTCATTTACTTTGAAAACTAAGCACCATCGTTCTCCTGCATTAATAAGTTTCCGTTGTTCTCTCTCACTTTTCACTTCCTCTCCAAGTGAAAGTGAATAAGGGGGGAAAAGGGTTCAGAGCAGAAGAAACATTCTACTTTAATTTATAGCTTCCTCCACAGTGGTGGAACACGCCTGACTACAGCGCTCACTGGCGTTTATGATGTATAAAATTAAATTACACAGGAACACCAGCACACACAAAACCCAACACCTTCTTTCCGTCTTCACTTCGATACCTTTTAAAAGGTGTCTTATTATTGCAATGGATTATTAAAGCCTACTCTCGCTCTCTCACATACACATTCACTAACCGTGGATGTTCATACAGAAGTCAAAATTCATTACCAAGTCTTACTTATTTCAACAAAGTTGATATGCGTTGTAGCAAAATCTGCCATATAGTGTAGGCCTATACAGTGTTTATTAAGCTTTGATTATAAGGTGACTAATGAATGGAACGCATATAAAGTTGGTTAAAAGACCAAACAACTGGATGACCTACAACTACATGATGCCAAAACGTCCTTCCACACAGTGCAGCAACAGTTTTCAATATCTTTCAGTTTTTTTTACTCACTACTATGAGACCTTCTGGCAGGGTGAAATCTCAAACCACAATCTAATAAAAAGAACTATGATGGATCGTAAATATTTTTGATTGGGTGACCACAGGACAGGGAAGCCCCACAGGTCTCCGAGACTCAGCGCCAAGTAATATACCAAAACATCAATTGACAGCTTGTATTGATGAATGTTTGCACACACCAAGTCTGAGCTGTGATTTGAGAAAGACTGAAAAGCAAGATCCCATCTTCAGCATTATGTCATTTTATTAGGGCTGACAAAATATTAACTTATTTAACACAGTAAATGCGTTTACTTTATTTGACAGAAGAAGATATTGCAATTTTGTTGAGAGTGTTTATATGTTATAACATTTATATACATATATTGAACATAAAATGAAGCTAGCATTAAAGTTAGCTAATTTACATTTGGTCTAAAACTAGCAAGTAATAAAACAAAACTGCTCATATAATATTCAGTTGGACCTCGCTTGACGATCAACATTTGATAAATGTTAAGCACCATTTTTTAAGATTACCATGCTCCATTTCATGGGACACTGTTGTTTCATTCTGTTCATTGTTGGTGATGAGAAAAGCCCTTTTGACAGCTAATTTATTTTTTAATCTAAACTGGACTTTTAAAAGCGCAGTATTTCTAATTAAAGACGTGCTACACTGAAAGAAAGAAACGTGTAAAGTACACTCACATGAAATGAAGACTTCTGTCATATCAGCAACCTAGAAAAAACGGTTTTTCTCTTCCTTCTATCATGGTGGCCACCATGTTAAAATCACATGGCTAGCGGAATTCTTCTCATTTTATAATTGGTATCCCCTTTTCGGTTACAGAACAAAGTCAGCTAAACATTACAAACAAAAAATTACTTTGTGCACCTTTGCATGGCTGAATTGAATTATTATCAGAGCTCAACAGGTATGAAATATCAGCTACGAGCAAATCAAAGGCTCATTTCATTCCAAGTGATATCAATAAAATATTTTTTGTTACATATAATGCTGTTGTCATTGATTGAAAAGGAATTAAAAGTGTATAAGCATAGTGGTTGTCAAACGTTTCATGCCAAGTACCACCTCTGATCAAATGAAAACCTCCACATAGTCACAACAATACTCATTCTTTAATTGTATTAAAGGCAGGGTAGGCGATTTGTTCCAGAAACAGTTGTTGTTATGCTGGTTGAAACTTTTGCTAGCCGTTCCGAAAATTAGGGTAGGCAATTTTCAGAACAATTCATTTTAAAAGGAATAGTCCACCTAAAAAATAAAGTTTCCGTTCGCACTGACTTTCCATGAATGGACAAACAATACAATGTAAGTCAATGGGAAACAAAACTGTTTGGTTACCAACATTCTTCAAAATATTTTCTTTCATGCTCCAATAAGAAAGAAATTATACAGGTTTGGAAAAACATGAGGGTGAACAAATAATGACAATTTTTGGTGGACTATCCCTTTAAAGATTGTGAACATATAACATTTATTGATTAATAATAATTTTCCTGTAGTTAAGATAAATCTGTTGCTATCTGACTAACCCTTGTCAGCATCTGGTTAAGACACATATTAGAGGCATAAAACATTGAAAATGGTAAATAATTAATGATAATAAATAAAATGTTGTACCCTTGTCGTGGTAAGCCAGTGTTTTGATCTGTTCTTTGTCGTCTGTGATGAGAAAATCCTTTTTTAACAGCATATTTACTTGTAAGTGAAATCAGGTGATAATTGTATATGTGCAGTATTCTTTGTAAAACATAAAAATAATTTGTGATAGTAATTAAAACAAAAACACAGACAAACAAAAAATAAAATAAGAAAATAAAATAAAGGTAATTTCAGTGCACATTCCTCAAAAGGAGATGATTAATTACAATAGAAAAAAAATCATTGTGGTTATTTTAATCTTCTGGCATCCCTGATAAACTATTTCACATTAAAAGACCATTGGTGATTTACAAGACATGTTGTCCTCATGACACTTAGCGTGGGTGGATTGCAAAGGTGGCTTTGGGCCATAATGTCTAAGGTGTGAAGTAGACATCCCATGTCATGCACTGCTGCTGTAAAGGCAAGGGATAAGCTCTCATCTGGCAAAACCCTGTCTGATTAACACCCTGTCTTATCCCGTCACCCTCCCCACCCCTCCTCCATCTCTCCTCATCTCGCTTACCGCAGGCCACTTCCCTGCCACTTCTTCAAAAATCTGCTGAGTAATTCTCCCTCCCTCCGGTGCCCAGTTGGAGAGTAAAACAGAGAGAATGTGAAAGAGACAGAGAGACAGTAAGCGAGAGAAAAAGAGAGATCGAAGAGGGAGGGGTGGATAAGGAGCGGACGGCGCTGACGTTACCCTTCTCGCAGGACTTGTCCGTAAATGAACTCATTTTTCATCCTGCCTCCGCCGTTAATGACTGGCACTTTCCTCACGCAGAGCGCGGGCCTCTGAAGAGCGGCCCAAGTGACAGAGCTCCATTCATCTTCACGTGACGGGAGCACAGGGCCACAGGACACAACGCCACGCCATGCGGCCAGACACACGCTCACATGGGTCTGGACACGGACCCGGCGTAGGACCGCGGGGACAGTTGGACAGGAGAGGCACGGGACGACTGGCAGGGATGCTATCGCTGAGTGCAGCTGCACCAAAAACAAGAGAAAGTCTGTCCAGGCGGCTGCCACTCCCTGTTTTTTCAGCAGTCGTTCATGCTCTTATAGAGCAGAAATGCTAGAATAGTGTCAAGATTAGGGTCGTCTCGCCTAGTGTTGTCGACTAGTTTGACATTTTTTGTCATTTTTGATTTACATTAAGCACCAGTGCTTTGATGGTAACTTCTCAGAGAAGATTTTAGCGTGCAGCGACAGCGACCCCTTTTCCGCGCTGAGCTCATTGTCTTTTGACTTCCGGTCTGTATTTTCACAGCGATCTTGCCTAGTTATGAATGAACGGCTCGTTAAAAAAAAATTCCCAAGGTCCATTTGTTAAGACATATGCTTTACAATGCTTATCATAAACATTACAATGCTCATGATAACTTTCGTTAACTCTACAATAAGTAAATCAACTTCACCAGCTAATTACTCCTGGACAGCGATGCCATAGAAATATACTGAGCGACCGCAAAAACGGAAGTTCAAAGACAATATTCTAAAGATGGCGGCGCCCTCGTTTCTCTGGTGCATAAGGTCTATAAAACTGCTAAATTCATCCTCCCTTAATGCCGGGTTCCAATAAGTTTGTCTGTTACGATTTTGACACCGTGTTCAGACTACACCGTGCTTCCTGACCAATCATCGCTTGCCGTCTTTAACGCTGCGCATGATGTCATCGAGAAGGCGGAATAGGGACTGACTTCTGAAAACAAGAGCGTAAACAAACAATGGCTACCAAAGCGCTGTGTTTTGTACAGGCTGTCTTGTCATCAGAAAAGTCAAAAAAAGAAAGAAAACCTGACAGTGGACACATGGGCTGTCAATCCTTCAAAGAGAACTTGAGGTAAAATATCCACAGAACTTTCATCCATTGCATAATTCCACTTCAGCAACAATACCATTGTCTCGCTTTCGTTTAGCCACGTTTGAAAGCTCTGTACGAAAAAGCTTCTGTGCTCCTATTGGTCAACGTCACAGATGTGACGAAACCTGTCGTGGAGGACCAAAAAAATTATGCTAGGCTGCATTTAACTCCCCTTTAAGACATACACTCGTAAACTTCCCTAAGCATTTCCTCTCGTGGGAATACGCACCGCCATTTTGAAGTGCGTTCAACTTCATCAAATGGGAGAGAGAAGTTTATTTGGACAGATCCTCGATCCCCCGATTTTGACAGAGGGAGCAAGTCTACTCAATGGGTGCCTCTCATTACTCAAATTGATGCTTCCTCGTTCCCTCGCTCCTCCGTCCTCTAGGCCGTGACCCGCAAACCGATCAAACTCGGCCATCTTGAAGGACATCTCAATTCTCTAATTGCACCGCGAGGAGGCGAGGAACAAGGATTGAGGAAGCTTCCTAAAGAAAGTCATAGGCGAGGATACACAGGTGTACCCTTTCCTCGCATCCTAAGGGAGTGGAGCTATAAGACGCTCGGAAAGGAAGTGAGGAAAGAAAACAAGGATGCACAAATAAGAAATGAGAAGCACCCAATATAAACTTCAGGCAGATCCATCCACAATGCAAAACAATTGTGACGTCACAGCAGATCACGCTTAATTTACCCCCACCCCACACAACTCTTAGTTATTCTGACATACCGCGTAATACTTGTAGCTTCCTCAAGCTGACAGTGATAGTTTATAGTATTGTTATCATTTTCGTTTGTGTAATTTTGTTAGATTTTTCAGTAGGGTCCATCTGCCCCAATGCAGATTCCAAGTGATCAAGGGCTTAAGGGTGCTCCATATAAACACATTTAAAGGGTTCCGCCAGTAGTGGGCACTCGTGCAACGTAAGCAATGGCATAAATCCAAGTGAACTAGACGAAGGGAAGTTAGCTAGGGAAGGGAATACAAAAAAATTTACTTAAATGCAGCCATGGTCTTTCTGTCGGGACGCAAGTATACATTGAATCTATAGACTCTCAAGTACATTTTCTGCACTGACTTTTGAAGAAAATCCGACAGCCTGACCCAGGACATACAGAGTAGAGAAAGTTAATCATCAGTATGTAAATTACTCTTTTTTAAGCAATCACACATTATATAGCATGCCAAAATACTACAGTAGTCAACATTTGAAGTGGATCAAAAAACTTCATCAAAGTTGTCCTAAGACAAGAACGGGTATTGTTCAAAATTCATGTATAACTTTGATGAAAACACTTCAAATGTTGACTACTGTATTTTCATCAAGTATTTTAGCCAAATCATTTACTAAAAATAGGATGATGGGTTCGCCAAAGATGTGAGCCAAGGAGCCTTGCAGGACCTTGATCCCATACGCACCTGCATAACATTAAGCATATTATGAGAAAAATATTAAACATGAATCAATAGAAATACAAAGCTGATGACAACAGAAATGACGATCTTGTTTGAAATATTATTAATAACTATTAGCCTACCAAACTGTAATATCATGTTTTGAGATTTAGTATTGACCCTATCCGAATAAATGTTTCATCCGTCTAACATTTGCAATTATGCATAATTTGAATTCTAAAACATGCTAATGACAAGGTCAACCACTGATCTTATTTTAGACCATCCTTGACTTAAAAGAGCAGACTGAGAGCCTCAAAGACATTGGTAGGTGTGGGAGGGCAACTTGTATTAAGTATGCAAGTGTGCGAGGGAGACAAACATCTCCCACTCTCAAACACAAACTTAATTGTGCCGCCTGTAGGTCCTCAGTATTGTATTACCTATTGGGTGAGTGATGAATCACTGCCATAAAAACAATGTTATTATGGGATGATAATAGCATAGGTCAGGGTTGAGGAACGACAAGAAAAACAGCACGCAATTCTTTAATTTAAAGGTATTGTAGGTAGGAATTTTATAAAAAACTTTTTTCCAAATTTGTTTAAACTTTCTGTATATATCAATGCATAATTAAAATGTAAGTACTCTGATAAAAAGAGTATAAAAATCGAGTGACTCTAGACCGTTTAATCTGCACTAAACACAGCTCATTATTTACATTCGGGACGAAACAAAGGATTGGCTTAGGCGACTGTCACTCTCTCGCAACCATGGCAACCACCCTTTTGCCACACAGGACCTGCCCACTTGCGCGCATCCGTTTGATTTGAGGAATTCAAGAGGCACGGAACCTAGGAATAGCAAAACAATGGCAGAGATTAGAAAGACCAATCAAAATTCACATATGCAGTTCGCGAAGGCAAACCAGGCAAAAAAAGGAAGACAGTAACGTTACTAGAAAAGGTAATGAACAAAAAGTCTTTGGATAAACAACAAAATAAAACGCATGCCAATATCGGCGTGGCTTTCCAGCGATGGCGAGAACTGAGAGACCTCAAGGGGCTGAAAAGTGACGCCTGGATGGCTATATTTCTGCTGGACAGGTAAATCTTTCTTTTTGTATTTTGATCATACATATTTTTTTCTTTATGTTTTCATGAAGCATGTGTCATTAGCACACGTAGCTGCCTAATATAGCTAACATAACATTACTTAGCGATATATATGCCTAGCTCAAGATGATAGCTATAGTGTTGAATTGTGCATAATTTTGCTTTAGATAACTAAATACATGTTTAACAGATAGTAGGCCGATCCGCATCCAGGAACTTTTCTTAGAATTATATTTACCCTCTGTCTGACTCTTTTACCATGTTCACCTGGAAGTTTACCTGCACGGTTTTTTCGCCTTTGTTTTGTTTTTAAACAAAAATCCCTCGACCCCGGATCTGTCCTCGAGCTGACGATGCTGTACTTGTCTCTGGAGTGTAGTCCTCATCAGAGTCAACAATGCTTTCATTATAAACTCTTACATGCAGAACACCATATATGTTATGAATGTTACACGAAATTCATCTTCATCACAGTGTAAATGATGGCAATGGAAAAACGTGTATCATGCAACCTGTTTTTAGCTTTGCCTTATAGATAACTAGCTCGTTAGCGAATCAATAAATATATATTTTAATCTTTACCAATATCAATATGCTACTTGATAGTGAGTACTAAAATACATCTTATTTGTTTATCTTCATAATGATAAAGTTAGATTTTTTATTACATGTGATTCTGACATGATGTCACTACATGCACTGCGCTCCTTCCTCTCCGCTCGTCTCAGGTAAATAATGCGTCTTCAGCTCAGCGGTCGGAGTCGCGCGTTCATGTGTTTTGGAGGCGTGGCTTTGGAAGGAGCCCAGAAGGGAGGGGGTGGAGTGAATGGAAATAATGAGCTGTCTTTAAAACAGTCGTGAGAGGTCTACGGACACTCGATTTTTATACTTTCTTTTTCAGAGTACTTACATTTTAATTATGCATTGATAAATACAGAAAGTTTAAACAAATTTGGAAAAAAGTTTTTTTTATACAATTCCTACCTACAATACCTTTAAGAGCTGCACTCATTATAAGATCACTTGTTTTTTTTTCTTTCCGTTGAGCTCTGATGCCGCACCAGTCTATCCATGCATGTTGACGCAGAACATTTGTTGCCCTTATATCTGTTCCTACAGGAAGCTCATAACCACAGATGACAACAACAAGGGATCGCTGTGCACTAGTAAATTACAGAGGTGAAAGCAATGCTGCATTGTGGACTCACGTCACCATAATAAAACGATGCAGTAATGATGCTCTTTTATCAGTTTCATTGCTGTTTGTGTGCATTTGCTTTGCAAAAGCTTTCTAGCCAAGTATTTTCAGCAGTTCTTATTATCTGAAATTAGTACTAACTTTTCGAGGTGGCTAATTCGTATGAATTCATACGACCTCACTCGTACGAATTTGTGCGATTTTTGCTAAATCGTACATATTTTACGAGTTGCCCAATTCGTATGAATTCGTACGAATGACCTACCCCTGACCCCGCCCCTAAACCTACCCATCACTGGGGTTTAGAATTAGCCACCTTTTACTCACTCGTACAAATTCGTACGAATTGGTCGTGAGATAGCGTTGGATCATTTCACCATGCTCACAATTGCTTGTTCCTAGCTCTGAAGATTCTATAAGAAAACATAAATACAAATATAGATTTCCTAAATATAAATCTAAAATACACACAAAGTATTCATAAAAATAGTTGAAAAAATAAATAAATATATATTTTCTAAATAAATAAATATATATTATTAGACTATTTTGATGTTCATTAAGAATATAGTGCTATGGACTTAATGTGTATAGCATACGTCAGATAATTTGATCTTGAATTGTTTGAGTTCATATTGAGATCTCCAACCTAGACTGCAGATATTGGTAAATGTGTGCATGGTTTAAGACGGTTTCACCATGATTTTGCCAAGAAATGTCCCTGGATCGATATATTTTCGAAAATTCTGTCCAACCCCTACCCCTAAACCTATACCTACCCATAACTTACCCCTAAAATAAGTAGGAAATGATAAGTGAATAACACTCATGTAGAACCACCTAACCCTGGTTGTAAGCCTAAACCTGGCATAAACTGTAAACTTGTCTAGTAGACTGCATTTAGTGTAAAACTGCTTTATATCATGTCTATGTGCTGAATCTAGTGGATAAACGGACATCAGCCCTGTATGAATGTCAAAACGAGAGAGATGAAAGATAGAAAGATAGGAAGAAAGCAGACAGAAGAGGTTGGGATCTACACGACTTTCCACAGCAGATGGAAGCTTCTCAGAGTGACACTCAACAGTGAGGTTACACCTGGAGGAGAGAGACTGGCCACAACTGCACCTGTGGCCATCAGGAACGACCGCTGTCATGCCAGCCGTGCTGGCACCGGTGCCGGTAGGGCAATGCCAACCTGGAGCAGTTATGAGCCAGAGCACATGGCAAACAAATCAACACTGAAATGATGTTTGAAATACATTAACAGCTGTGATAGGGGATATAACACACACACACACACACATGCACTGAGAGTTGAGGTGCAAAACCATTCAGAAAGGGTACACATTACTGATATTTGTTCTTTGAGCACATGTGTGCAATTATGATTAAAGTGGAAAACGTGTATCGCAGTGGATGGGTACTGGTCACGGTGACTCACAGCTGTTCGATGATCAGTCACATCATGCCAGAGAGGCTTTTGAATCATTAAAGTTGTGATACCTATTAACTGAATACAAAACAAAGAAGCTATTAGCTGATATTACCTCAAATATTTTTTAGCGGAAGTGTTTTGACCCCTTATCCTATTCCTAACACAATTTCTGTTCATTATTTGCACTTTATTCTCTTTCAAGTAATGTTATAGGTTCACGGCAAGTTAAACTCTATTGAAACTCCACAGATGCTCATCGATTACCAAAGAAAATAAGACTGATTTTAATTTGTAAAAACAAGGAAAGACTGTGTTCACAGTAATGCACAACTGAAGTCTATGGAAAGGAGATGCATAAATACCCCCAGTTTTGAAAATAATGCCACAAGATTATTTTAAAATGATTAACTTAATGTTATTGATAAAAAAAAAAAAAATTAAATAATAAAATATTAAATAATACACATTATGTTAACATGTTATTATTTATTAATGGTCACACTATTTTATTGGGCCCCTTTAGACATACTGTTCACATACATGTTAACTAACTCTCATTGGAGTGTTAGTAGACTGGTAGGGTTATGGTTAGAATAAGTTGACATGTACTTGCAAAGTATAGTCAGTACAATGTCTGTTGGAGGAGCATCGAAATAAAGTGATAGCAGATATTAAGCAGAAAGTCTACTAAGAGTTTGTTGACATGTTACTTATAGTTACTTAAATTACGTATAGTCTGTAGAATATCAAATCGAAATAAAGTGTTACCTAATATTTTAGTATTAAATATTATTTAATAGTAACCCTAACCCCTTATTCTACTAACCCTTACCATCTACTAATGCTCAACTACAACAGAATGTCTAAAGGCTAACGTTAAAATAAAGTGTTACTCTGACTTTAGCTGAACATTCATTTGTTCTGCTCACATTAGTCCTCTACTGCATGATCTTCACTGGCAGTGCCATCACGTATTCACTTTAATGTATTACTTCTAGGAAGGTCATTTAGTGTTAATGCTCCTAAATTTTGAAATTACACTTCGTAATATAATAACTTTGTTTACCTTTGAGACTCAGCTAAAAACATATCTATTTAATATGTATTTTGGATAATGGGTGTGCAAATGTATTGTAATGTACAATGTAAAGCGACCTTGAGCTACGGAAAGGCGCTATATAAATAAAACTTCTTCTTCTTCTTCTTCTTCTTTTAAACAACAGCCACAATGCATAATTTTTGTTATCACTGTAAAGCTGATTTGAAACAATCTGTATTGTATAAGCGCTACATAAATAAAGGTGACTGGACTCGATAAAATTGCTTACTATCATTGTCTGTGTCAAGTTATAACTACATCACACCAGTAAACGTTTACATAATACACGGAAAAGACCATTGGCCTAAATGGTCTTTTCCGTGTATTATGTATAAGTTACAGGTTTGCTGGTATTTGCAGCTTGAACAACACAATCTGTATGGAAGATAAGCACTTCAACAAAAATAAAACTGCTCATTTCTGCTTTAAAACTTCTGGAAAACTCCATCCCCAATATAAGTGCAATGCTGTAAACATGTTTAAAGGTGTAGTTCACCCAAAAATGAAAATTCTGTCATCATTTACTCAACATCAAATTGTTCCAAACCTGTATGAATGTCTTCTGCTGAACACAAAAGAAGATATTTTGAAGAATGTCGGAAACTTAACAGTTGATGGACCCCATTGACTTCCATAGTAGCCTATTCTTTCCTACTATGGAAGTCAATGGGGTCCATCAACTGTTTGGTCCTTCAAAATATCTTCTTTTGTGTTCAGCAGAAGAAAGAAATTCATACATGTTTGGAACCATTTTCATTTTTGGGTGATCTATCCCTTTAAGTGCAGAATTTTTATGGATCCTTGAAAAAAAGCAAATAAATATGTTCACACCACAAGCGTTTTACAGACAATATCGTTATCGTTTCAATATTACAGCGGTTTTCCTGCACTTTGCCCTTTAGTGCTTATCTAAGAGTTTCCCTTTGCTTGTATTTCCAGTGTGATTTGGAGTGGCTGATCTGTGTTTAGATGGCTGTATCTACACAGAGGACATGCTGCTGACAATCGAGTATATACACCGCCTGACTAAACGGACAAAGTGTACCGAATACTCACAAAGGCGTCCCTCTCAGAACAAAGGACCACATTAATGTAGACAGGAATTGCCATTTGATTTCTTTCAGGTCTCTTTCTCCTCTCGCGGTGGGTCAGATAGGTCCCTGAATAAAAACAGACAAAGGCAGCTTTTCCTCTATTTTGAAAAAGGAAGGGAGAGGAGAGAAAGGTTACAGGCAATGATAACATGTTTAATAAGACAAGGCCACAGCGGCAAGCTCTGTTATCTCACGAAAGACAGCAGAGAGAGAGAGAGAGAGAGAGAGAGAGAGAGAGAGAGAGAGAGAGAGAGAGGAGCCGTATGGTGTGCGTTAACCCCTCCCCACCCCTGCTCCGGTGGCCCAGCCCGTGGTCCACTCCAGAGCCCGGTCAGTCAGAAGCCATTACACCCACTATTAACTCCTGCTCAGCATCATTAAGCATGTAAATTGAAGGGGGACGACGGCTCGGAAAACTTTTTACTGCCGCCTTCCCCCACCCCATCACGCCGTCAGACCTTCTCTCAGAGCCGAGGATCTAAACGAAAGGTGCCCTGATCACTGTCAATCCAATGTTATCCTTAATTTAACTCCATTCCCTCCCTCCGTCTGCTTCGCACCGTGCACGATCTGTTCTTCTATGAGATCTGACCTTCTGCGATAAACACAAATCAAAGCGTCGAGTGCACAAAAAAGTGAAACGTCAGAACATCACGGCCTTTTGAGAACAAATATATTGATTGCGTATACACGCTTGGGTCTCTTTTTTGGTTTGGCATTTACTTGAAAGAAATCTAAGCTTGTCTGGTGCAAAAGGGGCTCGTAAATTCAGCAGAGATAGAAAGGATCGAAATTACCCGGCACTACCTTTTTGAAACATTCTGGTTGGAGTTATGAAATTGGATTTAAATGATGATTGCTTATCAACAGCTTATAGTTAACATTGAGCGTCTTATAAGATATATATATATTAGCTGTCACATTTTTAATAAACTGCCTGAAATATAAAGCAGAAAAACATTAATAAAAATATAGCTCAGCCCTATAGTTGTAAAGTATATATATATATATATATATACACACATACACATATCTGGAAAAATCTTTTATCTGTCAGTTTTGTATTTAACATAACTCATCTCTCTATAGCTTCATCCTTTGGGATTCTGAAGCGTGCTAGTTGGCATTTTGCTATGAGGACATTGACAGCTCTTTTTGAGTGCTATAGGTAATAAAGAAAGGCATTCCTTGTGGTTCAGCTGATGATTTCATAACAGCATATTATTTCATGGCTGTTGTTAATACGTCATAGCTCAAAATTATACAGGTCAAAGGAAAATGCCAACCTATTTATGCTACAGATCTCCATAAATACAGAACATACATCATACAGTCAAGAAATAAGGACTTCATCAACAATGTCTGTACATATTATAAACGTATGGTAATCTGGAAGCAGCTTATCAGCAGGGGAAAAAAAATCGTATTGGCCCATTCTTTCCATTTAGCCTCGTAGATGGAGAGAATACATGCATTTCATGGGACACATCGCCCTCCGTTGGTGGCTGGTGGAAATGTTACATGATGCTGTATGTTTGAAACAACAATGACAAAGATTATGCTGTTTTGTAATGAAGGCTGTTTAAAATACATTTTTCTAATTACTTTTTATAATGGACAATAATAGGCATTTACAGAGGTGAACTTTAGTGGTTGTACAAGTTGGGATTTTATCTTTGTTTTTGTTTTTTTTGTTCTTATCTTATTCTAAAATCACTCTCAATCTTCTTTTCAGCGTTCGTATTATAATTGACTTAATTATTTATGGCTTCATTAAGGCAAATGACCTTTAATATTTCTGTGCATGTTTAATTTTGACGATAAGCAAGACAAACAGAGTTGACTGGAATTGCAGACGAAAGATAAACAGCTTTCAAGGCAACCGCGTAGATAAGTAGCATTTCATTTACTTCACTGACAGGTAGAACTTCCTTTGAGAGAAACTTTTTGAGTAGATAGAAGACAATTGATGTCGGCGGCCCCTCCTTTTACTGATTCTTTAAAAAAAAAAAAAACTTTAATTAAATGGTTTAAATAGCATCTGCTTCATCTTAAAGTAATTTTCACTTCCTAATTAGTTATTAATCATCTGCTTAAACTATACCGAACAATCTCAAGCCCTGTCTTCAACCTTTATTTAGGACTAGTCCACCCTCATGTTGTCCCAAACACAAAAAGAGATGTTAAGTCAAACTCCAGAAAGAACAAAAAAAAGAAAACGCTATAAATGTGGTCCATACAAGTTGTGTACTATATTTTATAAGTCATACAACAGCTTTATGTGAAGAAATTAAATCTTGCCCTTCATGTCAACGTCTGGTCCTCATGTCAATTGCAACATGGCAAGTTTTGAATATGACTTAAATTTTGGTCTGGACCTCACGCCATTGTTTGGATCAATATGACTCCATCTAGATAAATTGCAATCTCCTTATGTTTTCTGTAACCTGATGACACAAACACCTAGTGCTTTTAGCTTCATTGACAAGCAAGTGTAACTTTGACAAGACCATCTGTCTCTGCATGGACAAAAAACGGTTCTCTTTATATCTTTTCACTTGTTTCCCATGACACAAATCAGAATGATAAGACCAAGCAAATCTACAAAAAGTGTTTTGGCACTCCTCAGTCATGCCACTTACAACAGGTGTCACATTTGCAACAACGAGGTGCCAGCCAGATTATTTAGCTCATTGGTTCATTATACAGGGGTGAAATTAAAGGCCTGGCGCAGGTCCTTTCATTCTCTAGCAATTTGGTTGTGGGCCAAAAGAAGCCTAAATTATATTTTGGCAAAATGAGGGTTATTATGCATTACATGCACAGGTTTCAATATCAGATTAATCAGAGATGGACCTGAAAAAATTAATTACCAAATGCATGTTTGCTTGAAAACAACAAGATTAGAAAGCACGGCTGAAGATTTTAATAAAGTGGCACAAAAAGTGCAGTTACAGTAAGTATGACTAACTTAATGCATTACTCTCCTACTAGTCTTTCAACTTCATATTTTAATTTCATTCTCCCCGACTTTTCGGTTTAATTTTGATGTGACTCAGCTAGAAACTTGCTGGTGTTAATTGACGGTGTGTTCGAGCTCAGGCGAGGGCCAGGGGCCAAGAGCAGGACAGGTGGAGGCCTAATCATGCAGAAAATGAGGCCTTTGGTGGAATGGAGGAAGAGAACGGGGAGGAAGAGAGGAGTAGACAGATGAGAGGGTGACACACCTGGGACCTGCCCCGACTGGAACAAAACCAGCTCCACTGCTTCATATCCTCATATTTCGGAGATGAGCCCAGCCCACCAGCATCCAGTCCAATTCCATCCGTCAACTGGCCAGCATCTGACAGAGGCTGATTCAGCTCATTGCACTAAAAAAAAAGCATAAGAGCAACAAGAAACGGAATTATAATTCTTGACAACCAACAAATAATGCAGATCACTTTTGAACTGATTTCATCTTAATCAGCAGATACAGAATTCACTACTAAAGCTTTCGCCAAGAGTTGCAACACGACTTATAAACTAAAACGTTTCAGGGTCGTAACATGACTTAATCCATTTGTTTCTACCCGACCCACAAAGACTGAACATTTCATTTTACAGTATATAATTATAAACAATTTAAAATATTTCACAATTGTGAAAGTGACTACATACCCATACACATTATTTTTTAATAATAAACTTATTTTTTATTTATTATAATTGTTAGTCCCTGTTTTATGTATGGCATTTTTTTTTTCATTTGCTTACAGGCGTAGATTACACGTATAACTCCGCCTATTTCTCTTGTTGAATAATTAACAGGTTTTGTTGTAAATTCACTACTCGAACAAACATGCAATATTTTCAATCTATTTTATTCGTAATGCATTTTATTTTCACAGATATGTTATCAAAGCCCTTCAAATTAGAATACACATGCTAAATGTTAATGCTGAATTTGTATTTTCATGCATCAACAGCCACGATCTGCTTGAATCAGGCAGCGTGGTAACGTGTACATTATGTTTATCATAATTTGGTAACACTTTACAATTAGATAAAAAAGTTTAGACAAACGTTAAGTTCTTTTGAAAAAGCCTAACTAGAAAGCCTAACTAGAAAGGTTTGAAGTAGTTTTAAAAGCTTGAAGTTTGAAGGTTTTCAATTGGAAAGTTTTAGTTTAGTAAGACAGACTTTGTTTAGGCTAGTAAGGAAATGTAATTTTGCCAAAAAAAGAACTTTAATTTTAAGTAAATGTTATTTTTAAATCAGCTTCAGTGTGATATTTAACCATATTATCATGCTTAACACTGATAATTTGAATAATTGTAAAGCGACGATCAGATATCTAAATCAGAGAATATCATATGTTTGGGCAGTTGGATTATTTATTTTTAACAGTGGATTCGGGGGACTCAAAGTGCACCAGATTAATGAATTTATCTTAAAAATGTACAAATTTTTGTACTTTCTTTTTTACATTCATTTACAGAGATTTGGAATAAGTTATCTCAAGTCAACATTAATTTGTAGCATGACAAATGTGTGAAAATGAGATTAAAATAGCTCAAACAAACACTGAGTTGCAGATGTTACAGTAAAATGTGTTGCAACTACCCGCTACTGTTATTCAATGTTATAGACTAATACTATAGCGCTTTCAAAATGACCCTGACCGTCTGCAATCCTGTCACGCTCTGCAATTCCTCAGCAGCTTGTTTAGAGTGTTGTACATGACATCATATTAATCAGAAAACTAAAATTCACACTGGCTATTGGGCTCTATTACATTAGCTGAGAGAGCATGTTTGCAATATGTAGAGAAATATCCTCTAAGATGGCATATGCATTGAGAGAACATCCTTATTGGTGCAGAGATGGAAGTTGACAGTGGTAAATTGGTAATCAGCTTTCTGGATATTGAAAAATTTCTCATTTATCAGGTGGCAATGGTAGAAATCTTTTCACTGCATGTTTGTTAGTGTCTTCCAACCGTGGGTATATGTGCAAGGGGATATTGTATTATCCTGATAAGGTCTCCCTTCACACGCTTGGGATTTTTACAATGAATATGAAAGTATTGATTTTTACAATACATAATATGAAAGAAGATCTTTATCTGTGCAAAAGGCCCGAACGTAAACACACAAGATGACACATTAAGACAAATGTGATAATGTTTTTGGAGTTAATGTATGCATAGTCAACAAAATAAAACCTCACATCTTGGGCTGCCAGGATGAAGGATTAAGAAAAAATGAATGCTATGAAACACTTGTGGGGGGGAAAGAAAAGACTGGAGTTATAAAGGACGACAGAAAGCAAATCAACTTCCTCAGCTGTGGCCATATGTTACCAAGGTGATGTTCCATGAAATCGATCCCAGTCTTAATATCTGCCAGCTCTTGGGCTTCCAGAGTCTTAAGCTGGCTCTTTGCATGCTGATCTGGGCATGGCTGAAAAAGTGAGAGTAGGCGTTACAGGCTACTGAGGAAAGAAAATATGCAGCTCTGGAGGGGTTTTTTTCTTATCCTTATTTTAAGTTGTGTTAGATATACTGATATCTCACTTGAACTGTCTTCAGAAGATCATTTTAAATGTATTTGAAAAAAGTTCCTCCAGTGTTTTTGTAGGAAGAATCATCTGTCACGCTTAATATATCATTGCGATGCACAGAGATAGTCAGAGTATCAGAGTATCTATAGTTCCTGCCTCAGTGTTAAAAAAAACACCCAAACCCAGTTAAAACACATTCTTGAATGTGATCACTTCTATTGTAACAATTGCATAATTTAGCTAGAAAATAGCATTCATTTTAAAACCTTTACAGAGTAAAGGAATGCTTCTTCATTGATTTTTTGTGTTTTACACCTGAATTCTCGATATAAGAAACCAACTCAAACCTCTTTTGATGGACCAAAAATTATCCGAGGAACAAAGAACCCATACAGACTTTTGAAAGTTGTTTAGTTACAGGGGTTATCACGTAATATTGTTGTTATTGTTGTTGTTGTTGTTGTTGTTGTTGTAATATTAATTATCAAATCACATTACTTTTATTTTAAAATAAATAAATACATTTATTATATAATCAATACATATATTATACACTCACCTAAAGAATTATTAGGAACACCATACTAATACTTTGTTTGACCCCCTTTCGCCTTCAGAATTGCCTTAATTCTACGTGGCATTGATTCAACAAGGTGCTGAAAGCATTCTTTAGAAATGTTGGCCCATATTGATAGGATAGCATCTTGCAGTTGATGGAGATTTGTGGGATGCATATCCAGGGCACGAAGCTCCCGTTCCACCACATCCCAAAAATGCTCTATTGGGCTGAGATCTGGTGACTGTGGGGGCCATTTTAGTACGGTGAACTCATTGTCATGTTCAAGATACCAATTTGAAATGATTCGAGCTTTGTGACATGGTGCATTATCCTGCTGGAAGTAGACCATCCCCCACACCATTACACCACCACCACCAGCCTGCACAGTGGTAACAAGGCATGATGGATCCATGTTCTCATTCTGTTTACGCCAAATTCTGACTCTACCATCTAAATGTCTCAACACAAATCGAGACTCATCAGACCAGGCAACATTTTTCCAGTCTTCAACTGTCCAATTTTGGTGAGCTCTTGCAAATTGTAGCCTCTTTTTCCTATTTGTAGTGGAGATGAGTGGTACCCGGTGGGGTCTTCTGCTGTTGTAGCTCATCCGCCTCAAGGTTGTGCGTGTTGTGGCTTCACAAATGCTTTGCTGCATACCTCGGTTGTAACGAGTGGTTATTTCAGTCAAAGTTGCTCTTCTATCAGCTTGAATCAGTCGGCCCATTCTCCTCTGACCTCTAGCATCAACAAGGCATTTTCGCCCACAGGACTGCCGCATACTGGATATTTTTCCCTTTTCACACCATTCTTTGTAAACCCTAGAAATGGTTGTGCGTGAAAATCCCAGTAACTGAGCAGATTGTGAAATACTCAGACCGGCCCGCCTGGCACCAACAACCATGCCACGCTCAAAATTGCTTAAATCACCTTTCTTTCCCATTCTGACATTCAATTTGGAGTTCAGGAGATTCTCTTGACCAGGACCACACCCCTAAATGCATTAAAGTAACTGCCATGTGATTGGTTGATTAGAAAATTGCATTAATGAGAAATTGAACAGGTGTTCCTAATAATCCTTTAGGTGAGTGTATTTATCAAATCAATATTACTGAAAAAAATGAAAATACATAATAGCCTATTCAAATGAAGATTACTTCAAATTAATTGATTAAAAATTATTTATTTTAAAATAAATCAAATTATTATTCTTAAAATAAATATTTCATAATAATACTGTATTTTAAAACAAATAAATAAAAATAAATAATAATAATAATAATTGTTATTATTATTATCAAACATATATATATATATATATATATACACTCACCTAAAGGATTATTAGGAACACCTGTTCAATTTCTCATTAATGCAATTATCTAATCAACCAATCACATGGCAGTTGCTTCAATGCATTTAGGGGTGTGGTCCTGGTCAAGACAATCTCCTGAACTCCAAACTGAATGTCAGAATGGAAAAGAAAGGTGATTTAGGCAATTTTGAGCGTGGCATGGTTGTTGTTGCCAGACGGGCCGGTCTGAGTATTTCACAATCTGCTCAGTTACTGGGATTTTCACGCACAACCATTTCTAGGGTTTACAAAGAATGGTGTGAAAAGGGAAAAACATCCAGTATGCGGCAGTCCTGTGGGCGAAAACGCCTTGTTGATGCTAGAGGTCAGAGGAGAATGGGCCGACTGATTCAAGCTGATAGAAGAGCAACTTTGACTGAAATAACCACTCGTTACAACCGAGGTATGCAGCAAAGCATTTGTGAAGCCACAACACGCACAACCTTGAGGCGGATGGGCTACAACAGCAGAAGACCCCACCGCGTACCACTCATCTCCACTACAAATAGGAAAAAGAGGCTACAATTTGCAAGAGCTCACCAAAATTGGACAGTTGAAGACTGGAAAAATGTTGCCTGGTCTGATGAGTCTCGATTTCTGTTGAGACATTCAGATGGTAGAGTCAGAATTTGGCGTAAACAGAATGAGAACATGGATCCATCATGCCTTGTTACCACTGTGCAGGCTGGTGGTGGTGGTGTAATGGTGTGGGGGATGTTTTCTTGGCACACTTTAGGCCCCTTAGTGTCAATTGGGCATCCTTTAAATGCCACGGCCCACCTGAGCATTGTTTCTGACCATGTCCATCCCTTTATGGCCACCATGTACCCATCCTCTGATGGCTACTTCCAGCAGGATAATGCACCATATCACAAAGCTCAAATCATTTCAAATTGGTATCTTGAACATGACAATGAGTTCACTGTACTAAAATGGCCCCCACAGTCACCAGATCTCAACCCAATAGAGCATCTTTAGGATGTGGTGAAACGGGAGCTTCGTGCCCTGGATGTGCATCCCACAAATCTCCATCAACTGCAAGATGCTATCCTATCAATATGGCCCAACATTTCTAAAGATTGCTTTCAGCACCTTGTTGAATCAATGCCACGTAGAATTAAGGCAGTTCTGAAGGCGAAAGGGGGTCAAACACAGTATTAGTATGGTGTTCCTAATAATCCTTTAGGTGAGTGTATATATATATTTATATAAACATAATATATATGTATTTGATTATATATATATATATATATATATATACATATATAGCCTATATAAAATCAAATACAAATTACTTAAAATAAATTAATTTAAATTGTATTTATTTTTAAATAAATAAATTATTGTTGTTATTATTATTATAAAATCAATATTAAAATCAATCTATTTTAAAATAAATAAATAAATAAATAAATATTATTGTTATTATCATCAAATCAATATTATCCTACTTTAAATTAATTTATTTTGAGATAAATAAAATATAATTATTATTAAAACCTTTTTATTTGTGTGTAGGTTTTTAATGTGCTCATTCTGTACTGTCCTTAGAAACAGAAAACACAACATCTCCTCATTTTGTGTCATCATTACCTTTGAATGTTAACCTGTAACATTTGAAATGATGCAAGTGTGAGAATAAAGTTAGCTTAAAGCACTCTGCATTCACAATACACATAAGTAATAATAAGTATGCTCATGTACCCTTCCCCCACATGAATGATCAGAACGGTCAGTTGGATTACACAGCCTCGGGAAGTTACAGCCTCATTCCTTTATATTGCATCACGCTCAGAGTTGATCAAATTCAGCAGATATCCGACAGTACATCTCATCACAATGCTAATACGAGGAGCTTTTGGATGCAAGTCTGTGGGAGGCATGAGAGACGCTGTCGGGAGGGCCAGGGCCTGGAGACATGCAGACAGCAGGCGAAAAAAGGCCTTTTGTCCCTGTCCCTCTGTTAATCTGAAGACTGTAGAGAAATCCCAAAGGGATTAAATGTGTTACTCCTAAAGTTTTTTTTTTTGCTCTTGCCAGTCTGACTGCAAATTAAAAGATGAGGAGGGGGGAATAGAGAAGAGGGAGGGACTGTTAATTGCTCGCCAATCGATAATTCTATAATTACTTTGTGACAAATGGCTGGCTTGCAGTGCTGGAACTGCTGAGGAAAGGGAGGGTTCAGGTGTCGGTAGGGACGTGTAAAGGGGGTTGGGTACAACCAGAAACGGAAATATTTGCTTTTGTGCCTGCAAGCGCCGTCACTCTGGGCATTGTGACATGGAATTTGTGTCAGGTTTAAACTAGGAAGCGAAAGTCTCCAGGGAGCTTCTGTCTGAGGCTTCAGGGAGAGTGAAAAAGGGAAAGAACTGCAGCAGGCCTGGCTGCATCCCTGATGAAATCACAGGGTGAAAATTCATTCACAATGAGAAACGAGGTGGATTTAAAAGGAATAGTTTACGCAAAAATGAAATTTGTGTCATAATTTACTCACCAACCAGACGTTCCAAAGCTGTATGACTTCTTCAGAGAGTTTTACTGAGCTGTTCCTTGCCATTAGTCCCCACTGGAGCTGAGGCTTTCAGACTTCACAGACGATGCAGAAGCACCATAAGAGTATCATAAACCCGGTCCACATGACATAAACCCTATATTTCCCAATATATGTCTTCTGAAGTCGATAGCTTTGCCAGGAACAGTCTGAAAACTAAAGAACATCAGGGAATCCATGAACTCGTGATAGAAATGCCAAAATAAGTGTATTGAATATAAGTATATTAGTAGAATAGTAGAATAAGCTTATTAGTAGTATAACACAAGTATCTTGGTATATTAAAGTTAAGTTAAAAACTATTAAAATAGAACAGGGTTACATAGAATAGTCTAAATGATTTTATAAAAATAATAACATTTGGCAAAATACAATTCTTTCACAAAACATGAATTTGTTATTTACACATTTATATTTTATGTAAATTCATATTTACTAAAAGGTTAGCATTATGTAAACATCTTCAATGTTTTTGGCCCAGGTTTCCAAAAAAGAAAGACTTTAAAGTTTTTTTTAAGACAACGTTTTTTTGTATATCATCTAAAAGTTACTGTTGTCAACTTTCAAGTATAATAGCATATAGATTACCTCAAAGCTAGCAAAAAAAAAGACAAAAATTGTATGTAATGTTAGAACTATAAAGATTACACATTATATAACTATATAATAACTTTTTGGGGGGGGGGGGGATCTCAGTTTGCTCTTCACTGGTAGAACGTATTTAACTTTAGGTTTAAGATGTATTGGGGGGTTTTATGGACGGATGGATGGATGGATGGATGGATAGATAGATTTTGTGGCTAGATTTTATGGCTGGATGGATGGATAAATAGATCTTGTTTTTCAATCCAGGGCCTTTATTTCTATGTCAAATCACCGGTCAGCTTGCCTTTGAAACCAAATCCATTTTATTGCGTATCACCATTAACCTTGGAGCAACTACATTTATTTACCTTAAAATCCGAACACTGACCTTTGTGCATTGTATCCAAAACCCTGTGTGATTTTTTTTTTGTCTGCCTTATTGCTTTCAGGGTTACATTTCCATTAAAACACCATAGAAACAGAATATATTCGATGCGAAAGCATTTAACTGAATACAAACTCTTTCAACTAACTGATTTGCATTCCTGTAGCTGACTCTTATGCATCTCCTATGTTTCTCAGCAGGTGAAAGAGCTTTTATGTGCCAAAAATCATCTCAATGTCAGATTTTCTGCTATAGCCAACTCTTTTGAAAGAGTCTGAAAACAAGGAAAGACGTCAAATGCAAGATGCCAGCGTGGGCCAATTGATCCTGGACTTCTACAGACTGTTCAGACACCCCCCTCCCTCACAGAGCTGTTTTATTTAGAGCTACAGTGTGTTTGTGCTTAAGTATCACAGGGAACTAATGAAGTGCAGTGGGAGGCAGTCGCACACACTGTGGCATAATAAAGCTCTCATGGACCACCGATCTCCTGACTGCCAGAGAGCTGCAGGAGAGTGGGACAAACCCTTTCTGGAATATATTAGCCATAATCTTACTGCTCAGACAGCAACCATAAACCACAGACTCTGAAGCAGTGACTAAACATTTTGAGAGACTGAATGTTTCTTGCATCAATCAATCAATAATGTGCAGTTATGTTATGTTGTGTATGGGATGTTATTTTAAAGTTTCCACTAAGAGTATATACCCCGTTACAATGTAAATGTTAAGTTAACAAAACCTGCTATTACTTGGTAGATTATATTGGTGTTAGATATTTTTAAGTAATAATAAAGGTTTTCTTGCCAGATTTACATGAAGTCGTTTCAAGTTGGATTTGTTGTGATGCAAAAATGTTATATACAACACATAAGCAACTATATTAGAATAATATTAATACTGAGGTCATTTTACAGTTTCAGTTACCTGCAGGAACGGTCTGATATACAACAATGTCATGGACAACATTGATTATTAAGAAATATCTGACCACTGGATGATGCGATTGACCGATCAGAATCAAGTATTCCAGAGAGTCTTGCGCATTAGTGCCCGCTCACTTTTTTTCATAATTTTTTCCATTCATTTTTCCCATGGGGATTTTTAAAAAGTCTAAGTTAATGCGTTGAACCAAGCCAATATATACATTCTGTTAAACATTATTATTAAAAAAAAAATAGTTGAAATAATACAAACAGGTTGCTTCAACAAAAGCATACGATCTGTCTTTAAAGGTTTATAAGGGGCCGTTTACATGACACTGTTTTCAACTAAAAACGGAAGGTGTTTTGACCATTCATTTACACGACAATGGCGTTTTGGGGGACTGAAAGCGCAAACTTTTGAAAACGTCATGCGTATGAGTATTACGTGTACAGTCTATAGGTGCATAGTTTTTCTTTACAAAGTGACATCGCCAACTACTGACTACGTACAATGCGTTTTTAGCTGTTTTCGCGATATGTGTGAATGTGGATCATTTTGACAACGTTGTTGTCTGTACGTGAAAAGCTCAAAGGAAAAACTTTTCTGGTTTTAGTACATCGAGTCATCGTTAAAAATCTATTTCCCTATGCAGAAAATGAATGGAGTTTTTACTTACAGAACCCTACTGTTGCACTCTATAAGATCCAATAACAACGGATTCATTCAGAATATACTAGCATAATACTCTTATTTCTACCAAATGGCAAAAATAGGAAAAGTAGTAGATTGCTACTAAGTAATTTCATATGTTTCAAGTCCCAGAACACTGTAAAGAAAAAAAGTAAATAAACAAAATAGTAAATATTAAAAGAAAATACTATTTCAGTCTTTGTAGTTCAATATTTCACATTTAAAGGGATAGTTCACTTTGAAATTAATTTTTGGAATGTTTTAGCTTACCTCAAGGGCATCCAAGATGTAGGTGTCTTTGTTTCCGCAGTAGTTTCATTTTTGATATTTTTAGGTCAAACCGGTCTTGTCTGTCAGTCATATAATGCAGGTCTATGGGGTCCTCCTCAAAGAGCATGCACAGAGAAGTCCAAATTAAACATGATTTAATGACTCGTAAATGTAAGTTCACATTGATGGCCTAAGACACAAAACGAGCGGTTTGTGTGAGAAAACGAACAGTATTTATATCGTTTTTACCTCTTGTAACCACAGCCACGTCCAAGTGATCTGAGGGCGCGGGCGCTTCCGTCTGCGCAAGCGCCGGAAGTGATCTCTCGCGCGTGTACGTCACTCATTGTTTACACAGAGGTTTCGGAAGTGTTACCTTTCACTGTGAAGATCTTAACATGTTTACATATACAGGAAATCGCAATGGAAGACGATTTCGATATATCAACAGACAACTTTAAAAAAAAATTCGCAACCGCGCGAGAGATCACTTCCGCCGCTTGCGCAGACCGAAGCGCCCGCACCCTCAGATCACTTGGACGTGGCTGTGGTTACAAGAGGTAAAAACGAAATAAATACTGTTCGTTTTTTCACACAAACCGCTCGTTTCGTGTCTTAGGCCATCAATGTGTACTTACATTTACAAGTGTTAGGGTTCTGCAAGATATGGGACCCAGACGCAAATGAGCAGACAAGGTTTTTATTAACGGGACTGAAGACTTGAAACAGCAGGGAGTGAAGCGTGAATCACAGTAAAAACAGTAGGGCAAGGCAGACGACAACGACAGGCAGGATGGAGGACCACTGAGACTGTCAGCTAGATGGCGATGACTTGAGTGCAATAGAGGCAGCTCTGACGGAAAGACCAGGCAGGAACACTAGGAACATGCAGATTGATGTAGATCTCAGATGTAGCTCCAGTCTTGCCACCAGGTAGAGGCTCACAGAACCAGAGGCTCGACACAGGGGATAGCTGCACCAGTCAGGCAGTTGAGAGTCAGTGGCCAGGGAACTCGGGATACAGGACAGAAACACATAGAACAACATACAAGACGAGAAACACAAGACAAGACAAGATTAGGCAACAATAAAGAGAAGCAAAACTAAACTGATAAGATCAATGAAAAGAGAAACAAAAAGTAGAGAAATAAATATATAGAAAGCAAACTAATGAAAACTACTAAGACAAAAAACTGGAGTAGCTAAAGAGAAAACTTCCACTTGACAGTGAAAATAAAAACTAAAAATATAATTCTAAACAAAAGAGAACTCCAACTAGATTACCAAGCACAAGTGCTAAAACTTAAGCAAAACAAAAGAGTAACAATGATAACAAAGCAGCGTAAACACTAGGATAATTTCAAGATCACAAACTAGAAAACACTGCAATGTGCATACTCACAACACACAACGAACCAGCAAAGACATGAGGGAAAGAGGCACAATATGAAGGGACCAGAGCACATGAGGATCAGGTGAGCACAATTAATGAAACGAGGACAAGACGTGGACTAAACAAGGGGGCGTGGTAACGAGAAACAAGGAGGCAGGACATGAGGAGCACATGGCAAACACAGACCAAGACAGAGCCATGTGCTCAAACACAAGACAAACACAGAAACATGAAACCACAACAAAACAGACAAGGCTGCCAGGGCAAAACCTTGACAGTACCCCCCCTCTAATGGACGCCTCCAGGCGTCCACACTGGGCAAAGGGGGTACCAACAGGGAGGGCGGGCGAGGAACAAAACTTGGAGTTCCGGGGCTTCCAAGAAACGGAACTGGGAGGGAAGAAAATAATCCAGAGGAATAGTTTGAGGCAAACCAGGGAAATACTGGTTTAGAAAACACATAATGACCAGGTAATACAGAGGGTGGGATGGGAGGGGTAGGGACAGACTTAGTGGTCCTCCTGGGAAGATGAGCTTGCTCAAATGGTCGGGGCTTGAAAATGGCCTTGGTGTCAGAAACAGTCTTGGGGGTGAACTCTGGGGCCATTACAGACCTAGCAGGAAGGGTGCGTGTCAGGGGAATGGACTCAGGACATTCATGAAGGGACCTTGACATGGACTCAGAAACGTCCTTCGTGGCTGGAAGGATATATACTGGACTTGACTCTGGGGTGCCCTCTGGGGCTGCTGAGACGCCTTCAGTGATAGACACTGGACTTGACTCTGGGATGCTCTCTGGGGCTGCTGAGGCGCTTTCAGTGACAGACACTGGAACTTGCTCAGGGGCTGGAGCCGACACTGGAACTTGCTCAGGGGCTGGAGTCGACACTGGAACTTGCTCAGGGGCTGGAGCCGACACTGGAACTTGCTCAGGGGCTGGAGCCACTTGATTTAAGACCTGCCGGACCAAAGCACTAGGGGCCTCTAAAAGTTCATTTGACTTGCCAACACGGGACGTCCTTTTCTTCCACTTCTGAGGGCAAGGCAATTTGTGCTCGACTGCCTCTGGACTGGCATCTTTGTCCAAGACAGATGAAACGAGCTGCTCTGGAACAAACTCTTCTGGGGTGACAGGAATAAGAGGTGGCTCTGGTAAAGTTTCATTGACAGTCTCTGATTCCTTCACTAGGCCAAAGACTACTGGTGAAGTGGGCAGCTTTGGATGTGGTTCCACCAGACTACGTGCTTCTGGGGCCACTGGATATGGGACCATTGGAGTCGGGTCCTCCAGGACCACTGGACTTGTGACCTCCTGACTCTGGTCCTCCAAGACCATAGAGTCTAGAACCTCTTGATCCTGGTCCCCCTGGATCACTGGACTTGGGGTCTCTTGACACAGAACCAATGGGTCTAGGGTCTCCTGACAAGGAGTGTAAAACTGCACGGCATGGGCCGTCCTTGGCTTCAGCTTACGGGGGCACAACAATGCGTGATCGACCGCTTCTAAAGTGACTGCAGCGGCCGTAGCTGCCTCTGACGTGACTGCATTAAACTTGACTGCTGTTAACCTGGCGGGCTCTGGAAGGACTGGAGCGGGCTCTGGAAGGACTGGAGCGGGCTCTGGAAGGACTGGAGCGGGCTCTGGAAGGACTGGAGCGGGCTCTGGAAGGACTGGAGCGGGCTCTGGAAGGACTGGAGCGGGCTCTGGAAGGACTGGAGCGGGCTCTGCAGGCTCTGGAGCGGGCTCTGCAGGCTCTGGGGTGACTGTGACGGTCTCTGCAGGCTCTGGGGTGACTGTGACGGTCTCTGCAGGCTCTGGGGTGACTGTGACGGTCTCTGCAGGCTCTGGGGTGACTGTGACGGTCTCTGCAGGCTCTGGGGTGACTGTGACGGTCTCTGCAGGCTCTGGGGTGACTGTGACGGTCTCTGCAGGCTCTGGGGTGACTGTGACGGTCTCTGCAGGCTCTGGGGTGACTGTGACGGTCTCTGCAGGCTCTGGGGTGACTGTGACGGTCTCTGCAGGCTCTGGGGTGACTGTGACGGTCTCTGCAGGCTCTGGGGTGACTGTGACGGTCTCTGCAGGCTCTGGGGTGACTGTGACGGTCTCTGCAGGCTCTGGGGTGACTGTGACGGTCTCTGCAGGCTCTGGGGTGACTGTGACGGTCTCTGCAGGCTCTGGGGTGACTGTGACGGTCTCTGCAGGCTCTGGGGTGACTGTGACGGTCTCTGCAGGCTCTGGGGTGACTGTGACGGTCTCTGCAGGCTCTGGGGTGACTGTGACGGTCTCTGCAGGCTCTGGGGTGACTGTGACGGTCTCTGCAGGCTCTGGGGTGACTGTGACGGTCTCTGCAGGCTCTGGGGTGACTGTGACGGTCTCTGCAGGCTCTGGGGTGACTGTGACGGTCTCTGCAGGCTCTGGGGTGACTGTGACGGTCTCTGCAGGCTCTGGGGTGACTGTGACGGTCTCTGCAGGCTCTGGGGTGACTGTGACGGTCTCTGCAGGCTCTGGGGTGACTGTGACGGTCTCTGCAGGCTCTGGGGTGACTGTGACGGTCTCTGCAGGCTCTGGGGTGACTGTGACGGTCTCTGCAGGCTCTGGGGTGACTGTGACGGTCTCTGCAGGCTCTGGGGTGACTGTGACGGTCTCTGCAGGCTCTGGGGTGACTGTGACGGTCTCTGCAGGCTCTGGGGTGACTGTGACGGTCTCTGCAGGCTCTGGGGTGACTGTGACGGTCTCTGCAGGCTCTGGGGTGACTGTGACGGTCTCTGCAGGCTCTGGGGTGACTGTGACGGTCTCTGCAGGCTCTGGGGTGACTGTGACGGTCTCTGCAGGCCCTGGGGTGACTGTGACGGTCTCTGCAGGCTCTGGGGTGACTGTGCTAGGAAGGACGGTTTCCACCAAGTCAGTTGCAGAAACTGATGCAGCAGTCCGAGCTGCCCTCTTCCTTCTCAACCTTCGTTTTTCAGTTGGATTAAGAAGAGCTTGACTTGAAGGAGGAAGGGTGAGGTGGTCACTACAGTCAGGCTCTGGTGGTGTCAGGATCTGCCAATCCTTACGGTGATGCAGGTAATTGGAGAAGTTCCAGAAGTCCAGGACTCTTAGTTGTTCCATCTCCCATTGAGGCAAGGAACTATCCAGGCAGTGGTTGAAAGCCACCTTGAGGGCCGCATCATCGTACTCAAGGCCCTTAGCCATAGTCCAGAAGAACTGGGCAAAAGACCGCACATCTCGGCCCTGTTGGCGAAGCGATAACAGCCCCTGCTGGAGTGCCAGTCTCTCTTGGGCAGTTGCAGGGGGAACTATACGGATGCTCATTGCTGGGTCCTGCGCTGGCTGGTTCGTTCTGTTAGGGTTCTGCAAGATATGGGACCCAGACGCAAATGAGCAGACAAGGTTTTTATTAACGGGACTGAAGACTTGAAACAGCAGGGAGTGAAGCGTGAATCACAGTAAAAACAGTAGGGCAAGGCAGACGACAACGACAGGCAGGATGGAGGACCACTGAGACTGTCAGCTAGATGGCGATGACTTGAGTGCAATAGAGGCAGCTCTGACGGAAAGACCAGGCAGGAACACTAGGAACATGCAGATTGATGTAGATCTCAGATGTAGCTCCAGTCTTGCCACCAGGTAGAGGCTCACAGAACCAGAGGCTCGACACAGGGGATAGCTGCACCAGTCAGGCAGCCAGGCAGTTGAGAGTCAGTGGCCAGGGAACTCGGGATACAGGACAGAAACACATAGAACAACATACAAGACGAGAAACACAAGACAAGACTCAAGACAAGACAAGATTAGGCAACAATAAAGATAAGCAAAACTAAACTGATAAGATCAATGAAAAGAGAAACAAAAAGTAGAGAAATAAATATATAGAAAGCAAACTAATGAAAACTACTAAGACAAAAAACTGGAGTAGCTAAAGAGAAAACTTCCACTTGACAGTGAAAATAAAAACTAAAAATATAATTCTAAACAAAAGAGAACTCCAACTAGATTACCAAGCACAAGTGCTAAAACTTAAGCAAAACAAAAGAGTAACAATGATAACAAAGCAGCGTAAACACTAGGATAATTTCAAGATCACAAACTAGAAAACACTGCAATGTGCATACTCACAACACACAACGAACCAGCAAAGACATGAGGGAAAGAGGCACAATATGAAGGGACCAGAGCACATGAGGATCAGGTGAGCACAATTAATGAAACGAGGACAAGACGTGGACTAAACAAGGGGGCGTGGTAACGAGAAACAAGGAGGCAGGACATGAGGAGCACATGGCAAACACAGACCAAGACAGAGCCATGTGCTCAAACACAAGACAAACACAGAAACATGAAACCACAACAAAACAGACAAGGCTGCCAGGGCAAAACCTTGACAACAAGTCAATAAATCATGTTTAATTTGGACTTCTCTGTGCATGCTCTTTGAGGTGGTGACCATAGACCTGCATTATATGACGGACAGACAAGACCGGTTTGACCTAAAAATATCAAAATTGAAACTACTGTGGAAACAAAGACACCTACATCTTGGGGTAAGCTAAAACATACCAAAAATTTATTTCAAAGTGAACTATCCCTTTAATACAACATGTTACTTGCCATTTCTTTGTGATCTTAGTCATCTTTGTCAGTGCTTTGTAGCAATTTCTCAAAGTTTCTAAATAAGTTTCTAAATTTTTTTTCAGTGTATGATCTTTTGGGACAGACGTTGGGAGAGAACATCTTGTGCAACAGTAGCAGCTCTGTGGCCTAAAACCGAAACAAAAGAGCTGCAGTATTAATAGAGAAGTTTACATTGGTAATTTCAAAGGCTTAAGGACACCAAAAATGTTGAAATGAAGGAAGTAACGGAGTATCGGAAAACTGAAAAAGGTTATTTGAGGGCAGAAGGTTCTGTACTTAGTGAAGCAATGATCAAAGACTCTTCCTCTATACTTCTACCAGCGATTCCAGTGACTGAAACTATCTCACTGAGCAAAGAAGCCAGCACTGTAGCTCTAGGCCAGCTCTTGATGGATACTGATTACTGCGAGTGTAAACACTTCCACACTCCCGACATGGTCCCTTTGTATCAAACCGAAGATGGAATGATTATCTCCAATTTTTTCACCACTCCTTTGATCCTAAATTGCGCCACCTTTGGTGCCTTCTGTCCGATTATTGGACATTATTGTATCTCGCCTGTCGTGGCTCCTTTGAAACGTCTTGGTTTGTGTGACATCTTTAGAACTCTAATTCGCTTCCTCCAGGAAACCTCTGGAGTTGCCGCATGCATTTGGACATCCCTCCATTTTTCTAGCCCCTGTTCTTTCTCTTTTTCACATATATACTTCTCTACGTTTTTTGCTTGTCAAAGTTACTCATGAATAAATTGGTTCTGGCTCAACTTGTTAAAGCGAGCGAGCTGATAAAAGTAGTGATTTTGTTTCTTGCTGAACAAGAGACTAAATATCCTTACAAGTCCTTGTCTGTTTGAATTAATTACCGCATTTACATTAGAATACAGTGTGTGAGAACTGTAGCCAAACAGTAATCAAGAAGTGGAGGTGTTCAGGGTAAACAGGCTAAGGGGTTTCTTTCTGTTGCAAAATCTAATCCAGTTACATTTTGCACACATTACTGCTTCATATCTTGGCAAAGATTGCAAAAAGAAGCGGAAGATTTACGTGCACAATTAAAATGGAAAAGATACAGTGGGGTCCAAAAGTCTGAGAATACTAGTTAAATGTTTCTGGGAAAAAAAAAAAATGTTTTCATAATTTAATACCATTTCTTTTTTCATTAGATATTATATAATGAGTTAAACTAAAAAATTAACATGAATTACACAATTCCTTAGTATCCTACTATATATATATATATATATATATATATATATATATATATATACACACACACACACACACAATATTCTTAGTATTGTAATAACTCATGTTACACAGCATGATTTAAAGGGTTAGTTCACCCAAAAATGAAAATTAAGTCATTAATTACTCACCCCCATGCTGTACCAACCCCATAAGACCTTCGTTCGTCTTCGGAACACAAATGAAGATATTTATGATTAAATCTGAGAGGTTCATGACTGCTACATAGGCTCCCTAAGGGAATGACACTTGACGGCCCAGAAAGTCATTAAAGAAAATGTTTAAATATCCCATGTCGCAACAGTGGCTCAACTATAAGTTTATCAAGCGACGAGAATACTTTTTGTGCGAAAAAATAAACAAAAATAACGACTTTATTCAACTATTCCTTTTCTTCCTTGTAGGCCTGAAACGAGACTTCAAGAGATTTCCACGACGCACGCGCGAGAATTGCGATCTCCTTCAACTACTTCAGTTAAGTTCTCGTGCGTGCGCGTCGTGGAAATCTCTTGAAGTCAGTAATTAATGACTTAATTTTCATTTTTGGGTGAACTAACCCTTTAAGAATGATCTAAAGGGCAATAAATAAACAAAACTTTCTGTGCAAAGGATATTCACAACCTATATTAGTGAACTAGAAATAGTGTACAATCTTAAATATACTTTGATACACTACCGTTTAAAAAATTGTCTCTCAGGATCACCAAGGCTGCATTTATTTAATTGTAAAAACAGTAATATAACTAAATATTATTATAATTGAAAATTACTATTTTCAATTTTATAAATATACTGAAATTAAATGTTAGAGTCTGTATTGGCAAAGCTGAATGCTGAAATGTTGAACGTCTTTACTGTTACTTTTTATCAATTCAAAGCATCCTTGCTGAATAAAAGTATTAATTAAAAAAGAAAGAAAACTTACTGACCCCAAACTTTTGATCGGAAGTGTATGGACCCCCTAAAAGGACATGGTGGCGGAAAAAAATATGAGATGGGAGGAAAAATAATAAGTCAAAGCTTTTGCGTTCTCTCGCAAATATTTTAAAATATATCACAAAACATTTGCGTTCGCTTGAAAAACATTTTGCGTTCCTCCAAGAAACTTTGCGCTCACTCTGAAAAGGTTTTGCATTCCCCCGAAAAATGTTGCTTTCGCTCGCAAAACCTTTGTGTTCCCCCAAGAAACGTTGCGTTTGCTCGGAAAACATTTTGCATTCCCCCAAGAAACTTTGCGTTCGCTCGCAAAACCTTTTGTGTTCCCCACAATAAACTTTGCGTTCACTCTGAAAATGTTTTGCGTTCCCCCAAGAAACTTTGCAATCGCTCGCGAAGACGCAAAGTTTCTCGGCAGAGCGCAAAAGTTTTTGCGAGGGAACCCAAAAGCAATGACAAATTATTTTATCCTCCATCCCATTTTTTTCCTTCACTTGTGTTTTTTTCATTATAAATGTTTCTTTACAGGTTAAAATTTGAATTTGAATGACAGATTTTGTTTCAGACTTTTGAACGGCACTATACATACACAGTCTTAATGCTCATTTCAAGGAACTCACTTCGGTTCCAGGCATCAGTTGTTGACCTTTACGCAGGTCAATATTCCCTGCATAGCTTAACAAGTGGTTGCGGCTGACCTAACTCATTAATGTCAATAGTCTATTCACTTTCCTCCAGGAAAACATAATAAAAAGCAAATGTTGTCTGAAATAACATCTGCCTCCTTTTATGAGACCTCAAAATTATGCAGCTAAAACGTACAGTGCAAATGCAAACCCAACAACCTCAGCACTGTACATGCAGTATATTTAGAACATATGCAAATCAACCTTATCTTCTCCTACCTGGTGTCTTTTCTCTAGCACTCTCCAACTGTAATATACAGATCTGAGTTTCCTATGAAGTTTTAATTGGAGCCCCAAAAGCTTCTTGGTTCCCTACCAGAGTCATTCTGCAATACATCTATGGTGCAACTAATTACTTTTCCAAGCCGACATAATCCCCAAGACAGACTCTCGAGCATTTCTAAAGATATTTATCACCTTTTTGAACTCGCAAATCACAAAGTGTTAGTTCACAGTGCCATGGACAGGTATCATCTAAATATTCAACATCCCTGGAATTAATTGAGGAAGAAAGTAAGTTCTACAAAAAGGTTATTTGGAAGGCTTACTAAAACACGAGCGTGAAAAGTCGACGGGAACACCCGGCATCTCTCAACAGAGAAGTCCTTTGTGCTGTACAATTTCCATGTTCTCATTTATCTTTTGGATACATCTTGCAGACTGACATGACATTAACGAGCAAAAAATTCTCTAAAACTAATTTGAGCCTCAAAGTTATGGGGGGTTTTATGCTAGATTTAGATAATGATGGAAAACCAGTTTTGAGTGGCACATCAAACTTCCCCTGGCTCATTTGTGCTCAGATCAGCACAGAACTCTCATTAAATGGCTTGCGAGCCGCAGACCGGAGTCTTTCATTGGCACGGGCGACCAGCAGACAGCCTGGAAAATAGCTGCTCAGAAACTGAGCGAGTGTTGAATTCTGGCAATACCTACTGTCGGAGTCACTCACTTTAACTCTGGAGATGATATGCTTTGCTCTGACACAAATAATGTGTCTGGATTCACGATGGCATGAATAAAGAAACCCTCTCAATGAGGTTTCAATTCATTTATGAAGTATTTGAATTTTCTATTCGCCCTGATTCAACAACATCAAACATGGCCAGTTAATGTGGACCAAAGCCATTGCAAAGTGCCTTATCAGCTTTTGATGAAAGTAAGTAGTCATTGAACAGACAAGGACAATCCCACTAGATCATTCCATGCTGAAATCAAACCAGCGACTGTGTTTAGCCAGGGCCAATTTCACCACAAGGACATGCACAGTCCCAAATCCTTCACATGCGACCATCTTGTTCTGTGATTTGAAAGACAGAAGACACGCACTACTGTTAAATAGTCTGGGGTCAGTAAAATATTTATTTTAAGAAATGGCCCCCAACCATTTAATCTGTTCCTTCAGAGCCGTTCGAATGTCAACAAACAACGGTGAATTGAAACGTTCAGTTTTACAATAAAACGTTTTTTTAAGACAAATACAACAGAAAATTATGAATGAATTGAACAATTTAGCCTACTACTAATAATAGCCTACTATTCAGAAATTGAATAAAGTGATCAAATGTAAAAAAATAAAAATAAAAACACATTGAATAGTCTTCACTGTATGATTTAAATATACATTGATTCTTATTAAAGTTACTAATGTTATTCCGTGAAGAGCAGTGAATGATTCTCTTGTTTTCTTTTGTTGTTTGATTAACATTAAATGACAAAGACAGCGGCAGGTTTATTAGGCTGCTGTCTAATATACTGACAAGCATTCGATTACTTTCCCAACTGTTTATGTTCACTAAAGACATAACTGAATGCGCTTAAGTTAAAAAGTTACCAAGACGGACATTTTTACAGATTTTAGTCCGTTAAAGCACACGCCCGAAAGCCCAAAGTAGCATGGACTCGTCCGTGTTTCTCTCCATTTCGGATCGCATGGACAGAAAGCCACCTGTTGAACAGCATCTCTTTCGCAGCTCAATGCGCTTTTACACGTGATGTTACATGTTACACGTCGACTGATTTGGATGTTATGTATCGTGACAGCGCACCGCTTTATAGGAAAGGAACGGAGAGCAACATCATGTTTTCATAATCGTTGGAAGATTAAATCAAAAACTAAACTTAAACAAACCCCTCATTCTTGAGAGCAAGGGGGCCCCCTGGTGGTTCGGGAGCCCTACGCAACTTGCGTACTTCGCGTATAGGGAGGACCGGCACTGAGCATAAGGGTCTCCTATCAAAAACCTTTTTTTGATTTTTACTTTTAAACAGTAGATATTTTGAAGAATGTTTTTGTCGATACACTGTTGTTTTGGATCCCATTGACCTTTAGCCTGGCTGCGCCCTCCTACGCACTTCCGCTCAATTTAATTTCCCTTCAGTACTACGTCTGGGATTCTGCGGTGGACTTTGGGTTTCTCCGATCAATTTTTTGTAGGGCCAATCAGCGAACAGAGGGATTGGCTGAGAACGATGACGTCGTGCGTTATTTTGAGTTGTAGTTCAGTAATGGCAGCGGAGAAAGATGCGAGCGAAGCCATTCGGTCCGTTGTAGCAAGGCTGCCGAATATCAAGAAGTTAAAGCCGGAGCAAGAACAATCTTTGCCTAGTTTTGTTTTGGCCATGATAGTGTGGCCCTCCTCCCCATGGGGTTCGACATACTGTACATCACGAGCAAACGTTAGCGATTGGCAGATCCAATAGTTTTAGACTTCAATAGAGTACCCACCTACAAGGAAGTTAACGATTGTCAATGGAGCGGTGCAAGACTCTCTGTACAAATGAAATGTACGAGAGTCTGGTAGAACCAGGCTAATTGACCTTCATAGTATGGCCAAAAATCGTTTAAAAAAATCTTTTTTTGGTGAACTACCCCTATTTTTGTGAAAATCACCTACCATGATACATAACATGAAATGTTAGCAATAAGATGATTGCAACCAAAAAAAATCTAATTTTGAATAGTCGTCAAAGGAGAATAATGCTACTTGCCCCACAGATGATGTGATTATTGCATCAACCAGCAGGGGCCACCTCATCAGCCAAACCTAGACCCCTAAGGCTTGTCTTCACAGGGACCACGGGTGGGAAACGTTCAGGAAAGGAGGGTGAGATGGATTGTGCTCAACACAACTTGGGCAATGTTGCACAATGGGAGAGGAACTGAGCTTGGAGCGGCATGTTCGATATATAATGCAGTCATGGGAACCATAGCGAGATAGATAAGCCTCTGGGTGCAAGGTGCCATCTCAGAGGGTCCGAAAGCAGATGGACAGGGGGTGGGGTGTGCAGGGAGGCCTGGCAGACAGACAGAGAGCTCAGGCTGTCACACACGCAGAGCTAAGTGACAGCCACCAGCGTGCAGGACCAATTGCTACAATATGGCACCTTGGCCTAAGCTATCATGGGCAACCTGGCAGGCCGTTCATCTCTAAGGAGATGTACAGTGAGACAGAACAGTGCCTTTTCTCCATCTTTCCCTTTACACAAAAACATATGCAATCCTACTTGACCTCCAACTCGAACCTCCATTACCAACTGTGAGCACTTATGTATGCTGCACTCTCCCTCACTCAAAAAGCAGTTTTAATTATGTTGAGTGAACAAAAGCAAACTACAACCGATGTTTTCGTAGTGTAGCAGGGGTCTGAGTGAGAGCAGGAAATTGAAAGGTGAATAAATCTATTGAAAACAAACACAAAATTACATAAAATGTATTTAAAAATATTTTCTTTCAATAACCTTAATTCGAGAAAACTTTTCAATGCAATTAAATAAAGCTTTTCGAACAAGAAAAAAAGTTCTAGTCTTGTTGTACGAACTTTGGAAGTTGACACACAAATGTAAACATAATATTTTATTTTAGCAGAATATTAATAAAAAAAACTACAAAATGAAATGGAGAGATGACACGAAGAATGTTAAAAATGCCGTGGTCTTGTATTGCCATCTGAAAGTATCTGTTTATTCTGACACACAGAGGTGGAGGAGTCACCATGGATTTAACTTGTTGGTCCAGCACATCCCTCAGATGCTCAATTGGATTGAGATCTGGGGAATTTGGAGACCAGGCCAACACCTTGAACTCTTCATCATGTTCCTCAAACCATTCCTGAACAATGTGTGCAGTGTGGCACAGTGCATTATCCTGTTGAAAGAGGCCACTTCCACCAGGGAACACCATTGTCATGAAGGGGTGTACCTAGTTTGCAACAATGTTTAGGTAGGTGGCACATGTCAAATTTACATCCACGTGAATGGCCGGACCCAGGGTTTCCCAGCAGAACATTGCCCAGAGCATCACACTCCCTCCACCAGCTTGTCCTCGTCCCACAGTGCATCCTGATTTCACCACAAACAGTGAACAGTGCACACGTACACGGCCGTCCACGTGATGTAAAAGAAAACAGGACTCATTGGAGGAGGTGACCATCTTCCACTGCTCCAAGGTCCAGTTCCAGTCTCCATTGTAAGTCTTTTCGAAGGTAGACAGGGGTCATCATAGGCACTCTGTGGATATGCAGCCCTATACGAAGCAGAGTGCGATGCACTGTGTTGTGACACCTTCCTCCCATTACCATCATAAAAAATGTGTGCAACAGTAGACCTTCTGAATTGGCTCGGACCAGATAGCCTTTGTTGCTCTTTGTGCATCGATTAGCCTTGGGGGTTTTTTTGGTTTGTTTCTCGGACCACTGTTGGTAAAATCTCACCACTGCTGACTGGGAGAAACCCATAAGCCTTACGTTTCAGAGATATTCTGACGCAGTCACCTTGCCATAACAATTTGGTCCTTGTCAAAGTCGCTCAGATCTTTATTCCTGTCAATTTCTCCTGCATCCAACACACTGGTTACGAGAACTAATTGTTTGCTTCCCATCTAATCTACCCAGGCCCTAATACGTGGCCTTGTTAGGAGATGATCAACGATACTCGCTTCACCTGTGACTGGTCAAATGTTTTGGCTCATCAGTGTGTGTGTGTATCTAGTGTCAGAATAAAACAGCTACTTTCAAATGATCAATGGAGAAAGATGATTTTTAAAAACGGATAGTGTATTTACGGCGTCTAGCAGCAGGAGCTAACCAGGCCATGCTAATCAGCCTAACCCTGACCCCTTGGTGATGCATATAAAGTACAGAATGTAAAAACTTCGTATTGAGACCAGAACTTTAATTGTTTCTGAGGGCTTGGATATGGCACAAAAACTGGCAGAGTGCTATTCTAAAGATTAATGGTGGGCAGGTGGAGTCTTACTGGCACTGTGGCGTTGCTTCTGCCTGTTTATTCACCCTCTGCTTTCAACCAATCTCATCCTCTCCAGCATGTCATTCGTTAAATTTACAACCATCCACAGAGCCGGTATGCTAATGAGATTTATCCACAGGCTCTGTGGAGGAAACTCCCACATCTTTAGTTTCAATCCCTCTGACAACCGTCATTCCATCAGCATGCGAGTCCCACCCATTGGCGTTTACCCAAAAATAAACAAGGTGGAGAAAGAGGGAGAGAATCAGACAGATGGTTGCAGGATGGCACGTCATACCTTATGGGGTGGGTACCACTGTCCAACCTGTAATAATCAGTTTGCAGACGAGACAGTCATGTTCGGACTTAATCACCTTCACATACTGGCAAAGCAGGAAAAGGGGCAGTCACAACGTGATCTAGCACGTTCTTATTAGATATAATAATAACAGTGGTGGACAGTAACAAAGTAAATGTAATTCGTTACTGTACTTAAGTAGCTTTTTTGCGTATCTGTACTTTACTCAAGTATTTCAGTTTTGGGAGACTTTTACTTTAACTCCACTACATTTCAAAGTCAAATATCTTACTTTTTACTCTACTACATTTTCAAAATCAGTCGTTCCTTTTTATTTATGAGTGGATAAAAACGTAACTGGTTAAACGAGCCACCAATCACAGTACAGCGCGCACACTTTGTTTTGAACTTGCCTTGGCGGTATCTACTAAGCACGAACCAGAGCCGTTAAATATGAGAGTTGCAAACATAGATGGTTGTTGTGACAGTGATCTCGCCCGCCGCGCGGTCACGTTATTTGTGTTGCTCTCAATAGTTCCAAACAAATCGCGTTAATACGATGCCCGCGTTAATACGAATTCCAAACACTGCGTTAATATGTTTTTGTGTGTAATTTTGGAGGGAAATTGGCTGCTCCCATAACATAGAATATATATATATATATATATATATATATATATATATATATATATATATATATATATATATATATATATTTAATGGCGTTGTGCAGGTTTATGTGAATGTATCATAACATTAATTATTAATAATTTCCACGACGCGCACGCGCGAGAACTTAACTGAAGTAGTTGAAGGAGATCGCAATTCTCGCGCATGCGTCGTGGAAATCTCTTGAAGTCTCGTTTCAGGCCTACAAGGAAGAAAAGGAATAGTCGAATAAAGTCGTTATTTTTGTCTGTTTTTTCGCACAAAAAGTATTCTCGTCGCTTGATAAACTTATAGTTGAGCCACTGTTGCGACATGGAATATTTAAACATTTTCTTTAATGACTTTCTGGGCCGTCAGGATTCATTCCCTTAGGGAGCCTATGGAGGAGAGATCCACCTCTCAGATTTAATCATACATATCTTCATTTGTGTTCCGAAGACGAACGAAGGTCTTACGGGGTTGGTACAGCATGGGGGTGAGTAATTAATGACTTAATTTTCATTTTTGGGTGAACTAACCCTTTAAGTACATTTGAAGGCAAATACTTTTGTACTTTTACTCAAGTGAATGTTTAAAGGCAGCACTTCTACTTTTACTTGAGTAATATTTTACCTTGAGTATCTTTACTTTTACTCAAGTATGGTATGTGTACTTCGTCCACCACTGAATAATAATATAAAAACACAATCTTAGCCATCAGATCGACTGACTCATTCATTAAACTCAGAGTGTTTCCAGAGTGCTTATTAAGGCCTCATCAAATTTTGAGTATGCCCACGGAGGGCGCCATCTCAGTTGAAGGGGGCTGAGAGATGCTCACTCAGTATGCAGGACTGAATTCATTGCTAAGTCTGTAGCCTTTTATTTTGTGGCTTGCCCATCGATCCCCTATGCCGCTGAACCTTTGTTTGGCCTGCAAAGCCTGAGACATAAATCAAGGTCTGGCTACAGAAAGTTTCTCCACAGGAAGTGGAAGAGGGAGTGAACTGCATGGGGCTGTAACTAGGATGGAAACAAAGCAACCACACGCCATTTTGTGGAATAATGCCATCAGCTTTTTATAATGAATATGAAAAACATGCTAGGTGCTCTGACAACATCTAGCGAGAGCTGTGGAATGTTTTTTTGTTTTGGAAACATTCTGGTCATATTTCACTCAAATATAAAAATAAATAATAGTAGTATGATTATTAATAATAATAATAATAATAATAAATGATTTGTAATTGCTTAAAGTTGTATTTTAAAAATGTATTATCATTAAAAATAATTAAAATCTCAGTTAAATGCAAAAAATATCATTCTTATAAGCGTAATAAAGAAAATGACAATGTATATTAAACTTCATGGTTGTATTTGTTGATTTTTTAAATTAAAAAATGACATTAATTTGTGTAAAAACATACTCTAATTAAAATCACTGTTAATAATAATAATAATAAAGTATTAACAGTCTTAAAAACAGGCTTTATGAAATGTGACCTGAAAATGATTTGGTGAGAATTATTTATAAAAAGTGACCTAACGTGCTCCTTTAAGAACAGTTTACCCAAAATTTTTGTCACACTTACGTTGATCTAACTTGTAACGTTGTATCACTTCTGTGGAACACAAAGAGTATAGACATTTTTGAAGACTTTTAACTATGTTAACTATTTTTTTAAATGCAAAAGCCCCAAAAGAGTATCATAAGGTGAACTTGTGTGCTACACACCACTGGGGTACCCACATGATTACTTTCAGGGAGGAACAAACCAAAATTTAACATATGATCCACTGAATAATGACAGAACTATGAACCATTCCTTTAAAAACTTGTGAATTTCTAAATTTTCTGTTCTAACTTTGGATGGCAGGACTACAAACAGCAACAGCAGAAGCAGTACTCACAGAGACACCGCACATTTCCCCATTTGCATTGTTTCATGAGCAACCTAAGGTTTTTATCTCCTGGGCACAATCCACAACACAATTCACCACTGCTGAAACTCCAGGAGCTATAAAATCACCATTATGGCACAAGTTGAGCTGATAGGAAATTCATTTGAGAAGCACATTAAGTTGGAATGGTATGCATGTGTTCCCTCCCCCCGCAACCCCCTTCTTGGTTATCTTCAGCTTTGCTCTGTAGGAAACTCATTAGCTTCTTGGAAATAAAACTCTGGCACACTTTGTCTCCATTTCTGAGAAAATTAATTAGAGAGAACAGACACCATCGCCGATGTGCCAGCCTCTATTCTGACAGTTGCTCCTCCCCCCCCCCCCCCCCCCCACACCCCCCACCCCCCACCCAAGTATCATTATTTCCTGCTGTTGTTGTCGCTTTAGAAATGCTCTATGTGTCTAAGGGATTGCGGTATTGATCCACTCAGACCTGTTAAAAAACTCTGGATTAAATTTGCTCGTCTCTGTGTTTGCTGGTCATGCTTTTAAAAAATACTGTTTACTGTGTGAGGGGAGATGGTATTGCATTTTAGTGTCTTGGTAGTATATTGGGCCATTTACACAACGCGCACGCTCCATCTCTTTAACACAGGCGGGCAGAAAATTACATGGGATATCTTGGATCTTTTGTTTATTTATTTATTTATGGATGTTAACAGAGAAGCTTGCGGCGCTACACAAATTGTGCTACACCTTATCTTTTTGGTCTGTAATATTCCTTACTGGATACTCCAACTCTATCTGTGAATGCAATACATGTTTTTCCCGTATCGTCAAAACCAATCACATTCCCTCCCTCCTCACCGCGTGTGTGCACTTGTTAACAGATAAGGCCAAACTCCTTCACCAAAGGACAATCATAAAAGGAATAACAGTGTCGTCTAAAAAATGCAGATACCATAAAAGTAAGTTCATATTATTAGTAGGGCTATCAATTGAATATGTTCATATAATGTGATTAAGACATGTTCTTGCATTCAAAAACAGAGCACAACAGAATTAAACCGCACTGTTCACAACAATATGCTAGAGAACAATACAAAGCACCCGGCCAAAGACATCTTCTGCATGTGAAAGTATTTTTTTAGAATAATACCATGAGCTTTTTATAATCAATCACAAAATAGGTGTTAGGTGTTCTGATGATATCTTGTGAGAGTTGTGGAAAACCCAAATAAATCAATTACTGGAAAAAAAGTAATTAAAAAATGATTAAATAAACCATTTTGATTTTCTGCATTGCATTGATGTTTCCATTATTTCCAAGACAATTAAAACCGTCAATTAAAAGGTAAATAAATAAAAACTAAATCTAAATATCATTTAATGTTAAACTAAGTTTTAAAGTTAGAATTAGCATATATAATATACATTATCGCCTAAATTTGGGGCTAGAATTGTTGCATTTTTCCAAATATATAGATTGGGATTCACAAAAATGAATGAAATTCACAAATAAATAAAATGAGATTTGCGAATAAAAAAATTATTCACAAATGTGTTTTATGTCACACAAAGAACTTTGCCTGGTATTCATTTGTGAATAGCTTTCTGTGCATTTGTGGATCGCTGCTTGTGCACATGTAGATCACAGCACGCATTTGTGGATTAGCATCAAGAGACGTGCAGACGAATCCACAAATCATTTACTCAAGCCAACTTTGACAAACCTTTTACATGCCTGTTGAGTGTCCTCAGCTTCTCTTTATTGTTGACCTCTTTTCTCACTCTTGATTAAGGGCGGAGTAGGTTATTGAACTCTGGGTAAAACACCAGAGGGACTTGACGCCCTCTTGTAGGAGAGGTGATTGGGAGGTGTTTTTTTCCAGCCGGAGCAGGTCGGGAGGAGCAGCATCTTGGTGATATAAAACATTGATCAGCATTGATTTTGTGTGTCTGCGAGTGCACCGCCCTCTCCATCTCTACTCGCTCGCCTCCTTCTTCCTGTCTTATAGGCTAAGCTATGAAACGATGTTTACTCCACGGTTTCTTAGTGGGCGGCATTTTATCTGAACAGAAGATGGTGGAAAAATCTATACATTAGATAAATAGAAGAAAAAAAATGTAACCTTCTTAGGGAATGAAGGAAGAAGAGGGAACCAGGGACAAAGAGAGGGAAGAAAATAAAACTGGTCCATTTTCTGCCTCGTGCCACAAGGCGTACAAGTGTCCTCTTAGCATCGGTCTGCAATTCATCCTGCAGAATGTATGAGTTCCATCAACACCACCCTAAACAAGACATTAATCAAAACTAGACCTCAACTGAATGTCTACTGCTAAGCACGCAGTGGTTTTCAAGTTGCAGTGGTCTTCTAACGTTGTCTTAAAGTCAACATCAGGAATTGACTGGATTGTGAAAAGAGGAACCAGAGGAGAGGAGGTGTTGATAAAAGATTAGACTTTTTTTTCTAAAACCACAAGGAACCGTGAATATATGTCCTACTGAATTACTTTATAAAGTTAAACTTCATGGTTGTAAAAACTCTTGTATCTGTTCAAATGGACTCTGATGGAGTCTGGCTAGAAGCCCCCAGGGAATTTGAGTTTAAGACCCAGGGTTACAGCCATGCTTTGGCATTCTACAAGCACAGAAAATCTGAAGTTGTATTTCATTTCTCACTCTTGCGTAGCTATTAAATCCTGCGCTCTGGATTTTCTTCTGCAAGTTCAGGCAAAGGTGACGCAATGTTAAGAGATTCAGCGAGGGCATCGGTGCCTTGCCGCAGAGCTCAGGCGCCTGGCCTTAGGGCCCCGACCGCTCGCCAGTGAGGCATGGAGGGCACAGTGCTGAAAATCCCATCAAGCCCGCAGTTCCAGGTCCACGCGCAAGAAAGATGAAGCATGCTAGCTCATCAGGGGACACGGCCAAGCTCTGATGCCTCTCCTCTTCTTGTCCCCCACCCCAAAACTCTCTCCACCTCTCTTTCGCATTCACTTCCCACCACTTCCCTTCAGGGAGAGTGTTGCAAGGCCAACAAGCCGGAACCCCATGCGCTGGCCTCAGGGGCTGTCGCTCGCTTGTTGAATAAAGGAGCTGACTAGCTGATTGATAGACCTGCACCAGTCCATGCCCCTTGCACGTTTCCTGGTTCACTGCCTTAAATAAGAATCCTTTGCCGGGCGGCCCGGTTTCAGCGTTCGTTAAATCTGGTTCTTGATGGATGGCACCAATTTTCTGCCAAACCCGGATGAGCCACCTAAGCATCCCCCTTTCCCTTCTCTGTCTCAGGTAAATCCCCCAGAGCCAGAGTGAACAGGAGTATTCAAAAACGGTATCAATCACACCAAAGGCCACTCTGCCATGGAGCAATGTTTCAATTATACCTCCCGCTCCCTCCCGACTATATCGCCCTGTCCCGACACCCCCGTTGTGCCCTCCGGCCAAAGCTGAGAGCTCTCCGTCTCCTCGGCAACAGGAGCCTCTTTATCTCTTTTAATTCATTTCAGGGTTATTTATAAGCAACTCTATCATCCCCCCAAGGGTTGTACCAACCCCAGAGCTGACAGATGCTGCCAAAGCTAGAGTAAGCCGCTCTTGCCTGCTAGCACACCACTCGGTCCGAAAGGTATCGTCTGGAGCCCACTGGGCCCTGAGCTTTGTCAGTCTGGCGCGATGGGAGACAGACGGGTGAGAAAAGTTAAGCAGGTGCAAGCCCATAGTCTCTGGTGAGTCAGGGTCATTTGTTACCCAGCAAGGACAGACAAGTTCCCCTCAGACACGACTCGGCAGATGGGAGGTCACTCTTGCGAAGGCGGGAAACCTTCAACTGAGAGCGGTTTTAGCAGCCCTGCAATTTTACAAGTCTAACCACATCAAACACAGAAACTGGATAGTGAATCATCAGGATGAACAATTCTGGAATTGACAGCTTATTCAACACAGCTTTTGCACTTAAAGGGACAGTTCACCTAAAAAAATTAAATGTAGTCGGTATTTGCTACCCCTCATTTAGTTTCAAAACCTAAAGATGTTGCTTTTCTCCTGTGGAGCACAAAACAAAAATTAAAGGGATGAAAATTAAATTTGTCACGTCATCATTTACTCTCACGTCGATCTAAAGAAATCAGAGATTATTTCACTCAGTACACTCCACAACAGTCTATTCCACCAAAACTTTGTTTAAATAAGCTTATAAAACAAATCCATATGAATTGAGCAGTTTCATCCTAGTCTTCAGAAGAAACAATCACTTAAAATGAAGGACGAAAGTCTCTTGGGTTTGGAACGTCATGAGTAAATGATGACAGAATTTTCATTTTCAGGTGAACTAACCCTTTACGCAGAAAGTAATTCATTAATAACCTTCTCTGCCTAAGCTCATCTCATTCAAGTGTGTGTACCTTTAAATATGCCAATGAGGCCAAACACAATTGGTTTTTATGCATTTCATAACCAATTGGGAATATCTATTGGGAAGACTCTATCTTTTCCCCACATAAAGCTGGCTTCAAGACTTGGGAAATTAAGCACAAGTCATATGGGCCAGAGTTATGGTACTTTAGTTGAGTTTGACAGCCTCTGGAAAATGGACATACTTCCAAGGATCTCTTTTATGGTCTACAGAAAATAAAGAAAATCATTTTAGTTAAGTTCAATGTGAGGGCAAGTAAATTACAATATTTTAAGTTTTAAGAGCCATGCCTTAATTATAGCATATGGCCAGACTTCGTTCATATTCAAATTGCATCACTAGATCTGTGCCTCTGGTTGTTATGAGAAATTAAATGCTCTCCACCCCACCTTCTGCATCTACCTAAAAATGAATAAAAAGGTATATTTACTTGAAAGATTTATAATCCACCATCGAAAATAAAAATAAAATGTTATCCATTCAGTCAAATGAATTCAGCTTTTACATCAGTGTAATTCTGAATGTCACAAAATTGTATAACTAATTAAACAGTCCGCCATCTTTCTCCATAGCACCCTTGGCTAATCAATGTCACATTCATAAGCACCCATTTATGACATTTTGAAAGTTTCAGCTTGAGAAATTACAGCTAATTTTTCTCAATCTCCTCATTTTTTCAGACACTGATTTTGAGAGGCATCGCAGTTGGTGAACCAGAGTTTTACTTCGGCACAGTTCATAAAGTATGACATTACTCAAGGTCAAGTAGCACTCGGAGCAGCCAAGGTCCTGTTTCCAGCAGTAACCCCCTCCTCCCATTCCTTAGTTTCAAAGCTTAACGTGCTCGTCCATCAGAACAGCTGGGTTCTCAAACATGAATGATCCACTGTGGAGATCCTGCCCATTATCAATCTCATTAAATAGCCCCGTCTTTATGATCTCCTTCCGGCCATGACTATTGATTAAAAATTCAACACTAAATGAAGTTAGATCAATGCAGATTTCATTAAATCATCAACCCTTAACCAGAACTTAAGTTTACCTTTCACACAAGGCCCGACATGCGTCATCGCTCAGGGAACTTGTGGATATGTGATGCTAAATGTGACATGTCTGCCACAAGGAATCTTCCTCTTCGACTGTAAAGCAAGAAAAAGGAAATCTATTAAAAGCATGCTTTTAACCACTCATTAGTATTTCAGAAAGAGTGCATGTATGGAAATGGTTTAGCAGGGCCACAGGTGCTGTAAAGTGTCTCGACACAGAAGTTATCATTGAATGTACCATTCCACCAGATGAGCTTTTTAGATAGTGATACTCAGTTTTCATTAGCTTGAGGATATCATTCATGGCTGCTCATTTCTTTTCTTTGCTATGCACAACCGAATGTTCATTGATTTTGAAATAAAGAAAAAAATTATTGCCACAATTTGGAGATTTCCACTTTTCCCCTCATGAAAAAAACAGCCTGAGGTGGGTTAGCTGCTGTGTCTGCCTGGCCAAGCTAGTTAGACTGGTCTGCTTTGATGGTTTACAAGGTTTTTGGGCACTTTTGCTGCACTCGCAGCAAGACTAGATAACCACTTATACCTAGTTTAAACTGTTGTTTTCAGCACACACTGGCACTTCTAACTCCATATGGCACAAACGCAAAGCACCTAATTAAGACAATATAAAACGTATCACAACCATTTGTTTTCAGTAACTGACATATGCTCAAGAGAAACGTGCTATTCAATTAAATATTATCTAAACAATGAAACAAAACCTAATAGAATGCATAAACAACTATTGGTAAACATTGCACTGACTAGATGTTAACCATCAGAAAAGAAAAATCATTCAAGAGTGTAGCAAATTGAAGTTAAGATGAAACAGAAGTGACCGATCTTTTCTTCCGTATCGGTGGCGTACATCAGAGTCAAATTAATTATTGGAGAAAAAAGAGACTCAGTTCATCGTTGTTGAAAGAAATGGGCAGCCTTTAAGTGACAAAATGATTAGAGAAGTCCGGCATACTGTACGTCACCAGAAAGAAGTCTGAAATTTCACCATATTATTGAGCTATACGACATTGATTAAATTACAAGGTCAAAAATAAAAAATAATAATGCATGATGATGATGAATCACTTACAATTGAACCAATAATCTGCATTTGGAAAATAGATTCATTTTCATTTCAGTAAATACTTAAGAGTATTTTAAGTAAATAGGCTCTTTTGCCTATTCTAGGCAATTTTGATATCATGTTGACTTAAAGGTCAGTTTAGACAAATAGACTAATGGACATGATGTGAAAGCAATTTTGTTTAGGGGGAAAACATGGATATGTAACACAGCAGTTGTCACTCTCAAAACTCTCATATTGTACATACATATATAAATATTGCATATATAAAAGGAGCATAAACCCCCATCTTTGCTTCTCTGATGGCATACAAACTAAAAGTTTTGAAGCCAAAACTGCAGTTGCCAGCCAGCACACAATCTGGTTCCATTCCTTTTCATAAACCACAATACAACAAGTGGACTTTTAGACATCTGATTACTGGTTCCTCCCAGGAAGACTATAGTATGCTATCAGGGGGGGGGGGGGGGGGGGGGGGGGGGGGGGGGGGGTGCACAGCAGATTCACACCTGGGAGCTTGATTCACCCTGGCACAAAAACAGAACAACTGGCGGGGCTCTTCTGCAGATGGGCACGCAGGTGGGCATAAGGCAGGGCAGGGGGCCTCTGCCAGGTTTGTGTCGTCCTTGTAGCTCGGAGTAGGTGCACTTCTTTTTTCCAGTTGATCACATCTGGGCTGAGGTCCACAATGCTATCAAAAAGGGAATCAATGTGAAGCTGTACTGCCCCCTAAAGGAGCTTCATGTAACTGCCTAGAACTAGCAAACACTATATTAAAATATAGGCTATATTTCTCCACGCAAACTTTACGCCTCCAAATACCTTGAACTTAGAGGAGAATTTATACAGCTCCACAGCAAACAAATCCATTTATAGCAGATGAAAAAGATATGAATGCACAGTTGGAGTAAATGTTGAACAGATTTCGTCTAACAGGTCATTCCATCACCAAGCGGTGGAACGAGAGCTTCAATTGGGTCTAAATGAGAACAGCCGCGTTGTTTGTTGTTTTTGGGCACAAGTGCGCTTACTCACAATGTGTCACCATGAGTCATTGAGCTTCTGCTGGTATAAACAACAGCCGAGCAAAAACAAAACTATTTGTCAGTGACGAACGCGATGGCACGTTATCAAAAGCCAAAGCGTATCGCAGACTCCGCCCACTTCGTTAAAATGACCCTCCCACGACGACGACGCGTTAAGCCTAATTTCAAACAATATTAGAACGCTGTCTTTAGACCCAAAAACTATATCATTGTAGACGTGCAAAGCCACAAACAGCATTGATTTCTGAGGAATGGAATACAGACAGCTAATCGATGAGCGTATGTCTTCTGCGCAGGCCGTGAGTGCAAATCAATGTTGGGGAGGCGTCATGACAGGCAAAGCAAACCTGCTCTAAAGCACAGTTAGGGACCTGGTTACCCCCAAAATTTTAGAAGGGGCACATGTTGTCAAAATCACTTTGGTAAAAAAAAAACACGAACACTCACATTGACAACAAATTGCTTATTTTAAGCATTAGACCTTTGATTTAGATCTAACAGATCAAGGGATTAGATCAGTTTCAACATTTAACGAGTCATCAAAATAGGCTATCTGTGTTAAGCATGAGGTTGAAATATGAGGGTGAGTAAATCATGATAGAAATTTCATTTTTGGGTGAACTATCCCAGTAGTAGGTAAACGTTCATGCTGTTAACTACTATTTCACTTTTGTAATGTGCATTTCAAGGGGAAATGGAATATTCAATGCAAGATGATGCAGGGCAGGACTTAATTTTATCCCGAGGCATCATGCACCTGTTTTTTTAGGGGGCAGCTCTGGTTCTCCTGGTTCACCCGGACCCAAGACAAGACGTGACCAGAAGATACAAATACTTTATTAACTTGGCAGTTCTTAAAATTAGTCTTTAGCGGGGTTGTATACTGGTAGTTTTTGTTTAGCAGCAAATTAAGCGGAAGGTGCGACTCGATGGGATTGCTCATTTAAATATGTAAATGTCCGATTCGCATGTCTTTTTTTTAACAATCATGCAACTTAAAGGGATAGTTCATCCAAAAATGTAAATTTTGTCATCACTTACTCACCTTCGAGTTTTCTTGACTCACCCGTTCTTTTGTGTTTTGTTGAACACAAAATAAATAGTTTTAAAGAATGTTGGTAATCAGTTGACGGCACCCATTGACTTCCATAGCAGCCTATAGGAAAAAATACTTTGGAAGTCAATGGCTACCTTCAACTGTCTGGTTACCAACATTCTTCAAAATATCTTCTTTTGTGTTCAACAGAAGAAAGAAACTCATAGCCTACAGGTTTGAAAACACATGAGGGCGAGTAAGTGACAACAATTTTCATTTTTGGGTGACATATCCCTTTAATTATCAAGATAACTTTTTTGGAAGCTGCGTTTAAAATCAACATGGTTTTAAAAAAATCTGAGGGGGCAAGTAGGATTTTTCTTTTATCCATCGGAAATCGATTGAAGCGTGAAAAGTAGTCTCAAATGTATTGGAGATGGGAAAAATGTGATGAGAGGAAAAATTATATTTTAAAGCGTTTGCGTTCTCTCACAAATGTTTTGCATTCCCCTGAGTTCTTTACAATTGAACACAGTTTCTCTGATGAACGCAAAATGTTTGCAAGAGAACACATAATCAGTCAATTTCTTTCCCCCTTATATTATTTTCCTTCGCCATGTCCCTTTAGGGGCTCTGTACAAATGATAGGTAGTCGGATTCAAAGAAATAAGAGTGCTTGGAGACGTCAACTGAAAAGGAAACTTGCTTCAGAGGAGGAGCAAGTTATTATATTTTGATGACATTATGAAGACAACATGTTTCTTCTTTGCACCAATGTATCGTGCACAACAAATCCGGAAACATTCAATAAAAAAGACAGCTTTTTTATAATTATATGTTGAGTCAACTTTATGAAATATGTTTAAATATTGCATTGCATTATCTAAGATATATATAAGCCATAACAGAAAAAAACCCTCTAAATTCTTTTAATGTGGTATTGTGTTGTAAGTCTCGTCCAACGAATGGGCCAAACAGATTACTGTCAGGGCACCCTTGGTCTTTGCCCTTTCCTGCTCATCAAATCACTACTCCACCTCTGTCCCAAACTCAACTAAATGATTTATTGATCCAGGGCAACCTCCATATAACCTGTAAATTACCTCAACACTGTGTCATTATCTATCAATGATGAGCAGGGCCCAAAAAACCAAGAAGATGCCTCTCAGGAGAGACTTCTTTCAATGCTGGACCAAAGTCTGATTCAAACTTTGATCAGGCTTAACCTGCTTTGCAATAATTACTATTCCTGTGAGAGACTAGAGGAGGCTGGAGGTTCAATGAATCCATGGACCCATGACCGCCCTGCCTGAAAGCCTCGTTTGAACTTAGCGAAGAGATGCGGCCCAATCCGCCAGTAAGGAAAATGAAACCGGCACTCATACTGCTCCGTAACCTGTGGACTCCGCAACTAACTAGATCTAAATTATTAGTCACCGTCTTATGTTATCATGGCACACGTACAGCCAAATACAAGCAATTAAAAGAAATACTGAAGCATGTCACAAACAATTCAAATGAAACATCTGATATTGCACTTGATTATACTTGGAAACTTAACGCATTATAATTTGAGTGATAAAGTCAACAAAACCAAACCATAAACATCATTAACTTTTTCATTTACTGTCCACAAATTAGAAACACGATGGAAATCCATACTAAGATACACAGAGGGCTGAGGCTGGCAGAACTAATTGCATAATACCAAATAAAATAAACTAATAATCATTGGAAAGACGAGCCAAAATTGTATCGTATCAGTGCCAAAATCCATCTGCTGCATGTGCTGATAGTCCAGCAACACTATCAAATGGGAAAATAGTGAACTGAATAGAGTGGGTGGCATTATTTCGACCACTGAAGAAGACTGTCTCGCAATTAATGCAGAGGAGAAAGAATTAATAACTCATAACTCTTGAGAGAGGTCAAAAGTTTAATGGTACCATTTTACTTCAATATCAGGCTAATTATATTCAGAGAAAATTACTGAAATAAAACTACAGGATTTTCTTGTCATGCCAACACACTTCACAAGCTTAAAGTGGAGGAATAGAAAAGCAGGTGAACACTGCCCTCCTGTGACACTCTGGAGAACAATACTTTCAGGGCAGCTGGTCAAAAAAAATGTATAATCTGAGAGATGATTACATTTAGCATGGCTTATGACATGAAACTCAAAATAAAATGTAAATTCTGCCCTGTCATGGTTGAAACACACATGCCTGAACTCAAATAAACACTGGTTTAAACAAAAACAAATGCATATGCACAACATAAATAAATACTTTTCACTAACATGTTTTAAAATAAAAAAAACTAGAAGTGTATTAGTCACACACACACACACATTCTATGAGATGTACAAAAAATGCATCTTTGCTTCTGGAAATGTATGTTCATACAATCTGTTTTTATGACAAAAAAACAAACAGAAAAAAAGCATGAAATTCCAGTCTGATGAAAGCTGACAGTGGTTTTGCTCTGGTGAGTTTCTGTAACATCAGCAATCTACAGTCTGACTGGGTCAACCAGGGGCCCACACTGTCAGGGGCCTATCAACAAGATCTCCTCAGGGTAGAATCCACAAGAACATAGTCCCAGCGAAGAAAATTAGCCAAAACAGAGGACATCTCTCTACAAGTAAGTTATTAAAATACCATGAAGCAACACTCTAAACTGTTATTTGACGTACACAAGTTCTGGAAAGGCAGCTGCCATGTGTCTACGTACTCTGCAGCTTCTTTTAGGTCAGACACATTGCTTGACAGATTCATGGTTTCACCGGAGTGGATGAGTGCGCTTTTGCAGTTGTGTGGGAGTGGGAAGAGCTAAAAATAAACTCGAAGGTCGTAGTTTATAGAAAGCTTGCAGTCTGAGTCGATTGCCGGCATGCTGGAAGAGCGTTAAACAAACACAACAAACACAAAGGTGACCCTTGCGCAGCAAAAAAATATAATCTGATAAAGATTAACTGACTAAGCTATTAGCATTGTGCCATTATTGCAAAACTAAAATTTGTCAGCACAACATAATCAGAACAAGATGAGCAGCACACTTTCAATTTAATATAAACAGGAAAACTAACTTATGTGTTTTATGCGGCAGGACACTTTTGTGTAAATGTGGCAGTAATGGAGTAATGCTTGACCAAGGCCTGTTGATGATGTATTTGGCACTACATGATGAAATGGTATAGCAGTAGAGCAAAACAAAAAGACTGCTGGTCATTTCCAATGCTGCCACAGACACCCATTACTCATACAAAATTCTAATGTGATTATTAGTATGGCAGATTATGTGCAGAAAATTCATGCACAGCCTAACTTTACTGTAGTGTATATATATTTGGGTTGTAGCATTGGGAATGCTTGCGGTTAAAAGGCCATACATTAATGTTATATATGCATTTGCAAAATAGCACATTTCAGAGAAATCAATTGATTTCGCTCTGAGGACAACATTAGAAAGTAATTCAAAGTATGCCTTGTAAGATGAAGGCTTTTGTGCAGAAGTTTCCCTTTTTAAAAATGCAGATGAGAGAACATGAAGCATACATTGTGCAAAATTACCCGTCACACCCCCTCAATAAATCCTTAACATCCTTAAAATTGGTTCATTTGGCCACATGCATATCGATGCTTCATTCCTTTAAGGTTTTGTGCTGGTCTTTTGAAGACATTCACTGTTTAAATGCAAGGCACGTATAAGACATTAGCCTCAGATATGTAATGCATGTTTAACTAATGGTGCTAAACAATCATATCCAAGCTGATGAAGAATCATAAATGTGCAACTGGGACCTTGCTTCTTAAATTGTCCTCTTTTACATTGTAGAATTTAAACCCTGGAAAAATAACTTTAGCTAATTCCCTGAAAAGAAAAATCAACTTCAAACACTTTAAATGGAAGACATGCTCAAAACTCCAGATGCTTCCCATAAGTCTCACTGAACCCATTCAAAGTAAGCAATTTCATCAAGATCAACTGGATAATCTGTTAGATGTATTGGCTCTTTGTTGTCATATCGTTCTCCTTTGTAACTTTTCCAGCGTCCGGCTGGTAAGTAGATATCCCTTTCTTGCTTGCCCGGCTCCAGGACTGGTGCCACCATCAGGTCATCTCCTATCAGAAACTGTGAGTCAACTCTATAAGCAGTTTCATCACTGGTGGCAATCCACCATAATGGGCGAATTATGGGGTCCCCGGTGTCCAGAACTTCTCCAGCCAGTTCTATGACCCTGGGAGCCACAAGTGTCTCGTGTAGCTCAGTGAACCGTTGAGCGATAGCCACCACCTCATCATCGTACTCCCATGGAGGAATGGAGAACTGCATGGAGGGCATGAAAGCAGACAGCTCCAGCCACCGAATATAGAGCTCACGGTCTGGTAGCTTGCCGTTTCCATCTGTACGGTTAGGATAGGCATTGCCTCCAATCATGTCTGGCAAGATGAACTGGTAGCCCAGGATGCTGATGGTGAGGACGGTTGGGATCAGGGACTTCAGGCCAAGTTCGTAGCCCCACACGGAGTCCCGGTCGATCAGACGGAAGAAACAGGAGATGTTCTGAGAGCCATAGCCAGACCGGAGCTCAGCACGCTCGTTGAAAGGGATGGCCATTTCGGTGTAGCGGCGAGTGAAGGTGCTTGGGTCAGGGAGGTGGGCTCGGGTTCTGAATTGCCAAGGCAAGTAGTTGGTCTCACCTGCATCCAACTTGAAGGAGGAAATGGCGTATTTGTGGCGTAGAGAACGAAGCTGTGCCGTGAACCAGTTGCGAGCTTCTGGATTGGTAAAATCTAGGATTCCACCGATGCCATTCCACCACTTAACCAAGGCAGGAAGTTGGCCTGTCGGCTCCATCACGAACAGGCCTTTCTGTACACATGGCCCAAAATTAGCCGAATCATAATTCACAAAGGGATGTGTCCACAGGGATACTAGGATGCCATCTGCCTTGAGCTTTTGAAACATGGCAGAAGCATTTGGGAACTTGTGTGTGTCAAACTCAAACTCCCCATACTGACTGGAGTAACGATCATCAAGTTCTAAGTGGCTACAGTTAAAACCATATTTGCGTATGTTCTCTGCATAAGTCAAAAACTTCTCCTGGGTGATGTTAGTCTTGTGTAAAGCCCAGGTCGACCATATTGGGTGCCGGAACATTTCTTTGGCGGGAACTTTGTTAGGTTTGGGGAAGTATCGGCGAACCATGACCTTGTGGATGGAAGTCACATCTGGGCCCACGCAGACTCTGTAACTAAGTTCAGCATACGGAGGTCTTCCAGGTGCAGGTTTGTACGGACTGTCCTGATATCGTGCCTGGAAGTACATGTTTTTTTCTGTATCATTCCAGCCCAGGTGGAAGGGCACAGAGTCATTGATCTTAATGGCAGTTGCATTGGATGAGAGCCAGTAGCGTTCCAGGATGCCACCAAAGTCATGACGATTGGAGTACACGTCACTGGTGACAAAAGGTTTTGGTGCCTGCTGACCCGAGATGGCAATAGGCCAATGCTGAACAGCAGTCTCAGCACCACCATACCAGTATGATTCATTGTAGGACATGGCATGTTCCACTGGTCGATCCGACTCCAACTCTTCCCAACGCACACGGTAACACACCACTGTCTCCTTTGGCTTCACCGTCATAATGAAGAAGTTTACCTTGCCAGCAAATGAACGCGAGCAGCGAAGGATCACATCCTCCTTCGAGCAGGAGTCGAGATCAAGTGTGCCGGACCTGAAATCAGCAAGCATAAATCAGTTTCTTTTAGGTTTATATGCGTCACATTATTTTAAAAAAAGAAGAGCTTTTATAGGTGGAAAAATGTATACTGAATTTAGTCAATAAACTGATTCACAACTGGTTCTGCATTCAGACAGATTGTACAGTGGACACCAAGAGATGACCCAAAATAAAAACAATCATTTATCATACAAAATACCAACAAAAATGTCCCTAAAAACAGCTATATATTATTTGTATAAATGTATTGTTTATTTCATGTTTTGTTTGCATTTGACCAATGACATGTTATTATTATTTTTTTTAGATCTATTGATCGATTAATGTATACAAAAATGCATGAAAAATTGCTTGAAAAATACATTTAAAATCTTTTGAAAACAATGATTACATGCATTGAAGTCGTAAACAAAATATGTTATTACTTTTTACTTGACAGAACATTTTTAAAAATGGTATAAACGCTTTACAAACCCATATGATCCACCAGGAATGCCGTGTCAACTTGGCACGCGTGTATTATTATTATTTTTGTTTTAAGACTTAATGGACACTCTTTTACAACCCACCACACCAGTTGAGAACCACTGTACTACAACATTTCTTTCTGTGAAGATTTTTCTATGGTATCAGAAGAATATAAGCACAATGCATACTGACCTGAAGCCCATCTTCAAGACAATCCCCCCAGCCTGGTTGCGGATGAGAAAGCCATCCTTATTGAGATCAAGCAATTCTGTCTTCAGTAGGTCAGCTTTACGTAGGGAGGCAATATAGTAACACCATGCAGTCACTGCTGCAATCACCAGAACCACACCAATAACTCCAGCCCCCACCAGAGGGCGACTGTTCTTGTTCATCTTCTTGATGGGCACGCCATCCGTGATCGTTCCTCCTGCGCCTCCTGGGACTACTTGGTACATTCTGAGTCTTAGTTTTTTTAATTCACAGTTAAAAAGTTGTATAGATGAAGATTGTTTGATAACCTCAAGGTTAAAATGTTATATGCACTAATATAGATATCATTTGGTAGACTTATGTGAGAAACTGAAGCGGAGAGAACCAAAGTGGATATCTTGCTAAATATGTGCAAAATGGAGTCTTGCATCCATATTTCCTTGTAGAATTTTCCTTTTGTTCATTGTCCTTTATGAGCCTGAGGGGAAAGGAGTGCCAAAGAGTGTCAATGTAAAAGGTTGAAACAAAGTCCAAACAGAAATCTACTTGTCATGCAGATGTAGGAATCACAGTACAAATTCCAGCATTAAGTATTCAGAAAACACTATAGTTTTAGCTTTGATATCACCCTGAATTGGTCTACTGGGAGGTAATGGCATATACAAAAGCAGTTTATTCATGCTGCCAAGGTTTCTCACTGTGGCAGTGTGTGATTTGACTGCACCAGAGGACAACACAAGGGCCTCCGGGTCTGCAGTATGCAACGCCACACCTGCAGAATTTTGAGACTGGCTAAGTGCCACCACACTTGGTTCAAATGAAAAGCACAGTTAACGGACGATGTTTTCTACTGAAGAAAGACCTAGAAGAGCTGAACTGCTAATTCAGATGGTCTCGCATTCTGTTTTTGAGGAATAAGTACAGCACACTGATAAGGTGCAACAGTGGCTGCACACTTTTTCAGTGGCCTTCATTCTGGAAGTGTCTCATTTTGTCAATAGTCACTACATTTGAATTAAATCATTGATATGAATCAGAACATTGCAGCATTTGAAAAATAAAAAGGTTGTACTTGTAATCATGGATTTATACTATACTTATGCCATGAAGCACTGTGAATGATGTAGCCAAATCAAATCACAAATAATGGTACAATATTAGGTTATTCTCTATAAATTATTGATAATAAATATAATGTATTATATATTTGAAGTTTATATATTTGTTTGAGGGTGTAAGGAGACTGACTCAATGTTGTTTGCAATGATCTATGGAAGTGTGCTGTCACTTTTGAGCCTTTTGCTACGAACATTTCCATGGTAAGATTAACTTTAGGCGCCATCTGATTGGCAGATCGCGGGAAGTAGTGTCAGATCTTTTCTTCCATATTGTGACGTACATCTGATTACCAAAAAAGATAAAAATGTGGGACAGGGGCTTTGTATCGGTTGTTGATTGGATTTTGGTATGTGGGCATTGCAATAAAAAGTGGAGGCAGATGAACGTGTGCTTGCAAGGGCACGGGTTTAGCGGACTAAATGATTGGAGAAGTCCTGCATACGTCACCAGAAAGAAGTTGCAGAGAACTGCACCAAAAGAAGCAGTTATAGCATTTTGATTAAAAATTACATGAAAGAATCATGCAGAATAACATCTATACGATGCAAATATCATCAATGTTGCATTTTAAAATCAACTAGTAGGTTGCCTAGTGGCTAGTATAACTAGAATGACTAGTGGCTAGACTAGTATAAGCTGTAGCAACAGTGTTTTAACGGGGATGAAACTGGAAGATGTGATAGTACAAAACTTCCCCTAAAAAACATCAAAAACGATATCAACACTAATAAAATATAATTTAAAGGTGCATTGCACACGTCTCTGAGTTTTTGCAGAACTATGCCCCCTCTGGCAACAAGCGAAACTGCCTTACTGTCTTTGTCTTACGTGGAGTTTGCGTTGGGGTTTGGAATGAACTACAAGCCAGTGTCTTTGAACCCATCTTCTACTTTTGTCGAAAGTTGACTAAGGTTTTGTCGCTCAAGTTGTCTTCGCTGATATGGAGAATGGTGGCGAATACACAAACCTGCCAGACATAGCCAGGTGAGCGTGAACGCGCATGACGTCACGCCCAGTCAGGGATTCCGGCCCGAATCCCTCTCATTTATTTTACTGTACAGGATTATAGAGGCAATCGCAGTGATCAGAGAAGGGCTCATTCAGCCCATCAGGCAATTGTTTAAGCATGTATGGGTTAGAAAAAAAACGGGTATTTTTAACATGAAATGTTGCGCAATGCACCTTTAAAATATTCTCTAAACTAAATAAAAAAATTCATATGATTATACAGAATTATAATCATGGTAGGTTAGGTTGTCTTTCAAAGTGTACACGACGTTGTTGTAAATGTAATTATTCTTGGAGAAAATTGTTTCTTGATTTTTGCTTCTAGAATGATCTGTTCTGCTCTGTTCAGAACTGCTGATAATGCACATTTTCACTGATAACAAGAGGCATGTGATTCTCTGACAACAGTCACTTCAGTTCCCTAAATGAAAGAAGATCTTGCAAAAGATCTTGCTTGACTGAAGAAGAAACAGTGAATATTTGACAACAAATAGAAATGTTTAACAATACTTTGCCAGGCAAATGATTAAATGTAATGGTTAAACACCGCTGAATTGTACAGTGCTGCAGAAGTCTATCTTGACAAAGTAAACATTGGAGGGATAAAGCAATGGTGTACTCTCACACAGCACTCAAATAAACAACATTTTTCTTATTCAGGACATGCGGCAACATGCGGCTTAAAAAAAACGGGTTCTTCGATCTCTTTGCACCCTTAATTTACTCCAAAATTCAGAGACTTTCAAAATATACAAAAATAAATATAAAATAGTTTATATTTAATATAAAAATAAAATTCAATATAAAAATAAAATTCTATATAAAAATAAAATAAAATTTAGAATATAAAAATAAAGAATATAAAAATAAAATTTAAAATATACAGAGACTCAAACAGGGCACTGACTGTACATAGACATATAAATAGGTCAGAGAGTTGTATCAGGTTGTATGATAAGTCAACTTTTACTAAAATAACCACAGCACTATAAACAACAAGAATAATATTGGCTGAGCTGTTAAAGATGTTTGCATGCTCGTTTAATAACTCGGAAAATATGAGAGCTAGCACACAGATTTACATGGGTCAAAGTGTAACACAAGTTCTAAGACATGTAGTAGTGGCCACTACAATAACATTGAAATAGGTCTAAAACTCCTTAAATGGTCACATTATTATAGGAAAACGGAAACAAAAAACGTTTTAACAAAACAGTTCGGTATTTTCACATAAGGGTACATGTGAAACAACTAGAACAGTTCGGTATTTTCACATAAGGGTACATGTGAAACAACAAGACAGGCAGTGGTCGATTTATCAGGCAAAGGGGTGTCGACTGTAAAACACACGCAGGACCTAAATTCGTCGGGTGACAGGACGAATGTGCTATTTAAATGCCTAAACATTTCTAGTTACATGAGATAGCATACTTACCAGCTTGAGTACCGTTGGGTTCGTGTGTTGCTATTACCTCTCTCGAACGATTCAAGACGCTGAACTCCGTGTCTTGTTATGGGAGGAGTTTATTGGGCGACTCGCTGTTCACACAAACTCTGCAACTCTGGGAAATTGAGTTTTACTGAGCGAGTGAGAAAGTGTGAATAGTGGTTTGCTTTTGTCTGGCTGTTAGCTGCTGAACATAGAAGATATAGTTGTTTGTGGGGGGAAAAAACACTTACAATTTGTGAGTGTTTTTATTTATTTATTAGTTTAACATAAAACAACGCTTAGGCCTACTGTTTTCTTTCAATCGATCTCTTACAAAAATGTACAAAACAAATCCTGCCAAAATGCAGTTACTACTTCACTACTTTAAAATTAAAACACTGCTTTGTTTTAATATGTGGATCATCCTTTGATGTGCATATAGGGTGTAAAAACATGTTGCCTATTTATGAAAAAATTTTCTACCACTTAGCCTAGCTAGAATGGGCCCAAAAAAAAAAAAACCTTGACTGATCCAAGCAGGTAGAATGACCAGCCTAACTCAAGAAACGGCTGAAGACTATTTCATAGCCTACTTTAATACTAAAACTTACTTGGCTATTCTAATTTAAAAAGACTAACTGGGTCACACTCACAGCACTTGCCTATTGTTGGCTTATTGCTTTCATTGCTCACCACTTGTAGGCCTAATTGTGTGATCACACCAAACGCGAATTTAATTATTTGCGCGAGTGGATTACATACAAAGTCAATGCAAAGACGCGAATAGACGCATCATTCGCGCCGGGCGTTGCGAATGACGCGAATTGGGCGACGCGTTTGCCGCGAATGTCTTCCGCGCAAGAATGTTCAAGCGTCTAACTAGACGCGATAGACGCGTACTTGACGCTCTAGTCGCGTTCGGTGTGAACACACCACCAGTCGTTTTAGATAAAAGTGTCTTAGACTTCGACTTCTTCATTGTCATTGTAACAGAGTCACAACGAAATTATCTGTGACACAATCCAGTTTGCAGCATATAAAAACAACAATTCCGACAAACGTTAAAATGACAAAGAACAACAAATTTCAATTAATTAGGCTAATCCAATTATATATGTCTGCTAAATGACTGAAGTTCAAGCTTGAATTGTCGAATTTACATTGTATGCACACTATATGGTTACCGTGGTAATGTTTGTAAGGCAAAAAATAACACACTTAAAGGGTTAGTTCACCCAAAAATGAAAATTAAAGGGTTAGTTCACCCAAAAATGAAAATTAAGTCATTAATTACTCACCCCCATGCTGTACCAACCCCGTAAGACCTTCGTTCATCTTCGGAACACAAATGAAGATATTTTTGATTAAATCTGAGAGCTGGATCACTGCTACATAGGCTGCCTAAGGGACTGACACTTGACGGTCCAGAAAGTCATTAAAGAAAATGTTTAAATATTCCATGTGCCTACAGTGGCTCAATTATAAGTTTATCAAGCGACGAGACTACTTTTTGTGCGGAAAAACAAACAAAAATAACGACTTTATTCGACTATTCCTTTTCTTCCTTGTGGGCCTGAGACGAGACTTCAAGAGATTTCCACGACGCATGCGCGAGAACTGAGATGAGGACGTTCTTCTTTGACTCCTTCTTGTTACCGGCTGCTCACCGCTTAGAAGTATTACCGCCACCTACCGTATAAGATGACGTGTTGGAAGCGCAAAACTTTCTGTTTACAAACAGAGGAAGACGCGCGCTGTAGGCTACATGCTTTTCAATTCGACACTTAATGTGCTGTAGGTCTCGCTATATTATATACAATGGTTAAAAAGTCGAAATCAGTAGACATATTTACGAATTGAAACGCGTATGTACAGCGCGCGTCTTCCTCTGCTTGTAAACAGAAAGTTTTGCGCTTCCAACACGTCATCTTATACGGTAGGTGGCGGTAATACTTCTAAGTGGTGAGCAGCCGGTAACAAGAAGGAGTCAAAGAAGAACGTCCTCATCTCAGTTCTCGCGCGTGCGCGTCGTGGAAATCTCTTGAAGTCTCGTCTCAGGCCCACAAGGAAGAAAAGGAATAGTCGAATAAAGTCGTTATTTTTGTTTGTTTTTCCGCACAAAAAGTATTCTCGTCGCTTGATAAACTTATAATTGAGCCACTGTAGGCACATGGAATATTTAAACATTTTCTTTAATGACTTTCTGGACCGTCAAGTGTCAGTCCCTTAGGCAGCCTATGTAGCAGTCATCCACCTCTCAGATTTAATCAAAAATATCTTCATTTGTGTTCCGAAGATGAACGAAGGTCTTACGGGGTTGGTACAGCATGGGGGTGAGTAATTAATGACTTAATTTTCATTTTTGGGTGAACTAACCCTTTAAGTCATTAATTACTCACCCCCATGCTGTCGTAAGGCCTTCGTTCGTCTTCGGAACACAAATGAAGATATTTATGATTAAATCTGAGAGGTGCATGACTGCTACATAGGCTCCCTAAGGGAATGACACTTGACGGCCCAGAAAGTCATTAAAGAAAATGTTTAAAGATTCCATGTCGCAACAGTGGCTCAACTATAAGTTTATCAAGCGACGAGAATACTTTTTGTGCGAAAAAACAAACAAAAATAACGACTTTATTCGACTATTCCTTTTCTTCCTTGTAGGCCTGAAACGAGACTTCGTTTCGTATCTGCCCTTTAATGGGCACATAGACATCATTTATTTGTCATGTTAATGCACAACATCTGAAAATAGCCTACATTTTACAGTCATTTGAATGAAGTTGCACCCAAGCATATCATTTACCAGGCAGGATCTCCAAACATGTAACGTACCTCAATAATACACTGTAAAATGACATTATCAAACTGACAACATTTAATGGAGAGAGAAAAAAAAAAAAATGCACAAACACTGGCTTTTAGTTGTGCTTTGCTTCGGAAACAAACTCTGGGTGGATGATGTAGTGTCCAAGTTTATATGGCTTCACCACATGGAAACAGCTGTGTCCTTCACTGCAAACCAAAACATAGATTTAAGAAGGATAATCTCAGACATTTAAATGCATTGACAACTGAGCCATGTTTATGCTGAAACACATTTACAACTTAGCAGAATGAAAGATTACATTACAATTTTCAAGATTAGGCTACATTGAATTATATGTCTGACAGATCAGTCAGATCAGTGTGTGTGTGTGATAAACCGTGTGTAGGCTATATATATATATATATATATATATATATATATATATATATATATATATATATATAAACAATTGGGAATAAAATACCTGCAATCAGCAGTGGACTTTGGGCGTGATCTTCTGTGATGATGGGTAACCTGGTGTTTGAAGGGTTTTAAAGATGGCATGATGTCCATCTGTTGGTTCCAAGCTGATCTGATACGATCTGTGTCTGAATATTTCCTGAATACAAAAAATAAATGATCCTAAGCCGTACGCAAGATATGAAGATTAGATTACTTATTTGAGGACAAAATCATAGCATGATCTGTTCAGAAATTGATAGTATAGTATTCAGAGAAAAACATAGTTCTTTTAATATCTAAAAAACCGAAACAGCACAAACGAAACTTTTTACAGCACAAACCAGCACAAACCGAGCACAAACGATTGAGCATAGTTTGACGAGGTTTTGCGTTGGATGGGGGGCCAACTTCACGCAGGTCATTGGATTGCATTTTACTTTTAAAGACACACTGCTGTGACACAGGGTAATATCGTGTTTATTCAGATGCATAAAGTCATGAAATAGCATTTAAGTTCAACTAAAAACTATTTTTGCAATGCCCATGCATATCAAATATAATTGCAAAGGTTTTACCCTTGTGTGTTTGTGATTGTTGCATGAGCAAAGTTGGTTTGTTGTGGTTTGAGAAGCCAGGCAGCAGGTGGCAGTGTACAAACTGCAGTGGAGACCTCAGGTGGTTTGGAGTCTCCTTGCGATGAGCTCTGCATCGTCTGTTGGTGTCCTGTCTGCTCGTCTTGAGGGCAATGATAATAGTTTTTCAGTTATAATATATACAAATATATCTTATACATTAGTCTGAAGCTGGTGCTGTGCAACTGATATACTACACTGGTTTGCTCAACCTCAGCTGACACAGATTCCATTGGTATACCTGGATACTGGATAGATATGTGTCTGACTGGAGGTAGAAAAGAGGTTGGAGGAGCCGTCATCTGAAAGTGTTTCCTTGAGCCATATCCTGTCTGCAGCGTTCTTGGCATCAGGAAGTCCTGGGTGGCAAAGGGATTCAGAAACCAACCCTATAAGTGGCACTTAATAGCCTGTAACACTGATCCTCGAGAGGTTAGATTGTTTTGCTAACATAGTGAGAGTCGATCCCAACCTCTGATCCCTGTTCAGTGGTTTGGAAACAGTGTAATCGGAGCCTCCTGTACAAAAGCCCCCTACATGTAGGTTGTTTTGCAGAATCAAGCGGCTACAATGTTCCCAGGCCTGGTGAATTATTAATGATTTGTCAGGTCAGTTAATTGAAAAATGTTGGCTGTTGTTTACAGCACATTTCTTACCCCAATACCGCATTTTAACCCAATTGTTTTGCTTATAACTGTCATTCACACGTCAGCAATAAAATAATGCAAATCAAGAGAATGCAAACAAACGCAACACAAAATCCACACAAAATTCAAGTAAATAATTAATGTAGCACACCAGTGCCTGATTCTCAATTTTCTTGTGGTTTAACAAAAAAAGAATAAGGTGTAAATCTGCTTATCACACATATCTGATATATCTAACCCCTAAAATCTGAATTGAAAGATTTATAACTTCTCTAATCTGATTTTTTTTAAATAATAATTTTAATGCAGACATTAAACTGATCAAAAGTGACAGTAAAGACATTTATGATGCTGTGAAAGATTTTTTATTTTAAATGAATGCTGTTCTTTTGAACTTGTATTCATCATGAAAATAAAAAGGTATTACAGTTTCTACAAAAATATTAAGCAGCAAAATCGTTTTCAACTGTGATAATAATAAGAAATATTTCTTGAGCTCCAAATCAGCATATTAGAACTATATTAGATGGATCATGTGACACTGAAGACTGGAAACATGGCTGCTGAAAATTCAGCTTTATCATCACAGAAATACATTTTTAAATACAGGTGAAACTCGAAAAATTTGAATATCGTGCAAAAGTTCATTCATTTTCAGTAATTCATCTTAAAAGGTAAAACTAATATATTATATAGACTCATTACATTCAAAGTGAGATATTTCAAGCCTTAATTTGTTATAATTTTGATCATTATGGCTTACAGCTTATGAAAACCTTTTCATAATATTCTAATTTTTAATTTGGGGTTTCCATAAGCTGTAAACCATAATCATCAAAATTATAACAAATAAAGGCTTGAAATATATCATGTAATGAGTCTATATAATATATTACTTTCACCTTTAAGCTGAACTACTAAAAAAATTAATGAACTTTTGCACGATATTCAAATTTTTCGAGTTTCACCTGTATATAAAAATATAAAACTTTTAAATTGTAATAATATTTCTCGAAATTACTGTTTTTACTGCATTTTTGATCAGATAAATGCAGCAATGGTGAGCAAAAGTCACTTCTTTCAAAAACATTCAAAAACAAAAAAGTATTTTTTTTCCTGAATTTGGCAAATTAAAAAAACACTGAAATGTTTTAAAATGAGACCATTTAAGAAATGCTGGCGATCGTGCTATGATTGTCCAGGAAGCTCTTACCGGCCGTGGATGAGGATTGTTCCTGCGATATGCAGAGGACGGCCTGGGCCGGGTGGGTTTGACCCGAGCTGGGTAACTGAACTCCTCTGAGTAGGTGCTGCAGAAGTGTAGCTGAGGACCCATTTCCTCTGTGTACAGTAAGAGTGTGTCTGCAGCTCCTCGACTGCTGTCAACCAGACCTCACCCCCTCCCTCTCTTCAGCACCTCTGCTCTTGTGCGGCCATGCATCTCTTCCTGTACCCTAAATAATTTCATCTTTCCATGAAAAGTATTCAAATAAGTTGCCTAAAAAAAAGAGAACATTTTCTCATTGTTTACTCATACCCTAGGTTTGAAACTACATACAATTGAGTTAACAAAATGTATCACTCTGCCCCTTTTCTATCTACACATTTTGGATCTCACTGGATTACTTTGAGATCAAACTAAAGGTTACAATCACATTTGAAATTGTAGTACACACAAAGCACATCTTAAGCAATCATATGTGATGTCATTCTGGTATTCTGGCCCGGTTCGGTATTAGACGCTCCACTGAAGAGAGCAAAAGAGAGCTGGCAATTGGATAATCTGCATTGGCATCCGTCTGTCACCAGGATTGAGCTGCCCTTGTTTTTTATTTCCCCCTCGGCCAGTGATCAATAATTCAAGCCTTAGATCCTGTGTGTCTTTTGTGGCCCCTGTTCAGCGGGGCCAGGCTGAGAGTTAAACAGGTGAGGAGAGATCTGTTTATCGGACTGGACAAATGCCTGAAATAGAGCTGGAAAGTGATACTTTTAGTACCTATTATAAGAATAAAAAGAACTAAAAATGTTGAAATCTTTTGGGAAAAAAAAGAAGAAATCTACAGGAATTTATCATTTATTTAGAATGTGATACATTTTGCTAAAAATTGTGATATTGTGAAATAATATTGCAATTTAAAATAGCTGTTTTCTATTTTTTTTTTTTATTCTAAAATTTTAAAAGCTGTATTTTCAGCATCACTACTCCAGTCTTCAGTGTCACATGATCCTTCAGAAATCAGTCTAATAAACTGATTTGATGCTCAAGAAAGATTTCTTCTCATTATCAGTGTTACAAACAGTTGTGCTGCCTAATATTTTTGTGGAAACCGTGATAAATGTATTATTTGATGAATAGAACGTTTGTTTTGAAAAATGTGTTTGAATTAGAAATCTTTATATATTTTGTTACATTATAAATGTATTTACTGTCACTTTCGATCAATTTAAAAGCATCCTTGCTGAATAGAAGTATTAATTTGTTGATCTTCAACAAATTAATACTTCACTTAAGAATTTGAACATTAGTAAATTGTCCTTTCTCTGTGAATGAATCATACCATTATGTCATAACTTCAGAATGCTAATGTTCTGACATTAGACTCTACATTAGAAAATAACTCTATGATACATGAAAGCAATCTGCTCATGTCATTGTAGCTACAATATTGTGGATGACAGTAATTCATGTGTAATCCTATGGATGAAAGGAGTTCTTCTTAAGAGATAATCAAGACAGTCATCATTTAATGGAGCAAAACTGGCACTTATCCACAGACCCTGTCAGCACCACAAAAAAATCCTCGTCTGTGCCAACACAAGTAAATCAAATATGTCTTTCAGCGACCTATTATGCAAAGGACAGCTTTCAGGTTACTCAGGTAGTTCCACAGGGAAAACCGTTCCATTCAAAATTATTGACACAAAATGGGTTTGAAGGGAGGTTTCTGTCCAGGTCTACTTTTTAAATAATCACTCAAATGGAAATATAACCTAATTATATTTGTGTATCATTAAGCTCCAACTTACCTTTTGTTGTTTGTTTAACAAAACAGTAATATTTATCTTTGAAACATTATCAACTGGTGTTCGTGATCTTCTCTCTCTCTTATATAGATGTTCAGTGGCCATAATTCCACTACATTTAGGGGACCACATTCAACAGATCCGCTCACTCTTACTTGGCGTCGGGTTCCTTTTTAAAGTGACTCATGATTTATCCATGAGTTCCGTTCTACTCCCGACATATCGCATTCGCATGGGGTAATCATCTAATTTAGTCTAAAGTGTAAACATACAGTACAGTTCCAGAAGGATTACAGAAAGAGCAAAGTATAGCTGATTCTAAAAGAGTGGGGTGATTTTTAATAAAATAAAAAAAAGAAGAAGAAATCAAACAGAATCCTGGCAAGGGAATTGTTAAACACACGGTAGCCACTTTAAATTCAAGTTTTCAAGTTTTCAGTCCTCACAGGAATACATTGGCCATGCTGTAGACTTCTCTGCACTGGTTCTTTGTCCAGTTTATTGGTGCTTGGCTTTCATGGTTGCTTTCAGGTTTGTGTAGATGTTCCCTAAGTTCTGCAAACAAAAAGCAATGATCAAAACAAATTAAGGAAACCTCTGGGATTAAAGATTGAGATTACTGATAGATATTCAATTCTAGCCTATAAAGGTATAATATTGACCTCAGGTCTCTAGTTTGGTATACATTACCCACGGCTCACCTGGATTGCGTAATAGACTATTCCAAGGTATCCAGCTATACACCCACCCAAAAACAGGTCGAAGGCGGCCGGCTTCACCCTAAAAAAAAAAAACAATTATAAAAAATCAAGGATAGGTGTTAAAAAGTACACTGACAAACCATTTCCGCTTACTAAAATTGTTTTAATTTTAGTAAGCGGAAATGGTTTGTCAGTGTTATTGGAAACTGTTACTGTAATTGGAATTTTTTTCAAAATGACTCCAAACATTATTAAAATAAAGGAAAAATTACCATGAATTAATTTTAGTTTTAGTATTTAATACTTAGTGTATTATTAAACTAAAATAAATAAATAAATACAAATATCCAACTAGTACAGTAAGGGATTTAAAGTCAACACTATTTACTTTTTTAATATACATTTATGCACGGCGTCTGAAATCGAAAACTTCTCTACTGTATAGAATGCGAAAAACAGTAAGCCTAAAGTGTAGTATGTCTGAATACATAGTATTTGAAAAATAGAAGGCGAAAAGTCCCTGAATGGCCTACTTCCGCCGAGATTCTGAAGAGTGCCTTCAATCATGGACACTTTACTATCCCACAAGGCCACGGGAGAGGGTTTATGAATGGCAGTGAAGCGACGCAGCTGACACCGGTTGGTCACGTGGCAGTAACAGTATAGAACATACTTTTTTTAACGGTCGTGAAGAAAGTTTCAATTCAATTGTAGTACCTACTCAGACAGTATCCAATTTCAGACGCACCAACAGTTGTAATCATTGGTTAAAACTGCGTCTGCATGGTATTCATAATCTTTCATTAAAAGGTAGTAACTTCCGCTCCACCTTTGATGTTTCAACCTCTCCCCTGCAACCATCTTTCATTTACAGACCATCCATTCTTAATGGATAAAATTCATCCATAGCTCTTTTTCTAGCTGAATATAACATTTCATTTGGAAATGCATCACATATCTAAATTGAAAAGGGTTGTTAATGCTGTTTCATCACAGGATTCATAAATTTTGGGGCATCTCGCCCGGGGGGCGGGGTTACGTCCTGCGTCACATTTCTCATGCGGGTTCTCGTCGACCAGGGTCAGCGCGCGCGCACCATAGCGCACACAGGCAGGCACAGAACTAGCTAGCGAACCTAGGTCTTAAATCTAATAAGTTATGTTTTTTTACAACACGTTTTTTGATGGAAAAGTGATGTTTAATTTCCATAGTCTTTGTTTAGTGAACGAAAGCGAAATCAGGAATTGCGGTCTTTCAGTTTGTTTATCGTTACCCAGCTACCATGGGTTTAAGTTGTACAAGATGTGCTGTAGCCTTACAATGGCCAAGTCGCGTTTCATATTAACAGATGAATAGGCTTCGCTCAGTTTATTAAATACATCCAACCTGAAATGTCTCTTACAAACTATGAAGGGACAATGAATCAATCAATACACTGACATGGCAATGCTAGACAGATAGCCTACTTTGTTTGCACAGCCCTGCCGTGATTTTGTCACTCTTCTCTCCAGTCCTAGACCTACGTCTGGTGACAGCGGGGAAACTTTTACCTCAATAAAGTTAGGCCTACTTATTGTATTGCAGAAAAGTAAACTCCAGTTAACCAGTCCATGTTTCTTCTTTAGGTGATTCAAGCAGTAATGACTAATTAGACTCAATACTGCTATTATAATACACAATTTTTTTTGTTTGTTGTAATGCAGTGTTTTCAACAGGGAAATATAAACAGCATTTGTCAAATTTTCCCTTAACCCCCCACCCCCTTATCAACAACACATGGATCAGCATTAGTTAGCAGAGTACAAATACATGGGTGAAGTAATCATACAAAATAAACACACACAAAAAAAGAAAGAAACAAAAAAGAAACACCTATTTACAAAGCAGCCCTTGTGTGTGTTGCCAGAGATGGGTGAAGCCCTAGCATGTGAGGAATCCTTTATCTATGGTAATATACGATATGGTACAACTACAGTGCAACGCAAATAGTAAATATAAGATAAAGTGAAAAGTAATAGTAAATAGTTTAGTCAATAAAATAAACAAACAGTATAACTTACAGCAAATAAAATTGTAATGAAAAGGCTATATAAAATATAGGCTATATAAAATAAAATGACACAACCCTGTCTATTTTTGTTAGATTTTAGTTTTATTGATCAGTAATAGACACTATAACAGCATAAGTAGCCTAAAAGGTATAAGAAGTTATACAAGACAAGAAATAAAGTAAACGATTCAGACAAACATACAGCAGGATACAAAGTTAAAATAGCCAAAATATAAAATTATGAAACTTCACTTTGCCCTCAGCCAAAACGATTTGCCAGGGAACAAATTATAGATTAATGAGATCAAAGATCGGCCGTTATATACACAAGGCGAATTATATCTCATGTTTAACCACTAAACTAGAGACATCAGAGCCAGCGGCAAACGTCAGAAGCACTGGCCGAGGTACGGCTGTTCTCGGCGGGGTACATGAGCACTGAACGCCCGGTGAAAGACTGGATATCACAACTCCGAAAACGTCAGATCAATTTTTTAAATAGGCGCTATCTTTATAAATAAACCACAGATTTGACCTTTAAACAACTACATTGTCGACTGAAAAACTATTAAAACGACATTTCGTGACACAATAACAGTACTAGGCCTATTTTTAAATGTCGCGGCTTTTCTCGTCTGTCTACGCGCGCTGACCCTGGTCGACGAGAACCCGCATGAGAGATGTGACGCAGGACGTAACCCCGCCCCCCGGGCGAGATGCCCCAAAATTTATGAATCCCGTTTCATCACAAGACCAATCACAACCAACCAATCACAAGACTTACTCACCTATACATCATCATTGGTTGGCTCATTTGGTCAAAGAACGTGATTTCAGGATCCCTATTAAAGTCAGACAAAACAAGCTTACTATGTCTGTATCTAGTGTGTGTGTGTGTGTGTGTGTGTGTGTGTGTGTGTGTGTGTGTGTGTGTGTGTGTGTGTGTGTGTGTGTGTGTGTGCGTGCGTGCGTGCGTGTGTGTCTGCGGGTGGGTGGGTGTGAGCTGTAGTTTTTCTTTTTGCAGAAAGTGTGTCGGTAAACATTGTTTGAACTTTTTTGCTACTGGCAAGATAAAAAGATCAATTCTGGCTCTGTGAGTGTATGCGTATTTGCAACTCTAATAAAATATGCATCTGTAAACCTGCTACAGAAATCTTTTGAAGTGTTGCTTCAGGCCATTGATGAGGTGAAATGTTGTGTCTGTGTGTACCTTCTGTCCAGGTGGAACGTGTGTCTATGGACCTGCTTTAGATAGTGTTTGAACTCCTGCTCCAGGCTGCTGATCAGGAGCTGTTGTCCTGGTTCTCTGTCCAGCAACTGAACGCCTCGAGGAACAGACGTCATCATGCTCATCAATGCAGACAAATGGCTGTCTTGAATATCCTACATAGCACATAAAGGTTACTTGATGAACTTCAATTTTGGGACAACCGCTGAAAATTCAGCTTTGCCTTGCCACAGGAACAAATTTCACTTTAAAATATGCCAAAATAGAAAACCGTTATTTTAAATTGGAACAATATTTGAGTGTCCAGACAGTTTTCACTGTATTTTGACCATATAAATGTAGCTTTGGCGAGCATAAGAGACTCGTTTCAAACTCCCAGAGGTAGTGTATTGAAATTGTACCACAATACAGTTTTTTTTTTTTTTTTGGCAAAGTTTTAGCTGGATTAAGCCTGATAAAATAAAAAACAGAGCAGAAAAAAATTATTACCAAACTGCCCTTGAAAACCTGCATGTCCTTAGCAGAGCCCTACAGCACAAAAAAGATGATATATATTAATGAAAAGTGGAAACAAAGACAAAAGTGGTCTGTGTGTGCTTTCAAGGTTGCCGTGAACATTTAAATTTGGCGAGACCCTCCAAACGTTTGCCTCACCTTGTCTGAAAGATTGTACATGAATCTTGCCAAGGACTCAGCGACTATAACGGCGTTCCGCTTGAGCTTCCTGATGTCCACCTGTGCCCTAAATATACAAGAAAAACTGTGAGATGAGAAATGGTGCATCTATCATTTTAAAATGTAGTCTGAAATGTCTGCTATAACACAGTTGCATTTCATGTAGTCCAAAACAATTGGATAGGAAACTTGATTTACACTGGTTTCAAGGATAAAAAAATTATTTAAAGGTCCTGAAAGAGATCGTTTTTGTGGAATGGTACTGGAAAATATTCATCTAACCTGACAGATGTCACTGACAAAAAGTGACTGCAGGCCACACACAGAAACTTTGTTCAGCCAGAAGTCAGAAGACTTTGAGGCTCTTTCCACCTGGCAATTATTTTGCACATTCAAAAGGCAGCCAACATATGGGAAGCAGGAAGCTGAGTGGTAGTTGAAGTGAATCGTTCAGGTTTACAACATATTCAGCTTCATAAGCAGGTGTCAGTTTTTAGTTTGTTGTGCAAGAAGCTGTGGGTTTCTTTGTGGGGTGGTTTTTGAAAAGAGTGGACGTGGCTAATTCACAGGCTCCATCTGGCAGACGTTCCAGAATGGGATTTGCTTACAGAACTTTAACTTTGGAAACATTTGGTAGATTTTTCTCACATGGTGTCCAGGATAGATCCTCTCAGCTCTGATTTAGGGTTCTCAATATGCGACAGAGTGAATCCTGGGATATGTTTCATCCCATAGCGCTCATGTTCCCAAGCCACGTTGGTCTCCTGCAGGTTGATCTTCTTATGGACCGTCCCAAATCTCACCCAGGGGAACCTGGCAGAGATTATCTGTAAACACAGAAAGGGAAAAGATGTACAAGATGGTCAATTTCCAGTCACCAAAGTTTTTTTTTCATTGAACATAGACTGACTTTCACTTCAAGCATAATTCAACTTAACCTGCTCTAGCTGCTGAATGAAGCTGTACTGAGGCGTTCCAGGCTTAGGTGGCCGTGAAACGTGTAGGAAAAGCTCATCTCCGGTGCCAAGAGAGTCCAGACATATAACGAATGCCACATTGTCATGCAAAAGGCTGGATTCTGCATAGAGTCATAAAAAAACGAATGCCGTCAAGATTCTGTATTTCTTCTGTTTAAATGTCAATAAATCAGTGACCAGTCCTTAAAAAAAAATATTTTTTTTCATAATGTTAAGAACATTTTATATAATATAAACAACCATTTTCTACTATAAAGACATTTTTGTAAACTTAAGTAAAGTTTCCATGGATGTTAAAGGTTTTCATAAAACCATAGATGCCAATAAAGAATCTTTATTTTTATTTAGTTTTGATTGGAAAGTAAATTGTGTGTAAAGAATACATATTGGCAATAATTTAGTTACCTGCATGGTCCATATTTTCCTCCAGCCAACGCTTGGTGCCAAGGAAATTATATTTACCACCACCAGTCAGGGAGAATAAGAGGTGGTATCTAAAAGATTTTGGAAATGTGATGCAAAATTTAAATGCAAAAAAAGATTGAAAATGAATCAGTTGATCTACACATCTTTAAGCTATTGTGTTCATGTTGCCAGTTTTGAAATTATTTTCCTAACATTTAGGTGGTAAAATACAGAATGAACTAACGGAGCCTGGTTTCTTGGATCACTGTAGAGGTGATGAAAGAGTCGAACCAGCTCGAGAAGAATGGTGACACCACTGCCATTAGAATCCGCACCATATGCCAGCCCCTACAGCACACATACACAAATCACTCACACATACAATTTCATAATACACTCTAAAATAAGTAGGAAAAAAAATGTATGAAGCGCCAATGGAAGTGATCTGCCAGGTGGTGACTGTAAAACTCATTACCAGCGGGAACATTTTACCATCTGAACCCGTATAACACAGTGGTAATGAACTGCTTTGCTGTGATTATAAGATTACCGCAGCATCATTACAGGTACATAACTCAAAAGTACAGCTCTTTATCAAAACATAAATTCAATTATGGGAATCATATGGAATTTAACAATCCATATTTCAATTTTGGTTCCTGTTGAAGATTCTGTTTCCTTAATGGTTCCATTAACACAAACTTTATAATTTTTTTTGAGATTCCCAAACAAATTACTCTTATGAGCCTGTACTTTATAGCAAATCAAAAACATTCCCGTTGCTCAAACAGTAGAGCGTGGCGGTAGCAATGCCAAGGTGATGGGTTTGATTCCCACGGATGGGAATGCATGAACTGATACTTATGAATCTTATGAACAGGTTCTTTTTGGTGAATCAAACACACGACTTACAATTTACTGCGTGATTAATATCTCTAAAAATGTTGAAGTTTCCGGCTCATAAGATTCATTATTTTGTGAATTGGACTGGTTGGGGTGCATATTTTTGATTCACTTAAAAGGGAAAACTCATAAGACTCATTCTTTTGGGAATTGGACTGGTTGTGGTGCATGTGTTTGATTCACTGGCACCACTTTTACATAATGAAAAGAGATTTGGAAGTTCTGAATTACAAGTTACAACCACTTGTCATTTCCCAACACTATACAACACTATATTGTAATTCAATACAATTTTCATTGGTGGGGCTTTGAGATGCCAGTTATATGAATATGTTAATTTCTGACCAAAGTGTTTGAGTAAAGGTCAGTTCCCACAGCAAGTGAACCATGCCAATTGACAACATGCATAAATCATTCGGAATCATGTTTGAGGGGAGTGTGATGTATTATGTGACCAAAAAATGATTAAGCATATATTAATATACACTGAAAAAAGGTTCCTTCGATCTTGATCTCCCAGTGTGTATGTGTGAGGACATTAATGAGGGTGACTTACGGGAGCAAGACCAAACGTGTCATAATGGGCAGTAATTACAATGGTGGGTGGCTCTTCTCCAGCTCCAGGAAGTACTCCCTTGAAATTAAGCAATAAATCCACTTGACTGACAGGTTTAATTATAGCTCAACACTATTACGTTGCACAGAAAAGCTTAGAGTTGTTGTGTGTGGCCAGCTGCCATTCTCACCTCTAAAGTAATGATGGTGGTATCAGTAATAGGCTTGATGGGGGAGTTGTTGCTCACTAATATTTGGAAGGCGGTGGTGGTGATGATACTACGGAGAACTGAGAAAGAGAGAAAGTTGATTCCCAAGGCTTAAAATTTACACTAAATCCACTTTAATGAATATTTACGAATAGCAATTAGTACATGCAAAAACATTTAGGCCTACATTTTTTAAGATTTATGCAGTTGAATTGTGTATAAATTCCATTTATTTGGATTACACGGATTTAATTTGGATTTAACCTAACTAATAAAGTACCTTAAATTCATTGAAAGTCTTTGGGATGTGCTATAGTAGACTTCACAGAGTACTCGACTCTTGCATAGTCAATAAAAGATCTTGAACGGAAATTGGAAATAAATGTTGTGGTGTTATTTCCATCAAGAGGTGCAACAATTTTTGGTCAAGATCCGGTTTTGACAATGCAAGAGTCCAGCACTCTGTAAAGTCTCCTCCAGCACATCCCAAAGACTTTCAATGAATTTAAGGTCTGGACTCAGAGGTGCCAATTCATGTGTGGAAATGATTCTTCATGCTTCCTCCCAACCATTCTTTTACAAATTGAGCCTGATGAATCTTGGCTTTGACATCATTGACTATGGCCACGATTTGTCTTCCTACATGGTTGTTTAAGAAATGAAAAGCTACAAACTCCATCAGTTAGGGTTAGAAGAACGGTTGCCAAACATATAACATGCTAGAAACATAATCCTCACAGCAATAATGATCCACTCATAGACTCTTAAGTATTTGCCTATTTAAATCCAAACAGCGAATTTTTTTCCGGCCTTGTAGTGTACATTTGAGTGTCTTCAGCTTTTTGCAGCCGGAAGGTTATTTAGTCAATTTTATGTCTGCTGGCACTCTGCAGTTCCCTCTCACCTCTCACTAGTACAGAAGCAGACTTTGTTGCTGCAGCCTGACTGACTTCTTCATACATACAGAGCAGCTGGTCATCCTCTGGGACCACATACACAGGCATGAGGGTCTCCTTCTGCAGGACCTGAGATTCCGCCACCATGAAGCCCTAGAGATGGTTGGGGAAATTTTCTGACCTTTAGCTAACCAGGTTGGGGAATTGAGGGGTATCTAATGTAATCTGCTTCCTTCGCTGATCACAAATAACCTACAGTTACTGGAAGAAACAATGAATCAGCAGCAATATATCAGGGGTAATTGTGCAAAAATGTTCCTGAATGACCTGCACTATATCCTCTGGTACAGACGAGAGATTTTGGGGGAGCAGTATCAAAACCGCTGCTGCATTCTGATTTTTGGCCTCTAAGTAGCGCTCTGTGGTGAAATCAGGCAGCTTCATGATCACACAGCGGCGAGTCAGAATCGTGTCCGCAGCCGATCGTGCCTCTGCCACCACAATAGCTCCACGGCAACCTGAGGGTCAAAGGTCAGAGTCTAAATGTCATGATCACCTTTGCACCTTTGATATAGTGACATGAGTGTGTGCATTCTTAATTAAATCAGGAAAAGAGAATTTCCAGTGGTACGTTTCAAGTCTCACTACATCAGTAAGGAATTCAGAATTAGTCAAATTCTGTGGTGTGGCATCTTTTTTAAGTGCCTCTATTATGCTTTTTCAGATATTACCGTTTTATATAGTTATTTGTGAATGTTTAAGGTTTGCAAAGTTTCAAAGATCAAAGTGCATGAGAAATAAAGTTATTGTCTCCCAAAAGAAAGAACCGATTCTGAACTGCCTGAAAATGAGTCATCAGTAATTCCAGTCTTACTTCCTGCACAAACCTATGTAGGTTTGCAACAAATGTACACAATGCCAGCCTATGGTCTTCATTGGATAACCGCAAAAAACATCTACTTTGACCTGCCCTCAAACAATAGTTGTTGCTGAGGCCTTGAAGAGTTTGGTTTGTGGTGTCATCACGGGTGGTGATGGCTCAGTGGATAAGACACAAGCCTTTGGTGTGAGAGACCTGGGTTTCGAATCCGCTGTGAGACACCAATGTGTCCCTGAGCAAGACATTTAACCCCTAGTTGCTCCAGAGGCGTGCGACCTCTGACATATATAGCAATTATAAGTTGCTTTGGATAAAAGCGTCAGCTAAATGAATAAATGTAAATGTAAAATGTTGTTGAGAAGATGCTGTTTTCTGCGTTGCAAAATTAAATCCACTTTGCATGCACTTCCAAAGGATGAGAATTAAGGCTCAAATTGATACTGTAAAACCAACACAATCATTACTGTTCGTATCACTGTGTATAAAGTGAGGAACCCTCAACTAGGCTGGGCCGTCTAACCAATCAGAGCAGTGTAGGCTCTCGGAAAGGAGAGGATGCTGCAATGTATATTATGAGAAAATTAAAGTAGTTTGACCTTGGATGGATATAATAATATGCATATGATATCAAGGCTATGTTTGAAGTAGCATACTGCCTGATTCCCATAATGCATTGTGCTTGACTTGTAGACTTAAAAGAATAATTCACGGCATGTTTGGAACGGCATGAGTGTGAGTAAATGATAATAGAATTTTCATTTTTGGTGAACTATCCTTTTAAACTATTGTGTGTTACCATGTTTCTCCTGATGTAAGTTGTATTGCTGCATCCTGTAGGCGTTGAACCCATAGGAGGATGCTGCGGGCAGGGCAGATGCATGTAGGAGATGCACTGACAGCAGCAGCAGTGCCGCCACTTTAGAGGTTCTAAGAGTCATGTTGATAGCCCACATTTGAGTTCACCCAAAGAACCAACACATCTATGAAAAATGCAAGATGGAATATTAGAAACAATAATAAACCTTTTTTCCCCAAGTGTGTGAATGAACACAAAGACATCACAGGAGGTCAATAGAAACATTTATAATAAAAAATATATAAAAATTACTAATACACTCTTAAAAATAAAGGTTCCAAAATGGGGTTTCCACACCGGTGCCACAGAAGAATCATTTTGGTTCCCCAAAGAAACTTTCAGTGAATAGATTTTAAAAGAACACTGTTTTTTCTTTGTGTGTAGAACATTTTAAGTATCCAAAGAACCTTTTGTGCAATCGAAAGTTTTCAATGGATGTTAAACGTTCAGGTAAGCAATAAGGTATGAGAGGCTGTGCAGTATAGCGTCGTGCCTACAACCCCATTCAGTTGTCACTTATTCATGATACAGCACTAACATTGAGTGCTTTATTGCTTTTATAAAACGGTCACCATACAATACCATTAAAGCTAAAAAAAAAAAATGTATAATGCAACTTTCATGAAGTAAAATCACTAAAAGCCTTCCTTCCACTGGAAAAAAATAGTCCCTGACCATCAATAAAAGTTACATTGTTATGCTATTAGATGGCGGCAAAGACTGTCTTTATAAGTGAGTCATTACTAGCGAAGATTTTTTTTAATTGAAAGGACTGAAACTTGTTGTGAACAGGGAACAACTGACAAATGCTTCGACTAACGCTGTCAGTGTCATGGCACGGGAAAACCTAACTGTTGAAAGGACAAGATATCGAAGCAGGCATTAAAGGGTTAGTTCACCCAAAAATGAAAATTAAGTCATTAATTACTCACCCCCATGCTGTGTTCATTTGTGTTCCGAAGACGAACGAAGGTCTTACGGGGTTGGTACAGCATGGGGGTGAGTAATTAATGACTTAATTTTCATTTTTGGGTGAAATAACCCTTTAAAACTGATTTTTTTTTATGAACATAATAGGACTGACCTGAAGGGAAATCATACATCTGAATGCAGACTACACTCCATCACTCAATCTCTTTCACACAATACTCTTTACATAATACAGTAAGCTTCAATAAACAACATCAATTAAAAACAAACAGTTTACTTGCTTAGAGTGGTTGCTAAGGGTGTTAGTTAGGGTGAAACGGTCATAGCCATGTTTTATCGTGAATAAAAAATATTGACCCGTCAGAATCAAGGACTCGAAATAGCAGTTTTCTGAATGCCAATAGATAACCTTTATTTTTAAGATTGTATACATTTCTAACTACTTGAAAAAACTTTAACGTGTATAAAACAAATGTAACTGTAACACAATTGGCAGTCCATGCTGGCTGACAGTCTGAAAAGGTACCTGGGCCTTTACAATATAATCAGCCATTTAAAAATTGCAATACTGTACATCTAACAGCAAAAAAAACGATTATGCATGGTATCACTTCTGTAATCATGGACACAACGTAATGCGCAATAACACTATTTGCTGAATATCAACGCCACCTTTGCACTTGAGATTTGCTGCCATGTATAAACCTTAATTAAAAGTAAAACAGATGGAATTAGATATTAGCAGAATATAGCCGCCAAACACGGCCCTAATTGTAACTCACCCAAAGTCCACGTTAGATCTTCCACAGTGTGAAAAAACGATCCGTCTTGTTGTTTTAGCAGGATGTGGTGTCCAAAGCATGGCCAGGGACAAGGCTTAAAGAGAGGCCCTCAGGTAAGCCTGGTGTACCATATGGCCCAGACGGGATAAAGCTAAGATAATCAGTCCTCCCCTCCAATCCCAGACAACCTACACCATTTCCAAACTCCTCTTCCCAGTTGTTGCAATATATTCTGTATGTCACTTAAGTCTAAACCCCAAAATTGGAAGAAATGTGGTCAAAAGTTTGGACAGATCTACTCATTCTTATATGTATATGTATATATATATATATATATATATATATATATATATATATATATATATATATATATATATATATATATATATATATAAATAATTACATACTATTTTATTTTATAAACATTGTTTTTCTAAATTCAAATTGAGCATACTTACTGTCAAGCGTATCAGTTTTTTTCTGGTAGCAAAAAAATACACAGGACAAGGGAGTTGCAATTGTATATTTCAGATGTATTTACTGGTATGATTCACTACACAGACCAACAAACATTGTTAAATACTGGTATGGAAACTGTTCATGTCTTTACAATCATATTTATCGACAGAAGGGGCGAAAATATGAAGGAAAGAAAATAAACCAAAAACTAAATGTTAAAAAAATGAACGTAAAACATACCACTTGCAATAAATAACATGACCCATTGTATAGCTTCAATTAAGGCATACTCTACTTCAGTGTAGTAACAGAGAATGGACAATGATTTAGTCGTTACACAACAGAGTGTTTATCGCGAACCAAAGCAGAGGATGACAGACATGTTCATTCATCACATACACAGATCAGTCAGTCTTATGGCACGTCTATAAGTACCATGAGATAAACGGCAGACAAGGGGCTTAAGGGAACTTGCAATCAAATTCTTCACTTACATATCTATTGAGAGCTTATAGAACAGGCATTTTGTAGGTTATCTATTGCTACGCTAAGAGCTATACCACTGAAAAATGGCATTTTCCCTTGTCAAATAAATTAACAATGGCATTGGCAACTGAAAACATTTGCATGATGTTCAAACCACTAGGTGACACCATAACATACCAAAAAAAACCCCCAAAAAAATCTTAGTGAATGCACCTTTACTCTGTATTTTAGTATGAAGTATTTGCCAGCATATTAATACAGCAAAGTACGTTTTGGGGATTTTGCATTGTTGTGTTCCGTATACACTTGAAAAGCAGTAAAAAGAAAAGTACTGTTCTGAAGTTTAGGAGTGATATAATGATCCACAATTTTCAAAACAGTCAATTTATACGTCAGATCTACATTATTGTTCAAAAGTTTGGAGTCGGTACTATTTTTTTAAAATGTTTTTGAAAGAGGTCTCTAAAATACAGTAAAAAAATAGTACAGACAGTTTTTACTGTCTCTAAAATACAGTAAAAACTGTAATATTGTGAAATATTATAACAATCTAAAAGAACTGTAAAATGTCGTTTATTCCTGTGACGGTAAAGCTGAATTTCTCCGGTGTCACATGATCCTTCAGAAATTATACAAATGTGCTGATTTGATGCTCAAGAAACATTTATTATTAACATTACCAATGTTGAAAACCGTTGTGCTGCTTACTACTTATTGTGGAAACCATTATACTTTTTTACAGAATTCCTTGATTATTAGAAAGTTCAAAAGAACAGCATTTATTTGAAGTCGAAAACTTTTGTAACCATGTTAAAGTCTTTACAGTCACTTTTCGATCAGTTTAATGCATCCTTGCTGAATAAAAGATTTCCTTACTGATCCCAAACTTTTGAACAGCAGCATATAAAACATGATATATCATAGTCTAGATATCATAGATAAATACTGGAGTGTTAGTAGGGTATGTGCTTGGTGCAAAGAGGCATCTAAATACAGCTAGGAACGGCGACTGGGTGGCGATGTACATGCAAGACGATAAGGTGCTCTGAGTGTTGAACAAAATCAACAACAGTTTCATGACACACAGAAGACACACATACTCTACAGAACAGTACAATCTTCAAATCGACGCAAGGACCTTCATACTCTGAGTGTTCGATGTTGCTTAACAGACGTGATAGACATTTGGCCACACAGCTGAGATGAATTTATAAAGATGTTTATAAAGAAAGGCATTAAATTGAAGCGAAACAGCGAACTCAGAGTATTCTATCCCAGGGTACAACACTTAATGTCTGACAAAATGGTATTGCACTTTAAAATTACCATAAAGGCGAGAGCACTGAAGTGTAAAATTGATTTCTGGCATCATTTTGAATGTTGGCCAAAGGCTTTTCATGCCTGTTCCATCCGTTCCACAAAATCCGTTCCACAAAAATGACTTTAAATAAAAAAAACATAAAGAAACAATGCATTTTATGCATTTTGGCACAAATCAGATGAATAAATATATTGTATTGTATCTATTATGGGATATTTATCTGGCAGCTGCTATTATCTTCAAGTAAATCAATGCAAGCGTTCTTCCCCCTCTAACAAACCTCCAAAATTCTCAAAACAAGGAGCTCTCAAAAATGAAATGCACTGAATCAGAAAATTGTGCCGAATTATCTTATCTGTATTATCCAGAGGTACATTTTTAGTTTATCTTTGAAAACTAGTATTTAAAGAGATAGTTCACCCCAAAATGTAAATTCTGTCATCATTTACTCACCCTCAAGTTGTTCCAAACCTGTGTGAGTTTCTTTCTTCTGTTGAACACAAAAGGAAGATATTTTGAAGAATGTTGGTAACCAGACAGTTGATCGACCCCATTGACCTCCATAGTAGGAAAGAAAATACTATGATGACAAAATGTTCATTCTTGGGTGATCTATCCCTTTAAGGTGATTACAATTCCCTTAGTCCAGTTTAACAGTGTTAGGTTTGTGTGCAGCAACCCTGATTTAAACCTTATGATAAAAACAGAAAATAATAAGTTCTATAAAGATTCTCCATTAGTAAACACATCTCAACTATTCAATGAGATTCCCTGACGTAAGAATTACATCTGCTGTCAGTAACGTAGCAGATTAGTGTCTTCTAAATCTCAATGTCAAGGTGTGTTCACACTTTTAGTTCGGTTCAATTATACATATAGCTAGTCCTGGTTCACTTAGCATTCACACCGTCTTTAAGACCGAAACTAAAGATACCAAAAAAAAGAAACAGCTTTTTTGACAGAACTTTCCGAACATCCAAAATAATGCAGTGTGCTGGGCTAAACGTGCTCGTTGTATGTGCGCGTACACATAATGGTATTTTTACTAGTTGATAATTCTTGAACTGCTTAGAAAATGTGTAAAGGAGTCAAAACATAACTGGTAATTTCTCCGTTAAACACAAATGTAGATCAGCTGCAAGAAGGATATGCTGACGCCCGTATAGAATTGTAATGGGCAACTTCGGTGTGCATGGCATTCTGTCCTTTTTAGGGTCGCATACTGACATCATGTCCTGTTTTTGGTTCGTTTAGATGCCATTGGTCCATGTTGCGTTCATATTTCAGTCGAACCTCACCAGAGTGCGTTTGGAGGTTCGCTTTTCAGGGGTCTCGGTTCACTTGTTTGGTACGCACCAGGGCAGCGTTCACACTTATTCAAATGAACCGCACTAACAGAACAATCGCACCAGAGTTTGTTTTTACCAAACCAAACCTGCCAAGTGTGAACACACCCTAAGAGTATTCCTTTTGTAGTGTTTGCTAAAAAGCTACTGATAATATATTAATACGTAAGTTTAAAATGTAAATGATCTGAGAAAAGAAATTCACCTGGTCACTATACACTCCCTTTCATTATAAAACAAGCACATTTGTGCATATATATGTCCTTATAAAGCATCAGCTAAACAAAGGCAGATATTTTAGACCAGTGATACCTAAAAAAGATTTTGATTTCGCTTGGTTAAACCTATAAACAAAAATGACTTTAAATAAAAAAAACATTATTAGGTCTGACAAAAGATCAAAATAATTCTCTAAGTATTATTCTTTAAATTAATACATTTTTTTTTAAAATAAGTTAAAGTAAAAAAAAAAAACACACATTTCTGGTTTGCTGTAAAGAGGCCCTTCCTGATTAACTGTTTTTTTTAAAGGGGTCATGACATGAGAAATCAAATTTGCCTTGATCTATGACATATAAGAGCTCTTTGTACTATTAAAACATTCTGCAAGTTTCAGAGCTTAAAATGTCCTCCTCATTATAAACTAAGCATTTATTTAATCAAGCTGCAAAAACAACTTGTTTTGATATGGGTCGGACTTGTGATGTCACACGGCCAAACACATTTGCATATGCCTGCCTCCAGAGCAAGACATCGACGAATAGTTATACATCATCGCCCCATAGGCCCCACCCAGATGCCCGTTCAATTTACTCCACGTGCTTGAGTCTGCCGACAAGACGACAAATGGAAGAGTAAATAGAAGCGTTAAGGAACGATCCTGTTAAAACACTGGTTTGCGTCTCTGTAAAGACTTTAGAAGTATACCAGGATCAGGAACAATTGGATGGTTTACCTTTAATGGCGTCCTGGATGGCGTCGGAGGATTATATGTTTGTTCAGATAATTTGACTGCAGATTGTTTTGTAAACGAGGCACGGTGTAATGGAGAGTTCGAAAATAAACTTTTGTTGAAAGATGAAGCAGTCAGCTGGATTGAATCTGACAGCAGCTGCATCACAACCCGTAAGTAGGCCTAAATGATTTCATAATGCTTTGTCTGTAAATAGTCTGTAATTAGATAGTTTTATATGGATAATGTTTTCAAAACACTTACTCGCGTGCAATATCGAGTGACCGCTCGTACGGTTTCCTATGCAATGACGTTAGCCAATCATAACAGAGGCCGTTTAATGACAAGTCTTAAAGAAGCCGCCCCTTTAAAAACAGATCATTACAGACAGAGGGTCAGAATGAGGGTTAAAAATAATTGTTTTTCCACATATATATATTTGGGTTTTTTTTGTGTGTGGAAACCTCAAGGAACATATTAAAATAATTTAAAAAAATCCATGTCATGACCCTTTTAAGACAAAAAAGTTTGGGGTATTGATGAATCTAGAGTGAAATGGTCATTTTTGTTCTGTTTTAAAAGATACTTGAGCAGCTGTATCGTTTTTAATGTTGCACCATGCATTTAAATACACTTCAACGAATCTTACTGCTATCCACACCTAAGTCTAGCGCCCTCTGGTGATGATACAAAGACTCGCATCCTACCATAGGAGGAACCAATGACAGTTAAATACTTGTGCATTTTCATTCATTATTTTTCCCCTATTTTATACTCATTTTAATTCACCCATTCTATTGTTTTTAACTTCTTTAGCAGTTACTCTATGCTGAGGATACTAACTGTGAGCTTAACTTACAGGGTTGGGACAAGAGGGGTTCAAGTGAGGGTGGGGTTACTGAATTTGACAGGCTGTGGAGGAGGTGGCTTGGCAGCACATGCAGGTAGGGTTGACTGATTTAGGGGGGATGAGGTCCAGGTCTTCATCATCGGGGATTTCGTCCAATCGGTAGCCATCCTTCAGAAGCTGAATGTTTAAATCTTGGTTTATTTGCTGTGGCAAAGGAAGAGAATTAAACTAAATTGTTAGTTATCAGAGAATATGAATAATTTTGGTAAAATTATAATATTATAAAAATTATATAAATTAATAATACAATTATAGATTTTTGTGTGAACTAAACCTTTAAAATATTACAGTTGATTCTAGGACAGGACATGCTCTATGACATGATGCCATTTTCGAAATAAATAAAATAAAATAGGAGACTGTAAATGTGCCATTGAATTAGCAGTCAATTTATTGTAACCGTGTACTGTAGAGAAGAGTTTAAGTCTATGGGATGGCAAATGGTTAAGTGACTATTTCAGTGCATAAATACCTGGCCCCTTAGACATCTCACCTCGGCTGAGGAATATCCAGACGAGGAGTATCTGGACATATCGAAGTCATCGTCGCTAAAATAACAACAACAACAACAACAGGAATTACAGTCACAATTGGACACCTTTATTTCAGATAAACAGCAACAGACCAATGAAATCTGCCTCTTTGCAGCAAACCTCATAAGAAATTGCTCACATAAACTATGCATAAATTACAAACATTTTTAAAGCAATCTACGGAATGGCTCCAGAATATTTAGTTGAGCTTATTAAGCATTATGATTCAAGCTTAATGCTAAGATCCTCAAAGAAGCTATTTTAACAATTACCAGAGTGCGTCTCAAAATCGAAACCTGCCCAGTGGGGCAAGATCTTGCCCAACTTGAAATATTTTTAAAGACCGTTTAAAGTCATACCTGTGCTCACTTGCATTTTGACACTATGGTAATGGTTCTTTTATTGTTTTATTATAATGGTACTTTTATTGTTTTGTTGTGTTTTTTTTTATTTTTTTATTTTTATATAGTATTTATTGTTGATTGTTTATATTATTTGCATTGTACAGCACTTTTGTAGCCTGAAAGGTGCTATATAAATAAATATAAATACATAAAATGAAGACTGCGCCATTTTATGGATCAGTTTGAGTCAGCAAACTTCTGTTGCGATATTTCAAATACAGCCGTCACATTAAAGGGTTAGTTCACCCAAAAATGAAAATTAAGTCATTAATTACTCACCCCCATGCTGTACCAACCCCGTAAGACCTTCGTTCGTCTTCGGAACACAAATGACGATATTTATGATTAAATCTGAGAGGTTGATCACTCCTCCATAGGCTCCCTAAGGGAATGACACCGGACGGCCCAGAAAGTCATTAAAGAAAATGTTTAAATATTCCATGTCGCAACAGTGGCTCAACTATAAGTTTATCAAGCGACGAGAATACTTTTTGTGCGAAAAAACAAACAAAAATAACGACTTTATTCGACTATTCATTTTCTTCCTTGTAGGCCTGAAACGAGACTTCAAGAGATTTCCACGACGCATGCGTGAGAATTGCGATCTCCTTCAACTACTTCAGTTAAGTTCTCGCGCGCATCGTGGAAATCTCTTGAAGTCTCGTTTCAGGCCTACAAGGAAGAAAAGGAATAGTCGAATAAAGTCGTTATTTTTGTTTGTTTTTTCGCACAAAAAGTATTCTCGTCGCTTGATAAACGGGACGAGAATACGGGGTCGCACAAAAAGTATTCTCGGGTATTGATAAACTTATAGTTGAGCCACTGTTGCGACATGGAATATTTAAACATTTTCTTTAATGACTTTCTGGGCCGTCAAGTGTCATTCCCTTAGGGAGCCTATGTAGCAGTCATGAACCTCTCAGATTTAATCATAAATATCTTCATTTGTGTTCCGAAGACGAACGAAGGTCTTACGGGGTTGGTACAGCATGGGGGTGAGTAATTAATGACTTAATTTTCATTTTTGGGTGAACTAACCCTTTAAATGCTGTGATTTCTTTCAACATGTGGACTCCTCTTATGTTTCTAGTCATACTAGACACATTTTTATAATCACAAATGAGACTTTATTTAGTCACAGTTGAGCAAGAGAGAGAGAGGAATGTGAAGATGACATTTCAGCCAATTTAAATTTATCAGGAAAAATCAACAGCGACAATCTGGAGCCTTCTGTTGATTTCTGCTGTAATTACAAGCTGAGCTCTCCAATAAGCGAACAAGAACACAAGCAAGAAAGAGTGTTGGAAGAGTCTGTACGAGGCTTGTAATGGACATAACGTCTGAGCATGTGACAGACAGTGGGTGTACATACTAAATGTCAGGGAATGAGTGTTATATACAGCAAGGCTGAAATAGAAGAACAGAGAGAAAGAGACAATGAAGGACGGGTGACCTAAAACATGACTTAATCACAAGTGCAGGCAGCTGAGGTCACAGAGATCCAGCAGACAGCTGGCAGCACAGAAAACATCACCCATCTGTGTGAGACGCTGCACGCTGTGCCTGATCATCTGAACTGAACAGCAACTGTGCTATTATGGCTGAACACATGCCGTGACACATCTCATTACAGAAGGGTGTAGGCCACACAAATGATACAGATGACTTCAAGTGCTTTGGACTGCTGTCAACAAACATGTTTACTTGCTTTTTCCCAACTCTCAGGGCTAGAATCCTAGACACAAGACACATCCTGGCCAGATCTGTACTGTTAATGATGATTTTGCACCGAGAGCAGAAAAGAAGATATTTTGAAGAATGTTGGTAACCAGACAGTTGCCAACATTCTTCAACATAGTGTTCAGCAGAAGAAAGAAATTCATACAGGTTTGGAACAATTTGAGGGTGAGTAAATGATAACAGAATTGACATTTTTGGGTAAACTATCCCTTTAAAGGGTTAGTTCACCCAAAAATGAAAATTACCCCATGATTTACTCACCCTCAAGTCATCCCAGGTGTATATGACATTCTTCTTTCAGACGAGTTATATTAAAAAATGTCCTGGCTCTTCCAAGCTTTATAATGGCAGTGAATGGCAGTTTCTGTTTTGAAGTCCATACAAGTGCATCTGTCCATTATAAAAGTGCTCAACACGGCTCCGGGGGTTTAATAAAGGCCTTCTGAAGTGAATCCATGTGTTCGTGTAAGAAAAATATCCATATTTTCTGTCTGCCGGAAGCTAGTTATTTTAGTCGATTAAGTTTTAAATATGGATATTTTTCTTACACGAACACATCAATTCACTTCAGAAGGATTTTATTAATCCTCGCTGAGTCTTGTGGATTTCACTTTTATGATGGATAAATGCACTTTAATGGACTTCAAAATAGGGTTGGGCCGATAGACGATGTCATCGTCCATTGCGATGGCTGACAGACATCACGATGTTGATCCGATGTTGATTTTTTTATTTTCTGCATTCAATTGATCAAAAGTGACATTAAAGACATTTATAATGTCACAAAAGATTTTATTTCAATTTTCTTGTCAATTTCCTGTCCATCAAAGAATCTTGGGAAAAAAATGCATCTTGGTTTCCACAAAAGTAAAATATGAAGCTGCACAACCATTTTTAACATTGATAATAATAATAATAATAAAAAATGTTTCTTGAGCCTCAAATATATTAGTATATTAGAATGATTTCGGGAGGATCGTGTGGACAATAGTCATGTGAAAATAAATTATGAAAAATTATGTTAATAATCAATAAAGTTAAAAATCAATGATCTCAGAAAATGTTACAAAAAATGTATAATATGTCCACTTGAAGTAAAAGTGCACCTTAAAGTGTAACGCATGGTGTAATGAGACTTTCTGGACAATTCTGTTCATCTCTGTAATGACTTTTTGCAAAAGCAAATGATGATTCATTTTGCCGAAGTTGATGGGTCTCGCTTTGCCATCAGGAAAGCACATTAATTTGAAATCTTTTATGCTTTGCCAGCTTCTCACACCAGTCTAAAAGTGCACCAGCTTTAGTCGCTTTAATATTAGCTGGTATTTTGATTACATGTCAGGTTCTTTTCAGATGGAGATGGCTGGCTTTGCATCTGCTAGGAAAATGGTATAAAGCTTTAATTAGAGGATTTATTTCCATCTTATCGTTTGATGCATTTTAATCCTTCCCTAGAAGTGAAGCATTCTGAAATAATCACGAAAGATTTCCAGAGCATTTCCCAGAGAAGAACAGGGTGAAGTTTTTAATGTGAAGTGTGTCATACCTGTCAGTGTCCAGTGCTACAAGAGGCTTCTCATCTGGACTCTGGTCTAAGGAGGAATAGCCTTTATTAGGTACAACCAACCTGTAATGAAAGTGGGAAAAAGGAAGAGGCTGTCAGACCAGTGAAATCAAAGCCCGTGTCTATTCATATACATATGAATGTATGCATAGGTACTTATACACATTGCTTTGATGATGATCTGCCACACAGTGATTGACTGGAATAGTGATATGGGTTTTTCAATAGCCATTATCTTTCTGTTGCTGATGGCCACTAGAGACAATTATATTCTTCTATTTTGCATTTGTATTATTTAGAACAGTTTGTCATTTTATATATATATATATATATATATATATATATATATATATATATATATATATTTATTATAAAAACAATATGCTGACTATTTAGTTAATTAAAATAGCACTTTTTGTGTGTGTGTGTGTGTGTATATATATATATATATATGGTAAAATCCAATTGTATACAATTGATGATAACATTTTTAAAAATCTAATTAAAATTCATTACCTTTTTTTATCCACAGGCACAATACCATTAATCTAAAAAAGCCACATATTACCTGATATATCTACATATCAGAAACCTTCAAAAACAGAGGCAGTAATTTAAAAAAAAAAAATTTAGGTTTTATTTTTATCTATTAACCTTTAATTTTAACATCCAAGTAAGTACTAGGACAAATCTGGCAAGGGAAATCATATAAATTAGGGGCATGGCTGAGTTTAACGCCATCAAACCCTGTTACATTAGCCAGAGCTGGAGCATCTTTTGTTCCTCCTCTCAGGATGAAGTTAATCTCTGGCCCTCAGGCTTTTAGAATAAGCAGGCCTGTGTGCAGCTAATCTTCAGGCCTAAAGCTATGCTCTAAAACAGGCCTGCGGACGGGTTCTAGCATTTGCGCTAATCCTAACAGGGCACCAGGGACTGGTGAGATGGCAGAAGGACTGCACTAACACTAATTAACATTCACAGATTGTACAGCCTTCATATAAAACTGCTGTTTATACGATTTAACGTTGTTGCTGTTCATATTTTTGATGTACTAAAATCAACCATTAGTATGAGGCCATACATTTGTTGTATTGAACATACAACATTTTTCCAATAATAAAAACACATATGGTGTTTCTCATGCACAAATGTTTCATTTGAGAACCATTCGTTGGTTTGGTAAGAAAGTAGTTTTAGGGTGTGTTCACACTTGGCAGGTTTGGTTTGATTAAAATGAACTCTGGACCAAGACCTCCTGAAAAGTTGGGTCTCGGTCCACTTGTTTGGCGCACACCAAAGTTCGGATGGCAGCGTTCACACTTAAAAAATTCAACTAAAAAACTAAAAAATTAACCATAAGTGTGAACGCTGCCATCCGAGCTTTGGTGTGCGCCAAACAAGTGGACCGAGACCCAACTTTTCAGGATGTCTCGGTCCACTTCCAAACGCACTCTGGTGTGGTTTGACAAATGCAACACAAACCAAATACTTCTAAACGAAACAGAAACAATGTCACAGGATGCGACCCTAAAAACGACAGAATGCTCAAACATGTATCTGGTTCTTCTCGTCATAAAAGCTATGTTGACCATTACATTTCAGTGTAGGTGTCGGAACCGCCGCCTCCTTGCAGCAGATCTTCGTTTTTATGTGTACTGGAGGAATTCCTGGCACTGTTTTGTCTCCTTTACACATTTCATAAGCTGTTCGAGAGTTCTCAGCTGGTAAAAATACCACCATGTGTACGCACATACAACGAGCACAATCTAGCCCAGCACATAGCATTGTTTTGGATCTTCGGCAAGTCTCAAAACGAACCAAAAGAACTGAATTACAAGTGTGAAAACACCCTTTATAAGTTATAACTCATGAAAATGAGGGTGGAGAAGTCTCACCTTGTTCTGGCCATTACATTATTTTTCTTGGGTTGCTGATTGACTGGACTACCCACAGTTCCATTCTTCACCGAGCCCTTCCTCGCGAGTTCTCGTTGTTTCTCTACCAAAAGAATGAATTAAGAACAATTTTGAAAACCTCCCATTGACTTACATTGATAGAATGTTCAGCATTCAAAATATAACAAACAGCGAAGGTGTCATGATAATATTTGCATGCCATACGGAATTGTGATTGGTCTTCATTCTTAGACCCAAATGCATACTGAAGACAGATGCTGCATCGGAAATCGAATATATAGTATGCGAAAAACTAAGTACACCAAAATAGAAGTATATCTGAATACATAGTATTTGAAAAACAGTAGACCCTGGATTCCAAAAAGTACCCAGATGACCGACTACTTCCGCAGAGATTGTGAAGAGCGCATTTGATGGGCACTTTACAATCCCATGAGGCCACGGGAGAGGGTTTATGAATGGCAGTGAAACTGTGGGAAATTTCTTCCACAGACGTAACTAACACGGGTGGGTCATGTGACAGAAACATCATGCCGTATGTAGTATGTCTGAATTTCATTCATATTATCCACATTCATATAGAACGTACTCATTTAACAGTCGCGAAGTAAACTATTCAAAAGTAATACCTACAGTATGTAACTTTGAATGCAGCATGAGTCTCCCCTGCATACATATTTTACTGCACTGCAACTGTGTTCTTTTAAATCCAGATCAATACCATAGCAACACATACAGTTTTATTATGCGTTGAGACTACAGTCTTATTAATATTCTCCATTCTGCATGGTTCTCTGGCTGGAGAACAGTTTGAGGTTGACTTCTGCCTGACTTACACACACACTGGCCTGCATGTGTGTGTGTGTGTTGAAGAGATTTCTCTGCGGTGCCATAAGTAATAAGGCTGTCAGAGGGAGGACTGTAAAGTGAAGTTTAATTAACAACAGCAACTGCCGTATTTCAGGAAGCCCTAACCGAACATCTCTAAACAGAAACAGGGCTGAGCAATAAGCAATGCTGGTTTCCTTTCTGCTGTTAGCCAATGAAACAGTGAAATATTTTTTTAGTGGGTGAAAACATTTTTTTTCTGAAAATCATGGAGGATCTAAAAGTTCTAGACATTAAATGGACTTTATTTCTACCCCTCAAAGCCTCCTTTTTTTTTTTACTTCTCTCTTTGGACAATACTGATAGCCAACAATAACCTTAATGTTAAGGTTTGCAACGTTGTTATTGTTCATTAAACTTACACTTTTAAAACTTAAAACAAAAAATTGAAATGTTGCTTTGGCAACTGAGCGAAATAAGTACTAAAATTACTAAAGCTAAAATAAAAATAAAAATAGACTAAAGCTATATAGAAATATAAAAAACAAATATATGTAATAAAATGAATATAACAAACATTATATAACAAATATAACAAAAATATAAAATTCAATGAAAAAATATAAATAACACCTTATGGTTGAAAACTGTTAAGTTTTTTTCCCCAATACAGACTACCAATAATTTTAATGTTATGGCTGGTAACTAATATGATGTCTATTTATAATATATGTTTCGCATTATATATAAATTACTACTATTAATCAATTATTGACAGTTAAATTGGGCTTTTTTTATTCAACAGAAGGATATTTTTTCCCAAATTACACAGAAAGGAATGTTATTTATTTAAAATTTCCTTGTAGAAAAGGAAAGCCCACAAAGCTCCACAATTGTATTTGAAAGACTGCAGTTACATTTTCTCGGAGAAACTCAGACTTCTGAGAAACTCATTACACTTCTGCTTATCGAAAACCATGGCCATCTATTTCACATGGGCGCTTCTTAACTCTCGCTCCAAGCCATTTGCTTCGCAATCACAGTATCAGCAGGAAAATCAATACAGTCACTTTTACAATCAAATGGACAAATTACACTGGTGACGATATGGCGTAGTCAGATCCCTGGCTGAATGAGAAAGTGCCTTACCGATCTTCACTTGCAGCGGGGAGGGCTTGTAGTTGATAGCGACTGACTCTGGTTCTCTCGTTCCTGTTTCAGCCTCCAAAGTGGACGTTTCCGCAGGATCCTGGAGAAAAAAACACAATCAGATATAACACTACATTCCAAAGGGCAGACGCTAGTAATTAGCAAAGTGCAAAACTACATATTTCCAAAATCGATCAATTGACAAATGGATTTGAGGAAGCAGTTTCAATATGAGTTCAGAGTGTAAACAGAAAAACCTTCCAAATCTGAAACAATGTAAAGGAGAAGGGCTCTCTCTGATGCAAAACTTTATCTATTTCAACCATGCTCAGCTCAGTGTGCTGATAAAAAACAGACAGCAAATATCGGATTGGTAGTAAATAATGGTATCTGGTGAGGCAGAGGATGTATAAAGGGTGTATCTAAGAATCTATTGGTAAAATAGCACGAGTCAGCACAATGTCACCAAGCTGTCGCTGGAACGGGTCATTTTAATGCATCTCTCTCAAAACGTCTCAGATTTGCTTTCACAGCTGTGCTCCAGCGACTTATTGATTCTGAGACCAGAGATGGATGTCAGGGCCTGTGCAGTCGAAAACTCACAATGTACTGTGTAAACAAATGTACTGGTTAACAGATCAATTAAACGATCTTGAATAAATCTGGCTATATGGTCACACTTTAGTTTAGGGTCTAATTCTCACTATTAACTAGTTGTTAACTAGCATGCATATTACTAGGATATATTGGCTGTTTATAAGTACTTATAAAGCACACATTAATACTTTATTCTGCGTGACCATATTCTACATCCCTCAATCCTACCCAATACCTAAACTTAACAACTACCTAACTAACTATTAATAAGCAGTAATTAGGAGTTTATTGAGGCAAAAGTCGTAGTTAATTGGATCCTAAACCGCACGAAAATCCTATTGTACCGAAATCGTACCGAATCGTGGCCCCAAAACCGAGGTACGTACCGAACCGTGACTTCTGTGTACCTTTACACCCCTATTATACATATTATATCAGACAGACGGATGCATGGATATATCTCACCATCTTATTGTACAATGTAAAGTTAACAAGCCTTCATTACTACTCAAACCTAACGTCTGAGCCACACCCTCTCTTCTCCACAGCCTCCTTTCTGCACAGCTGCTCGGATGAGAGATGGACGAAAGGACGGAGATTCTAGCTGTCATAGTAACCGACTGGTACTTCCTGCATAGCTGGCTTGCATGACACCAGACATGTTTTGTTGCTGGAGCCTTTAATATGTAGGGTCTGAGTGCTCTGTGACATCACCAGGGACTGGGAGAGACAGAACAGAGGGAGCTTGTTGGAGAAAATGTTGAGAGCACACCCAAGCCAACAGAGCACCTATTGTGACCTCAAAAAAGCCTGCCTCCATTGGATGTGGCCACTTGAGACACTTTAGGCCATCATCGTGTATATTTTTAAATAAAATATAGTTACAATTTACAGAAATATATACATTATAAAATAAAAATACTATAATTACTAAAAGGCTATATAGAAATATTTACTATTAAAACTTAAAATCAAACAAAATATTAAAAATAAGCTATTTAAAATATAAATACATACTATATAAATGCTATAAATAACAGGCTACTAAAATAACACACTATTTCTAAACTTTTCCACTGACCACCTATCGGAAACATCATTATCAGAAGGCAATATGAAATGTCTGGAAAGGATCGACATGACAAACTCATGTTAACGGTAAAACCTTTGAAGGGGTCATTAGATGTTAAAAAGAAGCGATATCATAAAGAAATTTGCTTACCAAACATGAAAGAGGAAGCAGCCCTTGTTGTTGAAGGCAACCTCTTTGCCCACTGGCTCAGCGGTGGCATAGTGCCAGCTGTAGGCCTGGCAGGGTTCTCACAAACCCTTTAAGCACAGCACCAGCTAAAGAGACCAGCGGGGGATTGTGGGTAATAGCCCAGCAGGATACCATCAAGCTCCTGAAGCATCTTATCATATGCTGAGTATAAAGTACACTCTCATCTCGATCTGAAGCTGTTACTGGACCACAGCATCAATTCATTTTTTCGAGCATCAGAACACAACACAAGCGAGAGGTAATGCTTCACATCAACATAAATAAAAGAAAAACACTATCTGCCTTTGGATTTTGTGGTCTACAAAGGACTTTTGAAATTTAAAAGGTGAACGGTGAAAAGGTGAAATTTATGCAACATCTACCGGAGAAAACCAAGAGTGATGCGTCAGACTCAGACCACTATAGAGTCATATCTGATGCAACCCTTAATCTCTGTTCTCATGGTTTAAAGCTGATTTAGCATGTTGTCACAAGATTAAATTGATCAGAAATCTATAGAAACTATCTATAGTGAGTCTACGTTAGAGCAATGCAAGACTCACAAATCCATAGAAACACATCAAAAACAAAATTGTGGCTAGTTAAACATGGGGAATCCACACTGTACACCTGTAGGTATTGTGCTAAATAAATCTCTCACATCGTTTCAAGGATTTTAAAATGGGTGTCAAAGAGAAGGTCAACTTTTAACATCAAGCAAACATGGGCTAATGATGTCATGTGATGTCATCTTTATGCCCTCTCTGTCTGACCCCATGCCATGTCAATATGGCATTTTGGTGATGCAGGTTGATGAACTAGATGAAGATGAGTGAATGTTGACACAGCTAAAGAGATAAAAAGGATTTGTGGGATTATATGACATGATGTACTTGGGACCAATCACAGCAAAGCATGATCCATAGTTAGGTAACTAACAGTTGCTCTATATGTCCCATATGGGACAAAGGATAAACAGATGACTCATAAAAATAAATCCAGAATATATATTTATTTATTTTTATTCAATTTCCAACTCATTTAATGGAACAGTCCACCCAAACATGAACATTCTGTCATTATTTATTCACCCTCATGTCATTCCAAACTGTATGACTTTCTTTGTTCAGTGGAACATGAAAGAAGATATTTTAAAGAATGTAGGTAACCAAACAGTTTCAGTTCCCACTGACTTCCATTGTGAGCAGAAAAATACAATGGAAGTCAATGGGAACCAAAACTTCTTGGTTTCCAGCATTCTTTAAATTTAAAATATCTTCGACTGTGCTCTGTAGAAGAAAGAAACTCATACAGGTTTGGAACGGTGAATAAATGATGATGACAGATTTTTCAGTTTTGTGTGGTCTGTCCCTGTTAGTTTGACAGGAATGTGGTTCTAGGACTAACAAAAGATGCTCATCCAGAAAATGCCCTACTTGCAAAATCTAGCAAGGGCCGTGGTAGCGTACTATTATTACTGACTTCCTTTTATCCAAGCACATGACATTCAGAAATTAAAATGAGTGCGCCTTGGGGTTTTTTTTCTACTCGTTTATGAGCTCTAATAGAATGTCATCTTCATCTATGTATAGACAAGACATCTAAAAAAATAAGAAAAAGATGTGATGATTACAATAAACTGGAAAGCCAATAACTTCTAAATTCCTGAAAGAATAAGCATTCTTCTTTGAAAAGCGGGTGCCATACTGCAGTGGGTCTGTCCTTTTCTGCCCACAGAAGAATGAATTAGCATGAGAAAGCACAGTTTGTTGTATAGGGTAACAGCTGGGTCCTCAGCACTTTGGGAATAGTGAGGCGCCAATGAAAAAAGAATGACAATATCACTCCAGGGCATATCTCAACAATCCAGCATATACTAAGATGCGGATTTCAGTTCACCCAGAAAATACAGGCTACTAACTGAATGAGAACCTACTTACTTCACTGGAAATCAATGCATTTACAAAAGCTCTGAAACAAATGAAAAATTCAAGATGCGTCTGCTGCTGCTAATACTGCCTGAATGGGCAGACGAGAACAAATCTATACAATTCAATTCAATTACTTTCAGACTTGTATAGTTTTGTGATTATCATCCTTGTGTTTTCTTATATACATATGTTAAATTCTACAGTATCGTGTTTAAATATACAAATTGATACTGATGCTTAAAAGAACTGATACTTTGTGTTTACTTTGTGTACTCCCTGAAAAAATAACTAATTGCGTTATATAGTTACTTTTTATGGAAAGTAATGCGTTACATTACTTTTGTTACTTTTCCTCACTTGGGCTGGGCTTGCTTATTTGTTTTATATTAACAAAAAAAATGTTTTTGGCAAATGTAAAGGTCATTTTCACACTGAATTTGAAATAATACAGGAGAAGAAAGTTCAACACTTCAGCAATAACAACAAAAAAATTCAACACAAATGTGCTGTTTATCTAAAGTCATTTTTGCTTATTTGTATGGTTTAATTGGATCATCAAAGGTCAGCAGCAAAGACATTGAGATTAATTACATAAAGTATATTTGTGTTATTTAACATATATAATTACTGCAGGTTTGCGTAATATTCTGGTTTGCATTTCAGTGTTTTGAGGAATACTGAATCTGTTTTTGTGCAATTTTTGTGTACTGTGATATGAGTAAATGCAAGCTCACATTTAGTCTAGAAATACCATAGCCATCATGTTTACACACACACAACTCAGAAACTCACTCCTTTTTATCTCAACATGGGGACAGGAGAGCTGTCAGTCAATACATGGGGGGGGGGGGGGGGGGGGGGGGGGGGGGTAGTGTTTAAAGTAGTGTTTAAAGTAGTGTTACTTTACTCGTTACTTGAGAAGAAATCTGATTATGTAACTCAAGTTACTTGTTATGCGTTAGCGACAGGTTTGTGTCATCATGACGTATGGAACCATCGCGTGGTCCCTGAAAATCCGATGAGGCACAAAATAATAACCTTCCAGTGTAGTTAATTAGAAAAAAAAAATACTATTTAGTTTGTAAAGTAACTAACTTAATCACAGAAATGATACAAGCATAATCTCAATCAATTCGTTCTCAGCTTATAATGAATCTGTTCTATTATTTTGAACCAAACCGACTTCACTGGTCCAATTCATAGTGAGTCGGACCGATTCAATCCAATTCGTGATCAAACAGCGCAGACCGCTTCAATTAAAAGATCCGATTCAAAAGAACAAATGATTACGGAATATGCATCAATAATTACGAACAGGCATTCCTGTCAAATAAAACAATATAATAGACATAACTTATAATGTGAGATCAATTATTTAGTATCATTAAAGGCCGGAACATTCTACACATATTCTGTTTATTAACTGAGTCAATGTCAATAACAGCTGGCATTGTAACGTTATCAATCTATTCTAGACAACTGCATTTGTCGGTTGTATCTAACGTTAAATATCCGATGCTTTGGATGACATCTGTAACCCACCAGCGTTTGTTTGTGAGCTAGGTTAAGTTAGATAATACAGAATTACTGCCTTTACACATAGTGTCATTTAGCACGACATGTAAAGGTACACAGTATTTTTCTCCATTCAAGTGAGTGGCACTTACCAGCAGCTTTATCTCTGGGTTTACTGGTGGGACTTGAAATCTGTCAATTTCTTCCATCATTTTGATAAAACGTCAGTCTTGTAAAGCGAAGCACAAATGCTTAAGGCGATATCCTAATTGAAAGCCGCATTTATTCACTCTCTAGATCGGTTCAAAGATGCCGAGGTCTCCAGCATCATCTCTAGTTGTTTTCCGCTATCTGGCTGTTACCAGTCAGGGGTGACTCAACAACAGCAACATAGATCTGACTTCCGGGTCCGGAACCCTTCCCATACTGACGAGGTGCTGAATAATTAATCAGTTCGATTCGGTCGTGCTGACGAAACATCAGAATCATAGAGGTCAGAATCCACAGCTACTGTGAAATAAAGGGATAATTTACCCAAAAATGAAAATTCTGTCATCATCACCCTCAAGTTGTTCCAACCCTGTACGAGTTTCTTTCTTCTGTTGAACACAAATTAAGTTATTTTAAAGAATGTGGGTACGTTGACCAGACAGTTGACGGCACCCATTGACTTTCATAGTATGAAAAGTATTTTTTTCTTCCTACTATACGCAACTGTGGTCAGGTTGAGGGTGATTAAATGATGACAAAATGTTACTTTTTGGGTGAACTATCACTATAAGGTCGGTTTGCTGATCAAAAGCAACACAGCAAAGCATTGGATTAATGGCAAATCAAATATAACAATCGTGTAAATATTGCTATCATAATAAATTAATACTGAGGCAAGTGCTAAAATATTACTTTTATAGTTTATTATTATTTATACAATCAATCTTTTGTTTTATTGTGTTAAATACTATGGTTTTATTTTAAATTTGTGCATCAGGTAAGAATGGCAAATGACAATGTTGCTGTTGTTGTTTGTGTTAACCAAAACAGAAGCTTTGAAAGACAAGACTGTCAAATAAAAAAAGAAATGCGTGTGTCACCATCTTGTGTTTCAGAATTTCCTCTTTGCTCTTTAAATGACTTTTATTTTGAAACAATCTTCGCCACAAGAATCAAATTCTGCAGCAAGCCAAAGCCCGTCATATTAACGTTACTAGACTCCGAGCAAGCCTTGATTACGTTCATGCCAAAGATGTGAAATAGGCATTATTTATATTATGGAAAACATAGTCAAAAGAAAAAGAAAAACAATAACACTGAAATATACCTAAATTTTTTTTAACAGTTTGAGATGTTTTACAGTCAATTTTAATTTTGACTTTAAAATGAATTGCTTTTGTTATTTCATTTATTCATCTATTCTTTACACAATATCAATTAGCTTTCATTTTACATTTTAAAATAAAATAAAAATAAATATATAATTAATTCTCCTTTCTATTTTCAACGCTTTTATTTTGAAAGCCAACTCTTCACAGACATTAGGCTACTTCTCGTTTTTTCATTTTGCTGCAGTCGTGAGCTTTCCAGCGTCGGTTTATTAACGGACACAGAAACAAAATAAGAGATAGCACTTTCAAGACATGTTTGTTGTTTATTGTCTGGTCGGCAAAGATTATCACGGAAATGATATTGGTATCCTTGTCATCCTACCTTGACAACAACTATAGCTTGGGCCTTTGTTAGGCTTGGTTTCTAGGGATACCGTTGCTATAGACAGCGTACTACAATAACGTTGAGCAAGGTCAGGCGATTTCCTCCAATCACGATCACGCACCGGCAACGAAACATTTTGAATCAGCCAATCAAATGAAAGACCGATTACCCACCGGAAAATGGTTGTGAGACTCTGGGATGACAAGAAAACTGAAGTAGTTCGCAACTATTTTTATGTACAGTTTACCCATATCGTCGTTTGAATGTTAGTAATTTCGCATGGTAAGATGGTTTGCAAATAAATACGTTTTCTCTTCATGCTTTAACGACTGTGTATTGTAGACATCTTCAAACTCTTGGTTTATGGACAATTCTCCAGCTGCATTTGCTGCCTCTCTGTTTTATTCATGATTTCTACTTCATTTCTGTTTCCCTGTCTTTGTTTATATGTTGTGTGAAAGCTATCTTCTGTTTCCTAGCAGGTATATTGCCTGTCAGTCAGCTTGTAAGTTAGCTCAGTGTTCTCTTTGGCGTTCATTCATGATTCGTGATGGTGCTAACGTTATGGTTATGTTATGTACACTTGCATATCTTGAATTTGTTGTTACCTTTACATTAAGCCAGATGTCAGTCATGATTGTCTGTTGTGGTAGTCTCGGTTTACCTCTGATAGTCTTGAGTACGGAACTCTGAAACGGGACCTGAAGATGTGTGAGTGTGACCAGTAAAATGATACTTTAGCCATGTGTTCCCAATCCATAAACAAAGACCTGATGAATATTTTATTTATGTGTGTGTGTGTATATATATATATATATATATATATATATATATATATATATATATATATATATATATATATATATATATATACATATATACACACACACATGTTTTTATTTAATATTACATGCATTTTTAAGAGTGCAAATATTACGTGCAGCCTCTTAAATAATATATGATCAAATCGCATGTATATTAATAATTATAACAGTATTTTTCATGCAAATGGTTAGTTGACCTGATGTGCAGGATTGTATGTTGCCTTATTGTTATTATATTTTTCATGCAGAAAAAAGCAACGAGAACAAGCTCCTCCCCACCGCTGCACGTGCATGTGAACGAGACCACACCTGTGCACGTGCATGTGAAGAAGAGCACAAAATGCAGCCCTACCAAGACAGCCCAGGTATAGCATCATCTTGCAGCCTGTGCATTGAAACCCATCCTTAAAATACCCTTGAATTTATAGTAACCTATTATAACACCAAAAAGTTGTGCAGCTTCACTTTCAGTTCATATCAAAGTTCCATGAGACTTGTATGTCTTTTATGTTCCAGATTAAGACAAAAAGTGGCTTGCATCCTACAGCTAAGGTAAAGACGAGGGTCCCGTGGATCCCACCTGGCAAGGCCTTAACAAGAGAGACCTCATATAAGTGGGAGGTCAGTCAAATATTACAGATACATTACCATTTGTGCTTGTGCACAATTCATTTACAATCTTTCACACTGCGGTGAGTGTAATTTTACAAAAGAACACCATTTTCTGTTATTTCAGATGTTTTAATGTTTATGTATGTTTTAGGGACAGACTCATCGTCTGGAGATAACGCCTCCACAGGAACCTGAACGCACCCAGTCTCCTCTCCGAATAGAAGATCTCTCCACTGATGAGGAAGAGGCATTGCATGGACGCATTAATCAGTACGAGAGGAAGATCGACAGCCTGATGTCAGAGGTCAGCTCTCTGAAAAATGAGGTGAGAAAAGAGAGATTGGGGAAATGGATAATTTCTCTGTCATTCTTTTCTTTTAGGGAGAAATATTTTACTTTATATATAGGGAAATATTCATTCATTTATAAACACACTATTACCTGTACTACTGTACAGCTTGGGAGATTTTTTTTTGTTTTTGAAAGAAGTTTCTAATGACAGCCATGGCTGCATTTATTTGTCCCGAAATACAGTAAATACGATACTATTGTGAAATATAATTACAATTTTAAATAACTGTTTTCTATTTTTATATATTTTTCAATGTTATTCCTGTGATGGCAAAGCTTAATTTTCAGCATCATTACTTATTACATCATTACAGTCTTCAGTGTCACATGATCCTTCAGAAATCATTCTAATATGCTTTGGTGCTCAAGTCAAGATACATTTTCTGTTGTTATTCTGTTATATTTGTGGAAACTGTGATACTTTTTTCTAGATACTTTGGTGAATAGTAAGTTCAAAAGAAGTGAATTTATTTAAAATACAAATATTTGGTAACATTATAAGTGTCTTTCACTGTTTTATCAATTAAATGCGCACTTGCTGAATAGAAGTATTAATTTCTTTAAAAAAAATCTTGACCTCTTACCCCAAACTATTTATTGGTTGTGTGTGTATACGCACATGCACATAATTGATTAATACTAACAGTTAAAAGCAGGGTAGGTGATTGTTCCAGAATTTTTTTTTTTGTTATGCTAGTTGAAAATCTCTTCACATCCTGATAGAAATCACTAAGTTAAGTGGTCTAAATGTATATGTAGGCTATATATTGTCTGTGGAAGGCATAGGACCATCAAATGTTCGTCCAATCATTATATTCGGTCCGAATGATACGATGTCCGACCTGCCTGTCAACTTATTGTATTTCTATACCTCCGCGCAGCCTGCTTGCACAGACATCACACGTCATAAGCGCGTTTTATGTTATGCCGAGTTAGATCGACGTCAGTCACCGAGCACCGCAACCAAAACAGTTCCTCCTGAACCAAAACAATGAGCTTTTGCTGCGTTCACGCCTTAACTACTGTAAATTGGAAGATATGGAAACCCGTGACGTTATACTAGGAGGTGTTTGTGACTTGAATTTCAATGGCAACACTACCAACGCCGAAATGAATGTGCGGCAGTCAGGGGTGGTACAGGTCAGTGCTCTTTAAGTTGTTTGTTCATTATTATTGTAATGTTATGTCCTAAGACATGAGGTAGTTTAACGGCGTCTCTCGTGACGCTTTTGTTTGCTCCCTGCTGTACTCGCATTCATATGTTTTTGAGGAGTCGTGGTTTTAGAGAGCGCACTGAAGTGAGGGTAGCTCGCTATTGGTAGCCTCTCCGAAAATTACGTACCCCACCTTTAATTTGTTACACATTTGAACAAATAAAAGCAAATGGTGATGTTTGTGTTTGTAGGTTGAGCTTCGTAAGAAGGAGCAGCTACTAGAGCGTCAGTCAGAGAGGTTGAGCGCATCACAGCGTGTCATTGCTGAGCAGGAGGAGGAGCTCGCAGAAGTCGCCCGGGAGCTGGAGGCTACAGAGCAAGAAAACTCACGCCTACGGGAGTCCATGGGGAAGATGCTAGTGGAGAATGATTTTGGGAGGTATGATGAAAACATTGACGTTTAAACATTTTATTACATATAAATTTCAAATATAATTTGAACCATTTCTTCTGGTCTAGACTAGAGAGGGACAGTATGCAGCTAGACAAAGATGTTCTACTCAGAAAGCTGCTGGAAGCAGAGATGGACAGCAGTGCAGCCGCCAAACAGGTGTCGGCTCTCCGTGAAACGGTCAACCATACGTCCAGGAGTGTGAGTGTGAGCAAAATACACTTTTCAGAACATTTTTCTCTACAGAACTTTGAAACCACTTTGAAACATGTTGTACGGTATCATGTACAATATCAGATATGCTTTAAAAATATTTTGTATATATTTGTACAGGAGAAAAAGATGTCTGGATCAGACTCAACAGTCTTGGCCCGACAGAAAGAACTCTTGCTTCAGAAACTGGAGACTTTTGAGATCACTAACAGAGCCCTCAGACATCTTCTGAGAGAACAACATAGTCGAGAGGTACTGCTTTGCCTCTAACCAATAAATTCAAAGTATATTATTATTAGACAATATTATATCACTGTACTAAAAACCGCAAAGATTAATAACCTTTTTTTTTTACTACTTGTTTTGTAACAGATGGACTCACTAAGACTCTTGGAGCAGAAAGACGAGCTTCTGAAAAGACTTTCTGATGTGGAAGAAGACAATTCGGTTTGTGTTGCGTTTGCATAAAGTATGCTACGCTATTTTTGATTTCTTAGTTTTAACGCTGAACTCCTTTCTGTCTTCCAGCGTATTCTTGTAAAGCTTCAAGACAAAGAGAGAGAGGTTGACCAGCTCACTTCATTGTTAGAGAGTGAAAAGGTAAACTATAGGGCTGCAGAATATATCAATTTATCCAAATATCGCGATATATGCATATCGCAATGGCTTGCGATAACTGCTTGAATTTCATACCCAAAAAGATTACAAAAAGTCCAAGTTTTGGATCGCAGAGAGTAAACTGGACACATGACTGTTACATACACGTGACATGCTTAATGTCATTAAAGACAATAAGCGAAGGACTCATACACACAGAAAGTCACCTGTCGGACAGCGCGTGTTCTCGAATTCTGTTCCTTTCCGCAGCTTATATGGCCAAATACACACAAAATTATGTCAAAATGCCTGTCTTGGTGAGTATTCACATAAACACAGTCAGTTATGTCTTAAGTGGACTAAACAGTTGAGAAAGAAAGTGCGCTTGTAACAATATATTGGATCCGTGCAGCTCTTAAAGTGACAACAGCCTAATAAACCTTCTTCCCTCTGTGTGCTTAATGTTAATCAAACAGCAAAAGACAAATATGAATTCACTCACTGCTCTTGACTGAATAACATTTGTAGCTTTAATAAGAATCAGTGTATTTAATCAATTTAAAAATATCTCATTTTATTTTTTACATTTTGATTATTCAATTTCTGTTATTAAATAAGTCTAATGTAGGCCTACCCGAAATCCAAAAGCCCCTGGTTTACACTGATGTTAAAATGACACTTACTTTTTATGTAAAGCTACAGTAAAACACTGTTCAATTTCAGAAGTTGTAGTAGTGATGCTTTCTTCTCACAAAAAGAATGTGAAACATGTATGTTGGTTTTCAGTTTTATATATTAAAATATGTTTTTATTCAACGTCGTGCAGCCCTAGTACACAATATTTTTTAGAATGTTTTAGACATGAGACTGTCATTTATTTGAGCCCTTATCATTTCCCATTGTAACAGGAGAGTGCACAGACCACCAGTGAACTGTCCAAAGTCTTGGAGTCCACCCGAGCCCATCTGCAGGGTCAACTGCGCAATAAAGAGGGAGAGAATAACCGCCTTACTGTTCAGATCAGGGTAATGCATACAGCATCATTAGAATTCAAGCAACATCTACCACTATCTTATTTTATAATGTTTATTCTATTCTATTTCAGATATTGTCTATATAATTCAAATATTGTCTTCATATATAATAAAACATGAATGATATATAAAATCCATTTGGCTCAGAATCTAGAGCGATCCATCAGCCAGCAGCAGGGGGAGGTAGATCACCTGCAGAATCAGTTGCGAGACCTCAGGCAGCAAGCAGAGGCTGATAAGGAGGGCCTAAAGAAAGCCACGCGGGCTCAGAAACAGCGGGCCCAGCGCAGTGAAGACACTGTTGGACAGCTCAGCGCCCAGCTCATGGAGATAGTGAGTGGAATGAGTGGAATGTACGGTTTACAGGTTTTTAAAATTACTCTTTGCTATGTTAAATGTTTCAAACAGTAGTATGCTGTTGTATGACATCTGACATCACTTCTGGTTAATTTGTCACTCTGGAAATGGAAGGTTTACAATGTACGCTACTGGTTAAACATTTGGGGTCAGTAAGATTTTTTTGTTGTTTTTTTAAAGTAATTTCTTTTTTTAGCAAGTATGAATTAAATGAATCAAGAGTGAAATATATAATGGTATAAAATATTTTATTTTAAATAAATGCTGTTCTTTCGAACTTTCTATTAATGAAAAAAAATCTTGAAAAACATATGTATGGTTTCCACAAAAATATGAATCCGCTATTTTTAACATTGACAATGCAAAATGTTTCTTGAGCAAATCAGCATATTATAATGATTTCTGAAGGATCATGTGACTCTGAAGACTGGAGTAATGATGCTGAAAATTCAGCTTTGCCCTCTCTTAGTTAAAATAGTTCAATTGGAATAGTATTTCTCAATATTACTGGTTTTACTGTATTTTTGATTAAATAAATGCATTCTTGGTGAGCAAAAGAGACTTCTTTCAAAAACATAATAAAGTCTCAAAAACTTTTGAAATCTAGTGTAGATTGTGTCTCATAATATAAAAATATAAAATAATTAATCTTTTCATAGGAAGCACAGTTGGCAGATGCTGTGTCAGCCGCAGAGAACTGGAGCAGTCGCCATGCAAAAGAGATGAAGGATAAAGGACAGCTAGAGATGGAGTTCGCATTGTTAAACAGGTCAGCAGGGATTTGTGTCCCTTGTATGATTATACAAATCCTAATTCTGAATAATTGTAAACAGTGAAAAAATGTAAAAAGCCTCTTAGAAAGCCATGCAAACCATTCTTGTCTGTCTTTTAGCCGTATTACAGACCTGACAGAACAGTTGCATGGGCAGGAAGAGAAAGCCCGAACTGAGAGAGAAGGTCTCCTAGATCGCCTTCATGAGCTCAATAACGAGAGCACTACTATACGCCTGGAGAACCAGAGCCTTAAGGTTTGTCCATTTGCAGCCATACTGTACAAATCTCCAATTTGTTCTTTTTTTTTTTCAGTTGATTGCCAATCTCATTTTACTTATAATCCCTCAGTTGTCCTCGTGCCTTTATAATACGTATGGCAAGTGAATACAAATGAAAGCTGAATTGCTGTGTTTGTGCAGGCCACTTCGTCTGCCTTGGAAGAGAAGTTGTCATTGTCCCAGTCTGAGGTCCAGCAGGTCAAAGTTTCCGTGAAACAGTATGAGAGCTTGGTGGACAGCTATAAAGCCCAGGTGTGATCCTCAAACTCTATCAAACTCATTGATTAAGATTATGAATTTCAGGTACTACATTACCAGTCAAATGTTTGGAAAAATTAAGATTTTTTGTTTTAGATGTTTTAGAAAGAAATCTCTTACGCTTACCAAGGCTGCATTTATTAGATAAAAAAAAAATACAGTAAACCCGGTAATATTGTGAAATATTACAATTTAAAAGAACTGTTTTCTATTTTAATATACACTCATCTAAAGTATTATTAGGAACACCATACTAATACTGTGTTTGACCCCCTTTCGCCTTCAGAACTGCCTGAATTCTACGTGGCATTGATTCAACAAGGTGCTGAAAGCATTCTTTAGAAATGTTGGCCCATATTGATAGGATAGCATCTTGCAGTTGATGGAGATTTGTGGGATCCACACCCAGGGCACGAAGCTCCCGTTCCACCACATCCCAAAGATGCTCTATTGGGTTGCGATCTGGTGACTGTGGGGGCCATTTTAGTACAGTGAACTCATTGTCATGTTCAAGAAACTAATTTGAAATGATTCGAGCTTTGTGACATGGTGCATTATCCTGCTGGAAGTAGCCATCAGAGGATGGGTACATGGTGGCCATAAAGGTATGGACATGGTCAGAAACAATGCTCAGGTAAGCCGTGGCATTTAAACGATGCCCAATTGGCACTAAGAGGCCTAAAGTGTGCCAAGAAAACATCCCCCACACCATTACACCACCACCACCAGCCTGCACAGTGGTAACAAGGCATGATGGATCCATGTTCTCATTCTGTTTACGCCAAATTCTGACTCTACCATCTGAATGTCTCAACAAAAATCGAGACTCATCAGACCAGGCAACATTTTTCCAGTCTTCAACTGTCCAATTTTAGTGAGCTCTTGCAAATTGTAGCCTCTTTTTCCTATTTGTAGTGGAGATGAGTGGTACCCGGTGGGGTCTTCTGCTGTTGTAGCCCATCCGCCTCAAGGTTGTGCGTGTTGTAGCTTCACAAATGCTTTGCTGCATACCTCGGTTGTAACGAGTGGTTATTTCAGTCAAAGTTGCTCTTCTATCAGCTTGAATCAGTCGGCCCATTCTCCTCTGACCTCTAACATCAACAAGGCATTTTCGCCCACAGGACTGCCGCATACTAGATGTTTTTCCCCTTTTCACACCATTCTTTGTAAACCCTAGAAATGGTTGTGCGTGAAAATCCCAGTAAATGAGCAGATTGTGAAATACTCAGACCGGTCCGTCTGGCACCAACAACCATGCCACGCTCAAAATTGTTTAAATCACCTTTCTTTCCCATTCTGACATTCAGTTTGGAGTTCAGGAGATTGTCTTGACCAGGACCACACCCCTAAATGCATTGAAGCAACTGCCATGTGATTGGTTGATTAGATAATTGCATTAATGAGAAATTGAACAGGTGTTCCTAATAATCCTTTAGGTGAGTGTATTTTAAAATGTAATTTATTCCTGTGATGGCAAAGCTGAAATTTCAGCATCATTACTCCAGTCTTCAGTGTCATATGATCCTTCAGAAATCTTTCTAATATATATAATTATGCTTGTTCCGTCAGAAAACATTTCTTAATATTATTTAATGTTGGAAAAAATATTGAATGCTTAATTTTGTGGAAACCTTGGTAAACTTTCATTCAAAAATTTTGAGATAAGCGTTAAAAGTGATGCACCGATTGATCGGCTGGTGACCGGAATCGGCCGGTTTTCACGTGATCGGCCATGATCGGCGACCGGCCGGTCAGTCTGACATAATCCGATTCTATGCCGGTCAAATGCACTCGGGCGCCGCATGATTAACATCGCGCAACAACAGCATCACACGTGCACACGGAACGCGCACATGTAGGAAACCTCGTGAATTACGGCCGTTTCACACCGCAAGGTGCAGCGCGTTTTTTTTTTTTGTTCGGCGTGCATGTTAATCAATGAGTGCATTCACACCGCGAGCCGGAGCAGCGCGTGAGCGTCGAGCAGGAGCGTCGAGCAGGAGCGTCGCGTTACCAACAGTGAAGCGTGGGTTTCGGCGCCGAATCTATTTTTGCTGCGCTCAATTTGAGTGAAAGCACACTTTTGATGGACAAAATAAATATGATTTCACCCAAAAAGTGCCCAAAATGCAAAGAATTTGCATGTCTGGTGTGTTTTAACAAGAACCGAAGTAGGCTAGGCTATGTCAGAAAGAAAATGAAGACTAAAAATATTTATAGAAAATTTACCCATTTAAACTTGTTTTTATTATTAGGGCCCAAGCCTTGAAAAGGCGAAGGCCCTATTGTTTTCCTAAGGATTATTATTTATTATTATTATTATTATTATTATTATTATTTTACTACCTTTTGGGCACTTTTGGGGGCCTTAACGTGCTCGAAAACTCTTGAAACTTTGCACACATCTCAGAACCCGCGGCCATCAGGGCCGGGCTGAAGCTGGTACCCGGGCGTGGCAGGGGGGCTCGACAGCGCCCCCTGGAACGGGGTTTGAACACTTGGTCCATAAATCAAACACGCTTGCATGTAATAATATGAAACTCAGTACACATATAGATCTCATCGGTTCATATATACTTCATGCTCTTACTTTTTACCCCAGCCCAACAGGAAGTCGGCTATTAAGGGTTGTTTGGAAAACACATGCAATGGAATGTGAAATACTCCTCCTAGAGAATTCAAACACACGGCACGAAACTCGGTCAGCATGAAGTCAAGACACTGAGGATGAAAAAATGCCAGGGGATTTTTGATATCTCGAACGGTTTGGCCGTGGCGAGTAAACGAAATTATGGCGAGAAACGTGAAACAGGAAGTGTGTTATAACTACTGCATACATTAACTAATCTTGATGAAACTTCAGCAGTGTGTTCGTTGTAAGAGCCCGATCACATGGATGTGACTATTGTGAGTCAAAGTTATAGCGCCACCAACTGGCAGCAGGAAGTGTGTCACTTTCAAAATGCTTTTAAATCACCCTCTTATTTTTACCCGATTTGCTTCAAACTTCATGTGCATAATGTAGACACACGCCAGATGTAGACCTGTGAAAGGATTATTGATATCTTAGATACTGTTGCCATGGCAATGCATCAAACATTAATATTCCTTTTTTTAAGCTTTTTCATGCTTTTTTATGCTTTCGGGCACTTTTGGGGTTCTTAACGTGCTCGAAAACTCTTGAAACTTTGCACACGGGACAAAACCCGCGGCCATCAGGGCCAGGCTGAAGCTGGTACCCGGGCGTGGCAGGGGGGCTCGACAGCGCCCCCTTGAACGGGTCAGACAATTTGGTCCATATATCCAACACGCTTTACCCTATTTGCTTCAAACTTGATGTGTATAATGTAGACACAAGCCAGATGTAGACCTGTGAAAGGATTGTTGATATCTTAGATGCTGTTGCCGTGACAACGCATCAAACTTTAATATTCTTTTTGGATACTTTTGAGATTCTTAGCGCACTTTTGGGGCCCTTAACATGCTCAAAAACTCTTGAAACTTTGCACACGGGTCAGAACCCGTGGCCATCAGGGCCGGGCTGAAGCTGGTACCCGGGCGTGGCAGGGGGGCTCGACAGCGCCCCCTGGAATGGGGTCCGAAAACTTGGTCCATAAATCAAACAGGCTTTACCCGATTTGCTTCAAACTTGATGTGTATAATGTAGACACACGCCAGATTTAGACCTGTGAAAGGATTGTTGATATCTTAGATGCTGTTGCCGTGACAACGCATCAAACTTTAATATTCTTTTTGGATACTTTTGAGACTCTCAGCGCACTTTGGGGGCCCTTAACGTGCTCAAAAACTCTTGAAACTTTGCACACGGGTCAGAACCCGTGGCCATCAGGGCCGGGCTGAAGCTGGTACCCGGGCGTGGCAGGGGGGCTCGACAGCGCCCCCTGGAACGGGGTTTGAACACTTGGTCCATAAATCAAACACGCTTGCATGTAATAATATGAAACTCAGTACACATATAGATCTCATCAGTTCATATATACTTCATGCTCTTACTTTTTACCCCAGCCCAACAGGAAGTCGGCTATTATGGTTTGTTTGGAAGCGTATGCCCCTGGAATTCGATATACTCCTCCTAGAGAATTCAACCAATCGCCACGAAACTCGGTCAGCATGAAGTCAAGACATTGAGGATGAAAAGTTGCCAGGGGATTTTTGATATCTCGAACGGTTTGGCTGTGGCGAGGAAACGAATTTATGGCGAATAAAGGAAACAGGAAGTGTGTTATAACTTCTGCATACATTAACTGATCTTGATGAAACTTCAGCAGTGTGTTCGCTGTAAGAGTCCGATCACATGGATGTGACTATTGTGAGTCAAAGTTATAGCGCCACCAACTGGCAGCAGGAAGTGTGTCACTTCCTAAAGGCTTTGAAATCACCCTCTTATTTTTACCCAATTTGCTTCAAACTTTATGTGTATAATGTAGACACACGGCAGATGTAGACCTGAGAAAGGATTATTGATATCTTAGATACTGTTGCCGTGGCAACGCATCAAACTTTATTATTCTTTGTTGATGCTTTTGAGACTCTTAACATACTTGAAATTGCATGAAACCCGACAGACACATCACATTTATTAGACAGTAGACATGTGCAGAGTTTCAGAAACGGGCATGGTGAGAGCAATTAGAGAATAATGTTTAAGTTTAAAAACAGCCAGAATGGTTGTTTAGTCAAAAAAAATTTTTTTCCAAATCATACATAGTGTTATACTGCCCTCTTGTGTTCAAAATCAGGTAAAAAGCGAAAGTAAAATAAGGACGTCTGCACAATTCATTAATAATGGTGCAGAGTAGAGTGAGCTTTTTCAATTAATTCCTATGGAAGTAGGAATGAACTAAACAACGTTCGCTCTGTTCTGCTCGTCCCTCACCGTGGGCGCGCAGAGTTATGAATGCCCGTGCAGCCGTGAGCATTTTAGTTTCATTTTAAAATTAGCGCCATTTCGGGGGACGTATTACTTTAATTTATTTAACAAAAACACAATGTTGTGTTTAATTGCGAGTGTACACAAATATAAGTAAACACTTTGACGTTTGAATGATGTCCTGTATGAAGAAAATGACGGAGTATGTTTCACTGTTCAATCGCGCTGAGCCACCCAGACCCCCACACACACACTGACACACACACACACACACACACACACACACACACACACACAACACACACACACACACACACACAATAATAAAACATTCAACCTAACATATACAAATTACACTGCTATGTTGAAATAGTCAGTAGTACAATTTGTATCATTCACAGTAAGCACCGCTCCACTGTGATTTTTCCAAGCACATTTTTGCACAAGTGAAGAGGATGATTTTTTCCGTCGATATTGGAACGTGAGTGAAGTACAAAGCCTGTAATAAAGAATAGTTTAGCATCCAAATACATCGCAAATGTTGCAACATTTAGATTCTAAAGAGAGATTTACGTGAGCCTAACACCACTTACTTTTACTTTTGTTTTAAATTATTTCGTTTTGGCTTTATTATAGTTATTTTTTTATTTGTGTTCTGTTCTGAATATCATTAAATTTAAAGGATTTGTTGTGGAATATTTTGAGTGTATAATCAAATAACACTAAACCGTCACTAGGTGTCGCCAGGCGACCGTCTTAATGAGCGGGTCATTGATTCATTCGTTCAAACGATTCGTTTGAACGACTGAGTCATTCATGAATGAGACAGATGTTTATGGATTGGTCATTGAATCTTTGAGTCAACCAATTTGTTCAAAATGCTGAATCATTCAGTAATGAGAAAACACGTTGCTGTGAGATGCAATGGTTCTGCTGTGATCTTTGTTTAACTATTTTCGCTGCTGAAACAGAAGAACAGTCAATATTGCATCTAAAATGTAAGTGACTTGACACGTGTGTGTGTGTGTGTGTGTGTGTGTGCGTGTGAGTGCGTGCGTGCGTGTGTGTGTGTGTGTGTGTGTGTGTGTGCAATCAATCCCAGGTAAGAGGCATGAATAATGAGAATTGGACTTCTAGGAGTGAGGGTAATATTCCGGAGATGGTTCCCTCGGATTGTGAAAAGGAGGCGGCGCGGGAGTGGCCAGGCATTGCGCTACTTCTGTTTCAAAGTTTAAAACAATGCTAATATCATTTTTTTGAACGATTTCATTACAAATGTTTATTTTATATATTTATAAAATATTATAAAATATAATAACTATGTTTTGTCCTATTAACAAAAGACAGGCAATGTACTATTAACAAATGTTAATAGTTTTTTAAAAGTTAAAATGATACTTTATGCATTTGTTTTGTGTCAGATGATTAACAATATAAATTAAACAAAGCTTAAAACAAACAAAATAATAAAACGAAAACAAAGCTTGAACATTTTATTTAATTGAAAAGCCTTTTTGAAATAAAATGTGTTTTTTTCCCTCTGAAATAGCAAAAGCATCGCACACTTAGCTGTACCTGCTCTAAATAAATAATAGTATTTAAATAAAAATACAAAATCGAAATAAATAAATTATATAAAACAAAATCAAATCAAAGAAAATAAATCTTATTAAAGTTATGCAGGCACACATTTAACAATAATTTTCAAGTGACAAATAAAATCAATCAAAATTCCTTATACATGGAGTTAATCCTGACGATTCCTGAGGCGCCTTTCCTCATGACACTCGCTTTTTTTTTCGAAGATATATTTTCTTTGGTTTGATTTTGTTTTTGTAATAATTTATTTTATTTAGTTCGATTTTGTATTTTTATTGAATTACTCTTTTTTATTTAGAGCAGGTACAGCTAGTGTGTGATGCTTTTGCTATTTCAGAGGAAAACAATAATTTTATTTAATTAATAATTTTTGTTTCAGTCCACCATATAATTATGTTGTGTTTGATCTATGGAAAAAAGTTAGTTGTGAAATGGTTGAATATTAACAAAAGTTAATAGTTTTTTACAAGTTAGAATAATACGATATATATATATATATAAACAAGCCGGTGGCACCGCCACCCCCGGTGCCTTTACGGTTACTGTGCATGACGGGCAATATCCTAACTCCGCTTTGACCTTTGAGAAGATGTGTGCTATAGAGCTTGCATTGGTGTGGGCTCTGCAAAAGTGTGTGTGTGTGTGTGAGGCGTGATTGAACAATGTAGACATATATATATATATATATATAAAGGCACCGGGGTGGCGGTGCCACCGGCTTGTTTATATATATATATATATATATATATATATATATATATATATATATATATATATATATATATATATGAATATATATATGAATATAGCTGCGAGCAGCGATGAAGGGCCAAAGCCGGCGGCACCGCCACTCCGGTGCCTTTAGGTAACTAAAGGCACCGGGGTTGCGGTGCCACCGGCTTGGGCCCGTAATCGCTGCTCGCAGCTATATTCATATATATATTCATATATATATATATATATATATATATATATATTTATTTAATTGTTTCCCTGCACATGCTCCACTTGTCCTGTTTAGCTTGGCTGGACATCTGTCAGATGAGAGAAGAACTGCTTGAGAAATATAACTTGCCATTGATATACAAGTGATTGCAATAGGCCTGTGTGTGTGTGTGTGAGAGAGAGAGAGATAAATATTTTTATACTGCAAGGCTATATTTATTGAATTTTTATTTGTTATTTATATATTATTTTATTGCCATTACCTGTTTTCATACAGAAGTTTAGTTTGCTAAATATATCAATTTTTTTTTTATTGGATATTGGATGTGAAAAGGAAATGATTCTTCCATAACACTGCACTTTAGATGTGTGAGAATTTTTCACAAGTCAAGTCAAGTCATCTTCATTTATATAGCGCTTTTAACAATGGATTGTTTCAAAGCAGCTTTACAGAGATAAACATACAGAGATTCACACTAGGAGTCATTTATATAGTTCTATTTTATAGCGATTATCTGTTCAAAAAATGTTCTATGCAAAATGTTCTATTAAAGAGAAGATAGAAAAGAAATATTTGTGTGTGCTGTAAAGTGGTTTGAAAAAATAAAATCGGAATCGGCTAAAATCGGTATCGGCAGGTCAAACTCAAGGAAAAATCGGAATCGGGATCGGCCTAGAAAATTGTAATCGGTGCATCTCTAGAAAGAAATCAATACTTGTATTCAACAAGGACGCATTCAATTGATCAAAAGTGACAGTAGATTTCTATTTCAAATAAATTCTGTTCTTTTGAACTTTCTAATCATCAAAAAATACTGGGGTAAAAAAATTATGGTTTCCACAAAAATATTAAATTATAATAATAATTTAACACCAAATTATCATATATGAATGATTTCTGAAGGATCATGTGACACTTATGATTGGAGTAATGCAACTGAAAATTCAGCTTTGTCATCACAAGAATAAAGTATATTTTCAAACATATTAAAATTGAAAACAGTTCTTTTAAATTCTAAATATATTCAGATAAATCAGTTTAATTCTTAGCACTCTGTGTATGTGTACGTTTTTTATGTTGTGGTTTTTTTTAGTGTGTGTCCGTCTATAAAGCTCTTTCTTTGAATTCATAGGTTCAGAAGACCCGTGCCGAAGCAGACGAGTACTCTGCACGCCTGCAGGTGGCTGAAAGAGAAGCTCAGACTGTAAGGGACAACCTAGACCAGGAGATCCAGCAGGTCAGGAAGCAGCTTCACGGTCGTCTGGCGGAACTGGAGCCACTTCCTGAAGCTCTGAGACATGCCGAACTCCAGTTGCAGGAAGCTCATGAGAAAGAACGCTTGCAAGAGAGAAGAAACACAGAGCTCAGCACCTCTCTCGCAGAGCTACGCATCAAGGTGTGTTGTTCGGCTTAAGTCCTTGAAAGTATTTTGCATTAAATATTAAAAACACGACCAGTTATTTCAGGAGAAAAAAAATGGAAGAACCTTGTTCGTGGTGCAACAAAAATGTCTTAACAGAAAAAGCTATAAAAGTTCTTCACGGTATCGACAATACTACTATGAGATGTAATGTGTAAAGTAACTCATTACTTTTAATTTACACATTAATATCTTACTCTTTTTTAATTAATGCATTTTACTTTTCAGTACATTTTTTAAACTACTGAATTGAATTAATATTCTCTCTTTGCTATGATGTTGTCAGTTAGACATGCACACTCATGCGTGCGCAACTTAACAACACATAACTTAAAACATAACATAACCTCTAAGTGGTCAGAATATAATATTTTAAATGTGTTTAAAAACAAAAAAAGGCTATGTTGTTAAATGCATTACTGCGTTAAACACTGGCAAACCCCTGCAAGGCCTGGAAGAGAGTGAGCCTCAGCAAGATGAGAAATAGTAGCGCAAAAGTAACCATACATTATATTGTATAAAAAAGTAACTAGCAATTAGTTACTTTTAGGGAGTAACGCAATATTGTCACGCATTACTTTTAAAAGTAGCTTTCCTCAACACTGCATGTGACTGCTTACATTTACCATATCAATGGCTATTCAGTATTCAGCAACTTGGCAGGGCTGTTATTTCTTATTTCATATGCAAATTGGTAAGTCATTCCTCACAGAGGCTGTAAAATGTAAATACATAAGTACAGTAGCAGGAAAAGCCCATTTGATTCTAAAGGGTCAGTGAAAAGGAAAAGGGTGGAAAATGATTGCGTATAGCTAAATTACGAAGTTTCTGTCGCAAGAAACCTAGACTAACATAAGTGGGGCCTTCGAAAGGGTAGAATATGGTCAGTTTAAGTTTTTTTAAGGTTTAATTTTGGTGTGTTTTATTTTTTTATTTTTTTTGCAATAAAAAAATTAAGTAATAGCAAAAGTAAAAGAATTGTATTTTTAGTAACCATCATTTGTACATAAATTATGTTTTTATTGAATGTTATGGTTTTTTGGTGATTGTGTGTAGGCGGAGCAACAGGGAAGTCTGGCAGAGATGTTGAGACACAAGAACATGTTGTTGCTGGAGGAAAACAAGCAGCTTCATCACAAATCAGAGGGCCTTGAACGGTCTGTCACTTCGTCCTTTTATCCCTCGTTAATTATCTGCCATTTATTTTAAAGTATTTTAATCTCTTAAAGGTATAGTTCTGTCAACATTTACTCGTGTCGTTCAAAAACTGTATGACTTTCTTTAGTTCCAATGTTTGGTTCCCAACATTCTTAAAAAGTCTTTTTTTATGCTCCAAAGAAGAAAGTTATACAGGTTTGGTTTTGAACGACATGACGGTGAGGAAATGATGACACAATTTTCAATTTAACATGCTCTATCCCATGTTGTCAACAGGAAGCTAGAGGAGGCTAACTCACAAAATCGAGACCTCATCCAGGTGATTTCAAAACGTGAAGAGACTATTCACAGCAACCAGGTGCGTCTTGAAGAAAAGTCTCGGGAGTGCAGTATTCTGACTCGACAGCTGGAGGAGGCCCTGGACGATGCTCGTCGGCAGGTCTGGCCCCAACTGCCGGGAACTCATGGATTCAATCATCTATGTTTTCATCTTGCAAAGCTTTTGTTTGTTTCATTGAGTATTCCCTGTTGATTGTCAGGTTACCCAGACCAGGGAGCGAGCAGTCTCTAAAGAGCGTGTTACTCAGTCCAAAATTGTCGACCTAGAGACTCAACTGAGCCGAATGAAAACAGAACTGAACCAGTTACAACGAGCCAAAGAGGAGGTCAGTGAAATGTCCCCATTTGTGAATTTCTTTCAAATATTTGTGTCAAATTTTTGTCTCAAAACATCCATGAACTTCCTTACAGGCTGAACGGAGATACCAGAGCCGTTTACAAGACGTCAAGGACAGACTGGAGCAGTCCGACAGCACAAACCGTAGCCTCCAGAACTATGTCCAGTTCCTAAAATCTTCTTATGTCAATGTGTTTGGAGATCCTGCTCTCACTGGGTCCTCGTTCCGCACGCCTTCACCAATCTGAAAACTCTTTCAGAAGTCTTTTAAGACATGTATTAGTCTACTTGTCACAACTGATGACCTCTTGACTTTGCTGTGCTTTGTACTTTACTCTTAAAAGGCTTATTGGCATGGTCATTCTGGTGAGTTCTAAGACGGAGTTCTCTTTAGTATTACGTATCCGTCCTAGAATGAGAACAGTGGTCTTATAGACACATTCTTATCTTGTCTCATTTTGCCCTGTCTCAAGTTGGTCGTTATGCGATAAACAGACCTCAAGCTATTCTTATCTTCATTCATAACTCTGCTTCCTTAATTTACACGCCAATAAGGAAGGCTTTACTGCATTTACAGTAATATGGCTATTGTCGATTTAGTCGTCTTTGATCTTTTTTACTTTCATCTGGTTATAATACATACAATTCGCTTTTTTGTAGAATCTGATTTGACCCTCTGTACTATCTAATTGCTTTCAGCTTAAATAATATCAGTATCTACAGTATGATGATGGTTGTGAGAGGCACAGTAAGAGTCTTAATAATAATCTCTTATATTCATAAAATCCCATTTAAACCGTCATGATCACCTGCTCATATCTGAATTTGATTAGTACGTTTAGTTGGTTTAAGAGACAAAATGACAACAAACTCAGGATTTATCTTTTTTTTTAGCCAAAGTTTTTGTTTACTATAGCAGGTTCATTATGTGAATCTTTCTATTTAATAACAATGTAGAAAGCATCTTTTGAGTCGAGATGTGTTAAATTGTTGTCTTCCTTAAGTTGAGAGCATAGAATTCCAGTAATAAAATGTTTATTGGTGCTATACGTTTTTACATTACTGTAATGATACATTTTTTTTGTCGTTTAAAGTCATACTTGCACTTTTTTGTATTATTTATCTGATGTACCATCATGTAAAAATAACCAAACTGTAATGCTTCAATGTTTGTGCTTGTATGAAATGCAATGGTATGTATTTTTTAAGTGGTAACAATATTTTATATACATATCAAGTGTATTACACTGTACTGACGTGTGATTGAAGAAAACTGATTCTATTGCAATTGCAACAAAATCTAAATATAATGCTTTGTTTCTTCATTTAATAATCAATGTCCAAATATGTTTCAGTCCAAATTATTAGTTTTAGGTGTAGAAGTTTTTCTTGTTGCAGGTATTATTGACCCCCTTTGTTTCATTGCTCTGATTGCACTCTGCAAAACTATTGCTCTCTTCTGCCATTGCGTTGCTTTCCGTGACTCCTCCATTAGATTGTTTTTGTACTCTTTTATCTGAAGTTGAGCAGCAGCTAATTTCCGTTGGTAATTTCTTTCTGTGACCAGCAGACGTTTATGACAGTCACAGCAGGGTGATCTGGATGAGTCGGCTGACTCAGATGCTCCTTGGTGTGGAAGGATATTTTCAGTGTCCTTTAGAATCTGATTCTGAAACACAAAGAGTGTTATAATTTATAATGTTTACATTATACACGTTACAAATATTACATATAGGGAAGGTGGGGACTAGTTGTCACGATATTTCAGTGTCAATTAAACACATACAGTATTAAATTAGACCTATAACAAAGTCTGTCCTCCATATATAAATAGATAGACTTACTGTGGACTGTGTAGAATTAAATATAGTCGGAATCGCGTCTGAGTGTAAACGCGCAGATCCAGATTCAAAACAATCCGGAGTGAAATGAGCGGAGCACAGAGAAGAGGATTCAGATGGAGTCCATTCAGCATCCCTCCTCATATTGACTAGCCAATGGCGGCGATGCTCTTCTTGTAATGGGAATCTGAGAGAAACAGGATCATCAGTAACAGAAAGGTGTTGTTTTACCATAAGACAAACTGATCAAGAGCTTACTTGTAGAATGAGATACCGTCGATATTCTCATCTGGGCCGTATCCGCAGAAATCACACGATGGCATCTCCTCAACTCTGTTTACAGACGTTAACCGAAGTGCAAAGGCCAGAGTAATGAAGGCCTGCTGATGAATCTTGTGTGCTTTATACACTGGAAGGCTATTGACGGTTCTCGTTCATGCAAGAGGTGGTAATGGGCGATCTACACAAAAAAACCGTGAATAGAGATATTTGTGTTTTATTTACATAATGGTTACAGGATTGGGCTTTTGTTTGCAGCAGCATTTAGGCACACAAATCAACAAATAAAATAACTTTTATAAAACTTTAAAAAGTCTAAGTAGCATATGTAGGCTAGTAGCTAATATGTGTTATTGTTTCTGTTAGGGAAAGTTAACTTAGTCTTAACATTTAAATAATACATTTGCCTAAATTGATTTAAACTTGTGTCTTTAATGATTCCATTTATTTTTAACAAATTGTTCAAATGTTACATTGTTTTCTCAAGGCAGATGTTGCAACTATTTTGCTTCTCCTTGCAACATTCTTTGTACCCCCCCCCCCCCCCCCCCCCCCCCCCCCCGACACACACATGGACCTTTTAGAAACAAAACAGCATAAGTCTCCAAAACAATAGACAAAATTGGGCCATGAAAGAAACCAGGAAGCCTGCCGTACCACTTTGAACGACTCTAGCCTTGAGTGATTGGCAATTTAAGGTTGCAAAAGATGTGTGAATAGGCCTACAGGCCTTACAAAGAAGCAGAAACCATAGAGACCAAATTTATAATGGCAGCATTTTTCCGGACCAGGAGAATTGCAGTGCCAGGAATTGAAAAAAGATGCAAAATTAATTAAATTAATTAAGTACAGTCAGGAAATTGACCAAATGATAGCAATTGATCAAACTTGCAAAATTGACTTTTAGCAGCAAATTGCAAAACTAAATGAGCCAACATTTATATCTGTTATATATCTATGACTATAAATAAACATATTTTAACTTTAATGTAGAACACTAATTTGACTGGGAGGGGAGCACTACTACGGGACGCACTAGACCGCTTCGGCATTTTCCGTTAGCGTTCGGCTGGTTGCTGCAGTGCATGATGTCACTGTCTCGCGCAGCTCGTTTCATTCGATAGCTCGGGCTACGCTGCTATTTCATTCGTTCAGGTCGCCACCCGTTGCCACCCAGCCTCAGAAAAATAGAGCAAAACCTCCAGCAAGGTAGGCTATTACACGACATTTCATTTGTACAGTTGTGCATTTTTACAAACAAACCACAAATACAGGACGTTTTATTGCAAACTAAAACAATGGTTTGGTTTATGTCGCGTTTGCTATGCTGTGGGCCGTGCTGTGCGTTTTAGCCACCATTTCCATCTGTTTAATGTTATCTAGAACAGCACATTTCTTTCATTGTGTTATAAATATACTGTTATTACATTGTTGTGCGAACATCACGCGTTAACGTTTTCTCAGACAACCTTGCATTGCCTTGCCCAATGGAGTCGTTAGCTGCAGAGCTAACTAAGCCATATACACGGCTAGCCTAGACTATAAATTAAACATTATACACGTAAGTTATACAGTACAATGTGCAACCAGATTCATTTAAATCTATAGGTCGAGACGTTTTAAATTATTAAATAGAAACCTCATTTAATTATATTAATTGGGTTTATATGGAAGGCTTTTGTACATGCAAATAAACCAGCAACCTCCTCCAATTCCAAATGCTCTTCCGAAGAAAGACATTTATTTCAACAACGTATCTTGTTCTACCGATACAGAACACGCAATTTGTGTATTTTCATTGGGTTAATGTACATTTATAGACATATACATATACATTCAGTCTATAGAGGATCCGCCCAGCGCCTTTTTCTCTCTCTGACATTTAATTATTGCTCTGATATGAGGCCTGGGCTTTGGCTCTGCTTTTATTGTTTTCTGATGGTCTTCTTACCATGAACATTGTTTATTATTAACACAGTTGCATACTTAACTAAACCATAGCTATGTGTTTTTAAGTGGATGATGGTTACTTTGAAATTAATTTTGGAAAACAATTAATAACAACAATGTTTAAATTATTATTAATAAACTAAATATGCTATATAAATTCTGTGAAGTAAAGTCATATTATTTTAAAATTGCACATATCAGGCTTAATCGTGTGAATGGATATAACCAGGCAAAGTGTAGCCTTGCGTAGTCTTTTTTTAATATATTGTCAGTATATTAAATTCTCCACTTCATTGTCTTCTGGCTTATGTTAACTCTTTGGAAAAAAAAACATTACAGCCTCTGAACATGTCTACAAGGTTTTAACGATTTGTACCATTGCTTTTTGAACCCATAGACTTTTATGGTGAAGCAGTGAGTGATTTAATATGCACGCCAACTGCTGACATGCCAACAGCCCTGCTGAGGTTATGAAAAAGCCCCTGAAGCCAAAAAGATGAATGTTTTTTTGTGTTCAGAGTCAGACATTAGCATGCATTGCTTATAAGCTGTCCAATATTCACAATTTCACACTGGGCCCCTTATTCATTGTAATATCTAGAGATAGACCAATAATTGGTTTGATCAGGATTTAATTTTTACTGATATTTGGGCATTGGTTGTTTTGGGGTAATGATTAATTATTTTTATTTTATTTTTTATAATTATTTTGTTCCGAATATCTTTTATCAGACACTTGCACACAACTAATCTATATCGGTCATAAAAAGCTTTATCGGTCAATCTCTTGCTCAATTTTTAATTGCCTTTAATCAGCACTTCAGGTCTAGTTTCTGTTTTCAGATCTGGTGCCTTAGATAAATTACGCATTATGAAATAACCTTGCACTGCCTGTTAGCGTCTGGAATTTAGCACTTTTGTCGGTCTCTGTTTAACCGTGTAGACAGTCTAGTGGAAACAAACATCAGTGTTCACTCCCCATCCTGTTTCCTCAGAGGCTGATGGCATGCATGCTGAAATTGTTGAGAATTTTTCAAAGGGTGTGGTCTCCTGTCTCGTAACGTAACTCATAACACGCAGGGTCTTCGTAAGGGAGGGGGTGTCCTCTGGGACGTGTTGCCATTACAAGTGCAGCTGCGTAACTATTTTGGTTGACCCCTCCCAAGTGTCAGGGTCCCATACTTTGTCTGTGCTGCGTATTGCAAATAAATGAGGCAAATAGTTGTTTGACACCACAATATTACAGAGATCTTGGTTTAAGATGTTAAACCAATCCTGATGATGATTTTTTTTTAGTTCCTTATGACTATTAGAGACAATTTGTGCAGGTCATTAGGGTGCCACCAAACAATGCGTTATCATTAAATTCATAGCAGCTCTGTGTTCATAATGATGCAGATTAATAATCAGTGACCAGTCACTGACTATTTTTACATCATACACGCTCCCATTTAGGCAATATTTAGATTAAACATTAAACTATACTCATGTAAACAAAATACTTCGACTGATCAAATGGAATTGATGTGATTAAGCTCATAATTGTGGCAACCATAATAGTAGTAAAACGTTTCTTATTTTATTTAGGCATGCAAACATTTTAATCGCATTTATTCCACTCTGACCATAGTGTGCATGTGCATTTTCGGGGTGCTGAAGAAACCGAATTCATGTTGAAAACGTTGCACGTCACCAATAAAATGTAGTATATTATTGATGATCAAAAACATTGAAATGGAGACATTTTTAGGACCGTCAAACCGGATACCAAAGAGCCAGCAAACAAACCTGGTTGTATAATCAGAATAATGAAAACTGCATGTAAATGGGAGTGAAAAGGTAAGTCAAAGCTCGTGTAAACATCTTCCTCGATTAAGTCCATACTCTGGTTTTTGGAAATAATCCCATTATTGGTGCACATTTAAACATGGATGGTGTCTTGTAATGCTGTACGTGATAGAAAACAGACCAAAGCCTGTGTGTTGTGCTATTGTTCTGGTTTCAGGTTGCATCCTGGTAACACAAACCTGAAGTGGTCTACGTTGTCACTTTGATGTATCAGATGGTCTCTTTCTTGTGGTCTGTGTTATTGTGTTTCATGAGCTGCTATAAGACCACATGCTCTACTTTGGCTAACAGCAGTGGATTTTGAATATATTAATTATTCAAAATTATTTTTATTAACCAGTCTCTGTCTTAATCAATAATGTTTTACATTACGCCTTGTAGCCATCCCCAAGACACCTGTTACCATGTCCACGTTTCTTAAACCCAAACTGAAGGTAAAATATTTAGCAAAAATAGTTTGCATCTCCAACCTGATCTCACAGGAATACGTGACTATTTTACTATTTGTGAATCGTTCAAAAATGTATGATTATTAGATAAAAAGCAAGCATGAAAGTCCACCCCTAACCTCACCCATAAACGTACATGTCACAGGGGCGTAAGAAGATGGTGTGAAAACGTACGAATGAGATCATATGAATTAGCCACCAATTTGGCCAAATGTAAAATAGTTACGAATTGCCATGAGATTGTGTATCTTTGTGTTCTGCCCTGATTTGCTGTGTAGTAGCAATGAGAAAATAAATGTAAAGTGTTTGCATTGTCAGTGTAGAAAAGAAGAAAGAAAGAAAAAAAATATTCCCTCATAAAAAGAGACGCATGGGTTGGGCTGTACCTTGGCTGTCTCCCCACAGAGGCCGTCACTGCAGCGCTGATGCTTTTGTCAGCACTGCAGCGAGAGGGAGAGGAGATGGTTAGACAAATGTAGTGAGAGTGAGGTTTTGTTTTCTGCATACTCACGCACCCATCTTCATCTTAAGAAACATCATTGCACATAGAACCTGGGCTTAAAGTAAGTAACAGGATATGTGACAGGATATTATGAATTTGTGAGGTCTTAGGGTGCTTTTTTAGATTTAATGCATGGAAGTGCTGGTTTATTATAGGTTGTGTGTGTTTGTTGCATGGTTTGAGTGGGTGTGTTCTGCATGATGTACCCTAGTTGACATGCTGCCACGGATTAAATCTCTTGAAATCCGCCTGCGTGTGATGTTGTGATCCCTGGGCAGCTGTGATAGGCTGCAAGTGAACCATTTTTTTTCCTGCAGCTCAATATAATCATAAATATTATCTACTATAATCATAAATATTTCATGTTCAGGATGGGCTCGTTTTGAGTCCATCATCATTCTCTGGGTTCGTGGAGCTTTCAAATCTCAATCAATAAAGAAGCCTTTTCGAAATGAGTTAACAGGATAAAGGACTGAAATAATATGGGCACATGTCTGGATCTCCCTGCAAAACTGCTATTATTTCAGCTTTTTGGACTCTTCGAACAGTTACTATTAGCCAAACTAAATCCTTGGAGACATCCCACCCGTTTCCTCTAAATTCCTTAGGCCTGCATCCTCCCATTTAGACGTCAGCGCCCGTCGGAAACAGATGTGTTACCATGGAAACTTCCAGGCTTTCAGCATGACCTTACTTAGTTCTCAGTATTCCCAGATTGATAGTGGGAGTGAGTGATGATAAGTGATTCTCTCTTGCTGAACACTGATGTTTGGAGTATGGTATCCATCTGTGTTATGAAAAATGAATGCTTGAGGAAATGGGTGTCTTATTACATTACTGCATTTTTTTTTTTGTACCTTACCTGATCTGACAAGAATCTTGTTGTCTAAGCAGTGTTACCTTAAGCCCTGTTCACACCACCAGCAACTTTGTCGCTATATGTCTAGTCTCTGTGCTGTGAAGAGTCTTGTGGTGGGCGTTCCCAGTGCTGTCGCTCTAATGTTATTGGTAGACTGCACCATATCTTTAGAAAATGCAATCACAAATGATATAGAAAACTTAGCTATCATTATAATTTGACTAGGAATTAGACTTAAAAGAATTAAAAGTAGCATTTTGCTGTTAGAGATTGCTGTGATATAAACTACAGCAGTGCTCAGTTCATTAAATCATTAGCTAGGTTAACAGTCGATCAATCAACGAATTAAACTCACTCAAACATCATTCGAAACCGACAAATAATAAATGTTCTTGTCCCTAATAATAAACATAATGCAGGGGAAGCTAATATGACCTACAGCAGTGCTAAACTGCTCACTGCTTCATATTGACAACACAATAACACAAACTATCAATGTATGAATCAAACTCACTTCTTCTAGTAAAGCTCATATGCAAGGGTTGGAAATCCATTCATCTGTCCATGTCTTAATGGAGAACGAGGCTTACGATTGCTTAGCAACTGCAGACACAATGCTCTCGAGCACTTTTGAATGGAGGAGAAAGCAGCACGGCAGATGTTTTCCTTGTGTTTTTAGACCCAATATGTGAACGGCCCCTGAGACTGCCGACAATTTCTTTTCCACACATCATTTTATTATATCCATGTTACAGTCAGATCATATAAAACAGTGAAGTCGCTCTAGAACTCTGTCCTGTCTTGTCTGCACTCGAGACGATGACGTGAGCTCCACTGACAGTCTTCACTCCTATTGGTTGTCGCTTGCAAAATTCGCTGCTCAGTGCTCATTTGCATAAACTTTTCGGAAATTTTGTCGCGTGATTTGCTTCACTTGACATGCCTACAATTCTGCCAACGGTCACTCGCTCGTGTCGCCGGAAGTCGTCAGCTTTCCATTGAAAATGAATGGGATCATGTCGCTTTATCACTGTGTCCTGATGGTGTGAACGGGGCTTTATAATCGACTCACTTTGATGTTCTAGTTTTACCTGATTGGTTCAGTCTCACACATTGTTACTATCATATACTGCTTTGGAAATCTGTGTCACCTTCAGGCTTGTGGTTATTAATATCCTAGCTCTTCTCTGAGAGAATCTTAAGAATGTCTATCAGAGGACAACCTCATTATCAGGAGAATAACAGCCTTGTCGCTATTAGAGAGTCCTGATTGTCTGGGTGGAGTGGGAATATACTTATAGTGATAGTTCACCCAAAAATAATGAAAATTCTGTCATCACTTACTCACCCTCAAGTTGTTCAAAACCTGTATGAATTTCTTTCTTTTGCTCAACACACAAGGAAGATATTTTGAAGAATGTCGGTAACCAAACAGTTGATGGACCCCATTGACTGCTCATACTTCCTTTTTTTGGTTTGTGGTTCTGACCATAATGGTTATAAAACAGCAAAGATGGTGGTTGTTTTTTTTATTACACAAACCTCAGAAGATGAAATGGTTTTCAACATGTCATGTTCTAAAGCTCTTGTAATGGTTGCCTGTTCATAAATCATAAATGGCCACTGTATTGCAGGAGGGCGAGAGGTTGGACTTTGTCTGTGTCATCATGTGTTGGGAATGTAAGAGACAGTTACTGAAGTGCTGTGCTCAATGAACAAGCTCGTGGGAATGGGAGGGGAAAATTCCAGAGTGCTGGACTGCCGTATTCGTTTGGATTCAGAAGCAACAGACTAAGACAAATGATAGAGAGGAACGAGGAGGGAGAAGAACGTGTGAGTTTGTGTTATCACTTGTACGCAGTTGCGTTTAGAAGCGCTATCTGTTGCTACAGCTGGACTGCAGTGAGGCACTCGTGAACGCGTAGCTTTGTATTACAGTGAGTTTTTATTACATTGTTTGTGTATTTAACTTTGTAACTCTTATTTCATGTTTAAGTATTGTAAATACTTACAAAATGAGTACTGAGATTGCATGGTTTTTAAAGACATATCACGGGTTGAGAGTGCACGTCTGCTGACTTTTGATCTGCACATGGGTGTGGCCTATTGCGTCTTTTCCAACGTACAGTTGCCGGCTTAATTTAACGGTACAAATCCCCACAGAGCTGTCGGACTGAAACCAGGCAGAGCTGGTCGTAATCTCCTGTCTGATCTGACCGGACATTGAGATGGGATTGTTTTGGGAGAGGCTGGGAGGGGGAAGGGCGGCATACATCCAGCTGATCTGGACTAAAACAGAATGTTTTACACAGTAAAGCGCAAACTGTACATTAGATCTTCGGTCGTTCATCACATTTCTCATCTGGATGGGTTGAAGTTATGATTGAGTCAAGGACCTCACTAATGGATCAGCCATTAGCTAATCACTTCCTTATCTGCTTTCTCTTTTCTATTCTCCTGTCATTATATCAAGCGGATGTTTTGTACATAGCAGCCACTGATTGGGCTGATCTCCTGTGGTTAATTCTCTTCATTCTCTTAATAAACCTTTGCTGTTTCTGTCTCTTTCATATTTAGTATGATGACCGCCATCTTCTCTCTCCTTCCATTCGGCCCCCCGTTCCACCATCTCTTCCTTATGTCCCTCATTTCTTCTATCGGCATGGGGGGTTATAATGGAAAGATGGCAGTTCTGGCCAGCATAACAATAGACTGTATTGATCCAGGCTGACAGTGCATTACATGGCTGACTCCATAGTCTGGCCACTCTTCACATTGTTAAAATTGCTGTTTTGTTAGTTTCTCTGGCCTTGGATTAGCCTGAACCCTCCCCAAACACGTCCTATAATGGATTCGCTTCAGCAAATGGAGCACACAGCCCTCAAATGATCTTAGCATGTGATGCCCGACAACATCCACATGCAGTCACACAACAATGCTTTTGTCAAATTTAGAAATTGAATGAAGCTTTTTTTTATAGTCTTGTAAAGACTGGAATACACTACATGACTTTTGCACAGATTTAGCACAATATTGCCCTATTTGCAGTCTGGATGAGCTAGTTGTCTAAAGTCATCACCAGTCTGAAGATTTTGGGCAGTTGGAATTGACAGATTTCACAGAAAATCGTATTTGTTGTGGATGATGGCCACAGACTTTGATTCCATCCAGTTGGAGATATAAAACAGGTTTGATATTTTGAGCGATTTTAGAACATATTAGCTGCTTTTCCTCCATCGGGCCAAACCGTTCTCATTGCTTAACCTTTCCATTCCGTGCCGATCCAGCCCTGCCAGTATAGATATGGTTTAATTTTCCACTGTGGGGCACAGAGCTCTTTGGAATGAATTGAAAATTGAACTAAATCATTGCTTTACAGATGATATGAGATGTAAATAGCGACCGGAGGCTGATCAAATATTTATTTACATTTTTATTATTAACTTCGCTCAAATAGTGCGCTTGGCCATTTACAGAGAAACTGGCAGCCAGGCAGCAAACAAGTGACCAATCCTGAGTGGCGACATCACTACGCACATTCTACCAGCACGGGTATGCAGTGTCGTTTAGTGTATGATCAGATTTTCTCTGTAATAATTTACAAAGACAGCAAATGTATTATGCCTAGTGTTTTAATCTGTTCTGGTTTTAAGTGGTGTTATGTAATTCCAGGAGTTTGTTTATTATATTTAAAATTATAGTTTACTTGCCGTGAAAATAGCATTTAGCCTTAAAATAAATTAATAAATAAAAACACACAGAAAGGGTTAATATGTTGCCATGCTATTACTGAAACAGATGAAGAATCTTCGTTTGTTCACACATCTGTGTGGAATGACTCCAGATGTTCACACCTGTGTGTGAAGTGAATTCTTCTACTCCTTAGTTTGTCCTCGGTTAGCTTTTTATCACTTCAGACTCTTCTTAAATGGATCAGCAGCAGACCCTGCATTCCAAGAAATCCAGTCAGTCTGGAGATCGAGATTGAACCTCTCTGAAAATCAGCTCATAACAGCTTTTATCATATTACCTAACTACAAATAAACATGACACAGCATGGTCTTTATTTATGAGTATAACGATTTTTGAGAATATATTTGAGTCATTGTCCAATGTTTCCAGTGTCAACAATAGAGTTGTTCCGATTCCGATACTAGTATCGGAAATACCGCCGATACCAATAAAAATGCTGGCATCGGTATCGGCGAGTACCGTATATACCCGAATATAAGACGATCCTAAATATAAGACGACCCCCCCCCCCCCTTTTCCAGACTTATTTTTGGGGAAAAATAGATTTTTGTGTAAAAAAATCTGGTTTTCAACAGAAAATAATTTTAAAAGCAAATTTCCGAGGCGTTGTTCCAAATGCCTCGCTTCACCTGTGCCTCGTGTAGAGGCCCGCTCGTCGGCGGAGACCGGCACATATGCGCTTCCTGATTGGCCATGACTGCGGCTGCCCTGAGTGTGACGGGCCGTTTTCGACGACGATCCGGCTCCCGCTTTCTCTCTCTCTCTCCCTCTGCTAGAGCCGCGCAAGAAAAAGCGCCGTTCACAGAGGATGCCAGAGCGGACAAGCGAGCAGAGACCCGCCCCCCCCCCCTGTTCACATATCGCGTCTTTTGCGCGCTCAAGTTCGTTATTTCAAATGTAGGCGCGCGCTCATAATGAAAGCGACGCGTTTGTTTTTTTCCAAGCCCGTCTGCGCCGCATCGAGATCCTCCTCGGCGCTCTCGTCAGTCGACGGCACGGGAGAAAAAGGCTATCAATCGATTCCTCCACTCGAATATAAGATGACTCTGAATATAAGACGACCCCCCATTTTTCAGCCTATTTTTAGGACAAAAACCTCGTCTTATATTCGGGTATATACGGTACTTCTACCCATGTACCGATCCGATACCATTTTCTTAAACAATATCTAGTTATGCACGCTAGCTTTTTATAACGCTGCAAATCGGAGATCAATTCTTCTTCGCTGCTCTAAACAGTGGTTGCTTGAGGCGACACAAGAAGTTGTGCTGTTGCCAAAAGCAACCACTGTTTAGAGCAGCGAAGAAGAAAACGTGCGCGCGCGACAGCAGTATGTCCGCTGTTTAGCAGTATTTCAGACTGGACCAACCGACATGTCTCGTATGCCATACTGCAATTTCGAGGGGTGGAACAAGATTAGCAACTTCAACACGAGTAACTTAAAGCATTTGAAGACGCGTCACCCCGCAGAACACGATTACACAAAGGCAAGGGCAGAGAAGAATGAGCCGCGTCAGAATCAACTATCTCTGAAAGCTTCATTCAAACAAAGAGAAAAGTTTTCAAAAGACAGCCAACGAGCGATAAATATAACCGACGACATGTTTTGAGTTTATTATTCTGGATGACCAGCCGCGGTCAAAACTGAAATGCCGTTTATTTAACAAAATTGTTTATGGACTTTAAATTATAAAGAGATTATTTTCTTATATTATTCATATATAATTTTTTAGATTCCTAGATTTATTTGTTGCACTTTTTTATGCAGTTATATTGTAAAACTAAAATACCCTTTTCAGTTTACAGTATTAGATGTGTGGTTGCATTTTAAGTTCTTTTTCACTTAAGAAAGTTAAATAATATATTGCTGTGAAATGTATGTCAGATAATACAAATACTCTAGTTCACTGTATGTATTTGTTCATGTTTAATTAAGGGATAAGTCTGAAACACGCCATAAAATAATTCTATCAATTCATACAGTGCTAGTATGTATTGCAGCTGTATAGATACTGTACACACCCAGGTATCGGATCAGTACTCGGTATCGGCCGATACCCTGAGTCCAGGTATCGGGAAGGGATCGGTATCGGAACATCTCTAGTCAACAACAACCTAGTTTTGTTTCACATCAGAATGAGATGCTGTTGAGATTATCCCCGTCGGCCTCTAACATTAACGGATCCTGGTTCAAGAACAGCAGTTTTGCAAGCCACTGTTGGAGCCAGTTTCTCTGGACCAAAGCTGCATTTTCTGCTGTGGAAACATTTGGAACAGTTCTAGATCATCCAGCTTCATGCTATTCATAGAAAAAGAGCTACAGAGACATTTGCTGTAACCATCTTTGGTTTAGTCATTCTGGACACTAACATCCCCTCCACCCTCAAATGCAGCTGAAATCACACTGCCCCCACCCTACTGACAGTATGGGACAGATGCAGTTGTATTGGGATTTGGATTGGTGGGGGTTGTGTTCAGAGTTAGTGGGGGGCTGATGGCAGCACTCTCTTTGTGCTGGTTTGCTCAGAAGCGTGAGGAATGTCCGCCTGGTCCCCCATGTGCTCAGCTGTTGGCCATTGCTGGGGAGAGTTGTGTCTTTTTTAACTCATAAAATATCCGCTTGGTTTTCGGTACTTCCCTCCAGTGAGTGTTTGTTTCATACAGACTTTGTGTTGTAATTTTTTTAATTCATTTGCATAAATATAATATACATTAGTCAACATTTGAAGTGGATCAAAAAAGTTGTCCTAAGACAAGAATGGATGTTGTTCAAAATTCATGTATAACTTTGATGAAAGGTTTTGATCCACTTCAAATGTTGACTACTTTAGTTTAATGAAAACATTGTTGTAATTTTATAGTGAAATATTTTTTAATTGGTCCTTTTATAGAGGGTACTATGCGCATGACGTCACCGTCGGCCAGAGTGAATGCGGTCACGCCCACAAGTGACAAAAAGACTGAGACATTTGTTTTCAGCGTGAATGCCGTGAAAAACACACAAAACACATCTAAAACGGGAAAGAGCTTTGCGATTGACTGTACAACTAGATTTGACCAGAAATCTGAGGTACTGTATATTTTTACAGACTGCAAAAAGCTACAGAACAGACTATATTCTGCATAATTGGATGTTTTTAAATAAACACTGACAAAAAACTATACAAGTTTTAGGGCTGGACGATATGATGATATTAGAGATGCACCGATGTGAAAATTGTGGCCGATACCGATAACCGATATTGATATTGCTGTTATGGCCGATACCGATATTTACCGATGTCGATATCTCTGTATAGAAAACACATAGTGAGGATTAGGGCTGCACCATATTGGTAAAAAATGACGTTGCGATATAAAAACAATTTCACCAGATGACTTGAATAGCTCTATTTGGAAAGAATGAATCATTCTAGAATGACTGGGGTGGTTTTGTCATGGAGTAAATCCGCATAGAAACTAATATTAATAGAATGTTAACTAATGTAGTTAACTAGACTTTAATAAATTGAACCTTATTCAGGGTTTCTGCAGGGTTTAGTCAGTCAAATTTAAGACTTTTTAAGACCTTTTTATGACCATTATGATTTAAATTCATGACCTACACGAATTACGAAAAATAACTTCCTTTCAAAAGTCTTTTTTTTTTATTGACTTTCATTAAAAGTAATAAGTTTCATTATTTAAAGGTTCCATTTTCTTAAGAGTAACAAACTGAAGGCTCCCTTTTCTCAATAAGTCTCAATAACACAGGAACAACACTCAACAATTATCACGATAATATATATCAGTCAATATCGATAATTATCACGATAAATGTCAATTCTTTATTTCTTTCAAGTTTAAAGGCAAATTTTCTTCTCCTAACTGAAAGTTGTAGAAACCAGACCGTTAATTGTGGTTTTAAACTACTCTTTATTGTCAGAACATATCATGACAAACACTTGCCAAACAGGTAAACATTTCACAAATCTGAGGTAGAACATTCAAACATGTGTAATTTTTCCTTAACAAAATTAATATCTTTATTGGAAAATTAATTTCTTAGTTTCTGCATGTGCTAATGGGGGATATTGTTTCAAGTCTTGAAACAGGTTTGTGTTGCCTGACTTTGATGGCACGTTTCTTCATGAAATGTATGAAAAACAGTATAGCCTAAATACATTAAATACTGTAATTATATTCCATTAGTCCTGTAATACATTGTCTATATTAATAATATAATACACTTCAATATGTATATCCCACATTTCATGGTGCAGTTAATATACTAGGCTAACGTTATAGTAGCCTAAATCCATGGTAATTATGGGAATTTGTAGACGGAAAAGCTTCCGACTGTCTCGTTGCGCACAGTGTTTCTCCTGTTCGTCAGCGCCGTTTCATCTGCCTTTAAACTGGTTTAAATCACTGAGACATTTGTGTTCTAAGCTGAATTCAAGCGCTTCTCACTGGATCTCGTGAGCGAGACGATCAGAGTAAACGCGTCAGCTCTAGTGAGCTCGCGCTGCCGTTTGGACTTTGAGCCGAGCGGATAAACAGTCCGGGAGGCGCGCGCGGTTCAAATGAGTTTCGTTATAGAGAAAAAAATATATCGCGATAATGAATGAATGAGCATATCAATTTAAGACGTGGCTAAATGTAACTTATGACCTTGTATGGAAAATCCGGACGTTTTTATGACTTTTTATGGCCTAAAATTCTTATTATTAAATTTAAGACGTTTTATGACTTTTTATGACTCCGTGGAAAGTAACCCTGCTTATTGTAAAGTGTTTCCAATTTATGTCTCTTGAGTTCAGTGTTGGACAGATCAGTTGTTTTAACCATTCATTAAAGTGAATCGGTTCAAAGGAGTCATTAGTTCGCCAATCGGACGTGTCATTAACGGACCACGGCACACGTTGTGTGATTGTCCCGGCAGTTTAGGACATCGCACAAGATTTGTCTCAACACAGAAAACATTTCATCACTAGATAGATTTTTGTTTTGTTTATTGAAAGTGTGGTTTATGTCATCTGAATGTGTGGAAAGCTTTTCAGAGAAGATAAGGTAACGTTTTAGCACAATTCACAACCAGTGGTAGTTCAGAAAAAAAAACTTCGGTCTTCCGACCTTTTATCATCGTGTATTCTCAAAGATATTCAGTCAACTCAATGCATTAATATGCACGAGGGAGGGAGAGAGAGCAAAACCGTCTGAAGACGGTATACGCGCGACCGGGGTTTTCACTGGCTCTGCTCGTTCCCTCAGTTAAACAAGCGCAGCAGTCGGTCATCTACATCACTCACCGGTCGAATAAGGCTTCGGCAGGACAAAAATACGCCTTAGTAAGGCTGACAGAAAACAGCGTGCAAGTTCCAGTCTTCTTGCGCTTGATGTTTAAACTGACAGGACTTGAGCTTGTAATGAATGCGCTCGTGCAAAAACAAACATCCCCACCCCCGCACTCACATCTACAAACGAATGATTATCGGCCTGTTCACATCGGCCCTACTGTGACATCGGAACGATACCGATGTGTAAAAAATTGACTATATCGGCCGATGTTATATCGGCGGCCGATATATCGTGCACCACTAGATGATATACAGTATAACATTAATGTAAGTGATCACTCGGATTTAGACCTATCTATATTGTATTTATATAAAACGTTTACAGGCAAATTTTCTTATTTTATTTCCCCGGCGTCGAAATCAGGCACATATAAATGTCAGGAAACACGATTCCTGGCTGCATGTCAATATCCATGGATCACTGGATCTTTGATTAGTTGTAAGGAACACTATATCAAGTCCAACTTTTAGTTTAAACTGATAATAGTTTGTTTTACTTGCGTTTTCGCAGTTTCCCCTATTAACTCCAGCCACGCAGCAGCTCTTTTGCCACTCAGTCCGGCTGAGGGGGGCGTGTGCCGGCGGGAAAGTGACGTTAATGCATTCCCTATATTGCCGTTACCTGGAAGTTATTCCCATTGTTTCCTGTTAGAGAACTCTTTTGCTGTATTCTTGTTCTTTTCTAATCAGATAACCACACTGAGGTTCTTCAAAAATGGGTTTTTGGCTTACTAAGCCCAAATTCATGTGGAAGGACATTTGGCATTTGCAGATTCATTTATTAACAAAGTCTTTGCCCTCTTTTAGAAAATGGATGTCAGTGGAGTCAAAGTTCTAGAGTCGGCCGACGACATCCAGGAGCGCCGACAGCAGGTTCTGGACCGGTACCGTCGCTTCAAGGAGCTGTCTACTGTGAGAAGACAGAAACTCGAGGACTCGTACCGGTTCCAGTTCTTCCGTCGAGATGCAGATGAGCTTGAGAAATGGATCCAAGAGAAGCTACAGATTGCCTCTGATGAGAACTACAAGGACCCTAGTAACCTACAGGTGAGAGAAGAGCAATTTAGAAGTTTCCAAAGTGACTCTTCTACTCTCTCTCTCTCTATATATATGTGTATATATATATATATATATATATATATGAACAACTTGTAAATCACCTCATGGAAACAAATAAAAAATAAAGTACTAAATGTGTTATCACCACTGTTCCTGAAGTGACTCCTCCCTTAAGCTGTAAATTCCTTGACTGGGTGTCTGCTGTAATCAACAGTAAATGTATGTGTACAGTCATCAGATTATAATAGCTTAACACATACATACAATTACTTTGATCAAAAGTATATATTGTGACATATGCAGCTGTTTATGGAGTTGGTTGAAATTAGGCCTTACAGAGTTGCAAAGCTCTCTAAAGAAATGCATCTTCACAAAATATATTGTTTAAAAACGAGAAGTTAAGAGCTGCATAGTATGCATCGACTTTACCATTATTTTCATCTTACAGAGCTTTCTTTTTTTCCATCTCTTAGGGAAAGCTCCAGAAACATCAAGCCTTTGAGGCAGAGGTGCAGGCTAACGCTGGGGCCATTATCAAACTGGACGAAACCGGCAACCTCATGATATCTGAGAGCCACTTTGCATCTGAAACCATACGAGTAAGAGACTTTCTTTTTAATACCACATGCTGCATTTCCATAATGACGAAAAGTGTAATTTATAGTTTTTTAACCTTCATCCTATATGGATCAGTCTTTCACGCCTTACCGGACCTCTCAGCGACCTATAGTAAAAAGTGTCAATTATGGCGCTTTCATTCAAGTAGGTGCTTGAGTGCGGTGAAAGATGTTTAATTTTAATTTCTTCTGCTTCTTTTAACAGTGCATGTCCCTTGAAAGAACTGCGTGCAGTGTTTTTTTTCAGTGTACCTCAAATTCCTTACTCAGTCTTTCTATTACAGTCCAAACTGACTTTCTATTTCAGAAAACAACTTTTCTAGACTTCATCTGAGCTGTCCTAGAAAAAATATGTGTGACAAGGAGAGCATTTTGTTTTGATCCTAACTCTCTGTCTTTGTCCCCTCTTTAAACACAGACCCGTCTAGAGGAGCTTCACCGTCTGTGGGACTTGCTGCTGCAGAAGACTAAAGAGAAGGGAGTGCGTCTCCTGCAGGCCCAGAAATTGGTGCAGTATCTCCGTGAGTGTGAGGATGCTCTGGACTGGATCAGTGACAAGGTGAGAAACAATAGTAGGTGTCATATATTGTGCTATAGGCGTGTTTGGTCAATTCTGAAGAATAATTTCACCCAAGATATTTGAAGACGCACTGACAAAACTTTTTTCCTTGAAGGAAGCGATTGCCACCTCAGAGGAGCTTGGACAGGACCTGGAGCATGTGGAAGTTCTACAGAAGAAGTTTGAGGAGTTCCAGACAGACCTGGCAGCCCACGAGGAGCGTGTGAACGAGGTGAACCAGGCAGCTGGTAAACTAACCCAGGAGAACCACCCAGAGGCTGAGCTCATCTTGAAGAAGCAGGAGGAGGTGAACGCTGCCTGGCAGAGGCTGAAGGGCTTGGCTCAGCAGAGGCAGGGCAAGCTGTTTGGAGCTGCTGAGGTGCAGCGTTTCAATCGGTAAGTTCACACCAACAGCAAAAATTATAAAGTTTTAATAATCTTTCTAGTTCTCTGAGAATAGGGAAGTCCACACCACTTTCAGAACAATTTTTTTCCACATGACGAACAATAAAACATTGACAGCCAATCAGATACTTCAAAGAGTTTGAGCATTTAAATTGCACGGCAGTTGATGTAACTGCAGCACGTGCTTATAGTAAATGGAACGTTATTATGCTTTGATGTGGATGCTAATATAGATATAAGTTATCTTTATACTTATTGTTTTTCAAGACATTTGTACAGTATTAGGCTGTATTTTATGAATCTTTCTATGGGATTTCCTGATGTAATCACTACTTTTTATAAAAAATTGTCTTTAATTACTGAAATGTTCTGTTCTGGCCTACAGGGATGTGGATGAGACAATCAGCTGGATTAAGGAGAAGGAGCAGCTGATGGCGTCTGATGATTTTGGTCGTGACCTCGCCAGCGTTCAAGCCCTGCTCCGGAAACACGAAGGTCTGGAAAGAGACTTGGCAGCCTTGGAGGACAAGGTCAGTCTCAGCCTATCCACAAACGTTTTTTTTTCTATTTCACAATACAGGCCAAATCGAATGTATACATTTATTCTCTCTATTGTTTTTTTTTCTGTACATTCAATTTAATACGCCCATGTTTAAGCAATGTGCAATCATTCTTTGTGTATGATATAGACTTGCTCTCCTGTCTTCAGGTAAACACTCTTGGTGGTGAGGCAGACCGTCTGCAGCAGACACACCCCCAGAACGCCACTCAGATCCACCTGAAAAGAGACGAACTCATTACCAACTGGGAGCAAATCCGTACCCTGGCGGCTGAGCGACACGCTCGCCTCAATGACTCCTACAGGTGGGTTAATACACGCACCTTTTTGCTTTTGATCGCTTCCAATTGAGATTTTAGTCTTAAGCTCAGCTAGTGCTACACAGTGCTAGCTTGTGATCTTATGTTTTTTTTTTTTTTTTAGGCTGCAGCGCTTCACTGCAGATTTCCGTGATCTGACCAGCTGGGTGACCGAGATGAAGGCTCTGATCAACGCAGATGAGTTGGCCAACGATGTGGCTGGAGCTGAGGCCCTGCTCGACCGTCACCAGGAGCATAAGGTATTATCCTAACATCTAAACAAGTAGAGCAACATGGGAAAATTATGTTTGGATTGAAAATTGGATCTACAACCTTTCTTTCTAAAAAAATTAGTTTTTATAGAAACAACAACTTATTTGAGTGTGATTTGCTAATTAAGTATTGCTATTGTAATTGCTCTTACAGTGTTGTTCTACCAAGGTTGCTTGGCATAGAGAGACTGATTGTGTCCATAATGTTTTATCAGGGTGAGATTGACGCTCATGAGGACAGTTTCAAATCTACTGATGAGGCTGGGCAAGCTCTACTGAACACTGGGCATTATGCTTCAGAGGAAGTCAAGGAAAAGGTGTGTCTGACCACAGATCTGTGTTTTTGTAGACTATGTAAACTCATAATTGAAGCCTTTGTAAATCAAAAGTGAGCACCACCTGAATGACCCTTCATTTTGTGTTCGTCGGTGTAACTAGCTGGGCATACTCTCTGAAGAAAAAGTGTCTCTTCTGGAGCTGTGGGAGCTACGTAGGCAGCAGTATGAGCAGTGCATGGACCTGCAGCTCTTTTACAGGGACACCGAGCAGGTTGACAACTGGATGAGCAAGCAGGAGGTACGAATTTGTGTAGAAATCATTCATCTTATATTGTGAAGATCACACTTTCTCTCAAACGTGTAACAAAAATGTAGTTTTAAAGATTTTAAAGGTCTCAATCTGTCTTCCTCAAGGCTTTCCTGCTGAATGAAGATTTAGGTGACTCTCTGGACAGCGTTGAAGCTCTTCTGAAGAAACACGAAGACTTTGAGAAATCCCTCAGTGCCCAGGAAGAGAAAATCACCGTAAGAAATCACACAGCCTGATGTACAATTCAAGGCCTGGTACAATTTATTTTACAAATCTTACAGTTTTTAATTCTTTATTGAAATGTACAGGCCCTGGATGAGTTTGCCACCAAACTGATCCAGAACAATCATTACGCCAAGGAGGATGTGGCCACCCGCAGAGATGCAGTAAGTGGAGTTTAGCACCCTGAAATGTCCTTCATTTCACCCTCGCAAGCACTTTCCTCCTCTCCATTATTGCCGACAGAAGTGCTGAATCACTAGTAATACTATAATTTAAACGCCTTTTTTCTACTTCAGCTGCTGAGCAGACGCAACGCTCTTCATGAGCGTGCTCAGTTTCGCCGTGCCGCCCTGGAGGACTCTTTCCATCTGCAGCAGTTCTTCCGGGACTCTGATGAGCTCAAGAGCTGGATCAATGAGAAGATGAAGACCGCAACTGACGAGGCCTACAAGGTATGTTGTCCTAGAACTACTACAAATTGTTTTGCACATTTGGATTGAGTTGTCTATATTTCTTTGTTTCTCTCATCCTCTTTTCCTCCCCATCTCTGTTCGTTCTTTTTTTAGGACCCATCCAACCTGCAGGGGAAGGTACAGAAGCACCAGGCCTTCGAGGCCGAGCTTTCTGCTAATCAGAGCCGCATTGATGCGCTGCAGAAGTCAGGCCAGGAGCTGGTTGATAGGAAACACTATGCCTCCAGCGAGGTGTCCACCCGAATGGATGAGGTCAGCTCTCAGTGGAAGAAACTTCTAGAAGCAACTGAGCTCAAAGGTGACAAAATGCTCAAGAGTGTGAATATAGCGTGGACAAGAATTGCTGAAAGAGACTATCTGGCTGACAATTAATGTAACAACCACTGTTCATTTAGTTCTACCTGTGTGTTATGAAACCATAACTTTTTTTGGCTCTAGTTCAAAACTGTTCAAAACATGTAACACAAGTAAAAATATACTTTTTAATGATATTACATCCTTGACCCTTGTAGGGATTAAGTTGCGTGAAGCAAACCAGCAGCAGCAGTTCAACCGTAATGTGGAGGACATCGAGCTGTGGCTGTATGAGGTGGAGGGACACCTGGCCTCCGATGACTTTGGAAAAGACCTGACCAGTGTCCAGAACCTTCAGAAGAAACATGCTCTGCTAGAGGCTGATGTGGCTGCCCATCAGGTAACAATGTCTGAATGATTTTGAAAATAACTGATATAAGAAATGTAGACTTTCATGTCTTATTCTGTACAATTGGCAGTTTTACTAAACATCTAAACTTCCTTCATCTTAATTGACAGCTTGTTTCTCTCCTCTTGACAGGACCGTATTGATGGCATTACCATCCAGGCCAGGCAGTTCCAGGAGGCCGGCCATTTTGATGCTGATAACATCCGCAAGAAACAAGAGGCTCTGGTGGCACGCTACGAGGCCCTAAAGGAGCCCATGGCCGCCCGTAAACAGAAGCTTTCAGACTCTCTGCGCCTTCAGCAACTTTTCAGGGATGTAGAAGATGAGGAGACCTGGATCCGAGAGAAGGAACCTATTGCTTCCTCCACCAACAGGGGTCAGTGTAATTAAATTACATGAAATGAGGTCTTAGTCAAAAGAAGTTGGCATTCTACAGACTATCTAAAATAACTATAATCTGTTGACATTCATATAACAATGATCTTCTTGTACCCTCTCAGGAAAAGACCTTATTGGAGTCCAGAACCTTCTGAAGAAACACCAGGCTCTGCAAGCAGAAATCTCTGGTCATGAGCCCAGAATCAAGGCTGTTTCTCAGAAGGGGGAGGCCATGGTTGATGAGGGTAGGATTTATTTCTAGCATTTTCATAAGACATTGACTTTGTATTAGGCTTTGTTTCAGAATTAAACGCCTTTAGTCAATGTAGAAACAATCAATTAGAAGTATTTATGAAAATTAAAAAAGCTTTTTTCCCACCGTTTCAGGTCACTTTGCAGGGGAGGATGTGAAAGCTAAGCTCCAAGAGCTGCACAACCGCTGGGACGGACTAAAGGGAAAAGCGACCCAGCGTAGACAGGATCTGGAGGACTCCCTTCAGGCTCAGCAGTACTTCGCTGATGCCAACGAGGCCGAGTCCTGGATGAGAGAGAAGGAGCCCATTGTAGGAAGCACTGACTATGGCAAAGACGAGGACTCAGCAGAGGTAAACGAGGAGGGGGACTGGCATTTATCTACAATGGACCTCTTTTGGGTTTAGAGGCCTGAAATTAGTTATAACCTCATATTTGAGCAAAACTTGCAAAGTAAGGGGGAAAAGTAGAGATGCACCGATTGCAATTTTCTAGGCCGATCCCGATTCCGATTTTTCCTTGAGTTTGACCTGCCGATACCGATTTTAGCCGATTCCGATTTTATTTTTTCAAACCACTTTACAGCACACACAAATATTTATTTTCTATCTTCTCTTTAATAGAACATTTTGCATAGAACATTTTTTGAACAGATAATCGCTATAAAATAGAACTATATAAATGACTCCTAGTGTGGAAAATTCTCACACATCTAAAGTGCAGTGTTATGGAAGAAGCATTTCCTTTTCACATCCAATATCCAATTAAAAAAATTGATATATTTAGCAAACTAAACTTCTGTATGAAAACAGGTAATGGCAATAAAATAATATATAAATAACAAATAAAAATTCAATAAATATAGCCTTGCAGTATAAAGATATTTATCTCTCTCTCACACACACACACACACACAGGCCTATTGCAATCACTTGTATATCAATGGCAAGTTATATTTCTCAAGCAGTTCTTCTCTCATCTGACATGTCCAGCCAAGCTAAACAGGACAAGTGGAGCATGTGCAGGGAAACAATTAAGTAATAATAAAAACAAGTTTAAATGGGTAAATTTTCTATAAATATTTTTGAGTCTTCATTTTCATTCTGACATAGCCTAGCCTACTTCGGTTCTTGTTAAAACACACCAGACATGCAAATTCTTTGCATTTTGGGCACTTTTTGGATGAAATCATATTTATTTTGTCCATCAAAAGTGTGCTTTCACTTAAATTGAGCGCAGCAAAAATAGATTCGGCGCCGAAACCCACGCTTCACTGTTGCTCACGCGACGCGACGCTCCTGCTCGACGCTGACGCGCTGCTCCGGCTCCCGGTGTGAATGCACTCATTGATTAACATGCACGCTGAACAAAAAAAAAAAAACGCGCTGCACCTTGCGGTGTGAAACGGCCGTAATTCACAAGGTTTCCTACATGTGCGCGTTCCGTGTGCACGTGTGATGCTGATGTTGCGCGATGTTAATCATGCGGCGCCCGAGTGCATTTGACCGGCATAAAATCGGATTATGTCAGACTGACCGGCCGGTCGCCGATCATGGCCGATCACGTGAAAACCGGCCGATTCCGGTCACCAGCCGATCAATCGGTGCATCTCTAGGGAAAAGTAATTAATTTACTGTTCTGGTGTTTTCGTTTCAAATAGCATCTCTCATTCACAAGATATTTAATTGGCAGAACTAAAATTAATTTGCTTTGTAATGTCTCATATTGCAGTTTTATGTAAAAAAAAAAATAATAATAGATGGGCACTGAAATCTCATTGTTATCATTTACAGGCTCTGCTCAAGAAGCACGAGGCACTGATGTCTGATCTGAGTGCATATGGCAGCAGCATCCAGGCCTTAAAAGAACAAGCTCAGGGCTGCAGGGTAAGACCACACAACACTACTACATTGACCAAAAGGAAATAATATAGACTACAAGTGCACCCTTTGTTCATTTCATGTCAATGAAAATGTGGTCCTTTTTCATGGATTTCATCAACAGCAACAAGTGGCCCCCACTGATGATGAGACCGGTAAGGAGCTGGTTCTTGCTCTGTATGACTACCAGGAGAAGAGTCCACGTGAGGTCACCATGAAGAAGGGCGACATCCTCACCCTGCTCAACAGCACCAACAAGGTGATTAATAGGGCATCCTACATGTTACTTAGCATAATAGTTTGGATCTAAATGACAGTTTGAACTCATTTAAGTACAGTGTTTCCGCTACATTCATTCTGCCGTGGCGGGCCGCCACACCTAAAATCATCCCCCCATGGCTGCAGCTTCTCAGTGAGGTCCGATATTGTGCATACTATTGTGTTATTGTTAAGCTAAAGGCATAAAAAACATTGTAAAGCACCATAAAGTGTTCGCACTATATTCCAAGACTTCTAAAGTCATTCAATAGCATAATGTGAGGTAAAAATGAATATTTAAGTCGTTAAGTTAAAGATAATGGAAACTCATCTCTCCTCAGTCATTCTCCATTCAGCATTCAAACAGTGCGTCACGTCCGGTTACGACATTAACACGATGACACTCTCTTCAAGATCAATGTTCCCATTATTATACTTTATTTGTAGATAAAGGTCTATAGTTTGCATAAAATGACTTTATCTTACTGGAGTTTATATATGGAAACATATGGGTAGCAATATTCAATTTGAAATGTAATATGCAAAATGACAATGCAATATGTAAAATGGCATTGCATTCTGTATTTAAATTTACATTTTACATTACCATTCTAGCAACGTTTGGTGCAAAATGAAACTGAAATTACATAATTTACATTTGCCATTTCATACACTAGTTTTAATATGCATTATTGAAACGCTTTATAAGTTGCAAAATTAAAAATGAAAATGCATTATAGAAATGATTAGATATGTGTAGCATGTTCAAGCAAAAACTGTGGCAAAATGATCATTCAAATGTTATTTTTCTTAATTGCATTTACACTCACAGTCAAGACACTTGCGATTGCATTTTCATGAAATCAATGATGTTTTCGTCAGTGATGACGATAACGAAATGATTTCGTTGACGCAGCTTTTTTTATGACGATAACGCGACGATGACTAGCTAAAAATGGCTCTAAGGTGACTAAAACATGACGAGACGTTTTTTGAGTTTTCGTTGACGAGACGGAACGAAAATGAGTATACGTCTGACGTTCACAATGCATGTCATTTCTGCCCTTTTTTTGCGTGAAATCTGTCTGTAATGAGCTAAAAAAAAAAAAAAGTATCAGCTGCATCCGGCTGCCGTGCGCGCACCATTCCACACAAAAACAACGCGGGTTTTATCGTAGTTTTTGTACCAAGTAGAGTCGCGGCAAAAACTACGATAAAACCTGTTGGAAAGCATCTTTTGCAGCGATTTTTGTGTGAGCATATCAGTGAACATCCCTGACCACTCGGTGAGTTTCACGTCTTTGTGAACTAAAGTTTAATGCATTTTATGAATGATTGTTCCAGTGCTCATAGACAACCATTGTGTAGGTGGGTGTGCTAACACACAAATCTAAAATTCTCGGGACAACAGCATTTGTCCAAATTTAAATCTTAACCGTTCTATTTCATCAGAAACGATCTTAAAACAGGGCTTTCGGTGTAAAATACCGGACTAACCCTTTAAAGACCAAATACAGTGTTTACAGGATTCAGGGATTGTCTTATTCATTTTTATGTTCAACACACTTCAAGTGTCATGTTTGTTTCATACTTTATATTCAAGTATGCATTCCTAACAACCTATGTTCAATGCACCTCAGTAGGGCTGTCGCGGTTATGGAATTTCCCTTTCGGTAATGTTGAGTGGCTCAATAGCGCGATATGCGGTATTACCGCCATTTATTTATTTCATTTATATGTATTTGTTGCTATATAAATAAAGTTTACGACGTGGACAAAAACGAGGACATTTTCAGTATCCAATGTAACCGAAACTAAACAGCGTCTATATGCGTATTGAGAGGCTTTCACTCAGCGCGCATATTGTTATGACAACGGACTTTGAGTGAGTCACAGGGTGAGTCATTGAACCGTTCAATTCAACAAACACATTCAAAAAAGCTGATTCGTTAAAATAGATGTAATGAAACAAGGTGTTAATTATTTTTAACTTTGAGTTCCACTTTTCAAGGCTCAGCTGAGCAGCAATGCGTCGCATGGGTAACGCTGAAGCTGATGCTTCACTTAAATTAGAGACCAATATGGCATTGATTCAATGCGCGACTTGCTTATTTCCCCGCGGCTTCCTCGCGCTGTGGGATGCTGACCAGCGCTGCTGCTGATGCGCATTTATGGGAAATACCCGTGACGTGAACGTTAAAAAGATGATACGACAAATATTTCACTTTCCTTTGACACGCAACCTTTTCACGACTTCAAAGACAGACGCAGGTAATCGCACTCGCTCTGCCGATCTCTCTCATTCACTGTGTGAAATCTGTGTGAAGCCTCTGTAGGCTACACATCACTAAGATAAACAGTCTTTTTATCATTATGAACTTGTTCAACATTCAATACACATGCATGAAGTTCAAAACAAGAAGGGTATAGCCTTATAAAAAAACGTGAATATCGCGGTTGTTGCGGTTACGTGCAATCCTCTGCGGTTGACTTGTCAGAAGCACGGTACTACAATATTGCGGTTATCGCGACAGCCCTACACCTCAGTAAAATGTATTTATTGTATTATTTTGTTTCAGAATGTTTGCAACTTTGCAGTTTGCACAAGTTAAAGATAGACAGGGTTGTATGATGTTTGTGTTTACAAATAATAAGCATCTTGTTGTTGCACTGGCAGACAAGTTGAAGCGCAAGTTGTAGATCATAAGTATGTGTTCCTCAATAGCTTATATTTTGGGCACGTTGTTCATTGCACTGGCAATTGTGGCTTTAGTTGAGAAATTGCTAAAAAGTAAGAATTTTTTGGAGTAAAACAGTGATTCCACTGTTACCACTTTATCTGTGTGTAATGTTGTAGTTGCTCAAAGTTTTTTGCTGTTTAAACTTTAAACCATTCCTTTATTACTGTGATTACTGGTTAAAAATGCATTTAATATTCATGGAAAAACTATAACTTGAAATATGGGGATAAAAGGTTTCTGCCCAATGTGACAATGAACTACAGCTTGGCAATGGCAGCACTGCATCTCCATCAATGAGAAAGGCTAGTTTATTATGCAAAGGTTTTAAGGTTAGCTGTTGTTTTATGAATTGCAATACTTGCTACAACCTCTAAAGCTAAGCCCATTTCCAATACTTTTTAACCTAAATTAATTTGTTAAAGACTACTTCTTTTTTTTTTTACTAAAATTGACTAAAAATTGACTAAAACTATTAAGTTTATAAGTGACTAAAATGTGACTAAAACTTAAAAGCATTTTCATCCATAAGACTAAGACTAAAACTAAAAGGGCTACCAAAAACAACACGACGACCGTTTGACGACCGTCGACCGACCCCCTTGTCTCTTCTTTTTCTGCCAACTTACCCCGTGTCCCACCACTTTGATCCGGAGGGGTCATGCTTAAGCATTTGCAGGGGCAGCATTTGCACTTTGTCGCTCTATTGCTTGTGCAGCTTCTCGGAGTGCCATAGAGAGAAACAACACAACTTAAGCCCCGCCTTGATGCAGTGATTGACAGGGCTGGAGGGGGCGTGATCGGCTCGGAATGCATTTTCAATGTGCACATTGAATTTTGCTACATTCATTGCGGGACATTTCATGAAAATGCAATCGCAAGTGTCTTGACTGTGAGTGTAAATGCAATTAAGAAAAATAACATTTGAATGATCATTTTGCCACAGTTTTTGCTTGAACATGCTACACATATCTAATCATTTCTGTAATGCATTTTCATTTTAATTTTGCAACTTATAAAGCGTTTCAATAATGCATATTAAAACTAGTGTATGAAATGGCAAATGTACAAATGTAATTGCTCCAAACGTTGCTAGAATGGTAATGTAAAATGTAAATTTAAATACAGAATGCAATGTCATTTTACATATTGCATTGTCATTTTGCATTTTACATTTCAAATTGAATATTGCTGCCCATATGCTTCCATATTTATAGCGCTTTCTAAATCATATTCCTTTCTCCCGGGTGTCTGTTAGATTAACGTTACAGCACTGGAGTAGAGAGCGCTATGAATTGTTCTTCATGCGCACTGAAACTGAAATTTAAAACTGTTAAAAGAAAAAGGCTCATATAATACATTAAAGGGTTAGTTCACCCAAAAATGAAAATTAAGTCATTAATTACTCACCCCCATGCTGTACCAAGCCCGTAAGGCCTTCGTTCGTCTTCGGAACACAAATGAAGATATTTTTTATTAAATGTGAGAGGTTGATCACTCCTCCATAGGCTCCCTAAGGGAATGAATCCTGACGGCCCAGAAAGTCAATGAAATTTTTTTTTAAATATTCCATGTCGCAACAGTGGCTCAACTATAAGTTTATCAAGCGACGAGAATACTTTTTGTGCGAAAAAACAAACAAAAATAACGACTTTATTCGACTATTCCTTTTCTTCCTTGTAGGCCTGAAACGAGACTTCAAGAGATTTCCACGACGCATGCGCGAGAATTGCGATCTCCTTCAACTACTTCAGTTCAGTTCTCGCGCGTGCGCGTCGTGGAAATCTCTTGAAGTCTCGTTTCAGGCCTACAAGGAAGAAAAGGAATAGTCGAATAAAGTCGTTATTTTTGTTTGTTTTTTTCGGACAAAAAGTATTCTCGTCGCTTGATAAACTTATAGTTGAGCCACTGTTGCGACATGTAATATATTTAAACATTTTCTTTAATGACTTTCTGGGCCGTCAGGATTCATTCCCTTAGGGAGCCTATGGAGGAGTGATCAACCTCTCACATTTAATAAAAAATATCTTCATTTGTGTTCCGAAGACGAACGAAGGTCTTACGGGGTTGGTACAGCATGGGGGTGAGTAATTAATGACTTAATTTTCATTTTTGGGTGAACTAACCCTTTAACCCTCTGGGCTTCTTCGGTCAAAAATGACCGAAAACTGTTACGTTTTGAAATGTTTAATTTTTTTGCTTGATCGGATCGGGCTGAAACTTGGTGACTTTTCATGTATTACCTATATGAACACACAAAAAAATCAAGGAGATGATTCTGATTTGTTAAAGGGTCGTAAAAAAAAAAGTCACACTTAGCTTCCTCCCGGTCAAAAATGACCGACATAGGAAATGAATGGGAAATACGAAAAAATAGGAAAACTCAGAGAAACTTTTGCTGGTACAAGCTACAGATCAGCAACTGTGCCGAAAAAAAGTGTACAGCAATGAAGGGGTGACACTCTAGAACATCAAGAGTGCAAATAAGATCACCCCACACACACACACACACACACACACACACGCACACAAACACATACACAGATAAACTGGCAAGACTGCAACAGCAAATTTGTAGAATATGAAAAATAAAATCAATAAATGAGAAAAAAATCTTGCTCAAATGCGCACTCACACCCACACACGCATGCACGCACACACACACACACACACACACACACACACACACACAGAGAGAGAGAGAGAGAGAGAGAGAGAGAGAGAGAGAGATAGAGAGAGATTAACTGGCACACTTCCAGTCTGCAAGAAACACACTGTCACTATCTGTTGCATCTGCAGTCATAAGTGAAACAATTAGCAGACAGTTTGTATGTTTATAGTTCAAATAATCTGTATTATTATTATTATTACCGTACTTTAAAAAAAAATCAATTTACTGTTTGATGATTATTGTTTATTTTAGAATGAGTTCCTGATATCTATTCCATATTCAACAATAAATAAAATAATTACAGTTTGTATGTATATAGTTAAAATAATGTTTATTATTGTTATTATTATTATTAACATTTTATTTTTTAACCTAGTAAATGATTGTTTGCTGTTATTTATTTTGTTTATTTACGTTCATCACAATTGCTGTTCCCTTCTGAAGTTATTACTACTTATTGAATTAAAATTAATAAAAAATACCAATTTATTGCAAAATGTCTGTATGAAGTGTTTTGAATTATCACTAACCATCCCTTTTTTTGTTAAATTATTTGAATGATCAAATACTGAGTAACAAAAATGTTTGCATTGTGTTCCCTTTCTAACCAAATGCTATAGTTTGATTGTAATCATAACGCAAAACCTAATACTTATCTTAAAAAATTTGTTAAAAAAAATAAATAATTAGTCTTTTAGAATATCTAAATGTATATTAAAAGAAAAAAACGAATAAGATTGAGAAATCATGTCTAAATCAACAAAAAGAATCAAAAAGCCTTTCTATGTATTTTTATAGGAAGCTATAGGCAGCCTACAGGCTGGTACAGGACATTGCACACATGTAACTATTTTTAAAGCCACTAGGTGGCGCTCTTCTACTTGAATTATTTTTTTTTATTAAGCTGACACTCTATTTTGATGTGAAATGTTGTATTTATTGAAAAAAAAATATATATATATATATAAAATAAAAATATGTATATTAATTCTAATGGAAAAAATAGCTCATAAAAATTATATAATTAATGCAAAGTATCATAAAAAATTATAAAAATTCTAAATAATAATCAGAAAATATTATAGAACAAAAATATATTTGAATGGTTATCCTGGGAAGAAGTAAAGTTCAATTTTAAGGCTTCGTCCGTTTTTGACCGGGAGGAAGCTAAGTGTAACCCATTTACGAAGAAGCCCAGAGGGTTAAGCATAGATGGATATAATCTCTTTGCTTTGTGCTTTGAACTTTTTTTGCGAGCTGTGACTTCACGTTGCTTGAAGTGCATCATTCTGCGCACGAGATGCGCATATTCGCTTTGCCGCTCTTGTTGGAGCCTTTCATGTTATAATGCTTAGGGGAGGTTTAAACACCTGGGGTAAGGGGGCGTGGTCAATGGGAATATCACTCATGGGCCACGCCCCCTCCCCCTGGCGAAATGGGCCTGCCACCACGGCTGGAAAAAATCCTAGAGGAAACACTGAAGTAATATATTTATCTTGTCCTCAGGATTGGTGGAAAGTGGAAGTGAACGACAGGCAGGGCTTTGTTCCCGCGGCGTACGTGAAGAAGTTGGACCCGACTCAATCTTCCTCTCGCGAGAATCTGCTAGATGAACAGGGCAGCATCGCTCTGCGACAGGATCAGATTGACAACCAGTAAGAGTTATTTTGCTTTCAGTTTTCTTATCAAATGATTGTGGGCAGATTTCTCACTGTATGTTTAATATGCATTAGTGCTGTCAATGTAAGTCAGTAAGATTTTTTTAAATAAAATAAAAAAAGAAATAGTTTTCAGCATTGACAAGAAGAGATGTTTCTTGAGCAGCAAATTAATATATTAGAATATTTTCTAAAGGATCATGTGACACTGAAGATTGGAGTAAAGGCTGCTGAAAATTCAGCTTTGCATCATAGGAATGAATTACATTTGAAAAATATATTAAAACTGGAAAACAGTACAATTTCTACATGCAGTTTCATTCAACTAATTAATCTGCATAGCGTGTAATTCACTAAACAATTTTAATCGATTGAAAGCCCTAATGTGAACATGTATGTGTACTTGCTTTTCTACCTCACATCTTACATTCCAACAAAATCATTTCTTTTTAACACAAAGCCTCTTAAGATCTTTGCATCTTTATTCTTCCTGTAGCTCAAAAAGGGCATCTGTTAAAAACTAACTCTCAATAATGTTTCTGACCCCTCGTTACTCCTCTTTTTCCTTCATTTTCTTTCTTTCTTCATTTAAATGCTTGCATGTGTCTGCTTGCCCTGCCCTGTGGCAGGACTGTGGTCACCAAGGAGGTGTGCAGCGTATCTATGCGCATGAAGCAGGTGGAGGAACTGTGAGTAGGCCTAACCTATGTCATTCCTTTGATCAAAGAAGCCTTTGATCAGTCGTTGCAAAACCTTCATCTTCATTCCTCTCATCCATATGGTATTTCTGTCACACTTTAGGTCCTCTAACATTCTATCCTTCCTATTATATATCCCTCTGTCCAGATAATTCTCATTCCTTCTCAACTCTTCTATTTCATCAAGGGATAGAAGTTCACATCTTCTCTGAGCTTTTTCTATTCGTAGAATTCATTCTGCATTTTCAGTGGCTGACTATGCAGATTTCTCGTCTGTAGTTGAACCCCTGTCTGTGTTTCCACCTCTCATTGCTTTCAGATGCTTCAGTCCCTGCATTGAGATGGGAGTTGCATTCAAGGTTCTGACTTCTCTCTTTATCCCTCTCTCTTTCTCTATCAGGTATGGTACACTGCAAGACTTGGGAGAGAAGAGGAAGGACATGCTGGAGAAGAGCTGCAAGAAGTTCATGCTTTTCCGTGAGGCAAACGAACTGCAGCAGTGGATCAATGAGAAGGAGTCAGCGCTTACTAATGAGGAGGTCGGCTCTGACCTGGAGCAAGTGGAAGTGCTGCAGAAGAAGTTTGATGACTTCCAGAAGGTATGTTTCTCCTACTACACACTCTGTGACGCATTTATCATCGGACACTAGCATTGGCTTGTACATATTTCCTGATTATAAACTCTTTGTTTTGTCTTTTTTTGTTTTTGTTTTATTGTTTACTAGGATCTGAAAGCAAATGAGTCTCGGCTGAGGGACATAAATAAGGTGGCATCTGAGCTGGAGTCTGAAGGACTGATGGCGGAAGAAGCTCCGGTTGTGCAGGCCCAGGTGAGAGGAAAACACTTTATACACACAGTAAATTTGATTATACATACACATACATACACTACTGTTGAAAAGGTTGGGATTGGTAAGATTTTTTTTTTATGTTTTTGAAAGAAGTCTCTTATTCTCACAGAAGCTGCATTTATTAAAAATATAGTAAAAACTGGAATATTGTGGAATATTGTTACAATTTAAAATAGCTGTTTTCTATTTTAATTTATTTAAAAATGTCATTTGTTGCTGATTTGTTGCTGTAATTTGTTGTTATCAAAGTTGAAAATCATTCTAATATGCTGCTTAGGTGCTCAATAAACATTTATTATTATCAGTGTTGAAAACATTTGCGCTTTTATTATTTTTGTCAAAACTGTGATTCATTCTTTTTCAGGATTCTGTGACCAATAGAAAGTTTAAGAGAACAGCATTTATTTAAAATACAAATCTTTTGTTACATTATAAATGTCTATAAAGTCACTTTTGATCAATTAAACGCATCCTCACAGAGAAAAAGTAATTAAAAATAAAAACTTTTTCAAACTTTTGAATGGTAGTGTGAATCATGATCATGATTAAACCGCTCATCATCATTTGCATCGAAATGTGGGAGTATACATACGTTAGAGTAGTATGTTAATTTGTTTGACTGAATTTATGAGCATCATAGATGTGGTGACCTTACCTATTTTTTCCCCCTTTCTCCTTCCAACCCTCCATTCCCTCCCACCATCCCTTCATCATACCATCAGCAACTAGAGATGCTGGGCTCAGCTCCTGGCCAGGTCATTATTTTTTTATATCATTCATATTGTCTCTACAACAGTTGGAGTGTCTGGATGAAACACACACAAGAATATCATGTGATGTTTTTGTGGGTTGAACTGATTCTGTATTCCTTTTTTAATTCACAGGATGAAGCTGACTCTAAAAGTGCATCTCCATGGAAGGTGATATAGCACTTAATCTATTATATCATCTAATCTTTGGTCTTTGAGATTGATGCATGTGTAGTTTTGATGCAGGGTCTTGTTTGACCTGTATGTTAACCACAGTGTTGTTTGTTGACTGTGGTTACAGAAAGAAAAGAACAGTATGGTTCTTTTAATTCACATGGTGATACTCTCTTGACTGGTGTGTTTCTTATCTGTTCTTTCAAATTTTTCAACTCAATATAGTCTGTTCGCTTGGCTGTTCAAACAACGGCCAACTTTAATACTATTAAGGTAAGATCCTAGGTTCTTCGTTGCAATCTTTAAATCGTCCCACAACCCATCCCACTAAATCTGCATTGTGGCCTGTGTACCTGGAGGACTACCTCATTGTGGTGGTCTTGTACGTTTACCATGGTCTCTGATTCCCTTTGTCTCATTACTGAACCATAAACTGTGCAGTTGCTTCCCCCCACCCCCCTTTTCCTTTCATGAGTACATGTTGCCCATTTGAAATAACTCCTTTATGTCTTGACACCGTCTGTTTTTTGGTGGAGGTATAACAGCCATTCTAGAATGCATTAACGCTTCTTTTTTTCAGTTTGTGGCAGATGCATCCACCCCCAGTTTCCATATTTGCTGACTGCCATCACTCATCCTATGTGCTTAAATGTTGTAGCCTTTCTGTTTGTTCCACTCATCCATACTATTGCTTTTGCTGAAATGAAGAGCAAAGTATGACACGAAAGATTTAGAAGCATTTATGTAGTGCTTTGGATAGTGGATTGGCTGTTAAAAATATTTCTAAACATACATTACCAAAACATTTTTGTTTCTCAACAGTCGTTTTATATCATCCAAGATGAATCTGTTGCCTGCTGTCAAGGATCACATTGATCACATTGTCTTATGTAGACCAATAACGTAAGCTCTGAATGGCTGCTAATGGTTTTATGGTGGTGTATAGGAGCTGAACAACCGCTGGAGGGCCCTGCAGCAGCTGGCTGAAGACAGAAGCAACATGCTGGGTAGTGCTCATGAAGTGCAGAGGTTCCACAGGTACATATATGGCACTTATAGAACAGATCTGTCGTTCATACTGTTAGGTTCTTGTTATACTTGTACGATACGAGCCACAGGAAATGCAGAGAAATTCAGCTAGTGTGTGATTCACAGGGATGCAGATGAGACCAAGGAATGGATTGAAGAGAAGAACCAAGCCCTGAACACCGATAACTATGGCCATGACCTCGCCAGCGTGCAGGCTCTGCAGCGGAAGCACGAAGGTTTTGAGAGAGACCTAGCCGCTCTAGGAGACAAGGTAAAATTCATCTTCATTGTTTTAGTTTGAGTTTTCTTGGTTCATTCCTTGCCTAAAACATCAGCTAAATATCCTCTTCTTCCTGTGGCAGGTGAACTCCCTGGGTGAGACTGCTGAGCGTCTGATTCAGTCTCATCCTGAGGCTGTGGATGACATCCAGGAGAAGTGCACCGAGCTGAACACAGCCTGGAGCAGCCTGGTGGGTCGTGCTGACCAACGCAAAGAAAAACTGGGCAACTCTCACGACCTGCAGCGCTTCCTCAGTGACTTCAGGTGAGAATGATTAATAAAAAGAGATGAAAATACGCGTTGCAAAAGGAACAACTTAGATAAACTAGATGGTATCAAAGCAGTAGTATAGATGTCTCTAAACAAAGCTGTGCTTCTTTCTCACAGGGATCTCATGTCCTGGATCAACGGCATCAGAGGACTCGTGTCTTCTGACGAGCTGGCCAAAGACGTCACTGGAGCTGAAGCCTTGTTGGAGAGACATCAGGTACTGAATTCTGCCAAAAACACCTGTGATCTGTATTTTGTCGCATTACTGTTTTACTTTTAATAATACGATTTAGTTGTTTAGTTTAGCTTTCCCGTAGCTCAACAGTAGAGCGTTGGCGCTTGCAACGTCAAGGTCATGGGTTCGATTCCCAGGGAAAGCAAGAACTGATAAGAATGTAAATGTGTACCTTGAAATGCAATGTAAGTCGCTTTGGATAAAAGTGTCTGCTAAATGTAAAAAATTTATTGTTCATGGACTAAACACAGTTTTGCAAAGGATTTAAACACTTAAAAAATTTTTTAAACACTCACATGTTCCCATTCTGTAGGAACACCGTACTGAGATCGATGCTCGTGCAGGCACCTTCCAGGCCTTTGAGCAATTTGGACAGCAGCTTCTTGCCCGTGGCCACTACGCCAGCCCTGAGATCCAACAGAAGCTGGAGGCTCTTGACCGGGAGCGCGCTGACCTGGAGAAGGCCTGGGTTCAGCGCAGGATGATGCTGGACCAGTGTCTGGAGCTGCAGGTCAGCAGGGATCATGTTTACTTTTAACACACAAAACATTGACATTAGGAAGTGTTACAGTCAAATAACATTATATGTTTCTTTTTTGTCTTCTGCAGCTATTCAACCGTGACTGCGAGCAGGCTGAGAACTGGATGGCAGCTCGCGAGGCCTTCTTGGCCAGCGATGACAAGGGAGACTCCCTGGACAGTGTGGAGGCCCTCATCAAGAAACACGAAGACTTTGACAAGGCTATCAATGTGCAGGTCAGCAAGCGCCATTGTGATATAACAATGCAGTCAATCTCAACATTTTTTTATTTTGAAAGTGGAATTTTTTTTTGTGCTAATCATTTCAATTTGTCTGTCTTTGCAGGAAGAGAAGATTGCAGCACTGCAGTCTTTTGCTGACCAGCTCATTAGTGCTGACCACTACGCTAAGCCTGAAATCTTCAATCGCCGTAATGAAGTCTTGGACAGGTCCGGCTCCTTCTGTTCTATACTGCTCAGACTGAGTAAATCCGTACCATGTAAATATTTGTAGGTTTCGTGTGATTTTTTTAAATTCTGACCTCCAGGTGGCGCCGTCTCAAGGCTCAGATGATTGAGAAACGCTCTAAGCTGGGTGAGTCGCAGACTCTGCAGCAGTTTAGCAGAGACGTAGATGAGATTGAAGCGTGGATCAGTGAGAAACTACAGACCGCCACCGACGAGTCTTACAAGGACCCCACTAACATCCAGGTAATGTCACACTTCAGGCATCAGTCTCAGAACAGATCGTGCCAACCTTTTTTCAGACATGCTAAAGTTCTAAAGATCAGTATCCCACTTAAGTCTAACCTTGTAAATCTATGAATACCATAATAAATTCAAGTGCAAATTAAAATGCATTTCTCTTGTTATCCCTGCCTCAACCAACCCCAAGTGTTTTATTATATAGGAAATTAAACTGAACTTCTGTCTGTGTTCCCATTGTCTGTTTCTAGCTGTCCAAGCTGCTGGTAAGTGCAGTAGTGCCAAAGCTAACTAACCTCAGTAGGGTCTCCCCACTTGTCCATTGTCTTATTGTTTTGTCTGTAAATGTGTATTTGAGTTCCGTATGTCTATTAAATGTCTTGCTTTGTATAGCATCATCAGCTGTTTGTCATTGTTCCTTCCCGTGACCCATCGTTGCAGCCTTTAATTTTTAATTGCTGGGTGTGGCCTCCATTTTCATGTTGTGTCATTGAAGTTGGGATGTTTTGATTTAAATTCGTTCCTCGCAGAAAACCTGTGCTTCTCACAGAGTTGTGGATCTAGAAGCAAACTTCTTCATTATGTGATTTTAATTAAGTAAACATATAAGCTGTGTGTTTTACTGTGAAGCGCAGCTCTGTTCATTTTGATGATTTAATATTTGAAAATAAAGAATTGAAGACAGCCATACATACTATTAGTATTTTAATATTACATGTATACTGTAAAATACAAGTATTACATGAATATTCACATGTACATTTTACAATAAAATATTAAAATAAAAAACAATATTATTTGAACATTTTTATTTATTACATGAAAGGTCTAGTTTAGCGCATTATCCACAGTATCCCACACAATGTGCTCTAATTGTACTGCACATTTTGATAAATGTAGTTAGTCTTTTTAAATATCACATCCATAAAAAAACGTCTAATATGCATGCTGCAATAGTAGTATGTTATAGTATGGTAGGGTGCTATTCCGAACATAGCCACAATACTGTATCAATTCAGAGAGATGCTGGAGAAGTGCTTTCAAACAATTAATTTTGCTTTGCTTTTTGTGGAATACTGTGTTAAAATAACAGAATCAGTTACATGTGTGCGGCGGCCAGAATCCATATTCAGTTATGGTACCAGCAGCCCGGCTTATTTTAAGTGTCTCCGCAAATGCTTTAGATGAGCTGCTTGGAAGTGCTTTGTTCCGTCTCTCCATCTCTCTGGGTAATATAAAATGTGGAACGATCTTAGACAAAACACCCCAACTCCTAGATTTCTCCACAGAGTTATTTATGTGCTGGATGGCATCCACTTAATTTTATTGAATGTTTCATCAGGCTTTGAATGTGTCGTGTTTATAGAATGAGTTCCACGTTACGTGTTTGGTCCTTGTTTGGTGGTTTGTAAATTCACAGTCACTTCACATTCTGTTTTTTTTTTTTTTGTAATGTACACATTTTCATTTTTATTTTGAAAGGTGTGCACTTTTGTGATTTACAGATAAGACATCACTTTTCTCAGACAGTCTAAACAAAGGCATACACATAAAACGCACACATGTATGTTACAGTAGCGTTGAATATGGACTGCTTTCATGGATATTGAGTTTTTACACAGATGTTTATATCAGTTTCCTGTACACATCTACAGAGGTAGATACAAAACCAGCTATTGCTTTTTTACACCTGCACCCTTGCACGACTTCACTGTGTGGCTCAGTTTTGCTGTATTTCGCTTTCTTGACACTTTTAGAGCAAGCACCAGAAGCACCAGGCTTTTGAGGCTGAGTTGCACGCTAATGCTGATCGTATCCGCGGGGTGATAGACACGGGAAATGCTCTCATCCAGAGAGGTGCCTGTGCTGGAAGTGAGGATGCTGTCAAGGTAACAGTTTTAGAAGTGTTTCAGAAATAGGCAGCTGCTGAGTTAGGGTCTGTACTCATTTTGCTGTGGTCGTGCTCATATTTGCTTTCAGGTTCGTCTTAACGCCCTGGATGAGCAGTGGCAGTTCCTCGTCAACAAATCTGCTGAGAAGAGTCAGAAACTAAAGGAGGCAAACAAGCAGCAGAACTTCAACACTGGCATCAAGGACTTTGACTTCTGGCTTTCTGAGGTATTTATGTGACTTAAAGGAACAGTCCACCGTTTTTTGAAATAGGGCTTATTCACTTCTTTCCTACATTTAGATACGTGTGCAAGTGCATTTTTGTCTCAGTGCATGCATTGTTTTAGTTTGACAGGGTCGGCGCTAGCTTAGCTTAGCACAATGAATGGAATCCTTTGTTGCCAGCTAGCATGCCCTGAGTAAAAGTGATAAAAAAAAAATTTTTAAAACCCCACATAATTACTTCTTGTGGCCTGCGTATTCAAAACGAATACAAATAGCGATGCAGATTAACATAGGTGATTTCCTAGGCAGATATTGACTTGGCACTACTATATTAGGGGGAAGCACAGGCGAAGCACTGCTGCTTAGGCGAAGCTAGGGCTGTCGCGGTTATGGAATTTCCCTTGCGGTAATGTTGAGTGGCTCAATAGCGCGATATGCGGTATTACCGCCATTTATTTATTTCATTTATATGTATTTGTTGCTATATAAATAAAGTTTACGATGTGGACAAAAACGGGGACATTTTCAGTAACCAATGTAACCGAAACTAAACAGCGTCTATATGCGCATTGAGAGGCTTTCACTCAGCGCACATATTGTTATGACAACGGACTTTGAGTGAGTCACAGGGTGAGTCATTGAACCGTTCAATTCAACGAACACATTCAAAAAGGCTGATTCATTAAAAGAGATGTAATGAAACAAGGTGTTAATTATTTTTAACTTTGAGTTCCACTTTTCAAGGCTCAGCTGAGCAGCAATGCGTCGCATGGGTAACGCTAAAGCTGATGCTTCACTTAAATTAGAGACCAATATGGCATTGATTCAATGCGTGACTTGCTGATTTTATTTCCCCGCGGCTTCCTCGCGCTGTGGGATGCTGACGCGCATTTATGGGAAATACCCGTGACGTGAACGTTAAAAGGATGATACGACAAATATTTCACTTTCCTTTGACACGCAACCTTTTCACGACTTCAAAGACAGACGCAGGTAATCGCACGCACTCTGCCGATCTCTCTCATTCACTGTGTGAAATCTGCGTGAAGCCTCTGTAGGCTACACATCACCAAGATAAACAGTCTTTTTATCATTATGAACTCGTTCAACATTCAATACACAGGCATGAAGTTCAAAACAAGAAGGGTATAGCCTTATAAAAAAACGTGAATATCGCGGTTGTTGCGGTTACGTGCAATCCTCTGCGGTTGACTTGTCAGAAGCACGGTACTACAATATTGCGGTTATCGCGACAGCCCTAGGCGAAGCACTGCTACTTGGGCGCAGAAATATCACGCAACACATGAAATCCCATGACTTCCGTAAGTCAATATCTGCCTAGGAAATCACCTATGTTAATCTGCATGGCTATTTGTACTCGTTGTGAATACGCAGGCCACAAGAAGTAATTATGTGGGTTTGGGTTTTTTTTTATCACTTTTACTCAGGGCATGCTAGCTGGCAACAAAGGATTCCATTCATTGTGCTAAGCTAAGCTAGCGCCGACCCTGTCAAACTAAAACAATGCATGCACTGAGACAAAAATGCATTTGCACACGTATCTAAATGTAGGAAAGAATGTGAATAAGCCCTATTTCAAAAAACGGTGGAGTGTTCCTTTAATAGCTACTTAGGATAGGTCTTGGTACAATTTCTAACTAGAAAAATTCCAAACATTCTGACGTTCTTCCTCTGCTCCTAGGTTGAGGCTCTTCTTGCCTCTGAGGATTATGGGAAAGATCTGGCCTCAGTCAACAATCTGCTTAAAAAGCACCAGCTTTTGGAGGCTGACATCTCTGCTCATGAGGTAGCTCACCGACTATAACTCCAGACATACTCATAATTTTATTTTCAGTTAGCGCATTCTGATGGCTCTTTGGTGTCTTTGTGCTCTTATAGGATCGTCTGAAGGATCTTAATGGCCAGGCTGACAGCCTGATGGCCAGCAATGCCTTCGACACTTCCCAGGTCAAGGACAAGCGTGATGCCGTTAACGGACGCTTCGTCAAAATCAAGAGCATGGCTGCTGGGCGTCGTGCCAAGCTGAATGAGTCGCATCGTCTGCACCAGTTCTTCAGGGATCTGGACGATGAGGAATCTTGGATCAAGTATGGTTTACATCAATTTTAGACCACTCAGAATGATCACACACTAACCTTTTTTTTTCTTTTAAGGCTGTATACTAGATCTAATTCATTCTGTTACATTAGGGAAAAGAAGTTGTTGGTGAGCTCGGAGGACTATGGACGTGATTTGACAGGAGTACAGAATCTGAGGAAGAAGCACAAGAGGCTGGAGGCTGAGCTGGGAGCACACGAGCCGGCCATTCAGGTGAGGAGACACATCCAACATTGTTGCATATCGATTTATAGAAATGAAAAGGTCTTGACTGGAGCATATTAAAGTCAAGTGAATCATAATTCTGAATTCTAACGGTATTTTTTTGTCCTTGCAGTCTGTGTTGGAGACTGGGAAGAAGCTGTCTGACGATAACACCATAGGACAGGAGGAGATCCAGCAGAGGCTGGCCCAGTTTGTGGAGCACTGGAAGGAACTGAAAGATCTGGCTGCTGCTCGGTGAGAACTGTATTTCACTATTTTACTTTTTTCAGGTCTATTTTTCTGTAAGATTCTAAACAATATTACTGGTTTTACTGCATTTTCGATCAAATGAATTCAGTCTCGGTGAAATCAACCCCCAAACTTTTGAACGGTAGTGTATTTTACCTTGGACAGGAATTTGAAAATAGTTTGGTTTGCCATTTTTTTAGCGGGCAGAGGCTTGAGGAGTCGCTGGAATACCAGCAGTTTGTGGCGAATGTGGAGGAAGAGGAAGCCTGGATTAATGAGAAACTGAACCTGGTCGGAAGTGAGGATTACGGTGATACGCTGGCAGCTGTGCAGGTGTGAAAAACTATAGTATTCATCAGATGAGCTTAATGAAGAAGAAAAAAACAAGATTATAGCCTGGTCTTGGACAAACCTTCATATTGCTGTTTTTTTATTGCTTAATTTGGCTCTTTGTTTTCAGGGCTTGCTGAAGAAACATGAAGCATTTGAAACCGATTTTACCGTGCACAGGGACCGAGTGAATGATGTGTGTTCCAATGGAGATGAACTTATCAAAAAGGTATAGTTCAACTATTAGAAAGTCCATATACTGTAAATTTGGCCCTTTGACCCTTTAATGATTAATAACAGACAAGTTTCTATGAAGTTTAATGTGAGCTGATAGCAATATCATTGTCATATTGTTTCTTTTTTGCAGGAGAACCACAATGTGGAGAACATCATGGCTAAAATTAAGGCCCTGCGTGGGAAGGTGTCAGAGCTTGAGAGAGCCGCAGCTCAGAGGAAGGCTAAGCTGGATGAGAACTCTGCCTTCCTGCAGTTCAACTGGAAGGCTGATGTGGTGGAGTCCTGGATTGGTGAGTTTTGATATTTCATGCAAATGAGAAGAAACATTCATTTAAAACGATTGACAAGAAATAAACTGTTATTTTCTCTTTTCACCCTTGTAATCTGTAACCCATTTGTGTCTTTGGCTTGATCAGGTGAGAAAGAAAACAGCCTGAAGACTGATGACTATGGGCGGGATCTCTCCTCGGTGCAGACTCTGCTCACCAAACAGGTGTGACATTGCATATGACAAACATATCTACAACACATTCGTAAACCATATTCTACATTCAGCACATCAAATCCTTTTAAGCTTTACTGTTAAATCTGACTGTCTTCCCTCTACCCATAGGAAACCTTTGATGCAGGGCTTCAGGCTTTCCAGCAGGAGGGCATCACCAACATCACAGCCCTGAAAGACCAGCTGTTGGCAGCCAAACACGTGCAGTCCAAGGCCATCGAGGCTCGTCATGCCACCCTGATGAAGCGCTGGAACCAGCTGCTGTCCAACTCAGCCGCACGCAAGAAGAAGCTTTTGGAAGCCCAGGAGCACTTCAGAAAGGTGTGAAGAATGGAATTTTGCCTAAAGTGAGGAAATTAAATTCCGTTTTGTATGTCTGTAACTCTTGTTTTTATGTTCGCCACTCAATCCAGGTCGAGGATCTTTTCCTCACCTTTGCCAAGAAGGCCTCAGCCTTCAACAGCTGGTTTGAGAACGCTGAGGAAGATCTGACAGACCCCGTACGGTGCAACTCTCTGGAGGAAATCAGGGCCCTGCGGGACGCCCATGATGCCTTCCGCTCATCTCTCAGCTCCGCTGAGGCTGACTTCAGCCAACTGGCAGAGCTTGATCGCCAGATCAAGAGTTACCAAGTGGTATCCAACCCATACACTTGGTTTACCATGGAGGCTCTAGAGGAGACCTGGAGGAACCTTCAGAAGATCATCAAGGTGATTTTGGGATCCTGAAGCATAATTTTTTTCAATTGTTTTTGCATATGAAGTAGATCAATATTATTTGGATGACATTTGACTCTTCGATGATTCCTGAATATCTGAAACAGAAAATGTCTGATGCCAGTGACATTTTATTGTACGGTAACGCTGTACAATAAGGTATAATTAGTTAATGCATTAGTAGCTAACATGAACTAACAATGTGTTTTGCAGCATTTATTAATCTTTGTTAATGTTAGTTAATATAAATACTAGGGCTGTCGCATGTCAATTTTGGCTGAAAAATTACCCCTGAAAAGCCACTTTTGTGTTAGATGAGAAAAGCATTGAATACACAACAGTTCTGCTGTGGCTTTGTTTGGAACTGTTTTCATTGGCAAAATTGAGCAAAAACGGACAATACTGACAATATTGTGTCCAAAATGTAACACAATATCAACTTCAGTTCAATAAACAAGATCACATGTGCAACAATTAGATTTTCTAAATCTATTATTAAAGGTTGAAATTAACATTTTATAACTGACTTAATTTGTCTCTTTATAGGAGCGAGAGTTGGAGCTACAGAAGGAGCAGAGGAGACAGGAAGAGAATGATAAACTCAGACAAGAGTTTGCCCAACATGCCAATGCCTTCCACCAATGGCTGCAGGAGACCAGGTACAGGGGACCATCATGCACTACTTAAGTGTTGTGTTCTCTTTCATTATAGTTGAGTTATGCTCGAGGATTAAACACACACATAGCATGCAACACATTTGACTCCACTGCATGACATCACACACATCTGTTTGAATTTAATCAAGCTTGCCTGATCTCCATGTAACTTTCGTAGACGGCCATTTTCATTCGTTTCATCCACTGTTTTTATAGTCTGAAGTCATTGCCTCCTTTGTCATGTCTGTTTGGGTGAAGCTCTTCACACAATTTAAACCTATCTGGCCTTGAAATGCAACAGCAGTGCTTTGCGCTGGTCACGTGTGCTTTCATGCGAGTATTGAGTAGTGGCATTAATGTCACGGCTCAATGTTTTAACTGTTTCTTTCTCTCTCCCTCACTTATTTCCCCATTCCTTCGCCCTACTCGCTGCTACCCTGATGCTTGGGATCATTTCTTTAATCAGGACTTACCTTCTGGATGGGTGAATATCACAATTTCTTTTTCTATTTTACTATAGTATGTGTGTGTGTGTGTGTGTGTGTGTGTGTATGAATTGTTTAATGGGATTTACTTTTCAGTAAATGGATGTCTAGGGACTGTCATGATAGAAACACACATTTGGTGTAAAATAAATCAGGATTTTGGGAGTTTCAGGGCAGAATAGACCAATGATTGGTTAGAACTAATACAGGGTGCCATCAAGAAGAATCTCACTTTATTTTGCATATTTTACCGTATGTTTTGAAAATATATTTCCAGATGTATTCCTTTCTGTTTTTTCACACTCTTTTTCCATTCCCTCTTCATCTCCCACCTCCCCCATCTCTGAATAGCATAGCCTATCGGAGGGTAATCCGTGTCTATCAGTATGAAGTCGATGATGATCTTTCTGGAAGGTCTTCTCCCTTTTTTCCTCCTCTGATTGGCCTCTTACCCCTCACCCCACACTTTTTGGGTTTTTCTTCTCCTCATGCACTTGAGTCTGATCCCCACTGTAAAGGCTCTGTGTGTGAATTCAATCCCTTTTACTAACATTCACTGCGATGTGAGGCTTTTTTTTTTTAAATGAACCCTTCCAGCTTCTTAATCCAACAAGCCTGGCTACATTCAGCACCAGTGTTGAGGAGTGTGAACACTTCATCTCATTCTATAACCTTTTTTTTCCTTCTTTTCCCCCCATGTTTCAGTTATTTAAGTTTTTTTCTTCATTTTGGGGAAAATGTTCATGCACCAGATTCAGGGTGGAAACTGCAATGTGATTTCCATGATTAAACCTTTTCAATATCCTGATCTGAATTTGAACAGCTGTGCATTAACATTTTTGGACTCTTACATTTATAATATGGCTAGTCAAGGAACTCTGAATCTTTGATTTTGCACATTTTGCAAGATCTGTACTTTAAACTAAAGCTAACCAGTGGTACAAATATAGCAGTTTCTAACCCTGTTGACAGCAGCCCTAATCAAGCATGGTCTGGATCACCATGGATATAAGTTGGCTTTGTTAGCATGACTTTGGTTATTGTAGTTGCATTCTGGGGTGGCTTATAGTTTGTACTCCGTATCTACTACAGAACAATTGGTAAGTCATATTGTCATGTACAAGAAATCCAGGAAGATGTAGGTTACAGCTTTAGAAGTAATGACAGAGGTTGTGCAAACCCATTTAAACAATATAGTATAATTCATAGTCATAAAAATACACCTTTTTAACTCTCTGGAAATTACTATATATGTTTAATGATAGTTGACCTTATAGCTGACCTAGTGTAGTGAGACCCGCTCTTGTAAGGTGTGTGGAATGAGTAAGAGATGTTTCTGGGTGGATGTGTCATGTGTTCTCGGACTTCTGCTGTTGGTTTCATTGCTTTGGTGTGTGGGCAGGTCCTGCATGGTGGAAGAATCCGGAACTCTAGAGTCGCAGCTAGAGGCTACCAAGGTGAGTTTGGGACCAGTGAATGGGCAATTCAATTTTGAATAACACTAAATGAATCAGTATTAGTGTTTTAAATCATGCTGTAGTTTCAGTTGTACACTACAGTTCAAACGGTTTTGGTCAGTAAGATTTAAGATTCAGTGTTTCATGCTCACAAAGGCTGCATTTATTAGATCGATGATAGAGTAAAAACTGTAATATGCTATTGAAATGTTACAATTTAAAATAGCTGTTTTCTATCTTAATATATTTTAAAACGTAATTTATCCCTGTGATGGCAACGCTTAATTTCTGGCAGTCTTCAATGTCACATGATCCTTTCGGAAATCATTTTAATATGCTGATTTGGTGCTCAAGTAACATTTCTTCTTATAAATGCTGAAACCTGCTTTATATTTTTGTGGAAACCGTGATGCATTCTTTACTGGCTCTTTCGATCAATTTATTGCATCCGCCGACACCAAATTTTTGAATGGTAGCCTAGTGTGTATTATAGTGAATACATTCTTTTGTTAGTGCTCAAGTGTTTTATGTACAATATTGTGAACTCCAGGCCTGGTCATGGTTATGGAAATTTAATTAAAATAAAAATCTAGTTATGCTCAGCTCTAAATGATTTTATCTGCAAGACCTTTCTCTTTGTCCGTGCAGTCTTTGATAAAATTGTTTGTCAGAAAAATCCTTTGTCTTAAAGTAAAAGTGTACATTTCAATATTCAGTGTTTCAACAATACTGGAAAAAATGCCTGTAGTCAGTATTAGGGATGTCACGGTACCAAAATTCCAGTAGTCGGTACCGATACCATTAAAATTTGACGGTTCTAGGTACCACAGTCAGTTTGAACTATTTTTCCAATTTATTTAATTATTTGAAAAAAAAAATCAATTCAATGACTTTTATTTCTGGCAGTACATTTTTGAAAACATGGAAGGCTACATGCTGTTAAACGAAAATATTGATGATATTGAGAAATATTGCTTATAAAAAAATCAAGTGAAAAATAAGCAACCTTCTATGCACACATTATTAGTAGTAGTAGTAGTAGTATTTTAATTAATGGAGACGTAGTTAAATCTATTGTACAGTAGCCTAATATAATTATTTCTGTCAATTTATTTAAGTTAAACCAAACTTTTATTTTGACGGGTTGCCATGAAGACCTTTGAGTTTCTGTGCGTGTTTGATATGACGATAGTTTTTCTCAAATGAAACGGTAAAAAGCTCATGAAGTGACTGTTGGAGATGAATCATGTCACCATATCGTGAGGCAGCAGAGACTGAAAACAGCGCGAGCGTCACTCGTGTTTCAGTGTGTGTGTGTGTGTGTGTGTGTGTGTGTGTGTGTGAGGTAACGTTAAATGAAACCGCGCGTCTGCGCCGTTCATTCACACAGAGACAAGCAGAACATGCAGGGTTAATATTTAAATAGTCTTTTTGCAGTTTAATATACACAGACACCACATCAGCAGCGCCGCCGGTCGCCATGTCTCAGAGCTTTCATGAAGAGGACGCAACTTCACGCCCTTCGTGCATGCATGCGCATCCAGAACCGGGTTTGACCGGGTACTCGGTACCACCGGTACTTGGTACCGTGACGTTTAAAATTTTTTAGTACCGAAAGTACCAAATGTTTTCACAACACTAGTCAGTATAATGTTTTTCTTTAGCTAGAAGTTACTCTGTGTGCATCTTATTTATATAAAGTGGTTTCCAAATAACCCTTATCCATTAATCACAAATAAAAGTCATTTTTCCATAAAATGTGTGAACATGTCACTGTTTAAGCCTGCAGGAAAGAGGACATTAAAACACTTGCATAAGCCTCAAACCTGAGACACCCTGCTCTGTTCTAAATGTCTTTTCCCTCTGGGTTCCTCTGCAGCGCAAGCACCAGGAGATTCGTGCCATGCGCAGTCAGCTGAAGAAGATCGAGGATCTGGGAGCAGCCATGGAGGAGGCGCTGATCCTGGACAACAAATACACAGAACACAGCACCGTGGGTCTGGCCCAACAGTGGGACCAACTCGACCAGCTGGGCATGAGGATGCAACACAACCTGGAACAACAGATCCAAGCCAGGTGACACCTCAGAAACCAGTCTACAATGAGATATTAAGATTATTATATTTGTATGATCTTCTTTAGATCAGATCAGAGTGAGATTAACTTAATTAGTTCCGAGTCCATAACTTTCCCCGTGTAACCAGCAATTTACCTTGACTGACTTTTCTCGCAATTCTGTTCTAGAAATACTACAGGAGTAACAGAGGAGGCCCTGAAGGAGTTCAGCATGATGTTCAAGTGAGTTTTCCACTTAAACAAAAAAACATTACAATGCTAAACTTGAGTGCTCTTGAAAATGTGATGCAAGTGTTTGTTTCTCAGGCACTTCGACAAAGAAAAATCTGGACGTCTAAACCATCAGGAGTTTAAGTCTTGCCTGCGGTCTCTGGGCTACGACCTGCCCATGGTTGAAGAAGGAGAACCAGACCCAGAGTTTGAGTCCATCCTGGACATAGTAGATCCAAACCGGTGAGAAACCTCTTCAATGCATGTGCTAAATATTGTGTTCTGTCTGTTGATGAACTAACATACCATTTGTTTTATTCAGGGATGGAAACGTGTCCTTGCAGGAGTACATGGCCTTCATGATCAGCCGAGAAACGGAGAATGTGAAGTCAAGCGAGGAGATCGAGAGCGCTTTCCGTGCTCTCAGCGCCGAGAACAAACCTTACGTCACCAAGGAAGAACTCTACCAGGTACAAAATGACAAACCTATGTTATTTACAACTGGTATTGGACAATTTTGGCCTCAGCTTCATGTTGGGTGTTAGAAAGATGAACTTAATGACCTTCTGTGTTTACAGAACCTGACGAAGGAACAGGCAGACTACTGCATTTCCCATATGAAGCCGTTCCTGGACAGCAAGGGCCGCGAGATCCCGTCAGCTTTCGACTTTGTGGAATTCACCCGCTCGCTTTTCGTCAACTGATTCCCCCCCCGCCTGCCAGTGACCAATCGGGATGCGTTTTGCCCCTCACAATAACACAAGGCCAAACTGCATGGATCTGAAATGAAAATTCTCTATAGCATCCAGTATAGCAATATCTGTATCTTGCTATCACTCTTAACCCTGCGTATTTATCTGACACTTCCTCATGCTTCACTGACAATAGTGTAGTGGATCTGTCTGCATTTTATTGTGATTGTTTTAGCTGTTAAGTGCTTTGCTTTGTTTAACACACCTATAGAGAGGTTATGCTGTAACATCACCCACAAGACTGCAGTGTGCTTTAATAAACGCTACTGGTTATAACTGGAAAGTGTTGTCGGTGTGTTTTTATTAGGAGAATAAATACAGTTTTAACATGAAATGCATATATACAAGTTACAAGAAATCTTAAACAGTCTCAGTCTGTCACCTCATTGGCCAGCTGTTCCAGTACTGACGTCTCCTTTGCACCTTGTTCCGTTAGCTCTGCACTGAGCTGCCAGATGTTGACGCTACCATCTGCGTTGCCCACTGCCATCAGATTTGTGTGTTTGGGGTTGAACTCCAGGCAATAAGCTGGCTGGCCTCCTGTGTTCTGATCAATTGTGGAAGTTGGCCTTAAAGATCTTCTACCCAAATCAAACATTTGGACCAAACCTGCCGGAGTTCAAATTCAATTTGAAATGATTAAATGTATTATAGAAATAAAAATTAGAGACCATGCTTTTATTTCACACACACACATACTGTATATATATATATATATATATATATATATATATATATATATATATATATATATGGGAGAATTACAAACGTCCTACCTTGTCCTGTGACTGCAGCAAAGACTAGAGGGCGTGTAGGTGACCATCTCACCCAAAACACATATGAATCGGACACCCGTATAGACAGCAGGGGGTGTGGCTGGAGCACACTGTGCAGATGAGCTAAACCATCTGTCCCGACGCTTACAAACAGATTCCTAAAGTCAGAAACACCCAGAGATGTCACAATTACTGCTGAATAGCCTTTAAGTACATATTACACAAAGTAGAAAACATACCGTACAGGAAAACAGCGCAGCGCTCACCTGTGGAAGGGTGAGAAGTGGACTGAGTGTATAGGACCCCCTCGTGGTGAGAAAGAGAACTGCATTGGGTTGCGCAGAGTCACGCTCTCACCATCAGGGGGCACTGCTGCTACTGTCCCACTGCTGAAGGAACATTTGAGCACAAGGCCTCCTTCTGAGCCCACCAAGAATGTGTCCAGGTCCCACGGGGAAAGTGCAACAGAGGTTACTCCTATAGTGGTGCTACCTCGGGTCTTCGGGGAGAGAAACAAAAGCATTATTAGGTTGAATTGCACCAAAAAATGTCAAGGTCATATTTAATCCTAAAATCGAACGATTATATTACTTTTTTTATTTTTAATCTGCATATTTTCTGATTTAGCTAGGATCAGATATCATTTTACCGAAACAGTTTGGCCATATTATGATACCCACTTTGCTTGCTGCTCCACTCTGAGGCATTTGCTGTGGGACGAGGGCATATCCAGAAGTCAAGGTGAGTTTGGCTTCGGCTCCATCAACAGTCCACAACAGAACTCTTCCTCCTGAACCGGCGCTTAGAACAATAAACTCCCCTCGGCGAGATCCTGGGACCCAGTTTACCTGTTTAATCGCAGAAATACTGGGCATTCATATATCTTTGAATGCTTGTTCATCATGCCTCAGTCATAAACGTTTCTATACCTGATAAACTGGTTCACGGTGGGTATCTGCAGACATTCCTGTCTGAGCCAAAATCAGGTCCTGTGAGCGGCTGGTGTCCCAGACCACCACCTCGCCACTGTACAGTCCCCCTAATGCCACAATAAAGAAGAAGGGAAATTATCTTGATTGAATGAGCAATTAAATGGTATTTGTCCCGGAGTGGCTTTCTGTTTTAACACTTAGGAATTAGGGGTTGAACCGACTAGTCGATTAGTCGACCTTAATGCAATGCCGCGACGCTTTAAGCTTGACGTCGACTAGTCGCGTTGATCATGTGATACTAATTTTGATACTAACATGTTGCAGACGACAACAGATGAAGAGCCCAGAGGGTCATTGCAGCAAGAAAGCAGCATTGGTACATCAAGTGTGTGTAAATACTTTACTAACCTAACACTAGAAATAGTTGAAAACGAAAGTAAAAGCATGACGCACGCTCACTGTTTTACCGGGAAATGAGAGTTCAGTGTCTTTATTAAAACATTATTTTTTATCATTTATTTATTTAAACATATTAATGATGTAGCCTACCTCTAATTCACCCGCAATTAATTTGAATATTATTTTGTATTATTTGGATCTGCGCATCACTAAGGCGCTGATGTGAATTTATAGCTTTTTTTCCTTTTCTTTTTTCATCCTAAATGATGATGTAAACAGTGGGCTGTTTACACCTGGCCACTTCATGTGTTTCTGTGATCTGATAGCTATCCGATCGTGAAAAGACCAGGTGTAAATGCCCTCCGAAACGTGTTCGGAGACGGATTTAAATCCGATCGCTCAAACCGCTTCAGGAGGAGGTCTGGGCCGCTTCACTGGACAAGTGTAAATGCATCTGGTAGTTGAAACCACATATGTAAATTGGACTTCTCCCAACAATGCTAACAATAAACGTGTGAGAGCGTATTATAGTGATGAAGCTATGCAGGGCCGGCGCTAGCCATTTGGGTGCCCTAAGCACAAATGCTTGGTGGTGCCCCCCCCCCCCCCCCCCCCCCCCCCCCACCCACTCACCCCCCCACCCACCCACTCACCCAAGGAATAACAACCATTCAGAATTTCTTAGTCTGATGAAGCAAAATATAATAATTCTGTACATAATTGATATATGTGTGTGTACTGTGTATAATTATTTTGTATATATATAAATACACATTTGCATTTATGTATTTAAGAGATATTTGTTATTTATATATAAAATATTAAAATTTATATATAATATAAATTATATATAAATATATACAGTATATACATGCAAATATTTCTTAAATATATACGTGCATATGTGTGTGTATTTATATATACAAAATAATTATACACAGTACACACACATATATCATGTAGACACAAACTTTTATTTTGGATGCGATTAATCTTTTCCCAGCCCTAATAATTTGACAACTCTGTGAATATGAAAATATACAAACACTGAGATTGTGTTTTTTTTTTTTTTTTTCTAATTGCAGTTTCACCAACAGATGTCGCCCTTGGGCCTTGGCCTATGAACCTCTTGAAAATGACCGCATTATCCGCATAAAACAACAACGAAAAAACGTATCTAAGCGGTCTTCCTTTTCTCCCCAAACAAACTAACTGCATCTTAAACAGGCCAATTTTCAAAATTTTCCGGGGGAGAAAGCCCCGGACCCCCGTTAAAATAAAAGATTCAACATGCAGGGCTAAAAAAGCCCCGGATCATTTCATTTGCACTACTAGCGACGCCCCCCCTGGACATGCATACACGACGCAAGGGCGCCCGCGCTACAAAACTAACATTTTTATTTAAAACATTGTCTTACCTGCAAAGCGACGCGCGAGTATCATCCCGCTGTCTATTCTTTTTCCTTTTTTCGCCCCCGACTCTTGGTGCCTTTTCGAGGCCATGTCTGAGGTCGGTGTCTGCCAAATTTGACATTGATTGAGGCATAATCGAACAGACCACTGGGAGGTGGGGAAGGGGGGGCACCAGAGGGAGACGAAAAAGGAGATTCACCTTTTTCTCGACTAATTTGGTCTAGGCCTATATTACTTTTGTATTGCTTTTGTATATTAACATGCTTTAGACATATTTTATTTGTTATTTATACTAGTAGCCTATTGTGATGATTTTTCACGACCCAGATTTTTTGGTGCCCCCCCCAAGCACTTGGTGCCCTACGCGCAGCGCGTGATGCGCGTGTGCGGAGCGCCGGCCCTGAAGCTATGGCAGCACGCATCGCCGCAGATGAGCAGCTCGAGCATCTATTCATCAAGCCAACGTGCAAACTATCGCAAATCAAAGTGAAAGTAAGTCGCGGACGCTTAACACACAATCATCTTCGTTAAAAGTAAAGAAACAAAATAATCTTACAGTTCTGTCTCTCTTATTGTGGTCTTTGATTTTGAAATTAGCTGATGATCAATAAAATGCAGCTCATTATTGTTGCTTTCGGTGACGTGAACTCCGTTAAATCTGCATAGCGCGTTGTTTGAAGATCGGATTTATATCCGTTTTGCGTAAACATATTTATGTGACCAGGTGTAAATGGAATCGTTTTGATAAATCAGATCAGTAAAAACGCATGAAGTGACCAAGGTGTAAACTGCCCCATTATGAGCTGTCTGTCAGCATCTGTATAATTTTCTGTTAATTAATTGCAAATTGTGGCATGCTGTAAAGCAGTCCCATCTCTTGTGGTTTTATGAATGACGTCATCGACTAGTCGACGTCGACTCGACTTTGATGTCATAACAGTCGACTTCAAAAAATCTGAAGTCGTTCAACCCCTATTAGGAATATTATTGCAGTGTGAAACTACTCAGAGAATAGCACTTGAACAAATTAGATTTTTTGAGATGGTTGATTTCCAGACCTATTTATTGATACATGTTTGGTTCTTATGGCTTTTTTCAGGATGCTTAAGAATTATATTTGGAATATAAACATTAAGTCTATTTCTTATTTAGATTTTTGCCATTGTTGCATTATTTTCATGACAATTAAGCAAATTCCTTTTGCAAAAATTCCATTTACATTAAAAAAATATAGTGTCGTTCAACAGCTTGGAGTCAGTAAGATGTTTTAATATTTTTGAAATATGTCTCTGGTGCTCACCAAGGCTGCATTTATTTTATTAATAATACAGGGGGGAAAACTGTAATATTATGGAATATTTATACAATTTTAAATAACTTTTCTATTGTAATATATTTATAAAAAAAAAATGTAAAATGTAATTTATTTCTGTGATGACAGCTGAATTTTCAGCATCACTACGTCAGTCTTCAGTGTCACATGATCCTTCAGAAATCATCCTAATATGTTGATTTGCTGCTCAAAAAACATTTTATTATCAAATATTGCTTCAATGCTTCATATTTTTGTGAATTTCTTTTCAGGATTCTTTGATGAATAGAAAGTTCAAAAGAACAGCCTTTATTTTAAATACAAATATTTTGTAACATTATACTTTACAGTTCTTTTGATCAATTTAATGCATCCGCGCTAAAGTAAAATAAAAAATAAAAACCTTCGAACATTAGTGTAAATGTTATATTTAATAGTGCTATTTTTATTCTGCTTCTAATATTGCTAAATTGCTAGAAGAAGAAAAAAGCATTGTGTCCCAGACAAGATTTTTAATTCCGTATTGTTTAACTAACATGACAAAAATGATTTCACAATGCCAAAAATTTCCTTCAATTTAATTCAATGTCTTTATGCAAAACACTTCACATTTGAAATTTTTATATTTTCCATTTTGAGATTAAATATAAACCTTCATAAACCTATGTGTCATTGAAAAAAAAAATATTAAAAGCATTTTTTAAATGTGTGTCCATATCCATACCAGCAAATACAGACGGCCTCACAGGATGGAAGCACAAACACATGATGGGAGTGGCCACATCGATGATCACGTCTGGCCGCATTGGGTTCAGGTTCTGCCGATCCAGGTTCCACGTGCACACAGAAGCCTTCTCATTACTCCAATCACCATCATCCACACTAACCCCAGAAATACATCATTTAAACTGCTTTTATAAACACTGCAGGTGGTTTGATGTATTTGTATGAGGAAAGAACTGTTACCGGCCAAATCCACAGGCTATGACCGAGCCAGTGCAGTTCCAGGACACACTGGTGACTTGCAGACCCCTTTCCTGAGCATCAACATGCTGAAGGCGGAACATGCAGGACACCTGTGCAAGAAATCCCCACAAAGACATAAACTCTAAACTCTATTTAAATAACTCAATTATTACTACTATTTACTATGAAAGCTTGTTTCCACTTTTTATCTCTATATTTTTCTCGCAGTTCCGAGTTTATAGCTCACAATTCGTACTTTTTTTCTCAGAATTGTGAGATAAAAATTTGGAATTGCGAGAAAAAAGTGAATTGTGAGATGTAATTTAAAAAGGTAATTGCGACTTTTTATCTCACAATTCTTATTTTTTTCCTTGCAATTGCGAGTTTATATCTTGCAATTTAGACTTTATAATTCGCAACTTTTATTTTTTATCTCACAATTCTAACTTTTTTTCTAACAATTCGGACTTTATAACTCATAATTGCGAGATTATATCTCACAATTCTTACTTTTTTTCTCGTAATTGTGAGGTTATATCTCAAAATTATGACTTCATTCTGGGAATTGTGAGTTTATAATTTGCAATCCGGGCTTTATAACTCGCAATTGCAACTTTTTCTCACAATTACGAGTTTATATCTCAGTTCTGACTTTATAACTAGCCATTGTGAGTTTATATCTGACAATTTGAACTTTATATCTCACAAATGACACTTTTTTTATTAGAATTGTGACAAAAACTTGGAATTGCGAGAAAAAAGTAAGAATTGTGACATACACTCACCTAAAGGATTATTAGGAACACCTGTTCATTTTCTCATTAATGCAATTATCTAATCAACCAATCACATGGCATTTGCTTCAATGCATTTAGGGGTGTGGTCCTGGTCAAGACAATCTCCTGAACTCCAAACTGAATGTCAGAATGGGAAAGAAAGGTGATTTAAGCAATTTTGAGCGTGGCATGGTTGTTGGTGCCAGACGGGCCGGTCTGAGTATTTCACAATCTGCTCAGTTACTGGGATTTTCACGCACAACCATTTCTAGGGTTTACAAAGAATGGTGTGAAAAGGGAAAAACATCCAGTATGCGGCAGTCCTGTGGGCGAAAATGCCTTGTTGATGCTAGAGGTCAGGGGAGAATGGGCCGACTGATTCAAGCTGATAGAAGAGCAACTTTGACTGAAATAACCACTCGTTACAACCGAGGTATGCAGCAAAGCATTTGTCAAGTCAAGTCAAATATATTTATATAGCGCTTTTCACAATACAGATTGTATCAAAGCTGCTTCACAGTATCAATCAAAACAACTTAATAATGTTTGTTTATTACTGGAAAAAAAGACATCCAAGTTTGGTAGAGCTGATCAATGGTATGATTGGTTAATTAGTTTGAATATCCCCAACTGAGCAAGCCAAAGGCAACAGTGGCAAGGAACCGAAAAACTCCATCCAGTGACCTAAAGGTGTCCTAACACACCATCAGATGACCCAATGGAGAAAAAAAAAACCTTGGGAGAACCCAGGCTCAGTCGGGGGCCAGTTCTCCTCTGGCGTTTATGAACTAGAGGCCGAATTTACAGTAACTGTTAGATAAAAAATTTATATGAATGCCTGGCTAAATAGATGCGTCTTCAGTCTAGTTTTAAACTGTGAGAGCGAGTCTGAGCAACGAACAATATCAGGAAGGCTATTCCAGAGCTTCGGAGCTAAATGTGAAAATGCTCTGCCTCCTTTGGTGGATCTGGATATCCTAGGAATGACCAGAAGCCTAGAATTTAGTGATCTTAAAGAGCGCGATGGATTGTAGGGCGATAGAAGATCCGTTAAATAAACTGGAGCTAAACCATTTAGAGCTTTATAAGTCAAAAGCAATACCTTGTAATTAATACGGAACTTTATAGGTAACCAATGAAGTGATGATAAAATCGGTGTTATATGATCATATTTTCTTGATCTAGTAAGAACTCTAGCGGCTGCATTTTGGACTAACTGTAGCTTGTTTATTGAAGATGCAGGACAACCAGCTAATAAAGCATTACAATAATCTAGTCTCGAGGCCATGAATGCATGAACTAACTTTTCTGCATCAGAGACTGATAGCATGTTACGTAGCTTAGCAATGTTTCTAAGGTGGAAAAAGGCTGTTTTTGTAACATATGAAATATGCTTTTCAAAAGACAGGAGCCACATTTGTGAAGCCACAACACGCACAACCTTGAGGCGGATGGGCTACAACAGCAGAAGACCCCACCGGGTACCACTCATCTCCACTACAAATAGGAAAAAGAGGCTACAATTTGCAAGAGTTTACCAAAATTGGACAGTTGAAGACTGGAAAAATGTTGCCTGGTCTGATGAGTCTCGATTTCTGTTGAGACATTCAGATGGTAGAGTCAGAATTTGGCGTAAACAGAATGAGAACATGGATCCATCATGCCTTGTTACCACTGTGCAGGCTGGTGGTGGTGGTGTAATGGTGTGGGGGATGTTTTCTTGGCACACTTTAGGCCCCTTAGTGCCAATTGGGCAGCGTTTAAATGACACGGCCTACCTGAGCATTGTTTCTGACCATGTCCATCCCTTTATGGCCACCATGTACCCATCCTCTGATGGCTACTTCCAGCAGGATAATGCACCATGTCACAAAGCTCGAATCATTTCAAATTAGTTTCTTGAACATGACAATGAGTTCACTGTACTAAAATGGCCCCCACAGTCACCAGCTCTCAACCCAATAGAGCATCTTTGGGATGTGGTGGAACGGGAGCTTCGTGCCCTGGATGTGCATCCCACAAATCTCCATCAACTGCAAGATGCTATCCTATCAATATGGGCCAACATTTCTAAAGAATGCTTTCAGCACCTTGTTGAATCAATGCCATGTAGAATTAAGGCAGTTCTGAAGGTGAAAGGGGGTCAAACACTGTATTAGTATGGTGTTCCTAATAATCCTTTAGGTGAGTGTAATTCAAAAAGGAAATTGCAACTTTTTCTAACAATTCTAATTTTTTTTTCACAATTATGAGTTTAAATCTTAGTTCTGACTTTATAAATGGCAATTGTGTGTTTATATCTCACATTTCTGACTCTTTTTTTTCTCAAAATTACGAGTTTATATCTTACAGTTTAGACTTCTTTTCTCAGAATTGCGAGTTTATATCTCACAAATCCGACTTTATAACTCACAGTCACAATATCAAATTTCTGTGGTGGAAACAAGCTTCCATAATTTACTGTTTAATAATCCACTATTAATAAGGTTCTGCATTCAAGGCTCTCACCGACTCATTCTGATCCCTCCAGTTCACCTCGAACCCATCAAAAGCGTGACTCTTGGAGTTTTTCACCAGCTCTCTGATAACCACATCTTCAACTCTCCGCAAGAACTCCACCAATCCAGGAAAGTCCGCAATGTCTCGATCTAGGGCGAGTGTTTGGCTGATCGGGTCTTGTGTCTGGGTGCTGTTTTCCAACACATCTTTGGCTTGAGTTTCAGCCTCTGCTGTGTGAACTGCAAGAGTTTGACAGCTTCTCTGGGCAGGAATAAAACGAACACGACACACATCACACAAAATGACTGATATTTCATCAAAGCGCATGAGTATTCTGGTTTGAGAAGTTAAGCAAACATGTTAGCTTACTGATTCTTGTGTTTGCTGATGTGACTTTCTCCATGTCGATTCAGCACCAATTAAGTCAAGCGTTTCATCCGTAAACATGTTCAAAGTTTGCCAGCAAGCTAGCAAGAGTCCAAAATGCTCTTCAAAATGCTTAGTCTCAATAAGACGTTACAGTTAGCTGCGAGCTAGCGATTATTTTTCATAAACCAAACGGTTTTTCATCATATTGAAGGAGTGTTATGTGTTCGACGAATCCAAATCTGGTTCTATGATGGGGGGAAAGAACAGCATCGCTAATTTTGTAAGATATTTTATTGTATTTGGCCACTGTACAGCGCAGTTCGTTCCTCCATGATTACCCTGGATGTGACATCCGTGACTGCGCTGCCATAGATACCGTGAGCCAATCAATGGCTGTCTGTGTGCCTAACGTCACTGGTGTTAGCTTCTGATTGGTCAACCTATTTTCCGCACTTTCATTTTGATAAAGGGCCCTTTGTACTGGGTTATTCGTGCCTTTTGGTCTTTGAACATTTTCAAGAAAGAAATCTAGTTGATCAAGTTTTTTTCCCCGATCATAAAAACACACATGAACGTGTCAACGACTGCTCTGTTATTTTCTAATAAATTATAGGCTGTTGTTTAAAAATATATATTGTAAATAATTGACTGCCACAAACCCTGTAATGAACAATAAAATCAAACGTCTAATATAAACTTTTTAATACTTTTTTCTTTCTTTTTGTTTTTATTTGATATCACACTACTGATCACAGAAAATTTTTATATGTGTGCGATCTATCTTAACATGTGATCTGTTAAGATAATAAATGCGTAACTAGTAGAAGTTAGAACTAATCTTGTTTTTGAAAGAAACATTTCTGTATCAGTTCATTGACAACAAACACATTTTTGCTGATATTATTAAATTATGATTTATATATAAGAAAACATCAATACATTAAGGGGTGGACAAGACACCGAATTGTGATTCATGCTTAAAGTTATATAAATAACAACATTTAAATGATTGATTTTTCACATTTCAGATTACTTTTCAATAATTTTTTATCCTCTAAAAAATCTTTCCAAAAATGAATTACAAAAGACCATTAAAATGTTTGTACCTTTAGGATTTAGCATAACAGCTGAAAACATTTCATAAATTAATCATTTCATACTTTCATTGACACACAAAGTAACATTTCATTCAGTCTTCAAGTTCAGATGTAGACTGTTAAATTTTAGATATGGATTGTTTCCTCCTCTCACCGTCAAAATCCGAAGTTCTCATTTGAGCTGACATGGTGCTCATTGATTACATTTAAGCCACCATAGTTATACTTGATGTATTTTAAATAATTTGTAATGATAAAATTAGTTCACCCTGTATTTCCTGTAACTGGAGTACATGTTATGCTTGACCATAAATAATTAGCATCACAAAATCAGAAATATTTCTTTTTTACTGAAAGGCTGATCTCCTATCCATGTCATCAATTCATAATTCTTATGTCAAAGTATCAGGAAACTGAGGTGGAAAATTACTAAACACACAAAATAGAATTACAAACTATGAAAATTTAAATGCTGTTAAATGTTCACATGCCATTCATGAAAATGTAATGATAGTGCTTAATATATCACTCAGTATAATAAATCAAGAGGACTTAAATATCTAAAAAATTGAATTTTAGGCCCAAAGCAATTTAGTTATAAGCAGTTAAAATGTAACAGATGCATTTCTATGTATAAAATTAAATGGCAATAAATTGTATGAATGTCCTGTCTGCAATAACTCAGTACTTGTACCAACATTAATCCTAAGGCCATGACTCCTCGGTGACAAACCACTCAAAATTACACTAAATTGTCTAGAAAAACCTGTTAGATATAAAAGACAAAAACTTTCAAAGATGTACCAAAACACATGTTAAAAATAAAGATATATAAAAACACATTGTACTCATAAAAGTGTTCATTTGTATATCTCCAATAAAGAAAACAGGTGGAGAAAAGACAAGTTTAGAGTTCTTTAAGATTCTACAGGCTTTATTATCTCTTAAATAATCCTTTAGTTAGCCAAGCTCAAAATTACAAGAGGAAGTTTTTTTGTGTTTTGTTTTTATTAAAAATGTTTCAAACCTCATGGGTGTCTGTAAAACATTACAATGAAAAGTCAATCAACATAAACCCAAATGTTGATGTGTCAAATGCCCACTTGCCCCACCCAACCCCATTGAACTGTCAACAATAATAACTGCCATACCCCGATATTGACCCCAAATCATTTACAAGAGGTGACAGGAGCTAGCTGGTGCTTTCCTTTTGTCCAATATTATCACATAGGAAAAACAGTGTCAACTCTTTGGGGCCCACCTCTGCATTAAAGAAAATGTACAAAAAAAAAAAAAGTGGCTAGGTATGTACGCTATGATTAGATCACTGCACCATGGCTTATTACTTCAACTCACAACCATTCACAGAAAACAAAAATTTCATTTATATACTTAATATATAAACTGCTATTTACTTCAGTTTAGTCTACAGAGGATGACGTGCAGATTGTTAATATTTCATGTTTGTCTTTGGAGATGGTTGTAATTAAAGATGACGCAAGAGGCTTCAGAGCAACGAGATGCCACTAGTTTTCCAATGAAGGTATTGTATGTCCAGAGAACTAACTGGGTTTTGACATGGTCAGGACAGGCTTCAGTAGAACAGAACATGGAGCACAAAAAAATAAAATAAAAAAATAAAAACAAAGCTTTTTTGCTCCCATGATTGGAGGATGACTTCAAAAAGGAAAGAACGGGTACAAGTGATGGAATATGTCCTTATCAGCCTTTAATCATCCTCACCATCATCCTGAAAAGGGGAGGTAGGAAGAAAAAAAGATTTGATCCATGCCAGTTTCTGAATTTTATGCAAATAATAAATGCAAACACTTTAAAAGTAAACTTTACATCAATTTTCCATGTCCTAAACCACACTAACAGACACGCATTATAATGCACCATAAATAATGGTATAATTTGCCTTTATATTAAAGCCAAAGCTTTGAATAAAACGTATCTCACCTCACCGTCTTCTCCATCATCCTCTTCATCATCCTCTCCTTCATCCTCATCCCCCTCTTCGTCAATGTCCTCCAAACCCTCCTCCTCTTCCTCATCGTCATCATCCTCACCTTCACCCTCTTCATCATCCATATCAGGCACCTGAGCAGAGAGAGAGAGAGAAGTTACATATAAGATCTGACTGTCATTACAGCAAGTGTTAATCAGGGTTTAGCAATAATAATATTTCCTACCAGGTAGTACTGCAGGGGGTTGGGCCAGATGTCATCTTTAATGACCTCTCCGAGTTCATCAGCCCCTGCGTCAGAGTGATCAGTAAACCAGGTGAAGAAGCTCTCTGGCTCTTCATGTTGCCTTTTCTTCCCTGCCTTGTTCGGTGTCTGTCCAGTACGCTTCGTCAGGTCCTGCATCATACATAATCGGTTAATAGACATCCGAACAGGAACAGCATTAGTCCAAAACTAACCCAAAAAATTGTTAACCCACCTTTCCAGTCTTCCATTTAAGTTCAGTGGATTTTGAAGATGGGTCACCACTCTCATTCAAGTGGAACTCTTTTGAGAGGACTTTGTTTTCGAAGTATGGATTTTCATCAAAATACTGGAGAGAATATAAAATTACAGGTCAGACAATTTAGTTGTGCACTACTTATAAATTTGACCAGAAGAAAAGTTGGAATAATTTACTTACAAAATCTATTCTGTAACCTGATTTGATGTCCTCAAACTCTGTGACCTCCACTCTGGTCAGGTAATGAAGTGCTTCTTCATCCTCCTCACCGAGCAAGGCTGAGACTATCAGTCAAATCAAAAACAATATATTAGTATTGAATATATAAATAAACCAACCAAATTTAATAACACCAAGGATGGGTTTCAATATCTGACCTTGTGGATGGTTGACGAATGTTGTGACCCAGAAGTTTGGAATTTTGGCTATGAGTTCTGATCTCTTCTGGAAGAATGGCTGACGTAGCTTGTTGTACTTCTGCTCTACTTTTAAAATCTCCTCACTTGCCTGCTCGTTCAATCTGTGGAAAGCAAAAGAAGCAGTATTAGATGCATCTAAACAAATGTATTAGATGTGCACTTACAAATAATACTTCAGAGGCACTGGTAAGGTTACCTGTCGATTTCATTCTGCACTTCATCAATGTGTTCAATTGCCTCCTGTTGCTCTTTTTCTGAAATGCAAAAAAATAATTCTTAATTCTTCATTTTCTTCATGTGTTATAAGTGTAGTGTGATAAAACAGCACGCGTATGCAGTCCTTGTAACATAAAAGCGTGAATTTTTAAGTTAAACTCAAATGCAATTATATATAAAGTGAACAAAGTAAACACGATGCATTTCGTAAATCATAGCAAAACAAAAAGTAGCATTATTTTATGCTAGTTTGATCTAATTCAAAAATCACAATGGAAAAGTTAAAGTGAAAGCGAGGTGTAACACCGGACGACCAGCTCAATCCGGTAGTTTCAGCAGCAGCTGCGCGAGGCCGCGAGGTTTAAACGGTGGAGGCCACGCGTTGGGCCACATTTACCGTTCTCTCAATGAATACACAATACTGCCGTGCATTAAAGTTAAATCAGTTCAGAAAGTAATTTCGACCCACTGAAGCGTCAGTAAAACACGTCTACGGTTATATGTGATGCAGCGTGGTTTAGCAACACATGGGGGAATGGCTCATGATGGCGGGTAGACACAATAACCAGTTAGCCTATTAGCACACAACATGGGCTCAAAACAACGCACACATTATTTGAGTCACTATGGGTTTAAAACGACACGGTCGAGCACATGAGTGGAAACAATCAGTAAATTTGCGTTTTAATAAACCAAAAGGCGCGCGAGCGCAATGTTCGTCGCGCGTGGCACAATAAAGCCGTCGCGCGAGGAAACATGGCCTCCGGTGCGCGCGGTATCCTTTTACTGAAATTACAACACAAAATCGACTTACGTTGGATTAAACGGTCACATATTCTGGCTTTTATTAAAGATTAAGATAAAAACTAGGCGAGTAATTAAAATTGATATTCATGCTTTAAACGCAAGAGGTGTAAATTACTGAAAATGGCGGTGCGCAGGAGGCCGCCATTACTTTACCCGAGGTCTCGTCCGCTCCGTCGTGATTCGAGTTCTGCTCCTTTCGGCTCACTTTCGCCGCCGACGCTGACATTATTCCCCCACAGTCGAGGATTTGCCTTCTTACTCCTGAAATAAAAACTCCGGAACGTCCTCCTCCGCTCGAGGAAAGCGAAAGAAGGAGAAATAAAGTTGGTTCTAGTTCAGTTTAGAATTGCGAATATCACAACGTGTGTTGCGCTTCCCCTCCACACATCCAACACACACTCAAATGAGAGATGCGTATCACACCACGCGCCTCCTCTTTTCTGACACCAGCCACTGTGCTCGCATGCGCGCCCCCTCTGACCGTTCCGGGAACGAGCTTTAGGAGAATTAAGAGCCACGCCTCCTCCATAATATAATAATATAATATAATAGTGCACAGAACAGGATTTATAAAAGTATGCAGCTCTGGATATAGAAATTAAATATTGAACATTGGTTATAAAACTATCATTCAAAAGTGGTACGATTTCTCATTGTTTTTGAAAAATACAAAAAGTTGTTTTTCTATTTTAATATATTTTAAAATGTAATTTATTCATGTGATAGCAAAGCTGAATTTTCAGCATCATTACTCCAGTCTTCTGTGTCACATGGATCCTGCTGATTTCCTGCAAACATTTCTTATTATTATCAATGTTGAAAACAGTTTTACTTCCTAATATTTTTGTGAAAAGTAATAGAATCAGGTGTGCAAAATCAGGGTTGGAATGAAAACCTATAGGATGGTAGCTCTCCAGGAGCAGGAGTGAGCACACCATGGTCTACAATATACTTTAGTAACTCTTTAGTACATTTAGCCTATTTTGTTTGTAAAACTATAGATACTGTTCTGAACTGAAAAGACTGCAAGGAAGGATTTAAACAACATGTTTGGTGTTGAAGATGATAACTTGAAGGGGTGTTTTTAACACTCATACAATAATAATAAATGTTAATAAAAGTAAAAAAAAAAAAAAAAATTTGAGAACTAGTTAAGGCAAATAAATAAAATATGTGCCTGGTCACCTAACATGTTGATTTTGAATAATGTGGTTACTATTGGATTATTGTCATTTTAATGGCTTTTAGTCATGTTAGAATATCTAATGTTTTTTTTAAACATGTCTCTAAAGATTTTAGTTCAGGTTATGGATTGACTTCTTTGAAACAAGGTAAATCATCTACAGTCTTTTCAGACATCATTATTATTCAATCCAGCAGCCAGTTGTTTTACCAATTCAATTTAATGTAACATAAGGGATAAGAAATGTAACATAGCCAGCAGCCATATCACCCTGTAGCCCAAGACTGGTTGCCCACTGAAGCTAAGCAGGGCTGAGCCTGGTTAGTACCTGGATGGGAGACCTCCTGAGAAAAACCAGGTTGCTGCTGGAAGAGGTGTTAGTGAGGCCAGTAGGAGGCGCTCACCCTGTGGTCTGTGTGGGTCCTAACGCCCCAGTATAGTGGCGGGGACACTATACTGTCAAAGAGCACCGTCCTTCTGACTCTCTGTGGTCATTAAAAATCCCAGGATGTTCTTCGAAAAAGAGCAGGGGTGTAACCCTGGCATCCTGGCCAAATTTGCCCCTTGGCCTCTGTCCATCATGGCCTCCTAATCATCCCTATATACTAATTGGCTTCATCACTCTGTCTCCTCTCCACCAGTAAGCTGGTGTGTGGTGGGTGTTCTGGCGCAATATGGCTGCCGTCGCAGCATCCAGGTGGATGCTGCACATTGGTGGTGGTTGAGGAGATTCCCCCCTACCATATGTGAAGCGCTTTGAGGCCCCAGAAAAAGCACTATATAAATGTAATGAATTATAAGAAATGCCATTTGTATTTGATCAAACAACTTGAAGGTGCATGGTGCTGCCATAATGACCTGGTGGATTTAGAGTTAACTTCCTTGCTGAACGACAGAATGACCTGTTATTCACTTTGTCATGTCAGGGATTAGATTTATATAAGGTGCCGTAATTTTGTTACTCCAGAGTTAGAGGGTCACCTGTTAGATTATAGCCACTTCTCCAGACAACACTACAATACTGGGCCTATAGCCCAAACCATGAAAAACATCCCAAGACCATTATCCCACCTTCAACATTGGTCCATATAATTTTGCCTATACAGTATATAGTGTAGCAAGGTAGTCTTCAGAATTTTTAATAATTACATTTTAGGGAGAGTCCTAAATAATTTCGAACCCTGGTGAAAACCATGATACTTTTTTCTCCCAGAGTTAATTGATGAATAGAAAGCTCAAAAGAACATTTAGGCTATTTGAAATAGCAATCTTTAACATTATAAATGGATTTACTGTCACTGGTCAATTTAATGCGTATTCGCTGAATAAAAGTAGGCCTATTCATTTCTTTTTTTTTAAAACTGTCTCTCTAAAAAAACACAGATTAGGCTTTCTAAAGCAATATCAAGTGCAGTCCTATGTTTTCTTTGTTGTCCCATCTCTTTACCCATATTTTACACCATTATTTCACACACATATATATATATATATATATATATATATATATATATATATATATATATATATATATATATATATATATATATATATTCATATCTTTGGCACCATATTCCATATCTCATATTTAACCTGATATTAGTTTAACAAGGTTACACAAGCTCTGAGATTTAATCCAAAATATCGAGCTGGAAACCGGTTTGAAAAATCCTGTAATATCAGTTCATTAATTAATTAATTGACCTGAATGCCAGATTTGTCACTGTTTATATATTTATAGATATTTGCTCTTTTGTATCTGATGGTGCTGACTGTGTTATTGGCAGAATACTTTTGATGAAGATAGGCCTACGGATTTTGAGGGAAATTGTGCATGCATCAATGCTTATAAATATTTAGCTAAGACTAAACCTCAGACAAAATATATAAACGCAAAGAGTTACACTGATTACACTTTAATGCTTTTTTTCAGAAGGCTATGTCAAAGCCTTTTTACAGTCTATGGTCAAAGCCTACTTTTGTGAAGCCAGAAATCACAAAGGAAGGAAGACTGTAATACTAGTCTTCTGCAACCTTTGTTTAGTGGCCCAGATTTTTTTAAACTATTACGCTACTGCTATACTTCTACAAACAGCAATTGTTTTTGGAGTCTCTAAACAATCTTCCATTTGTTTCCTCTTCGTCCACCACCCTATATCCCTGCTTCGCGTTTTTAGTTATTAATACCAATCTTCAAGAAAATCATATTTTGTCCAATACTTTTATTTTGAAAAATATAGCAATGTTACTGAAAAAAGGCGTGGCCGAATATTGTTACCCGCTTCACACGTCTCGTTGGGTTTGGTAGTAGGAGGACTGGGAAACACTAGCATCACTCCGCTGCCGGGGAGTCGGGAAACTGAGATTTTAATTTTTTTTACAAGATCAAATCGTTTATTTCGTTTTCTGTAATGATTACGTCAACTTGCTTTCATTTGGATACACCCTAGGAAGTTCTCCGAGTTCTAGGAGCGCAAGGTAAAAATGTCATTTAAGTTAATGTCTTCTCCTCGATCGATGTCGCTTGTTCTTCTGAATTGTGGCTCAGTTTGATTGTGGTCAGTTGTGTCGGCAAAGAGTGATTTAGGCCCACCGGGAGAATTTAAAACTTTTGTCATATATGGTAATATAACAATGTATGTATCCTGCCAGTGTATTTTCATTTGATGTCATAGCCTACAGTCGCAGTTTGCTTTGATAAGTTTGTCTTGATGGAAAAATAATGTTGCATTTGTCATAAGATGAGTAACTTTTATGTATGATATGTGAATTATGTATCCTAATATCAGCTGGCAGTGTCATTCCATGAATACATACACACTTTGGTTGTCCACGACTTTTTTTTTAGTTTAAAAGCCACTAATGTCAAGGTTTTTTATAGTGAGATGTATTTGACAAGCTATTGTCATCCACTTTAATTAAGTGGTGATTTTGGGCCTGTCCCTCATCTGAGCACTTCTGTCAAATGTCTTCATATTGATTTAATCCTATTGAATAGATCAAATGTATTCATTAATACAAATTGTACTAAGCTATTTTATGGAATGCAATTTAGAATTGTTTTACGTGTATAGCATGTCACACCACAGGACATGTCAACTTCTCAAAATAATTTTTTGCCAACTACACATAGAGTTAATTCGAAGTCTGTATCAGTTATTTAAAAATAATAATAATAAGGAAAAAAAAGTCCAGTCCATCTTTAGAATGTGTCAGTAATGACAAGAAGATTTCCTTTAATTTTGTTGGGAATAGTCTCTGGTGAGTCTATGGCGTCCATAGCTTTTTCCCATGAAGGCATTTGATGAGCTGTTTTGCATTGATTCTAGCAGGCAGCAGCACATTCTAGTCAACCCAACGCCCCCAAACATCCAAAGCATTTTGGGGAGTGCTTCAGGGTAGAGTATATGGGTAATAGCAAACCCTCATCATTTTGTATAAGGTTGTAAAAAGGATGATTGCAGTAGGAATTCTCTTGTTGTTATAGTTTTTGTTTTTTTATTGAGGATTTCTCTCAAAAGCATAGCTTGTTGATAAACTGGGCTGCATGAAGTAGGCCTACTGTATGTGAATTTTACTTCATTTCTGTTTTTTGTTTTTTAGGGCAAGCGCACTTGAGGAATATCTTTCTTGGTCTGTAACAGATTCATGTCACTTTTATTGCATTCAGATTCAGAAGTCAACACTTCCCACAGCTCAGCAGTGATTGAAATCATCAAAATCAATCAAAATTAAAGTTTTGATTTAGCAAGAATTTCTGTTCTAGCATAAATTTTGGTCATGGTGAAGTGCTTCCAAGCTGCTGGGATGTTAACTTGTTGTAGCTTATGTCCCTCTTGCCAGAGTCCTTTATCGCTGAAGCATATTTTGATGGACTGTGATGTGACTTCTTGAACTCCTTTAGGACTCTTTACTTTTCAGTTGATTCTTATGAAAAGATTTTTAATTGAGTGTGAGACCAGATTTAGTCATAGAATTATTATCAAAGATAAACTTCATTTTTTTACCTGCCTTTTTATTTTGGTGTTTTATATTATTTATTTATTTACTTTTTATTTCTTTCACTTTTTCTCGCCCATGAATATAGCTGTGGTATTGCTGGCATGGTGTTGAATTGAGTTGTAGTTAGAACTAGACTTTAACACTATAACTAATTTGGCCGAAACGGAAAATTATATTTTGGCTGAATGTTTTTGGTTGTCCAAATTTCACTGCGTCACTAGTTTTTATAATCTCAAAGAAATCAAAACAACCTTCTCGCTCCATGTAACGTCCCTTTTCACAATCCAATCAATTCATGGTGAATAAAATCATATCCCGTCCTACATTTTTTTTTCTCTTTGAATACCCTGTATCGTAAATAGGGGTTGTGCAACCTGTTTCCTGTTAACTTTAATAATTTCAAAACGTTGTTTATGAAGTCAAAGAAACATTTCTAGTAGCTCATTTTGCATAAAATGCTGTAATGTTTTCTTTATATTTCTCATACGTTTTGGTCCTTCTATGAGCGCCTCATTAGAAATTCGTATTGGTTTTAACAGATTTGGGTATAAGCGACTGCCTGCATGCCTAGTGGGACGTCCTGTGGACCAGGCGGAGAGAAACTGACCCAGTTGTACCTCTCTTGAGCTGACTGCATTCTGCTTGATCTCATTAGCAGCTCTCAGAGGAATGATTTCATTGAATGGAAGCTCTTATTAGTAGCGTCATGGTTCTTATGTTAGACCCTTGGACTGATGTCTCACTTGATGGTAAAAAACCTTTAAAAGTAGTGTTTCCTAACTATGAGCTGTTTAGTGATTTTTTTTTTATAGGCTTATAGCTTATTTACAGGTTTTGACCTACTGCTGTTATAATTGCAGAATGTTCAGTGTGTGTATGTGTAATCAACTGTCCAAACAAACACATTCCTCCCATCAGGCTTCATACTGATGCTCAATTAACAAGCGGCTGCTGTGTCAGGTCTGTAAGGAATTTCCATTAGATGTGTGTCTGAAATAGCCCAAAGAATAATCCAAACACGGAATTCGAGAGATATGGTGAAGAAATTGAATCCCTTGAACTTCACAGGACCAGCTTGCCTGTTTTGCATATCAAACGGTTTGTTTAGGCAGAGCGTCAGCAGGTCAGGATTGTGGTCACCGTTTAGTGGGCCATTAGAGATGCCTGGACTGTTCGGTCCTGCTTGGATTCCCTCTCGAGAGAATTAGTTTTTGTTTTTCAAAAGCTTCGTATTATTCCCCACAAGGTCCGCTTTCCTTTAATGTTTGAGAAAAAAGGCCGAACTTCACTGTGGCCTTCCTGTCAGACTGGGACAGACCAATGTCTTTACCACATGGATCTCCATTTGCAATACAACATCTGTTTTTTTGTGTGTGTGTGTGTGTGTGGACTGCTGTTTTAGGATTTTTGTCTTATATTCCTATTTTTGCACATTTATTTAATTTATTTAAAAAAAGAGAGGGTCCATTTATATATTTTTTACCCACCGCACTGGATGCATTTTCTCATCCTGCGCTACACAAGGGCCAAATGACTTTCCCACCATGTTGCACATATTTAAGGCATCGTCACACACTGTCGCTTTCAAAGGTAAACCAACTACCCAGCAGGAAGTTTAAACATGACCATTAAAGGGTTATTTCACCCAAAAATGAAAATTAAGTCATTAATTACTCACCCCCATGCTGTACCAACCCCGTAAGGCCTTCGTTCGTCTTCGGAACACAAATGAAGATATTTATGATTAAAACTGAGAGGTGCATGACTGCTACATAGGCTCCCTAAGGGATTGACACTTGACGGCCCTGAAAGTCATTAAAGAAAATGTTTAAATATTCCATGTCGCAACAGTGGCTCAACTATAAGTTTATCAAGCGACGAGAATACTTTTTGTGCGAAAAAACAAACAAAAATAACGACTTTATTCGACTATTCATTTTCTTCCTTGTAGGCCTGAAACGAGACTTCAAGAGATTTCCACGACGCGCACGCGCGAGAACTTAACTGAAGTAGTTGAAGGAGATCGCAATTCTCGCGCATGCGTCGTGGAAATCTCTTGAAGTCTCGTTTCAGGCCTACAAGGAAGAAAAGGAATAGTCGAATAAAGTCGTTATTTTTGTTTGTTTTTTTCGGACAAAAAGTATTCTCGTCACTTGATAAACTTATAGTTGAGCGACTGTTGTGACATGGAATATTTAAACATTTTCTTTAATGACTTTCTGGGCCGTCAAGTGTCATTCCCTTAGGGAGCCTATGTAGCAGTCATGCACCTCTCAGATTTAATCATAAATATCTTCATTTGTGTTCCGAAGACGAACGAAGGTCTTACGGGGTTGGTACAGCATGGGGGTGAGTAATTAATGACTTAATTTTCATTTTTAAGTCTAAAGGCCCAATCACACCAAGAAATATAACTTAGTATAACAATAACTATATTAGCAAAGCATTCCTTCAACGGGCGATAACATTCTGTTTCTGTTAATCAGCGCAATATGTCAGTGTCATATTGGGACATTGGCGGCTTCACTTTTCTACAATAGAAGAGAGTGAAGGTGCGTCGCCCATATTTTTTTACAGTCTATTGTCCCTATACAGGTTCTGTTTTTTATTTGAACATCTGTGTTGAGGACCACCATCTGAACAGATGATCAGAGGCTTCTTTATGTACCTGGAATGACCCTTGACCCCAACAATTCCTCCACATAGTCGGAGTTGAGTTGAAAGAGAAACCCACCCCCATCCTCAAAAGCTTTGAAAGTATTTCTATAACTTCTTTCCCATTGGCCAATGCCTAGACAGACTAATTTTGGAGTCATAGAGTGTGATTCTTTGTTTTCACCTGAAATATTTAAAATGCTTTTCATTTTCCACTGGCGATCATTGAGTTTGTCTTGTTACCCGATATGAATTTGCTTGTGTGGGACCGCATGTTTGAGGCTGTGTGTCTTTGAATTGTTTTTAGAAGCGTGTTGATGGATATGACTCTGTGTTGAAGTGTTGGGGGCGCTGCGGTTCAGCGCTCAGATTTGTGCAAATGCCCGGAAGCCGTTTTCGTACTGAACACTGAAATCAAGTCTGGATGGAACGTTTTGTGTTTGATAGAAAGTTGGCCACCGTTACCTCTCAAGTGGGAAGTTAACTCGGGCAACTAACTGCTCCGCTGAAGAGTTTTACTGTAGAGTGTCTTTTCCCTTTAGGGCTTGTTCAATTACATTTTTTATTGATGAAATATGAGAAAGAAAGTGACCATTACCGTTGTGCACAACTTCATTGCTAATGCTTGTTAAGAAACACTCACTGGATTTTCTGTTTTATTGCAGTTTTTTTCTCTTTACACACTAGTATCACTATAATGGAAGTTAGAATTAAATTTGCACATTCGTTGCATTTCAATATGAACGATATGGATGTCTAGGCTATATTCTTTCAGTAAGCATGAAGACTGAGAGTTGTGGTCTGGAGTTGGGTGTGGTGCTTTTTGTTTTGACTCCTTTTCAAACATATCAACTTAAAAGGCTTGTTCGGACAAATAGGGATGTTTAGGCTGGTGTCTATCCGGGCATTCCTCATCTATTTGCCTTCAAAGTATCCAAATCGCCGTATTTTCGATTTGCAAAGAGAGACCACATAGGGGCAAGTAAAGTGTCAGAGTTCACTAGCTGCTTGAGCGTGCACTGGAGTCTCTGGTTCTTGATTTCTAGCTAGTAGTTACATCAACATTATTACACTTATACTTGCACAGACCTTACTTCTAGACCTCTGTTGCCCTTAAATTTATGATTTGTATAGCTAATTAACCTTTATAAATGGGCTATGGTATTTTTACATGCTTATTAAGACATTATAGATGATTATATATATTACTAAGTGTGGACCATCTTCACAAGTATACTGTGAAGGAAATTTACTATATAAATTCATAGAGCTGCTGTGTTTTTTCTAGCCTCAGACCTAGCCCTGTTGCTCTAGACTTTTAAAGCCTTTTAAGGCTTGACGCAGTTGGTCAGCTCTTCCAACGGGCCTGGCCTCCACCCATGATGATGTGATAAGAGAGGCAGTTCCATCCTCTTCTGACTCTCCTCCAATCACACAGTGTTGTGTGCATTCAAACACTGGCCAATGACTGTTTTCCCCTGAAGTGTCTGAGTTTACAGTGTGTGTGAAGCTGCATAAATAGAGTCCTCTGGGACCGTTATGTTATATTACAACTGTCTAAAAGCAAAAGCATAGACTTGTACATAATGTGTTCCCCGAGGAAAATAACCAGTGCTGGAGTAAGGTAATGAGATATTTCGATTAAAGCTGAGCATAATTAAATGCTATTATTGAATGCTACTGGGCAAAAAGATAGGTCTGAAGAATAAATTATGTAGCAGCGATGTCTTTGTAATGTATATTTTTGTCTATGGCTGGGTTTACTTAGCACTGCATGCCATAATGTTCATAAACTTCTTTCTTTAACACTGTTTTGTATTTTCTGAAGGAGTGGGGTATTTTAAATTGTTATTCAATATAAACTTGTTTTGCAATTTTGTTTGTTCCATTTGAATCTGCGTAAATACAGCCAAATTTATCTAAACGACTCCTTGTCTGCTTTCCTTTATTTAGATTACGCTGTAAATGTATCAAGAACTTGGAGCCAAGCATGAAAAAGGCGACCAAGCCCACGGCCGCCACCTCCAGAACCTCAGCGGGCACTAAGGCCCCAGGCAGACCAGAGGGAAGCAGCATTATGGGCACAGGTGGCAAGATCACAAACAAAACACATAGTGCAGCTCCACTGTCTAAGGTAACTGTTTATTATGGAGAAATTGGAAACATGTTTTTAATCATTATCAATATGTTGAACCAAGTGCCAGCTAAGAATGTCAGCTTGTGATTTGTCTATAACAGATCATTAACTTAATGTTTTGCATGCTACACAGGCAAAGAGCAATGATGATCTCCCAACGGTCAGTGCAGGAAGTGGATCAGTGTCCATTAGCAACAGTAACACTACTGCTAGAAACAAGAGAGGAACCTCCTCTCAGAAGACCAGCAGCACTGAGACCAGGTCCAAGACCAGTTCAGGTAGCGCTAAGCATTACCTTGGTTCTGAAGATGTTAAAGAAAAAGTGTGTTGCAAAATTACTTTGATACCCACAACACAGCTAATGAAATGTCCATAATATTTATGTAGTTGTGGAATGTTTCAGCTTACAACTTTTTTTTTTCTTCCAGTAGGTCTTTCAGGAAGGCGTGCCATGTCATCCACAGCCAAGGATCCAGGCACGACCCGAGAGAACTTGCGAGAAAGAACCAGAGCCAGTGCTGCCAAAAAGCTTGCCGGACCCACTGATGCCATGCCTCAGAAGCAGTCACGATGCCATACTGTAGCTGAAACTGAGTCTCGCATGACCAAATCTCGCTCAGACAGCCAGGTAAGCCATAAAGCAGTGCTGGAGTGTCAAGTGAACGACCTGCTGGGCTTAGCCAAGAGCAAAGACCTGGAGATCCTCCATCTCCGCTCTGAACTTAGAGGTATGAAGGCCCAGCTTGGTCTGGAAGAACTTGAAGCCCCTAATCCCGAACAAGGTTCTCAAGAAACCAAGCAGCATCAGGAGAAAGAGGTTTCTCCTGTGATCAGTGCCACTGATGTGGAGTCCACTCTCCTCCTCCTTCAAGACCAGAACCAGGGTATCCTTGATGAGCTAAATATGCTGAAAAGTGAAAACCGAATGCTGAAGGATCGCCTCAATGCTCTTGGCTTCTCTCTGGAGCACCGTTTGGACAGCCCTAACAAAGGTCTGCGTTGCCCGTCCCTTAGTCCTGAGCCTGTAGCTTCCGGCAGCAGTGGAGTTCAGCGTGAAAGCAGAGGAGGTAGCTTGCGCACGTCTTCCGCAGAAGGCTCTGCCCAAGGCTCTACCGAGGACCTTCTGTCAGAACCGAGACGTGTAGGTTCTCCTGATGCAGTGGACAGTGAGTGCAGTGAGGCCTACCAGCCAATCACCTCTAGTGATGATGCTCTGGACGCGCCCTCAGGTTGTGGATCGTCTTCTGAATCAGAAGGAGGACCACCGAGCCGGGAAAATTCCCGCAGGGGCAGCAGCGGGAACACCAGCGAGGTTTCCGTGGCCTGCCTGACTGAGCGAATCCATCAAATGGAGGAGAACCAGCACAGCACGTCAGAAGAACTCCAAGCCACCCTGCAGGAGCTTGCTGATCTGCAGCAGATCACACAAGAGCTGACCACGGAGAACGAACGCTTGGGCGAGGAACGCGCCATTCTTGTCGACTCCCTCTGTCAACAAGGGGAGCGTCTGGAACTGTACGGAAGACAGTTGGACTACTTCCGGGGCCTTCTTGACGAGCACCGGGTGGCGTATGCCAAGGATGACGAAGATGCCAAAAGCGGGCGCTATGTGGAGCTGGAGAGGCGCTACGCCGAGCTGAACGAGGGCTCGCATTTTGAGCGGGAGCAACTGCTGGGTGTGCAGCAACAGCTAAGCAGTGCTCTCAAGATGGCGGAACAGGAGAATGCAGAAGCCCAAGGCCTGATGGCAGCATTGAAGGACCGTGTCCATATGGCAGAGAGAGCTGTGGAAATGGAACGGAGGGAGCGGACCGTCGCCAAAGCAGAGTTGGAAGCGCTGAGGGTGGTGTCTGAAGGGGAGCAGGTGGAGCTGAACCGCTGCAGAATCCAACTTGAGCAAGAGAGGCAGAGAGTGGCCCAACTCCTCTCCATCCACAATGCAGGGGATAAGACTGACATACGCCACCTGCTGGACAGCGAGAGATTAGACAAGGAGCGTGCGGAGGCCAAAGCAGCTCAGTTACAAGAGGAACTGGGGCACACGCGCAGTGAAGCTGCCCAGCTACAGGAGGCAATTAGTAAGGTGAAATTGACACACACATATCTTTGATTATTTTAAGTTGTCTTAAACAGTGTCCGAGGTGTGAAAATGTGCTACATTTGATGAAGAACTTATTTCACAACACATGTTCTATGTAGTATGAATGAAATTCAGTCGTACAACATCTGCCATGTTGACACTGTCATGTGACTAAAGCCGTCAGTTGTGTCGCTTCTCTGCCATTGACAAATCCTCTCCTGTGGCCTCATGAAATAGTATGACTATCATATGCACACTTTAGAATCTCGCCAGAAGTAGTAGGTCATCCTAGTACTCTTTGCATACTGTTATGAATATTATGAATTGTAACATACTCTTTTCACACACTGTTTTTTCTTTTTTGCCAACTATATAGTAGACATATTCAGACATAGGGGCTACATCCAAAATCGCATACCCTCTGAGTAGGTAGTTATTTTGAAGAAGTAGTTACTTCATGGTCACTAAGAAAAGTGCGTTCTATATAGTATGAATGTAATCCGGACTACGTTCGTCATGTTGTCATTATCATTATCCAGTGTCAGTTGCATCGCTTCACTGCCATTCATAAATCCTCTCCCTTGGCCTCATGGGATAGTAAAGTGTCCAGTAGTATGTCATCCAGGTACTTTTTTTGTACTCTTTTATGAGTACTGTGAATTTCGACATACTACTTTTGTCACATCCTAAATTCACATATTGAATCTCCAGGTTAACTAATACATTTTCCAACATGTTACATGCCTGATGTATCCCTGCTAACATGTATCCTTGTGTTCGCTATAGCTTGAGGGTGAGTTCCGAGCATTTCGTGTCGATATCCAGGCACAGTTAGCGGAGCAGAAGCGGCTCCTGGAGCAGCAGTGCTCTGAGCTAGAGGAGAAGGATACAGAGATCGCTGACATGAAGGAGACCATCTTTGAGCTGGAGGATGAAGTCGAGCAGCATCGGGCTGTCAAGCTTCATGACAACCTCATCATTTCCGACCTGGAGAGTAAGTCACAATCATAGAATGCTTTCCATGGCTACTGGTCACATAACACTATTTATATCTCATTGACACATTTAATATAAGTATACAATTATATTTAATTGATGTATAAAAAAAATATTATTTATATATTTATCAAAAAATATTGTGCCAAAAAATTCTGTAGAGCTAAGGTCCATTCACACCAAGGACTAATGATAACGATAAAGATATAATTCTAAAAATCGTTAAATAGAAAAGTCCACACCACAACAAGGATGATAACGGCACAGACAAAAAATATCATTGGAATCACTTTTTTTTTTTTGCAGCTAATGAGCGATTAAAACATTGACAGCCAATCAGAATTCAAGTGGCTGGCGACAAAAACTGCAGCACGCGCTTACAATAAACAGAATGATATTGTACGTTTGGGTGAATGCTAATACATTGCTGGTCAGAATTATTTGACCCCTTGGTAAATATGATCAAAGATGGCTGTAAAAAATAAATCTGCATTGTTAATCCTCTTAAAAAAATGTAAACCAGAAATCTAACCTTTTATTGAAGTAAAAGAATTGAAAGTGGGGGGGGAAATCACAGTATGAAATAAATGTTTTTCTCCAAAACACACTGTGAACAATTATTTCCCCCCTTTTATTAAATACTTTTTGCAACCCCCTTTTTCCAAGATAACAGCTCTGTGTCTTCTCCTAAAATGCCTGATGAGTTTGGAGAACACCTGACAAGAGATCAGAGACCATTCCTCCATACAGAAGCTCTCCAGATCCTTCAGATTCCCAGATCCATGTTGGCCCTGCTTTTTTTCAGTTCAGCCCACTCATTTTCTATAGGGTTCAGGTCAAGGACTGGGCTGGGCATTGCAGATGCTTGGTTTTGTGCTGAGTCACCCATTTTTGTTTTGATTTTGATGTTTGTTTTTGCATGACTGTCCTGTTGGAAGATCCAAACATGGCCCATTATAAGATTTCTAGCAGAGGTTGTCAGGTTTTGGTTTTGTATCTGTTGGTATTTGATCGAATCCATGATACCATGTATCTGAACAAGATGTCCAGGACCTCTGGGAGAAATTTAGGCCCACAGCATTAAAGATACAGCAGAGTATTTCATTTTACTCATGGGGTACTTTTTTATCCCTGTGTGCACCAAACCCATCTTAAGTGTTTGCTGCCAAAAAGCTCTTTTTTTGTTTTGTTTAATCTGTCCATCTGAACTGAAGAGATGAAGCGCCAACATGGATCTGGGAATCTGCAGGATCTGGAGAGATTCTGTATGGAGGAATGGTCTCTGATCTCTTGTCAGGTGTTCTCCAAACTCATCAGGCATTATAGGAGAAGACTCAGAGCTGTTTTCTTGGAAAAATTAGGTTGCAAAAAGTATTTAATAAAAGGGGGCAAATAATTGTTCCCAACGTGTTTTGGAGAAAAACATTTATTTCATAATGTGATTCCCCCCCTCCCACTTCAATTATTTTACTTCAATGAAAGGTTAGATTTTTGCTAATTTTTTTTATAAAATATCCAAAAGATTAACAATGCAGATTTATTTTTTACAGCCATCTTTGATCATATTTACCAAGGGGGCAAATAATTCTGACCAGCAATGTATATCGATATAGTTATTGTTCTTGGTGTGAACAGTCCAGACTGAAGAAAAAATCTAAGTGAGAATAGTTTATTGTATTGGTATATACTTATCTATAAATATATCAAATGTTCATAATGTAAGATAGATCTCAAGTAAAGAATTGTACAGAAAACTTTTCTCTATGTATGTAACACAAATCTGGTGTTGACCAGATGCCCACAGTTTTGTTTTCATTATTTTGTAGTTATGCAGGCTGTCCACATAGAGGCGGCATCGAGCTATCTGAGTATGAAATACAGACATTGTCCTGACTTAAAGGATTAGTTCACTTTTAAGAAAACTTTTGCTGATAATTTACTCACCCCCATGTCATCCAAGATGTCCATGTCATTCTTTCTTCAGTCGAAAAGAAATTAAGGTTTTTGATGAAAACATTCCAGGATTTTTCTCCATATAATGGACTTCAATGGGAACCAAACGTTTCAAGGTCCAAAAGACAGTTTCAGTGCAAACTGTTCAAAGGGCTTTAAACGATTCCAGACGATGAATAAGGGTCTTATCAAGCGAAACGATCGGTCATTTAAAAAAAAAATTTAACAAAGTTTAAGTTTTATAAGCTCAAATGGTCGCCTTGCTCTGTTCTGTGATGCACGTTCGTGACTCTCCTGTTCGAACTCGTTTATCAAAATGAACGAATCTTTTCCCAAGTCAACTCGTTCATTTCGTTCGTTGAATGAACCAAATGACACGAAAAAAGATTTGTTCATTTTGATAAACGAGTTCGTTTGATAAAACCTTCATTTCTTTTCGACTGAAGAAAGAAAGACATGGACATCTTGGATGACATGGGGGTGAGTAAATTATCAGCAAAAGTTTTTTTTAAAAGTGAACTAATCCTTTAACATGTGTTTAGCTTCCAGTTTCATTTTATTGGAATGATAGTTTTACTGTATGTATTACCAAAAATCAATACAAAAAAAAACATATTTCAAAAGATAACATAATTGTATAAAATTAGGCATTTGCATAAAATAAACTTTCAGCAACAAATTAATGAGCATTTAACTTTACTTATAAATCTGTATTTATTTCTGCCATCCCCCCCCCAGATTCCATCAAAAAGCTTCATGATCAGAAGTATGATATGGAGAAGGAGATTAAGGTTCTTCACCGTAAATTGCGGGTAAATTTTCCCTTTTTATGTGCTGTGTAGGCATGTGCCGGTATCAAATTTTCGTGCTGCGATTAATTGAATGAGCTTTTATCACGGTATACGGTATTATCACGATATTTTAATTGCTCAAGAGAAACAGATGGATTGCGGGTATCTAAAAAAACAACTTGCATCACAATGTGTAATTGTGATTTTCAAAACATGGTAACTAAACAGAATTTTATTAAGTTTAGTGACAACGTGTTACAATGTTTACATGGTACAATGACTGGTAGGTTACTGTTTGTATTCAAATAAATTCTTGTATTTGATTTTAATCTTAATTCAATATTGACTCATTTGGATAAATATTAGGTAGGCTACAGTCTGCATGTAAATTTTTCTCAAGAAAAAAATATATCTCACATAATGCTGTAAACAGAGAGAAATTAAATATAATGCGGTTTTCATTATAATAACAATTATGTAATGACAAGTAAACATATAATTAATATGTAATAAAGTGCACATATTTAGCAAAATGACAATTTTTTCTAGTCAACTAAAGTGCTGGTCATTAAATGGCTTTCCTGAGGTAAATGTAACGTTCTGTGACATAACTGTTCTCCTGCAGTTTTATTGACCTCTTTCCGTGAAAAACACTGATTGATCGACATTTTGTATGAGGCATAAACCTTAAGGTAAGTTGTACTGTATCTTTAAATAAAAAAGTAACAGATGATCAGTTTACTTGAACTGAGGCGCAGCGATCTGTCACAATGGACAGAACCTTTTTGTTTTCATATCAAAAGTAACCTGCTCTGTCTAGTCTGTCGGTGTCAGTGTCCTCTTTGCTCCACGATTTTTCTCTGCGTGAGAGCGTGTGAAAAGTGTCAATTCCGTAAAGCGGCTTTCAGACAGAACGTGGAACGCGATTTGCTATTTTGCAAATAAAAAGTTGAACTATTTTTAACTTTGACCCTGGCGTGCTTTGGTCGACGCAGCAACAAAACGTCCCCGCGAGTATTCTGCGTCCTGTCTGAAAGGCGCTTGAGTCTCAAGCTGAATGCGTGAGAGTTGGCAGTCCTGCGGGGGGTAAATCGTCGGCAGCGTTCCTCCTTCCGCCATGCTTCTACTCCATGTGAGGATTGTTTACATTAGACTAGAGTGCGCTCTGCGCCGCGTGCACACAGTGCTTATACATGTGGGGATTGTTTACATTAGGCCCGATTCACATATCGCGTCTTTTGCGCGCTCAAGTTCATTATTTCAAATGTAGGCGCGCGGTCTGCGCGCTCATAATGGAAGCGACGCGGTCGCGGTGCGACGCGCTCGTTTTTTCCAAGCGCGTCCGCGCCGCATCGAGATAAAAACATCTCAACTTTTCAGAATGCCGCAAGCGCACCATAAGCGCACAGTGGGTCACGTGACAAGAACCAACCGGAGCGCAACCGCCCTAGCGCTTTGGAAAAAGGAGAATGCGGCGCGCCTAGCGTTTTCTACGCGTTTTTAGGCGCTATATGTGAATCCGGCCTAGAGTGCGCTCTGCGCCGCATGCACACAGTGCTTATACATGTGAGGATTGTTTACATTAGACTAGAGTGCGCTCTGCGCCGCATGCACACAGTGCTTATACATGTGAGGATTGTTTACATTAGACTAGAGTGCGCTCTGCGCCGCATGCACACAGTGCTTATACATGTGAGGATTGTTTACATTAGACTAGAGTGCGCTCTGCGCCGCATGCACACAGTGCTTATACATGTGAGGGTTGTTTACATTAGACTAGAGTGCGCACTGCGCCACATGCACACAGTGCTTATACATGTGAGGGTTGTTTACATTAGACTGCGCCACATGCACACAGTGCTTCTCCATGTGATGATTGTTTACATTAGACTAGAGTGCGCTCTGCGCCGCGTGCACACAGTGCTTATACATGTGGGGATTGTTTACATCAGAGTGCGCACGTGTTTTGCGGAGCATATACGCAGTGTTTAAGCGGTTGATAGAAAATGAGCTAATGCGTGTTCTAAAAGTCTAAATTCAAATCTATTATTTTTCACGGTATTTTGAAGTGGCCGCGATAACAATATCGTGCATATTCATTACCGCGATTTATCGCATTACCGAATACCGGCACATGTCTAGTGCTGTGTTTGCACTGTGTATATCAGGGTTTTTATAGTAATTGTAATCTTAAAGATGGTTTGAAATTCCATCTGTGTGACTTTTCACCCAAGAAATTATCTTCATGATTCTCCAAATGAATTGAATTGACACCTGTCACTCACAGGAGGAATCAGCCGAGTGGCGTCAGTTCCAAGCTGATCTGCAAACGGCCGTTGTCATCGCCAACGACATCAAGTCAGAAGCTCAGGAGGAGATTGGAGACATGCGGCGCCGCCTACAGGATGCTCAGGAGAAAAATGAGAAGATGAACAAAGAGCTGGATGACCTAAAGAGCAAGAAGTAAGAGAAGATGTAGTGTAGATTTACAACCCAGAGTAAATGTGTTGTGACTACAGGGATATTGATACTGAGACACAGGTTGTGTGATTGTGTTTGTATGTGCAAATATTTGCATATGCAGGATCTTTGAGTGTCAGGGTGTGTCTTGTTTTACAGGCAGGAAGAGGAGCGTGGTCGTGTGTATAATTATATGAATGCCGTGGAGCGAGACCTGGCTGCCCTGAGGCAAGGGATGGGCCTTAGTCGACGTTCCTCCACTTCCTCTGAACCATCACCCACCGTCAAAACGCTTATTAAGAGCTTCGACAGCGCCTCGCAAGGTTCACAAAACATGCAGATTTATGCAGATGCATTCTCATATTTGGAGTGGTGTGGCTTATTGTTTATAGATCTTTGCTGGTAAACAAAAGGTTTTTGGTTGTTCGAACCCCACAAGGGCGATTGCGCTTGCAAGTGTTCTGGAGGTCGCTTTTGATAAAGAAATGACAAATTAATAATATGATATACTAGCATGTAGGGCTGCACGATATATTGAAATAAAATCGATATTGCAATATGGTTTAGTGTGATTGTCAAATTGCGCAGGCTGCGATAGAGGGAAGCGCAGTGTTTACACACCTGATGTCATAAGCTAAATGAACACAGCGCTGCATTTCAGTTCATTTTTATGTGCCGGCAACCCATCAAAATAAAAGCTTGATGGATTACTACAAATGTCTGTAGAGAAGCGCTTCCTGGACTCAAGTGGATAAGCTTGAGGTGCTCTTTGGATAGGAAAAACATATAGAAATCAAACAAGGAACATCCAAGGCACTCTCTATGGAACAGTTAAAAAGCCTTTATTTCTATGGCTTGGTCATAATCAACACTATAAAACACTCTGACGCGTTTCGGTACACAAGCCTTCGTCCGGGAGTCACTACAATTTAAAAAACAGGAAGAGCCTAATAAGGTCTCAAACCACCAATCAGAAACCTCCATATGGCAAATGACAACAATAGGTTCAAAATTGTAAGATAATACAAAGGCCACTAGATGGCCTCCTTGCCGCTTAGTAGAATATTTGTGAAAAACACATACAAGTTAGAAGACATGCATATATCATTACAAAATAACAAGAAAATATCAAATGGAGAAATACACCAACGTTTAGAGAAAAACACTCAGATCAAGTTCTTCGTTCAGGCCTGGATATTTTATAGCCTGCAATTTATCAATCCAGAAACTTTCTCTCTGGTTAAGTAGTTTTTGCCTGTCCCCTTTTCTTAAGGATAGTGGGATATGGTCAATTCCACAAATCTGTACAGTAGAAGGGTCACTCTTATGGAATTCCATGTAGTGTCTCGCCATAGGATGGTTCATATTGCCTATGCGGATTGCATACTTGTGTTCAGCCAATCTGTCCTGCAAACGTCTCTTTGTCCTTCCTATATAAAACACTTTGCATTCAGGGCATTCCAGTCTATATATAACAAACACAGTTTTGCAGCTTATGAAATGGTTAATATTGAACTGTTTTCGGGATAAAATATCATAAAAGGTTTTAGTCTGTATAACATTTGTGCAGTGATTACAATGGTGACATTTATAAGACCCTTTGGGTTTAGATCCCAGCCATATTTGTTGGCCTTCTGGTTTCAAATAACTCCTAACCAGTTTATCACGAATTGTAGGACACCTTCTGAAAGTAACCAAAGGTGGCTCAGGAAACAGCTGGCCTAGTACATCATCACTTTCGATAATACCCCAGTTATTTCTTATTATTCTCTTAATTGTTTCTGCCTCTGTACTATATGTAGTAACAAAAATGGGTCTATCTTTTACAGGCTCAGGATGGTTTCTTTCCAAAAGTGATTCCCTATTAGCAGATTTGGCCCTGCTGTATGCTTTTTGGAGAGTTGTGTTTTTATAACCCCCTTCCTTGAAACGTGACATCATCTCTTTTGCTTTGTGCTCAAAAGAATTGTCCTGGTCACAAATTCTCCTAACTCTCTGGAATTGCCCATAAGGAACATTTTTCTTCAACCACTTAGGGTGGAAGCTCTTACCATGTAGAATAGTGTTCCTATCAGTAGGTTTTCTAAAAACCGAAGTGTGTAGGGCTCCATGACCGTCTTTGGATATAGTAAGATCAAGGAAATTAATAATTAAAAATCTAGACTTAGGTTTGAAAAGACGTCTATGGGAAGAAGAAACTGTCTGACCTGTGTCTATGGAACTTGCAGTTGTAGCCTGTGACTTGTACCAGGTCTTGAGATGTAAATTCCTGTAGAAACGGAAGAGGTCAATCTTTGTATCAAATCCTTTAGCAGAGTAGGTTGGTGCAGAAGATAGCCCTTTAGAAAGGACTCAGGTGCTCTCCTCCGACAGGACTTTTCCAGAGATGTTAATCACAACTCGTGTCTGGTTCTGCTCCGTGTCCATCTGGGTTCCCAGTTTCTTTCTGCCTCTCCGCGTTCTCCTCTTCCTATGCTTTTGCTCCTGTTTCTGCCACGTCCTCGGCCGTATCCACGTCCTCACTCCGATCCTCTCCCTCTGTCGTTGCGGTGGGGTGGGTGCTCTAAAAAAGAAGCCTCCCTGGGTGTCTGGACTGTAGTAGGAATGGAGCTTGTATCATCATCACTGCTGGAAAAGTTAAACGAGACTGTTCTAGATCTAGCTGGGCTTTCAAAAGGGATACGCTTTTTCCAACTGTAAACATTGCCCTCTTTGTAGTCAATGGCATCCCTCTGAAACTTACGAATTTTAACTTCTTTTAGGCTTTGAGGTGAATTTCATGAGATCTGTCTTGAGTTTATCTTCATGCTCTTGTAAAGAGTGGTTGTCTGGATGTTGTGTTATAGACTTTTTCACTTCAACAATGACTTCCTTCAAATCTTCTCTGTCTTTATTAGACTCTTCTATACGGAGTAGCATCAAATCAGAAGAACACTTGTTAAGAATAGCTTCCCACCTGTCTCTGAAGTCCTTTTTATCATCTCCTCCATAGGCTGGGAATTTATTAATCCTTAAGCCCCTGGGGATATATCCTTTTCTCCAGTAATCTGACAAGGTCACTGAATTAAGATGGAGTCGTGTATCTTTCTCCAATAAATGTCTCAGTTCTTTGTAGGTTCTGTGGAGATCAACTTTAGGTAGCTCTCCATCTGGAAAATCATCCAATAGTGAAGTTGTTGTAACAATCCGTTGTCCCTCTTCAAGGGAATAAGAAAAAGTTTTATCCATTTAGAATATCGGTCCTACACAGAAAAACTGTGGAGCTGCTCCTTAAAGCACCTTTCCCAAGTGCAAATCAGATATATACAAATGTCTGTAGAGAAGCGCTTCCTGGACTCAAGTGGATAAGCTTGAGGTGCTCTTTGGATAGGAAAAACATATAGAAATCAAACAAGGAACATCCAAGGCACTCTCTATGGAACAGTTAAAAAGCCTTTATTTCTATGGCTTGGTCATAATCAACACTATGGATGGATACTATTGATCCATTGATCCAACACTATTGATGGATTACTGTTTGAAAATGAAGAAATTAAAATGTAACCATCATTATTGTAATTTTACAGTAAAATATATTTGTTTATAGTGCAATAGTATTATTATTATTGCTACAATATATGTCTTATATTTTTATTTAATACCTATCACAATTAAATTACAATAATAACTATTTTATAGTCATATTATAGTCATATTATTAATTCGTCAAAAACAGTGGGAATGGGGCTTATGAAAAAGTGGAAAGATGAAAAAAAAATCAACTCTAGAAAAGATTTTGTGTACACTTTACTTAATTAAGATAGTTTCACTTAGACATTTATAGCACATTTCACAAATAATTACAAAGAACCAGCAATTAACACATTGAATGAAATTTTAAAGTAGAAAAACTGAAATAGTACTGTATAGTAATAGTAAAATGTACTCGTTTTATCTACAACTTAAAAAAAAATATATATATATATGCTGTATATATATATATATGCTGTATATATATATATTATAGTGAAGATTTTCCAAAACCATTCAGCCGTAAAAGGATTTTGCCATTTAAAACGTTGCTGAAAAATTACTTTTTACCCTGAATTCCTTTTTTTTTTTTTTTTTAATTACTTTTTTTTTTAAATTATTTATATTTTCTATGCAGATGGACTCCCCCCCCCCCCAAAATCACCCCACTCACTCTAGAATGATTCATTGTTTTCAAATTGTTAGTGTTATTCCAGTATCGCACAGCCCTTCTAGCCTGCATATATATGAAGCCATATATATTTTCTTTTACAAGTCGCATGATCTGTGTGTCCGTTTGTCCATCCGTCTCTCTGTACAGGTCCTGTTCCAGCCAGTCCGGTTGCTGCTGCTGTTGCTGTTGTTGCTGTCGCCGCTATTTCCAGAACCCCCCTCAGTCCCAGTCCAATCAAAACCCCTCCAGCCGCTGCTGTCTCTCCTATACAGGTACAAACAATCAGTATTAACTAATGTATGGATATAGTCCTATAACCAAAACCTTAAATGACATGAGTAGTTTATATCAGGTTATGAATATATTACAATAGTGTTATATGTATCTCAATAAAGTTGCTTTTGCTGGCTATTCAACCCCTAAATTATTTATATATTACATAATTATGTAATAATGTCTCTTTTTTTTAGCTTTTATTTTATTTTAAACTTCAAACAAAAAGTAAGATTCTGCATAACAAATAATTTTAAAGTTTGACATCAAGCATTATTTAACCTTCACCTAAAAACAAATGTATCAAAACAGTTACACTACCGTTCAAACTTTTGGGTCAGTAAGATTTAATAATTTAGAAGGAAATCTCTTTTGCCCACCAGAAAAAAAACAGTAATATTGTGAAATGTTATTAGAATTTAAAATAACTGTTCTATTATAATATTTTTTTTTAATGTAATTTATTTAATTATTTTCAGCAGCCATTACGTCAGTCTTCAGTTTCACAAGATCGTTCAGAAATCATTCTAATGCTGATTTGCTTCACAAGTACATTTCTTATTATTATCATATTATTATTATTTTAGTTTTTTATCAATTGAATGCATCTTTGCTGAACAAAAGTATTAATTTCTTTACTGGCCCCAAACCTGTAAACATTTGTATAATAGCCTCATGTTAATAGTAAACTGACTTTGCCGTGGGATAGATGGGTCCGTGTTTGATAGATGTATTAGGACGGATCTCTGATCACTTTAGCAGATGTCTGGATTCTTCTCTATGGGGATTTTCTGACCTAACACCCCTGTCTGTCAGATGAGATCTCCAGACTGTGTGTGTGTGTGTGTGTGCGCGCGTGCGTGCGTGCGTGTAGCTGGAGTAGGGCTTTCCTTCTTTTTCTCTCCCTCCGTCCACGGATGTCCTTTGCTGTGTTTCTCTTTTTGAATAGGACATAGAAGTCTCCTCAAAATGTGCCAAAACAGGATGTTTTTGTAAGGACAGAAAAAAAAATCAGACAGTTTGACGTACTTTGAGTGCTAAAAGTTTGAGGCACAGAGATTTTGTTTGTTTTGGTGAATTTGAGTTTTAGAACATGATGTTCTATGGACATGAAATCACGCAACTTGAAGCAAAAGTTGACATTTGAACATCCAATTTGAGATAAAACAGTAAAAAAAAAATCCCTGAAGCAGGACCAGAATAAGAGATGTGTAACTTGCATAAGGTTTTTGAAATTGTCAATTGTGTTACATAAAGCTATAATGTTCTTTCTGCAGACAGCCAATATTTTCTTGCTTAAGCATGATTGTATTTGTGAAATTGTGTTATTGGGCACAAGAAACAGAATTTTTCTCAAAATTATATTTACCAACCATTTGTCTTTGCTAGGACTGGACTGTTTATCCAATTAGGCTGTGAAAAATTACAGTGCTTTAAAAGCGTCAATAATTCACAGCTAACTTTGTTGATGTGTTGACCACCTGAGCTCCATACTTCATTGAATTTATTAAAGTTGCGCTGTGAGCTAGGGCTGAGTAATATATATTGTATATTCATGATATATTTATATGATTTTGCTTTTCTAAAACCGCAACATCATGAACATTACAGATATTCATGAGACTAGACTTGCAATCCTTGTCTCATGATTTGTATTTTTGTACTAATAATTTGCGTTTTGTATTGGGGTACTATTTTACAGAGACACACCATGAGCTCAGCCAAACCTCTGTCATCAATGCTGGACAAGAGGTCGAGCTACACGGACCTGAGCATACCAGGTGAGCTGACGTTAGTCACACTGGAAATCTAACTCCTTGATCTTTCAGTCCCTCACTCCGGTTTGATCTAGTTATTCAGAGGCCAACTCGGAGTTAAAGGTCATGTGTAATCGTGCTGTACCGTTTCCCTCAGGCTTAACATTTGCTGTTAATGACCAGAGATTGTGTGCCAGACCTTGAGGAGGAAGCAGGATATTTATTTTAGAAGAGCACAAGCTTAGTCATGCCGCATAAAGCCTGTTATTCTTTTTCATGATTGTATGTGTGATTTCATATAATCCAATAGCCGACCACCTCCTCCGGACCTCACCTGTAACGCGCCCCGGCTGCGGCCTCCAGAGGATGACAAACATAGACTCGAATAAATCCATATCAGGTACATTTGGACCTTGAGTACTCGTTCTGCAACATCTAGTCAAGTACTCGACTATACAGTTTCTCACCTAAAAATGATTTACTCATCCTAACGTCGTTTCAAACCCATAAGACTTTTGTTAATTTTTGGAACACAAATTAAGATATTTTTAATAAAATCTGAGAGATTTCTGTCTCTCCATTGAATGTCTATTCACCCAAATTAAAAAAACGTTCATAAAGAGATCGTAAAATAAGCTTAATCCAAGTCTTCTGAAGAGACACGATCGTTTTGTATGATGTACAGATTTCATTTGGGCTTTTTTCACACAAAATCAGATCCAAAGCACGCACATCTACAGCAAAGCAATATGTTGCTCAAATTGGGTGCTCAACAAGGAAATTGATAAAAAGAGAAAAAAAGTCGGCACACCAAAGTCGGCTTTTTTCAAATATAAACATTGATCAGCGAACATAAAATGAAGCATAAACTTCATTCGTGTTTTGCTTGACGCGAGAGAACAAACCTCATTGGTTCTTGCGGAACCTCAAACTTGCTGCATAATGCGAGAATGAACCTCATTGGTTCTTTTCCTTTTGCTTCCATGACCAAATTTGAATGCTGTAAACATTGTTCGCTGATCAACGTTTATATGTGAATCGTGACTCTTTGGGAGACTTGGATTAAACTGCTCCATTCATATGGGTTTGTTTTATGATCTTTTTATGAACGTTTTGAAGCGTCAGAGTTTAAGCTCAATAGACTTTAAGTTGAGGGACAGAAATCTCTCAGATTTCATTAAAAAAATCTTCATTCGTGTTTTGAAGATGAACAAAAAACGTATGGATTTGGAACGACATGAAGGTGACTAATTAATGCCAGGGTTTTCATTTCCTATTAACATCACACAGAAGGTGTAATAATTTTCATAACGTCCTTGTCAGTTTCTGGCAGAAGCAGCGAAGAGTTAAAGAGAGATTTGTCGGTGACAGACACATCAACGCCATCGTCAATCATCGCTTTGGGCTCGTCTTCTCCCCAGCTTTCTTTGTCTTCAAACTCCTCCTCCCCGACCGCCTCCGTGACGCCCACCACACGAGGACGTTTACGGTAAGCAGCGGACCTTCCTTGTTTGTCTGTATGCCTCCATCTCTTTTATGTTCATCTCTGCTCTGGCTCTTCTTTTGTTGACTTTCTACAAGACTCTTACTCGCTGTCAGGTTTGCCAGATGTCTCTCTGTTTCACACTCAATCTCGGTCTCTGTCTGATCACTGCGGTGTTGACAGGCCAGTGTTTCGATAATGGATGTCACTCGTTTACCTGTCCTGAAACCTGACCGTGGGTCCACCGTGGCTTTTGAATAGGCCATTGGAGGAAGACGAATCATTCTGCACTTTCCTTTATTATCAGAGCATTTCCTTCTGGTCGTAGCATTACCTTCCTTGCTGGAAAAATCCAGCTAGAACCAACTTCTGATGGTAGCTGGTTTTGCTCAAGTGCTGGTTGGTTGAAACTGGACATTTATGCATGAAGGAAAAATATAAATATTTACTTAAGAATATAACATTTATTTATTTATTTTGTTCCTTATTTATTTATTTTGTTCCTAATTTATTTTTTATTATGATGTATTATTATAATTAATATTATTGTTATTTTTATATAGTGTCAAATCCAAATCAAGTGCTGGCTGGTTGAAACAGGACATTTATGCATTTGGGAAAAATATGTATTAATAAAATGTTATTAATATAATATTTATTTATTTATGTTTTTAATTCAATTTTTATTTTTACTATTATATAGTGTCAAATCCTAATCAAGTGGTGGCTGGTTAACACTGGATATTTATTCTTGAGGAACAAATATATATTATTATTATTATTATTATTATTAGTGTCAAATCTGACCTAAGATCGAGTCATTAAAGGTTTTATAATTTTATAATTATATTATACACTTCAGTGCAGTGAGTTGATGTTTCTGTGTGCCTTTCTTTCATATTAATAAACCATATAATTGCTTCCTTCTCTGTAAAAAACAGAGTCAGATTATCTGTTTTTACAATACAGAATCATTGATCAATTTATTATCTTAAGAAAGTTGGTGCATCTGTCAGGTTAATGCAGCTTGGTAGAATTTCCACAAAAAAAAAATGAATGATCGTTTTTGCTATTAAAGTTGAGTCCAATACAAAGGAACTGTGCTGTTAAAGTGATTGATGTCTCTCCAGAGAGGAAAGGAAGGACCCTCTGTCTGCGTTAGCCAGGGAATATGGAGGATCCAAGAGGAATGCTCTGCTCAGGTGGTGCCAAAAGAAGACTGAGGGTTATCAGGTACATGTTGTTTTTGTATCTACATTTATTTGAGTCACTTGTGATATTAATATAGTCATCCACAATATATATATTGAGACCATATCGGTATTTGCTCATTTTAGCTGCTTTTTTATTATCGGTCTGATAAGGCAAATATTAGACCTATTATTATAAAATAAATATCTGCATTCATTCATTCATTTTATTGTCCAAAATGTGGAAATTTGCCTTCGGTCTCATAAATAGAACAATCAAACCAACAACAACAACAAAAACAACAAGAACAACAAGAGTAACACACAGACATCTTCAGGGCAAAATGCAGTACAGCAGTAGCAGTTACGTTACAATGCATCAACGGGACGTGGTGTTCAGCGTCCGAATTGCATTAGGAATAAAATAATTTTTAAAGATATTTCGATTTGCTCAGGGTACTTTGTAACGTCTGGCAGAGGGAAGAAGTTCAAACTCCCTATTGAGTGGATGAGAGGGATCGTTTGCTATTTCTATAAACATCTATAAGATTGGCAATCATATTGGTTATCGGTCATAACATGAAACTATATATTTACCCCTATTAATAATATATATTGGCCTGAGGTGAAAAAACAAAACTCTCACACATACACAAGTTGAGACCACAAATTAAAGACCAGTGTATAAACACTACAACCAAAATGTTCGGGGTCAGTATGATTTTTTTTTTTTTTTTCAAATGAAATGAAATTAATACTTTTATTCAGCAAGGATGCATTAAAATGAGGAAATGTAACAGTAAAGACTTACATTGTTACAAAAATAAATGTTTCAATTGCTATTCTCTCTTTATGAGCTTTCTATTCATAAAAGAATTCTGGGGAAAAAAGTATCACAGTTTCAACAAAAAACTTTGATAATACTAAAAAATGTTTCTTGAGCAGCAAATCAGCATATTAGTATGATTTCTAAAGGATCATGTGACACTGAAGACTGGAGTAATGGGTACATAGGAATAAATTACATTTTATAATGTATTAAAATAGAAAGCTTTTAAAAGTTAAAATAATATTTCACAATATTACTGTTTTTACTGTATTTTTGACCAAATTAGTACAACATTAGTGAGCATAAGAGACTTATTTCAAAAAAACAATATGTATACAATATGTAATGTAAACACATAAAGTGGCGTCCAAAGATTTTCACTAGTGAAATAGTGAAACTGCTTCATAATGCAGTTTAATATATCATTTTTGTGTTCTTTTTTTTTGTTCTTTGTTCAGTGTAGCTTAAAATTCTTAAATTCACTTGCCAATTTCACAGTTTTCAGCATTCAGGTATTCATGTTTGAGTGTGTTTGATTTTTAAACAGAACGTGACCATGCATAATTCACAAATTCATTTTCTATCGCAATGACTCCTCTGCCTTCAAGCATAAAAATGTTTACCATTCAGAGAGGGTTTTGGACCATGATGTTGCCATGGTTTCCCTCAAGCCAGGAAGTGTGCTACATTTCTCCTGATTCATGTCACAAACAGAAAACCTCTCAGCCAATCAGAGCACAGAACCCTTGTGGGCACAGATTTATGATTTTGATGACCTTGTGATTTAAAGTGTTTTTTTTTTTTTCTTTTGATTTTATAAATTCTGAAATTAACAGTTTAGATTTTGGTCTTTTATCGCCTCAGTATAAAAAGTACAACTTTCCCCCTTTCAGTTTTGGTAGTTTCTTTTGTCTTTTTGACACCACACTCCCAAAACCCCACAGTCTCTGTCTCTTCCTTTCCCTCTACATCTTTGTCTGTCTCTCTGTAAGTGTGCGTGTGATTGATGGTAATGTCCAGTAGTGGATAAAAGCCATTTTTCACTGCAACTCTAATGTGTTCATTACAAGCGGCCTGGCTTTACTTGGGAGTGCACTTTTCGCAGAGAGCGCAGCGAACAGGCCTCTGTTTCTCTGTTTTCAATGTGATTAGCCTAATGCTCTCTCCCCTGGGCCTTTCTGCTTTTGCACACAAGACCTCTTTTCATTAGCTGCTCACTTTGAACACTGGCACACAAACGAGAGAGGACACGGGAAGGGTGTCTAGATGTCTTCGTAACCCTGTCTCTTCACACGGTTCTGTTGTGCTGAGGTTGTGCAAACAACATGGCTGGAGTTTGTACACTGAATTGTAAGCGAGGGTCGTGGACATAACTGGCTACAATGGTATTTAAAGAGATAGTTCACCCAAAAAAGAAAATGCTGTCATTTACTCGCCCTCAAGTTGTTCCATATCTATATGAAGTTTTTTCTTCTGCTGAATACAAAAGAAGATATTTTGAATAATGTTGGTAACCAAACAGTTTCTGGTCCCCATTGACTTCCATAATATTTTTTTTCTCTATACTATTGAAGTCAGCGGGAACCAGCAACTGTTTGATCACCAACATTCTTCAAAATTTCTTCCTTTATGTTCTTCCTTCCTTCCTGTCCTTCATACAAGTTTAAAACAACTTGAGGTTGAGTAAATAATGACAGAATTTTCTTTTTTGGGTGAACTGTCCCTTTAAGAAATTTGTAAAAGTGAAAACAAAATGGACCTTTTTTACTTCAAGTCAGTTCCCCAAGTTTTAAAGGGGTTTTAGGAGAGTAACCAGAGGTATAGTTCATCGCTTATATTTGACAACCATTAAGTGTCTATACAGTATATTGGATGGCCACTTTGATTTATAATATATAGCTGTATAATGTAACACCTAACAAACATCTTTAGTAACACTTTTCAAATGAGGTTAAATTTGTTAACATTGTTAAATGCAGTAGGTATCATTGAACAAAGATTTAAGAAATCTCTCATGCTAACCCAAGCTGCATTTCATTTGACAAAAATACAGTAAAACAGTAATATTGTAAAACATTATTAACTTTATTATAATATTTTAAAAAGTAATTTATTCCTGTGATGGCAAAGCATCATTACTCCAGTCTTCAGTGTCACATGATCTTTCAGAAATCATTCTAATATTCTGATTTGCTGCTCAAGACATATTTCTTATTATTGTCAGTGTTGAAAACATTTGAGCTGCTTAATATTTTTGTATGACCCATGATAGTTTTCTTTCAGCATTCTTTAAAGAATAGAAATGACAAAAGAACAGAATTTATTTGAAAAAGAAACATTTTGTAACATTATAAATATCTTGACTGTCACATTTGACATTAATTTAATGCATCCTTGCTGAATAAATGTTTTGAATTGTAGTGTTCAATTTGAACATTTAACAAATTGAATGAATTAACCTTCATTTTTTTATAACCAAATATGAAATAACCATAAAAAACAGTTTATCCGTTGTTCATTGTCATGATGCATAATGCAACCAACTTTTAACATACTTACCCTTATGGTAAAGTGTTACTATTTCTTCTTTTTCTTTTTTTTTTTTGCTATGTTTTATATTGATATTTTGTTATTTAAATACAATGACATTCACACATCTTTAAGTGTGGTGAATCTTTAAGTGTTAAGTTTCCAAATCCTTTTTGGGGTCACTGTATAATAACTAAAGACAGTGTCTTTAAGTGGTACGTGTGCTAGCACAGATCTCTGGATAAAAAGCAGAGCTTCATTATCAGTGTGAGACCACTTTGGTGCTCCACAGACCCTGGTCTTTTCCTGCCTGTCGATCCCCTGCTGCTGTGACCCACTCTGATGAACTCATCACTTCCTTCCACTCCACTTGCTATGTTTCCAGAAAGTCGAGCGAGCGCTCTGCCAATTTACGCCATCCCTTAGCACGTTTACACTGGCCTGCCACATCTGATAAAGGCTGTTACTCTTTTTTTTTTTTTTTTAAATCTTTTTGCTAGAGGACGTGGGTGATAGTGAAATCTGAAAGGGTGCTTTTGTTTCTTTTGGAAACTCTTGAATACACATCAGAAGAACTGCAACTGGTGAACAAATATCAGTTCCAGTAAATTCCCACCATACAGCCTACGTACGTATTTCATTCTGGATTCCAGATACAACAAACAAGAAAATGGATTAAAAAAACAGAAAACGTACAAAAAAAGCAGTAGTTAGTCTTGTTTTATTGTACATCTTTACCTTATTATTGCACCTGCATTACCATTCAAATATTTGGGCTTGATTTTTTTTTTTTAAGTCTCTTATGCTTACCAAGGATGCATTTATTTGATCCTAAATGTAGTAAAATAGCAATATTGAGGTTATAAATATTACAATTCAAAATAACACTTTTCTATTGGATTATTTTGAAATGTGATTTATTCCTGTGATGCAAAGCTGAATTTTCAGCATCATTACTCCAGTCTTCAGTGTCACATGATCCTTCAGAAATCATTCTAATATGGTGATTTGCTGCTCAAGAAACATTTCATATTATTACCCATTTTGAAAATAGATGTGCTGCTTAATATTTTTGTTGACACCGGGATTCTTCAGGATTCTTTGATGAATATGAAACATTCAAAAGAACAGCGCAATAGAAAAAAAATTTCATTTTTGTATAAATTTAAGTCTTTACTGTCACTTTTTATCAATTTAATGTTTCCTTGCTATATAAAAGTATTGTCTTTTGAACGGTAGTGTATAATGTGTGAATGCAACACGCGAGAGCTGTAGATCTGAGCATTAGTTGAGCAAACGCTGATGCATTAATGTACGCAAACCCTCTTTCCCGGTCACAACAAAACCATAAATGGCTCGTAATCAGTCGAATGGCTTCTTCCGTGTATGGATTGAAGCATGTGTGAAGTATGTTGATGTAGATAAGCAGGGCTGAACAAATACTTCAGCACGAGGCGAGACTGTCAGTCTGTGAATGTGTCATGAATGTGAATAAGTAGGTGAACGCTGGTCTCAATGAATGTGAATAAGTAGGTAAAGGCTGGTCTCTGAACAGCATGAAAGATACTTTTTGTGGCAGTGTGCGAGAAAATAGTTTTTTGCATAACATGGTACCAAGAATACATTTCACTTGTCAAGGAAATGGAGAGCTTATTGTAAACAAATGCACTTTTTTAAATTATAATGTATGTAATATGTAAGCAAGCCTACACAGAATGTGGCACATGTTTTCACAATTTCAGCGCTGACTGTTAGGAGAAAAAAAGAGCTACATTTTGCAAGATCATTTTAAATTCGACATTAACATCAAGTTGCGATAGTCTTTTCTTCTTTATTGTGATGTACACTCACCTAAAGGATTATTAGGAACACCTGTTCAATTTCTCATTAATCCAATTATCTAATCAACCAATCACATGGCAGTTGCTTCAATGCATTTAGGGGTGTGGTCCTGGTCAAGACAATCTCCTGAACTCCAAACTGAATGTCAGAATGGGAAAGAAAGGTGATTTAAGCAATTTTGAGCGTGGCATGGTTGTTGGTGCCAGACGGGCCGGTCTGAGTATTTCACAATCTGCTCAGTTACTGGGATTTTCACGCACAACCATTTCTAGGGTTTACAAAGAATGGTGTGAAAAGGGAAAAACATCCAGTATGCGGCAGTCGTGTGGGCGAAAATGCCTTGTTGATGCTAGAAGTCAGAGGAGAATGGGCCGACTGATTCAAGCTGATAGAAGAGCAACTTTGACTGAAATAACCACTCGTTACAACCGAGGTATGCAGCTAAGCATTTGTGAAGCCACAACACGCACAACCTTGAGGCGGATGGGCTACAACAGCAGAAGACCCCACCGGGTACCACTCATCTCCACTACAAATAGGAAAAAGAGGCTACAATTTGCAAGAGCTCACCAAAATTGGACAGTTGAAGACCGGAAAAATGTTGCCTGGTCTGATGAGTCTCGATTTCTGTTGAGACATTCAGATGGTAGAGTCAGAATTTGGCGTAAACAGAATGAGAATATGGATTCATCATGCCTTGTTACCACTGTGCAGGCTGGTGGTGGTGGTGTAATGGTGTGGGGGATGTTTTCTTGCCACACTTTAGGCCCCTTAGTGCCAATTGGGCATCTTTTAAATGCCACGGCCTACCTGAGCATTGTTTCTGACCATGTCCATCCCTTTATGCCCACCATGTACCCATCCTCTGATGGCTACTTCCAGCAGGATAATGCACCATGTCACAAAGCTCGAATCATTTCAAATTGGTTCCTTGAACATGACAATGAGTTTACTGTACTAAAATGGCCCCCACAGTCACCAGATCTCAACCCGATAGAGCATCTTTGGGATGTGGTGGAACGGGAGCTTCGTGCCCTGGATGAGCATCCCACAAATCTCCATCAACTGCAAGATGCTATCCTATCAATATGAGCCAACATTTCTAAAGAATGCTTTCAGCACCTTGTTGAATCAATGCCATGTAGAATTAAGGCAGTTCTGAAGGCGAAAGGGGGTCAAACACAGTATTAGTATGGTGTTCCTGATAATCCTTTAGGTGAGTGTATATCCGCGCTTTTCGAACGAAAAAATGTAGGGCGGGACTTGATTGGGTGGTTTTCGTTTGCTATTGCTATGATGTCATGTGAGTGACCGGTTGTAAACATGTCGTCACCAAAGAGATGAGGGGGTATTACTTATGATTAAAGATAATGAGGGCACATGAAAAATGCACAGATAAATTATTTATAATAAATATTGCAATAGAATTGTCCATTTTGATTTCATGTTGATTTGAAACTGAAATGTGTTCATTTTCAGTAAAATGGTCTTAGCTGTGACTGAAAGCACTTAAAATAGGCAAAATATTTACTAAACAAACAATGTAATGCTTAAGTGTAATGTAACGAATGTAGCACACTGTGCACAGTGAGGTGTGTTTAACTGTATGAATAGCAGTGAATTTGCCAATGTTTCTGTAAACATTGAAAAAAGACATTATTTCTGACAAGATTTACAGTTGTGGCTCTTAACTACAACCATAATGTCACAGAGACACTGAAAGATTCACTGCTTCATCAGTCCCTCTGAATCACGCACCCAATCCCCTCAGTTCATCTACTGAAATTGTAATTATTGATCTTTCTCTCCCCCTCCACAAACACAGAATATTGACATCACCAACTTCAGCAGCAGCTGGAATGATGGGCTCGCTTTTTGTGCCATTCTTCACACCTACTTACCGGCACATATCCCTTACCACGAGCTCAATAGCCAGGACAAGGTCTGTACGTGCACACACGTACGACACAAATAGGGTGAATTCAGGTCAATTGGAATGTCTTAATGTGGCCCAATTTACCTGAATTCACTCTATATGTTGTGTTCTTTAATATCAGTTAGCATAAAAAGTGTTTAAAAAGATATGCATTCAATTCATGTATTGACATCACTTCTTCCTGGTTGTCTTTTGCAGAGGCGAAATTTCACTTTAGCCTTCCAGGCAGCAGAAAGTGTGGGAATTAAATCAACACTGGTGAGTTTAATATGAACGTCACAGCTAATTCAGATAAGCATCATATTACAATGCCTCAACCTAATATTTACACTGCCACAAAGTATTTTAATTTCAGAATCGTGAAAAAAATGTATAATATCACAAAAATATTAAGCAGCACAACATTGATAAAAATAGTAAATGTTTCTTGAGCAGAAAATCAGCATATTAGGATGATTTCTGAAGGATCATGTGAATCTGAAGACTGGAGTAATGATGCTGAAAATTCAGCTTTGCATCACTGGAATAAATTGCATTTTAAGCTGTATTAAAATAGAAAACAGTTATTTTAAATTGTTGTTTTATCCTGTTAGTTGTTTTTTATAGTTTTGAACCTGTCATGCGGTCAAAAAGGCAACATATACAAAGAATGACACAATTAAAGAGACAGTTCGCCCAAAAATGTAAATTCTGTCATTATTTACTCACCCTCATGTTGTTCCAAACCTGTATGAAGTTCTTTCTTCTGCTGAACACAAAGGAAGATATTTTGAAGAATGTCGGTAACCAAACAGTTGAAGGTAGCCATTGACTTAATTTTTTTCCATACTATGGAAGTCAATGGGGTCCAGCAACTGTTTGGCTATCCATATACTTAAAAATATCTTCTTTTGTGTTCAGCAGAAGAAAGAAACTCATACAGATATGGAACAACTTGTGGGTGAGTAAATGATGTCATCATTTTCTTTTTTTTGGGTGAACTAACCCTTTAAGCTTTTATTATGTAAATAGATGATTAGTAATATGACTTTGTTTACTAGTTTTAATGGTGAAAACTGTGACTGCTAGCTGAGCTGTTTGCTCAACAAGCTGTGGCAAGATCGTGTAACCTAGCACAAGACACCACATAGTTTGACACAAACATCTTTTTTTTTTTCTGACCAATTGCTCTTACCTTCCCGTATCTGACTCGACTCATTCTGTCTGTCTGACAGGACCTTGGTGAAATGGTGCGCACAGAAAGACCCGACTGGCAGAGTGTCATGACCTACGTGACGGCCGTGTACAAGTATTTTGAGACCTGAGAATCCTCTTAAACTGCACTGCACTGTATTGGCAGCTATACTTACCTCGCTTCGCCTTCCTTGCTGTGGAATGCTACTCCCAAGATGCTACAAATTTCCCAGATGCCTTAGCTGCGCATGGAGGAAACTTGATCAACTCACCCACACAACTTACAGTTCTCTCCCAATGTGTTTTCCCAGAATCCTCTATGGCTGCAGAAACAGCCCAGATCCTACTAAGCTTTTCTGAACGGCAGTGCTTTGGAAGAGGAGTGGAAAGTTGGCACGAATATGAGCCAGCAACTTCCTTTAAGAGCAATGTAACACGATTTTAAGTGTATTGTGCCAATCAATCAACAAAAATATGTATCTCAGAATAGAGATGCCTTTGAAAAAATACTTTTTTTCTAGTTTTTATCATAAGGATGCCCTCTTTATGCCAGTATTGGTCTTAGATTATCAGTATTTATTCCAAAGAGTGACGCCACAACAGGCTTCGCCCACAAAAATGATGTTTTTTATGTTTTCCTTGTTTGCCTGAATAAGCTCAAACCTGACTTATTTAGTATCCTAATAAGTAAAACAGGGATCCTTAACATTTCAACCTATTTTTGTTGCTATTATAATATTGTACTGTTTTCATACACTAAATGAAAGCTAATATGTAATTTGAAATGAAGCTGTTAGGTCAGAACTGTATTTTTCCCTCAATGTTCATTCCAACTGATCACTGAAAATGCTGCAAGAAGTTTTTTTTGTTTTTTTTAAAGATCAGCACAAATGAAATGCATGGCTGCTTGTTTTCTATTTTACTGGAATTGTTTTCAGCATTTCGGTCCTTTTTTTCTATGCACTACTAATTCTTATTTGACACATGAAGCCAGCTGGGCACAAATAAAAAAAAAGGCTGAATGTGTATTCACTGAAATGAAATGTGAAATAAGACGACTACAATCCATCCACACCGTCAGCTCATGGTTTACTCATGCGTTATATACTGTACGTCTGTCAAAAATAAGCCTCTGCACACAAAACTGAAGCCTTGCATGGAAAAGGAAAAGCCAACAGCACATTTCTTGTTTTAGGTTAACTCTTCAATGCACTGCTCTTTTAATATGTTTGTTTCGGGGCTAATTTGCCCATTTGAGACCTTTTTGAAGGGATCAAGTGGGTTGCAGCAAGGTTTATGCTGCTAATGATGACAGCAGTTCAAAATGAATTTTATGTCAAGGGGAAGTCATGTTTGTTGCAAAACTAACTTATTGTATTTACATTACAGAGAGCCCTGTCGTGTTTTAAATGATAGATTTTGTTTATATGTGGGAATGTCATTGATACTGACATTGAATTTCCTAGAAAAGGTCAGTAGTGACGAGGAGTATTTTTGTTTGGATCTTGTGAGATGTAAGCTCTGTTTTGCTACCTAATCGCATGGACTTTGATATGAACACATTGATTTGAACAAAATCACATCATATCTTGCTGTGCTTTCCTTTAAAACTTGCCATAATTCATATTTGTGTAAATCCTGGATTGTATTCATTGTTGACACTACAAATTTGTTTCACTATTAAGATTCCTAGAGCACTGTATGACATGGTTGATTTTGAAAACATAAGGTTTCCTGTTAGCAAGGTTTTGTGGGAACAATATCTGAGCACAAATACAGTTTGATTTTTTCAAATGTGTTCATTGTGTGTTGATTATTTGTGCGAATGGGCTTGTGCATGGACTTTATGACAATAAAGTCTCATTGACTGAAATATTTGTTGAAACCAGTGTTATTTTAATTAAAATTAATTTTAAAATAATACGACTGAAATGAAATAAAATATAAATGTCAGGTGAAAACCCTGAATGAATGAATTAGGCATTTTATATAGCGCTTTCATATGTACAACTGTACACCCAAGGCGCTTTACAACCATGTCGGGGTCTCTCCTCAGCCACCACCAGTGTGCAGCATCCACTTGGATGATGCGACGGCAGCCACAGTACAACGGCACCAGTGCGCTCACCACACACCAGCTATAGGTGGAGAGGAGAGAGAGTGATAGAGCCAATTCAATGTAAGGGGATTATTAGGAGGTCATGATTGGTAAGGGCCAATTTAGGGAATTTGCCCAGGACACCCTAAAAAATTTAACAAAAATTAGAAATGTTGTGTTGGGAACTTGTTGAAATAAAGTACAAAAAAATTTAAATAATAACTAAATAATAAGCTGATCTGAAATGTTACAATAGTATAATAATGCTAAAATAACACTGGTTTTAACTCCCCTCAAGCTATTTTCTTACCAAACGTCTCACTTTTATTTAAACATTGATATATTGATCTCATCTTGGTCTTTGGGGGGTCATTCTGTCACCAGTTAACAATTATTTTTACGGTACATAAATTCAGTACATTACCAGCTTGAGTAGGTTTAACCTTTAGATGTAAAATGTTAAATCAAAGACACCTTTGTGTAGACATGAGTTAAGAGTTTTACAACAAGCTCGACTGTATTAACTGGTAGTATTTAAATTAATCCAAGGGCACATGAGTCATGACCCTGAAACTACACTGTATAAAAAATACTGCCTTAAATTTTTAAGTACAATTAACTTGGCTATTTAAGTAATTTCAACTTAAATTACATTAAACTGACTTAAAAAAAATAGTTGAATCTTGTATTAAAAAAAGCTGAAATTTGCTTAACGTGAGTTAATGAGTAATAAAAAAAAAATGTTATAACTTGTTGGTCACTGTAATTTTTTACAGTGTTCGATGGATGAATGGTCATCAAGATTCTTCTTCTTTAAGTACACTTTTTCCTGGAAGTCGTAGTACGTACTTAAGGGAAGGAACAGAAATGGAAAAAAAATAAACCTACTCTTGTGTCTTGTGGAAAGAAAGAATTGAGCCAGCAGAAAAGGTCTATTTAAACAGCTGTACTCAAGAACTTCCTCTTTCTACAAAAATAACCTTTAATTTTCATACCGATTGTGTCTAGCACTCAGAGAGGAAGTGTCTATTTGTGCCGAATGTTTCTTGCATGCATAAGGCTATAGTAAATTGTGAGCATGGTTAGGGATTTGATTTACTAAAGGGACACAAAAAGGCTTTGGCTTATGTAGGCCTATTAGATCCAAAACATTAAGAAATGTCATTGCAGTGTGTGCTGCGTGCTTTAATGAAGTCATTGGTGGGTGGACCTCGGCCTCTGGTGCTGATTACATACATTTATCTTCACATGGCCCTGAGGTGAAAGCAGGATATTTCGGCTGTAGGCCTACGTGAGAAACCACACAACCTCACGGTGCCCATCTCAGGTCCCTCACTTCCTTATCCTCACGTTCACATCAGCTATTGTGCTGGCTGCGTACATTTCAAAGCGTGCTCGGCCTACTAACGATCAAATTAGCATACAAACTAAACGATTCGAACCAAATTCCTCTGATAAAATAACGTTTGTAAAAATGCGGTCGTTTATTTCGGTATAAAACGTCAGATGTCAGATCAAAAATTATATTTTCTTAAAACAAGATTATGTGTACGATAATCTCAAAAGACTAACTGCATAAAAGTTGCGAAATTTAAAAAAAAGTCTAAAAACTTTTTTGCTCACATATTAGGCTACTTTTCCCCTAAAATGTAGTTTTATGATTTTTTATCACTTTAATGATTCTTACTAAACAAAATATATATATTTTAAATTATTTTTGTATTTATCTATCTATAGCCTACATTTAAAAGAATTCATTTCAATAATGAACTTTTAATCATTTCTGTGTATTTGTTTACTTATGTGCTGGCTCATGCCTTTCGACTTTTTATTGCTATAACTGCAGGAACTATGAAAAATGACAGTATGACAGTATGCTGAAGAAGTTACCACCCACAATGGTCTTGTAGTGAAGGAAATATAATGTTTAATGTAACCACGAAAACCAATCAGGCGTCCGTCTCTTTCTCTCACAGCGCGCGTGAGTGTCAGTCACTGTGAAAGCGCGCGCACTTGTGTGACCACCACAACTCCATGGAGCGTTGAGGGAAGCTGCAACTCAACTTGCCTTGCCTTTTCCTCGACCAAAGACGTTCTGAGTAGTCTATATGTGTACTTTGTCAGGGTGAGGAAAACGTGTGGAAGGATTTGATTTGCATCCCTGGTAGCCTACGTACATTCAGCCGTTTTGGGGTTGAACTTTCAGAAGCGGTGAGATGCCAGCGGAGAAACCTACAACCAGGTGCGCGGCGGAAACACTCGTGTACACAGCCAAAGTGAGTAACGGAACGGAAGTGTTTTACAATGTAAAGAGTTTATAAATGTTTTTGTTTACTAATAATGTTTGAGATCTAACTGAAACTATTGATTTTGTATTTAGATTAAGTAAGTTAACTTTGTCAGTCTATAAATCCATACGGAGACTGACGCCTGTATTATTTCGCTCGTTCTATAATTCATCATTTTTGACAACACAGTAACAAAACAGTATTTTGATGATAACCTCACCCCTTGGCTTACTTTTCCTTCATTTTTTTCTACATTTTTTTTTTTTACCATGGGAATATAAGTTACTTAGTTATTATGACAAGGAGTGACAGCACTCTCCCATCTTTAACAAACCTTTTATGACCTCATTGTAATTGTGAAATTACTATATTTAATTTAAAAAAAAAGTTTAATCGTTTGTCACACCTCATGGCCATAAAAGCTGAATAAAGTGACAAAAAAATCAACACCTTACCTTTAAGATTATTTTGATTCTTAAGATTTTAAAGCTAAAATGTTAAAAAGTTCATGTCACCACTATAAATCTATGATTTACAGAAAAGTGATGTAATTAACACGCTATAAAATGCATCCTTCTCTAACAGTTGTTAAGCAGGTTTAAAATAGCCACTTATTCTCTTTAGGTTATGTGTGGTTGTATTGTCACATAATTCTATCACAAATCTCTTATAATGTTTCTGACATTGTTTCTCTGTTGTGTAAGATGTTTCATTACTCATCCAAGTGGTATTTGTGGAGTTTTTCTTAATATTATTGTAATCAACAATGTGTTTCTAATATAATGTCCAAATGACTTTTGATGGTGACATAGATACTTGCATCTTCTTGACTAGACTTAAATTACTCCACAATGAGATAACTGTTAAGCGTGCTTTTTAATGACAGATACACGTTATCATAGTCCCCAAAACCTTAGCATAATTCCCTCACACCCAACACGCTCGCTGAGCATCTGTTACAGTACTCAATACTAAATCATGACGTGACTCATGAGGGACCTGGTACATTCTTTTCTGTCCAGACATCATGTGCTTAATATTATGATACTTCATAAACGTTCAAGAAGTTTTGGAAAGTACCTCGTCTTAAAGCACAGGAAACGTTTTGTAGAACGGTGCTTGCTGGGGCAAAAGTTGTTAAAACGCAACCCTGTGCATTGGAAACAATTTGTCATTATTTCACTTGAGAGTCAACAGCCATACCAAAGTCACACTGCGCTATAAAAAGCAAACAGCAACACTAAACCCCAGAAACAGTGACTGTCACTTTAATCATAGCATTTTTGTGCCTGATCAAACAGAATGGAGCTAGAAGATAAGAAATCTAAAAAAAAAGAAGAAGAAAAAAAGATATGTGGAACCTACCTTGGAACTGGAAGGCATGCTGCAATTACTCAATTCTTTCTAGATAGGTCTACACAAAACCACAATAAAGAACCCAAAAGAGTCAAAGGCTTGCCAGAATGATCTAATTACACACACATACTGAAATATTTCGATGCTCTATATTTTCATAGCCAAACATACTGTATTTGGACAATTCATACTGAGTATTGTCAAATTATGAAGAAGTAGAGCTGAAGCTTACACTATCGGTGAAAAGTTTTGTGGTTAGTAAGATTTTTTTTAAAACAAATGAATACTTCTATTCACCAAAGATGCATTAAATTGATCAAAAGTGACTATAAAAAATTATTTTTATTTTTAGATATATTTCAAATAAATGCTGTTCTTTTGAATTTTCTATTAAAAAATACCCACATAAATATAAAGCAGCACAACTGTTTTCATCACTGATAATAATAAGAAATGTTTCTTGAGCAGCAAATCAGCATATGAATGATTTCTGAAGGATCATGTGACACTGAAGACTGGAGTAATGATGCTGAAAATTCAGCTTTGCATCACTGGAATAAATTACATTTTAAAATATATTAAAATAGAAAGCAGTTATTTTAAATTGTAATATTATTTCACAATATTACTGTATTTTTAATCAAATAAATACAACCTGGGTCAAAAACACTTAAAAAAATCTTACTGACCCCAAACTTTTGAACAGTAATGTATGGTTGATTATAATATGAAATAAAATAACTAGGCCTAATAATAACCATTTATTCATCGAGAAACTGATGCATTTCATGTAGTCCATGGAACATGAAAGTAGAATCACATGAATGGGTAAGAATACTTGTTCGCAATTCTAAGCCAATAATAGCAAAGTTCAACTGTACACATCCTAGAAACTAATGGAGGAAGTGCTGGCCGGGTCTTGTGATAAATAGCAGGCGTGCACAAATATTTCATTCGTATTTGTGGAGTCTTTCTTAAAATAAAAGCTTATTGTTGGATTGGTCTGTCATCAGCGGCGGTTCTAGACCATTTCAACTGGCGGGGCCGAGCTGGGGCCAGTTTTACTGTTAGAGGGGCCAGTTACATTTAGACCTTATTGTCATATCATTTTCTGCACTGCACTGCAGGCATAAACAGGCAAATTACCATGTTTATAATCATCCAACAATGTAATTGCATTTCCATTATATTTTTACATTTGCATTACATATTCAGTATCAGTCACAGTAACTGTATTCTACGATTTTTGTGTGTTTTTTTTGCAAAAAGATCAGCAAATTATCCTCAAACCTGGCCTTTTTATGATTAATGCATCCATGGCCAGGATATAATGATAAAATATGACATGATTTTAAAAGTGACCTATAACATCGACTATGCAATACTCTTTAATTTAGTGCTAATAAAATTATCAAGCCTATTTGGAGAGAGAGAGATGTTTATAATGTGACAAGATGTCAGTCATCGTGTGATAACGAAAATAGACTACTAGATAATAGTCTGTGATAATAGAAAATAGGCCTAGACTACTTGTTCTGAGCAGGTGTTGTCAGTGAACAGACTGTAAAACTTTTGGCTAAGTTACAGACACTCAATGATGAAAAACTGATGCTAATTATCTGGGAAACATTCTCCAACAGCAGTCAAGTTGTCATTGTTTGTGTCAAACAAGTTGTGAATTTGTTGTAACATTAAAACAGGAGATCATGACTTCCTCTGTGCTCAAAGTGATGCTCGGAGCTCCAGTGGTTTCATCTTTGGGTGAACGAAACTTTCGGAAGATGTTGTAGCAGAATCACGTGAACAATTCAGGGATATGCTTTTTTTTCATTGGTTGTTGCGTTAAATCTTACCCAGATACAATAGTGCTATTTTCTGATTGGCTATTGTGTAGCACCTTTTTTTTTTTTTTGATTGGCTGATAAGTGTCAGGCTCGACTAACTCCAGGGGAGACGTGCTTGATTCCTGCCGGTTCCACAGTGAGAGCTGCGCGGCCAGAGAAATTGCGCCATATTAAATATATTATAAATATTTTTTCCGCATGAGAAATACAATTTGTGGCGGGAGTGCGTGACAATAGACCGAAATGCGTAACACTGTAAAAAATGATTTCACCCTCCACATTTAGGGGGGCCACAAGGGGGTCCAAGATTGTTGTCACAGGGGCACTGCACCCCATCCCTCCCCCCCCCAGGACCGCCACAGTCTGTCATCTTTTGATGGAGACCTCCTGTTTAGCGATGGATTGCTTTTGTGACACAGAGAGGGTGATATTTTATTGTGTGATGTGATTGTTCTTTCTACAGATTAAGAAGTCCCACTGAAGGTCTACCGGTTCTGCTTCATGAAATCTAGCAGCTATTCCCTTTAAGACTTTCAATGAAAGGCTGAAGTGAGCTGGACCTAAGGGACAGGCTGGTGAACGGGTAAATCAAGATTTATGGAGGGGTATCTCCGTTGACCCTGCAGTTACCACAGTGAACCCCAAAGTGCTGCTACCAGATTCATCCTACCCCCTCTTTCTCTTGAAAAAGAGAGATATTTGGTTAGAGCAATGGTCGGATTGGCTCATCCTCACACCTATTGCAAGAGCCACTGAGCAATTATCGGGAGCACAACTATGTGTGTCTTTGAGGATGTCCTTTCACACTGGTTGATGGCACCATGTCTTCTCTCGTCTACATTGTTCTTGAGCTGCTGATTGCGGTTTTGGCCGTAGCAGGGAACATTCTAGTGTGCTGGGCCGTCTGCCTCAACAGCAATCTCCAGACCATCACCAACTTCTTCGTGGTATCACTGGCCGTGGCGGACATCGCAGTGGGACTCCTGGCCATTCCGTTCGCTGTCACCATCAGCATAGGCTTTTGCAGCCATTTTCATGGATGCCTCTTCATCGCCTGCTTTGTGCTGGTCCTCACGCAGAGCTCCATCTTCAGTTTGTTGGCCATTGCTGTGGATCGGTACATTGCCATCAAGATCCCATTGAGGTGAGTGAACGATTGTGTCGTGATTTCTGGTACGAGTTGAAGGCAAACTTTTAGTAAGATTACTGATCATATGGTTGCTTAAAAGAACAGATTACATAGTCGCCCCATAGCAAGAACATAGACAAAGTTTCCTCTTTTTCTGGTACCAGTACATTTATAATTAGTTATTGTTTATGGTACAATTGATCAAAACTTGTATTAAAGACCAAACGGAATTGCAATCTGTTTGTTTGTCCAAATAATGGCAAATTGGAGGCAGGGTTATTCTAGTAAAAAAAAAAAAAACTAAAACTGAAACTAAGACCATTAAATCAGATTGTAATGGTAATAAAATATATGCATTAACTAAAAAAAATTTAATATAAAAAAATGTAACAAAGTAGTTACCAAGGTAAAATATAAAATAATAAAAACTATAGACATTTTTAAAAAAGCAAAAGCTTTTAAAAATGACGAAAACACAACAAAATTACAAAAACGAACTAAAATTCAAATTAGACTGGAAAGTATAATAATATAAAATCTATTCAAAATATTAATAAAAACTATAATAGTATCTCAATGATACTAAAATAACACTGGATAGGGATACGATACAGTCCTTATTTCTAAACTAATTTGTGATGCAGAAATTACACCCACCCCCTAAATAAATATATATTGTTCACTCAAAAATGAAAAGGCTGTCACCATTTACTCATGTCATTGGGGTATAAAATATTAGATGTTTATATTAGATGTTTATAAAGATAACTACTCAAAATATCTTATTTTGCATACCACAGAAGAAAAATGGTCATACAGGTTTATAATTACATCAGGAGAGCCATTGTGCTAGTGTTTGTGTGAGTGTTTACATGTGTATATTCAATAAAACATTATGTGTTTGCAGATATGTAATCCTATGTAATCTTTATTAATGTGTGTTTTGCAAATGTTTTGATATGAGGTTAAAGGCTCCTAGACTGAGTGACTCTCTGCCTTTCTCCTGATAATGACTTGATAATGGGCACAACATGTACTGTAATTCCCTTAGATACATGTAATTTCCCCTTTAATCACTCTCTCACTGCTTGCAATGATTTTTGCAGTAAATAGGAGTCATGCAGCTTTACACTGTTGACAAATGTTTCAAGAATAGTTTGTTTCAGTAGAGCCAAATCAATAATCAATACTCAATCTGGCACCATGTTGTAATATGGTGACATACAAAAGAGCAACAAACAAGTCACACCCCACAGGAAGGAGAATTGGAATTTGATGTGAAATGACACAAGGAGGATTTTTTCTGAATTGTAAATGTTCATCTATCCATCCATCCATCCATCCATCTAGACTTGCTTCAAAACTTTTAAACAGCTACAAACATTCAGTTTTGTTCTTTTTTAAGTTCAAATTCGAACTGAAATTATGCATCATGTTTGCTACCTCAGTTCAAATTCAGGAATTAAATTGAATTTCAAAAGCCATTCTCAATTCAATTATAAATGGCACACAACACCGGTTGCTAGATTATTTTTTTGTTTACTAACCCGTCTAGATGTGACTCAGGTCCCTCCTTCAATGTAAGGCTAGGGGATTTTTCAGCCGTTTTATTGTCTGTCAGGTGTAAATCATAGGTCTGATCCTTTAGAAAAATAATAGCACACCTCTGCTCCACAAGCCACATGATTTTTGGGATCATTCATTGCACAAACAGTGAGGGAGTTTTATACTTATTAATTTTTTTCAGAAGAAATATACAGTCTTTAATTAGTAATTAAAATATGTAACAAAGAGTTATACTTGTATTTTTTACTACTAATTATATAATATACAATGATATAAACTTAATTTACTGAAGATGTAAAAGTAACCAGTGTTGGGTATTAAACCTGGGACATTTTCCACTCCAGTTAAACATTGTAATGATTATTCTTAAATCCTCTGGCCCAGCAGTTCTCAGCAGCACTTTTCGGAAGCTGAAAGGTGTGGGACTTTACCACCTGCCTGCATACAGGGTGTGAAGCACATTTCTGCTCATGGTGTAGATTGAGCCGCACAAAGCGTTGTAAGAGAACAGCAGTGACAGCAAAAGCCTGGGCAAGTGTTGATTACATAAGGTCTGCCGGCTTCCAGTCTCTGTGGGCGTGTAAATGAGGTACCAGTAGTACTGGAGCCCTGTAAGTCCTCTGGGTTTAATGAAGCAGCCACTGTTGTTCTCGATGGGCCTGATAAACCCAAGGATTTTTGGAACAATTGACATTTGACCACCGTTTCCAACTGTTGCCCTTGGCAAAGGAAGCATGTAGCTGGGCTGTCTGCTCGACGGGATGTTTGAAATGCATAGCGGTGGTGGATCTTGCACAGCTGTATTCCAAACTGTTTGTAAACTGATGCTTTTACAATTGCTAATATGCTTCGTATAATTTATTTTAGTACCAGCCAGGTTTTTCAACCAGGGGTCTGTGTGAGGGTCTCAATGTAGTAATGTTCTTAACAAAATTATACTAATGTTACCACGAATATTTGTATATATATTTGGGGCCCGTGGGCTGGCTGGGAGGGGGGATAATGGTAGGTAAAGTGCCCCTATTATGCTATTTTAAATTTAGTTTTGGAGTTCTCTTACAACAGGTTTACATGCATCAAAGGTAAAAAAACACTTTAATTTTCTCATAATATACATTGCACATCACCACATTTTTCAATGATTCTAAAACGACTCAACGGATGAATCAGTCTCTCTAAATTCCTCCTTACAGCGCGTGTCGTAAACTAAATGCCCATCACCATTGCTGCATTTCAGCACCAGAGGCTTCCTAAAGTTCAGCGATAGTACACACTGTAAAGACAGTAATGCTGGCATCAATTTTACCATATCAATCCGAGCGTGAGTCTGATGATGAAACATTGGAAGAACTAGTCATTCAGCCCGAACCTCCATCACAAGGACGACATGAGCAGGATGCTTAGTGATATGCTACTCAGTTTGACATACATTATGAGATGTTGCAACTGTAATTCCTCACCATCAGCATTAACAAGTGTATGTCCATCAACAAACCGATGTGTATATTTCTAATATATTGCATTGCACATGCGGGAACTGATCCATTTATTGGTAATAGTGAACCCACAGCTGATTAGCAGAACCATAACACATCGTGCACTTTCGACTTTACAACTTTGCAGACCGTTTACATTCACAGACCGATATATTACACTCTGCCTGAAAGGGAATATTCAAAAAAGCACAATAGGGGCACTTTAAAAACATTTTTTTAAAAGAATAACATAACCAAATGACGCCTGGTTGCGTCACCATTTCTCACATGCATCCTTCTGCCTAAGTGGACAGAACCAATACCGATTAAATAGCCTACTCTGAGTTCCCTGCAATAAGTCCCCGCAAAACCGCTATTGAATCTACAGAGTGAAACGTACAGCACAACCAGTGAAGTCCAACTCTCGAACGAATGACTCTTATGAGCCGCTTTTTTAGTGAATCAAAAACATACAGCGTAACCACCCATAGATATATACACTAGATGTCGCCTTGGCTACGGCAGGTCATTAGAACTTTGTTAGAACGAATGCGTCAATAGAGCTGCCATCTTGGAACAGGGGAGCCCCTCCACTTAAAAGGGTTAGTTCACCCAAAAATGAAAATTAAGTCATTAATTACTCACCCCCATGCTGTACCAACCCCGTAAGACCTTCGTTCGTCTTCGGAACACAAATGACGATATTTATGATTAAATCTGAGAGGTTCATGACTGCTACATAGGCTGCCTAAGGGAATGACACTTGACGGCCCAGAAAGTCATTAAAGAAAATGTTTAAATATTCTATGTCGCAACAGTGGCTCAACTATAAGTTTATCAAGCGACGAGAATACTTTTTGTGCGAAAAAACAAACAAAAATAACGACTTTATTCGACTATTCCTTTTCTTCCTTGTAGGCCTGAAACGAGACTTCAAGAGATTTCCACGACGCGCACGCGCGAGAACTGAACTGAAGTAGTTGAAGGAGAAGAAAAGGAATAGTCGAATAAAGTCGTTATTTTTGTTTGTTTTTTCGCACAAAAAGTATTCTCGTCGCTTGATAAACTTATAGTTGAGCCACTGTTGCGACATGGAATATTTAAACATTTTCTTTAATGACTTTCTGTCATTCCCTTAGGGAGCCTATGTAGCAGTCATAAACCTCTCAGATTAAATCATAAATATCTTAATTTGTGTTCCGAAGACGAACGAAGGTCTTACGGGGTTGGTACAGCATGGGGGTGAGTAATTAATGACTTAATTTTCATTTTTGGGTGAACTAACCCTTTAATGCATCAGCGTCAATGTAGACAAAGGTCTAACGGAAATAAAATCACCATAAATCATCATGAATGTTATTTTCTCGTTTTTTTTTTTTTGGTTCGTTCCCACGGTCAGACATGTATTTATCATTGATTCCAGAAAAAAAAAAAAAATTTTTTTTTTTAAAACATTCTTCCTAGTTCAGATTTCATTCGTGTGAGCATCATACACATCACAAAAGTCCGCCACCATCAATTAATTAGAGGTAAAGGCAGAGATAGCAGCGTTACCTAGCTACTTCCTATGACAAGACCCCCGTTCCAAGATGGCGGCGGTTTTGACGCATGCTTAGAACCCCAAGGTGACGTCTAGTGTATATGTCTATGGTAACCACCAGTGTAGTCTGACTCGAATCAATCATGTGATGTTATAGGAATGTTAGCCAGTTCTTTTTAGAAAAACAAAACAAATAAACAGTGCGACCAACCAGTGTAGTCCATTTCGTGAGCAAATGAACTTTGAGTCGGCTCTTTTTAGAGAATCAAAAAGCCAACCAGTATAATCCAACTCGTGAACAATGACTTGCAACCTGGCTCTTTTTAGAGAATTAGAGAATTGCATTTATGCCACCTCTCAAAGTACTGTGAAAAGTATTTAATAATCTTTTGCAGTTGAAACCCCCTGATTTAATTAAACAATTTAATACTTGTTTTCTAATTATAGGAAATGATGTTGTTTCCTAACCCCACTGAAAAGATTAAGTTTACAGCCTCGTTCAAAGCTTTGACAAAAACAAAGCCTCCAAGTATTATTTTAAGACTAGGCACAATAGAGGGTATGCGCATGACGTCACCGTCGGACTGAGCGGCGTTTGTTTTCAGCGTGAATGCCATGAAAAACACACAAAACACATCTAAAACGGGAAAGAGTTTTGCGATTGACTGTACAACTAGATTTGACCAGAAATCTGAGGTACTGTATATTTTTACAGACTGCAAAAAGCTACAGAACAGACTATATTCTGCATAATTGGATGTTTTTAAATAAACACGGACAAAAAACTATACAAGTTTTAGGGCTGGACGATATGATGATATACAGTATAACATTAATGTAAGTGATCACTCGGATTTAGACCTATCTATATTGTATTTATATAAATCGTTTACAGGCAAATTTTCTTATTTTATTTCCCCGGCGTCGAAATCAGGCACATAAATGTCAGGAAACACGATTCCTGGCTGCATGTCAATATCCATGGATCACTGGATCTTTGATTAGTTGTAAGGAACACTAACGTTATATCGAGTCCAACTTTTAGTTTAAACTGATAATAGTTTGTTTTACTCGCGTTTTCGCAGTTTCCCCTATTAACTCCAGCCACGCAGCAGCTCTTTTGCCACTCAGTCCGGCTGAGGGGGGCGTGTGCCGGCGGGAAAGTGACGTTAATGCATTCCCTATATACAAGTGAAATATTTGCTTCTTATTAACACATATCCTGGTATTTTCCATTTTGGCAGCAGTTACCAGGGCTTAACACCTAAACAATAGACATATCCCAGGAGCAAAGTCAGTGCATGCTTGTGTAGATTTGGGAAAATAACCCTTTTCCAGCCCTGACAGTGAACAATACAGAACAATACAGCCCACTTCAGGATGGGCTTCAGGAAACATCTACATATTGTTTGAGGCAGTTAATATATGACCAAACTTGGCATGCTTATCATCACCATAGTGCTTCATAGCATACTTCCTTCTAAAATTGCTGTTTCATATCTGTTTTGTTTTGTCTTTCTAAGGTACAACAGCCTTGTCACAAGCCAAAGAGCCAAAGGCATCATTGCAGTATGCTGGATACTTTCAGTGGTCATCGGCTTGACCCCCATGCTAGGCTGGAACAGTCGCGTCGACGCGGGCACCAACAGCTCCTGTCCTCAAGGTATGACAGAGTGCCTGTTCGAGAAGGTGGTCACCATGGGTTACATGGTTTACTTTAACTTTTTCGGCTGCGTCTTGATTCCGCTAATTGCTATGCTGACCATCTACGCATGGATCTTCATGGCTGCCCGTCGCCAGCTCAGACAGATGGAGCAGAAGCTAGTGCACATGCACGGACACACTCACGGGGACGGATCCTCCTCCCGGTCCACACTGCAAAAGGAGGTCCACGCGGCCAAATCGCTGGCTATCATCGTGGGCCTCTTTGCTATTTGTTGGCTCCCGTTGCACATCATTAACTGCTTCACATTGTTCTGCCCTCAGTGTGATCGACCTCAGGACTGGGTCATGTACCTGGCCATCATGCTTTCACATGCTAATTCAGTAGTGAACCCGTTTATATACGCCTACCGAATACGTGACTTCAGGCACACCTTCCGAAGGATCATCCGACAGCACTTCCTGTGGCATGATAACAGACTGGCCATTGGTAACAGCAACGGAGGTATGGCTGCTTCTTCTGCTGCGGTCAGTGTGATTGAGACTTCTTGTACGATGTCCAATGTCTTTGTGCTGGATCCCAATCCCATTCACGGCATGATTTCTTGCGATGAATTTACAAAGCAAATGCCAGCAAAAATCAGGCCAAAAACGGAATTCCAAGACTTAGAATACAGTTTAAATGGAACTTTGGAACATTCCTTTCCCACCAGTTCGACACAGATTTTTTCATTACACACCGGGGAGGAAGTTCCTTCCATCAAAGACCATGTTGAAATAATGACGGTAAAAGACTGCAATGCTATTACTAATGTACATGTCAAATGTCTGCTCCCCGTAAGGACAAGCAACTCATCTGATCTTGCAGAAGTGTCATGACACACACTTCCATTACCCAACAATTTGTCCGAAAATACCCAAATTAGGCTTTTTTTGTTCTTCACGAAGCAATCGCTGATCTGAGTTGCTGTGCTAGTGAGGGTGACTTCATTTACAGTACTATCTAGTCCAGGGTCAGGAGAGATAAAGCTATGAGAGGATCACATAACTCCTGTGGGAACCCTTACTGCACAAATTCCAGGAATTTTTACTCCTCTTTGCTGTCAAACACCCCTGATGTTGTTTTCAGATTTTCAGACCTCATAAAGAACTTGTCTACTGACATTGTAGAGTTTTTGTTCAAAGCTTATATGATTCTAAGGAGCTTTATTCCTGGTCAAAGTGGGGGAGGCCTAATGGATTAAATCAATATTCTGGGGAATTCAGCTAAACCTGTTGTGACCGTGCCATACGGAACTATCATCTTTCTGTGCTTTTTTTAATAGGAGTATGTCCAAACTTAGAACATGTACCATCAATATACTTGCCGGAACTTCTGTAGCGCTTTAAAACATAGGGCTGCACGATTTCTGAAGAAAAAAAATCTAATTGCAAAATTGTGAATGCGACTTAAAATGTGATTGAAAAAAAAGCTCCAGGTTTGCTGTGTGTGTTTGTTTGTTTGTAGGGCTGCACAATTTGTCCAGAAAAGTTTTGAAATATATGAATATATTAAAAAATGAAATATATTAATATGACTATAAAATAATAATAATTTATCCTTGAATAAATAAAAAAAAACAAGAAAATTTACTATTGTATTATTTCACTGTAAAAATAAAAACATTATCAAAAGATTATGTAATAATAATAATCTCAAATGCACGTTTTTCCCCCTTGTGAACCGAGCCGCTCTGAGACACTCAGAACTCCAGATCATGAGCTGTTAGCTTGTACGCTCTTCACTCCGAAACATGCAGCACACACTTATGTCATTAAATCACAGCCTTTGCGATTTTATAATCGCACCAAGCGATATCGTGATTCCTTTTTTATTTCGATGAATCGTGCAGCCCTGTTAAGACATGACCAAACTGAATTATACTGTACTACTGATTGTAAGCATGTGTTTATATTTAAGGAAATGTACTAAATAAAACAAAGCTATAACCAAATAACAAATAGAGTGTTATGTATAGTGGTGTACACTCTCAACAAAAAAAGTACAAGTTGTTACTGGGGTGGCACGCAGGTACAAAAAGTACAAAAGCCAAAAGGTACACCTTACTACCTTAATTACCCCTAAAGGGTAAATAAGGAACCTTAAAGGTACATTTTAGTACCTTTTGAAAGGGTATTGCCCCAGGGACATCTGTTGTACCTTGGGGTTCTTCCTTTTTTTAAGGAAAGTGTATTAAACCTAATGTGCTTGATTAGAATCACACACAGGCATCAATTATGCTAAGAGTTTAAGCCATACTGTCTGTGCAACATCAAGTGAATATTTTGGTGCTCAATAAAGTGGACTTTGATTCCTATATAATGATCGAATTTCCCAGAAGAATGCAAGTATAAACTGTAATGATTCACAAATACTATATTAAATGTGCAATCGTTTGTAATAGATTTATTTGTTCTTCAACACAACATAATGATTAGGGATCATAAAATTGTCAGAAGATGTAGGACAGTGGTGTATAATCCTCTCTTGTGACACACACGCATACAAGCACAATCGTGAACTATACACAGACCGGCTATGATTGTATTTACAGAGAGGCTGCTGACGCCAGCGGCCGGCCTAATGCAATGGAAATCAAATGAAGGGGCATTTGATGATCTCTTAAACTGTACCATTACACTTCTCTTTTCCTCATTAACCTGCTCTAGAGTGGGAAAGACTTGCACTATCTATGATACATAGTATTGTATTTGTCACATGGGAGTTGACATTTTTAGGTTCTGTAGTGTGTAACGATCCGTTTATAGGAGTGAGTATAGAGTGACCATTCATAAAAATGGAACAAGTAAGCTAGATTTTTTTTATTTTTATAAATTTGATCAATATTGCCTCTATATTTGGTCTATGCTGAAGGATCACCTGGGTAATCAACACATTATCATTTGCTGTAAATTATCATATTTTTACACACAAACACACACACACATGTTGTGTTTTCATGTTTTATGGGGACTTTTCCATATACATAATGATTTTTATACTGTACAAACTGCATATTCTATCACCTTACATATATATATATATATATATATACATACAATTACATTGATATTTGTTGAGTAAATATTAAAAATGTACATACAGTACATACATATTTTTTTGAAGCTGTGTGCATACAAATTGTTTTATTATTTATGTTATTTTAATTATATTATTATTTTAATGGCAACTACCAAATTATACTAATTATAAGAAAAGGACAGAAGCTCTTTCCATTGAGTCTGTTCATTTGCTCTATAAACACTGCAATGTGTCCAGCACTTGGTCAGAGTATATCAGTTCTAATCCACTGGTTTGTTGATTCTAGCTGAGAAATGCCAGTCAGCGCAACAGTGGCATGGTTTGATTTTGTTTTGACAGCACTATTTTTTAATGAGACAGATGTCCTTTACAAAAACGAATCTCCAGGCTTACGCAGTAATTTATCTTATTCCATCATGAATGCTTGTGGTGTAAATCAGATCGGAGTGAAGCTAACAGACTTGTCATAGATCAGCAGCAGCTGGCAGGTTCATTGTGCTGGTAAAATGAGGTTTGAAGACATTGCTGAGAGTTACTGTTTAATCAACAGACGAATGGCCCCACCTATTCCACTGTCACTGTTTTGTAATTGGTTGAATTTAGTTTTTTTCTTTCTTTCTCTTTTGTGGATTCGATGCAGGTGAAATTCTTCAGAATGTCAGGTTCAAGCTCATGGGGTTCGTTTCAGGAACTGTCTTTGTTGACTTTGTTTTATAAACACTTACATTTTCCTGTTAATGTTGTTAAAGAATTTTATTTTTCATTTTCCTTCTTACCAATGACAAAATTCCTTAGATAGCATCTTATACAAAAATAAAAGAATAGGTTAATAAATGGCTATGCGGCAATATTAAATAAACCAAATGTTTAACGTTCTGCGCTTTGACAAACACTATTTCAGACCTTTATTAGTTTTTACAACTTCCCTTAATTTCTGTAAAACAGGAACATTCAATTAATAAACAGAATCGCCAGACGTAGGCCTAATGGTTTACTTCCTGTCTCGGCTCAATTGAGCCAATTTTGAACATAACATGGTCTCTCGTTCTTCAGTGATTTACAGACAAAGAGGAAAAGACTACTGCTAAGAATAGACACAGAATCAGTCTATCAAGCACCAGGATGACAGAACAAATTTAGACTGTATAATGCTGCCGCGCACAATTCCTGAGAGTAGAGCAATGAATCTTGATGATGCCAAAACCAGACAAATGACTTCTCCAAGCATTTTCCAATGTTTAACAATTCTTCTGACCATTATTGTTTTATATTGTTTTACATGTGCCATATACTGTATATCGCAACCATTATATACATAATGGATTTCATGGACAATAAATATCTAGTAATATTAATTTTGTTTTTATTAAATAATAATTGAATAACCAACAAGCAGAAATAAATGCTGAAGAATGGAAACATCAAAGAGACACCTATTGAATTTATCACATACAGATTTTTTTAACTGTTTATTATATCAATTGCTACCTGTGACATTGAATTGAAAGATTAAATTGAATGACAATGTTTTAATCGTATCCACAATTCAATACCGCCCTCTTCTGTAAATCTGACGTGTCTTCTGCTTGTTCACGCTGACCTAAATTGTCCATAGTAATAGGACTTCAACTCCCAAAATGCAACAGGGTGTCAGGAAAAGGCGGGGTTTCTGCTTTCAGCTGCATTGTGGGAGCGGGGAAACGCCGCAAATACTCACGTTGTTCAATAGTGTGGATTTCTACGAAGCCGTCTACTCAAGGTACTGTAATGCTTGATGGCAAAAACCTAGTAGCCTATTTGTAGTTTGTTGTTTGGTCTTTCACTAAAATATACAGACTTGTTTGATCTGTTCGATTTTGTAGGGTAGCAGCGTCCATTTTAGACATTCATTGTTTGCTTGGTTTATTCATGCGACTCGTTTGAGATCATTCTTGATATTTAGTGTGAATGTGTTAGTTTAGGTATTGAAGTCAGTATAAGCTAACTATAGTTAATACCAGAACTGAATGATTTTCATGACGTTTGGTTTCGAGCGTGGATTGTGTCCACGATTTCCAAACGAATGATTCTTATGAGCCGAATCTTTTTAGTGAATCACAGCTAAAACGCGTGGTGACAAGTGTAGTCCGATTGCCGAACGAATCGTTCTAATGAGTCGGCTCTTTTTAGATAGGAACTGTTACACATTCTTTCTCACTGTATTGCTGTCCACTAGTTATTACTTTAGTCATGTCTGATTCGAAAATAACCTTAATTTAATTGGCTGTGTGTTAATTAACTTGTCTTTTGTCCCCCAGATTAAAACATGTCTATTGGTGTTCCCATCAAAGTCCTGCATGAAGCAGAGGGTCACATCGTGACCTGCGAGACAAACACGGGTGAGGTGTACAGGGGCAAACTGATTGAAGCAGAGGATAACATGAACTGCCAGGTACTGCTAAAAATATCTTGATCCCACAAAAATCAGAATTCATACTTGATACGTTGTTCGTCTGTTACCCAAACATTTTCCCTAAACTTGTATTTGCAATGTGTCGTGTGTACGGTGCACATTTTAGGACATTCTCAGACATATGAAAACAAGGCATCATGCCTCAGACTAAAAGGCTTCAGTCATTGGACAAAACGACATCGCGCCTCAGACTGAAAAGGTTCAGGTCTCAGGAAAAACAATGTCAGGTGTCAGGTCTCGTACAATTAGGCATCAGACGAAACAGCCTCAGACAAAAAGGCATCGGACGAAACGCATCAGACAAAACAGCCTCAGACAAAAAGGCATCGGACGAAACGCATCAGACAAAACAGCCTCAGACAAAAAGGCATCGGACGAAACGCATCAGACAAAACAGCCTCAGACAAAAAGGCATCGGACGAAACGCATCAGACAAAACAGCCTCAGACGAAAAGGCATCGGACAAAAAGGCCTCAGGCAAAGAGGCATCAGACTAAAAGACATCAGACAAAACAGCCTCAGACAAAACAGCCATCAGCCTAAAAGGCATCAGACAAAACAGCCTCAGACAAAGAGGCATCAGATTAAAAGGATATTATATCGAAATAACAGATATTATGTCGAAAAGTAACGACGTGACGTCACATGGGGCGGGGCAATGCGAACCTCTAAACTCCACCTGAGTCCGTTTCGCCCGATGCCTTTTAGGCTGATGCCTCTTTGTCTGAGGCTGTTTTCTCTGATGCCTTTTAGTCTGAGGCTGTTTCGTCCGATGCCTTTTTGTCTGAGGCTTTTTTGTCTGATGCCTTTTTGTCTGATGTCGTTTCGTCCGATGCCTTTTAGTCTGAGGCTGTTTTGTCTGATGTCGTTTCGTTCGATGCCTTGATGTCCGATGCCTTGATGTCCGATGCGTTTTGTCTGATGCCTTGATGTCCGATGCCTCTTTTTCTGAGGTTGTTTTGTCTGATGCCTCTTTGTCTGAGGCCGTTTCGTCCGATGTCTTTTTGTCTGAGGCCGTTTTGTCCGATGCCTTTTTGTCTGAGGCTGTTTCGTCTGATGCCTAATTGTACGAGACCTGACACCTGACATTGTTTTTCCTGAGACCTGAAGCTTTTCAGTCTGAGGCGCGATGCCGTTTTGTCCAATGACTGAAGCCTTTTAGTCTGAGGCATGATGCCTTGTTTTCATATGTCTGAGAATGTCCTAAAATGTACAGCGTACGTGTGTGAATAATGCAACTAACTGCACTTGTGTTGTGTGAATCAGATGTCCAACATTACAGTGACCTATCGAGACGGCAGAGTGTCCCAGCTGGAGCAGGTGTACATCCGCGGCAGCAAAATACGCTTTCTCATTCTGCCTGACATGTTGAAAAACGCCCCTATGTTGAAGAGCATGAAAAACAAAAACCAAGGGGCAGGAGCTGGAAGAGGCAAAGCTGCTATTCTCAAAGCACAAGGTTCGTCATCAAACATCCTTTTTATGGTATCGTTGACTTTATTACAGTAACTGCAGTTGTTATTCAGTTGTTGCAATGTCAAGTGCACTTTAGCTACTAAGTTAATTTAAAATAAATATTACAATTTGTTTAAATATTCACAAAAAACAATGAAAAAGATAATGGCACTGTTTGTCATTTATTTTCTGAACAAGTTAAGGCTTTTTTTTTTTTTTTCATGGCAAAAGCATAAGATAAAACCACTAAACTGTTTATTTTTTCCCTTGCAGTCGCAGCAAGGGGCCGAGGTCGAGGAGGACCAGGAGGAAGGGGAAATATTTTCCAGAAAAGGCGATAGTGTGAATTCTGTTTCTATCACAGTGTCCTTTTGTACAGTTTTATTTTCCTTTTGAGAAATTGTGCGCTTTTTTCTTGGTTTGTTAAAATTGGTGATCTTGTTGTTTTGTTGATTTTGCAATAAAGTTTTTTCCACTTTTCTCATGTAATAAAGCTGGTTAATTATATAAAAAGTGTTTTATTAATGCGTCAATTAGGTGACGGACTGATTTAGCAGTGTGTCATTCTGTTTATTAACAGTGCAATATCGTAACACCTCAGCACATACTTAACGTTTTGCATTGAATTATTGCTTTTATAGATAAGAACCTGTTTGTTCACTATTTTCCCAGTGTTCTGATTATGTAATGATGCGTTTTTAATATTTTAAATTCTATGGACCACCAAATATGATCATTCTAATGCGAGGCTCTGCAATCAACAAGTTTAAAATATTTAGTTTTCATGTATATAAACCCAATTTATACAATAAATTATACTATATATGCTTTTCTACTTACTATAGTACTGTACTGTTAGATTTTTTTTTTTTTAATATTTTTTAATCAATTTTAAATTTAAACCCCTGCTCTAGAACACACCAAATGTTACATTTAAACCCGGTCGATAATTTGTCCACCTTCAGCAATGTCTATAAGTTTATTTCTGTAGGTCCAACACTTGTGGTAAATGATGAGATGTCTCTTCACAAGAATAAATGCCCATAGTTGTGTCCAAATACAGTTTGAAATGTCAATGGCTATGAAAGTTCTGCCTGGAGCATAATTGTATTGGCTTGTAAGATCAATAGTGCTGTAAAATTGATTAATTGCATCTCTTATAAAAGTTTGTAAATATATAAATTTGGCAGTGTATATATATATATATATATATATATATATATATATATATGTATATAACAGTTATATGTATATATATATATATCTACAAACTTTGTTAGATACTGTGTTAGATGCAGTTAATTGATTTTACGGCACTAAAGATCAATAAAATGATACTTTGGGGATTTATATGAAATTGTAAAAATCGAAAGTTTAATTTGTGATTGGCTCCGTGTCAAAAATGCAACTGAATAAGAGTGCAGGAATTCTAGTGAAGTACAGCAATGAGGTTCAATTAATCAAGGACTAATAACCCCCTGCTTGTCAGTTGATCATTAGACGCAGTTCCCCTTGTGAGCGCTAGATGTCGCCACTCCTCTCACGTTCACTCTCGGCAGCAGAAGCAACTCGTCCCCCGCTGCCTGCACATCATACCATATCATAAACCGCTACCATTACTGCCAGCGAGCTAACAACATACCCTTCAAAAACAGGATCTTATAAACGCCCGAGGTAAGGACATAACACTGAACTAACGATTTGTATTGCACCTCTCTAAAGCGACATGCGTGAACATACGTGATCACAATCATTTTATTAATCCTCGGCTGGATTTTCCAAACATCTGTTTCGTAAGAGATGCGTTAGCCAGCTTTAGCAAAATAACAGCCTGCCTTACAATTATTCTCCAAACGGCATCAGCTCTTCGAGCCAGTGTCAGTGTTTACATGACGCTTTTGCAGATTATATGGCACGAAATTGCGTTGCATGTCAACTGTAAAACTGGAGTGATATAACGTTACAAAGCCTATACACATCTAACGTTGTATATTCACATATGAGAAGTTGGGTCATTCTACGAAATAGGCGCATTTACCAGTTCAGTAAGGGGATGGGGATCGAAAGTAAAATTTTGTAAGATTTTTTTATATTCACTGAGACAATTAATGTTTTCAATCCATATTTAATTTTTTTTATATTTACATTACGTGTTCAGGTAAACAGGATTGAAAATTAAGAATGAACTAACGTTAACGTTACTGACAACGTTGGCAAAAAATAAAGACAGAAAGAAAGAAAAGATTGTAACTTGTCCTTCAAGAATTCACATCTTGAAAGTTTGTATATTTGTATTTTTCTTATTGTGTTTAAATTTGACAATCTATTGATTGTTAAAGTCATTATTTCCACATACGTAAATGAGAGACAAAAATGGCACCTGTTTTGTAGAATGACCCAGTTACCGAAGAATTCAGCATCCCTACTTCATTTTCATCCTGCCTGTTTGACAGCTGACAAGTGAAACCCGTAAAATCTTTGGCTGTGTATCAACATCTTGTGAGCTGCCTGCCTAGACAGTATTTTTGTGCATCAAAGGTCCAAAAATGCTGTCTAGTTTGATAGCTCACCAGGTTTTGACAGTTATTGTGTGATGCTTTAATCCGTATAATATAATGAAAGGAGATGCATGCAAGTACGTTTGATGATGTCAGTTGTGTCTTATTATTAACGAATGATATTTTTTGTATCCACTGACTTGCTTGGGTTTTTGAGTCTAAAATAGTTCGCCTTGTTTGGAGAGAGTGCCATAAGAAGGTCCCTGGAGGGCTTTTCCCTGTGGAATGAGCCATCCGGGTATGATTTGAAATCTAGTTTAGGATGAGCTGGATAAAGTTGTTTATTTATCAGGCTTCATGTGCAAAAAGGATGATTGTGGTTGCCATAATTACTTTTCATTTCTTAGTTTATGGAATGTGATCGCATGCAACTAACATAATGGCATGGTAAATATCCACCGACTTGGCCTTTTTGTTCTTAAACTGCTTCCAAATTCCAGAAAAAAGGAATTACTGATTACAAGAAAAAAAAATATTGAGACAGTTTGTAAAAACAAACAGAAATTTTGTTTTAAGTAATGCACTTGCAATAGGAGTCTATAGGGGCAAGGCGTTGCACTGGGATCAACTTTAAAAAAAAAAAAAACACCTATAATTTTTCAGTTAAAATAAAATATAATTTTGTACAGAAGTTTAAGCACCAGAATACAAGCTGCACATTTCTGCTTTTTAAACCCTGCTGAATATTTTGCCCTATAGACCTTATTCAGAGCAGCGCCATGACAGGTATGAAAGCGAGGCTGTGAGGGATAGACTTACCGTGTTTTCAACGGCATCCGCTATAAAAGCAATATAAAGCTCCAAGATCACTTATAATTTTCTGTACTTATAATGTTGTCTGGAGCTTTTTGTCTACTTAAATTTTTCGGAAAGCCATTTTTCCAGTGTTTCGTCAGCAGAATGGATTAAATAACAGTACAACCCACTGAAGAGATGCATGACTATCCCTCACAGCCTCGCTTTCATTCCCGCTAATGAAAGATGGCGCTGCTGTGAATAAGGTCTATAGACTTCAGCTGTCGATGCATTATAGTAAAACTGAGTAAAGAAACATAATTATCTGCGGTCATCATCGAGACTGTTACAGATGGTCTTGAGACAGCTTAACTCATTTTCAACCCAGAACTTGTGTTTAAAGTGTTATAGGTACAACATGGTAGTTTAATGTTAAATCACACTTTTAAAAAGAATCTGTGAAATGTACAGTAAAAAACTAAGAAGAAACCGATTTAGTACAATGAAAAACCATCAAATGCGAAGTGTCACACTGGGAATGTCTGGGAATTTACGTTTATTTCTGTCAAAATTATAACTTCTTTTTCACTTCCAAAAACCATAAATGTAACAGTATTTTACTGTAAAATTACATGAAATAGCCTGATAGATGTATTACAATGTATAGACCTGATTTGTCAGAGAAACAAGCACGCCGCCATCTTTAGAATTTTGTATATTTCTGTGGCGCCGCTGTCGAAGAGTAATTAGCTGGTGAAGTGGATTTACTTATTGTAGAGTTAATGAAAGTTATCATGAGCATTGTAATGTTTGTAGCGAGTGTCTTAACAAATGTCAGCAGACCGGGAACATTTTAAAACAAGTGGTTCATTCATAAATCCGAAAGATCTTACCGGAAGACAGAACACAACGAGCGCAGCGCTGAAAAGGGGCGGGGCTACATAAGAACTTACTGTTAACCAATTAACAGGTAACATTTTTACTTTATAAAAATTATGAATTTTAAATTATAAAGTCTCTATAACAAATGAGATTTGTGTGTGTTTAGATGGTTGGGAACATGGAGGAGAAACGCTTGGTTTGCAATCCATCAAAGATCGAAGTAGGTCACTGAAGAATGTAGAAACTGGTCTCAGATTAAAATAGCTCAGATTACCATTGCAGTCAGGTCACATCTTGCCCGCATCTACCGTGTATTTCCTGTTTTTGAAAAGAGGATGTGATAATCTGCTTTTTTTTTTCGGTAAGGTAACGCTTGCAACGTACACTTAATTCTGCCGCATCAGTTTCAAAGTGGCTTGCCGCTCGGACTGGATAAATGCACATCAATCCCTCTGAGTTTCTGCACACTTTCATCATCCCACCATCAGCACCTGGTCTGGTAAATGTGTCGGACATGCGGCTGTCTCTCCGTCTGCGAGGTTGAGAGATATGAGCATGGGAAGTCACAAACGGCGTCCACACCAGGGACGGAGCAGTGATTCAAATCTGATCAGACCTTAAAAGGGTCTCTCTGATATCTTGAAATGGCTGACTCGTTTTGTTGCGTGCTACTTTATTACCCAACATGTTCTAATAAGAAAGTAGTGCCATGGTGCAGTAATGGCATAAGATGTCATACTTTGATATGATACGGAATGATTGTCGTCAGAGATAATCAATTCTTTTGATGATGTACCAATAGTCACACTTTTCAAAGCAATCAGTTTCTTGAATATTTTTAATAATGTTTTTGAAATAAGTCTCATACTCTCCATAGCTGCATTTATCTGATCAAAAATACTATAAAAACAGTAGTATTGTGAAATAATATTATTACCAGTTTAATATTTAACCAGTTGTATTTTAGTACATTTAATATTTTAATATTTTTGTTGCTCAGGAAACATTACTACACAATATTCACATATAACAAATAAATATCAGGGAATTTTAAATTGGTGTAAGCTTGTAAGTTTCATGACAATAAAATATATTTTTTGCAATTATGCTCAATTGCATTTATTATTATGCATCAATTATATATATATATATATATATATATATATATATATATATATATATATATATATATATATATATATATAAATTGCACATAAAATATTGCTCTTTGTGATCTCTATATAAGGGATTGGCAATATCAGGAAATATCAATGTTAAAAACAGTTGTGCTGCTTAATATTTGTTTTGTAGAAACTTCATTAATTTAATGCATTCTTGCTGAATACAATTATTAGTTTCGTTCAACAACAAAAAATCTTACTGTCCCCAAATATTTGAACGGTTTTGTAAAGTGACTTATAGTCTTCTAGTATACTTATTAAAATGTTTCAAGTATAATAATGAGCATAATGGTACTTTTGTCTGCTTGACTGATGAATCATGATGTAGCCTATGTTTGAAAATGTTTATAACACAGGATGCTGCAAATATCATGTTAAAATCACTTGGCTGTCACTTGTTGTCATATTGATGTCATGTAGAATCCATCATTCATTCTCCTGCTGGCAGAATCTCTCAGTAGGTGATGGATGGAGAGAGAGACAGTTTAATAAACAAAATAAGCTACATTTTTGCATTTTATGCATAAATATGAATGGTGCCTGGCTTGCTTAATACAAATGTTGACTCCTAAGTTGTTTCTAAGGTTTTCTGACTGGTTCTATCGTGTTGCTATGTGGTCGCTAGGGTGTTCTGGGTGATTATAAAGTGTTTTAAAGTCTAGCCCCAAGTGTCTATGGTATTCTGGTCTCTGGATATGGCTTGGTCCTTCTTTCAATTCCTTCTTCTTCTTTTTTTTTTTTTTTTTTGGAGGGGTTATTTCCAGTATGACTGACATTTTTAGCTAGAAAAGCTCGAATCCTCATCAGTGTGTTCTGATTTAATGTGAAAATGAGTCTCAGGGACGTAATGACTTGGGAAATGGATGCGGGAGGGGTCAGAGATGAGGAACGCTGAGGAAAAATATGCTTTTTTTTCGCAGCGTGTTCTTGAAAGAGGGAGAGAGAACACCATCTTCCAGCTGTGTGGGTGTTTTGACAGGAGAATGCATAGAGGCCAGGGCCCTGAGATGATATTACAGCAAAAACATCAGTAGAGATTCGATCGCAGATGAAGAAATGACAGAGACAGAGAAGAAAACCTAAGCTGCATTGAATCTCTGTGAATGTGAGAAATAGAAACGAGGACGCATGGAGGGGGTGGGCCAGCCCACACAAGTTCCCCTTTCTGAACCACTCGGAGTAATGAATGTCGTTTTTATTGTACCTGCTTATATTTCTCTCGTTCTGTAAGACCCGCACCTCTCCCACACACACAGTGTCTCTAATGTTCAGAAAATCTGCTTTCCAAAGAAACTGCAGCACTTTGCATGTAAATCAAGTCCATTAGAAACAGAGCATTAGATCTCAGAGCAGAGTGGAGATATGTAATCTTTTCCTAGCAGGCTTTACTTTGAGTAACGTTTGAAGCAGGGGCGATTCTAGGATTTTCCTTTTAGGGGAGCTAAGCCCCCATTAAGGGTATGATTAAAAAAAAAAAAAAAAAAAAAAAAAAACAAGGTAAAAGTTTAATTTAGGGTCTAATGCTCACTTTCATTACCATGCAATTGCAGGGTTTTATAATCACTGTACCGTAGTCATGAATTCGAGTTGTGTTAGATAGGGGGGTTCGGGGTTTCCCCGAGAAAATTTTTAATTCTCTGAACTATTATGTGCATTTTAAGATGTTTTGAAGGCAATTTTTTTTGGGGATAAAACCATTTCAGTTGGCAGCTGATTATTTTTCTCTCCTCATCAGCATCACACTCTTTTTCTCTTTGGGGGTCAACTGGTTGATTTTGCCTATGAATCATTTTCTCAGACGTGTTCATTTACTGAAAACTACTAGGAAAGGTAACTAAGTTTATAAAATTAATTCACATTAAAGGTTACACATTCATTATTGATTTTATGCCTTATCACATATTTGTATATGTGCACTGAAAGCATCAGCACCAAAACCAATTGTGTGCAAGCACACTTGGGATAAGGCTCTTTCTGATTCTGATTCCTAATACAGGGCTGTAGACAGGGCTTTATAATCAAAGAGGTCCTGCATTTGAGGTGGAGGTTTGGGGGTTAATTTTTTTAATCTCTGAAATGTGCATTTCAAGACGTTTGAAGACCAAAAAAAGGATAAGAAATAGCTTTAAAACTATGTCAGTAGACTATTTGTCAATACCTTCTCTCTCCTCATCTCCATCTTCCTTTCTTTTTTTTTCAGTCTCCTCATCGTGCCCTTTCTCTTCCCCTCATAAAGCTGAGCTTTTTTTTTTATTTACTAAAGGCTATAATTTGTATTAGGTATATTTTCAATATGTACACATTCACTATTAATCCTGTACCTAACAGGATGAAAACGGCTTTGTTAATGTTTTTTTGTCCACTCACAATGACAGTAAACGAATGATTACATTAGGCTGACGTTACATGCCTAATTTCAGTTCAAAAGTGCAAAATTAGACAAAACTATATTAGTTTTCCTGATTATTTTTTGTCATTCGTTTAACTTTAATGACCTCAAAAAACTGTAAAATATATAACGTTATAAGTTTAGCTACTTACATCTTATCTCGCACTTGCCCGTGCACTGAAGCGTCGAGTTGTGCTGCTAAAATTCGCGCTCAGCGTCTGTGAATGTAAAGCCCGCCTACTTTGATTTGATTGGTCATCTCAAATATTCTAACATTGACGAGCAGTGTCAGACCAAAGGGCTCAGATGAACACACACACAGACTTTCCTCTCTTTTTAACGCGCACTCTGCTCGGCGCCACTGCGGATTAAGGATGAAGAACGCGCTGAATCTGATTAAAACAAGACTGAAGCGAACACGAATTTGTGTAGCATATTAATCACAAATTCTTAGGGGGGCTAGGCATAAATTTAGGGGGGCTGAAGCCCCCCTAAAAAGGGCCTAGTGACGCCCCTGGTTTGAAGCATCTTATATTCAGCTTATTAGCTGTATTCAGTCATTTCATTTGTACAGATAAGGACAAGACTCAGAGAATAAGGACAGAGAAAAATGGAGGTCAAGCATATGTTTTTGAGTCAGTTCCCATTTATGCTTTATCCTAATCAGCATCAGGGAAGACCTGGAAATCTTAGTGTATTTTAAAATGTTGATTTTGTAGGATTGTAAAAGGTATGGAATATATATATATATATATATATATATATATATATATATATATATATATATATATATATATATATATATATATATATATATATATATATATATAATTTAACCCTATATTGTTAAAATGCATAAATAGTCAAATTACATAAATACATGCAATAGTAAAAATAATATTATACATTATTAAATTTAATAAAAAAAAAATATATATATATTTTTGGTTTTTATGGTGTAGACTTTTTTATATGGCGTAGACTTCAAAGTCATGAGAAAAAAATATAATTTTGAAAAATATATATTTATATAATATTTAATATTATAAATTATACTAATTAAAATGTAAATGTTAAATATAATTATTATATAACAAATATTAAAAAAATATTATGTTTAAATTGTACATTACAAAATATTTGGGGTTGAAATGGCTCTTTGTGATCTATATTAGGGGGCTGGGCAAAATCAAGAAAAAAACTTATGGAAAAATAATGAAAAAAGTACAGAAAATATAATGTCCTTTTTGACTTGACTTTTCCTCATTTTCATAAGGCCACTTCCCAAATGATACTCAAAATCAAAGAAATGTATTGGTCAAAAGCTGTGGGAGCCCTGTGAGTTGACATTTCTGTATGTTCTGTATGACACCTAAGATTTACCAAATCTGTTTTTCTTGCTAGGTGTTGATGGAGGGGCTACTGAGAGGTGTTTGGGAAGGACACTATGTTTCCCTGTGTCTCCCCCTGGACCTCTTCTGATCCCCCTGCCGCTCTCGGCCATGCTCCGCCCATTCCCTCGGTACAGCCACTGCCTGACCTACTGCGGAGCTGCGTTGTGTTCCCTTCCCCATCCACGCGCCTGAGCCCTTGCACCAATGAGATGGAGTCCATGATTGTGGTGACGGAGTACGAGCCCAGTGATGGCTCAGGGCAGGAGGGTGGAGAGGAGGAGGAGGTGGAGGACATGGACAGCTCGGAAACGCCAGAGCCGGCATCGTCAGCTCCGGTACCGCCCTTCCGTATGGCCTCCTGTGATCTCTTATCCCACACATTGGGCCGCCCGGAAGCGCTCTTCCCAGAACCACAGGAGCACCGAGGTAGACTCAGCCTCTCCGACAGGAAGCTTTCTCTACAGGAACGCTCACAGACACTTTCATCGCCCTGTAGTTCTCCAGGGCTGAACGGACGCTATATTTACCCATCGCTGCCCTACTCGCCAATCACCTCTCCTCACTCGTCTCCACGCCTCCCTCGAAGACCAACCGTGGAGTCTCATCGTGTGTCCATCACAGACCTGCAGGTAGGTGGCACGAGTTAACGCCATGTGTGTTTGGAAGTGTTTGAAAGTCCCTTACAAACAACGACACAATGGCTCCCATCATGCCTAATAATGATTCAGACTACCTGTCCAAAGTTTGGAATAATTTGGATTATCTTTTTATTTTTTTTAAGTCTCTTATGCTCATCAAGAGTTAATGTGATCCAACATACAATAAAAACAGTAATTGTGACATATTAAAAAAGTAAACGGTTATTTTATTTAGTAATAATATGTAATTTATTCCTGTGATGCAAAGCTGAATTTTCAGCATCATTACTTTAGTGTCACATGATCCTTCAGAAATCATTCTGATTTGGTGTCCAATTATTATCAGTAATAAATTATGTAATGGTATAATAATAGTAATGGTTCCTTTAATTATCAATGTTGAAAATAGTTTTTTGCTGCTTAATATGTTTGTGGAAATCATAATAAAAAAGATTCAGGATTATTTGATGAATAAGGACGTTCAAAAGAACAGCTTTTAATTTGAAAAGAGACATTTTACCGTCACCTTTGATCCATTTTAATGCATTCTTGCTGAAAATAAAAGTATTTTTTAATCGTACTTAATTGGTTGGTAGTGCATCATGGTTTCCACAAAAATATGAAGCAGCACAACTGTTTTCAGCATTGAAAATAAGAAATGTATCTTGAGCAGCAATTAGCATATTAGAATGATTTTTGACAGATCATGTGACACTTAAGACTTTCAGATAAAAAAAACAGCTTTCATCACAGGATTAAATTACATTTTGAAATATATTCACATAAACATTTTTTTTTTTAATTGTAAAATTTCACAATGTTACTTTTTTTACTGTATTTTTAATCAAATAAATGCAGCCTTGGTGAGCATAAGAGACTACTTTCAAAAACACACAAAAAATCATAATAATTCCAAACTTTTGAAACCACTATAAACGAGACGATCAGATGCGGTGGCCTGAGATTTGAGCTGCTTGTTTGAGAACTGATGTTGTCTTTGAGAAGATCATTTCCTTTTCTTCATTCTCTGCACTGGCTTCAAGTCTGCAAAGTCAAGGTTGAGAAGGTGTGTGAGGTAAGGTTACTGATAGGAGCAATTCCCCTCTTCTTAATGGTGCTTGTCAAGAGAAAATTCCCCAATAGATGCTTCTGCTTTTCCATTAGGACATGAAATCAGCAAGAAATGTGTGTAGCTTGTGTGCCTTTCTCGGCTCAAGTACTCCCAGTAGTACTTCTTTTGCTAATGCTTTTGATTCTTTGAACCTGGAATGTTGCGAGCATCATTCTTGATGAGAGAATCAAGTTTGCGTTTGCTGTGATCTTTGGCCACACTGGCTGAAGTAGTTGTCCTTCAGTGACTAAAACCCCCTTAAAAAGACCTCAGTGTCACTGATCAATGAAACGTGTTTCTTTATTTCAAAAGGACTGTGTGCAGCTCAACCAGTACAAGCTGAAAGATGAGATCGGAAAGGTATGTTTATTTTTCATTTATTATTTATGCATAGATCGTTCCCTGCTAAGAGTGAGATGAATGAGAGCTCTGCTGAAATATTAATTGTGCTGTTGTTCTTATTTCAGAACAAACTAATATCTCCCATGTTTGGTATGGTAAATTAAAAATGCAAATGATTTCTGAAGAATCATGTGACACTGAAGACTGGAGTAATGGCTGCTGAAAATTCAGCTTTGCCATTACAGGAATAATTTAAATAAATCTTTAAAATATATTAAAGTAGGAAACAGTCATTTAAAAATGGTAATAATATTTCACAATATTACTGTTTTTACTGTACAAATAAGTGCAGCCATGGTGAGCATAAGTTACTTCTTTCAAAATTTCTTGGTAAATTCTTACTAATCCCAAACGTTGTATGTATAAAATAAAAACACAGATTGACACTATTGACCATTTAAGTAAAATCATCATGTTTTTTTTTTTTTATGGAATGGAATAGAATAGAATAGAATAGAGAATAAAGTTTGTAACAGTTTGTTCAATGTTGTACACTTCAAATATAATTTAATGAGTATTTAGTAGTATAACATTTCTAAAACATGGTAGATTTCCTTTTAAGCACTATTGCTTAATAAAATTAATTAAATAAATGTTTTTTTTATGACCATGCTACCATGGTAATGCCATGGTGTTTAAATTATCTTGGAATACCATTTAATAGAATTAAACAGAACAGAATAGAATAGACATGTACCATGTTTTGAAACAAAGTATGTTTTAAGACAACGTACCGTGTTTTACCATGTTTTTGTTTTTTTTGGACATGGCATCATGGTAATGCCTTGTTATTCTTCAAAGAATTCAGATTACTATGGGATATGGATATGGTGATCATAATATATATATATAGCAAAGTACCATGGTATTCCCATCTGATGGCATCAATAAACCATAGTACTACCACCGTACTTTATTCTAAGAAGCATAGAGCAGGATTTTACTACGATATTTATAGTACTGCAGAAATGCAATTTAAAGGAGCAGTGAAGTGTTTTCACTGTTGCTGTTCCACTAAGCTTCATCTTGATACGAGGGCATGGAAAACAGTCAGCTTGGATGTGGAGATTCCTGCTCTGCTCTCATCTCTTGTGTCTAAGGGTTGGATTCCCTGCTGGAATGGCAATCTGCTCTCCCAGCTGGGACCTGTTTTTGAGTTTTGAGAGAGATGGAGACAGAACAGAAGTGGAATAATGCCTGTCTGTGGAGTTCATCATGACACCGGCTGTTGCCTACTGGCTCGGTTTGGTTTACATGTTCTCCAGTTAATCAAATGGCAAAAATGCTTGGGCACTTTAGCTTCCTCAGTTAATGCTTGTTACTTATTGTGTTTGCGCTGCAATTTGTTCCACTTACAAGTTGTCATGAATGACGCACCTTGTTTTTTGGATAAAGGGCTCCTATGGAGTTGTCAAGCTGGCGTACAATGAAGACGACAACACATACTATGTAAGTGATGCAACCCAGTCTCTTAACAATCTCGCACACATATATTTACACACTTCATTTCAGTTTTATTTAGGCGAGTAAAGAGCTAACATCCTAGTGTTATCAGTGATCTTTAAATTATGATTGCCAAGTTGAGGTCCCCTTCAGCGGGCAAAAATGGTCCCATAGACACCATCACAGGCTGCCTTCAAATCCTCTCAGGAAGTTCCTCCTTACGGGCTCCAAAATCTAATTATGATGTGCATTCAAGTGATTTGAATTGTAGTAAAATGGACATGTTTCATTCTATTTTTTGCATTTTAGCTCTAATCCAACAAAATAAAGTGAAAAGCATAGAAATTTGGTGTGCTCTATTTTTTAAAAGAATGATGGGATATGTAGTTTTTCTGCACAAGCCCATTGCCTCATAATCCAGCTCCTCTATTAACTAGTTAACTGGGTTTTATTTTGGGCTCTTTAAATGTTGTCATTTTTACTGATTGTGTACTGTTTTATTTTGTGGTTGCACTTTGTAAAGCACTTTGTGATTTTATCTGTGAAAAGTGCTCTATAAATAAACTTTACTTTACTTTACTTACTTTACTCTTTCCCTGCCATTGATGGAAATTTCCATCACTTATGAGACATTGCTTTCTCGCCAAATCACGGAAATTTCCGGTTTGCCGCGTTTTCACTGTTATGCTGTTATACTATGACACATCTTCTGAAAGAGAACTGAATCTCCTGATCAAAAAACATGTGAAGAAGAAGCAGAAACAAGCGATAGCATATCTAAGCAGAGGCATGTAAAATATCACGATCATCAACATTAAACAGCATATAAATCAAAACTGCCTAATGATACTGAATGAAATGTCGACTCAGGTCAAGCTATAGGATTGTGAAGCTTTTGGGGTGTTGATGGACTCAATCTACTCAATCTATGTGTTGATCATCGTTCTGAATCTGGCAACCTTCCTGTCTCTCTCTTGAATCCAACATGGAAGTGACTTAAACTGCAATTCATCATCTGGCCACTAGAGACAGGCTGCAAAAGAGAGTCAATCCCATATACGCCCCATGTTAAACTTAATAGCAGAAAAAAATACAGCCTTAAAAAAAAAAGTTACAGCCTGGTGCAAAAAGTGGTTTTGGTCTAGATTGCTAATTTTGCCCTTCATGACAACTGTGAGGAAGGTGATTTTGATATTATATATATTTTTTATTACTCATCTGTTTAAATAATATTAAGCCTTAAAGTTCTGCATAATTAAGGGCGTGGCCACTTGAGTGACAGGTGGATTGTCACTACTAGCCGTTTGTCTGCTGTCTGTTAGCCGTCACGTCACCTCAGCTAATCCCGCTTCTGGCCCATTTTCGTTTATCCGAGAGTGACGCGCTGCCAAGATGGCGACGGCCAGCTTCGCCCACTTTGGACTTCAAAAATGCTCTTCAGAAACTTACGGGTGACGTCACGGACACTACGTCCATATTTTTTTGCAGTATATGACAAAAACGTGATTTTCTCAGCTTTTTACTCAAAATGTTGCTTTTTTATGAAACTTGCCCACATTCAAGTGTTGATAAAAAAAAAGAAGGCTTTAAGACTAAGAGATGCATTAAAAAGAAAAGTTTTTTGTTTGTTTGTTTAAAAGCAGAGTTCTGTTCTTTCTTTTGATATTGCATGTTCAGATATTCATACAACAAAATATTCTGGGGGCCATGAAAAACGCTGGTGGGGAAAGAGTTAATGTTTGTGATTTATATATTTTCATATTCTTGCCTCTGTGTATTGTTGAGATTTGATAAATTGTTTAATTTGAGATAGAACATCCTTATCTTGATGTAGTAATGCTGTAGTAATGATAAGAATAAGAATATAATATGTTGTTGTTGAAATAGTTTGATATTAACTTAAATTTGCTCCTTGTTCTGATTAGTTATTAGTACTTTTTTATCCCATTTTTTGGTGTAGTTGTATCACAGCGCTGGTTGTAGAATGGGGCATATGTTACCCAGCACCAGTAATGACACTGGATATCTGCTCTCACTCTCTCATTCTCACTGCTCTCCACAGGCCATGAAAGTGCTGTCCAAGAAACGACTGATGAGGCAGGCTGGGTTCCCGCGTAAGTGTCTGCTTTAAAGCAGATGGAACGCACAGCGGGGTTTATGATTGAGTGTATGTGTGTGAGGTTGGGGGCACACTTTCATCAGCTAGCAGAACGCCTATTAGTTCAATCTTTCACATGATTTCCTCTTTGCTGGTTTAAACAGGCAGACCTCCTCCTCGTGGGGCAAGATTGGCCCCTGAGTGCCCCCCTCAGCCCAAAGGGCCTCTGGAGCGTGTTTACCAGGAGATAGCCATCCTCAAGAAGCTTGATCACCCTAATGTGGTTAAGCTTGTGGAGGTGGGTGCTTCTATTCTCAGTATGCAGTATTCTCACAGACTTAAGTCAGCGTGAAGTGTGTAATTTATGCCCCACTAATGGAAGTGGAATTTAAAAAAGAATTACTGTTTTCGAACAGGTTTCCCAAAATGCTTCCACCGTCGGACAAATAGAAAATCCACCTATACATTTATTAAACTGGGATGGGGAAAGTATTTTAACCATGAATGAATGTGAAACAGTGAGGGATAGATATACAGTTTGTTATACACTGCAAAAATACATTTTGCTTTGTTTCTAGTAAAATGTTTAAACCTTTCTGAAAACAAGATAAGTAAAATAAGACAATTTTAAGCATAAATCTAACAATATGTAGTGAGGGTAATGCAAAAAAAAAAGATAATATCAAGAAGAAACAAACTGTTTTTTAAAAAATATTTTACTGGAAAATTAATTAATTTGCAATGTACTGATATATACAGGGCAGCTGTTATTTAGTCAATAAAACACTGAAAGTAAGCCTTTCCATGAATTTCCATTGGACAAAAAAGTCATGAAAACTGGGTTGTCATAATTAGACGTTAAAAGTTAATGCAGTCCATCATATCAAATGAACTGAATTTGTTTCCTCAAAGCCTTGTTTGTATTTGCATAAAATTAGATCTAAGTTTTATGATGACTGGTTTCGTTCTCTTTCTAAACAGCTTTGGGTTGTTTTTTTGTAGGTGCTGGATGATCCAAGTGAAGACCATCTGTACATGGGTAAGTCTGGCCAGATACTCATCCTCTTGGCAGATGCTACACACTTGCACATGCACAATTTATTCTACTTTTCGGTGCTTAATGTATGTGAAGCCAGAGAATGTAATGCACAACACCTTAACTCTTCTTCCTCTGTGCTTTCACAGTATTCGAGCTTGTCAAACGAGGGTGAGTAAGCACGTTATTTCTGATTGTAGCGCCGGCCCCTGCTGTGCTAGTGTCACTCTGCTACAGAAACTGTGTCTCATTCCCCATGTGTTTGCAGAGCAGTGATGGAGGTTCCTGCTGATAAGCCCCTGGATGAGGACCAGACACGCTTCTACTTCCAGGACTTGCTGAGAGGAATCGAATATTGTGAGTGCGGGAATGTAGCTAAAGCTTTGCGATGTCATCAGTACTCATGATTGGTTCTATTACATCCAGCTAAAAGGGCACGATACCTTGCATTTGGCTAGGCTCTGATAAGTGTTATGGAGCCACACTTTTAGACTTAGACTATTAGTCTTTTCCACAAAGTTTATTCTGGCCAAGAACAACCCACTTAGCAGTGTTATTTTAGTATTATTTACACTCACCTAAAGGATTATTAGGAACACCATACTAATACTGTGTTTGACCCCCTTTCGCCTTCAGAACTGCCTTAATTCTACATGGCATTGATTCAACAAGGTGCTGAAAGCATTCTTTAGAAATGTTGGCCCATATTGATAGGATAGCATCTTGCAGTTGATGGAGATTTGTGGGATGCACATCCAGGGCACGAAGCTCCCATTCCACCACATCCCAAAGATGCTCTATTGGGTTGAGATCTGGTGACTGTGGGGGCCATTTTAGTACAGTGAACTCATTGTCATGTTCAAGATACCAATTTGAAATGATTCGAGCTTTGTGACATGGTGCATTATCCTGCTGGAAGTAGCCATCAGAGAATGGGTACATGGTGGCCATAAAGGGATGGACATGGTCAGAAACAATGCTCAGGTAGGCCGTGGCATTTAAACGATGCCCAATTGACACTAAGGGGCTTAAAGTGTGCCAAGAAAACATCCCCCACACCATTACACCACCTCCACCAGCCTGCACAGTGGTAACAAGGCATGATGGATCTAGGGCTGGTCCGAATACCATTTTTTGAGCTTCGAAGCTTCGGTAGTAATGAACATCGAATATTCGAAGCTTCGGAATCTCTATAGCCTATGTCTGTCTGTCCGTTTGCATTTTGATTATTTCGAGAACCGTTCATTCAAACGACTTCACAAGGGAGTGCAGTGTCGTATTTGGTGCAATATAGATAGACAGGCGAGACACTACACGTTCAGAATGAATACACTTTTAATAAACTACAGAACAGCGCGAGTAGGAAGCGGCGCGCCTCACGCGAGCAGAGCTTATATGCTCCGAGAACGGACACTGCACTAGTGATATAAAACACACACACACACATACACACACACACACACACACACACAGACACACACACAAATATTGCTTAAGTTAAGTCTGTTAACTTAAGCAATATTTTTAATAAGGTAGTCTAATATTTTTCTCACAAAAAAATAACTGACAAAGTAGGGTAGATTTAAATAAAGAAGCGGCGCGCCTCACGCGAGCAGGGCTTATATGCTCCGATAATGGACACACTAGTGATGTAAAACACACACACACAGGTCTTTTAACTTAAGCAATATTTTTAATAAGGTGTAGTCTTATAATATTTTTCTCACTGTAGGGTGAGAATTGGTGAGAACAAAGTAGGGTAGATTTAAATAAATAAAAACGAAATTTAAAAAAATAAAAATGAAATATAAATAAAAAAAATAAAAACGAAATTTAAGTAAATAAAATGAAATTTAAGTAAATAAAAACGAAATTTAAATACAGAAAAAAAAATTGTGACACGACGTCCCAGTAAAATCTCAAAGTCTCCTATATTTCGCAGTAGATTATTTTAGATTGATAATAACGGGTAAAAAGGATAATACATTTTGTTTCTATTTTTCTATTTTCCACAATGTCAAAGCAACGCAGCTTAACCCAAAATACAAGCTCAGGCATGCACTTCTGTCCATACAAACTCCGCTGTTCTGCGCTCTAGCCAGAATACTCCCCTTGCAGGAACACTTTTAGTAGTCCAAGAAGAAGCAAATGTATTTATTAAGTAGCTATAAGGAACTTATATGTTAAGTATTATATCTCACCAGATTTTATAGTGTAAAACATATTTAAGCGCTAATGAGAACCATTTCGAGGGGGATGCCAGGTGTGCAAAAAAAAAAAAAAAAAAATACGAATATTCGAATGTCACATTTTCAAATCGAATACCAACCCACCTAACGAATATTCGAATATTCGGGTCCAGCCCTAGATGGATCCATATTCTCATTCTGTTTACGCCAAATTCTGACTCTACCATCTGAATGTCTCAACAGAAATCGAGACTCATCAGACCAGGCAACATTTTTCCGGTCTTCAACTGTCCAATTTATCTGAGCTCTTGCAAAATTGTAGCCTCTTTTTCCTATTTGTATTGGAGATGAGTGGTACCCGGTGGGGTCTTCTGCTGTTGTAGCTCATCCGCCTCAAGGTTGTGCGTGTTGTGGCTTCACAAATGCTTTGCTGCATACCTCGGTTGTAACGAGTGGTTATTTCTGTCAAAGTTGCTCTTCTATCAGCTTGAATCAGTCGGCCAATTCTCCTCTGACCTCTAGCATCAACAAGGCATTTTCGCCAACAGGACTGCCGCATACTGGATGTTTTTCCCTTTTCACACCATTCTTTGTAAACCATAGAAATGGTTGTGCGTGAAAATCCCAGTAACTGAGCAGATTGTGAAATACTCAGACCGGCCCGTCTGGCACCAACAACCATGCCACGCTCAAAATTGCTTAAATCAGCTTTCTTTCCCATTCTGACATTCAGTTTGGAGTTCAGGAGATTGTCTTGACCAGGACCACAACCCTAAATGCATTGAAGCAACTGCCATGTGATTGGTTGATTAGATAATTGCATTAATGAGAAATTGAACAGGTGTTCCTATAATCCTTTAGGTGAGTGTGTATATAGTATTTAATAATAGTATATTTTTGTTTTTTGTATGTTTAAGTTTGTCATTTTGTCATGTGGTTTTGACATTTTTATGTTTTTTTTTTTTAAATATTGTTAGCTTCCTTTTTTATATACTATTATAGTATGTATTAATATTTTGACAGGCTATATATATTCAGTATATATTCAGGTTTTTATTTTTATTTTATGTTTAGGTTTTAGTCACTTTGTCGTGCTTTTGTCATTCTTATCGTCTACATATTGTAATTTTGTTTATACTATTACAGCATTTATTAAGTTTTGTCTTAAAATTTACACTTTCTTTTATATCCTCATTTTTTCACGTTTTAATAATTTCGTCATGCGCTTTTGTCATTTTTACTATATTTTCAGTATTTATATATTTAAAAATATATATATTTTATTCTTTAATTTTAATACTTAATCTTATTATATTTCAGTTAGTTTCTAATGCAAGGTTATCAAAACAAGTTGTTTAATGTAAAATTAAGCAATATTTATATTTTATTTCAGCTTTTTAATAGTTTTAGTTAACGACAACAGCACTGCCACTTATACAGGAAGAAGCCATCTGACTGACATTTAAAGTAAATCTGTGTACCAATAGCATAAAAAAACAATCAGATTAGAGCTTTTAGTTTTCATCTGCAATATGCATCAAACAGTGAAACTAGATACAGTTCTTGTTGCTAGTCATCAGAATGCTTTAAATAACAATCAAAAGTGATGTCAACTACTCATCCTCAACAGTACATTATCAGAAAATCATCCATCGGGACATCAAGCCTTCCAACCTGCTGGTGGGAGAAGATGGTCACGTTAAGATTGCCGACTTTGGGGTCAGTAACCAGTTTGAGGGAACAGACGCCCTGCTGACCAGCACAGTGGGAACGCCAGCATTTCTTGCCCCAGAGACCCTTTCAGAGACCCGCAAGAACTTCTCTGGAAAGGTTAAAAGCTCTTTTCTCTAAGCTAGTTGCTAATAACCTGTCAGTATTGCTGTCCATTTTGATTTGATCAGGTTAACATCATGTTTTTTATAGGCTCTGGATGTGTGGGCTATGGGAGTCACCTTGTACTGTTTCATCTTTGGAGTGGTACGCCCTGTTTTGACCTTCGTATTTCTCATGAAATATGTGGTGTTATGTGTAAAGTGTGTAAAATGGATGTTGCCTTTGACTTTACTTTCTCTCTCCACAGTGTCCTTTTATGGATGAGCGTATTTTGAGCCTCCATCAGAAGATCAAGGCCCAACCGGTGGAGCTTCCCGAGAAGTGAGTATTTCTCTTGAGCCCGAAAGACCTTCCCTGTTTGTTTTGACATTGATAGCATTTTTGTACCACTTTACAGCGCGGACATATCAGATGACTTAAAGGACCTTCTTTTTAAAATGTTGGACAAGAATCCCGAAACCAGAATTACTGTCCCACAAATCAAGGTCAGTATGACTCTTTTCTTCACCAAGGACGTCTCCTTCGAGTCCATCATAGGTGAAATGCGTAATTTCAGAACCACTAACGACACCAATAATGTTTCCTGAAAGCTAGTCCTCATCTGTGATTGGTCAGAAAAACAAGCAGTTTTGCCCCAGAATCGCTCTATTGGTTGATGTTTTGTTTTTCCAGTTATACACATACACACAACCGTTCAAAAGTTTGAAAGAAGTCTCTTATTCTTGGTCTCTTATTTCACAATATAACTGCAATATTTCACAATATTATAATATTTCAGTTATATTTATATTTGCAGTTATATATACATTATATATATGTAATGAAATTGATTCCTTTGATGGCAAAGCTGAATTTTACTCCGGTCTTCAGTGTCACATGATCCTTAAGATATCATTCTAATATGGTGATTTGGTGCTCAAGAAATATTTCTTATTTTGATCAATATTGAATACATTTGTACTGCTTAATGTTTAATAAGTCTTAAAGGGATAGTTCACCCCGAAAATTAAAAGTCTGTGTCATCATTTACTCACTCTCAAGTTGTCCCAAACCTGAATGAGTTTCTTTGTTCTGTTGAATGCAAAAGAAGATATTTTGAAGAATATGGTAACCAGACAGTTGACAGTAGCCATTGACTTCCACGGGTCCAATCAACTGTCTGGTTACCATTTTCTTCAAAATATCTTCTTTTGTGTTCAACAGAACATTTGGAACAACTCTCACTGACCCCAAACTTTTGTTTTGTACACGATAGTGTAGTTTTTCTTATAATGTTATATTTAGCCTCCATACTTCAATTGAACCAAAAATAGAACTCTTTCTTATTCTTAAAAGAGGATTTCAAAGCACTTCCTGTGTGAATATAGGACACTCCAGCCACCTAGACACAGCCTCGAGTTAATTAATGATATCAACGCTGGAATTTTTGTTCCGTTGTTGTTGTAGGTGCACCCATGGGTGACGCGGCACGGCGCTGAGCCCCTCCCCCCTGAGGACGACAACTGCTGCAGTCTAATAGAAGTGACAGAGGAGGAAGTGGAAAACTCTGTCAAGCACATCCCCAGCCTGGCCACCGTGGTGAGATCTCAAACCCCTGGTGGCCTATTTACACAACCTTAATTCTGTTTTATGAATACGCATAATGGATTCAGTGCTAATAACCACATCAAATGAATAAACAGATTAATGACCCAATGCCTGGTTTTGAAACTTACTGCATGTTCTCTGCTACAGATCTTGGTTAGGACTATGTTGCGCAAGCGTTCTTTTGGAAACCCCTTTGATTGGGGCCGCAGGGAAGACAGGAGTCCCACCGCTCCAGGACACATGCTATCGTAAGTCTTCCTCAGTTGGGATGAGCTATAACTGGAACAGACGTCCTGAACATAGACTTGGACTTCTTCAGTGGTTTCAGTGATCATTGAAAATCTGGAATGGTTTTTATAGCTGGTTTGACAGTAATTTAATTGGACCTACTAATATAGACGTACTATATAAAATGCTATGTCACTACACTAGGTTCCAATGTAATACTATAATGATGTATTTTCCGGTTAAATAATGTTTAATGTTTATGCACAGAATTTCCACAGAAAATAATTTTGACTACTTTCTCAATTCCTTAAATACAAATGAAAAAGTTGTTTACAGCAATGCACCAAAAGCCTGGTTGGCAAGCTATGCTTTAATATATTTATTCAGCAAAGATGCATTAAGTTTATCAAAAGTGACAGCAAAGACATTTATAATTTTACAAAATATTTCTATTTCAAATAAAACGTTCTATTCATATAAAGTTTTTCCACAAAATATGAAGCAGCACAACTGTTTTCAACATTGATGAAAATGCTAAGAAATGATTTCTGAAGGATCATGTGATTTCTGGAGTAATAGCTGCTGAAAATTCAGCTTTGCGTCACAGGAATTAATTACATATCAAAATAAAAAAACGGTTATTTTCTCTTAGTTGATAAATGAACGGCTTTTAAATCATATATCACATTTTGAAACCAAAGCTACATGTTAACATTAAATGTTTTTAATGTACTTTCCGTTATCTATCTGATTAACCTGCTAAGCTAAAATGCTTCATGCAAGATGCTACAGGCTCTGTCCCAAATGGCTCATTTGATGTGGACTTGTGGCCTTCACTTGTGTGCATCCATTAAATCCACAACACCATAAGATGCATTCAAAATCGTATACTGTTTTTTTTTTAAAGTAGGCCTACGTTCTATATAGTATGAATGTTTGTAGTATGAATGGAATCCGGACGTACTACATTCACCATGTTGACTCTGTCATGTGAGCTACAGCGTTAGTTGCGTCACGTCACTGCCACTCAAAATCCTCTCCCTTGCCTCATGGGATAGTAAAGTGCCCATCGGATGCGCATGCCAGATTCTCACCAAAAGTTGTAGGTCATCCGGTTACTTTTTACCTAATGTTTTATGAATACTGAAATTTCGATATACTACTTTTTTCACCTACTATATAGTAGGGAAGTATGCATTTTCTGACACATAGCTCCCATATGTTATTTTTGACTCATGAGCGCCCCCTTTGCAGCTATGCACACTGTTGCAATGATATTCTGGGTTGATTACTACCTAGCACAGTAATATTAGCGTATAATATTAGCTTTGCTAAGCTCGTCGTTACTTTACTTTTTAAAACCATAGAGACGAGTATAAATTATTTTCTGTGGTAATCAATAGCATGTTTGAGTAATATTTAGCATGAAACATTCTTTTAAGGCTTTTGTTTAGTCATGGTTTCAGGAATATTTGATAGATAAGCTCCGATTTAAGAATTCTCACATATCCGCATCTCTCCTGCCGTCTAGAAAAGGGAGAGCAGGGAGTTTGAAATACTGCCGCAATCTCTGTACCCCCAGGTAAAGCTCCACTAGCCTGTTAGCGCTCCACCTATGTCCTGTTCACTCTCCTCCACCTGTATTATATGTAGGAGATAATGGTCATGCCCATATTGAATGGTCTGCACTTAAAATGAATGATGTGGTGTTTTTTAGCATGCTTTTAAGATCAAAACAATTCTCATTCAGATGGCTTAATAAATAACCACTACTCCGCTTGTGTTTTCCTACTTAATAAACAGCATTTTATGCATGTAATATCTAAAATATTCATGATATTCCCTTCTAAAAACCTCTTGTATGTATTTAACTGTACAAGCTATGTTCAATAATAGTACATCAAGCATTTATATTTTGCACGTAATGTTTTAACAGATAAATATAAGTTCATGGGCAGTTCAGGATGATGTTTTCCAGGTCCTTCTAAATATCTGCATGCCCCTCATGCATAATATCAGTAACGAAAAGAAAAGAGCATCCTGATTTGCCACCCAGCCATGGTCATTTTTTACAAGGACTTTGATTGGTTTGTCGGACTGGGTGCATTTGCATGTGGCACTGCATTCCCAGCCTCCCCGGTACAACCCCTCGCAAAAACATGGCAGTCAGTCACTCATGTGCTGCCTCCTGACCCGAGCATATGACTGATGCGATGCCATGTACTTCCCCTCGCGCTGACTTAATTTACCCACTGCCTAACAGTTCTAGTCGCACTTAAAGGGTTAGTTCACCCAAAAATGAAAATTAAGTCATTAATTACTCACCCCCATGCTGTACCAACCCCGTAAGACCTTCGTTCGTCTTCGGAACACAAATGAAGATATTTTTGATTAAATGTGACAGCTGGATCACTCCTCCATAGGCTCCCTAAGGGAATGAAACTTGACGGCCCAGAAAGTCATTAAAGAAAATGTTTAAATATTCCATGTCGCAACAGTGGCTCAACTATAAGTTTATCAAGCGACGAGAATACTTTTTTTGCGGAAATAAAACAAAAATAACGACTTTATTCGACTATTCCTTTTCTTCCTTGTAGACCTGAAACGAGACTTCAAGAGATTTCCACGACGCATGCGCGAGAATTGCGATCTCCTTCAACTACTTCAGTTAAGTTCTCACGCGTGCGTCGTGGAAATCTCTTGAATCTCATTCCCTTAGGCAGCCTATGGAGGAGTGATCCACCTCTCAGATTTAATCATAAATATCTTAATTTGTGTTCCGAAGACGAACGAAGGTCTTACGGGGTTGGTACAGCATGGGGGTGAGTACTTAATGACTTAATTTTCATTTTTGGGTGAACTAACCCTTTAACAACAGTCTGCATTGCCGCAGACAGGTTGATGCGCCTGGAATGTGCGACTGTTTTAAACCTCCACATTTGTCTGTTTCCTAGGAAACAAGAGAGTGAGGAAGGCGTGCGGAGCATGGACCTGCCCTTCGTGGGCGAGGATGAAGTTCTTTCCTGATAACTGTGGGCGTCTTACTCAAGGGAAATGCATCAAGATGGGGCTGTTGTGGCTTCCGGAAGGCCAGGATATGGACCTGGGGCTGGGGCATTGTTGTTGTGGAGGGTGCCCACCCGTTCATGCATGCATTTGTACAGTCCACAGCAGCATGCACCGTATCTGTCCGCCCAGGTCTCTGCCGTCTCTCAGGACCCGTTTTCTGTGTGCGCGTGTTTCTACTCTCCTCTCCGGAACGGAGACTCTGCTCTACTCCTCTACTGTAGCTAGGGGGCGCCACTGAAGGCTAAACGGATGATCATCTTTAAGAATTATTTTTAGAAGAAATGTACAATTTCTTAGGTTTGTCCATCAGTCAGTAATTAGAGAGACAGTAATTAGATCTGACGTAATCATTCAAAATTAATTTAATTTTGAAAATCTAAAAAAAAAAAAAAAAAAACAGGTTTGACAAAATTAAGAATAAATAATATACTGTATGTATATTAATTTTAGTGAAATAAATGAATAAATGGCCTTTAATAATAAAAAATCCCCAAATTTGCACACAATGTTCACTAATACGTCTTTAGAAGAAATGTATGATTTTTTAGGTTGGTCCATCAATAGCTCGGAGTTTCATCAGATATTAATTTCAACTTGAAAATCTTCTAAAAAAAAATCAGGTTTGTTTGATCAAAGATCAAATTTGAAAATAATAATAAAAAACAAATAAATAAATAAAAAAAAAGTACAATTTTTAAAAGTTTTAAATGAGTTTTTAATAATTCAAATTTGCAGCCAGGAAATGTGTATAAATATAGTAAGGAGACACTTCAGGTGCGATTTAAAGAAAATACAGATATGTTTGTATGTGTGTGTTTGTTTATATATCAAATCACACCGCTTTGTGTTTGTATTATAATGTCTGCGCTGTAGACAGTGAACAGGACCATACCTGGACTTTTTTTTTAATACAACAAAGTCCAAATCCAAGAGATCAGAGTATTATGCATAGCATGTTTTTGAATAGTAGTTTAATTATTTAGGGCGCAAATAACATCTAGATAGTGCCACTATAGGCATCGTGACCATTCTTCTCCTTGTGTGTACAGTATCGTGACCCTTTTAATCATGAAGGTAACAGTATCTTTCGCTTCCTTTTCCTGTGTAGAATTACCAAAATGCCATATAGTAGTGCATTCCCGACTTCGTCGTGATCAGAGTGAATTAGTCATTTCTATACTCTAACGTTCTTGAGGAAATACAATAACTTTGTGCAATCTATGCATGACTTTTCACTTAAAGGAATCAATGTTTGTCAGTCTGGTTTGACACAACTGTATGCCTTACATTTTCATACTCATAACTGTAGCATAGGTCATCAGTACATGTGCAGAGTTTTTTTGTTTTTTTTTGTTGGTACAATAGAATTGTAGAATTGGGAAGTAGAATTTTAGATAAGTGTAGAAATATAGTAACTTGCTTAAGCTCAGTTTTAAAGTTAGCAAAAGTAGTCCAAAGCCCTGTTGAGATTTTCTCAATGTGCACTATGGTCATGTATCTCCTGTGTTGATTATTTTTCTATGATCGTTTTAGCTGTAGTTTCAAAATGTCTGAGTGATGGTGCTTTTCCACCACTGAAATTTACAACATAGTTCATGCTTCCATGTATCAGGGGAGTCTTTTCTGCACAAGTAGGTTGAATGTATGTTGTTGGTTTACCTTAACTAAAGTAAACTCTATACCTTTTTTTTTTCGTTAACTTTTTTCCCCCTGCATGTTAAACTTTGCTGTGTTTTAAAGTACTTGTTTTGTGTGTGTGTGGGGGGGGGGGTTCTCATTCTTTTAGAGATTTATTTTTGTGTAGGTACTATTACTATGCATAAGAAATCTCACATTGTGGTGCAGTTCTAGACAGAGTCAGTCGGTTGGTCCTTTGTGTTTGTTCTATTGGATGTTGATTATTGAAAATTGAAGGAAACTTGTAATATTCACTCAAATATGCATGTGCACTGACAAACCCAAGCTGGTTATACAATACCGCACTATATGTAAGTGGAGATTTTAATGATTTGCTTAACAGATTTTGATTACCTTTTAAAGGTGCTTTATGGACATATTTTGTCATAAAAATGCCATACGTTTTGAGATTTAGGAAACGTTCTAAGTTCCAATACTTGTTTCTCCGAAAAAACACTTTATTCTACTTTGAAATGTGCATTCCGTGTTGGAATGCCTGTTTTTGTTTTGGTCTGTGTGACCCCGCCTACTTCCAATTCACCCAATAGTATTTAGGTTGCCAGTTGACGGAAAACACAGCGTATTGCAGCCATGGAAGCCGGCAAACGAACAGGGTCAGAGATTGCAGATTCTACTCGACCTAAAAAAAAACATTGGAAATAAAACATTGCAAACGTATACATTAGCTGGGCAACTTACAGTTCCATTTTCAACTGCATTCGTGTCTGTTGCATGTCCTCAATCTGGCAACCTTTGAGTGTTGAGTCTGAGGAGGATGGGGCGGGGGGAACAACTCTCCAGTATTTTGAATTTGGACTGTAGTACCCATCCTCTCCCTATGGAGGATCCCTTCCCCACTCAACAGATAAAGCGTTGTGAATTCCGGCTCGCGTACCCCAAAGTGATAAAATAAAACAAAATTCTGTATCAAAATTTATAGGCAAGAAAAGTAGTTTGTTTAGGCTGGGTTGTATGAATTACAAACCTGCGCACATATTTTAAAAGCACATAACTATAGAATCAATTCTGAATGAGCATGTGAACGCCGTCGGCGTTAATCAGAGGTTCGCGTTTAAAGTCTGATCATTTCAATGGAGGTGAATCAATCAAAGTTAACTTTAGCTGGAAGTAACATTATTCAAGAACCGCTATAACACCAAAACAATCTGCTACCTTAAATTATATGTTTATCTTTGTAAACCTGCTTTGAAACACTCCATTGTTAAAAGCGCTATATAAATGAAGATGACTTGACTTGACTTCAACCACTGGCTGTCAATATTACATACTGCACCTTTAAATAATATATTCAGGACTATAGAAGCACCGTTCCCCGAGGAAATATTTATATAGAAAATCTAAATATATATATATATATATAGAGAGAGAGAGATTTATCTTTGCACATTAGAATGTTATCATAATTCAAATGATGCATGTTTATTGAAAACTTTAAATGAAGGCCTCTGTAACCATGTTTTCTTCCGTATGATCAAAACTAGGAGCAAATTTAACCAGCTGAAATCAAAGACAGCATCTTTAAGTTTCCAATGTATAGCCATTTTCTCAGATACTGACCATGTGAACGGTACTTTGAATTGATTGATTGTAGAGGTGTATATTGAAGAGAACGCTGTACTGTATATTTCTAACCTCTCAATATAATTCCTCACTGTATCTGCCCAGTATTTCTTGAAGGGCTAGGGTAAATGTTTGCATATCACAAAAGAGATTGCGTTTTGAGCACTGTTGAGAGGGCTGTTTACATGTTACAAAAATGCATGCCGTCACATTCACGCAGTTTCCTTTCGAAGCATGTTTGAGCTCTTTACAGCATCCTCTGATCTCAATAGTGATAATTCTATATATTGTATCCGGTTGATTATTTGAATAAATTGAAGTTGCCTTTAGTTTTGCTTTTTTTTGCTTTTTCATAATTTTTTTTCTTTTTGCTCATTATATGGTAATAGTGTAGATTTAAAGGAATACCGTAGTTCACATAGAAATAATTATTCTGTCAGCTCATTACCTACATTCCACAGTAGGCAGAATGCCATGTTTGGCACAGCATGAGAGTAAGGAAATGATGACAGAATTTTGATCTCTCAAATTCAAAATTGCTTTATTGGCATGACTGTAAATAATACAATATTGCCAAAGCGTGGAATACTTATAATAATAATTAAAACATCAAAATAATAGGATAATAACTTAACTTAAATTTAAATAGTGTATCAAATTAGAACGTGTGCACATTTGATACCACCGTGTTTTAACATATACACACACACACACACATTACTGAGGGTCACTGGTGGACAGTGGGGAAGTGCATTGAGGTCAGACACAATACACACACAAAACACATTGGGAACAATTATTTGCCCCCTTTTATGAAATACTTTTTTTGCAACCTCCTTTTTCCAAGATAACAGCTCTGATAACAGAAGGGTGCAAATAATTGTTCACAATGTGTTTTGGAGAAAAACATTTATTTCATAATGTGATTCCCCAACTTTCAATTCTTTTACTTCAATAAATTGTTTTTTATTTTTTTACAGCCATCTTTGATCCTATTTTTACCAAAGAGGCAAATAATTCTGACCAGAACTGTATATAAAAATCTCTCTCTCTCTCTCTCTCTCTCTCTCTCTCTCTCTCTCTCTCTCTCTCTCTCTCTCTCTCTCTCTCTCTCTCTCTCTCTCTCTCTCTCTCTCTCTCTCTCTCTCTCTCTCGCTCTCTCGCTCTCTCGCTCTCTCGCTCTCTCGCTCTCTCGCTCTCTCGCTCTCTCGCTCTCTCGCTCTCTCTCTCTCTCGTCAGCTGTACCTTTAGGGAAATAAATATTGCTTAAAATTCCATTTATACATCACTAGAGGGCGTCAGAGGGACAGTGGTCTCGTGAAAGATTGTTCATTCTGCAAACAAAAATGACAATCAGTAGCCTACAATCAGTAGTAATAAATAAATAAATAAATAAATAAATAAAACATCTATCGCGTGTTGAAAGCGCCACAGATTTGCAGTCTGAGAAGTGTATGCGCAGATAAGTGGAGCCTTTGATCAGCATGAAGGCTTCAGCTCGCAGGTTCCTATGGCAACTGATCAAACGTTTATTGACTTGAGCTGTGCGCGCGTTCTGTGCTTGTGAACAGCCAAAGCGCGCGGATCAGCGTGAATGCGCACTGAGCTGCGCGCCTGGTCTGGAGGAGGAAGTCTTCATAACACTGTGGATTCCGTGGATTCACGCTTTGATGTACCATCAACATCTAACGAACGTTTTCGCTGGAAGGTGCCAGAAAGATTTTTGAGAGAGGCAGGTGTTTTTGTAAGTGGGTATTTTCCTTTCTTGTAATTCAATTAGAAATTCTATTGCAGGATACCGTTTAGTTCATATTTAGATAACTATGTGTTTGTTTGTTTGTTTTATTTGTTTGTTTACTGAATATTAGTAACCATTTAGATATTTTTATGTAGAACTTTTTAATATATTTATACAAAATTGCACTGTTATTCCATTTAGTTATGAGAAGCATAATAAAATATATTATTTACATAATTATAATATAACCTATTAAAAATATCTAAATAATATAATATAAAATATAGTAAAATTGAAAAAAACATATTAATTTCATTTTAGGGTTTCTGTTTCAATTTAAAACTTTTTGCTCGAACGATGGTCTGGAATAAATCAGTGTCCAAATGTACAATCAAATGATTTTTTATCTAGCAAGTTTATTTTAAGAACAGTTATCTAACACTGTTACTTTATCTTTTATAAGCGTAGACAAGATCTAGCTTTGCAAAAAAAAATAAAAAAATTTGGGAGAGAAGAAATAAACACTGCCTAGTCATTCAACACTTCATCTTACATAGAATGTGTTGTATTCTTTGAGACTGTAATGCACATTTAGGTATCATTTGCTCTTGCTCATACTTGTGTGGTCTATCCTAGAGGCAGTCACGGGAAGCTGACCATCACCATCTCCCCATGATGCATATGAACAGCTTATTGAACCGATGGAGTGAGTATTAATAGTTTTACGTGTTCTCTTTTTTGTAAGAAAAGACCATGCAGAACATATTTTGGCTAACTTTATGTGCAGGCTATATGTCGATGTCTCCGATATTTTGTTTGGACTGAGATGTATATGAACCTTCTATTAGCCTGGGTTAAAATTAGTTGAAAGTTAGATCAGAAGATTGTATTGTATTGTATTGCAGCGGAAAATGACGGGTTGGTTTACCCGTCTGCCCAGCTGTTACCAAATGACGTCTGAAATTTACTGCAGTTGGCAAACATTCAATTATAAATGCTGATGAATACACATATACTGTCACATGCTGATAGATGATGTGTTTTATGTTACTGGCTGTTCAAATCATGTGCGTGTGACTTTAAAAATGATTGACTAAAAATATTCTTTCTCTCTAATGTATTGCTTATATATCTATCAAGAGGATTTATATTATATTGTGTGACATCTGTAACATTGTGTAGGTGTGAAGGTTTGTTGAGAGGTTAGAGAGTTCGAATGGAAATTGTAAGTGATAACAGAGACCGCAGGGTGTCTACCAGCTCTGTCAGTTTAGCAGAAACTGAAAAATTGCAGGATCAAAACAAAACCTTTTATGAGGTTTACACTAAAATCAGTTGAAAAAAATTTACTGGTTTTGATTAGCTCTGCTATCAGTTGCTTTACACGAAACAAAACAATAAATGATTTCCCCATAGACTTCTATTGTAAGGGCTGTCAGGGCATTTTTTTGTTTCTTGTTTACAAACTGAGAGACAAATCGAAATTAGTTTCTGTGCTCTCAAGCCGCTGAACAGGCACTGAATGGCCCTATGCTTTTAAACAAAGTTCAAGTCAAGATGTCTATTTATACTCTGGGTCGAGCTACCAAACAGTCCCCTGATATTACATTTCTTATGGTTTTTGAAAGAAGTCTCTTATGCTCACTAAGTATGCATTTATTTAAACTGCAAAAAAACACAGTAATACAGTAATTGTGAATATTGTTACATTTTTAAAAGAACTGTTTAATGTCCATTCTTCAGGGTCACAAGATGTCTATTTATTTATACATGCAGTCAGTTTGTTTAAATTTCATATAGTTGCTTATGGGTTTTGCTAAACTATAGAAACATCTCATACCTGAGGTCAATTACCTTTTTGACAGTTCTGTGATGTCACACAAGAATGGAATAAAGCCAGTAATGAATGATTTGGACAGCATGGCCATCAGTTAGTTCAACATGAAAGTTGTTGGAATCACTGTTGACTTTTGCATTTGTAGTGGAAGGTCTCAATAGAAGGTTAAGGTCATCTATGCAGTGCAGGCTAAACAAAGAGAACAAGATTCATTATGACTGAGTGAGCCTGCTAATGATCTCAGGCTGCAGCTGTAATCTCTCTTTTTCTTGATGTAATTAGAATAAATATCCTTTGTGGAAAATCAGATGACCCTTTCCCTCACGTTTTGTAAATTACCGGTTGGAGCCGATAAGTGTTAAAGAGTTGATTGGAGCTGGTAGATCCATCCGTACACGTGCAAATGGAGATCAACCCTTGTACAACGGAAGAGTCTCGTTTTCATATGTGTGGGTGACTTTGATGGATAGCCTAAGCTTTTCTAGTCGTATCAGTTATTTAGGCCACACTGTGATTTGGCCTTTCTGAATTTGGTTTATGTAGTTCTCTATGGTTTTTCTTCAAGGCTTCATTTGATGTGTCTGTCCTCTTGATAGTCTGGTAAGACCAGCAGATATGTGCTTTTTTTCTCATGTCAGGTGCTTCAGAATCTTCACAAAGTGTGAAATTTCACAGAATGGTGTCTTGGTATGAACCGCACCCTCTCTCTCTCTGTGTGTGTGTGTGTGTGTGTGTGGTTCAACCCTGCGTTATGGGGACGAAATGTCAAAGATTGCAATATCCAAAATCCTCGTCCTAGTGGGGATATTTTTAGGTCCCCAACAGGAAAACAGCTTATAAATCATAGTAAGAGAATAAAATGTTCGACCTGAAGGTCTTTCTCAGGCAAACAAGTACACAGCAGCTCAGCAAGATACAATTTATATAAACGTGATCCATCACAACTGATCTTCGACTCATTAACCCAATCTAATAAAAAATAAAAAACACAAATACCAGAAAAATCCAAAATAGTCACCAACATATAAAAATAAGTTAAAAAGAAAAAAAAACCCCACACAATTTAAAATGACTCTTTTCTATTTTAAGGTATTTTAAAATGTAATTTATTCCTCTGATGGTAAAGCTGAATTTTAAGCTCCCATTACTCCAGTCTTTAGTGTCACATGATCCAATGTTTTTTCTGGATTCTTTGATGATTATGAAGTTCAAAGAACTGCATTTATTTGAAATAGATTTTTATTTGTCCAAATGTGAAAGTTTTTACTGTCACTTTGAATCAATTTAATGCATACTGAAGTATTTTCTATTTCTTTTAAACAAATCTTTTCTTTCTGGTTATAGTGTACATGGCCTTATATCACTGTGAGTACACCAATTTTGTACTGTCCTTTCACTCTGGTTGTGCTATTTTTTAACATTTCCAAGCCACTCCAAAAAGACCTTTTCGGTATTTGGTTTGGCTCGGCCAGTCATAGTGAAGTAATAAGGGAAAAGTGGGATTGAAACAATTTATCCTAAATACCAAAAGAAGAAGTAACTATGAATACAGTTTATATATAACTTTCGCTATTCCTCACTGTTAGACTGCACAAAAGCTCTGCATAATGTTAGGAAAGAATTTTTTTTTTTCAACAATGTTCCTGATCACGTCCAAGTCCAACAGTTGCGTCACATTTCAGTGTGGATTGTTGTGTGAACCTGTCAGAATGTAATGCAGGGCTTGCAAGGGAGTTTGTTTTGGAAATGCATGAAGCAGTGCCAACTATATAATTCATTTGAATAATCATTTCCCATGCAAAGCGCTAATTTACACATAGACGTTCATAAAGGCACAGCAGCAGAAAAGAAAGCATGTTTAATTCTAATTATCAGAGAGGATAGGAAATGGTCATCGAAAACTAAATTACCACTGTTTTTAGTGCAATAAACTTTATTAGCATGCAAAAGTATGACTGGACCCCTTTAAACAGTCTAGAAAAATAAAAAAGCATGTCATTTTTGTTATGGAACAAATTGAATCAAACCGGATTATTTCTATTCATATACATATAACTACTTTGCAGTTTGGTTTGATGTCCATTAGCTGTACTGATATTTGACCTGCATTCATAGGAGTGTCTCTGTCCAGAATGTATTTGAATAGTTACTCATCACACTCATCCTGTATGTGTAAATTATGCATGTGTCGTCTGCATTACCTATGATGACTGAGACCTGCTTAACCCACGCGTGACTTCAGGGTTATTATCAGCCAAATTAAAGCACTTAGAGTAGAGATGGTTACCGATCTGAAATGACACAGATTTTCACAGCTTGTGTTTTCAGTAACCAGCTGTGAGATGACATTGCACTGAATATTCTAACATAATATGAAGCTTTGGGATAAATCTAGCCAAAGTGTAATCTTCATCGCCTCTTTGGTTTTTTTTTCTCACTCTTTCTGTCTCATTCACACACTCTCGAGCTCACGTCATAGAAAGCAGAGGGGATCTGACCCAGGGAGCTTCAGTTGCCACACAGACATAAGGAAACTTAATAGATCTCTAAAGGAGAGCGTCCAAAGAGACACACAGGAGAGTTCTCGCCTTACACTGAATTATTTATTATGTAAATGACCTGTTTTAACCCTTCAGTTGGTTTAAATGCAAAAGCCCATGTTTTTGTTTTTCTGTGTACTTTGAAGAGTTTTGATAATCACAGTGAAAACTACCTGAATGCTTTATAGGTTGTGTGCCCACCAAAGTGTTTCCATATGGTAGCATATTTTCTCAATTGTTTTCAAAGGGAGCGACGTGTATTTAAAACGCCAGCAGCATGAGGTACCGAGCATCTATTTCATGCTGAGTGCTGTGCTTTTGTTGTTGTTGCTGTGTGTTGCAGAGAGTAAAAAGTTGAAAATGTTTTGGTGGACACCAAATGCAAAAAGCGTGATTCTGATTTCGCAGATAGTTTGTTTTTGAATATAAGGCCTTGTTTCACAGACAGGGCTTAGATTAAACCAGGATTAGGCTTTAGTTCAATTAGGACATTTAAGTGGCTTTTATAAACATGCCTTGGTGTGCATTTTGAGACAAAACAATGGCACTGACATATTTTATATCAGTGCAAGTTGCTTTCAGTTAAAACAGCTCAAACATGCATTTTAGTCTGTGAAACTGGGGGTCAACACAATGTAAATACTTGCTCTGGGCCTCGTTTCGGATGAGGAGATGGCTGAACCACGTAGAAAGTTGTCGTTGTACACCCAGGATGTGATGGTTGGTCGATGTGGTATCAGTCCCGCCTCTTCTCCACTGTGATTGGGCGGCTGAGTAAAAAGTGACAGTGATGATTGCTCATCACTGTCACTTTTTACTCAGCCGCCCAATCACAGTGGAGAAGAGGCGGGACTGAGGCGGAAGAGGCGGGAGCATTGTGTTTCACTCAAAGTTGAAAATTTTTCAACTTTCGGCAACAAGAAAAAAACGCCAATGATGCAGGCATTTTGAATACGCGGCGCTCCCATTGGAAACGTTTTTTAAAAATATGCTGGCCTCAGGAAAATACACTGTTGAATAGACACAGAATAGTCTCTTTGCTGTAGACTAAATCACTGTAAACCACTTTTTTCCCAATCCCCCCCAAAAATGGCTTTGCCTCAGAATTGGACCCTTTTTCTTTCGTTCTTTCTTTCTTTTTTAAGTGGATAAAGAGGTGTTGTTTACCATTTCAGCAGGAGCTGTGTTTTTCATTTCTTCCTCTCTTTCCAAGGTACAGATCAAGCAAGTGCTTTGCGTCACACCACATCTGAATCCATTCTACACTTGTTTGTTCTTTCCATGTCTCATTTACATTAACATACCCACACACTGAAAAAGACTCCCGGGGTTGCTAAACCCCCTCAAAGACCACGTCACTCGATCCTAGGTTCACCATTGTGTGCATGTGAGAGAGGCAAGGTACGTCTGGCGAAGCAGGTTTCAATATCACGCCTAACGACAATGACATTCGAGGATGGCATTAAGAGTCAGTGCATCCGTGTGCGTGCATGTGCATGGGTTTGTGCGTGATTGTACAAGATATCAAATATCAGCCAGTTATGCAGCAATCAACCTCTCTCTCTCTCTTATCATACAGGATTTGTGAGTTTCTTATCTTATCTCTTGTTATGTCAGCTTTGATGGTTAGATGACCTGTCTATCTTTGAGTGCTTTACTTTATATAATTCTGGTAATGATCCCTTTAGATGATAACAGAAATACCAAGATTTAGAACTCAATGGATCTTATTACATCTTACCTACATATGCCATCATAAAGTATTCAGGGAAGTTTTTGGAAAAAAGCTTTTGTTTGCTCACCCATGCAACCACACACAAATGCAATGCGGAAGCATTTAATATCAACCAAGCGTGAAAAAGAAACATTTCAATCAACACCTTTTGTCAGCATGCACTCAACATACACCAGGTTTTTTCCACAAATCATCCTTACATACAGTATTGTGCTGGTACTGTAATACAGGTGTATCAGATGGAAATACCATGGTATTTTGTGAAACAGTAAAAGAAAGTTGTAGCTTATTCTTTATTGTTACTATTTTGCAAATTTAAAATAATAGTAAAGTCATCTAAGCTATAAAATAACACAAATGTAATTATGGGAAATATATAGTGACCAAGTATATCTGGGAACTATATATATTAATTAGCCTAAATTTAACACTCGCAAAGCGCCAAATGCGAGTAAAACTTGGCGTGGCGAGAATATGAAACGTTGTCACTCGTCAGTTGGCCAGTAACATTTTTATGAATTTTAACAAGGCCACATCAAAATCACAGACAAATTCACACAAAATTATATATATAAAAAAAAATAGTGAGTTCCCTATCGGTCAGTCACTACAACGTAGGTCAGACTGACCAATAGGAATCTCGCCAGAGAGCCAATTTACTTCGAGTGAATCTAAAACAAGCCAATGCACATTGGCATGCAATCATTTGCATCAGCTGCGCGTCCTCGTTAGCGCGGGTATTTAACAGCAGCTGTTATGATTGCACTTCAGCTTTTTGCTTCGGAGCCTAAACTTCGATGCCTCTGCTTAGAGTGACTTCTTTCTCAAGCAAAACTCTCTCTCTGATACGGGTGTTACGGCGCGACAGCGTGGACAGATCTCTTTCTCTCCGGCGAAGAAACCCAAAAGCTGTTTTCACAGCTGGTAAAACTGAGCACGAGAGCTGATCAGCGCACGTACGGGTGCACATTCCCGGCCGTGATCGTCTGCATCTGTCCCCCTGTGTGCCTCAGTATCAGCGAGAGCAGTTCCTAAAAGAGCTTACACAGATAGTTTGCGTCTTTTTAAAGATGACATTCTATCTGTGTGTTTCTGGATGCGGTCGTTACCTGGGATCGCGGGATGGTCACGAACGCTGTCTTGTGTGTCTGGGCTTACAACACGCACAGGCAGCGTTCGTGGATGAGTCATGTACCCATTGTGGGAAGATGACCATCTCGGAGCTGAGGTCGAGACTCTCGTTCCTGCAAAGGGGCGGAGTCCCCGTGCCGGCGCCCCGTTCCAATCCTCCTGCGAGGGTTGCTTCGGACGCTGGCACGGGTGACCTGAGGATTACAGTGAGCGCGCTTCCTTCGGGGAACCAACCCCCTAGGAACCCTCACTCCTCTCAGCCTCCGCAACCATGTGAGCTGCCACAGGAGCGCGCTGGACCATCCACGAGGTGTGTACCAACCGTTTCCTTTGGCGCTCCCGGCGATGAACAGATGTCGATCGCGGCATCGGAGGGTGGGTCAGATATCTCTGCGGACGACGTGTCGGAGCCGCTGCCTCCTTCGGGGGTGCCGGCGGTGCCCGATACGGACCCGGAGATGATGGCCATGCTTTCCCGGGCCGCCGAGAGGGTCGGACTCGTGTGGAACCCTCCACCGGGTCCCGAACCCTCGAGGCTGGACGATTGGTATCTCGGGGTGGTGCGTGCTGGTGCTCAGCATCCCACCCCAGTGCCTTTCTTCCCGGAGGTGCATGAGGAGCTCACTGGGACGTGGACAGCACCTTTTACTGCCCGAAACCGCTCCAGTAGTTCCTCCTCCCTCACCACCCTTGACGGCGGGGCAGCTAAGGGTTACACGCGCATCCCGCCGGTGGAGCGGGCCGTTGCTATGCAACTGTGCCCTAACTCCACCTGGCGCGGAGAACCGTGTCTCCCTTCCCGGGCCTGTAAGTACTCGTCGGACTTAACCGGCAAGGCTTACAAGGCCTGTGGGGAAGCTGCCTCTGCCGTGCACGCTTTGGCGTTGCTCCAGGTCCATCAGGCCAAGGCACTGAAGGAACTGGACGAGGGTGGTCACGATCCACTGGTGTTCCAAGAACTCCGGCGAGCGACGGACCTCGCGCTTCGTGCGACGAAGGCTACCGCTCGCTCAGTGGGCCGTGCGATGTCCACAATAGTGGTCCAGGAACGCCATCTCTGGCTGTGTCTGGCCGACATGCGGGAGACCGACAAGCTCCGGTTCCTCAACGCCCCCGTGTCCCAGACCGGCCTCTTCGGCGACGCGGTCGAGAACTTTGCCCAGCAGTTCTCGGCTGTACAGAAGCAGACTGAGGCCATCAAACACATCATGCCACGGCGGTCAGCTGCTGCCTCCACCCCATCGCCGGCGGCTCCTCAGTCTGCTCGTCGCCGGGGGCGTCCGCCTGCGCCCTCCCCGGCTCCCGCGCCGCAGCAGCAGCCTCCACCTAAGCGGCGCCGCGGAGCCAGTCGCAGGCAGAACGCCCCGCCCGTCCAGGGCTCCACCAAGAAGGGTGGCAAAGCCAGCACCAAGCGGCCCTAGGACGGGCAACCCGGGGATGGCAGGGACTGCTCTTCAGGAGACGATGGCCGCATCGCTCCCTCCCCCGGAAGAGGGCCGGGTGGAAAATCTTTTGTTTTGTTTTGTTCCGCCGCTGGCCTCAGAGTCAGCGGTACCCAAATTTTCAATAAAAGAGCGGTTTCTATCATCTCTGGGTCCGAAGAGGACTCGGAGAGCAGTGGGGGGACAAAATCCTTACCACTCTCATCCTCCTCTTCTATCGCCAGCTGGCAGCAGTGTACGGTTCGAGAACGCCCCCGAGCCGCCTCCCGCACCTCCTGCCCCGTGGAACCAGGTAAGCGCTTTACAGCACACTCAGACCCCGCTGGGGGCTGCCTCCCAGAGAGAGCCCCCCCAGCCAGGTCCCTGTGTTCCACTTCGCTGCCCCACTCCGGGTACGCCTACGGTCCCCTTGGTCCCGCTTGTACGGTCTCTGGGAGCCTGGTTAGCGCTCCCCAGTCCGTCTCGCTGGCTCATCCGGACCATCAGGCTCGGCTACGCGATTCAGTTCGCCCGGCGTCCCCCCAAGTTTCGGGCCATCCACTCCACTACAGTGAGAGCAGCCGATGCCCATGTCTTGCGCGCGGAGATCGCAGTCCTACTGGCGAAGGACGCGATAGAGCCGGTCCCTCCAGCCGATATGAGGTCAGGGCACTACAGTCCCTACTTCATTGTACCCAAGAAAGGTGGTTGGTTACGACCGATCTTGGACCTGCGAGTTTTGAATCGGAGCCTCCACAAGCTACCGTTCAAAATGCTCACGCACAAACGCATCTTCGAATGCATCCGTCCCCGAGATTGGTTTGCAGCGATCGACCTGAAGGACGCGTACTTTCATGTCTCGATTCTCCCTCGACACAGGCCGTTTCTACGATTTGCGTTCGAGGGTCGAGCATATCAGTACAAGGTCCTACCCTTCGGGCTGTCCCTGTCCCCCCGTGTCTTCACGAAAGTCGCGGAGGGGGCCCTTGTTCCCATGAGAGAACAGGGTGTTCGCATCCTCAACTATCTCGACGACTGGCTCATACTAGCACACTCTCGAGATCAGTTGTGCGTTCACAGGGACCTTGTGCTCAGGCACCTCAGCCAGTTGGGTCTTCGGGTCAACTGGGAGAAGAGCAAACTCGCCCCCGTGCAGAGGATCTCTTTTCTCGGTATGGAGTTGGATTCGGTCGCACAAACAGCGCGCCTCACAGAGCAGCGCGCTCAGTCGGTGCTGAACTGCTTGAACACGTTCAAAGGCAGGACGGCGGTCCCACTGAAATTCTTTCAGAGGCTCCTGGGGCATATGGCAGCAGCAGCAGCGGTAACCCCGCTCGGCTTGCTTCATATGAGACCGCTTCAGCACTGGCTTCACGGCCGAGTCCCGAGATGGGCGTGGCATCACGGCACTCACCGGGTGGCAATCACACCGGCCTGCCGTCAGACCTTCAGCCCGTGGTCAGATCCCTCGTTCCTTCGGGCAGGAGTCCCCTTGGAACAGGTATCCAGGCATGCTGTGGTATTCACAGATGCCTCGGCCACCGGCTGGGGTGCCACGTACAACGGGTATGCAGTATCAGGGGTGTGGACGGACCCTCATCTGCATTGGCATATCAATTGCCTCGAGTTGCTAGCAGTACATCTCGCTCTGCGCCGTCTCAAAAGACCGCTGCAGGGCAGGGATGTGCTGGTCCGTACGGACAACACTGCGACCGTTGCGTATATCAACCGGCAAGGTGGTCTACGCTCCCGTCGCATGTCGCAACTTGCCCGCCATCTCCTCCTCTGGAGTCAGAAGCATCTGAGGTCGCTTCGAGCCATGTATGTCCCCGGCGTGCTCAACCGTGTGGCCGACGAGCTATCACGAGCTGTGCTCCCGGGAGAATGGCGACTCCACCCCCAGGTGGTTCAGCTGATCTGGAGAGAGTTCGGGGAGGCTCAGGTAGACCTGTTTGCCTCCTCAGAGACCTCCCATTGCCAGCTGTTTTACTCCCTGACCGAGGGAACACTCGGCACGGACGCACTGGCACACAGCTGGCCCCGGGGCCTTCGCAAATATGCGTTTCCCCCAGTGAGCCTTCTTGCACAGACACTGTGCAAAGTCAGGGAGGACAAGGAGCAGGTCCTTCTGGTGGCTCCCTATTGGCCCACCCGGACTTGGTTCCCAGAACTCATGCTCCTTGTGACAGTCCCTCCCTGGCCCATTCCTCTGAGGAAGGATCTTCTGACTCAGAGACGGGGCACCCTATGGCACCCGCGTCCAGACCTCTGGAAACTCCATGTCTGGTCCCTGGACGGGACGCGGAGGTTCTAGGTGACTTACCCCCTGAGGTACTTAACACCATCACTTCAGCACGGGCGCCGTCCACGAGACGTGTTTACGCCCTGAAGTGGAACCTGTTCGTCGAGTGGTGTTCTTCTCGCCAAGAAGACCTCCGAAGATGTTCGATAGGGTCTGTGCTTTCCTTCTTGCAGCATGGGTTGGAGCGAAGGCTGTCTCCCTCCACCCTCAAAGTACATGCTGCCGCTATTTCAGCTTATCACGACCACATGGATGGCAAAACAGTGGGGAAGCACGACCTGGTCGTCAGGTTTCTTAGGGGGGCGAGACGATTAAATCCTCCTCGACCCCCCTCCATACCCTCTTGGGATCTTTCCCTGGTGCTTCGAGCACTTCAGGATGTTCCCTTTGAGCCTCTGCAGTCAGTAGACTTAAAGCTTCTTTCCATGAAGACTTTGCTACTGGTTGCACTGGCCTCTGTCAAGAGGGTAGGAGACCTGCACGCATTTTCGGTCGACGAATCGTGCCTAGAGTTCGGGCCGGGTGACAACCATGTGGTACTAAGACCCCGGCCTGGCTATGTGCCCAAGGTTCCTACCACTCCCTTCAAGGACCAGGTAGTGAACCTGCAAGCGCTGCCTTTGGAGGAGGCAGACCCAGCCCTGGCTTTGCTCTGTCCCGTTCGCGCTCTGCGTATGTACGTGGACAGAACTCAAAGCATCAGGACCTCAGACCAGCTCTTTGTCTGTTACGGAGGCCAGCAGAAGGGAAAGGCTGTCTCCAAGCAGAGGATGGCCCACTGGATAGTGGATGCCATCGCCTTGGCTTACCAAGCTCAAGGCGTGCCCTGCCCGCTCAGGTTGCATGCACACTCCACGAGAGGCGTTGCATCCTCCTGGGCGCTGGCTCGTGGCGCCTCGCTAACAGATATCTGTAGAGCTGCGGGCTGGGCGACACCTAACACGTTCGCTAGATACTATAGCCTACGTGTAGAGCCGGTCTCCTCCCGTGTTCTCACCCTAAACGGGTAGAAGCACTGAGAGGCCCAGCTCTGTCGGCTTGCTGCACCCTACTGTGCAACCTTATTGCTCCAGAGTGAAAAACCTGTCGAGTCCTCCAACACCCCTCGGCCCGGACATGGCGGAGCGTCCGGAGCCAGGCCCCTGTCCGCTGAATCCTTGAGAGCCGGACCCGGGCTGGGTTCCATATGTGCGACCCTTCGGGGATCCCATATGTGTATATGTTCCACGGCTGCTCCTAAGTCGGAAGCCCGTGTCTTTCCCTTGGGCTAAGTCACCCATTATATCATATGCAGTACAGCCTTCGGGTTAGTCCATATGTATTTCCACATAACTCTCTGAAGAAAGTGGGTTCCGCAGCGTTCCCCTCCCTCTAAAAAAGGGCACGCTTTCCCAGTGTTATCCAAGTCTCACTGTATGGGTTATAAAGGAACAACAGTGTCAGACACTCTCTGTGTAACCCTCCTCCTATCGTCCTTTCAGGCAAGAAGGTGCAGAGGCTTGCATGGGGCGCTGGATGGGGTGCAGCGACTGTGGCGCTTTGGTAGGGATTCCTATTGGTCAGTCTGACCTACGTTGTAGTGACTGACCGATAGGGAACGTCTCGGTTACATATGGTAACCCTCGTTCCCTGAGGGAGGGAACGGAGACGTAGGTCCCGTCGCCACATCTGGTGCTGCCCGCCGGGGGGCCCAGCTTCCAAGTTTGGCTCCTCAGCAAAAAACTGAAGTGCAATCATAACAGCTGCTGTTAAATACCCGCGCTAACGAGGACGCGCAGCTGATGCAAATGATTGCATGCCAATGTGCATTGGCTTGTTTTAGATTCACTCGAAGTAAATTGGCTCTCTGGCGAGATTCCTATTGGTCAGTCTGACCTACGTCTCCGTTCCCTCCCTCAGGGAACGAGGGTTACCATATGTAACCGAGACGTTTCTTAGTAAACATTGTCGGTTATGTCTTAAGTATCATAAACAGTTGAGAAAGTAAACGCATGTGCACAAGAGCATTCGCTCTTAAAGTGACAGCAGCCTAATATTCCTGCTGCTGTCTGTGTTTTTAATGTTAATCAAACAACAAAGGACAAAGAAAAAAATCACTCACTGCTCTTGACTGAATAACTTTTGTAACTTTAATAAGGGTTAATTAATAAAGATGTTTAATATAGTGAAGACAATGCAGTGTTATTTTACATTTGCTTAATTCAATTTCTGTACCTGAGAATTGTGAATTTTCACTGGTATCTAGTTTTGGTGTCAATACTGCCTTTTTTGCCAAAAAAAATTCATGGCCTGTAAAAAAGATTTATGGCCGTTAAAAAAAAGTCACCGGCACTGGCAGGTGTGCTAAAAAGTGGTAAATAAATCAAAACTATATATTTGAGCATCAATTATTCTTTATTTAATATTTACATTTTTAAATATTTCATATAAGAGATTAGATAAAATAATTCATTTTTGTAAATACATACATATATTGCACTAGTATTGAATGATTACCATATTCATATACCATGGTATTTCCATGTTACTCAAAAATAACTTTTGTATTTTCATTGTGCATGTCCAAAATAAACAATGACAAAGTAATTCTGATGCTGTGTGGGTAGTACATTGTAATTTGTAAAACTCAAACAACAACAAGCACAAAAACAAGGTCAAAATTATTTGAATAGGCAGCTGCAATAAAAAAAAATTGACCAAAACATGTTGATGGACTAAATTATGTATCTTGTACACAATCTTCAGAGCAACACTGCAAATCCCTTAGACTCTCTAATGACTATAGCCTTTTTCATATGTGTGGCCAGCTAGTTATCTAATCTCTGTTTATGCTGAGCTAACACTGATATTATATGAAGCCTACTTTACAGATCTTTCCAGTGCACCAGCAATGCGTCATTGCCTTTGGGATTATTGCAACCGATACAGAGCTTTAAATATCTAAGCCAACACATATCTAACACAGTGCGAGGGAGTGTGTTGGTGTCAGTAGCCTGGGGTCATTGGCTGGTGTGTTGTGGCAGCTGATGGATGGAGGTTGTGGCAGGATCATCACTGAGAAACCCTGCAGGATGTTACGTGTGGAAGCCAGTAAACATGTTATTGGGCAGTTAGGACACCCGGTGCTCTGGGCACCAAAAATGACGCGCTTTCAGTCTAGCAATGATGTAATCTCCAGCTGACACGCTAATAAGCAACTCAATAAAATGTCTAGATTATCCGCACTATGCAGACATGTACACGTAGACTTTTTATTTGCAAGCCTTAGCCGTGGTCTTTATAGATCTCATGGTCAGCCACAAATTTGTGCTACTGTATCACATAAAGGCTTGCACAGAGACATAAATAAATATCAACTTTGGCTGGCCCATTTTTATTTAGACCAGAGTCTACATTTTGACATCATGTTGTGAGTTCATCCAGTGAGGTCATTAAGAATCTCTTAGAGGATGGTTATGTCATCTTCTTTGCCTAAATAAAGCCAAATAATCTTTTAAGTCACAGGCTGCACCCAAAATCGCATTCTTCCCCTACTATATAGTTGGCGAAAAACAGTATGTGACAAAAGAAGTACGTCCGAATTTACAGAACTCATAAAAGAGTTGGCAAAAAGTACACGGATGACTTGCTACTTCCGGCGAGATTCTGAAGTGTGCATATGATGGACACTTTACTATCCCATGAGGCCACGGGAGCGGATTTATGAATGGCATTGAAGTGACGTAACTGACACTGATAGGTCACATGATACTGTATGTAGTATGTCCGGATTCCATTCATACTACACACATTCATACTATATAGAACACCAAAAACTGCCAACTGAAATAGAAAGACGAGTGACCAACCAGAGGTTCTTTTCGATTTGGGTAAATTTGAAATAGGATATAACTCTGACAACAAAGTCAATTCTGCAGGTGTGCTCAAGGGTATCTCTTTTACTTGTTTCTTAAACAAAACTCTTTCTTGAGTATGTTTCAGAGATTTGATGTCATCGCAAACTCATTGAACTGTATCATCATGTTACCTTGTACAACTTGCATGCAGTAAATTATGACTATAGTAGAGGTGAACAATATAAACACAACTTTATATTATGATATTCTTACAATTTTGGTTGATATCAATATACTGTATATCACGATATACACATTTCTATGGAAATGTTTTTAAAAAGTACTGAAATTATTGAAATGAAAATCATTTGCAAAGTAATTGTAGACCTATATAAAAAAAACTGAACTGAGCTGGAGAATGACACCACTGTTTTCTCCAGAGCGACTCATAAACTAAATTAATAACTTTTTACTGGTGGTTGACACCAGTAACAAAAATGACAAAAATTAACCATAACTAAACTTACTTAAGCTGGACTATGACACTATTTTCTTCTAGATCTGCTGTACACCTGAAACAAACTTTGTTTCATTATTTTCCTGTTATCACAGTAAGGCTGCTTTGAAACAATCTGTATAGTAAAAAGCGCTATATAAATAAAGGTGACTTGACTTGACTCGATAGTTCACCCTCAAATGAAAAATCATCTACCCTCAAGTTGTTCCAAACATGAAGTTCTTTCTTCTGCTGAACACAAAAGAAAACATTTTGAAAAATGTCGGTAACCAAACAGTTGACAGTAACCATTGACTTCCATAGTATTTCTTTTCCATATTATGGAAGTCATTGGGGCCCATCAACTGTTTGCTTACTCATATTCTCCAAAATATATTCTTTTGTGTTCAGGAGAAGTAACGAATTCATACAGGTTTGGAACAACTTGAGGGTATAAATGATGACAGAATTTTCACTTTTGGCTGAACCATCCCTTTAAGTGTGTAGTATGATTGAGATTTTTGTAAAGGCTTTGCAACTATGCAGAAGATATCTTGTAAGTATTTTGTATAGAACAGAATTATTATTTGAGGTTACAGCTGAAGAAAAGAAATGTATCCTGAAACATAATTGAGTTGCGATTAAACGGGTACAAAAAAAATACCAAACCAAAGTACCAAAGGATAAAGTAAAAATTTTCATTGTCTGTTCTGTCATTTTTCATCTCGTTTTTTTTTTTTTTTTTTTATGTATCTGTGGATAATCCTCCGTATAGATGCAGTGTTGGGCATTAGGATTGATCTCAAACAATGCTGGCTTTACTACAAAACTGGTCTTACGTCATATGATTAATGCGCTGTTTATGGTGAATTGTTGGCGTATTACAAAAAAATCATCAGCTACAAATAAATCTTGGTTGCTTTGATTGCTCTACATCCACTTCTGCAGTTTAAAACTAAGCTTTATCTCTGTTGCTTCTGCTTTTTTATGTTGCAGATGAGATCTCTAAGATGTGTGAGGTAGATGAGACTCCAGAACCGGTCAGTCCCACGCTGCTCAGCGAGTCCACAGACACTTACTGCCAGACCGACTGCTGGCACCCACTCCGAACCACCGTCCGCAAGCTGGAATTCTGGGAGGACTTCAGCGCAGAGCTTATCGGAACCGGCTTCTTCTCTAAGGTCTACAAGGTAAGGGTTTCCTGTCAATAATGGAGGATCAAAAACAAATGACTTTTTGGAGATGGAAAGTTTGCAAAAAATGTACTAAAATTGCTAGAATGTCCTAAAGGCAGCATGTAAAAATGGACGCAGCTGCTGTGTCGCTGATATCGAACGGCACAGAATCTGATTAGATAATCTGCCCTTTAGCGAAAGTGCACTGATTTAATCAAAGCTGTGAAAATGAGGCACAACAAGATCTCAGGCATTCAAGATAAATGTTTTGTTCCACCACTTGCTGCCTTTCAAGAGCAAAGGTTTTGTTCCATACCAAATAATCTACTATTCATTTTGTCTGGAAGTCACGGCCCTATTAGTCCGTACAACAGAACTGTACAGACATGACGCGTGTCTGTAGTCTCCCAAAAACAAGCTACATCCTGCAGACGGTTTTAAACCCAACAAAAAAATAGAGGTTAACGTCATGTACTGTCACCACCCAGCTTAAATGGTCTTGAAAGCCTTCACAAACAAGAAAATAACTAGGTGATTTAAAAAAAAACAACAACAAAGGAATTACATTTTGTTAACCACATTTTTTTTTTTTTTTTTTTTTACAGTATATGCCAACTTTTATTTTCTTGCTTTGCAAAATATTCTCACTCCTGCGTTACTTTTACCTCATGAAAGAAAATAAAGGGCAGTTTGTTACAAGTAGACCTCACAAAAATGCCAAAAGGGGATTTCCAATGTGTGAAGCCCTTTGTGCTTGATATCTTGAGTGAAAGAAAGACTTTGGTGAGGACTAAGCTCACATCAGAGCTTTACAATAGCACAGTGATAGAACGTAGAATGTGATAGATGCCGTGTTTAATATCAGTGCACACAGAGCATAAAAAACTGTGGCACATGCCTCGACTGTGACCATTCTCACACCACGGGCCAAGAAATCATGAATTTATATTCTATGTAAAGAACATTGTGTACTAAAGGAAACGTGCACTGTAAAGGAAAAGGATTACCCCAGGGGAAAATAAGAGGGATGCTTCTTTTTGTTGTGAATGTGTTTACAGAATATCAGTGAAAGAAACTCACAGTCTAGTGAATATGCTGTTGTCCTCTTCCGCTTTAGGTGATGCACAGCACTACAAAAAAAGTAATGGTGGTGAAGATCTATAAGAACGACGTGGATCAGAACAGCATTGTAAGGGAGATCAGTCTACTTCAGAAACTCTCCCACCCGAACATAGTTAGGTGAGCCGCCCCTGCGCACACGATTAATCACTTCCATCAATCCTACGCCGGCCTGATGCTCATACACCCACTCAGAACATGGGAAGAAAACAACTCTGACTCTAAATGATGAAACCTGACTGGGTTCAAATTTCCTGACTTTTAACAAAAATAACCAGTGATTGGCTACAATTTAGATGAAATTCTGATATTAAAAGCCTGTGAGACTGTATTGCCTACAACACAGCCCTTGTTTTATTTACTGAGCTTTAGTAATGTTTGCTAAAACAAGCATCATTATTAGGACTGCTTGTAAGGATGCATTATATATCTACACCACATCAGTATTTGGCAAGTATTAGAGAGATTTTTAATTCATTGGTGTCAGTCATTATTGGATATTTAAAGGGATAGTTCATTCAAAAATGAAAATTCTGTCATCACTTACTCACCGTCAAGTTGTTCCAAACCTGTGTGAATTTCTTTCTTCTGCTGAACAATGAAGATATTTTGAAGAATGTCGGTAACCAAACAGTTGATGGACCCCATTGACTTCCATAGTATGGAGAAAAAAACAAACTATGGAAGTCAATGGGGCCCATAAAGTGTTTGGTTACCGACATTCTTCAAAATATCTTCTTAAAGGTGCTCTAAGCGATGTCACGCGTTTTTTAGGCCAAAACATTTTTTGTCACATACAGCAAACATCTCCTCACTATCCGCTAGCTGCCTGTCCCCTGAACACACTGTAAAAAAAAATGCGGTCTCTGTAGACAGCCCAGACTCCACAAACAGCGACAAAAACAAACTGCAGAGACCCGCTCCACGAAACAAAACAAACAGTGTTCCAGCCTGGGGGTGGGGTTAGTGAGCGTACATGGGGGGTGTGGAGGAGAGAAGCATGAAGAGGGAAGTTATCATTTTAACTCTTTAAGTTTAATATGGCCGACACACGACCAAAGAGACGACGTTCTGATGAACAGATTGCAAAAATACAAAGAAGAGGGAAAAGGAGAAGGAACGCATGCCCGAATTTACACTGGAAAAGCCTTTGAAAGGTGGTGAGAACTCCGCCGGCAGAAGGGCTTCCAATCCGACATTCAGATAACGTTAGCTCTGTTTTTGCTGGACAGGTGGGTAAATCCAGTTTGGTTTTTCTAAATGGACTTTCATGTTCGCCTAACAAACACAAGGATATAATTACCTAGAACAATGCAGTCAGAGCTAACTTTGGTGAATACAACATATAGGTTTCTAGCAGCTAGCTATCGATCTCTATTGTAAATAATCAAGCAAACTCACAGTAGGGCGACAGTTTGTGTGAATGATTGTTTTCACCAACTATTTATTATGAAATTGAATGTTCATTCATAGCCTATTGACAACTTTGACTAAATTTGAAGCTAACGTTATCTTGCTATTATTGCATCCTGGTATGGGAGCTAAAGTTATAACCTCAGGTGGCGAAACGTTTTATCGTGTTTTTCTGGTAATGTTTCTATTTTTTTTTTTGCATTATATGAAAGCATTTATCTCACTTGGCGACATTACACCTTGAAAGAAGTATCAGTAAAACTACAGGGGGAGGGGACGGGATGAGGAGGAGGGAAGCTCTAGCTAGCCTCCGTTTTGTTTGACAATACTTTGAACGTCAACAAGAAGTGACGTCACCCAGCATTGCTTAGAGCACCTTTAAATTGAAAGAAATGTATACAGGGTTTAACAACTAAATGATGACAGAATTTTCATTTTAGGGTGAACTATCCCTTTAAATGTGCATGTAAATTGTAATATTTTAATTCAATATATTAACTTCAAATCTTAGTTAGTCTTCAAATCCTAATAACACTGTTAAATATAATCTTTAGCAAATTTCCATATGAATATCAATTTTTCATACTATGCTGTGTTACAGAAATTCTTTCGTAGAATGTGAAACGATTGACTTGCTATTTTTGTTTTATTTTTAATTTATTTCAGCAAAATAGTATTATCAGACATTTATTAGTTATCATTCTTAATATGAAAATAATGACTGATTTTAATATTTCTATTTGCTCATTCTTAGGGTAAGAGTAAACATTTAACCCATTGTATTCAGGCCATAGTATTATAGAGGCTTGGGGTGGTCTCATCCACAACCTAGCAACCACCCAGAACACCCAAGCAACCGAATAGCAACTAAAAACTACTATAGTATCTGGTAAACACCCTAGCATTAAGGCAGCGAGCTTTCGATAGGCACTCACATTTGGTTGAAAATGTAAAAATCTAGCTTATTTTGCACTTCTAAAATGCTTGAAATTAACTTACAAGGTTTTGAATTTATCTCATGTCAATTTAAAAGGGTTTACACAGATGTATAAAGATTTGTCATAGCTAATAAATATTCTAAAACTTTGTATAACTACTTATTTCTCAGATGGATACAGTAAATTACTCAAATTTTCTTGTTGTAGGTACCTGGGGATCTGTGTCAAGGAGAACAAGCTGTACCCAATTCTCGAGGTGGGTGGCACCTTTTAGGATTTAGTTTTCACAATTCAGTGTATCCAGTATAAGCTTTCTCAATGGGCTGCCCGTCAAATCTTATGACGCAACCAGTGACTCACCATCGTGTTCTTCTAATGTGTCAAGAGTATTTAAGTTTCTACAAAGCGAAAGTTTTCCTGATTTAACATGCTGTAAAAGTGAGTTGCGTTTTCACTGTATAAATCAGGTCAGGATTGGAAACGTTTTATAATCTCATGTGCTTCCCTCCTCCTCCTCCTCCTCCTAGTATGTTAGCGGAGGCTGTCTGGAGGAGCTGCTGGCCAGAAATGATGTCAGCCTCTGCTGGAGGGAGAAGATCGAACTGGGCTGTGATATCAGTCGAGGAATGACCTATCTCCACTACAAGAACATCTACCATAGAGACCTCAACTCTAAGGTGTGTTGGCAGGGTTTGGGATCAAAGTTTAGCAGTTTATGGCAAAGACATATTATGAAACATCACCTTGCAGCGTTCAACCTTGATTTGAAGGCGTGTTCCAAGAACACGCCTTGCAATTATAGATAATGACAGACATTTCTAATGTCACTCCAATGAAACATGCGCTAATGTTTTTTCACACTAATGTTCTATTAACTTGGCTGACTTGACCTGAGTAATGTTTTGGACAAAATGATTCAGCAAGACCACGTATTCCAGTGTTTAACTAGTACACTTTTCTTGTGTCCATTACCTCCTTTCCCATATAACATAGCTGGCTGTTGCAAAGACTTTTTTATTGCTTTGGTACTTTTGGTACTTTTTTTATTGCTTTAATTTCTGATATTAATTATGAGATAACCCTTATCTCACATAATCTCACTCAAAGTCAAAGTGAAGATTGGCATACTTACACAGTGACCCAAAAGTTGTCTGGATGCTTTAGTCACACTTAAAATCTTTTAAAATAAAATGATTGTAAATAAAAACGAATTGCACTGCATTCAAAGTTAACGATATTTCAAAGTGACATCTACTAACCATTGCTAGACGTTTTCTCTGAACTCACTCTTTTTTGTTATTTTTACAATTACCTTTTAACCAACTAAAGTGAAGTTAGTTCTAGCAAAAGGGCTAGCATTATTTGCTTGCTGGTGCCGCTTGTTGATATTATGTTATCTAAATTTTGCAATGAATGTAATGCATTTTAAGTGTGGTATATTTGCAAAAATATCTTTTTAACTCCTATTCACTTTTGGATACTTTAAATTCACATTTGGAGCTATAAAAATATTGAATGGCATTTTGTAACAAATAATTTTTCAGTGTGTAAAACATTGATAATATATTGAGTGAGAGGCTTTGGTTAGGTGTAAAGTCATATCTGAGATTTACTACGGTTATGGTTTTCATTTGTCCACCATGAACACAATAGCAGAGTGATGGAATCTAGAGAGCAAAACACATGTGACCATTCTCACACCATGGGCCAAGGTATTTCAACATTTTTTTGTAAAGAACATTGTGTCCTAAAGAAGAAGTGTGCTGTAAAGTAACAGGATTAGTCCACCCTAAATATGTTTACAGAATACCATGTACAGGTGCCGTGAAGGATACAAACATCAGGAAACCCCGCAACTCCTACTGTAAATGCACTGCCGTTCAAACGTTTTATTTTTTATTTTTTATTTTTTAAGTTTCTTATAATTACCAAAGCTGCATTTATTTGATTAAAATATTAAAAACAGTAACAAACAAATATTGTGAAATATTATTATAATTTCAAACAACAGATCTCTTTTTAATATATTTTAAAATGTTATTTATTCCTGTGATGGCAGCTGAATGTCACATGACACATGAATGTAACATTACACATTACCCAACATTACAATGAAAAAGAACATAAACAACTTAAAGAGCACTGACCTGTACCACCTGACTGGTGCAGTTCATTTCGGCGTTGATAGTGTTGGCATTGAAATACATAAATTCGAATCGCTCCAAGCAAAATGTCATGGGTTTCCATCTCTTCCAAATTACAGTAGTTATGGCATGAACGCAGCATAAGCTCGTTGTTTTGGTTCAGCAGGAACTGTAAAAGGTGCTGTTTTGGTTGCGGTGCTCAGTGACTGACGTCTGTCGAACTCTGCATAGCTTGAAACGCACTGATGAAGTGTGACGTCTGCGCGAAGGTATGGAGATGCATATGTTGACTGGCAGGTAGGACATCGTAGAACATCTGACCGAATGCAATGATTGGACAAAAATATTATGGTCCTAAACCTTTCACAGACGATATATATACATATAAATTAGGGCTGTCAAACGATTAATCAGGATTAATCGCATCCAAAATAAAAGTTTGTTTACATAATATATGTGTGTGTACTGTGTATAATTATTTTGTATATAAATGCACACACGTATATATTTAAGAAAAATATGTTATTTATATATAAAATGTTTATATTTATATAAAATATACATTATATATAGGCTACATTCAGTCTATATACAGTATATACATGCAAATATTTCTTAAATACACATGCATGTGTGGGTATTTATGTATTAAAAATAATTATACACAGTACACACACATATATTATGTAAACACAAACTTTTATTTTGGATGCGATTTATCGCGATTAATCGTTTGTCAGCCCTAATATAAATACATTTAAGTCACTTAACTTAGGCTATGTTCACACTGTCAGTCCAAATCCGATTAATGTGTATCCTATTGGAATCTGATCTAAAATTATTGATGTCCGCACTGTGTATTGCAACTGTTCAGATCCGATTTGTGTGTCCATGCTGGTCTTTCTTTTTCTGGAATATCTGCATTGGTTTCTATGGCAATGGTGTTGTGTTAGTAGGCATACGCCAAAAACAACAACCGCAACATGGAAGGGTTTGCAATATAGATGTTGTCTTATTATTTACCACATGACAACGTGTATCCGCCACGCTGGACTACTGCGTCTTCTGAGGGAGAGGCAGAACCGTAGGAGGCTGGTATGAGTGGCTTTATTCTGTGATGTCGTCTCCACCTGTTTCAAAACAAGTCTCCGTTACATTGTCTTCTGCTCGTCCAGCATTTTGCAACAACACAACACTGTTTTTGCCGCAACTTTCAGCATGTTTCCGATAACAGCATCTGACGTTTACGTTTTACGTGGTGTGGGAGAGTCACATAAACCACACAAAATCCGATCAGAGCGGTCAGACTTAAACGGATTTCCAGAAATGCGATTTGGATAGAATTTCAAACCACGTGTGAATGTAGCTCAAAATGGATTTGAAAAAATTGCATTTAATGTAATTTTTTCCAGTTCACACTTGCTAATTCTGATCTGATTTCAATCGTATATGCACGAAATTTGGAAATTTGGATTTGGACTGACAGTCTCAGTATGTGAAGAAACTTTCATCCAGCATAACAAAAAAAAAAGAAAAAAATTCTGGAAAAAAATCGCCTACCCTGCCTTTAATGCATTCTTGCTGAATAAAAGTATTAATTTCTAAGACCCCATGTATTTAAATTGTAGTTTATATGATGGGTCACTAATATTGTTAGTGAAGTAGACAAAAAGTGTTACTTTTTGGGAAGGGATCCTGCACCCCTATAAGTTCTGAGCTGTGAAAAGCAGTCATGGTCTTGACAGATTTAACTGTGTCAGTTGCCAGGCTGCAGTGAGCAGTGAGCACAGGACTGTGTTTGAACAGAGATGAGGAGGTCAGACCTTTATTATGCTAATGCTGTAACCAACATACACCATTTCATAAACACCAGACCTGCGACTGCTTTTCACCTCTTTATTCTTTTCCTTTCCTCTCGCTGTCTATATAAAATGACATGCTGACTCCCGTCCACTTTCAAGCTTTTATCCTCCCACCCTGCTCACACGCACACAATTTTACTAAAAACAGACATAGCCTTAGCCTTGTTATCTTTAAATAGTTTAATAATGAATAAAAAAAAAAAAAAGATTTCACACACAAGAATGTGAGTGCTGCTTGCAATGCATGGGGTTGCTAGGGTGTTGCTATGTGCGTAATAAAGGGTTTTGAATGGTTTATCACATTGCTTCTGTATGTGGTTGCTAAGGTGTTCGGAATGGTAGCTTGGGTCCCAGCAAACAAAAATGTTCGACGCTATTTCTGGATGTTCTCTAAATGTTTAAAACATCCCATTTTTATTAAAGGTGGGGTAAGCAATATTTGAAAAACGCTGTTTGAAAGTTGGTCGAACCGACACAACCAGACACAACAACAAACGTGTAGCAAATCGGCATTAGGGGGCGTATGACGGTGGAGGAGAGAGAACGAGCAAGAGGGAGATTTGAAGAAAGACTGTAGAAAGAGAGATGGGTGAGAGACATTACAAAAGTAGTGAAAAGCTCATAAGAATATCACTGATAAATGAAGGGTTATGAGAACATTTTAGAAAAGCTTTCCAGCGCTGGACAGAGCTAAGCGGGAAGGCCTGAAAACAGACGCGGAGGTTGCTTTGATTCCACTCCATGCGTGAATATCACTGGTTTTGAGTGTCATTGTTTGTCTAGAGCTGCTGTGCTGTTGGCAACTAACAACAAAGTCTTGCATTGCATATGTAACTGAGGCCAGCTTGTGAGAGTTGTGCTGATGACTGCTAGAGAATGCGGTGTTTACTGTTAGTGTCCTTGTTAGTGCACCCGCCAGCTATCGCAGTTCGCAGGGCGGTTAGGATTGGAGGGTGAGCTTTGGAGGCGAAGCAATGAAGAGAGGGGTGTGTTTGTTTAGGTTGATTTCAAATATCAACAATGTTCAGCAACGACTTTGAGAAATACCATACTGCACCTTTAAATGTTTTAAATACGTTTTTCTTGTTTAAGTAAACGCTAGCGAAAACATTACGTGAATGTTAAATTTGATAATTTTGTAAACAATATGAGAACATTGTTTGAATGGTCTCTAAACCATCTGAGACAAAAAAAAAAAAAAAACGTTAGACTAACATCTAACTATAAAGTTTTAGAAAAAAAAGCATGAAGCATGTATAAATAACATTTTTGTGCTAACATTTTGATAATGTTATTGAAGACTACTTGAGTAGTTGAGAATGTTCCCTGTTAGATGGGCCATAGCTAGGGGGTTGTTTACTGGCCCGAGGGATTTTTCTTTTTCTTTTTATCATCTGCCAGGCAAAAAAACATAAATCTGATTAGTTACAGAAGTAATAGCACACCTGAAAAAGCCACATGATTTGTGATATTTAAATTCATAGCGCAAAAATTTCTACTATAGTTTACTACAGATTCAGAGTGTAACCCTATCCATAATTTTACATTATTTATGTGTTTCCTTTTATCATGATGTTTATATTGACCATTATTATACATCATTTTATTATTATTATTACTAATTATAATGATATTTTCTATCCCCTAACCCTTTGCCTAAACCTATTCCTAACCATGAACACACTCAGACACACACAACCTCTCCATACTCGCAATCACCCACCACAGTGTTGTTTTCTTCCACTTTTCTGTTATCTAAGTGCATTAATTGAAGCAAAGATGCTGCCATTATCAGTGTGGGATTGAAGCATTACTGGCTTGCTTACATAACACGACAAGTTCAAGTTTCTGCCTGGAGGTGAAGTGTGGTTGTATATGTGCTTTTTGTCAGTGGGTGTATTTAAAATACAGGGGTACTGTTACTGCCACACATGAACCCTCAGAGCCTGATACCACACTCACAGCTGCACTGCACATTCTCATTGATGTCTTATTGATGTAAAGCTCTACCTGATGCTCTACTGTGTGAAGTCAGAGAGAAGAGTTTGGTCTCTTGTGTGTGTAGACGATGCTTGTCTAATGAAAGCCTAGCTGGATGCCTCTCTCATGTGTTTTCTCTCTCACTATTTAGTATCATATTATTTATCAATTTGTGCATTTTACTCACTAATAATACTGGTTCATTGACTGGAAAAAATCAATCTGACTAGACATTGTTTCATAGAAAGAACTGTGAAGAATGAAATTCACTTGGTTACACACATTCGCTGAATAACATGGACAAGAGAAAATTTAGTAAAGCTCACTTCAGTAAGGTTTTTGTGTACTGAAAATATTAATATTAATATAATGTATAATTCATATTATTAATAAGAAATATATATATATATATATAATTATGACTGAATGTAATTATTATATTTTATATAATCTATTAAGATTATAAAATATAAATGAATTTAGTCATAATTCTTAATATTTAATAAACATTTCTCATAATACTATTTATTGCATAAAAATATATATTGTTACAGCTATTAACGTTTTGTTTTAAGATAGAAAATAGAGAAAGATAGGAACTATAAAGTTCCACAGCTTTGATGGATTTGAATAGATCAGTCAGGTTATGGCTGGATCTTTCTTCAGGCTCAAGCTGGATTTTGTGAAAGAGAAGCAGAGTTAAAGACAACATTTTAGTGCTTATCCTAATCCTCTTATAGAGCAATGCTGCCATCTTCTGGTGTAATTCTGTGCTTGGTACTTCTGTTTTGAAAAATAACATCAGTTCTCTCTCATCAGCCAACTCTGCAGAGCTGCTTTATAGATGAATTGAACTAATTTATATAGTTTATGATCTTTTCAATGGAACTGAATCAACACTTAACTGACTTCTGCTTTAACTGAACAATGACACTATTTTCATTTAGAGCTGCTGTACAGCTGAAATGAACTCTGTGTGCATCATTTAATCATTTTCCTGTTATCACTGTAAAGCTGCTTTGACACAATCTGTTGTATAAAGCACTATATAAATAAAGGTGACTTGATTTGACTTCTGCGTATCGTTTTGGTAAGCTGAGATGGAAAGAAATCTTCCTTATTGTTTTGTGCTTGACCAATTTCCTACTGCTTTCTTTCCTCATACTGCAGTGAAAGACGTGAGATAAAGATCTCAAACTGTGAGTCATGCAACAAACTTCATGTGTAATCTGTTGTTTTTGTTGATGCAGAACTGTCTGATCCGCGTGACCTCGCGTGGCAGGGAGGCCTTGGTCACTGACTTCGGGCTGGCCAGAGAGGTGGGGGAACTGACCGCAGATGAACCAGACAGGAAGCTGTCTCTGGTGGGCTCGGCCTTCTGGATGGCCCCTGAAATGCTCAGAGGAGAGCCGTACGATCGCAAGGTAGCCTACTGAGGACCAAATACAATGACGACTTTGAAAACGAAAGTGTAGGATATTAGGACATTCATGGTCGAATAGTCTTTTCCCTGAAAACTAAATTAGTATTGATTTACTGACAGATTTCTCATTAATCCATATAACCTTTTGCAGTTGCATCTTAATTTAAAAATGAACCTTCTTATTTGATGCTAGACTGACTTAATCAGGTCAGGACTGAGGAAAAGATTTGGAAAGTCATTTATAATGCAGTAAACTGTAAACTGTTTCTTCCTCACTGTCAGGGGTAAAGAGAGAGGCAGTGTATGGCAAGCCGTTTTAGCTTTTATTCATTTTCAGGATATGAATTCTTGATATCAAAAATTGTATTTTCACTAGTAAAATGTCACCATAGGCTGCCATTCAAAACCAATTGTTGATATCAAGAATTGATTTCTTACTAGTTGAAATTCCAATTTCACATATCAGAAATACAATTATTACTAGTAAAAACCTTTATTTTTGATATCAAGAATTCAATTGTTACTAGTTAAAATATCTATTCTTGATATCAGCAATTGAATTGCTACTAGTAACAATGTTCATTTTTGATATCAATAATTCAATTTTTACTAGTGACAATTTTAATTTCTGATATCATGAATGTGATTGTTACTAGTAAGAAAGCCATTTTAGATATCTGAAATAATATTGATATCAGAAATACATTTTCAGATATCAAAAATTATAATTTTTACTAGTAACAATTGAATTGTTGATATCAAGAATAGACATTTCAACTAGTGTCAATTTAATTATTGATATCAGGAATTCACATTTTTACTAGTAACAATGTAATCATTGATATCAAAAATGATATTTCTACTAGTAAAAAATCAATTCTTGATATCAACAATTCATTTTGAATGGCAGCCTATGGTGACATTTCACTAGTGAAAATACAATTACAGATATCAGCAATTAAATTGTTGATATCAAAAAATGTAATTGTTGATATCAAGAATCCATATCCTGGAAATGAATAAAAGCTAAAACGGCTTGCCATAGTGCTGGTGCTGCTGATGTGATTAGAGACTGAATTCAACCTCTGCTGACTGGCCGTTTTTCCCTGTTTAATCATAGGTTGATGTTTTTTCTTTCGGGATCATGTTGTGTGAGATCTTAGCAAGAATCCCTGCTGACCCAGAGGTGCTTCCCAGGACACAGGTAAATACTCAAAGCTATCCACCTTCTATCGCATACATTAGGAAAGCAATGCTTAAAAAAATTGTTCACTTTTCTTGTATAAAATTGCCATCAATGATAAAATCAACAACAAAAAAATTGGAAAGTCATGTTTTGGTGGCACATTTTTATACAATGTATTTAAAGCAGTATGAGTTAAAAAAAAAGATATATATATATATAATATAAAACTATATAAATGGTAATACATTTAAAAAAATAAATAATAAAATGGTTTAATAGTATTGTCCTTTGCTGGTTTTTTAGTATACTGACATCAATAAAAATACTACAAACATATATATATATATATATATATATATTGTAGTATTTTTATTGATGTCAGAATAGTAAAAAAAAAACAGCAAAAAACAATACTATCAAACCATTTTTATTATTTATTTTTTTAAATGTATTACCATTTATATATTTTTATATTATATATATATATAATTTTTTTTTAACTCATACTGCTTTAAATACAGTAATACATTTAAAAAAATAAATAATAAAATGGTTTAATAGTATTGTCCTTTGCTGGTTTTTTAGTATACTGACATCAATAAAAATACTACAAACATATATATATATATATATATATATATATATATATATATATATATATATGTTTGTAGTATTTTTATTGATGTCAGAATAGTAAAAAAAAACAGCAAAAAACAATACTATCAAACCATTTTTATTAAATGAAACATTAGTGGAACAAACTTTCTCTGCTCCTAGCTTAATGTTTTAATAATTTTTTTAATAAAATGTTTTAAGTAAATACGTTAATAATAAATAATGCCAAAGTTATTTATAAATGTATGATGTAGTAGGTGTGCTGCATCCATATCCACTGCATTTATATCCATCCCACTGTCGTACAGTGTTGCTTCTGAGCAAAAAAACTAATTCAAGCAATTCCTCATAACATACAAATAATTTATGACTATAAATATTTTAAAATAATTTTTTCACTAAGACATGGATTATATTTTTGATGCATGAAATCTAAATTCTCCAGATTACAAATATATGTCCTTTAAATGGATTTATTTTAAAATATTATTTCAAAAGATTTGTCCATAAATGGAGGCAAATGTGTTATTTCATTTACACTAAATCGTTACGCAGAATGCATAATTTAGTACTTGCATGAGGTCTGGGATGGTTACATATAACCCTTAAGAGAGGCTTGTTATGTCGCATGAATTAGTATGGTTCTCTTTCCTGCACTGGGGATAAAAGGAAGCTCAGACAGAGCATTTGCCCTCTGGTGTACAGCAGTGTGGTCATTTACGCTTCATTAAAGCTGATGGACAACCGATTTTGTCTAGAGGGGAGAGGACAGATAGATCTGATCTTGGTCAAGGGAACCATTGCACGGACATTTAGATAATTTAGAATGGATTTATTCATTGCGTTCTTCTACCACATCAAGGATAATGATTTTCTGGCCAATCTACTTTTACACTGTAGTTGCTAATTTATGTATGAGGCTAAAGACACATGGTTATGGTATATATACACTACTGGAATTTGGAATAATTCAGATTTTAATGTTTTTTCATCAAATAAATGCAGCCTTGGTGAGCATAAGAGACTTCTTTCAAAAACATTGAAAAATCATAATTATTTCAAACTTTGACCGGTAGCATATATATTATGTACCAGAATTGCACTAACTATAAATATTGCGTAATGTTAATAGAGACCAATTTATAATTAGAGTTCTCTGGTGAAATAAAGGTTGTTAATAAAGTTTGATTGTGCCTGATGAAGACCTGAGGGTCGAAACGTTGCCTTTTAATAAATTATTTTGGAGCAGTAATTTTTAGTGTGCGGACATAACACTTCTTTATTTGTTTATATTACTTAGTTGTCCTGCACCTGAGCCCAATTTGGATGTTTGGGACATGCACAGCATTTTTGTATTTGTTAATAAAGTTTGTCTTGACCTTAATTTATGACTGAGATACAGAAGTTAGATTGTAAGTTTTATTTAAAGTTTGTCTTACAATTTTCTTGTGAATTATACTTTGTGTGTCTTACAATTTTCTGGTGCAATATAGTTTTTGGAAAGTTTGTCCTGCACTCTTATGGTGAAATATAGTTTGTAAAGTGTTTCTTACAATCTTCTGGTAAAATATTGTTTGTAAAGTTTTTTGCAATCTTCTAGTGAAATATAGTTTGTTGGTACAACAAACCTACAATTGTCCTACAATTTTCTGGTAAGATAGAGATTGTCTTAGACTCATCTGACACCACCACATGTTTTGGTATGGAGCATTTCCATGTTCTTTCAAAGGAATGAGTGAAAAGAACATTTACATTGGTTGTTTGTTGTTGTTTTTTTACATCAAAATGTACATCGTGTTCACAGGACTATGGGCTAGATGTGGAATCGTTCAGAGAGCTGGTGCACGGTTGCCCAGAGCGGGTTCTGCAGCTGTCGGCCAGCTGTTGCCAGGTATGAAGTGGTGTGTTTAATATGCCGTGAATAGCAATAGCACCTGCCAAGTGAGAGATTTCACCTTCAGCATTCACAATGTGGCAGCCCAAATCACCTGGTTAACTGTTTTGAAGATATAACAGACTCAATGAAACACCAAAGCCTTTCTTTCTTTCTCTCAGATGGATGCATTCCGAAGACCTTCCTTCTCTGAGCTTCTGGATGAGCTGGAGGACATCGCGGAGACCCTAGAGCCACCAGACAACAACCTAACCACAGGGTGATCTTCACAAATCCCTCCTAACAAACCCCTGGACTGAAGGATTTAAGGCACTGTACTGCATAAAAGTCTGCAGCAGTGGACCGTGACTGGCACTCTGTTCTCCCAAGAGTAGAACATACAGGGGAATGTCTGGTAATTGAGGACAAAACCACTCAACTGAATGTTCACTCAATAACCAGTTCTGGACGCCCTGCCTGCAGCCGTGACACTGAACGATTTAGAGGCTAAAATTGACCTTTTCTGTTTTTTTTTTTGTTTGTTTTTTCAGATAGATGAAAGTAGTATGATTCATTAGGGACCAACTTGTCAATTTTTTTTTAAAAGACCAAATTCAACACGGACCAACCCGTTGATTCCTTGATTAAAGGTTTCAGGAAATTACAACATGAGCTTACTTTTTTATAGCTGTAAATGAGTTTAAAATAAGTATATAACAAAGGTTGCACAAACCTGGAACAAACCAAACTAGAGAAATTAAGTTGTGCTAGAGTTAATTTCACCTCTTGCCTTTATTGTTTTAAAAAAAAACATATTCCATCAGTACATTTACTGAACCAAGTAATTGCACAGCTGCTCATTTGACATGCACTGTTGATGTCACCCATTTTTGCCTTGTTGTGCTTTCCACGTGACTCATTTTCCCAGTGTAAACGTCTTTAAGATTAATGGAGCTCTAAAATGTCCAATTAAATTTCTCAAAAATGTGCTCGTAGAACATGCACACTGTTTACACGAAAATACAGTGTATTTCTGAATAAAAATTTAGTTCATTTAAGGTGTACGGTAAGTGCTGAACGATCATACTAAAAATAACAGTACAAAGCTGTTTGTTAATGTAGTAAAGGCTGTGGATCATTATTTTTCTCAGGTCACACAGGGGCTTTAAATGTGAATATTCTCGTATTCGTCTCGTACTTTTTCCTTGTAGATATGTTTTTATAGCCCTTTAACTAGTGTTTCTAAACGGGAATCTATTTTGTTTACTGAATCTAATTGAGCAGTTTGTATTATTCCTGACTATATTTGTGTACATGTTGTTTGGTTACATTCAAATGTAAATTTGGTTCAGTTATATTTCTAGTTTATTAGTTACACCAATAAAAGCATATTAATTAGTTTTTAAGTCTTTTGACATTTATGAAAACAAGATCCATCAAAAATCATTATATCCTTATTAAACTCCTTTGGAGACCACATAAAAAGATCTGCTTAAAACAAATCACAACAATAAATCAATATGATACTTATCACTTGAACGGGATAAAAACAAGTCTGATTTGTGTGATGCTATGGTAAAGGGTTAGTTCACCCAAAAATGAAAATTAAGTCATTAATTACTCACCCCCATGCTGTACCAACCCCGTAAGACCTTCGTTCGTCTTCGGAACACAAATGAAGATATTTATGATTAAATCTGAGAGGTTCATGACTGCTACATAGGCTCCCTAAGGGAATGACACTTGACGGCCCAGAAAGTCATTAAAGAAAATGTTTAAATATTCCATGTCGCAACAGTGGCTCAACTATAAGTTTATCAAGCGACGAGAATACTTTTTGTCCGAAAAAACAAACAAAAATAAGGACTTTATTCGACTATTCCTTTTCTCCCTTGTAGGCCTGAAACGAGACTTCAAGAGATTTCCACGACGCGCACGAAAAGGAAAAGGAAAGGAATAGTCGAATAAAGTCCTTATTTTTGTTTGTTTTTTCGGACAAAAAGTATTCTCGTCGCTTGATAAACTTATAGTTGAGCCACTGTTGCGACATGGAATATTTAAACATTTTCTTTAATGACTTTCTGGGCCGTCAAGTGTCATTCCCTTAGGCAGCCTATGTAGCAGTCATGAACCTCTCAGATTTAATCATAAATATCTTCATTTGTGTTCCGAAGACGAACGAAGGTCTTGGGGTTGGTACAGCATGGGGGTGAGTAATTAATTACTTAATTTTCATTTTTGGGTGAACTAACCCTTTAATGGAGCATTGCTTATTTTTGTCATTAGTATTCAGGTACAGTTCAAGGGTCCGGTTCGGTTTCTCAGATACAGGCGCCTGCATTACTGCCCTGTACTCTCCTCTGTAATTGAGGTGACTTGGAGGCCATGGATTTACCGTTCTGACAATGATGTGTGCTCGAAGGTTCGATCTTGCTGGGCTTATCCTGTAAGAAACATGGCCTGGATGATGGTAATTTATGATCAGGGAAAATCCATTTGGAGGCCACCAGCGGTGTGAAACGAGAGCACTTGGTGGTAAACAGCACGTATGATTTGTGACGGAAGCGTTTACAGCCAGAGGAATACGTGACAGGGCTTCCTGCGAGGAAATGTGTAATGTTGGTGGCGGTAAGTGGGTGTCATTTCTGCGGGGAAATATGTTCCTATGGCGGTTGTAAATGACCCTGGTGTAAATGAACGTGGCAAGTAAATGGACGCAGGGCTCGTTATATGAGAAATGCAATCAGTGTCTCTCAGTAAGCTACAAGGCTGTCATTCAAGTGATTCATTGAAACACATCATGAGCACTCTTTTATTATACTAAAACAATACACTGAAAAAAAATGAATCTGTAAGGCTGCAATTTTAAAAAAGCATGATTCTAACAAATAAATCAGTTAACGCCCATAATCTCTGATTATCAAGCGCACTTATCTTAATCATGAGTGCTATACTGGGATGACTTGTAGGCCAAAACCACGAAACGGTCAATGGTTTTCTAATGGGTTTTTGGTTAAAGGACAAATTCGGTATTTTACACTTGGAGGCCTGTTTTAAGATCGTTTCTGATGAAATAGAATTTTTTCTGTGAGTTTCACGTCTTTGTAAACTAAAGTTTAATGCCTTTTAGGAAGGAGGGGGGGAGCAACCACAGAAACCGAAAATTCTCGGGCCAGCAGCATATGTCCAAATTTTTATCTTAACCGATCTATTTAATCAGAAACGATCTTAAACAAACAGGGCGTTAAGTGTAAAATACCGAACTTGTCCTTTAAATAAAATGCATCAGTAATAGGCTACTCTCTTGTGACTTGTGAAAAGGGCGGTTAAATGGATAAATGGGACGACAGAGGTTGTCACTGAACTTGTAAACTCACTCATACTCACTAGTCCGATTTTACAGATTCGTGTTTATAACTGAGCTTCTCTTGTGAACTATTCTAACTCAAACTTGCGAATATATATATATATATATATATATATATATATATATATATATATATATATATATATATATATATATATATATATATATATATATAAATAATAATTATTATTATTATTTTTTTATTTTTTATTTTTTTTTTAATAAAGACTGCAAGGGTTGTCGCAAGCTTAGTGATAGTGACACTGAAGTCGTGACTGTGATGTAGTATTTTTATTTATAGCCAGAACTTATCCACCTTATTCCTGACGACCTTACTGCGTTTTGAATTACTAGTGCAATGCCCAAAATCTGTTTTTGTGTGTTTTTAGTAATTGTTGGTTTGTATGTTTGAGTTGCTGAATAGCCTAGGCTACTATTACACAGGAGCCTAAACTCAGAGAAAACTACAATATTCAGAAGTAAACAGTGTAGCTGAGTGTTTAGCTGACAGAATGTTTATTTTTAAACCACAATTTTTAAACCACAACACTTTCTAATGTCAGAATGTTTATTTTTAAACCACAACTTCAATGTGCTTCTTATCTGCTACAGTATATCTACCGATATATACAATATCTTTTGCATTTCTAATCCAACTCGGCACTGCATTTACTCGTGCCCGTAGCAAGCACCCATCGGACTAACGGTTCGAGAGATATTCGATTAACAGTTAGACAGACAGACGTTCCTGCAATTTATAGATAGAACTAGTGCAATGCCCGTGCAAAATCTGTTTTTGTGTTTTTTAGTAATTGTTGGTTTGTGTTTGAGTTGCTGAATAGCTTTGGCTACTACTACACAGGAGCCTAAACTCTGAGAAAACGATAACGTTAAGCGCACCAGAATAAAATATAATATTCAGAAGTAAACAGTGTAGCTGACTTACAGATTCAGTTAACATCCACAAATGAAAAGCGCGACGATTCAGGGGAGGTTTAAACCTTGGCTGGAACAGCTTCAGTGAACTCCGAGAAAACGCTACGCTTGAGCAAACAGTTTGTGAATAGGCTACTACAAATGATGGCCGTGAATAAAATATTATATTCAGATATTTTGAAACCACAACCCTCTAATGTCAGAATGTTTATTTTGGAGAGTGGCCACTCAGTGTGAAGTGTGAGAGGGGGAGTGGCCACTCAGTGTGTAGTGTGAGAGGGGGAGTGGCTACTCAGTGTGCAGTGTAAGAGGGGGAGTGGCCACTCAGTGTGCAGTGTAAGAGGGGGAGTGGCCACTCAGTGTGTAGTGTGAGAGGGGGAGTGGCTACTCAGTGTGCAGTGTAAGAGGGGGAGTGGCTACTCAGTGTGCAGTGTAAGAGGGGGAGTGGCCACTCAGTGTGTAGTGTGAGAGGGGGAGTGGCTACTCAGTGTGCAGTGTAAGAGGGGGAGTGGCCACTCAGTGTGTAGTGTGAGAGGGGGAGTGGCTACTCAGTGTGAAGTGTAAGAGGGGGAGTGGCCACTCAGTGTGTAGTGTGAGAGGGGGAGTGGCTACTCAGTGTGCAGTGTAAGAGGGGGAGTGGCTACTCAGTGTGCAGTGTAAGAGGGGGAGTGGCCACTCAGTGTGTAGTGTGAGAGGGGGAGTGGCTACTCAGTGTGCAGTGTAAGAGGGGGAGTGGCCACACAGTGTGGGAGTGGCCACTCAGTGTGGCCACTGATATTATATTCAGATATTTTTAAACCACAACCCTCTAATGTCAGAATGTTTGTTTAAACCACAACCTTCTAAACATCATCTAAACATCTTCAATGTTTGCTTCTTTTACCGAAATATGCGAATAATGTATAATCTGTAATTAATAGATAGATGCGTGTCTGTGTATAGGCTATATTATATATTTATATATACTGTATATTATACGTGTGTGTGTACTGTATATTTTTTTAATTGCGATTAATCGATTTGACAGTATGAATGTGCAAAATCAGTTTCTGTGTGTGTTTTTAGTAATTGTTGTTTTAGTGTGTTTGAGTGCTTGTGATGAAGTGAGTGCCACTGCTCGCTTCAGGGGAAGGGGCGGGGAAAAACGGTAAGGATAAAAAACGTGAGGATAAAAAAAAAAGATGGCTTACTCGCAGAGCATTCTCGTGCAAGGTGTAATTTATTTACAGTGGCCATAAGAAAAACAGTCCACAGTGAAGTATATATAGGTGAACACAAAAACCTAATAAAAATAAATAAAGACAAAAAAAAAAAAAACTCCAAAACGTATCCACCGTATACACAGGTTTGCTTGAGGCACCACAGTTGCACTCTTGCTCCGACTTGGTTAACAAGTCCTGATTGTGAGTCTGGCCTAACTTTTTATAGGCCAGACTCCGCCTTCTTTGGCAACCAGCCCATTGACAGGTAAATATATATAGTTACGTTCTCACCCGTAACATAATACATGCAAAAACGTTCATCAAATTAACATTAACAATAGTTCTCACTGGTAATTATCAAATAAATATATTCATTACTATTAACAACACAGAAACACGTAAATACCAAACACATAATTCACCTACGATCCCCCCTAATCACAAGACAATGGTTTCACCGGCTTTGGCGACACTGCGCCGGCGCGATCCAACTATTACGTCATAAAAATGCGTTCTTTCGTCTGCTCTGTTTGGCCGACGCAGCGTTTATCCACCGAAAGTCCGACTACTCCGATACAACAAACAAACAAACAACCGAACGACGACACGCAAACAAAACACAAGACACGGACAGTGTGTGTGTGTGTGTGTGTGTGTGTTTGTGTTTGAAATGATAATTTATGCGACTTAACTGTAGATGAGATGTGGCGTGGAGAAATCCTATGGGAGAAATGACAGTGAACCATCGGACCGGCGTGTGCACCCGCGGTGTCGATGGCGAAAACAACAGGTGAGGATGGGGAATGAAGAGTGAATGGAGTAAAGTAACTAATTACAAATACTTTCGTTACAGTACTTGAGTAGATTTTTTCATTTTTTCTACTTTCTTGAGTATAATTAAATTGTGGTACTTTTACTGTTGCTTGAGTAAAATGAAAATAAAGTATTCAACTTCTCTACATTTATTTTTCATAAAAAGTACAAAGTACTTTGACAAAGGTGCCGGGAGCAACAGGGCAAGCTGACATTTGACAGACACTTTTCAAACTACTGCGGTGGAGCCCTGGGCTTCAGCCAATAACAGACATATCTGAAGCAGTTCAGCCAATAACAGACAGGTCTGACTCGGGTGCAAAACCTCCAGTTCGACTGGGGGGCGGGGCGTTCAAACCGCGCTTTGAGTTTGACATTCAATCACTGGCGCTCGTGTTTTGAATCAGTAGCGCTAACGTTTCAATATTTCAGTGAATGTAAGTGAGTATTCTGCTCATATTTAATTATGGCAACTACTGGAATGGGTCATACCATTGATAATACCAGACCACTGAGCAGTTGAAGTAAATAAAAAAGCTCGGCTCATAACATGGACGCAGTTCTGCATGGACGGAGCAAGATCAATGTAAGTGTCTAAAATACATGCACACAGTTCAATTAATTGTAAAGCTCGCCCTGTTTAACAATACAGTTAAACTAAATATACGAAGCAAACTTTGTACAAAGCTGAAAAAACAGTGAAATAAGATCGCATGATTTATCTGTCAATCAGATGCAAGTAAAAGTGTAGTTCGTTCCTATAGCAACAGTGGGCTCCCAGCACATTTTCGGTAGGCTACAACGAAAAAAAGATCATTTAATTTAACATGTTAACCATTAGTTACCCCACTTAATTTGTATTTATTTTTTTTACTGGGAATTTTTTATTCATACTGTTTTATTGTTTTTCATACCCTTTTTTTTTATCAGACCTCTCAATTAACCTTCTTTGCTTTCAATTATGAACGATTCAAATCAAAACATTCAAATGATCTTACCTGGACTTACTTTTCAAAATTAGTAATAAAAAAAAATTGCTCTTGACAACAGAGAAAGCTAGTAGTCTATATGTGGAGTACTTTTATCATGGATGGATGCACTTTTTTGGGCTTCAAATTTTCTCCAGTCATTCACTGCCATTATAAAGTTTGGAAGAGCCAGGCCTTTTTTTAATACAACTCTGATTGTATTCGCCTGAAAGCAGAAAGTCATATCCTTGCAAGCTGGACACGTGGTTCCTCCAATCGAGCCGCCGTCAGGCCACGTTGAAAAGGGGGACCCCGTTTTTCCCGGACGTCCACGAGCACGTGGTGAGATCGTGGGCCGCTCCCCAGTCGGCGCTGTCGTGGAAATTCTTTATCGACTTTAAATAACTTTAAATAATTATTGAAGGACAACTGGAGATCTCGAAAGTTATAAGTATAAGTATTTATTTCTTGCAAGAAAGGCAGTTCACACACAGACAGAGTCTGATATGAGAAGGGCGAAGAGGCTGGTCCTTTTCGCCAAGTTATATACCCTAAACACATCCTGTGTAGGCTGTTTCAGAAGATTGCCTTTGTTGCCTTAAAAGGAAACGTGTTTGTTCAAGATCTCTTGTTGGACATAAATTTGTCTAGACAGACCATCTAAGTTTAAAGTTTCCTGTCAACTTGACATCACACTCTTTGCCTATATTTATTTCTGTCCGAAAACTACCCACATACATTTCACACTTGAGATAAAACAATAGGTCACTGGCTACTTGGTCTTCTGTACCCCAGAAACATTTTGTTCCAGAAAGCTTATCTTAACTTATGCATTTCTAACAGCTTGGTTATATCTTTAATAATGTCCTTTAATACTATAAACATCTTCCTTTAAATATATATGAGTACATAAATCTTCAACGTTAATCAAAAGTTGCACACATCTAAAAGATAAAAGAACACATCTAAAAAGTAAAAACACATCTAAATGTAAAATTTCCATTACATTCCACCCCATGTTCATTTAAAGAACATACACACAATTTGACATTTACTTCTCCATAATCATAGTCTATCCCCTTTTGAAAGTCTTTTTCTATTTTAGCAATTGGAAACACCTAAAATATATTTAATATTATTATTCATTCATCACTATAGAATTTACCCAATTATCTATTCAGGCCTAATCCGGCAAAGTAACTTATCACCTATTCTCTCTTACAAGAGCACAACTATTACAACTACTAAATTTTATTAGCATCTATGATGTCTCTTTTTTTTTCAGTTATGTACTTAGAATCCCTATAATCTACAAAATTAAAAGATTTTCTTCTCCTTAATTTATGTGTACCTGAAATATTTTCAAATTAATCAAATCATGAGATCTATCTCAAAACTCAGTCGTACAGTTTGATTGAATCAAATAAAACATCAATAAACATTACACAAATAAGCTTAAACCATTAGTCCTCTCGTTGCCCCACGGACGTTCCATCTTCACCAGAATGATTCTTTGCGAACCATTGCATGGACTTTCCCGCGTTGGCAAGGGAGGTACGTTACCAGCACGTCCTTGATCCCCCACTTCACACTGTGCGTTGTCGTCGGCGTTTGGGGTTGCTGAGGCTAGTTGGTGTAGCTTAAATTGAGATGCTTGGACGGAGATGTCACGCTCTCCAACCCTGCTGATAGTTGCAAGATTCCCTCAGATCACAACCGCACTCCACTGGACCTTGTTTGTGGAGTGTGCCATTTCCTGGCTGCTTTCACCTGTTAATGGAGACCTTAACTATTTTTGTTAGTGACAACATGTATTAACATAATCTGCTTGTCTGGCTGGTCGTCCTTTTTTGATGAGACCTGTGAAGTTTAATGTTAAACAGTAACAAGAAAACATTTTATACATTTGGAACAGAATCAGTTCTGTTCGATGGATCCATCATGACATCCTGTAGAAGGAAGAAGTTAATGTGGAGTTGACAAGGCAAGCTTTCTTGCTCTCTGCCTTCCCAAGGTTATACGCTGCGCATGTGTGGCACTGTTTCTTTCTGCCACAACAATAACCCATATTTGATTGACATCATTTATTTGTCTCTGGGTTTCTCAGAACACCTTTTTTCATACATTCACATTCATACACATTCACACACTTTCACACACCCCTCTTTGATCAGAGCTAGTTCAATATAGTCAATCATGACGTGACTAAAAGGTTTGTCTGGGCTTGGATGCCCCACTGGTTTCATTGCCCCACCCTTACCCACATTATTTGTAGCGCAAATCATGCATCTGCTGCAGTACTCCTGGGCCACTGTGGAAAAAAAACTTTAAAACTGTGGAAAAAAAAACTTAAAAACTTTTGTAAACCAGTTATTTTGCATACATCTCAGCATTCCTCCTTTTTGACATGTGGGCCAATCCATGTGTCAATCTTGTATAAGCTGAAAAGAAATGTTTAGGTAAACATGGTTTTCCATCAGGTCCCATCCAGACACCTGCAATGTAATTGACCCCTGCTTGTTTCCAATGTTTCTTGTCTATGTCTGAGCTGAATTGTTGCATAGCCTGAATTGCACCCAGGCATTCTGGGCGCTCAGCCAACTTAAAGAGGTGTTGCTGAAAGAGGAAGCAGAGCTGCAGCCTTTGCAGCTAGGTCCGCCCCTCCGTCACCCTCAGACACGTCATCCCCTCAAGTTGTATGAGCTTAACATTTACAAACAGCAATAGCAGAGGGTAATAACAGAGCGTCCAACAATTCTTTTACCAAGGAATGATTCAGGATTGGCTTACCATCAGCTTTCATGAACTTCCTGTGTTTCCTTAATGCCCCAAAATCGTGTACCACACCAAAAGCATATCTGGAGTCGGTGTAAATGGTGACACGTTTATCTTCAGCCAGGGTACATGCAGTGGTGAGTGCCACCAACTCAGGCCCCTGAACTGAAAAGGAAGGAGGCAAAGCTTCCTGAGACAGGATATCGTTGGATGAGACCACAGCGTATCCAGCTCTGTTTTTTCCAAACTCGTCACGACTCGATGAGCCGTCCACGAATAAGATGAGATCAGAGTTTACCAAAGTCTCACTCTGCAAATCCACTCTTGGGTTGCAAACTTCTTCCAAAACACTAATACAACAATGAGGCTCCCCCTCCCCCTCGATGGGTAGAAGGGTGGCATGATTTAGCACTTTATCAGTATAACCTGAAATAAACGTTCTACAATATGATGTCATACCAAAAAAGGACATAATTTGTTTCTCTGTTGTAGGTTTTGGAATATTCTGAATGGCTGTCACTCTTTTTCTGAGAGTGACTTCCCTGCAGCTGACAGGACATGGCCTAAGAAGGTGACAGACGTCTGTGCCACCGCCACTTGACAAGGGTTAACCTTGTGTCCCTGTTCAGCCAGGTGTGTCAACAGAGCCATTGTTGCAACTTTGCATACCTCCATAGATGGACAGCATAGCAAAATATCATCAACATAATCTCGTAAATGTATACGGTTTAGCACCAAAATTGAAAGCGAACCAGAACTGAGAGTCTCTATCAACTGGTACACTGAAGAAGTCATTTGAGATGTCCACCACAGTGTAACAGACTGTCTTGGGCGGAATTTGAGACAGTATTGTATAAGAATTTTGGTACGTTCGGAGCTCTGGACTGAACAGCTTTGTTGACCGCATTGTTTTTTCACAGGAAAAATAGGTGTTCTGACAGGTGAATCTGGACACGGCTCAATCACGCCCTTTTCCAGTAATGAATTGAATACTGGGGTGATACCATCAATAGCTTCCTGTTTCAGAGCATATTGCATTTTCTTAGGTCTGTAGTCACTTTTTGGAGTGACTTCAACAGGGTCACACCCTTTAATCAGACCTACATCGTATTTGTCACGTGCCTAGAGTCCCTGTGGAACTGTTTACACACCCTCAGGAATAGAAATCTCCTTTTTTTATATATATATATATTTTTTTTATTATCACACAACACTTCAACAGTCCTAATTCCCTTAATGTATTTTCTTAGTGACTGTTCGTAAAACCCTGTGCTCTCAGATTGTCAGACATTTTTGTCAGTGGTTTGAAACCAATCTGTTAACGAGTCACATTGTTTTACAAAAGGCCCCAAGTCTCTCCACTCTGCAGTCTGTGGTTTTGCAAGTGAGATGTGAGGGACGGCCCCCTCCAACTCATACAGTGATGCTTGGCTATCTGTCAATTCAATCTTCACCCCACACCACTTGTCTGACCAAAATAGTTCCGAGGTCTGCAGTTCCTCAATCTCCACTTCAGTCCACTTTTCAGCAAAAATTTAATCTGGCTCACTGCTAACATGACACTGTACAATGCAAATTACTTTCTTCCATGAAATCATGGTCAGGAGGCATCTTATTTGTGGCTTTTTTGGTTAGACCACATTGGGGAGTGCTCCATTCAAACGCATACATTATTTCAGCAGGCATTCGTATCATAGTCATATCAGCAGTGAGGCCACTGTTATCACAATACAAGTTCAACTCTAATTTACACATTAAATCTCTAGCCAGCAAATTGCACGCAAAAGCATGCGAAAATGAGTGATCTCCAATCTGACAAGACAAATCTGCTGTATATGGTTCCCTCACCAGATGCCCTGTGGCACTTCTGGAGGTTGTCCATTTATCAGATAATACAGTTAAATCAGGCAATTGTTCATGTTTAATTATGGAGTTTGTTGCGCCGCTGTCAATTAAAACTTAATTTTCTTTCCCTCGACACTAATGTCAATCATTGGTAATTTTGCAAATGCTTTATACATTTGTTCAGTGTTTGCAAGCAAGATTTCTTCATTGCAAGAAGCAGAAATAGAAATAAAATTAGACATAGTTACCACCTGGGAGTCAGACCCCTCACCGTCGCTCCCCTCCCCCTTTCAATCTCCCTGATTCTTTGGTTGTTGTTGTGGTTGAAATCCTCTTTTCCTTGGAGGATTTGGACAGTCCCTTCTCCAGTGTCCCTTTTGTCCGCATTTAAAACAGGCTTCAGAGTCTATTGCGGGTCTGTTACCCACTCCTCGTCCTTTTCCTCTTTTACCTCCATCTCCACCTCTTCTCCGATGATTTTCCATCATCAAACTTCCCATTTTCAGCAGAGCAAGTTGAGTGTCTTTGTCAGTCTTTTTCTGCTTAGTCTTGGCTTGATCTCTCAGGCACTGTTGTTGATGGGTTGCGTGTCGTCGGATTTCTTCCAGGCGCGCTTGATGATAGCCCACACAAGATGTTTTCACCTTTTTCCCTATTTCAGGGTCCAGGCCATCTAGGAAAACAGTTTTTAAATATTCTTCATACGTACTTATGCCGGGCGGGACCACAGCTCCCTCGGCTGGTGGACCTGGTTCAGTCAACCCACTGCACCGGTCAAATACTGCTTTCAGTCTTTGAAAGAAATCTTCGGTGTCCTCTCCGTCTTTCTGCTTACACGCTCTGATCTTGTCGGTGTGGACGTGAGTTGGAAAAGCTGTTGCAAGTGAGGTTTTTAGCGCGGTGATTTTGCCCACATAGGCAGCGTTGCCCACGTCCTCCCAGATTGGGTTCACTGACTTCGATCATGGGTGCTTTGATCATCATCTCCTCATACTCCTCATCTTCCTCCTCCGCTGTGTTCCAATCGTCCTCCGCATTCAGGACCAGGAATCTTTTTCCTGAATCACCTCTTGTCAATGATCTGGTTTGGGGTCTAATAACTCCTCTACCTCGACCTGTCCTTGGTGGTTTGTCCTGGAGCCCTCTTTTGAGTCCTCCTTTTGTCGGTGATTTAGAATCAGCAAAACTTTGTGTTGGAGGAGCGTAGGCAGGAGGAGCAGAGAGGAAAGTAACTGAAGCTGTCAGGTTTGGATATACAGGGTGTAACTTATCTTCTTTTTCCTCTTCCTCAGAGTGTTGCCCTTCAGCCGTTTCTGGTTGTCATTGCGGTCCCATGTCAGGGGCCACTAGCTGTGGTTGGTGGGGGGAGTAGGGAGCCGGACAGCGGTCATCCTCAGCCAGGCGGGTTTTCATGTATCTCATTTCCTCGGAAAAATAAGAAACAGAATTTAGTAAAGTTTTCCTGACTTCTATTGCCTTTGTACCTCTACAATCTGCACTTTCTAATGGTGCTAACACTGCATTTATCTGTTTTCTTTGTCTAATAATTGCCTCATTTAACCATAAATCTATGATCCGAGCATCAAGGTTATAATTATCTTTTTCTTTTCTTTTTGGACTTATTTGAGTCCAATTTTCCTTAGTCTTTTGCAGATGGCTTACACTCAAACCTCATAAAAAAAACAAAAACCCTATTTTTCAAATCATCGGTGGTATCCTATGATGCCACCTTTCTTTGTTTCTAATTCTAACCCTAACTATAGTTTGCTTTCGAGAAATCCACTGTCTCCAATGACTTTTTACTATTAGTACTACCCATTTTTTTTATTTCTTTTACTCAACAGTATTTATATTTGCGTATTTTTAAATTTTTCCCCCGCGTGGTCACCACGCACTATAATCACTGTATTAATTATTTCCCCAGCGTGGCCACCACGCACCTGCCTTTATTCGTCAATAAAGGACTTTCAAATTGCCTACATCCGTTGATGCAGGTCTTTCCCAAACAAGTGTCTCTGTACTGTTCGAAAATTACTATCAGACTTATTTCAAACAGACACCTATCTGGTGTTTGAGAAATTACTATCAGACTTATCTCAAACTCTGGCCCTTTTGGGAAACAATTAATACATGGCATTCGAGAAATTACTATCAGACTTATTCTCAAACCCTGTTTGGAAATTACTTTCAGGCTTTTTCCAAAACTCTGACCCTTTTAGGAAAAATATTCAATACGCAAATAATTCATATTTACCACGTAAATAATTTCCTCTCACCGTCTTTTGATGACCTTGTGAGTTCACTTCTGGGAGTGCGTCCACCCCGGTCATCGTGGTGAGTAGAACAATTCTCTCTCCTTAAGATTGAGGATTTTGAGCCGCAGAGTATGACCTCTTGGGGTGATCAGCCAATTGTTTCCTTCCTCACGCCGACCGTCGGTTAGACGAATCCCATCCTCCTCGTCGCCATTTGTCGTGGAAATTCTTTATCGACTTTAAATAACTTTAAATAATTATTGAAGGACAACTGGAGATCTCGAAAGTTATAAGTATAAGTATTTATTTCTTGCAAGAAAGGCAGTTCACACACAGACAGAGTCTGATATGAGAAGGGCGAAGAGGCTGGTCCTTTTCGCCAAGTTATATACCCTAAACACATCCTGTGTAGGCTGTTTCAGAAGATTGCCTTTGTTGCCTTAAAAGGAAACGTGTTTGTTCAAGATCTCTTGTTGGACATAGATTTGTCTAGACAGACCATCTAAGTTTAAAGTTTCCTGTCAACTTGACATCACACTCTTTGCCTATATTTATTTCTGTCCGAAAACTACCCACATACATTTCACACTTGAGATAAAACAATAGGTCACTGGCTACTTGGTCTTCTGTACCCCAGAAACATTTTGTTCCAGAAAGCTTATCTTAACTTGTGCATTTCTAACAGCTTGGTTATATCTTTAATAATGTCCTTTAATACTATAAACATCTTCCTTTAAATATATATGAGTACATAAATCTTCAACGTTAATCAAAAGTTGCACACATCTAAAAGATAAAAACACATCTAAAAAGTAAAAACACATCTAAATGTAAAATTTCCATTACAGCGCGCACCCACTCTGCCACGCAGGCCATGTTTGCTCACGTCGACGAGGCGGAGGCCTACGTTTACGTGCGCATGCCCCCCGTCGTGGAGACCGTCGCCAGCCACCTGTGCCCGTCGACTTCTGCACTGGGTTCGGACCGCAGCTTACCGTCCAAGCCATGCAGATTCACGCCCCACCAGGCCGATAAAGCCTACGGAGCAGCGGGAGAGGCTGTCTCAGCTCTCCATGCCATGGCTATTCTTCAGGTGTTCCAGGCGAAGCTGCTTAAGTCCCTGGATGGCGTCGCCTCTGTGGACGCTGACGTCATCCGGGATCTTCATTCGGCAACGGACCTCGCGCTAGCGGCCACCAAACGCTCTGTACAGGCCGTTGGTCGCTCCATGGGGTTCCTGGTGGTCCTTCACAGGCACCTGTGGCTGACTCTCTCCAACATCGAGAGAGTCTTGAGTAGTTTTTCAACTTCAACTACTTATTTACTCTTACTTGAGTCATATTATTTTTCAGTACTTCTACTTGTACTCAAGTAAATTATTACTTAAGTAGCAATACTTTTACTTAAGTACAATTTGTCAGTACTCTTTCCACCACTGGTATGGGAGTGTATTTGTGTGTGCGTGCCAGTGCTGCTCCTTCAGCGGTGACGATCCGACAGCTTTGTCACAGTGCTCATTGTTACAATTACACAGCAAAAGTTCAGTGACATTTTTATTTGTGCATGGTTGAAAGCAAATACTGATACTGACATAATTTTCTACAATATATATGGAAAATTGAACTACATATATACTAACTACTGACAACTAACTACTTAGTTAGGAAAACGCTGCTCAACACGCCGATCACTCCAGCCGGCCTCTTCGGTGAAGCCGCGGAGACAGTCACAGAGGGCTACTCAGAGACTCAAAAACGCGCCAAAGCAATGAGCCATGTCATTCCGCGTCGGGCGCCACCAGCTCTATCCACTTCTCGCTCTTCATCGGCCTCTCGAAACCGGCCTCAGGACCAGGCTAGACAGCCCGCGGTGCCCCGCACCGAATCAAATGCTCGCGCCGGCCGGAGCAGACAGTGGTCGGGGCTGGGGAAGAAGGGACAGGGCCAGAGAAGGAGCCCACACCGAGGGAAGCGCGCCCCCCTCTGCATCTAAGCCGTCTTCCTGATGGAGTGGGCAAGAGGAAGAAAGAGCGACAGGGAGGCCCCAAGCGCTGTTTTCCCATGCATCGAGTCCCTCATGTTCCGTTGAGTGACGAATGCATGTCTGTTGCGAATGTTGTCTTTTCTGTAACGGAACAAATAAAAACAAAATGTATCTCTTCACAGAAAGAGCCTTTTCTTTCTCTTGCACCTTACACTATGGCACCCGCCCTGCTTCTAAGCAGCGCAGAGTCACAGTCAGTAACTATAATGGCATCTCGTGGGTGCGAGATGCCAAACACCACTCACAGCCCACCGCGAGCCGCACTCCCGCCAGAGCTATCAGCCTTGCGGGGGTGGGACTCCAGTCTGATCACCGAGCCGTTAGCGCGCCCACTGAGTCACTTTCTGGGTGCATGGAAAACTACTCCATCCGATTCTGGACCTGAGACCCATCAACCGAGCGCTTCACAAGCGCGCGTTCAGAATGACAACGCTGAAGCAGATCCTGGCACAGGTTCGTCCCAGGGATTGGTTCGCTAAAGTGGATTTAAAGGATGCGTACTTTCATATCCATAACTGCACCACAGGCACTTTCTGAGATATGCGTGAACTTTTTTTCGGGAGCACGTCTCTAAACTTAAACAAAACTCAGCGAGTAGGCCTACTATTCACCCAGGCAAGAACAGTATATCTTTATAATCATTTCAAATGAATTATTTTCAAATATATGTAGGGTGAAAATAGTATTTTTGTATATAAACAAATATATATTTTATAATGACATTATAATTGTACATGTACATTAATATGTTTTAAATAGAATTACGATTACTGTAGGCTAATATAGGCCTATGTAGCAGGGCATTCAGTTACTTTTGAAAGGACAAAAAAAGATGTCAGTGTATTTCATTAGACTAACTTTGCCAGCTATAAAAAATCTAGCATTTCCTCGCGTTTTACCACAGATTTTTAGTGACAGTTGATATGCATGGACCACTGGCCGATGACAGTTATCCCGCCCTCCCCTCTCCCCTGCCGTGCCATACCACACCCACTCCCCTCCCTTCTTCTCACAACCATCCACGCTCATTTAATTAGCATTTTTCAAAAAGATTGTGAGCTAGACTTGAGCTGAAAGATGGTGGTTTCATGACCCTTTATATGGCAAGCCGTATTAACATTTAATCATTTAAACCTAGTCTCTATTTTCATGCTACTAGTACTTATTTTTTAGATACTAGTATCAATTACATTAAGTATTAGTACTTATTCATTAGCTACTAGTGCTTATTCTTTAGATACTAGTGCCTTTTCTTTAGATACTAGTGCTTATTATTTAGATACTAGTGCCTTTTCTTTAGATACTAGTACTTATTCATTAGATACTAGTCCTTATTAACCCTTTCACACGTAAGTTTAAAATATTCTAACTGACCACCCAGCGTGAGTTTTTCAAGGCGACCGTTATTTAGAACTTGTCACTTTAATGTTTCCATGCTGACGCGTCATTGCTTGTCACGTGACACAGCGCAACCACAACACAGCGCTGAATGAATGATGATCTGCTTTTGTCATTTTTGCTTTTTTATTAAAAATATTCACAAATGTATTAGCTATAGCATGAAATACTGATATTCCGATTGTCAAATATGTGCAAGTGGATGGGTTTTGTTGTTTAAACATCTTTATAACGATCGCATTAGTTGAGCTGTATTCACAATGGGCGGCGCCATTTTAGTTTGTTGTACAGTTCAGAGAATCGGATCTGTTGGATTTACAACACGTCAATTCCTCCACTTCTCACGAAATACATGAAAGTAAGTGGCCAGTGAATTGGGAGAAGAATAGGGTCAAAAGTAAAGCTACAATGTGTATCTGATATGAATAAAACGTGTCGTCTTATTATAATGGAAAGGATTATTATTGCCGCTTCCATAGACATCAGTGTGTAGTTTACAAACTAAAAATCATTGTTCTGCTAGTACTTGTGTATTTAAATGTCTGAAACCTAAAATAAACATTATGTGGTTGAAAACACTCAATAGTTGTGATATATGACAGCACTGAGTGCGTCCGTCTCTGGTTCAGCGCCAGCCAAAGCGCGAAAGCTCGTTTGAATTTAGCAGTTGATCACGTGATGCACTGACCGTTCTAATCACACCGGTGTGATCGTACGCTCCAGGGACCAGCCAAGACTGATCACACCGGTGTGATCGTACGCGTGAAAGGGTTAATTACTTATTCATTAGTATTCATTAATATTCGGTTATTCACACCGATACTAGTCCTTATTTATTAGATACTAGTGCTCATTTATTAGTTACTACTTATTCATTACTTACTAGTACTTATTATTAGATACTAGTACTTATTCATTAGATACTAGTACCTATTAAATAGATACTAGTACTTATTCATTAGATACTAGTACCTATTAAATAGATACTAGTACTTATTCAATACATACTAGTACTTAATTCAATAGTGACTAGTAACTATTCTTTTGTTACTAGTAACAAATAAAATTTTTTGCCATTGACTTCTATGGGGATCTGTCATTCAGATATCAACTATTCAATTCTGACTAGTATGTATTCCAATTGTGACTAGTACATACACTCACCTAAAGGATTATTAGGAACACCATACTAATGCTGTGTTTGACCCCCTTTCGCCTTCAGAACTGCCTTAATTCTACGTGGCATTGATTCAACAAGGTGCTGAAAGCATTCTTTAGAAATGTTGGCCCATATTGATAGGATAGCATCTTGCAGTTGATGGAGATTTGTGGGATGCACATCCAGGGCACGAAGCTCCCATTCCACCACATCCCAAAGATGCTCTATTGGGTTGAGATCTGGTGACTGTGGGGGCCATTTTAGTACAGTGAACTCATTGTCATGTTCAAGAAACCAATTTGAAATGATTCGAGCTTTGTGACATGGTGCATTATCCTGCTGGAAGTAGCCATCAGAGGATGGGTACATGGTGGCCATAAAGGGATGGACATGGTCAGAAACAATGCTCAGGTGGGCCGTGGCATTTAAACGATGCCCAATTGGCGCTAAGGGGCCTAAAGTATGCCAAGAAAACATCCCCACACAATTACACCACCACCACCAGCCTGCACAGTGGTAACAAGGCATGATGGATCCATGTTCTCATTCTGTTTTTGCCAAATTCTGACTCTACCATCTGAATGTCTCAACAGAAATCAAGACTCATCAGACCAGGCAACATTTTTCCAGTCTTCAACTGTCCAATTTTGGTGAGCAAATTGTAGCCTCTTTTTCCTATTTGTAGTGGAGATGAGTGGTACGCGGTGGGGTCTTCTGCTGTTGTAGCCCATCCGCCTCAAGGTTGTGCGTGTTGTGGCTTCACAAATGCTTTGCTGTATACCTTGGTTGTAATGAGTGGTTATTTCAGTCAAAGTTGCTCTTCTATCAGCTTGAATCAGTCGCCCCATTCTCCTCTGACCTCTAGCATCAACAAGGCATTTTCGCCCACAGGACTGCCGCATACTGGATGTTTTTCCCTTTTCACACCATTCTTTGTAAACCCTAGAAATGGTTCTGCGTGAAAATCCCAGTAACTGAGCAGATTGTGAAATACTCAGACCGGCCCGTCTGGCACCAACAACCATGCCACGCTCAACATTGATTAAAGGGTTAGTTCACCCAAAAATGAAAATTAAGTCATTAATTACTCACCCCCATGCTGTACCAACCCCGTAAGACCTTCGTTCGTCTTCGGAACACAAATGAAGATATTTTTAATTAAATGTGACAGCTGGATCACTCCTCCATAGGCTCCCTAAGGGATTGAAACCTGACGGCCCAGAAAGTCAATGAAGAAAATGTTTAAATATTCCATGTCACAACAGTGGCTCAACTATAAGTTTATCAAGCGACGAGAATACTTTTTGTGCGAAAAAAACAAACAAAAATAACAACTTTATTCGACTATTCCTTTTCTTCCTTGTAGGCCTGAAACGAGACTTCAAGAGATTTCCACGACGCGCGAGAACTTAACTGAAGTAGTTGAAGGAGATCGCAATTCTCGCGCATGCGTCGTGGAAATCTCTTGAAGTCTCGTTTCAGGCCTACAAGGAAGAAAAGGAATAGTTGAATAAAGTCGTTATTTTTGTTTTATTTCCGCACAAAAAGTATTCTCGTCGCTTGATAAACTTATAGTTGAGCCACTGTTGTGACATGGAATATTTAAACATTTTCTTCATTGACTTTCTAGGACGTCAGGATTCATTCCCTTAGGGAGCCTATGGAGGAGTGATCCAGCTGTCACATTTAATCAAAAATATCTTCATTTGTGTTCCGAAGACGAACAAAGGTCTTACGGGGTTGGTACAGCATGGGGGTGAGTAATTAATGACTTAATTTTCATTTTTGGGTGAACTAACCCTTTAAATTACCTTTCTTTCCCATTCTGACATTCAGTTTGGAGTTCAGGAGATTGTCTTGACCAGGACCACACCCCTAAATGCATTGAAGCAACTGCCATGTGATTGGTTGATTAGATAATTGCATTAATGAGAAATTGAACAGGTGTTCATAATCCTTTAGGTGAGTGTATATATTAGATACTAGTTATTCATTCTGTACTAATTTTTAAGATACTAGTACCTATTACTAGATACTAGTATTTATTCAATAAATACTAGTATTACGTCATTAGATACTAGTACTTATTCATTAGATACTAGTACCTATTAAACAGATACTAGTACTTATTCATTAGCTACTAGTACTTCATTCATAGAGCGAGCCTTTCACTGATTGTTTACAGCTTAACGGAAGTTACACTGATAATTCGCGCAAAGCGTCATAGAATAGATACTAGTACTTATTCATTAGATACTAGTACTTATTCATTAGATACTAGTACTTATTCATTAGATACTAGTACTTATTCATTCGATACTAGTACTTATTCATTCGATACTAGTATACCATATTAATTAGATACTAGTACTTATTCATTCGATACTAGTACTTAGTACTAGTGGATTCAATAGATACTAGTACCTATTTATTAGACACTAGTATCTTTTGTAATTGTTACTAGTAAAACTATTCTTATCTTACTAGTCACAACTGCTTTTTTACTAGTCTTATGTTATGACTAGTCAGAATGGCCACTGTAGAGTTCAATTAAAAATCTTACTAGTAAAATAAAAAATCTTACTAGTAACATTTGGAATAAACACTAGTATCTAATAAATAGGTACTAGTATCTAATGAATAAGTACTAGTATCTATTGAATAAGTAGTAGCTAATGAATAAGTACTAGTATCTATTTAATAGGTACTAGTATCTAATGACTTAGTGCTAGTATTTTTTGAATAAATACTAGTATCTATTTAATAGGCACTAGTATATATTTAATAAGTACTAGTACCTAATGAATAACTAGTATTTAATATGTACTAGTCACAATTGGAATACATACTAGTCAGAACTGAATAACTGGTATCTGAATGACAGATCCCCATAGAAGTCAATGGCAAAAAATTTTAATTTGTTACTAGTAACAAAACAATGACTAGTCAGACTAGATACTAGTGCTTATTCTTTAGATACTAGTGCCTTTTCTTTAGATACTAGTGCTTATTCTTTAGATACGAGTGCCTTTTAGTCACTATCGAAATAATTACTAAAATAAATAAGTACTATCTATTTAATAGGTACTAGTATCTAAATAAATAAGTACTAGTATCTAATAATATGTACTAGTATATTTAAAAAGGTACTAGTACCTAAAGAATAAGCACTAGTATCTAAAGAAAATAAGGCACTAGTACCTAAAGAATAAGCACTAGTAGCTAATGAATAAGTACTAGTACTTAATGGAATAGATACTAGTATCTAAAAAATAAGTACTAGTAGCATGAAAATAGAGACTAGTAGGTTAAAATGATTAAATGTTAAAACGGCTTGCCATACCTTTAAAGGTTGAGTAGATTAATGTAATCTCATTGTGACACTTTTTTAACGTATTGCGTTCATAGAGCGAGCCTTTCACTGATTGATTACAGCTTAACGGAAGTTACACCCATAATTCGCACAAAGCGTCATGGGATGTAGGAATACTAGATCACTGGAAACTAGACTTTTTATTTATTTATTTCCCTCTTGTGTTGCTTTCAGTGCTAAATAACAAAGTGTACAACTTTTTTACTGTTGAGCAGAATGAATATTAGTATTTAAACACTTTGCTACTAAATAAGATTAAAGAGACCAGCAGTTTTCTTTAAACTGAGGACAGTATCTAATGAATTAGACAAGCAGTGGAGCAAAAAGGGCATCATACCTTATAATTTTCTTTCTTCTGTTGAACACACAAAAAGATATTTTGAAGAATGTTGGTAACCAGACTGTTGACAGGAAAGAAAATACTATGGAAGTCAATGAGGACCATCGACTGTTTGGTTACCAACATTCTTCAGAATATCTTCTTTTGTGTTCAACAGAAGAAAGAAATTCATACAGGTTTGGAACAACATGAGGGTGAGTAAATGATGACAGAATTTTCCTTTTTGGGTGAACTATCCCTTTAACTAGGGTTGTCGAGTAGGCATTACAGAAAAAGTAACACTTACTAGAGCTATGCAATTAGGCTCAACTGTTGCACATTGTCAGCTAAAAAGTGTTCAGTATTATAGACATTTGTTGGGTTTTGCAGTGTTTGCTGGACAAAATGGTTTATTTCATGCTGATATATCTTGAAAATGCTATGGTATTTGAATATGGCCATCATTCAATATCACGGAATGCTTATCAAATTACATAGTACGGTCACAGTACTTTTTTGTAAGAATACAATGCTTGTATGATTTCATATAGCTTAAAGAAATTCTCCTTACAAGCTGCTATAGAACATCTCCACAATTTTCCACTCAAAAGATCATCTAAAAACCATCAGGTACAGTATATGCTTCATTTAGTAGGTTAAATACATAGAATCAGAGCATAGCCTATTTGCAGGTTGTCCTTCACAAGCACTGCACAAATCAAAGTAGGCTACAAGTTGCTCGGGGGTAAAGAACGTGGGGTTTAAGAGTCAGCAAAACCATTTCATTTCATTCTCTCTGGTCAGCATGTTTCAGGCAGAAAGAGTAATGGCCTTTTGTTACAGATTATACATAGGTTGTGTATAATTTTAGATGTTTCACCTTTCTGAGTCACTGTGGAATTCACTGCACACATAAAAATTGAATCTGTCATTATTTTGTTGATGCAGCCATGTTTGTTATCTTGCGCCATTTGCTAATGTCTTGCCTAAATTACATACATTGCTATGCTAAGAGCTTTTAGAAATGCCACGGTTGTGGGAACAGGCATCATAGTCTCTGCTCGCTCGCCAAGAAAGTGGCATTAAAAGCTCTTGTTCAAAGGCTCATGTGAGGTGCGTTGAACCCAGCGGCACATGTGGGGTTCAGATCCTCGAGTCAGCACACAAGATTCGCTGATTCCAGGGGAGGTTTGTATCCAGACCATGTTTAATTGTTTACTCAGAGAACAGGTGCAGCAACAAACAGCTCCAAACTCATCATGAAGGATTATCATCAGCACTCTACAACTGCAGGTGCAAGGCTGTGTTTTGTATCTTTGTTGTTTTCAGAGATTCTTTTCCCTTGAGTTCAATTACTCCTATTTAGGTCTCACTCAGCGAAAAATTGCGCTAGTCATTTCTTCCCTATTGTGAAACATCGCGTCAACCTGACTTTCATTTTCAACCAAATTGAAAATCATCCACTAACTGACGACGTTACTTTCTTCTCAAGGACTGACAGGAATGTAGAAAGTACGCTATTTGTCTTTCAAATGTAGTGAAGTTAAAGTAAATTGTTTCCAGAAAAAAATAATACTCAAGTAAAGAACAGATACTCAAAAAGTGTACTTAAGTACTCAAGTAAATGTAGCCTACTTTGTTACTGTCCACCATTTTATGATTGTGCTCATTTTTTTTTTTATCACAACTAATATATCGTTATTAGTTGATAAAATTATGAACAGATAAAAAAATATTAATCTCACACAGCCCACGTGACCTTGAACTTATTTTTAAATAAGAAAGTCCAATTAAATGCTAGGGCAGGGAAAGTTTTGAGACATGTATGTTTCTTTCTCTCAGTGTGGCGTGCTCACCCTGTCCTCTGGGTGGCGTTACAGTCGAGCCTTCCGTCAGATGGATTATTACTGAGCAGGGCAGCTTTCTCAGATCTGGATAAGAGAAAATAATGGACACAGGACTGTGTCATATAGGTCAGTGGATGATGGAAGAGAAAACACATATATTACCACTAGTGTCACAGCTGAAGGTTTTACTGGCTCATGGCTGTATGGATTGATGTTCTCTGGGCAAGGCCAGTCTGTCTACTGCATCATTCTCAAGGCTCATATGCGCTTTCACATAAACGAAGGCTTTTCCACACAATTTTACAGTAATTTAAACTTTTTCTTATTGTATAGGCCTTGGCTAGTTGTCACAGTTTACTTCAAGGAATATTTCTCAGACTATATTTATTTATTTGATGTATGCCTATCTTTAAATTCTTGGCATTGACCCAAACAGTGAACGTCTCACATGGGAAAAGCAGACACACATTGTCACATTACGGAGTAATTAGCCAGCCTAAGAAAATTATAAAGGGATAGTTCACCTAAAAATAAAAAGTCAGTCATTATTTAGTTGTTACTCTAATACAGTAGTTTTTGGACTGCAAAAGGAGAAAAGAGTGTATAATATTCTTACATAATACCACCAAAGCAAATAATAATCTTTTTTTTTTTAATGCATGTTAAACCAGGTGCTCATTTAGGTAAATGAATAAAGTAATAAAGAGGGAGAGTGGAGTTCACAGCTCCAAACCTCTCGCGGTCACCACACAGTATAAATGATCAATCTCAAGATGCACGTTGTGTTCTGACAGGCCATCTCCGTCCTCACCTCAGCCTTGAGCTCAGCAAGGTCAGAAGATCACGGCCTCCTGTTCTCCTGATCCTGTCGGCTCTCACCTCGCCTGTCCAGATGGCCTTCCGGGGAAGAGTGAAACATGGTGCGCTGTATATTTAGAGTTGAATAAACAAAAAAAAAGATTTTCTTTCAGAGAAAATGTTGATTTATCCCAACTAACAGGGACCTCACTCAGAACTTTGGTTAAAGTCGTGGGACTCGTGGCAAAGTTTTCTGGTCTACGGTAGTTATCAAATTATCATTGTTCATAGAACATAGAACACACTTGCATTTTGAAACCGGTTTTCATTAGGTTGAGTTTCCAGGCCCCCAATCCGCCGTTGTCATGTAAATGAAAGACCAAAATGCATAAAAAGTTTTCAGTTTTTAGTTGAAAAATAGTAGTGTAAACCGCCCCTTAGTTTCCTCTTTTAATATTTATTGTTCACTTCCAACAATTCCTGTTTCCACATATCAAAATATTAAATCTTTCAAATATTTTTCATTCAAGAATAATCAAGGTTTTAAATGAAAACATAGGGACACTTTTTGCCATTGAGATGTCTTTGAAAAGGTGTCAGAATCAACCTGAATTCACGCCTGTTACAAACATAATACATATTCATTTGTCATTCCCTATTGTGAATGATTCATCAGTGCACAGTACAACAAAGAATATTTTCCAAATTGTTTGTTTTTATCATTTTCAATCAAAATGTAGTAACTTGCTATTTCTATGAAATTACTTTCCTTTTTTTACAGACGTCTAATATCGGCCATGGAAGAGTTGAGTTCAGTGGAAGAGGAAAATGAAGGTTAGAAAATATTGATTTGCATTTTAGGGAACACTATCCATTTAATGACTTAAACTAACAACTAAAAATGACATTTGTAATATTAATAATATTTAATGTTATTAATTAATTGTAGTATTTTTTTAAGCGGCAAAAGGGATGTTACCATGGCAATACCATAATAACCCCATTTTACTTGGTGCCTAACAATTCTCATTAACTGTGATATTCTCTACTTTATTGCTTAAGCATATAAACCTTAAACTGTTGCCTCATGCACTCCAATGCAAAATGCCATCAAATTCTTAAAAAGGAAGAGAATAGGGAATAGCATTCATTCATTCAGAAAAAAATTGAGGAACAAAGGAAAGGGTCCACAAAGGATGGTCGAAACAACATTTTATTAGAAAAGAAAAGCATTAGAAACACCTTGCACCTGTTCAGAGCCAGCACGTTGGAATATCTCATATTTAAGACGCTGCGGGTCCAGCGACCGCATGAGTTTCACCTCCAGCACAATGATTCAGTTACCATGAAATGCACAAGACACAAATCAGCAGATGTAGATATCTCAATGACATAATCAACACTAGATATATCTGTTATGTAATTCATATCTACAATATCTACCTCATGAAAAAAATAGCATGTCATCATTATTCACGGGGAGTGTAAAAAAACCCAACTCAATTATCATCGAGGCGCTCTCCACCTCCAGTGGCATGGAGAACATTTTCATTCTCTTTACTGAATAACGGACGATAAAGGATGTATTTTTGTTGAATATTCATTCTCTTTAATTATAAAACACAATCTCATATGATGTGAAGAGGGTTGGAGTGTAATGCTCTGAAAACCAAACCATCCATCAAGTCTCTCATAAAGCTAATGAGCTCTGGTGCACCTGCGCTCCTGCTCACCTTCCTGCACACATGAACGGGACGTGGTGACCGTGAGGGGATGACAGTTTATGGAGAGATTGTGAGATAATGATGCTACTCAAGAGCATTTACAGTGAGCTGAAAGGCCGGTCTGTAACTGCACCCTCACATGAAATTAATTTGGTAGGCCTACATCGTCGACCAGAGAACCATTAAACTGCGTTAACAAGCATATTGCATGATCACAAAGGGTTGAAATATATTCACGAGATATAAAATAATACTGTTTATACCATATCTTCGCCAATGGTTTACATTTTTATTTGTGCTCTCACTGGAAGCACCAGCTTGATTCGGTCATTGTAGCCGACCAATGCAAGATTTATGTGTGTAAATACTCAAGAGGTCAAGGTTAAGCTAGCATGACCAGGTAAAGTTCTAGATGGTAAATGCCATTTCATGCCATTTTTTTTTTTCCGGGATGCAGAATAGTGTTAGTTTACAGTTTTTTAGTAAAACTTGTTTTTTAGTAAATGCTTCCGGGGGGTTTTGCACAAGTGCAGTTGTGATGAATGGAAATACTAACAGACAGCTTTCTTATAGACTTCCTTGACTGTAATGCCTGATAAAGGCTACTAATATTGTAAATAAAAAACAAATACCAACATACTGTTGTCCATAAAGTCTCATAAAAATACCTTGTATGTTTGAATAAATAAATAATTTATCTTAAAAAAAAAAATCACAGCACCACTCCTTTAATACAATTTTTTTTTTTTTTTTTTTTTACACATAATTAGTTTAGGCCCAACAACAAAGGGAATACATTAGATGGGTAAACACTGTTAAAGCTGAGGCAATCTTCTGATCATGTAGAGTGACGGCTGAACCGCCCATTCATGCACGTCAAACAATGTCTACAAACAATGCTGATTTAAACATATGCAGATTTTTGTTGGTTAGCTGGTTTAGAATCAACCTCTACAACCAATTTTTTAGGGATTAGTGGTTGGGTCATAGTTGACATTTGGGCGGGAGTTTTTTCTTGTCAGCCTTCGATCAGCCATCTCTGTTTACATCAAGTACTAGCAAGCTGGCATTAAATGAGATCGGTAACACTTTACAATAAGGCTGAATTGATTAACATTACTGTAGTTAATGTACTGTAGACCCTAAAGTAAGATCAAATGTAGGATAGTTTCTTCGCAACATTTCATAAATGAACCCTTTATGCCAAAAGGCCTGTATATAAGGAGAAATTCTTTAATGATTGCATAATACTTTCATGTTTAACAGGCTATTTCAGTTTTTCCTACTGATACAGTATGTTTACGAGCTGCTTAATTCGTATTTAATTAAAAAATAATTAAAATTAATATAATTAAGCTAGATTTATAACAGTTATCTAAAACGATTAAAATCATTTTCATTCATTAAAACAAGTTTAAATGAAATATAAATATTAGGCCTAGATGAAAAAAAAAACTGAAAAGGGGCCTTATATGATAAAAACTAAAACTAAAAAAAAAACTAAAAAAAAACTAAAAACAAAATGTAAAAATATTAATAAATACTACAATAATATATAAATAATATTGAAATAACACTGATTAATAAATGCTGTGAAAATGTTGTATTGCATTAACTAATGTTAACAAATTTACCCTTTTCATAAAGTGTTACTTGTAGCTCATTTTTGTGGCTAATATAATACAAAGATAAATGTAAAGACATTGCCAAAGCTTTGTGTACAGAAGAAGCTGAGATTCTTCCATAATTAAAAGAAAGCTTTGCACAAACTGCTATTACTGTCCAGCACAAGTACAAAATAAATAGCATAAATATATAATAAATTAGTAAAAAGGTCAAAACATTAACATTTACATCAGAGGAGTTACATACTGTATATTGCTATTGACAAACAGCTTTAAAATACCATTCATTAAAAATTAAATGAACAAATGTGCAAACATTCTTACAGGACGGTGGTTATAAGTGATACGAGTGATACATGTGATATGACTGGCCTCCATTTGATGCATTCTGTTCATATTGGACATCCCAAGACGACATTCACTCTCGCCACCAAATGTTCCCGTTAACGTGATGTTGGCGTCTGTAGAATAGTGAACGTGGATTCGCTCTCGTTCCCTCTGACATGCCAGGCTCTCTGACACCTACTGCGAGTCACAGATGGCCCCATAATGACTGGAATTGCTAGAGGATCAGTCCAATTCATTTGCAGCCTATTTTCTGGCTGGGGTGCAGCCCTTTAGGGGAAATGGTGTGCTTATCTGACTGCACGGACCACCGGCAATGTTCCCTATGATAAGACAACCCTACTCTATTCTATATCCAGACACACACCAGTGGAAGTGGAAATTTTGAAGACTATTTAAAGGTTTTCTTCATTAGCTTTTGTGTATGTCCGCCATATTGGATGTACCTTTAAAACGGGGGTATGAATGGATATATATATTGATAGTGCATGTACGTTTCCAAGATGTCCATTCAATGTCTGCATTTTCATCTAAGGTTACGTTTACACGACAACGAACCGGAAAAGTTTTTCCTTTACGCTTTTCACGTTGTCAAAACGATCCCCATTGACGAAAAGGATAAAAAGCCCTGCATTATGCAGTCAGGCCAGTAGTTGGCGATGTCACTTTGTAAAGAAACAGTACGCGCCTATAGACTGAACACGTAATATGCAGCTGAACGTGATTTCACCAAGTACCACGTGTTCCTGGATCAACTTTCCAATCAGTGTTATTCACCTTTCATTACCCTCTGATTTTAGGTAAAAGTTATGGGTAGGGTTAGGTTTAGGGGTAGGGATTGGGACAGGAATGTCGATCCAGGATCAATAAAATATGTTGATCCAGGACCGTGTCTTACTTGGCAAAATCACGGTGACCGTAATATGCATGCGCATGAAGTCATCGTTTTCACAAATTCACGTTTTTTGTAGTTTACACGGAGACAATAACGGTATAGTTTTCAAAAAAATTGCACTTTGAAACACTGTTGTCGTGTAAATGAACGACCAAAACGTTTTTTTTCCCATTACGTTTTCATTGAAAATGGTGTTCAAGGTGTACCCTCAGATGCTAATTAAAATGTTTTAACGTTTAAATATGTTGCTAAAATTGTCCCTGTCAGATGCTAAAATATTTCGCAACATTTGTAATTAAAAATGCACCCTACATGGCCAAAAGTAAGTTGACAACCCTTTCTAATTCCTCCCATTTGGCCAGGCCCAAACCACAAGTGTTTACACTTTTCTAGGAAATAAACCTTATTTTTAGTTGTGTCACAACATTAAACTATAGTAATTAGGCATTTTAGCATTAAACACCTCTAAATTTGAGTGTGATGCATTCCAGATGATGCACATCTTGGCAAGGTAACGTTCTAATAGCATGTTGGAGTTCCTTTCCTCTCATTCTCATATCTAAGACCATTTCGAGTACTGACTGCTTCACTTATTTCCATGGGGCAAGACCTCATTCTGTCTATCAATTAAGTTAAAGATTTCCTGAACAACACCAAAGGAGTTGCCAATTAGCATTGTGGATGCTATAAGCAAGACAATAGAAGATTCCATCATTCAACCAGCTTGAAGATCATCATGAGTGCCTGAAGCCATCCACATCAAAGAGCCATCAGTCTGAGCAGCTTGCTAAAGAGTGTATGGCTTATTAGCTGAGTACAATAGAACATTCATAAAGATTCACATGAAAATCAACTCCCGAGTTGCTCAAAATCTTTGAAAGCTACTAATGGAAGAAGAAGAATGCATAGAGTTTACACCTGCAAGCTGCCATAAAACGGTCTAAATCGTTCTATTATCCAGGTATGGCCATCAAATACCATCCCGCCCCATAAGGCAATAGTGACCTTTAGAATAATGCCTGTTCATGACCCACTACACCAATGGCTTCAGACTAAATGGAGAGAAAAATGAGGCTGTTTTCACACTAGAGCCGATGATGTGAACCCAAGTACATTTGCTAGGAACTTGGAATTAAGTTTCTGACATGAAAACAAACCCAAGTCAAAAAATGGGTCACATGCAGTCAAGTGTGATTCAAAATTGCTCTAAAAGCAACCCAGCCTCATTTGTAGATTCGAACAGCTATCGTTTACATATTTAGTTAGTAAACAAACTACCATAAACACAAAAAATGTGGGGTCGGTGAGATTCTTTAATGTACTGGTATTTGAAAGAAGGCTCACAAGGCTGCATTTATTTGATCAAAAATACAGTTAAAAAAGTGAAATATTATTACAATTTAAAATAACTGTTTTATATTTTCAAATGTTTTCAAATGAAACTGTATTACTGTGATGGCAAAGCTGAATTTTCAGCAGCCAATACTCAAGAAACATTTCTTACTATTATCTATGGTGTGCTACTTAAAAAGTTTTTGTGGAAACTGGATTTTTTTTGTCTTTACTGTCACTTTTGATCGATTTAAAGCATCCTTGCTGAATAAAAGTGCTAATTTCTTTCAAAAAAAATCTTATTGACCCAAACCTTTTAAGTGTATATTTAATACAGAAGGAAGTGCCACAAAAAAATTGGAGCTAAAACCAAAACAAGAGTAAAAAAGTGAACTAGACATCAATTGTCCTTTTTTGACAGCTACTGCATGTACTGTACTAATGGAGGCACACACGATGATGGCTTAAATATACTGCCATTTGGAGCCAAATAATATGTTTAAAGACTGACAGGTTCAGACTTAGCAATCAAACCGAGCATGAAAACTGCATAATTGTTATGAACACATTGACACAAGCAGTTATTTTTGCAATTCTGTAACGTCTCCCTGTAATGCTATGTCCCTTCTGACGCTTCAGGTGGACCTGGTGGAGATGCCTGGTTATATTGAGGTCAGAGTTTCTATTATTATGACTGGAAGTCACGATTTCCCAGTTTGGAGACTGCGTATGAGTGTGTTTTGCAATGGGTCTATATTTTCAATGGAGGGACAAATACTGGCATATAATGAGGAGACACGAGTTATGCCGAAAACGAAAAGTGATGAAAGATTCCTTAACCCTATGAAACAAGCACATATAAATATGTTGGCAGAATGTACATTCTTTCCACCTAAATGACTTCCACACATCTGGATAGGGGAGTAATTAACATATTCGTAAAGGCTAAAACCTGAGTTATTCAAAATAGTTCATTAGAAAGACCACAACAATAAACACTGAAAAAGTAACTTGTGTACCATTGACATTTATATTATTTGCATGACTATAGCTACTCTATATATTCATGAGATGTATATCAATATATTAGCTATTATTTCATATATGACAGTTTCTGTGTTCTGGTAGGTAAGTTTTAGCGCGGCTTGATATTGCACGCAGGACTCTGTCATTAACTGTCTCGGCTAGTGATCGATAGCATTTGGCGATATGTTAGTTGAAAAAAAGAAATCAGTCGACAACTTGTTTGTCAACCAGAGAAACCACTTTTCTCCATTAGAGAACCGAAACATCCACGTATCCGCATTTCTCTTGTATTTTGAATCATTTGCTATTTGTTTTTGCCTCTTGTGTGTTACCGTTCGGGGGTGGTTGAAGTCCGCAGAGGCGAGCTGAAAAAAACAATACTCGACAAGCAGCGATGCCAGAGAAGTGGCTGTGACCGTCTCCACTCGTTTTCCTTTTCCTCCTGTTCTCCGAAATAAAAGCTGGTAGAATGGAGTTTTACAGTGGGACGTCCTGCCCGCCATGCTACAGGCTGACCCACGCGGGGTCACAAGAGATCTTCGTAGTCGAGGAGTTTTGAGTGCTGCCGGGTTTTCCAAAGTCGAAACAGACGGAAGTCGAAGTACATCTCAATCATCTCTTTGCCTAAAGGAGTGAAATAGAGAGGAAATATGATTCTGGAATACATTTGGCGAATAATTCAATGTGAGCATGTCTCTCTATGATGAACAGACACTTCCATATAGATTCTCTCAGGCGGTAATTGGAAAACAGCGTGCAGAGAGAGACAATATAGATAAAGAGAGATGACAGAGAAGTGGTAGAGAATGAAGAGTGGAAATTGAGAGGATGATTCGATCCACCTATTTTTATGCGGATTTTGGGATATCACAAATGCTGGATGGAAACGCCAAGATGGACATACATTCTAAAAATGTGCATAAAAAAACCCCGCATGCGCTCAATTGAGTCGGATACATTTTTTTCTGATAAGAAAACATGCGCATAAACTACAATGGAAACACATTTCCAGAATAAATTCCCCAATGTGCATCATAAAAGTTGTGTGACTCTGAGCGATGGGACGGCATGAACTAACTAGCGGACCAATCTCGTTGCACAGCAGTTCCCAAACAGCAGGCATCCCAGACAGCAACATAGTGTCGGTCCAGATCCGGGCCACATCTGGTACATGTGGATTCAACACGTACCAGATGTGGCCCGGATCTGGACCGACACTATGTTGCTGTCTGGGATCCGAAAGCAAGATAACATGACCGCCTTTTTTGCGTTCCGTCTGCACACTCTGACACTTAAGTAATTTTATATATACGAAAAGTTTTATATACAGTGGCTTCTCCTACTTTTCTTAGTGATATTTAGCGCCAATTTAATAGGAAGTGTCGTTTTATACGACTCATTGGATGGAAACGGTGCTTTATTTGCGAATGTTTTATGCGATATTCCAATTTTGCACATAAGTTAAATTCGCAACTTTGAATGGAAACATAGCTATTGAAAGAGAGGGGTGGCGTGGCCGGCCCAGGACAGGTAAAAAAAGACCTGTAAACTTAATTTACAGTATTATGAAAGGCATGTCAATGAAGATAAACATTAAAGACATAGTTCACCCAAAAAGGGAAAATCTGTCATCATGCCATTCCAAACCTTTCATACAGGTAATGTACAACATGAGGGTGAGTAAATGACAAAATAGCTATACAATAGTTATTTTATGAAAAAAAGAACAGTGTACAAGTTTCGACAGACATGGGTGAAAAATCACTTTAAATAACATGCAGTGCATCTACTGTATATCAGTATACCTGTATGTTTCCTCCATTAAAGGGATAGTTCACCCAAAAATGAAAATTAGCCCATGATTTACTCACCCTGAAGTCATCCTATGTGTACATGACATTCTTCTTTGACGCCTCTCGCGGTTGAAACAAACAGGGCTGGTCAACCGTATTCGTCATTACGTTGTGTGTCAAGTTCAAGTCTTTCGCCGTAAATCGTTGCGTACGACCGTCTGCCGGAAGCTAGATATTTTAGTCGATAAAGTTTTTTAATATGGATATTTTTCTAACACCAACGCATCGCTTCAGAAGGCCTTTATTTAATAGGCGCCAATTTATTTAATAGGCGCCGAATCCCTCGGAGCCATTTGGGACACATTTATGATGGATAGACACACTTGTATGGACTTCAAAAAAATTGTGCCCATTCACTCCCATTTTAAAGCTTGGAAGAGCCAGGACATTTTTTTAAATAACTCCGATTGTATTCGTCTGAAAGAAGAATGTCATATACTGTACACCTAGCTAGGATGACTTCAGGGTGAGTAAATCATGGGCTAATTTTAACAACCACTAGATTTCAAATCATGCCAGAGAGAGTCAGTTTGTGTGTGTTTATCTGTGTAGGAGTGTGAGCTGAAACTACATTTCAGCAGTTTCATGCAGACGGTCTCACCCTGAGCAGAGAGCTCCAGCGGTGACTCAAACTTGACAGAATAAGGCCTCATCAGATTCTTCAGTTTCTGGAACAGCTGTTGGCACATGATAAGCCAAGACATTAATAATCCCCTTTTTTTCCTCCCCCTCACACAGCTCTCTCACTCTCTCCTTCACTCGCTCTTTGACTCGAGGAGGTTAGTTAGGGATAATGGCAGTCTCTCTCTTTATGGCCCTGGATAAATCTCACACGGGCGACAGGAAGGGCAAACAGGAACCTTCAAAAGAACCCAGTTAAGATCTTAAGATCCATGCACTGCTCCGAGAGGCTTCAGAGCCCAGACAGAGATTAAAGATGAATTTACAGACACAGATTTTCTCTTCCGGCTCACCCTGAGAACGTGACCACAACGCTAAGGAGGACGCCACAAACAAATGGTGCAAGAATCAGAGATCTCTCGTTTGGGATCAACATACATAGATATGCTCTTCCGAAGGCCAGATTCTGTTGGCGGATAACCCAGCATGCGTTCACGAACTCACACAAGTCAGTAATCCGGGTGTCAATCACAAGCACGTACGCAAACCCAATTCTCAGGAACGGTGGCGCCTTTTGCGCAATGACGCATGGCGAATGAGATTTAGGTCGAACCCGTCTCCATAGAAACGAGACGGTACATTAGGTTCCAAGGGTGGCATGAATGTGTCATTGGGGCGTGATCTCCGGGCTCCTGTCATACAACACCAAACAGACGGAAAGAGCTGAAAGTCAAGGCCGACCCTAAAGGACAGACGCAGACTTGCGTTCAAGTCACAACTCCAACAGTTAGAGAATTTCAGATCAGATGTTAGTGATCACAGCAACTAGTCTGCATGATACATATACTATCGTTTAAAAGTTTGGAGTTGGTAAGATAGTCTCTTACACTCATCAAGGCTGCATTTATTTGATCAATTATACAGTAATATTGTGACATAATTACAATGTAAAATAGCTGTTTTCTATTTTAATATATTTTAAAAATATAATTTAATTCAATTATCTATTTAGCCAGAAATAGTAAAACCACTTCCACAAATTACAATAAATTGACAATTACAGACTGTTAATGCTTAAACACAGCTCTAGATCTTTAAAAGATGCTGGACAGGAAAGAGTTATTTTTAGTTACATATCTGAGGGGAAAAGGCTGTCAGGCATGATGGTGACAGACGGAGAGGTGTTAAATAGAAAAATGGAGAGATGGAGTTGGTGCATGTGTGTGTCTTAAGAGATGAGAGCTGAACATGGCCACGGCAGGCCCCAGAGGGACCATTTCTAAATATAATGCAGAAACTCAAGGCACAAGCATTACGTCAACACCACGGACTTGCTGCTTCAGAACTTGACGTACCTTCTCTCCATTCGGATTGCCCAGGACATAGCAGCCCATGATGTGGATCAGGTTTGGCTCTGGATTCACTTTACTCATAAACCGGCTCAGTCGTTTCCAAAACCTGCATGTACACCACAAACACACAAGCAAATCCCTCTGATAATAGTTCTGTCACTGAAGGAATGTTGTGACAGAAACAAAAGTGTGGATCTCACTAACTGGCTCATGTCTTCTTCTTTCTCGACCTTGGCAAAAGTGGCCACTTTATTCTTCAGCAGGTACAGGTGTCCTGGGCCGCCCTGAGACAGAAAATGACACATTTGAAACCTTACATAACATCAAACTCAAAGAAATAGGAGATCAGTACTGCGCTCTGAACTGAGAGAGAGAGACCAGTGAATTCCTGTCCATCTGAACACACAACATCAAACTGAAGAGACAGTAGTGCAGTATTATTCCTCCAGACACTGCTGATTCGCTCTGCTGCACTTGCAGTCTCATTTCTTGTCATTTTTTTGTGTGTGTTCGTTGGCCTTGTTTTTCTCGTACCTGACAGAAGATCATCATGCGCCAGATCTTTGAGCCCTTCCTGTAGGCTGTCAGTCTCTTCTCAATCTCCTCTGCACAAAAAACAAACACACTATCAGGATGACCAGCACTTCTAGTCACATTTACATGCATGGTCATAAGTTGACAATGTCTAAGGCCTTAAAAATGTTCTCTTATTGGGGAGAGGTCATAGCAATTTAAATGAAACCAGATCTAACCCTAGGATTCGACTATTACCCTGGTTGTACTTTAAATGTAAAAGTCACCGTTCTGTCATCTTATTCAATATATAACAGCTTAGACATCAAGACAAAATCTCATGTAACCACAATTTTCTTGCTTTGCTGGAATATTGATTTTCCTGCAAACCCTTAAAGGGATACTCCACCGTTTTTTCATATTAAACTATGTTATTCCCTTAACTAAGACGAGTTGATACATACCTCTCTCGTCTCAGTGCGTGCACTCAATCGCTCTGGCGCGCGAGACACTTTGATAGCACTTAACTTAGCCCAGTTCATTCATTAGGATCCAAGCAGAGAAGCGACCAAACACCTCCACGTTTTCCCTATTTAAATACAGTTACACGAGTAGTGTAACTCGAACAAGAATGGTGACACAAAATAAAACGTTGCGCTTTTCTAACAACTATAATGTATGGCGGAATACCATAGCAGGTGCTTGGGTGCACTTCGACTCGCCGCATATATATCTATGCAGTAATATCATAACTCTGGAGAGGGAGAGGGGGGAGAGGATTTTTCACGAATGATGATATTACTGCGCCGAGTCGAAGTGCTCCCAAGCACTTGCTGTGGTATTCCGCCATACATTATAGTTATCCACTTTACACCAGAGGCGGACAGAGTACACAGCTTCATTACTTGAGTAAAAGTACAGATACCCCTTGCTAAATTTTACTCAAGTACAAGTAAAAGTACTACAGTCAGATGTCTACTTAAGTAAAAGTACTGAAGGACTTGTTTTTAAAAGTACTTGAGTATCAAGAGTACATTTTCTAAATATTGCATTACTACTGCCACAGTGCTTAGAATTTATGTACAGAAACGTCCTACATGGAGTTATGAAAAATGTAAATGTTAATACCTTGGAGAATGTAAAAGGAATTGAAAGTAAAATCAAGACATTTTCATCTTTTTACCATGTTGCTTTATTTAACATTTAAGAAAATTTCAGAAAATTCATTCACGGGATGGACCTGCTGCGTCTTCATCCATTGTTTCGTCCATGGTTTCGTCTCTTATCTAAATCTGACCATGGAGTTGACTTTGGCGGAAAGCTGAAGGTGATTGCTGATAGGCTGTCCCAATCAGTGGCGCCTGCACAATCCAATCACGTTTGAGAGGGAAACAACAAATTGAGAGTTTCCGAGATTTTTCTTTTTTCCATTTTTTTTTTTTTAGAAGTAGTCACGGGTACTCACGGTTATGGATAGAAATGTAGTGGAGTAAAGAGTACAATATTTGCCTCTCAAATGTACTTGAGTAAAGTCATGAGTACTCCCCAAAAATGATACTCGAGTAAAGTACAGATCCCTCAAAATTGTACTTAAGTACTGTACTCAAGTAAATGTACTCCGTTACTGTCCGGCTCTGCTTTACACGCTTAGAAAAGCGCAACGTTTTATTTTGTGTCACCATTCTTGGTCGAATTACACTACTCGTGTAACTGTATTCAAATAGGGAAAACGTGGAGGTGTTTGGTCGCTCAAAATTGATCAAAAGACCATCTTATTTTGTCTGAAAATTAATCGAACTTAATCGACTTGATTGTTGTTGTGATTTAATGTTATTTTATGTTTGAAATAATTTTAGAGTTCTAAGCTATTTAGTTATAGCACGTTGGGCCATTCTTATGGTTTTGAAAGTGCTTTATGAATAAAACTTGAGTTGATTTGATTATTTTAATGATTTATTTTAGTCCTGAGGTTCACCCTTTTATTATATTATATTATATTACATTATATTACATTATATTACATTATATTTCCATTTCATCTTAAATATTAGTTTACAATAAGGTTCTATTTGTTAACATAAATTAAAATGAACTTACAATGAAAAACATTTCTAACACATTTATTAATCTTAGTTCGTTTTAATTTCAACATTTACCAATACATTATTAAAATCAAAAGTTGTATCTGTTAATATTATTAAATGGACCGGACCTAACACAAACTAACAATGTATTTTTATTAAATAATATTAACAAAGATGAATAAATACTGTAAAAATAACTAACAACGAGCGATACATTTGTTAGTTAATGCATTAAATGACATTAACCAAAAGGACCTTACGTTTTTTTTAAATAATGAGCAATTTTTTATATGTTGCATGCACAAACAAATAGACAAAGATCAACAATATAATTAACATAATTATTCACATTCGCAGTTTCATTTATTATGTGACTTTATGTGACTTGAAAACTTGATCCCTACACTGTAATAAAACAGTCACTAAAAAATATTGCTGCTTCTCTGATCCAGAGTCATTTATCAGGAATCCAATTGTTTTTGTGTTCCTCATGCCGGCTGGTGCAAAAATCAATACAGAACCCACCGTCATTCCACACTGAAACCACCAGGCAAGGGGTAAAGTGCTCAAATACACAAAAAAGTACACATCAAACACACAACAAACAATACACACATGAAGCTACGTACCCAGAATATCATCAAATGTGGCATGCTCATGATCCTGGAGATAAAAATAATAAAAGCAATCAATAAAAAATACACAGATAAGACTTAACGACATTGCAGGACTAATTGTAAAGGGAAAATGTTCTTTGTATAATGCTTAATTTCACTAATCTCTAATATGAACTCGTCCGGTCTAGATAACATCACTGGCTCCTGCTTTTCTTTGTGCAGTTGAGGACGTGTTGTCGTTTGCTCTTCACTTGTTTGTCTAAACCTCTGGACAGTATTTTGCGACGTGTCCAGCTATATCTCATCCTATACAGTACCTTGTCTTTATTGCACAGGGCATTATCCATATGTTTCAAGTGCGAAAATCCGTAACCTTTAAATTGATATCTAGTGTTTTTGACATAAAAACTTGATGTTACCTGTAATATTTGGATGATGTGTAGTGTCATACTAAGTGATGCAGAGTAAAAACAGGTTTGACTTACATAGAGTATGGGTATAATAGAAGGATCCTCCTTTCGAATAATATTGGGAACATATTCTGCTTTTGGCACTTTCGATGAGATCAGCTACAAGATACAAAAACACAGAAATGCAAATGATCGATTACAATAAATATTTTGAATTAAATGTAATTAAAGGAATAGTTCAGCCAAAAATGAAAATTTCCAGATTATTTAATTCAAGACCACCCAAGATGTACATGACTTTCTTTGACAGCCAAAGAGAAATTAAGGTTTTGAAGGAAAACATTCCAGGATTTAATGCAAGTGAATGGTGCTCAACGTAGATCATTTTTGGCAGGCCAAAATCCATATTTAGGCAGCTTCAAAGGGCTCCACATGACCCCAGCGAATAAGGTGAAACGATGAGTTATTTTCGGTGTTGGGGAAAGTTACCTTTAAAAGTAATGTGTTAAAATTTTGCATTACTCCCTAAAAAGTTACTAATTGCATTACTTAATTACTTTTTAATGTAAAGTAATGTTACATTACTTTTCCATTACTTTTTCTCACCTGGGCTAAGCTTGCTTGTTTGTTTTTTAATAACAAAAAAAAGCTCTATTTTTAGCCAATGTAAAGGCCATTTCAGACCAAAAGTGTAATAAATAAGCCTCAGGTCGAAGGAAATTCTGCATTGAAGAAGAATAGGACGCAGGAGAAAGCTAAAAACTCTTTCATTTAAGCAAAATAAAAAAATGAATAAAAAAATAAAAAAAGGAAACAAATGTGATGTTGATCTAATAACGTGAGATTAAAAACATAATATATTTGTGATATTTAACATTTAAATATTGTAGGTTTGAGTTTGGATTTCCCAGTTTTTCATTCATTTTGAGGAATACTAAATCTGTTTTTGAGCAAGTGAGATGAGCCTAGAACTACAATAGCCATCCTGTTTACACAGCGCACACAACGCCTCAGCACTTAGTCTCAAAAAGAGTTTCTCAAAAAACTAATTTCTCTCAACATGTGGACACGAGAGCTGTCAGTCAATAAATGGGAAAACAAATCTTATTTGAAAAGTAATGCAAGTTACAAGAAGATGTTTTGTTGTCAATTTTAAAGTAATGAGTTACTTTACAAGTTGAAAAAAGTAATCTGATTACATAACAACCAGTAATGCATTACTACCCCCAACACTGGTCATTTTCAGAAAATTCTTTAAATTTGATAATTTTTAACTACAAATGCTCACCTTGGTCCAGCTCTACAAAACACGTTCACAAGATTACTTTTTTCAACTTGTAAAGCAACTTGTAAGTAATTATTTTAAGATCTACTACAAAATCTCTTTTTGAAACTTGCATTACTTTTCAAATAAGTACCGCAAGTTACTTTGTTTTCCCATTTATTGACTGACGGCTCTCCTTAAGTTCACGACCTCTCACGTGATGTATGCACGTGTGAAAGGTTACACGTAACGTAGGCGCCATTGTTTACAAGAGAAGTTTACATCCAGCATACAACCACAAACAAACCATTTTTAACCATAAAATGAAACCAATACTAATATACAGCAACATCCATTTGTTTTGGACAGAGCTCCTTCTCTACACTTGTTAACAATTCTTTCTGTTTACTTTCTGTGTGACCTTCCCAACTTGCATACACGTGAGAGGTCGTGAACTTGCTTTGCAGCGTTTGTTTTTCTTCTGAAAATGACTGATTGTTTGGCTAGAGAAAACTCTGTATTTCTCCTTATTAAACCCTTAATTTCTCTTCGGCTGAGGAAAGAAAGTCATATACATCTTGGATGGTCTTGGGGTGAGTAAATAATATTGGATATTTTCATTTTTGGGTAAACTATTCCTTTAAGTTAAATTAAGTAAAAATAAAAATTTAAAAACAATAACATATACCATAATTTTAGGAGGGATGAAGTCGTCCCCCTCACATGCCAGTCTCTCCATCTCTCTCTCCTCCTCCCAGTCCATGTCTTCACATCCGCCCTCGTCTGGAGTACAGCAGGTGGTCTGCAGATCCCCACCTGTGGCACCACACAACACAGCAGAGATGGACAGTTCAATGATGGACACAGGCAAAGCAGAATAAACACAAAGATGACAAGAGAGGAATGAGAAGATAAAAATAGTGGTGGAGAAAGAGAAAGGTTGAGATAAAGAGACAAAGATAAGATAGATACAGTAAATGTATATATTTTTTTTCTTTCTTTTTTTTACATGGACTGCAGTAATTGAGATGTGAACTTTCACTCTTAGTTTTGTTTCCATGTTAGGAGTCATATTCTGATAAAAGAAAAAGTTCACCCAAAAATGTTATTCCAAACCTTTATGCTGTTATATTTTTATGTGGAACATATAAAGAGAATTTTTGAGGACATCCTGAACACTGCTGTCAAGCTCCGAAAAAACAATCCCCACAAAAAGTATTTATTTTTACTTTGATATCATAAAATTATTTCATGTGACATTATCTATATTTCATTTGCTTAACATTTCAAGTCAAGTCAAATTTCAAGTAAATTTTAAACTATTGAAAATCATTTTTGCTAATTGAAATAAAATAAGACAAATATTAGATGAAAAACTTTGAAATGTTGCTACTGAATGAAACAAAATAAGTTTAAATAAAACTTAACCTGTATTAATAAATAAAAATGTACTGGAAAGCTGTATGTAGAAATAGATTTAAGACAAAGAAAAATCTAAAAAAAAAAACATTAATATACATAAATAAATCGAATTCCAATTAAAAAGGTAATTCAAATGAAAATCAAAACTGAAAATATAAAAATAAAAGCCAATTCAAAATATTGATAAATACTATAATAGTAAATAATACTAAAATAACTCTGTTCGCACAAAGTTATCATATGAATTCAGACCAGATTAAAATTCCTTCATTTTCCACAAAAAAAATTTAACAAATTGTGGGTTTGAAATGACATGAGGGTGAGAATATTATGACAGTATTTTCATTTTTGGGTGAACTATCCCTTTAACAGCCAAAAAGACAAGAAGGTAATATGATTTTCATGAATTTACTGTGAAAGCCTCTTCACACTAAGTATGATTAAAAACATAAAACATTTCAATCCTGAATCACTTGTTTGACTGCAGTCCATTTAAATATACAGTACACCTAATTAGAGTTACAAATATACACCTGTAAATGACTGACAGTAATGTCATGAAAGACAGTAAAAGGGAAAGAAAAAAACTCCATTAGAAAACCAGCACCACAGAAAACCAGGCAGCTATAGAGAGAGAAAATGGACAGAGAAAAGCAAACATACAAATATTACAACTTTAAGGCAAATGTTTGCAATCGTTCATCAGGCTCCGCAAAGACACAGGTGTAAAGAATAAATATGGTGACACAAATAAGTCCAAAGACAAACTACACGCAGAGTTAACATGCTGACACAGAATTCTAGTGTGCACACACATACATCTCCAGAGTCCAGACGCTCCAGGCAGAACATATACTCACAGAGAGAGAAAGAGAGGAGCACATATTCGGGACAGAACCACGCTCAAGGGAAGACAGACAAACAGGATCAGCATCAAGAGCAGGGGAGGCACGTCACTGCGAGACTGTGTATGTGTGGGTTATAGAAGTGTTCCATAGGGTCTGCAAGAACTTCCAAGAAGGCTTCTGAGGATTTTTCGTGCACTAACTTTCAAAAGTTTGGTGTCAGTAAGATTGTTTTAAAGAAATAATACCTTTATTCAGCAATTATGCATTCAATTGATCAAAAGTGACAGTAAAATATGTTTTTTGTACTTTCCATTCATCCAAAAATCCTGAAACAATTATGGTTTTCACAAAAATATTAAGCAGCACGACCATTTTCAACATTGATAATAAGAAATGTTTCTTGAGCAGCAAATCAGCATATTAAGATGATTTCTGAAGGATCATGTGACACTGAAGACTGGAGTAATGATGCTGAAAATTCAGCTTTGACATCACAGGAATAAAGTACATTTTAAAATATATAACATAGAAAACAGCTATTTAAAATTGTAATAATATTTTAGAATATTAGTATGATTACTGTATTTTTGATTAAATAAATGCAGCCTTTGTGAGCATAAAAGACTTCTTCCAAAAACATAATTTTTTTTTTTTACTGATGCCAAGCTTTTGAACGGTAGTATAAGGGCGCTTTCACACTTGGTTCGATTGCCTGTTCCGAACCCGAGTTCGATTGCTCCCCCCTCCCCCTGCCCCCGATGGACTGTGTTCACATTATATTATTTGTATCCGAACCGCGGTACGCTTGCGTCATCAAGCTGCAGCTGGAGCGTAATCATGTTGCTTGGTAACCGGCGCCGCTATGAATGAAAAGGCGTCAAAATGGATAGAATTGCTCCCTTCACATTTGTTCTTCTTTTTTTTAACCTTTGGTTTTGTTTTCAAAGAAAAGATACAGAAACACACTTGGGTATGTCTGCCGCAAAAGTACTAAAATCGTTCCAAAGACAGCTGGCAGTCAGCCGAAGACAATTTTTGCGGAGGCGAGCATAAATCATCTCTCTGCTTGCAGTGCGTCAATCCCGCTTTTCGTCAAGGTAAGTGTACACACACACACACACACACTGACAACTGCCCTGCCGACCACATTATACGTCATCAATAACGGTTCACTTCCGCGGTTTGGTTCGATTGCGTTCATATCAACAGCGAACCGTACTGGAGTTCACATGAACCGTACCCCAGACCACCTTTTTAAGCGGACCTGAGTACGGTTCGCGGGTACGCACCCGAGTTCGGAAGACAGCGTTCACATCATCCAAACGAACCGAACTCTGACGTCATTCGAACCCGGGTGGGCACCAAAAGTGCTAGTGTGAAAGCCCCCTAAGTATTAACTGGTTCTGTCAATCATTTAATATAGTGATCTTGACATATGGGAACGCTAAGTGTGTCAAAGTGGCATGTAGGTGTATCCGTGTATGTGTGTGTGTGTGTACAGGTGGACTCACTGTCTTTTGAGTCGTGTAGGGAGTCTTGTTTGACAGGGGTCGGATCGCTCCAGGATCGGTTGAAACTCTTCGCCCTGCGCTCTGCAAATGCTAGTGAAGTGGAGAGATGGTCACACGCACACGCACGCAACGCCCCATGATCCTCACAGACTGTGGGCCCCAGCACATTCAGTACACTCAAACACACCAACAACCATTTGTCCTTTGCTACACTTGAATCACACACACAGAAGCAAAATCGACCAATCCTCAATTGTTTTATTGGTTACAAAGACGCATTTATAACTGTCAATCATCCTCCATACAAACACACAAACATTCCCAATATACACATGCACATGCTAACCTACATTCGCAAAGCAATGCATCACATGCACCAACAAAAACACATGAAACAAACACAAATGGAGCTGTGCAATCATTCATACTGCATATTCACACTTAGACTCACTTTGTGCTTTCATTCTTCTGCTGCCCACCATTCTTAAATGCTTCCGGAAATTCCTAGAAATTAGTTGAAGACCGAAAAAAGTGGAAGAAGGATAAATCAGGTCATCAAGACCACAAGAAAACATCAACAGCATGTGTGTGTGACATTACACCAAAAACCCTTTGCTCGGCAGTCAATAAATCATCTCATATCCGCGCTTGAAGACGTGAAGAGATTTCCCTTGGGTTATTTAAAAGAGCAAACATATTTTGAAGGCCATATGAAACCCAAGCGCTTCGCTAAATATTTGCACCACGTAAGGCTGATGGAGACTCGAGCAGACGTCCTTGCTCCTTGCAGTATTGAACCAGCAAGTGTGTACTTTCTTTGAGCCATTTGGCATCTCTCCAGCAGACTGAGAAAGCAGACAGGGAAAAATGCCACTGCAGTAGAGTCTGTCCCACACCTCCAACACGACTGTTACTCAATGACAACTGTACTGTACTCCTATACCCATGACAACTGTACACAACTGTACTCTTATATCCATGACAACTGTACACTTAATTGTAATGGTTGAAACACTAGTAAGGGCTGGACAAAGGGGACAGAGACAAAGACAGACAGAAGACAGAAGTGTTCTTAGGTCAAAAACATACTCTATGGAAGTATGCAGATGCTGATGTGAATGCTAGGCTAACACATTACAAGCATGCTGTCCTGTTGTACATAGCCTACATGTAATGTGTTCTTGTGTTACTGTGGCTATAGATGGTTACCAAATGTCTGTGCCATTACCTATCAAATCAAATTATGAGTTTTGAGGCATTTAGTAGCCTACATGTGTGTTAGCATTGATGCTAGCTATATGCTGGTATATTACTAAATGTTGACAAAATATTTAAGCATTAAAAAGACTCTACACGGTCTTTCTCATTGCAGATTTCAAAGTGCGCAAAATGGCATTGAAATGAATGGGAATGCTAATGGAATGCTAGCTTTCTCCAGGTATTCATCCTTTTTTAGTCAAGTCACATGACTGGTGCGAAAACATCCACAGATCTGCATCACAGGCCTGAGAAATTGAAGCATGATTGAATTGAATTGTGCATGTCCTCGCACAGAGCGAGGCTCAAGCTCAGGTTCGCGGCTGAGACACGAATATATTTTTCAAATGTTTAAAAGGTATTACATTGAAATCTGTTGAATAGAGTGTAAATTTAGTTCGTGTGTAGATTAAATAATGATAAGCGGATAATCACCCGTATGGAGATCATTAACTTATTTTTTTTTTACTGGCTCAAAACAAATACAGCGCAATTACGCAATACCGTCGTTGCGTGCGGGTGCGCCTGCAGTTATAAACATGATTATTACTAATTGGCATATTTCAATGCCAATTCTTATGTTCATTCATATAACGTTAGCCTACTCAAAACAGACGGGGCAACCTAACGCAGACAAGTTAGCTCCCCGTTTTTAGGTGATATGCCATGTTTGTAGCCGAGCAATGATATGCAAACTGTTGCTTGGCAACTTTACATTCGACTTTTTTTCTTATCTATTTTCGTAAAATGCTGCCACACTGTCGATGTCTTTGACATGGTAAAGGACGACTGACAGTAAATGAAATTAAACGCTCGCAATTAAATTAGTAATATTCAGCAAACCTCCATACCAATGCCTTCTAGTACTTTCTTCAATCTGTCTCCAGTGGGTTGGGCTAATCCAAAAAAATGAAAACAAGGGGGGTGTTCTGAAGACAGGCTGTTTCCTGTGGAAGAGGGGTACTCTGAAAACACCCCCATTAGCAATTAGCCTTTCGCCGAGCCCCGCCCCCCTTAGTTACTGTTGCTACGTCCGACAAACAAATGTTCAAACACGACCAGCGCGACAGATTGCAATGACGGGAAGAGGTGTACCCATGCGTGTCAGTGACCTGTTTTGGGCAAATACCTCCGCGATATCCTCCAGATCGAGGCAAAAGGGGTTACAGTACGCAGTGGAGGGATATATTCAACATATAAAAATACGGAATGAAGGAGACACAACTACTATCGAGGCTAATGCTTACCGGTCTCAAGCGAAATCGGAGAAACCCCATGACCTGTAACTTACCTCAAATGCAACCAGCACAGCCTTGAAGAAGATTTTATAAGCTGGTTCAGTGGCTAATTGTTTGGAGTTAGAAATATATAACTCGCGCTGCATATTTAGTAATTTTGCCTCAGATACAGCATTATACATTCGCTTTAACAAGCAGGTTGTTCATTACCACGGCAACCGCTTGCGTGTCATGCTCAATCCGATTTTCGTGTTTAAAATGTAACTATACAGAAGAGACGGAAAGATGCAGATAACCATATATTATTTAAGATTATTTCTATTCGTTACGATATTGATATATGAACTGATGTTGTCAAGTAAGCTTCATGCTTTCCCCGTTGCGAACGTGCACTCCTCTAAACTGTAGTCTACGGGTGCTGCACTGCTAGTTGACTGCTGCTCATTTCCCCCCGAGACTATCATGTTAACAACAACCCTTAAGAAAACGTAATTCCTTTGTGGATCCTCTTGATCTGCTTTCTCCATGTTTCTTAGACTAATCTCAGTGTCTCAGTCTCACGCACGCTGCACGCGAGTTAACCATGTTCGACACATTTAACTGGGAGTGGGGCCGTCCACACTGTTTTATCCACTGTAGGCACCGCTCTCGTTGTGTTTTCGGCTTTGGAAACGGAAAGAACACAACTCCTTCTCCAGACAATCTCTCGGGGTACCTAGTGTCTGATTTACAAACGCCGTGGGCGCACCGCTTCACCATCTTGCTTGGAGTCAATGTTTGACGGACCTGCTCACATAGTAACGGTTGCTATGATGTGTGATTGGACAATGGCCGTTTTGGGGGAGGGGCCGGCGAAAGGTCAATTAGTGCTTTCCACCTGATGAAATTAACACGTCAAAATATCTGAATTTTGGTTGATCCAGAACGTATCGACCAATAAATGAACTAATCGACTGGGAGATTACAGCCCGTGAAAAACCCGCTTAATTTGTAAAAAAAAAACAAAAAAAAAAACAGCAGGATTGCGAGGCCCCCTGGTGGCGCGAGGCCCTGTGCGGCTGCACAGTTCGCACAGCCCTTGCGACGGCTCTGACAGGCAAGCAGATGAGCCCAGAATATGAACGCAACACGCCGAATTGCAGATTGTTTTCTCTATAAAGGTTTTCTATGGGAAACCGCTTAACATGAAACACTGCGCATTGCGTTCATTATCTGGGTTCATCTATTTTCCTGTACATAGTGATATTGGAGGATCAAATTCAGTTAATTAATAAACTGTGTTAATCCACATTAAGCATTTTCAAATGATTTATTATGGGAAAATGCTTAATATGCAAATTATGCATCATCAGTAAGGTGTATAGCAAAATTGGTCTTTTAATTGGTCTTATTGCAATAGTAGTTAGTACAAACCTGGAAAAATAACTGGCTGGCAGCAGAGAAAGGCCTTTTTCTGCCCTCCAGGTGGGAATACCTGTAAGGGTGTGATGTCACGTAAAAAACTAAGTAGAGTAGGGCTAAATAGCATACTACTTCAGAATAGCACATTACTTAGTTCTGCCGTATGGTGGAATTGCTAATGATATGCCAGTACACTATTCCGAATTCAGCCATAGATCTCCTGGTGAATAGCTTTGCAAGATTCACACTTAACATTCATACTCAAACCCAAATCTGAATATGTCTACTTCCTTACTACAGTATATAGTATAGTAAATAGTATGTGAACACCAGCACAGACACATGCCAACATGCCAGATGTAGTATACCTGCTGGACTGTATTCGTAATTACATACATGAATACTTTATAGAGCATACTTTTTTAACTGTCAAGAAGCAAGTTCATCATCAAAGGCGATATCTGATCTGACAGAATGCAACACTAGATACACTGTGTGTTTCTTTAGAGCAACGCTACTCCTAAATTTGTAAGCAACTAATTTGAATTTCATGAGAATTCTGCTGAACGTTTATAAACTAAACAACAGCCTGAATGAGTAGACTGACTGTAAAAGACAGTTTATGTTAATGCACACTTATAGCACCCATTTTGTCAATCCAGAGATTGTAACGCATAGGCCTACTTGCATTATAAATTGCCTTCGAACACATTTCAGAACATTTCCATTTACACATGAATTCAAGCACTTGCGTTCATTGCGTATTTATGCACTATTCTAAGCAATTTTGTAGTATAAACAGTGTAAGTAGTGTGTTCACACTGAAAATTCCAACAAGAAAAAGGGCACTTTTCCATTGTGGAATGTTGGACCTCATGCACTCAACAGTCGTAGCATTAAATAGCCAAATGGGAAGGGCTGTCTGATGGATGACAAAATAAACTTTTATACCACATATAATAAGTGCATACGTCATTTGGGACACGACTTATAATTTGGGCCTTATAGTCCTTGTTCAAACAAAAACAACTCTTGGCAGAAATGCAGTTCTACACATGGCTAGTGCACTGGGGAAGCAGATCCTCATTAGCCAGTGCATTGTGTAGGAAAATGTCATTTTATTTTGTTTCTGTTTTTCTCAAAGTGTCCTGTTTTGTGACATAATTACATTGTAGATCATCACTAATTGGAAGGGAAGTAATGAGGGGACAGGAAGAGTGAAGCAGAAATGGGAGAGGAAGAGAGAAAAAGGGCTCTGTTTACACATGTGACAGAGCTGTGCCCACCTGTGAGAGGAGGGAGAAATCTCCTTTTCTGTCTGTCTTACGGCTTATTTACAACCACGTGCATTAGAGAGAGAGAGAGAGAGAGAGAGAGAGAGAGAGAGAAACCTCCCTCACCCCCGCAGCTGAGGATGAGTCAGAGCCTTTCTTCACCATTGTCTCTTTTCATTCTCTCACTCTCTCTGTCCCATGTCTGCAATCACTGCTTCTCTATTAGCTCTTTAATTTCATCACCCCCTCTCTCACGCTGTTAAATAATTCTATTTCCTCAATCATGCCCCTTTCCTTTTTAAAAATAATATTTCACCAAAAATGAAAATTCTGTCATCATTTCCTCACCCTCACGTTGTTCCAAAGCCATATGACTTTCTTTTTTTGGAGAGGCTGCTCACTGCAAAGCCAATGGGTGGAGCTTGACGTCCATCTTCCCCTTGCTGGATGGATGGAGCTAAATTGTCCAACTACACCCTAACCCCTCTCCATAACCTTATCGCTAAACATAACTCTACCCATTAGGTCCAGAGAGGTGGAGCTGGACGTCATTTGGATCTGCAGTGAGCACCACTTGTTATTTTGTGCATCATGCAATATTTAGCTATTTAAACCAATATTAAGGATTTATTTAAATACATTTAAATTGATTGTATTATTATTATATTGGGTGCTCTTCTATATACTCTATAATGAAGCAATCACACTTCAAAAATCATGAAAAGCACCATAAATTTGTCATATAAAGTTGTCCTGTGGTATACAATATATTTAAAGAATTGAAATATATTGAGGAAGTTTCATGAGTTAATTTTATAGTGCTTTCCATGCCATTTTTGGAGCTTGACAGCTCTGGCCCCAATTCACTTTTATAGAATGAAAATGAGCTGCTGGACATTCCGCAAAGTATTTTTTATCTAAGTTCTACGGAAGCTTGCTAGTGGGGTTATTGATCTTTTGATCTATGGTTATTGATGACAAATTTCAATTTCAGGTGAATGATGTGTTATTTCTGGTCACCTCAGCTTTCAGCTATTACTTCCATACCACATTGTCTTTCCCCTACAGCAGCTGTGCATTGTGGGAGACATCTGGCTGGCTGCTCTAGACTGCTGTTCAATATGACCTTTCCGGCTCGTATTCGTCCCCACCCACAGGAGCAACTCTGATTATGTAATCGTATGCAAGCCTTGTCTTCCACTCATTCAGATTCTCACTCTCCTCCTTTCATCTCTCTCCCTTTCATTATCTCTCTGTCCTCCCTCCTTCTCCTGAATGTATGATTGCAGACTATCATTTGTCTCATAGGGTTGACTTTCCAGAGACGCATCACACCACCCCTGTCCAACAATACACTCCTGAATCATCTGTTACTGTGATACTATGACCATCTGGTTCTGTTTCAATTATCCCTGATCCTTAGAGAGGACTTTAAATGAAACAAAATGGCTAAAAAACAAAGGCCAAAGAATCTATTTAAAAAAACAACAACAACTTTATTGATTATAAGAATATGCTAATAGATCAGATCAATATACTTTATGATAATTTGTACTATTATGCAATATATGCCGTTTTCCCTGTAGCTTTAAAGAGGCTTAGAAATGATCAAATGTGTGTGAATGGGATTATAAACCTTATCAGCATGGCTCATGAATATTAAATAGTTGACGTAATGCTTATCCAGTAGTCATAACCGATTTGCTGAAAGTCAGGTAACAAGCCAAATTAGGATTACAGTTTACTCATTCAATTGAATGCTGATATAACCGGTTGGCAGAAGCTGCACTATGGTACATTTTAGAACATTTTAAAAAGGGAACATCAATAATCACTGTAAAAAATGTTTTTACATTTATTTGCATTTTAACATGTTTATTTCAATTCCATTTGTTTTACTGAAATAACCTGAACATCACTGAAACCTGAACATCAGTGATCAGTGTTTAGTATTGGGAATGTCTATAATATCTCTTGTGGCAGCTGCATTTTCCTTTCAACTTGCATTATTCAGTCAACAACTCATTACACAACACTAAAAAGGTGGTTTGTGACTGCAAAAAAAACAAAAAGCAATGTTATGGTTTGTTGTAACCCTTTGAATCTTCGAACTTCGAAACAACACAGCAAATTAGGGGCTAGAGTGCTTAAGGTGGTTCTCGCCAAAGAATAAGGAAAGAAAGAAGATGGATGGATGGATGGATAAACCTTTTATGTAATGGATGGATGGATGGATGGATGGATGAATGATGGATGGATGAACACCTCCTTTTATGTAATGGATGGATGCATGATGGATGGATAAACACCTCATTTATGTAATGGGTGGATGGATGGATGATAGATGGATAAACACCTAATTTTATGTGATGGATGGATGGATAAAAACCTCATGTAATGATGGATGATGGATGGATAAACACCTCCTTTTATGTAATGAAGGATGGATGGAGGATGGATGGATATACACCTCCTTTTATGTATCCATCCATCCTTTAATGGATGAATGGATAAACCTAATTTTATGTAATGGATGGATGCATAAACAACTCCTTTTATGTAATGGACTGATGGATGGACAAACACCTCCTTTTATGGGATGGATGGATAGATGGATGGATGGATGGATGTAGATAGACAGATAGATAGATAGATAGATAGATAGATAGATAGATAGATAGATAGATAGATAGATAGATAGATAGATAGGCTGTACTGCCAAAGCTCTTTCACTATCTGACAGGAATAAAGGCAGCGATAAATGACAGGGCTTCAACAAAGTACCTCTGGATGACGGCGGATGACTCCACCTCACTCTTTCTCCTCTTTCTCTCTGCTAGACTCCGGAAAACCCTGCCAGGAGGTGACACAGCTTTAATGGCAGAGGGCAAGGCTCACTTGAGTGCGGTTAGAGGTTAGAGCCATGCTCATGAAGGGGCAGTGTTAGCCTGGGGTTAATCAGGAAGAGCTCCTTCTGGGCAAATAAAGCCACGAGCAGAGCCCGGGATTGGATTAAAGTATAAATGAACGGGACTCTTGCCAACACAGGCTAGCATAGAAAATCAAAAGACTGTTTATTCATTGTTGATGTGTTGATAAGAGATTATCTTGACCTTCCTGATAACATAACTAACTGCATCACCTACGGATTGAAATTCAATCCAGAGCCTCAATTTCTCCTTCCAATTAAATAAAAGATGTAATCAAGTAAATAAAATGTAGGCAAATAAATAAATTTCACACACCTCCAATCCAACAAGCTGTTTTATGATTCACAAAACCAAATGATCCCGTGGGGCACTTAACATTTCTAGATTATCAACTCAAGATGATTGGCATCAGCATCTGTCAGCATTTCTAAACCATCCAAGACAACCACATCTCTGTCTCTTGCTGAAGTAATCAGAATTATCCAGACCAGCCGATCACATGTTTCTCGAAGCTATTTCCTGAATCAAAACGCATCGCTGCATTACACACCACTAAAGCAACAGCATCAATCATTCCCTCAGGTTTTCAAACCAAGCGCAATGTGATTCTTTTATACATCAAGGTAAAATCATTTTACTTCAGTTTTATCATCTTGGTGGCGCTGAAATGCCAGTTTCCTCTGAGCTACCCTGAGAAGATTCAATAAATGTTTGTTTCATAGACGTAACCTGTGATTTTATACAGCTTGGTGTTTTTCTTCACACAATTTGAAATTATAGACCAATTACAGAACAAAATACCTCAGAGATCCTCAGAAAACTCTGTAATGCTTCTTTTCATTTATTTCAAAGATTGGGTATTGTAAATAAAGCTGAAGAGGTGGGACTGGGCGGATGGTGGGGTGGGCCGTGGTGCAGAAGCTAGCGTTTGATATCACACACTGTCATTTTGTGACATTTAAAGGGTACAAAAGGGATACTCACGAAATCCTGTAGAGCAGAAAGGAGAGGCAGACAAAAAGGAGAGAGAAAGACAGACAGAATGCTTAGATAACAACCACATTTGAAGAAAGTGTGTGTGGTCATCGTGTACTTGTCGGCTCTCTGAGTCAGTTTGACAGTAAATGTCACAGATGAATGTGTGTTAGTGGCGACACACCTGTTGTGCCATCTGTACTTGAGGTCAATATAGGCTTCAAACTTCAGTGTGTGTGTGTGTGTGTGTGTGTAATGAAGTGAGTACTCACGCCTGCATGGTCGTGGAAGCAGTCTGAAAGCTGAACATGTTCTCTTTAGGGAACCAACTGTTATCATCTGGTTAGAAACAGACATATAGGGACCACATTGGTATGGTTGAAATGATGCATCTGAATGTATGAATTGTGTCAAACTGAACAAACATATGCAGTGGCCCCAAAAAGTATTTGGATGCGTAAGCCTCACTCAGTAGGAATGTAGGAATTTCACTGCACTAGACAACACAATATCAAAGCAAATTAGCACCCAAATTATGCTAGCTTTACTATTCTCAGCTATTTTTGTTTTTACATTTAACTATATTATAGTATATATAAATATATAAAGTGACACTGTGCTACTTGACAAAAAAATAAATGTCACTTGGTTTGATAATTTTGTCATCTAATGACACTTCTATATTCTTAAATAAACGTTTTCAAAACAAGTTAAGCATAATTTAGTCGATTATGACAGAAAATCATGTTGACTTGTCCCTTATTTGATAATTTTTTTATAATAAAAGCACAAAAAACAACAACAGCAACTGCAATAGAAATTAATAGTGCTAGTAAAAAATGTGAAGCTCAAATTTTTAACAGATCTGCAAAAATGTGTTTTATTTGAGCTGTAAAGCTGTCTAAATTGTAAGTTTTGTGAGAAGTCTGCTGTTCTAGACTACTGAACTTCTAGTTATTCATCCATGATTCATCTGTGGGTTGTTGCCAGTACATCAAGAGTATGTCATCCAGGTAAAGACATACAGTAACAGATGACTTGTTTGTGTCAGGTTTTCAATTGTCAGACCTTGTGAATGTACGCAAACAAGAAAGAGTACCATTGAGGTATTTTTCCAAGGTGTATATAATAAAGGATGTGAAATAATTGCCTAATATTAACTCTACTTTGGTGCTGCAAGAATATTGCACAATGCCACGATAACCAAATCAAATAGCTCTTATCATTGTAAAAATGTTTGAGATGACTAATCAAATTACGCAGGTTTTATGTGTGAATTCCAGCATGACGCTTTAGTTAATGGACATAAAGATGAAATTAGCTCAAACTAAACATTTAATTTCACCATTTTGAATTGAAAAGCGTTTTCATCATACTTGGCATGAGATTAATAATGAATGTCCAGATATTGTGAATTAATTTAATAAACATAGTTACCTAGCTTTCCTGGTGGCCTCACTAATAATTCATGAAACATAAATAATTCATGAAACATAAATATCAGTTGACCCTATGTTTACTTTCTTCACTGACACAGATAAAAAAGCATCAGTGAAAGCTCAGTTTTAGGAAGGGAAGAGATACAGGGCAACATAAGGAGACAGAAAGAGATAGAAAGACAAAAGGTGATGGAGATGAGAGAGGAAGAGCAGGAATTGACAAATAATTTATGCCACTGCCCACTGACATGGTTTTAGAGCTATTGTTATCCTATTTTTTTACCTTGAAATGTCTTAAAATGTGGCATGCCCCCGAACCCCACTAGCAAGCTCAATTTTCTGTATTTATAAAACCCTGCATTCAAACATTCATTTAAGCGTAGTTTAAGTGTCCAAATACTTTATGGGGCCACTGTGTGCAGATTCACCAGCAACAACATACACACATACACACACATGGTCCACTCCACAGAGGGAGAGAGCACAAAGGAGACACACAGGAGAGAGGAGAGAGACACAGGAGAGTGGGAAAAATACAGACCACGGCACATCGAACACATCGACGCCCCCCGTTGTTGGCTGAAACCCACCCCTTCCCCTCGGCCAGAGCCTCTCTCTCTTTCTCTCTCCTGCCTCTCTCCCCCTCTCACCTCTCTCCAGCCCAGTCATGCGGTCCACACTGCACATCCGCTCTAGTGGTGGCCGGCGCTGCTTGCCTGCCTCTCGGGTGCTGCTTTCCAGATCCAGGGACCCCTGGCTGCGGGACGGAGCCCCGGGACAAGTCTCACACGCCAGGCCACAGTCCTTTCCCTCCCCCCAGCCGCGAATATTGTGCGCGCTGACTGAGCTCTGCAGAGGCTGGGAAAGGTGGTGGTGGTGATGGGATGCCCCGTGTTGATGGTGCGACGTTCCAGCACCGGATATGTGCTGGTGGGGGCTGCTTCCACTGGTTCCGCCATTTCCGCCATGTTGGTGGTTGCCATGATGGTGGTTGCCGTGATGGTGGTTTCCGCTTCCGCTTCCGCTTCCACTTCCGCTTGCACTTCCGCTTCCATGGTGGTGGTGGCGCTGAGTCGGAGATGACGAGTTGGAGGACGTAGAGGGCTGGGCAAGTACTTGGCCATGACACGCCTCCCGCCCCTCTTTCAAGACCTCAAGCTCCAGGTTCTCCTTGCTTCCCCGGCTGGTTCCCAGCATGCCGCTCTCTCCAGTGATGGTATAGACCCGGGCAGGCTGCAGGGAGCACTCCACACACTTCTGCTGGTCTTCCTCTGCCGAGAAGCTGCGCTCTAGGGAGAGTCGGCTCTTGGAGGAAGTCGTCGGAGGTGGCGGTTCCAGGAGGCCCACGGCTGGGTTGATCAATCTGGGGTCGGCGCTGATGGAGGAGGCCTGGAGGGTGCAGCTGTGGAAGTTGTTGTTCTGTGCACACAGGCTGTCTGGGGAATCAGAGTCGTGGCCAACGAGGGTGTCAGACAGTAAGTGATCTTCAAATCAAACATTAGGACAGATGCAGAGAGAAATAAAGAGGGACAAGTGAGAAACAGCAAGAGATGCACAGAGAAAAAGACAGATGATACAACACACGCTACATCAAGAAGTGACTCATGAAACATGAACGAGCCTGGAGTCTGAGAACACCACAGGCTCTAAATGGACCAGATAAAAAAAAGAACAGCTGAGAGAAACCGCAAGAAAGAAAGAGGAATGGAGATATCTGACCTGATCCGTTGCGGTTCTCAGGATGGGTGTGAAGGTACTCTCCAAATGCACGAGCTGCTCTGCAAAAAAACACACACACATTGGTCATTGGCAGGCCCACATTGTGAATACAGTCACAGCTGAAGGATGGTGTTAGGCACGAAATGCTGCGAAGTCACAAGCAAATGACCCCTTCTATTAATGAATCATTCAAAAAGACTCTAAAACCAAGTACAGGATTAAATTAGTCTGAAGAATCTTCCAACAAATGAACTCACTAAATCAGACAGAAGAGTTTTGAGTACTTGAAGGGATAGTTCACCCAAAAAAAGAAGGTTCTGTCAACATTTTCTTACCCTCATGTTGTTTCAAACCTATTGAAACACAAAATAAGATATTTTGAAGAATGCTGTTAACCAAACAGTTTTGGTGCCCATTGACTTCCATTGCATGAGTAAAAGAAATTATCAAAATATCCTATTTTATGATCTACAGAAAGACAAAAAAAAAAGTCTGTACATGTAAGGAATGACATGAGGCTTAGTAAAGTCTGTTATCATTTTAGGTTTTGGGTAAACTATCCCTTTAGGGTTTCTGAAACTTTAGTTAGTAACATTACTGGATCATATGACAATGTATAGGTAAAAATACACATTTGAAAAAAAAAAATAAAACCTTGAAAAATCTAGTACTCTCAGCTCTATTTAACACATTTCACCATATTAAATCCATTCAACAAAATTCCACAGATTTTCTCCCAAAATCAGCTTAGTCATCATCGGGCTACAAAACCACTAAAGTATCACCAGTGTAATCCAGGAAAGCATAATCCAGTGACCCTGTCAGCAGTTGATCATATTTAGCATTTACTACAATCCTTTCAGTACTTAAATCCTAAATTAAAAATCATTAAAGTCAACATGCATACAGCTGCATATTCTACATGTTAACATTATATCACAATATTTATCCTTTTATTTTGATGTAATAATGATTTTAGCCAGGTTTTTTTTGTGTTAAAATAATCATAATTTGGTTTTTCATGAACATGACCGTGAGAGGCAATCAGACTGACACTAATAAGAGTTTACTTGCTGCTGTGCCTTTAAGACTATATGTAAAATAATATCCTTTTTACATGTGATGTGACTGCACTTTTCTCAGCTCACATCTGGCACATTAAATTTGTTTATGTACTAAAGAGCAAATCAATTAGATTTCTGATAATATGACCCCATTTTCCCACAAATGAACATGTGAAAGCCCTTCTAGATACAGTCTAGATGGATGACTCTTAGCCTCTTAATGTCACCTACTAAGCTGACACCAGCCTCGGGTATAAAAGGCTTTTCATAAGGATATGAGTAATGCTCTGCATGCGGCAGCTGTCTGCATCGGGAGGTTTGAAAGCTGGACTCTTCAAACTTGAGAATGTGGCACAGCTTCTTCAGTGTGAAGGCTGAAATGAGGGGCAGGCATGTGGAAACGCATGTGACAGTGAAAAAGAGGGCATATGGCAGAAAGAAAAGTGGGAAAACAAGACTGGGGGAGAGGAAGGGAGAAAGAGAGAGAGAGGAGGAGGACGAGGAGGAGGAGGAAGAACAGAGACACACTCTCTGTGTAAATGTAATTGGTTGCTTTGTATTTCAGTGCCACCCACAGATTCAGATGTAGCGTTTTTATCTTTCCATTCCGGGAAGAAGAATGTGGCAGAACGATGGATTTAAGGGTGAAAAAGGGACAAATAGAAACATGGAATGAGGATGGAAAAAGAGAAATGAGAAAGGCACAATAGAAAAGACATCAACAAAAAAGAAATACATACATACGCACATTATATTAAATAAATAAAAAAACATGACTGGTCAGCACTACTTGAACCATTTTGAATCACCTTTTTTGCAGTTATGGGGCCATAAAACTGCATGTATAATAATTATAAATAATTTAAGTACATAAAATAATAAATAATAAAATAGTGTTACATGTTCTGCTGCAGTTTTTGTCAACTACTACAATAAAATAAATCATTTTAAAAAGTAAAATTGTTTAAAATGAGTATAGCATGTCATACTGTATGTCATGACAACTACCCAGGTCTGCATGTGTTTTTATGAAATAATGGAAATGATCTCCATTAGAATATGAAAACAGCTTGGATTGGCTCGAATTACAGACTCATGAATAACAGTGACGCAAACCATCAGATCGATAACCTCAAGAGATCATCAAAACCTCATTCATACCAGAGCATCAAAGTAAGCACTAATTTGACACTTAATTCACAGGCGGCTATAAAGAGAGTGTCAGAGACAGAGTAGAGCGAGAAGACGGATAAAAACTGCGAAACGAACATCATGACGCTTCCCACAGGAAATATTTGTCACCACTGGCCCATCGTAAACAGCAGGAATCAAAGAGACAGAAAGAGAAACACTAATTAGTTTGGGCCTGAGCCCTGAGGGGGTATCATCAGTAACAATCAATAACACCAACTGATAATCATGGGAAATGACTTAACCAATCAGAACAGCCGATTAAGACTTGAATAAATAATGAGGCCAGTATAACCAAAGAGACTTTGGCGTTTCGCTTTTCATAAGCGCATATTGACGCCTCGATAATAAACGAACAACAGCTTATTCTGTTTCGCATACGTTGGCTTTGCCACTCGCAACTGTGTAAATCTCCGGGTGAGTCACTGCTTTTCGGGAAGCTGATTCAGTTTTGTAGGAGACATGACGGATGACTCCTTAATACGCTGCGACTGAACCTGTTTTCGCCACACAGACAAATATTTGCAGTCACCAACACATGCATTCATACCTTTAATGTATCTAATAACCCTACACAATATATAGCCCACACATAATCACATATATTCCCCACGCACAGAAAACCCACTCCGATCTCAATATTGCAACCTCCTCCACAGATGCTGTCACACAACCAGGGATCGTTCCACAGGAATCCCTGGTGGCTTGTAGTCGCCCTCAGCTTTTCTTGACGTAACGTACAACAACATGACACTTGTGACAGCAGCACTTTAAATTATTCAGCTTCACCATTAGCAGGTCGTGTTGAACCGGGTCCGTAACAAGCATCCTCCAATGCAAGAGGGTTAATTGGAGTGCCAGTTCAGTCTGAAGAGCCACATACTTGACCTGAAGAGTGGGTGGGATGAGGAAACGAACAAGGGGTAGCTAATACTTTACGTGACGTGTATAAATAGCTAACAACATAAGTACTTAATTTGTAAATTAATAATTGCTGGATCAAAAACAGAAATTAAAAGGTGTGACAGACGCTGACCACACAACATCTGTTTTCCCAGAAACATACAATGACAACTATAAGAGCATCATTTACAAGTTTCTGCACAGTTCTAACTACAGCCTAGTGTGCTATTCTGTCACGTATATAGCCATGTTGAGACAAAATCCCATTCAGTTGATCAGTGATAGTCTCTCTCACCGACGACATTGTTGCCTCTTTCATTAGCTACATTGATTTCTGACTGATCTAAAAGCCGTTGCTATCCTGATTAGTATTAGCAGAATTGTCCAGGGGTGCAGTTCCATGTTCCATCTTCTCAGGATCTCTTTTGATCAGAAACACCTTCAGCTTTCAACTCGTGGATATAAAAAAATGAAAATATGCTTGACTGTCTTAAGCGATATTCATTTTAGTTATAAACACTCTCTCCAAACTTTCCGCAGCTTCAGCAGGATCCGGCTCAAATTAAGCATTACAAATGCCCTTGCTTTACATGCATATCATTATAGTACAGCTCTTTTATATATATATCAGTCAGAAATGGAGGACCAGCTATACCATATTTAAAAATAAATACAGAAATAAATAAATGCTCAATAAATAAATAAGCATACAATTAATTGCCCCAAAAAATACAATAAACAAATAAATGTAGGTAGAAATTTATTTATTTATTCATCTTTGTAATAATTACCTAATTTATTTATGTGCATGTTATAATATTTTTGTCTGTTTTATTCTTCCTTTGTATTTTTTTACCCTATTTATTTCTTCAATGCTATTTATTTCTGCCTGTCGTTTTTACATTTCTGTATGTATTTCTGCCTCATTATGCAAATGAGGAGGGGCTGTCTTAGGGGGTCAACTTCTGCCCATTGGTTGGTTAGCATTTTACTGCGTTGGTCGAATCTACATGGCTTTTCCCCGCCATAAAGCATTGTTTAGAAATGTCGCTGTAAGTTTGAGATCTGAAATGTTTTTCTGTGGTCCTTTGAACATTCTTTTTAACTTTTACTTTACTTTTACATAAACAGCTTCCAGTTCGAGTATCAGTGGTGTGCAACCCGAGGAAACATTTCAGATCTCAAACTTACAGCGTTCTAATTCTTCCAGTCTATTAGCAGCTTCCCTTAAGAGGTCGGACACTGAACGTCTGCCTGCTGAGTTTGACATTACTAAACAATGCTTTATGGCGGGGAAAAGCCATGTAGATTCGACCGACGCAGTAAAATGCTAACCAACCAATGGGCAGAAGTTGACCCCCTAAGACAGCCCCTCCTCATTTGCATAATGAGGCAGAAATGCATACAGAAATGTAAAAACGACAGGCAGAAATAAATAGCATTGAAGAAATAAATAGGGTAAAAAAATACAAAGGAAGAATAAAACAGACAAAAATATTATAACATGCACATAAATAAATACTTAAAAAAATTAGTAATTAATAAATAAAGTTGAAGATTATAACGGACAATAAATAAATAAGGCAATTATTACAAAGATGAATAAATAAATAAGCTAATTAAAAGAGATATATCCATTTATATGTCACTGTTTAATAATTTAATTTCTACCTACATTTATTTGTTTATTGTATTTTTTGGGCCAATTAATTGTATGGTTATTTATTTATTGAGCATTTATTTATTTCTGTATTTATTTTTAAATATGGCAGAGCTGGTCCTCCATACTGTATACACACACACACACACATACATATATATATATATATATATATATATATACACACACACACACACACATATATATAGTGTGTATATATATAGTGTGTGTGTGTATATATATATATATATATATATATTGTGTATATATATATATATATATATATATATATATATATATATATAAATGTATATTTTATTTAAATTAAAATAACATTAAAATAAAATGCAAGGTAATTATCCATACGCTCAGGCACACATAACTGTTACACTGCTTCTTTTTTTTTTTCTGTTAGGTCTTTGATTAACATCAGCTTGACATCCCAAGCTGGGGAATTATCATATTAATAAAATATCAGAAGAAATACAGGAAGATTAGAAGGAAGGAAAGGGAGCGAAAGAGAGTGAGGGGTAGAAAATGGGAAATGGGTAAAGTGAGAAAGAAAAAAAAAAGAAAAAAAAAAGAGCCACTTAGTGAGGATGAAATAATAAAAGGAAGTCAGACTCAGCATGCTTCAAGACATGTGACTAAACAAAAATGTGAGCAAAGAGGAAAAACTATGTAAATGTGTGTGTGTTTTCAGGCTGGAGTGTAGGAATGCATCATGTGAGTCCAAGGGATTGGAGAAACAAGGTAGGTGAACAAAAAAAGATCTGAGAGAAACATTAAAAGCATATGAAATGCGGTCAGAGAAGATGCAGGGAACTGGTGGAATTCATTTAGTCATTTCCAGTGCCAGAAACACAACCATTCTTTTAACCAACTGCATTAGAAGCTTCTTTCAAAAACACACACACACACACACACACACATACATACATATATATATATATATATATATATATATATATATATATATATATATATATATATATATATATATATATATATATATATATATATATTTATATATATTAAAGACAAATCTTACCGACCCAAAACGTTTGAACAGTATTGTACGGTATTTTTTCTTTTCCCATTAAAGATAGTGCATCATTCACTCACTGTTGTCATTCCAAACCTGTTTTTGTCTATAAAAAGTAATTTCATTCTATCCAAAAAGGAAAGCAAGCCATAAGGTTTGGTAAAACAGGATCATCTAGAGCACTGCTCTTTCTTTCTCTTTGCTTTCAGCATGTGTTACTCTACAAAAGCAGCACATAAAAGCATGGACACAGTAGGAGAATGAAATCCATGACACAGTACTCACACATTTCCACACATTCACATACACAGCAGGCATTTATGCATGAAACACACACACACTAGAAAACGCACAATCTCAAACACAGTAAACTACTGTACAATTGATGTTAAATGCCGTAAATGCCATGCGATTAATTTTTAACAATGCTGCATTTTTTGTTTACACAAAATGCAACATAATGTAAACGAATCAAATGGCATTTAACATCAGTTGTTTAGAACTGAGTGTGTGTGAGCAAATATGTCAGGTTTCAAATCGTCCACGTCAACCAACTACCATTGAGATGAAAGCTAACAGCTTTCTCTAGGTATCACATTATAATTAAATTCGAAATGATTTATGTAATCTGATTGTGTAGACTGCAACATCTTCTTTTTGAGACACTTCTCCAAGGCAAACACTTCACTGGCATTTTTCCCAGAGAAAATCGCTATGCATTTAATTCAGGCAGGTCCTTGAGAACTATTATAAGGTGAGTGGATAACATGCATTTAATATGAGCCTGGGGACAAGCAAACAATTAAGCATTGTTGATACCTCTGACTTGTTTCTTTGACACATTTTCCTGTTATATTCTGAGCTAGTAAAAACATCAGCACGGCTAATGGCATGTTCTTGTAGTGCATGTTTGCACTGCATAAGGGACCTGTGCTTCAGCACAGACCACAGATTAAAATGTCACCCTCCTCCCTCTTCCACGGTTTGAGAGCCAGGCTTAATGATGCCTGGAACCCTCCTTCGCCCAGAGCACACCCTCTCTTCAACTCTCGCTCTACCCTCTTCTCTCTCTTTACCATAACAGCAGCGACAACAATGTCAAAGGTGTAACCGCAGTGTCAGAGTCATCCTGAGATCTGCATTATCTCAAACGGTCAGACTAATTGCAGGACACAGTCTCATCTCCGCTACCAGATAATAAATAGAGCAGGAAGTGAAGGGGGGAGATGCAGCATCCAACTGACTTCAAGTATGTAAGAAGTGGAGTCTCCTCCTCACAAAGATGTACAATTAATGATGTTAAAACTGCAAGGCAGACGATTTAATGGTTTTGCATAGTAGGAGGTACAGTATTATCTGGGATTTGTTCTTCTGGCATTTGGATTAAATTGGATTAGTTAAGTTTTACCTACCTCTTGTCGTTCAAAATCCGTACGCTGTTATTTTTTTTTGAATAGTTGGTTAAATTTCAATCTGTTCCTCACAGAAAACAATCAAATGAACACTTTTATACAGCAATGAACGGTTTTCACAAATATAAGTGACGTGATGTGAAGGCCAAGTATGGTGAACCATCCTCAGAATTTGTCCTCTGCATTTTAACCCATCCAACTTGCACATACATTAGGAGTAGTGAGTAGTGAACACACACACACTGCAAACTGTGGACAAACACACCATGAGCAGTGGGGAGCTATTCACTGCGGTGCCCGGGGAGCGATTGGGGGTCTGGTGTCTTGCTTAAGGGGGACCTCAGTCGTGTGTATTAAGGGTGGAAATCTCTCTCCAACCATTTTTAACACTGATAATAATAATATTAAAAATGTTTCTTGAGCAGCAAATCAGTATATTTGAATGATTTCTTGATTGGGATGATTATGTTACACTAAAGACTGGTTTAATGGCTGCTGAAAATTCAGCTTTGCCATCACAGGAATTAAGTACTTTATAACTATATAGAAATACAGTTTTACTGTATTTTTGATTACATTTAGCCAAGGCTGCAAAGCCAACACTAAAGATTGCTTTATCAATAATCTTCCTAATCAGTTTCATCATCTCAGCATCCCGGATAGCTTAGAAGAACTTGATATTGCAACAGAAACGTTTAACTCTCTCTTTTCCAGCACTTTAGACGCAGTTGCTCCGTTGCGCTTAAAGAAGATTAAAGAAAATAGCCCAATGCCGTGGTACAGCGAGCACACCCGGGCCCTTAAGAGAGCAGCCAGAAAAATGGAGCGCAACTGGAAGAAAACGAAACTAGAGGTATTTCGGATTTCGTGGAAAGAGAGCTCGATTGCTTACAGAGAGGCTTTAAAAGCTGCTAGATCTGCTTATTTTTCAAACCTATTAGAAGAAAATAAACATAATCCAAGGTATTTATTTGAAACAGTGGCTAAACTAACGAAAAAGAAAGCTTCAAGCTCAGAAGTGTCCAAGCAACACAGCAGTGATGACTTTATGAACTTCTTCACTTATAAGATTGATAATATCAGGGACAAAATTATAACTATGCAACCGTCTACCACAGTATCGCATCAGGAAGTGCATTGTAGTCTCCCTGAGGAAAAATTTGATTCATTTGTTGCTATAGGAGAGGAAGAATTCTGCAAATTCGTTAATTCATCTAAATCGACAACTTGTATGTTAGATCCTATACCGACTAAGCTACTGAAAGAGATGTTTCCAGAGGTCATATATCCTCTTCTTAATATCATTAATTCATCTTTGTCTCTAGGATACGTACCAAAAACCTTTAAACTGGCTATGATAAAACCGCTTGTTAAAAAAACACAACTTGATCCTACAGAATTAGTCAATTACAGGCCGATCTCGAATCTGCCTTTTCTGTCAAAGATATTAGAAAAAGCAGTATCTTCACAACTGTGTTCCTTTCTAGAAAGAAATGATATCTGCGAGGATTTTCAGTCCGGATTCAGACCGTACCATAGTACTGAGACTGCTCTCATTAGAGTCACAAATGATTTGCTCTTATCATCCGATCGTGGTTGTATCTCTCTATTAGTGTTACTCGATCTTAGTGCTGCATTTGACACAATTGACCACAACATTCTTTTAAATAGACTAGAAAACTATGTGGGCATTAGTGGAATTGCACTAGCATGGTTTAAATCATACTTATCTGACCGTTATCAGTTTGTAGCAGTAAATGAAGAGATGTCTTATCGATCACAAGTTCAGTATGGCGTACCACAAGGCTCAGTACTAGGACCGCTGCTGTTCACTCTTTACATGCTACCATTAGGAGATATCATTAGGAAACATGGAGTTAGCTTTCACTGTTATGCCGATGATACTCAGCTGTATATTTCTTCAAAACCCAACGAAACTTACCAATTCACAAAATTAACGGAATGCATAGCTGATATAAAAAATTGGATGACTAGTAATTTCCTACTACTAAATTCTGAAAAGACAGAGATTCTAATTATTGGACAAAAAACTTCCACACGTAATAACCCAGAATACTGTCTAACACTTGATGGCTGCTCTGTCAAGTCTTCGTCATCGGTTAGGAACCTGGGTGTGCTCTTTGATACCAACCTTTCTTTTGAAAGCCACGTGTCTAGTATCTGTAAAACTGCATTTTTCCATCTTAAAAATATATCTAAAATACGCCATATGCTCTCATTGGGAAATGCGGAACAATTAGTCCATGCGTTCATGACCTCAAGGCTAGATTATTGTAATGCTCTACTGGGTGGTTGCCCTGCACGCTTAATAAATAAACTACAGCTAGTTCAAAACGCCGCAGCTCGAGTTCTTACCAGAACCAGGAAATATGACCATATTAGCCCGGTTCTGTCAACACTGCATTGGCTCCCTATTAAACATCGTATAAATTTTAAAATATTGTTGATTACCTACAAAGCACTAAATGGTTTAGCTCCGCAGTACTTGAGCGAGCTCTTAACGTATTATAGTCCTTCACGTCTATTGCGATCTCAAAATTCCGGCCAGTTGATAATACCTAGAATATCTAAATCGACTGCAGGCGGTAGATCCTTTTCCTATTTAGCACCAAAACTTTGGAACAGTCTTCCTACCATTGTCCGGGAAGCAGACACACTCTGTCAGTTCAAAGCTAGACTAAAAACACATCTCTTTGACCTAGCATACACATAACGCACTATAGACTTCTATAAATTCAATGTTAGGCTGCATAGATTAGGTCAGCCGGAACTGGGAACACTTCCCTTAAATCTTGATGTACTCGCTACATCATAAGAAGAATGGCATCTACGCTAATATTAGTGTCTTTGTTTATCCCGAGGTTTTCCCGCAGCCTGCCGGATCCAGGCCGTGTCCAGATCTGACGAAGGAGATCCGCCTGGACCCGATGACAATGCAGTGCTGAAGTATCCACTATCCTCTCCCTATGGAGGATCCCTTTCCCACTCTACAGATAAAGCGTTGTGAATTCCGGCTCGCGTACCCCGAAGTGATAAAATAAAACAAAATTCTGTATCAAAATTTATAGGCAAGAAAAGTAGTTTGTTTAGGCTGGGTTGTATGAATTATAAACCTGCGCACATATTTTAAAAAGCACATAACTATAGAATCAATTCTGAATGAGCATGTGAACGCCGTCAGCGTTAATCACAGGTTCGCGTTTAAAAGTCTGATCATTTCGACGGAGGTGAATCAATCAAAGTTAACTTTAGCTGGAAATAACATTATTCAAGAACCGCTATAATGCCAAAACAATCTGTTACCTTAAATTATATGTTTATCTCTGTAAAGCTGCTTTGAAACAATCCATTGTTAAAAGCGCTATATAAATGAAGATGACTTGACTTGACTTGATCAAATAAATGCAGTTTATTTTAAGCTTAAGAGACTTAATGTTACATTAATGTTACAATTCAATGGAATGAATAATTATTTTAATACAATATATAAACACACACACAAAAAAAAATACCCATTTACAAAGCTGTCAGAAATCTACAATAGCTATCAATCCATTCCATCCAACTAATTTTATGCGCATTTTGGGATATCGCATAAGAAACACTGGATGGAAATGCCAAGATGCTCATAAATTCTGCTGAAAGATGTGCGAGTCATTTATCAAGTAGGATAAAAGAGCCACAGTCTCTTCCCTGATTGCAACTTCCATTTTTATTACTGATATTTTGTGGCAATTTCCCAGGAATTGACAATTTTGTCCTCTTGAACACATGGGAGGGAAAGGCTGCTTTATTCGCAAATGTTTTATGCGACATTCCGATTTTGTGCATAAATTTAATTAAATTCGCAATTTTGGATGGAAACTTAGCTAATGATAAAGTAGGGAGATAAACACTGCTGATAAGCAGCCAAGGATTTGGTTATTGACCGATGGTAATAATATAAAATCTGCCAAATATTGTCTGATATATTGGTCAGTTGTTAATATGAACTACTTTTATAAGACTACCAAACTTTGTTTTTGGAACTTGACTGTCATATGAAATATATTTTTTTATTTTTTGGCTAAGTGTGTTATTGTTGGAAGCAGACCAGTTTTGACCAGGGTAGATATATGATGGATGGGTATATCTAGCCAAAATCAGCATGTCCGCAATATACCTTATATTAATAACTAGCCATTTTTTCATTCAAGATGGTCACCAGCTGATCCAAATTAGCTGGTCTAGACGGGTGTTTCAGCAGGGTTTATTTAAATGTTGACCCAATGTCTAATGTGGCCAGTGCCAGAAAAAACCCCAAAGCTATATATGAAAATCTTCATAAATTCCCTGCTTTGATATTTACTTTCTATTTATACTTGATATTTTTTAATATGCTGAAAGGAGGGTGACAACAGGGTTATGGATTTATATCTTTGCTGGGAAACTATAAGCGTCTGAAATGCCAGCATTCTGCAGATGTATCCAGGGCCCAAAGATCAATGAGTCAGATCTCATCAGCCTGCAGTGTGCTGGATGAAAACACTGAAAAGAGCCTCACTTCCCACTCGATGTCTCAGACTAGGCTTAAAGAAAGGCAGACTCTCTTCAGATACTGCAGGAATGAGAGAATATGGATGCTTCCTTAAAAGGTCCCGCATAGGTCAATGATTTTCTGTGTCTGTTTTATAGGGTTAGTTCACGCAAAAATGAAAATTAAGTCATTAATTACTCACCCCCATGCTGTACCAACCCCGTAAGGCCTTCGTTCATCTGTGGAACACAAATGAAGATATTTTTGATTAAATCTGAGAGGTTGATCACTCCTCCATAGGCTGCCTAAGGGAATGACACCGGACGGCCCAGAAAGTCATTAAAGAAAATGTTTAAATATTCCATGTCGCAACAGTGGCTCAACTATAAGTTTATCAAGCGACGAGAATACTTTTTGTGCGAAAAAACAAACAAAAATAACGACTTTATTCGACTATTCCTTTTAGGGTTGCCACCTGTCCCGGTTTTACCGGGATTGTCCTTCTTTTTAATCACCTGTCCCGGGAAATTTATGCATTCTCCCGGGACACTGAATGTCCCGGTTTTCGAAAGGCTACGTGAATATGTATGTTCAAACTGTAGCGCGCGCACGACAGGGAGGGAGAGAGCGAGAGGCCTTGCGTGTGTGTGCTATGTGTGTCTCAAAAAGCGCATGTAAGAAGCGCATGTAATCGCCTTCCCCCGTTGGGCGGGTCATCGATATGTAAAGAGGCGAATGTAAGATCCCACCGTTGGGCGGGTCATCGATATGTAAAGAGGCGAATGTAAGAACCCCACCCCCCCCCCCCCCCCCCCACCCCCCCACCCCCCCCCCCCGTTGGGCGGGTCAACGATATGTCCCGGTTTTTTATCAGACATAGGTGGCAACCCTAATTCCTTTTCTTCCTTGTAGGCCTGAAACGAGACTTCAAGAGATTTCCACGACGCGCGCGCGCGAGAACTTAACTGAAGTAGTTGAAGGAGATCGCAATTCTCGCGCATGCGTCGTGGAAATCTCTCGAAGTCTCGTTTCAGGCCTACAAGGAAGAAAAGGAATAGTCGAATAAAGTCGTTATTTTTGTTTGTTTTTTCGCACAAAAAGTATTCTCGTCGCTTGATAAACTTATAGTTGAGCCACTGTTGCGACATGGAATATTTAAACATTTTCTTTAATGACTTTCTGGGCCGTCCGGTGTCATTCCCTTAGGCAGCCTATGGAGGAGTCATGCACCTCTCAGATTTAATCATAAATATCTTCATTTGTGTTCCGAAGACGAACGAAGGCCTTACGGGGTTGGTACAGCATGGGGGTGAGTAATTAATGACTTAAAGGTATTGTAGGTAGAAATTTTATAAAAAAAAAACTTTTTTCAAAATTTGTTTAAACTTTCTGTATATATCAATGCATAATTAAAATGTAAGTACTCTGAAAAAGAAAGTATAAAAATCGAGTGTCTGTAGACCTCTCACGACTGTTTTAAAGACAGCTCATTATTTCCATTCACTCCACCCCCTCCCTTCTGGGCTCCTTCCAAAGCCACGCCTCCAAAACACATGAACGCGCGACTCCGACCGCTTTTCCATTGTCATCATTTACACTGTGATGAAGATGAATTTCGTGTAAGATTCATAACATGGTGTTCGGCATGTAAGAGTTTCCATGATGAAAGCATTGTTGACTCTGATGAGGACAGTGGGGTTAATAGCATTTATGAGTCTTCCCCCACCATCCTAGGAAAAAAAATATATGGCTCCCCAGATGTAGATCTACATTTTGCTTCGTTTTGCTCGGACATTTAACGGCGTGTACATACACACATACACGCGGATTGCTCAAAATGCGTATAGATAACACGCCACTTGACTTGAAAGTGCCGTGTATGTTTACGCAAAAGTCATGATGTCATGTTACCGCATCGTCAGCTCGAGGACAGATCCGGGGTCGAGGGCGAAGCAGAGGAGGTCGTGCAAGAGGCCGTGCAACTAGGGTCCGAGGAAGTAGAGGCCGAGGACGGGGTGGTCGAAGTGCAGGGCAAGGAGCACTTCTTGGACAAGAGGACCTGCGTCGAGTTTTGCATCTTCAAGCTCAAACAAGGGCATGTGAACAGGTATGATCTGGATACGCGCAAGTGGGCAGGTCCTGTGTGGCAAAAGGGTGGTTGCCATGGTTGCGAGAGAGTGACAGTCGCCTAAGCCAATCCTTTGTTTCGTCCCAAATGGAAATAATGAGCTGTGTTTAGTGCAGATTAAACGGTCTAGAGTCACTCGTTTTTTATACTCTTTTTATCAGAGTACTTACATTTTAATTATGCATTGATATATATAGAAAGTTTAAACAAATTTGGAAAAAAGTTTTTTTATAAAATTCTTACCTACAAGACCTTTAATTTTCATTTTTGGGTGAACTAACCCTTTAAGTGCCACAGAGATTATGATGCACTGGACTTTAGCAATATTGCCTCTTTTTGCTTCTTAGATGTTATGTTGGAAAACGAGATGAAAATACAGATGTAAAATGTTTTTTTTTTTTTTTTTTGCAGTGTAATAACTTAACCCTTAAATGCATGAATGTTTCGCAAATCATTTTAACATATTCAGGTCTTTATCGACCCAGATCTTTATCTAACACGGATGGATCTCAACCTGTCGTGATAATAAAAAAAAAATCCTGATATTAGAGTAACAATTAGGCATACAGAAGAATAAAATAAAGCATATTTTGTTACCTTTTGGAGCTTGGAAGGGTTCAGTTTGAGCAGATGTTTTATAATATCATCACTGTTCTCGTCAGATCTCATTTCCAAGTACATTCAGCATCAGGCTCATATTCACCATCTTAAACATATTCTCAAAACTATCATTTTCAACACCTTCAAAATCAATATTTTGATCGCTGACAGCTTCTTCATCAGATCCACCATCACATGACAGTGACAGTGTTCAGTACTTTGCTCTGCAGTAAATCACTGAGCCATTTCAAGTTGTGCTGATAATACTTTCTATTCTTTTGTTTTCTGCCTGCGGTAACTATGAGTGAAATGTCACTTCATCATTGTGTATCAGACATTCCCACCTTGTGGAATAAAGCTGAATTGCACACATTTAGTCACCGAAGATTCAATTATTGATGTGCAGAAAAAAATATAATTACACTGTTACACACCTCAGGTCGTTAGCAACCCTATACAATTTTTACAAAAAAATAATAGGAAAACAGGCTTTCATTTACAATTTAGAATTTCATTATTGTTTTTTTCTTGTTATATTGTTTATAGTGAAATTATTGAGGAATACTAAGAAGGCTGATGTCTAACTTTAAAAAATGAATGAGGAGGAGGGTAGTGAATGACTTCATGGGTCACTAAAGACCAGAGGTATGCGTTTAAGGGTTGAGGCCAATTCACTCCACACACGCCAGACGCGGACAATCACCAGATTACTTTGTCACTTCTCAGACATTCCACGACCCGACAAGCGCCGATTCAACGTCTTTAATCGGTGAAATCTAGATCCGACAAAAACCCCATGAAGTGTCAGTTGCCGTCTGTCGGTGCGGTCTGTGATAGGCTTTTACAATGTGGAGGTTTTAAAAGTTTTCACACCACAGTTTAGTTTGGCAGTGATTTTAAGACAAGTCTGACTGCTTATTCCTTATTGACATCCTCATCTAATTCTGCTAACCCTATTTTCCATCTTGATGTTAAGGTTTCACACTACAAACAGGAATAACAACTGGATCTCTGTATGTTGTGGAACATTTTTTTAAGGTAAACGTTTTGACAAAAGACTCTAAAACTCTAAAGATTCACAAAATAGAAATATGCATGTATTTGTCTATATGAGACGGCGTGATAGCATAGCCAGTGACTCAGCCTCTCAGCTCATAAATCAGAGTGGATGAGCATCAAGTGGAACTCCGCAGATCACTCATGATTAGCATAAAAACACTGTACAGACCAGGCTCTCCGTGCTGACCCACTGGCCCTGAAAACATTCAGCCTAAAAATGACTCAGACAAACTGTAATAAAAAAAAACAAGAATGAAAGAAAGACCAACAGGAAGAACCCATTGCATAAGCCATATGAAGTAATTCTGTGTAGAATCTTTTTTTTTTATTGCTACACAACTAGGGGCCATTAGTTTGAACCCGAGAATGCCGGAAAAAACAACTACAAATGCACAGCATGGCCAAGCTGAGAAGAATTTAAGAGTAGTGCAGAGTAGAGTTGAGAGCAGGATACTTCCTTTTCTTTAGCGTGTCGTAGTGGACAGGAGGACTACTGATCCTGTGTGTATTCACAGAACATGGTCCACCTACAGATTTTGGTTTTGAACTGCTCAGTGGTCATGACCCAGTGTCTGGAGAAAGAGCAGATTACCAGAGACTGCCTTCACGCAGTCCAATAGATGTCCAATAGTAAGTCAGCACAAAGCGTGTATGTTATTCCAATCTGTGTTGAAAATGACTAGCTTATGACATAAAAGCTATTTCTCTGTCAGGCGTCTAATCATAAAGTGACAGGGTTTTAAATTTGGCTTCGGCTGACAATTACTCTAGAGCACAACACCTCTTTCTTTGCTCAAAATCACTATAATTTACTGCCTATAACACCAGTAACAACTGCCCCAGGCCAATGACTAATTCCTTTGCAAATGTGTGGTTTCTTCCTGCAGGGCACAGGTTCCACGTCTGAAGTCTGAATTACTCCAATGAAACTTGCTTTCATTTCATTCAAGGCAGTTTTATGGCCCCTTTATTTTGATAGAGACAAAAACCCTAGAGCAGTGGCTCTCGGACTCCAAGACCCTGTATTGACTGGATACATTTTAAAAACATTTTAAAAACATTTTTATTACATGACTTTTCTAGTTACCGTCCAAGATCATGAGAACCGTGGTTGGTGCATAAAAATGGCCGCTGTTAAGGGAACTATTTAAATAACAAATATGATTTCAGGTTACACCTTGATTGTTAGCTGTTTTAGCTTATTTTAAACCTTGTTTTGTCTGATTTTAAATTATTTGAAGCCACCTTGCAGCCCCCGTAGTGATTCCCAGTCCCCTGGTTGAGAAACACTGCCCTACAGCTAATCAACTAGAGACTTTCACCAACTAATTGATCATAACTAATCAAAAAAGGTTCATATTTTCAGCACTCAGTAGATTACATATATATTGTTTATATTGGATTACTCAAAACTGTGTATCTATTCATGCCATTAACACGTTGTGTCTGCCTAGAATGCTGTCTACCGTTCTCTTACATCGGTCATTTCTACTCAGCATGCAAAGCCGTTTGCACAAATATACCTGCCCTGCATACTGAACAGCCGCTCATTCAGGCTAATGACACACACACACACACACACACACACACACAGAGAGAGAGAGGTAAAGGAATGCCATCCCATTCATCACCTCAATCCGTGCCTGAATGCTGTATGTATGTCTACAGCAGGATTTAACCAACAAGGTCATTTCAATGTCATCTATCTACAAGCAATGACAGTACCAGAGTTTATCTTTTCGAATGCAACAATCACAATTCATTCTGCATGTGAGCATTAAGGATGCGATGACTCACAGCCTCCCCGAGGCCCAGACATTAGGGTGAGAAGGTGAACCACCTGCCATCTTGTGAATTATGACAGACATGATACACATGAGAGCTAAACACACACTAGTTGTGTAAGAATAGGTCTATAGGCAAGATTAGTGGTCAATCAATAAGGGGTTTTCATGATGAAAACGTGCTGCTAAGTTGTCTTAAAATAACATGTTGTTGATGTAATGCTTGTGGTGACTATATCATTCTTTAGGTTACAATGCTGCAAGTCGGTTTTCCTATGACAATATAATTCACTGTGACACAGAAACACCAGGCGCAGCACGAGTCAGTCACAGATAATTGACAGATAGAGTCAGTCTTGTGCCTACTTGCCTGTTGCAAGTGGTGAAGGACGGTGTCAATGCTTTGATCTACAGTTGGGACAGGCGAGAAGATTACTTTAATAGGCAGCCCTGCCAGAAAATCCACCTTAAACTGGTAGGTGGTCCAACAGCATGGGCTAGACCATAGACCAGCAACAAAACAGCTTAAGGTAGTCAAGCAGACTTTTGAAATAAAATGTTTATTAAATGTGTATATATATTATTAGAGTTCATTTAGGAAAGAAAAGTTTTTTCTACACTCAAGAGTAAAAAATTAAATTAATTACTGAATAAATATATGAATTAAGTTGTGGGACCCTTTATTTAAAGGGATAGCTCACCCAAAAATCTAAATTATGTTTTATTTTATTTAGCTGAACACAAAAAGATAAATTCTGAAGATTTTTGTCAAGGATGCAAAAGCACCATAATAGTATCATAAAAATACTATTAAATAAAATAAACAGAAAACAAAATTATTATACACTATAAATCTTTGCCTGATTACTGGTTCAGCGAGATGTAGACTTTAGAGCCATAAAAGTAGGAATGATTCAAAGGAAAGATTCAACACAAACGAATCTTTCATGAATTCTGCCATGCACTCTGACTTTCCTTTACATAATCGTTATTGCTCTAGAAGACTTTTATTATACTTTTATGAACATATGATTTTTTTATGAGGCTAGACATCTTCAGTCACCAGCCTTTGCATTTAAAGACATACTTCCGATGTTTCCCCCCTGTGAAATATAGTCATACGGGTCTGGAACAAACATGAGGGAAAGTAAATAATGACAGAAACGTCATTTTGGGTGAATTAGCCTACCATTCAATATTCACATGATATGGTAGCATTAACAAATACACTCGTATAAGTAACATCTATCTTCAAAATGACCCGTCTGCTCAAACAAATATCACGGCTGAATTTTCTTTTCGCACATGAATGAGAATCCAGATCCCCGTTTTGTAAGTTCAGTGGCAGTGCGCGCAGAGCTCTTAAGACACACGTACGAATGCAGAGCTGAGCTGATGGGCTTCATGCAGTGCATGACCCAAAACGAGTTGACAAAAGCAGACACTCACCTAACTTTGGCTGCCACCGAAGAAATCGCATCATTTCTCAGATTCTTTCTTTTAGACACTGCAGTTCCCATGCTGGCATGGAAACAACGCTTGCAAGAAAACAGCACATTCCAGATGTCAAAGCATTGAAGAAAACGCGTGGGAAAAGGGATGGAACAGGTTGCTTTAAGAATGCGGATCCTTTGGCGTTCACATGAAGGACTATTTATATCATAACGCAAAATTTGAAGATGATGCGGGACAGAGGATGCTGCCGTCTCCTCTTGCTAGTGTCAACTAGTTAAAGAAAAAACACACGCACAAGCACGTCCCTCCCCTCCTCTCTCAGTCTCCTCATTGAAATGAGAAAGACACGATGGCTTGAAGAGTGTTTATGGTAGTCTGTGAGGGTCCAGGCAGGAAACCCAGTGGGACCATATATGGAACGACCACTCCTCCAATTCCACCCACTCGTCCAGCGTTAATGCCAGGTACAGAATGAGCTGGAGTAACCGGAACACATGCACAAATACCGCGCATCTCATATAATGTTACCTGAATCAGTGTTCGAATTATACCGTGAGCTTCGGGGGGGTACAGCTATTTCGACTGGTGACGTCACTCTCCATTTGGGGGTTTAACATTTTTATTTCTCTGATGTGGTGATATGTGTACTTGTAAGTTGATTGACTGTTAGCCTCAGGTTCCAGCGTTGCTGGGCAACAGGGGCGGGGTTGGAGACGACTGTGAGTTTTTGCTAAAACTGCGCATGTTCAATAAAAGCAGACTGAGTTGATCATCAAGTTGTTTTTAATATCATGACATCTGATATGTGCATTTCAAGACGTTTGAAGGCCCCCAAAAAACGGATAAGAAATAGCTTTAAAACCATGTTAGTGGGCAGTAGATTAGCTATGCAACGCTATCTCACGACCAATTCGTACGAATTCGTACGAGTGATTAAAAGGTGGCTAATTCGTACGAATTCTTCGTAGGCCTACGATTTGTCTAAACCCACGATGGGTAGGTTTAGGGGCGGGGTCAGGGGTAGGCTAGGTCATTCGTACGAATTCATACGAATTTGGTAACTCGTAAAATATGTAACGTTACGAATTAGCAAAAATCGTACTAATTTGTACGAGTGAGGTCGTATGAATTCGTACGATAGCCACCTCGTAAAATTCGTACGAATTGCCGTGAGATCATAATCAACCTACCTGCTCTCCTCTTATCCATCACTCTTTCTTTTTCTCTCAGTCTCCTCATCTTGCCCTGTCTCTTGCCCTTCTAAAGCTGATATTTTTTAATTTACTGAAGGCTACAAATTGTATTATATTAATTCTCAATATGTACAAATTCATTATTAATCTTGTGCCTAACATGATGAAAACGGCTTTGTTAATGTGTCTTGTCCCCTCACAATGACACACTAAAGGCCTATTTTCAGTTCAAAATGGCGAAATTAGACAAAAGTTTATTAGTTTGCCTGATTATTTTTGTAATTCGTATAACATTTATGACCTAAAAGTAGGGTCATATTGAATTGTTTATGAAATTATGAAATGTTAACTTTAGCTAGCCTACTTACATCTTCTCGCACTTGACTGTAAACTGAAGCGTCAGTTACTCTGCTAAAATTCGCACTCAGCAGCTTCTGTGAACATAAAGCCCGCCTACTTTGATTTGATTGGTCATCTCAAATATTCTGACATTGACGAGCAGTGACAGACCAATGACAGTGACAGCCGCTGCGGATTGAAGATGAAGAGCGCGCTGAATCTGATTATAAGACTGAAGTGAACACGAATTTGTGTAGCCTACACAATTACTACTTATTTTTTTTCAGTACCCCCAAACTATATTTTCATCCCTTTTGGGAGGGTCCAAGTCTCATCTAGGGGGGTCGGACCCCCCCCCAATACCCCCGTAATTCGAACTATGACCTGAATCATAACGCTTTAAAGGCATTGCTATATTAAATAATGGTGCAATACTTACTGTGATATATATATATCTATTTATCTATATCTATCTATCCATCCATCCATCCATCTTGTCTGTCCATCCCTATATTGAATATTCATATCGATCTATCGAATATTCCTATCGATCTATCGAATATTCCTATCTATCTATCTATCTATCTATCGATCAATCAATCAATCTATCTTGTCTGTCCATCCCTATATCGAATATTCCTATCGATCTATCCATCTATCGAATATTCCTATCCATCTATCGAATATTCCTATCCATCTATCTATCTATCTATCTAACTATCTATCTATCTATCTATCTATCTATCTATCTATCTATCTATCTATCTATCTATCTATCTATCTATCTATCTATCTATCTATCTATCTATCTATCTATCTATCTAATATTCCTATCCATCCATCCATCCATCCATCTATCTATCTATCTAATATTCCTATCCATCCATCCATCCATCCATATATCTATCTATCTAATATTCCTATCCATCCATCCATCCATCCATCCATCCATCTATCTATCTAATATTCCTATCCATCCATCCATCTATCTATCTAATATTCCTATCCATCCATCCATCCATCTATCTATCTAATATTCCTATCCATCCATCCATCCATCCATCCATCTATCTAATATTCCTATCAATCAATCCATCCATCCATCCATCCATCCATCCATCCATCCATCCATCCATCCATCCATCCATCCATCCATCCATCCATCCATCCATCCATCTATCGATCTATCTATCTATCTATCTATCTATCTATCTATCTATCTATCTATCTATCTATCTATCTATCTATCTATCTATCTATCTATCTAATATTCCTATCCATCCATCCATCCATCTAATATTCCTATCCATCCATCCATCTATCTATCTATCTAATATTCCTATCCATCCATCCATCCATCCATCTATCTGTCTATCTATCTATCTATCTAATATTCCTATCCATTCATCTATCTATCTATCTATCTATCTATCTATCTATCTATCTATCTATCTATCTATCTATCTATCTATCTATCTATCTATCTATCTATCTATCTATCTATCTATCTATCTATCTATCTATCTATCTAATATTCCTATCCATCCATCCATCCATCTATCTAATATTCCTATCCATCCATCCATCCATCCATCCATCCATCCATCCATCCATCCATCCATCCATCCATCCATCCATCCATCTAATATTCCTATCCATCCATCCATCTATCTATCTAATATTCCTATCCATCCATCCATCCATCTATCTAATATTCCTATCCATCCATCCATCCATCCATCTATCTATCTAATATTCCTATCCATCCATCCATCTATCTATCTAATATTCCTGTCCATCCATCCATCCATCCATCCATCCATCCATCCATCCATCCATCCATCCATCCATCCATCAATCCAATATTCCCATCCATCCATCCATCCATCCATCCATCCATCCATCCATCCATCCATCCATCCATCCATCCATCAATCAACCAACCAACCCACCCACCCATCCATCCATCCATCCATCCATCGAATATTCCTGTCCATCCCAAACTATCTATAATATTCCCGTCTGTCCGTCCATATCTATCTATCAAATATTCCTGTCTGTACATCCATCCATCCATCTGTTTGTCATACAACCTAAACAATGTGCTAGCATCTAAATTTTGTATATTAAAAAAAATCGTATTTAAGCTTGTTGGATTAGGTTACACTTTATCAGGTAGAAACAGATTATTGATTGTCCAATTCCTAAAAAAAACAACATTTGCATATGTATATGCATACCTTATAATGGTTTCAGACATTATGAATGTGACTAGCGCCATGCACACTCACACACACAGGCACATGCACACACAGGTCTGGAGTACAGCAGTGTGCCCTCGCTCCACAACAGCATGCTAACCGTCTGCTGTAGCCTCACTGTAACAGAGTGACAAATCGTCCCTCTGCTGTAGGATGGCTATACAAGCATGTGCATAAAAACACAGGCTTTAGTGTAGCAGCATCAGTAGAATGAAGATCCAAACTAAATATGCATTAGTGACACTACTGTTTGTACTCGGTCAAGTCATCTGAAGAGGTCATAAAGCCAGATTCTTCTGTGTTTCATGTTTCTGTACTAGGCAAACACATGAGGTATCTATCATACAGGGAGACAGATGGAAAAACAAGTCAGATGGATTGAATAACAACATATTATAGAGCTTCTGGGTTTTTCCCATGGCCAATGCCGTTTTTTAAAGTAAATAATCCGTAGCTCTGGGGTTTGGTGTGCGTGCTGGGACTGCCGATGAAGGGAGGAAAAGCAGAAATGAAAATGACAAAATACCCTTTCTTTAACACAGCACCAAGAAGTGCAGCACTGTGTACAACATGTTCTGGCGATAAAGCCAATAGAATTTGTTAATTATCCCCACACAGACGGCACTGGATGTACACATCATGCACAGCTAAGCGTTACAGATTAATTATTTAGAGAATGTTATAAAAACAAGTATAGCATAGTAGACTTATTTTACAACTAAATGAAACACATTGGGAACATTGTGAAAGCTGAAGTTATGGCAAGAAATGTCCTCTGAGAAGACAAATATTAAATGAAGTGTTAAAAAACAAACCACTCATCCCCTGATGCTCGCACACAAACGTTTGACATTGCATTTGTGTCTTATTCTTTTAGATGATGATGATTAATATGGAATGGTGAAACACCATGTTCCTCCTGACAGGATGCCCTCATCCGTTTGAACTCAGGACTAAGTCTCTATTTTTCTCTCGCACACACACCTGGATCATTTCTGGAGGGGGGCACTGCTGTTCCCATCACTCACTGTGTGTTCCAACACAAATAACCTAACAAGGTCAGCCAAAACACTCGCATTCCATTACTCCGCTGGCTCATTGAGTGCCAGAGCTCCTGCAACACATTTGTGTTTTGACAGTTGCTAATAATGGCATGTGAAATCTCATAAACTCCCACTGACACAAGCAAGGAGAGCCATCCTTAAAACTCATTATGATAATTGCAACAGGGAGACCCTTAATCTTTGCCACTTAACATAATTTGAAACTTAATTTGAATAATGCAATAATTGGTAATCATGTAGGTACACCAGGCAAGTGATATAATTCAGATCATCATAGTGTTTCAGCAAATGTCCTACTTATCTGATGGAATTATACATTATTTCCACATAGTACACAATTTTTGTTCAAGTCGTTTAAAGACTTTTTATGTAAAATTGACATATGTAACATTATCCCACAGAAAATGACATTGATTTCAGAGTAAAAGTCTGAATGCTGTGTTGCACCCTAAAGAAATATCCAAAGGTTTAATACAATGTGTCAATTACAACAAAAATGTATTTTCACTTTATTTAACTTAAATGTATTGCTACATTATTTTCTCTCCTTTTCTGTGGCCAATCTGCACACTTTAAATTCCGTTTCAGTAAAGACAGATGTCAACAATATGCTTGTTAATACTTTAGTTTGATAAAAATGGCTTACTAACCTTTTCTGTGTAAAGCTATATCTAATTTTACATCTTCTTTTGCCATGACAATGTAATTCCTAAAACAACCTTAAAAATTTCAACTTTACAGCGAAAATAATATACAAGTTCTGACAGGAGAATCAATGTTTATTTATAACAATCCCCCAAAAGTGTTTAGGGTGCTATTTGGGACAGAGCCTTACAAATTGGGTCTGCAGTAGTATGGGGAGAGACAATAAAACACTGATAAGTCTGGGTAGCAATGTAGGTCAGCTCACATTGCTTTAGATTCAACATTACTCCTAGCCCTGCCAGTAATGAAAAGGTAATGATGCAGAAGATTTTTTTTTAAAAACAAATCCTTTTACTGTAAAGTAAGTTATTATTTTGAGACAGGAAAAGTCACACATGCTACAGATGACACCACAGTGAGGGGGCAGCGGTGTTGATTTATTTAGAAACCCTGGATGTACACATCATTAAACAGATAATTACAGCGCAGATCCCCCCGGATACCTTTATAGTCATACGCACACACCCCTTAGACTCTCCACCTCTCCTCTGAAACCTGTCACTACAGACCATCTTTAGTCACAAGGGATGACGAAAACGGAAGGACCACAAATTTTAACAACATCATGCCGGCTTTGCAAACATCTTAATGGATCATTACAACACGGTTGTTATTTATGGTTTAGTGCTGTTTGTTTGCAGTTATTTATAACCCTATTAAAAGTAATAGTTGACCCAAAACTAAAACTGTCGTCACTAACTGCTGTTCCTACCCTGTACTATTTTCTGTCGTCCTTGAAACACAAAGGTTAGGCAGAATGTCAAAGCTGCTTTTGTCCATTCAGTTAAAAACTGAATGATGATGTTCACCGCATGATGGAAGCTTTTTTTTTCTTGTAATTGCGAGTTATAGATTCAGAATTGTGGGATATAAACTCTATAACTACAAAAATTGTAATATAAATAAATATAAACTATAAAAACTGATGCACCTCTTTATCAAGAGGTGCACCAATTTTTGGTCAAGATCTTGTATTGACAATGCAAGAGTCAAGCACTCTGTAATAATAATAATAATAATAATAATAATTCATTACATTTATATAGCGCTTTTCTCTGTACTCAAAGCGCTTTACATATGGAAGGGGGGAATCTCCTCAACCACCACCAATGTGCAGCATCCACCTGGATGGCAGCCATATTGCGCCAGAACGCTCACCACACACCAGCTTACTGGTGGAGAGGAGACAGTACATTTCAGTACATGCCAAAGACTTTCAATGAATTTAAGGTCTGGACTCAGAGGTGCCAATTCATGTGTGGAAATGATTCTTCATGCTTCCTCCCAACCATTCTTTCACAATTTGAGCCTGATAAATCTTGACATTGTCATCCTGGAATATGCCCATGATTTGTCTTCCTACATGGTTGTTTGAGAAACGAAAAGCTACACACTCCATCAGTTAGGGTTAGAAGAACTGTTGCCAAACGTATAACAAACATAATAATCACTGCAATAATGAATATATGCTTATATTGAAAAAGCAACCAAAGCTATATCTACAGACATATATTTTCACTTGATAAATATCAAGACGGGCAAGAGGAGATGGGCTCTTTTAATAGCAACCACGTAAAAATGGCCTAGGAAAACGGCCACCCAGTACACCCTACCAACCACTTAATATGGTCAAGCAATCTCTTGCATTTTTCTAGGAAAATGTGAAAATACAAGATTTATAATTGTTCTTTTTTAAGCATAGTAATCAGGTGACCGTTTACTATGGTCACCTGATTATAGTAAACGGTTATGGTTATGGTAGAAAACTTTACCATAACACCTCCATGCCCTTTTGCTAAGTAGTGAGCCGTATGGAGAATGAAAACAAAGAACATTCCAGACAGCAGTACAATGACTACTTCAGAGAAGGTCAAACGCTCACATTTCCAGAACTCCACCAGGCTGATTCAGACTGACAAACAAACAAAAGGCAAATCATATAAATGCTTACATACTCGCACACATACCCCAGCTACAACAGCCCCGTCTAATCAATATCATCAAGAATATCGCTACAGTTGTGGGGATTTTTTTATACAGGTCAGTTATGCTAAATGACCAAACTGCCACTGTCATTCTCTTTGGCCACAGAGAGCAAATATGACTTTTCTGTTGGCATGCCTTCTCTTTTCTTTCAGAACACACTTAAAGTGGCCCCAAAAAGTATTTGAACACTTTAGCCAAACTTAAAATCTATGAATATATAAAATATTTTAAGGGAAGTTAGCTGCCTAAATAAAAAAACTTGCAGCATTTGTTTTAAAAATCCAAGTTGGTTTGATATTTTGTATAAGGCAATGATATCCAAAAAAGTGACCCAAGGGTCCAAATACTCTATGGCATTAGGTCTACAAGTGCGTGAACTTGAAGCTAAACCTGCTCTATAACTGACAGTGTGCACTGTGCCCTAACCTGACCCGACCTGCCTCGACTGATACCGCAAAATAATAATATTGAGCCTTAAATCAATCTCTCTTTTAAAACTTCAAAGGCTCTAACTAAAAAAAAAATTAGAATTGTGTGTTAAATGTTAAATATAAGTCCTGTCAGGCTTAGGTCAAAGTTTAAAATGTTTATCTTAGGCATGAAAAGTGACAACAATGATCAATCCTGAAAACAAAATTGAAATCCAATCCACAATCTCCAACAATACACAAACGTTTTTCATTTCCATTATTGGTTATAGTATCAGTACCCTGCAGTCAGATCCCACTACCTAGTACCATTTAACACGAGTCCTTGTTTCAAATGGTACCCTCAGCTCTCATAGTCCTCCTCCAAACCTAGACATTGTGGCAAGGACTGTTGGGTTACAGTTCGCTGTGAATTTTGAACTAATCTTGGATCAGCAAAAAGCAATGCATAAAATGACTACATTCTTGTGGACTTAGCAATGGCTACAAGACTGCAACCCTCATGACAACACACAACACTTTCCCTTAACAATGCTTTCTTCCTTTCAAAATTAATGTCTGTATTCTTCTTTTCAAAAGCAGGTAGACAGGTTACAACTGAATTGCCCCACACAGTTCTTACAATAACTATTCCCATCATGCCAAATATGTCATTACCAAACATGTCCAGCATTGTATGTGTTAATCTCCACAAGTGTCTGAGGCTCATGGCCTCTTCTGAACAACTCGAGCAATATCATCAGTGCTGCAGCACCGGGACGGGCACCATTAGTGCCTGCCGGATTATCCTGCCAGAGAGAGGGAGCCCTCGCACCGTACGTGAGACTCATGCCTATCAGCTCCTTGTTTCACCTTGGCACATACTGCAGTAGCTGAGCACAATAGTAGGGTGACGAACAGTGTCATGATTTGTGTGGTTGATTCACATATGAATATTCGCACTGGCTGCTGCCTGTATCTCACCCTGACATGAGGCTCTGGGAGAATGATGCATGTTGCGGGGAGATTATTGCTTTACACTCTCTCACCCTTGCCTGCTGTTGGCTGCGACCACGTGGCATGATTCCTACCACGGAGGGAGGGAAATGGGAAGGAACAGCTGGGAGGGAGAGAGGGAACAATAGAACAGAGGTAGATACATGAAAGTATGTGGGAGACAGATGGAGAGGGGTACAGGCAAGGTGTTCAATACTAATGTACATGTATTGTAATTGCATACAGTTTTATGAATTATGCATTCTCTGCGGTAATAATTATATATAAAAAGCCAGGTAATAATAATGGGACTAATGACTAATTGGCTCATCCTCAGAAGTCCACACACTCGTGGTCCGACAGATAAATAGTGCATGCAAGCACGGTAACAGGTGCACTACACTTTAAGCACTTCAGAGGATGATCTAGTTGCTTAATTTGAGAGGTTTGCAAGGTCCATGGCATCAAATATTTGAAAGATATTTAAACATTTTGAGATATAAATATACTCGAACACAACTATATTCTGTTATGTCTGATTTGATAGTTACCCGGAGCTGAATCGTGGAGCAGACAAGAGTGATTAGTGCCCTGGAGCCTTGGACTGCCTGGGGCCTCCAAAACCTCAGGGCACAAGAGATTACACGACTTCCAAAATAAGGTGGATACCAGGATTCCTGGCACATACACTTTCATGACTTCCAAAAATGTGTACCCAAGGGTCTCGTGGAACCATGATCTTGTCCTGGAAAATGAGGAAAACTGTGATTGGTCAATGTACAGTAAATGTCAGTCAGATGGGTTATTTCTTGTTGAAGTGGGTAAAATAAGTTGAATTGTAGACTAGACATATATTTCTACTCTAAGTTATGCAGCTTTTAGGGGGATGTAAGGTACAAAGTTGTCTTTTTAAGTGTACTGCCCATTGTACCCCTAATAATAATAATAATAATAATAAATATTATTATTATTGGCGCTAGTCACATTCATAATGTCTGAAACCATTATAAGGTATGCATATACATATGCAAATGTTTTTTTTTTTAGGAATTGGACAATCAATAATCTATTTCTACCTGATAAATAATAATACATTTTATTTAAAGCGCCTTATCAGGACACCCAAGGACACTGTACAAAGCAGATAAAAAAACCATTAAAACAGTAAACACTAAAATTGGCAAGACAACATTGAGGTGATATGGGTCAGGTGGAATATGCATGTCAAAACAACAGAGTTTTGAGTTTGGATTTGAAAAGATTAAATGAGTCCATGGTACGAAGATCTGGAGGGAGGGAATTCCAAAGATGGGGAGCAGAGCGACTAAAGGCCCTGCTCCCCATTGTGACAAGACGAGCAGGGGGAAGAGAAAGCTGGCAGGTGTGAGAGGATCGGAGTGAACGAGTAGGGATGTTTGAATGGAGAAGATCTGAGATATATGGAGGAGCCATGTTATGAACTGCTTTGAAGGTAATGAGAAGTATTTTAAAGATGATCCTCTGTTTGACAGGAAGCCAGTGAAGTTGTTGCAAAATGGGAGTGATATGATGAAAAATGGGGGTCTGAGTATTCGGGCGTGCAGCAGAGTTCTGTAGGAGCTGCAGCTTCTGGAGCGACTTATTAGGGAGGCCAAACAGGAGTGAGTTGCAGTAATCTAACCGAGATGTGATGAGGCTGTGAACCAGGATGGTGGTGGTTTTGGGAGTAAGAGAGGGACGGAGGCGGGAAATGTTCGTGGTGGAAATAGGCTGACCGGGTGATGCTATTAATGTGAGAGTGGAAAGATAATGTGCTGTCAAGGACGACACCCAGACTCTTAACCTGAGGGGAGGGAAGGACAGTTGAGTTATCAATGGTAATGGAAACGTTATTAGCTTTGGAGAGGGTATGAGGTGTGCCCACCAGGAGGACTTCGGTTTTTGAACTGTTCAGTTTGAGAAAGTTTGATGAAAACCAAGATTGAATTTCTTGGAGAGGGTAAGAGAGGTTGGTGGGAGTAAAGAAGATGGTTTAGTAGAGAGGTAGAGCTGGGTGTCGTCCGCGTAGCAATGAAATTTAATGTTATGTTTACGGAGGATGTGACCAAGAGGGAGGATGTATATGATAAAAAGGAGAGGCCCCAATACAGAGCCTTGGGGCACTCCAGTGGAGGCAGGGAAGGTAACGGATTTCTGGGTTTTTAGTTGTATGAACTGTGTGCGATCAGAAATGTATGAAGTAAACCAGGCTATGGGAGTGTGGGTGATACCAATAGATGATAATCGACTGAGGTGGGTGGGATGAGAAATGGTATCAAAAGCTGCTGTGAGGTCCAGAAGAATGAGAATTGAAAGTAACCCAGAATCAGGAGCCATGAGAAGGTTAATCTGAAATTGAATGGTGACAATGTAGACAAGGGTGTCCTGTCCTACAGAGTTTACCTCTAACCTTAGACACACCTAAATGTGCTACTCAAAGTCTTCAAAATTATGAGGCATGTAGCAAAAATCCAATCACAAGTGGACGATGTGAAATGCAGGTGTAAGCCGGGTCTAAAATATTTTGAGCTTGTCCAATTTCAACCATTTCCAGAGGTACAGTAGTTCAAAACGCATTCAACCGGACACTCATGTGGTCGTAGGCGTTTGAACAACCACAAAAGAAGGCCCACTCTCCACCTACTGACCTAATGTGTAACCCTTATGGGAAGCGCGTTAACCAGATGGGATTTAAACTTTGTCGGCTGAAGGCCTAAGTTTGGTTTGAAGACGAAAAATGTACCAAGCACAATGTTCTCTCCATTCCTGATTTCGGAAATGTGTTTTCCTTGTCTACCTGTGATCCCATCAACCAAATCACATCTTAATACCAGGAGTAAACAGGGTCTTATGGGGCAGATATGAGCTAAACTCTGCAGGAAGGTGGTCCATCGGGAGCTGGATTGGACATCCCTGCTCTAGAGTATGTATGTAGAATATGTAGGCTGCTCTGAACTTTGACCTCTCTGTCCTCTAGAGTTTACTATGCCTTTCTAACTCATCTTCAGTCACTCTGTCTGCCTCCTCTCTCCTTTTACAGTTCCCCATCAGAGCCCTGGAATGGGCTGGAACTCATCTGGCACTCATTTGTTTAAATGTGACTTTGTGAGGTGAGGTAGGGCCGGGAGATGAGCATGCTGCCTCAGCCGAGCCCTGGGAGGGAATGAAAGCCTGGCAGGTCTCCCGTATGCTGACAGATGAATTATTGAGCTCTGTTTACCAAAACGAGAAGCCTTGGGGTGCTCATTCAGGAGGGGACTGGGGGAAGAACAAAAAACATGCTTCAGAGCAAACAGCTGGATTCTTGCTTGTTATGCTTTTTCACATATACAAAGGGCCAAGAAAGTATCTGGACACTTCAAACCCCCATAAAAATAAATTGCATTGCAAAATGTATTGGATTACAAAACTCTTAAGTTTGACAAACAGCTATGATGTGTTATTTTTGTAAATAAATGCTATTTGGTTTACATATCTTGTTATGTAATGCTATGTGACATTAATTTTAAAGGGCAGCTTACATGTCCAAATGCTGTTTGGGGCCACTGTATGTGGGTATTACAGACACTAACAAACACACCTACAGACATAGGTAAGTGAACATCTCTTTCTAGTTTTCCTGCTCACACACACACATCAAACACACATGCTTTGATGCACACAGAGCCAGCTGGGATCATAGTGTTCTTTTCATGTCCAGTTGTGTGGGAGTGTGTGATGTATGTGCAGAGGGGACTGTTTTCTTATTTAGAACAGTACAGTAGGTTGTGTTTTATGTCCCATGCAGTCTACTGAGAAAGCAAACATTGTGCATCCATGGTGATGACCCGTATCCTTGTTAGGACACCAGAGCAAGTGGAGGGAAAAGATGCTGACAAAGGCCATGATAGACAAAGTACATCTGACTTCATGACTCATCGCTCAGCTAAAATGGCAGAACTTACTCAACTACTACTTTCTTCATCCAGCCTCTCTTTTCTTTAACATGACGATAAAATCAGAAGAGCCCATAGTGGTTTGCTACATAACAATGCAATGCTTTTTACAATGCTGTGTGCAATTTACATGTAAAGTGGCAATAAAATACTTGGACTTTGTCACCCTAATATGAAGTGGATTCAAAGTAGACATCCATTTAGAAGTTTGCAACATAGCAATGCTATGCCAACTTTAATAGCACTCTAAACACGAGGTAAAAATGCATTTGTTGAAGCAACCATGCCATTGCAGCTTGCTTGCTTGTGTTTCATGAGACTCGCATTCTACATTAAAAGTGCAATGTTTTACCCAATGAGCTACCAAACCAATTTAATACATCAGAAATACAATACATATGGAGCTGGTTATGTGATGCAAAATCCAAAATGTACTGTATTAGTTTACAAATCATGCACTGTGGTAAGTGTTTTGAGGTCATAACAGTATTGTGCAAGGAACGGCATGAAAATAAATATTTATTTATCAATAATTTGCCCTGTGTTAATAATTTGTGTGAAAAAGAATGAAAGTTGTTGGTGTTTTACTGCCACTAGTGGTCATTTTAGCTGGAAAGTGCAGTGATTTGTATGAACAGTATAGGTACGTTTTCTTAGAGTCTTGCAAAAATGTAGATAGATTTCCAATGACCCTAAGTTGACTATACAGCTTCTAAAACAAGCAATTTACATCTACGGCAGTTCTAAAAAGTACTCAAACACTGAAGTCACCCTCTCTCACACTGTTCTTTAATAAGACAGTGAAGTCAAAGGAGATCCTTTAGCTGCTTAGTGTGTGCTAACTTATACTGTAGCTATATATAGCTTCTGTGTATATGTGTGTATATATGGACACACATAAAAGAAAGCTGAAAACAAGGATTGTACAACCAACAACTTTTTTCCTAAGTAGTCATTTAGCAGACATTTTTTTCCTAAGCAAATTATAGTAATCCCAGTAGTACTCTTATGGCATTATAAATTATAGTAATTTCATAGTACAGGAATAATTCCCCTAGATCAAATGCCTTGCGGAAGGACAGGTGGATTGTTGTTCTTATGGGAATCAGACACCTCGCTTTGCAATTGTCAGCCCTGACCTTTAGCCACTACTTTGAATATAGTGTAGAATAAAAGTGGGTGAATGCATATTAAGCTAAAAAAAACATTGTCAATAGCTTTATTAGTAATATGCAACCGTGGCTAAGTGGTTAGAAATGTGGGCTGTAACCAAAAGTTTGTAGGATTCAACTCCAACAGGACAGATTTATGAGCTATCATCACTGTTATGCCCTTGATGAAGACATTTAACCTCAGGTTAGTTTAGGGCAATTGGCCCTGTTGTAGGTTGCTTAGGATAAAACAATAGCTAAATGTGATTTTGAATGGTGCTTTGTTCTTAATGTCACAAAATATGCAGTGCAATAACAAGAGCATAAGTTCTGCACAGTGATTTTTTCATACACAACAAATATAATTAACAAAATCCGATGACATCATTTGTGCTGATTATAGCACATAGTTCTGCAGCCCAGTCGTGTCCATAGAAACCATCTAATGATGCAAAATGAAGTAGACAAAAAAGTAGAGTCAATTTAAAATGTCCAAGAAAAACATGTCTGTGACAGAACAACCTCACACATTGATTTTATCTGTCTGCCTCGAGGGCCTCGGGCTCCTGACGTCACCACCTCTCAATAACTGGAGCGAGAGATGCATCTTCAATGCTACAGACCAGCGAATAAAGTTTTTTTTTTTGTGCAAACCCAGAGTAGCAGAGAATTGGCAGTAATAAATTGCTGCCTCTTTCTGAACGAGTTCAGGTATGGCACATCCACTTCAGTACACCACAGGGAGATTGAAAGAGAAAGATCCGGCCACCGCAGATTTAGGAAGACAATGTGATGGGAAAACAACCTCAAGAAATAGATAGGGGTGTATAGATAGAGAAACAGAGACAGTGGAAACCGGAAAAAAAAACAAGTGGTGATAAATGTTCAATCAATACCGTAAAAGGGTCTTAAAGGGTCTCATATCATACATGCATATAGAGTATCTCACAAAAGTGAGTACACCCCTTACATTTCAGTAAACATTTTAGTATATCTTCTCAAGGGACAAGACTATAGAAATGAAACTTGGATATATTTTATAGTAGTCAATGTGCTGCTTGTATAGCAGTATATATTTACTGTCCTCTGAAAATAACTCAACGTACAGCCATTGTTGTCAAAATAGCTGGCAACAAAAGTGAGTACACACCAAAGTGTCAATATTTTGTGTGAGCACCATTGTTATCTAGCACTGCCTTAATCCTCCTAGGCATGGATTTCACCAGAGCTGCACAGGTTGTTGCTGGGATCCTCGTCCACTCCATAATGACATCACGGAGCTGCTGGCTGTTAGACACATGCCACTTCTCCACCTTCTGCAGGTGCGCAATAGGGTTCAGGTCTGGAGACATACTTGGCCACTCCATCACCTTCAGCTTCCTCAACAAGGCAGTTGTCATCTTGGAGGTGTGTTTGGGGTCGTTATCATGCCGTTCGGCCCAGTTTCTGAAGGGAGGGCAACATGTTCTGCTTCAGAATGTCACAGTACATGTTGGAATCCATGTTTCCCTCAATGAAGCGCAGCTCCCCAGTACCAGCAGCACTCATGCAGCCCCAGACCATGATGCTACCACCACCATGCTCGACTGTAGGCAAGACACAATTTTCTAGGTACTCCTCCTCACCAGGGCTTGGCCACACATGCTGGACACCATCTGAGCCAATTAAGTTTATCTTAGTCTCATCAGACCATAGGACATGGTTCCAGTAATTCATGCTCTTGGACAGGTTGCAGAAGAGGTTTTCCTTCTGGGACGACGGCCATGCAAACCGACTTGTTGCAGTGTGCGGCGTATGGTCTGAGCACTGACAAGCTGACCTTCCGCTTCTGCAACCTCTAAAGCGATACTGGCAGCACTCATGATTTTTGAAGCCAGCTTCTACACCTGAAGCACAGCATGAGGACTCAACTTCTTTGATTGACCCTTGAGATGCCTGTTCAGAATGGAACCCGTCTTGGAAAACCTATGTATGACCCCTGGCCTGTACTGTAACTCAGTTGCAGGGTGTTACCGATCTTCTTATAGCCTAGACCAGGGGTAGGCAAGTTCGGTCCTAGAGAGCCGCTGTCCTGCAGAATTTAGTTCCAACCCTAATCAAACACACCTGAATAAGCTAATCAATGTCTTCAGGATTACTAAGGCTATAGGCAGGAGAGGTTTTTTCAGTGTTGGAGCCAAACTCTACAGGACAGTGGCTCTCTAGGACCGAACTTGCCAACCCCTGGCCTAGACCATCTTTGTGGAGAGCAACAATTCTAATTCTCCCTTAGAGAGTTATTTGCCATGAGGTGCCATGTTGAACATCCAGTGGTCAGTATGAGAGAATTGTACTCATAGCACAAATTTGAACTGCTCTAATACAAGATACAAAAATTTGTATGGTCCTGTCAAGCAGACAAAACATGAACATGATGAATAGAACATGTGGCTTTGCATGGTTAGGGTGAAATTACTTTTATTGCCAGCTATTTTGACAATAATGGCTGTATGTTGAGTTATTTTCAGAGGACAGCAAATATATACTGCTATACAAGCAGCACATTGACTACTCTAAAACATATCCAAGTTTCAATTCTATAGTATTGTCCTTTGAGTGGATATACTAAAATGTTTGCTGAAATGGGAGGGGTGTACTCACTTATGTAAGATACTGTATACACACAAAATATATATACCGTATGTGTGTGTGTGTGTGTGTGTGTGTGTGTGTATGTATGATATGACTTCTTTAAGGCCCTTTTACAGTATTGATTGAACATTTATAACCACAGTATACACACACGCAATATGGTCACACTTTAGTTGAGGGTACAATTTTTATTTCTAACTAACTGTTTACTACAAATTTTGCCTCAATAAACTCCTAATTACTGCTTATTAATAGTAAGGTAGTTGTCAAGTTTAGGTATTGGGCATGAGGGATGCAGAATAAGGCATTAATATGTGCTTAATAAGTACTAATAAACAGCCAATATCCTAGTAATATGCATGCTAAAAGCAACTATTAATAGTGAGAATTGAACCCTAAACTAAAGGGTTACCCATAATATATCTGCACACCAGCACCCACAGGTCCCAGCTTTACGTAAACAGGTTTGACTCTCACCTACGAACTGCCGTTTGGGAAAAACTAAAATAAAATGGTTCTCAGCTTTTTAAAGGGGTCATATAATGCCATTTCCATACAAGTTAATTCGATTCTTTAGGGTCTAAATGAAAAGTTCTCATTAGTATTGTAAGAAAACACTAATTTTACCTGGTCAAAAACAGCTCTGTTTTCAGCACGCCGTTTCAGTGCATATGCCTTTAAATGATAATGAGCTTCGCTCACTTCACCCCTCTGTTCCGAGGGCGTTTTGACACAACGCACGTGTTGCCTTGACAACAGTTGAGGGTATATTTTGGAGAAAGAATGGTAGCGGGAGTCTCTGAGGACACATCTGTGCAACCGTATCAGTTTGAACCTGAGTCGGACCCGGAACAAGATGATGGCCGCAAAGAAGTTCGACAATTAAGGCTCGAACAGGACGTTTCTGAATGGTTGGTTAACATAATGTCACTTTGATCTATCTTTGTATGTATTCAGGGTAACGTTACTTAGTGAGATGTACGAACGCTATGTGTTTACTGATGTATACATACTCAGTTTGTAATAACAAAATAACCATAACGGGTTGTTCATTATAAACGTGGGATTATGAATTATATTGAGAACGCCATACAAAGAAAACATGCCGTAATGTGCCCTGAGTGTAAACCTTAGACGCATTCATCGTGAAGCGTGCAAGCGATTTGCAAAGATTAATATAAAGGTTAATAAAATTTTACACTCACTTCTTCTGGAGGTGCAGCAGGGACACGAATAGTTGGTACCGATCCTTTATTCAGGAGCAGGAGCAGCTTCTTAGCAAAACCAGCTTTATACTGACCCTCGTTTATAAAGCAGTCTGGTGAGAAATGATTTGCGCAAACATGAAAGCATTGACATTGCTCGTGGGGAATATTCCCTTCAAAAACAAAACTCAGCCACTGCGTCTTCAGCGGTTCAGATTTAGGAACATCAAAATGACTGCTGTGTTCGTTATTACACCCGAGAACAGAACACTACAATCGCTTAGACGCCATTCTGCTCCAGCGTATCAAAAATGGCGGACTATGATGACAGCACGCTCAGGTCGGGGATGTGTTGAAGCGCTGCTGTCAATCAACAATAGTGGGAGGGGCGTCCGACCGTGTGACGTCACACTGTCGAACGGCTCGATTTGAGACTGGGAAAAACATATAAGGAGATGTTGTGGCAAAAATTCTCAAACAAACATCACTGCGTAAGAGACACTCAGAGTCAAATTATATAAAATAGAAGTATTTATTCTTGCAAGAATAGGAGCAGTCTAATACACAGTTGTTACCCTGTGCAGAAGAGTGACACACCCCCAGACAGACTGAACTAGCTTTTATCTTAGTTTCAAGGCCTTCTTACCCCCAGAGCCGTCCTCCCAGTAGTTTTCCCTAGACGTCACTAGTTGGCCCACTAAGCTCCCCTGCACCAAATGGCCTTCTGACATCTAGGTCAGAGGTCCTTGTTCGTCTGTTCTCTGGAGTGTCTCCCTCTTCTGCCTCCCCAGGTACATAAACAGAATCCTTTCTCACTACAAGTGAGAGACACACATGTGACATTCTTTGAATCATCTATATTTTACTAAAGATCAATGAATATCATTAAAATTGCCACCACAGAGATTAAAACAAAAACACTGGATAGATTTTTATCATTATATGATGGTTGTGTACAGGCACTGCCAACACACATTTCAGTACAATCAACTTAAAAAAGTGCATCTACCATTATATGACCCCTTTTTTTTGTTGGTGAAAATACTGCATTCTGTACTAAAAAATAAGACCCCATTCTATCACTTCGTGTTCATTTCTGCACAGGGAGAGAAGGGAACATCCATAGACACATGGGACCGTGATCCTGCCCGGCTTAGCGTTAGTTCCTGAAAAGAATCATGTTCTTCTTCTGTTGTTTAGGAATAACTGAATCTATCTTCACTGCATTTGGATTCAAAAGTCTGTGACACTAGAGAACATTACTTGTTTAATTTGATACAATATTTTTAACTGTAATTTATATTATGAGCATAAAATTTGAGTGAAATTTTATTTGAAAAGTCATGATGAGTAATATTATTCAAATAGTTTTCTTAGTTTTAAATTTGTGAAAATCCTAAAAGCTTTTTTAATTATATGAAATAAATAAATAAATACTATTTACATAAGGATATTCTTGATCTAACTTAGACACAGTGAGAACATACACTCACCTAAAGGATTATTAGGAACACCTGTTAAATTTATCATTAATGCAATTATCTAATCAACCAATCACATGGCAGTTGTTTCAATGCATTTAGGGGTGTGGTCCTGGTCAAGACAATCTCCTGAACTCCAAACTGAATGTCAGAATGGGAAAGAAAGGTGATTTAAGCAATTTTGAGCGTGGGATGGTTGTTGGTGCCAGACGGGCCGGTCTGAGTATTTCACAATCTGCTCAGTTACTGGGATTTTCGCGCACAACCATTTCTAGGGTTTACAAAGAATGGTGTGAAAAGGGAAAAAGTCCTGTGGGCGAAAATGCCTTGTTGATGCTAGAGGTCAGAGGAGAATGGGCCGACTGATTCAAGCTGATAGAAGAGCAACTTTGACTGAAATAACCACTCGTTACAACCGAGGTATGCAGCAAAGCATTTGTGAAGCCACAACACGCACAACCTTGAGGCGGATGGGCTACAACAGCAGAAGACCCCACCGGGTACCACTCATCTCCACTACAAATAGGAAAAAGAGGCTACAGTTTGCAAGAGCTCACCAAAATTGGACAGTTGAAGACTGGAAAAATGTTACCTGGTCTGATGAGTCTCGATTTCTGTTGAGACATTCAGATGGTATAGTCAGAATTTGGCGTAAACAGAATGAGAACATGGATCCATCATGCCTTGTTACCACTGTGCAGGCTGGTGGTGGTGGTGTAATGGTGTGGGGGATGTTTTCTTGGCACACTTTAGGCCCCTTAGTGCCAATTGGGCATTGTTTAAATGCCACGGCCTACCTGAGCATTGTTTCTGACCATGTCCATCCCTTTATGGCCACCATGTACCCATCCTCTGATGGCTACTTCCAGCAGGATAATGCACCATGTCACAAAGCTCGAATCATTTCAAATTGGTATCTTGAACATGACAATGAGTTCACTGTACTAAAATGGCCCCCACAGTCACCAGATCTCAACCCAATAGAGCATCTTTGGGATGTGATGGAACTGGAGCTTCGTGCCCTGGATGTGCATCCCACAAATCTCCATCAACTGCAAGATGCTATCCTATCAATATGGGCCAACATGTCTAAAGAATGCTTTCAGCACCTTGTTGAATCAATGCCACGCAGAATTAAGGCAGTTCTGAAGGCGAAAGGGGGTCAAACACAGTATTAGTATGGTGTTCCTAATAATCCTTTAGGTGAGTGTACATAAATAAATATATAAATAAATACATGTATACATAGATATCAGTATAACAACATTTGAGTGAAATGTTTATTTGAAAAGACATTATTATTTGATTAGTGACTAAAAAAAGCATCATCTCAATTTCTTCATTTTGTGCCATAACTTTTTTTAAATGTGTCAAAATAATAAAAACCATCATATCCAAAACACAAAATATTAAACTATTCTTTCACTATTGTTTCATTTTTGCCACTGTTGTAGACTGTATCTTTCAATTGTCTGGTATTATATTTGGATAAATGTGTCTGCTATGAATGCTGCAGTTTTGGGAAAGACACAATAAATTAAACAGATTTATAAATGAGAGTGAGAGCTGAGGGGGGAGGGGGGGGGGGGGGGGGGGGGGCAAAATTGCAAGGTAAAGAAATGTCAGAATATTACCCAATATGTAGCCAAACTGTGTTTACTCGCATAATAATAAATCACTCATAATGACATCTGTCACGACTCCAACCAAGGACCCGGCTGGCTTCTTCACTCCCTCTCCTACTGCAGCTGTGGAGAAGAGGAGCAAGCTAGACTGATGAATATTAACGTTAATGTAACGTAAATTATGGACAAATGAAGGATCGAAGCATTTCAGATCGAAAAAACAGCCAAATTGATAATTAATATTTTATATCGTCATAAAAGAATCAGGTCAGAATTGGTTATGAAATGTGTGCTAACAATGAAGTCTGCACCATTTTTGTCTAAGAAAAGATCTGGTTTGGTATTTTTGTACTTAAAAATAGCAGTTTCCCCTCATCTCACGTTGTGTGTGTGTGTCTGTCTGCGTTAGTGGCCACGTGTGTAGTGGATCTGTTTTTAGAAGCTGCATGCGCAGGGTGACGCACTTTCACAAGAGGTGAGTTCCCACCTTTCACAGCACACAAAAATAGTCCCAACCCTACAGAAATAGAGGTAGAGCAACTGGCTGATTTAATCTGCAGATGCGCACAGACCTGCCGCTGCTCCAACCTTTAGAGCGAGATCAATCAACTCCATCCCTGGACACACACACACACACACACACACACAGTCGTGACTAAACACTCAGAGGAGAGCAGCAGAGACAAACAGAAGCAGAGAAAGAGAGAGGAAGAGCAGAACTCATAATCCCTGCCTCAAACAACGTACGGATCAGTGCAACCTCATGGGTCTAAAAGATTTCTGAAAATACAACCATTTTTTATTAAAGCAAAAGTTTCCACAGCTGTATTTGGTATGTCTTCCTCAATTTTAAGGTATGTTTTATAATGACATTTCCTGTACAAAAAAAGTGCTATGGTGGCATGGTATTAGATTGCAATACTATGGTATTTTGATATAATGATACTGAATAATTAATAATACCATTAACTGAATAATACCATAATCATCAACAAGGTATACTCTAGGTAATTCAAAAGAATACCTTATTACCTTGGTGCATGTCCAAAAATATGCTAGTATCCCGTTCAAAAAATGGTAAAAACATGGTACATTGTGGTAAGTGCTGCAAGGCTGCATTTTGCATAAAAAATTTTATATTTGGAAGTTTAATTGTATCCTTCCCACATCAGTGTATTATTATTTATAGATATGTTTTATAGTATTTATTCATTTAAAATACCTTTTTTTAATATATATTTTAAGTTACGTTTTAGTTTAAATACCCCAATTATGCTGTTTTAAAGGTTCCTAATTTTGTTTTGGAGTTTCCTACTATGGAAGCTTGTTTCTGCCACAGAATAAAATAGATTTTTTTTCTCGTAATTGCGAGTTATATAGTCAGAATTCTGAGAAAAGAAGTCTGAATTGCAAGAAAAAAAGTCAGAATTGTGAGTTAAAAAGATTTTTACCTTTTTAATTTTTTATATTTAGTGGCGGATTTCATAGGTTCACATGCATCCAAGGTCTAACAGTTTATAAGATTCAGTCTCTCTAAACCCCTCCTCTCCGTGAGTCTACTCTGCTCTGATTGGTCAGAGGGTCCAGTCTGCTGTGATTGGTCTTATCACTTACGTGTTGGAAACTAAACGCTCATTACCATTTGTGAATTTCAGCTCCGGAGGCTTCCTCAGTATTTAATACACAGTGATACGAACAATGGCATCAATTTCTCCATATCATTTCCAGCAGAAGTCCTCATCCTTTTGAAGTGCATGCAGAGTGGATTCGCAAATGCTGAAAACAGAGTCTTCTCAACAATAGCACTTTCTTTTTGTTTTACAAACAATTTCCACAGATATTCGTTCAACTCATTATTTGGATACACGCACATCTGCAGCAATTTTCTGTCCACTTCTGTCCATCAGTGTCGACACTGGGGAGTAAGGAGACACATTATCCTTTCTTTAATTTAATTATAATTTAACTCATTTATCACAGCTCGAAGCTGCGACATGACTGGACATGTTCTGCTCAAACCAAGAGCGCTCAAGAATGAAAGCAGAGGTTGCCACTCTTAAAACAAAAGGTTATGTGACACCAACACTTATTAACTAGGCCTAGTCTTCAAATTAGAGGATCGACTATAAAATTGTGGGCTTGACGGTTGATGTAAACTACAGGTCATCAAAATAAGATGATCAATGCAACAGCCACATTTACACCTTGTATTACATCAGTTTTTGATCACAAGTAATCGCTTAATACAGATGTAAATGGAGTCGGTGGTGATCCGATTGACAAACGCACCGGACTCCAAAACCACATTCAGATACATTTCGAAATAGATGTGTAAACACTTCTATATTATCATTATTTAATTATTAGGTAACACTATAGCTAGTAAAGAAAGAAATAAAGAAGCTAGCATGAATTAACGTTTCAACACAAGCATGCTAGCATGAATTAGCATGTTTTGCTAACATTTTTAACAGGTTGTAAGCATAAATCAGTATGTTGCTAATGTTCTAACACCTTGCTAAAATCAATTAGCATGTTGCTTTCATGTTTTAACACATTGCTACCATAAATTTTCATGTTGCTAACATGATTTAGCATGTTGTTAGCATGAATGAACATGATGCTAGCACGTTGTCCTATGATATCCATTTACCTTTGCTAGTGATAGACAGCTGAAATACTTTAGAAGTCTTATCGTACAACAGATTTGTCCCCCTCATTGAAATTCTGAGACTTCTTGTAGTTTTGATTGTATGTTTAACAAAAAGCTAAAAAATATCAGTTAAAAAAGTTATAATAACCCAAGTCAAAACAGGTCTGAGGTTTGACCTGAGTTTGGTGGTTGTAGCTTGAAAGCACTAGGAGGAGATAAGCTACTGTTTACATTTTTGCTAAGAATAATAAGCTTAAAGTGATAGTACAACCAAAAATTTCAAATTTGTCATCATTTACTCACTCTCAAGTTGTTCTTAACATGTATTAGTTTCTTTCTTCTTATGAACACAAAAGAAAATATTTTGAAGAATGTCGGTAACCAGACAGTTTCCATAGTTTTTCCTACTATGGAAGTAATGGGTGCCGTCAGAGCCGGCCCGAGCCTTTTGGGGGACCTAAGCAGAATTTGATTTGGGGGCCCCTCCCACTACGCGGAGTCACCTGTGCTTGACGATTTTTGACACAAATATCACGCAACAATGATACATTATAAATTAATACAGTGAGGTTATGTATAAATACAAAATAAATACTTAATAAAAAATAGATAGCCTACTGAAATATTTTTTTTTTAACTTTTACTTACTCTTTTACTAACTCTTTGAAACTTCTTAAAACAAACTGTCTCAAAACATATTAAATAAATTATTTGCTAAAATAATGACAACTGATAAATCAAAAACATAATAAGAGCAAGGGTTCAACAATGACAATTATTGCTGAAAACTGTAAAAATATTATTATTTCTGAACCGTCTCAATACAGTGTAACTGTCCACAAAGTCTTTTTTATTAGTATTATTGTAACAGACTTTGTTAGATTGTACATGACAGAATCCAACAAAGTCTGTTACTATAATACCGGTAATGATGTACTGGCGCTCGTTGTATATGTGTGTGTGTGTGTGTATGCAATGTATTTTACCCCTCTGGGCTTGCCGTAGATAGGAATGGTTCAATTGCTGTACAAAACATACCGTAAGTAATCATGTAAACATACATAGATCTTGCTCTTTTTTTCTCCTCCTCTGTCATTTTCTTAGTTCTATTTTCGGCACCAGAGGGATACGTCCTTTTTTGTGACATGGCTTAACATTACCGCGAGTCCGCGACTATGCGCAGTTGCGCACGAATTGTCTATGCACGCGCGGGGTGTCTGCGCATGACTTGAACGCTGGCAGACACAGCAGCAGTTGTAGGGAGGTATATTGATCATGAAATCAGAAATTTCTTTTATTGTCTTTAATTATTCATTCATTCATATTAATTCATTCATTTATGTCACTTGTTTAAGTTATCTAAAAAAATACACTCTAAAAAATGCTGGGTTGTTTTAACCCAACTTTGGGTCAAATATGGACAAACCCAGCTGTTGGGTTAAATTATTTAATTACATTTTTAACCCAACGTTTGGGTTTGTCCATATTTGACCCAAAGTTGGGTTAAAACAACCCAGCATTTTTAGAGTGTATTTTTCGATTTTTCGACTCGATTGGGGGGCCCCCTGGTGGCCAAGGGGCCCCAAGCAGCCGCTTAGTTCGCTTATGCCTCGGGCCGGCCCTGGGTGCCGTCAACTGTTTGGTTACTCATAGTCTTCAAAATATCTTCTGAAGAAAGAAACCCATGGTTTTGAACAACTTACGGGTGAATAAGTAATGACAAAATTTTCATTTTTGGCTGAACTATCCCTAAAGAGTATCAGTATGTTGGCTTTGTCAAGCCAACATAATGATTGTACCTCTAAGGAACAGTTCACTTGTTCAAGGTCTTTAATTTGTCCCTAGCACAGGAACACAAAACAACCAAAGGCCACGGAATCAGAAAAACCAGCAGCCCTAACAAAATGAATATTAAAAGGTCGATAATAAATTGAGATGTTCAATAAATCAGACCTGGTATTGAAAGAATACACATGAGAAAAGTCCATGCAGGCAAGATTTTAAAAAAGAGGAAAATTATAATGTCTATGGGCCACTAGCAAGAAAGAAACCTTTATGTAGCTGTCACACTTTCCAACAAGAATTAATCACTGTACCTACATAGAGATGAGCAAGCAATTAATAGAGCAGAAACAAGAATAGAAATGGGTGCAAGTGTGTTAGACTAAGAGAGAGAGAGAAAGACTGAGCTAATGATGATCTAGCGCATGGCCCCAACTGCCCCATTTTAGTAACAAACAATTTTGCATACAAAGTGTCCAATCTAGCAGTAAATCCCATCAGGGTTGCTAAAGCCCCTACAGTGACGCTGTTTCTAAAAGACGAAGAAAAGCCATGATATCAACAACAGGCAGGAGGCTAATCTGGAACATTCCGATTCCCTGGATTTACAGTGGAACCAATGAGACAAACCCCAGGGCAGAGTGACCATGACAGTTCAGCTCAAAAGAGTCTAATAGAGACTAGTTCAATTATTCTGAAGGTTGATTAGGATTCTCACCAACATTTATTCTGCTTTCAGAAAAATCTTTGATTCCACAAATCAGTGAATCTATGAAGTGCGTCACTTCTGGATCACTATTTGGTCATCGAATTGAACTGCAAAATTAAACGATTGTTTTCAAAATATAGATGTTTTTCTAAAAATCACAAACTACCAACAAATCATGAAAAAAATGCAATTGTGGTGAAGAAGTGTAAATAAATGAGCAGATTTGAAGCTAAGGTGTATCATTTCTATGACAAACACTTCCTTGTCTTCTATTGGTTGACCAAACCTATAGCCCCTCCCTAGATTCATGCATTCACATTTACATATCCAAAGCAACCTGAATGAGGAATACATCAGAGGGATTCATCTTAAAGCAATTCATCCTCATAACATCGGTTGTGAGTCAATGTTGCTGGTCAGGAAGCTCAGACAAACAGTTAATATGACAGAAATATGTCAGATTTGACAAACGTGTCTTAGTATCGAGCAGCATCCATTGATCCGGCAGATGTTGACACAAAGATCTGAGCGATAGGCTGATGCTGAGAGAATTCGATGTAAAAAAAGAGGGAGATTCAAGTCAAGGCAATTTTTATTCCATCTGTTCCCTTCTGATAGAGGTTATGGAGTCAAGGCTTCACATCCATATAAAAACATGCAGGCACATGCATGCAAATTCAAACAAACATTAGTACGGCTTGTAAATAAATATATTTAGCTATCAGAACACAGGGTGAGACCTAATTACATTAGCGGAAACAAAGGCACCTAAAGAAACCTCCACACACACACACACACACACACTGGGTTTTCATGTTTAATGGGGACTTTCAATACACAATTATTTTTATACTGTACAAACTGTATATTATATGCCCTAACCATAAACCTATTCATCACATAAAACTTGCTGCATTTTTATGTCCCTAGAAGGACAAGGATTGCAGATATTGCTCTCTTCATGGGGACATTTTGTAACCATAACGTCGTAGAGTATACCTGAAACACACACACATGCACAAAGTATAACTCAGACATCAGTCACACATTTCATTATGCACCCTATAAGCATTTTCGCACGTCAAAGCTTTAAATGAAACCGTCTAATGATGCAATGGCTCCAAAATTAAATGAGTTCCTTGATAATCTGGAAGCCAGGGGGAAAGAAAACTTACTGCACATTTTCACCTAAATTGCTCTTTTAGCCAGCGGCAGTTGTTTTCCAGTTTTTGTTAATTCAGTTCTCAATGAGTGTGCTTGGGGGCTGAACTTACACCATAAGATCTTCTGTCCTATTCTGTTCACCATTAATGCATTGTTAATGTTCCTCCTCTTGCTCCACCCAGCGTTCTATTATATAGAACCTTTTTGGCATAAAGGGTTCTTAAAAATTAAATCAAGAACTATATAGAACCACATTAAACATTTTTTCTAAGAGTGCATGTTCACTGCCACATAAAAATTTAGATTTGACTGCAGTTTGTAAAAACAAAACAAAAAACGCATTTACAGTAATGTGCAATACCATGGGAGTCGATGGGGCAAGACATTCTGTAGAAATGTCAAGCTTGTACATGTATGTAAGTGTACATAATGCAGATTTCAGCATCAAAAATGTAGCGGATATGTTAATTAACTTCTGGTTATGCATTACGGATCTAATCGCTATGAGTAATTGATCAAATGGCCCCTTTACAGTAGGCTATGTGCTTAAAACGGTCATTTACAGGAGTTCAAATATCTTTAATAAAACAAAGTCAGCAATTGTATCCCACTAGTCTTGTGTTAATGCGTATAATGGTAATACTTTCAAAACGGCGTTTATCCTGGTGCAACATCTTGCTCCATAGACTTCCAGCTTTTTTCCCATGTGTCGACATATTTCCTATGGACATTAGAAGTTTTCTTCATTCCCTAAAAAAACTAAAAATTCCAGTATCTTACAGTTTACAACCAGTTATAATATTCTATTTATAGAGAGCATGTGATCGAATTCATTTTATTGACATTTAGCTACACTACTGTAGCAAATTAGCTCTATGAAATATTAATAATCAATCATAACTTGTTATAATTGATTATGAATATTTGGATCAGTTAATCGGGTTAACTTGATGTAGCTACATTAACATTACAACCAATTACTCGGTTCATCCCGTGAACACTCAATATTGGTTATTAATTGATTAATAGAAATGTAGATTTCCGGGGCATGGGAAATGTCTTTCTTACTAAGTACTACTAAGAGCAAGTAGTCAAGATCTATGATTAGTGACTCCAGATATGAGCTTGAGACACGGACAATTTTATGTGACATGAACAAGATTTTATTAACTAGACTAAACATTTAAACTACTCTAACATACACATCCATACATGCATGGTTTACCAAGGGAAAGAGGGCTGAAGCAGAAAACAGGAAAGCAAGAGGTTATGTGGCATGTGGTCTTGATGAGAGAGAACCAGTGGAAGTCAGAGGATCTTTGGTGAGTGGAAAGACAAGGCCGCAGCCTGGCCCAAGATTGGGGGTCCTTGAGGGACTTCTAGTTCAGCATCATCTTCTCGTTAGGACTTCTCAGGAAGAGAGTAAGAGAGCAAGAGGCTAAGAGAGCAAGGGAGCTAAAAAGGCAGAGAGAGAGCTGATCTTGTGATCAGTCATTTTTAAAGCATGAAGATGTCACACCCTCTGGAGGTGCGTGAGCCAATAAGAAGCGTTCCCTTTGGAGGGAGTTTTTTACGACCCTTTGTTTTCTAGCAGGGTATTTGAATGTTTCATTTCATTGGGTGTTTATGAAAAGAATCTACAAGATTCTTATAATACTAATGCGTCATAAAGTTAGCAAAATGTAATGTAAATTAACAAATGGGGGACGAAGATTGGAGTTTATAGAGACTAAACATGCTACACATATGATTTTGGTTAACCAGAATGCAAGTCATGTTTCTGACCAAAATAGTTTAGAAGAGAGAATGAATACATAGACCAAACCACATTAAAGGAAAATTATGAGATGGAAAACTAGATACGTGTTAATCAGGGGCGATTCTAGGATTTTCCTTTGAGGGGGGCTAAGCCCCCAATGAGGGTATGATTAAAAAAAAAATAAAAAAAAACAAGGTAAAAGTTTAATTTAGGGTCTTATGCTCACTTTCATTACCATGCAATTGCAGGGTTTTATAATCACTGTAAGGTAGTCCTGAATTCGAGTTGTGTTAATTAGGGGGGGTTCGGGGTTTCCCCGAGAAAATGTTTAATTCTCTGAACTATTATGTGCATTTTAAGATGTTTTGAAGGCAATTTTTTTTGGGATAAAACCATTTCATTTGGCAGCTGATTATTTTTCTCCCCTCATCAGCATCACACTCCTTTTCTCTTTGGGGGTCAACTGGTTGATTTTGCCTCTGAATCATTTTCTCAGACGTGTTAATTTACTGAAAACTACTAAAGGTAACTAAGTTTATCAAATTAATTCACATTAAAGGCTACACATTCATTATTGATCTTATGCCTTATCACATATTTGTATATGTGTACTGGAAGCATCAGCACCAAAACCAATTCCTTGTGCAAGCACACTTGGGATAAAGCGCTTTCTGATTCTGATGCCTAATACAGGGCTGTAGACAGGGCTTTATAATCACAGAGGTCCTGCATTTGAGGTGGAGGTTTGGGGGTTACATTTTTTTAATCTCTGAAATGTGTATTTCAAGACGTTTGAAGACCAAAAAAGGATAAGAAATAGCTTTAAAACTATGTCAGTAGACTATTTGTCAATACCTGCTCTCTCCTCCATCTTCCTTTCTTTTTTTTCAGTCTCCTCATCGTGCCCTTTCTCTTCCCCTCCAAAAGCTGAGCTTTTTTTTTATTTACTAAAGGCTACAATTTGTATTAGGTATATTTTCAATATGTACACATTCATTATTAATCCTGTACCTAACAGGATGAAAACGGCTTTGTTAATGTTTTTTGTCCACTCACAATGACAGTAAACGAATGATTACATTAGGCTGACGTTACATGCCTAATTTCAGTTCAAAAGGGCGAAATTAGACAAAACTATATTAGTTTTCCTGATTATTTTTGTCATTCGTTTAACTTTAATGACCTCAAAAAACTGTCAAATATATAACGTTATAAGTTTAGCTACTTACATCTTATCTCGCACTTGCCCGTGCACTGAAGCGTCGAGTTGTGCTGCTAAAATTCGCGCTCAGCGTCTGTGAATGTAAAGCCCGCCTACTTTGATTTGATTGGTCATCTCAAATATTCTGACATTGACGATCAGTGACAGACCAATGGGCTCAGATGAACACACACACACTTTCCTCTCTGCGGAATGCGGATTTAAGACGAAGAACGCGCTGAATCTGATTAAAGACAAGACTGAAGACTGAAGCGAACACGAATTTGTGTAGCATATTAATCACAAATTTTTAGGGGGGCTAGGCATAAATTTAGGGGGGCTCAAGCCCCCCTAAAAAGGGCCTAGTGACGCCCCTGGTGTTAATACATTTATCACATGGTTATATAAATAGAATATATAGGATTAAAAGGGTTCATTTCTCCTTCTCAGCAAGAATTAAGAGAGTGTCACAGCCCTCTGCACATTCCTTTTTTGGGGTCGTAAACTCTTATCAGTATTAAGGTGTCCTGTAACAGGAAAATTGTTTTTTTAGGGTCTGAAAGTAGGCTAATTCATATATTTTATTTAGCAAGGAAGCATTAAATTGATCAAAAGTGACAATTTACAGAACCCTGAAAACAATATTAAGAATTACATTAAAATAATTAAATATATTAATCATCACAATTGTTTTCAACATTAATATGTTTGAGCACAAAATCAGCATATTAAATTGATCACGTGACACAGAAGACTTTGCCATCACAGAAAATAAATAACATTTTAAAATATATTAAATAAAAAAGTTCTTTAAATGTAATAATATTTCACAATATGACTGTTTTTGCTGTATTTTTGATCAAATAAATGCAGCCTTGGTAAACATCAGAGTCCTTTCAAAAACTATAACAGACATGGACTAAATGCTACAAAGCAGACAGAGCAAAGTCAGACCGTCCTATGAGAACGCGATTTGCAGTGTATTTCCCAGATAAAATCATCAAATGGGAAACGAGGACAGATTAACTTTGAAAGAGGGCCTTGGAAATCTAATGAAGCACAATGGCTTATTTGTATTAAATAAATGCATAAAACCAAACTAAATAGTTTTGTGTAAACGGTATGTGAGCTCAGCACTCACATTGGAGACTCATTATCTAGGGAAATAAGAGGTCATTAGTTAACACAAACTCAGAAAAGCTGTTCTTACCGCGGTCAGCAATCACATGTGCTCTTTTTTCACACTGCCTACTCAGTCATCAGATGCCAGAGGGTTTTGTTGAGTTTGTGCTCCATGGGGCCCGCTGATCATAGCGTAGGAGTCTGATTGTACATGTGCATCAGAGCAGGAGGGAGATCCGACTTCAGTGACCCATTTACCTGTAACCCGAATTGCTTTTTAAAGACAAGAGATGAATTGGGACTGGGAGAACGAGAACGAGAACGAGAGAGAGATAGAGCACCGGACAGAAACGCCATGTCAGATTGGCAGAAAGGAAATTACAGTTGAATGTACTGCAAAGGGTTACACTTGTCCACTTCTGCGTGATCGTGTTCTCTGCAAGTGCCAGAAACTGCAGCATTGCTCTCTTTGTTTCTTGCATTCTTTGCTTTAATCTACACCAAACACTTTTCCGATCTACACAAACCTGTTGGACCGTTCTCTCCCACTCACATCAAACAATATGATGATACACACACATACAAGTAGAATAGTTCAATGAAAATCTGTCAGCATTTACTCGCTCATGTCGTTCCAGACTTTCCTTCTTCCATGGAACACAAAGGTAAATTTCTGAAGGCCATTCAGGCCATTCTTTTCAAAATAAGTGAATGAGGACTGAGCCATTGTTCATTTCTTAAACAACCATGTAGGAAAACAAATCATGGCCATAATCCAGGATGACAATGTCAAGATTCATCAGGCTCAAATTGTGGAAGAATGGTTGGGAGGAAGCATGAAGAATCATTTCCACACATGAATTGGCACATGGAAATAACATCACAACATTTATTTCCATCAAAGTATCCATGTTTTCACTCTCTTGAATGCTGCATATAGAGTGCATTTGAATTATTACTTAAATTTCAGTCTGTTCTTCACACAAAACGGTCATAGGCTTCAGAAGGCTTGGAATATTAAACACAAGTCACATGGAGCATTTTCTAGTGCTTTTTTTGTTCATTTTGGAACTTGACAGTTCTCATTTGCTTTTATTATATTGAATACAGTGGCCTGGGAGTCACCTTTTGTGTTTTAAAGAACAAAGAAAGTAATACAGGTTTGGAAAAATGTGAGGGTAAATACATGATGATAGAATTGTCATTTTTAGCTGAATATTCCTTTAACCGCTCACTTTCTCAGAGACTATGACCCATATTTCTCCTCACGAAACTCATTAATTAATGGTGACGTTTCTGCCTAATCTTGGGGGGACAACAAGACAATGAATTAAAAAAGCTGGCAAAATATAAGTCTGGTCCAGCAGAGCAGAAAGGTCACAGCGGCACCTCGTGCATCATTCTGACAGGAGCTAAACAACAGAGTACTTTACCTGCTCCTAATCACCACACGAGGAAGTCATTACACAGAGGTGGGCTACAACACGACGCCACCTAGTGGCAGATGAAGGAAGTGCCAAGCATTGCAGTTTTGCAGAGTCATTTCTGCAGTGTCATTTCTGGACAACAGACAGAAGATATAAATGAATAATTGAATTATAATACATACATTAATAACACATATTTCATAATAGAGAACTAGTTTTGCATTTCCTCAAGACAAATAACAGTGCTTCCAATGCAGCAAAAGAATTGTTAAAATTCTGTGCAAATTAAAAAAATATATATATAAAAAAGAAAGAACAATCACAAATGAATGCAAATGTATGCAAGAAAGTAGTAGACCAATCATGAAATCATCGCTCATTTTCAAAATGGAGTTTTTTTTGTTTTTTTTTGTTTTTTTTTAATCTACTTGCACTTTAGGCTAGAAATATCAACAACAAGATTTAATGGAGTCTATAGGTTAAGTGGTTCAGGGTGAATTAATTGCAAAAAATTGTGGGCAAGATAAAATAAAAGAGGACAGTATAGCTCGTCTTGCAACCAGTGTAAAAAATACAAAAGGGTGAATGCTATTTTTTTTTTTCCTGATTGATACACTAAAGACTGCATAATTACCACACTGTCGTTGTCACTGAACCATCCCAAACCTTTACAGTTTTATAAAAAACAGCTTTAATGGTTTCTCTCTCCTACATCCAGACACATTCTTCACCTTTGACCCAAACTCTGCCATCTCTCATTATCTTATGAGCCCTTCTGCAAGCTCATATCTGCTCAGCCTGACGGACACACTGCCTCCTGGATTCTAAAGAAACTTGTTTGTCTTTAGATCAGTTAGTGCAGTAATCTCGTCCTCAGGGGCCGTTTATACAACACAGTTTTTAACTAAAAACGGAAAACCTTTTATGTGTTTTGGCCGTTTATTTACACAACAACGGCGTTTTGGGGTCCTGAAAACGCAAACTTTTGAAAACAGGATTCAAAGTGCAAGTTTTTTTATACCGTTATCGTCCCCGTGTAAATTACCAAAATCATGAATTTGTGAAAACGATGACGTCATGCGCAATGCCTATTACATATTCAATCAATAGGCATGTAGTGTTTCTTTACAAAGTGACATCACCAACTACTGGCCTGGTATGCGTAAGAAAGCGTTTTAGTCGTTTTCGCAGATCCGTGTGGATGGGATCATTTTGACAACATTGTAAGAACGCGAAAATATTATATATATATATATATATATATATATATATATATATATATATATATATATATATATATACACATAACAAAATTAATACTTCATAATGTATTATTTTGATTTGCAAACAGGTTCTCCAATTTCTCTAAAGAGCACTTGACTGACCCCGCACCCAGTGCAGTTGCACACGACAGTTCATGTGATGCATAAGACATCTGTTTATCGTGTGCTATTATCTCCTAGTTCTCACTTCCAAAACTCATTTGGAAATGTTTTTTCTTCATTACATGTCTGAGTGGATTAAACCTCACGTGCGGTGGCCTGCTGAGGCGGTTTTGCTCAAAGTTGGCTCTGAGCAATGATGGAAGACAGCAGTTTCCATTAGGCAGGAAAACCGTGGACTTGAAAGCCGAATCTCATAATTCATCGCCATAATTACCGCCGGGCACACATGGCTCCTGGAGTGCAGCGTACAGGGTAAGCTTGAGCCTCCCTACATTATGCAACATATGCAAATATATACAAATATTTCAAAAGCTTCACACTAGAACAAGACAAAGGCAAACCGCAGTTTATTAGAAATCAGCATTTTAAAACGTTTGCAGAATGACACCAGATTCTCCCGTCGTTAGAAAACAATTGCATATTTTTGTTTGTTCTTTCAGATGTCCATACTGTGGTTTTTCTACCTTTGAAAACAAACTGACCCTAAATAATCAATGTTGAAAACATAAGTGCTTTCTTCATAGCTTTAGCACAACAGATTCAAAAGCAAAACTATTGGCACAAAGCATTAAGATTGTTCCAGAAGATTCAAAAAGAATGGCCTGACCACAAATCTCTAAATTAATGTCAGTCATGGCAACAATCAAAAACACAAACATTACCTCAAACATGTACATTAATCAATACTGGCATTATGATTAGACTGTTAATACATTTTTTGGACCACTTACCCATTTCATATTACTATTAAGGTTAAAAGGCACAACAGGTATCATACGGCTTTTTTGTCAACAAAAACAAGAAACGTAAAAAATGTTGCATTGAATTGCTTTTTTGCTTGTGTTTGATCACATGCAGCAGCAGCTAGAGGTATGATCAACTCATCAGACATATTCGGTATATTGACAGTAGAAAGAATCAACCGTGCGCACAATCCAATCTAACTGTTTGTAAATACAATGTTTGCAATGTTGTAGTTGATTGTCTTACTCGCGCAATTTCTTCTGTTATTGACTGGTAATTCAAGATGGGCTAGAGTTGAGACTTACTTCATAGTCAGCATGAAACTTCAGAGAAACTCTGGGATAGTCTTGAGTTACCGCTCAGATGCAAGGACAGGTATTATTTCAACCCCCACCCAGTGCAACAGTAGAGATATAGATGTTTTCTTGGGATTTTTTGCACAAGAGGAGGGGAAAAAGGCTTGTGTAAATACACAAAATACTCATTTTTTGCTCCTCAAGGCTTGGACATACTTGGTTGGAGTGTAACTGGAATGTATACACTGGGCCAAACCCCAAATCTTGGGACTGTCAGTGTTTGTACACTACCATGCTGACATCTGGGTCAGTGTTCAGGACGGATGGGTTTCAGTCAGTGTGCTTTTCTGGTTGTGGAGGGTGGGAGGGCTGTTAGGGCTGCACGTTTGCAGTGTTTTGGAGGACTCAGGACCCAGGTATTCCACGTCAGAAGAACGCACACGCTGTCTGCGAGTCCTCTCGAATTCTTCATCCTGGGCATAAGGATCAATACATTTATTTTTTAGGATTTTATAGGACTTTGTTGTTGCTTTTTCACCACCAAGGCTGCATTTATCAAAAATATTGTAAACACAATAATATAACTTAAAATAACCTTTTTTCTCTTTTTAATGTAAATTGTACAATTTTAAAATGTAATTTATTACAGTCATCCGTGTCACATGATCCTTCTGAAATCATTCTATTATAATGATCTGGTGCTCAAGAAACAGTTTTTATTATTATCAATGTGAAAACAGTTGTGCCGTTTAATATTTTGGTGGAAACTGATACAACTGATAATTTGATTAACAAAATTTAACAGATCTGCATGCATTTGAAATAGCAATCTTTTGGACATGAAGCAAAAACAGGCTATGCTGATTGGTGGTGGTGATGGTGACATCATTAACATGGTCACCATATTGACATAACTACATATTAAAGGCACATTAACAGTTTGATTGTAAGGGGGAGATAAAGGGTGGACATTTTTCTGTGGTTCAAGACACTAACGTACACTAAAAGTAGATCAAAAGGAAGTAAAATAATAAAAATGTATCAGTTAAATAAAGGTGTCTTGTCCCCCTTACGCAGCTGGTTCAGCACAACCACAACTTATTGTAAGGGAGAAAAATGATCATGTTCACTTAAATTAAGACTGTTGGTGCAAGAAATAGTTGACATGAAGAACAAGAATAAAATGCTACAAAAGTGTAGAATGTCCCTTTAAATCTGTGTGTGTATGCAAGACTTACAGTGTCTGCGGTCAGTTCCTCCTCTGTGTGCTCATTGTAATGGTTGTAGAGCTCCATGTCTGACAGAGCGCTCTCTGCCATCTCTTCTTCATAGTCAGTGTGATAGTCTGATTCATCTGAGGGAAAGATGACGATATTCCGAACCATTAGCTTAATGATGTTTGCACACAAATCACACAACACTAAATGACATCCAACTAAGAAGCAGCCAAAGAAAGATCAATATGCTGGAAATTTATGCCAAAAATCCCTGAAACAGAATGTTAAATGCCAAATGTTATCTTAAAAAGTACATTTACAAGAGGAGATGCATTGATTTACCATCCACATGAGCTGGTTTGACTGGCTCAATGCGTGAGACGATCTCAGCCAGATCAGTGAAGGAAGCATTGGGACAGGTCACCACCTGCAGAACAACAAACTGAAGTAAGGAAATGTTAACAACTCACATCTGAAAAGTCTTTTAGGTGATCTATGGCTTACATTGTTGCTTTGCGTTTTGTGGAATTCTTCCTGATGTCTGTCCTTCATCATCTTTTCTACAACGCCACTCCTGCTCCACACGTCAAACACTGTCTTCCCATGCTGGTGCCCCACTTCCTATATGTGCAGACAGCCACACACACAAACACACGTGGCACCCCAAAACAAACCCAAAAAGTATAAGTGCAGGAGAAACACTGAATATTTAGGGTCCAGACGGTAAAAAAGTAAAGGAGAAAAAACTCACGCTGATCTCATCGAACTTGCCGAACTCGAGCGTGCGGTATCTGTCGATGGGAGGTCTGATATATTCACAGTAGTCGCTGTTCTTAACAGATTCAAGCTGTCTCACTGAGCACACATAAGCCAGTCGAGCCTGGATCTCAGTCATGTTCAACACCTGAAACAGTCACACACAACTTTCAAAATTCTGAATCCAAGACAACTTTATTAAAGAAACTAGATTTAATTACATTTTTTTTGCTTGGATGTTCTGGTAGGTTGCTGTTTGCTAATATGTTCTGTGTTTTTTTTTTTTTTAATCTTTTTGCAGTTGCTAGGGTATTCTGTGTGGTTGCTAGGGTATTGATGTTTGGTTGCTAGTTAATATGGCTCAGGTTCCCCCAATAATGCAAATCTATGGCATATTTTTGTTTGTTTTATCATCCGTTTAAACTGGTACACCGGTAAGACACGCACCATCACATGAATGACACTGCAACTTGTGTAAAAAGTTAAATAAATCACAAGCAGTTGACACTTAATGTGCGGTCACATAAGTGAAATTTCTCTGCCAAAAAAGGTTCACTGTCTATTGTCAATAGTGTAGTGATATATGGTGCACAGCTCAGTCATTTTCAAACCAAGCAGCTTTCTGTTGTCATTCACAGAACAACAGTAAATGTGACCGGACCTTTACAAGTATGAGTAATAGTAATAGCCATGCTTGCCTTAGAAAACATAACTAATAAAGTAAGCACTGCATCTGGCTAATGTCTCCCTCACCTTGACTTTCTCAGCCAGTGGGTTGAACCGTTTCCATAGCAGCCACCAGCCAGAAAGGGCATCCCCGTAGTTAGTGAGGTTAGTTTCATCTTGGCTTCCCACATCAATAGCAATAACCACCTTGGCACCCATGGAGCGTGCCACATCCGCTGAAATAGGGACAGAAATCAACACACTCACCAACAATTAACCACTATCATTAAAAAGACCAAAATTGCCAAATCCTTTAGATCTGATAAACTGCAATAGTCTCGGCCATAGACAGCACACTCACAGTCTGCCCAGGCCCGCCAACAGAGGGAGGGCCGGGGGGGGGGGGGGGGGGGGGGGATGTCCATGGCCCCCCCATGGACATCCCTGTGCCCCCCTCCAGGCCGAGGGAGTTGGACTTGATACTAGCGTGTAATTCCCCCCTGATGTCCTACTACACACCTGGCAGGTTGTTGATGTAGCCTCCGTCCATGAGCAGGTGTCCATCTTTTGGATCACACAATGGTGGCAGGTAACCAGAAAGAGACATGCTGGAACGCACATACCTCCACAGAGAGCCTGAGATGGAGGGAGAGGAATCATCAGACATTTATCCTGGTTAAGGAGAGGCTCATAAATGTATGTGACAGTACCAACCATCAGTGTGCACTCTCATCGTGGAGGCGGTGATGTCTGTGGTGATGTTGAAATATGGGATCCAGAGATCCTGTAATCAAGCCAAACACATTTAAGCTGCTGAATTTTGCAGATTGCGATCCTGTGTAGGATTTCTTGAGCCAAAAAGAACTAGTTTCCTACCTCTATCTGTTTGTCATTGAAGACTGCATTAATGCTAGAGTTGAACGAAGCTCCGGAAAACATAGAAGTGATCGGGTAGGTCAGGTCCAGCACTTTCTTAAACACTGATGTCATTTCCTGCCAAGAAAGAGAGGGGAACAAAGTTAGACTTTTGGTGTCCAATTTAAGTGGCACTTCATTTAGATCCTAAAGAAAAATAAAGGAACAGAAATTAAAAAGAAAAGGGGGAAAGAAATGCTAATGAAGGGAACAACAAAACAAGAAAGGGAACAAGACAAATAGGAAAAAGAAAAAAGAAATTAAAATGAATAGAAAAACGAAAAAGGACTAAAAAGAATAGAAAAAGGAAATGAAAATGAGCAGGAAAATGAAAAGGTACAAGAAAGGAAAAGAAAACAACAACAACAAAACAAGAAAGGGAACAAGACAAGGAATTGGAAAAAGAAAAAAAGAAAAATGAATTAAAATGAATAGAAAACCGAAAACCGAAAAATGACAAAAGAATAGGAAATGAAAATGAAAAAGGTACACGAAAGGAAAAGAAAAATTTTTAATGGAAAAGTTAAAAAAAATAAATGAATAGGAAAAAGAATAAAAAAGAATAGGAATGAAGAAAAGAAAAAATAATAGGAAAGATAAAAATAAAAAATAATAGGAAAGATAAAAATAAAATTAGAAGAAAAAAATAAAAGTAAACAAACTGAAAAAATAAAACAAAAAGGGAAAGTAAAAAGAACAATAAATAAATAATATAAATAATAAATAATATGAAAAGGAAAAGGTAAAAGAAAGAGAACAGGAAAAAAGAAAGGAAAAGAAAAAGAATAAGAAAAGGAAAGGGTTCGGTGTACTTAATTTACATTTTTAAATGAGCACTGTGGTGTATTTTCCACAAGGTTCATCTCAGGCTTTAAAATGTTTAACATTACAGTGGTCTCTCACCATGGCCCATTCTCTGGCTCTGATCTTCATCCTGCTGTAACTGCGGTCCTCTGCATACAGTGCACCCATCATGGAACCGATAGAGGTGCCGCCCACCAGATCAATAGGGATTCCCGCTTCACTCAATGCTCGAATGATGCCCACCTGAGAACAACCCCTGAAAGAGGGAAGAAGGGATGAAAAGAGGGATGAGGGGGGGGGGGGGGGGGGGGCAAATAAACCCAGTAATATGAGGCCAATCAATACATAACCTTTCACTTTGGTTCTGTTCTATCTGTCAAAAAAAATTATGATGCCCAAACATGGCTTGATTAAAATCGACAACCCTGTCCTAGCCTAAAGGAGACTGGGCAGATTAAACACTGAACACAGAATCAATCACAGGTTACTACACAGAAATCAAGGGAGAAAACAGCAACCAACCTTTAAACACCTTCTGCCAACCACAAAAAAGACAGAATAGACAGAGGATGTCAGATCAAATTAAATGACAGAAAGAGAGCAACAGAGGCAAGAGGTCAAACAATGACTGAGAGGGGTTGGTAAAGGGCTTTTAAAAGAAAATGCCACAGTAGTGTCAACAAGAGTGGGAGTGTGGAAATGCATTCAAAGCAGTGGAGGTGTTTTTCTTCTCTTTTACAGTTTTTTTAAAAGGCGAGTACCTGGCTCCTCCACCCCCCAGCACTAGAGCGATGGTGTTGCCTGTCAGGACACGGGCCAGGCGTGAGAAATCAGTGTGGCGATCGGCGGGTTTCTGGAACACACGCTGGTACATCTCTCTCTGAAAACACAAATGACACAGGAACTTAAACCAAAGCTATAACAGAAATCCATGTTACATTCGCCAATGCAAAAATTCTCTCACATCACCTTGGTCTTGGGCCAGATATGCTCATTAATACAGCTGCCAACCTAACTTATTGTGATGGCCACTACTGGAAACCCTTTTATTAAGAGTTTTACTGGTTTGGTGCCATTCATAAAACATTAAAATTGTCTTTATTCCAATCTCAGCTATGAAGCAGATTATAAAATAGCCAGTTTAATTTCTTCAAGGTTTTTGTAAAAAAATGTCTGTAATTAATTCTACTTTGTGGTTTGTTTTCTCTTTATATCCTGAAAGAGATGAATATTTGCAATGACATAACACCTATTCAATGGAGCTCAAGGACACACCAGAAGCAGCCTGGAAAACCTGACAGGAATATCAACAGAATGTCAAATATCAAATTGTATAATTTAAAATGAAGCAAAAAAAAAAAAAAAACCCTTCACTCAAGAGAATGCTAGGGGTTCTGTGGAAAAATAAAATAAATATTTTTTATATAATCTTGAAGTTATACCAAGATTACATAATTAAATGATGCAAGGGTTTCCTTTGATTTATTTTATGGGGTCTGTGGCATTAAAAGTTTGAAAACCCCAGAGCTAGACCATCACATGACTTTCAAAATGTCAGTTATTTCAGTGAAACCATGATGTAATATTGAGTGCTGTACCAATTTTGGCAGGCTCCTCTTGGAGAAGACTCTGCGGGGGCAGGACAGGTGAAGGTGCCTGGAGATCCAGCTCCGCATGTTCAGCCATTCGGCTGTTCCTTTGGGAGGAGGGCCATCCTCCCGGTGCAACAACACCAGCTGTTTCTGTGCTCTTACCGCACTCCCCTCTAACATACGTTCCAGCTGAGTGAAATGGAGACAGACAGACAGAGAGAGGGCTGAATATCATCCCTTCAAAACTAGACAACACTCCGTCAAAATGCATTTAAGATAATAAAATCACTTTCTTTAATGGAATGCACTGAACGCAGAGCTAGTCCATAAATATAATATAATTTTTCCATTTCTTTCACAAGGTCACTTCTTTCAGAAGAATACTTATTGATTGGGATTGGGAAGTTTAAGAGAAAACCTACGTTATCTCTCAATTCTTTTCTTGTGAATACAATTACCTATTTCATACTTGTTTAAAACATCTTTGAGTCCCTGATTCAAAAAGCAGCGCCATAGTGGCCGTCCCCTTTAAAGCCTGCAGGATATACACTCACCTAAAGGATTATTAGGAACACCATACTAATACTGTGTTTGACCCCCTTTCGCCTTCAGAACTGCCTGAATTCTACGTGGCATTGATTCAACAAGGTACTGAAAACATTCTTTAGAAATGTTGGCCCATATTGATAGGATAGCATCTTGCAGTTGATGGAGATTTGTGGGATGCACATCCAGGGTACGAAGCTCCCGTTCCACCACATCCCAAAGATGCTCTATTGGGTTGAGATCTGGTTTTGCTGCCTTCCTGATCGATTTCTCCTGTCTGCCTTCCTGTCTGCTGTGAGTCTGTTTGCGTCGAGGCTATAAGCCTCGTATTAGCTTCGTATTTCTTTCTGTTTTGAACCATCATTTACTTTTATTTCTAGTTGTTTATATTACTAAATACATTTTGCCCACCATCTCAGATTAACCTAACATCCCTAGCTTCCGTTATTGTTAGCACAACACGCTAGTAACTCGCTAGCCTGTTAACGCGCCACCTGTGCGCTCATTTATTTATTTATTTTCTCTCGCGAGCCCGCGCCTTTTGAGTTCATATAAGCCCAGGTAAGTAAGAATCAGTTAAACACGGTGAGTAATGTCTTGTCCTGTTATTGTCACCTGTGTCACATGTCATATGTTTAGTATAGCCTTCTCCGATGGCAATATAGGGTTTATATGTGATAAATGCAAGGAGACAGTCAGGCTTACGGAGAAGATTTCAGAACTAGAGACAGGCATCCAAACTTTAATTGAGGATGGTAAGAATGCTAGATCTTTAGATAGTGTTTTGGATGCGCCTAGCATAGTGAACTCTTTACATGATTCGGTTCCGGCTGAAGTAGAGCCCGTGCAGCAGGGCAGATGGGTGACTGTCAGAGATCGTTCTAGTCGTGGATCAAAGAACCACTCTTCCGTTCCGATTCCCATAACAAACCGATTTGCCCCACTCAGTGAAACACCCACTGAGAATTCTGTTGATTGTGCCCTGGTAATTGGTGATTCGATCACACGGAACGTGAAAATAGAGACACCAGCCACCATAGTCACATGTTTGCCGGGAGCCAGAGCACCTGACATTTAAAAGTGCTGGCTAATGCTAATCGTAAATTCTCTAAGATCATTATTCATGTCGGCACTAATGATGTTCGACTCCGCAAGTCGGAGATCACCAAAATTAATATTAAAGAGGTATGTGAACTCGCAAGTATGATGTCAGGCACTGTAATTTACTCTGGCCCCCTTCCTGTACGCAGGAGTGATGAGATAGTTAGCTGATAGTTGGGGAGGTGTTGCTGTAATTTATAGTAATATTTTCAAAACCACTAAGAAATCTAGTTTTAAATATACTTCTTTTGAAGTATTGGTGCTTAATGTAAAAATATATAGTGTAAACGATAAATCACATTTGAGAATTATGCTGGCTACTGTATACAGGCCACCATAAAGATTTTATCAAAGAATTTGCTGACTTTCTATCAGAATTAGTATTGGCTGCCGATAAAGTACTAATTGTTGGTGATTTTAATATACATGTAGATAATGAAAAAGATGCATTGGGATTGGCTTTTAAAGATATTGTAAACAATTGGAGTTAGACAACACGTGTCAGGACCTACTCATTGTCGTAATCATACTCTAGATCTAATATTATCACATGGAATAGATGTTGATACAGTTGAAATTCTGCAGCAGAGCGATGACATCTCAGATCATTATCTAGTCTCATGTAAATTACATTTAGCCAAGGCTGCAAAGCCGACTCCCTGTTATAAATAAGTTAGACCTATAACTTCTGCCACTAAAGATTGCTTTATCAATAATCTTCCTAATCAGTTCCATCATCTCAGCATCCCGGATAGCTTAGAAGAACTTGATATTGCAACAGAAACTTTTAACTCTCTCTTTTCCAGCACTTTAGACGCAGTTGCTCCGTTGCGCTTAAAGAAGATTAAAGAAAATAGTCCAACGCCGTGGTACAGCGAGCACACCCGGGCCCTTAAGAGAAAAGCCAGAAAAATGGAGCGCAACTGGAAGAAAACTAAACTAGAGGTATTTCGGATTTCATGGAAAGAGAGCTCGATTGCTTACATGCTTTAAAAGCTGCTAGATCTGCTTATTTTTCAACCCTATTAGAAGAAAATAAACATAATCCAAGGTATTTATTTGAAACAGTGGCTAAACTAACAAAAAAGAAAGCTTCAAGCTCAGAAGTGTCCAAGCAACACAGCAGTGATGACTTTATGAACTTCTTCACTTATAATTTTGTCCCTGATATTATCAATCTTATAACTATGCAACCGTCTACTACAATATCGCATCAGGGAGTGCATTGTAGTCTCCCTGAGGAAAAATTTGATTCATTTGTTGCTATAAGAGAGGAAGAATTCTGCAAACTCGTTAATTCATCTAAATCGACAACTTGTATGTTAGATCCTATACCGACTAAGCTACTGAAAGAGATGTTTCCAGAGGTCATATATCCTCTTCTTAATACCATTAATTCATCTTTGTCTCTAGGATACGTACCAAAAACCTTTAAACTGGCTATGATAAAACCGCTTGTTAAAAAAACACAACTTGAACCTACAGAATTAGTCAATTACAGGCCGATCTCGAATCCGCCTTTTCTGTCAAAGATATTAGAAAAAGCAATATCTTCACAACTGTGTTCCTTTCTAGAAAGAAATGGTATGTGCGAGGATTTTCAGTCCGGATTTAGACCATACCATAGCACTGAGACCGCTCTCATTAGAGTCACAAATGATTTGCTCTTATCATCCGATCGTGGTTGTATCTCTCTATTAGTGTTATTTGATCTTAGTGCTGCATTTGACACAATTGACCACAACATTCTTTTAAACAGACTAGAAAACTATGTTGGCATTAGTGGAATTGAACTAGCATGGTTTTACTTATCTGACCGTTATCAGTTTGTAGCAGTAAATGAAGAGATGTCTTATCGATCACAAGTTCAGTATGGCGTACCACAAGGCTCAGTACTAGGACCCTTGCTGTTCACTCTGTACATGCTACCATTAGGAAATATCATTAGGAAACATGGAGTTAGCTTTCACTGTTATGCCGATGATACTCAGCTGTATATTTTTTCAAAACCTAATGAAACTTACCAATTCACAAAATTAACAGAATGCATAGCTGATATAAAAAATTGGATGACTAGTAATTTCTTACTAGTAAATTCTGAAAAAACAGAGATTCTAATTATTGGACAAAAAACTTCCACACGTAATAACCTAGAATACTGTCTAACACTTGATGGCTTCTCTGTTAAGTCTTCGTCGTCGGTTAGGAACCTGGGTGTGCTCTTTGATACCAACTTTTCTTTTGAAAGTCACGTGTCTAGTATCTATAAAACTGCATTTTTCCATCTTAAAAATATATCTAAAATACGCCATATGCTCTCATTGGGAAATGCGGAACAATTAGTTCATGCGTTCATGACCTCAAGGCTAGATTATTGTAATGCCCTACTGGGTGGTTGCCCTGCACGCTTAATAAATAAACTACAGCTAGTTCAAAACGCAGCAGCTCGAGTTCTTACGAGAACCAGGAAATATGACCATATTAGCCCGGTTCTGTCAACACTGCATTGGCTGCCTATTAAACATTGTATACATTTTAAAATATTGTTGATTCCTTACAAAGCACTAAATGGTTTAGCTCCGCAGTACTTGAGCGAGCTCTTAACGCATTATAGTCCTTCACGTCTATTGCGATCTCAAAATTCCGGCCAGTTGATAATACCTAGAATATCTAAATCGACTGCAGGCGGTAGATCCTTTTCCTATTTAGCACCAAAACTTTGGAACAGTCTTCCTACCATTGTCCGGGAAGCAGACACACTCTGTCAGTTCAAAGCTAGACTAAAAACACATCTCTTTGACCTAGCATACACATAATACAGACTTCTATAATTCTATGTTAGGCTGCATAGATTAGCTCAGCCGGAACTGGGAACACTTTCCTTAAATCTTGATGTACTCGTTACATCATAAGAAGAATGGCATCTACGCTAATATTAGTGTCTTTGTTTATCCCGAGGTTTTCCCGCAGCCTGCCGGATCCAGGCCGTGTCCAGATCTGACGAGGGAGCTTTGCCTGGACCCGATGACAATGCAGTGCTGAAGTATCAACTATCCTTTCCCTATGGAGGATCCCTTTCCCACTCTACAGATAAAGCGTTGTTGAAAATCCGGCTCGAGTACCCCGAAGTGATAAAATAAAACAAAATTCTGTATCAAAATTTATAGGCAAGACAAGTAGTTTGTTTAGGCATGGGTTGTATGGAATTGCAAACCTGCGCACATATTTTCAAAAGTACATAACTACAGAATCAATTCTTAATGCGCATGTGAACGCATGTGAACGCCGTCAGCGTTAATCAGAGGTGTGCGTTTAAAGTCTGTTTAGAGAGAACGACGTCGTCTTAGTGGCCCCTAATTTAATAACAAATGATCATTTCAATGGAGGTGAATCAATCAAAACTAACTTTAGCTGGAAATAACATTATTTAAGAACCGCTATAAAGCCAAAACAATCTCTGTTACCTTAAATTATATGTTTATCTCTGTAAAGCTGCTTTGGAACAATCCATTGTTAAAAGCGCTATATAAATAAAGATGAAATGACTTGACTGTGGGGGCCATTTTAGTACAGTGAACTCATTGTCATGTTCAAGAAACCAATTTGAAATGATTCGAGCTTTGTGACATGGTGCATTATCCTGCTGGAACTAGCCATCAGAAGATGGGTACATGGTGGCCATAAAGGGATGGACATGGTCAGAAACAATGCTCAGGTAGGCCGTGGCATTTAAACGATGCCCAATTGGCACTAAGGGGCCTAAAGTGTGCCAAGAAAACATCCCCCACACCATTACACCACCACCACCAGCCTGCACAGTGGTAACAAGGCATGATGAATCCATGTTCTCATTCTGTTTACGCCAAATTCTGACTCTACCATCTGAATGTCTCAACAGAAATCGAGACTCATCAGACCAGGCAACATTATTCCAGTCTTCAACTATCCAATTTTGGTGAGCTCTTGCAAATTGTAGCCTCTTTTTCCTATTTGTAGTGAAGATGAGTGGTACCCGGTGGGGTCTTCTGCGGTTGTAGCCCATCCGCCTCAAGGTTGTGCGTGTTGTGGCTTTACAAATGCTTTGCTGCATACCTCGGTTGTAAGGACTGGTTATTTCAGTTAAAGTTGCTCTTCTATCAGTTTGAATCAGTCGGCCCATTCTCCTCTGACCTCTAGCATCAACAAGGCATTTTCGCCCACAGGACTGCCGCATACAGGATGTTTTTCCCTTTTCACACCATTCTTTGTAAACCCTAGAAATGGTTGTGCGTGAAAATCCCAGTAATTGAGCAGATTGTGAAATACTCAGACCGGCCCACCTGGCACCAACAACCATGCCACGCTCAAAATTGCTTAAATCACCTTTCTTTCCCATTCTGACATTCAGTTTGGAGTTCAGGAGATTGTCTTGACCAGGACCACACCCCTAAATGCATTGAAGCAACTGCCATGGGATTGGTTAATTAGATAATTGCATTAATTAGAAATTAAACAGGTGTTCCTAATAATTCTTTAGGTGAGTGTACACGATCAATAGGAATGTTGCTCTACCCGGACCTCTAATCCAACTTCAAACACAAAGTCGAAAGACTGCCCAAAACCCTGGAAATCTGAAAAGGCTCTTCCTGCTGCACTAAAATTATGAAACTCTTGCTCTCTAGGAAAAGAACTGAGTAAGTCCTGCAGTTCAACTTGAGTCCCGTCAACATGGTTGAATACTGCCTGTGATCAGAGTAGTTAAGCAGTGACCTACAGTACAAAAGAATAAAACAGCACCTGGAGTAGGTGTGTTATGGTTCAAACAATCTAATATTATTTGGGCTCAGCGTATAAAAGTACCTGTCAACCAGAGAGAATGATAAATTAAGCCTTGAAGCCCATTTAATTCGACTCTGTTGAACTAAAGTTTTTTTTTATTAAAGACTCTTCCAGTGGATGTAGCAAAAGTGGTGTAGCTCAGAATCTTGGTACATAATTTACAGTAGCACCAGTTCATGTAAGAGTTTTTCACTCTGATGATGTAACACCATCATACCTCTCCCACGGCTGGGTCCTGCTCTCCCAGTCCCACGATGATGATGCAATCAGCCTGTCTGATGCAGCGCTGAGTCCACGGGGTGAGTGACACATCTGTCTGATACAGGACTATGCGGTGGATGTCTTCCTGCTGACCCAGCCAACTCGACAACCTGTACTCATGCACACTGGAGTAGAGCGAAACTATTGTTAGCTACTTTTCATGGTCTCTGCAAATAACTTGATTTGTTCTCTGTATTGTTAGTTATTTCTAAAAGTTTAGATAATCGAACTGTTACATTTTTTATAAACAAACGTCGAAGTCAATTGAAATAAGGATTCTAATGACTTCAGTTGTTAAATTCTGAAATGTGTGAACAGATGCAGGGGTCTCACACCTTTGACACGTAAATATCTATGATGTATAGAGTGCAACAGTGCCCGCCCACTTTTTCAGCGGCGTTGGTTCTGAGTATTTTTTCCATGCATTTCTCCCATAGGGATTTCTAAAAAGTCTTTGTTAAAGCGTTATAAGCCATGAACCAAACCAATTAGCTACGTTATAACATAACAAATTTTGATTTGAACCAAAAAAAGCATTTGAAAATTGGACTACAAGAACTACAATCTCTTGAAGCATTGCAAACAGCATAATCGAATGAAAAACGATGGATAAATATAAAACTCATTCAAAAATGTTGAGATATATAATATATTTTAAGGTTTTGCAAAATATACATTCAAATATTTAAAGGGTTAGTTCACCCAAAAATGAAAATTAAGTCATTAATTACTCACCCCCATGCTGTACCAACCCCGTAAGGCCTTCGTTCGTCTTCGGAACACAAATGAAGATATTTATGATTAAATCTGAGAGGTTGATCACTCCTCCATAGGCTGCCTAAGGGAATGACACTTGACGGCCCAGAAAGTCATTAAAGAAAATGTTTAAATATTCCATGTCGCAACAGTGGCTCAACTATAAGTTTATCAAGCGACGAGAATACTTTTTGTGCGAAAAAACAAACAAAAATAATGACTTTATTCGACTATTCCTTTTTTTCCTTGTAGGCCTGAAACGAGACTTCAAGAGATTTCCACGACGCATGCGTGAGAAATGCGATCTCCTTCAACTACTTCAGTTAAGTTCTCGCGTGCATCGTGGAAATCTTTTGAAGTCTCGTTTCAGGCCTACAAGGAAGAAAAGGAATAGTCGAATAAAGTCGTTATTTTTGTTTGTTTTTTCGCACAAAAAGTATTCTCGTCGCTTGATAAACTTATAGTTGAGCCACTGTTGCGACATGGAATATTTAAACATTTTCTTTAATGACTTTCTGGGCCGTCAAGTGTCATTCCCTTAGGGAGCCTATGTAGCAGTCATGCACCTCTCAGATTTAATCATAAATATCTTCATTTGTGTTCCGAAGACGAACGAAGGCCTTACGGGGTTGGTAGAGCATGGGGGTGAGTAATTAATGACTTAATTTTCATTTTTGGGTGAACTAACCCTTTAAGTATTTTGAGAGCATAGGGAGACACACGATTACGTCATTTACGGTGCTTCATGGGAGTGGGCGGAGCTAAAGAGTTCTTCTGCTAAGCGCTGCCAATCACAACACACTGGGCCAGCTTATACATTTATAATGTTTTAGTTTCAAATAAATTCTGTTCTTTTTAACTTTATATTATTATATTATATTCTTCTTCAAAGAAATTTAAGTTTCCACCAAAATATTAAAGTCCCCATGAATTCAAAATTGACCATACTTACTTTGTTTGCCTAAATTGATCGTTTTGTGGTGAACAATTCATCCATGCAAGTCAATCCACACAAAAAAATGTTTTGGCTTCGTAATCTTTAATCAAAATCTGAAATTTCCCCTCCCCTCTGCATTGGAGGACCTTCCCTGATGACGTAGGTTTGACGGTTTGGGTGTCTGCTTAACATCCGTAACCACGCCCCTCCAACTGACAGTAGACAGGGGGAATGAAAACACCTACTTTCCTAGATCCAATCAGGTGCTAGTTGGAAAAAAAGCCACGCCCACTATTTTGCCTCATTTGGTATTCCGTTTCTCACGGAAATATGTCAACACTGGAGAAAAGTCGTTTGCAACTTCCGGTTCACGGGGACTTTAAGCAGCACAACTGTTTTTAACATTAAAAACTAAAAAAAAAATTCTTGAGCTGCAAATCAGGATATTAGAATGATTTCTTAAGGATCATGTGACACTGAAGACTGGAGTAAAGATGCTGACAATTCAACTCTACCATTACAGGAATAAATTACATTTTAAAATATATTAAAACAGAAGACTTTAAATTGTAATAAAAAAAATTCTTATCGACCCTAAACTTTTGAATGGTAGTGTATGTGTATGTCATGCACTAAAAAAAATTTAACACCATATAAAATTTAACAAAGACATTCCTACACAGTTTGGGTTTATGAGGAATAGATTTTACATTGTCACATTTTTTGTGAGGATGTGTGACCATTACACTCAGGAGTCCTCTTGTAGCTACTTTGATGAATGTGTGTTGGACTCAGATCCTTGTCTCAGTGGATCGAATGCTGTTAAACTGACCAATAAACATGTGATGGATGAGAGCTTGTCAATAATCTTGACAGAAACCAGGACAGTATTGGCACTTAAAAGTTTTCTGAATTTAATCTAAACAGAAAACACAAGAAGCGGTTCACAGCTAAGCAACAAAAAGGAAAAAGGCAGATCTCATGCTGGGTTAGAGGGACCAGGACTCATGCGGACTGTTTAGTTATGGGGTTAATTGTGTTGTTCATTTACATATCACAAAACAGCTTTCATCTTGCTCATCAAACGACTACTTTAATGTGTAAAAACAAAATAAAAATGAGTTTGTTGTTGTTTTTCAGCTGAACACAAAATCTGCATGTATTAATACATTTGCATATTCTGATAGATGGAGTGGGCACACTTATATAAACTAATATTTGATGCCATATAAATTATAATGACACTTTGATGCCGTACCTGTCTAATGCAGCAGATCCGAGGCGCTGTTTGATGATGTCACTTGTCAAGAGAAGAGTGGGACCTGGAAGACATAAATTTGACTCAAGCTTTCTCTCTAATTGTAAACCTTCTCATCTTTTTCATTTAAAATCTATGCAATATAGCAGTCCTCACCAATAGCTAAGAGCGCATGCTGAAGTTCCAGGGTGAACGCGGTCAGAGGAACCTCCTCTGATACCGGGAGTACAGTGACGGTGGAAAGGTTTGAGGCAGGGTTCCCCGCATCCCATTTACTGCCGGGAGTGTGTAGAGCTAGACTGCGAGCTGGACGTCAAAATACAGATACAACGCAGTTATCATACAATGGAGCCTAGAAACCTTTGCCTTTGATGCAGGAGATGGAACACTGATAGTTTTACACACACACCTGTTAAAGGTCCATTAACTTGCTGGAGGATCTTCTGTCCGAGCAGGTGAATAAGCCTTGTGACTACCTAATGAGATCAAATACAGAGAACAAAGCTGATATTATACAGACACAGAGGGGGCAGAGAAACTCTAATCACTGCAGTTTCTGGCTATAAAGCAAATGCAGTGTGGCTGGCATACCTGTGGGAATTTTCTCTTGATGGAACTGAGAGCACCCTCAGGTAGTTTAGCCAATTCTGAGTCCCGAACAGCATGAACAGTAGTTGCTCTGTTCTGATGGGTCAGAGCTTCCACCTACATTCACACACATATACGCACACAAAACATGAAAAAAGTTAAAATAAATGAAAAATTAAAGCTATACAGAAACACATTTTGTATAGAAACAAAATTACCAAAAATAAAAGGAATACTGAAAATATAAAAATAGAAGTGAATTCAAAATATAATTAAATATGATAGTAGTATATAATTCTAAAATAACACTATGACTCATGCTTTATATCTCAAGTCTTCGGAAAGCATATAACTGTTATTCACCAAAAAAGTAAATCATACAGTTTTTATGATTAGAGCAAAGATCAGCAGTCACAAAACTCCAATATCTAGAAATACAGTCAATATGTGACGTAGATTGAGACTAAATTTGGATCTTCAAACCAGGCATCACATTACTCGCATCCATGGACAATGAACCACCGTTCTCCAGGCAACGTAACCATGGCATCACCATGGAAAGGTATTCTTAGCGTCTTAGTGTCACTACGGAGACGTCAGCCAATCACAATAAAACATTATGAATAACGAGACAGAGGGATCTCCTGGGATACTGGCACACCTGATTAGGTGGCACATATTCACTGAATACATCAATGCCAGTACATTAATGTCACCAAAACTATTCTGGGAGATACTACACATATAATAGGCAGACTTTCTATATAGTACATTCACAGCATTATATAAAATGGAACGATATCTGATGATTCATTGTTGAGTCATCTTAGCACAAAATAAAGTCAAAAAAGTTTACAAATTCTGAGAAACTCTGGGCAAGGTGCAATCATTGGTTGCTAGCACAGTTTTTAACCATTTGAAGTCGTTACACTATATGTTGTGCATGTGGAAAAGCTCACCACTCCAATGAGATCTCCTCGGCCATACTCTCCAGTCAGCTCCTTTTTCCCATCCTCCTTCATGATGACGGAACGCAGGCGGCCACTGAGCACTATAAAAGTACTGTCAGACTTATCGCCCTGCCTGAGAGAGAAAGAGAGAGAGAAAGGATGGGGTCATTTATCATAGAAGATTTATGAAATGCTGAGAAAGCTTATCTGTCTCAGCCAGAGGCGCTGAGGACAAGAAGAAATCGCCAAGTTTATTAGATTGTATACTGTCCAAAGCTCTTACTGAGAAGGCATAGGAAAAGATGAGAAAAAAATATCATAACAATAGTGTTTTTGGCTCTCCTGAGAGGAGCTCCCAGATAAACTGTTCAGGAATACACTTAATATTAATATATAGACTACACAGCCAAAAAATATGTGGACATATAAACATCACCAAACACTTATCGAAAGAACGCACCTTTTCAAAAGTTTGAAGTCAGTAAAATGTTTTAATGTTTTAAAAGAAGTCTCTTATGCCCAAGGCAAAATCAGTAATGAAGTGATATTAAATATTATAACAACTTCAAATAACTATTTTAATATATTTTAAAATGTAATATTAAGTGCTGCTTAATATTGTGAAAATCGTGATACTTTTTTTCAGTATTCTTTAATGAATAGAAAGTTCAAAATCTATAAATCTTATATCTTATATGTCTTTATTGTCACTTTTGGCCAATTTAATGCATCCTTGCTGAATAAAAGTAAGAATAAAAGAATAAAAAAAAAAAAGTATATAATTACATATATATATATATATATATATATATTAGGGTAGTTAATTATTTTTCAAAACTAAGGGTGTTAATAAGGAGTTTGTCCTCCTATTGCTACTGTAACTGATTCCACTACAAAGTCACCAACATTATTGGTACTGAAAAAAAAAAAATCTTTACCCATAATAACACAATGTTTGTTTACCCATTCTAAAAATATTTGTCTAAGGATATTGCATGAATTAGTGAAACTGAGTGTAGCTGATGAAACAATAATACCTGTTAATAAGAAGGTTACATTTGGCCAAGTAGTGCACTAATGTTACTTATTTACACTAATAAAGAGGTAAAAGAGGTAGAAAATAAATAGTGTGAAAGGAGGAGAAAAAAGTAAACAGTAAATATGAGGAAATGAAGTGAACCTGTAGACAGCTCTCCCCGCCTCCACAGCCATCCAGTCAAGGGCAAAATCAATCTGTCTGACGAAAGATGACATCCTTCTTACGACTGTATGTGCTACATTCAGCACCACTGTGGGCTCAGCTCGCATGATCCTGACAATACACACACACACACACGAGAGTGAATCAACGTGTCAGTTGAAAAACCAGCAAAAAGAGTGAGGTTTATGTTCATTATTTGCAAGCCAATGTCAACAAGAAGTTACATATAACTATGTATTTAGTAGCCCATTAAAGCAACACCAAGTAACTTTTCCTCTGCGGTCACCCTACAGGTTGGAAGTGGAATTGTCCATTACTGCTGTCGTAAATAATTTAGCCTACCGCATCCTACTGTCGCATGCACAGGCTCTCTGTTTATCCAGCACCGGCTTTGGAATCATGATGACAACTCAAAAGCTACCTGGCTCCTAGGTATCTTACACATGATCTTACATGTAGTTGTAGTCTACTGTCGAGTACGCTCCACCTATCGGCAATTGTAACGGTTGCCATAAAGCAAGTCAAATTTGTAGTTTTCTTATGTCTCATTCGGACTACAGAAATGCGACCCAATCTGGCAATCTTACATATCTTGTATATATCAGATAAAGGACCGGAAAGCGGTGGCATAAGTGCATTTCACCATGTCACGACTTGATGAACCACTGAAACGATTTTGAAAACATTATTTTAAGGTAAAAAATCTTTCTTAGTGTTGCTTTAATTTTTTTTTACTTATTTATGATTTGATGCCATATCAGCAGTAATGGTTATATTCATGACAAAATCAACAGTATTTAAATAAAAAAAAACAATTATGGTTACAATATCATTTCAATACATTGTTTCACATACATATAGAGGTAACACAGAGGAAAACATTATTACTTGTGGCCAGAAAGAAATGGCCACAAGTATTATTGCTAATTTCTTCTGTGCTTTCTGTACAGCAGTCATGGATGACACTGTTTTTCCATAATAGCCTATTATATAAATTGATAGATCATTTTACATATCGGTCAGACAGACACAGACCCTTTCTGTGGGCTGTTTTAGCCAGAAAAGTGGACCAGACTTCATGTTGATAGTAGTAAAGTTTGTCTACACTAAATATTCTAAAGTTTGGGGCCAGTAAGATTTTTTAAATGTTATCGAATGAAGTCTCTTATGTTCCTCAAGGATGCATTTATGTGTTCAAAAATACAGTAAAAACTGTAATATTGTGAAATTTCACTACAATTTAAAATAACCTTTTTTGAAAGGTCTTTTTTGGTCAATTTCATGCATCCTTACTGGATAAAAGTATTATTTCTTTCACTAGAAAAAAAAGTAACTGACCCCAAACTTTTGAATGGTAGTGTATGTTGTGATTTTGGAACATGGTCATGGTGTAAACTGGACTAACATTAGTAGTGGACTGAATACCTACTCATAGAAATGTGTTTTAGAAATGGACAGGAAGCTGCAGTCACGATGTGCCCGTACGGTGAAGATAAGTGGCTCTCCCGTCAGTACAGCCAGCTGACCCACCAGCTCTCCTGGGTGAGCCACGAACAGACACGTGTCCTCCTCTCGGTCAATCATCCGCTGGTACACATGCAATGTGCCCGAAATCACAAACTGCACACTTACTTCCTGAGGAACACACAGACAAACACAGTCAAGCAAATGATTTTGACAGGGTATACATTAGAAATCCATAGAAAATACACTGTCTAGATATTCTCACTGAATGTTTCAAAACTTAGTAAGTTCCCTACTTAGACAGCATTTTTGTGCAGCATAGGTCTTCTCCTAAAGCAAAAGCTAACTTAAAAGTAGATAGTAACATTAAACCTCTTCTAAAATAGCTCATTTTATATGTATCCTTACGTAATTATTATGTATAAAAGTTAATGAAGATGCCGCCCATGTAATTAGCAGATATGCATTTACTGTGATGTCTGACCTGATCTCCTTGGCGAGCTACAATAGATCCAGCTTTAACTTGATGGAGCGTCACCCTGCCTTCCAGCAAACTGGGGTCCTGGACAAACACAGCACCAATAAATACAAACAAACACAAAACTCCATATAAATATACATAAACAAAAACCCATATCCCACTAATGGTGATGTATTTTGACCTGCAGTGGAATAATCCCCAGCAGGTCCTTCTTGGCGGCCTGGAATATGGTGCCCACTTTACTAGGGGGCACGTCAGAGTGTGATGCATTGTCTGTGTAGTGAATCACAGCGGACGGAGCATGCTGCATGGTCACACTCTTCTTCAAAATGGACTGAAGAAGATAAAACAAATTATATCAATGCTGTTTTGATATATACAGATATTTGGGATGAGAGAAAGATGAGATGGAGGAAGAAAAAACCTTGTGAATGACAGAAATGGATGGAGGATCGTCAATGGTGACTCGGGCCCGTTCATAGGCCATGTTCAAGTCATTTCCTGCCACTCCTGCACAAACACACAAAGAAACCAGATCTAGTTTGTAGATTTCAGTACTAGAGGTCTCATTTGTGTGTAAAAGCAAGTCTGTGTGGTGTGAATATGAGTGGATGGATAGGCAGATGGTAGGTGAACTGTTACCTGAACTCTCTACAGGCATCGAGACCGAGCGAGACCTCCGTGCAACTATGGACGTATTTTCGTATGAACCTGCTTGCCCTCCATCTAAGTGATGAGACATTTATATCACTCTCAAAACAGACAAGTACAATTTTACAGTAAATCGGTTTTGTTTTTTTGTAAAAAAAAATAAAATAAAAAAAAGGGGGGCGGGGGGGGGGTATGGGGAGTGTTTTTAGGCGAAAGACAAAAAGTGTCTGACAAAAAGCAAAAAAAAAAAAAAAAAAGGCTAAAGCTCAGTCTGCTCTGTAATAATAAAAGGGATCCAACCCTGGAGCCGATTGCACCAACAGGGCTTTACTAAGCCTGGTCCTAACTGCTAAGTAGGTCTTAGTTAAGACTTAGTTAAGACAGTCTTTAGAGTTGACCTAACGTCGGTTGCACCAACCAAACTTAAGCCTAGGCATAACTACGCCTGGTTTTAGCGATGCGCGTTCCTGTGAATGGCCACGGAACTATAGCGGTTGCCTAGCAGCGTGCGTTGCTGGGTTAAGCTGTAAACTATCTTCTGCAGTTTTGTTAACTTGTAGCCGTATCAATGGAGGATCAAAGAAAAAGGAAAGGAAATTTCACCGACATCGAGATACTTAATTTAATAGAGCTGTACAGTCAGCACAGGCACACACTGACTGCCAATGGCCTGACATGCGGTGGATTTGTGGACATTAATCATGGCGTAAGATTTACGGCCGCTACTGACAAGGCGTAAGATTTTACGCCCAGTCTTAGCGAGAAGAGGACTTAACCCTGGATGGTGCAATGGTCGTAACTATTAGGTCGGACTTAAAATGCTGAGTTAAGGCCTACTTACCTTAAGACTAGGCGTAAGCCCTGTTGGTGCAACCGGCTCCTGGATTTTAAGATGGTGAGATTTTTTTATGTTTTTAAAAGGAGTCTATTATGCTCATCAAGCCTCAAAAATACAGCAAAACTGTAACATTGTGAAATATTATTACAATTTAAAATAAGTGTTTTCTATTTTAATTCATTTTTTAATATACTTTTTCAGCAGCCACTCTGGTCTTTAGTGTCATGTGACCCTTAAAAAATTCTAATATACTGATTTGTTGCTCAAGAAACTTTTCTTTTTATTATCAATGTTGAAAACAATTGTGCAGCTTAATATTTTGGTGGAAACTGTGACACATTTAACACTTTTTTTCAGGATAAAGACCAGCATTGAAATAAAAATATTTTGTAACATTATAAATGTCTTTACTGTCACTTTTGATCAATTTAACAAGTCCTTGCTAATTTAAAGTACACATACACACACCACACAGTGTATATATCTATAGTGTATACTACAGATAAACAAACATTTACCTGAGTGTGTCGAGTGATCTCCGGAGCCCAGCAGCTGCTCGTCTTCTGGTTGTGTCTGGAAGTGGGGTCTGCGGGGGACTCTGCAGGGACTCCCCTCGGTGAGCACACTGTTGACCGTGAACAGCGGCACTGCTTGTCTCTCCTATACACACATTCCCAGTTCAGACAGCCAATTACTAGCATCTGACACACATGAACAATTTTACTGGTCTGATGTAACAGCCATTGACTCCCTGAGGTCTTTCTCCAAAGAACGAACAATTCAATAAACAACTTTTATTATTTACAAAATTACTAAAAAGTACTAAAAAACTTTCATGAAATATAGTGCGAAAGTCATGTAAACTAATTTAATGTTTTCTAAAGCCAGCTTGACTTAAAAAAAAAGTGTTATGACTTCAATTTCAAAGGTATGAAACAAACAGGAACACAAATATGATATTTCAAAGAAACTTTGAAGTAGATCAACATCCTTATTTTCCATCGAACCTTATTGATTTCTATACTTAAACTCATCACTTGCTTTTTTTCCATCTCAAAATGACAAGTGTGAGAACTGCACTGAGTTTATGCTGTGTCGTCACGTTACCTTGCCTGCTGACAGAACTAAATCGCATTTATAGCCGATGGGAGAGCACTCAAATTCACAGCGCAAGCTAAAAGTACTTCTTAAATCAAAACAGAAAACAACTCCCTCGGCCTGCCCGCACTGTGAAGGTAGAAGAGAGCTGCGTGTGTGTAGGGTTGTGCTGTGACATAGTGATGGCTGATGGGAGATTTTCACTCAGAGGGTGTTAAAGTCGGTGTCCTTTAAATGAAAGCCGAGGTCTTATGATCCATGTTATTCAATCTAGCTGAGTTTTACGGCTCCAGCACAGGAGTGATTATGCCGCTGGAGGTTAACGTAGCATGAAATAACGGTGGGAGAGTGTGTGTGTGTGTGAGAAAGTACATATTTTAGAAGTGATAGAGAGTGTGTGTGATCTTAAAAGTAATAATTCTGAGATGTACGCGTGTACTCTCTTTCTCAAACCTGATTGAAAAGCTCAGTGGTCAGGCCCAAGTAGTTGTGAAGTGCCAGGAAAGTGACTCTCTGCAGGCGCACCATGATAATCTAAACAGACAGAAATAAGCCACAAATTAACGCTGTAGTTTTTTGTAAATTACTATGCTTACTCCAGTTAATAACAGTTTGAAATCTTGCAAATAAGACACCAGTGTCTATGCAGTTAAATGGGCTGTATGTGGAGAAAAAAACATTTTCTTTGCTTCTATGAAAAATATATTTTGATGTGCAATTTATACACAGTCTAACTTTTCACATTATCATGTTCCATGCCATGTCCACCTTGACCATTTACAAAGACTGAACTGCAAACACAAAAAGGTAATTTAATTTAATTGTACTAACAGTATCATTAAAAGTTTTAGGTCAGCGTTACATATTATATGAATAATGTTTTTTATTTACTGAATCAGCCAATATTGGATATTTAATTGTATTAATTTGCTTAATTTTACCATTTTTATAACCTTCGCCGTCATCTAACATTTCCTTTAACTTAATATTTAAAAACACTAATAACTGATTAACACTAAACTAAACACACATTAGTTTAAAGATTAAACTAAAAACCAAAATCAGTCATTATTAATTTGCATAATTTACTGATTTTAGTTTAATTGTATAGATTATAATAGTTACAATTACTAGTATTAGTAATAATAGTATTTATTTATATTTGTTGGTACAGAATTTTAATATTGGCCATTTAATTATAGGTCATAATATGAACCTATAATTACTGGCTTATCGGTATGCATCATCATTTTTATATTTGTGCATCCCTAGTATTAGCTACTTGACCACCCTGAAGAACTACAGTGTGAACAACAGTGCTGTCAAATAGAAGTCATTTACATATAGATCTATTAAAGGTATATTATTTAATTTTTTTTATACAGTCCCGACCTGTATAAAAGAGAGAGATAGAAACACTGGTGAACATTACAGGCCCAGATATACTTCAAGCGAAATTGAAGAACGAACTAGTATGACATCCTTCCAAACTAAATTAGGCCAAATCTAAGTTTGTTTTGAGTTTGGAGAAAGATTTTGGAGAAAACAGCTTGCCAAAGTGAACTTTCCGGAAAAAGTTTGATACGGCTTGTGAACACCTTCGAACTACCATTGGTCCGTGCAGGGCCGGATTAACCATTAGGGCAACTGGGCACTTGCCCAGGGGCCCACGACATCTAAGGGGCCCTGGGCAGCAGGGGCGGAGTGGCAATCGGGAGAGTCGGGAGTTTCCCCGGTGGGCCGGTAGTGTTTCGAGGCCGCGAGGGCCGGTCTGATAAAATGTATCCATTGCAAGTTCGCCATGCGCACGCACTTGTGGCCCAAGCGAGGGGAATAAATTTTTTTTTTTTTACATTTTTGATAACGGAGCGCATATTTGCACTAAGTGCCTGTCATTTTAGCAGAAAGACGGCCGTCACGGAATTGCTATAGTGGCGTAGGTCGTAGGGCGTGAAGAGCTTGAAAGCTGTTTTTGATGCACTCGAACCGAGTTCGAATCCGCCTTTTGCCGAACTCTCTCTTCTCCCTTTTCCCAACACAACACATGAGATGTAAAATGTATAACCTAACATAAAGGTCTCTAGCGTTATATTTTGACAACGAACTAAAATTGAAACCATGATATGGCTTTGTCCCTTTATAAAACAGCACAAGACTTTAAGAATAGGCATCCTGTTTGTGCTGGGTGATTTAAAGAGAAGTGTGCACTTTGCTCACGTGATCAGCATGGTTATCTGGTGTTTTCTCCTAAATAAAAGCTCAAGGGTTTATTTCTTGCAAGTGAAGAAATTAGGACAAAAGTGTTTTTTTATTTTCCTATATTATAGTGTAATGTAGGCTAAAATATACTTTTGAAATATTCATTTTCATTTATGGTACATTTATAGGCTTATGGATTTTACGTCATAAGAATAATTATATAAATCTTTATTACATTATTATAATAATTGTTTGGCATCCTAAAACACCATTGATAATGTAATGTAGACTGAGACTCTCATAACTAAAAAGATGTTGTAGCCCTCTTTATTGTCCTGGTACACATTAATGCTTTTTCTTTGTTCAAGGAGCAGTTCATGGGTTGAAGCTCTTAATTTTGATCTCTCAAAGAGCACGAGATTGATGCATTTAACCTTAAAATGTACAAAATTGTCTTGCGGGGGAGCATGACCCCAAACCCCCCTAGAGGCACAGAGGTCCACCCAAACTAATTCCTATGGGAAAGAACGACCATTTATGAACTTTACTCCAGCAAAGTTCCTTTTAAGTCAGTAAAACTGTAAATGCCATATTAAAATGTCCTTGGACAAATTATACATTTGGCTTGCCTAAGAGGGGGCCTACAAGACATTGAGCCCAGGGCCCTCTGAACTCTTAATCCGGCCCTGGGTCCGTGGCGATTACGTAATATTTAAGTGTGCTTTGGGGTTCCTCCTTCTTTGATGTGAAAATCTCCTCTGGTTCATTTCTTCTGTTCAGTCCGTAGAGGTCAGACGCAAGTAAAACATGAACAACTGGAAAGCAGCTTAACAGTAACAGTGACAGCAATCTACAGTATAAAGTGCTATATTTTTAAATGTGACACGCTGAATTGCAGTGCTTGGGCAAACATATCCATATCACTATCATTAAATGCTTTTTTAACTGCTGTTTTCTCATCGCAGTGATTTTTGTTGGGTTATTTTTGTTATTGAGAGGAAAGTGCCCAACACATTAACACATTATTGCTATTCAAGTATTTCAAATAAATTTGTAACCACTAAGCGAAAGATGAAAAAGAACCTCAGCGTGAGTATATTGGGGCCTTAGAGAAAAAAAAAAAAACATGGCATAAAAAAGGTGTAGAAAATGGCCTGTTATTATAGTGTGGTTGAGACAGATGTTCAGTAAGACAGAGGTCACATTAATGCAGACAGCCATGGGGGAGTTCAAGCCCATCTGTACCTGTATGACTCTCACTAGCGTCTCTGGGTATTTCTCAAACACTGCCTGGAAAGCTGTGGCAGGCAAACGCAAAATGGTAGACCTGACCGCCGCACGAGCAGACACAGTCTTATAAGGAGCAGGATAACCCTGAAGAGAAAGGAAAAATCCAAAATGAATCTCAATGCACTAGAGCAGGATAAGTTGTTAGGAAGGCAGACAGAGAACTTACTGTAATGATGTCTAGAATGCTGAGCAGACTGTGAACGCTGTCCCCGGGCAACACGTCCTTCACCACAGGCTCTGTGCCATCCTGAAAGACACACAGAGAATATGACAACATTAGGGGGGGCACTAAGTTTAATTACTCATTTGCCATTTAGCTGACAGTTCTTATCCAAAGTGACCTACAGGGAATTTATTGCAGGGACAGACCCTCCTAGACTATCCAGAGGTTAAGTATCTTAATCAAGGAAATGAATTGTTCATGAATCAATTGCTGTAGGTTTCGTACCTATAACATTTCTGTTAACAGACCTGATCATTAATAAAAGTTATTGGACCCAATCAAACACTATTTTATTAGTTGTATTTTCATAATTAAATTGTACACCCATAGCCATTATAAACCTGGGTTTAGTGCTTGTTTATCTGTGGAAACTGCATCAATTAAAAAAAGTAATATTCTCTCTCTCTCTCTCTCTCTCTCTCTCTCTCTCTCTCTATATATATATATATATATATATATATATAGTCTATACATATACACACTATATATTTTTTTATTATTATTATTATTTATTTATTTATTATTATACATATTTTACATGAACCATTTTCCTCAGATGTTTAACTAAACATGATCACATAAATATTTTAAATAAATATTATATTATATTATATATATATTTTATATAAATAGGCGCTTTGGATTGAGCTGTTTTTTTCAATAAAAACATTAAAATGTATCAAATATAATAGTTTTTACTATTTGTCGCCATCTCTGTTCGAAATCCGCAATTGCAGTTATTCGCGGAATTATCAACTTTATGTGGGTTGTGCCTCGAGACGGCAAAGCTCTGATGAAACCAATGTTTTGAGGATAATGTGCGGCTGTCAGTCACCGCGCCGGTGTGGATACTGTCATTCGGAATCACAGATTCTTTTTTTTTGGAAGTATGACAACATAAGAATTTTCCCCAGAAAATGTCATCTGAACAAGTAAGTAACATCCACTTTTGTTCTGACCAACTATGGGGAAAAAAGCATTGCAGTAAATCGCGCTGATTAAATCTAACGATCGCTTATCATATACCACGTCAAACCGTGCAAATGATACTTTGTTCTCAAATTGTTAATGTTAACAACATCAGCATTGCGTGACTACATTTAATGTCCTTCCGATATTATCCTTGTTTTCGCATGGGCCGGTTGCAGTCTCTTTTTTTCTTTAGCCACTCCGAACGAAGTCTTTTGCATTTTACAACGGGTGAATCTCCAGTTCTCACAGGTGATTGTTGTTTGAACGTTTCTGGATCCGCCATCAAATTGATACGTTTAATTATAATAAGTGCTGTGAGAAAAGGCTATAAATCTCCACCTTCAGCATCCTCACACACAATATAGCCTACTAGCCGAGACTCCTTTATGTGTACAGATGTGAGATAGTTTTGAACACGGTCTGGTTATGTACTCAATTTATTTTGGATCATTTTTATCCCAAAAAAGTTACGGAATGCAGCTTTAATATACATAATTATAATTTATAATAATGCATAATTTATATATTTATATATATATATATATATGATTGGTTGTCTAGGGCTGAGCAACTTTTTCCACACTTTATAAAATGCATCATATATAATTTACTTTATATAATTTGTTTTTTAATTTATATAAATATATACAAATAAATATCATTAAAATAATTAATAATAATAATATAATAGTATACTTTTAAATGCATTAGTGTGCATGAGGTTGATGACCAAGTTAACTGACATTCCCTAAACCAGTGCTCTAATAAAGTCTGTGAATTTTAAAAGGTACCCCCATGGCTCATCCTTACAAACTCATGAATGCAAAGCTCAAGCCTTCCATCCTGAACCACATAAATGCTGTCATCATCATCCCCTGGCTTGAACAGCCCCTCTCCCTCCTGCAGCTCCACAAACACCATGTGCCGACACAGCTCCAAAAACAAGGGCTTTTCAAAATGACCAAGTACCCTGAAATGCATTAACATTCAACTTTAGAAGAACACCAACATTCCACTAGGCTGAAAAATGTATAATGTGATTTGCAGTTCAGCTGTGATCATGTAAGGGTCAGAGTTGTTCACCTGACGTTCTTGAGCATGTAGAGCACCTCTGAGGGCAGGTTTGAGTTCTGCACATCAAATTCGGTGAGATCTGCTTCTAAGAGAGAGGGAGGGGGTTCTTTGGGCTGCAAAGTGGGTGGCTCCTTCCTGATCTGCAGGAACCTGCATGAAACCATAGCAGGATTCAAACCAGAAGCACTGATTGGACAGCTTCTGACTTAAATGTGTGGGTGATAATACGAGATGACATTTGTTCCGTAAAAATGAGGTATATGAGAATCTAAACATACCTGCGCGCTATAGAACTTAGAACTTTAGGCCTCTTCCGAGAACGCTGCTTAGACACCGAAGTGGAGGTTGGTGTCGAGGACAAGGTCTGGACCTGAAATAAAGAAATAGAACAACCAAGTGGAGGATGGAAAGTAAATAAATATATCAGGCTGTTAGTCATACAGGTTGTGAACAGTGGCACATGTTCAGGATATTCTACACTCTATGTTGCCCTCTAACAGAGGAAGACTAAACTTTCAGCTGATGATGTACATTTTAATTACACCAATAAATGAGTATTTGTGGAACAAGTCTCTGCAGAATCAGAGTCTGAACAATCAGCTATTTATCTTGGAGCAAAAATAGACTACTGTGAATGTGACCATTAATCAGCAGCTAAAACAGGGTGCAAATCACAAGAAAGCAAATGGGTTTCAGCAAGATGTGACTCACCTTTCTCATGATTTTCCTGCCGTAAAAGAGCACTTTATCTCTTTTTCTGAAGCGATAGCGAGGAACACCAGCCTGTTGACCTTAAAATACACACAAGCAAATGCATAATGAGATTCCAGCAAACTGCTCAACACATACACTGCAGTTTAAAAATTTGGGGTCAGGGAGATAAGAACATTTTTTAAAGGACTTAAAGGGATAGTTCACCCAAAATTGAAAATCCTGTCAGTAATTACTCACCCTCATGTTGTTCCAACCCTGTAAGACTTTCGTTCATCTTCGGAACACAAATTAAGATATTTTAGATTAAATCTGAGAGCTGGATCACTCCTCCATAGGCTTCTAAGGGATTTAAACTTGCCGGCCCAGAAAAGTTATTAAAGACATCGTTAGATAAATAGTCCAAGCGACTACAGTGGCTCAATCTTATCAAGCGACGAGAATACTTTTTGCGCGCAAAAAATAAATAACGACTTTATTCAACTATTAATTTCCTTCTCTGTGGGCTTCTGTGTTGTACGTCACACGTAGGCTCACTATTGGCCTGCGCTGTTACACTACGAGAACTCACTCGAGACCCACAGAGAAGGAAATGAATAGTTGAATAAAGTCGATATTTTTGTTTGTTTTTTTTGCGCACAAAAAGTATTCTCGTCGCTTGATAAACTTAAGGTTGAGCCACTGTAGTCACTTGGACTATTTTAACGATGTCTTTAATAACTTTTCTGGGCCGGCAAGTTTCAATCCTTTAGAAGCCTATGGAGGAGTGATCCAGCTTTCAGATTTAATCAAAAATATCTTAATTTGTGTTCCGAAAGTCTTACAGGGTTGGAACAACATGAGGGTGAGTAATTACTGACAGAATTTTCATTTTTGTGTGAACTAACTAAAGAACAAAAATGCTGTTCTTTTAAACTCTTTACTCATCAAAAAATCCTTAAATGCATCAAAGATCCACAAAAATATTAAAGTCACCATGAAATAAAAAAATTTAATAGAATATTGCAGTGTGTATTATACATAATTTATTTTTATTTTTCATTTATGTGCCCTTGAAATCTTCAATAAAAAAAAATTCCACTCCCACTTGCGCCGACATCACTTTTTTGGGGACATTTTTAGTTTTTCGGCCCAAGAGTGGGACAACCTGTCACTCACATGAGATCACAGCAAAAGCAAACCACAACGATCCTATCAATTCCAAATGGACAAAAGTCCCGTCCTACATTTTTTCTTGTTTGAGAAGCTGTTTCACTTAGATATAGGCTACGTCACAATAGGGAAGAAAAAACTATCGCAACTTCTGTTTCATGTTGACGTTTCATGTTTTCAACATTATAAGTAAAAAGTTTCACTGAAGCAGCATATTAGAATGATTTCTGAAGAATCATTCTCAAGAAAAATATATTTTACAATATATTAAAATATACAATATATTATATATAACATATTTTACAATGTTACTGTTTTTACTGTATTTTTTATCAAATAAATGCAGACGTGAGCACCTCCATCATATTGAACCCACACAACAGTTATTCAAGAATCAGAGCTGAGCAACACGCTGAAAACAACACAATTTGGAAACAAAAGGGAAACCCACTCGCCAGTTTATATCTGCGGTAGAGGAGAAGTACAGAGATTCCTATCAGACACACAGCCACCACGGCACCGACCAAAATACCCGTCAGCTGGAACAGACAACAGTTACAGAAATGTAAGATAAGGGAATTTATCTGATATTACAAGAAAACTGAAAGATGAAAAATATCATCCTCTGCAACTGGACTTGACAAACAAAACAAAACATGCCGTCAGTAATCGAGCAAATAATACTGGCAAAAACACTGCAAGAAATTATAATCTGATTAAACGGTGTATCGGTCAACACAAACCTGATGAACTTAAGCATTTTAAATGACTGTCACTTGTTACATAATCTGTACAGCTGATCTGAGCCAGTTCAGTTTTCCAAAGTAATTCAGGGAACACATCGTTTCTGTACCATTGTTGTCTGCATCCTCTCCTCCACAAACTGCTGCAGGCGGAAACGAATTTCACTCCCAATAGCCTGAGGAAATACATACCAATATACAAACAGTCAGACACACTCCCAGGGTTTTGGTTTGAAAATAAAAACCTTTTGGATAAAACACTCTTTTATATGTGTATTTATAATTCATTTACGTTTGTTCCACAGAACAATACAATTTGGAAAAAAAAACCCCGGTTCATGTGGGATTTCTTTTATCCATACCAAGGTCATATGAGATTTAAAGGGGCCAGTGTTTGTTCAGCTCCTTCCTGTCTTGCACAAAACCTCAACAGTACTTCCCCTTGCAAAAATAAAGAGATCAATCTTCTCAATACATAATCCAGCATTCATTTTTTTTAAAAGGGATCGTTCACCAAAAGATAAATTAGTCTCTTTTTTTTACTCCTCCTTTCTCTGTCAGGGCCTGAATTTCGTTTTGGAAAATGGGGGGGAAATCCCCCCTTAGATGATTCTCATGGGGGGGATTTTTTTTGTTTGAGGGGGAGAAAGGGAAAAGCATTTTTTCCAAACAAAATTATTACATTTATCTTGCCTAAATGTTTGCGCTCATTGCATTTTTACAATGGGGTTGTAAATTTACACAACACAAGGAAGCTTGATTTAAATTGTTTAATTATATTGAAAAAAGTAGCACAAATAAATACAATAGAAAAAAGATACAAATTAAGAGAAAAGTTTTTGAATAGGTCTAGTATTCATATACAGAAACTGAATAAAGTAATGAATGAAATGGAAAATATATTAACTGGGTAGTAGTTATTGCACCAAAATAACACTGGGTAGTATTTTAGTCCTGAATAAATTAAATACATAAGCTATTAATCCTGATTCCTTTAACTTAAAGCTATCTTTTGTTGTTTTGACAACAAAATTAATGACAGACACATATGGCTGCCGTCACTTTAGTGCACGGATCCTGTGTTCATTATACTGGCATGTGTTTTATGCTTATTAAAGACAAAAGCGACTATGTTTAGAGTATACTCACAAAGACCGAAATATAATCCGCGAAAAAATAACCTTTGTTACTGGCCAGCTGTTTTTGAGGCGGATTTTCTATGAATGTGCGCATAGAAAAGAATCTCTCAGAGAGCGTGCTAGTTTTTTCCCGCATTATAAATGGGAGACCTGAATGATTAGAATTATGCGCAATACCCGCTCCGAAATTCGAGCCCTGCGTGTCATTCCAAATCAGTTTTCTGTTATTTTTCTACTGTACATTTCAAATAAAAAGGGAGTCCCCAAACAATTAAAAAGAAATCACATAAGCAGTGTTTTTTATTTATTGTTGTATATTTATTGATTTATTTATTCTTCTTTTAAAAGTTTTCTTTTCTTTATGGCAGAAATTATTATGAAACATATTCTTAAATATAAATATACGCAGAACACATTTCCCATCCCGACTAATCCCTTTGAACAAAATAAATGTTAAGCTATTATGCATATGCAAGTAATATCTTCAATTTCTATATGTAGTACTCAGATATATGTTAAACTTTACTTGATCAATATTGGTATTACTCTCCTGTCTATCTGTTTATCATGTCCGTGTTATTTGTTCTCTTGTTTTTCAGAATAAAAAAAATCACACAACACACATGATCCATTCACATGCATAATCAACTGCAACAAAAATGACATGTTGAGATCCATGATACTTACAGGATACAGGCACCGTGCTTCATCTTCCTGCTCATCTCCCATTTCTAAAAAGACAAAGTCACTCAATTTATGGAGAATGCATTTAGTTGCATCATGTTCTCAAGCTGTCATTCATTCATGAAAACAGTCAATAAGTCTGAACTGCAACTTTTCTGGAAGTAAACTTCTGTTTTAGTTGAGCTTCACACACATTTGCATAAACATTTTCGAGATAATCCGGTGGAAAAATAAGCATGAGAGTTAAATATGACGCAGTGTTTCTATAGTCATTGGAGCAGTGAAGACATGTAGTGTTATGGGCGTCACAGCTATTTCATGTGTAAACAACCACGCCAACTTATAGAAACAGATGAATTCTGTTTAAGGTTTAGACTAGTTGCACAAAAATACCAATAAAACCAGCATATCTTACAAAAAACACCAGTTTAGCAGGTGGTTTATACGTGACAGAGTAATATGCTAATTAGCTAGCAACCAGTAAGTTAGCTTACTTACTAAAGACAGCGAAATTGGAGACCGATGCTGAAATAATCCTTTTATTTATACCGCAGCTGCTAGCTGGGTCACTTTCCTGTCATTTCCACACAAATTTCACTCCATTGTAAACTTTGGCAGCTTCTTTTTCGCCCCATGAAGTCAAATCTCTGCTGTTGCCTTAACAGTCCTTCACGTGGCAGTGATATGCAATTTCATTGGCTACAAACAACACGAAGAGGCCAATTGGAACCGATGTTGTTTGACTATTTTTTTTAATCATTATTACATTAAAAAAAACATACGGTACACAAATGCTGACCCCGATTATTCTGCAGATCATAAAATAAAAATGGGAAAAAAGTGGTGGAGTATAATAAAAAAGTAATTTAACTAATAGTTCAATTACATTTTTTTAGTCACATAATACTGTAATATTACACCGTTGTTTTTTGTTTATATAAAACATTATAAAATATATGTATGACATGCATGAAATGCAAATAAAAAAATATTTGTGGCAAGAACACTGTATGCATATTTTGGGAAGTATGCATTATATGCATAACTTCCCCAATAATATTAGGCTATACTGTGTGTGTGTGTGTGTGTGTGTGTGTGTGTGTGTGTGTGTGTGTGTGTGTGTGTGTGTGTATGTGTGTGTGTGTGTGTGTGTGTGTGTGAATTCAATGTACATTTCTGTTTCTGTTTTAGCTAGCTCGACCAAATTCAATCAAACAGAGCACTTTTCTTCCATAAAATCTTTATTTGTTAGCAAGCTGTTTTATACATACTGGACATTCCTTACAAACATTCAAATTTGACATCAATAACATCATTGTAGAAGTTGTCTAGTGCTTTGTCTTCTTTTTTCTCATGGGGTAGAATTTCAGACCAATTACATGTCTCATTTCACACGACCTTCAAAAACAACATTCACAGACGATTCTGGCTATCAAACAAAAGTAATCCATCAAAACCACAGACAAATATACATTTAAATACTAAAAAAAAAAAAAATGGCAGGAACAAGCAAGGCAGGCATCTGATATTCACAATTGTGTTTTATAAATGAAAAAAAGAATGAAAACAACCTCCACCAATATATTCGGATTATTAAAATCCCTATTAGGAATACATTAATAATAAAGGCAGTTTGGGGCATTAGACATATATTTAAAAATGTACAATAAATTCCACACAATCCTTGTCCTCCTCCTCATTTGAAGTCCAGTTCAGTTCTACTTGTTGAGATATTTGGCCACTGAATGGTAGGCAAGCAGGATCTCCTTGTCTTTGGGGCAGGTGAGGTGGAACACATCTTCCTTGTAAGCTTTGTCCAAGTACTTTGTCAGGCCTTTTAGCTCTCTAGGGATCTCAAAACCACGGTACTTCTTGCAAACTACCTACAAAGTCAGCAAAATATTTCGATTTAAAATAGATGAAGTTTAATTGAAGACTGTTAGTGTAGAGGAAGTGATTTCACTTACAGTAAACAACAGTACACTGTATTATATCAGCACTACAATATACAAATTACTGCATTGCTGTGTAAATGAGAAAAAGATTAGTAACCTTGACAATGTGCAATTTTGGAAGCAGGTTGCAGTCAGCAAGAGAGAGCGAATTTCCGTCCAGGTAATGTCTTGTGTATTGGGCTGAATCTGGATTCTGGTCCAGTTCATGAGTAAGGGGAGACAACAGGTACTGATCCAACTTCATCAAACTCCTTAGGAATTTCTTCTCCAGCACTGAAATGTACACAACCATTAGGGTGTTGATATTCAAATGCAAATATTCAATGTTTTGTATCATCTATCTATCTGGCCATCCATCTGTCCACCCAGCCATCCATCCATCCATCCATTCACCATCTATCTATGTCTTACATCAATTTTGAAGTGACAGCCCCCATATTTCAAACACAAAATGACATCAAGCCGTGAAGCTAATTTCTGAGTTTCACTGCCTTCTGATCAGATACAGACTTCACTGTTCACTGGCCAAAAAACTTTAGAGAAGGGTGACCCTTACTGTCATTGAGCCCAGGATTGGGATTTTTGATGTAAGCCGAGAATTTGTGAAAGATGTCATCTCCAGCCGTGTTAGACTCCTTGTAGCGGCAGCATAACTTGGGATAGCTACAATGCAAAAATGGTGCAAATTTCTTGTCATAAGGGCTCGAATTTGTGGTGGAACAAATTTTGCCATTTTGAACAAACAGTAAGATACATTTTCTTTCAGGAATTCTTCTATATTTTAGGAGCAAATTTGACCAGTGGGGTAAATGCATTACAAGTAACACAAGTTACGTAATCAGATTACTTTTGTCAAGTAACTAGTAAAGTAACACGTTACTTTACTTCCCACTTCTGAAGTTGTAATTACAAGCTCATCGTATTCAAATTATGACTTGAGAGGGCCTTACAACACAAATACACTTCATGTATTTAATCTCACTTTATTAGCCAATGTCTTTGCTCCTGACCTTTGATGATCCGATTCAACCATACGAATAAGCAAATATGACTTTAGCTTTTTAGCTTTTATTGCTAAGAAGAGTGTTAAACTTTCTTGTATGAATGCATACTCACTGTGGGGGCGCAAGGGTCTCTTCCAGAAACTCTTCGATCTTATTGGTGTCAGTACGGACCTCATCGTTATAGATGAGGAAAGGGGGCTGAGAACCTGGAGCCAGGTCCTTTAGTACCTCTGGAGCTCTAGAAAGAAAGAAAACAAATAAAACAACAGATTTTGTTATAGTAATGAAAATTTTCTGGGATTAGACTATTGGATCAATTCTAATGTATTTCCCTTTCTACAAAGCAAAAATCATTTTATAAGATTTTAGGATGTGCCCTGAATAGAAAAACTGAGCCATATGAACTAAGAAGAATGGTGATCCTGATGTGGGCATCTCTCACCTCTTCATGTCCACTGTGGTGAGGGTGAAATTGACTCCCTTCAGCCAGAGTATCATGAAGAGCCGCTGACAAAACGGGCAGTTACCAACACTTTCACCATCATCGCTTGCCTAGAGACGACATTCAGTAAGTAGTGTTAAAACTCAGATGGAAATGATTTAATGTACAACAAGATACATGTATCTTGTTGTACATTAAATCATTTCCATCTTAGGAGTTTTAACACTACTTAAAACACTTTTTTTTTTTTCAGAAGAATTACTGAAGAATTTTTTTTCAGAAGAATTACTTCCTGAAAAAGTACTAAAACATTAGCATCAAAACGTTCATGGTTTTGTTACTTAAAGTAATTTCACCCTTGTTCAGACATATTTTTAGAGATCCTAGTCCTAAATTCAACAAGACCAATGAATTTTAAACAATTGACAGGGTTATGTCAGGAATGATTGGAAGTACAACCATTTTGAGCAAGAGTGAGATAAGAGTTAGCAAGAGACACACTTTTAGGTCTTACATCTTTAAGAAATGACAACAGTTGTCATATATGTGACATTTGGAAGTAAGCAATTAAGCTCTGACCTTGACAAAAAGTTCAATCTTTGCTGCTTCTGCCATCTCTGGTTCTCCTCTACCTCCTCCTCTTTCTTCGGTGTCTCAGTTGCCCAGGATCTCAGGAGAATGAGGTCAGTTTATATCAGTCCACTTCCCCTTACTCGATTTCTGTCTCCTCCTTTGATCTCTGAAAAATTAAACTGTATCGATGGCACTGAGAACAGCACCTTTCCTTCTTCCTCACTCCACCGCAGTTTCTATCATTTCCTTTTAGAACCCAAACTCCTACCACACCCCACCGGTCTTGAGAGTTCAGAATACCACCCCACTGGCCCAACCTGTCCAACCTGTATCTTCCTTCATTCTCTGATGCTTTAGTCATTGTGAGTTTCTGCCTTAACTGCTCAGTGCTGTCCTACTCCCATCATTCTTCACTCCCAGTACAGTCTATTGCAGTCTAGTAATCTTTTTACCCAAAAATAAAAAGAATCTGTCATCATTTACACACTGTCACGTTTTTCTAAACACACCCCGGTTTCACAGGCATGCAAGGCTGAAGCCAGTCCCAGACTAAAATTGCATGTTTGAGCTGTTTTAACTGAAAGCAACTTGCACTGACTTCTCATTGTTTTGTCTCGAGATGCACACAGTAATGTTTTTTTCTATGGGACGTTTATAAAAGCTACTTAAATGTCTAAGGCCTAATTGAACCTTAATTGAACTAAGGCCTAATCCTGGCTTAATCTAAGCCCTGTCTGTCTGTGAAACCAGGCCATGATTTTGTTTTTCTTTCACAGACCAAAGGAGGAGATGTTTGGCAAGGACGTTCACACCACAATAAAAGTGAACGGCAACCAAATTTCAAAAATGACAAAACTGCACCATAAAGGTAAACTTATACAAATGATTCATTCTCTCTGAGTTTCCCTAAAGCTGTACGTTCTGTGTGATAAGACTGAAATGTAAGATGCGGAAAAGAGCAGTACTAACGTTCTGATAGATTTTGTGTAAAAAAATAAGTGAGCAAATTATAACAGATTTTCATTTTTTGGACTGGACTATGAAAAGTGTCATAAATACTCTATGGTTAAAAATGAAGGTTCTTTATTGGTATCGATAGTTCCATAAAGAACATTTAACATCCATGGAACCCTTCCATTGCACAAAAGGTTCTTTATAGAGGAAAAGGGTTCTTTAGATTATTAAAAAAAGTTCTCTAAGGCAAAAATGGTTCTTGAACTGTTCACTGTTCTTTGGGAAACCCAAAATGTTTTTTCTATGGCATTGCTGTGAAACCTCTCTCTTGGAACCTTTACTTTTAAGAGTGTATGGTAACCATTTTGTGCCATGAAAACTGTAACGGTATTTTAATTTCCTGTAGCATCGATCAGTGTTGAAGTGCTTTGACCCTTGATCTGAGGAATGTGTGTGAGAATGAGGATACTCAGGACTGGAGAGTGGTTTAAGTATGAGGTGTGACATCTTAACTCTGACGGTGTATGACAAATCATTAATTTGAATACATGCTGTTTCAACTTAATGATTTGTCATACACTGTCAGAGTTTAGATGACAGTGTATGACAAATCATTAATTTGAATACATACTGTTTCAACTTGTGTTGTATCTTGTAACCACAACAACATTTTTTTAAATATAATAAAAAATAATATATGTCCTTGAATACTTTGCCAGCATTGTAATTTATTTATTTGACATTTTCTGCACTTATGCAGCTCTACCATATTTAAAAATAAATACAGAAATAAATAAATGCTCAATAAATAAATAAGCATACAATTAATTGCCCCAAAAAATACAATAAACAAATAAATGTAGGTAGAAATTAAATTATACAGTGACACATAAATGTATATATCTCTTTTAATTAGCTTCTTTATTTATTCATCTTTGTAATAATTGCCTTATTTATTTATTGTCCGTTATAATCTTCAACTTTATTTATTAATTACTAATTTTTTTAAGTATTTATTTATGTCCATGTTATAATATTTTTGTCTGTTTTATTCTTCCTTTGTATTTTTTTAGCCTATTTATTTCTTCAATGCTATTTATTTCTGCCTGTCATTTTTACATTTCTGTATGCATTTCTGCCTCATTATGCAAATGAAGAGGGGCTGTCTTAGGGGGTCAACTTCTGCCCATTGGTTGGTTAGCATTTTACTGCGTCGGTCGAATCTACATGGCTTTTCCCCGCCATAAAGCATTGTTTAGAAATGCATACAGAAATGTAAAAACAACAGGCAGAAATAAATAGCATTGAAGAAATAAATAGGGTAAAAAAATACAAAGGAAGAATAAAACAGACAAAAATATTACAACTTGCACATAAATAAATAAGGTAATTATTACAAAGGTGAATAAAGAAGCTAATTAAGAGATATATACATTTATGTCTCACTGTATAATTTAATTTCTACCTACATTTATTTGTTTATTGTATTTTTTGGGGCAATTAATTGTATGCTTATTTATTTATTGAGCATTTATTTATTTCTGTATTTATTTTTAAATATGGTATAGCTGGTCCTCCATATCTGTGGAATTCTACTGAAGATAAATATGATAAAGAGCTGAGGGTCCTTCACTCTTATTGGTAGCTGAAAGAATCATCAAATGAAGGGGCGTGTAGACTTCTGTGAATAATGGGCGTCCGTAGCACATAGCACAACCTGTGTTAACACAGAGAATGAATGTACCAAATCACCACACTGCCTTTATTCAAAATAGTATGAGTCATTTAACTATTAGTTATGAATTCAACTGAACCAGTTTTAATCTAGAAAAATAGGGTATCACCCCTTGCAATTACCAGGATAATTATAGATGCCCAAACATCATAATCATGTTGTCACTATAAAACTATGGCAACTTCGTATCTACCACTAATGCCATAAAAATACATTAAATACATATTCAAATAATACAAATATTATGAATGCTTTAGAAGATCTTAATATGATTAATATAGCCTATAATATTTCAGTATTAACAATAAATGTATGTAATATTTATTGGAAAAAGCTTTTTCATGGTATAATATTCACTTTATATAATAGGCCTACTAAATTATACTATCTTTGTGTGGACATTTTTTCCCCATATGTATACCTGAACCACACACACACACACACACACACAATAATCTAAACATGTATAAACTCACATTGTACTGGGGTGGTTAATGTATCATTATTTGGTATCAGTTAGTTAATAAGAAGTGCGTTTAGATCTATGTTCAGTGATAGCCTTCATTTCTGTCACTCTAATGTAAAAATAAACACAAAAGAACTAATCTGATAAACTAATCCTTTTTTGAGGAATCACCTGGAATCAACCTACAACGACTTCATTATAGCTGTCTCTGCATATTATGAGAGGCATTTTAAACAGCACACAATACCTTTCAATAGATGTGAATGAATATAGCCTACCATATAGACTGTAAAAAAAAGGAATAAACCTCAATCCAATGATGAGAGTTCAAGGGTCATTTTTTGCACACTTTCTTTGAAAAAGCACCACTGCCATCTACTGTTAAGTTTGGGTTATGTAACTCTGAGTGACCGAAAGTGCACAACATTCGGAGACAGACAACAGCAAAAACAAAATGAAAACGCATGTCGTTCCAAACCTGTATGATCTTCTTTCTTCTGTGGAGCAAAAAATAAGACAAATTTTCAGCTGTTTTTGACATGTAATTAAAGGCAGTGGAGTCTAGCAACATTTGACTCTCAGTGATGGACAAAAGACACTTTTGTGTTCAACAGAATAAATAATTTCACAGAGGTTTGGAATGAGTATGAGTAAATGGCGACACATATTTTGTGTGGACTAGAATATTGCAAGAAAGCATTGGTCAACAACGTTTACCAAAAGGAACATGTTGGCACGTGGCTTGTGTGGTTAAGTGGGGTTAATGCTTGGTTAAGTGATTATAGATTATAGAAAACACACTATTTAATCCGAATGACATGAAAGTTGAAAGTGTTTTATCCAATGTTTTCTTGTCTTTACTTTGACTCTCTCTTTTCATGTTCTAGCAAGACTCTTTTAACCAACATTATGAGTTTACAAAGAGTAGAAAAATGTTAAATATATATATAATATAGCATCATATATCACCAGTGATATCACTTGCATTCTTATTTACTCATATTTCTTCATTTATATATTTCAACATTTCTTTTCTTGGGGGACAGTTTTTGCAACAGTATCTCTTCACTTCTCTATTTAAAAAAAGGCACAGGCGGCAACGAGAGGATGAAGGTGTGAGAGAGAAGTTTCAAAACCACTCACTTCCTTTTCCTGTAGTGTGTTTCAGTGCCCTCAGTACAATTCAAAAGCAACAACCACATAACTGCACAGATACATGCACTGATACATTCGGAATTGCCAAAAGCTAATGCACCAAATGTCATGTTTGTCTTGCTCTTGTAGCACTTTATGGTGAAAGCAAAGAGCATCACATTTAAAAAAAAAAAAAAAAAGGAAAAAAGAAAGAATTAGAACTTAGCCGCCAATTATTAGAAGGCAACACATCACATTCTACGAACTTGACCTGTAAATAATCAGATATGGCATGTTAAAGTTAGATGCTTTAATGATCAAGGGGCCATGAAAAATGGGAGGAGAAGACGTGTGAAAGGGTGGAAGAACATATAACATATGATCTCAACAGGAAGCTCTTGTTTCCTATAAGTAATTTCGCAAATCTCTCCATCATTAAATGACAGCACAGGCCTCCACCAAACCTCCACATCACTTTGTTTCTCGAAGGACACGACAACTGCGGTCTTCCCCACAAGCCACGTTCCTCAAAGACACAGGTAAGACTTCTGCAAATCATTTAATCTTTAACACGTTTTTTTTTTTGGATCATCTGCATTTTTACACATATGGATTTGTCTTCTACATTCTTTTTATACTTTCTCTTACATTACAGAAAAGCATCAACAGCACTGTAAAATATTTAAAACCTTTTTTGGTAATTAAAATTAAGAACAAAATCACATACTCTCTTAAATAGGTATTATTTTGAATAAGTAGTTACTTCACAACCACTAAAAAGTATCTTCCATATAGCATGAATGTGTGTAGTATGAATTTAATCCAGAGTAGACATACTACATTCAACATGCTGCCATTATCATGGGACCTACCAGCATCCCGTGGACTCATGGGATAGTATGCACACTTCAAAATCTCGCCGGAAATAATTGGTCATCCGGATACTTTTTGCCTATTCATTTATGAGTACTGTGAATTCGGATATATTTCTTTTGTCACAAAGGCCTTCTGTTTTTGCCTACTTTATAGTAGGGAAGTATAGTGCGGCTTTGATATTTTAGCTTCAATACAAATATCACTATTTGTACATAGAGTAGATGCTATTTTTTTATATTTATAGGCTACCTGGTGCAAACAGTGTCTACCACTATTTAAACTCTGTGTAAATAGCATAACTTTTTACCACTGAGTGTAAATATTTGAATGAGTGCATTTGCCCCCAGATGCCACTTTTAGCAAGTAAATGTGTTATGTCCTGAAGTGCAATTATTAACTTTAACAGCACTTGGCAGCAGCCATATCACCCTGTAGCCCAAGACTGGTTGCCCACTGAAGTTAAGCAGGGCTGAGCCTGGCCAGTACCTGGATGGGAGACCTCCTGGGAAAACCAGGTTGCTGCTGGAAGAGGTGTTAGTGAGGCCAGCAGGGGGTGCTCACCCTGTGGTCTGTGTGGGTCAGTATAGTGTCAACACTATAGTGTTTAACACTATACTGTCAAAGAGCACCATCCTTCGGATGAGACGTTAAACCGAGGTCCTGACTCTCTGTGGTCATTAAAAATCCCATAGGATGTCCTTCGAAAAAGAGTAGGGGTGTAACCCCGGTATCATGGCCAAATTTGCCCCTTGGCCTCTATCCATCATGGCCTCCTAATCATCCCCATATACTGATTGGCTTCATCACTCTGTCTCCTCTCCACCAATAAGCTGGTGTCACTGTGGTGGGCGTTCTGGTGCAATATGGCTGCCATCGCATCATCCAGGTGGATGCTCCTCTACCAATGGTTGAGGAGATTCCCCCATCCATGTAAAGCGCTTTGAGTACCCAGAAAAGCACTATAAATGTAACAAATTATTATTATTATTATTATTACTTGCATTACAATTTCTTCAATAAAAGACATAGAAAGCATGATAAAGATAAAGATCCAGGGATTCTGCTTGAGTGAAGAAACACTCCCTCTACGGGTCACTCCACTTGTCATCTACAGAAAGGAAAAATATGTCATGGAACCTGACTGACAAAACCACAAGTTGTAGACTAAGTTCTTGCATAACGTCCAACAAAAATATAACAAAACAACAAACTAACGGCCAGCTCTGCTACTTCCACAGCATACTAATGGGCTCCCGCATAAGATGGAGGTGGAGATGGATAAAGAAGCATCTTCAACCCCCCAAGACTCTCATTATTTTATGCCTGACCATCAGCTTCATCTACAGTTGGTTGTTAATGGTTGATAAACAACATCTCAATGGCAGGAATAAGTCGATCACAAACAATATCACCATCCTGTTGTGGCACTGGCCGTACGGTACCCGGTACAGCCTTACGGGGAACGTGTGTCTGAGGGACTACGGCATCTCTGGATGTGTGCTAGTGGACAATCGCAATCTCAGCGAGAGCGCCGATCTGGTAGTCTTTCATAACTTTGAGCTGAAGCTCCATAGAGAACACCTTCCAGTGCATCTCCATCGGCCCGCCAAACAGAGGTGGGTATGGCTTTCGTTAGAAACATCACAAAACAATGGCGACTTGTCGCAATACAAAAACCTTTTCAACCTCACCATGTCATATCACCCTCATGCTGACATCACTGTGCCCTACGGGAAGCTGTTACAGAGGAAGAAACCAGGTCTAGACTTTGTTATCCCAAAAAACAAGAGTTATGAAGCCTGTTGGGTGGTTAGTAACTACCAGAAAAGGCACAAGAGGAGTGCGATTTTCCAGGAGCTGAACAAGACCCTCGACGTGCAACTGTATGGCCTTTTCGCTAAAAAAAAACTACCAAAGGAGGCCCTGCTCCCAACTATTTCCCGCTGTTATTTCTACCTAGCCTTTGAAAACACAATCTCTCCGCACTATATCACAGAGAAGCTGTGGAGAAACGCCTTCCAGGCCGGGACCGTGCCTGTGGTTCTGGGGCCGCGACGCAGAGACTATGAAGCCGTGGCTCCTTCGAAATCCTTCATCCATGTGGATGATTTTAAATCTATTAAGGCCCTGGCTGAGTACCTGAGAGGTCTAACTAAAGATCCAAAGAAGTATAGTGCATATTTTACCTGGCGACAAGACTATACAATCAAACTATATACAGACTGGAGAGAGAGATTGTGCAATATCTGCCCCATCTTCGAAAAATTGCCAACTCAAAAGGTTTATGAGGATCTGAGAGCTTGGAGAAAATAGTAACGTAACAGGACACACAGAGATGGGCACAAATGCATCAAAAAAGTATTTAATTAAAATACAAGTAATTTACAGTCTTGTGTCGTGTGAGAGTAAGTGTGGAGTTAGATAGCCTACATGTAAGAGTATAGAATATGGGAATAACATCGTTTAATGCAGAATATGCGCTTTTAAAGTACATGTTGCCACATACTGTCACAATAAAAGCCTATAACACTTATGTTTACACCTCTTAACATTACGCCTATAACATTTATTTGTATAATATAACACAAAATCTAGTTAAGGCTGTTGTGAGGGTGTTTCTAGTTCCGCAGCTATGGCAAAGTTGACATCTTTCTCTCTTCCGACTGCCATTATCAATCTACAGTATATCTCTATTTTTTTTTTTAAGTTGTGAAAACACTGTTGTGGCGTTTTTCTTTTACTAGTTGAGCAAATGGTAACACATATATATTTAATGTAGTCTTTCATTCACTGACCAGGGGTTTAGTTACCCTTTAATAAAGCACAGTGATGGCATGCAACTGCATTGCATAAACTGAAGTTCTGATACGCTGCTGAGGCCAAGGTGCCAAACTGAAACCGCAATGTGCAAACCCTGCTTCCTCTCCTGTCAACATGCATATCCTCTGTACACGGATTCTTGAAGGATGGAAAGTCAGTCAGATCTGTTTTGCGGGTAGGAAATGCCAAATGCAAATACCCATATAGTCACACACACTTAGCCTACAAAAATACTTGCAATATCGTTTGTTGTTGACAGAAGCTGTGTGTCCATCCAAGCTCTATACAGTGTGGAAAAAAAAAAACTATTGGTTACATTCTAGATTTCAAAAAGATAAATTAACAAATAGTCTAAAAAACTTTTAGATATGGGCCCTCTTGTAATGAGGATAAACTTGTTTTACAGTTTTTGTTTGCAGTGAATTATTGGTTTAAATTGGTATTTTTGGCTTAAAGTCATTTGTAAAGATACAGGGTTTTGTGCTGGATCAACCCTTGATACAAAAACTCTTGGGTCTAGACACAAAACCTGTTCTTTGGAGGACAATAAGTTTCAAAAGGAAATATCCCCAAAAGAAACTAGAATTGACTGTCAATGGAAATGGTTTAATTGTTATCCAGAAGATATTGTGTTGACTGAAGAGCAGAATTTCAATAAATTATCAGATATGGCTTTCATTTACATTGCACAGGGATAAGCATGCATGATACAAACACCAAAAGATAAGGCACATAACCTCCACACAGAGGCTTTTTAAACTGGCAGCAAATTTCTTCTATAATTACCCTGATAAAAAGATATTACACAGAATTATTTTCAACTGGAGATGGGAGAGTGCAAATATTTAGAGAAAAAGAACAGTGACTGATGTTCTTTGTGGACCATCTGAAAAAGGTCTCAATTGTGTGAAAAAAAAAAAAAAAAAACCCCATCTCTTTACAAATTCAGCAATTAGTCAAAATACAAGTTCGTGAGGTCTTGAATTTGCTGCCCAGAAAGGTGATGAGAAAAACAACAAAGCTACCAAATATTGAACAATAAAAGACAAACATAAGTACATAAAAATTGATACAGGAGTAAAAAGTCATAAAAACAACTATAAAAATCATCTGAACCCATGACTTCATGTGCAAACGCATTCAACAAAGCAACCATTATACAAAGATCCATCAGGCTGCTAATGTGCATGGTAAAGTCTAAACCAGACACTATACAATTAAGAGTGTCCAAAGGCATGAACGGAAAGAACCAAATAAACAGATGCAACGGTTACATTAAAATAAGTCGTATGACTGATTTGATCCATAGCTTGGCTCGGAGCATTTCTATAATCTTTTAGCGGGCACCTGTAGCCGGTTAGCTGGTGAGGTGACCCATCAGTCCGGGATGCAGAGCGTTTTTAAAGACGTCCTGTCGGTGGAGGGATGGCATGTATAGGGCAGGGGCTCCTCCGGGATGGGCTGGTCCAGGATAGCCTTGCCCTGGGAGGGATGTGCCAACCATGTGGTGCGGAGGTGGTGGACTCTGCTCATAATACTGCACTTCGGAACATTCGTCATCAAAGGGTAATGCTAGGCGCTTTCCCTTTTGTCTACGATTGCAGAACCACACACGTACTACCTACAGAAAAAAAAAAAAAAAAAATGAAGTCAAATGGGTTTTAAAAGCACCGACTAATTACGAAGGGTCCACAGACTTTGAGGCATGCTCACATCTCTCTCCAGGCCTAGGTCGTCAGATATGTGTGTGATCTCTAGAGTGTTGGGTTTGGGACACTTCACAAAATACGACTCAAGAGCAGAACGGACCGTGCCTTCCAAACTGGTCCTCCGCTTTCTTTTTCTTGTGTCAACGAACACCCGCTCAATTTTGTACATCTGAAAAATATTGAAAAATGGGCCATGAGACAAACTTGTTCAACATTTAAAACGATCACTGCATTGAAAGATCAAATTTGTGTACAATGACCTGGAAAACTTGTAATAGTTGCACCTAGGTTGACTGACTGTACTGGACTATTTTTCTTAGAAGCTGTCAATCTACATGTGAGAAAACCAACTAGACTGGCCAAGACTTTAACTTCATATATGTATTAAGCAGGCTGACATTGCGTAGCAAAACCTTGTAGTCGTAATGTAATCGAAGTATCAACAGATAATCTGTAGTGTGAGGTTTGAGCAAGAGGATTATGGAGAGGGAGGAAAAAAAAGGACAGGACTTTGATTGGACAAAGACAGATCTTAATGCAGGCTTTCAGGCCAATTACAAGAAAGGGGCAGGATTAATGCAGAAGAAACAATTGTCCTGCATACATCACCAGAGAAGTTAGTCATTCAGTTATTAATAATATAGGATAATTCACTCACAATAAGATCACTAACAGCTACACTTAGAAAAGAGATCAAGTGAATTTACATTTCATAACTTTAAAGCATACCTCGTTTCAATATCAATCTAGAAAACACAAAATAACTGCTAATAATTTTGCTAAAAATCACACATGCACTTTGATGAAGTCTTGTGACAATGTAGCATGCCAGGAAAATGTGGTTTCATTGTAAACTACGTACTGTTTTGCATACCACAAAAATGTTCCGCTAGTATTCTATTCCACACATAGTTCACGTGTTGTAAACGGATGACTCAAGTAAACTATCAAGTTCAGTGTCAGGTAGTCGGTTTTGAGCGCCCCTAGTGTAATGTAGTGTACTTACATCCTGAGGGTTTTCGGAATTCTCGGCCTCATTCAACCACCTCTGTAGCAGCGGCTTCAGTTTACACATGTTCTTGAAACTAAGTTGGAGAGCCTCAAAGCGGCAGATAGTCGTCTGACTGAACATTTTGCCTATAGACAAAAGTGCAACGGTTAAATAAATCACCATTTCACACATTTATATAATGGTTAGAGACCTCAAACTCACCGTACAAGTTTCCAAGCGCGAGTCCCACGTCTGCCTGCGTGAAGCCAAGAGTGATGCGTTTGTGTTTGAGCTCTTTAGCAAACTGCTCCAAGTCTTCTGTGGTCAGATTCTCCTATTATTTTTTTTTAAACGCAAAACAATTAAAGTTATACTCAAACAACAGTGCTATATCGAAGTCAAACTATATTTCAATCAAAAACCTCACCTCCTCCTCAGAATCACTGCAGCCTCCACTGGAGGACCCGCTGCTCCTGGCTGCGCCCTGCGCCTGACCGGAGATGTTTGGCGCGGAGCCTCCGTTGAAAAATCCCGGGCTTCCGAACCCATTTCCGGGTGGAGATGGAGACAGAGAGGGAGATGATGCCGAGGGAGTCGGGGGAGCTTGAGAAATATTAGCGGGGGCCGTGATATGTGCCAGTCCAGGCCAAAACGAAGGGTTCCAGGGTGCGTAATAATTCACCCCCGTGGGCACGGATGATGTACCGGGAGTGAGATGATATTGTGACGGCGGCTTGTTTTCTTCACTGGCGTATTCATCAATATCTTTCTCGGTTTTTACTTCAGATGGCATCTTGATTTGTTCCCTGGTTTCAGCGATAGGCGGGCTTATGTTTGCTGGTTGGGTGGCTGCCGTCGCCCCCGCCACCTGTCCGGTGAACTCGGGGGCAGCAAACGGGTACCAGTGTTTGGGTTGCGCAAAATCACTACCTTGCAAATCGTTCGTTTTAAAATCGCCAGAAAATGGGAAGAAGGTTTGGTGTGTCGCAGAGCTGATTCCGTTGAAATGGGCTTTGTTGAAAAGCAGGTTTGGATCCTGAAGCATGCCGTGCGCGAACTGCAAGGACGCACCGCCAAGTCCATCCAGGCCCGGGGCTTGATGATACATGGCCCTGTTGACCTCGTAAGGTCTGCAGTCTGCTCCTGTCGGGCTCTGTGGTCTCTCCGTCATCTTCCCACAAAAAAGTTCTTTGGATTTCAAACAAAAAAGCGTCGAGACTGCTAGTTTGATAATCAATAATCGGCGACCAGTGGCTCCATGCCAGGATGTTCTTTTTAAAATGAGCGAACCAAAACAGACCTCTAAGCCTCAGATTGTGCGTCCCAACTTCAGCCTGTGCTGAAATGCGCGCAGTTCTTGTTTGATTGCCATCAATTAGGCCTTTAGAATGAACTAGAACTCACCAACTCTTCCCAATCTCAACTCTGATCCTGTCCCACACAGGTTTTCGTAATCAATCGGAGTTGGAGGCTGGGGTCTTAACCATCTCCTCTCCTATTGGTCACCTGAGACAATAAGCCACAGCTGACTTTGTGAATGAACTTGGTTTTCTCATTGGGTGAGGACACGTTTGGGAGATGTGCGTGCATTTTCTAAAGTTGCACAAATAAACTTCAAATAAAATCTTAATTAAAACGTTTAACTTCACTCAAACCATAAAAAATCTATAAAAATGCATAATAATCTGTAATTTTGTTTAGAAGTAACATCCAGTAACATTAGCTCTTATGCGTGTTGAGTATTTATGCAAAATAGGACTGCATATTCATGTTTTATATTCACGCCACATTAAGTAAACTTTGTTTCAGTAATATGCACTTAATGAGTTGTTCTTGATGATATCGAAATCCGTGGGAAATGCACTTTATTGTGCACAAGTTTTATGTGGTATATTATAGCCTATTTTTCTAACTTCGTTTAAACAGATTTCAATTATATTTAATTTATTATATTGTAAACAAAATTGATCATAAAACGGAATAATCGATAAAAATGCGTTCACATGCATTATTCCCGTTCTATTTGGTCAAGACATGTAAATAAAAGGTGAATTGTTTTGTTTGTCTGTTGCTGATAAGCAATTGGATTACAAGCGTCACATCTCCCACCTTCACGCTGCTTGTTGAACTACAGATATAGGAGCAGTTTATACAAGGGTATTTAAAAAAAGAAAGAAGGTAATAATAGCCTACTACTGTGATGTGAAATAACATATTTTAGCTGTTTAATTTTATTTTTCCCCATAAGAAATTAACTCGGAATTCTTTTTAAGATGCTTAAAACAATTAGGTTTTATATATATAGAGAGAGAGAGAGAGAGAGAGAGAGAGAGAGAGAGAGAGAGAGAGAGAGAGAGAGAGAGAGAGAGAGAGAGAGAATAACAAGTTAACTAAATCGCAAAAATAAAACAACGTTCAATGTGCCCATAGGTCAAAAATACACAAACAAAATTGTTTTATTGTCTCAAAACATGGTGCGAAATAAAAATTGTATGATGATCTCATGTTCAGAATAGCAGAAGTGTGCTCCCATATCACTTCTCATTTGCATCATTAGTACTATATTATGCTTGCTTTTCTGCATTATTAATAGACCTATTTTAAATAGTGTTGTATATAGGTTAGGCCTAACACATGCAGCGCAAGCTTCGTCCACGCATCGATACAGCTGTTCACCCCCGACCGAGCCGATCGGTGCAGATTGCGGCAGGAAGACGCGCCGCAGGAAAGTGGATGGGGGAGGCATTGTGCCACAAGAGCCCGAGGCCCCCCGCCGCTCCCAGAGCCACAGTTGCGATGGCCGGCCATTAGCTGCCTTTCAGCACTGAACAATAAGTCTCAACCCTTTGATTCCTCCCCTACCCCCTCCTCTGCTCCGAAACAAACACAGTTTCAAAGTCGTCAAAGTTTCACCGATGCACTAGTCCAAAGTCTCTCTCCAGCATAAACATGTATTCTGGAGTCTGATCGCAAAGTAGGCCTATATGTTAAGGCAAGAAATTATCATGCACACATATAACTCTGCAATCTGCTTTGATTCCCTGTCTAATCCCTCTGATGCTTCATCACCACCCACCCAGGGCATCACACACACACACACAAACACACACACACACACACACACACACACACACACACACACACACACACACACAAGCACCATCAGCACAAGCCAACACAAATCTACAACAATCAACCCCCTGCCTCCAAACACACTCTTGCAGACCATGAGCTATAGGTCACAAACTGAGCTGTCCATCTCTCTTGGTCACAAAGCCGAGGAAAGGACACACAGGAGGACTCCGGGGCCAGTCAAAGCTTTTAAAAGACATCAAACCACTACTGCAGGCATTGTGCTGGCCCATGGACTTGGTGGGGATTGTTATGTAAATTGCAGACAGAGGAGGAGAAAGTGGGAAGAGATGACACAGGCCGGTGGGGTGTGCAGCGAGGGACGGCAGGACCAGGATTAGGCCACAAAACACTCCCAGGTGGCTCTGTTTGGCAGGCCGTGTTCATGCTACATCTGCATCAGTTATTTTAGAATCACACGTAGAGATGCGGAAACCAAATGAGATATTGGTGCTAATCAAAGAGTGAGGTAAAGTGCAGGTTGAGACGAAATGATTGCAACAGAAAGTCAAACAAACATACAAAGATACTAATCAAATTTCTGTTTTAAACATTCCAGTTGCTTTCTGATCTCACTTTGTTATAACATGGCAGCTAAAGTATTATCTATTATAAAATAAGGTTATTATAGTAAAAAAAGATGTGTTACTTGCAATAAAATAAACATTAACTGAATTTTTTAAAACTTATTTTATTTCAGCTACTTACCAAAACCATTATTTTGAAATAAAAATAAATAAAAACTATATAGATATTTAAAAAATCAATAACTAATAAAATGACAGACAATAAAATGTTAACTTTAGACTAACTCAAAAAATGAAACAAAATAAAATTTATTCAAATGATAAAATATATTAGTATCTTAATGATACTAAAATAACCGATGATTAATATCTACCAACATAAAACGGAAGTTGATTTTCAGTTGCTGACTATTCTTTTGAATAATGATGGCAGCAGCAATATCTAGAGAAATGTAGATATACTATTTTATACAATATCTAAAATATTTTAAACAAATATAAAATCCCATGCCAAGTCATACTCTAGAATCAATTTATGTTATATTGAAGGTCTTTTTTAATAGTTCCCTATTAATCTGACTTTATGTCTGAAGCAAAAAAAAAAAAAAAAAAAAAAAAAAGCTACAAATATAGCCTGGTAATCAGTGAACATGTTTTTTAAACTTAAATATTTTCTAACAGATAAAAAATGGACCCTGAAGTTTTAGTATCAGATAAACAGGTATGTGACCTCTCTCCCCTTCTGCCCCATTGACTTATACAACCTGTCCGATGGCCTTTTGATTGCTTTTGACACCCTGCTGACGACTACTGCCTCTCTCCCCACATATCTTGATCAGGTGGCCTATGGCTGCCTTCCTCACCATCCACAGTTACAATGGCCTTTAATGGCTCTCCCCCATAGACACCTCAATGAGGCTGGATCTGTGATGGGCTCCTCTGAACCACACCTTATTGGACTGATAAGTGGCCCATCGCAGAAAAGAGCCTGTAATGGGGGAGGTTGCGTCTGCTCTCGCCACGTTCTGTTTGGATGCTTGAGCTGGAGATGACAAACATTTAAGCTACAGTTACTTTCAGAGAACAAGCGACTTTCAGCTCCAACTGAAAACAAATACGAATAGAAATGAAACGCTGACAGATGTTTCATAACAATCAAATATTTGAGGTCAAACATACACTTTTGATAATGAAAGTCTTTGATATTCACATAGTTGATGTAACACTATCCATACAATCCTTCTTGATTTATGGAACAGTGCATTTAATGCACAAATATGATGTTATTTACTGTAACGTGACATAATACATTAAAGTTGGATGAGAAGCTTTATGTAAATATACAATACAAAATAAAAGGTCAATTAACTGAATAATTAAATGTATTAATTTTTTTTTTTTGGAAGAAATGAAAACTTCTATTCAGTAAGGAAAGGATGCATTAAACTGATCAAAAGTGAGAGTAAAAACATTTATAATGTAAATTATTCAAAGAATCCCGTTTCACAGTTTCAAGCAGCACAACTGTTTTTTTTACATTGATAATAATAAGAAATGTTTCTTGAGCAGCAAATCTGCATATTAGGATGATTTCTGAAGGATCATGTGACTCTGAAGACTGGAGTAATGATGCTAAAAAATTCAGCTTTGCCATCACAGGAATAAATTACTTTTTAAAATATATTAAACTAGAAAAGTTATTTTAAATAGTAATAATATTTCACATTATTTTTTTTTGTTTTTGATCAACCTTGGCGTGCAACCGACTTCTTTCATAAACATAAAACTTTTGAACGGTAGAGTGTATGCATTATATTGCAAAACATTAAGCAAAAAATGATAATTCAGTTCTAATCCAAACAAGACAGTGATAGTATCATAACAGCAATTTTTTAATTATAACATTCATCACAGCTGTGATGATATGCAAGATTGTGATTGTCATATCATTATTACCCATAAGCTTCAAGGAAATACAATATAATACATTTATTTAAGTTTATTTATTTACACTAAAGTGACTTGAGCACAGGAACCTCAGCAACTCTGTTTCAGTCTGACTAATATTTAATTCCCAGACACAGTCATTATGGATTTGATTTTTACCGAGGGATACAAAGAAAACAAACAAACAAAGATATAAGAGAGGCTTCATACTTCATTGAAGAAACATCCAGTGGAAAAATGACTTAATTATATAGAAATAATATATTATGTTGTTTTAAATCAGCACTGATAAATACAATTAAATGTTGACAACAAGAAAACAATATTCAGATATGGAGAGACAAATAAGTAACAATGTTTGAGAGACCATTGTGTACTTCTTATACACAATGATAAGAGATGCGTATAAAGCCTCCTAACATGACCCTAAAGAGGAATGATTTTAAAAGAGAGGAGACATAACAAACCCCAGACTTAAAGAATAAAGATGTGGTGTAAAGAAACCGCATTAAACGGCCACTTTGAGTTTCCACTGAGAGTTTGTGGTGCAAGAGTTCTTTCAGATTCAATATGTGCATTTGAGTACAAGAAACACTTCTTAACCACTGCTGCCTTTTTACTTTATTTACCTCATCATTCATCTACATATCATCCCTTCTTCAGCATCTTTAGAGTTTGAGTATTTTTTTTACTTTGTTCTGAGGGGGCTGGGTGTCAGCTCAGATGTTCCAGAAAAAACTTGAGTCATAGTTTCTTTCTTTCCATGTGTGTTTGGATGTCATCATTTGTGTGTGGTGCAACTTCACCCAATCGCGGAGTGCTTTTAGGTGTGTTAGGCCTATTGCAATAGTATGCAGGGTTGTGTGTGTGTGTCCAGGTCACTTATGATTTCTCTGAGAGTGTAAGGTGGAGTCGTCAAACAGTGGGTTTTTCACCTCCATCTCTCCAGTCTGCAGAGAAAAAAAACACAGTGATCATACTCGTTTCTGGCCAGAACTGCATTATTAGACGTAGAAGTGTTTTTTTTTTGTCTTAGGACTGAACCAGGAAAGCACCTCTGTACCACATAGACGTGGCTCCTAAAGTGTGTGTATATTTATAAGTGGTAAATATATTTGATATTTTCTACTCACACACTACAACAAAAGATATAAATAACTGGCTTAAAACCATTTTTTTGGGGTGAAAATACTAACGTGCCTAAGACTTTTACACAGTACTGTATATATATATATATATATATATATATATATATATATATATATATATATATATATATATATATATATATATATGAAGTTAGTAAGATAAGTGAGAGATGGAGATGATGATTAAAGTGTACACACACCGGTGCCAGTCCAGGGCACTCATACACAGTGAAATCTCCCTCTTCATTCTCCTCGTCTGACGTGGCCCCAGACTCTGACACTTTAGGTTCTGCTTTATGTCTATATATGAAAGTGGAACCAAATAAGAAGGAAGGAAATGAGTAAGGAACATTCTTGTTTTTAAAAACTTGTATTTTTAGTCAGCAGTCTCCTAAAGCGACTTAAAATGATAAAATGCACAAATAATGTTAAAGGAAATCATCAGGTCAGAGAGCTGAGAAGAGACAAGGCATGCTAAAGCGCCTAAACTAATCAACAGATCATGTTTTTTTGTGCTTACTTCTCCATAGAGAGCATCTGTTGTTTCTGATGCTGGTAGTGATACATCTGAGCACTGTGAGCCAGCGTTTTATCCCCAGACTAAAACATGGAAAGAGAATGCTCGTAAACACTTAAACATTACAAGAAGTTGTTCTGAAGTGTATATTGCATTTTCAAGATACATGAACTGGTATTGATGTGAATTCTCTTACAGAAGTATGGTTATTGTCAGAGCCCGCTGCATGAAACGCAGGGTAGTCGACCTTCTGAGCCAGTTGAGATTCTCTCTGAATCCTGGAAAAAAAATAAAAAATAAGGCTTGCAATTGAAAACACTAACATTTACATTGTCTTAAAGAAGTACACAAATACTTTCCTAAAATAATTTGTTTGCTAATGGTGCACTGTACTAAAAATAGAATATAAAATTATAAAAAATATATTTATAATATAAATAAAAAACTCCCCTAAAAATGATAAAGGAAATTTATATATATATATATATATATATATATATATTATACTTTATTTATAATATTGAAAAAAATGAACTGAAAATATACTAAAAGGATCAAAATATATTTTATTTAAAATACTAAATGTAAGTGACAACAAAATACTACACTATATTTATAAACAAAATAATTATTTATTCATAACATAACACTGAAAAAAAAAATATATATACACACACACACACACAACACATATATTTGTATGTGTACTTGTATTTAACTCCTGCATTATTTTATAATACATTATTTATAATACAAATTATTTATAATATGCAAAACAAAATAATTAAAATTAAGATCTGGTAATGTTTTTCATTCTCCTTTCCTTGGTTACATACTGGAGTATTTTATTGAGAAAGGCTATCTTCATTAGTTTGAACTGGAGGATTGTTTGAAACACTACGGTGACATGATCATGATTTTGGCTGACAAAACAAACTGTATAACTGATAATAAATAATAACGATAATAAAAAGATTCAATTTACCTGACCCAGCAGACGGCAGCAACAACGAGTCCCACGGCCCCCACAACAATGCATAAAGATATCATCACTGCTCCCATACAAACACAATTATAAAAGAGAGAAACAGAGACAGACAAGAAAATTTAAGGACTGTCATAAACAGGAGATTTTGCTTCATTAAAATGGGAAACACTCAATTCTACTTTAATGAGTGTGTAAATTGATAAATACAAAACATCATGGGATGGGCCTACTGTTAAAATGTCATCTTTGTCAGGGATGTAGGCCAGCCAAACCACAGTAAATCCGGTAAAATTACATTAAAATTAGTGCATTTTGCATTTAATTTCTGTGGAAACCGGGTCAAACCATGATAAAATAATAAATAAATAAAAAACTCACATCAACACATTAATCATAATTAGAACTTAATAAAAACTAAATCAAAAGACACATACAGACAAGCAGGCTGTCTCTGGAAGGGTGGGGGTAAACCATCGGCCCATGGCGGTTGGACGAGTTTGTGTTTGGCTGGGGAGATTTAGGGGTCGGGTGCTGTGGTGTCGACGGGCTGCCGGTTGTCGGTTCTACAGTTGTGGGTTCATGCAGACTCTGCTGCTTCGATTCTGAATTGGATTGTGGAGGAAACTGTGAGTGAGAGTCTAAAGAGGGGATGAAGAGAGAGAAAAGAAGAGAAAGGAACATTAAAATCCTTATTTTGATCTGATGTCCCTAATTACTACAGTGTTTTTCCACTGTTAACTAAGCGGCAAAGGCATCGGCAATCCAAACCTGCCGTTATTTGTCATGTCACACCACACTGAAACTGAAACTGCATAGATAGCGGAGAGCAAGCGAGGTGGAAATTCAGAAGGGTTTGCTATGAATCATGACCACTATAACCGCTATACTCCCTCAATAACCATAACCACACAGATTTTAAGAGCAGATAGTTCAAACCTGGCTGCTTGACTTCTGGCATTTGCTGCTTGCCAATGACAGACAGATGATCGATTTCTTCATCAATAGTAGGATGAAAGGGAATTGTATCTGCGAAAACAAGGACAGAATTTCATTTGATAAAAATACTTTTTGGCACTTTAAAAATACTATGGGATTACCATACAAACATGGTTCTGCCATGCAATGTGCACAAAAAAATCATGGCACCATGTCTTACAAACAGCATAACACACATTTTTCTTGTACTTCAAAGTTAAACCTTATTTCAAGCTCAATTGCACTGGGAGTATATTCTGAAAATTCATAATCATTCATAAATGATCTATGAGAGCAGAAGTCTGATGACTGGGCTGTGTGTGTCCTGAGTAAGAGTGTGCCAGGGAGTTGTTTGTTTGACACGCTCTAAACGGAAAACAAAAGCAGCACATGGTTTAATGGTACGTTTGGCCAGACAGTAAGCTGCATTCCAAGACTATGGAAGATCTTCCCCCCCGGCAACCAGCCTGAGTGTGTGTGTGTGGCCAGTGAGGGGGGGCGTGTGATCACTCATTATCTCTTACACACAGAAACTGATTTGAAAGAACTTATTCACAGAAAAAAAGCAAAAGTCTATTGTCACTTATCTTAAATAAATCCATTTGAAATAAAAGATAAAATAAGTCTGTCTTAGCGCTCCAATACACAACACAACAAATTGAAAACCAGAACAAAAATTATTTAAAGATTAAACATATGATTACATTTTTTTTTATATATATTGTCCAGCCCTAGTTGGCTAATTGTATAATGGCAAAAAAAAACAACAAAAAAAACAAAAACAAAAAAACAACAACAGAATATTACAAAAATTCATTAAATTATCCAGCACTGGTTAGTAAATATTAAATCAACAAGAAAATAATATTGAAAATGTGGTTAAAATCCAGCCCTAATTGGGTAATTTTATGCAATTATATATATAAACACAAACATTGTAAACATCAGTAACATCAACCAGCTCAAGTTGATACATTTTACATACCAATACAGAACATATTGCATATGTGTGTTTGTGTGCATAAAACATTATCTGGTCCTAGTTCTTTAATTTTATAAAATAAACTAAATAAATTGTATTATACTATATATACCGTAGCCATTATATCATCCAGTCCTAGTTGGCTAATTTTATATAATCAAAATAATATAGAATATATTGCAAATATCTCTCTCTCTCTATATATATATGTATATATTCATTACATTATCCAGCACTAGCTGGTTAATTTGATAAATTAATCAAAATAATATTAAATATACTATAAATATTAATTATATCATCCAGTCCTGGTTGGCTAATTTTATATAGGCAACAACATAATATAGACTATATCAAAAATATTTATTATATCTCACAGCCCTTTGCATTACAAACAAAATAATATTGAATCCATCATAAGTATTTAACATGTCGCCCAGCCCTGGTTCTGTCTGCTGTTCCAGCCTGGTTTGACACGTTCACAGTGATCATCTAAATAAGGTTAACTGCTACCGTATGTTGTTGAGAGGAGAGGTGTTGCATGTGGTACAAGAGTTTGTGTCTGGAATGAGCTGCTGAAAAAAAAAGTAATATTTCCATATAGCAAACTTTATCGTAATCATCGCTTCACGTTGCACAGACATAAATGAAGTCTTTATTCAGCAGTCAGCACTGTACCAGAAAGTGCTGACAGACTGGAACTACTGGAAAAGGGAATGTTTATTGTCATGAAAGTGTGTTTAGTCTACAGAAGACTGGCCATCTGCCTCTTAGAACAAGACTGATGTGATACAGAAACACATATCGCTGTCTCAACACCCCCACAGTCAAGGCTGTGTGTCTGCCCTCCACAGCAGGTGTCAAAGGAGGCGGGACAAACCATCTGTACAAGTGGACCTGGAAATCTGTGCTTTACACATGAAGACCCTACAGCCTGACTAAAGTCTCATGACCAACAAGAAAAATGAACAAAAAGAAAAAAAAGATGAATCAAGTTTTGATTGAGCAGGTGTTACATGTACAAGATCAGACCAGGGTTATTATAGTTAACTAAAACCATAAAAAAAATTGTTGCTTGAAATAAAATAAACAAACTTAAAATAAAATATATAAAAACATACTTATTTCTCATTCATTTCTCATTTTCAAATAGTTTAATTTGATGTACTAAAATAACTAAAACTGAACTGACATAATAAAACATACAAATGACATGAAAATGGAAATAATTAAAATAAAAACTAATCCCAAATATTATTGAAAACTATAATAGTATCTCAATGATACTAAAAATAACACACTGGATCAGACAAGTAGTTCCACAATTTTACATGCAATCTTATCTTTAAACAATATAAACAGAAATTATTCAAACTATTATGAAATCAAATGATTGTGAAAAGTGTAAAAAGAAAGATTAATATTATATTACTCAATTTGCGCAGTAAAAGTATGCACTTGTCTGGGGTGGGGAAGTCTGTACTTGAGTGTGCATTGAGTCAGAAGAGCAGTACTGAGACATACTATTATGTCATTACAAAACTGTGCCTTGATACCACAGATTCCTGACTGTTTGCATGTAAAATTAGCAAATTAACCAAAAAAAGAGAATGCATGGATGCATACTTAAAAAAAACACACTTAAAAAGCATACCACCTTGGCGGACTGTTTTCGGCATATGATTTGGGACACACTAATTTCTCTGACCTGTGCAAGTATATCATGTAGCTTTCTATAACTGTCCAGACACAACAGCTCTGACTGACGGGCATCTAAAACCAATAGGCAGTTATATAGGCTATTTTTTAAATGAGTTTGACATGATTATGCTGCCATCTAGTGGTGACTTCACTAATGCAAAGAAATGACACATCAAATATAAAAAAAATAAAATTTTTATATGTGATTCACTGACATCAATCAACTTTGGACAACACTAAAATACTACTTCCAGCCCGGCTATTTCAGTCAATGTGATCATTAACACAGTCATGTAAGTGTTTAAATCAGGCAGGTGTTTATTGAATGATGTCCCCCGGCCCCGCTAACTTCACTTCGTCTCGCTCACTTGGATGTACGTCATTGCTTACGTTGCACGAGTGCCCACTACTGGCGGAACCCTTGAAATATGTTTAAATGGAACACACTAAGCCCTTGATCACTTGGAATCCACAATGGAGCTGATTTATTATTTACAGTTTTTCCTTATGAATTTGTATGAATCTGTTTGTTGAATCTGTAGCCTATGTATGCTTGGGCTGTTAGAGAAAATATAAAAAAATGACACAAACGAAAATGATAATACAATAAACTATAACGGTGTAATAACAGTCAACTTAAGGTAGCTAGTATTATGCGGTTGAATGTCAAAATAACTCCAATGTCATACACTAGAGTTGTGTGGGGGTAAATTAAGCGAGATCAGCCGTGACGTCACAATCATGGTGCATTGTGGTCTATGGATCTGCCTGATGTGTACATGTTGAGAAGACTCGCTCCCTCAGTCAAAATCAAGGGATCGAGGGTCTGTCCAAATAAACGTCCCTTGTCCACTTAAAGTTGAACGCACTTCAAAATGTTGCCAGGGATTCCCCCCGAGGTTAGAGCTTAGGGAAGTTTGCGAGTGTATGTATTAAAGTGGGGTTAAACGCAGCCATGGCCTCTGGTCTCTCTCTCTCTCTCTCTCTCTCTCTGGGTTCATTTCCAATCAGTGACGGAAAAATGAGACTGCTGACCTACATAGACGGATGATGATTAGTGGCAGAGACTTCGCTTCAGCTGATGTGGCCCAAATTCAAGGGCTGGAAAAATATCAGGATTTTAAAAACATTATGGTGGTATATTGGAAAATCCCAATTAAATGTGGTTGTGCTTTAAAACCGAAGACCCAGTGTTGTTCGCTCATGGCAATATTAAAGCAAATATGACGCATGACTGTTTGATCAGTAAACAAGGTTCCACCTTGGTCTAACATACACTATCGTTTCAATCGTGCTCTTTGAATCTTTAAGACTTTCCTGTAAAGCATTTCATAAGGACAGAGATAAAGGTGTAAGAGTACAATCCACAGCAAAACACTAAACACGTTCATATCACGCTCTTATTTTTGAAGATATTCTTAGTAACAGAAACACACAGGTTCTGGCTACACAAAATGAAATGCTCAAAATGAAAGTTGTCAGCAGTCCTCTTCAGCCCTTTATCAGGCTCTTCATCATTCAGTGAGCCAGGCCTGTGTTTGCAGAGCTGAATTACAGGAAAAGTATTGCAGAGTATGAGAAAGAAAGAAGGTGAGGTAGAAGGAAGGTCTATTAGCATGAGAATTTAGGGCGAAGACAAACCCTGTGAAGGAAGTGCTGCTGCGTTACAGCAATAGCCACTTTATTGTTCAGATACATACGTTTCGATAATATGAAACAAATGGAGTAAAAAAGATATATATATATATATATATATATATATATATATAATTATTTTTAATTTCTTATTTTTTAAATAAATCTATAAAAATGTATAAATATAAATAATAATAAATAATATTAATATTTTATAAATATTGAATATATTTATTATTCATAGTATATATACACATATATATATATATATATATATATATATATATATATATATATATATATTGTCATGAACTGCTCCGAGACATGAAGATGAAGATCCAAATGCAGCTTTATTCAAGAATTGTCGTATAGGCAGGGTCAAAAATCAGCAGACAGGACAATGGAGAAAACACAGAGGGAATCCAAGAAACAGGCAGAGGTCAGGGCAGGCAGCAATAATCAGAGTCCAAGAACAATCCAAAATCAAAAACAGAAAACAAACACGGGAAAACGCTCAGAAATGCAGACACACCGTACAACAAGACTTCGCGGTGAGTGAATGAATGAACATGGTATAAATAGACAGACTAACAGGATGAGACACAGGTGAATGCAATCAGTGAATGAGGCACAGGTGAATGTGATCAGTGATAAGTGATGGTGAGTCCGGGCAGTGAGTTATGGGAAATGTAGTTTGTGAGTGATAATAGTCTTATCTGGAGTGCCCTCTGGTGGCTCTCAAGGGCACTCCAGCTGGTGACCGTTACATATATATATATATATATATATATATATATATATATATATATATATATATATAAAGTAATAATTATGATTTCCATTACACGAGAGTAGATAATTATAAATAATTAATTAATTTAAAATATAAAATATTAATACATTTTTTTTTCTTCACAATTTTATATACATTACATCTTAAAAATGATATAATAATTACATCATTTAAAATAAAATAATATATTAAAGCAGTAGGGATTAAAATAAATAAATAAAATTATATATATATATATATATATATATATATATATATGGGCGAGAATTGGTGTTAGCACCTTTTCTTGGTGGTTGCTCGCCTGGGCGGAGGAATATTGTCTTCTGCATTTAATGTTTTGCTAGAACAGGCGGCAACTTATTGGTCATACTACGCTTGCCTTCCAATGCTAAAGCCAAACATCGCAGTACTTGGTCATGGCGCCAAGTAAACTGACCTTGGCTAAGAGCCACCTTACATCCTGTCAAAATGTGCCTTAATGTGGCAGGTGCTGAACACAAAGGACAAGAGGGATCCTCTCCTACCCAGAGGTTTAGGTTCTGCGGTGATGGGAGAACATCATATGTTGACCTGATAAGGAAACTGATCCTAATCTCCTCCATTGACCAAAGGTCTTGCCAGCCCATCTTGCGTTGTTCCACACTCTCCCATCTCATCCACTCTCCCTGCTTGGCCTGGGAAATGGCCTTTATATATAATATTTTTCTGGATCTTAAGAGTGATATTTTGCATATTAATATATGTATATTTTGAATATTTATTATGTATCACATGACTTCAGCGTGAGTAACCCTTACTTTTTTGAAAAGACTGGTAGACAGTATTTTGACTGTTGAAATTCTTAAAATATTTAGGTAAAATATTTATAAAAATTGCTTGAAGCTTGATCAAGGGTAAATAGTTCTTAAGTTAGATTTTTTTTCCGTAACCTGACAAATAAAAATGTGCCAAATCCTGGAAAATGGCTTACACCGCCATTATAGTAGTCGCAAAATGTTCAGCTATTATAGCAAATTAAAAATCAAATAAATATTTAACAAAAAACCTTACAAATTTAAAATAAATATACAATTATTAAAACATATACTATCAATATACTAAAAATATATATTATTAATAAATACTATTATACATTTATCTGAAAAGTAAGTAGCTACTTGACACTTACTTAAAAGATGACATTTTGAAAATATTTAGCACAAAAGCAAAACTCTATGACTGCAGTATTGTAATGGATAAAAAAAGAGTGATTTTCCTTTCTGCTAGAGCAGTGCTCACATGGAATTACATTAAAGCCAAGGCCACACACAGACATACGCATGCACGCTTCCAATCCAACTGATTAAATTCAGTCATGTGCCTCTGCCACATGAGGAGAGAGAGAGAGAGAGAGAGAGAGAGAGAGAGAGAGAGAGAGAGAGAGAGAGAGAGAGAGAGAGAGAGAGAGAGAGAGAGAGAGAGAGAGAGAGAGAGAGAGAGAGAGAGAGAGAGAGAGAGAGAGAGAGAGAGAGAGGAGAGAGAGAGAGAGAGAGATTAAGCCTTACGCTCACCACAAAACCAATAGAAACAGCGAGAGAGGAGAGAAATGAGATCAAAAGCACAGGCCAGATGACAGGAAGATCTGAGGTCTAACCCATCAACATCATCTCCTCTTTCAGGACAACGTTAGTCACAGGCCGAGGGTTTGGTTAATAAATGCACAGCATTCGGCTTGAGAAAACGATTGTGTGTTGCCTGACTCACAGTTTGAGTTTGTTGATGCACAAGCACTAAAGGACAAGCCAGATCAGACAATAGGTGCTAAATAAATCGTGACACAGTAGCCAGAAGGTGGGTATGGTGGGTGTGTGTGAACGCCTTCGTACCGTAATTGATACTCCTGGGAGCAACACAATGTCCGTCTTTATCTTCCTCAAATGGGGTGAGGCAGGAGCAGCAGTGGCAGGAGCCAGGCACACAGAAGTGCCGCCTCATTATGGCACAGTCTATGTGATCTGGGCACTTGTTTGCTGAAAAAAATATATAGAAAAAAGACATGTTAAAAGGATAAAAAAGTATTAGATATACTCAAATTATATTATTACACCTGAAGCACTAAACATCACATGTCATGTATTTGAATATCAATGTGCCTTAAAATCACTATGAATTAGTGCACCAGGTGTTAACGGCAAGTGAAGGTAATGTTGTTCCTACGGGTATCATTAAAAGTCATCATTTCCTCTGAAGCCACACGTGCATTTAGTCACCCGTCATGTTTTTGATTGGGATTGTTGTTTTTGCAGGTAGAAAATATCAGTATGTCCCTTTAAACAAACATAATAATGCTTTGAAATTCATAATGACATCTGTTGTTTACCTCAGAAAATTATTTTGCTTAAGATTTATTCAATTTTATTCAGCAAGGATGCATAAAATTGATCAGACGTGACAGTTTAGACATTTCCATTGTAAAAAAATTATATTTAAAATAAATGCTGCTGGTGTGAATTTTCTAATCAATCAAAGAAGAATCCTGAAAAAATGTATTATGATTTCCACAAAAATATTAAGCAAAACAGTTTTCAACATTAACAATAAAAATGTTTCTTGAGCACTAAATCAGCATAATAGAATGATTTCTGAAGGATCATGTGACGTACAGAAAGCAGTTCATTCAAATTCACATTTTTTTTCACAATATGAATCAAATAAATGCATTCTTGATGAGCATAAGAGACCTTTCAAAGTGTGTGTATGTATGTGTGTGTGTGTATATACATATATTTCAACTGGTCATGATCATGTTAAGCCGCAGCAAACCACTTAACTTTTGCATGATACATGCAAGGACAGAAATGGACGGCATTTATATATTTATATATAGAAATGTAGGTGTCTGTCGATAGAGCTTAACTTGCATTGAAACTGAAAATCCCTTGAAGTCTGAAAAACATTCAATGGTAATGGTGAGTGAAGTACCCAATGACATCAATGCTATTGAATTCAATGTGTCTCATACCCTTGACTGACTTCTAATCGTTAGAGAGACTCTAAAACCAGTCAGAGACACAGACACGCTTGAATGACTCAAATCGGTCCACAGTCGTGATCATAATCTCAGCTCCTTCTCTTCAATGACACTTTTCCCCATGTGCTCCTATTTCTCTATAAATCCCTCAATTTTCTGTCTAATTCTCTCAGTGGGGGTGCTCTGCTCTCGGCGGAGGCCACAGAAGGAAACTGGGTCAGCAGGAGGTGTGTGTGCTGTGATAGTGTTTGTGGATTTAATTCTGGATCAGTGTCGTTTTAGGATCATTGATGTACTATTATAGTTTTGTTAATTTTGTTGTGTTTTTGTCACTTTTTTATATATAAAACTGATAGTTCCGGTCCTTGATGCTGATTGGTCAGTAGCTGTGTTTTATTTTCTAATAAAGAAAGGTGCAACAAATCAGTTCCGGAGGTAAAAAAATTTCTCCAAAAGGAAATTGGTAATCAAGTCGTTCAACCTACAAAATACTTAAATGTTTGTTTGTATACATATAATACATATCTATATATCTATCTATCTATATATACATATACATATATGTTTTATACATATAATCAATGAGTAGTTTATTTCTCCATCGTTTTTAAATGCTTCATACTATAGTTCTTTCCCCTCACTAAAACTGTCTTTTTGTCCCAATTTTCAAAAACTTTTTTGCTTCAAATCAAAGTTTGTATTGTTGTCATTTACCTCGAAGCTGATTGGCTTGGTTCATGGTTTATAACTCTTTAACTCTTTCCTCGCCAGCGTTTTCAAAAAAGTTGCCAGTCAGCACCAGCGTTTTTTATTTTCACAAACATTTCATGGCTATATTTTGTTGTAATATAACATTTTATTCTAGCTTCATGCATTCTTTTTTTTTAAATCAACACTTGAATATGGGTAAGTTTCATAAAAAAGCAACATTTTGAGCAAAAAGCTGAGAAAATCACGTTTTTGTCAAGGACTACATTGGATTCAGAACGATAATCAAAACCTAGATGGAGTCGATCGAGTCCATCAACACCCCAAAAGCTTCACAGTAGCTTACTATAGCTCTTCCTGGGTCGACATTTCATTCAGTAACATAAGACAGTTTTGGCTTATATGGTGTTTTTTAATGTTGACGATCACGTTATTTTACATATGCATATGATTACATATGCTATCCCTTGTTTTCATTTGTATGTGTGTGAGGAAATATTAGCAAATGACAGAATGTGAGAACAGTTCCCAGTTTTATTTGAGCTACATCAGATGAGTCGTTACATCCCAAAGGGGGTAATCCGTCAGCCGGAAGTTGAAGCCTCGCGGGAGCCGCCATTGTAGCAGAACTTCACCTGCTGTTAGCATCCCATTGACTCCCATTCATTTTGGCGTCACTTTGACAGCGAATAACTTTACATCTGAGGCGTCCAAAGACTTAATTTGTCCATTATTTATTTCTAAAGAAACACGACAATATATAAAATGCTCCATTACTTTGTATCTTACGTTACGGCCCCGTAGAAGCCGATTTTGTAAAAATAGGCTAAAGATTGCGTCATAAACACGGGACTTTCTGTCGCACAATAGAGACATTACGCCCAATTTGTTTGTTAAACTGTGATTATAAGATATTAGCCTTGTTGCTGGCCAAAAGACTTAAGCGGGTTCTGGGTACAATAATAGACGAAACTCAGTCAGGTTTCATCCCAAAGAGGCATATTTCTAATAATACACGCCTTGTTTTAGATTTATTAGACTATAAGGAACTGATTAAAGATGAAAGTTTGACTCTTTTTTTAGATTTTTATAAAGCCTTTGATTCCCTCGAACATGAATTTATTCTGCAATCCCTGTATAAATTTGGTTTTGGTGAGTTCTTTTGCAAAACTGTCTGAACGTTACACAAAAATGTAAATTGCTCAATTAATCTGAAATCTGGCACTTCTCCAAGGTTTAATGCGTTTAGAGGGGTTCGCCAGGGTTGCCCGGTATCACCTTATCTGTTCTTGATGGCCGCTCAACTCCTTACTACCTCCTTGTTGAATAGTCAATTACAAGGGATTAATATAGCAGATAAACACATTATTATAACTCAATTAGCTGATGATACCACACTATTTTTAAAAAACGACTAGCAGATTCCTATTGCTCTTGATCTTATTAATGTGTTCTCAAAAGTTCTCAAAATTTGTGTAGAGGTCGATAGAAGGCTTTTTGATTTTTTATGGAAACACAAGAGACATTACATAAAAAAATCTGTTGTCATAAATACCTTTGAAAATGGCGGTTTTAACTTTCTTGATTTTGCTTCTTTAAACAATGCTTTTAAAATCAATTGGTTGAGGCAGTTCTTGAATGATTCTGATTCCATTTGGAATGCTATTCCCAATTATATTTTTTCTAAGGTTGGTGGTCTCCCCTTTCTGTTAGTATGTAATTATAATATCTCTAAATTGCCCATTAAATTATCCAATTTTCCATAAGCAGATGCTTTTGGCCTGGCACTTAATTTACAAACACAATTTTAGTCCCCACAGGTATTTTATTTGGAATAACCATGATATCCGATATAAAAATAAAACGCTTTTCTTTTTAGATTGGTTTAATAATAATATTCTTTTGGTTTCTCAACTTGTAAATTCAAATGGTCATTTGTTTTCTTATTCTGAATTCTTAACTAAATATTGTATTCCTGTTACCCCACGAGACTTTGCCATAGTGATGGATGCCATCCCAAGTGGAGCTGTTGCACTTTTAAAAAACTCAGCGGATTCTTTACTCTTCTACCTCTTTGATACATCCTTGCGAGACAGCAATAGGGAAGATCTGTTTTTATCTAATCCGTCTCTAAGGAATAGAAAGATTAGACAACTTTTTCAGAATGATATTATTACTGTCCCTTCTGTAATATCATATTGGAGTAATTGTTTTAATGATATTCCCTGGAAGAAAGTGTGGTCTCTATCCAACAAATATTTAATCACTTATAAGGTTAAAGAGATATCTTTCAAGTTGTTACATCGATTTTACCCAGTCAATCTTTATATAAAAAAAAATGTTTCCTGAGTTGGATCCCCTATGCTCCTTTTGTGGTGTGGAAGACGAGTCTGTACCTCACCTTTTTTGGGATTGTGTTTATGCAGCTACGTTTTGGAAGAAATTTTGTCTGTTTGTACATGCTTCTTTATTAGTCAAATTTTTTTTGGTATTTAAGGATGTATTATTTGGATTTTATAATTCTGACAAGAATCTAAAGGACAAGTATTTTCTTATAAATCTATTTATTTTTCTAGCCAATTTTTTTGTACACAAGTGTACATTTTTGTCTGTCAAACCTCTTTTTATTATTTTTTGCAAAGATCTGAAATGTTATTTGTGTACTATCTCTTCTTCTAACAATGCCAAAGCTTTAAAGTCTGTTACATTGTGCACAAAAATAATATTTATGCTTTTTTATAATGAAAACAAAAAGGGACTCAAGGCATTTCTCTCTCTCTTGAATTTCTCTCCCTCTTTTCCAACAATGCCAAAACTCGAAAGTCTGTTACATTGTGCACATAAATAGAATTTATGCTTTTGTATAATGAAAACAAAAGGGACAAAGCATTTCTCACTCCCTTGAATTTATTTTAAATTGTTACCTCTGGCTCAATTTTTTTTTCTTCTTATTTATTTATTTTTATTTTTTTTGTCTGTTTATTTTACTTGCTTTTACTATCTTATTTGCTTACTGTTTATAAGTATGTTATTGTTGTTTAATTATGTTTTGAGATATAACTATGTATTTGTGGTTATATTTGTTCAATAAAAAAAAAAAACAATAGAGACATTACCGTATAGACAGGAGGAGAAGCTCGCAACAATCTTTTACTGTCTATGAGGCAATCGGGGGGACATGAAGGCACAAAGTCAAGGTAGAAGCCCATAAATAGAGAGTCCATAAAAGCAACGGGACAAAATATTTCAACAACGTTTTTGAGGAATTAGGTGATTCAGATTTGTCTTGGCACAGCTACTAGAAGAATTTCAACCGTCAGACTGTCGTCACGCTCAGTTTGAGCCTGCATGCGCAGTCGCTCAGACATCAGACAAGAAGTGCAATAATCGGGCTTCAGTCTTCTCCGTTGAAATCAATGGGGTCGCTGTGTCCATTTCTTTTGGTTACATCTAGGAACATTCTCTTGCTGTTTTGTGTCACATTCAGGGACAATTTTTCAGAAGGATGGAATATAATGATTTCTGATGCGTTCATGCCAAGTAGGCCTAATGCTTTTTACAAGTTCCGGCAAGCCGTGAACGCACCTTTACTTAAAAAAGTAACATATTAACACATATCTTCAGGTTTAATAGGCTATTTGTATTGTGTGGTAATGTTTTATAAAAGCAATAAGGTAATTGAGGTGTGTCGTATTGTAAACAGTCAAGGCTGAAGAGGTTGCAGGCACTCCGCTTCACGTGCCTAACAAGGTGCGTTCACGTCATGTGGTAATTACCATAAGAACAAGACTTTTCGGAGAGCTCCATTGTACCGCCTGACTGCTGCAGATTTATTTAGGCATTGATAGTGTTGCCATATAAACGCATATAACAGCTGAACGTCACGTGCTGTCATCTCGAAATTATGGCAATTACGTCATGTCCTGAATGCAGCATGTACAGTATTTACAATACAGCATGGGCTTTTGTACTTTATTAGGTACTTTGCTGTTATCCGGACCCCACAATGGCCTACCCCTAACCCCGCCCCTAAACCTACCCGTCACTGGGGTTAAGACCAATCAGGGACGATGGCCTACCCCTAACCCCGCCCCTAAACCTACCCGTCACTGGGGTTAAGACCAATCAGGGACGATGGCCTACCCCTAACCCCGCCCCTAAACCTACCCGTCACTGGGGTTAAGACCAATCAGGGACGATGGCCTACCCGTCACTAGGGTTAAGACCAATCAGGGATAGTTCCGAAATGGTATATGGTGGGGTCCGGATAACAGGAAAGTACCCTTTATTGTTTACAGATATGTCTATATAGTTATTTATTTTAATTTTATTTAGGTTTAGTTACTATAGTGCTCAAGAAAATGTTGTCTTGGCAACTAAACTAATTTTGATAAATATTTTATTTCAAGTATGTTTTTTTTAATGGTTTTAGTAAATGATAATAACCCTGCTGTGGATGAAGGCATCTTAGGTCACAAGATGGTGCACATCTTCTGTTTTCAATTTTTTTTCTTTGTGAATTCTGAGTAAATATTATAGAATAAATTAGTTTAATTAATTTAATACACATCTCATTTGCTGTAATTAAAATGTATTGTATTTCTCCATTACATTGGGAATCAGCCAATTTCCTTTTCCTAATATGATTCTTTAGGGTCTAAATTAAAAGTTTGTAATATACTTTAATTAAAAATTCTCATTAGTATTGTAAGAAAACACTTATTTTACCTGGTCAAAAACAGCTCTGTTTTCAGCACGCCGTTTCAGTACATATGCCTTTAAATGATAATGAGCTTTGCTCACCCCGCCCCTCTGTTCTGTGCGTACACCATTTGAACACAATAACACAATAACCATAACGCGTTGTTCAGTATAAACGTGGGATTATGAATTATATTGAGAACGTCAGACATAGAAAACATGCCGTAATGTACCCTGAGTGTAAACCTTAGACGCATTCATTGTGAAGCGTGCAGCTAGCGATTTGCAAAGATTAATATAAATATTAATATATAGTTTAATAAAACATTACACTCACTTCAGTTCTTCTGGAGGTTCAGCAGGAACACGAATATCTGGTACCGATCCTTTTTTCATGAGCAGCTTCTTAGCAAAACCAGCTTTATACTGACCCTCGTTTATAAAGCAGTCTGGTGTGTGAAATGATTCGCGCAAACATGAGAGCATTGACGTTGCTCGTGGGGAATATTCCCTTCGAAAACAAACTCAGCCACTGCGTCTTCAGCGGTTCAGATTTAGGAACATTAAAATGACTGCTGTGTTCGATATTACACCCAAGAACAGAACACCACAATCGCTTAGACGCCATTCTGCTCATAGACAGTGCTCCAGCATATCAACAATGACCGAGCCGGTCCGCGCGGACTATGATTGACAGCTCGCTCACGAGCGAGGGCGGGTCTGTGTTGAAACGCTGCTGTCAATCAACAATCGTGGGAGGGGCGTCCGATTTAGTGACGTCACAAAATCGAACGGCTCAATTTGAGGCAGGGGAAAACATGTAAGGAGATTAAAAAAAAAACACTGGATAGATTTTTTATCATTTTATGATGGTTGTGTACAGACACTGCCAACAAACATTTCAGTACAATCAACTTGTAAAAGTGCATGTACCATTATATGACCCCTTTAAGAGATATTAGCTTCCAAAGACATAGCAATACATGGTTAAATGACTTGACTGATAATTCCTTCAAATAATATATAAAAATGTTCTCCCGAAATTGATTATCGAATACAATGTTGAGAAACCAAAAGTGAAATGATTTCTGTAAATCCAGTGATCAAATGCTTTGTGGCCTCCCAATTTTCCATGTAATTATAACCACCTGACTAGTGGCTGGTCTGTGTGTGTGCAATTCCACTAAACTAAACTTTTTTTTTTTTGGATAGGAAAAATTAAAACAATGCAAAGAATTATGGAAAATCTATAATTATAATGAACGAATAGTACTGCCATTGTGTGAATAATATGTAATAATGTAATCAATAAAAAATAACTGCAGTCTGATTATGAGCATTTTAAAATGTAATTAATCTAATTTAACAAACCAGTTAAAAATTTTAGAATCTGATTACTTAATCCAAATTACATGTAATCATTACTACCAGCACTGACCATTACTTAACCACCTGGGAGCTCATGCCATGATCTTCCTTAAAATAAAATTTCTGTATATAGAAAATTATCAGGATTTCTACTTCCAGAGCCCTAACAGACACTCCAAGCAAAATGTCTGTTCATTTTCAGCTGCCATGAATAAGCGCCTTGGTGTTCTGTGATGAGTGGATCGCTGTCCGTCACTCTGACATCATCTGGCAGACGTCAGTAGGAACTCAACGCTGAGTATCAACCTGATGACACACGTTCCACCCGGAAGAATTTAAATGAGCGTGAAGCATCATCAAACAATCATTCACTCTCTGTTCCGAACGGCTCATTCTTAATGGAGACTGGAGCTCAGCTGAACTGTGAAACTCAATTAATGGTGTGTATCTTGTAAGACAAACTTAAGTAATTTGTTCATATGCAAATAAAACTAAATTCTGAAGGCTTTTCTTTGCTTTTAGAGAGACATTTTTATATTGACAGATCTCTTGTGTGTTTCCAGGCAACAAAAAAGGAGCTGTTATAAAAGGGTAGAAGTGCCCTGTCAAGGCAAATGCTTACATACACCACAGCAGTAATGTACATAGAATATATGTGTGTCTATGTTCTAATTAGGGTTGCAAATGGGTGGAACATTTCCAGAAACTTTTCATGAGAAGTTAAGACGGAGAATATTGGAAATTCTTACGAGAATTGATGGGAATTAATTCGACATTTGGGGTAATTTATACAAACTGTATCATATACAAACATAAATATAAACATTTTGTTTGGTCATAAGCAGATTTGTGAGTATAAACGTTTAGTTCATTGAAAAAAAAACATAGTTATGTATATTATATTGCATTTCTGTCAACAGATCCTCCTAAATATCAAACAATGCACCTTTAATACATTTTAAAATGTAATTTATTCCTGTGAGGGCAAAGCTGAATTTTCAGCATCATTAACTCTTCAGTCTTCAGTGTCACATGATCCTTCAGAAATCATTATAATCGCTGCTCAAGAAACATGATGTAGCCTAGTCAACAATCACAGTTGAAAACAGTTGAGCTGCTTAATATTTTTGGAAGCTGTTTTGGAAACTAGGATTCCTTCATGAACAGAAATTTCAAAAGAACAACATTATTTTTAACATAAATCTGTTGTAACATTATAAATGTCTTTACTGTCATTTTTCTTTACAGAAAAACCAACCTGATACCAACATTTTTAACACTACAGTAGGCCCATAAACACTGAAATGTATATTATTAGTATGAACTGCACAGGCCCAACATGATCAAGATCTGTCACACTGCACAATATGCTGGCATCTGCCAGGTTTGGATCGTTTCGACTGATTTTACACCAAAAATTCCATAGAGTTTAAAAAAAGGGAAAGTATTTCTTTCTCACTATGCGTGTTTATATATTGATCTGCAAATAAAAACCAACATCTTTATCTTCAAATGTGTGCTGGTGGTGTGGCGCACCGTTTAACTAACTGGAAGTTGCCTGGATCGATCCCTGTAAGGTTTATTAGCTTTGACCATATCATCATTGTAATCTTTATTGGATGTTGCTTACACTCCAGCTGCTAAATATGCATTGATTTCTGCTCATCACTAGTCATAGACATCATCATCCCTCATTAGTCTTCATAAAACACCACCAGATTGCTTTTAAATCTGGACGAGGAGTCATGAGAACTGAGATTGACTGACTAATGAGGTGCAACTTTATGTGTGCATGTGAGAGATGCACATTCCTCTAAACACCCTGCTGGGGCCGCCCACCTCCAGCCGGTCATGGACATTCATTTACACAACCAACCACAAGCTCAAGCTGTGCTTGGAAATAAGGAGGGAATTTGGAAGCAACAGGTTTTTCAAACTACTACACTGCATTGAATATAATTCGATTACAGTAACTACTTGACTTCAGTGTCATTAAGCTGACAGTGTCATTAAGATGAACCTTTTACCCTAAGTTTCTTTTAGTACACTTACACAACATCAGTAAACTGATCTTAAAGGGGTAGTTCACACAATAAAATAAGCATTCTGTCAAGATTTCCTCACCCTCATGTCGTTCCAAACCTGTATGGCACCCCCGTGAAACACAAAAGAAGATATTTTCAAGAACTGTTTTTGTCATACAATGAAAGTCAGCGGGGTTCAAAAACAACTCTGGACCCAGTTGACTTTTATTGCATGGACAAAAAACACTGAGACCTCTTTCAAAATATCTGCTTTTGTTATGGACCCTATTGTTTTAGCTAACAGGCCTCACTGACTATTCATCTGAAGCTGTAGTGTTTCTGGATGGAGGAGATACTGTGATCGCCCAGATCAGTCAGTCCATCTTCGCTCATCAAAACATCAATGAGATAACACTGATCAAAGTCAATCCTGACAGACCACTTATAATTATATTTGGATTCTCTGAGAACCCACTAATAGAAGTGAGATGGCCCTTCATGTGTACAATCCTGCATGACACATGTAAACCTTGAAAAGGCAAGAGTGAAAGCAGTGGATCTCATCGGAAACAGAGCTGTTTCTGACACAAACTTTATACGGTGATATAAAATAAAAAATATGAGTAAAATTACTATATAATTGATCCAATGGCGTTTGTTGTTTGTTGGAAGCATTGACCAAAAAAAATTTACAATGAGGAAAAGAGACATGTACTATGGAAATTGTTATATTGATAGCTAAAAAATTATAAAAGTGGAATGAAGAAGATCCTCCAAGCTTGGTTCAATTGACTCAGAAACGGAAACAAGTTTATATACAATGAAAAAAAAAGAAAAAAGAAAGACCGCATGCCTACAAATGAGGATGGATCTTTTTCTGCAAAGAAGGGAAATTACAATACTACAGATATGTAACTAAGATGGGTTATAAAGAATGGGATTACAAACTATACCAAGAAATAAAGTCAGAATTGTTAGATAAAAAATGCTATTATCTTTAAAAAAAAATTATTCCGTGGTGGAAACAAGCTTCCATACTTAGTTATCACACCAGTCTCATTGGGTGGATTATTCTTGGGCACTATTGGGCAGAGGTGTGGACTCGAGTCTGACTCAAGTCCAAGTAAATAAAGACTCCAAGTAGTCCAAGTACTTGGACTAATAAAGTACTAATAAAGTACTTTTATTAATTGTATTAATAAAATACAAATAAAGTAGTCCAAGACTCAAGTCACATAAATTTGATGACTTCAGACTCGACTCGACAAAATGTACAAAGACTTGCAACTCGACTTGGACTTTAACATCAATGACTCGTGACTTCACTTGGACTTGAGCCTTTTGACTCGAGAAGACTTGCTACTTCCCATGAAAACTGGGGGAAAAAATGTTCACACAGCCGCGCCACTCTCAATTTATCTGCATCTGTGAAAAAAATGTGCACCACTGTATGCATGCAGAGAGCACTCGCGCTGCCTGCACGACATCCAATCACTGTAGTCCCACGTTGTTTTGATTCGACAGCATCTAAGCAGGCACATTGCAAGACAACCAATCGGTGGATCCGGCGACTCTAAACGGGGGTTGGAGGTAATGGAAAAACAAAAAAAATAGCTACGTAGCTTCTCTGACTAAAAAAAACGTAACAATGCTGTGTGTGTATCAGGGCAATGTTTATTTTAATTTCAGAACATGCACTACATGGGTGCAAAATGTAAAAAAAAAAAAACGTTTTCACAAGCAGCAAGGGGGTCGCACACCGGACGAGATGCGCCGCGTCGCGTCTAGGACAACTCGAGATATCGCACACCGGACGCGGACTTTCTCAGTTTATGGCCAGCAATATTGTTATGTTTAAGGACATTATGGAATTAAGATAATGTCTGTATTATGTTATGATTGTAGGCTACTGTACAATCGTTGATAGTCTGCAGACTCTGAACACTTTACCTCAGAGCGTCCGTTAACTGAATGAATTGAGAATCTCACCTGAAAATCCGATAACATCAGCAATTTTCATTCAAGCAACTGATTTCTGTAAATGAATGTAAAACTAAATGTAGGCTATATTGCATGGAGCACAGGGTGAAGTCAGACAGTATTTACATTAACAACGCCGAATGGCGCTGACAGTGTGTGTACATAGAATATTGTGTTAGAATTTTAAAGACGTGGCGCTGCGCTTCTTGTCCACTGTGCGACCCACCCTGAAAATTCACCTCAAAAATGCATCGAAACTGCAAACACAAGATTTTTGTGGAACTTCAATGGGGAATAAAGACTAACAAGACAGATAACAATGTTGTGATGGTTGTTGCAGCACAGACTGTATTCAGTGTTCATAAATTCATACATTTTATTTCTGTGTTAAGGGCCAGTGCTTGTATCGACTCCAGGAAGAGTAGCTGCTCGTGTGCAGCTAATGGAGATCGAAATAAATAAATAAGTGTAACACCTGTTGACTTCCGTTGTTTACATCTGAGAGTACAGGCCCGGTTGGTTGTGTTCAATAAAGCAAGTGTACGCAACTATATTGGCGTTAACCGTCCATTCTATTTAAAGGACAGAATGAAACAAACAACATTGAACACTACACAAACAGTAATTATTAAATTTACATAGTGACACAGGAGGTGCCGGATCCAATAAAAAATATTCCGGATCCAACGTCGGAGGTGCCGGAACATGTTCCGGCGTGTTCCGGCTCAAATTAAGCCCTGGGTAAGAGGACTTGAAATGACTCGAAACTAAAATGGTAGGACTTTGGACTCGACTTGAGACTTGTTGGCTTTGACTTTTGACTCGACTCGGGACTTGCCTCATCTTTGACTCGACTTGACTCGGGACTCGAGGGCAAAGACTTGAGACTTACTTGTGACTTGCATGACTTTGTCCCACCTCTGCTATTGGGTTATAATCAGGTAGAAATGAGAAATTTAACTGGTTGCAAACGCCTTGTTCTGTGTCCTTTTGTTTATGAACTCATCTGTAATATTCCTAAAAATTATATATAAAAAAAATGTCAAAACCTCCAATAGGTGTGATCCTCCCAGGATGCTGTGGAGAATCAGATTTTTTCAAAACATCTCTGGTCATTTGCGGTGCCAAGGAAAAGCGCACACGATTACATAAGAAAGATCAGCATGTCATAAAGCTGGATTAAAAATGAATATTTCTAACCATCTGCTGCTGGCTCAGAAATCATTAACCGAGCTCTGAGGGGGAAGGAAGCCAACATCAGCATAGAACTGCAGCACGAGAACCGAGACACACTTACGTGGCAATATTGACAGATTCCACTTACTTCGTGAGGTAGGATGTGCATCATAAGTGGCCACAAATGTTAGAAAAAAACCTGTTAAAGGGATAGCTCACCCAAAAATGAAAATTTGGTCATCATTTACTCACCCTCAAATTGTTCCAAACCTGAACTAATTTATTAATAGGATATTTTGAAGAACACGGGTAACCAAACATTTGGTGGGCCTCATTGACTTCCAAGGTAAGGGGAAAAAAATATATACTATGGAAGTCATTGGGGTCCATAAACCTTTTGCTTACCCATATTCTTCAAAATATATTTTGTGTTCAGTAGAAGAAAGACATTTTTGGGTGAACTATCCCTTTAAGATGGAATAAATTAAAAATAAATATTTTCAACTAGATATAGGCTAATAACCTTGCAGTTGTGATAGGAGATATGAACAGGATGTGGATGGATAAGGGAAAACTTCCATTGTGTGGACATCCTGTTGCTCAGCCTGAAGTCAAGCTAAGTACCAGTTATTTCCCCTGTTTAAACTGGCTCTCTTCCATGCCTGCAGAGCAGATACACAAGCTTCAGTTTTTAATCTCAAAGTCATATTATTAAGACTTTACATTTCCTTAAGATGAAATGCCTGTAATGCTAAATTTGCTGTGTGTTTAGGCACAACTAGTCATTTGCTAAGGTGTTCACAGGTTACTAGGTGTTCTGGGTGGTTTCTTCCTGGTCCAAGTAAAACAAACTCACCGCCAAGTTTCGATGATATTCTAGCTTTAGATGCGGCTGGGTATCACCTTCAATGTAAATCTAAGGGATTTTTTCACATGTTGTCATTAAATTAAACAGAAATACCACACAATTTCATGTATCATTAATGTCCAAAGCATTGTGCATAAACAAATATGCCTATTCTCAATACAATATCCTTGATCTGAAAATAGACCTCAGAGTTATTTCTGTGAGACACTCCTAGGCTATGTGCTCACCTGCTTCCATCCATTTGTCTCTTTCTCACTCTCGTTACTTATTAACTTCATGGGAATGGGCTACTATTCCTGCTGCTATGGAAACTATGTTGTCCGGCTAACACCCACCACGTTGCAGGGCACATGAACAGGTCGGTAATCATGACTGGGTAACAATTTGCACAAACATGCTGGGACACTCAAATGCCAAATGTTAATATCATAAGAATGTGATTATACAATGGTATTGGTATAATAATATATTCCTGTGATGCAAAGCTGAATCATCAGCATACATGATTACAGTCTTCAGTGTCACATGATCCTTCAAAAATCATTCTAATATGCTGATTTGCTGCTCAAGAAACTTTTACTATTACTATCAATCTTGAAAGCAATTGTGTTTAATATTTTTGTTGAAACAGATATTTACTTTCAGGATACTTTGATAAATATTTAATATTTATTGTATATAAAAAATATGTATATGTATATATAATTGGGATATATATATATCCCAATACACTTATTTTTAATTAATCATAAATGCCAGTAGAAACGTGTGTATGCAGGTTTCCACACTTCATTTGCACATTTGAGTAACTGATAGCGGTTGATTGAAGCATCATTTGAATAGCTACATTCTAGAGCAATAAAATATTTGATTGTGGGAATTTCTAGGTACAACACATTCAGCAGGGAAGACTTGTACAGAAAAAGGAACATGTGAATACAGATGGATACTTAGTTACAAGGGATCATCTAACACATGACTTGAATTTAACAGCCATTCAAAAGCAGACAGATATCTGGTTCTGGTTCCTGAAATCAGCTATTTCAGTTTTGAAAAATATACTGTTTTACAAATCCTCATAAAACTATAAAAAAAATGTAAACAGTTATAAAAACCAAAATAGAAGTCAACAAATGTGTCTGGAAAATTCTCAAGGATTAAGCACAACAATAGTTTGTTACATCAGACTGCGCTTTAAGTCTGAGGGTCTCTTTTATAGTCTGCCTGGCTCAGATCCTAATTATCATTAAAAAAAAAAACTGAATAATGACACACCCTCATTAGTGAGAGAAATGTAGTGGACCAAAGGAAATGAGAACCCAGATTTACGCCCACATCTGTCAATAGCCACATTAAGACACAATCACAAACCACCCTTGTGGCCCACAAAGTTTCCGTACAGTAAAGTCTCAGCTGATCTAAATGTGCCTTCCGCAACCAAGTTGGCAATCTGTGTGTATTCAATGTGGGAAGACTTAAGGGTGAATGTTTGCTGTATGTTACTGAACACTCAAGGGGTGTGTTTGGATGTTCTAGTGCATATTTAAACATGCACGCCATGTTTGTTTCTGCCTTAACTGCATAAGAAGTACACATTTTGAGTTTCACCGATCAGAATAGATAATATGACCGCAGCTGCTTCGTTCTCACACGGCGAGGTTTGTAAAGAGCATGTGGCCTTGTTCAGGGAACTGCTGCAGAGATAAGCCGCTGCTCTCAATGTGCGCTCTGCAAATCATCATTGTGACAACAACAGGCTGTTTCCAGATCTCTGTAGAGTCTTAGATCCTCACGTTCCCCTGAGACAGCAAGAGCAGGATCCAATTCGGCAGTTACTACAGCAACGCAGCTAACATTTCTCAATCCACTCCATCACCTCAGAAGAGAGCAATGCAGCACTCAGACACCTAAAACCTCCCAAACACATTTTATGTAAGTGCATTACGAAGCGAGCTGAGGAGAACTGCAGTGTAATAGAAAGCAATTTTTTCCCACTATGTGAAACAGCAAGGTCCCTTTCTTATATCCTGTGCTCTATGAGGAGCAGGTTTAAGGAGGCATTTTAAGGTTCAGATTTCAAGTTTGAGCGTCTAACAAAGCACGTAAAGTGTTCTTCGGATACGGTATTGTGCGCAGACTAAAAGGCATATTTTTCAGGCTACCACTTAATTCTACCAAAGTACCAAAGCAGCTTTAAAAGGCAGCAATTAACAGTTCACAAATGAAAATAATAAGGGCTCAGGACATAGCCGTGTTGTACCTCAAACCTGACACATAAACTTTAAACATTTCCGTGTTTTGAGCAAGTTGTATGACTATAGAACAAGTTCGAATTATCAAATGAAATTGGGTATTGATTAACAGGGCCATTTTCTTCAAGAAAAAGTTCTCTACAGCACAATGATGGCCTGATAACCCTGTCAATGTGATCAGTTGTGATCATGCCTTGGCAACTAATTAAAATAAATAAGTTAAAGTTACTTACGGTAAATTACTAAAACTAACTAATTAAAAATAAATAAAAATGATAAAAGTACATAAAAGAATTACAAAAATAAATAAATAAATAATACAAATGAAAAATAAAGGTTCATTCAAAATATGAATAAATACTACACTAGTATATAAATAATACTGATAAAAGTAAAATTTTATAAAATGTAAATATAAATAAAACTGATGAGACTTCCAATGTGACTATGTTTGTGAATAGATAATATATAGCTGCTTGTTGATTGTCCCAGAAGTAACTAAATGGTGTTTCATAGGCTTCGTACACTGGAAAACTATGGAAAAGGAACTTGAATTTGCTTTGAACAAGAAAAATCCTACACAGAATGAGGACTTATAGGACTACTTTACATTATTACTAGTTTCAGAAGTCCACAACGCCACTGAGATTACCTAATGATATTCATAGAAGTGCTCCACAAACAGGCAGACCAAGTGGTTGCTTTATTCACCTGCACACAACAAGCCTGATTATCTTCACACGCTCTGGTCACCATCTGTGAAATTACTGCATGGCTAGCGGCTATATCAACAGATCTGTCTTTCTCCATGAAATTTGACATGCTGTTCTGTGTCGATCAGATAACCAACAGCCTGAGGGGGGGGGGGGGGGGGGGGGGTATCACACGAAACGTGGCAGCTCTTTTCAGAAGTCACACGCTAGTGATCAACAAACAATCTACAATGGAAAACATGCATAAACACATGTTAACGGCACTAGGAGATGAGATAATAGAGAGGAAAAAGAAAGAGAAGGATGCAAAATCTCCATTGTTAGCCTTTGGGCATGTTTTGGCACACTGGAAACATTTCGAGCAAAATTATAGATTGGATAAAATTAATGCATATATAAAGAATTGTTTTAATCTTCTATATTTGATATTCAGTTGCTGGATAAAACGAAATAAGTCTCAGGGGTGCTCAGGGTGCAGATTTGCGTCAATGAGTGTTCGATTGTGAGAGAGTGTTGTGCCAGTGTCCAGCTGTTGTAATTCCCAAAGGAGTCTAAAAAAGAAACTTGATAATCTCTGCTCATGTCCTCCATAATTGCTGCACTCACATCCCACATTCCAGCTCACACAGTCCACAATGAACCTCTTAGACTATTACAATGAACATTCGAGAAATCAATCAGACACTGGCTCCACAAGCATAGAACAAAGGAGCGAAAATATATGGACTTCCTTATAACATGTTTACAGTATAGTGCAAATGGAACAGCAGATGCCGAATAAGAGAGTTTTGGATGAAAGCATTTACTACATAAATCCATAAGATCTACATGAATACAATTTAATAAAGAATGTATTGACAACAGCATCTGATTTTTTTTTTTTTTTACTATGGTGCAGTTTTGCCAATTATTGCATAATCTAATTTTAGCGAGGAAAAAACCCCAAAACAAAAATGCAATATTAAGTTAACTTCCACCAAAGCTAAAATTGAAATGTTTAAATTAAGCTAAAAGTAACTGTCTCTCCCACATCACATTTAATTAAGTAAAACTAAAATGTAATGTACAAGTATAATCTGTACTCTGTACATCAATAATGAATATGTTGGCTTTGGCGTTGCAATGTAAACATCATGTTAGAAGCATGCAAATAGCCTACATTAAAGACCTATACGTGAAATGTTATGCAATATCAACTAATTTCTCATTGTTTCTCCACTCTTTCAACCGGATTAGGGTTCATATAGACTGAATCCTGTTTATTCTAATTAGCATACTGTATAACTACAAAAGTGTAATAACGAATAACCCACACGTCTAAACTAAAGCAATTCACAAGTATAAAAATACTTAAATTCACAATCAGCTTAAGAAATCAATAATATAGTATAACATTAAATTAAAATAGCATTTTAACCACTTTAAATAATATTTTCATTGGCCTATCACATATTAAGAATTACATATTATCCTATCATATATTATTAATACTATTTGGATATAATATAGGCCTATAATATAACATAATATAAACACTAAACAAGAGCTACCACCATACAGGCAGACACTTACCCGGCTTACTTGCACAGACGGTGGCAAAGATTACGCAGATCAAGACCCCGGGTAAAATGAGGGAGGCCCGGGCTCGCCGTGCGCTCCGACTCGGGTAATACATCATCATTCACTGCTCTTCTCAAGCCCAGGACAGCAGATAAAAGCTCCGGTGTGTCATTCCTTTATCTGTGTGGGTCAGTTGGACGTACACGATTGAGAGTGAGAGAGAGAGAGAGAGAGAGAGAGAGAGAGAGAGACAAACCGGCCCGAATAAAAGCTTCAACTCAAGTTAAGAGCGTTAAGCCGCTGCCCGTGTGGTACAGAGCTAAAGATAGAGGAGGGAGGAGGATGAGAAAAAGGACCTCCAATGATAGACACGCTACACGAGAGATTACAACAGCTACATGCAGCAGCGCGAGGAGGATGAGTGACCTCGTGACGCAATGACGCTGCTCTGACGTCGGTGCTTCTTCTCTCAGGTGAGGGGAAAACATTCTATTAATAACAAAAGAAAAGAGTTTTTCAGTATAAAATTGTACTCACACTTTAAGTTGTCAAAGTGGGAACTTGTTGTTAACAGCCTTATACTCTTTTTAGTAAAATGCAAACAGTTTTGAAGTAAATTCTGTTTTAAACACACAAAACCACTGCACCAACTTTGTGTTTTTGAGACCTTCAATCTGAAAAGTTACTGCAATATAACCCTTACAAGTGTTTTGACTCAAAGAGTTACATTTTCTTGCTGCCATTCAAAATCTTAATAGTTAGATTGAGTGTGCTCTTGTAGTGTTTAGTAGCCTATTATTACTGTATATTTCTGGTTTTCAAAAAGAAACTAGTATTTTGAACAATGCATAAAAATAATATCCATCTATAAATTACAGGAATGTCTGTCTGTCTGTGTTAATCGCATATCTCTAGAACCGTTTGTCCGATGGATTTCAAACTTGACAGGTGTCTTGCTATGGGCACGAGTAAGTGCAGTGCCGAGTTTGACGTTGTTTGGATTAGAAATGCTGACATTAGAGGGTTGTGGTTTAAAAATAAACATTCTGTCAGCTAAACATTAAGTCAGCTATACTGTTTACTTCTGAATATTGTAGTTATTCAGAAGTAGTTAGTTGTCAGTAGTTAGTTATATATGCCTTCAATTTTCCATATTGAATGTCATTATGTCAGTATCAGTATTTGCTTTCTACCATGCACAAATAAAAATGTCACTGAACTTTTGCTGTATAATTGTAACAATAAGCACTCAAGTACACCAAACCAACAATTACTAAAAACACGCACAAAAACTGATTTTGAACGGGCATATCTGTTATTCGCATATCTCTCGAACCGTTGGCCCGATGGATTTTAAACTTGACAGGTGTCTTGCTATGGGCACGAGTAAGTGCAGTGCCAAGTTAGACGTTGTTTATATTTGAAATGCAAAAGATATCATTAAATATATCGGTAAAAGAAGCACACATTGGCTTTTGCTGCTCTAGCCGCTGGCCACTCTGGCTCACACTGCACACTGAGTGGCCACTCCCACACTGTGTGGCCACTCCCCCTCTCACAATGCATACTAAGTGGCCACTCCCACAAAGCGTGGCCACTCCCCCTCTCACACTGCACACTGAGTGGCCACTTCCACACAGCGTAGCCACTCCCCCTCTCACACTGCACACTGAGTGGCCACTTCCACACAGCGTGGCCACTCCCCCTCTCACACTGCACACTGAGTGGCCACTCCCACACTGCGTGGCCACTCCCCCTCTCACACTGCACACAGAGTGGCCACTCACAGTGCGTGGCCACTCCCCCTCTCACACTGCACACTGAGTGGCCACTCTCACACTGCGTGGCCACTCCCCCTCTCACACTGCACACAGAGTGGCCACTCTCACACTGCGTGGCCACTCCCCCTCTCACACTGCACACTGAGTGGCCACTCCCCCTCCACACTGCACACTGAGTGGCCACTCCCCCTCTCACACTGCACACTGAGTGGCCACTCCCACACTGCGTGGCCCCTCTCACACTGCACACTGAGTGGCCACTCTCACACTGCACACTGAGTGGCCACTCCCCCTCTCGCACTGCACACTGAGTGGCCACTCCCCCTCTCACACTGCACACTGAGTGGCCACTCCCCCTCTCACACTACACACTGAGTGGCCACTCCCCCTCTCACACTGCACACTGAGTGGCCACTCCCCCTCTCACACTGCACACTGAGTGGCCACTCTCACTGTCACACTGCACACTGAGTGGCCACTCCCCCTCCACACTGGACACTGAGTGGCCACTCCCCCTCTCACACTGCACACTGAGTGGCCACTCCCCCTCTGACACTGCACACTGAATGGCCACTCCCACTCTCACACTGCACACTGAGTGGCCACGCTCCCTCTCATACTGCACACAGAGTGGCCACTCCCCCTCTCACACTGCACACTGAGTGGCCACTCCCACACTGCGTGGCCCCTCTCACACTGCACACTGAGTGGCCACTCCCCCTCTCACACTGCACTGAGTGGCCACTCCCCCTCTCACACTGCACACTGAGTGGCCACTCCCTCTCTCACACTGCACACTGAGTGGCCACTCCCACACTGCGTGGCCCCTCTCACACTGCACACTGAGTGGCCACTCCCACACTGCGTGGCCCCTCTCACACTGCACACTGAGTGGCCACTCCCACACTGCGTTGCCCCTCTCACACTGCACACTGAGTGGCCACACCCCCTCCACTCTGCACACTGAGTGGCCACTCCCACACTGCGTGGCCCCTCTCACACTGCACACTGAGTGGTCACTCCCCCTCTCACACTGCACACTGCGTGGCCACTCCCCCTCTCACACTGCACACTGAGTGGCCACTCCCCCTCTCACACTGCACACTGAGTGGCCACTCCCCCTCTGACACTGCACACTGAATGGCCACTCCCCCTCTCACACTGCACACAGAGTGGCCACTCTCACACTGCGTGGCCACTCCCCCTCTCACACTGCACACTGAGTGGCCACTCCCCCTCCACACTGCACACTGAGTGGCCACTCCCCCTCTCACACTGCACACTGAGTGGCCACTCCCACACTGCGTGGCCCCTCTCACACTGCACACTGAGTGGCCACTCCCTCTCTCACACTGCACACTGAGTGGCCACTCCCCCTCTCACACTGCACACTGAGTGGCCACTCCCACTCTCACACTGCACACTGAGTGGCCACTCCCACACTGCGTGGCCCCTCTCACACTGCACACTGAGTGGCCACTCCCACACTGAGTGGCCCCTCTCACACTGCACACTGAGTGGCCACTCCCACACTGCGTTGCCCCTCTCACTCTGCACACTGAGTGGCCACTCCCACACTGCGTGGCCCCTCTCACAATGCACACTGAGTGGTCACTCCCCCTCTCACACTGCACACTGAGTGGCCACTCCCCCTCTCACACTGCGCACTGAGTGGCCACTCCCACTCTGCACACTGAGTGGCCACTCCCTCTCTCACACTGCACACTGAGTGGCCACTCCAACACTGCACACTGAGTGGTCACTCCCCCTCTCACACTGCACACTGAGTGGCCACTCCCCCTCTCACACTACACACTGAGTGGCCACTCCCCCTCTCACACTGCACACTGAGTGGCCACTCCCCCTCTCACACTGCACACTGAGTGGCCACTCTCACTGTCACACTGCACACTGAGTGGCCACTCCCCCTCCACACTGGACACTAAGTGGCCACTCCCCCTCTCACACTGCACACTGAGTGGCCACTCCCCCTCTGACACTGAATGGCCACTCCCACTCTCACACTGCACACTGAGTGGCCACGCTCCCTCTCATACTGCACACAGAGTGGCCACTCCCCCTCTCACACTGCACACTGAGTGGCCACTCCCACACTGCGTGGCCCCTCTCACACTGCACACTGAGTGGCCACTCCCCCTCTCACACTGCACTGAGTGGCCACTCCCCCTCTCACACTGCACACTGAGTGGCCACTCCCTCTCTCACACTGCACACTGAGTGGCCACTCCCACTCTCACACCGCACACTGAGTGGCCACTCCCACTCTCACACTGCACACTGAGTGGCCACTCCCACACTGCGTGGCCCCTCTCACACTGCACACTGAGTGGCCACTCCCACATTGCGTGGCCCCTCTCACACTGCACACTGAGTGGCCACTCCCCCTCCACTCTGCACACTGAGTGGCCACTCCCCCTCCACTCTGCACACTGAGTGGCCACTCCCACACTGCGTGGTCACTCCCCCTCTCACACTACACACTGAGTGGCCACTCCCCCTCTCACACTGCGCACTGAGTGGCCACTCCCACTCTGCACACTGAGTGGCCACTCCCTCTCTCACACTGCACACTGAGTGGCCACTCCCCCTCTCACACTGCACACTGAGTGGCCACTCCCACTCTCACACTGCACACTGAGTGGCCACTCCCACACTGCGTGGCCCCTCTCACACTGCACACTGAGTGGCCACTCCCACACTAAGTGGCCCCTCTCACACTGCACATTGAGTGGCCACTCCCACACTGCGTTGCCCCTCTCACACTGCACACTGAGTGGCCACTCCCCCTCCACTCTGCACACTGAGTGGCCACTCCCACACTGCGTGGCCCCTCTCACACTGCACACTGAGTGGCCACTCCCCCTCCACTCTGCACACTGAGTGGCTACTCCCACCCTGCGTGGCCCCTCTAACACTGCACACTGAGTGGCCACTCCCACTCTCACACTGCACACTGAGTGGCCACTCCCACTCTCACACTGCACACTGAGTGGCCAATCTCACTGTCACACTGCACACTGAGTGGCCACTCCCCCTCCACACTGGACACTGAGTGGCCACTCCCCCTCTCACACTGCACACTGAGTGGCCATTCCCACATTGCACACTGAGTGGCCACTCCCCCTCTCACACTGCACACTGAGTGGCCACTCCCACTCTCACACTGCACACTGAGTGGCCACTCTCACTGTCACACTGCACACTGCGTTGCCCCTCTCACACTGCACACTGAGTGGCCACTCCCCCTCCACACTGCACACTGAGTGGCCACTCCCCCTCTCACACTGCACACTGAGTGGCCACTGCCCCTCTCACACTGCACACTGAGTGGTCACTCCCCCTCTCACACTGCACACTGAGTGGCCACTCCCACTCTCACACTGCACACTGAGTGGCCACTCCCACACTGCGTGGCCCCTCTCACACTGCACACTGAGTGGCCACTCCCACACTGCGTGGCCCCTCTCACACTGCACACTGAGTGGCCACTCCCACACTGCGTTGCCCCTCTCACACTGCACACTGAGTGGCCACTCCCCCTCCACTCTGCACACTGAGTGGCCACTCCCACACTGCGTGGTCACTCCCCCTCTCACACTACACACTGAGTGGCCACTCCCCCTCTCACACTGCGCACTGAGTGGCCACTCCCACTCTGCACACTGAGTGGCCACTCCCTCTCTCACACTGCACACTGAGTGGCCACTCCCCCTCTCACACTGCACACTGAGTGGCCACGCCCACTCTCACACTGCACACTGAGTGGCCACTCCCACACTGCGTGGCCCCTCTCACACTGCACACTGAGTGGCCACTCCCACACTAAGTGGCCCCTCTCACACTGCACATTGAGTGGTCACTCCCACACTGCATTGCCCCCTCACACTGCACACTGAGTGGCCACTCCCCCTCCACTCTGCACACTGAGTGGCCACTCCCACACTGCGTGGCCCCTCTCACACTGCACACTGAGTGGCCACTCCCACACTGCGTGGCCCCTCTCACACTGCACACTGAGTGGCCACTCCCCCTCCACTCTGCACACTGAGTGGCCACTCCCACACTGCGTGGTCACTCCCCCTCTCACACTACACACTGAGTTGCCACTCCCCCTCTCACACTGCGCACTGAGTGGCCACTCCCACTCTGCACACTGAGTGGCCACTCCCTCTCTCACACTGCACACTGAGTGGCCACTCCCCCTCTCACACTGCACACTGAGTGGCCAAGCCCACTCTCACACTGCACACTGAGTGGCCACTCCCACACTGCGTGGCCCCTCTCACACTGCACACTGAGTGGCCACTCCCACACTAAGTGGCCCCTCTCACACTGCACATTGAGTGGCCACTCCCACACTGCATTGCCCCTCTCACACTGCACATTGAGTGGCCACTCCCACACTGCATTGCCCCTCTCACACTGCACACTGAGTGGCCACTCCCCCTCCACTCTGCACACTGAGTGGCCACTCCCACACTGCGTGGCCCCTCTCACACTGCACACTGAGTGGCCACTCCCACACTGCGTTGCCCCTCTCACACTGCACACTGAGTGGCCACTCCCCCTCCACTCTGCACACTGAGTGGCTACTCCCACCCTGCGTGGCCCCTCTCACACTGCACACTGAGTGGCCACTCCCCCTCTCACACTGCACACTGAGTGGCCACTCCCACTCTCACACTGCACACTGAGTGGCCACTCCCACTCTCACACTGCACACTGAGTGGCCACTCCCCCTCTCACACTGCACACTGAGTGGCCACTACCCCTCCACACTGCACACTGAGTGGCCACTCCCCCTCTCAAACTGCACACTGAGTGGCCACTCCCACTCTCACACTGAGTGGCCACTGCCCCTCTCACACTGCACAATGAGTGGTCACTCCCCCTCTCACACTGCACACTGAGTGGCCACTCCCCCTCTCACACTACACACTGAGTGGCCACTCCCCCTCTCATACTGCACACTGAGTGGCCACTCCCACTCTCACACTGCACACTGAGTGGCCACTCCCACTCTTACACTGCACACTGAGTGGCCACTCCCACTCTCACACTGCACACTGAGTGGCCACTCCCGCTGTCACACTGCACACTGAGTGGCCACTCCCCCTCTCACACTGCACACTGAGTGGCCACTCCCACTGTCACACTGCACACTGAGTGGCCACTCCCACACTGCGTGGCCCCTCTCACACTGCACACTGAGTGGCCACTCCCACACTGCGTGGCCCCTCTCACACTGCACACTGAGTGGCCACTCCCACACTGCGTGGCCCCTCTCACACTGCCACTGAGTGGCCATTCCCCCTCCACTCTGCACACTGACTTGGCACTCCAACACTGCACACTGAGTTGGCACTCCAACACTGCACACTGAGTGGTCACTCCCTCTCTCACACTGCACACTGAGTGGCCACTCCCCCTCTCACACCACACACTGAGTGGCCACTCCCCCTCTCACACTGCACACTGAGTGGCCACTCCCACTCTCACACTGCACACTGAGTGGCCACTCCCCCTCTCACACTGCACACTGAGTGGCCACTCCCACTCTTATACTGCACACTGAGTGGCTACTCCCACTCTCACACTGCACACTGAGTGGCCACTCCCACTGTCACACTGCACACTGAGTGGCCACTCCCCCTCTCACACTGCACACTGAGTGGCTACTCCCACTCTCACACTGCACACTGAGTGGCCACTCCCACTGTCACACTGCACACTGAGTGGCCACTCCCACACTGCGTGGCCCCTCTCACACTGCACACTTAGTGGCCACTCCCCCTCCACACTGCACACTGAGTGGCCACTCCCACTCTCACACTGCACACTGAGTGGCCACTCCCACTCTCACACTGAGTGGCCACTCCCCCTCTGACACTGCACACTGAATGGCCACTCCCACTCTCACACTGCACACTGAGTGGCCACTCCCCCTCTCACACTGCACACTGAGTGGCCACTCCCACTCTCACACTGAGTGGCCACTCCCCCTCTGACACTGCACGCTGAATGGCCACTCCCACTCTCACACTGCACACTGAGTGGCCACTCCCCCTCTCACACTGCACACTGAGTGGCCACTCCCACTCTTATACTGCACACTGAGTGGCTACTCCCACTCTCACACTGCACACTGAGTGGCCACTCCCACTGTCACACTGCACACTGAGTGGCCACTCCCCCTCTCACACTGCACACTGAGTGGCTACTCCCACTCTCACACTGCACACTGAGTGGCCACTCCCACTGTCACACTGCACACTGAGTGGCCACTCCCACACTGCGTGGCCCCTCTCACACTGCACACTTAGTGGCCACTCCCCCTCCACACTGCACACTGAGTGGCCACTCCCACTCTCACACTGCACACTGAGTGGCCACTCCCACTCTTACACTGCACACTGAGTGGCTACTCCCACTCTCACACTGCACACTGAGTGGCCACTCCCACTGTCACACTGCACACTGAGTGGCCACTCCCACACTGCGTGGCCCCTCTCACACTGCACACTTAGTGGCCACTCCCCCTCCACACTGCACACTGAGTGGCCACTCCCACTCTCACACTGCACACTGAGTGGCCACTCCCACTCTCACACTGAGTGGCCACTCCCCCTCTGACACTGCACACTGAATGGCCACTCCCACTCTCACACTGCACACTGAGTGGCCACTCCCCCTCTCACACTGCACACTGAGTGGCCACTCCCCCTCTCACACTGCACACTGAGTGGCCACTCCCCCTCTCACACTACACACTGAGTGGCCACTCCTCCTCTCACACTGCACACTGAGTGGCCACTCCCACTCTCACACTGAGTGGCCACTCCCCCTCTCACAATGCACACTGAGTGGCCACTCCCACTCTCACACTGAGTGGCCACTCCCCCTCTCACACTGCACACTGAGTGGCCACTCCCACTCTCACACTGAGTGGCCACTCCCACTGTCACACTGCACACTGAGTGGCCACTCCCACACTGCGTGGCCCCTCTCACACTGCACACTTAGTGGCCACTCCCCTCTGACACTGGAGACTGAGTGGCCACTCCCCCTCTCACACTGCACACTGAGTGGCCACTCCCACTCTCACACTGAGTGGCCACTCCCCCTCTGACACTGCACACTGAATGGCCACTCCCACTCTCACACTGCACACTGAGTGGCCACTCCCCCTCTCACACTGCACACTGAGTGGCCACTCCCACTCTCACACTGAGTGGCCACTCCCCCTCTGACACTGGACACTGAGTGGCCACTCCCCCTCTCACACTGCACACTGAGTGGCCACTCCCCCTCTCACACTGCACACTGAGTGGCCACTCCCACTCTTACACTGCACACTGAGTGGCTACTCCCACTCTCACACTGCACACTGAGTGGCCACTCCCACTGTCACACTGCACACTGAGTGGCCACTCCCACACTGCGTGGCCCCTCTCACACTGCACACTTAGTGGCCACTCCCCCTCCACACTGCACACTGAGTGGCCACTCCCACTCTCACACTGCACACTGAGTGGCCACTCCCACTCTCACACTGAGTGGCCACTCCCCCTCTGACACTGCACACTGAATGGCCACTCCCACTCTCACACTGCACACTGAGTGGCCACTCCCCCTCTCACACTGCACACTGAGTGGCCACTCCCACTCTTATACTGCAAACTGAGTGGCTACTCCCACTCTCACACTGCACACTGAGTGGCCACTCCCACTGTCACACTGCACACTGAGTGGCCACTCCCCCTCTCACACTGCACACTGAGTGGCCACTCCCACTCTCACACTGCACCTCTACTGTGCTCCACTGTACTCTACCTCTACTGTCCTCCACTGTACTCTACCACTACTGTACTCTACTGTACCCCACTGTACTCTACCTCTACTGTGCTCCACTGTACTCTACCTCTACTGTGCTCCACTATACTCTACCTCTACTGTGCTCCACTGTACTCTCTCTCTACTGTACTCCACTGTACTCTACCTCTGTTGTACTCTACTGTACTCCACCTCTAATATGCTCCACTCTACTCTACCTCAACTGTACTCTACCTCTACTGTACGCCACTGTACTCTACCTCTACTGTGCTCTACTGTACTCTATCTCTACTGTGCTCCACTGTACTCTACCTCTACTGTACTCCACTGTACTCTAACTCTACTATACTCCACTGTACTCTATCTCTACTGTGCTCCACTGTACTCTATTTCTACTGTGCTCCACTGTACTCTATCTCTACTGTACTCCACTGTACTCTCTCTACTGTACTCCACTGTCCTCTATCTCTACTGTACTCCACTGTACTCTACCTCTATTGTGCTCCACTGTACTCTATCTCTACTGTACTCCACTGTACTCTATCTCTACTGTACTCCACTGTACTCTATCTCTACTGTACTCCACTGTACTCTGCCTCTACTGTGCTACACTGTACTCTACCTCTACTATACTCCACTGTACTCTACCTCTACTGTACTCTACTGTACTCTACCTCTACTGTGCTCCACTGTACTTAATCTCTACTGTACTCCACTGTACTCTATCTCTAATGTGATCCACTGTACTCTACCTCTACTGTGATCCACTGTACTCTACCTCTACTGTGCTCCACTGTACTCTATCTCTACTTTGCTCCACTGTACTCTACCTCTACTGTACTCCAATGTACTCTATCTCTACTTTACTCCACTGTACTCTACCTCTACTGTACTCTACTGTTCTCTACCTCTACTGTACTCCACTGTACTCTATCTCTACTGTGATCCACTGTACTCTACCTCTACTGTGCTCCACTGTACTCTATCTCTACTGTGCTCCACTGTACTCTACGTCTACTGTACTCCACTGTACTCTATCTCTACTGTACTCCACTGTACTCTACCTCTACTGTACTCTACTGTTCTCTACCTCTACTGTGCTCCACTGTACTCTACTCTACTGTACTCCACTGTACTCTATCTCTACTGTACTCCACTGTACTCTACCTCTACTGTGCTCCACTGTACTCTATTTCTACTGTACTCCTCTGTACTCTACCTCTACTGTGCTCCACTGTACTCTATCTGTAATGTACTCTACTGTACTCTATCTCTACTGTGATCCACTGTACTCTACCTCTGCTGTGCTCCACTGTACTCTATCTCGACTGTACTCCACTGTACTCTACTGTTCTCTACCTCTACTGTACTCTACCGTGCTCCACTGTACTCCACTGTAGTCTACCTCTACTGTGCTCCACTGTACTCTACCTCTACTGTGCTCCACTATACTCTACCTCTACTCTGCTCCACTGTACTCTACCTCTACTGTCCTCCACTGTACTCTACCTCTACTCTGCTCCACTGTACTCTCTCTCTACTGTACTCTACCTCTACTGTACTCTACTGTACTCCACCTCTAATGTGCTCCACTGTACTCTACCTCTACTGTACTCTACCTCTACTGTACTCCACTGTACTCTACCTCTACTGTGCTCTACTGTACTCTCTCTCTACTGTGCTCCACTGTACTCTACCTCTACTGTACTCCACTATACTCTAACTCTACTATACTCCATTGTACTCTATCTCTACTGTGCTCCACTTTACTCTATTTCTACTGTGCTCCACTGTACTCTATCTCTACTGTACTCCACTGTACTCTACCTCTATTGTGCTCCACTGTACTCTATATCTACTGTACTCTACTGTACTCTATCTCTACTGTACTCCACTGTACTCTATCTCTACTGTACTCCACTGTACTCTACCTCTACTGTGCTCCACTGTACTCTACCTCTACCGTACTCCACTGTACTCTATCTCTACTGTACTCAATGGCGCCACCAGGGGGTGGCCAGTGGTGGCCGTGGCCACCCCTGGCCGACTCCTGGCCACCCCACTGGCCACCCCAATGGCCAGTACAAATTTTAGTAGCATCAGTTATGCATTTTATAAATAAGTCAAAAATATTCTTTAGTAAAAGAAGACGGGGTGTCGTGACATGTGTCGTGACGTGCTTTTTAAGTGCCAAACGGTTACAGTATACTGTTTCAGCAGCTTTTTGATGTGTCTTTGCCACGTTTTGACGAGCAGGGATGCAAACAGCGCGCTTTTCGGCGCCTCCCGATTTTTTCACTTCAGTTTGGGTGACAAAGTCATCTGAAGTCATTCCATAGCTTAATGTGAGGGACAGAAGTCTATTTACATCATTAAAGTATACGGAAACTCGTTTTTCCTCCTCTGCGGCTGTCAATCATTCTCCATTCATGTTCAAACAGCGCGCGCGCCTCTTGGATGCACGGTAAAACTCTCTCCAATATGATACATTCACATTATAATGCATTATCTGTAGATAAAAGGCTGTAGATTTAATTACTTTATTTTGTGTGAGTTTGTTGCTGTTTTTAAACGACTCACTACCGTGTGCTTGCTAGATCACACACACACATCACAAGGACTATGAATCGGCATCAAACGCACAATAACTGGCATTCAAAACTGTGAAACAAAGGAACAAATCGCACTAGGATTTGTGCGCTCGACATTTCTTCGCTTTGTGACGTGAACTTTTAAATGCTCACTTATGCAGCGCTGCACACTGTGACTCCATGTTGCTTTGAGCACATCATTCTGCACCCGCGATGCGCATACACGCTGTGTGCGCTCTGTTTTTCATGTTATCATGGGTTTGCGCACTGAAATATTATTAAAAGCCAATATATTTTGTTATACCTAGCCTGCTCAATACATTTAAAATAAGCATAATTTAATTGCATATTATTTCTTTGTAGTGTAGGCTATATATGCACTTCTGAATTCTTGACATTCATATATAAATATAAAATTGTGAAATGTATGATTGCCTGATTGAATTTTATAAGAGAACTAATAGTAATTTGTTTTATTAACATATTTAGATTTTATAAAATTACTGTGCAGATTTTTTTCAAGAATTGCTTTTTGCTGCTGATTTATACACTCATTAAGTTTATTCAAAATTCATAATACATTTATGAAATATTTAAAGGTCTTAACTGTAATCTTACACTGCAAAATAATAACTTAAAAAGGATTAAATTCATCACAATTATGTAAGTATCTGGAAATTTGCCGCGGGGCGAGGGTCCTTACATATATCATATCTATATAATATATATCATTATATATAATATAATATATATTAGTAGGGCCCTACTAATATCATTAGTAACATTAAATATAACTCAATAAACCAAAGTATATCAGTAGGAGTTTCTTAAGTCTTTCTGATAGTTTTCTACAGGCCGGTTTACTACAACAGTAGAATACAATTCTGAAATTATGGTTTATAGTTTTGGTGTGCCACCCCAAGATTTTAAGTGGCCCCATCTGGCCACCCCAATGAAAAATTTCTGGAGGCGCCACTGACTGTACTCCACTGTACTCTACCTCTACTGTACTCTACTGTTCTCTACCTCTACTCGGCTCTACTGTACTCTACTCTACTGTACTCCACTGTACTCTACCCCTACAGTACTCCACTGTAATCTATCTCTACTGTGATCCACTGTACTTTATCTCTACTGTGCTCCACTGTACTCTACCTCTACTGTGCTCCACTGTACTCTATCTCTACTGTGCTCCACTCTACTCTACCTCTACTGTGCTTCACTGTATCCTACCTCTACTGTACTCCACTGTACTCTATCTGTACTGTGCTCCACTGTACTCTATCTCTACTGTACTCCACTGTACTCTACCTCTACTGTGCTCTACTGTTCTCTACCTCTACTGTGCTCTACTGTACTCCACCTCTACTCTGCTCCACTGTACCCTACCTCTACTGTGCTCCACCGTACTCTACCTCTACTGTGCTCCACTGTACTCTACCTCTACTGTGCTCCACTGTACTCTACCTCTACTGTACTCCACTGTACTCTATCTCTACTGTGCTCCACTGTACTCTACCTCTACTGTGCTCAACTGTACTCTACCTCTACTGTGCTCAACTGTACTCTACTGTACTCCACTGTACTCTACCTCTACTGTACTCCACTGTACTCTATCTCTACTGTACTCCACTGTACTCTACCTCTACTGTACTCCACTGTACTCTATCTCTACTGTGCTCCACTGTACTCTACCTCTACTGTGCTCAACTGTACTGTACTGTACTCCACTGTAATCTACCTCTACTGTACTCCACTGTACTCTACCTCTACTGTACTCCACTGTACTCTACCTCTACTGTACTCCACTGTACTCTACTCTACTGTACTCCACTGTACTCTATCTCTACTGTGATCCACTGTACTCTACCTCTACTGTACTCCACTGTACTCTATCTCTACTGTACTCCACTGTACTCTACCTCTACTGTACTCTACTGTTCTCTACCTCTACTGTGCTCTACTGTACTCTACTCTACTGTACTCCACTGTACTTTATCTCTACTGTGATCCACTGTACTCTACCTCTACTGTACTCCACTGTACTCTATCTCTACTGTGATCCACTGTACTCTATCTCTACTGTGCTCCACTGTACTCTACCTCTACTATGCTCCACTGTACTCTATCTCTACTGTGCTCCACTCTACTCTACCTCTACTGTGCTCCACTGTACTCTACCTCTACTGTACTCCACTGTACTCTATCTCTACTGTGCTCCACTGTACACTATCTCTACTGTACTCCACTGTACTCTACCTCTACTGTGCTCTACTGTTCTCTACCTCTACTGTGCTCCACTGTACCCTACCTCTACTGTGCTCCACTGTACCCTACCTCTACTGTGCTCCACTGTACTCTACCTCTACTGTGCTCCACTGTACTCTACCTCTACTGTGCTCCACTGTATCCACTGTACTCTACCTCTACTGTGCTCCACTGTACTCTACCTCTACTTTGCTCCACTGTACTCTATCTCTACTGTGCTCCACTTTACTCTACCTCTACTGTACTCTACTGTACTCCACCTCTAATGTGCTCCACTGTACTCTAGCTCTACTGTACTCCACTGTACTTTACCTCTACTGTACTCCACTGTACTCTACCTCTACTGTGCTCCACTGTACTCTATTTCTACTGTACTCCTCTGTACTCTACCTCTACTGTGCTCCACTGTACTCTATCTGTAATGTACTCTACTGTACTCTATCTCTACTGTGCTCCACTGTACTCTACCTCTACTGTCCTCCACTGTACTCTACCTCTACAGTGCTCCACTGTACTCTCTCTCTACTGTACTCTACCTCTACTGTACTCTACTGTACTCCACCTCTAATGTGCTCCACTGTACTCTACCTCTACTGTACTCTACCTCTACTGTACTCCACTGTACTCTACCTCTACTGTGCTCTACTGTACTCTATCTCTACTGTGCTCCACTGTACTCTACCTCTACTGTACTCAACTATACTCTAAGTCTACTATACTCCACTGTACTCTATCTCTACTGTGCTCCACTGTACTCTATTTCTACTTTGCTCCACTGTACTCTATCTCTACTGTACTCCACTGTACTCTATTTCTACTGTACTTCACTGTCCTCTATCTCTACTGTACTCCACTGTACTCTACCTCTATTGTGCTCCACTGTACTCTTATCTCTACTGTACTCTACTGTACTATATCTCTACTGTACTCCACTGTACTCTATCTCTACTGTACTCCACTGTACTCTACCTCTACTGTGCTCCACTGTACTCTACCTCTACCGTACTCCACTGTACTCTATCTCTACTGTACTCCACTGTACTCTACCTCTACTGTACTCTACCGTTCTCTACCTCTACTGTGCTCTACTGTACTCTACTCTACTGTACTCCACTGTACTCTATCTCTACTGTGATCCACTGTACTCTACCTCTACTGTACTCCACTGTACTCTATCTCTACTGTGATCCACTGTACTCTATCTCTACTGTGCTCCACTGTACTCTACCTCTACTGTGCTCCACTGTACTCTATCTCTACTGTGCTCTACTGTACTCTATCTCTACTCTACTCCACTGTACTCTACCTCTACTGTGCTCTACTGTTCTCTACCTCTACTGTGCTCTACTGTACTCGACCTCTACTGTGCTCCACTGTACCCTACCTCTACTGTGCTCTACTGTACTCTACTCTACTGTACTCCATTGTACTCTATCTCTACTGTGATCCACTGTACTCTACATCTACTGTACTCCACTGTACTCTATCTCTACTGTGATCCACTGTACTCTATCTCTACTGTGCTCCACTGTACTCTACCTCTTCTATGCTCCACTGTACTCTATCTCTACTGTGCTCCACTCTACTCTACCTCTACTGTGCTCCACTGTACTCTACCTCTACTGTACTCCACTGTACTCTATCTCTACTGTGCTCCACTGTACACTATCTCTACTGTACTCCACTTTACTCTACCTCTACTGTGCTCTACTGTTCTCTACCTCTACTGTGCTCCACTGTACCCTACCTCTACTGTGCTCCACTGTACCCTACCTCTACTGTGCTCCACTGTACTCTACCTCTACTGTGCTCCACTGTACTCTACCTCTACTGTGCTCCACTGTATCCACTGTACTCTACCTCTACTGTGCTCCACTGTACTCTACCTCTACTTTGCTCCACTGTACTCTATCTCTACTGTGCTCCACTTTACTCTACCTCTACTGTACTCTACTGTACTCCACCTCTAATTGGCTCCACTGTACTCTAGCTCTACTGTACTCCACTGTACTTTACCTCTACTGTACTCCACTGTACTCTACCTCTACTGTGCTCCACTGTACTCTATTTCTACTGTACTCCTCTGTACTCTACCTCTACTGTGCTCCACTGTACTCTATCTGTAATGTACTCTACTGTACTCTATCTCTACTGTGATCCACTGTACTCTACCTCTGCTGTGCTCCATTGTACTCTATCTCTACTGTACTCCACTGTACTCTACTGTTCTCTACCTCTACTGTACTCTACTGTGCTCCACTGTACTCCACTGTAGTCTACCTCTACTGTGCTCCACTGTACTCTACCTCTACTGTGCTCCACTATACTCTACCTCTACTGTGCTCCACTGTACTCTACCTCTACTGTCCTCCACTGTACTCTACCTCTACTGTGCTCCACTGTACTCTCTCTCTACTGTACTCTACCTCTACTGTACTCTACTGTACTCCACCTCTAATGTGCTCCACTGTACTCTACCTCTACTGTACTCTACCTCTACTGTACTCCACTGTACTCTACCTCTACTGTGCTCTACTGTACTCTATCTCTACTGTACTCCACTGTACTCTACCTCTACTATACTCCACTGTACTCTATCTCTACTGTGCTCCACTGTACTCTATTTCTACTTTGCTCCACTGTACTCTATCTCTACTGTACTCCACTGTACTCTATTTCTACTGTACTTCACTGTCCTCTATCTCTACTCTACTCCACTGTACTCTACCTCTATTGTGCTCCACTGTACTCTTATCTCTACTGTACTCTACTGTACTATATCTCTACTGTACTCCACTGTACTCTATCTCTACTGTACTCCACTGTACTCTACCTCTACTATGCTCCACTGTACTCTACCTCTACCGTACTCCACTGTACTCTATCTCTACTGTACTCCACTGTACTCTACCTCTACTGTACTCTACTGTTCTCTACCTCTACTGTGCTCTACTGTACTCTACTCTACTGTACTCCACTGCACTCTATCTCTACTGTGATCCACTGTACTCTACCTCTACTGTACTCCACTGTACTCTATCTCTACTGTGATCCACTGTACTCTATCTCTACTGTGCTCCACTGTACTCTACCTCTACTGTGCTCCACTGTTCTCTACCTCTACTGTGCTCTACTGTACTCGACCTCTACTGTGCTCCACTGTACCCTACCTCTACTCTGCTCCACTCTACTCTACCTCTACTGTGCTCCACTGTACTCTACCTCTACTGTACTCCACTGTACTCTATCTCTACTGTGCTCCACTGTACTCGACCTCTACTGTGCTCCACTGTACCCTACCTCTACTGTGCTCAACTGTACTCTACTGTACTCCACTGTACTCTACCTCTACTGTACTCCACTGTACTCTATCTCTACTGTACTCCACTGTACTCTACCTCTACTGTACTCCACTGTACTCTATCTCTACTGTGCTCCACTGTACTCTACCTCTACTGTGCTCAACTGTACTGTACTGTACTCCACTGTACTCTATCTCTACTGTACTCCTCTGTACTCTACCTCTACTGTACTCCACTGTACTCTACCTCTACTGTACTCCACTGTACTCTACTCTACTGTACTCCACTGTACTCTATCTCTACTGTGATCCACTCTACTCTACCTCTACTGTACTCCACTGTACTCTATCTCTACTGTGATCCACTGTACTCTACCTCTACAGTACTCCACTGTAATCTATCTCTACTGTGATCCACTGTACTCTACCTCTACTGTGCTCCACTGTACTCTATCTCTACTGTGATCCACTCTACTCTACCTCTACTGTACTCCACTGTACTCTATCTCTACTGTGATCCACTGTACTCTACCTCTACAGTACTCCACTGTAATCTATCTCTACTGTGATCCACTGTACTCTACTCTACTGTGCTCCACTGTACTCTATCTCTACTGTGATCCACTCTACTCTACCTCTACTGTACTCCACTGTACTCTATCTCTACTGTGATCCACTGTACTCTACCTCTACACTACTCCACTGTAATCTATCTCTACTGTGATCCACTGTACTCTACCTCTACTGTGCTCCACTGTAATCTATCTCTACTGTGCTCCACTGTACTCTACCTCTACTGTGCTCCACTGTACTCTATCTCTACTGTGCTCCACTCTACTCTACCTCTACTGTGCTTCACTGTATCCTACCTCTACTGTACTCCACTGTACTCTATCTGTACTGTGCTCCACTGTACTCTATCTCTACTGTACTCCACTGTACTCTACCTCTACTGTGCTCTACTGTTCTCTACCTCTACTGTGCTCTACTGTACTCCACCTCTACTCTGCTCCACTGTACCCTACCTCTACTGTGCTCCACCGTACTCTACCTCTACTGTGCTCCACTGTACTCTACCTCTACTGTACTCCACTGTACTCTATCTCTACTGTGCTCCACTGTACTCTACCACTACTGTGCTCAACTGTACTCTACTGTACTCCACTGTACTCTACCTCTACTGTACTCCACTGTACTCTATCTCTACTGTACTCCACTGTACTCTACCTCTACTGTACTCCACTGTACTCTATCTCTACTGTGCTCCACTGTACTCTACCTCTACTGTGCTCAACTGTACTGTACTGTACTCCACTGTAATCTACCTCTACTGTACTCCACTGTACTCTACCTCTACTGTACTCCACTGTACTCTACCTCTACTGTACTCCACTGTACTCTACTCTACTGTACTCCACTGTACTCTATCTCTACTGTGATCCACTGTACTCTACCTCTACTGTACTCCACTGTACTCTATCTCTACTGTACTCCACTGTACTCTACCTCTACTGTACTCTACTGTTCTCTACCTCTACTGTGCTCTACTGTACTCTACTCTACTGTACTCCACTGTACGTTATCTCTACTGTGCTCCACTCTACTCTACCTCTACTGTGCTCCACTGTACTCTACCTCTACTGTACTCCACTGTACTCTATCTCTACTGTGCTCCACTGTACACTATCTCTACTGTACTCCACTGTACTCTACCTCTACTGTGTTCTACTGTTCTCTACCTCTACTGTGCTCCACTGTACCCTACCTCTACTGTGCTCCACTGTACCCTACCTCTACTGTGCTCCACTGTACTCTACCTCTACTGTGCTCCACTGTACTCTACCTCTACTGTGCTCCACTGTATCCACTGTACTCTACCTCTACTGTGCTCCACTGTACTCTACCTCTACTTTGCTCCACTTTACTCTATCTCTACTGTGCTCCACTTTACTCTACCTCTACTGTACTCTACTGTACTCCACCTCTAATGTGCTCCACTGTACTCTAGCTCTACTGTACTCCACTGTACTTTACCTCTACTGTACTCCACTGTACTCTACCTCTACTGTGCTCCACTGTACTCTATTTCTACTGTACTCCTCTGTACTCTACCTCTACTGTGCTCCACTGTACTCTATCTGTAATGTACTCTACTGTACTCTATCTCTACTGTGATCCACTGTACTCTACCTCTGCGGTGCTCCACTGTACTCTATCTCTACTGTACTCCACTGTACTCTACTGTTCTCTACCTCTACTGTACTCTACTGTGCTCCACTGTACTCCACTGTAGTCTACCTCTACTGTGCTCCACTGTACTCTACCTCTACTGTGCTCCACTATACTCTACCTCTACTGTGCTCCACTGTACTCTACCTCTACTGTCCTCCACTGTACTCTACCTCTACAGTGCTCCACTGTACTCTCTCTCTACTGTACTCTACCTCTACTGTACTCTACTGTACTCCACCTCTAATGTGCTCCACTGTACTCTACCTCTACTGTACTCTACCTCTACTGTACTCCACTGTACTCTACCTCTACTGTGCTCTACTGTACTCTATCTCTACTGTGCTCCACTGTACTCTACCTCTACTGTACTCAACTATACTCTAAGTCTACTATACTCCACTGTACTCTATCTCTACTGTGCTCCACTGTACTCTATTTCTACTTTGCTCCACTGTACTCTATCTCTACTGTACTCCACTGTACTCTATTTCTACTGTACTTCACTGTACTCTATCTCTACTGTGCTCCACTGTACTCTACCTCTACTGTACTCAACTATACTCTAAGTCTACTATACTCCACTGTACTCTATCTCTACTGTGCTCCACTGTACTCTATTTCTACTTTGCTCCACTGTACTCTATCTCTACTGTACTCCACTGTACTCTATCTCTACTGTACTCTACTGTACTATATCTCTACTGTACTCCACTGTACTCTATCTCTACTGTACTCCACTGTACTCTACCTCTACTGTGCTCCACTGTACTCTACCTCTACCGTACTCCACTGTACTCTATCTCTACTGTACTCCACTGTACTCTACCTCTACTGTACTCTACTGTTCTCTACCTCTACTGTGCTCTACTGTACTCTACTCTACTGTACTCCACTGTACTCTATCTCTACTGTGATCTACTGTACTCTACCTCTACTGTACTCCACTGTACTCTATCTCTACTGTGATCCACTGTACTCTATCTCTACTGTGCTCCACTGTACTCTACCTCTACTGTGCTCCACTGTACTCTATCTCTACTGTACTCCACTGTACTCTACCTCTACTGTGCCCTACTGTTCTCTACCTCTACTGTGCTCTACTGTACTCCACCTCTACTCTGCTCCACTGTACCCTACCTCTACTGTGCTCCACCGTACTCTACCTCTACTGTGCTCCACTGTACTCTACCTCTACTGTACTCCACTGTACTCTATCTCTACTGTGCTCCACTGTACTCTACCACTACTTTGCTCAACTGTACTCTACTGTACTCCACTGTACTCTACCTCTACTGTACTCCACTGTACTCTATCTCTACTGTACTCCACTGTACTCTACCTCTACTGTACTCCACTGTACTCTATCTCTACTGTGCTCCACTGTACTCTACCTCTACTGTGCTCAACTTTACTGTACTGTACTCCACTGTAATCTACCTCTACTGTACTCCACTGTACTCTACCTCTACTGTACTCCACTGTACTCTACCTCTACTGTACTCCACTGTACTCTACTCTACTGTACTCCACTGTACTCTATCTCTACTGTGATCCACTGTACTCTACCTCTACTGTACTCCACTGTACTCTATCTCTACTGTACTCCACTGTACTCTACCTCTACTGTACTCTACTGTTCTCTACTGTAGATTTAAAAATCTTGCTTCCCCTTATTATTGTTTAATTTCATGGAAACAGACACCAGTTATTCTGCCAATATATTTATTTATTTTACCAATGTATATAAGGCATAAGGGAGAGAGTGACAATGGACCGGACAAAGATCTTCCTTCCAGCATCTCGCTCATTTCTCTCTCTCTCTGCCCTAGACAAAGAGCTTCAGTTCTTATATGTTGAATAAAAAAACTGCATTACCAGAGAAACATGTGGTCCCCCTTAACAGAGAGGTCCCCCTTAACATAGGAATGCATATTTTACTTGGTGGAAAAACACTATACATTCAGTCTCTCAACACGCACCCAAAGTCTCTCTCCCCACATATGTTCAGAACAGTATGTGAACAGTAGAATTCACAAAATACAATGATTACATATGATTATGAATGCATATAAAAAGTACAAAACAGATACATAATACTACTGTTATGAATCTCAATAAAAAGTAATAATAAAACTAAAAACAATATTAAATGATGAGATTTAAGTCTTCATCTACCTCTACTGTGCTCTACTGTACTCTACTCTACTGTACTCCACTGTACTTTATCTCTACTGTGATCCACTGTACTCTACCTCTACTGTACTCCACTGTACTCTATCTCTACTGTGATCCACTGTACTCTATCTCTACTGTGCTCCACTGTACTCTACCTCTACTATGCTCCACTGTACTCTATCTCTACTGTGCTCTACTCTACCTCTACTGTGCTCCACTGTACTCTACCTCTACTGTACTCCACTGTACTCTATCTCTACTGTGCTCCACTGTACACTATCTCTACTGTACTCCACTGTACTCTACCTCTACTGTGCTCTACTGTTCTCTACCTCTACTGTGCTCCACTGTACCCTACCTCTACTGTGCTCCACTGTACCCTACCTCTACTGTGCTCCACTGTACTCTACCTCTACTGTGCTCCACTGTACTCTACCTCTACTGTGCTCCACTGTATCCACTGTACTCTACCTCTACTGTGCTCCACTGTACTCTACCTCTACTTTGCTCCACTTTACTCTATCTCTACTGTGCTCCACTTTACTCTACCTCTACTGTACTCTACTGTACTCCACCTCTAATGTGCTCCACTGTACTCTAGCTCTGCTGTACTCCACTGTACTTTACCTCTACTGTACTCCACTGTACTCTACCTCTACTGTGCTCCACTGTACTCTATTTCTACTGTACTCCTCTGTACTCTACCTCTACTGTGCTCCACTGTACTCTATCTGTAATGTACTCTACTGTACTCTATCTCTACTGTGATCCACTGTACTCTACCTCTGCGGTGCTCCACTGTACTCTATCTCTACTGTACTCCACTGTACTCTACTGTTCTCTACCTCTACTGTACTCTACTGTGCTCCACTGTACTCCACTGTAGTCTACCTCTACTGTGCTCCACTGTACTCTACCTCTACTGTGCTCCACTATACTCTACCTCTACTGTGCTCCACTGTACTCTACCTCTACTGTCCTCCACTGTACTCTACCTCTACAGTGCTCCACTGTACTCTCTCTCTACTGTACTCTACCTCTACTGTACTCTACTGTACTCCACCTCTAATGTGCTCCACTGTACTCTACCTCTACTGTACTCTACCTCTACTGTACTCCACTGTACTCTACCTCTACTGTGCTCTACTGTACTCTATCTCTACTGTGCTCCACTGTACTCTACCTCTACTGTACTCAACTATACTCTAAGTCTACTATACTCCACTGTACTCTATCTCTACTGTGCTCCACTGTACTCTATTTCTACTTTGCTCCACTGTACTCTATCTCTACTGTACTCCACTGTACTCTATTTCTACTGTACTTCACTGTACTCTATCTCTACTGTGCTCCACTGTACTCTACCTCTACTGTACTCAACTATACTCTAAGTCTACTATACTCCACTGTACTCTATCTCTACTGTGCTCCACTGTACTCTATTTCTACTTTGCTCCACTGTACTCTATCTCTACTGTACTCCACTGTACTCTATCTCTACTGTACTCTACTGTACTATATCTCTACTGTACTCCACTGTACTCTATCTCTACTGTACTCCACTGTACTCTACCTCTACTGTGCTCCACTGTACTCTACCTCTACCGTACTCCACTGTACTCTATCTCTACTGTACTCCACTGTACTCTACCTCTACTGTACTCTACTGTTCTCTACCTCTACTGTGCTCTACTGTACTCTACTCTACTGTACTCCACTGTACTCTATCTCTACTGTGATCCACTGTACTCTACCTCTACTGTACTCCACTGTACTCTATCTCTACTGTGATCCACTGTACTCTATCTCTACTGTGCTCCACTGTACTCTACCTCTACTGTGCTCCACTGTACTCTATCTCTACTGTGCTCCACTGTACTCTATCTCTACTGTACTCCACTGTACTCTACCTCTACTGTGCTCTACTGTTCTCTACCTCTACTGTGCTCTACTGTACTCGACCTCTACTGTGCTCCACTGTACCCTACCTCTACTGTGCTCTACTGTACTCTACTCTACTGTACTCCATTGTACTCTATCTCTACTGTGATCCACTGTACTCTACCTCTACTGTACTCCACTGTACTCTATCTCTACTGTGATCCACTGTACTCTATCTCTACTGTGCTCCACTGTACTCTACCTCTTCTATGCTCCACTGTACTCTATCTCTACTGTGCTCCACTCTACTCTACCTCTACTGTGCTCCACTGTACTCTATCTCTACTGTGCTCCACTGTACTCGACCTCTACTGTGCTCCACTGTACCCTACCTCTACTGTGCTCAACTGTACTCTACTGTACTCCACTGTACTCTACCTCTACTGTACTCCACTGTACTCTATCTCTACTGTACTCCACTGTACTCTACCTCTACTGTACTCCACTGTACTCTATCTCTACTGTGCTCCACTGTACTCTACCTCTACTGTGCTCAACTGTACTGTACTGTACTCCACTGTACTCTATCTCTACTGTACTCCTCTGTACTCTACCTCTACTGTACTCCACTGTACTCTACCTCTACTGTACTCCACTGTACTCTACTCTACTGTACTCCACTGTACTCTATCTCTACTGTGATCCACTCTACTCTACCTCTACTGTACTCCACTGTACTCTATCTCTACTGTGATCCACTGTACTCTACCTCTACAGTACTCCACTGTAATCTATCTCTACTGTGATCCACTGTACTCTACCTCTACTGTGCTCCACTGTACTCTATCTCTACTGTGATCCACTCTACTCTACCTCTACTGTACTCCACTGTACTCTATCTCTACTGTGATCCACTGTACTCTACCTCTACAGTACTCCACTGTAATCTATCTCTACTGTGATCCACTGTACTCTACTCTACTGTGCTCCACTGTACTCTATCTCTACTGTGATCCACTCTACTCTACCTCTACTGTACTCCACTGTACTCTATCTCTACTGTGATCCACTGTACTCTACCTCTACAGTACTCCACTGTAATCTATCTCTACTGTGATCCACTGTACTCTACCTCTACTGTGCTCCACTGTAATCTATCTCTACTGTGCTCCACTGTACTCTACCTCTACTGTGCTCCACTGTACTCTATCTCTACTGTGCTCCACTCTACTCTACCTCTACTGTGCTTCACTGTATCCTACCTCTACTGTACTCCACTGTACTCTATCTGTACTGTGCTCCACTGTACTCTATCTCTACTGTACTCCACTGTACTCTACCTCTACTGTGCTCTACTGTTCTCTACCTCTACTGTGCTCTACTGTACTCCACCTCTACTCTGCTCCACTGTACCCTACCTCTACTGTGCTCCACCGTACTCTACCTCTACTGTGCTCCACTGTACTCTACCTCTACTGTACTCCACTGTACTCTATCTCTACTGTGATCCACTGTACTCTACCACTACTGTGCTCAACTGTACTCTACTGTACTCCACTGTACTCTACCTCTACTGTACTCCACTGTACTCTATCTCTACTGTACTCCACTGTACTCTACCTCTACTGTACTCCACTGTACTCTATCTCTACTGTGCTCCACTGTACTCTACCTCTACTGTGCTCAACTGTACTGTACTGTACTCCACTGTAATCTACCTCTACTCTACTCCACTGTACTCTACCTCTACTGTACTCCACTGTACTCTACCTCTACTGTACTCCACTGTACTCTACTCTACTGTACTCCACTGTACTCTATCTCTACTGTGATCCACTGTACTCTACCTCTACTGTACTCCACTGTACTCTATCTCTACTGTACTCCACTGTACTCTACCTCTACTGTACTCTACTGTTCTCTACCTCTACTGTGCTCTACTGTACTCTACTCTACTGTACTCCACTGTACGTTATCTCTACTGTGCTCCACTCTACTCTACCTCTACTGTGCTCCACTGTACTCTACCTCTACTGTACTCCACTGTACTCTATCTCTACTGTGCTCCACTGTACACTATCTCTACTGTACTCCACTGTACTCTACCTCTACTGTGCTCTACTGTTCTCTACCTCTACTGTGCTCCACTGTACCCTACCTCTACTGTGCTCCACTGTACCCTACCTCTACTGTGCTCCACTGTACTCTACCTCTACTGTGCTCCACTGTACTCTACCTCTACTGTGCTCCACTGTATCCACTGTACTCTACCTCTACTGTGCTCCACTGTACTCTACCTCTACTTTGCTCCACTTTACTCTATCTCTACTGTGCTCCACTTTACTCTACCTCTACTGTACTCTACTGTACTCCACCTCTAATGTGCTCCACTGTACTCTAGCTCTACTGTACTCCACTGTACTTTACCTCTACTGTACTCCACTGTACTCTACCTCTACTGTGCTCCACTGTACTCTATTTCTACTGTACTCCTCTGTACTCTACCTCTACTGTGCTCCACTGTACTCTATCTGTAATGTACTCTACTGTACTCTATCTCTACTGTGATCCACTGTACTCTACCTCTGCGGTGCTCCACTGTACTCTATCTCTACTGTACTCCACTGTACTCTACTGTTCTCTACCTCTACTGTACTCTACTGTGCTCCACTGTACTCCACTGTAGTCTACCTCTACTGTGCTCCACTGTACTCTACCTCTACTGTGCTCCACTATACTCTACCTCTACTGTGCTCCACTGTACTCTACCTCTACTGTCCTCCACTGTACTCTACCTCTACAGTGCTCCACTGTACTCTCTCTCTACTGTACTCTACCTCTACTGTACTCTACTGTACTCCACCTCTAATGTGCTCCACTGTACTCTACCTCTACTGTACTCTACCTCTACTGTACTCCACTGTACTCTACCTCTACTGTGCTCTACTGTACTCTATCTCTACTGTGCTCCACTGTACTCTACCTCTACTGTACTCAACTATACTCTAAGTCTACTATACTCCACTGTACTCTATCTCTACTGTGCTCCACTGTACTCTATTTCTACTTTGCTCCACTGTACTCTATCTCTACTGTACTCCACTGTACTCTATTTCTACTGTACTTCACTGTACTCTATCTCTACTGTGCTCCACTGTACTCTACCTCTACTGTACTCAACTATACTCTAAGTCTACTATACTCCACTGTACTCTATCTCTACTGTGCTCCACTGTACTCTATTTCTACTTTGCTCCACTGTACTCTATCTCTACTGTACTCCACTGTACTCTATCTCTACTGTACTATATCTCTACTGTACTCCACTGTACTCTATCTCTACTGTACTCCACTCTACTCTACCTCTACTGTGCTCCACTGTACTCTACCTCTACCGTACTCCACTGTACTCTATCTCTACTGTACTCCACTGTACTCTACCTCTACTGTACTCTACTGTTCTCTACCTCTACTGTGCTCTACTGTACTCTACTCAACTGTACTCCACTGTACTCTATCTCTACTGTGATCCACTGTACTCTACCTCTACTGTACTCCACTGTACTCTATCTCTACTGTGATCCACTGTACTCTATCTCTACTGTGCTCCACTGTACTCTACCTCTACTGTGCTCCACTGTACTCTATCTCTACTGTACTCCACTGTACTCTACCTCTACTGTGCTCTACTGTTCTCTACCTCTACTGTGCTCTACTGTACTCCACCTCTACTCTGCTCCACTGTACCCTACCTCTACTGTGCTCCACCGTACTCTACCTCTACTGTGCTCCACTGTACTCTACCTCTACTGTACTCCACTGTACTCTATCTCTACTGTGCTCCACTGTACTCTACCACTACTTTGCTCAACTGTACTCTACTGTACTCCACTGTACTCTACCTCTACTGTACTCCACTGTACTCTATCTCTACTGTACTCCACTGTACTCTACCTCTACTGTACTCCACTGTACTCTATCTCTACTGTGCTCCACTGTACTCTACCTCTACTGTGCTCAACTTTACTGTACTGTACTCCACTGTAATCTACCTCTACTGTACTCCACTGTACTCTACCTCTACTGTACTCCACTGTACTCTACCTCTACTGTACTCCACTGTACTCTACTCTACTGTACTCCACTGTACTCTATCTCTACTGTGATCCACTGTACTCTACCTCTACTGTACTCCACTGTACTCTATCTCTACTGTACTCCACTGTACTCTACCTCTACTGTACTCTACTGTTCTCTACCTCTACTGTGCTCTACTGTACTCTACTCTACTGTACTCCACTGTACTTTATCTCTACTGTGATCCACTGTACTCTACCTCTACTGTACTCCACTGTACTCTATCTCTACTGTGATCCACTGTACTCTATCTCTACTGTGCTCCACTGTACACTATCTCTACTGTACTCCACTGTACTCTACCTCTACTGTGCTCTACTGTTCTCTACCTCTACTGTGCTCCACTGTACCCTACCTCTACTGTGCTCCACTGTACCCTACCTCTACTGTGCTCCACTGTACTCTACCTCTACTGTGCTCCACTGTACTCTACCTCTACTGTGCTCCACTGTATCCACTGTACTCTACCTCTACTGTGCTCCACTGTACTCTACCTCTACTTTGCTCCACTTTACTCTATCTCTACTGTGCTCCACTTTACTCTACCTCTACTGTACTCTACTGTACTCCACCTCTAATGTGCTCCACTGTACTCTAGCTCTACTGTACTCCACTGTACTTTACCTCTACTGTACTCCACTGTACTCTATTTCTACTGTACTCCTCTGTACTCTACCTCTACTGTGCTCCACTGTACTCTATCTGTAATATACTCTACTGTACTCTATCTCTACTGTGATCCACTGTACTCTACCTCTGCGGTGCTCCACTGTACTCTATCTCTACTGTACTCCACTGTACTCTACTGTTCTCTACCTCTACTGTACTCTACTGTGCTCCACTGTACTCCACTGTAGTCTACCTCTACTGTGCTCCACTGTACTCTACCTCTACTGTGCTCCACTATACTCTACCTCTACTGTGCTCCACTGTACTCTACCTCTACTGTCCTCCACTGTACTCTACCTCTACAGTGCTCCACTGTACTCTCTCTCTACTGTACTCTACCTCTACTGTACTCTACTGTACTCCACCTCTAATGTGCTCCACTGTACTCTACCTCTACTGTACTCTACCTCTACTGTACTCCACTGTACTCTACCTCTACTGTGCTCTACTGTACTCTATCTCTACTGTGCTCCACTGTACTCTACCTCTACTGTACTCAACTATACTCTAAGTCTACTATACTCCACTGTACTCTATCTCTACTGTGCTCCACTGTACTCTATTTCTACTTTGCTCCACTGTACTCTATCTCTACTGTACTCCACTGTACTCTATTTCTACTGTACTTCACTGTACTCTATCTCTACTGTGCTCCACTGTACTCTACCTCTACTGTACTCAACTATACTCTAAGTCTACTATACTCCACTGTACTCTATCTCTACTGTGCTCCACTGTACTCTATTTCTACTTTGCTCCACTGTACTCTATCTCTACTGTACTCCACTGTACTCTATCTCTACTGTACTCTACTGTACTATATCTCTACTGTACTCCACTGTACTCTATCTCTACTGTACTCCACTGTACTCTACCTCTACTGTGCTCCACTGTACTCTACCTCTACCGTACTCCACTGTACTCTATCTCTACTGTACTCCACTGTACTCTACCTCTACTGTACTCTACTGTTCTCTACCTCTACTGTGCTCTACTGTACTCTACTCTACTGTACTCCACTGTACTCTATCTCTACTGTGATCCACTGTACTCTACCTCTACTGTACTCCACTGTACTCTATCTCTACTGTGATCCACTGTACTCTATCTCTACTGTGCTCCACTGTACTCTACCTCTACTGTGCTCCACTGTACTCTATCTCTACTGTGCTCCACTGTACTCTATCTCTACTGTACTCCACTGTACTCTACCTCTACTGTGCTCTACTGTTCTCTACCTCTACTGTGCTCTACTGTACTCGACCTCTACTGTGCTCCACTGTACCCTACCTCTACTGTGCTCTACTGTACTCTACTCTACTGTACTCCATTGTACTCTATCTCTACTGTGATCCACTGTACTCTACCTCTACTGTACTCCACTGTACTCTATCTCTACTGTGATCCACTGTACTCTATCTCTACTGTGCTCCACTGTACTCTACCTCTTCTATGCTCCACTGTACTCTATCTCTACTGTGCTCCACTCTACTCTACCTCTACTGTGCTCCACTGTACTCTACCTCTACTGTACTCCACTGTACTCTATCTCTACTGTGCTCCACTGTACACTATCTCTACTGTACTCCACTTTACTCTACCTCTACTGTGCTCTACTGTTCTCTACCTCTACTGTGCTCCACTGTACCCTACCTCTACTGTGCTCCACTGTACCCTACCTCTACTGTGCTCCACTGTACTCTACCTCTACTGTGCCCCACTGTACTCTACCTCTACTGTGCTCCACTGTATCCACTGTACTCTACCTCTACTGTGCTCCACTGTACTCTACCTCTACTTTGCTCCACTGTACTCTATCTCTACTGTGCTCCACTTTACTCTACCTCTACTGTACTCTACTGTACTCCACCTCTAATGTGCTCCACTGTACTCTAGCTCTACTGTACTCCACTGTACTTTACCTCTACTGTACTCCACTGTACTCTACCTCTACTGTGCTCCACTGTACTCTATTTCTACTGTACTCCTCTGTACTCTACCTCTACTGTGCTCCACTGTACTCTATCTGTAATGTACTCTACTGTACTCTATCTCTACTGTGATCCACTGTACTCTACCTCTGCTGTGCTCCACTGTACTCTATCTCTACTGTACTCCACTGTACTCTACTGTTCTCTACCTCTACTGTACTCTACTGTGCTCCACTGTACTCCACTGTAGTCTACCTCTACTGTGCTCCACTGTACTCTACCTCTACTGTGCTCCACTATACTCTACCTCTACTGTGCTCCACTGTACTCTACCTCTACTGTCCTCCACTGTACTCTACCTCTACTGTGCTCCACTGTACTCTCTCTCTACTGTACTCTACCTCTACTGTACTCTACTGTACTCCACCTCTAATGTGCTCCACTGTACTCTACCTCTACTGTACTCTACCTCTACTGTACTCCACTGTACTCTACCTCTACGGTGCTCTACTGTACTCTATCTCTACTGTGCTCCACTGTACTCTACCTCTACTGTACTCAACTATACTCTAAGTCTACTATACTCCACTGTACTCTATCTCTACTGTGCTCCACTGTACTCTATTTCTACTTTGCTCCACTGTACTCTATCTCTACTGTACTCCACTGTACTCTATTTCTACTGTACTTCACTGTCCTCTATCTCTACTGTACTCCACTGTACTCTACCTCTATTGTGCTCCACTGTACTCTTATCTCTACTGTACTCTACTGTACTATATCTCTACTGTACTCCACTGTACTCTATCTCTACTCTACTCTACCTCTACTATGCTCCACTGTACTCTACCTCTACCGTACTCCACTGTACTCTATCTCTACTGTACTCCACTGTACTCTACCTCTACCGTACTCCACTGTACTCTATCTCTACTGTACTCCACTGTACTCTACCTCTACTGTACTCTACTGTTCTCTACCTCTACTGTGCTCTACTGTACTCTACTCTACTGTACTCCACTGCACTCTATCTCTACTGTGATCCACTGTACTCTACCTCTACTGTACTCCACTGTACTCTATCTCTGCTGTGATCCACTGTACTCTATCTCTACTGTGCTCCACTGTACTCTACCTCTACTGTACTCCACTGTACTCTACCTCTACTGTACTCTACCTCTACTGTACTCCACTGTACTCTACCTCTACGGTGCTCTACTGTACTCTATCTCTACTGTGCTCCACTGTACTCTACCTCTACTGTACTCAACTATACTCTAAGTCTACTATACTCCACTGTACTCTATCTCTACTGTGCTCCACTGTACTCTATTTCTACTTTGCTCCACTGTACTCTATCTCTACTGTACTCCACTGTACTCTATTTCTACTGTACTTCACTGTCCTCTATCTCTACTGTACTCCACTGTACTCTACCTCTATTGTGCTCCACTGTACTCTTATCTCTACTGTACTCCACTGTACTCTATCTCTACTCTACTCTACCTCTACTATGCTCCACTGTACTCTACCTCTACCGTACTCCACTGTACTCTATCTCTACTGTACTCCACTGTACTCTACCTCTACTGTACTCTACTGTTCTCTACCTCTACTGTGCTCTACTGTACTCTACTCTACTGTACTCCACTGCACTCTATCTCTACTGTGATCCACTGTACTCTACCTCTACTGTACTCCACTGTACTCTATCTCTACTGTGATCCACTGTACTCTATCTCTACTGTGCTCCACTGTACTCTACCTCTACTGTGCTCCACTGTACTCTATCTCTACTGTGCTCCACTGTACTCTATCTCTACTGTACTCCACTGTACTCTACCTCTACTGTGCTCTACTGTTCTCTACCTATACTGTGCTCTACTGTACTCGACCTCTACTGTGCTCCACTCTACCCTACCTCTACTCTGCTCCACTGTACTCTACCTCTACTGTGCTCCACTGTACTCTACCTCTACTGTACTCCACTGTACTCTATCTCTACTGTGCTCCACTGTACTCGACCTCTACTGTGCTCCACTGTACCCTACCTCTACTGTGCTCAACTGTACTCTACTGTACTCCACTGTACTCTACCTCTACTGTGCTCAACTGTACTGTACTGTACTCCACTGTACTCTATCTCTACTGTACTCCTCTGTACTCTATCTCTACTGTACTCCACTGTACTCTACCTCTACTGTACTCCACTGTACTCTACTCTACTGTAGTCCACTGTACTCTATCTCTACTGTGATCCACTCTACTCTACCTCTACTGTACTCCACTGTACTCTATCTCTACTGTGATCCACTGTACTCTATCTCTACTGTGCTCCACTGTACTCTACCTCTACTGTGCTCCACTGTACTCTACCTCTACTGTGCTCCACTGTACTCTACCTCTACTGTGCTCCACTGTACTCTACCTCTACTGTGCTCCACTGTACTCTACCTCTACTGTGCTCCACTGTACTCTATCTCTACTGTGCTCCACTGTACTCTACCTCTACTGTACTCTACTGTACTCCACCTCTAATGTGCTCCACTGTACTCTACCTCTACTGTACTCTACCTCTACTGTACTCCACTGTACTCTACCTCTACTGTGCTCTACTGTACTCTATCTCTACTGTGCTCCACTGTACTCTACCTCTACTGTACTCAACTATACTCTAACCTAATATACTCCACTGTACTCTATCTCTACTGTGCTCCACTGTACTCTATTTCTACTTTGCTCCACTGTACTCTATCTCTACTGTACTCCACTGTACTCTATCTCTACTGTACTTCACTGTCCTCTATATCTACTGTACTCCACTGTACTCTGCCTCTATTGTGCTCCACTGTACTCTATCTCTACTGTACTCTATCTCTACGGTACTCCACTGTACTCTATCTCTACTGTACTCCACTGTACTCTATCTCTACTGTACTCCACTGTACTCTGCCTCTACTGTGCTCCACTGTACTCTATCTCTACTGTACTCCACTGTACTCTACCTCTACTGTGCTCCACTGTACTCTACCTCTACTGTACTCCACTGTACTCTACCTCTACTGTACTCCATTGTACTCTACCTCTCTACCTCTACCTCCACTGTACTCCACCTCTAATGTGCTCCACTGTACTCTACCTCTACTGTACTCTACCTCTACTGTACTCCACTCTACTCTACCTCTACTGTGCTCGACTGTAATCTATCTCTACTGTGCTCCACTGTACTCTACCTCTACTGTGCTCCACTGTACTCTATCTCTAATGTGATCCACTGTACTCTACCTCTACTGTGATCCACTGTACTCTACCTCTACTGTGCTCCACTGTACTCTATCTCTACTGTGCTCCACTGTACTCTACCTCTACAGTACTCCACTGTACTCTATCTCTACTGTACTCCACTGTACTCTACCTCTACTGTACTCTACTGTTCTCTACCTCTACTGTACTCCACTGTACTCTATCTCTACTCTACTCCACTGTACTCTACCTCTACTGTACTCTACTGTTCTCTACCTCTACTGTGCTCTACTGTACTCTACTCTACTGTACTCCACTGTACTCTATCTCTACTCTACTCTACCTCTACTATGCTCCACTGTACTCTACCTCTACCGTACTCCACTGTACTCTATCTCTACTGTACTCCACTGTACTCTACCTCTACTGTACTCTACTGTTCTCTACCTCTACTGTGCTCTACTGTACTCTACTCTACTGTACTCCACTGCACTCTATCTCTACTGTGATCCACTGTACTCTACCTCTACTGTACTCCACTGTACTCTATCTCTACTGTGATCCACTGTACTCTATCTCTACTGTGCTCCACTGTACTCTACCTCTACTGTGCTCCACTGTACTCTATCTCTACTGTGCTCCACTGTACTCTATCTCTACTGTACTCCACTGTACTCTACCTCTACTGTGCTCTACTGTTCTCTACCTATACTGTGCTCTACTGTACTCGACCTCTACTGTGCTCCACTCTACCCTACCTCTACTCTGCTCCACTGTACTCTACCTCTACTGTGCTCCACTGTACTCTACCTCTACTGTACTCCACTGTACTCTATCTCTACTGTGCTCCACTGTACTCGACCTCTACTGTGCTCCACTGTACCCTACCTCTACTGTGCTCAACTGTACTCTACTGTACTCCACTGTACTCTACCTCTACTGTGCTCAACTGTACTGTACTGTACTCCACTGTACTCTATCTCTACTGTACTCCTCTGTACTCTATCTCTACTGTACTCCACTGTACTCTACCTCTACTGTACTCCACTGTACTCTACTCTACTGTAGTCCACTGTACTCTATCTCTACTGTGATCCACTCTACTCTACCTCTAGTGTACTCCACTGTACTCTATCTCTACTGTGATCCACTGTACTCTATCTCTACTGTGCTCCACTGTACTCTACCTCTACTGTGCTCCACTGTACTCTACCTCTACTGTGCTCCACTGTACTCTACCTCTACTGTGCTCCACTGTACTCTACCTCTACTGTGCTCCACTGTACTCTACCTCTACTGTGCTCCACTGTACTCTATCTCTACTGTGCTCCACTGTACTCTACCTCTACTGTACTCTACTGTACTCCACCTCTAATGTGCTCCACTGTACTCTACCTCTACTGTACTCTACCTCTACTGTACTCCACTGTACTCTACCTCTACTGTGCTCTACTGTACTCTATCTCTACTGTGCTCCACTGTACTCTACCTCTACTGTACTCAACTATACTCTAACCTAATATACTCCACTGTACTCTATCTCTACTGTGCTCCACTGTACTCTATTTCTACTTTGCTCCACTGTACTCTATCTCTACTGTACTCCACTGTACTCTATCTCTACTGTACTTCACTGTCCTCTATATCTACTGTACTCCACTGTACTCTGCCTCTATTGTGCTCCACTGTACTCTATCTCTACTGTACTCTCTCTACGGTACTCCACTGTACTCTATCTCTACTGTACTCCACTGTACTCTATCTCTACTGTACTCCACTGTACTCTGCCTCTACTGTGCTCCACTGTACTCTATCTCTACTGTACTCCACTGTACTCTACCTCTACTGTGCTCCACTGTACTCTACCTCTACTGTACTCCACTGTACTCTACCTCTACTGTACTCCATTGTACTCTACCTCTCTACCTCTACCTCCACTGTACTCCACCTCTAATGTGCTCCACTGTACTCTACCTCTACTGTACTCTACCTCTACTGTACTCCACTCTACTCTACCTCTACTGTGCTCGACTGTAATCTATCTCTACTGTGCTCCACTGTACTCTACCTCTACTGTGCTCCACTGTACTCTATCTCTAATGTGATCCACTGTACTCTACCTCTACTGTGATCCACTGTACTCTACCTCTACTGTGCTCCACTGTACTCTATCTCTACTGTGCTCCACTGTACTCTACCTCTACAGTACTCCACTGTACTCTATCTCTACTGTACTCCACTGTACTCTACCTCTACTGTACTCTACTGTTCTCTACCTCTACTGTACTCCACTGTACTCTACTGTACTCCACTGTACTCTATCTCTACTGTGATCCACTGTTCTCTACCTCTACTGTGCTCTACTGTACTCTACTCTACTGTACTCCACTGTACTCTATCTCTACTGTGATCCACTGTACTCTACCTCTACTGTACTCCACTGTACTCTATCTCTACTGTGATCCACTGTACTCTATCTCTACTGTGCTCCACTGTACTCTACCTCTACTGTGCTCCACTGTACTCTACCTCTACTGTACTCCACTGTACTCTACCTCTACTGTGCTCCACTGTACTCTACCTCTACTGTACTCCACTGTACTCTACCTCTACTGTGCTCCACTGTACTCTACCTCCTCTGTACTCCACTGTACTCTATCTCTACTGTGCTCCACTGTACTCTATCTCTACTGTACTCCACTGTACTCTACCTCTACTGTGCTCTACTGTTCTCTACCTCTACTGTGCTCTACTGTACTCCACCTCTACTGTGCTCCACTGTACCCTACCTCTACTGTGCTTTACTGTACTCTACCTCTACTGTACTCCACTGTACTCTATCTCTACTGTGATCCACTATACTCTACCTCTACTGTACTCCACTGTACTCTATCTCTACTGTGATCCACTGTACTCTATCTCTACTGTGCTCCACTGTACTCTACCTCTACTATGCTCCACTGTACTCTATCTCTACTGTGCTCCACTCTACTCTACCTCTACTGTGCTCCACTGTACTCTACCTCTACTGTACTCCACTGTACTCTATCTCTACTGTGCTCCACTGTACACTATCTCTACTGTACTCCACTTTACTCTACCTCTACTGTGCTCTACTGTTCTCTACCTCTACTGTGCTCCACTGTACCCTACCTCTACTGTGCTCCACTGTAAGGCTGGTGCCGGTATGTCTGATCGACCCCTCAATGTGACAAAAGGCCCTCCTGAGAATTAACACTTGAACTATCCCTTGAATATGTAACTCCCTCTTGCATATGTAACAGGAACTTTGGAGACGCAGCACACAGTGGAGTTCACACTTCACCCACACCATCTCCCCCACATCCCCCTCCTCCTCACCTGAAATACACTAAAACCTTATGCAATGTTATGTGTGTACAAAAATGTAACTACTCATGTTTGGTGTCTTTTGATGTATCACAATGCGCCTGGTGACATGGTCTCATTCTCCCAACTATGATGAAAAGCTAAAAGAAGTTATGAAATGTGAGAAAAGTGATGTGTCCCATAATAGCCTCATTCAGACTACCTCCTGTATGTAAAATCAGGCAGACCTCACAGTGTGAGCCCCTGAATAAACAACCAAAATCTAATTATAATGACAGACATCACCATTTGGTAACAATTGAATTATCTGGGTTTATAAGGAAAAGAGCAGAAAAGTTCGGGGAGTCTGTAGGTTGACTGCCCACACAACCGCTGTGTGTAATTTTGTTGACAGGTAATAATTTCTACAAATTCTGTGATTTCTGAATTGATATGCTTAACTGATGATTTTATCCTCTGAATTGGATTTGAAATGATTACATCATTACCTGATCAATAAATTGTAAACGTTTGATTTTATTCTAACCGACTCTGAGAATTGTTTTCCCCCGAGTAGATTATCGGATTCGTATATTTCCACAAGTTTGCGTCAGAGTTTAGTGACGACTAATATCTGATATCAGATTCAAGTGTACTTGAATGAGGAGACGGGTAGTTTCCGTCTAGAATCAGCTGTTTGATCTAGATTTGGGTACGTCTAAAAACCTCTGTTCTAATTTAATGTTACTTTAGATAAGTGCACGCTACTAAAGTAAGTTATTGAATTAAGTTCCTGAGGTGGCATTCAAGGGGGCTGTGTATGTCTTCGATTATGTACGTGTGAATTACGGCAAATCCCAGACATTCAGCCAATTACCTCTGTTTTGATAATCGGAAACTGACGAGACTGTGCCGGAGACCTGGTGAGGAACTCGAAGTGATATAGTTTCCTGATCTGAGCGGATAAAATATAATCAGAGTTTAAAGAATAAACAAACCTTCGCTAACGTTTAATGATGCACGGATATCATTAAAACCTTTTCATTTATGGAGTCAGATAATAACGAGATAATACATGAGAAAATATATTGCATTTAATCTTGTTGTGTTGCGTGAAAGGAAAGGCAAGTAATACGCAGAGTAACCTTCTACCGCTGATTGGATGCCGAATTTGGACCAATCGAGCCGGACCTTACACCACTCTACCCTACCTCTACTGTGCTCCACTGTACTCTACCTCTACTGTGCTCCACTGTACTCTACCTCTACTGTGCTCCACTGTATCCACTGTACTCTACCTCTACTGTGCTCCACTGTACTCTACCTCTACTTTGCTCCACTGTACTCTATCTCTACTGTGCTCCACTTTACTCTACCTCTACTGTACTCTACTGTACTCCACCTCTAATGTGCTCCACTGTACTCTAGCTCTACTGTACTCCACTGTACTTTACCTCTACTGTACTCCACTGTACTCTACCTCTACTGTGCTCCACTGTACTCTATTTCTACTGTACTCCTCTGTACTCTACCTCTACTGTGCTCCACTGTACTCTATCTGTAATGTACTCTACTGTACTCTATCTCTACTGTGATCCACTGTACTCTACCTCTACAGTACTCCACTGTACTCTATCTTTACTGTACTCCACTGTACTCTACCTCTACTGTACTCTACTGTTCTCTACCTCTACTGTACTCCACTGTACTCTATCTCTACTCTACTCCACTGTACTCTACCTCTACTGTACTCTACTGTTCTCTACCTCTACTGTGCTCTACTGTACTCTACTCTACTGTACTCCACTGTACTCTACCTCTACTGTGCTCCACTGTACTCTATCTCTAATGTGATCCACTGTACTCCACCTCTACTGTGATCCACTGTACTCTACCTCTACTGTGCTCCACTGTACTCTATCTCTACTGTGCTCCACTGTACTCTACCTCTACAGTACTCCACTGTACTCTATCTCTACTGTACTCCACTGTACTCTACCTCTACTGTACTCTACTGTTCTCTACCTCTACTGTACTCCACTGTACTCTATCTCTACTCTACTCCACTGTACTCTACCTCTACTGTACTCTACTGTTCTCTACCTCTACTGTGCTCTACTGTACTCTACTCTACTGTACTCCACTGTACTCTATCTCTACTGTGATCCACTGTACTCTACCTCTACTCTAGTCCACTGTACTCTATCTCTACTGTGATCCACTGTACTCTATCTCTACTGTGCTCCACTGTACTCTACCTCTACTATGCTCCACTGTACTCTATCTCTACTGTGCTCCACTCTACTCTACCTCTACTGTGCTCCACTGTACTCTACCTCTACTGTACTCCACTGTACTCTATCTCTACTGTGCTCCACTGTATCCACTGTACTCTACCTCTACTGTGCTCCACTGTACTCTACCTCTACTTTGCTCCACTGTACTCTATCTCTACTGTGCTCCACTTTACTCTACCTCTACTGTACTCTACTGTACTCCACCTCTAATGTGCTCCACTGTACTCTAGCTCTACTGTACTCCACTGTACTTTACCTCTACTGTACTCCACTGTACTCTACCTCTACTGTGCTCCACTGTACTCTATTTCTACTGTACTCCTCTGTACTCTACCTCTACTGTGCTCCACTGTACTCTATCTGTAATGTACTCTACTGTACTCTATCTCTACTGTGATCCACTGTACTCTACCTCTACAGTACTCCACTGTACTCTATCTCTACTGTACTCCACTGTACTCTACCTCTACTGTACTCTACTGTTCTCTACCTCTACTGTACTCCACTGTACTCTATCTCTACTCTACTCCACTGTACTCTACCTCTACTGTACTCTACTGTTCTCTACCTCTACTGTGCTCTACTGTACTCTACTCTACTGTACTCCACTGTACTCTACCTCTACTGTGCTCCACTGTACTCTATCTCTAATGTGATCCACTGTACTCCACCTCTACTGTGATCCACTGTACTCTACCTCTACTGTGCTCCACTGTACTCTATCTCTACTGTGCTCCACTGTACTCTACCTCTACAGTACTCCACTGTACTCTATCTCTACTGTACTCCACTGTACTCTACCTCTACTGTACTCTACTGTTCTCTACCTCTACTGTACCCCACTGGGTAACACTTTATAATAACTGCATGCTATTAATCATTTGTTAAGCATGAGTAAACAGTTAATTCATCATTTATAAAGCATTAATAGACATTAATAAGCAGTTTATAAATACAGCTATAAACGCTTTTTTCTTGATTTATAAGCATATCTATAATGCGTTTAATAATTGTATTTTCATACCTTGTTAATGATCAATTAATAATTTCTATATGAAGTATAGCATTATTTACAAACAAGAGTTGTCAGTCATTCATAAGATCACTTAGAAAGTGTAAGTAAATGTAGTAAATTCGGGTAGTTATAAAGCATTTAGTAGTGGTCAGTTAACTATTTTGTGAGCTAATCTAAAGTGAGGACTATTCATGCCTTGTAAAGCATTTATAAAGGAGATTTGAAGGCGCATCAATCTTCTAAACAGTAAAATGTAACAAACACAACACAGTGATACAGAACATAGAAATATTTAACAGCCTTTAAATCTCCTTTATAAATGCTTTACAAGGCATGAATAGTCCTCACTTTAGATGAGCTCACAAACATAGTTAACTGACCACTACTAAATGCTTTATAACTACCCAAATTAACCCTGAATTACAGCATAAATACATGTTAATAAAGCATTTATTAACACACTAAGTAACCATCACTATATGTCTGAATAATAAGATGTATGAATGTACATTTAAATAGTTTATTAATCATTTACTTACACGTTCTAAGTAATCTCATGAACCACTGAAAACTCTTAAATAACTGGTTTATAAAAAATGCAATTATTCATTTAGAAATAATAAATTGATCATTAATAAAGGATGAAAATACAAGTATTAAATAAATTATAGATATGCTTGTAAATCAAGACGAAAGCATTTATAGCTGTATTTATAAACTGCTTAGTAATGTCTATTAATGCTTTATGAATGATGAATTAACTGTTTACTAATGCTTAACTAATGATTATTAGCGTGTAGTTATTATAAAGTGTTACCCTCCACGGTACTCTATCTCTACTCTACTCCACTGTACTCTACCTCTACTGTACTCTACTGTTCTCTACCTCTACTGTGCTCTACTGTACTCTACTCTACTGTACTCCACTGTACTCTATCTCTACTGTGATCCACTGTACTCTACCTCTACTGTAGTCCACTGTACTCTATCTCTACTGTGATCCACTGTACTCTATCTCTACTGTGCTCCACTGTACTCTACCTCTACTATGCTCCACTGTACTCTATCTCTACTGTGCTCCACTCTACTCTACCTCTACTGTGCTCCACTGTACTCTACCTCTACTGTACTCCACTGTACTCTATCTCTACTGTGCTCCACTGTACTCTATCTCTACTGTACTCCACTGTACTCTACCTCTACTGTGCTCTACTGTTCTCTACCTCTACTGTGCTCTACTGTACTCCACCTCTACTGTGCTCCACTGTACCCTACCTCTACTGTGCTTTACTGTACTCTACCTCTACTGTACTCCACTGTACTCTATCTCTACTGTGATCCACTGTACTCTACCTCTACTGTACTCCACTGTACTCTATCTCTACTGTGATCCACTGTACTCTATCTCTACTGTGCTCCACTGTACTCTACCTCTACTATGCTCCACTGTACTCTATCTCTACTGTGCTCCACTCTACTCTACCTCTACTGTGCTCCACTGTACTCTACCTCTACTGTACTCCACTGTACTCTACCTCTACTGTGCTCTACTGTTCTCTACCTCTACTGTGCTCCACTGTACCCTACCTCTACTGTGCTCCACTCTACCCTACCTCTACTGTGCTCCACTGTACTCTACCTCTACTGTGCTCCACTGTACTCTACCTCTACTGTGCTCCACTGTATCCACTGTACTCTACATCTACTGTGCTCCACTGTACTCTACCTCTACTTTGCTCCACTGTACTCTATCTCTACTGTGCTCCACTTTACTCTACCTCTACTGTACTCTACTGTACTCCACCTCTAATGTGCTCCACTGTACTCTAGCTCTACTGTACTCCACTGTACTTTACCTCTACTGTACTCCACTGTACTCTACCTCTACTGTGCTCCACTGTACTCTATTTCTACTGTACTCCTCTGTACTCTACCTCTACTGTGCTCCACTGTACTCTATCTGTAATGTACTCTACTGTACTCTATCTCTACTGTGATCCACTGTACTCTACCTCTGCTGTGCTCCACTGTACTCTATCTCTACTGTACTCCACTGTACTCTACTGTTCTCTACCTCTACTGTACTCTACTGTGCTCCACTGTACTCCACTGTAGTCTACCTCTACTGTGCTCCACTGTACTCTACCTCTACTGTGCTCCACTATACTCTACCTCTACTGTGCTCCACTGTACTCTACCTCTACTGTCCTCCACTGTACTCTACCTCTACTGTGCTCCACTGTACTCTCTCTCTACTGTACTCTACCTCTACTGTACTCTACTGTACTCCACCTCTAATGTGCTCCACTGTACTCTACCTCTACTGTACTCTACCTCTACTGTACTCCACTGTACTCTACCTCTACTGTGCTCTACTGTACTCTATCTCTACTGTGCTCCAATGTACTCTACCTCTACTGTACTCAACTATACTCTAAGTCTACTATACTCCACTGTACTCTATCTCTACTGTGCTCCACTGTACTCTATTTCTACTTTGCTCCACTGTACTCTATCTCTACTGTACTCCACTGTACTCTATTTCTACTGTACTTCACTGTCCTCTATCTCTACTGTACTCCACTGTACTCTACCTCTATTGTGCTCCACTGTACTCTTATCTCTACTGTACTCTACTGTACTATATCTCTACTGTACTCCACTGTACTCTATCTCTACTGTACTCCACTGTACTCTACCTCTACTGTGCTCCACTGTACTCTACCTCTACCGTACTCCACTGTACTCTATCTCTACTGTACTCCACTGTACTCTACCTCTACTGTACTCTACTGTTCTCTACCTCTACTGTGCTCTACTGTACTCTACTCTACTGTACTCCACTGTACTCTATCACTACTGTGATCCACTGTACTCTACCTCTACTGTACTCCACTGTACTCTCTCTACTGTGATCCACTGTACTCTATCTCTACTGTGCTCCACTGTACTCTACCTCTACTGTGCTCCACTGTACTCTATCTCTACTGTGCTCCACTGTACTCTATCTCTACTGTACTCCACTGTACTCTACCTCTACTGTGCTCTACTGTTCTCTACCTCTACTGTGCTCTACTGTACTCGACCTCTACTGTGCTCCACTGTACCCTACCTCTACTGTGCTCCACTGTACTCTACCTCTACTGTGCTCCACTGTACTCTACCTCTACTGTACTCCACTCTACTCTATCTCTACTGTACTCCACTGTACTCTACCTCTACTGTGCTCAACTGTACTCTACTGTACTCCACTGTACTCTACCTCTACTGTACTCCACTGTACTCTATCTCTACTGTACTCCACTGTACTCTACCTCTACTGTACTCCACTGTACTCTATCTCTACTGTGCTCCACTGTACTCTACCTCTACTGTGCTCAACTGTACTGTACTGTACTCCACTGTACTCTATCTCTACTGTACTCCTCTGTACTCTACCTCTACTGTACTCCACTGTACACTACCTCTACTGTACTCCACTGTACTCTACTCTACTGTACTCTACTGTACTCTATCTCTACTGTGATCCACTGTACTCTATCTCTACTGTGCTCCACTGTACTCTACCTCTACTGTGCTCCACTGTACTCTATCTCTACTGTGCTCCAGTCTACTCTACCTCTACTGTGCTCCACTGTACTCTACCTCTACTGTACTCCACTGTACTCTATCTCTACTGTGCTCCACTGTACTCTACCTCTACTGTACTCCACTCTACTCTACCTCTACTGTGCTCCACTGTACTCCAATAGACTCTACCTCTACTGTACTCCACTGTACTCTACCTTTATTGTGCTCCACTGTACTCTACCTCTACTGTGCTCCACTGTACTCTACCTCTACTGTGCTCCACTGTACTCTATCTCTACTGTGCTCCACTGTACTCTACCTCTACTGTACTCCACTGTACTCTACCTCTACTGTACTCCACTGTACTCTATCTCTACTGTGATCCACTCTACTCTACCTCTACTGTACTCCACTGTACTCTATCTCTACTGTGATCCACTGTACTCTATCTGTACTGTGCTCCACTGTACTCTACCTCTACTGTGCTCCACTGTATTCTATCTCTACTGTGCTCCAGTCTACTCTACCTCTACTGTGCTCCACTGTACTCTACCTCTACTGTACTCCACTGTACTCTATCTCTACTGTGCTCCACTGTACTCTACCTCTACTAAACTCCACTCTACTCTACCTCTACTGTGCTCCACTGTACTCCAATAGACTCTACCTCTACTGTACTCCACTGTACTCCACTGTACTCTACCTTTATTGTGCTTCACTGTACTCTACCTCTACTGTACTCCACTGTACTCTACCTCTACTGTGCTCCACTGTACTCTACCTCTACTGTACTCCACTCTAATCTACCTCTACTGTGCTCCACTGTACTCTCTCTACTGTACTCCACTGTACTCTACCTCTACCTTACTCTACTGTACTCCAACTCTAATGTGCTCCACTGTACTCTACCTCTACTGTACTCCACTGTACTCTACCTCTACTGTACTCCACTGTACTCTACCTCTACTGTGCTCCACTGTACTCTACCTCTACTGTACTCCACTGTACTCTACCTCTACTATACTCCACTGTACTCGATCTCTACTATGCTCCACTGTACTCTTCCTCTACTGTGCTCCACTCTACTCTACCTCTACTGTGCTCCACTGTACTCTACCTCTACTGTACTCCACTGTACTCTATCTCTACTGTACTCCACTGTACTCTACTTCTACTGTGCTCTACTGTTCTCTACCTCTACTATGCTCTACTGTACTCCACCTCTACTGTTTTCCACTGTACCCTACCTCTACTGTGCTCCACTGTACTCTACCTCTACTGTGCTCCACTGTACTCTACCTCTACTGTGCTCCACTGTACTCTACCTTTACTGTGCTCCACTGTACTCTACCTCTACTGCGCTCCACTGTACTCTATCTTTACTGTGCTCCACTGTACTCTACCTCTACTGTACTCTACTGTACTCCACCTCTAATGTGCTCCACTGTACTCTAGCTCTACTGTACTCCACTGTACTTTACCTCTATTGTACTCCACTGTACTCTACCTCTACTGTGCTCCACTGTACTCTATTTCTACTGTACTCTACCTCTACTGTGCTCCACTGTACTCTATCTGTAATGTACTCTACTGTACTCTATCTCTACTGTGATCCACTGTACTCTACCTCTGCTGTGCTCCACTGTACTCTATCTCTACTGTACTCCACTGTACTCTACTGTTCTCTACCTCTACTGTACTCTACTGTGCTCCACTGTACTCCACTGTAGTCTACCTCTACTGTGCTCCACTGTACTCTACCTCTACTGTGCTCCACTATACTCTACCTCTACTGTGCTCCACTGTACTCTACCTCTACTGTCCTCCACTGTACTCTACCTCTACTGTGCTCCACTGTACTCTCTCTCTACTGTACTCTACCTCTACTGTACTCTTCTGTACTCCACCTCTAATGTGCTCCACTGTACTCTACCTCTACTGTACTCTACCTCTACTGTACTCCACTGTACTCTACCTCTACTGTGCTCTACTGTACTCTATCTCTACTGTGCTCCACTGTACTCTACCTCTACTGTACTCCACTGTACTCTATCTCTACTGTGCCCCACTGTACTCTATCTCTACTGTACTCCACTGTACTCTACCTCTACTGTGCTCTACTGTTCTCTACCTCTACTGTGCTCTACTGTACTCCACCTCTACTGTGCTCCACTGTACCCTACCTCTACTGTGCTCCACTGTACTCTACCTCTACTGTGCTCCACTGTACTCTACCTCTACTGTGCTCCACTGTACTCTACCTCTACTGTGCTCCACTGTACTCTACCTCTACTGTGCTCCACTGTACTCTATCTCTACTGTGCTCCACTGTACTCTACCTCTACTGTACTCCACTGTACTCCACCTCTAATGTGCTCCACTGTACTCTAGCTCTACTGTACTCCACTGTACTTTACCTCTACTGTACTCCACTGTACTCTACCTCTACTGTGCTCCACTGTACTCTATTTCTACTGTACTCCTCTGTACTCTACCTCTACTGTGCTCCACTGTACTCTATCTGTAATGTACTCTACTGTACTCTATCTCTACTGTGATCCACTGTACTCTACCTCTGCTGTGCTCCACTGTACTCTATCTCTACTGTACTCCACTGTACTCTACTGTTCTCTACCTCTACTGTACTCTACTGTGCTCCACTGTACTCCACTGTAGTCTACCTCTACTGTGCTCCACTGTACTCTACCTCTACTGTGCTCCACTATACTCTACCTCTACTGTGCTCCACTGTACTCTACCTCTACTGTCCTCCACTGTACTCTACCTCTACTGTGCTCCACTGTACTCTCTCTCTACTGTACTCTACCTCTACTGTACTCTACTGTACTCCACCTCTAATGTGCTCCACTGTACTCTACCTCTACTGTACTCTACCTCTACTGTACTCCACTGTACTCTACCTCTACTGTGCTCTACTGTACTCTATCTCTACTGTGCTCCACTGTACTCTACCTCTACTGTACTCAACTATACTCTAACCTAATATACTCCACTGTACTCTATCTCTACTGTGCTCCACTGTACTCTATTTCTACTTTGCTCCACTGTACTCTATCTCTACTGTACTCCACTGTACTCTATCTCTACTGTACTTCACTGTCCTCTATCTCTACTGTACTCCACTGTACTCTGCCTCTATTGTGCTCCACTGTACTCTATCTCTACTGTACTCTACTGTACTATATCTCTACTCTACTCCACTGTACTCTATCTCTACTGTACTCCACTGTAATCTACCTCTACTGTGCTCCACTGTACTCTACCTCTACCGTACTCCACTGTACTCTATCTCCACTGTACTCCACTGTACTCTACCTCTACTGTACTCTACTGTTCTCTACCTCTACTGTGCTCTACTGTACTCTACTCTACTGTACTCCACTGTACTCTATCTCTACTGTGATCCACTGTACTCTACCTCTACTGTACTCCACCTCTAATATGCTCCACTCTACTCTACCTCAACTGTACTCTACCTCTACTGTACGCCACTGTACTCTACCTCTACTGTGCTCTACTGTCCTCTATCTCTACTGTGCTCCACTGTACTCTACCTCTACTGTACTCCACTGTACTCTAACTCTACTATTCTCCACTGTACTCTATCTCTACTGTGCTCCACTGTACTCTATTTCTACTGTACTCCACTGTCCTCTATCTCTACTGTACTCCACTGTACTCTACCTCTATTGTGCTCCACTGTACTCTATCTCTACGGTACTCCACTGTACTCTATCTCTACTGTACTCCACTGTACTCTATCTCTACTTTACTCCACTGTACTCTGCCTCTACTGTGCTCCACTGTACTCTATCTCTACGGTACTCCACTGTACTCTATCTCTACTGTACTCCACTGTACTCTATCTCTACTTTACTCCACTGTACTCTGCCTCTACTGTAGTCCACTGTACTCTACCTCTACTGTACTCCACTGTACTCTACCTCTACTGTACTCCACTGTACTCTACCTCTACTGTGCTCCACTGTACAATATCTTTACTGTACTCCACTGTACTCTACCTCTACTGTCCTCCACTGTACTCTATCTCTAATGTGCTCCACTGTACTCCACCTCTAATGTGCTCCACTGTACTCTACCTCTACTGTACTCTACCTCTACTGTACTCCACTCTACTCTACCTCTACTGTGCTCGACTGTAATCTATCTATACTGTGCTCCACTGTACTCTACCTCTACTGTGCTCCACTGTACTCTATCTCTAATGTGATCCACTGTACTCTACCTCTACTGTGATCCACTGTACTCTACCTCTACTGTGCTCCACTGTACTCTATCTCTACTGTGCTCCACTGTACTCTACCTCTACTGTGCTCAACTGTACTGTACTGTACTCCACTGTACTCTACCTCTACTGTACTCCACTGTACACTACCTCTACTGTACTCCACTGTACTCTACTCTACTGTACTCCACTGTACTCTATCTCTACTGTGATCCACTCTACTCTACCTCTACTGTACTCCACTGTACTCTATCTCTACTGTGATCCACTGTACTCTATCTCTACTGTGCTCCACTGTACTCTACCTCTACTGTGCTCCACTGTACTCTATCTCTACTGTGCTCCAGTCTACTCTACCTCTACTGTGCTCCACTGTACTCTACCTCTACTGTACTCCACTGGTCTCTATCTCTACTGTGCTCCACTGTACTCTACCTCTACTGTACTCCACTCTACTCTACCTCTACTGTGCTCCACTGTACTCCAATAGACTCTACCTCTACTGTACTCCACTGTACTCCACTGTACTCTACCTCTATTGTGCTTCACTGTACTCTACCTCTACTGTACTCCACTGTACTCTACCTCTACTGTGCTCCACTGTACTCTACCTCTACTGTACTCCACTCTAATCTACCTCTACTGTGCTCCACTGTACTCTCTCTACTGTACTCCACTGTACTCTACCTCTACCTTACTCTACTGTACTCCAACTCTAATGTGCTCCACTGTACTCTACCTCTACTGTACTCCACTGTACTCTACCTCTACTGTACTCCACTGTACTCTACCTCTACTGTGCTCCACTGTACTCTACCTCTACTGTACTCCACTGTACTCTACCTCTACTATACTCCACTGTACTCGATCTCTACTATGCTCCACTGTACTCTACCTCTACTGTGCTCCACTCTACTCTACCTCTACTGTGCTCCACTGTACTCTACCTCTACTGTACTCCACTGTACTCTATCTCTACTGTACTCCACTGTACTCTACTTCTACTGTGCTCTACTGTTCTCTACCTCTACTATGCTCTACTGTACTCCACCTCTACTGTTTTCCACTGTACCCTACCTCTACTGTGCTCCACTGTACTCTACCTCTACTGTGCTCCACTGTACTCTACCTCTACTGTGCTCCACTGTACTCTACCTTTACTGTGCTCCACTGTACTCTACCTCTACTGCGCTCCACTGTACTCTATCTTTACTGTGCTCCACTGTACTCTACCTCTACTGTACTCTACTGTACTCCACCTCTAATGTGCTCCACTGTACTCTAGCTCTACTGTACTCCACTGTACTTTACCTCTATTGTACTCCACTGTACTCTACCTCTACTGTGCTCCACTGTACTCTATTTCTACTGTACTCTACCTCTACTGTGCTCCACTGTACTCTATCTGTAATGTACTCTACTGTACTCTATCTCTACTGTGATCCACTGTACTCTACCTCTGCTCTGCTCCACTGTACTCTATCTCTACTGTACTCCACTGTACTCTACTGTTCTCTACCTCTACTGTACTCTACTGTGCTCCACTGTACTCCACTGTAGTCTACCTCTACTGTGCTCCACTCTACTCTACCTCTACTGTGCTCCACTATACTCTACCTCTACTGTGCTCCACTGTACTCTACCTCTACTGTCCTCCACTGTACTCTACCTCTACTGTGCTCCACTGTACTCTCTCTCTACTGTACTCTACCTCTACTGTACTCTTCTGTACTCCACCTCTAATGTGCTCCACTGTACTCTACCTCTACTGTACTCTACCTCTACTGTACTCCACTGTACTCTACCTCTACTGTGCTCTACTGTACTCTATCTCTACTGTGCTCCACTGTACTCTACCTCTACTGTACTCCACTGTACTCTATCTCTACTGTGCTCTACTGTACTCCACTGTACTCTACCTCTACTGTGCTCTACTGTTCTCTACCTCTACTGTGCTCTACTGTACTCCACCTCTACTGTGCTCCACTGTACCCTACCTCTACTGTGCTCCACTGTACTCTACCTCTACTGTGCTCCACTGTACTCCACCTCTACTGTGCTCCACTGTACTCTACCTCTACTGTGCTCCACTGTACTCTACCTCTACTGTGCTCCACTGTACTCTATCTCTACTGTGCTCCACTGTACTCTACCTCTACTGTACTCTACTGTACTCCACCTCTAATGTGCTCCACTGTACTCTAGCTCTACTGTACTCCACTGTACTTTACCTCTACTGTACTCCACTGTACTCTACCTCTACTGTGCTCCACTGTACTCTATTTCTACTGTACTCCTCTGTACTCTACCTCTACTGTGCTCCACTGTACTCTATCTGTAATGTACTCTACTGTACTCTATCTCTACTGTGATCCACTGTACTCTACCTCTGCTGTGCTCCACTGTACTCTATCTCTACTGTACTCCACTGTACTCTACTGTTCTCTACCTCTACTGTACTCTACTGTGCTCCACTGTACTCCACTGTAGTCTACCTCTACTGTGCTCCACTGTACTCTACCTCTGCTGTGCTCCACTGTACTCTATCTCTACTGTACTCCACTGTACTCTACTGTTCTCTACCTCTACTGTACTCTACTGTGCTCCACTGTACTCCACTGTAGTCTACCTCTACTGTGCTCCACTGTACTCTACCTCTACTGTGCTCCACTATACTCTACCTCTACTGTGCTCCACTGTACTCTACCTCTACTGTCCTCCACTGTACTCTACCTCTACTGTGCTCCACTGTACTCTCTCTCTACTGTACTCTACCTCTACTGTACTCTACTGTACTCCACCTCTAATGTGCTCCACTGTACTCTACCTCTACTGTACTCTACTTCTACTGTACTCCACTGTACTCTACCTCTACTGTGCTCTACTGTACTCTATCTCTACTGTGCTCCACTGTACTCTACCTCTACTGTACTCAACTATACTCTAACCTAATATACTCCACTGTACTCTATCTCTACTGTGCTCCACTGTACTCTATTTCTACTTTGCTCCACTGTACTCTATCTCTACTGTACTCCACTGTACTCTATCTCTACTGTACTTCACTGTCCTCTGCCTCTATTGTGCTCCACTGTACTCTATCTCTACTGTACTCTACTGTACTATATCTCTACTCTACTCCACTGTACTCTATCTCTACTGTACTCCACTGTAATCTACCTCTACTGTGCTCCACTGTACTCTACCTCTACCGTACTCCACTGTACTCTATCTCCACTGTACTCCACTGTACTCTACCTCTACTGTACTCTACTGTTCTCTACCTCTACTGTGATCTACTGTACTCTACTCTACTGTACTCCACTGTACTCTATCTCTACTGTGATCCACTGTACTCTACCTCTACTGTACTCCACCTCTAATATGCTCCACTCTACTCTACCTCAACTGTACTCTACCTCTACTGTACGCCACTGTACTCTACCTCTACTGTGCTCTACTGTCCTCTATCTCTACTGTGCTCCACTGTACTCTACCTCTACTGTACTCCACTGTACTCTAACTCTACTATTCTCCACTGTACTCTATCTCTACTGTGCTCCACTGTACTCTATTTCTACTGTACTCCACTGTCCTCTATCTCTACTGTACTCCACTGTACTCTACCTCTATTGTGCTCCACTGTACTCTATCTCTACGGTACTCCACTGTACTCTATCTCTACTGTACTCCACTGTACTCTATCTCTACTTTACTCCACTGTACTCTGCCTCTACTGTGCTCCACTGTACTCTATCTCTACTGTACTCCACTGTACTCTATCTCTACTGTACTCCACTGTACTCTACCTCTACTGTGCTCCACTGTACTCTACCTCTACTGTAGTCCACTGTACTCTACCTCTACTGTACTCCACTGTACTCTACCTCTACTGTACTCCACTGTACTCTACCTCTACTGTGCTCCACTGTACAATATCTTTACTGTACTCCACTGTACTCTACCTCTACTGTCCTCCACTGTACTCTATCTCTAATGTGCTCCACTGTACTCCACCTCTAATGTGCTCCACTGTACTCTACCTCTACTGTACTCTACCTCTACTGTACTCCACTCTACTCTACCTCTACTGTGCTCGACTGTAATCTATCTATACTGTGCTCCACTGTACTCTACCTCTACTGTGCTCCACTCTACTCTATCTCTAATGTGATCCACTGTACTCTACCTCTACTGTGATCCACTGTACTCTACCTCTACTGTGCTCCACTGTACTCTATCTCTACTGTGCTCCACTGTACTCTACCTCTACTGTGCTCAACTGTACTGTACTGTACTCCACTGTACTCTATCTCTACTGTACTCCTCTGTACTCTACCTCTACTGTACTCCACTGTACACTACCTCTACTGTACTCCACTGTACTCTACTCTACTGTACTCCACTGTACTCTATCTCTACTGTGATCCACTCTACTCTACCTCTACTGTACTCCACTGTACTCTATCTCTACTGTGATCCACTGTACTCTATCTCTACTGTGCTCCACTGTACTCTACCTCTACTGTGCTCCACTGTACTCTATCTCTACTGTGCTCCAGTCTACTCTACCTCTACTGTGCTCCACTGTACTCTACCTCTACTGTGCTCCACTGTACTCTATCTCTACTGTGCTCCACTGTACTCTACCTCTACTGTACTCCACTCTACTCTACCTCTACTGTGCTCCACTGTACTCCAATAGACTCTACCTCTACTGTACTCCACTGTACTCCACTGTACTCTACCTCTATTGTGCTTCACTGTACTCTACCTCTACTATACTCCACTGTACTCTACCTCTACTGTGCTCCACTGTACTCTACCTCTACTGTACTCCACTCTAATCTACCTCTACTGTGCTCCACTGTACTCTCTCTACTGTACTCCACTGTACTCTACCTCTACCTTACTCTACTGTACTCCAACTCTAATGTGCTCCACTGTACTCTACCTCTACTGTACTCCACTGTACTCTACCTCTACTGTACTCCACTGTACTCTACCTCTACTGTGCTCCACTGTACTCTACCTCTACTGTACTCCACTGTACTCTACCTCTACTATACTCCACTGTACTCGATCTCTACTATGCTCCACTGTACTCTACCTCTACTGTGCTCCACTCTACTCTACCTCTACTGTGCTCCACTGTACTCTACCTCTACTGTACTCCACTGTACTCTATCTCTACTGTACTCCACTGTACTCTACTTCTACTGTGCTCTACTGTTCTCTACCTCTACTATGCTCTACTGTACTCCACCTCTACTGTTTTCCACTGTACCCTACCTCTACTGTGCTCCACTGTACTCTACCTCTACTGTGCTCCACTGTACTCTACCTCTACTGTGCTCCACTGTACTCTACCTTTACTGTGCTCCACTGTACTCTACCTCTACTGCGCTCCACTGTACTCTATCTTTACTGTGCTCCACTGTACTCTACCTCTACTGTACTCTACTGTACTCCACCTCTAATGTGCTCCACTGTACTCTAGCTCTACTGTACTCCACTGTACTTTACCTCTATTGTACTCCACTGTACTCTACCTCTACTGTGCTCCACTGTACTCTATTTCTACTGTACTCTACCTCTACTGTGCTCCACTGTACTCTATCTGTAATGTACTCTACTGTACTCTATCTCTACTGTGATCCACTGTACTCTACCTCTGCTGTGCTCCACTGTACTCTATCTCTACTGTACTCCACTGTACTCTACTGTTCTCTACCTCTACTCTACTCTACTGTGCTCCACTGTACTCCACTGTAGTCTACCTCTACTGTGCTCCACTGTACTCTACCTCTACTGTGCTCCACTATACTCTACCTCTACTGTGCTCCACTGTACTCTACCTCTACTGTACTCCACTGTAGTCTACCTCTACTGTGCTCCACTGTACTCTACCTCTACTGTGCTCCACTATACTCTACCTCTACTGTGCTCCACTGTACTCTACCTCTACTGTCCTCCACTGTAGAGGTAGAGTACAGTGCTCCTACCTCTACTGTGCTCCACTGTACTCTCTCTCTACTGTACTCTACCTCTACTGTACTCTTCTGTACTCCACCTCTAATGTGCTCCACTGTACTCTACCTCTACTGTACTCTACCTCTACTGTACTCCACTGTACTCTACCTCTACTGTGCTCTACTGTACTCTATCTCTACTGTGCTCCACTGTACTCTACCTCTACTGTACTCCACTGTACTCTATCTCTACTGTGCTCTACTGTACTCCACTGTACTCTACCTCTACTGTGCTCTACTGTTCTCTACCTCTACTGTGCTCTACTGTACTCCACCTCTACTGTGCTCCACTGTACCCTACCTCTACTGTGCTCCACTGTACTCTACCTCTACTGTGCTCCACTGTACTCCACCTCTACTGTGCTCCACTGTACTCTACCTCTACTGTGCTCCACTGTACTCTACCTCTACTGTGCTCCACTGTACTCTATCTCTACTGTGCTCCACTGTACTCTACCTCTACTGTACTCTACTGTACTCCACCTCTAATGTGCTCCACTGTACTCTAGCTCTACTGTACTCCACTGTACTTTACCTCTACTGTACTCCACTGTACTCTACCTCTACTGTGCTCCACTGTACTCTATTTCTACTGTACTCCTCTGTACTCTACCTCTATTGTGCTCCACTGTACTCTATCTGTAATGTACTCTACTGTACTCTATCTCTACTGTGATCCACTGTACTCTACCTCTGCTGTGCTCCACTGTACTCTATCTCTACTGTACTCCACTGTACTCTACTGTTCTCTACCTCTACTGTACTCTACTGTGCTCCACTGTACTCCACTGTAGTCTACCTCTACTGTGCTCCACTGTACTCTACCTCTACTGTGCTCCACTATACTCTACCTCTACTGTGCTCCACTGTACTCTACCTCTACTGTCCTCCACTGTACTCTACCTCTACTGTGCTCCACTGTACTCTCTCTCTACTGTACTCTACCTCTACTGTACTCTACTGTACTCCACCTCTAATGTGCTCCACTGTACTCTACCTCTACTGTACTCTACCTCTACTGTACTCCACTGTACTCTACCTCTACTGTGCTCTACTGTACTCTATCTCTACTGTGCTCCACTGTACTCTACCTCTACTGTACTCAACTATACTCTAACCTAATATACTCCACTGTACTCTATCTCTACTGTGCTCCACTGTACTCTATTTCTACTTTGCTCCACTGTACTCTATCTCTACTGTACTCCACTGTACTCTATCTCTACTGTACTTCACTGTCCTCTATCTCTACTGTACTCCACTGTACTCTGCCTCTATTGTGCTCCACTGTACTCTATCTCTACTGTACTCTACTGTACTATATCTCTACTCTACTCCACTCTACTCTATCTCTACTGTACTCCACTGTACTCTACCTCTACTGTGCTCCACTGTACTCTACCTCTACTGTGCTCCACTGTACTCTACCTCTACCGTACTCCACTGTACTCTATCTCCACTGTACTCCACTGTACGCTACCTCTACTGTACTCTACTGTTCTCTACCTCTACTGTGCTCTACTGTACTCTACTCTACTGTACTCCACTGTACTCTATCTCTACTGTGATCCACTGTACTCTACCTCTACTGTACTCCACCTCTAATATGTTCCACTCTACTCTACCTCAACTGTACTCTACCTCTACTGTACGCCACTGTACTCTACCTCTACTGTACTCTACTGTGCTCTACTGTACTCCACTGTAGTCTACCTCTACTGTGCTCCACTGTACTCTACCTCTACTGTGCTCCACTATACTCTACCTCTTCTGTGCTCCACTGTACTCTACCTCTACTGTCCTCCACTGTACTCTACCTCTACTGTGCTCCACTGTACTCTCTCTCTACTGTACTCTACCTCTACTGTACTCTACTGTACTCCACCTCTAATGTGCTCCACTGTACTCTACCTCTACTGTACCCTACATCTACTGTACTCCACTGTACTCTACCTCTACTGTGCTCTACTGTACTCTCTCTCTACTGTGCTCCACTGTACTCTACCTTTACTGTACTCCACGATACTCTAACTCTACTATACTCCACTGTACTCTATCTCTACTGTGCTCCACTGTACTCTATTTCTACTGTGCTCCACTGTACTCTATCTCTACTGTACTCCACTGTACTCTATCTCTACTGTACTTCACTGTCCTCTATCTCTACTGTACTCCACTGTACTCTACCTCTATTGTGCTCCACTGTACTCTATATCTACTGTACTCTACTGTACTATATCTCTACTCTACTCCACTGTACTCTATCTCTACTGTACTCCACTGTAATCTACCTCTACTGTGCTCCACTGTACTCTACCTCTACCGTACTCCACTGTACTCTATCTCCACTGTACTCCACTGTACTCTACCTCTACTGTACTCTACTGTTCTCTACCTCTACTGTGCTCTACTGTACTCTACTCTACTGTACTCCACTGTACTCTATCTCTACTGTGATCCACTGTACTCTACCTCTACTGTACTCCACCTCTAATATGCTCCACTCTACTCTACCTCAACTGTACTCTACCTCTACTGTACGCCACTGTACTCTACCTCTACTGTGCTCTACTGTCCTCTATCTCTACTGTGCTCCACTGTACTCTACCTCTACTGTACTCCACTGTACTCTAACTCTACTATTCTCCACTGTACTCTATCTCTACTGTGCTCCACTGTACTCTATTTCTACTGTACTCCACTGTCCTCTATCTCTACTGTACTCCACTGTACTCTACCTCTATTGTGCTCCACTGTACTCTATCTCTACGGTACTCCACTGTACTCTATCTCTACTGTACTCCACTGTACTCTATCTCTACTTTACTCCACTGTACTCTGCCTCTACTGTGCTCCACTGTACTCTATCTCTACGGTACTCCACTGTACTCTATCTCTACTGTACTCCACTGTACTCTATCTCTACTTTACTCCACTGTACTCTGCCTCTACTGTAGTCCACTGTACTCTACCTCTACTGTACTCCACTGTACTCTACCTCTACTGTACTCCACTGTACTCTACCTCTACTGTGCTCCACTGTACAATATCTTTACTGTACTCCACTGTACTCTACCTCTACTGTCCTCCACTGTACTCTATCTCTAATGTGCTCCACTGTACTCCACCTCTAATGTGCTCCACTGTACTCTACCTCTACTGTACTCTACCTCTACTGTACTCCACTCTACTCTACCTCTACTGTGCTCGACTGTAATCTATCTATACTGTGCTCCACTGTACTCTACCTCTACTGTGCTCCACTGTACTCTATCTCTAATGTGATCCACTGTACTCTACCTCTACTGTGATCCACTGTACTCTACCTCTACTGTGCTCCACTGTACTCTATCTCTACTGTGCTCCACTGTACTCTACCTCTACTGTGCTCAACTGTACTGTACTGTACTCCACTGTACTCTACCTCTACTGTACTCCACTGTACACTACCTCTACTGTACTCCACTGTACTCTACTCTACTGTACTCCACTGTACTCTATCTCTACTGTGATCCACTCTACTCTACCTCTACTGTACTCCACTGTACTCTATCTCTACTGTGATCCACTGTACTCTATCTCTACTGTGCTCCACTGTACTCTACCTCTACTGTGCTCCACTGTACTCTATCTCTACTGTGCTCCAGTCTACTCTACCTCTACTGTGCTCCACTGTACTCTACCTCTACTGTACTCCACTGGTCTCTATCTCTACTGTGCTCCACTGTACTCTACCTCTACTGTACTCCACTCTACTCTACCTCTACTGTGCTCCACTGTACTCCAATAGACTCTACCTCTACTGTACTCCACTGTACTCCACTGTACTCTACCTCTATTGTGCTTCACTGTACTCTACCTCTACTGTACTCCACTGTACTCTACCTCTACTGTGCTCCACTGTACTCTACCTCTACTGTACTCCACTCTAATCTACCTCTACTGTGCTCCACTGTACTCTCTCTACTGTACTCCACTGTACTCTACCTCTACCTTACTCTACTGTACTCCAACTCTAATGTGCTCCACTGTACTCTACCTCTACTGTACTCCACTGTACTCTACCTCTACTGTACTCCACTGTACTCTACCTCTACTGTGCTCCACTGTACTCTACCTCTACTGTACTCCACTGTACTCTACCTCTACTATACTCCACTGTACTCGATCTCTACTATGCTCCACTGTACTCTACCTCTACTGTGCTCCACTCTACTCTACCTCTACTGTGCTCCACTGTACTCTACCTCTACTGTACTCCACTGTACTCTATCTCTACTGTACTCCACTGTACTCTACTTCTACTGTGCTCTACTGTTCTCTACCTCTACTATGCTCTACTGTACTCCACCTCTACTGTTTTCCACTGTACCCTACCTCTACTGTGCTCCACTGTACTCTACCTCTACTGTGCTCCACTGTACTCTACCTCTACTGTGCTCCACTGTACTCTACCTTTACTGTGCTCCACTGTACTCTACCTCTACTGCGCTCCACTGTACTCTATCTTTACTGTGCTCCACTGTACTCTACCTCTACTGTACTCTACTGTACTCCACCTCTAATGTGCTCCACTGTACTCTAGCTCTACTGTACTCCACTGTACTTTACCTCTATTGTACTCCACTGTACTCTACCTCTACTGTGCTCCACTGTACTCTATTTCTACTGTACTCTACCTCTACTGTGCTCCACTGTACTCTATCTGTAATGTACTCTACTGTACTCTATCTCTACTGTGATCCACTGTACTCTACCTCTGCTCTGCTCCACTGTACTCTATCTCTACTGTACTCCACTGTACTCTACTGTTCTCTACCTCTACTGTACTCTACTGTGCTCCACTGTACTCCACTGTAGTCTACCTCTACTGTGCTCCACTCTACTCTACCTCTACTGTGCTCCACTATACTCTACCTCTACTGTGCTCCACTGTACTCTACCTCTACTGTCCTCCACTGTACTCTACCTCTACTGTGCTCCACTGTACTCTCTCTCTACTGTACTCTACCTCTACTGTACTCTTCTGTACTCCACCTCTAATGTGCTCCACTGTACTCTACCTCTACTGTACTCTACCTCTACTGTACTCCACTGTACTCTACCTCTACTGTGCTCTACTGTACTCTATCTCTACTGTGCTCCACTGTACTCTACCTCTACTGTACTCCACTGTACTCTATCTCTACTGTGCTCTACTGTACTCCACTGTACTCTACCTCTACTGTGCTCTACTGTTCTCTACCTCTACTGTGCTCTACTGTACTCCACCTCTACTGTGCTCCACTGTACCCTACCTCTACTGTGCTCCACTGTACTCTACCTCTACTGTGCTCCACTGTACTCCACCTCTACTGTGCTCCACTGTACTCTACCTCTACTGTGCTCCACTGTACTCTACCTCTACTGTGCTCCACTGTACTCTATCTCTACTGTGCTCCACTGTACTCTACCTCTACTGTACTCTACTGTACTCCACCTCTAATGTGCTCCACTGTACTCTAGCTCTACTGTACTCCACTGTACTTTACCTCTACTGTACTCCACTGTACTCTACCTCTACTGTGCTCCACTGTACTCTATTTCTACTGTACTCCTCTGTACTCTACCTCTACTGTGCTCCACTGTACTCTATCTGTAATGTACTCTACTGTACTCTATCTCTACTGTGATCCACTGTACTCTACCTCTGCTGTGCTCCACTGTACTCTATCTCTACTGTACTCCACTGTACTCTACTGTTCTCTACCTCTACTGTACTCTACTGTGCTCCACTGTACTCCACTGTAGTCTACCTCTACTGTGCTCCACTGTACTCTACCTCTGCTGTGCTCCACTGTACTCTATCTCTACTGTACTCCACTGTACTCTACTGTTCTCTACCTCTACTGTACTCTACTGTGCTCCACTGTACTCCACTGTAGTCTACCTCTACTGTGCTCCACTGTACTCTACCTCTACTGTGCTCCACTATACTCTACCTCTACTGTGCTCCACTGTACTCTACCTCTACTGTCCTCCACTGTACTCTACCTCTACTGTGCTCCACTGTACTCTCTCTCTACTGTACTCTACCTCTACTGTACTCTACTGTACTCCACCTCTAATGTGCTCCACTGTACTCTACCTCTACTGTACTCTACTTCTACTGTACTCCACTGTACTCTACCTCTACTGTGCTCTACTGTACTCTATCTCTACTGTGCTCCACTGTACTCTACCTCTACTGTACTCAACTATACTCTAACCTAATATACTCCACTGTACTCTATCTCTACTGTGCTCCACTGTACTCTATTTCTACTTTGCTCCACTGTACTCTATCTCTACTGTACTCCACTGTACTCTATCTCTACTGTACTTCACTGTCCTCTGCCTCTATTGTGCTCCACTGTACTCTATCTCTACTGTACTCTACTGTACTATATCTCTACTCTACTCCACTGTACTCTATCTCTACTGTACTCCACTGTAATCTACCTCTACTGTGCTCCACTGTACTCTACCTCTACCGTACTCCACTGTACTCTATCTCCACTGTACTCCACTGTACTCTACCTCTACTGTACTCTACTGTTCTCTACCTCTACTGTGATCTACTGTACTCTACTCTACTGTACTCCACTGTACTCTATCTCTACTGTGATCCACTGTACTCTACCTCTACTGTACTCCACCTCTAATATGCTCCACTCTACTCTACCTCAACTGTACTCTACCTCTACTGTACGCCACTGTACTCTACCTCTACTGTGCTCTACTGTCCTCTATCTCTACTGTGCTCCACTGTACTCTACCTCTACTGTACTCCACTGTACTCTAACTCTACTATTCTCCACTGTACTCTATCTCTACTGTGCTCCACTGTACTCTATTTCTACTGTACTCCACTGTCCTCTATCTCTACTGTACTCCACTGTACTCTACCTCTATTGTGCTCCACTGTACTCTATCTCTACGGTACTCCACTGTACTCTATCTCTACTGTACTCCACTGTACTCTATCTCTACTTTACTCCACTGTACTCTGCCTCTACTGTGCTCCACTGTACTCTATCTCTACTGTACTCCACTGTACTCTATCTCTACTGTACTCCACTGTACTCTACCTCTACTGTGCTCCACTGTACTCTACCTCTACTGTAGTCCACTGTACTCTACCTCTACTGTACTCCACTGTACTCTACCTCTACTGTACTCCACTGTACTCTACCTCTACTGTGCTCCACTGTACAATATCTTTACTGTACTCCACTGTACTCTACCTCTACTGTCCTCCACTGTACTCTATCTCTAATGTGCTCCACTGTACTCCACCTCTAATGTGCTCCACTGTACTCTACCTCTACTGTACTCTACCTCTACTGTACTCCACTCTACTCTACCTCTACTGTGCTCGACTGTAATCTATCTATACTGTGCTCCACTGTACTCTACCTCTACTGTGCTCCACTCTACTCTATCTCTAATGTGATCCACTGTACTCTACCTCTACTGTGATCCACTGTACTCTACCTCTACTGTGCTCCACTGTACTCTATCTCTACTGTGCTCCACTGTACTCTACCTCTACTGTGCTCAACTGTACTGTACTGTACTCCACTGTACTCTATCTCTACTGTACTCCTCTGTACTCTACCTCTACTGTACTCCACTGTACACTACCTCTACTGTACTCCACTGTACTCTACTCTACTGTACTCCACTGTACTCTATCTCTACTGTGATCCACTCTACTCTACCTCTACTGTACTCCACTGTACTCTATCTCTACTGTGATCCACTGTACTCTATCTCTACTGTGCTCCACTGTACTCTACCTCTACTGTGCTCCACTGTACTCTATCTCTACTGTGCTCCAGTCTACTCTACCTCTACTGTGCTCCACTGTACTCTACCTCTACTGTGCTCCACTGTACTCTATCTCTACTGTGCTCCACTGTACTCTACCTCTACTGTACTCCACTCTACTCTACCTCTACTGTGCTCCACTGTACTCCAATAGACTCTACCTCTACTGTACTCCACTGTACTCCACTGTACTCTACCTCTATTGTGCTTCACTGTACTCTACCTCTACTATACTCCACTGTACTCTACCTCTACTGTGCTCCACTGTACTCTACCTCTACTGTACTCCACTCTAATCTACCTCTACTGTGCTCCACTGTACTCTCTCTACTGTACTCCACTGTACTCTACCTCTACCTTACTCTACTGTACTCCAACTCTAATGTGCTCCACTGTACTCTACCTCTACTGTACTCCACTGTACTCTACCTCTACTGTACTCCACTGTACTCTACCTCTACTGTGCTCCACTGTACTCTACCTCTACTGTACTCCACTGTACTCTACCTCTACTATACTCCACTGTACTCGATCTCTACTATGCTCCACTGTACTCTACCTCTACTGTGCTCCACTCTACTCTACCTCTACTGTGCTCCACTGTACTCTACCTCTACTGTACTCCACTGTACTCTATCTCTACTGTACTCCACTGTACTCTACTTCTACTGTGCTCTACTGTTCTCTACCTCTACTATGCTCTACTGTACTCCACCTCTACTGTTTTCCACTGTACCCTACCTCTACTGTGCTCCACTGTACTCTACCTCTACTGTGCTCCACTGTACTCTACCTCTACTGTGCTCCACTGTACTCTACCTTTACTGTGCTCCACTGTACTCTACCTCTACTGCGCTCCACTGTACTCTATCTTTACTGTGCTCCACTGTACTCTACCTCTACTGTACTCTACTGTACTCCACCTCTAATATGCTCCACTGTACTCTAGCTCTACTGTACTCCACTGTACTTTACCTCTATTGTACTCCACTGTACTCTACCTCTACTGTGCTCCACTGTACTCTATTTCTACTGTACTCTACCTCTACTGTGCTCCACTGTACTCTATCTGTAATGTACTCTACTGTACTCTATCTCTACTGTGATCCACTGTACTCTACCTCTGCTGTGCTCCACTGTACTCTATCTCTACTGTACTCCACTGTACTCTACTGTTCTCTACCTCTACTCTACTCTACTGTGCTCCACTGTACTCCACTGTAGTCTACCTCTACTGTGCTCCACTGTACTCTACCTCTACTGTGCTCCACTATACTCTACCTCTACTGTGCTCCACTGTACTCTACCTCTACTGTACTCCACTGTAGTCTACCTCTACTGTGCTCCACTGTACTCTACCTCTACTGTGCTCCACTATACTCTACCTCTACTGTGCTCCACTGTACTCTACCTCTACTGTCCTCCACTGTAGAGGTAGAGTACAGTGCTCCTACCTCTACTGTGCTCCACTGTACTCTCTCTCTACTGTACTCTACCTCTACTGTACTCTTCTGTACTCCACCTCTAATGTGCTCCACTGTACTCTACCTCTACTGTACTCTACCTCTACTGTACTCCACTGTACTCTACCTCTACTGTGCTCTACTGTACTCTATCTCTACTGTGCTCCACTGTACTCTACCTCTACTGTACTCCACTGTACTCTATCTCTACTGTGCTCTACTGTACTCCACTGTACTCTACCTCTACTGTGCTCTACTGTTCTCTACCTCTACTGTGCTCTACTGTACTCCACCTCTACTGTGCTCCACTGTACCCTACCTCTACTGTGCTCCACTGTACTCTACCTCTACTGTGCTCCACTGTACTCCACCTCTACTGTGCTCCACTGTACTCTACCTCTACTGTGCTCCACTGTACTCTACCTCTACTGTGCTCCACTGTACTCTATCTCTACTGTGCTCCACTGTACTCTACCTCTACTGTACTCTACTGTACTCCACCTCTAATGTGCTCCACTGTACTCTAGCTCTACTGTACTCCACTGTACTTTACCTCTACTGTACTCCACTGTACTCTACCTCTACTGTGCTCCACTGTACTCTATTTCTACTGTACTCCTCTGTACTCTACCTCTATTGTGCTCCACTGTACTCTATCTGTAATGTACTCTACTGTACTCTATCTCTACTGTGATCCACTGTACTCTACCTCTGCTGTGCTCCACTGTACTCTATCTCTACTGTACTCCACTGTACTCTACTGTTCTCTACCTCTACTGTACTCTACTGTGCTCCACTGTACTCCACTGTAGTCTACCTCTACTGTGCTCCACTGTACTCTACCTCTACTGTGCTCCACTATACTCTACCTCTACTGTGCTCCACTGTACTCTACCTCTACTGTCCTCCACTGTACTCTACCTCTACTGTGCTCCACTGTACTCTCTCTCTACTGTACTCTACCTCTACTGTACTCTACTGTACTCCACCTCTAATGTGCTCCACTGTACTCTACCTCTACTGTACTCTACCTCTACTGTACTCCACTGTACTCTACCTCTACTGTGCTCTACTGTACTCTATCTCTACTGTGCTCCACTGTACTCTACCTCTACTGTACTCAACTATACTCTAACCTAATATACTCCACTGTACTCTATCTCTACTGTGCTCCACTGTACTCTATTTCTACTTTGCTCCACTGTACTCTATCTCTACTGTACTCCACTGTACTCTATCTCTACTGTACTTCACTGTCCTCTATCTCTACTGTACTCCACTGTACTCTGCCTCTATTGTGCTCCACTGTACTCTATCTCTACTGTACTCTACTGTACTATATCTCTACTCTACTCCACTCTACTCTATCTCTACTGTACTCCACTGTACTCTACCTCTACTGTGCTCCACTGTACTCTACCTCTACTGTGCTCCACTGTACTCTACCTCTACCGTACTCCACTGTACTCTATCTCCACTGTACTCCACTGTACGCTACCTCTACTGTACTCTACTGTTCTCTACCTCTACTGTGCTCTACTGTACTCTACTCTACTGTACTCCACTGTACTCTATCTCTACTGTGATCCACTGTACTCTACCTCTACTGTACTCCACCTCTAATATGTTCCACTCTACTCTACCTCAACTGTACTCTACCTCTACTGTACGCCACTGTACTCTACCTCTACTGTACTCTACTGTGCTCTACTGTACTCCACTGTAGTCTACCTCTACTGTGCTCCACTGTACTCTACCTCTACTGTGCTCCACTATACTCTACCTCTTCTGTGCTCCACTGTACTCTACCTCTACTGTCCTCCACTGTACTCTACCTCTACTGTGCTCCACTGTACTCTCTCTCTACTGTACTCTACCTCTACTGTACTCTACTGTACTCCACCTCTAATGTGCTCCACTGTACTCTACCTCTACTGTACCCTACATCTACTGTACTCCACTGTACTCTACCTCTACTGTGCTCTACTGTACTCTCTCTCTACTGTGCTCCACTGTACTCTACCTTTACTGTACTCCACGATACTCTAACTCTACTATACTCCACTGTACTCTATCTCTACTGTGCTCCACTGTACTCTATTTCTACTGTGCTCCACTGTACTCTATCTCTACTGTACTCCACTGTACTCTATCTCTACTGTACTTCACTGTCCTCTATCTCTACTGTACTCCACTGTACTCTACCTCTATTGTGCTCCACTGTACTCTATATCTACTGTACTCTACTGTACTCTATCTCTACTGTACTCCACTGTACTCTATCTCTACTGTACTCCACTGTACTCTACCTCTACTGTGCTCCACTGTACTCTACCTCTACCGTACTCCACTGTACTCTACCTCTACTGTGCTCCACTGTACTCTCTCTCTACTGTACTCTACCTCTACTGTACTCTACTGTACTCCACCTCTAATGTGCTCCACTGTACTCTACCTCTACTGTACTCTACCTCTACTGTACTCCACTGTACTCTACCTCTACTGTGCTCTACTGTACTCTATCTCTACTGTGCTCCACTGTACTCTACCTCTACTGTACTCAACTATACTCTAACCTAATATACTCCACTGTACTCTATCTCTACTGTGCTCCACTGTACTCTATTTCTACTTTGCTCCACTGTACTCTATCTCTACTGTACTCCACTGTACTCTATCTCTACTGTACTTCACTGTCCTCTATCTCTACTGTACTCCACTGTACTCTGCCTCTATTGTGCTCCACTGTACTCTATCTCTACTGTACTCTACTGTACTATATCTCTACTCTACTCCACTGTACTCTATCTCTACTGTACTCCACTGTAATCTACCTCTACTGTGCTCCACTGTACTCTACCTCTACCGTACTCCACTGTACTCTATCTCCACTGTACTCCACTGTACTCTACCTCTACTGTACTCTACTGTTCTCTACCTCTACTGTGCTCTACTGTACTCTACTCTACTGTACTCCACTGTACTCTATCTCTACTGTGATCCACTGTACTCTACCTCTACTGTACTCCACCTCTAATATGCTCCACTCTACTCTACCTCAACTGTACTCTACCTCTACTGTACGCCACTGTACTCTACCTCTACTGTGCTCTACTGTCCTCTATCTCTACTGTGCTCCACTGTACTCTACCTCTACTGTACTCCACTGTACTCTAACTCTACTATTCTCCACTGTACTCTATCTCTACTGTGCTCCACTGTACTCTATTTCTACTGTACTCCACTGTCCTCTATCTCTACTGTACTCCACTGTACTCTACCTCTATTGTGCTCCACTGTACTCTATCTCTACGGTACTCCACTGTACTCTATCTCTACTGTACTCCACTGTACTCTATCTCTACTTTACTCCACTGTACTCTGCCTCTACTGTGCTCCACTGTACTCTATCTCTACTGTACTCCACTGTACTCTATCTCTACTGTACTCCACTGTACTCTACCTCTACTGTGCTCCACTGTACTCTACCTCTACTGTAGTCCACTGTACTCTACCTCTACTGTACTCCACTGTACTCTACCTCTACTGTACTCCACTGTACTCTACCTCTACTGTGCTCCACTGTACAATATCTTTACTGTACTCCACTGTACTCTACCTCTACTGTCCTCCACTGTACTCTATCTCTAATGTGCTCCACTGTACTCCACCTCTAATGTGCTCCACTGTACTCTACCTCTACTGTACTCTACCTCTACTGTACTCCACTCTACTCTACCTCTACTGTGCTCGACTGTAATCTATCTATACTGTGCTCCACTGTACTCTACCTCTACTGTGCTCCACTGTACTCTATCTCTAATGTGATCCACTGTACTCTACCTCTACTGTGATCCACTGTACTCTACCTCTACTGTGCTCCACTGTACTCTATCTCTACTATACTCCACTGCACTCTACCTCTACTGTGCTCCACTCTACTCTACCTCTACTGTGCTCCACTGTACTCTACCTCTACTGTACTCCACTGTACTCTATCTCTACTGTACTCCACTGTACTCTACTTCTACTGTGCTCTACTGTTCTCTACCTCTACTATGCTCTACTGTACTCCACCTCTACTGTTTTCCACTGTACCCTACCTCTACTGTGCTCCACTGTACTCTACCTCTACTGTGCTCCACTGTACTCTACCTCTACTGTGCTCCACTGTACTCTACCTTTACTGTGCTCCACTGTACTCTACCTCTACTGCGCTCCACTGTACTCTATCTTTACTGTGCTCCACTGTACTCTACCTCTACTGTACTCTACTGTACTCCACCTCTAATGTGCTCCACTGTACTCTAGCTCTACTGTACTCCACTGTACTTTACCTCTATTGTACTCCACTGTACTCTACCTCTACTGTGCTCCACTGTACTCTATTTCTACTGTACTCTACCTCTACTGTGCTCCACTGTACTCTATCTGTAATGTACTCTACTGTACTCTATCTCTACTGTGATCCACTGTACTCTACCTCTACTGTGCTCCACTATACTCTACCTCTACTGTGCTCCACTGTACTCTACCTCTACTGTCCTCCACTGTACTCTACCTCTACTGTGCTCCACTGTACTCTCTCTCTACTGTACTCTACCTCTACTGTACTCTACTGTACTCCACCTCTAATGTGCTCCACTGTACTCTACCTCTACTGTACTCTACCTCTACTGTACTCCACTGTACTCTACCTCTACTGTGCTCTACTGTACTCTATCTCTACTGTGCTCCACTGTACTCTACCTCTACTGTACTCAACTATACTCTAACCTAATATACTCCACTGTACTCTATCTCTACTGTGCTCCACTGTACTCTATTTCTACTTTGCTCCACTGTACTCTATCTCTACTGTACTCCACTGTACTCTATCTCTACTGTACTTCACTGTCCTCTATCTCTACTGTACTCCACTGTACTCTGCCTCTATTGTGCTCCACTGTACTCTATCTCTACTGTACTCTACTGTACTATATCTCTACTCTACTCCACTCTACTCTATCTCTACTGTACTCCACTGTACTCTACCTCTACTGTGCTCCACTGTACTCTACCTCTACTGTGCTCCACTGTACTCTACCTCTACCGTACTCCACTGTACTCTATCTCCACTGTACTCCACTGTACGCTACCTCTACTGTACTCTACTGTTCTCTACCTCTACTGTGCTCTACTGTACTCTACTCTACTGTACTCCACTGTACTCTATCTCTACTGTGATCCACTGTACTCTACCTCTACTGTACTCCACCTCTAATATGTTCCACTCTACTCTACCTCAACTGTACTCTACCTCTACTGTACGCCACTGTACTCTACCTCTACTGTACTCTACTGTGCTCCACTGTACTCCACTGTAGTCTACCTCTACTGTGCTCCACTGTACTCTACCTCTACTGTGCTCCACTATACTCTACCTCTTCTGTGCTCCACTGTACTCTACCTCTACTGTCCTCCACTGTACTCTACCTCTACTGTGCTCCACTGTACTCTCTCTCTACTGTACTCTACCTCTACTGTACTCTACTGTACTCCACCTCTAATGTGCTCCACTGTACTCTACCTCTACTGTACCCTACATCTACTGTACTCCACTGTACTCTACCTCTACTGTGCTCTACTGTACTCTCTCTCTACTGTGCTCCACTGTACTCTACCTTTACTGTACTCCACGATACTCTAACTCTACTATACTCCACTGTACTCTATCTCTACTGTGCTCCACTGTACTCTATTTCTACTGTGCTCCACTGTACTCTATCTCTACTGTACTCCACTGTACTCTATCTCTACTGTACTTCACTGTCCTCTATCTCTACTGTACTCCACTGTACTCTACCTCTATTGTGCTCCACTGTACTCTATATCTACTGTACTCTACTGTACTCTATCTCTACTGTACTCCACTGTACTCTATCTCTACTGTACTCCACTGTACTCTACCTCTACTGTGCTCCACTGTACTCTACCTCTACCGTACTCCACTGTACTCTACCTCTACTGTGCTCCACTGTACTCTCTCTCTACTGTACTCTACCTCTACTGTACTCTACTGTACTCCACCTCTAATGTGCTCCACTGTACTCTACCTCTACTGTACTCTACCTCTACTGTACTCCACTGTACTCTACCTCTACTGTGCTCTACTGTACTCTATCTCTACTGTGCTCCACTGTACTCTACCTCTACTGTACTCAACTATACTCTAACCTAATATACTCCACTGTACTCTATCTCTACTGTGCTCCACTGTACTCTATTTCTACTTTGCTCCACTGTACTCTATCTCTACTGTACTCCACTGTACTCTATCTCTACTGTACTTCACTGTCCTCTATCTCTACTGTACTCCACTGTACTCTGCCTCTATTGTGCTCCACTGTACTCTATCTCTACTGTACTCTACTGTACTATATCTCTACTCTACTCCACTGTACTCTATCTCTACTGTACTCCACTGTAATCTACCTCTACTGTGCTCCACTGTACTCTACCTCTACCGTACTCCACTGTACTCTATCTCCACTGTACTCCACTGTACTCTACCTCTACTGTACTCTACTGTTCTCTACCTCTACTGTGCTCTACTGTACTCTACTCTACTGTACTCCACTGTACTCTATCTCTACTGTGATCCACTGTACTCTACCTCTACTGTACTCCACCTCTAATATGCTCCACTCTACTCTACCTCAACTGTACTCTACCTCTACTGTACGCCACTGTACTCTACCTCTACTGTGCTCTACTGTCCTCTATCTCTACTGTGCTCCACTGTACTCTACCTCTACTGTACTCCACTGTACTCTAACTCTACTATTCTCCACTGTACTCTATCTCTACTGTGCTCCACTGTACTCTATTTCTACTGTACTCCACTGTCCTCTATCTCTACTGTACTCCACTGTACTCTACCTCTATTGTGCTCCACTGTACTCTATCTCTACGGTACTCCACTGTACTCTATCTCTACTGTACTCCACTGTACTCTATCTCTACTTTACTCCACTGTACTCTGCCTCTACTGTGCTCCACTGTACTCTATCTCTACTGTACTCCACTGTACTCTATCTCTACTGTACTCCACTGTACTCTACCTCTACTGTGCTCCACTGTACTCTACCTCTACTGTAGTCCACTGTACTCTACCTCTACTGTACTCCACTGTACTCTACCTCTACTGTACTCCACTGTACTCTACCTCTACTGTGCTCCACTGTACAATATCTTTACTGTACTCCACTGTACTCTACCTCTACTGTCCTCCACTGTACTCTATCTCTAATGTGCTCCACTGTACTCCACCTCTAATGTGCTCCACTGTACTCTACCTCTACTGTACTCTACCTCTACTGTACTCCACTCTACTCTACCTCTACTGTGCTCGACTGTAATCTATCTATACTGTGCTCCACTGTACTCTACCTCTACTGTGCTCCACTGTACTCTATCTCTAATGTGATCCACTGTACTCTACCTCTACTGTGATCCACTGTACTCTACCTCTACTGTGCTCCACTGTACTCTATCTCTACTATACTCCACTGTACTCTACCTCTACTGTGCTCCACTCTACTCTACCTCTACTGTGCTCCACTGTACTCTACCTCTACTGTACTCCACTGTACTCTATCTCTACTGTACTCCACTGTACTCTACTTCTACTGTGCTCTACTGTTCTCTACCTCTACTATGCTCTACTGTACTCCACCTCTACTGTTTTCCACTGTACCCTACCTCTACTGTGCTCCACTGTACTCTACCTCTACTGTGCTCCACTGTACTCTACCTCTACTGTGCTCCACTGTACTCTACCTTTACTGTGCTCCACTGTACTCTACCTCTACTGCGCTCCACTGTACTCTATCTTTACTGTGCTCCACTGTACTCTACCTCTACTGTACTCTACTGTACTCCACCTCTAATGTGCTCCACTGTACTCTAGCTCTACTGTACTCCACTGTACTTTACCTCTATTGTACTCCACTGTACTCTACCTCTACTGTGCTCCACTGTACTCTATTTCTACTGTACTCTACCTCTACTGTGCTCCACTGTACTCTATCTGTAATGTACTCTACTGTACTCTATCTCTACTGTGATCCACTGTACTCTACCTCTGCTGTGCTCCACTGTACTCTATCTCTACTGTACTCCACTGTACTCTACTGTTCTCTACCTCTACTGTACTCTACTCTGCTCCACTGTACTCCACTGTAGTCTACCTCTACTGTGCTCCACTCTACTCTACCTCTACTGTGCTCCACTATACTCTACCTCTACTGTGCTCCACTGTACTCTACCTCTACTGTCCTCCACTGTACTCTACCTCTACTGTGCTCCACTGTACTCTCTCTCTACTGTACTCTACCTCTACTGTACTCTTCTGTACTCCACCTCTAATGTGCTCCACTGTACTCTACCTCTACTGTACTCTACCTCTACTGTACTCCACTGTACTCTACCTCTACTGTGCTCTACTGTACTCTATCTCTACTGTGCTCCACTGTACTCTACCTCTACTGTACTCCACTGTACTCTATCTCTACTGTGCTCTACTGTACTCCACTGTACTCTACCTCTACTGTGCTCTACTGTTCTCTACCTCTACTGTGCTCTACTGTACTCCACCTCTACTGTGCTCCACTGTACCCTACCTCTACTGTGCTCCACTGTACTCTACCTCTACTGTGCTCCACTGTACTCCACCTCTACTGTGCTCCACTGTACTCTACCTCTACTGTGCTCCACTGTACTCTACCTCTACTGTGCTCCACTGTACTCTATCTCTACTGTGCTCCACTGTACTCTACCTCTACTGTACTCTACTGTACTCCACCTCTAATGTGCTCCACTGTACTCTAGCTCTACTGTACTCCACTGTACTTTACCTCTACTGTACTCCACTGTACTCTACCTCTACTGTGCTCCACTGTACTCTATTTCTACTGTACTCCTCTGTACTCTACCTCTACTGTGCTCCACTGTACTCTATCTGTAATGTACTCTACTGTACTCTATCTCTACTGTGATCCACTGTACTCTACCTCTGCTGTGCTCCACTGTACTCTATCTCTACTGTACTCCACTGTACTCTACTGTTCTCTACCTCTACTGTACTCTACTGTGCTCCACTGTACTCCACTGTAGTCTACCTCTACTGTGCTCCACTGTACTCTACCTCTGCTGTGCTCCACTGTACTCTATCTCTACTGTACTCCACTGTACTCTACTGTTCTCTACCTCTACTGTACTCTACTGTGCTCCACTGTACTCCACTGTAGTCTACCTCTACTGTGCTCCACTGTACTCTACCTCTACTGTGCTCCACTATACTCTACCTCTACTGTGCTCCACTGTACTCTACCTCTACTGTCCTCCACTGTACTCTACCTCTACTGTGCTCCACTGTACTCTCTCTCTACTGTACTCTACCTCTACTGTACTCTACTGTACTCCACCTCTAATGTGCTCCACTGTACTCTACCTCTACTGTACTCTACTTCTACTGTACTCCACTGTACTCTACCTCTACTGTGCTCTACTGTACTCTATCTCTACTGTGCTCCACTGTACTCTACCTCTACTGTACTCAACTATACTCTAACCTAATATACTCCACTGTACTCTATCTCTACTGTGCTCCACTGTACTCTATTTCTACTTTGCTCCACTGTACTCTATCTCTACTGTACTCCACTGTACTCTATCTCTACTGTACTTCACTGTCCTCTGCCTCTATTGTGCTCCACTGTACTCTATCTCTACTGTACTCTACTGTACTATATCTCTACTCTACTCCACTGTACTCTATCTCTACTGTACTCCACTGTAATCTACCTCTACTGTGCTCCACTGTACTCTACCTCTACCGTACTCCACTGTACTCTATCTCCACTGTACTCCACTGTACTCTACCTCTACTGTACTCTACTGTTCTCTACCTCTACTGTGATCTACTGTACTCTACTCTACTGTACTCCACTGTACTCTATCTCTACTGTGATCCACTGTACTCTACCTCTACTGTACTCCACCTCTAATATGCTCCACTCTACTCTACCTCAACTGTACTCTACCTCTACTGTACGCCACTGTACTCTACCTCTACTGTGCTCTACTGTCCTCTATCTCTACTGTGCTCCACTGTACTCTACCTCTACTGTACGCCACTGTACTCTACCTCTACTGTGCTCTACTGTCCTCTATCTCTACTGTGCTCCACTGTACTCTACCTCTACTGTACTCCACTGTACTCTAACTCTACTATTCTCCACTGTACTCTATCTCTACTGTGCTCCACTGTACTCTATTTCTACTGTACTCCACTGTCCTCTATCTCTACTGTACTCCACTGTACTCTACCTCTATTGTGCTCCACTGTACTCTATCTCTACGGTACTCCACTGTACTCTATCTCTACTGTACTCCACTGTACTCTATCTCTACTTTACTCCACTGTACTCTGCCTCTACTGTGCTCCACTGTACTCTATCTCTACTGTACTCCACTGTACTCTATCTCTACTGTACTCCACTGTACTCTACCTCTACTGTGCTCCACTGTACTCTACCTCTACTGTAGTCCACTGTACTCTACCTCTACTGTACTCCACTGTACTCTACCTCTACTGTACTCCACTGTACTCTACCTCTACTGTGCTCCACTGTACAATATCTTTACTGTACTCCACTGTACTCTACCTCTACTGTCCTCCACTGTACTCTATCTCTAATGTGCTCCACTGTACTCCACCTCTAATGTGCTCCACTGTACTCTACCTCTACTGTACTCTACCTCTACTGTACTCCACTCTACTCTACCTCTACTGTGCTCGACTGTAATCTATCTATACTGTGCTCCACTGTACTCTACCTCTACTGTGCTCCACTCTACTCTATCTCTAATGTGATCCACTGTACTCTACCTCTACTGTGATCCACTGTACTCTACCTCTACTGTGCTCCACTGTACTCTATCTCTACTGTGCTCCACTGTACTCTACCTCTACTGTGCTCAACTGTACTGTACTGTACTCCACTGTACTCTATCTCTACTGTACTCCTCTGTACTCTACCTCTACTGTACTCCACTGTACACTACCTCTACTGTACTCCACTGTACTCTACTCTACTGTACTCCACTGTACTCTATCTCTACTGTGATCCACTCTACTCTACCTCTACTGTACTCCACTGTACTCTATCTCTACTGTGATCCACTGTACTCTATCTCTACTGTGCTCCACTGTACTCTACCTCTACTGTGCTCCACTGTACTCTATCTCTACTGTGCTCCAGTCTACTCTACCTCTACTGTGCTCCACTGTACTCTACCTCTACTGTGCTCCACTGTACTCTATCTCTACTGTGCTCCACTGTACTCTACCTCTACTGTACTCCACTCTACTCTACCTCTACTGTGCTCCACTGTACTCCAATAGACTCTACCTCTACTGTACTCCACTGTACTCCACTGTACTCTACCTCTATTGTGCTTCACTGTACTCTACCTGTACTGTACTCCACTGTACTCTACCTCTACTGTGCTCCACTGTACTCTACCTCTACTGTACTCCACTCTAATCTACCTCTACTGTGCTCCACTGTACTCTCTCTACTGTACTCCACTGTACTCTACCTCTACCTTACTCTACTGTACTCCAACTCTAATGTGCTCCACTGTACTCTACCTCTACTGTACTCCACTGTACTCTACCTCTACTGTACTCCACTGTACTCTACCTCTACTGTGCTCCACTGTACTCTACCTCTACTGTACTCCACTGTACTCTACCTCTACTATACTCCACTGTACTCGATCTCTACTATGCTCCACTGTACTCTACCTCTACTGTGCTCCACTCTACTCTACCTCTACTGTGCTCCACTGTACTCTACCTCTACTGTACTCCACTGTACTCTATCTCTACTGTACTCCACTGTACTCTACTTCTACTGTGCTCTACTGTTCTCTACCTCTACTATGCTCTACTGTACTCCACCTCTACTGTTTTCCACTGTACCCTACCTCTACTGTGCTCCACTGTACTCTACCTCTACTGTGCTCCACTGTACTCTACCTCTACTGTGCTCCACTGTACTCTACCTTTACTGTGCTCCACTGTACTCTACCTCTACTGCGCTCCACTGTACTCTATCTTTACTGTGCTCCACTGTACTCTACCTCTACTGTACTCTACTGTACTCCACCTCTAATGTGCTCCACTGTACTCTAGCTCTACTGTACTCCACTGTACTTTACCTCTATTGTACTCCACTGTACTCTACCTCTACTGTGCTCCACTGTACTCTATTTCTACTGTACTCTACCTCTACTGTGCTCCACTGTACTCTATCTGTAATGTACTCTACTGTACTCTATCTCTACTGTGATCCACTGTACTCTACCTCTGCTGTGCTCCACTGTACTCTATCTCTACTGTACTCCACTGTACTCTACTGTTCTCTACCTCTACTGTACTCTACTGTGCTCCACTGTACTCCACTGTAGTCTACCTCTACTGTGCTCCACTGTACTCTACCTCTACTGTGCTCCACTATACTCTACCTCTACTGTGCTCCACTGTACTCTACCTCTACTGTACTCCACTGTAGTCTACCTCTACTGTGCTCCACTGTACTCTACCTCTACTGTGCTCCACTATACTCTACCTCTACTGTGCTCCACTGTACTCTACCTCTACTGTCCTCCACTGTAGAGGTAGAGTACAGTGCTCCTACCTCTACTGTGCTCCACTGTACTCTCTCTCTACTGTACTCTACCTCTACTGTACTCTTCTGTACTCCACCTCTAATGTGCTCCACTGTACTCTACCTCTACTGTACTCTACCTCTACTGTACTCCACTGTACTCTACCTCTACTGTGCTCTACTGTACTCTATCTCTACTGTGCTCCACTGTACTCTACCTCTACTGTACTCCACTGTACTCTATCTCTACTCTGCTCTACTGTACTCCACTGTACTCTACCTCTACTGTGCTCTACTGTTCTCTACCTCTACTGTGCTCTACTGTACTCCACCTCTACTGTGCTCCACTGTACCCTACCTCTACTGTGCTCCACTGTACTCTACCTCTACTGTGCTCCACAGTACTCCACCTCTACTGTGCTCCACTGTACTCTACCTCTACTGTGCTCCACTGTACTCTACCTCTACTGTGCTCCACTGTACTCTATCTCTACTGTGCTCCACTCTACTCTACCTCTACTGTACTCTACTGTACTCCACCTCTAATGTGCTCCACTGTACTCTAGCTCTACTGTACTCCACTGTACTTTACCTCTACTGTACTCCACTGTACTCTACCTCTACTGTGCTCCACTGTACTCGATTTCTACTGTACTCCTCTGTACTCTACCTCTACTGTGCTCCACTGTACTCTATCTGTAATGTACTCTACTGTACTCTATCTCTACTGTGATCCACTGTACTCTACCTCTGCTGTGCTCCACTGTACTCTATCTCTACTGTACTCCACTGTACTCTACTGTTCTCTACCTCTACTGTACTCTACTGTGCTCCACTGTACTCCACTGTAGTCTACCTCTACTGTGCTCCACTGTACTCTACCTCTACTGTGCTCCACTATACTCTACCTCTACTGTGCTCCACTGTACTCTACCTCTACTGTCCTCCACTGTACTCTACCTCTACTGTGCTCCACTGTACTCTCTCTCTACTGTACTCTACCTCTACTGTACTCTACTGTACTCCACCTCTAATGTGCTCCACTGTACTCTACCTCTACTGTACTCTACCTCTACTGTACTCCACTGTACTCTACCTCTACTGTGCTCTACTGTGCTCTATCTCTACTGTGCTCCACTGTACTCTACCTCTACTGTACTCAACTATACTCTAACCTAATATACTCCACTGTACTCTATCTCTACTGTGCTCCACTGTACTCTATTTCTACTTTGCTCCACTGTACTCTATCTCTACTGTACTCCACTGTACTCTATCTCTACTGTACTTCACTGTCCTCTATCTCTACTGTACTCCACTGTACTCTGCCTCTATTGTGCTCCACTGTACTCTATCTCTACTGTACTCTACTGTACTATATCTCTACTCTACTCCACTCTACTCTATCTCTACTGTACTCCACTGTACTCTACCTCTACTGTGCTCCACTGTACTCTACCTCTACTGTGCTCCACTGTACTCTACCTCTACCGTACTCCACTGTACTCTATCTCCACTGTACTCCACTGTACGCTACCTCTACTGTACTCTACTGTTCTCTACCTCTACTGTGCTCTACTGTACTCTACTCTACTGTACTCCACTGTACTCTATCTCTACTGTGATCCACTGTACTCTACCTCTACTGTACTCCACCTCTAATATGTTCCACTCTACTCTACCTCAACTGTACTCTACCTCTACTGTACGCCACTGTACTCTACCTCTACTGTACTCTACTGTGCTCCACTGTACTCCACTGTAGTCTACCTCTACTGTGCTCCACTGTACTCTACCTCTACTGTGCTCCACTATACTCTACCTCTTCTGTGCTCCACTGTACTCTACCTCTACTGTCCTCCACTGTACTCTACCTCTACTGTGCTCCACTGTACTCTCTCTCTACTGTACTCTACCTCTACTGTACTCTACTGTACTCCACCTCTAATGTGCTCCACTGTACTCTACCTCTACTGTACCCTACATCTACTGTACTCCACTGTACTCTACCTCTACTGTGCTCTACTGTACTCTCTCTCTACTGTGCTCCACTGTACTCTACCTTTACTGTACTCCACGATACTCTAACTCTACTATACTCCACTGTACTCTATCTCTACTGTGCTCCACTGTACTCTATTTCTACTGTGCTCCACTGTACTCTATCTCTACTGTACTCCACTGTACTCTATCTCTACTGTACTTCACTGTCCTCTATCTCTACTGTACTCCACTGTACTCTACCTCTATTGTGCTCCACTGTACTCTATATCTACTGTACTCTACTGTACTCTATCTCTACTGTACTCCACTGTACTCTATCTCTACTGTACTCCACTGTACTCTACCTCTACTGTGCTCCACTGTACTCTACCTCTACCGTACTCCACTGTACTCTATCTCTACTGTACTCCACTGTACTCTACCTCTACTGTACTCTACTGTTCTCTACCTCTACTCGGCTCTACTGTACTCTACTGTACTCTATCTCTACTGTGATCCACTGTACTCTACATCTACTGTACTCCACTGTAATCTATCTCTACTGTGATCCACTGTACTCTATCTCTACTGTGCTCCACTGTACTCTACTTCTACTGTGCTCCACTGTACTCTATCTCTACTGTGCTCCACTCTACTCTACCTCTACTGTGCTCCACTGTATCCTACCTCTACTCTACTCCACTGTACTCTATCTCTACTGTGCTCCACTGTACTCTATCTCTACTGTACTCCACTGTACTCTACCTCTACTGTGCTCTACTGTTCTCTACCTCTACTGTTCTCTACTCTACTCCACCTCTACTGTGCTCCACTGTACCCTACCTCTACTGTGCTCCACTGTACTCTACCTCTACTGTGCTCCACTGTACTCTACCTCTACTGTACTCCACTGTACTCTATCTCTACTGTGCTCCACTGTCTCTACCTCTACTGTGCTCAACTGTACTCTACTGTACTCTACCTCTACTGTACTCCACTGTACTCTATCTCTACTGTGCTCCACTGTCTCTACCTCTACTGTGCTCAACTGTACTCTACTGTACTCCACTGTACACTACCTCTACTGTACTCCACTGTACTCTTTCTCTACTGTACTCCACTGTATTCTACCTCTACTGTACTCCACTGTACTCTATCTCTACTGTACTTCACTGTCCTCTATCCCTACTGTACTCCACTGTATTCTACCTCTATTGTGCTCCACTGTACTCTATCTCTACTGTACTCTACTGTACTATATCTCTACTGTACTCCACTGTACTCTATCTCTACTGTACTCCACTGTACTCTACCTCTACTGTGCTCCACTGTACTCTACCTCTACCGTACTCCACTGTACTCTATCTCTACTGTACTCCACTGTACTCTACCTCTACTGTACTCTACTGTTCTCTACCTCTACTGTGCTCTACTGTACTCTACTCTACTGTACTCCACTGTACTCTATCTCTACTGTGATCCACTGTATTCTACCTCTACTGTACTCCACTGTACTCTACCTCTACTGTCCTCCACTGTACTCTACCTCTACTGTGCTCCACTGTACTCCACCTCTAATGTGCTCCACTGTACTCTACCTCTACTGTACCCTACCTCTACTGTACTCCACTGTACTCTACCTCTACTGTGCTCTACTGTACTCTCTCTCTACTGTGCTCCACTGTACTCTACCTTTACTGTACTCCACTATACTCTAACTCTACTATACTCCACTGTACTCTATCTCTACTGTGCTTCACTGTACTCTATTTCTACTGTGCTCCACTGTACTCTATCTCTACTGTACTCCACTGTACTCTATCTCTACTGTACTTCACTGTCCTCTATCTCTACTGTACTCCACTGTACTCTACCTCTATTGTGCTCCACTGTACTCTATATCTACTGTACTCTACTGTACTCTATCTCTACTGTACTCCACTGTACTCTATCTCTACTGTACTCCACTGTACTCTACCTCTACTGTGCTCCACTGTACTCTACCTCTACCGTACTCCATTGTACTCTATCTCTACTCTACTCCACTGTACTCTACCTCTACTGTACTCTACTGTTCTCTACCTCTACTCGGCTCTACTGTACTCTACTCTACTGTACTCCACTGTACTCTATCTCTACTGTGATCCACTGTACTCTACCTCTACTGTACTCCACTGTAATCTATCTCTACTGTGATCCACTGTACTCTATCTCTATTGTGCTCCACTGTACTCTACCTCTACTGTGCTCCACTGTACTCTATCTCTACTATGCTCCACTCTACTCTACCTCTACTGTGCTCCACTGTATCCTACCTCTACTCTACTCCACTGTACTCTATCTCTACTGTGCTCCACTGTACTCTATCTCTACTGTACTCCACTGTACTCTACCTCTACTGTGCTCTACTGTTCTCTACCTCTACTGTGCTCTACTGTACTCCACCTCTACTGTGCTCCACTGTACCCTACCTCTTCTGTGCTCCACTGTACTCTACCTCTACTGTGCTCCACTGTACTCTACCTCTACTGTACTCCACTGTACTCTATCTCTACTGTGCTCCACTGTACTCTACCTCTACTGTGCTCAACTGTACTCTACTGTACTCCACTGTACACTACCTCTACTGTACTCCACTGTACTCTACCTCTACTGTACTCCACTGTACTCTATCTCTACTGTACTTCACTGTCCTCTATCTCTACTGTACTCCACTGTACTCTACCTTTATTGTGCTCCACTGTACTCTATCTCTACTGTACTCTACTGTACTATATCTCTACTGTACTCCACTGTACTCTACCTCTACTGTACTCTACTGTTCTCTACCTCTACTGTGCTCTACTGTACTCTACTCTACTGTACTCCACTGTACTCTATCTCTACTGTGATCCACTGTACTCTACCTCTACTGTACTCCACTGTACTCTATATCTACTGTGATCCACTGCACTCTATCTCTACTGTGCTCCACTGTACTCTACCTCTACTGTGCTCCACTGTACTCTATCTCTACTGTGCTCCACTGTACTCTATCTCTACTGTACTCCACTGTACTCTACCTCTACTGTGCTCTACTGTTCTCTACCTCTACTCTGCTCTACTGTACTCCACCTCTACTGTGCTCCACTGTACCCTACCTCTATTGTGCTCCACTGTACTCTACCTCTACTGTGCTCCACTGTACTCTACCTCTACTGTACTCCACTGTACTCTATCTCTACTGTGCTCCACTGTACTCTACCTCTACTGTGCTCAACTGTACTCTACTGTACTCCACTGTACTCTACCTCTACTGTACTCCACTGTACTCTATCTCTACTGTACTCCACTGTACTCTACCTCTACTGTACCCCACTGTACTCTATCTCTACTGTGCTCCACTGTACTCTACCTCTACTGTGATCCACTCTACTCTACCTCTACTGTACTCCACTGTACTCTATCTCTACTGTGATCCACTGTACTCTACCTCTACTGTGCTCCACTGTACTCTATCTCTACGGTACTCCACTGTACTCTATCTCTACTGTACTCCACTGTACTCTATCTCTACTGTACTCCACTGTACTCTGCCTCTACTGTGCTCCACTGTACTCTATCTCTACTGTACTCCACTGTACTCTATCTCTACTGTACTCCACTGTACTCTACCTCTACTGTGCTCCACTGTACTCTACCTCTACTGTACTCCACTGTACTCTACCTCTACTGTACTCCACTGTACTCTATTTCTACTGTGATCCACTGTACTCTACCTTTACTGTGCTCCACTGTACTCTATCTCTACGGTACTCCACTGTACTCTATCTCTACTGTACTCCACTGTACTTTACCTCTACTGTACTCTACTCTACTGTACTCCACTGTACTCTATCTCTACTGTGATCCACTCTACTCTACCTCTACTGTACTCCACTGTACTCTATCTCTACTGTGATCCACTGTACTCTACCTCTACTGTGCTCCACTGTACTCTATCTCTACGGTACTCCACTGTACTCTATCTCTACTGTACTCCACTGTACTCTATCTCTACTGTACTCCACTGTACTCTGCCTCTACTGTGCTCCACTGTACTCTATCTCTACTGTACTCCACTGTACTCTATCTCTACTGTACTCCACTGTACTCTACCTCTACTGTGCTCCACTGTACTCTACCTCTACTGTACTCTACTGTGCTCCACTGTACTCCACTGTAGTCTACCTCTACTGTGCTCCACTGTACTCTACCTCTACTGTGCTCCACTATACTCTACCTCTTCTGTGCTCCACTGTACTCTACCTCTACTGTCCTCCACTGTACTCTACCTCTACTGTGCTCCACTGTACTCTCTCTCTACTGTACTCTACCTCTACTGTACTCTACTGTACTCCACCTCTAATGTGCTCCACTGTACTCTACCTCTACTGTACCCTACATCTACTGTACTCCACTGTACTCTACCTCTACTGTGCTTTACTGTACTCTACCTCTACTGTGCTCCACTGTACTCTACCTCTACTGTGCTCCACTGTACTCTACCTCTACTGTGCTCCACTGTACTCTACCTCTACTGCGGTCCACTGTACTCTATCTCTACTGTGCTCCACTGTACTGTACCTCTACTGTACTCTACTTTACTCCACCTCTAATATGCTCCACTGTACTCTAGCTCTACTGTACTCCACTGTACTTTACCTCTACTGTACTCCACTGTACTCTATCTCTACTGTACTCCCCTGTACTCTACCTCTACTGTGCTCCACTGTACTCTACCTCTACCGTACTCCACTGTACTCTACCTCTACTGTGCTCGACTGTAATCTATCTCTACTGTGCTCCACTGTACTCTACCTCTACTGTGCTCCACTGTACTCTATTTCTACTGTACTCCTCTGTACTCTACCTCTACTTTGCTCCACTGTACTCTATCTGTAATGTACTCTACTGTACTCTATCTCTACTGTGATCCACTGTAGTCTACCTCTGCTGTGCTCCACTGTACTCTATCTCTACTGTACTCCACTGTACTCTACTGTTCTCTACCTCTACTGTACTCTACTGTGCTCCACTGTACTCCACTGTAGTCTACCTCTACTGTGCTCCACTGTACTCTACCTCTACTGTGCTCCACTATACTCTACCTCTACTGTGCTCCACTGTACTCTACCTCTACTGTCCTCCACTGTACTCTACCTCTTCTGTCCTCCACTGTACTCTACCTCTACTGTGCTCCACTGTACTCTCTCTCTACTGTACTCTACCTCTACTGTACTCTACTGTACTCCACCTCTAATGTGCTCCACTGTACTCTACCTCTACTGTACCCTACCTTTACTGTACTCCACTGTACTCTACCTCTACTGTGCTCTACTGTACTCTCTCTCTACTGTGCTCCATTGTACTCTACCTTTACTGTACTCCACTATACTCTAACTCTACTATACTCCACTGTACTCTATCTCTACTGTGCTCCACTGTACTCTATTTCTACTGTGCTCCACTGTACTCTATCTCTACTGTACTCCACTGTACTCTATCTCTCCTGTACTTCACTGTCCTCTATCTCTACTGTACTCCACTGTACTCTACCTCTATTGTGCTCCACTGTACTCTATATCTACTGTACTCTACTGTACTCTATCTCTACTGTACTCCACTGTACTCTATCTCTACTGTACTCCCCTGTACTCTACCTCTACTGTGCTCCACTGTACTCTACCTCTACCGTACTCCACTGTACTCTACCTCTACTGTGCTCGACTGTAATCTATCTCTACTGTGCTCCACTGTACTCTACCTCTACTGTGCTCCACTGTACTCTATCTCTAATGTGATCCACTGTACTCTACCTCTACTGTGATCCACTGTACTCTACCTCTACTGTGCTCCACTGTACTCTATCTTTACTGTGCTCCACTGTACTCTACCTCTACAGTACTCCACTGTACTCTATCTCTACTGTACTCTACTGTTCTCTACCTCTACTGTACTCCACTGTTCTCTATCTCTACTGTACTCCACTGTACTCTACCTCTACTGTACTCTACTGTACTCTACCTCTACTGTGCTCCACTGTACTCTACCTCTACTGTGCTCCACTGTACTCTACCTCTACTGTGCTCCACTGTACTCTACCTCTACTGCGCTCCACTGTACTCTATCTCTACTGTGCTCCACTGTACTCTACCTCTACTGTACTCTACTGTACTCCACCTCTAATGTGCTCCACTGTACTCTAGCTCTACTGTACTCCACTGTACTTTACCTCTACTGTACTCCACTGTACTCTACCTCTACTGTGCTCCACTGTACTCTATTTCTACTGTACTCCTCTGTACTCTACCTCTACTGTGCTCCACTGTACTCTATCTGTAATGTACTCTACTGTACTCTATCTCTACTGTGATCCACTGTACTCTACCTCTGCTGTGCTCCACTGTACTCTATCTCTACTGTACTCCACTGTACTCTACTGTTCTGTACCTCTACTGTACTCTACTGTGCTCCACTGTACTCCACTGTAGTCTACCTCTACTGTGCTCCACTGTACTCTACCTCTACTGTGCTCCACTATACTCTACCTCTACTGTGCTCCACTGTACTCTACCTTTACTGTCCTCCACTGTACTCTACCTCTACTGTGCTCCACTGTACTCTCTCTCTACTGTACTCTACCTCTACTGTACTCTACTGTACTCCACCTCTAATGTGCTCCACTGTACTCTACCTCTACTGTACCCTACCTCTACTGTACTCCACTGTACTCTACCTCTACTGTGCTCTACTGTACTCTCTCTCTACTGTGCTCCACTGTACTCTACCTTTACTGTACTCCACTATACTCTAACTCTACTATACTCCACTGTACTCTATCTCTACTGTACTCCACTGTACTCTACCTCTACTGTACTCTACTGTACTCTACTCTACTGTACTCCACTGTACTCTATCTCTACTGTGATCCACTGTACTCTACCTCTACTGTACTCCACTGTACTCTATCTCTACTGTGATCCACTGTACTCTATCTCTACTGTGCTCCACTATACTCTACCTCTACTATGCTCCACTGTACTCTATCTCTACTGTGCTCCACTCTACTCTACCTCTACTGTGCTCCACTGTACTCTACCTCTACTGTACTCCACTGTACTCTATCTCTACTGTGCTCCACTGTACTCTATCTCTACTGTACTCCACTGTACCCTACCTCTACTGTGCTCTACTGTTCTCTACATCTACTGTGCTCTACTGTACTCCACCTCTACTGTGCTCCACTGTACCCTACCTCTACTGTGCTTTACTGTACTCTACCTCTACTGTGCTCCACTGTACTCTACCTCTACTGTGCTCCACTGTACTCTACCGTACTCTACCTCTACTGTGCTCCACTGTACTCTACCTCTACTGCGCTCCACTGTACTCTATCTCTACTGTGCTCCACTGTACTCTACCTCTACTGTACTCTACTGTACTCCACCTCTAATGTGCTCCACTGTACTCTAGCTCTACTGTACTCCACTGTACTTTACCTCTACTGTACTCCACTGTACTCTACCTCTACTGTGCTCCACTGTACTCTATTTCCACTGTACTCCTCTGTACTCTACCTCTACTGTGCTCCACTGTACTCTATCTGTAATGTACTCTACTGTACTCTATCTCTACTGTGATCCACTGTACTCTACCTCTGCTGTGCTCCACTGTACTCTATCTCTACTGTACTCCACTGTACTCTACTGTTCTCTACCTCTACTGTACTCTACTGTGCTCCACTGTACTCCACTGTAGTCTACCTCTACTGTGCTCCACTGTACTCTACCTCTACTGTGCTCCACTATACTCTACCTCTACTGTGCTCCACTGTACTCTACCTCTTCTGTCCTCCACTGTACTCTACCTCTACTGTGCTCCACTGTACTCTCTCTCTACTGTACTCTACCTCTACTGTACTCTACTGTACTCCACCTCTAATATGCTCCACTGTACTCTACCTCTACTGTACCCTACCTCTACTGTACTCCACTGTACTCTACCTCTACTGTGCTCTACTGTACTCTCTCTCTACTGTGCTCCACTGTACTCTACCTTTACTGTACTCCACTATACTCTAACTCTACTATACTCCACTGTACTCTATCTCTACTGTGCTCCACTGTACTCTATTTCTACTGTGCTCCACTGTACTCTATCTCTACTGTACTCCACTGTACTCTATCTCTCCTGTACTTCACTGTCCTCTATCTCTACTGTACTCCACTGTACTCTACCTCTATTGTGCTCCACTGTACTCTATATCTACTGTACTCTACTGTACTCTATCTCTACTGTACTCCACTGTACTCTATCTCTACTGTACTCCACTGTACTCTACCTCTACTGTGCTCCACTGTACTCTACCGTACTCTACCTCTACTGTGCTCCACTGTACTCTACCTCTACTGCGCTCCACTGTATCCTACCTCTACTGTGCTCTACTGTACTCTATCTCTACTGTGCTCCACTGTACTCTACCTCTACTGTACTCCACTATACTCTAACTCTAATATACTCCACTGTACTCTATCTCTACTGTGCTCCACTGTACTCTATTTCTACTGTGCTCCACTGTACTCTATCTCTACTGTACTCCACTGTACTCTATCTCTCCTGTACTTCACTGTCCTCTATCTCTACTGTACTCCACTGTACTCTACCTCTATTGTGCTCCACTGTACTCTATATCTACTGTACTCTACTGTACTCTATCTCTACTGTACTCCACTGTACTCTATCTCTACTGTACTCCACTGTACTCTACCTCTACTGTGCTCCACTGTACTCTACCTCTACCGTACTCCACTGTACTCTATCTCTACTGTACTCCACTGTACTCTACCTCTACTGTACTCTACTGTTCTCTACCTCTACTCGGCTCTACTGTACTCTACTCTACTGTACTCCACTGTACTCTATCTCTACTGTGATCCACTGTACTCTACCTCTACTGTACTCCACTGTAATCTATCTCTACTGTGATCCACTGTACTCTATCTCTACTGTGCTCCACTGTACTCTACCTCTACTGTGCTCCAATGTACTCTATCTCTACTGTGCTCCACTCTACTCTACCTCTACTGTGCTCCACTGTATCCTACCTCTACTCTACTCCACTGTACTCTATCTCTACTGTGCTCCACTGTACTCTATCTCTACTGTACTCCACTGTACTCTACCTCTACTGTGCTCTACTGTTCTCTACCTCTACTGTGCTCTACTGTACTCCACCTCTACTGTGCTCCACTGTACCCTACCTCTACTGTGCTCCACTGTACTCTACCTCTACTGTGCTCAACTGTACTCTACTGTACTCCACTGTACACTACCTCTACTGTACTCCACTGTACTCTACCTCTACTGTGCTCCACTGTACTCTACCTCTACTGTACTCCACTGTACTCTATCTCTACTGTGCTCCACTGTACTCTACCTCTACTGTGCTCAACTATACTCTACTGTACTCCACTGTACACTACCTCTACTGTACTCCACTGTACTCTTTCTCTACTGTACTCCACTGTACTCTACCTCTACTGTACTCCACTGTACTCTATCTCTACTGTACTTCACTGTCCTCTATCTCTACTGTACTCTACTGTACTCTACCTCTACTTTGCTCCACTGTACTCTATCTCTACTGTGCTCCACTGTACTCTATTTCTACTGTGCTCCACTGTACTCTCTCTACTGTACTCCACTGTACTCTATCTCCACTCTACTCCACTGTCCTCTATCTCTAATGTACTCCACTGTACTCTACCTCTATTGTGCTCCACTGTACTCTATCTCTACTGTACTCCACTGTACTCTACTGTACTCTACCTCTACTGTACTCCACTGTACTCTACTGTACTCTACCTCTACTGTACTCCACTGTACTCTATCTCTACTGTACTCCACTGTACTCTATCTCTACTGTACTCCACTGTACTCTACCTCTACTGTGCTCCACTGTACTCTACCTCTACTGTACTCCACTGTACTCTACCTCTACTGTACTCCACTGTACTCTACCTCTACTGTACTCCACTGTACTCTACCTCTACTGTACTCCACTGTACTCTACCTCTACTGTGCTCCACTCTACACTATCTTTACTGTACTCCACTGTACTCTACCTCTACTGTCCTCCACTGTACTCTATCTCTACTGTGCTCCACTGTACTCTAGCTCTACTGTACTCGACTGTACTCTACCTCTACTGTGCTCCACTGTACACTACCTCTACTGTACTCCACTGTACTCTACCTCTACTGTGCTCCACTGTACTCTACCTCTACTGTACTCCACTGTACTCTATATCTACTGTGCTCCACTGTACTCTACCTCTACTGTGCTCAACTGTACTCTACTGTACTCCACTGTACACTATCTCTACTGTACTCCACTGTACTCTTTCTCTACTGTACTCCACTGTACTCTACCTCTACTGTACTCCACTGTACTCTATCTCTACTGTACTTCACTGTCCTCTATCTCTACTGTACTCTACTGTACTCTACCTCTACTGTGCTCCACTGTACTCTATCTCTACTGTGCTCCACTGTACTCTATTTCTACTGTGCTCCACTGTACTCTCTCTACTGTACTCCACTGTACTCTATCTCCACTCTACTCCACTGTCCTCTATCTCTAATGTACTCCACTGTACTCTACCTCTATTGTGCTCCACTGTACTCTATCTCTACTGTACTCCACTGTACTCTACTGTACTCTACCTCTACTGTACTCCACTGTACTCTACTGTACTCTACCTCTACTGTACTCCACTGTACTCTATCTCTACTGTACTCCACTGTACCCTATCTCTACTGTACTCCACTGTACTCTACCTCTACTGTGCTCCACTGTACTCTACCTCTACTGTACTCCACTGTACTCTACCTCTACTGTACTCCACTGTACTCTACCTCTACTGTACTCCACTGTACTCTACCTCTACTGTACTCCACTGTACTCTACCTCTACTGTACTCCACTGTACTCTACCTCTACTGTGCTCCACTCTACACTATCTTTACTGTACTCCACTGTACTCTACCTCTACTGTCCTCCACTGTACTCTATCTCTACTGTGCTCCACTGTACTCTAGCTCTACTGTACTCGACTGTACTCTACCTCTACTGTGCTCCACTGTACTCTATTTCTACTGTACTCCTCTGTACTCTACCTCTACTGCGCTCCACTGTACTCTATCTGTAATGTACTCCACTGTACTCTACTGTTCTCTACCTCTACTGTACTCTACTGTGCTCCACTGTACTCCACTGTACCCTACCTCTACTGTGCTTTACTGTACTCTACCTCTACTGTGCTCCACTGTACTCTACCTCTACTGTGCTCCACTGTACTCTACCTCTACTGCGGTCCACTGTACTCTATCTCTACTGTGCTCCACTGTACTCTACTTCTACTGTGCTCAACTGTACTCTACTGTACTCCACTGTACACTACCTCTACTGTACTCCACTGTACTCTACCTCTACTGTGCTCCACTGTACTCTAGCTCTACTGTACTCCACTGTACTTTACCTCTACTGTACTCCACTGTACTCTACCTCTACTGTGCTCCACTGTACTCTATTTCTACTGTACTCCTCTGTACTCTACCTCTACTGTGCTCCACTGTACTCTATCTGTAATGTACTCTACTGTACTCTATCTCTACTGTGATCCACTGTACTCTACCTCTGCTGTGCTCCACTGTACTCTATCTCTACTGTACTCCACTGTACTCCACTGTACTCTACTGTTCTCTACCTCTACTGTACTCTACTGTGCTCCACTGTACTCCACTGTAGTCTACCTCTACTGTGCTCCACTGTACTCTACCTCTACTGTGCTCCACTATACTCTACCTCTACTGTGCTCCACTGTACTCTACCTCTACTGTCCTCCACTGTACTCTACCTCTACTGTGCTCCACTGTACTCTCTCTCTACTGTACTCTACCTCTACTGTACTCTACTGTACTCCACCTCTAATGTGCTCCACTGTACTCTACCTCTACTGTACCCTACATCTACTGTACTCCACTGCACTCTACCTCTACTGTGCTCTACTGTACTCTCTCTCTACTGTGCTCCACTGTACTCTACCTTTACTGTACTCCACGATACTCTAACTCTACTATACTCCACTGTACTCTATCTCTACTGTGCTCCACTGTACTCTATTTCTACTGTGCTCCACTGTACTCTATCTCTACTGTACTCCACTGTACTCTATCTCTACTGTACTTCACTGTCCTCTATCTCTACTGTACTCCACTGTACTCTACCTCTATTGTGCTCCACTGTACTCTATATCTACTGTACTCTACTGTACTCTATCTCTACTGTACTCCACTGTACTCTATCTCTACTGTACTCCACTGTACTCTACCTCTACTGTGCTCCACTGTACTCTACCTCTACCGTACTCCACTGTACTCTATCTCTACTGTACTCCACTGTACTCTACCTCTACTGTACTCTACTGTTCTCTACCTCTACTCGGCTCTACTGTACTCTACTCTACTGTACTCCACTGTACTCTATCTCTACTGTGATCCACTGTACTCTACATCTACTGTACTCCACTGTAATCTATCTCTACTGTGATCCACTGTACTCTATCTCTACTGTGCTCCACTGTACTCTACTTCTACTGTGCTCCACTGTACTCTATCTCTACTGTGCTCCACTCTACTCTACCTCTACTGTGCTCCACTGTATCCTACCTCTACTCTACTCCACTGTACTCTATCTCTACTGTGCTCCACTGTACTCTATCTCTACTGTACTCCACTGTACTCTACCTCTACTGTGCTCTACTGTTCTCTACCTCTACTGTGCTCTACTGTACTCCACCTCTACTGTGCTCCACTGTACCCTACCTCTACTGTGCTCCACTGTACTCTACCTCTACTGTGCTCCACTGTACTCTACCTCTACTGTACTCCACTGTACTCTATCTCTACTGTGCTCCACTGTACTCTACCTCTACTGTGCTCAACTGTACTCTACTGTACTCCACTGTACACTACCTCTACTGTACTCCACTGTACTCTTTCTCTACTGTACTCCACTGTACTCTACCTCTACTGTACTCCACTGTACTCTATCTCTACTGTACTTCACTGTCCTCTATCTCTACTGTACTCCACTGTACTCTACCTCTATTGTGCTCCACTGTACTCTATCTCTACTGTACTCTACTGTACTATATCTCTACTGTACTCCACTGTACTCTATCTCTACTGTACTCCACTGTACTCTACCTCTACTGTGCTCCACTGTACTCTACCTCTACCGTACTCCACTGTACTCTATCTCTACTGTACTCCACTGTACTCTACCTCTACTGTACTCTACTGTTCTCTACCTCTACTGTGCTCTACTGTACTCTACTCTACTGTACTCCACTGTACTCTATCTCTACTGTGATCCACTTTACTCTACCTCTACTGTACTCCACTGTACTCTATCTACTGTGATCCACTGTACTCTATCTCTACTGTGCTCCACTGTACTCTACCTCTACTGTGCTCCACTGTCCTCTATCTCTACTGTGCTCCACTGTACTCTATCTCTACTGTACTCCACTGTACTCTACCTCTACTGTGCTCTACTGTTCTCTACCTCTACTGTGCTCTACTGTACTCCACCTCTATTGTGCTCCACTGTACCCTACCTCTACTGTGCTCCACTGTACTCTACCTCTACTGTGCTCCACTGTACTCTACCTCTACTGTACTCCACTGTACTCTATCTCTACTGTGCTCCACTGTACTCTACCTCTACTGTGCTCAACTGTACTCTACTGTACTCCACTGTACTCTACCTCTACTGTACTCCACTGTACTCTATCTCTACTGTACTCCACTGTACTCTACCTCTACTGTACTCCACTGTACTCTATCTCTACTGTGCTCCACTGTACTCTACCTCTACTGTGCTCAACTGTACTGTACTGTACTCCACTGTACTCTATCTCTACTGTACTCCTCTGTACTCTACCTCTACTGTACTCCACTGTACTCTACCTCTACTGTACTCCACTGTACTCTACTCTACTGTACTCCACTGTACTCTATCTCTACTGTGATCCACTCTACTCTACCTCTACTGTACTCCACTGTACTCTATTTCTACTGTGATCCACTGTACTCTACCTCTACTGTGCTCCACTGTACTCTATCTCTACTGTGCTCCACTGTACTCTACCTCTACTGTGCTCCACTGTACTCTATCTCTACTGTGCTCCAGTCTACTCTACCTCTACTGTGCTCCACTGTACTCTACCTCTACTGTACTCCACTGTACTCTATCTCTACTGTGCTCCACTGTACTCTACCTCTACTGTACGCCACTGTACTCTAACTCTACTATACTCCACTGTACTCTATCTCTACTGTGCTCCACTGTACTCTATTTCTACTGTGCTCCACTGTACTCTATCTCTACTGTACTCCACTGTACTCTCTCTACTGTACTCCACTGTCCTCTATCTCTACTGTACTCCACTGTACTCTACCTCTATTGTGCTCCACTGTACTCTATCTCTACGGTACTCCACTGTACTCTATCTCTACTGTACTCCACTGTACTCTATCTCTACTGTGATCCACTGTACTCTATCTCTACTGTGCTCCACTGTACTCTACCTCTACTATGCTCCACTGTACTCTATCTATACTGTGCTCCACTCTACTCTACCTCTACTGTACTCCACTGTACTCTATCTCTACTGTACTCCACTGTACTCTGCCTCTACTGTGCTCCACTGTACTCTACCTCTACTATACTCCACTGTACTCTACCTCTACTGTACTCTACTGTACTCTACCTCTACTATACTCCACTGTACTCTACCTCTACTGTACTCTACTGTACTCTACCTCTACTGTGCTCCACTGTACTCTATCTCTACTGTGCTCCACTGTACTCTATTTCTACTGTGCTTCACTGTACTCTCTCTACTGTACTCCACTGTACTCTATCTCCACTCTACTCCACTGTCCTCTATCTCTAATGTACTCCACTGTACTCTACCTCTATTGTGCTCCACTGTACTCTATCTCTACTGTACTCCACTGTACTCTACTGTACTCTACCTCTACTGTACTCCACTGTACTCTACTGTACTCTACCTCTACTGTACTCCACTGTACTCTATCTCTACTGTACTCCACTGTACTCTATCTCTACTGTACTCCACTGTACTCTACCTCTACTGTACTCCACTGTACTCTACCTCTACTGTACTCCACTGTACTCTACCTCTACTGTACTCCACTGTACTCTACCTCTACTGTGCTCCACTCTACACTATCTTTACTGTACTCCACTGTACTCTACCTCTACTGTCCTCCACTGTACTCTATCTCTACTGTGCTCCACTGTACTCTAGCTCTACTGTACTCGACTGTACTCTACCTCTACTGTGCTCCACTGTACTCTATTTCTACTGTACTCCTCTGTACTCTACCTCTACTGCGCTCCACTGTACTCTATCTGTAATGTACTCCACTGTACTCTACTGTTCTCTACCTCTACTGTACTCTACTGTGCTCCACTGTACTCCACTGAAGTCTACCTCTACTGTGCTCCACTGTACTCTATCTCTACTGTACTCCCCTGTACTCTACCTCTACTGTGCTCCACTGTACTCTACCTCTACCGTACTCCACTGTACTCTACCTCTACTGTGCTCGACTGTAATCTATCTCTACTGTGCTCCACTGTACTCTACCTCTACTGTGCTCCACTGTACTCTATCTCTAATGTGATCCACTGTACTCTACCTCTACTGTGATCCACTGTACTCTACCTCTACTGTGCTCCACTGTACTCTATCTTTACTGTGCTCCACTGTACTCTACCTCTACAGTACTCCACTGTACTCTATCTCTACTGTACTCCACTGTACTCTACCTCTACTGTACTCTACTGTTCTCTACCTCTACTGTACTCCACTGTACTCTATCTCTACTGTACTCCACTGTACTCTACCTCTACTGTACTCTACTGTACTCTACTCTACTGTACTCCACTGTACTCTATCTCTACTGTGATCCACTGTACTCTACCTCTACTGTACTCCACTGTACTCTATCTCTACTGTGATCCACTGTACTCTATCTCTACTGTGCTCCACTGTACTCTACCTCTACTATGCTCCACTGTACTCTATCTATACTGTGCTCCACTCTACTCTACCTCTACTGTGCTCCACTGTACTCTACCTCTACTGTACTCCACTGTACTCTATCTCTACTGTGCTCCACTGTACTCTATCTCTACTGTACTCCACTGTACCCTACCTCTACTGTGCTCTACTGTTCTCTACATCTACTGTGCTCTACTGTACTCCACCTCTACTGTGCTCCACTGTACCCTACCTCTACTGTGCTTTACTGTACTCTACCTCTACTGTGCTCCACTGTACTCTACCTCTACTGTGCTCCACTGTACTCTACCTCTACTGTGCTCCACTGTACTCTACCTCTACTGCGCTCCACTGTACTCTATCTCTACTGTGCTCCACTGTACTCTACCTCTACTGTACTCTACTGTACTCCACCTCTAATGTGCTCCACTGTACTCTAGCTCTACTGTACTCCACTGTACTTTACCTCTACTGTACTCCACTGTACTCTACCTCTACTGTGCTCCACTGTACTCTATTTCTACTGTACTCCTCTGTACTCTACCTCTACTGTGCTCCACTGTACTCTATCTGTAATGTACTCTACTGTACTCTATCTCTACTGTGATCCACTGTACTCTACCTCTGCTGTGCTCCACTGTACTCTATCTCTACTGTACTCCACTGTACTCTACTGTTCTCTACCTCTACTGTACTCTACTGTGCTCCACTGTACTCCACTGTAGTCTACCTCTACTGTGCTCCACTGTACTCTACCTCTACTGTGCTCCACTATACTCTACCTCTACTGTGCTCCACTGTACTCTACCTCTACTGTCCTCCACTGTACTCTACCTCTACTGTGCTCCACTGTACTCTCTCTCTACTGTACTCTACCTCTACTGTACTCTACTGTACTCCACCTTTAATGTGCTCCACTGTACTCTACCTCTACTGTACCCTACCTCTACTGTACTCCACTGTACTCTACCTCTACTGTGCTCTACTGTACTCTCTCTCTAATGTGCTCCACTGTACTCTACCTTTACTGTACTCCACTATACTCTAACTCTACTATACTCCACTGTACTCTATCTCTACTGTGCTCCACTGTACTCTATTTCTACTGTGCTCCACTGTACTCTATCTCTACTGTACTCCACTGTACTCTATCTCTACTGTGATCCACTGTACTCTACCTCTACTGTGCTCCACTGTACTCTATCTCTACTGTGCTCCACTGTACTCTACCTCTACTGTGCTCCACTGTACTCTATCTCTACTGTGCTCCAGTCTATTCTACCTCTACTGTGCTCCACTGTACTCTACCTCTACTGTACTCCACTGTACTCTATCTCTACTGTGCTCCACTGTACTCTACCTCTACTGTACTCCACTGTACTCTAACTCTACTATACTCCACTGTACTCTATCTCTACTGTGCTCCACTGTACTCTATTTCTACTGTGCTCCACTGTACTCTATCTCTACTGTACTCCACTGTACTCTCTCTACTGTACTCCACTGTCCTCTATCTCTACTGTACTCCACTGTACTCTACCTCTAATGTGCTCCACTGTACTCTATCTCTACGGTACTCCACTGTACTCTATCTCTACTGTACTCCACTGTACTCTATCTCTACTATACTCCACTGTACTCTACCTCTACTATACTCCACTGTACTCTACCTCTACTGTACTCTACTGTACTCTACCTCTACTGTACTCTACTGTACTCTACCTCTACTGTGCTCCACTGTACTCTATCTCTACTGTGCTCCACTGTACTCTATTTCTACTGTGCTCCACTGTACTCTCTCTACTGTACTCCACTGTACTCTATCTCCACTCTACTCCACTGTCCTCTATCTCTGATGTACTCCACTGTACTCTACCTCTATTGTGCTCCACTGTACTCTATCTCTACTGTACTCCACTGTACTCTACTGTACTCTACCTCTACTGTACTCCACTGTACTCTACTGTACTCTACCTCTACTGTACTCCACTGTACTCTATCTCTACTGTACTCCACTGTACTCTATCTCTACTGTACTCCACTGTACTCTACCTCTACTGTGCTCCACTGTACTCTACCTCTACTGTACTCCACTGTACTCTACCTCTACTGTACTCCACTGTACTCTACCTCTACTGTACTCCACTGTACTCTACCTCTACTGTACTCCACTGTACTCTACCTCTACTGTACTCCACTGTACTCTACTTCTACTGTGCTCCACTCTACACTATCTTTACTGTACTCCACTGTACTCTACCTCTACTGTCCTCCACTGTACTCTATCTCTACTGTGCTCCACTGTACTCTAGCTCTACTGTACTCGACTGTACTCTACCTCTACTGTGCTCCACTGTACTCTATTTCTACTGTACTCCTCTGTACTCTACCTCTACTGCGCTCCACTGTACTCTATCTGTAATGTACTCCACTGTACTCTACTGTTCTCTACCTCTACTGTACTCTACTGTGCTCCACTGTACTCCACTGAAGTCTACCTCTACTGTGCTCCACTGTACTCTACCTCTACTGTGCTCCACTATACTCTACCTCTACTGTGCTCCACTGTACTCTACCTCTACTGTCCTCCACTGTACTCTATCTCTACTGTGCTCCACTGTACTCTAGCTCTACTGTACTCGACTGTACTCTACCTCTACTGTGCTCCACTGTACTCTATTTCTACTGTACTCCTCTGTACTCTACCTCTACTGCGCTCCACTGTACTCTATCTGTAATGTACTCCACTGTACTCTACTGTTCTCTACCTCTACTGTACTCTACTGTGCTCCACTGTACTCCACTGAAGTCTACCTCTACTGTGCTCCACTGTACTCTACCTCTACTGTGCTCCACTATACTCTACCTCTACTGTGCTCCACTGTACTCTCTCTCTACTGTACTCTACCTCTACTGTACTCTACTGTGCTCCACTGTACTCCACTGTAGTCTACCTCTACATTGCTCCACTGTACTCTACCTCTACTGTTCTCCACTATACTCTACCTCTACTGTCCTCCACTGTACTCTACCTCTACTGTGCTCCACTGTACTCTCTCTCTACTGTACTCTACCTCTACTGTACTCTACTGTACTCCACCTCTAATGTGCTCCACTGTACTCTACCTCTACTGTACTCTACCTCTGCTGTACTCCACTGTACTCTACCTCTAATGTGCTCCACTGTACTCTATCTCTACTGTGCTCCATTGTACTCTATTTCTACTGTGCTTCACTGTACTCTATCTCTACTGTACTCCACTGTACTCTATCTCTACTGTACTTCACTGTCCTCTATCTCTAATGTACTCCACTGTACTCTACCTCTATTGTGCTCCATTGTACTCTATCTCTACTGTACTCTACTGTACTCTATCTCTACTGTACTCCACTGTACTCTACCTCTACTGTGCTCCACTGTACTCTACCTCTACCGTACTCCACTGTACTCTATCTCTACTGTACTCCAGTGTACTCTACCTCTACTGTACTCTACTGTTCTCTACCTCTACTCGGCTCTACTGTACTCTACTCTACTGTACTCCACTGTACTCTATCTCTACTGTGATCCACTGTACTCTACCTCTACTGTACTCCACTGTACTCTACCTCTACTGTGCTCTACTGTTCTCTACCTCTACTGTACTCTACTGTACTCCACCTCTACTGTGCTCCACTGTACCCTACCTCTACTGTGCTCCACTGTACTCTACCTCTACTGTGCTCCACTGTACTCTACCTCTACTGTACTCCACTGTACTCTATCTCTACTGTGCTCCACTGTACTCTACCTCTACTGTGCTCAACTGTACTCTACTGTACTCCACTGTACACTACCTCTACTGTACTCCACTGTACTCTATCTCTACTGTACTCCACTGTACTCTACCTCTACTGTACTCCACTGTACTCTATCTCTACTGTGCTCCACTGTACTCTACCTCTACTGTGCTCAACTGTACTGTACTGTACTCCACTGTAATCTACCTCTACTGTACTCCACTGTACTGCACCTCTACTGTACTCCACTGTACTCTACCTCTACTGTACTCCACTGTACTCTACTCTACTGTACTCCACTGTACTCTATCTCTACTGTGATCCACTGTACTCTACCTCTACTGTACTCCACTGTACTCTATCTCTACTGTACTCCACTGTACTCTACCTCTACTGTACTCTACTGTTCTCTACATCTACTGTGCTCTACTGTACTCTACTCTACTGTACTCCACTGTACTCTATCTCTACTGTACTCCACTGTACTCTATCTCTACTGTGCTCCACTCTACTCTATCTCTACTGTACTCCACTGTACTCTACCTCTACTGTGCTCTACTGTTCTCTACCTCTACTGTGCTCTACTGTACTCCACCTCTACTGTGCTCCACTGTACCCTACCTCTACTGTGCTCCACTGTACTCTACCTCTACTGTGCTCCACTGTACTCTACCTCTACTGTGCTCCACTGTATCCACTGTACTCTACCTCTACTGTGCTCCACTGTACTCTACCTCTACTGTGCTCCACTGTACTCTATCTCTACTGTGCTCCACTGTACTCTACCTCTACTGTACTCTACTGTACTCCACCTCTAATGTGCTCCACTGTACTCTAGCTCTACTGTACTCCTCTGTACTCTACCTCTACTGTACTCCACTGTACTTTACCTCTACTGTACTCCACTGTACTCTGCCTCTACTGTGCTCCACTGTACTCTATCTCTACTGTACTCCACTGTACTCTATCTCTACTGTACTCCACTGTACTCTACCTCTACTGTGCTCCACTGTACTCTACCTCTACTGTACTCCACTGTACTCTACCTCTACTGTACTCCACTGTACTCTACCTCTACTGTACTCCACTGTACTCTACCTCTACTGTGCTCCACTGTACAATATATTTACTGTACTCCACTCTACTCTACCTCTACTGTCCTCCACTGTACTCTATCTCTACTGTGCTCCACTGTACTCCACCTCTAATGTGCTCCACTGTACTCTACCTCTACTGTACTCTACCTCTACTGTACTCCACTCTACTCTACCTCTACTGTGCTCGACTGTAATCTATCTCTACTGTGCTCCACTGTACTCTACCTCTACTGTGCTCCACTGTACTCTATCTCTAATGTGATCCACTGTACTCTACCTCTACTGTGATCCACTGTACTCTACCTCTACTGTGCTCCACTGTACTCTATCTTTACTTTGCTCCACTGTACTCTACCTCTACAGTACTCCACTGTACTCTATCTCTACTGTACTCCACTGTACTCTACCTCTACTGTACTCTACTGTTCTCTACCTCTACTGTACTCCACTGTACTCTATCTCTACTGTACTCCACTGTACTCTACCTCTACTGTACTCTACTGTACTCTACTCTACTGTACTCCACTGTACTCTATCTCTACTGTGATCCGCTGTACTCTACCTCTACTGTACTCCACTGTACTCTATCTCTACTCTGATCCACTGTACTCTATCTCTACTGTGCTCCACTGTACTCTACCTCTACTATGCTCCACTGTACTCTATCTCTACTGTGCTCCACTCTACTCTACCTCTACGGTGCTCCACTGTACTCTACCTCTACTGTACTCCACTGTACTCTATCTCTAATGTGCTCCACTGTACTCTATCTCTACTGTACTCCACTGTACCCTACCTCTACTGTGCTCTACTGTTTTCTACATCTACTGTGCTCTACTGTACTCCACCTCTACTGTGCTCCACTGTACCCTACCTCTACTGTGCTTTACTGTACTCTACCTCTACTGTGCTCCACTGTACTCTACCTCTACTGTGCTCCACTGTACTCTACCTCTACTGTGCTCCACTGTACTCTACCTCTACTGCGGTCCACTGTACTCTATCTCTACTGTGCTCCACTGTACTGTACCTCTACTGTACTCTACTGTACTCCACCTCTAATGTGCTCCACTGTACTCTAGCTCTACTGTACTCCACTGTACTTTACCTCTACTGTACTCCACTGTACTCTATCTCTACTGTACTCCCCTGTACTCTACCTCTACTGTGCTCCACTGTACTCTACCTCTACCGTACTCCACTGTACTCTACCTCTACTGTGCTCGACTGTAATCTATCTCTACTGTGCTCCACTGTACTCTACCTCTACTGTGCTCCACTGTACTCTATTTCTACTGTACTCCTCTGTACTCTACCTCTACTGTGCTCCACTGTACTCTATCTGTATTGTACTCTACTGTACTCTATCTCTACTGTGATCCACTGTAGTCTACCTCTGCTGTGCTCCACTGTACTCTATCTCTACTGTACTCCACTGTACTCTACTGTTCTCTACCTCTACTGTACTCTACTGTGCTCCACTGTACTCCACTGTAGTCTACCTCTACTGTTCTCCACTGTACTCTACCTCTACTGTGCTCCACTATACTCTACCTCTACTGTGCTCCACTGTACTCTACCTCAACTGTCCTCCACTGTACTCTACCTCTACTGTGCTCCACTGTACTCTGTCTCTACTGTACTCTACCTCTACTGTACTCTACTGTACTCCACCTCTAATGTGCTCCACTGTACTCTACCTCTACTGTACCCTACCTCTACTGTACTCCACTGTACTCTACCTCTACTGTGCTCTACTGTACTCTCTCTCTACTGTGCTCCACTGTACTCTACCTTTACTGTACTCCACTATACTCTAACTCTACTATACTCCACTGTACTCTATCTCTACTGTGCTCCACTGTACTCTATTTCTACTGTGCTCCACTGTACTCTATCTCTACTGTACTCCACTGTACTCTATCTCTCCTGTACTTCACTGTCCTCTATCTCTACTGTACTCCACTGTACTCTACCTCTATTGTGCTCCACTGTACTCTATATCTACTGTACTCTACTGTACTCTATCTCTACTGTACTCCACTGTACTCTATCTCTACTGTACTCCCCTGTACTCTACCTCTACTGTGCTCCACTGTACTCTACCTCTACCGTACTCCACTGTACTCTACCTCTACTGTGCTCGACTGTAATCTATCTCTACTGTGCTCCACTGTACTCTACCTCTACTGTGCTCCACTGTACTCTATCTCTAATGTGATCCACTGTACTCTACCTCTACTGTGATCCACTGTACTCTACCTCTACTGTGCTCCACTGTACTCTATCTTTACTGTGCTCCACTGTACTCTACCTCTACAGTACTCCACTGTACTCTATCTCTACTGTACTCCACTGTACTCTACCTCTACTGTACTCTACTGTTCTCTACCTCTACTGTACTCCACTGTACTCTATCTCTACTGTACTCCACTGTACTCTACCTCTACTGTACTCTACTGTACTCTACTCTACTGTACTCCACTGTACTCTATCTCTACTGTGATCCACTGTACTCTACCTCTACTGTACTCCACTGTACTCTATCTCTACTGTGATCCACTGTACTCTATCTCTACTGTGCTCCACTGTACTCTACCTCTACTATGCTCCACTGTACTCTATCTCTACTGTGCTCCACTCTACTCTACCTCTACTGTGCTCCACTGTACTCTACCTCTACTGTACTCCACTGTACTCTATCTCTACTGTGCTCCACTGTACTCTATCTCTACTGTACTCCACTGTACCCTACCTCTACTGTGCTCTACTGTTCTCTACATCTACTGTGCTCTACTGTACTCCACCTCTACTGTGCTCCACTGTACCCTACCTCTACTGTGCTTTACTGTACTCTACCTCTACTGTGCTCCACTGTACTCTACCTCTACTGTGCTCCACTGTACTCTACCTCTACTGTGCTCCACTGTACTCTACCTCTACTGCGCTCCACTGTACTCTATCTCTACTGTGCTCCACTGTACTCTACCTCTACTGTACTCTACTGTACTCCACCTCTAATGTGCTCCACTGTACTCTAGCTCTACTGTACTCCACTGTACTTTACCTCTACTGTACTCCACTGTACTCTACCTCTACTGTGCTCCACTGTACTCTATTTCTACTGTACTCCTCTGTACTCTACCTCTACTGTGCTCCACTGTACTCTATCTGTAATGTACTCTACTGTACTCTATCTCTACTGTGATCCACTGTACTCTACCTCTGCTGTGCTCCACTGTACTCTATCTCTACTGTACTCCACTGTACTCTACTGTTCTCTACCTCTACTGTACTCTACTGTGCTCCACTGTACTCCACTGTAGTCTACCTCTACTGTGCTCCACTGTACTCTACCTCTACTGTGCTCCACTATACTCTACCTCTACTGTGCTCCACTGTACTCTACCTCTACTGTCCTCCACTGTACTCTACCTCTACTGTGCTCCACTGTACTCTACCTCTACTGTACCCTACCTCTACTGTACTCCACTGTACTCTACCTCTACTGTACCCTACCTCTACTGTACTCCACTGTACTCTACCTCTACTGTGCTCTACTGTACTCTCTCTCTACTGTGCTCCACTGTACTCTATCTCTCCTGTACTTCACTGTCCTCTATCTCTACTGTACTCCACTGTACTCTACCTCTATTGTGCTCCACTGTACTCTATATCTACTGTACTCTACTGTACTCTATCTCTACTGTACTCCACTGTACTCTATCTCTACTGTACTCCACTGTACTCTACCTCTACTGTGCTCCACTGTACTCTACCTCTACCGTACTCCACTGTACTCTATCTCTACTGTACTCCACTGTACTCTACCTCTACTGTACTCTACTGTTCTCTACCTCTACTCGGCTCTACTGTACTCTACTCTACTGTACTCAACTGTACTCTATCTCTACTGTGATCCACTGTACTCTACCTCTACTGTACTCCACTGTAATCTATCTCTACTGTGATCCACTGTACTCTATCTCTACTGTGCTCCACTGTACTCTACCTCTACTGTGCTCCAATGTACTCTATCTCTACTGTGCTCCACTCTACTCTACCTCTACTGTGCTCCACTGTATCCTACCTCTACTCTACTCCACTGTACTCTATCTCTACTGTGCTCCACTGTACTCTATCTCTACTGTACTCCACTGTACTCTACCTCTACTGTGCTCTACTGTTCTCTACCTCTACTGTGCTCTACTGTACTCCACCTCTACTGTGCTCCACTGTACCCTACCTCTACTGTGCTCCACTGTACTCTACCTCTACTGTGCTCCACTGTACTCTACCTCTACTGTACTCCACTGTACTCTATCTCTACTGTGCTCCACTGTACTCTACCTCTACTGTGCTCAACTGTACTCTACTGTACTCACCTGTACACTACCTCTACTGTACTCCACTGTACTCTTTCTCTACTGTACTCCACTGTACTCTACCTCTACTGTACTCCACTGTACTCTATCTCTACTGTACTTCACTGTCCTCTATCTCTACTGTACTCCACTGTACTCTACCTCTATTGTGCTCCACTGTACTCTATCTCTACTGTACTCTACTGTACTATATCTCTACTGTACTCCACTGTACTCTATCTCTACTGTACTCCACTGTACTCTACCTCTACTGTGCTCCACTGTACTCTACCTCTACCGTACTCCACTGTACTCTACCTCTACTGTACTCTACTGTTCTCTACCTCTACTGTGCTCTACTGTACTCTACTCTACTGTACTCCACTGTACTCTATCTCTACTGTGATCCACTTTACTCTACCTCTACTGTACTCCACTGTACTCTATCTACTGTGATCCACTGTACTCTATCTCTACTGTGCTCCACTGTACTCTACCTCTACTGTGCTCCACTGTCCTCTATCTCTACTGTGCTCCACTGTACTCTATCTCTACTGTACTCCACTGTACTCTACCTCTACTGTGCTCTACTGTTCTCTACCTCTACTGTGCTCTACTGTACTCCACCTCTATTGTGCTCCACTGTACCCTACCTCTACTGTGCTCCACTGTACTCTACCTCTACTGTGCTCCACTGTACTCTACCTCTACTGTACTCCACTGTACTCTATCTCTACTGTGCTCCACTGTACTCTACCTCTACTGTGCTCAACTGTACTCTACTGTACTCCACTGTACTCTACCTCTACTGTACTCCACTGTACTCTATCTCTACTGTACTCCACTGTACTCTACCTCTACTGTACTCCACTGTACTCTATCTCTACTGTGCTCCACTGTACTCTACCTCTACTGTGCTCAACTGTACTGTACTGTACTCCACTGTACTCTATCTCTACTGTACTCCTCTGTACTCTACCTCTACTGTACTCCACTGTACTCTACCTCTACTGTACTCCACTGTACTCTACTCTACTGTACTCCACTGTACTCTATCTCTACTGTGATCCACTCTACTCTACCTCTACTGTACTCCACTGTACTCTATCTCTACTGTGCTCCACTGTACTCTACCTCTACTGTACGCCACTGTACTCTAACTCTACTATACTCCACTGTACTCTATCTCTACTGTGCTCCACTGTACTCTATTTCTACTGTGCTCCACTGTACTCTATCTCTACTGTACTCCACTGTACTCTCTCTACTGTACTCCACTGTCCTCTATCTCTACTGTACTCCACTGTACTCTACCTCTATTGTGCTCCACTGTACTCTATCTCTACGGTACTCCACTGTACTCTATCTCTACTGTACTCCACTGTACTCTATCTCTACTGTACTCCACTGTACTCTGCCTCTACTGTGCTCCACTGTACTCTACCTCTACTATACTCCACTGTACTCTACTCTACTGTGCTCCAGTCTACTCTACCTCTACTGTGCTCCACTGTACTCTACCTCTACTGTACTCCACTGTACTCTATCTCTACTGTGCTCCACTGTACTCTACCTCTACTGTACGCCACTGTACTCTAACTCTACTATACTCCACTGTACTCTATCTCTACTGTGCTCCACTGTACTCTATTTCTACTGTGCTCCACTGTACTCTATCTCTACTGTACTCCACTGTACTCTCTCTACTGTACTCCACTGTCCTCTATCTCTACTGTACTCCACTGTACTCTACCTCTATTGTGCTCCACTGTACTCTATCTCTACGGTACTCCACTGTACTCTATCTCTACTGTACTCCACTGTACTCTATCTCTACTGTACTCCACTGTACTCTGCCTCTACTGTGCTCCACTGTACTCTACCTCTACTATACTCCACTGTACTCTACCTCTACTGTACTCTACTGTACTCTACCTCTACTATACTCCACTGTACTCTACCTCTACTGTACTCTACTGTACTCTACCTCTACTGTGCTCCACTGTACTCTATCTCTACTGTGCTCCACTGTACTCTATTTCTACTGTGCTTCACTGTACTCTACACTGTACTCACTGTACTCTATTTCTACTGTGCTCCACTGTACTCTATCTCTACTGTACTCCACTGTACTCTCTCTACTGTACTCCACTGTCCTCTATCTCTACTGTACTCCACTGTACTCTACCTCTATTGTGCTCCACTGTACTCTACCTCTACTGTACTCTACTGTACTCTACCTCTACTATACTCCACTGTACTCTACCTCTACTGTACTCTACTGTACTCTACCTCTACTGTGCTCCACTGTACTCTATCTCTACTGTGCTCCACTGTACTCTATTTCTACTGTGCTTCACTGTACTCTACACTGTACTCACTGTACTCTATTTCTACTGTGCTCCACTGTACTCTATCTCTACTGTACTCCACTGTACTCTCTCTACTGTACTCCACTGTCCTCTATCTCTACTGTACTCCACTGTACTCTACCTCTATTGTGCTCCACTGTACTCTATCTCTACTGTACTCCACTGTACTCTCTCTACTGTACTCCACTGTCCTCTATCTCTACTGTACTCCACTGTACTCTACCTCTACTATACTCCACTGTACTCTACTGTACTCTACCTCTACTGTACTCCACTGTACTCTATCTCTACTGTACTCCACTGTACTCTATCTCTACTGTACTCCACTGTACTCTACCTCTACTGTACTCCACTGTACTCTACCTCTACTGTACTCCACTGTACTCTACCTCTACTGTACTCCACTGTACTCTACCTCTACTGTGCTCCACTCTACACTATCTTTACTGTACTCCACTGTACTCTACCTCTACTGTCCTCCACTGTACTCTATCTCTACTGTGCTCCACTGTACTCTAGCTCTACTGTACTCGACTGTACTCTACCTCTACTGTGCTCCACTGTACTCTATTTCTACTGTACTCCTCTGTACTCTACCTCTACTGCGCTCCACTGTACTCTATCTGTAATGTACTCCACTGTACTCTACTGTTCTCTACCTCTACTGTACTCTACTGTGCTCCACTGTACTCCACTGAAGTCTACCTCTACTGTGCTCCACTGTACTCTATCTCTACTGTACTCCCCTGTACTCTACCTCTACTGTGCTCCACTGTACTCTACCTCTACCGTACTCCACTGTACTCTACCTCTACTGTGCTCGACTGTAATCTATCTCTACTGTGCTCCACTGTACTCTACCTCTACTGTGCTCCACTGTACTCTATCTCTAATGTGATCCACTGTACTCTACCTCTACTGTGATCCACTGTACTCTACCTCTACTGTGCTCCACTGTACTCTATCTTTACTGTGCTCCACTGTACTCTACCTCTACAGTACTCCACTGTACTCTATCTCTACTGTACTCCACTGTACTCTACCTCTACTGTACTCTACTGTTCTCTACCTCTACTGTACTCCACTGTACTCTATCTCTACTGTACTCCACTGTACTCTACCTCTACTGTACTCTACTGTACTCTACTCTACTGTACTCCACTGTACTCTACCTCTACTGTGCTCCACTGTACTCTATCTCTACTGTGCTCCACTGTACTCTACCTCTACTGTGCTCCACTGTACTCTATCTCTACTGTGCTCCAGTCTATTCTACCTCTACTGTGCTCCACTGTACTCTACCTCTACTGTACTCCACTGTACTCTATCTCTACTGTGCTCCACTGTACTCTACCTCTACTGTACTCCACTGTACTCTAACTCTACTATACTCCACTGTACTCTATCTCTACTGTGCTCCACTGTACTCTATTTCTACTGTGCTCCACTGTACTCTATCTCTACTGTACTCCACTGTACTCTCTCTACTGTACTCCACTGTCCTCTATCTCTACTGTACTCCACTGTACTCTACCTCTAATGTGCTCCACTGTACTCTATCTCTACGGTACTCCACTGTACTCTATCTCTACTGTACTCCACTGTACTCTATCTCTACTGTACTCCACTGTACTCTGCCTCTACTGTGCTCCACTGTACTCTACCTCTACTATACTCCACTGTACTCTACCTCTACTGTACTCTACTGTACTCTACCTCTACTGTACTCTACTGTACTCTACCTCTACTGTGCTCCACTGTACTCTATCTCTACTGTGCTCCACTGTACTCTATTTCTACTGTGCTCCACTGTACTCTCTCTACTGTACTCCACTGTACTCTATCTCCACTCTACTCCACTGTCCTCTATCTCTGATGTACTCCACTGTACTCTACCTCTATTGTGCTCCACTGTACTCTATCTCTACTGTACTCCACTGTACTCTACTGTACTCTACCTCTACTGTACTCCACTGTACTCTACTGTACTCTACCTCTACTGTACTCCACTGTACTCTATCTCTACTGTACTCCACTGTACTCTATCTCTACTGTACTCCACTGTACTCTACCTCTACTGTGCTCCACTGTACTCTACCTCTACTGTACTCCACTGTACTCTACCTCTACTGTACTCCACTGTACTCTACCTCTACTGTACTCCACTGTACTCTACCTCTACTGTACTCCACTGTACTCTACCTCTACTGTACTCCACTGTACTCTACTTCTACTGTGCTCCACTCTACACTATCTTTACTGTACTCCACTGTACTCTACCTCTACTGTCCTCCACTGTACTCTATCTCTACTGTGCTCCACTGTACTCTAGCTCTACTGTACTCGACTGTACTCTACCTCTACTGTGCTCCACTGTACTCTATTTCTACTGTACTCCTCTGTACTCTACCTCTACTGCGCTCCACTGTACTCTATCTGTAATGTACTCCACTGTACTCTACTGTTCTCTACCTCTACTGTACTCTACTGTGCTCCACTGTACTCCACTGAAGTCTACCTCTACTGTGCTCCACTGTACTCTACCTCTACTGTGCTCCACTATACTCTACCTCTACTGTGCTCCACTGTACTCTACCTCTACTGTCCTCCACTGTACTCTATCTCTACTGTGCTCCACTGTACTCTAGCTCTACTGTACTCGACTGTACTCTACCTCTACTGTGCTCCACTGTACTCTATTTCTACTGTACTCCTCTGTACTCTACCTCTACTGCGCTCCACTGTACTCTATCTGTAATGTACTCCACTGTACTCTACTGTTCTCTACCTCTACTGTACTCTACTGTGCTCCACTGTACTCCACTGAAGTCTACCTCTACTGTGCTCCACTGTACTCTACCTCTACTGTGCTCCACTATACTCTACCTCTACTGTGCTCCACTGTACTCTCTCTCTACTGTACTCTACCTCTACTGTACTCTACTGTGCTCCACTGTACTCCACTGTAGTCTACCTCTACATTACTCCACCTCTACTGTGCTCCACTGTACCCTACCTCTACTGTGCTCCACTGTACTCTATCTCTACTGTACTCCCCTGTACTCTACCTCTACTGTGCTCCACTGTACTCTACCTCTACCGTACTCCACTGTACTCTACCTCTACTGTGCTCGACTGTAATCTATCTCTACTGTGCTCCACTGTACTCTACCTCTACTGTGCTCCACTGTACTCTATCTCTAATGTGATCCACTGTACTCTACCTCTACTGTGATCCACTGTACTCTACCTCTACTGTGCTCCACTGTACTCTATCTTTACTGTGCTCCACTGTACTCTACCTCTACAGTACTCCACTGTACTCTATCTCTACTGTACTCCACTGTACTCTACCTCTACTGTACTCTACTGTTCTCTACCTCTACTGTACTCCACTGTACTCTATCTCTACTGTACTCCACTGTACTCTACCTCTACTGTACTCTACTGTACTCTACTCTACTGTACTCCACTGTACTCTATCTCTACTGTGATCCACTGTACTCTACCTCTACTGTACTCCACTGTACTCTATCTCTACTGTGATCCACTGTACTCTATCTCTACTGTGCTCCACTGTACTCTACCTCTACTATGCTCCACTGTACTCTATCTCTACTGTGCTCCACTCTACTCTACCTCTACTGTGCTCCACTGTACTCTACCTCTACTGTACTCCACTGTACTCTATCTCTACTGTGCTCCACTGTACTCTATCTCTACTGTACTCCACTTGTAGACTTGGAATTAAAGCCTCTTTTGTTTCCCCGTTATTATTTGATTTACGGGACCAGACACCAGTTATCTTGCCAAGAAAGATTTTATTCTTATATGTCAGGAGAGAAACTTCAAGATGTTGTATTCATGCCAGGTCTATGCGTTTCCGTGTTTCTCTGAGGTAGTACAGTAAGATTGAGCTTTTATACATCACAGAGAGTCTTACAGCTTCCTTGTAAGGTAACAAAACATGTTGCTCTGAGCTTCTTAAAATTAGAACGTATGTCATACGTACACGTTATGTTTAACATGTCACAATTCACTTCCATATTAAGAACTATCCTTGTTGTTTACATCTGTGATGCACTTACATCAGTCGAACATGTTACATTGTACACACCCCATAGCAAAATATAGCTTCCCCCTGTCTGACATATGATCATCCCATGGATCCATGCTATCTATAGTTCCCTCATGCATTCAAACTCATGCTTTTGAAACTTCATAAGATGATACAACTGATTATGAATATTAATAAAGAATAATAATACAGATACATAATATTTAATAATAAAATAATATTAAAAGATGAAATTTTGAATCTTCATCTCCCTCCACTGGAACTACGGCCGTCAGTTCCACACCATCATTCCCAGGTGGCCAACCTATAGAAGTGATAGTGAGGAGAAGAAATAGCAGACCAAGAAAATAGACAGAAAGAACAGAAGAATGGAAACAGAGAAACAAAACAAAGAACAAAACCCCAACCCATGTTATGTCCCCGTATACTATGTGTATTTTAATATCTATGTGTATGTCTTTAAAATGAACCCCAATCATCTAAGAAAAGAAAAACTAATAAGTCTTCTGCCCGTGCCTGAACTCATTAATTAATTAACTTGTTAATTAATTAAATCCTTCAGTTCCGAACCAAAACAAGAAATTAAAATAAACGTTGACGTTAAAGGATCCTATCCCTTGGGGTTGAAAATCAGTAAGCGGATGTTCATTGTTTGTGAGGTAGTGTTTTGCATAAAATCTCTTATTTCACGCTGTATGTCCCATTCTTAGTTCTATCCATTTGGTTAGAAATAATCAATTTGACAGGTTTGGTACTTTTCCTTCTAGTAACACATATAAGGACTTGGATTATTAGCATGAAGACAAAAACTCCTACCATAGTCAAAACTATCCAATCGGACCATGATAAATTCCCTAGGATTCGTGGTAGTTTCCTTTCAGACATTAATTTAGCTACTCCATTTGCTACAATAACATGACCCATTGCTTGAATTCCCTCCTCTTGAGCTGCTTTTACACTCTTTTTAACTCTTCTAACCATTTCAAAGAGGTCATAATTCCGTTCTTCTACTAGATCATTATTCCACCATTGTGGCTCTAACTGCAACAGTTGCACATGTGGAACATGAATTCCACCCAAGTGAAGAGGATAGAGAATCTCAAGGCAAAATGGATCAGGAGGAATTGGACACAACTTTCCCCCGTATATCATATTTTCACTTATTCCATCATGTAATATACACCACTGTGCTTCTGACACCTGCCATGCACCTGTGGCTTGATCTAAAGGAACTACTTCCCAAACAGCAGAACCATTAAGAGATAGACTAAACATTGTAGAGCATGAGCAAATTACCCACTCATGTTCCTCAACACAACAGTCTGTGGTAGAAATCATCGGTGTATTGCCGTCAGCCCAATATCCATTCCTTCCTAATCTAATTACTGAATTTCCTTGTCTAACACCCATAGACTGGAATTGCCTGACTGTCATAATATTGCGCTTCCCATATTGAGGCCATATCATAATCAAAGGTAACATTCCAGAACCTGACAACGAATTTTCATTAATAGCGATTTTAACTAATGGAATATGTTTAGCAGAAGTCAAATTAAGTTGATTACCGAAAACCACTAACAAAGATTCTGCTATTCGCTCAGGAACTTGTCCCATTCGAATAACTTGAATATCTTCTACCATTTGATCCTTTAAATTCTGAGCTAAAAATAAACACGCCGCACGATGTGTCTCAAAATTAGATGATTTTGTTAATGCATCTGCCAATTCCTTTGCAGCATCATTAAGATGCTGACCCGCTGCTATAATATGTAGAGAACCCTGAAGAGCCTCAGTGAGTCCTTTCCCAGTCATTGTTCCCACCCACTGAGTATACTCGCTTAGTTGATTCATTTGAGCAGTATTACTAATTGAATTGACAGAACCAAATACCCCCGCTATGTCTCCCCATATACTTCGAGTTTTACGATTTTTACTACTCAGAGGATTTTTAGAGGTATAATATTTAACTTCTTTGTCCAACCAACTTCTTATTTGTGTAAAATTACCACAATAAGACTGATCAAAAACTGTAAGAAGAGAGTTTAAGTTATAATTAATTCGTTGTCGCACCATATGGGCTTCATTTATCAAGGTTTTGGTTTCTTTTGCCAACAAAATACCATGAGCTGGTGCAATAGTTGTATTTGGGCATGTTTCAGCTTTGTTTGTCTTTTCCGCAGAAAGATAAAAACACCTTCCGATTTCCCCAGTTTCTAGTTCAGTCTCACAATATTCATTCTCATCTTCTGAATGCCATACTCGTACATAATTTCCCTTAAATCTTGTTGTTCTTGAGGAAGCATCCCCCAGAAACCCTTCACATGGCAACACTATGGGATAAATACACCCTTGGGTCAATGAATCCCATATTGTAAGCATGTGGGTACGGTTCAGAACAAAATTAATTTCCACATTAGTAGACGTTATGAGGTTTAACCCTATAACTTCACATTGTTCTTTTGAACAAATGTCTCGTCTTTGAGCACTACCAGTATACCCCCCGTCTTTTACCGGCCAAATTACTCTGCTTTTGTAACATTGGTGGTAAAAGTTACATCCTCCAAAGACGTCCTTACGATATTTAGCAAGGTCTTTATCATTGCGTGGCACCCAATCCCATAATCCCCATTTGGAAATAAAGGGTAGAGTAAAATGTTGGCCAGATTTCAGAGTTGCATTCCGAGTGATTTCTTGAACTCGAGGAGTCCATAAGGCTTGGCTTTCTTGATAAATGCCAAGTAAAATTAAAAATAAGCATACCATCGTCGTTGGGTATCGAGAATAACTTGCAACCATCTCTAATCAATGTCAATGGAACTGATTCCTGAAATGGAAGCAGAGAAATAATTAACATCACTTCTTTGTTCCCAATCTTTAAAACTAATGGATGAACATTGCTCAATCTCAGGCCATAAGCCATCATTATCATCTTGTTCATTCACTAAGCAAGGTTTAACTTGTGACCAATGATACCATCTATCTGTTCCTACACCCTTCCCTTTGAGACAAACACTTGTATCAGTAGTTAGGAGTATCTCATATGGTCCTTCCCATCTAGGCTCTAAACCTTTCCTAGCAATTCGTTTGATCATAACAAAACTACCTAACTCGGGAATGTGTGGAATGTCAGTAGTGGTGTGTTTTTCATCCCATTGCTTTTGAGCTTCTCGCACTTTCTTATTATTGTCTTTAGTAGCTTTGTCTAGCATTGCGAGATAGCGTCGTAACTTTTCTTGGAATAAAGTAGAGTCTCCTCCTGTTCCCGCTGGTGGCGGAGCATCAGGAGGTAGAACCATTGCTCTTCCCGTCATTAGTTCAAAAGGGGTTAGTCCTGTAACTCGGTTTGGAGTTGCTCTCAAGTTCCACAGAATAGCAGGTAATAACTTATGCCAGCCTTGGCCAGTTTGCAGAATGGCTTTGGTAAGAGCGGTTTTCAAAGATCTATTCATTCGTTCAACCAGGCCTGAGCTTTCCGGCCTATAAGGAATGTGGAATTTCTGTTTAATTCCCATCAATTTCATTGCTTCCTTCATCAATTTCCCAGTGAAATGAGTTCCATTGTCAGAATCAAGTTCATATGGAAGGCCCCAGCGAGGAAAAACTTCTTCCACCATTACTCGTGCTGCCGCTTCAGCAGTGCAGGATTTTGTAGGGTATGCTTCCACCCATCTAGTAAATCTGTCCATGATTACAAGTATGTATTGATACCCTCCACTGGGTGATAAAGGTCCTGTGAAATCAATTTGAAGGTGTGTCCATGGACCTGTTGGTCTGGGTGCATGTGACATTCGCACCTTTACAGATTTTCCTACATTTGCTTTGAGGCATATCAAGCATCTCCTACAGTAATCATCAATGTCTCTCATCATTCTTGGCCACCACCAAGTCTCACTGATTTGAGATTTCATTGCTTTTGCTCCAGCATGTACCTTTCCATGATACAGCTGCATTAGTTCTCTTCTTGTTCCGATAGGCATCACCACTTGTCCTGTTGGAATTCTCCAGATACCTTGATCATCCTCTTTCGCTCCCGCTTTCATCCATTGTTCTTTCTCTTCATCTGTCTCCAATTGATATGACAGAAGATGGAGCTCAGGATTATCCTTGCTATTTTCCTTTACCAAGGTAACAGGAGTAAAAGGAAGTAGAGCTGCTTCTCTAGCTGCTGCATCTGCTGCCGTGTTTCCTTGACTTTCTTTGGACTTGTCAGATTGATGTGATTTTACTTTGATCACGGCTGCTTCTCGGGGTAAGTAACATGCTGTAATCAAACGACGAATTATGGAAGCATGTTGTATTTCGCTCCCACTGCTAGTGATAAGTCCACGTCTTTTCCACAGAGCAAGGTAGTCATGGACCACGCCAAAAGCATAACGACTATCTGTATAGATGTTGACTCAATCTCCTTCTGATAGTTCAAAGGCTTCTGTAAGTGCTATAAGTTCAGCTACTTGTGCTGAAAATTTCCCAGGAAGGGCTCCTTTCTTTACAACAGTTCCATCTCCTTTCACTACAGCCCATCCAGTATGTCGTTTTCCATCAACATAATAACTGGATCCATCAACCCATAACTCTTTGTCTGGGTTTTCAAGAGGGATTGGATTAACTGGACCAAGACTATCTTCTTCTACTTGTTTTTCACACTCATGTGGTATTCCCTCGTGTGGTTCCAGCATCATTGTTGCAGGGTTAAGAGTCGTGTCCCTGATGATTTCCACTCTTAAATCTTTGTTCAACAAAGTTGCTTCCCATTTTGCTCTTCTTGCATCAGTTATGGTTTTGATGTTCGTGTTGTTCAACAGCGTCACTATACTGTGTGGAGTGTGCAATATGATAGTTTGTGCTCCTATCAGATTCTCAACAGCATCCACTGCCCATGTGGCACCATCGAGGGCTTGTATACATCGTGGTTGCCCAATCATAGTGACAGGAATCTTTGTGGAAAAGTATCCAACTGGTCTGTATCGATCACCTGGTTTTTGACACAGTACTGCTGAATAGGTCTCATCTCCTACCCTGGTCCACAAATGAAAATGCAACCGTCCGTCAGGAAGTCCCAATGCTGGGGCTGAAGTCAGTTTTTCTTTCATAGAAGTAAACGCTTCCTCAGCTTCTGGTGTCCAGTTTATCTGTTCCACTCCAGGCTTTCCTCCCTTGTACAGGTCGATGAGGGGGCTGGTGATGCTAGCAAAATCAGGTATATACTGACGACAATAGTTGAAAAGTCCCATCACCTTCCGCATTCCTGTAACTGTTAGAGGTTTTGGAAGTTGTCGTAATGCCTCTACACGCTCTGTTGTCATTCTCCTTCCCTCCACAGATATTTCTTGGCCCAAATAGATAACCTTGGATTTGGCCAGCTGTGCTTTATCGGGGTTAACTTTGAATCCCCCTTTCCTAAGGGCTTGTAGGACAACATTCAGAGCAAATACATGGCTGTTTTCATCTGGGCTTGCAATTAACAAGTCATCAACATATTGGAGGCAGACACTTCCTGATTTCTCAATTTCAGCTTTTTGCTCCGTTAAGAACTGGTCCAAAGCTCTATGAAATACAACAGGAGAAAGATTAAGACCTTGTGGGAGTCTGTTCCAAACATACTGTTTTGCGCCCACTGTGAAGGCTAATTTCTCTTGAGATCTTTTGTCTATAGGTATAGACCAGAAAGCCGACAGTACATCCAGTACCGTAAACATTTTAGCATTTCCTGGAATGTCATTCAGAATGGTGGCAGGATTGGCCACAATAGGATGCGGTTTTGGTGTTACACTGTTAAGTCTTGTGTAATCAATGGTTAGTCTCCATGAGTTATCAGATTTCTTGACAGGCCAGACAGGACTATTAGTGGTAGATGAAGTTTGTCTGATGATTCCTTCAGCTTCCAAGTCTGCCACTATCTCCTCCACGGCTCGTCTTGCTTCAGGTCGGATGGGGTATTGTTTATGAGGGGCATGTATCGGTCCCTCAATAACAATGGGATCAATGTTGGCTTTACCACAATCCAATTTGTGTTTAGCCCAAACATCCGGATATAAACTGCACAGAAGACCCCACACACCGTCTTTCTTCCAGTTTCTGATAATTGGTTTTGCTGTACCAACAGACCTTAGATTACATGTGCGATCTTCGTGTGGTATTATCCCAGCAGTTGTAGCGATTTGACGACTGTCAGTGAATATGATCATGTTTAACAATGGAAGAATGTCCATGCCAATAAGGCTTCCTTGTGAATTCGGCCCAACCCAGAAAGATGTCCATAAGACTTCATCTTCATGTATTTGCAGTGGAACTTGAATACTTTTGCGGAATTTTGTGATACCTCCTCCAACTCCTTCAACATCCATAGTTTCCTCTGTTGTAGGTAGATTCAGATCTGTTATTGAAATGGCTGCGCCTGTGTCAACAAGGATGTCACATGGGTGGCCCCCTATTAATGCATTAACGAAAAGGCGATTGTCTCTTTTCTTACTAATACAGGGGGCCGCTGATTCCTATTGCGGACGCATAATTCCCTCAATGAGCTGACGGACTTGTGCTTCAGTCCACGTCTTCCCTTGAGGGGTTTCATTATGGTTTTTTGCACTGACCTGTCTAAATGATGGACCTTGACCTTCTGCTCCACCTCCTTTAGCCCAACAATCTATTTTTGAGTGTCCACGCTTTCCACAATTGCTGCAGGAAATCACCCTATTCTTTGTGTCCTTGTTGTATTGAGCTGTTGCCACTCCTCTTCGATATGGCTTGTTTCCTTCTTCTTTATTTGATCTCATAGCCATCTCTAAGCGGCCAGCCCATTGCATAATTTGGTCAAATGTCTCACCTGGGTTGACTCCAAGTGATAAGGCTTGTTGGTATTTTGTGCTAAGTCCATCCACAAGTGTGTCAGTGAACTGTACATCATCTCTGTCAGGTTGTTTCTTGGCACAGAGAGCCCATCTCTCATAAGCATTCCACTTACGTAGAGCATATTCATCTGGAGATTCATCATCCTTTTGCTTAATCAATGTCACTAATGTGAAAGGAATTTTACCACTGCCCAAGATTTCCTGGATTTCTTTTCGGAACACATCTAATGCTTGCCAAAGACCCAGGGGTCGTCCCTGGCCATCAACCCACAAATCTATCCATTGGGCGGTTGTTATCGAAGCTGGCAAGCGTTCCCATCTGTCTCTTGGGATTTTAGCTTTCACAATGGTGTGTATGTCTCTTAATGTCATTTGATGTGCTTCAATCAATGAGTCTAATTCTCGCCAAAACTCTGTGTTTGGATCTTGTCTCTTCAGAGGAGGCAAGGCTGTGAGAATGGCTTGACGTTCTCCTGGTGTGAATGGTCTCTCTTCTGTCATCATTTCAGATCCTTCCCTTTTAATTACAGGTGAAGAAAATTCAGGACCGATCTTGTCAATTGTGATCATGTCGTCATCTCTTGTCTCATCACCCCAGTCAGAATCATAATTCCGAACTGGTGTACATCGCAGCATGTCTCTGTTTGGCTGAACTGTTTTAGATCTTGTTATTACCGGAGCTGCTTGTGCAGATGCAATATACATTTTGTCAACTGGACCTCCATTTGATCTCGAAGCTTGAGGCTGTGTCAGAGGTTTAGATGAATTTGTATATTGTTCAGGCAAAATTGGATAAATTGGGTTGTAAGGAGGAGGCGTTACAGTTGTTGCAGATTTCACTGGTGCTTGTGAATATTTCTTTTCAGCTTCAGTTATTATATTTGTCCAATCTGGATCAAATGAATCATCATTGGTTGTATTTTCTCCATCTGAACATTTAATAGACATAATTTTGTTCAATTTGTTATATGCTTCAATTTGAGGCTTCATTGCTTCAACAAGTGGGACTGGGCACCCATTGAGACCGCAACAAATTCCACCTTGTTTCAAAATCCAATGTGCGGCGAGGATTGGAAATACTTTTGACTTGATAGAGTCCTTCTGGGACTCAAGCCAGCTTAACTGCACATCCATAGATGTGTTAATGTCCAGTCCTTTTTTCAAAAACTTAGCTTGCTTTTTCTGTTTTCTTTCTAAGTACCAAGCAGATATTGTTCTGCTGTTAAATCCACTTTCTGCCATTGCAAATTATTTGTCACTCTGTGTCTGTGTGCTCAAACAGCAGGGCTATTTTTGTGAGGGAGTGTGTGTGTGAATTCCAGGGGAGGCCCTCTGCTTTTCTCACTCTGCTTAGCTCCCTCTGCTTTTCTCCCTTTCCACCTGTTCTAATTTCTCAAGAACAAAGAAGGGGTTGGGAAACAAAAAACAAAACAAAAAAAACTCTAATATTTTCCGTTTTTCTTTTTCGTTTGTCTTAATTCAGATTAATTTATATATATATATATATATATATATATACATACATACACACATATACACACATATACATATATATATATATACACACCAAAGTTGCTCTCAGATCAGTCTCTTCCTCCAAACACTGAACAGCTTTATTGTCAAAATCAGAATGCATGCAATTCTAGCATCTATTCCATTGATACCCTTCTTCTAAGGGTTCAATCCTCTGCGTATTTACGTTTTAGGGTTTATTTGTATTTTTTTTTATACTGCACTGTACTAACTTCAAGCACAGACCCGCCACTGTAAACCGCTATAAATCACTGCTTGTCACACTATCCTCGTCTTCTTCTGAAACGATTCTTCGTGTATTGGATATATTTTAGAGATAAATCTGCCCTTTATCGCAATCTCGCCATATTCCAACCACCTTACAAGCTAATTGCTAAATCGCCTTACAGCTATTTCCAAAATTTGACTAAGATGGTCTTTTTCCTAAAAAAGATCCACTTTCTACAGTTTTTTCAAAAATGAAAAAGACTTCCCCAGCATCATTCAATATTCAGAGGTCTACTGACCAGAGCAACTCAAATAAGCCACATTCTAATTATTTAAATTATTTTTATTTTTCTGACACATATATTCATTGGCAAAACAACTGGTACTTTAAATAACACAGTTCTTTTAAGCAGTTTCAGTCAATGTCCAATCATCAGGCAGACTTAGAATTATTTAGAATAGAAAAAGTCTTACCTTGAATGATTGAGACAAATGCCTGAAGATGCAATCCTGTTCGTGACGCCAAATGTAGACTTGGAATTAAAGCCTCTTTTGTTTCCCCGTTATTATTTGATTTACGGGACCAGACACCAGTTATCTTGCCAAGAAAGATTTTATTCTTATATGTCAGGAGAGAAACTTCAAGATGTTGTATTCATGCCAGGTCTATGCGTTTCCGTGTTTCTCTGAGGTAGTACAGTAAGATTGAGCTTTTATACATCACAGAGAGTCTTACAGCTTCCTTGTAAGGTAACAAAACATGTTGCTCTGAGCTTCTTAAAATTAGAACGTATGTCATACGTACACGTTATGTTTAACATGTCACAATTCACTTCCATATTAAGAACTATCCTTGTTGTTTACATCTGTGATGCACTTACATCAGTCGAACATGTTACATTGTACACACCCCATAGCAAAATATAGCTTCCCCCTGTCTGACATATGATCATCCCATGGATCCATGCTATCTATAGTTCCCTCATGCATTCAAACTCATGCTTTTGAAACTTCATAAGATGATACAACTGATTATGAATATTAATAAAGAATAATAATACAGATACATAATATTTAATAATAAAATAATATTAAAAGATGAAATTTTGAATCTTCACCACTGTACCCTACCTCTACTGTGCTCTACTGTTCTCTACATCTACTGTGCTCTACTGTACTCCACCTCTACTGTGCTCCACTGTACCCTACCTCTACTGTGCTTTACTGTACTCTACCTCTACTGTGCTCCACTGTACTCTACCTCTACTGTGCTCCACTGTACTCTACCTCTACTGTGCTCCACTGTACTCTACCTCTACTGCGCTCCACTGTACTCTATCTCTACTGTGCTCCACTGTACTCTACCTCTACTGTACTCTACTGTACTCCACCTCTAATGTGCTCCACTGTACTCTAGCTCTACTGTACTCCACTGTACTTTACCTCTACTGTACTCCACTGTACTCTACCTCTACTGTGCTCCACTGTACTCTATTTCTACTGTACTCCTCTGTACTCTACCTCTACTGTGCTCCACTGTACTCTATCTGTAATGTACTCTACTGTACTCTATCTCTACTGTGATCCACTGTACTCTACCTCTGCTGTGCTCCACTGTACTCTATCTCTACTGTACTCCACTGTACTCTACTGTTCTCTACCTCTACTGTACTCTACTGTGCTCCACTGTACTCCACTGTAGTCTACCTCTACTGTGCTCCACTGTACTCTACCTCTACTGTGCTCCACTATACTCTACCTCTACTGTGCTCCACTGTACTCTACCTCTACTGTCCTCCACTGTACTCTACCTCTACTGTGCTCCACTGTACTCTACCTCTACTGTACCCTACCTCTACTGTACTCCACTGTACTCTACCTCTACTGTACCCTACCTCTACTGTACTCCACTGTACTCTACCTCTACTGTGCTCTACTGTACTCTCTCTCTACTGTGCTCCACTGTACTCTATCTCTCCTGTACTTCACTGTCCTCTATCTCTACTGTACTCCACTGTACTCTACCTCTATTGTGCTCCACTGTACTCTATATCTACTGTACTCTACTGTACTCTATCTCTACTGTACTCCACTGTACTCTATCTCTACTGTACTCCACTGTACTCTACCTCTACTGTGCTCCACTGTACTCTACCTCTACCGTACTCCACTGTACTCTATCTCTACTGTACTCCACTGTACTCTACCTCTACTGTACTCTACTGTTCTCTACCTCTACTCGGCTCTACTGTACTCTACTCTACTGTACTCCACTGTACTCTATCTCTACTGTGATCCACTGTACTCTACCTCTACTGTACTCCACTGTAATCTATCTCTACTGTGATCCACTGTACTCTATCTCTACTGTGCTCCACTGTACTCTACCTCTACTGTGCTCCAATGTACTCTATCTCTACTGTGCTCCACTCTACTCTACCTCTACTGTGCTCCACTGTATCCTACCTCTACTCTACTCCACTGTACTCTATCTCTACTGTGCTCCACTGTACTCTATCTCTACTGTACTCCACTGTACTCTACCTCTACTGTGCTCTACTGTTCTCTACCTCTACTGTGCTCTACTGTACTCCACCTCTACTGTGCTCCACTGTACCCTACCTCTACTGTGCTCCACTGTACTCTACCTCTACTGTGCTCCACTGTACTCTACCTCTACTGTACTCCACTGTACTCTATCTCTACTGTGCTCCACTGTACTCTACCTCTACTGTGCTCAACTGTACTCTACTGTACTCCACTGTACACTACCTCTACTGTACTCCACTGTACTCTTTCTCTACTGTACTCCACTGTACTCTACCTCTACTGTACTCCACTGTACTCTATCTCTACTGTACTTCACTGTCCTCTATCTCTACTGTACTCCACTGTACTCTACCTCTATTGTGCTCCACTGTACTCTATCTCTACTGTACTCTACTGTACTATATCTCTACTGTACTCCACTGTACTCTATCTCTACTGTACTCCACTGTACTCTACCTCTACTGTGCTCCACTGTACTCTACCTCTACCGTACTCCACTGTACTCTACCTCTACTGTACTCTACTGTTCTCTACCTCTACTGTGCTCTACTGTACTCTACTCTACTGTACTCCACTGTACTCTATCTCTACTGTGATCCACTTTACTCTACCTCTACTGTACTCCACTGTACTCTATCTACTGTGATCCACTGTACTCTATCTCTACTGTGCTCCACTGTACTCTACCTCTACTGTGCTCCACTGTCCTCTATCTCTACTGTGCTCCACTGTACTCTATCTCTACTGTACTCCACTGTACTCTACCTCTACTGTGCTCTACTGTTCTCTACCTCTACTGTGCTCTACTGTACTCCACCTCTATTGTGCTCCACTGTACCCTACCTCTACTGTGCTCCACTGTACTCTACCTCTACTGTGCTCCACTGTACTCTACCTCTACTGTACTCCACTGTACTCTATCTCTACTGTGCTCCACTGTACTCTACCTCTACTGTGCTCAACTGTACTCTACTGTACTCCACTGTACTCTACCTCTACTGTACTCCACTGTACTCTATCTCTACTGTACTCCACTGTACTCTACCTCTACTGTACTCCACTGTACTCTATCTCTACTGTGCTCCACTGTACTCTACCTCTACTGTGCTCAACTGTACTGTACTGTACTCCACTGTACTCTATCTCTACTGTACTCCTCTGTACTCTACCTCTACTGTACTCCACTGTACTCTACCTCTACTGTACTCCACTGTACTCTACTCTACTGTACTCCACTGTACTCTATCTCTACTGTGATCCACTCTACTCTACCTCTACTGTACTCCACTGTACTCTATCTCTACTGTGATCCACTGTACTCTACCTCTACTGTGCTCCACTGTACTCTATCTCTACTGTGCTCCACTGTACTCTACCTCTACTGTGCTCCACTGTACTCTATCTCTACTGTGCTCCAGTCTACTCTACCTCTACTGTGCTCCACTGTACTCTACCTCTACTGTACTCCACTGTACTCTATCTCTACTGTGCTCCACTGTACTCTACCTCTACTGTACGCCACTGTACTCTAACTCTACTATACTCCACTGTACTCTATCTCTACTGTGCTCCACTGTACTCTATTTCTACTGTGCTCCACTGTACTCTATCTCTACTGTACTCCACTGTACTCTCTCTACTGTACTCCACTGTCCTCTATCTCTACTGTACTCCACTGTACTCTACCTCTATTGTGCTCCACTGTACTCTATCTCTACGGTACTCCACTGTACTCTATCTCTACTGTACTCCACTGTACTCTATCTCTACTGTACTCCACTGTACTCTGCCTCTACTGTGCTCCACTGTACTCTACCTCTACTATACTCCACTGTACTCTACCTCTACTGTACTCTACTGTACTCTACCTCTACTATACTCCACTGTACTCTACCTCTACTGTACTCTACTGTACTCTACCTCTACTGTGCTCCACTGTACTCTATCTCTACTGTGCTCCACTGTACTCTATTTCTACTGTGCTTCACTGTACTCTCTCTACTGTACTCCACTGTACTCTATCTCCACTCTACTCCACTGTCCTCTATCTCTAATGTACTCCACTGTACTCTACCTCTATTGTGCTCCACTGTACTCTATCTCTACTGTACTCCACTGTACTCTACTGTACTCTACCTCTACTGTACTCCACTGTACTCTACTGTACTCTACCTCTACTGTACTCCACTGTACTCTATCTCTACTGTACTCCACTGTACTCTATCTCTACTGTACTCCACTGTACTCTACCTCTACTGTACTCCACTGTACTCTACCTCTACTGTACTCCACTGTACTCTACCTCTACTGTACTCCACTGTACTCTACCTCTACTGTGCTCCACTCTACACTATCTTTACTGTACTCCACTGTACTCTACCTCTACTGTCCTCCACTGTACTCTATCTCTACTGTGCTCCACTGTACTCTAGCTCTACTGTACTCGACTGTACTCTACCTCTACTGTGCTCCACTGTACTCTATTTCTACTGTACTCCTCTGTACTCTACCTCTACTGCGCTCCACTGTACTCTATCTGTAATGTACTCCACTGTACTCTACTGTTCTCTACCTCTACTGTACTCTACTGTGCTCCACTGTACTCCACTGAAGTCTACCTCTACTGTGCTCCACTGTACTCTATCTCTACTGTACTCCCCTGTACTCTACCTCTACTGTGCTCCACTGTACTCTACCTCTACCGTACTCCACTGTACTCTACCTCTACTGTGCTCGACTGTAATCTATCTCTACTGTGCTCCACTGTACTCTACCTCTACTGTGCTCCACTGTACTCTATCTCTAATGTGATCCACTGTACTCTACCTCTACTGTGATCCACTGTACTCTACCTCTACTGTGCTCCACTGTACTCTATCTTTACTGTGCTCCACTGTACTCTACCTCTACAGTACTCCACTGTACTCTATCTCTACTGTACTCCACTGTACTCTACCTCTACTGTACTCTACTGTTCTCTACCTCTACTGTACTCCACTGTACTCTATCTCTACTGTACTCCACTGTACTCTACCTCTACTGTACTCTACTGTACTCTACTCTACTGTACTCCACTGTACTCTATCTCTACTGTGATCCACTGTACTCTACCTCTACTGTACTCCACTGTACTCTATCTCTACTGTGATCCACTGTACTCTATCTCTACTGTGCTCCACTGTACTCTACCTCTACTATGCTCCACTGTACTCTATCTATACTGTGCTCCACTCTACTCTACCTCTACTGTGCTCCACTGTACTCTACCTCTACTGTACTCCACTGTACTCTATCTCTACTGTGCTCCACTGTACTCTATCTCTACTGTACTCCACTGTACCCTACCTCTACTGTGCTCTACTGTTCTCTACATCTACTGTGCTCTACTGTACTCCACCTCTACTGTGCTCCACTGTACCCTACCTCTACTGTGCTTTACTGTACTCTACCTCTACTGTGCTCCACTGTACTCTACCTCTACTGTGCTCCACTGTACTCTACCTCTACTGTGCTCCACTGTACTCTACCTCTACTGCGCTCCACTGTACTCTATCTCTACTGTGCTCCACTGTACTCTACCTCTACTGTACTCTACTGTACTCCACCTCTAATGTGCTCCACTGTACTCTAGCTCTACTGTACTCCACTGTACTTTACCTCTACTGTACTCCACTGTACTCTACCTCTACTGTGCTCCACTGTACTCTATTTCTACTGTACTCCTCTGTACTCTACCTCTACTGTGCTCCACTGTACTCTATCTGTAATGTACTCTACTGTACTCTATCTCTACTGTGATCCACTGTACTCTACCTCTGCTGTGCTCCACTGTACTCTACTGTTCTCTACCTCTACTGTACTCTACTGTGCTCCACTGTACTCCACTGTAGTCTACCTCTACTGTGCTCCACTGTACTCTACCTCTACTGTGCTCCACTATACTCTACCTCTACTGTGCTCCACTGTACTCTACCTCTACTGTCCTCCACTGTACTCTACCTCTACTGTGCTCCACTGTACTCTCTCTCTACTGTACTCTACCTCTACTGTACTCTACTGTACTCCACCTTTAATGTGCTCCACTGTACTCTACCTCTACTGTACCCTACCTCTACTGTACTCCACTGTACTCTACCTCTACTGTGCTCTACTGTACTCTCTCTCTAATGTGCTCCACTGTACTCTACCTTTACTGTACTCCACTATACTCTAACTCTACTATACTCCACTGTACTCTATCTCTACTGTGCTCCACTGTACTCTATTTCTACTGTGCTCCACTGTACTCTATCTCTACTGTACTCCACTGTACTCTATCTCTCCTGTACTTCACTGTCCTCTATCTCTACTGTACTCCACTGTACTCTACCTCTATTTTGCTCCACTGTACTCTATATCTACTGTACTCTACTGTACTCTATCTCTACTGTACTCCACTGTACTCTATCTCTACTGTACTCCACTGTACTCTACCTCTACTGTGCTCCACTGTACTCTACCTCTACCGTACTCCACTGTACTCTATCTCTACTGTACTCCACTGTACTCTACCTCTACTGTACTCTACTGTTCTCTACCTCTACTCGGCTCTACTGTACTCTACTCTACTGTACTCCACTGTACTCTATCTCTACTGTGATCCACTGTACTCTACCTCTACTGTACTCCACTGTAATCTATCTCTACTGTGATCCACTGTACTCTATCTCTACTGTGCTCCACTGTACTCTACCTCTACTGTGCTCCAATGTACTCTATCTCTACTGTGCTCCACTCTACTCTATCTCTACTGTGCTCCACTGTATCCTACCTCTACTCTACTCCACTGTACTCTATCTCTACTGTGCTCCACTGTACTCTATCTCTACTGTACTCCACTGTACTCTACCTCTACTGTGCTCTACTGTTCTCTACCTCTACTGTGCTCTACTGTACTCCACCTCTACTGTGCTCCACTGTACCCTACCTCTACTGTGCTCCACTGTACTCTACCTCTACTGTGCTCCACTGTACTCTACCTCTACTGTACTCCACTGTACTCTATCTCTACTGTGCTCCACTGTACTCTACCTCTACTGTGCTCAACTGTACTCTACTGTACTCCACTGTACACTACCTCTACTGTACTCCACTGTACTCTTTCTCTACTGTACTCCACTGTACTCTACCTCTACTGTACTCCACTGTACTCTATCTCTACTGTACTTCACTGTCCTCTATCTCTACTGTACTCCACTGTACTCTACCTCTATTGTGCTCCACTGTACTCTATCTCTACTGTACTCTACTGTACTATATCTCTACTGTACTCCACTGTACTCTATCTCTACTGTACTCCACTGTACTCTACCTCTACTGTGCTCCACTGTACTCTACCTCTACCGTACTCCACTGTACTCTATCTCTACTGTGCTCCACTGTACTCTACCTCTACTGTACTCCACTGTACTCTATCTCTACTGTACTCCACTGTACTCTCTCTACTGTGCTCCACTGTACTTTACCTCTACTGTACTCCACTGTACTCTACCTCTACTGTGCTCCACTGTACTCTATTTCTACTGTACTCCTCTGTACTCTACCTCTACTGTGCTCCACTGTACTCTATCTGTAATGTACTCTACTGTACTCTATCTCTACTGTGATCCACTGTACTCTACCTCTGCTGTGCTCCACTGTACTCTATCTCTACTGTACTCCACTGTACTCTACTGTTCTCTACCTCTACTGTACTCTACTGTGCTCCACTGTACTCCACTGTAGTCTACCTCTACTGTGCTCCACTGTACTCTACCTCTACTGTGCTCCACTATACTCTACCTCTACTGTGCTCCACTGTACTCTACCTCTACTGTCCTCCACTGTACTCTACCTCTACTGTGCTCCACTGTACTCTCTCTCTACTGTACTCTACCTCTACTGTACTCTACTGTACTCCACCTCTAATGTGCTCCACTGTACTCTACCTCTACTGTACCCTACCTCTACTGTACTCCACTGTACTCTACCTCTACTGTGCTCTACTGTACTCTCTCTCTACTGTGCTCCACTGTACTCTATCTCTCCTGTACTTCACTGTCCTCTATCTCTACTGTACTCCACTGTACTCTACCTCTATTGTGCTCCACTGTACTCTATATCTACTGTACTCTACTGTACTCTATCTCTACTGTACTCCACTGTACTCTATCTCTACTGTACTCCACTGTACTCTACCTCTACTGTGCTCCACTGTACTCTACCTCTACCGTACTCCACTGTACTCTATCTCTACTGTACTCCACTGTACTCTACCTCTACTGTACTCTACTGTTCTCTACCTCTACTCGGCTCTACTGTACTCTACTCTACTGTACTCCACTGTACTCTATCTCTACTGTGATCCACTGTACTCTACCTCTACTGTACTCCACTGTAATCTATCTCTACTGTGATCCACTGTACTCTATCTCTACTGTGCTCCACTGTACTCTACCTCTACTGTGCTCCAATGTACTCTATCTCTACTGTGCTCCACTCTACTCTACCTCTACTGTGCTCCACTGTATCCTACCTCTACTCTACTCCACTGTACTCTATCTCTACTGTGCTCCACTGTACTCTATCTCTACTGTACTCCACTGTACTCTACCTCTACTGTGCTCTACTGTTCTCTACCTCTACTGTGCTCTACTGTACTCCACCTCTACTGTGCTCCACTGTACCCTACCTCTACTGTGCTCCACTGTACTCTACCTCTACTGTGCTCCACTGTACTCTACCTCTACTGTACTCCACTGTACTCTATCTCTACTGTGCTCCACTGTACTCTACCTCTACCGTACTCCACTGTACTCTACCTCTACTGTGCTCGACTGTACTCTACCTCTACCGTACTCCACTGTACTCTACCTCTACTGTGCTCGACTGTAATCTATCTCTACTGTGCTCCACTGTACTCTACCTCTACTGTGCTCCACTGTACTCTATCTCTAATGTGATCCACTGTACTCTACCTCTACTGTGATCCACTGTACTCTACCTCTACTGTGCTCCACTGTACTCTATCTTTACTGTGCTCCACTGTACTCTACCTCTACAGTACTCCACTGTACTCTATCTCTACTGTACTCCACTGTACTCTACCTCTACTGTACTCTACTGTTCTCTACCTCTACTGTACTCCACTGTACTCTATCTCTACTGTACTCCACTGTACTCTACCTCTACTGTACTCTACTGTACTCTACTCTACTGTACTCCACTGTACTCTATCTCTACTGTGATCCACTGTACTCTACCTCTACTGTACTCCACTGTACTCTATCTCTACTGTGATCCACTGTACTCTATCTCTACTGTGCTCCACTGTACTCTACCTCTACTATGCTCCACTGTACTCTATCTCTACTGTGCTCCACTCTACTCTACCTCTACTGTGCTCCACTGTACTCTACCTCTACTGTACTCCACTGTACTCTATCTCTACTGTGCTCCACTGTACTCTATCTCTACTGTACTCCACTGTACCCTACCTCTACTGTGCTCTACTGTTCTCTACATCTACTGTGCTCTACTGTACTCCACCTCTACTGTGCTCCACTGTACCCTACCTCTACTGTGCTTTACTGTACTCTACCTCTACTGTGCTCCACTGTACTCTACCTCTACTGTGCTCCACTGTACTCTACCTCTACTGTGCTCCACTGTACTCTACCTCTACTGCGCTCCACTGTACTCTATCTCTACTGTGCTCCACTGTACTCTACCTCTACTGTACTCTACTGTACTCCACCTCTAATGTGCTCCACTGTACTCTAGCTCTACTGTACTCCACTGTACTTTACCTCTACTGTACTCCACTGTACTCTACCTCTACTGTGCTCCACTGTACTCTATTTCTACTGTACTCCTCTGTACTCTACCTCTACTGTGCTCCACTGTACTCTATCTGTAATGTACTCTACTGTACTCTATCTCTACTGTGATCCACTGTACTCTACCTCTGCTGTGCTCCACTGTACTCTATCTCTACTGTACTCCACTGTACTCTACTGTTCTCTACCTCTACTGTACTCTACTGTGCTCCACTGTACTCCACTGTAGTCTACCTCTACTGTGCTCCACTGTACTCTACCTCTACTGTGCTCCACTATACTCTACCTCTACTGTGCTCCACTGTACTCTACCTCTACTGTCCTCCACTGTACTCTACCTCTACTGTGCTCCACTGTACTCTACCTCTACTGTACCCTACCTCTACTGTACTCCACTGTACTCTACCTCTACTGTACCCTACCTCTACTGTACTCCACTGTACTCTACCTCTACTGTGCTCTACTGTACTCTCTCTCTACTGTGCTCCACTGTACTCTATCTCTCCTGTACTTCACTGTCCTCTATCTCTACTGTACTCCACTGTACTCTACCTCTATTGTGCTCCACTGTACTCTATATCTACTGTACTCTACTGTACTCTATCTCTACTGTACTCCACTGTACTCTATCTCTACTGTACTCCACTGTACTCTACCTCTACTGTGCTCCACTGTACTCTACCTCTACCGTACTCCACTGTACTCTATCTCTACTGTACTCCACTGTACTCTACCTCTACTGTACTCTACTGTTCTCTACCTCTACTCGGCTCTACTGTACTCTACTCTACTGTACTCCACTGTACTCTATCTCTACTGTGATCCACTGTACTCTACCTCTACTGTACTCCACTGTAATCTATCTCTACTGTGATCCACTGTACTCTATCTCTACTGTGCTCCACTGTACTCTACCTCTACTGTGCTCCAATGTACTCTATCTCTACTGTGCTCCACTCTACTCTACCTCTACTGTGCTCCACTGTATCCTACCTCTACTCTACTCCACTGTACTCTATCTCTACTGTGCTCCACTGTACTCTATCTCTACTGTACTCCACTGTACTCTACCTCTACTGTGCTCTACTGTTCTCTACCTCTACTGTGCTCTACTGTACTCCACCTCTACTGTGCTCCACTGTACCCTACCTCTACTGTGCTCCACTGTACTCTACCTCTACTGTGCTCCACTGTACTCTACCTCTACTGTACTCCACTGTACTCTATCTCTACTGTGCTCCACTGTACTCTACCTCTACTGTGCTCAACTGTACTCTACTGTACTCACCTGTACACTACCTCTACTGTACTCCACTGTACTCTTTCTCTACTGTACTCCACTGTACTCTACCTCTACTGTACTCCACTGTACTCTATCTCTACTGTACTTCACTGTCCTCTATCTCTACTGTACTCCACTGTACTCTACCTCTATTGTGCTCCACTGTACTCTATCTCTACTGTACTCTACTGTACTATATCTCTACTGTACTCCACTGTACTCTATCTCTACTGTACTCCACTGTACTCTACCTCTACTGTGCTCCACTGTACTCTACCTCTACCGTACTCCACTGTACTCTACCTCTACTGTACTCTACTGTTCTCTACCTCTACTGTGCTCTACTGTACTCTACTCTACTGTACTCCACTGTACTCTATCTCTACTGTGATCCACTTTACTCTACCTCTACTGTACTCCACTGTACTCTATCTACTGTGATCCACTGTACTCTATCTCTACTGTGCTCCACTGTACTCTACCTCTACTGTGCTCCACTGTCCTCTATCTCTACTGTGCTCCACTGTACTCTATCTCTACTGTACTCCACTGTACTCTACCTCTACTGTGCTCTACTGTTCTCTACCTCTACTGTGCTCTACTGTACTCCACCTCTATTGTGCTCCACTGTACCCTACCTCTACTGTGCTCCACTGTACTCTACCTCTACTGTGCTCCACTGTACTCTACCTCTACTGTACTCCACTGTACTCTATCTCTACTGTGCTCCACTGTACTCTACCTCTACTGTGCTCAACTGTACTCTACTGTACTCCACTGTACTCTACCTCTACTGTACTCCACTGTACTCTATCTCTACTGTACTCCACTGTACTCTACCTCTACTGTACTCCACTGTACTCTATCTCTACTGTGCTCCACTGTACTCTACCTCTACTGTGCTCAACTGTACTGTACTGTACTCCACTGTACTCTATCTCTACTGTACTCCTCTGTACTCTACCTCTACTGTACTCCACTGTACTCTACCTCTACTGTACTCCACTGTACTCTACTCTACTGTACTCCACTGTACTCTATCTCTACTGTGATCCACTCTACTCTACCTCTACTGTACTCCACTGTACTCTATCTCTACTGTGATCCACTGTACTCTACCTCTACTGTGCTCCACTGTACTCTATCTCTACTGTGCTCCACTGTACTCTACCTCTACTGTGCTCCACTGTACTCTATCTCTACTGTGCTCCAGTCTACTCTACCTCTACTGTGCTCCACTGTACTCTACCTCTACTGTACTCCACTGTACTCTATCTCTACTGTGCTCCACTGTACTCTACCTCTACTGTACGCCACTGTACTCTAACTCTACTATACTCCACTGTACTCTATCTCTACTGTGCTCCACTGTACTCTATTTCTACTGTGCTCCACTGTACTCTATCTCTACTGTACTCCACTGTACTCTCTCTACTGTACTCCACTGTCCTCTATCTCTACTGTACTCCACTGTACTCTACCTCTATTGTGCTCCACTGTACTCTATCTCTACGGTACTCCACTGTACTCTATCTCTACTGTACTCCACTGTACTCTATCTCTACTGTACTCCACTGTACTCTGCCTCTACTGTGCTCCACTGTACTCTACCTCTACTATACTCCACTGTACTCTACCTCTACTGTACTCTACTGTACTCTACCTCTACTATACTCCACTGTACTCTACCTCTACTGTACTCTACTGTACTCTACCTCTACTGTGCTCCACTGTACTCTATCTCTACTGTGCTCCACTGTACTCTATTTCTACTGTGCTTCACTGTACTCTCTCTACTGTACTCCACTGTACTCTATCTCCACTCTACTCCACTGTCCTCTATCTCTAATGTACTCCACTGTACTCTACCTCTATTGTGCTCCACTGTACTCTATCTCTACTGTACTCCACTGTACTCTACTGTACTCTACCTCTACTGTACTCCACTGTACTCTACTGTACTCTACCTCTACTGTACTCCACTGTACTCTATCTCTACTGTACTCCACTGTACTCTATCTCTACTGTACTCCACTGTACTCTACCTCTACTGTACTCCACTGTACTCTACCTCTACTGTACTCCACTGTACTCTACCTCTACTGTACTCCACTGTACTCTACCTCTACTGTGCTCCACTCTACACTATCTTTACTGTACTCCACTGTACTCTACCTCTACTGTCCTCCACTGTACTCTATCTCTACTGTGCTCCACTGTACTCTAGCTCTACTGTACTCGACTGTACTCTACCTCTACTGTGCTCCACTGTACTCTATTTCTACTGTACTCCTCTGTACTCTACCTCTACTGCGCTCCACTGTACTCTATCTGTAATGTACTCCACTGTACTCTACTGTTCTCTACCTCTACTGTACTCTACTGTGCTCCACTGTACTCCACTGAAGTCTACCTCTACTGTGCTCCACTGTACTCTATCTCTACTGTACTCCCCTGTACTCTACCTCTACTGTGCTCCACTGTACTCTACCTCTACCGTACTCCACTGTACTCTACCTCTACTGTGCTCGACTGTAATCTATCTCTACTGTGCTCCACTGTACTCTACCTCTACTGTGCTCCACTGTACTCTATCTCTAATGTGATCCACTGTACTCTACCTCTACTGTGATCCACTGTACTCTACCTCTACTGTGCTCCACTGTACTCTATCTTTACTGTGCTCCACTGTACTCTACCTCTACAGTACTCCACTGTACTCTATCTCTACTGTACTCCACTGTACTCTACCTCTACTGTACTCTACTGTTCTCTACCTCTACTGTACTCCACTGTACTCTATCTCTACTGTACTCCACTGTACTCTACCTCTACTGTACTCTACTGTACTCTACTCTACTGTACTCCACTGTACTCTACCTCTACTGTGCTCCACTGTACTCTATCTCTACTGTGCTCCACTGTACTCTACCTCTACTGTGCTCCACTGTACTCTATCTCTACTGTGCTCCAGTCTATTCTACCTCTACTGTGCTCCACTGTACTCTACCTCTACTGTACTCCACTGTACTCTATCTCTACTGTGCTCCACTGTACTCTACCTCTACTGTACTCCACTGTACTCTAACTCTACTATACTCCACTGTACTCTATCTCTACTGTGCTCCACTGTACTCTATTTCTACTGTGCTCCACTGTACTCTATCTCTACTGTACTCCACTGTACTCTCTCTACTGTACTCCACTGTCCTCTATCTCTACTGTACTCCACTGTACTCTACCTCTAATGTGCTCCACTGTACTCTATCTCTACGGTACTCCACTGTACTCTATCTCTACTGTACTCCACTGTACTCTATCTCTACTGTACTCCACTGTACTCTGCCTCTACTGTGCTCCACTGTACTCTACCTCTACTATACTCCACTGTACTCTACCTCTACTGTACTCTACTGTACTCTACCTCTACTGTACTCTACTGTACTCTACCTCTACTGTGCTCCACTGTACTCTATCTCTACTGTGCTCCACTGTACTCTATTTCTACTGTGCTCCACTGTACTCTCTCTACTGTACTCCACTGTACTCTATCTCCACTCTACTCCACTGTCCTCTATCTCTGATGTACTCCACTGTACTCTACCTCTATTGTGCTCCACTGTACTCTATCTCTACTGTACTCCACTGTACTCTACTGTACTCTACCTCTACTGTACTCCACTGTACTCTACTGTACTCTACCTCTACTGTACTCCACTGTACTCTATCTCTACTGTACTCCACTGTACTCTATCTCTACTGTACTCCACTGTACTCTACCTCTACTGTGCTCCACTGTACTCTACCTCTACTGTACTCCACTGTACTCTACCTCTACTGTACTCCACTGTACTCTACCTCTACTGTACTCCACTGTACTCTACCTCTACTGTACTCCACTGTACTCTACCTCTACTGTACTCCACTGTACTCTACTTCTACTGTGCTCCACTCTACACTATCTTTACTGTACTCCACTGTACTCTACCTCTACTGTCCTCCACTGTACTCTATCTCTACTGTGCTCCACTGTACTCTAGCTCTACTGTACTCGACTGTACTCTACCTCTACTGTGCTCCACTGTACTCTATTTCTACTGTACTCCTCTGTACTCTACCTCTACTGCGCTCCACTGTACTCTATCTGTAATGTACTCCACTGTACTCTACTGTTCTCTACCTCTACTGTACTCTACTGTGCTCCACTGTACTCCACTGAAGTCTACCTCTACTGTGCTCCACTGTACTCTACCTCTACTGTGCTCCACTATACTCTACCTCTACTGTGCTCCACTGTACTCTACCTCTACTGTCCTCCACTGTACTCTATCTCTACTGTGCTCCACTGTACTCTAGCTCTACTGTACTCGACTGTACTCTACCTCTACTGTGCTCCACTGTACTCTATTTCTACTGTACTCCTCTGTACTCTACCTCTACTGCGCTCCACTGTACTCTATCTGTAATGTACTCCACTGTACTCTACTGTTCTCTACCTCTACTGTACTCTACTGTGCTCCACTGTACTCCACTGAAGTCTACCTCTACTGTGCTCCACTGTACTCTACCTCTACTGTGCTCCACTATACTCTACCTCTACTGTGCTCCACTGTACTCTCTCTCTACTGTACTCTACCTCTACTGTACTCTACTGTGCTCCACTGTACTCCACTGTAGTCTACCTCTACATTACTCCACCTCTACTGTGCTCCACTGTACCCTACCTCTACTGTGCTCCACTGTACTCTATCTCTACTGTACTCCCCTGTACTCTACCTCTACTGTGCTCCACTGTACTCTACCTCTACCGTACTCCACTGTACTCTACCTCTACTGTGCTCGACTGTAATCTATCTCTACTGTGCTCCACTGTACTCTACCTCTACTGTGCTCCACTGTACTCTATCTCTAATGTGATCCACTGTACTCTACCTCTACTGTGATCCACTGTACTCTACCTCTACTGTGCTCCACTGTACTCTATCTTTACTGTGCTCCACTGTACTCTACCTCTACAGTACTCCACTGTACTCTATCTCTACTGTACTCCACTGTACTCTACCTCTACTGTACTCTACTGTTCTCTACCTCTACTGTACTCCACTGTACTCTATCTCTACTGTACTCCACTGTACTCTACCTCTACTGTACTCTACTGTACTCTACTCTACTGTACTCCACTGTACTCTATCTCTACTGTGATCCACTGTACTCTACCTCTACTGTACTCCACTGTACTCTATCTCTACTGTGATCCACTGTACTCTATCTCTACTGTGCTCCACTGTACTCTACCTCTACTATGCTCCACTGTACTCTATCTCTACTGTGCTCCACTCTACTCTACCTCTACTGTGCTCCACTGTACTCTACCTCTACTGTACTCCACTGTACTCTATCTCTACTGTGCTCCACTGTACTCTATCTCTACTGTACTCCACTGTACCCTACCTCTACTGTGCTCTACTGTTCTCTACATCTACTGTGCTCTACTGTACTCCACCTCTACTGTGCTCCACTGTACCCTACCTCTACTGTGCTTTACTGTACTCTACCTCTACTGTGCTCCACTGTACTCTACCTCTACTGTGCTCCACTGTACTCTACCTCTACTGTGCTCCACTGTACTCTACCTCTACTGCGCTCCACTGTACTCTATCTCTACTGTGCTCCACTGTACTCTACCTCTACTGTACTCTACTGTACTCCACCTCTAATGTGCTCCACTGTACTCTAGCTCTACTGTACTCCACTGTACTTTACCTCTACTGTACTCCACTGTACTCTACCTCTACTGTGCTCCACTGTACTCTATTTCTACTGTACTCCTCTGTACTCTACCTCTACTGTGCTCCACTGTACTCTATCTGTAATGTACTCTACTGTACTCTATCTCTACTGTGATCCACTGTACTCTACCTCTGCTGTGCTCCACTGTACTCTATCTCTACTGTACTCCACTGTACTCTACTGTTCTCTACCTCTACTGTACTCTACTGTGCTCCACTGTACTCCACTGTAGTCTACCTCTACTGTGCTCCACTGTACTCTACCTCTACTGTGCTCCACTATACTCTACCTCTACTGTGCTCCACTGTACTCTACCTCTACTGTCCTCCACTGTACTCTACCTCTACTGTGCTCCACTGTACTCTACCTCTACTGTACCCTACCTCTACTGTACTCCACTGTACTCTACCTCTACTGTACCCTACCTCTACTGTACTCCACTGTACTCTACCTCTACTGTGCTCTACTGTACTCTCTCTCTACTGTGCTCCACTGTACTCTATCTCTCCTGTACTTCACTGCCCTCTATCTCTACTGTACTCCACTGTACTCTACCTCTATTGTGCTCCACTGTACTCTATATCTACTGTACTCTACTGTACTCTATCTCTACTGTACTCCACTGTACTCTATCTCTACTGTACTCCACTGTACTCTACCTCTACTGTGCTCCACTGTACTCTACCTCTACCGTACTCCACTGTACTCTATCTCTACTGTACTCCACTGTACTCTACCTCTACTGTACTCTACTGTTCTCTACCTCTACTCGGCTCTACTGTACTCTACTCTACTGTACTCCACTGTACTCTATCTCTACTGTGATCCACTGTACTCTACCTCTACTGTACTCCACTGTAATCTATCTCTACTGTGATCCACTGTACTCTATCTCTACTGTGCTCCACTGTACTCTACCTCTACTGTGCTCCAATGTACTCTATCTCTACTGTGCTCCACTCTACTCTACCTCTACTGTGCTCCACTGTATCCTACCTCTACTCTACTCCACTGTACTCTATCTCTACTGTGCTCCACTGTACTCTATCTCTACTGTACTCCACTGTACTCTACCTCTACTGTGCTCTACTGTTCTCTACCTCTACTGTGCTCTACTGTACTCCACCTCTACTGTGCTCCACTGTACCCTACCTCTACTGTGCTCCACTGTACTCTACCTCTACTGTGCTCCACTGTACTCTACCTCTACTGTACTCCACTGTACTCTATCTCTACTGTGCTCCACTGTACTCTACCTCTACTGTGCTCAACTGTACTCTACTGTACTCCACTGTACACTACCTCTACTGTACTCCACTGTACTCTTTCTCTACTGTACTCCACTTTACTCTACCTCTACTGTACTCCACTGTACTCTATCTCTACTGTACTTCACTGTCCTCTATCTCTACTGTACTCCACTGTACTCTACCTCTATTGTGCTCCACTGTACTCTATCTCTACTGTACTCTACTGTACTATATCTCTACTGTACTCCACTGTACTCTATCTCTACTGTACTCCACTGTACTCTACCTCTACTGTGCTCCACTGTACTCTACCTCTACCGTACTCCACTGTACTCTACCTCTACTGTACTCTACTGTTCTCTACCTCTACTGTGCTCTACTGTACTCTACTCTACTGTACTCCACTGTACTCTATCTCTACTGTGATCCACTTTACTCTACCTCTACTGTACTCCACTGTACTCTATCTACTGTGATCCACTGTACTCTATCTCTACTGTGCTCCACTGTACTCTACCTCTACTGTGCTCCACTGTCCTCTATCTCTACTGTGCTCCACTGTACTCTATCTCTACTGTACTCCACTGTACTCTACCTCTACTGTGCTCTACTGTTCTCTACCTCTACTGTGCTCTACTGTACTCCACCTCTATTGTGCTCCACTGTACCCTACCTCTACTGTGCTCCACTGTACTCTACCTCTACTGTGCTCCACTGTACTCTACCTCTACTGTACTCCACTGTACTCTATCTCTACTGTGCTCCACTGTACTCTACCTCTACTGTGCTCAACTCTACTCTACTGTACTCCACTGTACTCTACCTCTACTGTACTCCACTGTACTCTATCTCTACTGTACTCCACTGTACTCTACCTCTACTGTACTCCACTGTACTCTATCTCTACTGTGCTCCACTGTACTCTACCTCTACTGTGCTCAACTGTACTGTACTGTACTCCACTGTACTCTATCTCTACTGTACTCCTCTGTACTCTACCTCTACTGTACTCCACTGTACTCTACCTCTACTGTACTCCACTGTACTCTACTCTACTGTACTCCACTGTACTCTATCTCTACTGTGATCCACTCTACTCTACCTCTACTGTACTCCACTGTACTCTATCTCTACTGTGATCCACTGTACTCTACCTCTACTGTGCTCCACTGTACTCTATCTCTACTGTGCTCCACTGTACTCTACCTCTACTGTGCTCCACTGTACTCTATCTCTACTGTGCTCCAGTCTACTCTACCTCTACTGTGCTCCACTGTACTCTACCTCTACTGTACTCCACTGTACTCTATCTCTACTGTGCTCCACTGTACTCTACCTCTACTGTACGCCACTGTACTCTAACTCTACTATACTCCACTGTACTCTATCTCTACTGTGCTCCACTGTACTCTATTTCTACTGTGCTCCACTGTACTCTATCTCTACTGTACTCCACTGTACTCTCTCTACTGTACTCCACTGTCCTCTATCTCTACTGTACTCCACTGTACTCTACCTCTATTGTGCTCCACTGTACTCTATCTCTACGGTACTCCACTGTACTCTATCTCTACTGTACTCCACTGTACTCTATCTCTACTGTACTCCACTGTACTCTGCCTCTACTGTGCTCCACTGTACTCTACCTCTACTATACTCCACTGTACTCTACCTCTACTGTACTCTACTGTACTCTACCTCTACTATACTCCACTGTACTCTACCTCTACTGTACTCTACTGTACTCTACCTCTACTGTGCTCCACTGTACTCTATCTCTACTGTGCTCCACTGTACTCTATTTCTACTGTGCTTCACTGTACTCTCTCTACTGTACTCCACTGTACTCTATCTCCACTCTACTCCACTGTCCTCTATCTCTAATGTACTCCACTGTACTCTACCTCTATTGTGCTCCACTGTACTCTATCTCTACTGTACTCCGCTGTACTCTACTGTACTCTACCTCTACTGTACTCCACTGTACTCTACTGTACTCTACCTCTACTGTACTCCACTGTACTCTATCTCTACTGTACTCCACTGTACTCTATCTCTACTGTACTCCACTGTACTCTACCTCTACTGTACTCCACTGTACTCTACCTCTACTGTACTCCACTGTACTCTACCTCTACTGTACTCCACTGTACTCTACCTCTACTGTGCTCCACTCTACACTATCTTTACTGTACTCCACTGTACTCTACCTCTACTGTCCTCCACTGTACTCTATCTCTACTGTGCTCCACTGTACTCTAGCTCTACTGTACTCGACTGTACTCTACCTCTACTGTGCTCCACTGTACTCTATTTCTACTGTACTCCTCTGTACTCTACCTCTACTGCGCTCCACTGTACTCTATCTGTAATGTACTCCACTGTACTCTACTGTTCTCTACCTCTACTGTACTCTACTGTGCTCCACTGTACTCCACTGAAGTCTACCTCTACTGTGCTCCACTGTACTCTATCTCTACTGTACTCCCCTGTACTCTACCTCTACTGTGCTCCACTGTACTCTACCTCTACCGTACTCCACTGTACTCTACCTCTACTGTGCTCGACTGTAATCTATCTCTACTGTGCTCCACTGTACTCTACCTCTACTGTGCTCCACTGTACTCTATCTCTAATGTGATCCACTGTACTCTACCTCTACTGTGATCCACTGTACTCTACCTCTACTGTGCTCCACTGTACTCTATCTTTACTGTGCTCCACTGTACTCTACCTCTACAGTACTCCACTGTACTCTATCTCTACTGTACTCCACTGTACTCTACCTCTACTGTACTCTACTGTTCTCTACCTCTACTGTACTCCACTGTACTCTATCTCTACTGTACTCCACTGTACTCTACCTCTACTGTACTCTACTGTACTCTACTCTACTGTACTCCACTGTACTCTATCTCTACTGTGATCCACTGTACTCTACCTCTACTGTACTCCACTGTACTCTATCTCTACTGTGATCCACTGTACTCTATCTCTACTGTGCTCCACTGTACTCTACCTCTACTATGCTCCACTGTACTCTATCTATACTGTGCTCCACTCTACTCTACCTCTACTGTGCTCCACTGTACTCTACCTCTACTGTACTCCACTGTACTCTATCTCTACTGTGCTCCACTGTACTCTATCTCTACTGTACTCCACTGTACCCTACCTCTACTGTGCTCTACTGTTCTCTACATCTACTGTGCTCTACTGTACTCCACCTCTACTGTGCTCCACTGTACCCTACCTCTACTGTGCTTTACTGTACTCTACCTCTACTGTGCTCCACTGTACTCTACCTCTACTGTGCTCCACTGTACTCTACCTCTACTGTGCTCCACTGTACTCTACCTCTACTGCGCTCCACTGTACTCTATCTCTACTGTGCTCCACTGTACTCTACCTCTACTGTACTCTACTGTACTCCACCTCTAATGTGCTCCACTGTACTCTAGCTCTACTGTACTCCACTGTACTTTACCTCTACTGTACTCCACTGTACTCTACCTCTACTGTGCTCCACTGTACTCTATTTCTACTGTACTCCTCTGTACTCTACCTCTACTGTGCTCCACTGTACTCTATCTGTAATGTACTCTACTGTACTCTATCTCTACTGTGATCCACTGTACTCTACCTCTGCTGTGCTCCACTGTACTCTACTGTTCTCTACCTCTACTGTACTCTACTGTGCTCCACTGTACTCCACTGTAGTCTACCTCTACTGTGCTCCACTGTACTCTACCTCTACTGTGCTCCACTATACTCTACCTCTACTGTGCTCCACTGTACTCTACCTCTACTGTCCTCCACTGTACTCTACCTCTACTGTGCTCCACTGTACTCTCTCTCTACTGTACTCTACCTCTACTGTACTCTACTGTACTCCACCTTTAATGTGCTCCACTGTACTCTACCTCTACTGTACCCTACCTCTACTGTACTCCACTGTACTCTACCTCTACTGTGCTCTACTGTACTCTCTCTCTAATGTGCTCCACTGTACTCTACCTTTACTGTACTCCACTATACTCTAACTCTACTATACTCCACTGTACTCTATCTCTACTGTGCTCCACTGTACTCTATTTCTACTGTGCTCCACTGTACTCTATCTCTACTGTACTCCACTGTACTCTATCTCTCCTGTACTTCACTGTCCTCTATCTCTACTGTACTCCACTGTACTCTACCTCTATTTTGCTCCACTGTACTCTATATCTACTGTACTCTACTGTACTCTATCTCTACTGTACTCCACTGTACTCTATCTCTACTGTACTCCACTGTACTCTACCTCTACTGTGCTCCACTGTACTCTACCTCTACCGTACTCCACTGTACTCTATCTCTACTGTACTCCACTGTACTCTACCTCTACTGTACTCTACTGTTCTCTACCTCTACTCGGCTCTACTGTACTCTACTCTACTGTACTCCACTGTACTCTATCTCTACTGTGATCCACTGTACTCTACCTCTACTGTACTCCACTGTAATCTATCTCTACTGTGATCCACTGTACTCTATCTCTACTGTGCTCCACTGTACTCTACCTCTACTGTGCTCCAATGTACTCTATCTCTACTGTGCTCCACTCTACTCTATCTCTACTGTGCTCCACTGTATCCTACCTCTACTCTACTCCACTGTACTCTATCTCTACTGTGCTCCACTGTACTCTATCTCTACTGTACTCCACTGTACTCTACCTCTACTGTGCTCTACTGTTCTCTACCTCTACTGTGCTCTACTGTACTCCACCTCTACTGTGCTCCACTGTACCCTACCTCTACTGTGCTCCACTGTACTCTACCTCTACTGTGCTCCACTGTACTCTACCTCTACTGTACTCCACTGTACTCTATCTCTACTGTGCTCCACTGTACTCTACCTCTACTGTGCTCAACTGTACTCTACTGTACTCCACTGTACACTACCTCTACTGTACTCCACTGTACTCTTTCTCTACTGTACTCCACTGTACTCTACCTCTACTGTACTCCACTGTACTCTATCTCTACTGTACTTCACTGTCCTCTATCTCTACTGTACTCCACTGTACTCTACCTCTATTGTGCTCCACTGTACTCTATCTCTACTGTACTCTACTGTACTATATCTCTACTGTACTCCACTGTACTCTATCTCTACTGTACTCCACTGTACTCTACCTCTACTGTGCTCCACTGTACTCTACCTCTACCGTACTCCACTGTACTCTATCTCTACTGTGCTCCACTGTACTCTACCTCTACTGTACTCCACTGTACTCTATCTCTACTGTACTCCACTGTACTCTCTCTACTGTGCTCCACTGTACTCTACCTCTACTGTGCTCAACTGTACTGTACTGTACTCCACTGTACTCTACCTCTATTGTGCTCCACTGTACTCTATATCTACTGTACTCTACTGTACTCTATCTCTACTGTACTCAACTGTACTCTATCTCTACTGTACTCCACTGTACTCTACCTCTACTGTGCTCCACTGTACTCTACCTCTACCGTACTCCACTGTACTCTATCTCTACTGTACTCCACTGTACTCTACCTCTACTGTACTCTACTGTTCTCTACCTCTACTCGGCTCTACTGTACTCTACTCTACTGTACTCCACTGTACTCTATCTCTACTGTGATCCACTGTACTCTACCTCTACTGTACTCCACTGTAATCTATCTCTACTGTGATCCACTGTACTCTATCTCTACTGTGCTCCACTGTACTCTACCTCTACTGTGCTCCAATGTACTCTATCTCTACTGTGCTCCACTCTACTCTATCTCTACTGTGCTCCACTGTATCCTACCTCTACTCTACTCCACTGTACTCTATCTCTACTGTGCTCCACTGTACTCTATCTCTACTGTACTCCACTGTACTCTACCTCTACTGTGCTCTACTGTTCTCTACCTCTACTGTGCTCTACTGTACTCCACCTCTACTGTGCTCCACTGTACCCTACCTCTACTGTGCTCCACTGTACTCTACCTCTACTGTGCTCCACTGTACTCTACCTCTACTGTACTCCACTGTACTCTATCTCTACTGTGCTCCACTGTACTCTACCTCTACTGTGCTCAACTGTACTCTACTGTACTCCACTGTACACTACCTCTACTGTACTCCACTGTACTCTTTCTCTACTGTACTCCACTGTACTCTACCTCTACTGTACTCCACTGTACTCTATCTCTACTGTACTTCACTGTCCTCTATCTCTACTGTACTCCACTGTACTCTACCTCTATTGTGCTCCACTGTACTCTATCTCTACTGTACTCTACTGTACTATATCTCTACTGTACTCCACTGTACTCTATCTCTACTGTACTCCACTGTACTCTACCTCTACTGTACTCCACTGTACTCTATCTCTACTGTGCTCCACTGTACTCTACCTCTACTGTGCTCAACTGTACTCTACTGTACTCCACTGTACTCTACCTCTACTGTACTCCACTGTACTCTATCTCTACTGTACTCCACTGTACTCTCTCTACTGTGCTCCACTGTACTCTACCTCTACTGTGCTCAACTGTACTGTACTGTACTCCACTGTACTCTATCTCTACTGTACTCCTCTGTACTCTACCTCTACTGTACTCCACTGTACTCTACCTCTACTGTACTCCACTGTACTCTACTCTACTGTACTCCACTGTACTCTATCTCTACTGTGATCCACTCTACTCTACCTCTACTGTACTCCACTGTACTCTATCTCTACTGTGATCCACTGTACTCTACCTCTACTGTGCTCCACTGTACTCTATCTCTACTGTGCTCCACTGTACTCTACCTCTACTGTGCTCCACTGTACTCTATCTCTACTGTGCTCCAGTCTACTCTACTTCTACTGTGCTCCACTGTACTCTACCTCTACTGTACTCCACTGTACTCTATCTCTACTGTGCTCCACTGTACTCTACCTCTACTGTACTCCACTGTACTCTAACTCTACTATACTCCACTGTACTCTATCTCTACTGTGCTCCACTGTACTCTATTTCTACTGTGCTCCACTGTACTCTATCTCTACTGTACTCCACTGTACTCTACCTCTACTGTGCTCAACTGTACTCTACTGTACTCCACTGTACTCTACCTCTACTGTACTCCACTGTACTCTATCTCTACTGTACTCCACTGTACTCTCTCTACTGTGCTCCACTGTACTCTACCTCTACTGTGCTCAACTGTACTGTACTGTACTCCACTGTACTCTACCTCTATTGTGCTCCACTGTACTCTATATCTACTGTACTCTACTGTACTCTATCTCTACTGTACTCCACTGTAGTCTACCTCTACTGTGCTCCACTGTACTCTACCTCTACTGTGCTCCACTGTACTCTACCTCTACCGTACTCCACTGTACTCTATCTCTACTGTGCTCCACTGTACTCTACCTCTACTGTACTCCACTGTACTCTATCTCTACTGTGCTCCACTGTACTCTACCTCTACTGTGCTCAACTGTACTCTACTGTACTCCACTGTACTCTACCTCTACTGTACTCCACTGTACTCTATCTCTACTGTACTCCACTGTACTCTCTCTACTGTGCTCCACTGTACTCTACCTCTACTGTACTCCACTGTACTCTAACTCTACTATACTCCACTGTACTCTATCTCTACTGTGCTCCACTGTACTCTATTTCTACTGTGCTCCACTGTACTCTATCTCTACTGTACTCCACTGTACTCTCTCTACTGTACTCCACTGTCCTCTATCTCTACTGTACTCCACTGTACTCTACCTCTATTGTGCTCCACTGTACTCTTTCTCTACGGTACTCCACTGTACTCTATCTCTACTGTACTCCACTGTACTCTATCTCTACTGTACTCCACTGTACTCTGCCTCTACTGTACTCTACTGTACTCTATCTCTACTGTACTCCACTGTACTCTACCTCTACTGTGCTCCACTGTACTCTACCTCTACTGTACTCCACTGTACTCTACCTCTACTGTAATCCACTGTACTCTACCTCTACTGTACTCCACTGTACTCTACCTCTACTGTACTCCACTGTACTCTACCTCTACTGTGCTCCACTCTACACTATCTTTACTGTACTCCACTGTACTCTACCTCTACTGTCCTCCACTGTACTCTATCTCTACTGTGCTCCACTGTACTCTAGCTCTACTGTACTCGACTGTACTCTACCTCTACTGTGCTCCACTGTACTCTATTTCTACTGTACTCCTCTGTACTCTACCTCTACTGCGCTCCACTGTACTCTATCTGTAATGTACTCCACTGTACTCTACTGTTCTCTACCTCTACTGTACTCTACTGTGCTCCACTGTACTCCACTGTAGTCTACCTCTACTGTGCTCCACTGTACTCTACCTCTACTGTGCTCCACTATACTCTACCTCTACTGTGCTCCACTGTACTCTACCTCTACTGTCCTCCACTGTACTCTACCTCTACTGTGCTCCACTGTACTCTCTCTCTACTGTACTCTACCTCTACTGTACTCTACTGTGCTCCACTTTACTCCACTGTAGTCTACCTCTACATTGCTCCACTGTACTCTACCTCTACTGTGCTCCACTATACTCTACCTCTACTGTCCTCCACTGTACTCTACCTCTACTGTGCTCCACTGTACTCTCTCTCTACTGTACTCTACCTCTACTGTACTCCACCTCTAATGTGCTCCACTGTACTCTACCTCTACTGTACTCTACCTCTACTGTACTCCACTGTACTCTACCTCTAATGTGCTCTACTGTACTCTATCTCTTCTGTGCTCCATTGTACTCTACCTCTACTGCACTCCACTGTACTCTACCTCTACTGTACTCCACTGTACTCTATCTCTACTGTACTCCACTGTACTCTATCTCTACTGTACTTCACTGTCCTCTATCTCTAATGTACTCCACTGTACTCTACCTCTATTGTGCTCCATTGTACTCTATCTCTACTGTACTCTACTGTACTCTATCTCTACTGTACTCCACTGTACTCTACCTCTACTGTGCTCCACTGTACTCTACCTCTACCGTACTCCACTGTACTCTATCTCTACTGTACTCCACTGTACTCTACCTCTACTGTACACTACTGTTCTCTACCTCTACTCGGCTCTACTGTACTCTACTCTACTGTACTCCACTGTACTCTATCTCTACTGTGATCCACTGTACTCTACCTCTACTGTACTCCACTGTACTCTACCTCTACTGTGCTCTACTGTTCTCTACCTCTACTGTGCTCTACTGTACTCCACCTCTACTGTGCTCCACTGTACCCTACCTCTATTGTGCTCCACTGTACTCTACCTCTACTGTGCTCCACTGTACTCTACCTCTACTTTACTCCACTGTACTCTATCTCTACTGTGCTCCACTGTACTCTACCTCTACTGTGCTCAACTGTACTCTACTGTACTCCACTGTACACTACCTCTACTGTACTCCACTGTGCTCAACTGTACTCTACTGTACTCCACTGTACTCTACCTCTACTGTACTCCACTGTACTCTATCTCTACTGTGCTCCACTGTACTCTACCTCTACTGTGCTCAACTGTACTGTACTGTACTCCACTGTAATCTACCTCTACTGTACTCCACTGTACTGTACCTCTACTGTACTCCACTGTACTCTACCTCTACTGTACTCCACTGTACTCTACTCTACTGTACTCCACTGTACTCTATCTCTACTGTGATCCACTGTACTCTACCTCTACTGTACTCCACTGTACTCTATCTCTACTGTACTCCACTGTACTCTACCTCTACTGTACTCTACTGTTCTCTATCTCTACTGTGCTCCACTGTACTCTATCTCTACTGTACTCCACTGTACTCTCTCTACTGTACTCCACTGTCCTCTATCTCTACTGTACTCCACTGTACTCTACCTCTATTGTGCTCCACTGTACTCTTTCTCTACGGTACTCCACTGTACTCTATCTCTACTGTACTCCACTGTACTCTATCTCTACTGTACTCCACTGTACTCTGCCTCTACTGTGCTCCACTGTACTCTACCTCTACTATACTCCACTGTACTCTACCTCTACTGTACTCTACTGTACTCTACCTCTACTATACTCCACTGTACTCTACCTCTACTGTACTCTACTGTACTCTACCTCTACTGTGCTCCACTGTACTCTATCTCTACTGTGCTCCACTGTACTCTATTTCTACTGTGCTCCGCTGTACTCTCTCTACTGTACTCCACTGTACTCTATCTCCACTCTACTCCACTGTCCTCTATCTCTAATGTACTCCACTGTACTCTACCTCTATTGTGCTCCACTGTACTCTATCTCTACTGTACTCCACTGTACTCTACTGTACTCTACCTCTACTGTACTCCACTGTACTCCACTGTACTCTATCTCTACTGTACTCCACTGTACTCTATCTCTACTGTACTCCACTGTACTCTACCTCTACTGTGCTCCACTGTACTCTACCTCTACTGTACTCCACTGTACTCTACCTCTACTGTAATCCACTGTACTCTACCTCTACTGTACTCCACTGTACTCTACCTCTACTGTACTCCACTGTACTCTACCTCTACTGTGCTCCACTCTACACTATCTTTACTGTACTCCACTGTACTCTACCTCTACTGTCCTCCACTGTACTCTATCTCTACTGTGCTCCACTGTACTCTAGCTCTACTGTACTCGACTGTACTCTACCTCTACTGTGCTCCACTGTACTCTATTTCTACTGTACTCCTCTGTACTCTACCTCTACTGCGCTCCACTGTACTCTATCTGTAATGTACTCCACTGTACTCTATTGTTCTCTACCTCTACTGTACTCTACTGTGCTCCACTGTACTCCACTGTAGTCTACCTCTACTGTGCTCCACTGTACTCTACCTCTACTGTGCTCCACTATACTCTACCTCTACTGTGCTCCACTGTACTCTACCTCTACTGTCCTCCACTGTACTCTACCTCTACTGTGCTCCACTGTACTCTCTCTCTACTGTACTCTACCTCTACTGTACTCTACTGTGCTCCACTTTACTCCACTGTAGTCTACCTCTACATTGCTCCACTGTACTCTACCTCTACTGTGCTCCACTATACTCTACCTCTACTGTCCTCCACTGTACTCTACCTCTACTGTGCTCCACTGTACTCTCTCTCTACTGTACTCTACCTCTACTGTACTCCACCTCTAATGTGCTCCACTGTACTCTACCTCTACTGTACTCTACCTCTACTGTACTCCACTGTACTCTACCTCTAATGTGCTCTACTGTACTCTATCTCTTCTGTGCTCCATTGTACTCTACCTCTACTGCACTCCACTGTACTCTACCTCTACTGTACTCCACTGTACTCTATCTCTACTGTACTCCACTGTACTCTATCTCTACTGTACTTCACTGTCCTCTATCTCTAATGTACTCCACTGTACTCTACCTCTATTGTGCTCCATTGTACTCTATCTCTACTGTACTCTACTGTACTCTATCTCTACTGTACTCCACTGTACTCTACCTCTACTGTGCTCCACTGTACTCTACCTCTACCGTACTCCACTGTACTCTATCTCTACTGTACTCCACTGTACTCTACCTCTACTGTACACTACTGTTCTCTACCTCTACTCGGCTCTACTGTACTCTACTCTACTGTACTCCACTGTACTCTATCTCTACTGTGATCCACTGTACTCTACCTCTACTGTACTCCACTGTACTCTACCTCTACTGTGCTCTACTGTTCTCTACCTCTACTGTGCTCTACTGTACTCCACCTCTACTGTGCTCCACTGTACCCTACCTCTATTTTGCTCCACTGTACTCTACCTCTACTGTGCTCCACTGTACTCTACCTCTACTTTACTCCACTGTACTCTATCTCTACTGTGCTCCACTGTACTCTACCTCTACTGTGCTCAACTGTACTCTACTGTACTCCACTGTACACTACCTCTACTGTACTCCACTGTGCTCAACTGTACTCTACTGTACTCCACTGTACTCTACCTCTACTGTACTCCACTGTACTCTATCTCTACTGTGCTCCACTGTACTCTACCTCTACTGTGCTCAACTGTACTGTACTGTACTCCACTGTAATCTACCTCTACTGTACTCCACTGTACTGTACCTCTACTGTACTCCACTGTACTCTACCTCTACTGTACTCCACTGTACTCTACTCTACTGTACTCCACTGTACTCTATCTCTACTGTGATCCACTGTACTCTCTCTACTGTGCTCCACTGTACTCTACCTCTACTGTGCTCAACTGTACTGTACTGTACTCCACTGTACTCTATCTCTACTGTACTCCTCTGTACTCTACCTCTACTGTACTCCACTGTACTCTACCTCTACTGTACTCCACTGTACTCTACTCTACTGTACTCCACTGTACTCTATCTCTACTGTGATCCACTCTACTCTACCTCTACTGTACTCCACTGTACTCTATCTCTACTGTGATCCACTGTACTCTACCTCTACTGTGCTCCACTGTACTCTATCTCTACTGTGCTCCACTGTACTCTACCTCTACTGTGCTCCACTGTACTCTATCTCTACTGTGCTCCAGTCTACTCTACCTCTACTGTGCTCCACTGTACTCTACCTCTACTGTACTCCACTGTACTCTATCTCTACTGTGCTCCACTGTACTCTACCTCTACTGTACTCCACTGTACTCTAACTCTACTATACTCCACTGTACTCTATCTCTACTGTGCTCCACTGTACTCTATTTCTACTGTGCTCCACTGTACTCTATCTCTACTGTACTCCACTGTACTCTCTCTACTGTACTCCACTGTCCTCTATCTCTACTGTACTCCACTGTACTCTACCTCTATTGTGCTCCACTGTACTCTTTCTCTACGGTACTCCACTGTACTCTATCTCTACTGTACTCCACTGTACTCTATCTCTACTGTACTCCACTGTACTCTGCCTCTACTGTGCTCCACTGTACTCTACCTCTACTATACTCCACTGTACTCTACCTCTACTGTACTCTACTGTACTCTACCTCTACTATACTCCACTGTACTCTACCTCTACTGTACTCTACTGTACTCTACCTCTACTGTGCTCCACTGTACTCTATCTCTACTGTGCTCCACTGTACTCTATTTCTACTGTGCTCCGCTGTACTCTCTCTACTGTACTCCACTGTACTCTATCTCCACTCTACTCCACTGTCCTCTATCTCTAATGTACTCCACTGTACTCTACCTCTATTGTGCTCCACTGTACTCTATCTCTACTGTACTCCACTGTACTCTACTGTACTCTACCTCTACTGTACTCCACTGTACTCCACTGTACTCTATCTCTACTGTACTCCACTGTACTCTATCTCTACTGTACTCCACTGTACTCTACCTCTACTGTGCTCCACTGTACTCTACCTCTACTGTACTCCACTGTACTCTACCTCTACTGTAATCCACTGTACTCTACCTCTACTGTACTCCACTGTACTCTACCTCTACTGTACTCCACTGTACTCTACCTCTACTGTGCTCCACTCTACACTATCTTTACTGTACTCCACTGTACTCTACCTCTACTGTCCTCCACTGTACTCTATCTCTACTGTGCTCCACTGTACTCTAGCTCTACTGTACTCGACTGTACTCTACCTCTACTGTGCTCCACTGTACTCTATTTCTACTGTACTCCTCTGTACTCTACCTCTACTGCGCTCCACTGTACTCTATCTGTAATGTACTCCACTGTACTCTACTGTTCTCTACCTCTACTGTACTCTACTGTGCTCCACTGTACTCCACTGTAGTCTACCTCTACTGTGCTCCACTGTACTCTACCTCTACTGTGCTCCACTATACTCTACCTCTACTGTGCTCCACTGTACTCTACCTCTACTGTCCTCCACTGTACTCTACCTCTACTGTGCTCCACTGTACTCTCTCTCTACTGTACTCTACCTCTACTGTACTCTACTGTGCTCCACTTTACTCCACTGTAGTCTACCTCTACATTGCTCCACTGTACTCTACCTCTACTGTGCTCCACTATACTCTACCTCTACTGTCCTCCACTGTACTCTACCTCTACTGTGCTCCACTGTACTCTCTCTCTACTGTACTCTACCTCTACTGTACTCCACCTCTAATGTGCTCCACTGTACTCTACCTCTACTGTACTCTACCTCTACTGTACTCCACTGTACTCTACCTCTAATGTGCTCTACTGTACTCTATCTCTTCTGTGCTCCATTGTACTCTACCTCTACTGCACTCCACTGTACTCTACCTCTACTGTACTCCACTGTACTCTATCTCTACTGTACTCCACTGTACTCTATCTCTACTGTACTTCACTGTCCTCTATCTCTAATGTACTCCACTGTACTCTACCTCTATTGTGCTCCATTGTACTCTATCTCTACTGTACTCTACTGTACTCTATCTCTACTGTACTCCACTGTACTCTACCTCTACTGTGCTCCACTGTACTCTACCTCTACCGTACTCCACTGTACTCTATCTCTACTGTACTCCACTGTACTCTACCTCTACTGTACACTACTGTTCTCTACCTCTACTCGGCTCTACTGTACTCTACTCTACTGTACTCCACTGTACTCTATCTCTACTGTGATCCACTGTACTCTACCTCTACTGTACTCCACTGTACTCTACCTCTACTGTGCTCTACTGTTCTCTACCTCTACATTGCTCTACTGTACTCCACCTCTACTGTGCTCCACTGTACCCTACCTCTATTGTGCTCCACTGTACTCTACCTCTACTGTGCTCCACTGTACTCTACCTCTACTTTACTCCACTGTACTCTATCTCTACTGTGCTCCACTGTACTCTACCTCTACTGTGCTCAACTGTACTCTACTGTACTCCACTGTACACTACCTCTACTGTACTCCACTGTGCTCAACTGTACTCTACTGTACTCCACTGTACTCTACCTCTACTGTACTCCACTGTACTCTATCTCTACTGTGCTCCACTGTACTCTACCTCTACTGTGCTCAACTGTACTGTACTGTACTCCACTGTAATCTACCTCTACTGTACTCCACTGTACTGTACCTCTACTGTACTCCACTGTACTCTACCTCTACTGTACTCCACTGTACTCTACTCTACTGTACTCCACTGTACTCTATCTCTACTGTGATCCACTGTACTCTCTCTACTGTGCTCCACTGTACTCTACCTCTACTGTGCTCAACTGTACTGTACTGTACTCCACTGTACTCTATCTCTACTGTACTCCTCTGTACTCTACCTCTACTGTACTCCACTGTACTCTACCTCTACTGTACTCCACTGTACTCTACTCTACTGTACTCCACTGTACTCTATCTCTACTGTGATCCACTCTACTCTACCTCTACTGTACTCCACTGTACTCTATCTCTACTGTGATCCACTGTACTCTACCTCTACTGTGCTCCACTGTACTCTATCTCTACTGTGCTCCACTGTACTCTACCTCTACTGTGCTCCACTGTACTCTATCTCTACTGTGCTCCAGTCTACTCTACCTCTACTGTGCTCCACTGTACTCTACCTCTACTGTACTCCACTGTACTCTATCTCTACTGTGCTCCACTGTACTCTACCTCTACTGTACTCCACTGTACTCTAACTCTACTATACTCCACTGTACTCTATCTCTACTGTGCTCCACTGTACTCTATTTCTACTGTGCTCCACTGTACTCTATCTCTACTGTACTCCACTGTACTCTCTCTACTGTACTCCACTGTCCTCTATCTCTACTGTACTCCACTGTACTCTACCTCTATTGTGCTCCACTGTACTCTTTCTCTACGGTACTCCACTGTACTCTATCTCTACTGTACTCCACTGTACTCTATCTCTACTGTACTCCACTGTACTCTGCCTCTACTGTGCTCCACTGTACTCTACCTCTACTATACTCCACTGTACTCTACCTCTACTGTACTCTACTGTACTCTACCTCTACTATACTCCACTGTACTCTACCTCTACTGTACTCTACTGTACTCTACCTCTACTGTGCTCCACTGTACTCTATCTCTACTGTGCTCCACTGTACTCTATTTCTACTGTGCTCCGCTGTACTCTCTCTACTGTACTCCACTGTACTCTATCTCCACTCTACTCCACTGTCCTCTATCTCTAATGTACTCCACTGTACTCTACCTCTATTGTGCTCCACTGTACTCTATCTCTACTGTACTCCACTGTACTCTACTGTACTCTACCTCTACTGTACTCCACTGTACTCCACTGTACTCTATCTCTACTGTACTCCACTGTACTCTATCTCTACTGTACTCCACTGTACTCTACCTCTACTGTGCTCCACTGTACTCTACCTCTACTGTACTCCACTGTACTCTACCTCTACTGTAATCCACTGTACTCTACCTCTACTGTACTCCACTGTACTCTACCTCTACTGTACTCCACTGTACTCTACCTCTACTGTGCTCCACTCTACACTATCTTTACTGTACTCCACTGTACTCTACCTCTACTGTCCTCCACTGTACTCTATCTCTACTGTGCTCCACTGTACTCTAGCTCTACTGTACTCGACTGTACTCTACCTCTACTGTGCTCCACTGTACTCTATTTCTACTGTACTCCTCTGTACTCTACCTCTACTGCGCTCCACTGTACTCTATCTGTAATGTACTCCACTGTACTCTACTGTTCTCTACCTCTACTGTACTCTACTGTGCTCCACTGTACTCCACTGTAGTCTACCTCTACTGTGCTCCACTGTACTCTACCTCTACTGTGCTCCACTATACTCTACCTCTACTGTGCTCCACTGTACTCTACCTCTACTGTCCTCCACTTTACTCTACCTCTACTGTGCTCCACTGTACTCTCTCTCTACTGTACTCTACCTCTACTGTACTCTACTGTGCTCCACTTTACTCCACTGTAGTCTACCTCTACATTGCTCCACTGTACTCTACCTCTACTGTGCTCCACTATACTCTACCTCTACTGTCCTCCACTGTACTCTACCTCTACTGTGCTCCACTGTACTCTCTCTCTACTGTACTCTACCTCTACTGTACTCCACCTCTAATGTGCTCCACTGTACTCTACCTCTACTGTACTCTACCTCTACTGTACTCCACTGTACTCTACCTCTAATGTGCTCTACTGTACTCTATCTCTTCTGTGCTCCATTGTACTCTACCTCTACTGCACTCCACTGTACTCTACCTCTACTGTACTCCACTGTACTCTATCTCTACTGTACTCCACTGTACTCTATCTCTACTGTACTTCACTGTCCTCTATCTCTAATGTACTCCACTGTACTCTACCTCTATTGTGCTCCATTGTACTCTATCTCTACTGTACTCTACTGTACTCTATCTCTACTGTACTCCACTGTACTCTACCTCTACTGTGCTCCACTGTACTCTACCTCTACCGTACTCCACTGTACTCTATCTCTACTGTACTCCACTGTACTCTACCTCTACTGTACACTACTGTTCTCTACCTCTACTCGGCTCTACTGTACTCTACTCTACTGTACTCCACTGTACTCTATCTCTACTGTGATCCACTGTACTCTACCTCTACTGTACTCCACTGTACTCTACCTCTACTGTGCTCTACTGTTCTCTACCTCTACTGTGCTCTACTGTACTCCACCTCTACTGTGCTCCACTGTACCCTACCTCTATTTTACTCCACTGTACTCTATCTCTACTGTGCTCCACTGTACTCTACCTCTACTGTGCTCAACTGTACTCTACTGTACTCCACTGTACACTACCTCTACTGTACTCCACTGTGCTCAACTGTACTCTACTGTACTCCACTGTACTCTACCTCTACTGTACTCCACTGTACTCTATCTCTACTGTGCTCCACTGTACTCTACCTCTACTGTGCTCAACTGTACTGTACTGTACTCCACTGTAATCTACCTCTACTGTACTCCACTGTACTGTACCTCTACTGTACTCCACTGTACTCTACCTCTACTGTACTCCACTGTACTCTACTCTACTGTACTCCACTGTACTCTATCTCTACTGTGATCCACTGTACTCTACCTCTACTGTACTCCACTGTACTCTATCTCTACTGTACTCCACTGTACTCTACCTCTACTGTACTCTACTGTTCTCTATCTCTACTGTGCTCCACTGTACTCTATCTCTACTGTACTCCACTGTACTCTCTCTACTGTACTCCACTGTCCTCTATCTCTACTGTACTCCACTGTACTCTACCTCTATTGTGCTCCACTGTACTCTTTCTCTACGGTACTCCACTGTACTCTATCTCTACTGTACTCCACTGTACTCTATCTCTACTGTACTCCACTGTACTCTACCTCTACTGTGCTCCACTGTACTCTCTTTCTACTGTACTCTACCTCTACTGTACTCCACCTCTAATGTGCTCCACTGTACTCTACCTCTACTGTACTCTACCTCTACTGTACTCCACTGTACTCTACCTCTAATGTGCTCTACTGTACTCTATCTCTTCTGTGCTCCATTGTACTCTACCTCTACTGTACTCCACTGTACTCTACCTCTACTGTACTCCACTGTACTCTATCTCTACTGTACTCCACTGTACTCTATCTCTACTGTACTTCACTGTCCTCTATCTCTAATGTACTCCACTGTACTCTACCTCTATTGTGCTCCATTGTACTCTATCTCTACTGTACTCTACTGTACTCTATCTCTACTGTACTCCACTGTACTCTACCTCTACTGTGCTCCACTGTACTCTCTTTCTACTGTACTCTACCTCTACTGTACTCCACCTCTAATGTGCTCCACTGTACTCTACCTCTACTGTACTCTACCTCTACTGTACTCCACTGTACTCTACCTCTAATGTGCTCTACTGTACTCTATCTCTTCTGTGCTCCATTGTACTCTACCTCTACTGTACTCCACTGTACTCTACCTCTACTGTACTCCACTGTACTCTATCTCTACTGTACTCCACTGTACTCTATCTCTACTGTACTTCACTGTCCTCTATCTCTAATGTACTCCACTGTACTCTACCTCTATTGTGCTCCATTGTACTCTATCTCTACTGTACTCTACTGTACTCTATCTCTACTGTACTCCACTGTACTCTACCTCTACTGTGCTCCACTGTACTCTACCTCTACCGTACTCCACTGTACTCTATCTCTACTGTACTCCACTGTACTCTACCTCTACTGTACACTACTGTTCTCTACCTCTACTCGGCTCTACTGTACTCTACTCTACTGTACTCCACTGTACTCTATCTCTACTGTGATCCACTGTACTCTACCTCTACTGTACTCCACTGTACTCTACCTCTACTGTGCTCTACTGTTCTCTACCTCTACTGTGCTCTACTGTACTCCACCTCTACTGTGCTCCACTGTACCCTACCTCTATTGTGCTCCACTGTACTCTACCTCTACTGTGCTCCACTGTACTCTACCTCTACTTTACTCCACTGTACTCTATCTCTACTGTGCTCCACTGTACTCTACCTCTACTGTGCTCAACTGTACTCTACTGTACTCCACTGTACACTACCTCTACTGTACTCCACTGTACTCTTTCTCTACTGTACTCCACTGTACTCTACCTCTACTGTACTCCACTGTACTCTATCTCTACTGTGCTCCACTGTACTCTACCTCTACTGTGCTCAACTGTACTGTACTGTACTCCACTGTAATCTACCTCTACTGTACTCCACTGTACTGTACCTCTACTGTACTCCACTGTACTCTACCTCTACTGTACTCCACTGTACTCTACTCTACTGTACTCCACTGTACTCTATCTCTACTGTGATCCACTGTACTCTACCTCTACTGTACTCCACTGTACTCTATCTCTACTGTACTCCACTTTACTCTACCTCTACTGTACTCTACTGTTCTCTACCTCTACTGTGCTCTACTGTACTCTACTCTACTGTACTCCACTGTACTCTATCTCTACTGTACTCCACTGTACTCTATCTCTACTGTGCTCCACTGTACTCTATCTCTACTGTACTCCACTGTACTCTACCTCTACTGTGCTCTACTGTTCTCTACCTCTACTGTGCTCTACTGTACTCCACCTCTACTGTGCTCCACTGTACCCTACCTCTACTGTGCTCCACTGTACTCTACCTCTACTGTGCTCCACTGTACTCTACCTCTACTGTGCTCCACTGTATCCACTGTACTCTACCTCTACTGTGCTCCACTGTACTCTACCTCTACTGTGCTCCACTGTACTCTATCTCTACTGTGCTCCACTGTACTCTACCTCTACTGTACTCTACTGTACTCCACCTCTAATGTGCTCCACTGTACTCTAGCTCTACTGTGCTCCACTGTACTCTACCTCTACTGTGCTCCACTGTACTCTACCTTTACTGTGCTCCACTGTACTCTATCTCTACTGTACTCTACTGTACTCTATCTCTACTGTACTCCACTGTACTCTACTGTTCTCTACCTCTACTGTACTCTACTGTGCTCCACTGTACTCCACTGTATCTACCTCTACTTTGCTCCATTGTACTCTACCTCTACTGTGCTCCACTATACTCTACCTCTACTGTGCTCCACTGTACTCTACCTCTACTGTCCTCCACTGTACTCTACCTCTACTGTGCTCCACTGTACTCTCTCTCTACTGTACTCTACCTCTACTGTACTCTACTGTACTCCACCTCTAATGTGCTCCACTGTACTCTACCTCTACTGTACTCTACCTCTACTGTACTCCACTGTACTCTACCTCTACTGTGCTCTACTGTACTCTATCTCAATGGTGCTCCGCTGTACTCTACCTCTACTGTACTCAACTATACTCTAACCTAATATACTCCACTGTACTCTATCTCTACTGTGCTCCACTGTACTCTATTTCTACTTTGCTCCACTGTACTCTATCTCTACTGTACTCCACTGTACTCTATCTCTTCTGTACTTCACTGTCCTCTATCTCTACTGTACTCCACTGTACTCTACCTCTATTGTGCTCCACTGTACTCTATCTCTACTGTACTCTACAGTACTATATCTCTATTGTACTCCACTGTACTCTATCTCTACTGTACTCCACTGTACTCTACCTCTACTGTGCTCCACTGTACTCTACCTCTACCGTACTCCACTGTACTCTATCTCTGCTGTACTCCACTGTACTCTACCTCTACTGTTCTCTACCTCTACTGTGCTCTACTGTACTCTACTCTACTGTACTCCACTGTACTCTATCTCTACTGTGATCCACTGTACTCTACCTCTACTGTACTCCACTGTACTCTATATCTACTGTGATCCACTGTACTCTATCTCTACTGTGCTCCACTGTACTCTACCTCTACTGTGCTCCACTGTACTCTATCTCTACTGTGCTATACTGTACTCTAACTCTACTCTACTCCACTGTACTCTACCTCTACTGTGCTCTACTGTTCTCTACCTCTACTGTGCTCTACTGTACTCCACCTCTACTGTGCTCCACTGTACCCTACCTCTACTGTGCTCCACTGTACTCTACCTCTACTGTGCTCCACTGTACTCTACCTCTACTGTACTCCACTGTACTCTATCTCTACTGTGCTCCACTGTACTCTACCTCTACTGTGCTCAACTGCACTCTACTGTACTCCACTGTACTCTACCTCTACTGTACTCCACTGTATTCTATCTCTACTGTACTCCACTGTACTCTACCTCTACTGTACTCCACTGTACTCTATCTCTACTGTACTCCACTGTACTCTACCTCTACTGTACTCTACTGTACTCTACTCTACTGTACTCCACTGTACTCTATCTCTACTGTGATCCACTGTACTCTACCTCTACTGTACTCCACTGTACTCTATCTCTACTGTGATCCACTGTACTCTATCTCTACTGTGCTCTACTGTACTCTACTCTACGGTGCTCCACTGTACTCTACCTCTACTGTACTCCACTGTACTCTTACTCTACTGTGCTCCACTGTACTCTATCTCTACTGTACTCCACTGTAGCCTACCTCTACTGTGCTCTACTGTTCTCTACATCTACTGTGCTCTACTGTACTCCACCTCTACTGTGCTCCACTGTACCCTACCTCTACTGTGCTTTACTGTACTCTACCTCTACTGTGCTCCACTGTACTCTACCTCTACTGTGCTCCACTGTACTCTACCTCTACTGTGCTCCACTGTACTGTACCTCTACTGTACTCTACTGTACTCCACCTCTAATGTGCTCCACTGTACTCTAGCTCTACTGTACTCCACTGTACTTTACCTCTACTGTACTCCACTGTACTCTACCTCTACTGTGCTCCACTATACTCTACCTCTACTGTCCTCCACTGTACTCTACCTCTACTGTGCTCCACTGTACTCTCTCTCTACTGTACTCTACCTCTACTGTACTCCACCTCTAATGTGCTCCACTGTACTCTACCTCTACTGTACTCTACCTCTACTGTACTCCACTGTACTCTACCTCTAATGTGCTCTACTGTACTCTATCTCTTCTGTGCTCCATTGTACTCTACCTCTACTGCACTCCACTGTACTCTACCTCTACTGTACTCCACTGTACTCTATCTCTACTGTACTCCACTGTACTCTATCTCTACTGTACTTCACTGTCCTCTATCTCTAATGTACTCCACTGTACTCTACCTCTATTGTGCTCCATTGTACTCTATCTCTACTGTACTCTACTGTACTCTATCTCTACTGTACTCCACTGTACTCTACCTCTACTGTGCTCCACTGTACTCTACCTCTACCGTACTCCACTGTACTCTATCTCTACTGTACTCCACTGTACTCTACCTCTACTGTACACTACTGTTCTCTACCTCTACTCGGCTCTACTGTACTCTACTCTACTGTACTCCACTGTACTCTATCTCTACTGTGATCCACTGTACTCTACCTCTACTGTACTCCACTGTACTCTACCTCTACTGTGCTCTACTGTTCTCTACCTCTACTGTGCTCTACTGTACTCCACCTCTACTGTGCTCCACTGTACCCTACCTCTATTGTGCTCCACTGTACTCTACCTCTACTGTGCTCCACTGTACTCTACCTCTACTTTACTCCACTGTACTCTATCTCTACTGTGCTCCACTGTACTCTACCTCTACTGTGCTCAACTGTACTCTACTGTACTCCACTGTACACTACCTCTACTGTACTCCACTGTGCTCAACTGTACTCTACGGTACTCCACTGTACTCTACCTCTACTGTACTCCACTGTACTCTATCTCTACTGTGCTCCACTGTACTCTACCTCTACTGTGCTCAACTGTACTGTACTGTACTCCACTGTAATCTACCTCTACTGTACTCCACTGTACTGTACCTCTACTGTACTCCACTGTACTCTACCTCTACTGTACTCCACTGTACTCTACTCTACTGTACTCCACTGTACTCTATCTCTACTGTGATCCACTCTACTCTACCTCTACTGTACTCCACTGTACTCTATCTCTACTGTACTCCACTGTACTCTACCTCTACTGTACTCTACTGTTCTCTATCTCTACTGTGCTCCACTGTACTCTATTTCTACTGTGCTCCGCTGTACTCTCTCTACTGTACTCCACTGTACTCTATCTCCACTCTACTCCACTGTCCTCTATCTCTAATGTACTCCACTGTACTCTACCTCTATTGTGCTCCACTGTACTCTATCTCTACTGTACTCCACTGTACTCTACTGTACTCTACCTCTACTGTACTCCACTGTACTCCACTGTACTCTATCTCTACTGTACTCCACTGTACTCTATCTCTACTGTACTCCACTGTACTCTACCTCTACTGTGCTCCACTGTACTCTACCTCTACTGTACTCCACTGTACTCTACCTCTACTGTAATCCACTGTACTCTACCTCTACTGTACTCCACTGTACTCTACCTCTACTGTACTCCACTGTACTCTACCTCTACTGTGCTCCACTCTACACTATCTTTACTGTACTCCACTGTACTCTACCTCTACTGTCCTCCACTGTACTCTATCTCTACTGTGCTCCACTGTACTCTAGCTCTACTGTACTCGACTGTACTCTACCTCTACTGTGCTCCACTGTACTCTATTTCTACTGTACTCCTCTGTACTCTACCTCTACTGCGCTCCACTGTACTCTATCTGTAATGTACTCCACTGTACTCTACTGTTCTCTACCTCTACTGTACTCTACTGTGCTCCACTGTACTCCACTGTAGTCTACCTCTACTGTGCTCCACTGTACTCTACCTCTACTGTGCTCCACTATACTCTACCTCTACTGTGCTCCACTGTACTCTACCTCTACTGTCCTCCACTGTACTCTACCTCTACTGTGCTCCACTGTACTCTCTCTCTACTGTACTCTACCTCTACTGTACTCTACTGTGCTCCACTTTACTCCACTGTAGTCTACCTCTACATTGCTCCACTGTACTCTACCTCTACTGTGCTCCACTATACTCTACCTCTACTGTCCTCCACTGTACTCTACCTCTACTGTGCTCCACTGTACTCTCTCTCTACTGTACTCTACCTCTACTGTACTCCACCTCTAATGTGCTCCACTGTACTCTACCTCTACTGTACTCTACCTCTACTGTACTCCACTGTACTCTACCTCTAATGTGCTCTACTGTACTCTATCTCTTCTGTGCTCCATTGTACTCTACCTCTACTGTACTCCACTGTACTCTACCTCTACTGTACTCCACTGTACTCTATCTCTACTGTACTCCACTGTACTCTATCTCTACTGTACTTCACTGTCCTCTATCTCTAATATACTCCACTGTACTCTACCTCTATTGTGCTCCATTGTACTCTATCTCTACTGTACTCTACTGTACTCTATCTCTACTGTACTCCACTGTACTCTACCTCTACTGTGCTCCACTGTACTCTACCTCTACCGTACTCCACTGTACTCTATCTCTACTGTACTCCACTGTACTCTACTCTACTGTACTCCACTGTACTCTATCTCTACTGTGATCCACTGTACTCTACCTCTACTGTACTCCACTGTACTCTATCTCTACTGTGATCCACTGTACTCTATCTCTACTGTGCTCCACTGTACTCTATCTCTACTGTACTCCACTGTACTCTACCTCTACTGTGCTCCACTGTACTCTACCTCTACTGTACTCCACTGTACTCTACCTCTACTGTAATCCACTGTACTCTACCTCTACTGTACTCCACTGTACTCTACCTCTATTGTGCTCCACTGTACTCTATCTCTACTGTACTCCACTGTACTCTACTGTACTCTACCTCTACTGTACTCCACTGTACTCCACTGTACTCTATCTCTACTGTACTCCACTGTACTCTATCTCTACTGTACTCTACTGTACTCTATCTCTACTGTACTCCACTGTACTCTACCTCTACTGTGCTCCACTGTACTCTACCTCTACCGTACTCCACTGTACTCTATCTCTACTGTACTCCACTGTACTCTACCTCTACTGTACACTACTGTTCTCTACCTCTACTCGGCTCTACTGTACTCTACTCTACTGTACTCCACTGTACTCTATCTCTACTGTGATCCACTGTACTCTACCTCTACTGTACTCCACTGTACTCTACCTCTACTGTGCTCTACTGTTCTCTACCTCTACTGTGCTCTACTGTACTCCACCTCTACTGTGCTCCACTGTACCCTACCTCTATTGTGCTCCACTGTACTCTACCTCTACTGTGCTCCACTGTACTCTACCTCTACTTTACTCCACTGTACTCTATCTCTACTGTGCTCCACTGTACTCTACCTCTACTGTGCTCAACTGTACTCTACTGTACTCCACTGTACACTACCTCTACTGTACTCCACTGTGCTCAACTGTACTCTACGGTACTCCACTGTACTCTACCTCTACTGTACTCCACTGTACTCTATCTCTACTGTGCTCCACTGTACTCTACCTCTACTGTGCTCAACTGTACTGTACTGTACTCCACTGTAATCTACCTCTACTGTACTCCACTGTACTGTACCTCTACTGTACTCCACTGTACTCTACCTCTACTGTACTCCACTGTACTCTACTCTACTGTACTCCACTGTACTCTATCTCTACTGTGATCCACTCTACTCTACCTCTACTGTACTCCACTGTACTCTATCTCTACTGTACTCCACTGTAATCTACCTCTACTGTACTCTACTGTTCTCTATCTCTACTGTGCTCCACTGTACTCTATTTCTACTGTGCTCCGCTGTACTCTCTCTACTGTACTCCACTGTACTCTATCTCCACTCTACTCCACTGTCCTCTATCTCTAATGTACTCCACTGTACTCTACCTCTATTGTGCTCCACTGTACTCTATCTCTACTGTACTCCACTGTACTCTACTGTACTCTACCTCTACTGTACTCCACTGTACTCCACTGTACTCTATCTCTACTGTACTCCACTGTACTCTATCTCTACTGTACTCCACTGTACTCTACCTCTACTGTGCTCCACTGTACTCTACCTCTACTGTACTCCACTGTACTCTACCTCTACTGTAATCCACTGTACTCTACCTCTACTGTACTCCACTGTACTCTACCTCTACTGTACTCCACTGTACTCTACCTCTACTGTGCTCCACTCTACACTATCTTTACTGTACTCCACTGTACTCTACCTCTACTGTCCTCCACTGTACTCTATCTCTACTGTGCTCCACTGTACTCTAGCTCTACTGTACTCGACTGTACTCTACCTCTACTGTGCTCCACTGTATTCTATTTCTACTGTACTCCTCTGTACTCTACCTCTACTGCGCTCCACTGTACTCTATCTGTAATGTACTCCACTGTACTCTACTGTTCTCTACCTCTACTGTACTCTACTGTGCTCCACTGTACTCCACTGTAGTCTACCTCTACTGTGCTCCACTGTACTCTACCTCTACTGTGCTCCACTATACTCTACCTCTACTGTGCTCCACTGTACTCTACCTCTACTGTCCTCCACTGTACTCTACCTCTACTGTGCTCCACTGTACTCTCTCTCTACTGTACTCTACCTCTACTGTACTCTACTGTGCTCCACTTTACTCCACTGTAGTCTACCTCTACATTGCTCCACTGTACTCTACCTCTACTGTGCTCCACTATACTCTACCTCTACTGTCCTCCACTGTACTCTACCTCTACTGTGCTCCACTGTACTCTCTCTCTACTGTACTCTACCTCTACTGTACTCCACCTCTAATGTGCTCCACTGTACTCTACCTCTACTGTACTCTACCTCTACTGTACTCCACTGTACTCTACCTCTAATGTGCTCTACTGTACTCTATCTCTTCTGTGCTCCATTGTACTCTACATCTACTGTACTCCACTGTACTCTACCTCTACTGTACTCCACTGTACTCTATCTCTACTGTACTCCACTGTACTCTATCTCTACTGTACTTCACTGTCCTCTATCTCTAATGTACTCCACTGTACTCTACCTCTATTGTGCTCCATTGTACTCTATCTCTACTGTACTCTACTGTACTCTATCTCTACTGTACTCCACTGTACTCTACCTCTACTGTGCTCCACTGTACTCTACCTCTACCGTACTCCACTGTACTCTATCTCTACTGTACTCCACTGTACTCTACTCTACTGTACTCCACTGTACTCTATCTCTACTGTGATCCACTGTACTCTACCTCTACTGTACTCCACTGTACTCTATCTCTACTGTGATCCACTGTACTCTATCTCTACTGTGCTCCACTGTACTCTATCTCTACTGTACTCCACTGTACTCTACCTCTACTGTGCTCCACTGTACTCTACCTCTACTGTACTCCACTGTACTCTACCTCTACTGTAATCCACTGTACTCTACCTCTACTGTACTCCACTGTACTCTACCTCTTTTGTGCTCCACTGTACTCTATCTCTACTGTACTCCACTGTACTCTACTGTACTCTACCTCTACTGTACTCCACTGTACTCCACTGTACTCTATCTCTACTGTACTCCACTGTACTCTATCTCTACTGTACTCCACTGTACTCTACCTCTACTGTGCTCCACTGTACTCTACCTCTACTGTACTCCACTGTACTCTACCTCTACTGTAATCCACTGTACTCTACCTCTACTGTACTCCACTGTACTCTACCTCTACTGTACTCCACTGTACTCTACCTCTACTGTGCTCCACTCTACACTATCTTTACTGTACTCCACTGTACTCTACCTCTACTGTCCTCCACTGTACTCTATCTCTACTGTGCTCCACTGTACTCTAGCTCTACTGTACTCGACTGTACTCTACCTCTACTGTGCTCCACTGTACTCTATTTCTACTGTACTCCTCTGTACTCTACCTCTACTGCGCTCCACTGTACTCTATCTGTAATGTACTCCACTGTACTCTACTGTTCTCTACCTCTACTGTACTCTACTGTGCTCCACTGTACTCCACTGTAGTCTACCTCTACTCTGCTCCACTGTACTCTACCTCTACTGTGCTCCACTATACTCTACCTCTACTGTGCTCCACTGTACTCTACCTCTACTGTCCTCCACTGTACTCTACCTCTACTGTGCTCCACTGTACTCTCTCTCTACTGTACTCTACCTCTACTGTACTCTACTGTGCTCCACTTTACTCCACTGTAGTCTACCTCTACATTGCTCCACTGTACTCTACCTCTACTGTGCTCCACTATACTCTACCTCTACTGTCCTCCACTGTACTCTACCTCTACTGTGCTCCACTGTACTCTCTCTCTACTGTACTCTGCCTCTACTGTACTCCACCTCTAATGTGCTCCACTGTACTCTACCTCTACTGTACTCTACCTCTACTGTACTCCACTGTACTCTACCTCTAATGTGCTCTACTGTACTCTATCTCTTCTGTGCTCCATTGTACTCTACCTCTACTGTACTCCACTGTACTCTACCTCTACTGTACTCCACTGTACTCTATCTCTACTGTACTCCACTGTACTCTATCTCTACTGTACTTCACTGTCCTCTATCTCTAATGTACTCCACTGTACTCTACCTCTATTGTGCTCCATTGTACTCTATCTCTACTGTACTCTACTGTACTCTATCTCTACTGTACTCCACTGTACTCTACCTCTACTGTGCTCCACTGTACTCTACCTCTACCGTACTCCACTGTACTCTATCTCTACTGTACTCCACTGTACTCTACTCTACTGTACTCCACTGTACTCTATCTCTACTGTGATCCACTGTACTCTACCTCTACTGTACTCCACTGTACTCTATCTCTACTGTGATCCACTGTACTCTATCTCTACTGTGCTCCACTGTACTCTATCTCTACTGTACTCCACTGTACTCTACCTCTACTGTGCTCCACTGTACTCTACCTCTACTGTACTCCACTGTACTCTACCTCTACTGTAATCCACTGTACTCTACCTCTACTGTACTCCACTGTACTCTACCTCTATTGTGCTCCACTGTACTCTATCTCTACTGTACTCCACTGTACTCTACTGTACTCTACCTCTACTGTACTCCACTGTACTCCACTGTACTCTATCTCTACTGTACTCCACTGTACTCTATCTCTACTGTACTCCACTGTACTCTACCTCTACTGTGCTCCACTGTACTCTACCTCTACTGTACTCCACTGTACTCTACCTCTACTGTAATCCACTGTACTCTACCTCTACTGTACTCCACTGTACTCTACCTCTACTGTACTCCACTGTACTCTACCTATACTGTGCTCCACTCTACACTATCTTTACTGTACTCCACTGTACTCTACCTCTACTGTCCTCCACTGTACTCTATCTCTACTGTGCTCCACTGTACTCTAGCTCTACTGTACTCGACTGTACTCTACCTCTACTGTGCTCCACTGTACTCTATTTCTACTGTACTCCTCTGTACTCTACCTCTACTGCGCTCCACTGTACTCTATCTGTAATGTACTCCACTGTACTCTACTGTTCTCTACCTCTACTGTACTCTACTGTGCTCCACTGTACTCCACTGTAGTCTACCTCTACTGTGCTCCACTGTACTCTACCTCTACTGTGCTCCACTATACTCTACCTCTACTGTGCTCCACTGTACTCTACCTCTACTGTCCTCCACTGTACTCTACCTCTACTGTGCTCCACTGTACTCTCTCTCTACTGTACTCTACCTCTACTGTACTCTACTGTGCTCCACTTTACTCCACTGTAGTCTACCTCTACATTGCTCCACTGTACTCTACCTCTACTGTGCTCCACTATACTCTACCTCTACTGTCCTCCACTGTACTCTACCTCTACTGTGCTCCACTGTACTCTCTCTCTACTGTACTCTGCCTCTACTGTACTCCACCTCTAATGTGCTCCACTGTACTCTACCTCTACTGTACTCTACCTCTACTGTACTCCACTGTACTCTACCTCTAATGTGCTCTACTGTACTCTATCTCTTCTGTGCTCCACTGTACTCTACCTCTACTGTACTCCACTGTACTCTACCTCTACTGTACTCCACTGTACTCTATCTCTACTGTACTCCACTGTACTCTATCTCTACTGTACTTCACTGTCCTCTATCTCTAATGTAGTCCACTGTACTCTACCTCTATTGTGCTCCATTGTACTCTATCTCTACTGTACTCTACTGTACTCTATCTCTACTGTACTCCACTGTACTCTACCTCTACTGTGCTCCACTGTACTCTACCTCTACCGTACTCCACTGTACTCTATCTCTACTGTACTCCACTGTACTCTACCTCTACTGTACACTACTGTTCTCTACCTCTACTCGGCTCTACTGTACTCTACTCTACTGTACTCCACTGTACTCTATCTCTACTGTGATCCACTGTACTCTACCTCTACTGTACTCCACTGTACTCTACCTCTACTGTGCTCTACTGTTCTCTACCTCTACTGTGCTCTACTGTACTCCACCTCTACTGTGCTCCACTGTACCCTACCTCTATTGTGCTCCACTGTACTCTACCTCTACTGTGCTCCACTGTACTCTACCTCTACTTTACTCCACTGTACTCTATCTCTACTGTGCTCCACTGTACTCTACCTCTACTGTGCTCAACTGTACTCTACTGTACTCCACTGTACACTACCTCTACTGTACTCCACTGTGCTCAACTGTACTCTACGGTACTCCACTGTACTCTACCTCTACTGTACTCCACTGTACTCTATCTCTACTGTGCTCCACTGTACTCTACCTCTACTGTGCTCAACTGTACTGTACTGTACTCCACTGTAATCTACCTCTACTGTACTCCACTGTACTGTACCTCTACTGTACTCCACTGTACTCTACCTCTACTGTACTCCACTGTACTGTACTCTACTGTACTCCACTGTACTCTATCTCTACTGTGATCCACTCTACTCTACCTCTACTGTACTCCACTGTACTCTATCTCTACTGTACTCCACTGTACTCTACCTCTACTGTACTCTACTGTTCTCTACCTCTACTGTGCTCTACTGTACTCTACTCTACTGTACTCCACTGTACTCTATCTCTACTGTTCTCCACTGTACTCTATCTCTACTGTGCTCCACTGTACTCTATCTCTACTGTACTCCACTGTACTCTACCTCTACTGTGCTCTACTGTTCTCTACCTCACCTGTGCTCTACTGTACTCCACCTCTACTGTGCTCCACTGTACCCTACCTCTACTGTGCTCCACTGTACTCTACCTCTACTGTGCTCCACTGTACTCTACCTCTACTGTGCTCCACTGTATCCACTGTACTCTACCTCTACTGTGCTCCACTGTACTCTACCTCTACTGTGCTCCACTGTACTCTATCTCTACTGTGCTCCACTGTACTCTACCTCTACTGTACTCTACTGTACTCCACCTCTAATATGCTCCACTGTACTCTAGCTCTACTGTGCTCCACTGTACTCTACCTCTACTGTGCTCCACTGTACTCTACCTCTACTGTGCTCCACTGTACTCTATCTCTACTGTACTCTACTGTACTCTATCTCTACTCTACTCCACTGTACTCTACTGTTCTCTACCTCTACTGTACTCTACTGTGCTCCACTGTACTCCACTGTAGTCTACCTCTACTTTGCTCCATTGTACTCTACCTCTACTGTGCTCCACTATACTCTACCTCTACTGTGCTCCACTGTACTCTACCTCTACTGTCCTCCACTGTACTCTACCTCTACTGTGCTCCACTGTACTCTCTCTCTACTGTACTCTACCTCTACTGTACTCTACTGTACTCCACCTCTAATGTGCTCCACTGTACTCTACCTCTACTGTACTCTACCTCTACTGTACTCCACTGTACTCTACCTCTACTGTGCTCTACTGTACTCTATCTCAATGGTGCTCCGCTGTACTCTACCTCTACTGTACTCAACTATACTCTAACCTAATATACTCCACTGTACTCTATCTCTACTGTGCTCCACTGTACTCTATTTCTACTTTGCTCCACTGTACTCTATCTCTACTGTACTCCACTGTACTCTATCTCTTCTGTACTTCACTGTCCTCTATCTCTACTGTACTCCACTGTACTCTACCTCTATTGTGCTCCACTGTACTCTATCTCTACTGTACTCTACAGTACTATATCTCTATTGTACTCCACTGTACTCTATCTCTACTGTACTCCACTGTACTCTACCTCTACTGTGCTCCACTGTACTCTACCTCTACCGTACTCCACTGTACTCTATCTCTACTGTACTCCACTGTACTCTACCTCTACTGTTCTCTACCTCTACTGTGCTCTACTGTACTCTACTCTACTGTACTCCACTGTACTCTATCTCTACTGTGATCCACTGTACTCTACCTCTACTGTACTCCACTGTACTCTATATCTACTGTGATCCACTGTACTCTATCTCTACTGTGCTCCACTGTACTCTACCTCTACTGTGCTCCACTGTACTCTATCTCTACTGTGCTATACTGTACTCTAACTCTACTCTACTCCACTGTACTCTACCTCTACTGTGCTCTACTGTTCTCTACCTCTACTGTGCTCTACTGTACTCCACCTCTACTGTGCTCCACTGTACCCTACCTCTACTGTGCTCCACTGTACTCTACCTCTACTGTGCTCCAATGTACTCTACCTCTACTGTACTCCACTGTACTCTATCTCTACTGTGCTCCACTGTACTCTACCTCTACTGTGCTCAACTGCACTCTACTGTACTCCACTGTACTCTACCTCTACTGTACTCCACTGTATTCTATCTCTACTGTACTCCACTGTACTCTACCTCTACTGTACTCCACTGTACTCTATCTCTACTGTACTCCACTGTACTCTACCTCTACTGTACTCTACTGTACTCTACTCTACTGTACTCCACTGTACTCTATCTCTACTGTGATCCACTGTACTCTACCTCTACTGTACTCCACTGTACTCTATCTCTACTGTGATCCACTGTACTCTATCTCTACTGTGCTCCACTGTACTCTACCTCTACTATACTCCACTGTACTCTATCTCTACTGTGCTCCACTCTACTCTACCTCTACGGTGCTCCACTGTACTCTACCTCTACTGTACTCCACTGTACTCTTACTCTACTGTGCTCCACTGTACTCTATCTCTACTGTACTCCACTGTACCCTACCTCTACTGTGCTCTACTGTTCTCTACATCTACTGTGCTCTACTGTACTCCACCTCTACTGTGCTCCACTGTACCCTACCTCTACTGTGCTTTACTGTACTCTACCTCTACTGTGCTCCACTGTACTCTACCTCTACTGTGCTCCACTGTACTCTACCTCTACTGTGCTCCACTGTACTCTACCTCTACTGCGGTCCACTGTACTCTATCTCTACTGTGCTCCACTGTACTGTACCTCTACTGTACTCTACTGTACTCCACCTCTAATGTGCTCCACTGTACTCTAGCTCTACTGTACTCCACTGTACTTTACCTCTACTGTACTCCACTGTACTCTACCTCTACTGTGCTCCACTGTACTCTATTTCTACTGTACTCCTCTGTACTCTACCTCTACTGTGCTCCACTGTACTCTATCTGTAATGTACTCTACTGTACTCTATCTCTACTGTGATCCACTGTAGTCTACCTCTGCTGTGCTCCACTGTACTCTATCTCTACTGTACTCCACTGTACTCTACTGTTCTCTACCTCTACTGTACTCTACTGTGCTCCACTGTACTCCACTGTAGTCTACCTCTACTGTGCTCCACTGTACTCTACCTCTACTGTGCTCCACTATACTCTACCTCTACTGTGCTCCACTGTACTCTACCTCTACTCTCCTCCACTGTACTCTACCTCTACTGTGCTCCACTGTACTCTGTCTCTACTGTACTCTACCTCTACTGTACTCTACTGTACTCCACCTCTAATGTGCTCCACTGTACTCTACCTCTACTGTACCCTACCTCTACTGTACTCCACTGTACTCTACCTCTACTGTGCTCTACTGTACTCTCTCTCTACTGTGCTCCACTGTACTCCACTGTACTCTACCTTTACTGTGCTCTACTGTTCTCTACCTCTACTGTGCTCTACTGTACTCCACCTCTACTGTGCTCCACTGTACCCTACCTCTACTGTGCTCCACTGTACTCTACCTCTACTGTGCTCCACTGTACTCTACCTCTACTGTGCTCCACTGTATCCACTGTACTCTACCTCTACTGTGCTCCACTGTACTCTACCTCTACTGTGCTCCACTGTACTCTATCTCTACTGTGCTCCACTGTACTCTACCTCTACTGTACTCTACTGTACTCCACCTCTAATGTGCTCCACTGTACTCTAGCTCTACTGTGCTCCACTGTACTCTACCTCTACTGTGCTCCACTGTACTCTACCTCTACTGTGCTCCACTGTACTCTATCTCTACTGTACTCTACTGTACTCTATCTCTACTGTACTCCACTGTACTCTACTGTTCTCTACCTCTACTGTACTCTACTGTGCTCCACTGTACTCCACTGTAGTCTACCTCTACTTTGCTCCATTGTACTCTACCTCTACTGTGCTCCACTATACTCTACCTCTACTGTGCTCCACTGTACTCTACCTCTACTGTCCTCCACTGTACTCTACCTCTACTGTGCTCCACTGTACTCTCTCTCTACTGTACTCTACCTCTACTGTACTCTACTGTACTCCACCTCTAATGTGCTCCACTGTACTCTACCTCTACTGTACTCTACCTCTACTGTACTCCACTGTACTCTACCTCTACTGTGCTCTACTGTACTCTATCTCAATGGTGCTCCGCTGTACTCTACCTCTACTGTACTCAACTATACTCTAACCTAATATACTCCACTGTACTCTATCTCTACTGTGCTCCACTGTACTCTATTTCTACTTTGCTCCACTGTACTCTATCTCTACTGTACTCCACTGTACTCTATCTCTTCTGTACTTCACTGTCCTCTATCTCTACTGTACTCCACTGTACTCTACCTCTATTGTGCTCCACTGTACTCTATCTCTACTGTACTCTACAGTACTATATCTCTATTGTACTCCACTGTACTCTATCTCTACTGTACTCCACTGTACTCTACCTCTACTGTGCTCCACTGTACTCTACCTCTACCGTACTCCACTGTACTCTATCTCTACTGTACTCCACTGTACTCTACCTCTACTGTTCTCTACCTCTACTGTGCTCTACTGTACTCTACTCTACTGTACTCCACTGTACTCTATCTCTACTGTGATCCACTGTACTCTACCTCTACTGTACTCCACTGTACTCTATATCTACTGTGATCCACTGTACTCTATCTCTACTGTGCTCCACTGTACTCTACCTCTACTGTGCTCCACTGTACTCTATCTCTACTGTGCTATACTGTACTCTAACTCTACTCTACTCCACTGTACTCTACCTCTACTGTGCTCTACTGTTCTCTACCTCTACTGTGCTCTACTGTACTCCACCTCTACTGTGCTCCACTGTACCCTACCTCTACTGTGCTCCACTGTACTCTACCTCTACTGTGCTCCAATGTACTCTACCTCTACTGTACTCCACTGTACTCTATCTCTACTGTGCTCCACTGTACTCTACCTCTACTGTGCTCAACTGCACTCTACTGTACTCCACTGTACTCTACCTCTACTGTACTCCACTGTATTCTATCTCTACTGTACTCCACTGTACTCTACCTCTACTGTACTCCACTGTACTCTATCTCTACTGTACTCCACTGTACTCTACCTCTACTGTACTCTACTGTACTCTACTCTACTGTACTCCACTGTACTCTATCTCTACTGTGATCCACTGTACTCTACCTCTACTGTACTCCACTGTACTCTATCTCTACTGTGATCCACTGTACTCTATCTCTACTGTGCTCCACTGTACTCTACCTCTACTATGCTCCACTGTACTCTATCTCTACTGTGCTCCACTCTACTCTACCTCTACGGTGCTCCACTGTACTCTACCTCTACTGTACTCCACTGTACTCTTACTCTACTGTGCTCCACTGTACTCTATCTCTACTGTACTCCACTGTACCCTACCTCTACTGTGCTCTACTGTTCTCTACATCTACTGTGCTCTACTGTACTCCACCTCTACTGTGCTCCACTGTACCCTACCTCTACTGTGCTTTACTGTACTCTACCTCTACTGTGCTCCACTGTACTCTACCTCTACTGTGCTCCACTGTACTCTACCTCTACTGTGCTCCACTGTACTCTACCTCTACTGCGGTCCACTGTACTCTATCTCTACTGTGCTCCACTGTACTGTACCTCTACTGTACTCTACTGTACTCCACCTCTAATGTGCTCCACTGTACTCTAGCTCTACTGTACTCCACTGTACTTTACCTCTACTGTACTCCACTGTACTCTACCTCTACTGTGCTCCACTGTACTCTATTTCTACTGTACTCCTCTGTACTCTACCTCTACTGTGCTCCACTGTACTCTATCTGTAATGTACTCTACTGTACTCTATCTCTACTGTGATCCACTGTAGTCTACCTCTGCTGTGCTCCACTGTACTCTATCTCTACTGTACTCCACTGTACTCTACTGTTCTCTACCTCTACTGTACTCTACTGTGCTCCACTGTACTCCACTGTAGTCTACCTCTACTGTGCTCCACTGTACTCTACCTCTACTGTGCTCCACTATACTCTACCTCTACTGTGCTCCACTGTACTCTACCTCTACTCTCCTCCACTGTACTCTACCTCTACTGTGCTCCACTGCACTCTGTCTCTACTGTACTCTACCTCTACTGTACTCTACTGTACTCCACCTCTAATGTGCTCCACTGTACTCTACCTCTACTGTACCCTACCTCTACTGTACTCCACTGTACTCTACCTCTACTGTGCTCTACTGTACTCTCTCTCTACTGTGCTCCACTGTACTCCACTGTACTCTACCTTTACTGTACTCCACTATACTCTAACTCTACTATACTCCACTGTACTCTATCTCTACTGTGCTCCACTGTACTCTATTTCTACTGTGCTCCACTGTACTCTATCTCTACTGTACTCCACTGTACTCTATCTCTCCTGTACTTCACTGTCCTCTATCTCTACTGTACTCCACTGTACTCTACCTCTATTGTGCTCCACTGTACTCTATATCTACTGTACTCTACTGTACTCTATCTCTACTGTACTCCACTGTACTCTATCTCTACTGTACTCCCCTGTACTCTACCTCTACTGTGCTCCACTGTACTCTACCTCTACCGTACTCCACTGTACTCTACCTCTACTGTGCTCGACTGTAATCTATCTCTACTGTGCTCCACTGTACTCTACCTCTACTGTGCTCCACTGTACTCTATCTCTAATGTGATCCACTGTACTCTACCTCTACTGTGATCCACTGTACTCTACCTCTACTGTGCTCCACTGTACTCTATCTTTACTGTGCTCCACTGTACTCTACCTCTACAGTACTCCACTGTACTCTATCTCTACTGTACTCCACTGTACTCTACCTCTACTGTACTCTACTGTTCTCTACCTCTACTGTACTCCACTGTACTCTATCTCTACTGTACTCCACTGTACTCTACCTCTACTGTACTCTACTGTACTCTACTCTACTGTACTCCACTGTACTCTATCTCTACTGCGATCCACTGTACTCTACCTCTACTGTACTCCACTGTACTCTATCTCTACTGTGATCCACTGTACTCTATCTCTACTGTGTTCCACTGTACTCTACCTCTACTATGCTCCACTGTACTCTATCTCTACTGTGCTCCACTCTACTCTACCTCTACTGTGCTCCACTGTACTCTACCTCTACTGTACTCCACTGTACTCTATCTCTACTGTGCTCCACTGTACTCTATCTCTACTGTACTCCACTGTACCCTACCTCTACTGTGCTCTACTGTTCTCTACATCTACTGTGCTCTACTGTACTCCACCTCTACTGTGCTCCACTGTACCCTACCTCTACTGTGCTTTACTGTACTCTACCTCTACTGTGCTCCACTGTACTCTACCTCTACTGTGCTCCACTGTACTCTACCTCTACTGCGCTCCACTGTACTCTATCTCTACTGTGCTCCACTGTACTCTACCTCTACTGTACTCTACTGTACTCCACCTCTAATGTGCTCCACTGTACTCTAGCTCTACTGTACTCCACTGTACTTTACCTCTACTGTACTCCACTGTACTCTACCTCTACTGTGCTCCACTGTACTCTATTTCTACTGTACTCCTCTGTACTCTACCTCTACTGTGCTCCACTGTACTCTATCTGTAATGTACTCTACTGTACTCTATCTCTACTGTGATCCACTGTACTCTACCTCTGCTGAGCTCCACTGTACTCTATCTCTACTGTACTCCACTGTACTCTACTGTTCTCTACCTCTACTGTACTCTACTGTGCTCCACTGTACTCCATTGTAGTCTACCTCTACTGTGCTCCACTGTACTCTACCTCTACTGTGCTCCACTATACTCTACCTCTACTGTGCTCCACTGTACTCTACCTCTACTGTCCTCCACTGTACTCTACCTCTACTGTGCTCCACTGTACTCTCTCTCTACTGTACTCTACCTCTACTGTACTCTACTGTACTCCACCTCTAATGTGCTCCACTGTACTCTACCTCTACTGTACCCTACCTCTACTGTACTCCACTGTACTCTACCTCTACTGTGCTCTACTGTACTCTCTCTCTACTGTGCTCCACTGTACTCTACCTTTACTGTACTCCACTATACTCTAACTCTACTATACTCCACTGTACTCTATCTCTACTGTGCTCCACTGTACTCTATTTCTACTGTGTTCCACTGTACTCTATCTCTACTGTACTCCACTGTACTCTATCTCTCCTGTACTTCACTGTCCTCTATATCTACTGTACTCCACTGTACTCTACCTCTATTGTGCTCCACTGTACTCTATATCTACTGTACTCTACTGTACTCTATCTCTACTGTACTCCACTGTACTCTATCTCTACTGTACTCCACTGTACTCTACCTCTACTGTGCTCCACTGTACTCTACCTCTACCGTACTCCACTGTACTCTATCTCTACTGTACTCCACTGTACTCTACCTCTACTGTACTCTACTGTTCTCTACCTCTACTCGGCTCTACTGTACTCTACTCTACTGTATTCCACTGTACTCTATCTCTACTGTGATCCACTGTACTCTACCTCTACTGTACTCCACTGTAATCTATCTCTACTGTGATCCACTGTACTCTATCTCTACTGTGCTCCACTGTACTCTACCTCTACTGTGCTCCAATGTACTCTATCTCTACTGTGCTCCACTCTACTCTACCTCTACTGTGCTCCACTGTATCCTACCTCTACTCTACTCCACTGTACTCTATCTCTACTGTGCTCCACTGTACTCTATCTCTACTGTACTCCACTGTACTCTACCTCTACTGTGCTCTACTGTTCTCTACCTCTACTGTGCTCTACTGTACTCCACCTCTACTGTGCTCCACTGTACCCTACCTCTACTGTGCTCCACTGTACTCTACCTCTACTGTGCTCCACTGTACTCTACCTCTACTGTACTCCACTGTACTCTATCTCTACTGTGCTCCACTGTACTCTACCTCTACTGTGCTCAACTGTACTCTACTGTACTCCACTGTACACTACCTCTACTGTACTCCACTGTACTCTTTCTCTACTGTACTCCACTGTACTCTACCTCTACTGTACTCCACTGTACTCTATCTCTACTGTACTTCACTGTCCTCTATCTCTACTGTACTCCACTGTACTCTACCTCTATTGTGCTCCACTGTACTCTATCTCTACTGTACTCTACTGTACTATATCTCTACTGTACTCCACTGTACTCTATCTCTACTGTACTCCACTGTACTCTACCTCTACTGTGCTCCACTGTACTCTACCTCTACCGTACTCCACTGTACTCTATCTCTACTGTACTCCACTGTACTCTACCTCTACTGTACTCTACTGTTCTCTACCTCTACTGTGCTCTACTGTACTCTACTCTACTGTACTCCACTGTACTCTATCTCTACTGTGATCCACTGTACTCTACCTCTACTGTGCTCCACTGTACTCTATCTCTACTGTGCTCCACTGTACTCTATCTCTACTGTACTCCACTGTACTCTACCTCTACTGTGCTCTACTGTTCTCTACCTCTACTGTGCTCTACTGTACTCCACTTCTATTGTGCTCCACTGTACCCTACCTCTACTGTGCTCTACTGTACTCTATCTCTACTGTGCTCCACTGTACTCTACCTCTACTGTACTCCACTATACTCTAACTCTACTATACTCCACTGTACTCTATCTCTATTGTGCTCCACTGTACTCTATTTCTACTGTACTCCACTGTACTCTATCTCTACTGTACTCCACTGTACTATATCTCTACTGTACTTCACTGTCCTCTATCTCTACTGTACTCCACTGTACTCTACCTCCATTGTGCTCCACTGTACTCTATCTCTACTGTACTCCACTGTACTCTATCTCTACTGTACTCCACTGTACTCTATCTCTACTGTACTCCACTGTACTCTACCCTCTATTGTGCTCCACTGTACTCTACCTCTACCGTACTCCACTGTACTCTATCTCTACTGTACTCCACTGTACTCACCTCTACTGTACTCTACTGTTCTCTACCTCTACTGTGCTCTACTGTACTCTACTCTACTGTACTCCACTGTACTCTATCTCTACTGTGCTCCACTGTACTCTATCTCTACTGTGCTCCACTGTACTCTATCTCTACTGTGCTCCACTCTACTCTACCTCTACTGTGCTCCACTGTATCCTACCTCTACTGTGCTCTACTGTACTCTATCTCTACTGTGCTCCACTGTACTCTACCTCTACTGTACTCCACTATACTCTAACTCTACTATACTCCACTGTACTCTATCTCTACTGTGCTCCACTGTACTCTATTTCTACTGTGCTCCACTGTACTCTATCTCTACTGTACTCCACTGTACTCTATTTCTACTGTACTTCACTGTCCTCTATCTCTACTGTACTCCACTGTACTCTACCTCTATTGTGCTCCACTGTACTCTATATCTACTGTACTCTACTGTACTCTATCTCTACTGTACTCCACTGTACTCTATCTCTACTGTACTCCACTGTACTCTACCTCTACTGTACTCTACTGTACTCTATCTCTACTGTACTCCACTGTACTCTATCTGTACTGTACTCCACTGTACTCTACCTCTACTGTACTCTACTGTTCTCTACCTCTACTCGGCTCTACTGTACTCTACTCTACTGTGATGCACTGTACTCTACTTCTACTGTACTCCACTGTAATCTATCTCTACTGTATCCACTGTACTCTATCTCTACTGTGCTCCACTGTACTCTACCTCTACTGTGCTCCACTGTACTCTATCTCTACTGTGCTCCTCTCTACTCTACCTCTACTGTGCTCCACTGTATCCTACCTCTACTGTACTCCACTGTACTCTATCTCTACTGTGCTCCACTTTACTCTATCTCTACTGTACTCCACTGTACTCTACCTCTACTGTGCTCTACTGTTCTCTACCTCTACTGTGCTCTACTGTACTCCACCTCTACTGTACTCCACTGTACCCTACCTCTACTGTGCTCCACTGTACTCTACCTCTATTGTGCTCCACTGTACTCTACCTCTACTGTACTCCACTGTACTCTATCTCTACTGTGCTCCACTGTACTCTACCTCTACTGTGCTCAACTGTACTCTACTGTACTCCACTGTACTCTTTCTCTACTGTACTCCACTGTACTCTACCTCTACTGTACTCCACTGTACTCTATCTCTACTGTACTTCACTGTCCTCTATCTCTACTGTACTCCACTGTACTCTACCTCTATTGTGCTCCACTGTACTCTATCTCTACTGTACTCTACTGTACTATATCTCTACTGTACTCCACTGTACTCTATCTCTACTGTACTCCACTGTACTCTACCTCTACTGTGCTCCACATGTACTCTACCTCTACCGTACTCCACTGTACTCTATCTCTACTGTACTCCACTGTACTCTACCTCTACTGTACTCTACTGTTCTCTACCTCTACTGTGCTCTACTGTACTCTACTCTACTGTACTCCACTGTACTCTATCTCTACTGTGATCCACTTTACTCTACCTCTACTGTACTCCACTGTACTCTATCTACTGTGATCCACTGTACTCTATCTCTACTGTGCTCCACTGTACTCTACCTCTACTGTGCTCCACTGTCCTCTATCTCTACTGTGCTCCACTGTACTCTATCTCTACTGTACTCCACTGTACTCTACCTCTACTGTGCTCTACTGTTCTCTACCTCTACTGTGCTCTACTGTACTCCACCTCTATTGTGCTCCACTGTACCCTACCTCTACTGTGCTCCACTGTACTCTACCTCTACTGTGCTCCACTGTACTCTACCTCTACTGTACTCCACTGTACTCTATCTCTACTGTGCTCCACTGTACCCTACCTCTACTGTGCTTTACTGTACTCTACCTCTACTGTGCTCCACTGTACTCTACCTCTACTGTGCTCCACTGTACTCTACCTCTACTGCGCTCCACTGTACTCTATCTCTACTGTGCTCCACTGTACTCTACCTCTACTGTACTCTACTGTACTCCACCTCTAATGTGCTCCACTGTACTCTAGCTCTACTGTACTCCACTGTACTTTACCTCTACTGTACTCCACTGTACTCTACCTCTACTGTGCTCCACTGTACTCTATTTCTAATGTACTCCTCTGTACTCTACCTCTACTGTGCTCCACTGTACTCTATCTGTAATGTACTCTACTGTACTCTATCTCTACTGTGATCCACTGTACTCTACCTCTGCTGAGCTCCACTGTACTCTATCTCTACTGTACTCCACTGTACTCTACTGTTCTCTACCTCTACTGTACTCTACTGTGCTCCACTGTACTCCACTGTAGTCTACCTCTACTGTGCTCCACTGTACTCTACCTCTACTGTGCTCCACTATACTCTACCTCTACTGTGCTCCACTGTACTCTACCTCTACTGTCCTCCACTGTACTCTACCTCTACTGTGCTCCACTGTACTCTCTCTCTACTGTACTCTACCTCTACTTTACTCTACTGTACTCCACCTCTAATGTGCTCCACTGTACTCTACCTCTACTGTACCCTACCTCTACTGTACTCCACTGTACTCTACCTCTACTGTGCTCTACTGTACTCTCTCTCTACTGTGCTCCACTGTACTCTACCTTTACTGTACTCCACTATACTCTAACTCTACTATACTCCACTGTACTCTATCTCTACTGTGCTCCACTGTACTCTATTTCTACTGTGTTCCACTGTACTCTATCTCTACTGTACTCCACTGTACTCTATCTCTCCTGTACTTCACTGTCCTCTATATCTACTGTACTCCACTGTACTCTACCTCTATTGTGCTCCACTGTACTCTACCTCTACTGTACTCTACTGTTCTCTACCTCTACTGTGCTCCACTGTACTCTACCTCTATTGTGCTCCACTGTACTCTATCTCTACTGTACTCTACTGTACTATATCTCTACTGTACTCCACTGTACTCTATCTCTACTGTACTCCACTGTACTCTACCTCTACTGTGCTCCACTGTACTCTACCTCTACCGTACTCCACTGTACTCTATCTCTACTGTACTCCACTGTACTCTACCTCTACTGTACTCTACTGTTCTCTACCTCTACTGTGCTCTACTGTACTCTACTCTACTGTACTCCACTGTACTCTATCTCTACTGTGATCCACTGTACTCTACCTCTACTGTACTCCACTGTACTCTATCTACTGTGATCCACTGTACTCTATCTCTACTGTGCTCCACTGTACTCTATCTCTACTGTGCTCCACTGTACTCTATCTCTACTGTACTCCACTGTACTCTACCTCTACTGTGCTCTACTGTTCTCTACCTCTACTGTGCTCTACTGTACTCCACTTCTATTGTGCTCCACTGTACCCTACCTCTACTGTGCTCTACTGTACTCTATCTCTACTGTGCTCCACTGTACTCTACCTCTACTGTACTCCACTATACTCTAACTCTACTATACTCCACTGTACTCTATCTCTATTGTGCTCCACTGTACTCTATTTCTACTGTACTCCACTGTACTCTATCTCTACTGTACTCCACTGTACTATATCTCTACTGTACTTCACTGTCCTCTATCTCTACTGTACTCCACTGTACTCTACCTCCATTGTGCTCCACTGTACTCTATCTCTACTGTACTCCACTGTACTCTATCTCTACTGTACTCCACTGTACTCTATCTCTACTGTACTCCACTGTACTCTACCCTCTATTGTGCTCCACTGTACTCTACCTCTACCGTACTCCACTGTACTCTATCTCTACTGTACTCCACTGTACTCACCTCTACTGTACTCTACTGTTCTCTACCTCTACTGTGCTCTACTGTACTCTACTCTACTGTACTCCACTGTACTCTATCTCTACTGTGCTCCACTGTACTCTATCTCTACTGTGCTCCACTGTACTCTATCTCTACTGTGCTCCACTCTACTCTACCTCTACTGTGCTCCACTGTATCCTACCTCTACTGTGCTCTACTGTACTCTATCTCTACTGTGCTCCACTGTACTCTACCTCTACTGTACTCCACTATACTCTAACTCTACTATACTCCACTGTACTCTATCTCTACTGTGCTCCACTGTACTCTATTTCTACTGTGCTCCACTGTACTCTATCTCTACTGTACTCCACTGTACTCTATTTCTACTGTACTTCACTGTCCTCTATCTCTACTGTACTCCACTGTACTCTACCTCTATTGTGCTCCACTGTACTCTATATCTACTGTACTCTACTGTACTCTATCTCTACTGTACTCCACTGTACTCTATCTCTACTGTACTCCACTGTACTCTACCTCTACTGTACTCTACTGTACTCTATCTCTACTGTACTCCACTGTACTCTATCTGTACTGTACTCCACTGTACTCTACCTCTACTGTACTCTACTGTTCTCTACCTCTACTCGGCTCTACTGTACTCTACTCTACTGTGATGCACTGTACTCTACTTCTACTGTACTCCACTGTAATCTATCTCTACTGTATCCACTGTACTCTATCTCTACTGTGCTCCACTGTACTCTACCTCTACTGTGCTCCACTGTACTCTATCTCTACTGTGCTCCTCTCTACTCTACCTCTACTGTGCTCCACTGTATCCTACCTCTACTGTACTCCACTGTACTCTATCTCTACTGTGCTCCACTTTACTCTATCTCTACTGTACTCCACTGTACTCTACCTCTACTGTGCTCTACTGTTCTCTACCTCTACTGTGCTCTACTGTACTCCACCTCTACTGTGCTCCACTGTACCCTACCTCTACTGTGCTCCACTGTACTCTACCTCTATTGTGCTCCACTGTACTCTACCTCTACTGTACTCCACTGTACTCTATCTCTACTGTGCTCCACTGTACTCTACCTCTACTGTGCTCAACTGTACTCTACTGTACTCCACTGTACACTACCTCTACTGTACTCCACTGTACTCTTTCTCTACTGTACTCCACTGTACTCTACCTCTACTGTACTCCACTGTACTCTATCTCTACTGTACTTCACTGTCCTCTATCTCTACTGTACTCCACTGTACTCTACCTCTATTGTGCTCCACTGTACTCTATCTCTACTGTACTCTACTGTACTATATCTCTACTGTACTCCACTGTACTCTATCTCTACTGTACTCCACTGTACTCTACCTCTACTGTGCTCCACATGTACTCTACCTCTACCGTACTCCACTGTACTCTATCTCTACTGTACTCCACTGTACTCTACCTCTACTGTACTCTACTGTTCTCTACCTCTACTGTGCTCTACTGTACTCTACTCTACTGTACTCCACTGTACTCTATCTCTACTGTGATCCACTTTACTCTACCTCTACTGTACTCCACTGTACTCTATCTACTGTGATCCACTGTACTCTATCTCTACTGTGCTCCACTGTACTCTACCTCTACTGTGCTCCACTGTCCTCTATCTCTACTGTGCTCCACTGTACTCTATCTCTACTGTACTCCACTGTACTCTACCTCTACTGTGCTCTACTGTTCTCTACCTCTACTGTGCTCTACTGTACTCCACCTCTATTGTGCTCCACTGTACCCTACCTCTACTGTGCTCCACTGTACTCTACCTCTACTGTGCTCCACTGTACTCTACCTCTACTGTACTCCACTGTACTCTATCTCTACTGTGCTCCACTGTACCCTACCTCTACTGTACTCCACTGTAATCTATCTCTACTGTGATCCACTGTACTCTATCTCTACTGTGCTCCACTGTACTCTACCTCTACTCTGCTCCAATGTACTCTATCTCTACTGTGCTCCACTCTACTCTACCTGTACTGTGCTCCACTGTATCCTACCTCTACTCTACTCAACTGTACTCTATCTCTACTGTGCTCCACTGTACTCTATCTCTACTGTACTCCACTGTACTCTACCTCTACTGTGCTCTACTGTTCTCTACCTCTACTGTGCTCTACTGTACTCCACCTCTACTGTGCTCCACTGTACCCTACCTCTACTGTGCTCCACTGTACTCTACCTCTACTGTGCTCCACTGTACTCTACCTCTACTGTACTCCACTGTACTCTATCTCTACTGTGCTCCACTGTACTCTACCTCTACTGTGCTCAACTGTACTCTACTGTACTCCACTGTACACTACCTCTACTGTACTCCACTGTACTCTTTCTCTACTGTACTCCACTGTACTCTACCTCTACTGTACTCCACTGTACTCTATCTCTACTGTACTTCACTGTCCTCTATCTCTACTGTACTCCACTGTACTCTACCTCTATTGTGCTCCACTGTACTCTATCTCTACTGTACTCTACTGTACTATATCTCTACTGTACTCCACTGTACTCTATCTCTACTGTACTCCACTGTACTCTACCTCTACTGTGCTCCACTGTACTCTACCTCTACCGTACTCCACTGTACTCTATCTCTACTGTGCTCCACTGTACTCTACCTCTACTGTACTCCACTGTACTCTATCTCTACTGTGCTCCACTGTACTCTACCTCTACTGTGCTCAACTGTACTCTACTGTACTCCACTGTACTCTACCTCTACTGTACTCCACTGTACTCTATCTCTACTGTACTCCACTGTACTCTACCTCTACTGTACTCCACTGTACTCTATCTCTACTGTGCTCCACTGTACTCTACCTCTACTGTGCTCAACTGTACTGTACTGTACTCCACTGTACTCTATCTCTACTGTACTCCTCTGTACTCTACCTCTACTGTACTCCACTGTACTCTACCTCTACTGTACTCCACTGTACTCTACTCTACTGTACTCCACTGTACTCTATCTCTACTGTGATCCACTCTACTCTACCTCTACTGTACTCCACTGTACTCTATCTCTACTGTGATCCACTGTACTCTACCTCTACTGTGCTCCACTGTACTCTATCTCTACTGTGCTCCACTGTACTCTACCTCTACTGTGCTTCACTGTACTCTATCTCTACTGTGCTCCAGTCTACTCTACCTCTACTGTGCTCCACTGTACTCTACCTCTACTGTACTCCACTGTACTCTATCTCTACTGTGCTCCACTGTACTCTACCTCTACTGTACTCCACTGTACTCTAACTCTACTATACTCCACTGTACTCTATCTCTACTGTGCTCCACTGTACTCTATTTCTACTGTGCTCCACTTTACTCTATCTCTACTGTACTCCACTGTACTCTACCTCTACTGTGCTCTACTGTTCTCTACCTCTACTGTGCTCTACTGTACTCCACCTCTACTGTGCTCCACTGTACCCTACCTCTACTGTGCTCCACTGTACTCTACCTCTATTGTGCTCCACTGTACTCTACCTCTACTGTACTCCACTGTACTCTATCTCTACTGTGCTCCACTGTACTCTACCTCTACTGTGCTCAACTGTACTCTACTGTACTCCACTGTACACTACCTCTACTGTACTCCACTGTACTCTTTCTCTACTGTACTCCACTGTACTCTACCTCTACTGTACTCCACTGTACTCTATCTCTACTGTACTTCACTGTCCTCTATCTCTACTGTACTCCACTGTACTCTACCTCTATTGTGCTCCACTGTACTCTATCTCTACTGTACTCTACTGTACTATATCTCTACTGTACTCCACTGTACTCTATCTCTACTGTGCTCCACTGTACTCTATCTCTACTGTGCTCCACTGTACTCTACCTCTACTGTGCTTCACTGTACTCTATCTCTACTGTGCTCCAGTCTACTCTACCTCTACTGTGCTCCACTGTACTCTACCTCTACTGTACTCCACTGTACTCTATCTCTACTGTGCTCCACTGTACTCTACCTCTACTGTACTCCACTGTACTCTAACTCTACTATACTCCACTGTACTCTATCTCTACTGTGCTCCACTGTACTCTATTTCTACTGTGCTCCACTTTACTCTATCTCTACTGTACTCCACTGTACTCTACCTCTACTGTGCTCTACTGTTCTCTACCTCTACTGTGCTCTACTGTACTCCACCTCTACTGTGCTCCACTGTACCCTACCTCTACTGTGCTCCACTGTACTCTACCTCTATTGTGCTCCACTGTACTCTACCTCTACTGTACTCCACTGTACTCTATCTCTACTGTGCTCCACTGTACTCTACCTCTACTGTGCTCAACTGTACTCTACTGTACTCCACTGTACACTACCTCTACTGTACTCCACTGTACTCTTTCTCTACTGTACTCCACTGTACTCTACCTCTACTGTACTCCACTGTACTCTATCTCTACTGTACTTCACTGTCCTCTATCTCTACTGTACTCCACTGTACTCTACCTCTATTGTGCTCCACTGTACTCTATCTCTACTGTACTCTACTGTACTATATCTCTACTGTACTCCACTGTACTCTATCTCTACTGTACTCCACTGTACTCTACCTCTACTGTGCTCCACATGTACTCTACCTCTACCGTACTCCACTGTACTCTATCTCTACTGTACTCCACTGTACTCTACCTCTACTGTACTCTACTGTTCTCTACCTCTACTGTGCTCTACTGTACTCTACTCTACTGTACTCCACTGTACTCTATCTCTACTGTGATCCACTTTACTCTACCTCTACTGTACTCCACTGTACTCTATCTACTGTGATCCACTGTACTCTATCTCTACTGTGCTCCACTGTACTCTACCTCTACTGTGCTCCACTGTCCTCTATCTCTACTGTGCTCCACTGTACTCTATCTCTACTGTACTCCACTGTACTCTACCTCTACTGTGCTCTACTGTTCTCTACCTCTACTGTGCTCTACTGTACTCCACCTCTATTGTGCTCCACTGTACCCTACCTCTACTGTGCTCCACTGTACTCTACCTCTACTGTGCTCCACTGTACTCTACCTCTACTGTACTCCACTGTACTCTATCTCTACTGTGCTCCACTGTACCCTACCTCTACTGTACTCCACTGTAATCTATCTCTACTGTGATCCACTGTACTGTACTCTACCTCTACTGTACTCCACTGTACTCTACCTCTAATGTGCTCCACTGTACTCTATCTCTACTGTGCTCCATTGTACTCTACCTCTACTGTACTCCACTGTACTCTACCTCTACTGTACTCCACTGTACTCTATCTCTACTGTACTCCACTGTACTCTATCTCTACTGTACTTCACTGTCCTCTATCTCTAATGTACTCCACTGTACTCTACCTCTATTGTGCTCCATTGTACTCTATCTCTACTGTACTCTACTGTACTCTATCTCTACTGTACTCCACTGTACTCTACCTCTACTGTGCTCCACTGTACTCTACCTCTACCGTACTCCACTGTACTCTATCTCTACTGTACTCCACTGTACTCTACCTCTACTGTACACTACTGTTCTCTACCTCTACTCGGCTCTACTGTACTCTACTCTACTGTACTCCACTGTACTCTATCTCTACTGTGATCCACTGTACTCTACCTCTACTGTACTCCACTGTACTCTACCTCTACTGTGCTCTACTGTTCTCTACCTCTACTGTGCTCTACTGTACTCCACCTCTACTGTGCTCCACTGTACCCTACCTCTATTGTGCTCCACTGTACTCTACCTCTACTGTGCTCCACTGTACTCTACCTCTACTTTACTCCACTGTACTCTACCTCTATTGTGCTCCACTGTACTCTATCTCTACTGTACTCTACTGTACTATATCTCTACTGTACTCCACTGTACTCTATCTCTACTGTACTCCACTGTACTCTACCTCTACTGTGCTCCACTGTACTCTACCTCTACCGTACTCCACTGTACTCTATCTCTACTGTGCTCCACTGTACTCTACCTCTACTGTACTCCACTGTACTCTACCTCTACTGTACTCCACTGTACTCTATCTCTACTGTGCTCCACTGTACTCTACCTCTACTGTGCTCAACTGTACTGTACTGTACTCCACTGTAATCTACCTCTACTGTACTCCACTGTACTGTACCTCTACTGTACTCCACTGTACTCTACCTCTACTGTACTCCACTGTACTCTACTCTACTGTACTCCACTGTACTCTATCTCTACTGTGATCCACTGTACTCTACCTCTACTGTACTCCACTGTACTCTATCTCTACTGTACTCCACTGTACTCTACCTCTACTGTACTCTACTGTTCTCTACCTCTACTGTGCTCTACTGTACTCTACTCTACTGTACTCCACTGTACTCTATCTCTACTGTACTCCACTGTACTCTATCTCTACTGTGCTCCACTGTACTCTATCTCTACTGTACTCCACTGTACTCTACCTCTACTGTGCTCTACTGTTCTCTACCTCTACTGTGCTCTACTGTACTCCACCTCTACTGTGCTCCACTGTACCCTACCTCTACTGTGCTCCACTGTACTCTACCTCTACTGTGCTCCACTGTACTCTACCTCTACTGTGCTCCACTGTATCCACTGTACTCTACCTCTACTGTGCTCCACTGTACTCTACCTCTACTGTGCTCCACTGTACTCTATCTCTACTGTGCTCCACTGTACTCTACCTCTACTGTACTCTACTGTACTCCACCTCTAATGTGCTCCACTGTACTCTAGCTCTACTGTGCTCCACTGTACTCTACCTCTACTGTGCTCCACTGTACTCTACCTCTACTGTGCTCCACTGTACTCTATCTCTACTGTACTCTACTGTACTCTATCTCTACTGTACTCCACTGTACTCTACTGTTCTCTACCTCTACTGTACTCTTCTGTGCTCCACTGTACTCCACTGTAGTCTACCTCTACTGTGCTCCATTGTACTCTACCTCTACTGTGCTCCACTATACTCTACCTCAACTGTGCTCCACTGTACTCTACCTCTACTGTCCTCCACTGTACTCTACCTCTACTGTGCTCCACTGTACTCTCTCTCTACTGTACTCTACCTCTACTGTACTCTACTGTACTCCACCTCTAATGTGCTCCACTGTACTCTACCTCTACTGTACTCTACCTCTACTGTACTCCACTGTACTCTACCTCTACTGTGCTCTACTGTACTCTATCTCAATGGTGCTCCGCTGTACTCTACCTCTACTGTACTCAACTATACTCTAACCTAATATACTCCACTGTACTCTATCTCTACTGTGCTCCACTGTACTCTATTTCTACTTTGCTCCACTGTACTCTATCTCTACTGTACTCCACTGTACTCTATCTCTTCTGTACTTCACTGTCCTCTATCTCTACTGTACTCCACTGTACTCTACCTCTATTGTGCTCCACTGTACTCTATCTCTACTGTACTCTACAGTACTATATCTCTATTGTACTCCACTGTACTCTATCTCTACTGTACTCCACTGTACTCTACTGTTCTCTACCTCTACTGTACTCTTCTGTGCTCCACTGTACTCCACTGTAGTCTACCTCTACTGTGCTCCATTGTACTCTACCTCTACTGTGCTCCACTATACTCTACCTCAACTGTGCTCCACTGTACTCTACCTCTACTGTCCTCCACTGTACTCTACCTCTACTGTGCTCCACTGTACTCTACCTCTACTGTGCTCCACTGTATCCACTGTACTCTACCTCTACTGTGCTCCACTGTACTCTACCTCTACTGTGCTCCACTGTACTCTATCTCTACTGTGCTCCACTGTACTCTACCTCTACTGTACTCTACTGTACTCCACCTCTAATGTGCTCCACTGTACTCTAGCTCTACTGTGCTCCACTGTACTCTACCTCTACTGTGCTCCACTGTACTCTACCTCTACTGTGCTCCACTGTACTCTATCTCTACTGTACTCTACTGTACTCTATCTCTACTGTACTCCACTGTACTCTACTGTTCTCTACCTCTACTGTACTCTTCTGTGCTCCACTGTACTCCACTGTAGTCTACCTCTACTGTGCTCCATTGTACTCTACCTCTACTGTGCTCCACTATACTCTACCTCAACTGTGCTCCACTGTACTCTACCTCTACTGTCCTCCACTGTACTCTACCTCTACTGTGCTCCACTGTACTCTCTCTCTACTGTACTCTACCTCTACTGTACTCTACTGTACTCCACCTCTAATGTGCTCCACTGTACTCTACCTCTACTGTACTCTACCTCTACTGTACTCCACTGTACTCTACCTCTACTGTGCTCTACTGTACTCTATCTCAATGGTGCTCCGCTGTACTCTACCTCTACTGTACTCAACTATACTCTAACCTAATATACTCCACTGTACTCTATCTCTACTGTGCTCCACTGTACTCTATTTCTACTTTGCTCCACTGTACTCTATCTCTACTGTACTCCACTGTACTCTATCTCTTCTGTACTTCACTGTCCTCTATCTCTACTGTACTCCACTGTACTCTACCTCTATTGTGCTCCACTGTACTCTATCTCTACTGTACTCTACAGTACTATATCTCTATTGTACTCCACTGTACTCTATCTCTACTGTACTCCACTGTACTCTACCTCTACTGTGCTCCACTGTACTCTACCTCTACCGTACTCCACTGTACTCTATCTCTACTGTACTCCACTGTACTCTACCTCTACTGTTCTCTACCTCTACTGTGCTCTACTGTACTCTACTCTACTGTACTCCACTGTACTCTATCTCTACTGTGATCCACTGTACTCTACCTCTACTGTACTCCACTGTACTCTATATCTACTGTGATCCACTGTACTCTATCTCTACTGTGCTCCACTGTACTCTACCTCTACTGTGCTCCACTGTACTCTATCTCTACTGTGCTATACTGTACTCTAACTCTACTGTACTCCACTGTACTCTACCTCTACTGTGCTCTACTGTTCTCTACCTCTACTGTGCTCTACTGTACTCCACCTCTACTGTGCTCCACTGTACCCTACCTCTACTGTACTCCACTGTACTCTACCTCTACTGTGCTCCACTGTACTCTACCTCTACTGTACTCCACTGTACTCTATCTCTACTGTGCTCCACTGTACTCTACCTCTACTGTGCTCAACTGCACTCTACTGTACTCCACTGTACTCTACCTCTACTGTACTCCACTGTATTCTATCTCTACTGTACTCCACTGTACTCTACCTCTACTGTACTCCACTGTACTCTATCTCTACTGTACTCCACTGTACTCTACCTCTACTGTACTCTACTGTACTCTACTCTACTGTACTCCACTGTACTCTATCTCTACTGTGATCCACTGTACTCTACCTCTACTGTACTCCACTGTACTCTATCTCTACTGTGATCCACTGTACTCTATCTCTACTGTGCTCCACTGTACTCTACCTCTACTATGCTCCACTGTACTCTATCTCTACTGTGCTCCACTCTACTCTACCTCTACGGTGCTCCACTGTACTCTATCTCTACTGTACTCCACTGTACCCTACCTCTACTGTGCTCTACTGTTCTCTACATCTACTGTGCTCTACTGTACTCCACCTCTACTGTGCTCCACTGTACCCTACCTCTACTGTGCTTTACTGTACTCTACCTCTACTGTGCTCCACTGTACTCTACCTCTACTGTGCTCCACTGCACTCTACCTCTACTGTGCTCCACTGTACTCTACCTCTACTGCGGTCCACTGTACTCTATCTCTACTGTGCTCCACTGTACTGTACCTCTACTGTACTCTACTGTACTCCACCTCTAATGTGCTCCACTGTACTCTAGCTCTACTGTACTCCACTGTACTTTACCTCTACTGTACTCCACTGTACTCTACCTCTACTGTGCTCCACTGTACTCTATTTCTACTGTACTCCTCTGTACTCTACCTCTACTGTGCTCCACTGTACTCTATCTGTAATGTACTCTACTGTACTCTATCTCTACTGTGATCCACTGTAGTCTACCTCTGCTGTGCTCCACTGTACTCTATCTCTACTGTACTCCACTGTACTCTACTGTTCTCTACCTCTACTGTACTCTACTGTGCTCCACTGTACTCCACTGTAGTCTACCTCTACTGTGCTCCACTGTACTCTACCTCTACTGTGCTCCACTATACTCTACCTCTACTGTGCTCCACTGTACTCTACCTCTACTGTCCTCCACTGTACTCTACCTCTACTGTGCTCCACTGTACTCTGTCTCTACTGTACTCTACCTCTACTGTACTCTACTGTACTCCACCTCTAATGTGCTCCACTGTACTCTACCTCTACTGTACCCTACCTCTACTGTACTCCACTGTACTCTACCTCTACTGTGCTCTACTGTACTCTCTCTCTACTGTGCTCCACTGTACTCCACTGTACTCTACCTTTACTGTACTCCACTATACTCTAACTCTACTATACTCCACTGTACTCTATCTCTACTGTGCTCCACTGTACTCTATTTCTACTGTGCTCCACTGTACTCTATCTCTACTGTACTCCACTGTACTCTATCTCTCCTGTACTTCACTGTCCTCTATCTCTACTGTACTCCACTGTACTCTACCTCTATTGTGCTCCACTGTACTCTATATCTACTGTACTCTACTGTACTCTATCTCTACTGTACTCCACTGTACTCTATCTCTACTGTACTCCCCTGTACTCTACCTCTACTGTGCTCCACTGTACTCTACCTCTACCGTACTCCACTGTACTCTACCTCTACTGTGCTCGACTGTAATCTATCTCTACTGTGCTCCACTGTACTCTACCTCTACTGTGCTCCACTGTACTCTATCTCTAATGTGATCCACTGTACTCTACCTCTACTGTGATCCACTGTACTCTACCTCTACTGTGCTCCACTGTACTCTATCTTTACTGTGCTCCACTGTACTCTACCTCTACAGTACTCCACTGTACTCTATCTCTACTGTACTCCACTGTACTCTACCTCTACTGTACTCTACTGTTCTCTACCTCTACTGTACTCCACTGTACTCTATCTCTACTGTACTCCACTGTACTCTACCTCTACTGTACTCTACTGTACTCTACTCTACTGTACTCCACTGTACTCTATCTCTACTGTGATCCACTGTACTCTACCTCTACTGTACTCCACTGTACTCTATCTCTACTGTGATCCACTGTACTCTATCTCTACTGTGTTCCACTGTACTCTACCTCTACTATGCTCCACTGTACTCTATCTCTACTGTGCTCCACTCTACTCTACCTCTACTGTGCTCCACTGTACTCTACCTCTACTGTACTCCACTGTACTCTATCTCTACTGTGCTCCACTGTACTCTATCTCTACTGTACTCCACTGTACCCTACCTCTACTGTGCTCTACTGTTCTCTACATCTACTGTGCTCTACTGTACTCCACCTCTACTGTGCTCCACTGTACCCTACCTCTACTGTGCTTTACTGTACTCTACCTCTACTGTGCTCCACTGTACTCTACCTCTACTGTGCTCCACTGTACTCTACCTCTACTGTGCTCCACTGTACTCTACCTCTACTGCGCTCCACTGTACTCTATCTCTACTGTGCTCCACTGTACTCTACCTCTACTGTACTCTACTGTACTCCACCTCTAATGTGCTCCACTGTACTCTAGCTCTACTGTACTCCACTGTACTTTACCTCTACTGTACTCCACTGTACTCTACCTCTACTGTGCTCCACTGTACTCTATTTCTACTGTACTCCTCTGTACTCTACCTCTACTGTGCTCCACTGTACTCTATCTGTAATGTACTCTACTGTACTCTATCTCTACTGTGATCCACTGTACTCTACCTCTGCTGAGCTCCACTGTACTCTATCTCTACTGTACTCCACTGTACTCTACTGTTCTCTACCTCTACTGTACTCTACTGTGCTCCACTGTACTCCACTGTAGTCTACCTCTACTGTGCTCCACTGTACTCTACCTCTACTGTGCTCCACTATACTCTACCTCTACTGTGCTCCACTGTACTCTACCTCTACTGTCCTCCACTGTACTCTACCTCTACTGTGCTCCACTGTACTCTCTCTCTACTGTACTCTACCTCTACTGTACTCTACTATACTCCACCTCTAATGTGCTCCACTGTACTCTACCTCTACTGTACCCTACCTCTACTGTACTCCACTGTACTCTACCTCTACTGTGCTCTACTGTACTCTCTCTCTACTGTGCTCCACTGTACTCTACCTTTACTGTACTCCACTATACTCTAACTCTACTATACTCCACAGTACTCTATCTCTACTGTGCTCCACTGTACTCTATTTCTACTGTGCTCCACTGTACTCTATCTCTACTGTACTCCACTGTACTCTATCTCTCCTGTACTTCACTGTCCTCTATATCTACTGTACTCCACTGTACTCTACCTCTATTGTGCTCCACTGTACTCTATATCTACTGTACTCTACTGTACTCTATCTCTACTGTACTCCACTGTACTCTATCTCTACTGTACTCCACTGTACTCTACCTCTACTGTGCTCCACTGTACTCTACCTCTACCGTACTCCACTGTACTCTATCTCTACTGTACTCCACTGTACTCTACCTCTACTGTACTCTACTGTTCTCTACCTCTACTCGGCTCTACTGTACTCTACTCTACTGTACTCCACTGTACTCTATCTCTACTGTGATCCACTGTACTCTACCTCTACTGTACTCCACTGTAATCTATCTCTACTGTGATCCACTGTACTCTATCTCTACTGTGATCCACTGTACTCTATCTCTACTGTGCTCCACTGTACTCTACCTCTACTGTGCTCCAATGTACTCTATCTCTACTGTGCTCCACTCTACTCTACCTCTACTGTGCTCCACTGTATCCTACCTCTACTCTACTCCACTGTACTCTATCTCTACTGTGCTCCACTGTACTCTATCTCTACTGTACTCCACTGTACTCTACCTCTACTGTGCTCTACTGTTCTCTACCTCTACTGTGCTCTACTGTACTCCACCTCTACTGTGCTCCACTGTACCCTACCTCTACTGTGCTCCACTGTACCCTACCTCTACTGTGCTCCACTGTACTCTACCTCTACTGTGCTCCACTGTACTCTACCTCTACTGTACTCCACTGTACTCTATCTCTACTGTGCTCCACTGTACTCTACCTCTACTGTGCTCAACTGTACTCTACTGTACTCCACTGTACACTACCTCTACTGTACTCCACTGTACTCTTTCTCTACTGTACTCCACTGTACTCTACCTCTACTGTACTCCACTGTACTCTATCTCTACTGTACTTCACTGTCCTCTATCTCTACTGTACTCCACTGTACTCTACCTCTATTGTGCTCCACTGTACTCTATCTCTACTGTACTCTACTGTACTATATCTCTACTGTACTCCACTGTACTCTATCTCTACTGTACTCCACTGTACTCTACCTCTACTGTGCTCCACTGTACTCTACCTCTACCGTACTCCACTGTACTCTATCTCTACTGTACTCCACTGTACTCTACCTCTACTGTACTCTACTGTTCTCTACCTCTACTGTGCTCTACTGTACTCTACTCTACTGTACTCCACTGTACTCTATCTCTACTGTGATCCACTGTACTCTACCTCTACTGTACTCCACTGTACTCTACCTCTACTGTACTCCACTGTACTCTATCTACTGTGATCCACTGTACTCTATCTCTACTGTGCTCCACTGTACTCTACCTCTACTGTGCTCCACTGTACTCTATCTCTACTGTGCTCCACTGTACTCTATCTCTACTGTACTCCACTGTACTCTACCTCTACTGTGCTCTACTGTTCTCTACCTCTACTGTGCTCTACTGTACTTCACTTCTATTGTGCTCCACTGTACCCTACCTCTACTGTGCTCCACTGTACTCTACCTCTACTGTACTCCACTATACTCTAAATCTACTATACTCCACTGTACTCTATCTCTACTGTGCTCCACTGTACTCTATTTCTACTGTACTCCACTGTACTCTATCTCTACTGTACTCCACTGTACTATATCTCTACTGTACTTCACTGTCCTCTATCTCTACTGTACTCCACTGTACTCTACCTCTATTGTGCTCCACTGTACTCTATCTCTACTGTACTCCACTGTACTCTATCTCTACTGTACTCCACTGTACTCTATCTCTACTGTACTCCACTGTACTCTACCCTCTATTGTGCTCCACTGTACTCTACCTCTACCGTACTCCACTGTACTCTATCTCTACTGTACTCCACTGTACTCACCTCTAGTGTACTCTACTGTTCTCTACCTCTACTGTGCTCTACTGTACTCTACTCTACTGTACTCCACTGTACTCTATCTCTACTGTGCTCCACTGTACTCTATCTCTACTGTGCTCCACTGTACTCTATCTCTACTGTGCTCCACTCTACTCTACCTCTACTGTGCTCCACTGTATCCTACCTCTACTGTGCTCTACTGTACTCTATCTCTACTGTGCTCCACTGTACTCTACCTCTACTGTACTCCACTATACTCTAACTCTACTATACTCCACTGTACTCTATCTCTACTGTGCTCCACTGTACTCTATTTCTACTGTGCTCCACTGTACTCTATCTCTACTGTACTCCACTGTACTCTATTTCTACTGTACTTCACTGTCCTCTATCTCTACTGTACTCCACTGTACTCTACCTCTATTGTGCTCCACTGTACTCTATATCTACTGTACTCTACTGTACTCTATCTCTACTGTACTCCACTGTACTCTATCTCTACTGTACTCCACTGTACTCTACCTCTACTGTACTCTACTGTACTCTATCTCTACTGTACTCCACTGTACTCTATCTCTACTGTACTCCACTGTACTCTACCTCTACTGTACTCTACTGTTCTCTACCTCTACTCGGCTCTACTGTACTCTACTCTACTGTACTACACTGTACTCTTTCTCTACTGTGATGCACTGTACTCTACTTCTACTGTACTCCACTGTAATCTATCTCTACTGTATCCACTGTACTCTATCTCTACTGTGCTCCACTGTACTCTACCTCTACTGTGCTCCACTGTACTCTATCTCTACTGTGCTCCTCTCTACTCTACCTCTACTGTGCTCCACTGTATCCTACCTCTACTGTACTCCACTGTACTCTATCTCTACTGTGCTCCACTTTACTCTATCTCTACTGTACTCCACTGTACTCTACCTCTACTGTGCTCTACTGTTCTCTACCTCTACTGTGCTCTACTGTACTCCACCTCTACTTTGCTCCACTGTACCCTACCTCTACTGTGCTCCACTGTACTCTACCTCTACTCTGCTCCACTGTACTCTACCTCTACTGTACTCCACTGTACTCTATCTCTACTGTGCTCCACTGTACTCTACCTCTACTGTACTCCACTGTACTCTATCTCTACTGTGCTCCACTGTACTCTATCTCTACTGTACTCTACCTCTACTGTGCTCTACTGTTCTCTACCTCTACTGTGCTCTACTGTACTCCACCTCTACTGTGCTCCACTGTACCCTACCTCTACTGTGCTCCACTGTACTCTACCTCTACTGTGCTCCACTGTACTCTACCTCTACTCTGCTCCACTGTATCCACTGTACTCTACCTCTACTGTGCTCCACTGTACTCTACCTCTACTGTGCTCAACTGTACTCTATCTCTACTGTGCTCCACTGTACTCTACCTCTACTGTACTCTACTGTACTCCACCTCTAATGGGCTCCACTGTACTCTAGCTCTACTGTACTCCACTGTACTTTACCTCTACTGTACTCCACTGTACTCTACCTCTACTGTGCTCCACTGTACTCTATTTCTACTGTACTCCTCTGTACTCTACCTCTACTGTGCTCCACTGTACTCTATCTGTAATGTACTCTACTGTACTCTATCTCTACTGTGATCCACTGTACTCTACCTCTGCTGTGCTCCACTGTACTCTATCTCTACTGTACTCCACTGTACTCTACTGTTCTCTACCTCTACTGTACTCTACTGTGCTCCACTGTACTCCACTGTAGTCTACCTCTACTGTGCTCCACTGTACTCTACCTCTACTGTGCTCCACTATACTCTACCTCTACTGTGCTCCACTGTACTCTACCTCTACTGTCCTCCACTGTACTCTACCTCTACTGTGCTCCACTGTACTCTCTCTCTACTGTACTCTACCTCTACTGTACTCTACTGTACTCCACCTCTAATGTGCTCCACTGTACTCTACCTCTACTGTACTCTACCTCTACTGTACTCCACTGTACTCTACCTCTACTGTGCTCTACTGTACTCTATCTCTACTGTGCTCCACTGTACTCTACCTCTACTGTGCTCCACTGTACTCTACCTCTACTGTACTTCACTGTCCTCTATCTCTACTGTACTCCACTGTACTCTACCTCTATTATCCTCCACTGTACTCTATCTCTACTGTACTCTACTGTACTATATCTCTACTGTACTCCACTATACTCTATCTCTACTGTACTCCACTGTACTCTACCTCCACTGTACTCCACTGTACTCTACCTCTACTGTACTCTACTGTTCTCTACCTCTACTGTGCTCTACTGTACTCTACTCTACTGTACTCCACTGTACTCTATCTCTACTGTGATCCACTGTACTCTACCTCTACTGTACTCCACTGTACTCTATCTCTACTGTGATCCACTGTACTCTATCTCTATTGTGCTCCACTGTACTCTACCTCTACTGTGCTCCACTGTACTCTATCTCTACTGTGCTCCACTCTACTCTACCTCTACTGTGCTCCACTGTATCCTACCTCTACTGTACTCCACTGTACTCTCTCTCTACTGTGCTCCACTGTACTCTATCTCTACTGTACTCCACTGTACTCTACCTCTACTGTGCTCTACTGTTCTCTACCTCTACTGTGCTCTACTCTACTCCACCTCTACTGTGCTCCACTGTACCCTACCTCTACTGTGCTCCACCGTACTCTACTTCTACTGTGCTCCACTGTACTCTACCTCTACTGTACTCCACTGTACTCTATCTCTACTGTACTCCACTGTACTCTACCTCTAATGTACTCCACTGTACTCTATCTCTACTGTACTCCACTCTAATCTACCTCTACTGTCCTCCACTGTACTCTACCTCTACTGTGCTCCACTGTACACTCTCTCTACTGTACTCTACCTCTACTGTACTCTACTGTGCTCCACTGTACTCCACTGTAGTCTACCTCTACTGTGCTCCACTGTACTCTACCTCTACTGTGCTCCACTATACTCTACCTCTACTGTGCTCCACTGTACTCTACCTCTACTGTCCTCCACTGTACTCTACCTCTACTGTGCTCCACTGTACTCTACCTCTACTGTACTCCACTGTACTCTATCTCTACTGTGCTCCACTGTACTCTATCTCTACTGTACTCTACCTCTACTGTGCTCTACTGTTCTCTACCTCTACTGTGCTCTACTGTACTCCACCTCTACTGTGCTCCACTGTACCCTACCTCTACTTTGCTCCACTGTACTCTACCTCTACTGTGCTCCACTGTACTCTACCTCTACTCTGCTCCACTGTATCCACTGTACTCTACCTCTACAGTGCTCCACTGTACTCTACCTCTACTGTGCTCCACTGTACTCTATCTCTACTGTGCTCCACTGTACTCTACCTCTACTGTACTCTACTGTACTCCACCTCTAATGGGCTCCACTCTACTCTAGCTCTACTGTACTCCACTGTACTTTACCTCTACTGTACTCCACTGTACTCTACCTCTACTGTGCTCCACTGTACTCTATTTCTACTGTACTCCTCTGTACTCTACCTCTACTGTGCTCCACTGTACTCTATCTGTAATGTACTCTACTGTACTCTATCTCTACTGTGATCCACTGTACTCTACCTCTGCTGTGCTCCACTGTACTCTATCTCTACTGTACTCCACTGTACTCTACTGTTCTCTACCTCTACTGTACTCTACTGTGCTCCACTGTACTCCACTGTAGTCTACCTCTACTGTGCTCCACTGTACTCTACCTCTACTGTGCTCCACTATACTCTACCTCTACTGTGCTCCACTGTACTCTACCTCTACTGTCCTCCACTGTACTCTACCTCTACTGTGCTCCACTGTACTCTCTCTCTACTGTACTCTACCTCTACTGTACTCTACTGTACTCCACCTCTAATGTGCTCCACTGTACTCTACCTCTACTGTACTCCACTGTACTCTACCTCTACTGTGCTCTACTGTACTCTATCTCTTCTGTACTCCACTGTACTCTACCTCTACTGTACTCAACTGTACTCTATCTCTACTGTGCTCCACTGTACTCTACCTCTACTGTACTCGACTGTACTCTATCTCTACTGTACTCCACTGTACTCTACCTATACTGTACTCTACTGTTCTCTACCTCTACTGTACTCCGCTGTACTCTATCTCTACTGTGATCCACTGTACCCTACCTCTACTGTGCTCCACTGTACTCTACCTCTACTGTGCTCCACTGTACTCTACCTCTACTCTGCTCCACTGTATCCACTGTACTCTACCTCTACTTTGCTCCACTGTACTCTACCTCTACTGTGCTCCACTGTACTCTATCTCTACTGTGCTCCACTGTACTCTACCTCTACTGTACTCTACTGTACTCCACCTCTAATGGGCTCCACTGTACTCTAGCTCTACTGTACTCCACTGTACTTTACCTCTACTGTACTCCACTGTACTCTACCTCTACTGTGCTCCACTGTACTCTATTTCTACTGTACTCCTCTGTACTCTACCTCTACTGTGCTCCACTGTACTCTATCTGTAATGTACTCTACTGTACTCTATCTCTACTGTGATCCACTGTACTCTACCTCCGCTGTGCTCCACTGTACTCTATCTCTACTGTACTCCACTGTACTCTACTGTTCTCTACCTCTACTGTACTCTACTGTGCTCCACTGTACTCCACTGTTGTCTACCTCTACTGTGCTCCACTGTACTCTACCTCTACTGTGCTCCACTATACTCTACCTCTACTGTGCTCCACTGTACTCTACCTCTACTGTCCTCCACTGTACTCTACTTCTACTGTGCTCCACTGTACTCTCTCTCTACTGTACTCTACCTCTACTGTACTCTACTGTACTCCACCTCTAATGTGCTCCACTGTACTCTACCTCTACTGTACTCTACCTCTACTGTACTCCACTGTACTCTACCTCTACTGTGCTCTACTGTACTCTATCTCTACTGTGCTCCACTGTACTCTACCTCTACTGTACTCCACTGTACTCTACCTCTACTGTACTTCACTGTCCTCTATCTCTACTGTACTCCACTGTACTCTACCTCTATTATCCTCCACTGTACTCTATCTCTACTGTACTCTACTGTACTATATCTCTGCTGTACTCCACTGTACTCTATCTCTACTGTACTCCACTGTACTCTACCTCCACTGTACTCCACTGTACTCTACCTCTACTGTACTCTACTGTTCTCTACCTCTACTGTGCTCTACTGTACTCTACTCTACTGTACTCCACTGTACTCTATCTCTACTGTGATCCACTGTACTCTACCTCTACTGTACTCCACTGTACTCTATCTCTACTGTGATCCACTGTACTCTATCTCTATTGTGCTCCACTGTACTCTACCTCTACTGTGCTCCACTGTACTCTATCTCTACTGTGCTCCACTCTACTCTACCTCTACTGTGCTCCACTGTATCCTACCTCTACTGTACTCCACTGTACTCTCTCTCTACTGTGCTCCACTGTACTCTATCTCTACTGTACTCCACTGTACTCTACCTCTACTGTGCTCTACTGTTCTCTACCTCTACTGTGCTCTACTCTACTCCACCTCTACTGTGCTCCACTGTACCCTACCTCTACTGTGCTCCACCGTACTCTACCTCTACTGTGCTCCACTGTACTCTACCTCTACTGTACTCCACTGTACTCTACCTCTACTGTGCTCCACTGTACTCTATTTCTACTGTACTCCTCTGTACTCTACCTCTACTGTGCTCCACTGTACTCTATCTGTAAAGTACTCTACTGTACTCTATCTCTACTGTGATCCACTGTAGTCTACCTCTGCTGTGCTCCACTGTACTCTATCTCTTCTGTACTCCATTGTACTCTACTGTTCTCTACCTCTACTGTACTCTACTGTGCTCCACTATACTCCATTGTAGTCTACCTCTACTGTGCTCCACTGTACTCTACCTCTACTGTGCTCCACTATACTCTACCTCTACTGTGCTCCACTGTACTCTACCTCTACTGTCCTCCACTGTACTCTACCTCTACTGTGCTCCACTGTACTCTGTCTCTACTGTACTCTACCTCTACTGTACTCTACTGTACTCCACCTCTAATGTGCTCCACTGTACTCTACCTCTACTGTACCCTACCTCTACTGTACTCCACTGTACTCTACCTCTACTGTGCTCTACTGTACTCTCTCTCTACTGTGCTCCACTGTACTCTACCTTTACTGTACTCCACTATACTCTAACTCTACTATACTCCACTGTACTCTATCTCTACTGTGCTCCACTGTACTCTATTTCTACTGTGCTCCACTGTACTCTATCTCTACTGTACTCCACTGTACTCTATCTCTCCTGTACTTCACTGTCCTCTATCTCTACTGTACTCCACTGTACTCTACCTCTATTGTGCTCCACTGTACTCTATATCTACTGTACTCTACTGTACTCTATCTCTACTATACTCCACTGTACTCTATCTCTACTGTACTCCCCTGTACTCTACCTCTACTGTGCTCCACTGTACTCTACCTCTACCGTACTCCACTGTACTCTACCTCTACTGTGCTCGACTGTAATCTATCTCTACTGTGCTCCACTGTACTCTACCTCTACTGTGCTCCACTGTACTCTATCTCTAATGTGATCCACTGTACTCCACTGTACTCTACCTCTACTGTACTCTACTGTTCTCTACCTCTACTGTACTCCACTGTACTTTATCTCTACTGTACTCCACTGTACTCTACCTCTACTGTACTCTACTGTACTCTACTCTACTGTACTCCACTGTACTCTATCTCTACTGTGATCCACTGTACTCTACCTCTACTCTACTCCACTGTACTCTATCTCTACTGTGATCCACTGTACTCTATCTCTACTGTGTTCCACTGTACTCTACCTCTACTATGCTCCACTGTACTCTATCTCTACTGTGCTCCACTCTACTCTACCTCTACTGTGCTCCACTGTACTCTACCTCTACTGTACTCCACTGTACTCTATCTCTACTGTGCTCCACTGTACTCTATCTCTACTGTACTCCACTGTACCCTACCTCTACTGTGCTCTACTGTTCTCTACATCTACTGTGCTCTACTGTACTCCACCTCTACTGTGCTCCACTGTACCCTACCTCTACTGTGCTTTACTGTACTCTACCTCTACTGTGCTCCACTGTACTCTACCTCTACTGTGCTCCACTGTACTCTACCTCTACTGTGCTCCACTGTACTCTACCTCTACTGCGCTCCACTGTACTCTATCTCTACTGTGCTCCACTGTACTCTATCTGTAATGTACTCTACTGTACTCTATCTCTACTGTGATCCACTGTACTCTACCTCTGCTGTGCTCCACTGTACTCTATCTCTACTCTACTCCACTGTACTCTATCTCTACTGTACTCCACTGTACTCTACCTCTACTGTACTCTACTGTACTCTATCTCTACTGTACTCCACTGTACTCTATCTCTACTGTACTCCACTGTACTCTACCTCTACTGTACTCTACTGTTCTCTACCTCTACTCGGCTCTACTGTACTCTACTCTACTGTACTACACTGTACTCTATCTCTACTGTGATGCACTGTACTCTACTTCTACTGTACTCCACTGTAATCTATCTCTACTGTATCCACTGTACTCTATCTCTACTGTGCTCCACTGTACTCTACCTCTACTGTGCTCCACTGTACTCTATCTCTACTGTGCTCCTCTCTACTCTACCTCTACTGTGCTCCACTGTATCCTACCTCTACTGTACTCCACTGTACTCTATCTCTACTGTGCTCCACTTTACTCTATCTCTACTGTACTCCACTGTACTCTACCTCTACTGTGCTCTACTGTTCTCTACCTCTACTGTGCTCTACTGTACTCCACCTCTACTTTGCTCCACTGTACCCTACCTCTACTGTGCTCCACTGTACTCTACCTCTACTGTGCTCCACTGTACTCTACCTCTACTGAACTCCACTGTACTCTATCTCTACTGTGCTCCACTGTACTCTACCTCTACTGTACTCCACTGTACTCTATCTCTACTGTGCTCCACTGTACTCTATCTCTACTGTACTCTACCTCTACTGTGCTCTACTGTTCTCTACCTCTACTGTGCTCTACTGTACTCCACCTCTACTGTGCTCCACTGTACCCTACCTCTACTGTGCTCCACTGTACTCTACCTCTACTGTGCTCCACTGTACTCTACCTCTACTCTGCTCCACTGTATCCACTGTACTCTACCTCTACTGTGCTCCACTGTACTCTACCTCTACTGTGCTCCACTGTACTCTACCTCTACTGTACTCTACTGTACTCCACCTCTAATGGGCTCCACTGTACTCTAGCTCTACTGTACTCCACTGTACTTTACCTCTACTGTACTCCACTGTACTCTACCTCTACTGTGCTCCACTGTACTCTATTTCTACTGTACTCCTCTGTACTCTACCTCTACTGTGCTCCACTGTACTCTATCTGTAATGTACTCTACTGTACTCTATCTCTACTGTGATCCACTGTACTCTACCTCTGCTGTGCTCCACTGTACTCTATCTCTACTGTACTCCACTGTACTCTACTGTTCTCTACCTCTACTGTACTCTACTGTGCTCCACTGTACTCCACTGTAGTCTACCTCTACTGTGCTCCACTGTACTCTACCTCTACTGTGCTCCACTATACTCTACCTCTACTGTGCTCCACTGTACTCTACCTCTACTGTCCTCCACTGTACTCTACCTCTACTGTGCTCCACTGTACTCTCTCTCTACTGTACTCTACCTCTACTGTACTCTACTGTACTCCACCTCTAATGTGCTCCACTGTACTCTACCTCTACTGTACTCTACCTCTACTGTACTCCACTGTACTCTACCTCTACTGTGCTCTACTGTACTCTATCTCTACTGTGCTCCACTGTACTCTACCTCTACTGTGCTCCACTGTACTCTACCTCTACTGTACTTCACTGTCCTCTATCTCTACTGTACTCCACTGTACTCTACCTCTATTATCCTCCACTGTACTCTATCTCTACTGTACTCTACTGTACTATATCTCTACTGTACTCCACTGTACTCTATCTCTACTGTACTCCACTGTACTCTACCTCCACTGTACTCCACTGTACTCTACCTCTACTGTACTCTACTGTTCTCTACCTCTACTGTGCTCTACTGTACTCTACTCTACTGTACTCCACTGTACTCTATCTCTACTGTGATCCACTGTACTCTACCTCTACTGTACTCCACTGTACTCTATCTCTACTGTGATCCACTGTACTCTATCTCTATTGTGCTCCACTGTACTCTACCTCTACTGTGCTCCACTGTACTCTATCTCTACTGTGCTCCACTCTACTCTACCTCTACTGTGCTCCACTGTATCCTACCTCTACTGTACTCCACTGTACTCTCTCTCTACTGTGCTCCACTGTACTCTATCTCTACTGTACTCCACTGTACTCTACCTCTACTGTGCTCTACTGTTCTCTACCTCTACTGTGCTCTACTCTACTCCACCTCTACTGTGCTCCACTGTACCCTACCTCTACTGTGCTCCACCGTACTCTACTTCTACTGTGCTCCACTGTACTCTACCTCTACTGTACTCCACTGTACTCTATCTCTACTGTACTCCACTGTACTCTACCTCTACTGTACTCCACTGTACTCTATCTCTACTGTACTCCACTCTAATCTACCTCTACTGTCCTCCACTGTACTCTACCTCTACTGTGCTCCACTGTACACTCTCTCTACTGTACTCTACCTCTACTGTACTCTACTGTGCTCCACTGTACTCCACTGTAGTCTACCTCTACTGTGCTCCACTGTACTCTACCTCTACTGTGCTCCACTATACTCTACCTCTACTGTGCTCCACTGTACTCTACCTCTACTGTCCTCCACTGTACTCTACCTCTACTGTGCTCCACTGTACTCTACCTCTACTGTACTCCACTGTACTCTATCTCTACTGTGCTCCACTGTACTCTATCTCTACTGTACTCTACCTCTACTGTGCTCTACTGTTCTCTACCTCTACTGTGCTCTACTGTACTCCACCTCTACTTTGCTCCACTGTACTCTACCTCTACTGTGCTCCACTGTACTCTACCTCTACTCTGCTCCACTGTATCCACTGTACTCTACCTCTACAGTGCTCCACTGTACTCTACCTCTACTGTGCTCCACTGTACTCTATCTCTACTGTGCTCCACTGTACTCTACCTCTACTGTACTCTACTGTACTCCACCTCTAATGGGCTCCACTGTACTCTAGCTCTACTGTACTCCACTGTACTTTACCTCTACTGTACTCCACTGTACTCTACCTCTACTGTGCTCCACTGTACTCTATTTCTACTGTACTCCTCTGTACTCTACCTCTACTGTGCTCCACTGTACTCTATCTGTAATGTACTCTACTGTACTCTATCTCTACTGTGATCCACTGTACTCTACCTCTGCTGTGCTCCACTGTACTCTATCTCTACTGTACTCCACTGTACTCTACTGTTCTCTACCTCTACTGTACTCTACTGTGCTCCACTGTACTCCACTGTAGTCTACCTCTACTGTGCTCCACTGTACTCTACCTCTACTGTGCTCCACTATACTCTACCTCTACTGTGCTCCACTGTACTCTACCTCTACTGTCCTCCACTGTACTCTACCTCTACTGTGCTCCACTGTACTCTCTCTCTACTGTACTCTACCTCTACTGTACTCTACTGTACTCCACCTCTAATGTGCTCCACTGTACTCTACCTCTACTGTACTCTACCTCTACTGTACTCCACTGTACTCTACCTCTATTGTGCTCTACTGTACTCTATCTCTTCTGTACTCCACTGTACTCTACCTCTACTGTACTCAACTGTACTCTATCTCTACTGTGCTCCACTGTACTCTACCTCTACTGTACTCGACTGTACTCTATCTCTACTGTACTCCACTGTACTCTACCTATACTGTACTCTACTGTTCTCTACCTCTACTGTACTCCGCTGTACTCTATCTCTACTGTGATCCACTGTACCCTACCTCTACTGTGCTCCACTGTACTCTACCTCTACTGTGCTCCACTGTACTCTACCTCTACTCTGCTCCACTGTATCCACTGTACTCTACCTCTACTTTGCTCCACTGTACTCTACCTCTACTGTGCTCCACTGTACTCTATCTCTACTGTGCTCCACTGTACTCTACCTCTACTGTACTCTACTGTACTCCACCTCTAATGGGCTCCACTGTACTCTAGCTCTACTGTACTCCACTGTACTTTACCTCTACTGTACTCCACTGTACTCTACCTCTACTGTGCTCCACTGTACTCTATTTCTACTGTACTCCTCTGTACTCTACCTCTACTGTGCTCCACTGTACTCTATCTGTAATGTACTCTACTGTACTCTATCTCTACTGTGATCCACTGTACTCTACCTCTGCTGTGCTCCACTGTACTCTATCTCTACTGTACTCCACTGTACTCTACTGTTCTCTACCTCTACTGTACTCTACTGTGCTCCACTGTACTCCACTGTTGTCTACCTCTACTGTGCTCCACTGTACTCTACCTCTACTGTGCTCCACTATACTCTACATCTACTGTGCTCCACTGTACTCTACCTCTACTGTCCTCCACTGTACTCTACTTCTACTGTGCTCCACTGTACTCTCTCTCTACTGTACTCTACCTCTACTGTACTCTACTGTACTCCAACTCTAATGTGCTCCACTGTACTCTACCTCTACTGTACTCTACCTCTACTGTACTCCACTGTACTCTACCTCTACTGTGCTCTACTGTACTCTATCTCTACTGTGCTCCACTGTACTCTACCTCTACTGTGCTCCACTGTACTCTACCTCTACTGTACTTCACTGTCCTCTATCTCTACTGTACTCTGTACTCTACCTCTATTATGCTCCACTATACTCTATCTCTACTGTACTCTACTGTACTATATCTCTGCTGTACTCCACTGTACTCTATCTCTTCTGTACTCCACTGTACTCTACCTCCACTGTACTCCACTGTACTCTACCTCTACTGTACTCTACTGTTCTCTACCTCTACTGTGCTCTACTGTACTCTACTCTACTGTACTCCACTGTACTCTATCTCTACTGTGATCCACTGTACTCTACCTCTACTGTACTCCACTGTACTCTATCTCTACTGTGATCCACTGTACTCTATCTCTATTGTGCTCCACTGTACTCTACCTCTACTGTGCTCCACTGTACTCTATCTCTACTGTGCTCCACTCTACTCTACCTCTACTGTGCTCCACTGTATCCTACCTCTACTGTACTCCACTGTACTCTCTCTCTACTGTGCTCCACTGTACTCTATCTCTACTGTACTCCACTGTACTCTACCTCTACTGTGCTCTACTGTTCTCTACCTCTACTGTGCTCTACTCTACTCCACCTCTACTGTGCTCCACTGTACCCTACCTCTACTGTGCTCCACCGTACTCTACCTCTACTGTGCTCCACTGTACTCTACCTCTACTGTACTCCACTGTACTCTACCTCTACTGTGCTCCACTGTACTCTATTTCTACTGTACTCCTCTGTACTCTACCTCTACTGTGCTCCACTGTACTCTATCTGTAAAGTACTCTACTGTACTCTATCTCTACTGTGATCCACTGTAGTCTACCTCTGCTGTGCTCCACTGTACTCTATCTCTTCTGTACTCCATTGTACTCTACTGTTCTCTACCTCTACTGTACTCTACTGTGCTCCACTATACTCCATTGTAGTCTACCTCTACTGTGCTCCACTGTACTCTACCTCTACTGTGCTCCACTATACTCTACCTCTACTGTGCTCCACTGTACTCTACCTCTACTGTCCTCCACTGTACTCTACCTCTACTGTGCTCCACTGTACTCTGTCTCTACTGTACTCTACCTCTACTGTACTCTACTGTACTCCACCTCTAATGTGCTCCACTGTACTCTACCTCTACTGTACCCTACCTCTACTGTACTCCACTGTACTCTACCTCTACTGTGCTCTACTGTACTCTCTCTCTACTGTGCTCCACTGTACTCTACCTTTACTGTACTCCACTATACTCTAACTCTACTATACTCCACTGTACTCTATCTCTACTGTGCTCCACTGTACTCTATTTCTACTGTGCTCCACTGTACTCTATCTCTACTGTACTCCACTGTACTCTATCTCTCCTGTACTTCACTGTCCTCTATCTCTACTGTACTCCACTGTACTCTACCTCTATTGTGCTCCACTGTACTCTATATCTACTGTACTCTACTGTACTCTATCTCTACTATACTCCACTGTACTCTATCTCTACTGTACTCCCCTGTACTCTACCTCTACTGTGCTCCACTGTACTCTACCTCTACCGTACTCCACTGTACTCTACCTCTACTGTGCTCGACTGTAATCTATCTCTACTGTGCTCCACTGTACTCTACCTCTACTGTGCTCCACTGTACTCTATCTCTAATGTGATCCACTGTACTCCACTGTACTCTACCTCTACTGTACTCTACTGTTCTCTACCTCTACTGTACTCCACTGTACTTTATCTCTACTGTACTCCACTGTACTCTACCTCTACTGTACTCTACTGTACTCTACTCTACTGTACTCCACTGTACTCTATCTCTACTGTGATCCACTGTACTCTACCTCTACTCTACTCCACTGTACTCTATCTCTACTGTGATCCACTGTACTCTATCTCTACTGTGTTCCACTGTACTCTACCTCTACTATGCTCCACTGTACTCTATCTCTACTGTGCTCCACTCTACTCTACCTCTACTGTGCTCCACTGTACTCTACCTCTACTGTACTCCACTGTACTCTATCTCTACTGTGCTCCACTGTACTCTATCTCTACTGTACTCCACTGTACCCTACCTCTACTGTGCTCTACTGTTCTCTACATCTACTGTGCTCTACTGTACTCCACCTCTACTGTGCTCCACTGTACCCTACCTCTACTGTGCTTTACTGTACTCTACCTCTACTGTGCTCCACTGTACTCTACCTCTACTGTGCTCCACTGTACTCTATTTCTACTGTACTCCTCTGTACTCTACCTCTACTGTGCTCCACTGTACTCTATCTGTAATGTACTCTACTGTACTCTATCTCTACTGTGATCCACTGTACTCTACCTCTGCTGTGCTCCACTGTACTCCACTGTTGTCTACCTCTACTGTGCTCCACTGTACTCTACCTCTACTGTGCTCCACTATACTCTACATCTACTGTGCTCCACTGTACTCTACCTCTACTGTCCTCCACTGTACTCTACTTCTACTGTGCTCCACTGTACTCTCTCTCTACTGTACTCTACCTCTACTGTACTCTACTGTACTCCAACTCTAATGTGCTCCACTGTACTCTACCTCTACTGTACTCTACCTCTACTGTACTCCACTGTACTCTACCTCTACTGTGCTCTACTGTACTCTATCTCTACTGTGCTCCACTGTACTCTACCTCTACTGTGCTCCACTGTACTCTACCTCTACTGTACTTCACTGTCCTCTATCTCTACTGTACTCCACTGTACTCTACCTCTATTATGCTCCACTATACTCTATCTCTACTGTACTCTACTGTACTATATCTCTGCTGTACTCCACTGTACTCTATCTCTTCTGTACTCCACTGTACTCTACCTCCACTGTACTCCACTGTACTCTACCTCTACTGTACTCTACTGTTCTCTACCTCTACTGTGCTCTACTGTACTCTACTCTACTGTACTCCACTGTACTCTATCTCTACTGTGATCCACTGTACTCTACCTCTACTGTACTCCACTGTACTCTATCTCTACTGTGATCCACTGTACTCTATCTCTATTGTGCTCCACTGTACTCTACCTCTACTGTGCTCTATCTCTACTGTACTCCACTGTACTCTACCTCCACTGTGCTCCACTGTATCCTACCTCTACTGTACTCCACTGTACTCTCTCTCTACTGTGCTCCACTGTACTCTATCTCTACTGTACTCCACTGTACTCTACCTCTACTGTGCTCTACTGTTCTCTACCTCTACTGTGCTCTACTCTACTCCACCTCTACTGTGCTCCACTGTACCCTACCTCTACTGTGCTCCACCGTACTCTACCTCTACTGTGCTCCACTGTACTCTACCTCTACTGTACTCCACTGTACTCTACCTCTACTGTGCTCCACTGTACTCTATTTCTACTGTACTCCTCTGTACTCTACCTCTACTGTGCTCCACTGTACTCTATCTGTAAAGTACTCTACTGTACTCTATCTCTACTGTGATCCACTGTAGTCTACATCTGCTGTGCTCCACTGTACTCTATCTCTTCTGTACTCCATTGTACTCTACTGTTCTCTACCTCTACTGTACTCTACTGTGCTCCACTATACTCCATTGTAGTCTACCTCTACTGTGCTCCACTGTACTCTACCTCTACTGTGCTCCACTATACTCTACCTCTACTGTGCTCCACTGTACTCTACCTCTACTGTCCTCCACTGTACTCTACCTCTACTGTGCTCCACTGTACTCTGTCTCTACTGTACTCTACCTCTACTGTACTCTACTGTACTCCACCTCTAATGTGCTCCACTGTACTCTACCTCTACTGTACCCTACCTCTACTGTACTCCACTGTACTCTACCTCTACTGTGCTCTACTGTACTCTCTCTCTACTGTGCTCCACTGTACTCTACCTTTACTGTACTCCACTATACTCTAACTCTACTATACTCCACTGTACTCTATCTCTACTGTGCTCCACTGTACTCTATTTCTACTGTGCTCCACTGTACTCTATCTCTACTGTACTCCACTGTACTCTATCTCTCCTGTACTTCACTGTCCTCTATCTCTACTGTACTCCACTGTACTCTACCTCTATTGTGCTCCACTGTACTCTATATCTACTGTACTCTACTGTACTCTATCTCTACTATACTCCACTGTACTCTATCTCTACTGTACTCCCCTGTACTCTACCTCTACTGTGCTCCACTGTACTCTACCTCTACCGTACTCCACTGTACTCTACCTCTACTGTGCTCGACTGTAATCTATCTCTACTGTGCTCCACTGTACTCTACCTCTACTGTGCTCCACTGTACTCTATCTCTAATGTGATCCACTGTACTCCACTGTACTCTACCTCTACTGTACTCTACTGTTCTCTACCTCTACTGTACTCCACTGTACTTTATCTCTACTGTACTCCACTGTACTCTACCTCTACTGTACTCTACTGTACTCTACTCTACTGTACTCCACTGTACTCTATCTCTACTGTGATCCACTGTACTCTACCTCTACTCTACTCCACTGTACTCTATCTCTACTGTGATCCACTGTACTCTATCTCTACTGTGTTCCACTGTACTCTACCTCTACTATGCTCCACTGTACTCTATCTCTACTGTGCTCCACTCTACTCTACCTCTACTGTGCTCCACTGTACTCTACCTCTACTGTACTCCACTGTACTCTATCTCTACTGTGCTCCACTGTACTCTATCTCTACTGTACTCCACTGTACCCTACCTCTACTGTGCTCTACTGTTCTCTACATCTACTGTGCTCTACTGTACTCCACCTCTACTGTGCTCCACTGTACCCTACCTCTACTGTGCTTTACTGTACTCTACCTCTACTGTGCTCCACTGTACTCTACCTCTACTGTGCTCCACTGTACTCTACCTCTACTGTGCTCCACTGTACTCTACCTCTACTGCGCTCCACTGTACTCTATCTCTACTGTGCTCCACTGTACTCTACCTCTACTGTACTCTACTGTACTCTACCTCTAATGTGCTCCACTGTACTCTAGCTCTACTGTACTCCACTGTACTTTACCTCTACTGTGCTCCACTGTACTCTACCTCTACTGTGCTCCACTGTACTCTACCTCTACTGCGCTCCACTGTACTCTATCTCTACTGTGCTCCACTGTACTCTACCTCTACTGTACTCTACTGTACTCTACCTCTAATGTGCTCCACTGTACTCTAGCTCTACTGTACTCCACTGTACTTTACCTCTACTGTACTCCACTGTACTCTACCTCTACTGTGCTCCACTGTACTCTATTTCTACTGTACTTCTCTGTACTCTACCTCTACTGTGCTCCACTGTACTCTATCTGTAATGTACTCTACTGTACTCTATCTCTACTGTGATCCACTGTACTCTACCTCTGCTGTGCTCCACTGTACTCTATCTCTACTGTACTCCACTGTACTCTACTGTTCTCTACCTCTACTGTACTCTACTGTGCTCCACTGTACTCCACTGTAGTCTACCTCTACTGTGCTCCACTGTACTCTACCTCTACTGTGCTCCACTATACTCTACCTCTACTGTACTCTACCTCTACTGTACTCTACTGTACTCCACCTCTAATGTGCTCCACTGTACTCTACCTCTACTGTACCCTACCTCTACTGTACTCCACTGTACTCTACCTCTACTGTGCTCTACTGTACTCTCTCTCTACTGTGCTCCACTGTACTCTACCTTTACTGTACTCCACTATACTCTAACTCTACTATACTCCACTGTACTCTATCTCTTCTGTGCTCCACTGTACTCTATTTCTACTGTGCTCCACTGTACTCTATCTCTACTGTACTCCACTGTACTCTATCTCTCCTGTACTTCACTGTCCTCTATATCTACTGTACTCCACTGTACTCTACCTCTATTGTGCTCCACTGTACTCTATATCTACTGTACTCTACTGTACTCTATCTCTACTGTACTCCACTGTACTCTATCTCTACTGTACTCCACTGTACTCTACCTCTACTGTGCTCCACTGTACTCTACCTCTACCGTACTCCACTGTACTCTATCTCTACTGTACTCCACTGTACTCTACCTCTACTGTACTCTACTGTTCTCTACCTCTACTCGGCTCTACTGTACTCTACTCTACTGTACTCCACTGTACTCTATCTCTACTGTGATCCACTGTACTCTACCTCTACTGTACTCCACTGTAATCTATCTCTACTGTGATTCACTGTACTCTATCTCTACTGTGCTCCACTGTACTCTACCTCTACTGTGCTCCAATGTACTCTATCTCTACTGTGCTCCACTCTACTCTACCTCTACTGTGCTCCACTGTATCCTACCTCTACTCTACTCCACTGTACTCTATCTCTACTGTGCTCCACTGTACTCTATCTCTACTGTACTCCACTGTACTCTACCTCTACTGTGCTCTACTGTTATCTACCTCTACTGTGCTCTACTGTACTCCACCTCTACTGTGCTCCACTGTACCCTACCTCTACTGTGCTCCACTGTACTCTACCTCTACTGTGCTCCACTGTACTCTACCTCTACTGTACTCCACTGTACTCTATCTCTACTGTGCTCCACTGTACTCTACCTCTACTGTCCTCAACTGTACTCTACTGTACTCCACTGTACACTACCTCTACTGTACTCCACTGTACTCTTTCTCTACTGTACTCCACTGTACTCTACCTCTACTGTACTCCACTGTACTCTATCTCTACTGTACTTCACTGTCCTCTATCTCTACTGTACTCCACTGTACTCTACCTCTATTGTGCTCCACTGTACTCTATCTCTACTGTACTCTACTGTACTATATCTCTACTGTACTCCACTGTACTCTATCTCTACTGTACTCCACTGTACTCTACCTCTACTGTGCTCCACTGTACTCTACCTCTACCGTACTCCACTGTACTCTATCTCTACTGTACTCCACTGTACTCTACCTCTACTGTACTCTACTGTTCTCTACCTCTACTGTGCTCTACTGTACTCTACTCTACTGTACTCCACTGTACTCTACCTCTACTGTGATCCACTGTACTCTACCTCTACTGTACTCCACTGTACTCTATCTACTGTGATCCACTGTACTCTATCTCTACTGTGCTCCACTGTACTCTACCTCTACTGTGCTCCACTGTACTCTATCTCTACTGTGCTCCACTGTACTCTATCTCTACTGTACTCCACTGTACTCTACCTCTACTGTGCTCTACTGTTCTCTACCTCTACTGTGCTCTACTGTACTCCACCTCTATTGTGCTCCACTGTACCCTACCTCTACTGTGCTCTACTGTACTCTATCTCTACTGTGCTCCACTGTACTCTACCTCTACTGTACTCCACTATACTCTAACTCTACTATACTCCACTGTACTCTATCTCTACTGTGCTCCACTGTACTCTATTTCTACTGTTCTCCACTGTACTCTATCTCTACTGTACTCCACTGTACTATATCTCGACTGTACTTCACTGTACTATATCTCTACTGTACTCCACTGTACTCTACCTCTATTGTGCTCCACTGTACTCTATCTCTACTGTACTCCACTGTACTCTATCTCTCCTGTACTTCACTGTCCTCTATATCTACTGTACTCCACTGTACTCTACCTCTATTGTGCTCCACTGTACTCTATATCTACTGTACTCTACTGTACTCTATCTCTACTGTACTCCACTGTACTCTATCTCTACTGTACTCCACTGTACTCTACCTCTACTGTACTCCACTGTATTCTATCTCTACTGTACTCCACTGTACTCTACCTCTACTGTACTCCACTGTACTCTATCTCTACTGTACTCCACTGTACTCTACCTCTACTGTACTCTACTGTACTCTACTCTACTGTACTCCACTGTACTCTATCTCTACTGTGATCCACTGTACTCTACCTCTACTGTACTCCACTGTACTCTATCTCTACTGTGATCCACTGTACTCTATCTCTACTGTGCTCCACTGTACTCTACCTCTACTATGCTCCACTGTACTCTATCTCTACTGTGCTCCACTCTACTCTACCTCTACGGTGCTCCACTGTACTCTACCTCTACTGTACTCCACTGTACTCTTACTCTACTGTGCTCCACTGTACTCTATCTCTACTGTACTCCACTGTACCCTACCTCTACTGTGCTCTACTGTTCTCTACATCTACTGTGCTCTACTGTACTCCACCTCTACTGTGCTCCACTGTACCCTACCTCTAATGTGCTTTACTGTACTCTACCTCTACTGTGCTCCACTGTACTCTACCTCTACTGTGCTCCACTGTACTCTACCTCTACTGTGCTCCACTGTACTCTACCTCTACTGCGGTCCACTGTACTCTATCTCTACTGTGCTCCACTGTACTGTACCTCTACTGTACTCTACTGTACTCCACCTCTAATGTGCTCCACTGTACTCTAGCTCTACTGTACTCCACTGTACTTTACCTCTACTGTACTCCACTGTACTCTACCTCTACTGTGCTCCACTGTACTCTATTTCTACTGTACTCCTCTGTACTCTACCTCTACTGTGCTCCACTGTACTCTATCTGTAATGTACTCTACTGTACTCTATCTCTACTGTTATCCACTGTAGTCTACCTCTGCTGTGCTCCACTGTACTCTATCTCTACTGTACTCCACTGTACTCTACTGTTCTCTACCTCTACTGTACTCTACTGTGCTCCACTGTACTCCACTGTAGTCTACCTCTACTGTGCTCCACTGTACTCTACCTCTACTGTGCTCCACTATACTCTACCTCTACTGTGCTCCACTGTACTCTACCTCTACTCTCCTCCACTGTACTCTACCTCTACTGTGCTCCACTGTACTCTGTCTCTACTGTACTCTACCTCTACTGTACTCTACTGTACTCCACCTCTAATGTGCTCCACTGTACTCTACCTCTACTGTACCCTACCTCTACTGTACTCCACTGTACTCTACCTCTACTGTGCTCTACTGTACTCTCTCTCTACTGTGCTCCACTGTACTCCACTGTACTCTACCTTTACTGTGCTCTACTGTTCTCTACCTCTACTGTGCTCTACTGTACTCCACCTCTACTGTGCTCCACTGTACCCTACCTCTACTGTGCTCCACTGTACTCTACCTCTACTGTGCTCCACTGTACTCTACCTCTACTGTGCTCCACTGTATCCACTGTACTCTACCTCTACTGTGCTCCACTGTACTCTACCTCTACTGTGCTCCACTGTACTCTATCTCTACTGTGCTCCACTGTACTCTACCTCTACTGTACTCTACTGTACTCCACCTCTAATGTGCTCCACTGTACTCTAGCTCTACTGTGCTCCACTGTACTCTACCTCTACTGTGCTCCACTGTACTCTACCTCTACTGTGCTCCACTGTACTCTATCTCTACTGTACTCTACTGTACTCTATCTCTACTGTACTCCACTGTACTCTACTGTTCTCTACCTCTACTGTACTCTACTGTGCTCCACTGTACTCCACTGTAGTCTACCTCTACTTTGCTCCATTGTACTCTACCTCTACTGTGCTCCACTATACTCTACCTCTACTGTGCTCCACTGTACTCTACCTCTACTGTCCTCCACTGTACTCTACCTCTACTGTGCTCCACTGTACTCTCTCTCTACTGTACTCTACCTCTACTGTACTCTACTGTACTCCACCTCTAATGTGCTCCACTGTACTCTACCTCTACTGTACTCTACCTCTACTGTACTCCACTGTACTCTACCTCTACTGTGCTCTACTGTACTCTATCTCAATGGTGCTCCGCTGTACTCTACCTCTACTGTACTCAACTATACTCTAACCTAATATACTCCACTGTACTCTATCTCTACTGTGCTCCACTGTACTCTATTTCTACTTTGCTCCACTGTACTCTATCTCTACTGTACTCCACTGTACTCTATCTCTTCTGTACTTCACTGTCCTCTATCTCTACTGTACTCCACTGTACTCTACCTCTATTGTGCTCCACTGTACTCTATCTCTACTGTACTCTACAGTACTATATCTCTATTGTACTCCACTGTACTCTATCTCTACTGTACTCCACTGTACTCTACCTCTACTGTGCTCCACTGTACTCTACCTCTACCGTACTCCACTGTACTCTATCTCTACTGTACTCCACTGTACTCTACCTCTACTGTTCTCTACCTCTACTGTGCTCTACTGTACTCTACTCTACTGTACTCCACTGTACTCTATCTCTACTGTGATCCACTGTACTCTACCTCTACTGTACTCCACTGTACTCTATATCTACTGTGATCCACTGTACTCTATCTCTACTGTGCTCCACTGTACTCTACCTCTACTGTGCTCCACTGTACTCTATCTCTACTGTGCTATACTGTACTCTAACTCTACTCTACTCCACTGTACTCTACCTCTACTGTGCTCTACTGTTCTCTACCTCTACTGTGCTCTACTGTACTCCACCTCTACTGTGCTCCACTGTACCCTACCTCTACTGTGCTCCACTGTACTCTACCTCTACTGTGCTCCAATGTACTCTACCTCTACTGTACTCCACTGTACTCTATCTCTACTGTGCTCCACTGTACTCTACCTCTACTGTGCTCAACTGCACTCTACTGTACTCCACTGTACTCTACCTCTACTGTACTCCACTGTATTCTATCTCTACTGTACTCCACTGTACTCTACCTTTACTGTACTCCACTATACTCTAACTCTACTATACTCCACTGTACTCTATCTCTACTGTGCTCCACTGTACTCTATTTCTACTGTGCTCCACTGTACTCTATCTCTACTGTACTCCACTGTACTCTATCTCTCCTGTACTTCACTGTCCTCTATCTCTACTGTACTCCACTGTACTCTACCTCTATTGTGCTCCACTGTACTCTATATCTACTGTACTCTACTGTACTCTATCTCTACTATACTCCACTGTACTCTATCTCTACTGTACTCCCCTGTACTCTACCTCTACTGTGCTCCACTGTACTCTACCTCTACCGTACTCCACTGTACTCTACCTCTACTGTGCTCGACTGTAATCTATCTCTACTGTGCTCCACTGTACTCTACCTCTACTGTGCTCCACTGTACTCTATCTCTAATGTGATCCACTGTACTCCACTGTACTCTACCTCTACTGTACTCTACTGTTCTCTACCTCTACTGTACTCCACTGTACTTTATCTCTACTGTACTCCACTGTACTCTACCTCTACTGTACTCTACTGTACTCTACTCTACTGTACTCCACTGTACTCTATCTCTACTGTGATCCACTGTACTCTACCTCTACTCTACTCCACTGTACTCTATCTCTACTGTGATCCACTGTACTCTATCTCTACTGTGTTCCACTGTACTCTACCTCTACTATGCTCCACTGTACTCTATCTCTACTGTGCTCCACTCTACTCTACCTCTACTGTGCTCCACTGTACTCTACCTCTACTGTACTCCACTGTACTCTATCTCTACTGTGCTCCACTGTACTCTATCTCTACTGTACTCCACTGTACCCTACCTCTACTGTGCTCTACTGTTCTCTACATCTACTGTGCTCTACTGTACTCCACCTCTACTGTGCTCCACTGTACCCTACCTCTACTGTGCTTTACTGTACTCTACCTCTACTGTGCTCCACTGTACTCTACCTCTACTGTGCTCCACTGTACTCTACCTCTACTGTGCTCCACTGTACTCTACCTCTACTGCGCTCCACTGTACTCTATCTCTACTGTGCTCCACTGTACTCTACCTCTACTGTACTCTACTGTACTCTACCTCTAATGTGCTCCACTGTACTCTAGCTCTACTGTACTCCACTGTACTTTACCTCTACTGTGCTCCACTGTACTCTACCTCTACTGTGCTCCACTGTACTCTACCTCTACTGCGCTCCACTGTACTCTATCTCTACTGTGCTCCACTGTACTCTACCTCTACTGTACTCTACTGTACTCTACCTCTAATGTGCTCCACTGTACTCTAGCTCTACTGTACTCCACTGTACTTTACCTCTACTGTACTCCACTGTACTCTACCTCTACTGTGCTCCACTGTACTCTATTTCTACTGTACTTCTCTGTACTCTACCTCTACTGTGCTCCACTGTACTCTATCTGTAATGTACTCTACTGTACTCTATCTCTACTGTGATCCACTGTACTCTACCTCTGCTGTGCTCCACTGTACTCTATCTCTACTGTACTCCACTGTACTCTACTGTTCTCTACCTCTACTGTACTCTACTGTGCTCCACTGTACTCCACTGTAGTCTACCTCTACTGTGCTCCACTGTACTCTACCTCTACTGTGCTCCACTATACTCTACCTCTACTGTACTCTACCTCTACTGTACTCTACTGTACTCCACCTCTAATGTGCTCCACTGTACTCTACCTCTACTGTACCCTACCTCTACTGTACTCCACTGTACTCTACCTCTACTGTGCTCTACTGTACTCTCTCTCTACTGTGCTCCACTGTACTCTACCTTTACTGTACTCCACTATACTCTAACTCTACTATACTCCACTGTACTCTATCTCTTCTGTGCTCCACTGTACTCTATTTCTACTGTGCTCCACTGTACTCTATCTCTACTGTACTCCACTGTACTCTATCTCTCCTGTACTTCACTGTCCTCTATATCTACTGTACTCCACTGTACTCTACCTCTATTGTGCTCCACTGTACTCTATATCTACTGTACTCTACTGTACTCTATCTCTACTGTACTCCACTGTACTCTATCTCTACTGTACTCCACTGTACTCTACCTCTACTGTGCTCCACTGTACTCTACCTCTACCGTACTCCACTGTACTCTATCTCTACTGTACTCCACTGTACTCTACCTCTACTGTACTCTACTGTTCTCTACCTCTACTCGGCTCTACTGTACTCTACTCTACTGTACTCCACTGTACTCTATCTCTACTGTGATCCACTGTACTCTACCTCTACTGTACTCCACTGTAATCTATCTCTACTGTGATTCACTGTACTCTATCTCTACTGTGCTCCACTGTACTCTACCTCTACTGTGCTCCAATGTACTCTATCTCTACTGTGCTCCACTCTACTCTACCTCTACTGTGCTCCACTGTATCCTACCTCTACTCTACTCCACTGTACTCTATCTCTACTGTGCTCCACTGTACTCTATCTCTACTGTACTCCACTGTACTCTACCTCTACTGTGCTCTACTGTTATCTACCTCTACTGTGCTCTACTGTACTCCACCTCTACTGTGCTCCACTGTACCCTACCTCTACTGTGCTCCACTGTACTCTACCTCTACTGTGCTCCACTGTACTCTACCTCTACTGTACTCCACTGTACTCTATCTCTACTGTGCTCCACTGTACTCTACCTCTACTGTCCTCAACTGTACTCTACTGTACTCCACTGTACACTACCTCTACTGTACTCCACTGTACTCTTTCTCTACTGTACTCCACTGTACTCTACCTCTACTGTACTCCACTGTACTCTATCTCTACTGTACTTCACTGTCCTCTATCTCTACTGTACTCCACTGTACTCTACCTCTATTGTGCTCCACTGTACTCTATCTCTACTGTACTCTACTGTACTATATCTCTACTGTACTCCACTGTACTCTATCTCTACTGTACTCCACTGTACTCTACCTCTACTGTGCTCCACTGTACTCTACCTCTACCGTACTCCACTGTACTCTATCTCTACTGTACTCCACTGTACTCTACCTCTACTGTACTCTACTGTTCTCTACCTCTACTGTGCTCTACTGTACTCTACTCTACTGTACTCCACTGTACTCTACCTCTACTGTGATCCACTGTACTCTACCTCTACTGTACTCCACTGTACTCTATCTACTGTGATCCACTGTACTCTATCTCTACTGTGCTCCACTGTACTCTACCTCTACTGTGCTCCACTGTACTCTATCTCTACTGTGCTCCACTGTACTCTATCTCTACTGTACTCCACTGTACTCTACCTCTACTGTGCTCTACTGTTCTCTACCTCTACTGTGCTCTACTGTACTCCACCTCTATTGTGCTCCACTGTACCCTACCTCTACTGTGCTCTACTGTACTCTATCTCTACTGTGCTCCACTGTACTCTACCTCTACTGTACTCCACTATACTCTAACTCTACTATACTCCACTGTACTCTATCTCTACTGTGCTCCACTGTACTCTATTTCTACTGTTCTCCACTGTACTCTATCTCTACTGTACTCCACTGTACTATATCTCGACTGTACTTCACTGTACTATATCTCTACTGTACTCCACTGTACTCTACCTCTATTGTGCTCCACTGTACTCTATCTCTACTGTACTCCACTGTACTCTATCTCTCCTGTACTTCACTGTCCTCTATATCTACTGTACTCCACTGTACTCTACCTCTATTGTGCTCCACTGTACTCTATATCTACTGTACTCTACTGTACTCTATCTCTACTGTACTCCACTGTACTCTATCTCTACTGTACTCCACTGTACTCTACCTCTACTGTACTCCACTGTATTCTATCTCTACTGTACTCCACTGTACTCTACCTCTACTGTACTCCACTGTACTCTATCTCTACTGTACTCCACTGTACTCTACCTCTACTGTACTCTACTGTACTCTACTCTACTGTACTCCACTGTACTCTATCTCTACTGTGATCCACTGTACTCTACCTCTACTGTACTCCACTGTACTCTATCTCTACTGTGATCCACTGTACTCTATCTCTACTGTGCTCCACTGTACTCTACCTCTACTATGCTCCACTGTACTCTATCTCTACTGTGCTCCACTCTACTCTACCTCTACGGTGCTCCACTGTACTCTACCTCTACTGTACTCCACTGTACTCTTACTCTACTGTGCTCCACTGTACTCTATCTCTACTGTACTCCACTGTACCCTACCTCTACTGTGCTCTACTGTTCTCTACATCTACTGTGCTCTACTGTACTCCACCTCTACTGTGCTCCACTGTACCCTACCTCTAATGTGCTTTACTGTACTCTACCTCTACTGTGCTCCACTGTACTCTACCTCTACTGTGCTCCACTGTACTCTACCTCTACTGTGCTCCACTGTACTCTACCTCTACTGCGGTCCACTGTACTCTATCTCTACTGTGCTCCACTGTACTGTACCTCTACTGTACTCTACTGTACTCCACCTCTAATGTGCTCCACTGTACTCTAGCTCTACTGTACTCCACTGTACTTTACCTCTACTGTACTCCACTGTACTCTACCTCTACTGTGCTCCACTGTACTCTATTTCTACTGTACTCCTCTGTACTCTACCTCTACTGTGCTCCACTGTACTCTATCTGTAATGTACTCTACTGTACTCTATCTCTACTGTTATCCACTGTAGTCTACCTCTGCTGTGCTCCACTGTACTCTATCTCTACTGTACTCCACTGTACTCTACTGTTCTCTACCTCTACTGTACTCTACTGTGCTCCACTGTACTCCACTGTAGTCTACCTCTACTGTGCTCCACTGTACTCTACCTCTACTGTGCTCCACTATACTCTACCTCTACTGTGCTCCACTGTACTCTACCTCTACTCTCCTCCACTGTACTCTACCTCTACTGTGCTCCACTGTACTCTGTCTCTACTGTACTCTACCTCTACTGTACTCTACTGTACTCCACCTCTAATGTGCTCCACTGTACTCTACCTCTACTGTACCCTACCTCTACTGTACTCCACTGTACTCTACCTCTACTGTGCTCTACTGTACTCTCTCTCTACTGTGCTCCACTGTACTCCACTGTACTCTACCTTTACTGTGCTCTACTGTTCTCTACCTCTACTGTGCTCTACTGTACTCCACCTCTACTGTGCTCCACTGTACCCTACCTCTACTGTGCTCCACTGTACTCTACCTCTACTGTGCTCCACTGTACTCTACCTCTACTGTGCTCCACTGTATCCACTGTACTCTACCTCTACTGTGCTCCACTGTACTCTACCTCTACTGTGCTCCACTGTACTCTATCTCTACTGTGCTCCACTGTACTCTACCTCTACTGTACTCTACTGTACTCCACCTCTAATGTGCTCCACTGTACTCTAGCTCTACTGTGCTCCACTGTACTCTACCTCTACTGTGCTCCACTGTACTCTACCTCTACTGTGCTCCACTGTACTCTATCTCTACTGTACTCTACTGTACTCTATCTCTACTGTACTCCACTGTACTCTACTGTTCTCTACCTCTACTGTACTCTACTGTGCTCCACTGTACTCCACTGTAGTCTACCTCTACTTTGCTCCATTGTACTCTACCTCTACTGTGCTCCACTATACTCTACCTCTACTGTGCTCCACTGTACTCTACCTCTACTGTCCTCCACTGTACTCTACCTCTACTGTGCTCCACTGTACTCTCTCTCTACTGTACTCTACCTCTACTGTACTCTACTGTACTCCACCTCTAATGTGCTCCACTGTACTCTACCTCTACTGTACTCTACCTCTACTGTACTCCACTGTACTCTACCTCTACTGTGCTCTACTGTACTCTATCTCAATGGTGCTCCGCTGTACTCTACCTCTACTGTACTCAACTATACTCTAACCTAATATACTCCACTGTACTCTATCTCTACTGTGCTCCACTGTACTCTATTTCTACTTTGCTCCACTGTACTCTATCTCTACTGTACTCCACTGTACTCTATCTCTTCTGTACTTCACTGTCCTCTATCTCTACTGTACTCCACTGTACTCTACCTCTATTGTGCTCCACTGTACTCTATCTCTACTGTACTCTACAGTACTATATCTCTATTGTACTCCACTGTACTCTATCTCTACTGTACTCCACTGTACTCTACCTCTACTGTGCTCCACTGTACTCTACCTCTACCGTACTCCACTGTACTCTATCTCTACTGTACTCCACTGTACTCTACCTCTACTGTTCTCTACCTCTACTGTGCTCTACTGTACTCTACTCTACTGTACTCCACTGTACTCTATCTCTACTGTGATCCACTGTACTCTACCTCTACTGTACTCCACTGTACTCTATATCTACTGTGATCCACTGTACTCTATCTCTACTGTGCTCCACTGTACTCTACCTCTACTGTGCTCCACTGTACTCTATCTCTACTGTGCTATACTGTACTCTAACTCTACTCTACTCCACTGTACTCTACCTCTACTGTGCTCTACTGTTCTCTACCTCTACTGTGCTCTACTGTACTCCACCTCTACTGTGCTCCACTGTACCCTACCTCTACTGTGCTCCACTGTACTCTACCTCTACTGTGCTCCAATGTACTCTACCTCTACTGTACTCCACTGTACTCTATCTCTACTGTGCTCCACTGTACTCTACCTCTACTGTGCTCAACTGCACTCTACTGTACTCCACTGTACTCTACCTCTACTGTACTCCACTGTATTCTATCTCTACTGTACTCCACTGTACTCTACCTCTACTGTACTCCACTGTACTCTATCTCTACTGTACTCCACTGTACTCTACCTCTACTGTACTCTACTGTACTCTACTCTACTGTACTCCACTGTACTCTATCTCTACTGTGATCCACTGTACTCTACCTCTACTGTACTCCACTGTACTCTATCTCTACTGTGATCCACTGTACTCTATCTCTACTGTGCTCCACTGTACTCTACCTCTACTATGCTCCACTGTACTCTATCTCTACTGTGCTCCACTCTACTCTACCTCTACGGTGCTCCACTGTACTCTACCTCTACTGTACTCCACTGTACTCTTACTCTACTGTGCTCCACTGTACTCTATCTCTACTGTACTCCACTGTACCCTACCTCTACTGTGCTCTACTGTTCTCTACATCTACTGTGCTCTACTGTACTCCACCTCTACTGTGCTCCACTGTACCCTACCTCTACTGTGCTTTACTGTACTCTACCTCTACTGTGCTCCACTGTACTCTACCTCTACTGTGCTCCACTGTACTCTACCTCTACTGTGCTCCACTGTACTCTACCTCTACTGCGGTCCACTGTACTCTATCTCTACTGTGCTCCACTGTACTGTACCTCTACTGTACTCTACTGTACTCCACCTCTAATGTGCTCCACTGTACTCTAGCTCTACTGTACTCCACTGTACTTTACCTCTACTGTACTCCACTGTACTCTACCTCTACTGTGATCCACTGTACTCTACCTCTACTGTGATCCACTGTAGTCTACCTCTGCTGTGCTCCACTGTACTCTATCTCTACTGTACTCCACTGTACTCTACTGTTCTCTACCTCTACTGTACTCTACTGTGCTCCACTGTACTCCACTGTAGTCTACCTCTACTGTGCTCCACTGTACTCTACCTCTACTGTGCTCCACTATACTCTACCTCTACTGTGCTCCACTGTACTCTACCTCTACTCTCCTCCACTGTACTCTACCTCTACTGTGCTCCACTGTACTCTGTCTCTACTGTACTCTACCTCTACTGTACTCTACTGTACTCCACCTCTAATGTGCTCCACTGTACTCTACCTCTACTGTACCCTACCTCTACTGTACTCCACTGTACTCTACCTCTACTGTGCTCTACTGTACTCTCTCTCTACTGTGCTCCACTGTACTCCACTGTACTCTACCTTTACTGTACTCCACTATACTCTAACTCTACTATACTCCACTGTACTCTATCTCTACTGTGCTCCACTGTACTCTATTTCTACTGTGCTCCACTGTACTCTATCTCTACTGTACTCCACTGTACTCTATCTCTCCTGTACTTCACTGTCCTCTATCTCTACTGTACTCCACTGTACTCTACCTCTATTGTGCTCAACTGTACTCTATATCTACTGTACTCTACTGTACTCTATCTCTACTGTACTCCACTGTACTCTATCTCTACTGTACTCCCCTGTACTCTACCTCTACTGTGCTCCACTGTACTCTACCTCTACCGTACTCCACTGTACTCTACCTCTACTGTGCTCGACTGTAATCTATCTCTACTGTGCTCCACTGTACTCTACCTCTACTGTGCTCCACTGTACTCTATCTCTAATGTGATCCACTGTACTCTACCTCTACTGTGATCCACTGTACTCTACCTCTACTGTGCTCCACTGTACTCTATCTTTACTGTGCTCCACTGTACTCTACCTCTACAGTACTCCACTGTACTCTATCTCTACTGTACTCCACTGTACTCTACCTCTACTGTACTCTACTGTTCTCTACCTCTACTGTACTCCACTGTACTCTATCTCTACTGTACTCCACTGTACTCTACCTCTACTGTACTCTACTGTACTCTACTCTACTGTACTCCACTGTACTCTATCTCTACTGCGATCCACTGTACTCTACCTCTACTGTACTCCACTGTACTCTATCTCTACTGTGATCCACTGTACTCTATCTCTACTGTGTTCCACTGTACTCTACCTCTACTATGCTCCACTGTACTCTATCTCTACTGTGCTCCACTCTACTCTACCTCTACTGTGCTCCACTGTACTCTACCTCTACTGTACTCCACTGTACTCTATCTCTACTGTGCTCCACTGTACTCTATCTCTACTGTACTCCACTGTACCCTACCTCTACTGTGCTCTACTGTTCTCTACATCTACTGTGCTCTACTGTACTCCACCTCTACTGTGCTCCACTGTACCCTACCTCTACTGTGCTTTACTGTACTCTACCTCTACTGTGCTCCACTGTACTCTACCTCTACTGTGCTCCACTGTACTCTACCTCTACTGCGCTCCACTGTACTCTATCTCTACTGTGCTCCACTGTACTCTACCTCTACTGTACTCTACTGTACTCCACCTCTAATGTGCTCCACTGTACTCTAGCTCTACTGTACTCCACTGTACTTTACCTCTACTGTACTCCACTGTACTCTACCTCTACTGTGCTCCACTGTACTCTATTTCTACTGTACTCCTCTGTACTCTACCTCTACTGTGCTCCACTGTACTCTATCTGTAATGTACTCTACTGTACTCTATCTCTACTGTGATCCACTGTACTCTACCTCTGCTGAGCTCCACTGTACTCTATCTCTACTGTACTCCACTGTACTCTACTGTTCTCTACCTCTACTGTACTCTACTGTGCTCCACTGTACTCCACTGTAGTCTACCTCTACTGTGCTCCACTGTACTCTACCTCTACTGTGCTCCACTATACTCTACCTCTACTGTGCTCCACTGTACTCTACCTCTACTGTCCTCCACTGTACTCTACCTCTACTGTGCTCCACTGTACTCTCTCTCTACTGTACTCTACCTCTACTGTACTCTACTGTACTCCACCTCTAATGTGCTCCACTGTACTCTACCTCTACTGTACCCTACCTCTACTGTACTCCACTGTACTCTACCTCTACTGTGCTCTACTGTACTCTCTCTCTACTGTGCTCCACTGTACTCTACCTTTACTGTACTCCGCTATACTCTAACTCTACTATACTCCACTGTACTCTATCTCTACTGTGCTCCACTGTACTCTATTTCTACTGTGTTCCACTGTACTCTATCTCTACTGTACTCCACTGTACTCTATCTCTCCTGTACTTCACTGTCCTCTATATCTACTGTACTCCACTGTACTCTACCTCTATTGTGCTCCACTGTACTCTATATCTACTGTACTCTACTGTACTCTATCTCTACTGTACTCCACTGTACTCTATCTCTACTGTACTCCACTGTACTCTACCTCTACTGTGCTCCACTGTACTCTACCTCTACCGTACTCCACTGTACTCTATCTCTACTGTACTCCACTGTACTCTACCTCTACTGTACTCTACTGTTCTCTACCTCTACTCGGCTCTACTGTACTCTACTCTACTGTATTCCACTGTACTCTATCTCTACTGTGATCCACTGTACTCTACCTCTACTGTACTCCACTGTAATCTATCTCTACTGTGATCCACTGTACTCTATCTCTACTGTGCTCCACTGTACTCTACCTCTACTGTGCTCCAATGTACTCTATCTCTACTGTGCTCCACTCTACTCTACCTCTACTGTGCTCCACTGTATCCTACCTCTACTCTACTCCACTGTACTCTATCTCTACTGTGCTCCACTGTACTCTATCTCTACTGTACTCCACTGTACTCTACCTCTACTGTGCTCTACTGTTCTCTACCTCTACTGTGCTCTACTGTACTCCACCTCTACTGTGCTCCACTGTACCCTACCTCTACTGTGCTCCACTGTACTCTACCTCTACTGTGCTCCACTGTACTCTACCTCTACTGTACTCCACTGTACTCTATCTCTACTGTGCTCCACTGTACTCTACCTCTACTGTGCTCAACTGTACTCTACTGTACTCCACTGTACACTACCTCTACTGTACTCCACTGTACTCTTTCTCTACTGTACTCCACTGTACTCTACCTCTACTGTACTCCACTGTACTCTATCTCTACTGTACTTCACTGTCCTCTATCTCTACTGTACTCCACTGTACTCTACCTCTATTGTGCTCCACTGTACTCTATCTCTACTGTACTCTACTGTACTATATCTCTACTGTACTCCACTGTACTCTATCTCTACTGTACTCCACTGTACTCTACCTCTACTGTGCTCCACTGTACTCTACCTCTACCGTACTCCACTGTACTCTATCTCTACTGTACTCCACTGTACTCTACCTCTACTGTACTCTACTGTTCTCTACCTCTACTGTGCTCTACTGTACTCTACTCTACTGTACTCCACTGTACTCTATCTCTACTGTGATCCACTGTACTCTACCTCTACTGTGCTCCACTGTACTCTATCTCTACTGTGCTCCACTGTACTCTATCTCTACTGTACTCCACTGTACTCTACCTCTACTGTGCTCTACTGTTCTCTACCTCTACTGTGCTCTACTGTACTCCACTTCTATTGTGCTCCACTGTACCCTACCTCTACTGTGCTCTACTGTACTCTATCTCTACTGTGCTCCACTGTACTCTACCTCTACTGTACTCCACTATACTCTAACTCTACTATACTCCACTGTACTCTATCTCTATTGTGCTCCACTGTACTCTATTTCTACTGTACTCCACTGTACTCTATCTCTACTGTACTCCACTGTACTATATCTCTACTGTACTTCACTGTCCTCTATCTCTACTGTACTCCACTGTACTCTACCTCCATTGTGCTCCACTGTACTCTATCTCTACTGTACTCCACTGTACTCTATCTCTACTGTACTCCACTGTACTCTATCTCTACTGTACTCCACTGTACTCTACCCTCTATTGTGCTCCACTGTACTCTACCTCTACCGTACTCCACTGTACTCTATCTCTACTGTACTCCACTGTACTCACCTCTACTGTACTCTACTGTTCTCTACCTCTACTGTGCTCTACTGTACTCTACTCTACTGTACTCCACTGTACTCTATCTCTACTGTGCTCCACTGTACTCTATCTCTACTGTGCTCCACTGTACTCTATCTCTACTGTGCTCCACTCTACTCTACCTCTACTGTGCTCCACTGTATCCTACCTCTACTGTGCTCTACTGTACTCTATCTCTACTGTGCTCCACTGTACTCTACCTCTACTGTACTCCACTATACTCTAACTCTACTATACTCCACTGTACTCTATCTCTACTGTGCTCCACTGTACTCTATTTCTACTGTGCTCCACTGTACTCTATCTCTACTGTACTCCACTGTACTCTATTTCTACTGTACTTCACTGTCCTCTATCTCTACTGTACTCCACTGTACTCTACCTCTATTGTGCTCCACTGTACTCTATATCTACTGTACTCTACTGTACTCTATCTCTACTGTACTCCACTGTACTCTATCTCTACTGTACTCCACTGTACTCTACCTCTACTGTACTCTACTGTACTCTATCTCTACTGTACTCCACTGTACTCTATCTGTACTGTACTCCACTGTACTCTACCTCTACTGTACTCTACTGTTCTCTACCTCTACTCGGCTCTACTGTACTCTACTCTACTGTGATGCACTGTACTCTACTTCTACTGTACTCCACTGTAATCTATCTCTACTGTATCCACTGTACTCTATCTCTACTGTGCTCCACTGTACTCTACCTCTACTGTGCTCCACTGTACTCTATCTCTACTGTGCTCCTCTCTACTCTACCTCTACTGTGCTCCACTGTATCCTACCTCTACTGTACTCCACTGTACTCTATCTCTACTGTGCTCCACTTTACTCTATCTCTACTGTACTCCACTGTACTCTACCTCTACTGTGCTCTACTGTTCTCTACCTCTACTGTGCTCTACTGTACTCCACCTCTACTGTACTCCACTGTACCCTACCTCTACTGTGCTCCACTGTACTCTACCTCTATTGTGCTCCACTGTACTCTACCTCTACTGTACTCCACTGTACTCTATCTCTACTGTGCTCCACTGTACTCTACCTCTACTGTGCTCAACTGTACTCTACTGTACTCCACTGTACTCTTTCTCTACTGTACTCCACTGTACTCTACCTCTACTGTACTCCACTGTACTCTATCTCTACTGTACTTCACTGTCCTCTATCTCTACTGTACTCCACTGTACTCTACCTCTATTGTGCTCCACTGTACTCTATCTCTACTGTACTCTACTGTACTATATCTCTACTGTACTCCACTGTACTCTATCTCTACTGTACTCCACTGTACTCTACCTCTACTGTGCTCCACATGTACTCTACCTCTACCGTACTCCACTGTACTCTATCTCTACTGTACTCCACTGTACTCTACCTCTACTGTACTCTACTGTTCTCTACCTCTACTGTGCTCTACTGTACTCTACTCTACTGTACTCCACTGTACTCTATCTCTACTGTGATCCACTTTACTCTACCTCTACTGTACTCCACTGTACTCTATCTACTGTGATCCACTGTACTCTATCTCTACTGTGCTCCACTGTACTCTACCTCTACTGTGCTCCACTGTCCTCTATCTCTACTGTGCTCCACTGTACTCTATCTCTACTGTACTCCACTGTACTCTACCTCTACTGTGCTCTACTGTTCTCTACCTCTACTGTGCTCTACTGTACTCCACCTCTATTGTGCTCCACTGTACCCTACCTCTACTGTGCTCCACTGTACTCTACCTCTACTGTGCTCCACTGTACTCTACCTCTACTGTACTCCACTGTACTCTATCTCTACTGTGCTCCACTGTACCCTACCTCTACTGTGCTTTACTGTACTCTACCTCTACTGTGCTCCACTGTACTCTACCTCTACTGTGCTCCACTGTACTCTACCTCTACTGCGCTCCACTGTACTCTATCTCTACTGTGCTCCACTGTACTCTACCTCTACTGTACTCTACTGTACTCCACCTCTAATGTGCTCCACTGTACTCTAGCTCTACTGTACTCCACTGTACTTTACCTCTACTGTACTCCACTGTACTCTACCTCTACTGTGCTCCACTGTACTCTATTTCTACTGTACTCCTCTGTACTCTACCTCTACTGTGCTCCACTGTACTCTATCTGTAATGTACTCTACTGTACTCTATCTCTACTGTGATCCACTGTACTCTACCTCTGCTGAGCTCCACTGTACTCTATCTCTACTGTACTCCACTGTACTCTACTGTTCTCTACCTCTACTGTACTCTACTGTGCTCCACTGTACTCCACTGTAGTCTACCTCTACTGTGCTCCACTGTACTCTACCTCTACTGTGCTCCACTATACTCTACCTCTACTGTGCTCCACTGTACTCTACCTCTACTGTCCTCCACTGTACTCTACCTCTACTGTGCTCCACTGTACTCTCTCTCTACTGTACTCTACCTCTACTTTACTCTACTGTACTCCACCTCTAATGTGCTCCACTGTACTCTACCTCTACTGTACCCTACCTCTACTGTACTCCACTGTACTCTACCTCTACTGTGCTCTACTGTACTCTCTCTCTACTGTGCTCCACTGTACTCTACCTTTACTGTACTCCACTATACTCTAACTCTACTATACTCCACTGTACTCTATCTCTACTGTGCTCCACTGTACTCTATTTCTACTGTGTTCCACTGTACTCTATCTCTACTGTACTCCACTGTACTCTATCTCTCCTGTACTTCACTGTCCTCTATATCTACTGTACTCCACTGTACTCTACCTCTATTGTGCTCCACTGTACTCTACCTCTACTGTACTCTACTGTTCTCTACCTCTACTGTGCTCCACTGTACTCTACCTCTATTGTGCTCCACTGTACTCTATCTCTACTGTACTCTACTGTACTATATCTCTACTGTACTCCACTGTACTCTATCTCTACTGTACTCCACTGTACTCTACCTCTACTGTGCTCCACTGTACTCTACCTCTACCGTACTCCACTGTACTCTATCTCTACTGTACTCCACTGTACTCTACCTCTACTGTACTCTACTGTTCTCTACCTCTACTGTGCTCTACTGTACTCTACTCTACTGTGCTCCACTGTACTCTATCTCTACTGTGATCCACTGTACTCTACCTCTACTGTACTCCACTGTACTCTATCTACTGTGATCCACTGTACTCTATCTCTACTGTGCTCCACTGTACTCTATCTCTACTGTGCTCCACTGTACTCTATCTCTACTGTACTCCACTGTACTCTACCTCTACTGTGCTCTACTGTTCTCTACCTCTACTGTGCTCTACTGTACTCCACTTCTATTGTGCTCCACTGTACCCTACCTCTACTGTGCTCTACTGTACTCTATCTCTACTGTGCTCCACTGTACTCTACCTCTACTGTACTCCACTATACTCTAACTCTACTATACTCCACTGTACTCTATCTCTATTGTGCTCCACTGTACTCTATTTCTACTGTACTCCACTGTACTCTATCTCTACTGTACTCCACTGTACTATATCTCTACTGTACTTCACTGTCCTCTATCTCTACTGTACTCCACTGTACTCTACCTCCATTGTGCTCCACTGTACTCTATCTCTACTGTACTCCACTGTACTCTATCTCTACTGTACTCCACTGTACTCTATCTCTACTGTACTCCACTGTACTCTACCCTCTATTGTGCTCCACTGTACTCTACCTCTACCGTACTCCACTGTACTCTATCTCTACTGTACTCCACTGTACTCACCTCTACTGTACTCTACTGTTCTCTACCTCTACTGTGCTCTACTGTACTCTACTCTACTGTACTCCACTGTACTCTATCTCTACTGTGCTCCACTGTACTCTATCTCTACTGTGCTCCACTGTACTCTATCTCTACTGTGCTCCACTCTACTCTACCTCTACTGTGCTCCACTGTATCCTACCTCTACTGTGCTCTACTGTACTCTATCTCTACTGTGCTCCACTGTACTCTACCTCTACTGTACTCCACTATACTCTAACTCTACTATACTCCACTGTACTCTATCTCTACTGTGCTCCACTGTACTCTATTTCTACTGTGCTCCACTGTACTCTATCTCTACTGTACTCCACTGTACTCTATTTCTACTGTACTTCACTGTCCTCTATCTCTACTGTACTCCACTGTACTCTACCTCTATTGTGCTCCACTGTACTCTATATCTACTGTACTCTACTGTACTCTATCTCTACTGTACTCCACTGTACTCTATCTCTACTGTACTCCACTGTACTCTACCTCTACTGTACTCTACTGTACTCTATCTCTACTGTACTCCACTGTACTCTACTCTACTGTGATGCACTGTACTCTACTTCTACTGTACTCCACTGTAATCTATCTCTACTGTATCCACTGTACTCTATCTCTACTGTGCTCCACTGTACTCTACCTCTACTGTGCTCCACTGTACTCTATCTCTACTGTGCTCCTCTCTACTCTACCTCTACTGTGCTCCACTGTATCCTACCTCTACTGTACTCCACTGTACTCTATCTCTACTGTGCTCCACTTTACTCTATCTCTACTGTACTCCACTGTACTCTACCTCTACTGTGCTCTACTGTTCTCTACCTCTACTGTGCTCTACTGTACTCCACCTCTACTGTGCTCCACTGTACCCTACCTCTACTGTGCTCCACTGTACTCTACCTCTATTGTGCTCCACTGTACTCTACCTCTACTGTACTCCACTGTACTCTATCTCTACTGTGCTCCACTGTACTCTACCTCTACTGTGCTCAACTGTACTCTACTGTACTCCACTGTACACTACCTCTACTGTACTCCACTGTACTCTTTCTCTACTGTACTCCACTGTACTCTACCTCTACTGTACTCCACTGTACTCTATCTCTACTGTACTTCACTGTCCTCTATCTCTACTGTACTCCACTGTACTCTACCTCTATTGTGCTCCACTGTACTCTATCTCTACTGTACTCTACTGTACTATATCTCTACTGTACTCCACTGTACTCTATCTCTACTGTACTCCACTGTACTCTACCTCTACTGTGCTCCACATGTACTCTACCTCTACCGTACTCCACTGTACTCTATCTCTACTGTACTCCACTGTACTCTACCTCTACTGTACTCTACTGTTCTCTACCTCTACTGTGCTCTACTGTACTCTACTCTACTGTACTCCACTGTACTCTATCTCTACTGTGATCCACTTTACTCTACCTCTACTGTACTCCACTGTACTCTATCTACTGTGATCCACTGTACTCTATCTCTACTGTGCTCCACTGTACTCTACCTCTACTGTGCTCCACTGTCCTCTATCTCTACTGTGCTCCACTGTACTCTATCTCTACTGTACTCCACTGTACTCTACCTCTACTGTGCTCTACTGTTCTCTACCTCTACTGTGCTCTACTGTACTCCACCTCTATTGTGCTCCACTGTACCCTACCTCTACTGTGCTCCACTGTACTCTACCTCTACTGTGCTCCACTGTACTCTACCTCTACTGTACTCCACTGTACTCTATCTCTACTGTGCTCCACTGTACCCTACCTCTACTGTACTCCACTGTAATCTATCTCTACTGTGATCCACTGTACTCTATCTCTACTGTGCTCCACTGTACTCTACCTCTACTCTGCTCCAATGTACTCTATCTCTACTGTGCTCCACTCTACTCTACCTGTACTGTGCTCCACTGTATCCTACCTCTACTCTACTCAACTGTACTCTATCTCTACTGTGCTCCACTGTACTCTATCTCTACTGTACTCCACTGTACTCTACCTCTACTGTGCTCTACTGTTCTCTACCTCTACTGTGCTCTACTGTACTCCACCTCTACTGTGCTCCACTGTACCCTACCTCTACTGTGCTCCACTGTACTCTACCTCTACTGTGCTCCACTGTACTCTACCTCTACTGTACTCCACTGTACTCTATCTCTACTGTGCTCCACTGTACTCTACCTCTACTGTGCTCAACTGTACTCTACTGTACTCCACTGTACACTACCTCTACTGTACTCCACTGTACTCTTTCTCTACTGTACTCCACTGTACTCTACCTCTACTGTACTCCACTGTACTCTATCTCTACTGTACTTCACTGTCCTCTATCTCTACTGTACTCCACTGTACTCTACCTCTATTGTGCTCCACTGTACTCTATCTCTACTGTACTCTACTGTACTATATCTCTACTGTACTCCACTGTACTCTATCTCTACTGTACTCCACTGTACTCTACCTCTACTGTGCTCCACTGTACTCTACCTCTACCGTACTCCACTGTACTCTATCTCTACTGTGCTCCACTGTACTCTACCTCTACTGTACTCCACTGTACTCTATCTCTACTGTGCTCCACTGTACTCTACCTCTACTGTGCTCAACTGTACTCTACTGTACTCCACTGTACTCTACCTCTACTGTACTCCACTGTACTCTATCTCTACTGTACTCCACTGTACTCTACCTCTACTGTACTCCACTGTACTCTATCTCTACTGTGCTCCACTGTACTCTACCTCTACTGTGCTCAACTGTACTGTACTGTACTCCACTGTACTCTATCTCTACTGTACTCCTCTGTACTCTACCTCTACTGTACTCCACTGTACTCTACCTCTACTGTACTCCACTGTACTCTACTCTACTGTACTCCACTGTACTCTATCTCTACTGTGATCCACTCTACTCTACCTCTACTGTACTCCACTGTACTCTATCTCTACTGTGATCCACTGTACTCTACCTCTACTGTGCTCCACTGTACTCTATCTCTACTGTGCTCCACTGTACTCTACCTCTACTGTGCTTCACTGTACTCTATCTCTACTGTGCTCCAGTCTACTCTACCTCTACTGTGCTCCACTGTACTCTACCTCTACTGTACTCCACTGTACTCTATCTCTACTGTGCTCCACTGTACTCTACCTCTACTGTACTCCACTGTACTCTAACTCTACTATACTCCACTGTACTCTATCTCTACTGTGCTCCACTGTACTCTATTTCTACTGTGCTCCACTTTACTCTATCTCTACTGTACTCCACTGTACTCTACCTCTACTGTGCTCTACTGTTCTCTACCTCTACTGTGCTCTACTGTACTCCACCTCTACTGTGCTCCACTGTACCCTACCTCTACTGTGCTCCACTGTACTCTACCTCTATTGTGCTCCACTGTACTCTACCTCTACTGTACTCCACTGTACTCTATCTCTACTGTGCTCCACTGTACTCTACCTCTACTGTGCTCAACTGTACTCTACTGTACTCCACTGTACACTACCTCTACTGTACTCCACTGTACTCTTTCTCTACTGTACTCCACTGTACTCTACCTCTACTGTACTCCACTGTACTCTATCTCTACTGTACTTCACTGTCCTCTATCTCTACTGTACTCCACTGTACTCTACCTCTATTGTGCTCCACTGTACTCTATCTCTACTGTACTCTACTGTACTATATCTCTACTGTACTCCACTGTACTCTATCTCTACTGTGCTCCACTGTACTCTATCTCTACTGTGCTCCACTGTACTCTACCTCTACTGTGCTTCACTGTACTCTATCTCTACTGTGCTCCAGTCTACTCTACCTCTACTGTGCTCCACTGTACTCTACCTCTACTGTACTCCACTGTACTCTATCTCTACTGTGCTCCACTGTACTCTACCTCTACTGTACTCCACTGTACTCTAACTCTACTATACTCCACTGTACTCTATCTCTACTGTGCTCCACTGTACTCTATTTCTACTGTGCTCCACTTTACTCTATCTCTACTGTACTCCACTGTACTCTACCTCTACTGTGCTCTACTGTTCTCTACCTCTACTGTGCTCTACTGTACTCCACCTCTACTGTGCTCCACTGTACCCTACCTCTACTGTGCTCCACTGTACTCTACCTCTATTGTGCTCCACTGTACTCTACCTCTACTGTACTCCACTGTACTCTATCTCTACTGTGCTCCACTGTACTCTACCTCTACTGTGCTCAACTGTACTCTACTGTACTCCACTGTACACTACCTCTACTGTACTCCACTGTACTCTTTCTCTACTGTACTCCACTGTACTCTACCTCTACTGTACTCCACTGTACTCTATCTCTACTGTACTTCACTGTCCTCTATCTCTACTGTACTCCACTGTACTCTACCTCTATTGTGCTCCACTGTACTCTATCTCTACTGTACTCTACTGTACTATATCTCTACTGTACTCCACTGTACTCTATCTCTACTGTACTCCACTGTACTCTACCTCTACTGTGCTCCACATGTACTCTACCTCTACCGTACTCCACTGTACTCTATCTCTACTGTACTCCACTGTACTCTACCTCTACTGTACTCTACTGTTCTCTACCTCTACTGTGCTCTACTGTACTCTACTCTACTGTACTCCACTGTACTCTATCTCTACTGTGATCCACTTTACTCTACCTCTACTGTACTCCACTGTACTCTATCTACTGTGATCCACTGTACTCTATCTCTACTGTGCTCCACTGTACTCTACCTCTACTGTGCTCCACTGTCCTCTATCTCTACTGTGCTCCACTGTACTCTATCTCTACTGTACTCCACTGTACTCTACCTCTACTGTGCTCTACTGTTCTCTACCTCTACTGTGCTCTACTGTACTCCACCTCTATTGTGCTCCACTGTACCCTACCTCTACTGTGCTCCACTGTACTCTACCTCTACTGTGCTCCACTGTACTCTACCTCTACTGTACTCCACTGTACTCTATCTCTACTGTGCTCCACTGTACCCTACCTCTACTGTACTCCACTGTAATCTATCTCTACTGTGATCCACTGTACTCTATCTCTACTGTGCTCCACTGTACTCTACCTCTACTCTGCTCCAATGTACTCTATCTCTACTGTGCTCCACTCTACTCTACCTCTACTGTGCTCCACTGTATCCTACCTCTACTCTACTCCACTGTACTCTATCTCTACTGTGCTCCACTGTACTCTATCTCTACTGTACTCCACTGTACTCTACCTCTACTGTTCTCTACTGTTCTCTACCTCTACTGTGCTCTACTGTACTCCACCTCTACTGTGCTCCACTGTACCCTACCTCTACTGTGCTCCACTGTACTCTACCTCTACTGTGCTCCACTGTACTCTACCTCTACTGTACTCCACTGTACTCTATCTCTACTGTGCTCCACTGTACTCTACCTCTACTGTGCTCAACTGTACTCTACTGTACTCCACTGTACACTACCTCTACTGTACTCCACTGTACTCTTTCTCTACTGTACTCCACTGTACTCTACCTCTACTGTACTCCACTGTACTCTATCTCTACTGTACTTCACTGTCCTCTATCTCTACTGTACTCCACTGTACTCTACCTCTATTGTGCTCCACTGTACTCTATCTCTACTGTACTCTACTGTACTATATCTCTACTGTACTCCACTGTACTCTATCTCTACTGTACTCCACTGTACTCTACCTCTACTGTGCTCCACTGTACTCTACCTCTACCGTACTCCACTGTACTCTATCTCTACTGTGCTCCACTGTACTCTACCTCTACTGTACTCCACTGTACTCTATCTCTACTGTGCTCCACTGTACTCTACCTCTACTGTGCTCAACTGTACTCTACTGTACTCCACTGTACTCTACCTCTACTGTACTCCACTGTACTCTATCTCTACTGTACTCCACTGTACTCTACCTCTACTGTACTCCACTGTACTCTATCTCTACTGTGCTCCACTGTACTCTACCTCTACTGTGCTCAACTGTACTGTACTGTACTCCACTGTACTCTATCTCTACTGTACTCCTCTGTACTCTACCTCTACTGTACTCCACTGTACTCTACCTCTACTGTACTCCACTGTACTCTACTCTACTGTACTCCACTGTACTCTATCTCTACTGTGATCCACTCTACTCTACCTCTACTGTACTCCACTGTACTCTATCTCTACTGTGATCCACTGTACTCTACCTCTACTGTGCTCCACTGTACTCTATCTCTACTGTGCTCCACTGTACTCTACCTCTACTGTGCTTCACTGTACTCTATCTCTACTGTGCTCCAGTCTACTCTACCTCTACTGTGCTCCACTGTACTCTACCTCTACTGTACTCCACTGTACTCTATCTCTACTGTGCTCCACTGTACTCTACCTCTACTGTACTCCACTGTACTCTAACTCTACTATACTCCACTGTACTCTATCTCTACTGTGCTCCACTGTACTCTATTTCTACTGTGCTCCACTGTACTCTATCTCTACTGTACTCCACTGTACTCTCTCTACTGTACTCCACTGTCCTCTATCTCTACTGTACTCCACTGTACTCTACCTCTATTGTGCTCCACTGTACTCTTTCTCTACGGTACTCCACTGTACTCTATCTCTACTGTACTCCACTGTACTCTATCTCTACTGTACTCCACTGTACTCTGCCTCTACTGTGCTCCACTGTACTCTACCTCTACTATACTCCACTGTACTCTACCTCTACTGTACTCTACTGTACTCTACCTCTACTATACTCCACTGTACTCTACCTCTACTGTACTCTACTGTACTCTACCTCTACTGTGCTCCACTGTACTCTACCTCTACTGTACTCCACTGTACTCTACCTCTACTGTACTCCACTGTACTCTACCTCTACTGTACTCCACTGTACTCTACCTCTACTGTACTCCACTGTACTCTACCTCTACTGTGCTCCACTCTACACTATCTTTACTGTACTCCACTGTACTCTAGCTCTACTGTACTCGACTGTACTCTACCTCTACTGTGCTCCACTGTACTCTATTTCTACTGTACTCCTCTGTACTCTACCTCTACTGCGCTCCACTGTACTCTATCTAGTCAAGTCAAGTCAAGTCACCTTTATTTATATAGCGCTTTTTACAATACAGATTGTATCAAAGCGCTTCACAGTGATAACATGAAAACAATATAACAAAGTTTGTTTCTAAAAGATATTGCGTCAACGTCCACCTTAAGTAAGGCAGATCAATAATATTGTTGAATATTAAATGTCCCCAACTAAGCAAGCAAAAAGCCAAGGCAACAGTGGCAAGGAACCAAAACTCCATCAGGGACAGAATGGAGAAAAAAACCTTGGGAGAAACCAGGCTCAGTCGGGGGGCCAGTTCTCCTCTGGCCAACGAAGGAACAGTGCATGATTCGGGCAGCATTACAAGTCAGATTGGATCAGAACATTTAGAGTATTTTTTGGAAGTCCAAGTATGCACGCCGGTCTTAAGACGAGTTGTTGAGGATCAGTGCCGTCCACCATAGAGAGTCCATATCGCCCGTGTTGAGTCGTCACTTCATAGGCTTTGTGATTGGAGCATCTGAAGTCTCCGTGAGAGGCTGGATACAAACTGGAGCTGACGAACGCCATTTTCTTGGGACTCGCGTCCCGAGATAACAGCAGAAAAGCAAAGGGAAAATAATTAGCGTAGCTGCTGTTCATAATGATGATTTCCATAACACAGGCGTAAATGACAAAACATGAAGACAGTGACTCTTGCGTCCCAAAATCACCCCCCTCCGTCCCCCACTCAACTCAGCCCAGCTTACTGACCTCTACGTCCCTCCTGCTGCTGAGACCTAACCACAATCTCACAATCTCTCCGCAACCCAACCATACGCGCCAACCCGTTGACTAAGGCTGTCGAGCCCCACTGGTGCGTTAAAGCAGTTTCAGTGGCAACGGTTCCGTATGGCATACTACCTACCGCAACACAATATCTGCCCAACCACCCGTCATTCACGCAATATACACAGGAACGTAATGACTGCAAATATTATGCAACCTATACAGATAACCTACAGTCTCTTCAAGTTTTATAGTATTAAATGCATTTGATCTGATTCAGCAGTATTATAAAAGGTAAGCATTATGTAAATGCTTGGCTGAAGAGATGCGTCTTTAATCTAGTTTTGAACTGGGACAGCGAGTCAGAGCCTCGAACAATATCAGGAAGGCTATTCCAGAGTTTAGGAGCTAAATGTGAGAACGCCCTCCCTCCTTTAGTGGACTTAGATATCCTAGGAATGACTAGAAGCCTCGAATTTAGTGATCTTAAAGAACGCGGTGGATTGTAGGGCGATAGAAGGTCCATTAAATACACAGGAGCTAAACCATTTAGGGCTTTATAGGTCAGTAGTAGTACTTTGTAATTGATACGGAACTTGATAGGTAACCAGTGTAGAGATGATAAAATTGGTGTTATATGATCATATTTTCTTGACCTAGTAAGAACTCTAGCGGCTGCATTTTGGACTAACTGTAGCTTGTTTATTGAGGATGCAGGACAACCGGCTAATAAAGCATTACAGTAATCTAGTCTCGAGGTCATGAATGCATGAACTAACTTTTCTGCATCAGAAACAGATAGCATGTTACGTAATTTAGCAATGTTTCTAAGATGGAAAAAGGCTGTTCTTGTTACATATGAAATATGATTTTCGAAAGACAAGTTGTGGTCTAGTATAACTCCCAGGTCTTTTACCGTAGAGGATAAAGTAACGGGACATCCTTCTATATTAAAGTTGTATTGTAAGTGGTTTTGTGGATAGTTTTTTGGACCAACAAGTAGTACCTCCGTTTTATCTGGATTTAGAAGCAGGAAATTATGCGTCATCCAGCATTTTATATCTTTAAGACACTCTGTCAATTTTGATGAGTTAGTGTTTTCATCTGGTCGGGATGAAATATATAATTGAGTGTCATCAGCATAACAGTGGAAATTAATTCCATGTTTTATTATAATATTACCAAGTGGCAGCATATATATTGAGAAAAGCAGAGGGCCTAACACCGATCCTTGCGGCACTCCATAGTCTACTGACGTTATCTTCGATTTTTCCCCATTTAAACAAACAAAATGGTAACGGTCTGATAAATACGATCTGAACCAGCTTAATGCCTGTCCCTGAACACCAGTGTAGTTTTGTAGTCGATCCAAGAGTATTTTATGATCTATAGTGTCAAACGCAGCACTAAGATCGAGTAGAACTAATATTGAGATACAGCCTTGGTCAGAAGCTAAAAGTAAATCATTTGTAATTTTAACTAGCGCAGTTTCTGTGCTATGATGCGGTCTGAATCCTGACTGAAATTTTTCATATATCTCATTTTCTTGCATGAAAGAGCACAATTGAGCGGACACAGTCTTTTCTAGTATTTTAGACATAAATGGAAGATTTGAAATCGGCCTGTAATTTGCTAAGTTATTTGGATCTAATTGCGGTTTCTTAATGAGAGGTTTTATTACTGCCAGCTTGAATATTTTTGGAACATGACCTAAAGATAAAGACGAGTTAATAATATTAAGAAGAGGCTCTTCCACTACAGGTAACACTTCTTTCAGAAATTTAGTTGGTATTGGATCTAATAAACATGTTGTTGGTTTAGATGCAATGATAAGTTTATTTAGCTCTTCCTGTCCTATAGTTGTAAAGCAGTGTAGTTGTTCTTGAGGGGCGATAATTGAGGCTGAATCATAAGACACCATAGAGGATTGTACATTTACAATTGTGTTTCGGATGCTTTCTATTTTCTCATTGAAGTAGTTCATAAAATCATTACAGCTATACTGTAACGGAATAATTTGCTCGGGTGATGTCTGTTTATTTGTTAGTCTAGCCACGGTGTTAAATAAAAACCTTGGATTATTTTGGTTATTTTCTATTAGTTTGCGGAGATGCTCAGCCCTGGCTGCTTTTAGAGCTTTTTTATAACGTGACATACTGTCTTTCCACGCGATTCTAAAGACCTCTAAATTAGTTTGTTTCCATTTACGCTCTAGGTTACGAGTTTCTCTCTTGATAGCATGCGTAGCACTGTTGTACCATGGTGCTTTAGTTTTCTCTCTAACCTTTTTTGATCTAATTGGTGCAACAATATCTAATGTACTAGAGAAAATGGTGCTCAAACTGCTGGTCATTTCCTCTAGTTCATCTGTTTGTTTGGGTTCACTGAGCAGCTGAGATAGATCAGGTAAGCTATTTGAGAATCTATCTATAGTGGTCGGAAGGATTGTTCTGCCTGGTCTATAGCGTGGCGCAACATGACAAATTTCAGCAGTGCGTATTATACAAGTTACCATGTGATGATCGGTGAGATCGTCACTTTGCGGTATAATATCTATATCGGTTAGATTGGTTCCATATGATATAATTAAATCTAGTGTATGATTTAGACGATGAGTGGGACCACTGACATTCTGCTTGACCCCAAAGGAGTTTAATAAATCTGTAAACGCAGTCCCTAACGCATCGTTTGTGTTATCTACGTGTATGTTAAAATCTCCAACAATTATTGCTTTATCGGCATTGACCAATAGATCTGAGAGAAAGTCTGCAAACTCTTTTAGGAAATCAGCATATGGTCCTGGAGGTCTATATACAGTAGCCAAGGCTAGAGATAATAGGGATTTATTTCTTACATCTAAGAGCATAACGTTTAGCACAAGTACTTCAAACGAGTTAAACCTGTGACCTGTTTTCTGAGTAACATTAATAATATCTCTATAGATTGTTGCAACACCGCCGCCACGACCGATCAGACGGGGCTCATGCTTATAACAGTATCCTGGCGGAGTAGACTCATTTAGACCGAAATACTCGTTTGGTTTAAGCCAGGTTTCAGTAAGGCAAAGTACATCGAAGCTATTATCTGTGACCATTTCATTTACAATAACCGCCTTAGGTGTGAGCGATCTAATGTTTAGAAGACCTAGTTTTAGAAATTGTTTTTGTTCACTGATATTTAGATTTTCAGGTTTAATTACAATACGATTTTTCCTAGATCCTACATTGGATTTATTATTTGGCCTCACTAAACGAGGGATAGACACAGTTTCTATATAATGTTCTACACTACTTATATCAATTAGATTGGCACAGCAAAGACTGTGATTTGGAATTTGATTTTCTAGTCATACGGTGTGTAACGTCTTGGAGATGTTGTCCGACAGAACAGCCGCTCCGAATCTGCTGGGGTGCAGGCCATCAGCACGGTAGAGCCTAGGTCGCTCCCAGAACAGATTCCAATTATTTACAAAGGGCAGTTTTTGTTCATTACACAATGACATTAACCATTCATTTAGTGCAAATAATCTACTGAACCTTTCCTGTCCTTGTCGGTACGTGGGAAGCGGTCCAGACACGATGATCGTTGCCTCAGGCGCTGTGCTGCGTACCATCTCGATCAGGCTCCTGTAGTCCTTCTTCAGAACCTCCGTCTGCCGCAGCCTGATATCGTTTGTTCCAGCGTGAAGCACCACAGCTCCGACGCGCTCTTCACCGTTCAGGATCTCGGGAACCTGTGCGGCGACATCAAGAACACGAGCACCAGGAAGGCAGTGAGTGCGCACCTTACCCTTACCTGAGGTAGCACGGACATGACGGACCATGGAAGTGCCGATGATCACGGCGTCGTCGCGTTCCGACTCGCGAAGAGGGGAGAAGCGGTTCCGGGTGGAGATCTCGAAGACCGGGAGGGGCGGAGAGGTTCTTGCTCTGGTCCTGGCTCGTGTCTTCCGCTGTGGGATCACCCAGGGTCCATGGTGTTGGGTTGGCGCCGGAGTGAATGATGCCAGAGATGATCGCGTCCTCCTGGGCAGAGAAACGCACGGAGTAGACGAAGTCGGAGTCAAAAAGTTACTAACCACTGACTTGTGTGCATCGGCGCGTGACGTTTCAAGCGCTGATCGCCGATCCCGCAGCTCGGCTTGCCTCTCTAGCAGACCACGGATCTGTTTCTCCACCGATTCAAGCTCCAATCGTACCGAAATCAGTTCGAATGTGTCCTCACCTGCACTCAGAGGTAACGTTAGACACACATCTGATATGTTCGCCATAACAGATGAACAGTAGATTAGTAACGTTAGTGATACTACCAATATCACTAGTAATTTAGGACTGAAATGCCGGATATAACCTGTATCCTTTCAGTGAAACGGGTGTAAAATCAGACGGTCAATAGGCGCGAGGCCACGCGTGAAATGCTAGCGGACTAAAGGCTAGTAGCCGAGATTCGCAAAGTTGGGTCTAAGTAGCGATATCAAAGCAATCCGATTGTTTTTTATAAGGAATAGTATCGAGGATAAGTTCCCATGATATAAAAATAGAAAGTGCTTGTTTATAAATGAGTGGTAAAGAAGAAAATCAAGGATTAATGAATTGATTCGACGGAGCTTTCAAACACAAACACCCTGTAATGTACTCCACTGTACTCTACTGTTCTCTACCTCTACTGTACTCTACTGTGCTCCACTGTACTCCACTGTAGTCTACCTCTACTGTGCTCCACTGTACTCTACCTCTACTGTGCTCCACTATACTCTACCTCTACTGTGCTCCACTGTACTCTACCTCTACTGTCCTCCACTGTACTCTACCTCTACTGTGCTCCACTGTACTCTCTCTCTACTGTACTCTACCTCTACTGTACTCTACTGTGCTCCACTGTACTCCACTGTAGTCTACCTCTACATTGCTCCACTGTACTCTACCTCTACTGTGCTCCACTATACTCTACCTCTACTGTCCTCCACTGTACTCTACCTCTACTGTGCTCCACTGTACTCTGTCTCTACTGTACTCTACCTCTACTGTACTCCACCTCTAATGTGCTCCACTGTACTCTACCTCTACTGTACTCTACCTCTACTGTACTCCACTGTACTCTACCTCTAATGTGCTCCACTGTACTCTATCTCTACTGTGCTCCATTGTACTCTACCTCTACTGTACTCCACTGTACTCTACCTCTACTGTACTCCACTGTACTCTATCTCTACTGTACTCCACTGTACTCTATCTCTACTGTACTTCACTGTCCTCTATCTCTAATGTACTCCACTGTACTCTACCTCTATTGTGCTCCATTGTACTCTATCTCTACTGTACTCTACTGTACTCTATCTCTACTGTACTCCACTGTACTCTACCTCTACTGTGCTCCACTGTACTCTACCTCTACCGTACTCCACTGTACTCTATCTCTACTGTACTCCACTGTACTCTACCTCTACTGTACACTACTGTTCTCTACCTCTACTCGGCTCTACTGTACTCTACTCTACTGTACTCCACTGTACTCTATCTCTACTGTGATCCACTGTACTCTACCTCTACTGTACTCCACTGTACTCTACCTCTACTGTGCTCTACTGTTCTCTACCTCTACTGTGCTCTACTGTACTCCACCTCTACTGTGCTCCACTGTACCCTACCTCTATTGTGCTCCACTGTACTCTACCTCTACTGTGCTCCACTGTACTCTACCTCTACTTTACTCCACTGTACTCTATCTCTACTGTGCTCCACTGTACTCTACCTCTACTGTGCTCCACTGTACTCTACCTCTACTTTACTCCACTGTACTCTACCTCTACTGTGCTCCACTGTACTCTACCTCTACTGTGCTCAACTGTACTCTACTGTGCTCCACTGTACTCTACCTCTACTGTGCTCAACTGTACTCTACTGTACTCCACTGTACACTACCTCTACTGTACTCCACTGTACTCTATCTCTACTGTACTCCACTGTACTCTACCTCTACTGTACTCCACTGTACTCTATCTCTACTGTGCTCCACTGTACTCTACCTCTACTGTGCTCAACTGTACTGTACTGTACTCCACTGTAATCTACCTCTACTGTACTCCACTGTACTGTACCTCTACTGTACTCCACTGTACTCTACCTCTACTGTACTCCACTGTACTCTACTCTACTGTACTCCACTGTACTCTATCTCTACTGTGATCCACTGTACTCTACCTCTACTGTACTCCACTGTACTCTATCTCTACTGTACTCCACTGTACTCTACCTCTACTGTACTCTACTGTTCTCTACCTCTACTGTGCTCTACTGTACTCTACTCTACTGTACTCCACTGTACTCTATCTCTACTGTACTCCACTGTACTCTATCTCTACTGTGCTCCACTGTACTCTATCTCTACTGTACTCCACTGTACTCTACCTCTACTGTGCTCTACTGTTCTCTACCTCTACTGTGCTCTACTGTACTCCACCTCTACTGTGCTCCACTGTACCCTACCTCTACTGTGCTCCACTGTACTCTACCTCTACTGTGCTCCACTGTACTCTACCTCTACTGTGCTCCACTGTATCCACTGTACTCTACCTCTACTGTGCTCCACTGTACTCTACCTCTACTGTGCTCCACTGTACTCTATCTCTACTGTGCTCCACTGTACTCTACCTCTACTGTACTCTACTGTACTCCACCTCTAATGTGCTCCACTGTACTCTAGCTCTACTGTGCTCCACTGTACTCTACCTCTACTGTGCTCCACTGTACTCTACCTCTACTGTGCTCCACTGTACTCTATCTCTACTGTACTCTACTGTACTCTATCTCTACTGTACTCCACTGTACTCTACTGTTCTCTACCTCTACTGTACTCTTCTGTGCTCCACTGTACTCCACTGTAGTCTACCTCTACTGTGCTCCATTGTACTCTACCTCTACTGTGCTCCACTATACTCTACCTCAACTGTGCTCCACTGTACTCTACCTCTACTGTCCTCCACTGTACTCTACCTCTACTGTGCTCCACTGTACTCTCTCTCTACTGTACTCTACCTCTACTGTACTCTACTGTACTCCACCTCTAATGTGCTCCACTGTACTCTACCTCTACTGTACTCTACCTCTACTGTACTCCACTGTACTCTACCTCTACTGTGCTCTACTGTACTCTATCTCAATGGTGCTCCGCTGTACTCTACCTCTACTGTACTCAACTATACTCTAACCTAATATACTCCACTGTACTCTATCTCTACTGTGCTCCACTGTACTCTATTTCTACTTTGCTCCACTGTACTCTATCTCTACTGTACTCCACTGTACTCTATCTCTTCTGTACTTCACTGTCCTCTATCTCTACTGTACTCCACTGTACTCTACCTCTATTGTGCTCCACTGTACTCTATCTCTACTGTACTCTACAGTACTATATCTCTATTGTACTCCACTGTACTCTATCTCTACTGTACTCCACTGTACTCTACCTCTACTGTGCTCCACTGTACTCTACCTCTACCGTACTCCACTGTACTCTATCTCTACTGTACTCCACTGTACTCTACCTCTACTGTTCTCTACCTCTACTGTGCTCTACTGTACTCTACTCTACTGTACTCCACTGTACTCTATCTCTACTGTGATCCACTGTACTCTACCTCTACTGTACTCCACTGTACTCTATATCTACTGTGATCCACTGTACTCTATCTCTACTGTGCTCCACTGTACTCTACCTCTACTGTGCTCCACTGTACTCTATCTCTACTGTGCTATACTGTACTCTAACTCTACTGTACTCCACTGTACTCTACCTCTACTGTGCTCTACTGTTCTCTACCTCTACTGTGCTCTACTGTACTCCACCTCTACTGTGCTCCACTGTACCCTACCTCTACTGTACTCCACTGTACTCTACCTCTACTGTGCTCCACTGTACTCTACCTCTACTGTACTCCACTGTACTCTATCTCTACTGTGCTCCACTGTACTCTACCTCTACTGTGCTCAACTGCACTCTACTGTACTCCACTGTACTCTACCTCTACTGTACTCCACTGTATTCTATCTCTACTGTACTCCACTGTACTCTACCTCTACTGTACTCCACTGTACTCTATCTCTACTGTACTCCACTGTACTCTACCTCTACTGTACTCTACTGTACTCTACTCTACTGTACTCCACTGTACTCTATCTCTACTGTGATCCACTGTACTCTACCTCTACTGTACTCCACTGTACTCTATCTCTACTGTGATCCACTGTACTCTATCTCTACTGTGCTCCACTGTACTCTACCTCTACTATGCTCCACTGTACTCTATCTCTACTGTGCTCCACTCTACTCTACCTCTACGGTGCTCCACTGTACTCTATCTCTACTGTACTCCACTGTACCCTACCTCTACTGTGCTCTACTGTTCTCTACATCTACTGTGCTCTACTGTACTCCACCTCTACTGTGCTCCACTGTACCCTACCTCTACTGTGCTTTACTGTACTCTACCTCTACTGTGCTCCACTGTACTCTACCTCTACTGTGCTCCACTGCACTCTACCTCTACTGTGCTCCACTGTACTCTACCTCTACTGCGGTCCACTGTACTCTATCTCTACTGTGCTCCACTGTACTGTACCTCTACTGTACTCTACTGTACTCCACCTCTAATGTGCTCCACTGTACTCTAGCTCTACTGTACTCCACTGTACTTTACCTCTACTGTACTCCACTGTACTCTACCTCTACTGTGCTCCACTGTACTCTATTTCTACTGTACTCCTCTGTACTCTACCTCTACTGTGCTCCACTGTACTCTATCTGTAATGTACTCTACTGTACTCTATCTCTACTGTGATCCACTGTAGTCTACCTCTGCTGTGCTCCACTGTACTCTATCTCTACTGTACTCCACTGTACTCTACTGTTCTCTACCTCTACTGTACTCTACTGTGCTCCACTGTACTCCACTGTAGTCTACCTCTACTGTGCTCCACTGTACTCTACCTCTACTGTGCTCCACTATACTCTACCTCTACTGTGCTCCACTGTACTCTACCTCTACTGTCCTCCACTGTACTCTACCTCTACTGTGCTCCACTGTACTCTGTCTCTACTGTACTCTACCTCTACTGTACTCTACTGTACTCCACCTCTAATGTGCTCCACTGTACTCTACCTCTACTGTACCCTACCTCTACTGTACTCCACTGTACTCTACCTCTACTGTGCTCTACTGTACTCTCTCTCTACTGTGCTCCACTGTACTCCACTGTACTCTACCTTTACTGTACTCCACTATACTCTAACTCTACTATACTCCACTGTACTCTATCTCTACTGTGCTCCACTGTACTCTATTTCTACTGTGCTCCACTGTACTCTATCTCTACTGTACTCCACTGTACTCTATCTCTCCTGTACTTCACTGTCCTCTATCTCTACTGTACTCCACTGTACTCTACCTCTATTGTGCTCCACTGTACTCTATATCTACTGTACTCTACTGTACTCTATCTCTACTGTACTCCACTGTACTCTATCTCTACTGTACTCCCCTGTACTCTACCTCTACTGTGCTCCACTGTACTCTACCTCTACCGTACTCCACTGTACTCTACCTCTACTGTGCTCGACTGTAATCTATCTCTACTGTGCTCCACTGTACTCTACCTCTACTGTGCTCCACTGTACTCTATCTCTAATGTGATCCACTGTACTCTACCTCTACTGTGATCCACTGTACTCTACCTCTACTGTGCTCCACTGTACTCTATCTTTACTGTGCTCCACTGTACTCTACCTCTACAGTACTCCACTGTACTCTATCTCTACTGTACTCCACTGTACTCTACCTCTACTGTACTCTACTGTTCTCTACCTCTACTGTACTCCACTGTACTCTATCTCTACTGTACTCCACTGTACTCTACCTCTACTGTACTCTACTGTACTCTACTCTACTGTACTCCACTGTACTCTATCTCTACTGTGATCCACTGTACTCTACCTCTACTGTACTCCACTGTACTCTATCTCTACTATGATCCACTGTACTCTATCTCTACTGTGTTCCACTGTACTCTACCTCTACTATGCTCCACTGTACTCTATCTCTACTGTGCTCCACTCTACTCTACCTCTACTGTGCTCCACTGTACTCTACCTCTACTGTACTCCACTGTACTCTATCTCTACTGTGCTCCACTGTACTCTATCTCTACTGTACTCCACTGTACCCTACCTCTACTGTGCTCTACTGTTCTCTACATCTACTGTGCTCTACTGTACTCCACCTCTACTGTGCTCCACTGTACCCTACCTCTACTGTGCTTTACTGTACTCTACCTCTACTGTGCTCCACTGTACTCTACCTCTACTGTGCTCCACTGTACTCTACCTCTACTGTGCTCCAATGTACTCTACCTCTACTGCGCTCCACTGTACTCTATCTCTACTGTGCTCCACTGTACTCTACCTCTACTGTACTCTACTGTACTCCACCTCTAATGTGCTCCACTGTACTCTAGCTCTACTGTACTCCACTGTACTTTACCTCTACTGTACTCCACTGTACTCTACCTCTACTGTGCTCCACTGTACTCTATTTCTACTGTACTCCTCTGTACTCTACCTCTACTGTGCTCCACTGTACTCTATCTGTAATGTACTCTACTGTACTCTATCTCTACTGTGATCCACTGTACTCTACCTCTGCTGAGCTCCACTGTACTCTATCTCTACTGTACTCCACTGTACTCTACTGTTCTCTACCTCTACTGTACTCTACTGTGCTCCACTGTACTCCACTGTAGTCTACCTCTACTGTGCTCCACTGTACTCTACCTCTACTGTGCTCCACTATACTCTACCTCTACTGTGCTCCACTGTACTCTACCTCTACTGTCCTCCACTGTACTCTACCTCTACTGTGCTCCACTGTACTCTCTCTCTACTGTACTCTACCTCTACTGTACTCTACTATACTCCACCTCTAATGTGCTCCACTGTACTCTACCTCTACTGTACCCTACCTCTACTGTACTCCACTGTACTCTACCTCTACTGTGCTCTACTGTACTCTCTCTCTACTGTGCTCCACTGTACTCTACCTTTACTGTACTCCACTATACTCTAACTCTACTATACTCCACAGTACTCTATCTCTACTGTGCTCCACTGTACTCTATTTCTACTGTGCTCCACTGTACTCTATCTCTACTGTACTCCACTGTACTCTATCTCTCCTGTACTTCACTGTCCTCTATATCTACTGTACTCCACTGTACTCTACCTCTATTGTGCTCCACTGTACTCTATATCTACTGTACTCTACTGTACTCTATCTCTACTGTACTCCACTGTACTCTATCTCTACTGTACTCCACTGTACTCTACCTCTACTGTGCTCCACTGTACTCTACCTCTACCGTACTCCACTGTACTCTATCTCTACTGTACTCCACTGTACTCTACCTCTACTGTACTCTACTGTTCTCTACCTCTACTCGGCTCTACTGTACTCTACTCTACTGTACTCCACTGTACTCTATCTCTACTGTGATCCACTGTACTCTACCTCTACTGTACTCCACTGTAATCTATCTCTACTGTGATCCACTGTACTCTATCTCTACTGTGATCCACTGTACTCTATCTCTACTGTGCTCCACTGTACTCTACCTCTACTGTGCTCCAATGTACTCTATCTCTACTGTGCTCCACTCTACTCTACCTCTACTGTGCTCCACTGTATCCTACCTCTACTCTACTCCACTGTACTCTATCTCTACTGTGCTCCACTGTACTCTATCTCTACTGTACTCCACTGTACTCTACCTCTACTGTGCTCTACTGTTCTCTACCTCTACTGTGCTCTACTGTACTCCACCTCTACTGTGCTCCACTGTACCCTACCTCTACTGTGCTCCACTGTACCCTACCTCTACTGTGCTCCACTGTACTCTACCTCTACTGTGCTCCACTGTACTCTACCTCTACTGTACTCCACTGTACTCTATCTCTACTGTGCTCCACTGTACTCTACCTCTACTGTGCTCAACTGTACTCTACTGTACTCCACTGTACACTACCTCTACTGTACTCCACTGTACTCTTTCTCTACTGTACTCCACTGTACTCTACCTCTACTGTACTCCACTGTACTCTATCTCTACTGTACTTCACTGTCCTCTATCTCTACTGTACTCCACTGTACTCTACCTCTATTGTGCTCCACTGTACTCTATCTCTACTGTACTCTACTGTACTATATCTCTACTGTACTCCACTGTACTCTATCTCTACTGTACTCCACTGTACTCTACCTCTACTGTGCTCCACTGTACTCTACCTCTACCGTACTCCACTGTACTCTATCTCTACTGTACTCCACTGTACTCTACCTCTACTGTACTCTACTGTTCTCTACCTCTACTGTGCTCTACTGTACTCTACTCTACTGTACTCCACTGTACTCTATCTCTACTGTGATCCACTGTACTCTACCTCTACTGTACTCCACTGTACTCTATCTACTGTGATCCACTGTACTCTATCTCTACTGTGCTCCACTGTACTCTACCTCTACTGTGCTCCACTGTACTCTATCTCTACTGTGCTCCACTGTACTCTATCTCTACTGTACTCCACTGTACTCTACCTCTACTGTGCTCTACTGTTCTCTACCTCTACTGTGCTCTACTGTACTCCACTTCTATTGTGCTCCACTGTACCCTACCTCTACTGTGCTCTACTGTACTCTATCTCTACTGTGCTCCACTGTACTCTACCTCTACTGTACTCCACTATACTCTAAATCTACTATACTCCACTGTACTCTATCTCTACTGTGCTCCACTGTACTCTATTTCTACTGTACTCCACTGTACTCTATCTCTACTGTACTCCACTGTACTATATCTCTACTGTACTTCACTGTCCTCTATCTCTACTGTACTCCACTGTACTCTACCTCTATTGTGCTCCACTGTACTCTATCTCTACTGTACTCCACTGTACTCTATCTCTACTGTACTCCACTGTACTCTATCTCTACTGTACTCCACTGTACTCTACCCTCTATTGTGCTCCACTGTACTCTACCTCTACCGTACTCCACTGTACTCTATCTCTACTGTACTCCACTGTACTCACCTCTAGTGTACTCTACTGTTCTCTACCTCTACTGTGCTCTACTGTACTCTACTCTACTGTACTCCACTGTACTCTATCTCTACTGTGCTCCACTGTACTCTATCTCTACTGTGCTCCACTGTACTCTATCTCTACTGTGCTCCACTCTACTCTACCTCTACTGTGCTCCACTGTATCCTACCTCTACTGTGCTCTACTGTACTCTATCTCTACTGTGCTCCACTGTACTCTACCTCTACTGTACTCCACTATACTCTAACTCTACTATACTCCACTGTACTCTATCTCTACTGTGCTCCACTGTACTCTATTTCTACTGTGCTCCACTGTACTCTATCTCTACTGTACTCCACTGTACTCTATTTCTACTGTACTTCACTGTCCTCTATCTCTACTGTACTCCACTGTACTCTACCTCTATTGTGCTCCACTGTACTCTATATCTACTGTACTCTACTGTACTCTATCTCTACTGTACTCCACTGTACTCTATCTCTACTGTACTCCACTGTACTCTACCTCTACTGTACTCTACTGTACTCTATCTCTACTGTACTCCACTGTACTCTATCTCTACTGTACTCCACTGTACTCTACCTCTACTGTACTCTACTGTTCTCTACCTCTACTCGGCTCTACTGTACTCTACTCTACTGTACTACACTGTACTCTTTCTCTACTGTGATGCACTGTACTCTACTTCTACTGTACTCCACTGTAATCTATCTCTACTGTATCCACTGTACTCTATCTCTACTGTGCTCCACTGTACTCTACCTCTACTGTGCTCCACTGTACTCTATCTCTACTGTGCTCCTCTCTACTCTACCTCTACTGTGCTCCACTGTATCCTACCTCTACTGTACTCCACTGTACTCTATCTCTACTGTGCTCCACTTTACTCTATCTCTACTGTACTCCACTGTACTCTACCTCTACTGTGCTCTACTGTTCTCTACCTCTACTGTGCTCTACTGTACTCCACCTCTACTTTGCTCCACTGTACCCTACCTCTACTGTGCTCCACTGTACTCTACCTCTACTCTGCTCCACTGTACTCTACCTCTACTGTACTCCACTGTACTCTATCTCTACTGTGCTCCACTGTACTCTACCTCTACTGTACTCCACTGTACTCTATCTCTACTGTGCTCCACTGTACTCTATCTCTACTGTACTCTACCTCTACTGTGCTCTACTGTTCTCTACCTCTACTGTGCTCTACTGTACTCCACCTCTACTGTGCTCCACTGTACCCTACCTCTACTGTGCTCCACTGTACTCTACCTCTACTGTGCTCCACTGTACTCTACCTCTACTCTGCTCCACTGTATCCACTGTACTCTACCTCTACTGTGCTCCACTGTACTCTACCTCTACTGTGCTCAACTGTACTCTATCTCTACTGTGCTCCACTGTACTCTACCTCTACTGTACTCTACTGTACTCCACCTCTAATGGGCTCCACTGTACTCTAGCTCTACTGTACTCCACTGTACTTTACCTCTACTGTACTCCACTGTACTCTACCTCTACTGTGCTCCACTGTACTCTATTTCTACTGTACTCCTCTGTACTCTACCTCTACTGTGCTCCACTGTACTCTATCTGTAATGTACTCTACTGTACTCTATCTCTACTGTACTCCACTGTACTCTATCTCTACTGTACTCCACTGTACTCTATCTCTACTGTACTCCACTGTACTCTACCCTCTATTGTGCTCCACTGTACTCTACCTCTACCGTACTCCACTGTACTCTATCTCTACTGTACTCCACTGTACTCACCTCTAGTGTACTCTACTGTTCTCTACCTCTACTGTGCTCTACTGTACTCTACTCTACTGTACTCCACTGTACTCTATCTCTACTGTGCTCCACTGTACTCTATCTCTACTGTGCTCCACTGTACTCTATCTCTACTGTGCTCCACTCTACTCTACCTCTACTGTGCTCCACTGTATCCTACCTCTACTGTGCTCTACTGTACTCTATCTCTACTGTGCTCCACTGTACTCTACCTCTACTGTACTCCACTATACTCTAACTCTACTATACTCCACTGTACTCTATCTCTACTGTGCTCCACTGTACTCTATTTCTACTGTGCTCCACTGTACTCTATCTCTACTGTACTCCACTGTACTCTATTTCTACTGTACTTCACTGTCCTCTATCTCTACTGTACTCCACTGTACTCTACCTCTATTGTGCTCCACTGTACTCTATATCTACTGTACTCTATCTCTACTGTGCTCCACTGTACTCTATCTCTACTGTACTCCACTGTACTCTACCTCTACTGTGCTCTACTGTTCTCTACCTCTACTGTGCTCTACTGTACTCCACTTCTATTGTGCTCCACTGTACCCTACCTCTACTGTGCTCTACTGTACTCTATCTCTACTGTGCTCCACTGTACTCTACCTCTACTGTACTCCACTATACTCTAAATCTACTATACTCCACTGTACTCTATCTCTACTGTGCTCCACTGTACTCTATTTCTACTGTACTCCACTGTACTCTATCTCTACTGTACTCCACTGTACTATATCTCTACTGTACTTCACTGTCCTCTATCTCTACTGTACTCCACTGTACTCTACCTCTATTGTGCTCCACTGTACTCTATCTCTACTGTACTCCACTGTACTCTATCTCTACTGTACTCCACTGTACTCTATCTCTACTGTACTCCACTGTACTCTACCCTCTATTGTGCTCCACTGTACTCTACCTCTACCGTACTCCACTGTACTCTATCTCTACTGTACTCCACTGTACTCACCTCTAGTGTACTCTACTGTTCTCTACCTCTACTGTGCTCTACTGTACTCTACTCTACTGTACTCCACTGTACTCTATCTCTACTGTGCTCCACTGTACTCTATCTCTACTGTGCTCCACTGTACTCTATCTCTACTGTGCTCCACTCTACTCTACCTCTACTGTGCTCCACTGTATCCTACCTCTACTGTGCTCTACTGTACTCTATCTCTACTGTGCTCCACTGTACTCTACCTCTACTGTACTCCACTATACTCTAACTCTACTATACTCCACTGTACTCTATCTCTACTGTGCTCCACTGTACTCTATTTCTACTGTGCTCCACTGTACTCTATCTCTACTGTACTCCACTGTACTCTATTTCTACTGTACTTCACTGTCCTCTATCTCTACTGTACTCCACTGTACTCTACCTCTATTGTGCTCCACTGTACTCTATATCTACTGTACTCTACTGTACTCTATCTCTACTGTACTCCACTGTACTCTATCTCTACTGTACTCCACTGTACTCTACCTCTACTGTACTCTACTGTACTCTATCTCTACTGTACTCCACTGTACTCTATCTCTACTGTACTCCACTGTACTCTACCTCTACTGTACTCTACTGTTCTCTACCTCTACTCGGCTCTACTGTACTCTACTCTACTGTACTACACTGTACTCTTTCTCTACTGTGATGCACTGTACTCTACTTCTACTGTACTCCACTGTAATCTATCTCTACTGTATCCACTGTACTCTATCTCTACTGTGCTCCACTGTACTCTACCTCTACTGTGCTCCACTGTACTCTATCTCTACTGTGCTCCTCTCTACTCTACCTCTACTGTGCTCCACTGTATCCTACCTCTACTGTACTCCACTGTACTCTATCTCTACTGTGCTCCACTTTACTCTATCTCTACTGTACTCCACTGTACTCTACCTCTACTGTGCTCTACTGTTCTCTACCTCTACTGTGCTCTACTGTACTCCACCTCTACTTTGCTCCACTGTACCCTACCTCTACTGTGCTCCACTGTACTCTACCTCTACTCTGCTCCACTGTACTCTACCTCTACTGTACTCCACTGTACTCTATCTCTACTGTGCTCCACTGTACTCTACCTCTACTGTACTCCACTGTACTCTATCTCTACTGTGCTCCACTGTACTCTATCTCTACTGTACTCTACCTCTACTGTGCTCTACTGTTCTCTACCTCTACTGTGCTCTACTGTACTCCACCTCTACTGTGCTCCACTGTACCCTACCTCTACTGTGCTCCACTGTACTCTACCTCTACTGTGCTCCACTGTACTCTACCTCTACTCTGCTCCACTGTATCCACTGTACTCTACCTCTACTGTGCTCCACTGTACTCTACCTCTACTGTGCTCAACTGTACTCTATCTCTACTGTGCTCCACTGTACTCTACCTCTACTGTACTCTACTGTACTCCACCTCTAATGGGCTCCACTGTACTCTAGCTCTACTGTACTCCACTGTACTTTACCTCTACTGTACTCCACTGTACTCTACCTCTACTGTGCTCCACTGTACTCTATTTCTACTGTACTCCTCTGTACTCTACCTCTACTGTGCTCCACTGTACTCTATCTGTAATGTACTCTACTGTACTCTATCTCTACTGTGATCCACTGTACTCTACCTCTGCTGTGCTCCACTGTACTCTATCTCTACTGTACTCCACTGTACTCTACTGTTCTCTACCTCTACTGTACTCTACTGTGCTCCACTGTACTCCACTGTAGTCTACCTCTACTGTGCTCCACTGTACTCTACCTCTACTGTACTCTACTGTACTCCACCTCTAATGTGCTCCACTGTACTCTACCTCTACTGTACTCTACCTCTACTGTACTCCACTGTACTCTACCTCTACTGTGCTCTACTGTACTCTATCTCTACTGTGCTCCACTGTACTCTACCTCTACTGTGCTCCACTGTACTCTACCTCTACTGTACTTCACTGTCCTCTATCTCTACTGTACTCCACTGTACTCTACCTCTATTATCCTCCACTGTACTCTATCTCTACTGTACTCTACTGTACTATATCTCTACTGTACTCCACTATACTCTATCTCTACTGTACTCCACTGTACTCTACCTCCACTGTACTCCACTGTACTCTACCTCTACTGTACTCTACTGTTCTCTACCTCTACTGTGCTCTACTGTACTCTACTCTACTGTACTCCACTGTACTCTATCTCTACTGTGATCCACTGTACTCTACCTCTACTGTACTCCACTGTACTCTATCTCTACTGTGATCCACTGTACTCTATCTCTATTGTGCTCCACTGTACTCTACCTCTACTGTGCTCCACTGTACTCTATCTCTACTGTGCTCCACTCTACTCTACCTCTACTGTGCTCCACTGTATCCTACCTCTACTGTACTCCACTGTACTCTCTCTCTACTGTGCTCCACTGTACTCTATCTCTACTGTACTCCACTGTACTCTACCTCTACTGTGCTCTACTGTTCTCTACCTCTACTGTGCTCTACTCTACTCCACCTCTACTGTGCTCCACTGTACCCTACCTCTACTGTGCTCCACCGTACTCTACTTCTACTGTGCTCCACTGTACTCTACCTCTACTGTACTCCACTGTACTCTATCTCTACTGTACTCCACTGTACTCTACCTCTACTGTACTCCACTGTACTCTATCTCTACTGTACTCCACTCTAATCTACCTCTACTGTCCTCCACTGTACTCTACCTCTACTGTGCTCCACTGTACACTCTCTCTACTGTACTCTACCTCTACTGTACTCTACTGTGCTCCACTGTACTCCACTGTAGTCTACCTCTACTGTGCTCCACTGTACTCTACCTCTACTGTGCTCCACTATACTCTACCTCTACTGTGCTCCACTGTACTCTACCTCTACTGTCCTCCACTGTACTCTACCTCTACTGTGCTCCACTGTACTCTACCTCTACTGTACTCCACTGTACTCTATCTCTACTGTGCTCCACTGTACTCTATCTCTACTGTACTCTACCTCTACTGTGCTCTACTGTTCTCTACCTCTACTGTGCTCTACTGTACTCCACCTCTACTGTGCTCCACTGTACCCTACCTCTACTTTGCTCCACTGTACTCTACCTCTACTGTGCTCCACTGTACTCTACCTCTACTCTGCTCCACTGTATCCACTGTACTCTACCTCTACAGTGCTCCACTGTACTCTACCTCTACTGTGCTCCACTGTACTCTATCTCTACTGTGCTCCACTGTACTCTACCTCTACTGTACTCTACTGTACTCCACCTCTAATGGGCTCCACTCTACTCTAGCTCTACTGTACTCCACTGTACTTTACCTCTACTGTACTCCACTGTACTCTACCTCTACTGTGCTCCACTGTACTCTATTTCTACTGTACTCCTCTGTACTCTACCTCTACTGTGCTCCACTGTACTCTATCTGTAATGTACTCTACTGTACTCTATCTCTACTGTGATCCACTGTACTCTAACTCTGCTGTGCTCCACTGTACTCTATCTCTACTGTACTCCACTGTACTCTACTGTTCTCTACCTCTACTGTACTCTACTGTGCTCCACTGTACTCCACTGTAGTCTACCTCTACTGTGCTCCACTGTACTCTACCTCTACTGTGCTCCACTATACTCTACCTCTACTGTGCTCCACTGTACTCTACTTCTACTGTCCTCCACTGTACTCTACCTCTACTGTGCTCCACTGTACTCTCTCTCTACTGTACTCTACCTCTACTGTACTCTACTGTACTCCACCTCTAATGTGCTCCACTGTACTCTACCTCTACTGTACTCTACCTCTACTGTACTCCACTGTACTCTACCTCTACTGTGCTCTACTGTACTCTATCTCTTCTGTACTCCACTGTACTCTACCTCTACTGTACTCAACTGTACTCTATCTCTACTGTGCTTCACTGTACTCTACCTCTACTGTACTCGACTGTACTTTATCTCTACTGTACTCCACTGTACTCTACCTATACTGTACTCTACTGTTCTCTACCTCTACTGTACTCCGCTGTACTCTATCTCTACTGTGATCCACTGTACCCTACCTCTACTGTGCTCCACTGTACTCTACCTCTACTGTGCTCCACTGTACTCTACCTCTACTCTGCTCCACTGTATCCACTGTACTCTACCTCTACTTTGCTCCACTGTACTCTACCTCTACTGTGCTCCACTGTACTCTATCTCTACTGTGCTCCACTGTACTCTACCTCTACTGTACTCTACTGTACTCCACCTCTAATGGGCTCCACTGTACTCTAGCTCTACTGTACTCCACTGTACTTTACCTCTACTGTACTCCACTGTACTGAACCTCTACTGTGCTCCACTGTACTCTATTTCTACTGTACTCCTCTGTACTCTACCTCTACTGTGCTCCACTGTACTCTATCTGTAATGTACTCTACTGTACTCTATCTCTACTGTGATCCACTGTACTCTACCTCCGCTGTGCTCCACTGTACTCTATCTCTACTGTACTCCACTGTACTCTACTGTTCTCTACCTCTACTGTACTCTACTGTGCTCCACTGTACTCCACTGTTGTCTACCTCTACTGTGCTCCACTGTACTCTACCTCTACTGTGCTCCACTATACTCTACCTCTACTGTGCTCCACTGTACTCTACCTCTACTGTCCTCCACTGTACTCTATTTCTACTGTACTCCACTGTACTCTATCTCTACTGTACTCCACTGTACTATATCTCTACTGTACTTCACTGTCCTCTATCTCTACTGTACTCCACTGTACTCTACCTCTACTGTACTCCACTGTACTCTATCTCTACTGTACTCCACTGTACTCTACCTCTACTGTACTCTACTGTTCTCTACCTCTACTGTGCTCTACTGTACTCTACTCTACTGTACTCCACTGTACTCTATCTCTACTGTACTCCACTGTACTCTATCTCTACTGTGCTCCACTGTACTCTATCTCTACTGTACTCCACTGTACTCTACCTCTACTGTGCTCTACTGTTCTCTACCTCTACTGTGCTCTACTGTACTCCACCTCTACTGTGCTCCACTGTACCCTACCTCTACTGTGCTCCACTGTACTCTACCTCTACTGTGCTCCACTGTACTCTACCTCTACTGTGCTCCACTGTATCCACTGTACTCTACCTCTACTGTGCTCCACTGTACTCTACCTCTACTGTGCTCCACTGTACTCTATCTCTACTGTGCTCCACTGTACTCTACCTCTACTGTACTCTACTGTACTCCACCTCTAATGTGCTCCACTGTACTCTAGCTCTACTGTGCTCCACTGTACTCTACCTCTACTGTGCTCCACTGTACTCTACCTCTACTGTGCTCCACTGTACTCTATCTCTACTGTACTCTACTGTACTCTATCTCTACTGTACTCCACTGTACTCTACTGTTCTCTACCTCTACTGTACTCTTCTGTGCTCCACTGTACTCCACTGTAGTCTACCTCTACTGTGCTCCATTGTACTCTACCTCTACTGTGCTCCACTATACTCTACCTCAACTGTGCTCCACTGTACTCTACCTCTACTGTCCTCCACTGTACTCTACCTCTACTGTGCTCCACTGTACTCTCTCTCTACTGTACTCTACCTCTACTGTACTCTACTGTACTCCACCTCTAATGTGCTCCACTGTACTCTACCTCTACTGTACTCTACCTCTACTGTACTCCACTGTACTCTACCTCTACTGTACTCAACTATACTCTAACCTAATATACTCCACTGTACTCTATCTCTACTGTGCTCCACTGTACTCTATTTCTACTTTGCTCCACTGTACTCTATCTCTACTGTACTCCACTGTACTCTATCTCTTCTGTACTTCACTGTCCTCTATCTCTACTGTACTCCACTGTACTCTACCTCTATTGTGCTCCACTGTACTCTATCTCTACTGTACTCTACAGTACTATATCTCTATTGTACTCCACTGTACTCTATCTCTACTGTACTCCACTGTACTCTACCTCTACTGTGCTCCACTGTACTCTACCTCTACCGTACTCCACTGTACTCTATCTCTACTGTACTCCACTGTACTCTACCTCTACTGTTCTCTACCTCTACTGTGCTCTACTGTACTCTACTCTACTGTACTCCACTGTATTCTATCTCTACTGTGATCCACTGTACTCTACCTCTACTGTACTCCACTGTACTCTATATCTACTGTGATCCACTGTACTCTATCTCTACTGTGCTCCACTGTACTCTACCTCTACTGTGCTCCACTGTACTCTATCTCTACTGTGCTATACTGTACTCTAACTCTACTGTACTCCACTGTACTCTACCTCTACTGTGCTCTACTGTTCTCTACCTCTACTGTGCTCTACTGTACTCCACCTCTACTGTGCTCCACTGTACCCTACCTCTACTGTACTCCACTGTACTCTACCTCTACTGTGCTCCACTGTACTCTACCTCTACTGTACTCCACTGTACTCTATCTCTACTGTGCTCCACTGTACTCTACCTCTACTGTGCTCAACTGCACTCTACTGTACTCCACTGTACTCTACCTCTACTGTACTCCACTGTATTCTATCTCTACTGTACTCCACTGTACTCTACCTCTACTGTACTCCACTGTACTCTATCTCTACTGTACTCCACTGTACTCTACCTCTACTGTACTCTACTGTACTCTACTCTACTGTACTCCACTGTACTCTATCTCTACTGTGATCCACTGTACTCTACCTCTACTGTACTCCACTGTACTCTATCTCTACTGTGATCCACTGTACTCTATCTCTACTGTGCTCCACTGTACTCTACCTCTACTATGCTCCACTGTACTCTATCTCTACTGTGCTCCACTCTACTCTACCTCTACGGTGCTCCACTGTACTCTATCTCTACTGTACTCCACTGTACCCTACCTCTACTGTGCTCTACTGTTCTCTACATCTACTGTGCTCTACTGTACTCCACCTCTACTGTGCTCCACTGTACCCTACCTCTACTGTGCTTTACTGTACTCTACCTCTACTGTGCTCCACTGTACTCTACCTCTACTGTGCTCCACTGTACTCTACCTCTACTGTGCTCCACTGTACTCTACCTCTACTGCGGTCCACTGTACTCTATCTCTACTGTGCTCCACTGTACTGTACCTCTACTGTACTCTACTGTACTCCACCTCTAATGTGCTCCACTGTACTCTAGCTCTACTGTACTCCACTGTACTTTACCTCTACTGTACTCCACTGTACTCTACCTCTACTGTGCTCCACTGTACTCTATTTCTACTGTACTCCTCTGTACTCTACCTCTACTGTGCTCCACTGTACTCTATCTGTAATGTACTCTACTGTACTCTATCTCTACTGTGATCCACTGTAGTCTACCTCTGCTGTGCTCCACTGTACTCTATCTCTACTGTACTCCACTGTACTCTACTGTTCTCTACCTCTACTGTACTCTACTGTGCTCCACTGTACTCCACTGTAGTCTACCTCTACTGTGCTCCACTGTACTCTACCTCTACTGTGCTCCACTATACTCTACCTCTACTGTGCTCCACTGTACTCTACCTCTACTGTCCTCCACTGTACTCTACCTCTACTGTGCTCCACTGTACTCTGTCTCTACTGTACTCTACCTCTACTGTACTCTACTGTACTCCACCTCTAATGTGCTCCACTGTACTCTACCTCTACTGTACCCTACCTCTACTGTACTCCACTGTACTCTACCTCTACTGTGCTCTACTGTACTCTCTCTCTACTGTGCTCCACTGTACTCCACTGTACTCTACCTTTACTGTACTCCACTATACTCTAACTCTACTATACTCCACTGTACTCTATCTCTACTGTGCTCCACTGTACTCTATTTCTACTGTGCTCCACTGTACTCTATCTCTACTGTACTCCACTGTACTCTATCTCTCCTGTACTTCACTGTCCTCTATCTCTACTGTACTCCACTGTACTCTACCTCTATTGTGCTCCACTGTACTCTATATCTACTGTACTCTACTGTACTCTATCTCTACTGTACTCCACTGTACTCTATCTCTACTGTACTCCCCTGTACTCTACCTCTACTGTGCTCCACTGTACTCTACCTCTACCGTACTCCACTGTACTCTACCTCTACTGTGCTCGACTGTAATCTATCTCTACTGTGCTCCACTGTACTCTACCTCTACTGTGCTCCACTGTACTCTATCTCTAATGTGATCCACTGTACTCTACCTCTACTGTGATCCACTGTACTCTACCTCTACTGTGCTCCACTGTACTCTATCTTTACTGTGCTCCACTGTACTCTACCTCTACAGTACTCCACTGTACTCTATCTCTACTGTACTCCACTGTACTCTACCTCTACTGTACTCTACTGTTCTCTACCTCTACTGTACTCCACTGTACTCTATCTCTACTGTACTCCACTGTACTCTACCTCTACTGTACTCTACTGTACTCTACTCTACTGTACTCCACTGTACTCTATCTCTACTGTGATCCACTGTACTCTACCTCTGCTGTACTCCACTGTACTCTATCTCTACTGTGATCCACTGTACTCTATCTCTACTGTGTTCCACTGTACTCTACCTCTACTATGCTCCACTGTACTCTATCTCTACTGTGCTCCACTCTACTCTACCTCTACTGTGCTCCACTGTACTCTACCTCTACTGTACTCCACTGTACTCTATCTCTACTGTGCTCCACTGTACTCTATCTCTACTGTACTCCACTGTACCCTACCTCTACTGTGCTCTACTGTTCTCTACATCTACTGTGCTCTACTGTACTCCACCTCTACTGTGCTCCACTGTACCCTACCTCTACTGTGCTTTACTGTACTCTACCTCTACTGTGCTCCACTGTACTCTACCTCTACTGTGCTCCACTGTACTCTACCTCTACTGTGCTCCACTGTACTCTACCTCTACTGCGCTCCACTGTACTCTATCTCTACTGTGCTCCACTGTACTCTACCTCTACTGTACTCTACTGTACTCCACCTCTAATGTGCTCCACTGTACTCTAGCTCTACTGTACTCCACTGTACTTTACCTCTACTGTACTCCACTGTACTCTACCTCTACTGTGCTCCACTGTACTCTATTTCTACTGTACTCCTCTGTACTCTACCTCTACTGTGCTCCACTGTACTCTATCTGTAATGTACTCTACTGTACTCTATCTCTACTGTGATCCACTGTACTCTACCTCTGCTGAGCTCCACTGTACTCTATCTCTACTGTACTCCACTGTACTCTACTGTTCTCTACCTCTACTGTACTCTACTGTGCTCCACTGTACTCCACTGTAGTCTACCTCTACTGTGCTCCACTGTACTCTACCTCTACTGTGCTCCACTATACTCTACCTCTACTGTGCTCCACTGTACTCTACCTCTACTGTCCTCCACTGTACTCTACCTCTACTGTGCTCCACTGTACTCTCTCTCTACTGTACTCTACCTCTACTGTACTCTACTATACTCCACCTCTAATGTGCTCCACTGTACTCTACCTCTACTGTACCCTACCTCTACTGTACTCCACTGTACTCTACCTCTACTGTGCTCTACTGTACTCTCTCTCTACTGTGCTCCACTGTACTCTACCTTTACTGTACTCCACTATACTCTAACTCTACTATACTCCACAGTACTCTATCTCTACTGTGCTCCACTGTACTCTATTTCTACTGTGCTCCACTGTACTCTATCTCTACTGTACTCCACTGTACTCTATCTCTCCTGTACTTCACTGTCCTCTATATCTACTGTACTCCACTGTACTCTACCTCTATTGTGCTCCACTGTACTCTATATCTACTGTACTCTACTGTACTCTATCTCTACTGTACTCCACTGTACTCTATCTCTACTGTACTCCACTGTACTCTACCTCTACTGTGCTCCACTGTACTCTACCTCTACCGTACTCCACTGTACTCTATCTCTACTGTACTCCACTGTACTCTACCTCTACTGTACTCTACTGTTCTCTACCTCTACTCGGCTCTACTGTACTCTACTCTACTGTACTCCACTGTACTCTATCTCTACTGTGATCCACTGTACTCTACCTCTACTGTACTCCACTGTAATCTATCTCTACTGTGATCCACTGTACTCTATCTCTACTGTGATCCACTGTACTCTATCTCTACTGTGCTCCACTGTACTCTACCTCTACTGTGCTCCAATGTACTCTATCTCTACTGTGCTCCACTCTACTCTACCTCTACTGTGCTCCACTGTATCCTACCTCTACTCTACTCCACTGTACTCTATCTCTACTGTGCTCCACTGTACTCTATCTCTACTGTACTCCACTGTACTCTACCTCTACTGTGCTCTACTGTTCTCTACCTCTACTGTGCTCTACTGTACTCCACCTCTACTGTGCTCCACTGTACCCTACCTCTACTGTGCTCCACTGTACCCTACCTCTACTGTGCTCCACTGTACTCTACCTCTACTGTGCTCCACTGTACTCTACCTCTACTGTACTCCACTGTACTCTATCTCTACTGTGCTCCACTGTACTCTACCTCTACTGTGCTCAACTGTACTCTACTGTACTCCACTGTACACTACCTCTACTGTACTCCACTGTACTCTTTCTCTACTGTACTCCACTGTACTCTACCTCTACTGTACTCCACTGTACTCTATCTCTACTGTACTTCACTGTCCTCTATCTCTACTGTACTCCACTGTACTCTACCTCTATTGTGCTCCACTGTACTCTATCTCTACTGTACTCTACTGTACTATATCTCTACTGTACTCCACTGTACTCTATCTCTACTGTACTCCACTGTACTCTACCTCTACTGTGCTCCACTGTACTCTACCTCTACCGTACTCCACTGTACTCTATCTCTACTGTACTCCACTGTACTCTACCTCTACTGTACTCTACTGTTCTCTACCTCTACTGTGCTCTACTGTACTCTACTCTACTGTACTCCACTGTACTCTATCTCTACTGTGATCCACTGTACTCTACCTCTACTGTACTCCACTGTACTCTACCTCTACTGTACTCCACTGTACTCTATCTACTGTGATCCACTGTACTCTATCTCTACTGTGCTCCACTGTACTCTACCTCTACTGTGCTCCACTGTACTCTATCTCTACTGTGCTCCACTGTACTCTATCTCTACTGTACTCCACTGTACTCTACCTCTACTGTGCTCTACTGTTCTCTACCTCTACTGTGCTCTACTGTACTTCACTTCTATTGTGCTCCACTGTACCCTACCTCTACTGTGCTCCACTGTACTCTACCTCTACTGTACTCCACTATACTCTAAATCTACTATACTCCACTGTACTCTATCTCTACTGTGCTCCACTGTACTCTATTTCTACTGTACTCCACTGTACTCTATCTCTACTGTACTCCACTGTACTATATCTCTACTGTACTTCACTGTCCTCTATCTCTACTGTACTCCACTGTACTCTACCTCTATTGTGCTCCACTGTACTCTATCTCTACTGTACTCCACTGTACTCTATCTCTACTGTACTCCACTGTACTCTATCTCTACTGTACTCCACTGTACTCTACCCTCTATTGTGCTCCACTGTACTCTACCTCTACCGTACTCCACTGTACTCTATCTCTACTGTACTCCACTGTACTCACCTCTAGTGTACTCTACTGTTCTCTACCTCTACTGTGCTCTACTGTACTCTACTCTACTGTACTCCACTGTACTCTATCTCTACTGTGCTCCACTGTACTCTATCTCTACTGTGCTCCACTGTACTCTATCTCTACTGTGCTCCACTCTACTCTACCTCTACTGTGCTCCACTGTATCCTACCTCTACTGTGCTCTACTGTACTCTATCTCTACTGTGCTCCACTGTACTCTACCTCTACTGTACTCCACTATACTCTAACTCTACTATACTCCACTGTACTCTATCTCTACTGTGCTCCACTGTACTCTATTTCTACTGTGCTCCACTGTACTCTATCTCTACTGTACTCCACTGTACTCTATTTCTACTGTACTTCACTGTCCTCTATCTCTACTGTACTCCACTGTACTCTACCTCTATTGTGCTCCACTGTACTCTATATCTACTGTACTCTACTGTACTCTATCTCTACTGTACTCCACTGTACTCTATCTCTACTGTACTCCACTGTACTCTACCTCTACTGTACTCTACTGTACTCTATCTCTACTGTACTCCACTGTACTCTATCTCTACTGTACTCCACTGTACTCTACCTCTACTGTACTCTACTGTTCTCTACCTCTACTCGGCTCTACTGTACTCTACTCTACTGTACTACACTGTACTCTTTCTCTACTGTGATGCACTGTACTCTACTTCTACTGTACTCCACTGTAATCTATCTCTACTGTATCCACTGTACTCTATCTCTACTGTGCTCCACTGTACTCTACCTCTACTGTGCTCCACTGTACTCTATCTCTACTGTGCTCCTCTCTACTCTACCTCTACTGTGCTCCACTGTATCCTACCTCTACTGTACTCCACTGTACTCTATCTCTACTGTGCTCCACTTTACTCTATCTCTACTGTACTCCACTGTACTCTACCTCTACTGTGCTCTACTGTTCTCTACCTCTACTGTGCTCTACTGTACTCCACCTCTACTTTGCTCCACTGTACCCTACCTCTACTGTGCTCCACTGTACTCTACCTCTACTCTGCTCCACTGTACTCTACCTCTACTGTACTCCACTGTACTCTATCTCTACTGTGCTCCACTGTACTCTACCTCTACTGTACTCCACTGTACTCTATCTCTACTGTGCTCCACTGTACTCTATCTCTACTGTACTCTACCTCTACTGTGCTCTACTGTTCTCTACCTCTACTGTGCTCTACTGTACTCCACCTCTACTGTGCTCCACTGTACCCTACCTCTACTGTGCTCCACTGTACTCTACCTCTACTGTGCTCCACTGTACTCTACCTCTACTCTGCTCCACTGTATCCACTGTACTCTACCTCTACTGTGCTCCACTGTACTCTACCTCTACTGTGCTCAACTGTACTCTATCTCTACTGTGCTCCACTGTACTCTACCTCTACTGTACTCTACTGTACTCCACCTCTAATGGGCTCCACTGTACTCTAGCTCTACTGTACTCCACTGTACTTTACCTCTACTGTACTCCACTGTACTCTACCTCTACTGTGCTCCACTGTACTCTATTTCTACTGTACTCCTCTGTACTCTACCTCTACTGTGCTCCACTGTACTCTATCTGTAATGTACTCTACTGTACTCTATCTCTACTGTGATCCACTGTACTCTACCTCTGCTGTGCTCCACTGTACTCTATCTCTACTGTACTCCACTGTACTCTACTGTTCTCTACCTCTACTGTACTCTACTGTGCTCCACTGTACTCCACTGTAGTCTACCTCTACTGTGCTCCACTGTACTCTACCTCTACTGTGCTCCACTATACTCTACCTCTACTGTGCTCCACTGTACTCTACCTCTACTGTCCTCCACTGTACTCTACCTCTACTGTGCTCCACTGTACTCTCTCTCTACTGTACTCTACCTCTACTGTACTCTACTGTACTCCACCTCTAATGTGCTCCACTGTACTCTACCTCTACTGTACTCTACCTCTACTGTACTCCACTGTACTCTACCTCTACTGTGCTCTACTGTACTCTATCTCTACTGTGCTCCACTGTACTCTACCTCTACTGTGCTCCACTGTACTCTACCTCTACTGTACTTCACTGTCCTCTATCTCTACTGTACTCCACTGTACTCTACCTCTATTATCCTCCACTGTACTCTATCTCTACTGTACTCTACTGTACTATATCTCTACTGTACTCCACTATACTCTATCTCTACTGTACTCCACTGTACTCTACCTCCACTGTACTCCACTGTACTCTACCTCTACTGTACTCTACTGTTCTCTACCTCTACTGTGCTCTACTGTACTCTACTCTACTGTACTCCACTGTACTCTATCTCTACTGTGATCCACTGTACTCTACCTCTACTGTACTCCACTGTACTCTATCTCTACTGTGATCCACTGTACTCTATCTCTATTGTGCTCCACTGTACTCTACCTCTACTGTGCTCCACTGTACTCTATCTCTACTGTGCTCCACTCTACTCTACCTCTACTGTGCTCCACTGTATCCTACCTCTACTGTACTCCACTGTACTCTCTCTCTACTGTGCTCCACTGTACTCTATCTCTACTGTACTCCACTGTACTCTACCTCTACTGTGCTCTACTGTTCTCTACCTCTACTGTGCTCTACTCTACTCCACCTCTACTGTGCTCCACTGTACCCTACCTCTACTGTGCTCCACCGTACTCTACTTCTACTGTGCTCCACTGTACTCTACCTCTACTGTACTCCACTGTACTCTATCTCTACTGTACTCCACTGTACTCTACCTCTACTGTACTCCACTGTACTCTATCTCTACTGTACTCCACTCTAATCTACGTCTACTGTCCTCCACTGTACTCTACCTCTACTGTGCTCCACTGTACACTCTCTCTACTGTACTCTACCTCTACTGTACTCTACTGTGCTCCACTGTACTCCACTGTAGTCTACCTCTACTGTGCTCCACTGTACTCTACCTCTACTGTGCTCCACTATACTCTACCTCTACTGTGCTCCACTGTACTCTACCTCTACTGTCCTCCACTGTACTCTACCTCTACTGTGCTCCACTGTACTCTACCTCTACTGTACTCCACTGTACTCTATCTCTACTGTGCTCCACTGTACTCTATCTCTACTGTACTCTACCTCTACTGTGCTCTACTGTTCTCTACCTCTACTGTGCTCTACTGTACTCCACCTCTACTGTGCTCCACTGTACCCTACCTCTACTTTGCTCCACTGTACTCTACCTCTACTGTGCTCCACTGTACTCTACCTCTACTCTGCTCCACTGTATCCACTGTACTCTACCTCTACAGTGCTCCACTGTACTCTACCTCTACTGTGCTCCACTGTACTCTATCTCTACTGTGCTCCACTGTACTCTACCTCTACTGTACTCTACTGTACTCCACCTCTAATGGGCTCCACTCTACTCTAGCTCTACTGTACTCCACTGTACTTTACCTCTACTGTACTCCACTGTACTCTACCTCTACTGTGCTCCACTGTACTCTATTTCTACTGTACTCCTCTGTACTCTACCTCTACTGTGCTCCACTGTACTCTATCTGTAATGTACTCTACTGTACTCTATCTCTACTGTGATCCACTGTACTCTACCTCTGCTGTGCTCCACTGTACTCTATCTCTACTGTACTCCACTGTACTCTACTGTTCTCTACCTCTACTGTACTCTACTGTGCTCCACTGTACTCCACTGTAGTCTACCTCTACTGTGCTCCACTGTACTCTACCTCTACTGTGCTCCACTATACTCTACCTCTACTGTGCTCCACTGTACTCTACCTCTACTGTCCTCCACTGTACTCTACCTCTACTGTGCTCCACTGTACTCTCTCTCTACTGTACTCTACCTCTACTGTACTCTACTGTACTCCACCTCTAATGTGCTCCACTGTACTCTACCTCTACTGTACTCCACTGTACTCTACCTCTACTGTGCTCTACTGTACTCTATCTCTTCTGTACTCCACTGTACTCTACCTCTACTGTACTCAACTGTACTCTATCTCTACTGTGCTCCACTGTACTCTACCTCTACTGTACTCGACTGTACTCTATCTCTACTGTACTCCACTGTACTCTACCTATACTGTACTCTACTGTTCTCTACCTCTACTGTACTCCGCTGTACTCTATCTCTACTGTGATCCACTGTACCCTACCTCTACTGTGCTCCACTGTACTCTACCTCTACTGTGCTCCACTGTACTCTACCTCTACTCTGCTCCACTGTATCCACTGTACTCTACCTCTACTTTGCTCCACTGTACTCTACCTCTACTGTGCTCCACTGTACTCTATCTCTACTGTGCTCCACTGTACTCTACCTCTACTGTACTCTACTGTACTCCACCTCTAATGGGCTCCACTGTACTCTAGCTCTACTGTACTCCACTGTACTTTACCTCTACTGTACTCCACTGTACTCTACCTCTACTGTGCTCCACTGTACTCTATTTCTACTGTACTCCTCTGTACTCTACCTCTACTGTGCTCCACTGTACTCTATCTGTAATGTACTCTACTGTACTCTATCTCTACTGTGATCCACTGTACTCTACCTCCGCTGTGCTCCACTGTACTCTATCTCTACTGTACTCCACTGTACTCTACTGTTCTCTACCTCTACTGTACTCTACTGTGCTCCACTGTACTCCACTGTTGTCTACCTCTACTGTGCTCCACTGTACTCTACCTCTACTGTGCTCCACTATACTCTACCTCTACTGTGCTCCACTGTACTCTACCTCTACTGTCCTCCACTGTACTCTACTTCTACTGTGCTCCACTGTACTCTCTCTCTACTGTACTCTACCTCTACTGTACTCTACTGTACTCCACCTCTAATGTGCTCCACTGTACTCTACCTCTACTGTACTCTACCTCTACTGTACTCCACTGTACTCTACCTCTACTGTGCTCTACTGTACTCTATCTCTACTGTGCTCCACTGTACTCTACCTCTACTGTACTCCACTGTACTCTACCTCTACTGTACTTCACTGTCCTCTATCTCTACTGTACTCCACTGTACTCTACCTCTATTATCCTCCACTGTACTCTATCTCTACTGTACTCTACTGTACTATATCTCTGCTGTACTCCACTGTACTCTATCTCTACTGTACTCCACTGTACTCTACCTCCACTGTACTCCACTGTACTCTACCTCTACTGTACTCTACTGTTCTCTACCTCTACTGTGCTCTACTGTACTCTACTCTACTGTACTCCACTGTACTCTATCTCTACTGTGATCCACTGTACTCTACCTCTACTGTACTCCACTGTACTCTATCTCTACTGTGATCCACTGTACTCTATCTCTATTGTGCTCCACTGTACTCTACCTCTACTGTGCTCCACTGTACTCTATCTCTACTGTGCTCCACTCTACTCTACCTCTACTGTGCTCCACTGTATCCTACCTCTACTGTACTCCACTGTACTCTCTCTCTACTGTGCTCCACTGTACTCTATCTCTACTGTACTCCACTGTACTCTACCTCTACTGTGCTCTACTGTTCTCTACCTCTACTGTGCTCTACTCTACTCCACCTCTACTGTGCTCCACTGTACCCTACCTCTACTGTGCTCCACCGTACTCTACCTCTACTGTGCTCCACTGTACTCTACCTCTACTGTACTCCACTGTACTCTATCTCTACTGTACTCCACTGTACTCTACCTCTACTGTACTCCACTGTACTCTATCTCTACTGTACTCCACTCTAATCTACCTCTACTGTCCTCCACTGTACTCTACCTCTACTGTGCTCCACTGTACACTCTCTCTACTGTACTCTACCTCTACTGTACTCTACTGTGCTCCACTGTACTCCACTGTAGTCTACCTCTACTGTGCTCCACTGTACTCTACCTCTACTGTGCTCCACTATACTCTACCTCTACTGTGCTCCACTGTACTCTACCTCTACTGTCCTCCACTGTACTCTACCTCTACTGTTTTCCACTGTACTCTATCTCTACTGTGATCCACTGTACTCTATCTCTACTGTGCTCCACTCTACTCTACCTCTACGGTGCTCCACTGTACTCTACCTCTACTGTACTCCACTGTACTCTATCTCTACTGTGCTCCACTGTACTCTATCTCTACTGTACTCCACTGTACCCTACCTCTACTGTGCTCTACTGTTCTCTACATCTACTGTGCTCTACTGTACTCAACCTCTACTGTGCTCCACTGTACCCTACCTCTACTGTGCTTTACTGTACTCTACCTCTACTGTGCTCCACTGTACTCTACCTCTACTGTGCTCCACTGTACTCTACCTCTACTGTGCTCCACTGTACTCTACCTCTACTGCGGTCCACTGTACTCTATCTCTACTGTGCTCCACTGTACTGTACCTCTACTGTACTCTACTGTACTCCACCTCTAATGTGCTCCACTGTACTCTAGCTCTACTGTACTCCACTGTACTTTACCTCTACTGTACTCCACTGTACTCTACCTCTACTGTGCTCCACTGTACTCTATTTCTACTGTACTCCTCTGTACTCTACCTCTACTGTGCTCCACTGTACTCTATCTGTAAAGTACTCTACTGTACTCTATCTCTACTGTGATCCACTGTAGTCTACCTCTGCTGTGCTCCACTGTACTCTATCTCTTCTGTACTCCATTGTACTCTACTGTTCTCTACCTCTACTGTACTCTACTGTGCTCCACTATACTCCATTGTAGTCTACCTCTACTGTGCTCCACTGTACTCTACCTCTACTGTGCTCCACTATACTCTACCTCTACTGTGCTCCACTGTACTCTACCTCTACTGTCCTCCACTGTACTCTACCTCTACTGTGCTCCACTGTACTCTGTCTCTACTGTACTCTACCTCTACTGTACTCTACTGTACTCCACCTCTAATGTGCTCCACTGTACTCTACCTCTACTGTACCCTACCTCTACTGTACTCCACTGTACTCTACCTCTACTGTGCTCTACTGTACTCTCTCTCTACTGTGCTCCACTGTACTCTACCTTTACTGTACTCCACTATACTCTAACTCTACTATACTCCACTGTACTCTATCTCTACTGTGCTCCACTGTACTCTATTTCTACTGTGCTCCACTGTACTCTATCTCTACTGTACTCCACTGTACTCTATCTCTCCTGTACTTCACTGTCCTCTATCTCTACTGTACTCCACTGTACTCTACCTCTATTGTGCTCCACTGTACTCTATATCTACTGTACTCTACTGTACTCTATCTCTACTATACTCCACTGTACTCTATCTCTACTGTACTCCCCTGTACTCTACCTCTACTGTGCTCCACTGTACTCTACCTCTACCGTACTCCACTGTACTCTACCTCTACTGTGCTCGACTGTAATCTATCTCTACTGTGCTCCACTGTACTCTACCTCTACTGTGCTCCACTGTACTCTATCTCTAATGTGATCCACTGTACTCCACTGTACTCTACCTCTACTGTACTCTACTGTTCTCTACCTCTACTGTACTCCACTGTACTTTATCTCTACTGTACTCCACTGTACTCTACCTCTACTGTACTCTACTGTACTCTACTCTACTGTACTCCACTGTACTCTATCTCTACTGTGATCCACTGTACTCTACCTCTACTCTACTCCACTGTACTCTATCTCTACTGTGATCCACTGTACTCTATCTCTACTGTGTTCCACTGTACTCTACCTCTACTATGCTCCACTGTACTCTATCTCTACTGTGCTCCACTCTACTCTACCTCTACTGTGCTCCACTGTACTCTACCTCTACTGTACTCCACTGTACTCTATCTCTACTGTGCTCCACTGTACTCTATCTCTACTGTACTCCACTGTACCCTACCTCTACTGTGCTCTACTGTTCTCTACATCTACTGTGCTCTACTGTACTCCACCTCTACTGTGCTCCACTGTACCCTACCTCTACTGTGCTTTACTGTACTCTACCTCTACTGTGCTCCACTGTACTCTACCTCTACTGTGCTCCACTGTACTCTACCTCTACTGCGCTCCACTGTACTCTATCTCTACTGTGCTCCACTGTACTCTACCTCTACTGTACTCTACTGTACTCCACCTCTAATGTGCTCCACTGTACTCTAGCTCTACTGTACTCCACTGTACTTTACCTCTACTGTACTCCACTGTACTCTACCTCTACTGTGCTCCACTGTACTCTATTTCTACTGTACTTCTCTGTACTCTACCTCTACTGTGCTCCACTGTACTCTATCTGTAATGTACTCTACTGTACTCTATCTCTACTGTGATCCACTGTACTCTACCTCTGCTGTGCTCCACTGTACTCTATCTCTACTGTACTCCACTGTACTCTACTGTTCTCTACCTCTACTGTACTCTACTGTGCTCCACTGTACTCCACTGTAGTCTACCTCTACTGTGCTCCACTGTACTCTACCTCTACTGTGCTCCACTATACTCTACCTCTACTGTGCTCCACTGTACTCTACCTCTACTGTCCTCCACTGTACTCTACCTCTACTGTGCTCCACTGTACTCTCTCTCTACTGTACTCTACCTCTACTGTACTCTACTGTACTCCACCTCTAATGTGCTCCACTGTACTCTACCTCTACTGTACCCTACCTCTACTGTACTCCACTGTACTCTACCTCTACTGTGCTCTACTGTACTCTCTCTCTACTGTGCTCCACTGTACTCTACCTTTACTGTACTCCACTATACTCTAACTCTACTATACTCCACTGTACTCTATCTCTTCTGTGCTCCACTGTACTCTATTTCTACTGTGCTCCACTGTACTCTATCTCTACTGTACTCCACTGTACTCTATCTCTCCTGTACTTCACTGTCCTCTATATCTACTGTACTCCACTGTACTCTACCTCTATTGTGCTCCACTGTACTCTATATCTACTGTACTCTACTGTACTCTATCTCTACTGTACTCCACTGTACTCTATCTCTACTGTACTCCACTGTACTCTACCTCTACTGTGCTCCACTGTACTCTACCTCTACCGTACTCCACTGTACTCTATCTCTACTGTACTCCACTGTACTCTACCTCTACTGTACTCTACTGTTCTCTACCTCTACTCGGCTCTACTGTACTCTACTCTACTGTACTCCACTGTACTCTATCTCTACTGTGATCCACTGTACTCTACCTCTACTGTACTCCACTGTAATCTATCTCTACTGTGATTCACTGTACTCTATCTCTACTGTGCTCCACTGTACTCTACCTCTACTGTGCTCCAATGTACTCTATCTCTACTGTGCTCCACTCTACTCTACCTTTACTGTGCTCCACTGTATCCTACCTCTACTCTACTCCACTGTACTCTATCTCTACTGTGCTCCACTGTACTCTATCTCTACTGTACTCCACTGTACTCTACCTCTACTGTGCTCTACTGTTATCTACCTCTACTGTGCTCTACTGTACTCCACCTCTACTGTGCTCCACTGTACCCTACCTCTACTGTGCTCCACTGTACTCTACCTCTACTGTGCTCCACTGTACTCTACCTCTACTGTACTCCACTGTACTCTATCTCTACTGTGCTCCACTGTACTCTACCTCTACTGTGCTCAACTGTACTCTACTGTACTCCACTGTACACTACCTCTACTGTACTCCACTGTACTCTTTCTCTACTGTACTCCACTGTACTCTACCTCTACTGTACTCCACTGTACTCTATCTCTACTGTACTTCACTGTCCTCTATCTCTACTGTACTCCACTGTACTCTACCTCTATTGTGCTCCACTGTACTCTATCTCTACTGTACTCTACTGTACTATATCTCTACTGTACTCCACTGTACTCTATCTCTACTGTACTCCACTGTACTCTACCTCTACTGTGCTCCACTGTACTCTACCTCTACCGTACTCCACTGTACTCTATCTCTACTGTACTCCACTGTACTCTACCTCTACTGTACTCTACTGTTCTCTACCTCTACTGTGCTCTACTGTACTCTACTCTACTGTACTCCACTGTACTCTATCTCTACTGTGATCCACTGTACTCTACCTCTACTGTACTCCACTGTACTCTATCTACTGTGATCCACTGTACTCTATCTCTACTGTGCTCCACTGTACTCTACCTCTACTGTGCTCCACTGTACTCTATCTCTACTGTGCTCCACTGTACTCTATCTCTACTGTACTCCACTGTACTCTACCTCTACTGTGCTCTACTGTTCTCTACCTCTACTGTGCTCTACTGTACTCCACTTCTATTGTGCTCCACTGTACCCTACCTCTACTGTGCTCTACTGTACTCTATCTCTACTGTGCTCCACTGTACTCTACCTCTACTGTACTCCACTATACTCTAAATCTACTATACTCCACTGTACTCTATCTCTACTGTGCTCCACTGTACTCTATTTCTACTGTACTCCACTGTACTCTATCTCTACTGTACTCCACTGTACTATATCTCTACTGTACTTCACTGTCCTCTATCTCTACTGTACTCCACTGTACTCTACCTCTATTGTGCTCCACTGTACTCTATCTCTACTGTACTCCACTGTACTCTATCTCTACTGTACTCCACTGTACTCTATCTCTACTGTACTCCACTGTACTCTACCCTCTATTGTGCTCCACTGTACTCTACCTCTACCGTACTCCACTGTACTCTATCTCTACTGTACTCCACTGTACTCACCTCTAGTGTACTCTACTGTTCTCTACCTCTACTGTGCTCTACTGTACTCTACTCTACTGTACTCCACTGTACTCTATCTCTACTGTGCTCCACTGTACTCTATCTCTACTGTGCTCCACTGTACTCTATCTCTACTGTGCTCCACTCTACTCTACCTCTACTGTGCTCCACTGTATCCTACCTCTACTGTGCTCTACTGTACTCTATCTCTACTGTGCTCCACTGTACTCTACCTCTACTGTACTCCACTATACTCTAACTCTACTATACTCCACTGTACTCTATCTCTACTGTGCTCCACTGTACTCTATTTCTACTGTGCTCCACTGTACTCTATCTCTACTGTACTCCACTGTACTCTATTTCTACTGTACTTCACTGTCCTCTATCTCTACTGTACTCCACTGTACTCTACCTCTATTGTGCTCCACTGTACTCTATATCTACTGTACTCTACTGTACTCTATCTCTACTGTACTCCACTGTACTCTATCTCTACTGTACTCCACTGTACTCTACCTCTACTGTACTCTACTGTACTCTATCTCTACTGTACTCCACTGTACTCTATCTCTACTGTACTCCACTGTACTCTACCTCTACTGTACTCTACTGTTCTCTACCTCTACTCGGCTCTACTGTACTCTACTCTACTGTACTACACTGTACTCTTTCTCTACTGTGATGCACTGTACTCTACTTCTACTGTACTCCACTGTAATCTATCTCTACTGTATCCACTGTACTCTATCTCTACTGTGCTCCACTGTACTCTACCTCTACTGTGCTCCACTGTACTCTATCTCTACTGTGCTCCTCTCTACTCTACCTCTACTGTGCTCCACTGTATCCTACCTCTACTGTACTCCACTGTACTCTATCTCTACTGTGCTCCACTTTACTCTATCTCTACTGTACTCCACTGTACTCTACCTCTACTGTGCTCTACTGTTCTCTACCTCTACTGTGCTCTACTGTACTCCACCTCTACTTTGCTCCACTGTACCCTACCTCTACTGTGCTCCACTGTACTCTACCTCTACTGTGCTCCACTGTACTCTACCTCTACTGTACTCCACTGTACTCTATCTCTACTGTGCTCCACTGTACTCTACCTCTACTGTACTCCACTGTACTCTATCTCTACTGTGCTCCACTGTACTCTATCTCTACTGTACTCTACCTCTACTGTGCTCTACTGTTCTCTACCTCTACTGTGCTCTACTGTACTCCACCTCTACTGTGCTCCACTGTACCCTACCTCTACTGTGCTCCACTGTACTCTACCTCTACTGTGCTCCACTGTACTCTACCTCTACTCTGCTCCACTGTATCCACTGTACTCTACCTCTACTGTGCTCCACTGTACTCTACCTCTACTGTGCTCAACTGTACTCTATCTCTACTGTGCTCCACTGTACTCTACCTCTACTGTACTCTACTGTACTCCACCTCTAATGGGCTCCACTGTACTCTAGCTCTACTGTACTCCACTGTACTTTACCTCTACTGTACTCCACTGTACTCTACCTCTACTGTGCTCCACTGTACTCTATTTCTACTGTACTCCTCTGTACTCTACCTCTACTGTGCTCCACTGTACTCTATCTGTAATGTACTCTACTGTACTCTATCTCTACTGTGATCCACTGTACTCTACCTCTGCTGTGCTCCACTGTACTCTATCTCTACTGTACTCCACTGTACTCTACTGTTCTCTACCTCTACTGTACTCTACTGTGCTCCACTGTACTCCACTGTAGTCTACCTCTACTGTGCTCCACTGTACTCTACCTCTACTGTGCTCCACTATACTCTACCTCTACTGTGCTCCACTGTACTCTACCTCTACTGTCCTCCACTGTACTCTACCTCTACTGTGCTCCACTGTACTCTCTCTCTACTGTACTCTACCTCTACTGTACTCTACTGTACTCCACCTCTAATGTGCTCCACTGTACTCTACCTCTACTGTACTCTACCTCTACTGTACTCCACTGTACTCTACCTCTACTGTGCTCTACTGTACTCTATCTCTACTGTGCTCCACTGTACTCTACCTCTACTGTGGTCCACTGTACTCTACCTCTACTGTACTTCACTGTCCTCTATCTCTACTGTACTCCACTGTACTCTACCTCTATTATCCTCCACTGTACTCTATCTCTACTGTACTCTACTGTACTATATCTCTACTGTACTCCACTATACTCTATCTCTACTGTACTCCACTGTACTCTACCTCCACTGTACTCCACTGTACTCTACCTCTACTGTACTCTACTGTTCTCTACCTCTACTGTGCTCTACTGTACTCTACTCTACTGTACTCCACTGTACTCTATCTCTACTGTGATCCACTGTACTCTACCTCTACTGTACTCCACTGTACTCTATCTCTACTGTGATCCACTGTACTCTATCTCTATTGTGCTCCACTGTACTCTACCTCTACTGTGCTCCACTGTACTCTATCTCTACTGTGCTCCACTCTACTCTACCTCTACTGTGCTCCACTGTATCCTACCTCTACTGTACTCCACTGTACTCTCTCTCTACTGTGCTCCACTGTACTCTATCTCTACTGTACTCCACTGTACTCTACCTCTACTGTGCTCTACTGTTCTCTACCTCTACTGTGCTCTACTCTACTCCACCTCTACTGTGCTCCACTGTACCCTACCTCTACTGTGCTCCACCGTACTCTACTTCTACTGTGCTCCACTGTACTCTACCTCTACTGTACTCCACTGTACTCTATCTCTACTGTACTCCACTGTACTCTACCTCTACTGTACTCCACTGTACTCTATCTCTACTGTACTCCACTCTAATCTACCTCTACTGTCCTCCACTGTACTCTACCTCTACTGTGCTCCACTGTACACTCTCTCTACTGTACTCTACCTCTACTGTACTCTACTGTGCTCCACTGTACTCCACTGTAGTCTACCTCTACTGTGCTCCACTGTACTCTACCTCTACTGTGCTCCACTATACTCTACCTCTACTGTGCTCCACTGTACTCTACCTCTACTGTCCTCCACTGTACTCTACCTCTACTGTGCTCCACTGTACTCTACCTCTACTGTACTCCACTGTACTCTATCTCTACTGTGCTCCACTGTACTCTATCTCTACTGTACTCTACCTCTACTGTGCTCTACTGTTCTCTACCTCTACTGTGCTCTACTGTACTCCACCTCTACTTTGCTCCACTGTACTCTACCTCTACTGTGCTCCACTGTACTCTACCTCTACTCTGCTCCACTGTATCCACTGTACTCTACCTCTACAGTGCTCCACTGTACTCTACCTCTACTGTGCTCCACTGTACTCTATCTCTACTGTGCTCCACTGTACTCTACCTCTACTGTACTCTACTGTACTCCACCTCTAATGGGCTCCACTGTACTCTAGCTCTACTGTACTCCACTGTACTTTACCTCTACTGTACTCCACTGTACTCTACCTCTACTGTGCTCCACTGTACTCTATTTCTACTGTACTCCTCTGTACTCTACCTCTACTGTGCTCCACTGTACTCTATCTGTAATGTACTCTACTGTACTCTATCTCTACTGTGATCCACTGTACTCTACCTCTGCTGTGCTCCACTGTACTCTATCTCTACTGTACTCCACTGTACTCTACTGTTCTCTACCTCTACTGTACTCTACTGTGCTCCACTGTACTCCACTGTAGTCTACCTCTACTGTGCTCCACTGTACTCTACCTCTACTGTGCTCCACTATACTCTACCTCTACTGTGCTCCACTGTACTCTACCTCTACTGTCCTCCACTGTACTCTACCTCTACTGTGCTCCACTGTACTCTCTCTCTACTGTACTCTACCTCTACTGTACTCTACTGTACTCCACCTCTAATGTGCTCCACTGTACTCTACCTCTACTGTACTCTACCTCTACTGTACTCCACTGTACTCTACCTCTATTGTGCTCTACTGTACTCTATCTCTTCTGTACTCCACTGTACTCTACCTCTACTGTACTCAACTGTACTCTATCTCTACTGTGCTCCACTGTACTCTACCTCTACTGTACTCGACTGTACTCTATCTCTACTGTACTCCACTGTACTCTACCTATACTGTACTCTACTGTTCTCTACCTCTACTGTACTCCGCTGTACTCTATCTCTACTGTGATCCACTGTACCCTACCTCTACTGTGCTCCACTGTACTCTACCTCTACTGTGCTCCACTGTACTCTACCTCTACTCTGCTCCACTGTATCCACTGTACTCTACCTCTACTTTGCTCCACTGTACTCTACCTCTACTGTGCTCCACTGTACTCTATCTCTACTGTGCTCCACTGTACTCTACCTCTACTGTACTCTACTGTACTCCACCTCTAATGGGCTCCACTGTACTCTATCTCTACTGTACTCCACTGTACTCTACTGTTCTCTACCTCTACTGTACTCTACTGTGCTCCACTGTACTCCACTGTTGTCTACCTCTACTGTGCTCCACTGTACTCTACCTCTACTGTGCTCCACTATACTCTACATCTACTGTGCTCCACTGTACTCTACCTCTACTGTCCTCCACTGTACTCTACTTCTACTGTGCTCCACTGTACTCTCTCTCTACTGTACTCTACCTCTACTGTACTCTACTGTACTCCAACTCTAATGTGCTCCACTGTACTCTACCTCTACTGTACTCTACCTCTACTGTACTCCACTGTACTCTACCTCTACTGTGCTCTACTGTACTCTATCTCTACTGTGCTCCACTGTACTCTACCTCTACTGTGCTCCACTGTACTCTACCTCTACTGTACTTCACTGTCCTCTATCTCTACTGTACTCCACTGTACTCTACCTCTATTATGCTCCACTATACTCTATCTCTACTGTACTCTACTGTACTATATCTCTGCTGTACTCCACTGTACTCTATCTCTTCTGTACTCCACTGTACTCTACCTCCACTGTACTCCACTGTACTCTACCTCTACTGTACTCTACTGTTCTCTACCTCTACTGTGCTCTACTGTACTCTACTCTACTGTACTCCACTGTACTCTATCTCTACTGTGATCCACTGTACTCTACCTCTACTGTACTCCACTGTACTCTATCTCTACTGTGATCCACTGTACTCTATCTCTATTGTGCTCCACTGTACTCTACCTCTACTGTGCTCCACTGTACTCTATCTCTACTGTGCTCCACTCTACTCTACCTCTACTGTGCTCCACTGTATCCTACCTCTACTGTACTCCACTGTACTCTCTCTCTACTGTGCTCCACTGTACTCTATCTCTACTGTACTCCACTGTACTCTACCTCTACTGTGCTCTACTGTTCTCTACCTCTACTGTGCTCTACTCTACTCCACCTCTACTGTGCTCCACTGTACCCTACCTCTACTGTGCTCCACCGTACTCTACCTCTACTGTGCTCCACTGTACTCTACCTCTACTGTACTCCACTGTACTCTACCTCTACTGTGCTCCACTGTACTCTATTTCTACTGTACTCCTCTGTACTCTACCTCTACTGTGCTCCACTGTACTCTATCTGTAAAGTACTCTACTGTACTCTATCTCTACTGTGATCCACTGTAGTCTACCTCTGCTGTGCTCCACTGTACTCTATCTCTTCTGTACTCCATTGTACTCTACTGTTCTCTACCTCTACTGTACTCTACTGTGCTCCACTATACTCCATTGTAGTCTACCTCTACTGTGCTCCACTGTACTCTACCTCTACTGTGCTCCACTATACTCTACCTCTACTGTGCTCCACTGTACTCTACCTCTACTGTCCTCCACTGTACTCTACCTCTACTGTGCTCCACTGTACTCTGTCTCTACTGTACTCTACCTCTACTGTACTCTACTGTACTCCACCTCTAATGTGCTCCACTGTACTCTACCTCTACTGTACCCTACCTCTACTGTACTCCACTGTACTCTACCTCTACTGTGCTCTACTGTACTCTCTCTCTACTGTGCTCCACTGTACTCTACCTTTACTGTACTCCACTATACTCTAACTCTACTATACTCCACTGTACTCTATCTCTACTGTGCTCCACTGTACTCTATCTCTACTGTACTCCACTGTACTCTACCTCTACTGTGCTCTACTGTTCTCTACCTCTACTGTGCTCTACTCTACTCCACCTCTACTGTGCTCCACTGTACCCTACCTCTACTGTGCTCCACCGTACTCTACCTCTACTGTGCTCCACTGTACTCTACCTCTACTGTGCTCCACTGTACTCTATCTCTACTGTACTCCACTGTACTCTATCTCTCCTGTACTTCACTGTCCTCTATCTCTACTGTACTCCACTGTACTCTACCTCTATTGTGCTCCACTGTACTCTATATCTACTGTACTCTACTGTACTCTATCTCTACTATACTCCACTGTACTCTATCTCTACTGTACTCCCCTGTACTCTACCTCTACTGTGCTCCACTGTACTCTACCTCTACCGTACTCCACTGTACTCTACCTCTACTGTGCTCGACTGTAATCTATCTCTACTGTGCTCCACTGTACTCTACCTCTACTGTGCTCCACTGTACTCTATCTCTAATGTGATCCACTGTACTCCACTGTACTCTACCTCTACTGTACTCTACTGTTCTCTACCTCTACTGTACTCCACTGTACTTTATCTCTACTGTACTCCACTGTACTCTACCTCTACTGTACTCTACTGTACTCTACTCTACTGTACTCCACTGTACTCTATCTCTACTGTGATCCACTGTACTCTACCTCTACTCTACTCCACTGTACTCTATCTCTACTGTGATCCACTGTACTCTATCTCTACTGTGTTCCACTGTACTCTACCTCTACTATGCTCCACTGTACTCTATCTCTACTGTGCTCCACTCTACTCTACCTCTACTGTGCTCCACTGTACTCTACCTCTACTGTACTCCACTGTACTCTATCTCTACTGTGCTCCACTGTACTCTATCTCTACTGTACTCCACTGTACCCTACCTCTACTGTGCTCTACTGTTCTCTACATCTACTGTGCTCTACTGTACTCCACCTCTACTGTGCTCCACTGTACCCTACCTCTACTGTGCTTTACTGTACTCTACCTCTACTGTGCTCCACTGTACTCTACCTCTACTGTGCTCCACTGTACTCTATTTCTACTGTACTCCTCTGTACTCTACCTCTACTGTGCTCCACTGTACTCTATCTGTAATGTACTCTACTGTACTCTATCTCTACTGTGATCCACTGTACTCTACCTCTGCTGTGCTCCACTGTACTCTATCTCTACTGTACTCCACTGTACTCTACTGTTCTCTACCTCTACTGTACTCTACTGTGCTCCACTGTACTCCACTGTTGTCTACCTCTACTGTGCTCCACTGTACTCTACCTCTACTGTGCTCCACTATACTCTACATCTACTGTGCTCCACTGTACTCTACCTCTACTGTCCTCCACTGTACTCTACTTCTACTGTGCTCCACTGTACTCTCTCTCTACTGTACTCTACCTCTACTGTACTCTACTGTACTCCAACTCTAATGTGCTCCACTGTACTCTACCTCTACTGTACTCTACCTCTACTGTACTCCACTGTACTCTACCTCTACTGTGCTCTACTGTACTCTATCTCTACTGTGCTCCACTGTACTCTACCTCTACTGTGCTCCACTGTACTCTACCTCTACTGTACTTCACTGTCCTCTATCTCTACTGTACTCCACTGTACTCTACCTCTATTATGCTCCACTATACTCTATCTCTACTGTACTCTACTGTACTATATCTCTGCTGTACTCCACTGTACTCTATCTCTTCTGTACTCCACTGTACTCTACCTCCACTGTACTCCACTGTACTCTACCTCTACTGTACTCTACTGTTCTCTACCTCTACTGTGCTCTACTGTACTCTACTCTACTGTACTCCACTGTACTCTATCTCTACTGTGATCCACTGTACTCTACCTCTACTGTACTCCACTGTACTCTATCTCTACTGTGATCCACTGTACTCTATCTCTATTGTGCTCCACTGTACTCTACCTCTACTGTGCTCTATCTCTACTGTGCTCCACTCTACTCTACCTCTACTGTGCTCCACTGTATCCTACCTCTACTGTACTCCACTGTACTCTCTCTCTACTGTGCTCCACTGTACTCTATCTCTACTGTACTCCACTGTACTCTACCTCTACTGTGCTCTACTGTTCTCTACCTCTACTGTGCTCTACTCTACTCCACCTCTACTGTGCTCCACTGTACCCTACCTCTACTGTGCTCCACCGTACTCTACCTCTACTGTGCTCCACTGTACTCTACCTCTACTGTACTCCACTGTACTCTACCTCTACTGTGCTCCACTGTACTCTATTTCTACTGTACTCCTCTGTACTCTACCTCTACTGTGCTCCACTGTACTCTATCTGTAAAGTACTCTACTGTACTCTATCTCTACTGTGATCCACTGTAGTCTACCTCTGCTGTGCTCCACTGTACTCTATCTCTTCTGTACTCCATTGTACTCTACTGTTCTCTACCTCTACTGTACTCTACTGTGCTCCACTATACTCCATTGTAGTCTACCTCTACTGTGCTCCACTGTACTCTACCTCTACTGTGCTCCACTATACTCTACCTCTACTGTGCTCCACTGTACTCTACCTCTACTGTCCTCCACTGTACTCTACCTCTACTGTGCTCCACTGTACTCTGTCTCTACTGTACTCTACCTCTACTGTACTCTACTGTACTCCACCTCTAATGTGCTCCACTGTACTCTACCTCTACTGTACCCTACCTCTACTGTACTCCACTGTACTCTACCTCTACTGTGCTCTACTGTACTCTCTCTCTACTGTGCTCCACTGTACTCTACCTTTACTGTACTCCACTATACTCTAACTCTACTATACTCCACTGTACTCTATCTCTACTGTGCTCCACTGTACTCTATTTCTACTGTGCTCCACTGTACTCTATCTCTACTGTACTCCACTGTACTCTATCTCTCCTGTACTTCACTGTCCTCTATCTCTACTGTACTCCACTGTACTCTACCTCTATTGTGCTCCACTGTACTCTATATCTACTGTACTCTACTGTACTCTATCTCTACTATACTCCACTGTACTCTATCTCTACTGTACTCCCCTGTACTCTACCTCTACTGTGCTCCACTGTACTCTACCTCTACCGTACTCCACTGTACTCTACCTCTACTGTGCTCGACTGTAATCTATCTCTACTGTGCTCCACTGTACTCTACCTCTACTGTGCTCCACTGTACTCTATCTCTAATGTGATCCACTGTACTCCACTGTACTCTACCTCTACTGTACTCTACTGTTCTCTACCTCTACTGTACTCCACTGTACTTTATCTCTACTGTACTCCACTGTACTCTACCTCTACTGTACTCTACTGTACTCTACTCTACTGTACTCCACTGTACTCTATCTCTACTGTGATCCACTGTACTCTACCTCTACTCTACTCCACTGTACTCTATCTCTACTGTGATCCACTGTACTCTATCTCTACTGTGTTCCACTGTACTCTACCTCTACTATGCTCCACTGTACTCTATCTCTACTGTGCTCCACTCTACTCTACCTCTACTGTGCTCCACTGTACTCTACCTCTACTGTGCTCCACTGTACTCTACCTCTACTGTACTCCACTATACTCTAACTCTACTATACTCCACTGTACTCTATCTCTACTGTGCTCCACTGTACTCTATTTCTACTGTGCTCCACTGTACTCTATCTCTACTGTACTCCACTGTACTCTATTTCTACTGTACTTCACTGTCCTCTATCTCTACTGTACTCCACTGTACTCTACCTCTATTGTGCTCCACTGTACTCTATATCTACTGTACTCTACTGTACTCTATCTCTACTGTACTCCACTGTACTCTATCTCTACTGTACTCCACTGTACTCTACCTCTACTGTACTCTACTGTACTCTATCTCTACTGTACTCCACTGTACTCTATCTCTACTGTACTCCACTGTACTCTACCTCTACTGTACTCTACTGTTCTCTACTTCTACTCGGCTCTACTGTACTCTACTCTACTGTACTACACTGTACTCTATCTCTACTGTGATGCACTGTACTCTACTTCTACTGTACTCCACTGTAATCTATCTCTACTGTATCCACTGTACTCTATCTCTACTGTGCTCCACTGTACTCTACCTCTACTGTGCTCCACTGTACTCTATCTCTACTGTGCTCCTCTCTACTCTACCTCTACTGTGCTCCACTGTATCCTACCTCTACTGTACTCCACTGTACTCTATCTCTACTTTGCTCCACTTTACTCTATCTCTACTGTACTCCACTGTACTCTACCTCTACTGTGCTCTACTGTTCTCTACCTCTACTGTGCTCTACTGTACTCCACCTCTACTTTGCTCCACTGTACCCTACCTCTACTGTGCTCCACTGTACTCTACCTCTACTGTGCTCCACTGTACTCTACCTCTACTGTACTCCACTGTACTCTATCTCTACTGTGCTCCACTGTACTCTACCTCTACTGTACTCCACTGTACTCTATCTCTACTGTGCTCCACTGTACTCTATCTCTACTGTACTCTACCTCTACTGTGCTCTACCTCTACTGTACTCCACTGTACTCTACCTCTATTGTGCTCTACTGTACTCTATCTCTTCTGTACTCCACTGTACTCTACCTCTACTGTACTCAACTGTACTCTATCTCTACTGTGCTCCACTGTACTCTACCTCTACTGTACTCGACTGTACTCTATCTCTACTGTACTCCACTGTACTCTACCTATACTGTACTCTACTGTTCTCTACCTCTACTGTACTCCGCTGTACTCTATCTCTACTGTGATCCACTGTACCCTACCTCTACTGTGCTCCACTGTACTCTACCTCTACTGTGCTCCACTGTACTCTACCTCTACTCTGCTCCACTGTATCCACTGTACTCTACCTCTACTTTGCTCCACTGTACTCTACCTCTACTGTGCTCCACTGTACTCTATCTCTACTGTGCTCCACTGTACTCTACCTCTACTGTACTCTACTGTACTCCACCTCTAATGGGCTCCACTGTACTCTAGCTCTACTGTACTCCACTGTACTTTACCTCTACTGTACTCCACTGTACTCTACCTCTACTGTGCTCCACTGTACTCTATTTCTACTGTACTCCTCTGTACTCTACCTCTACTGTGCTCCACTGTACTCTATCTGTAATGTACTCTACTGTACTCTATCTCTACTGTGATCCACTGTACTCTACCTCTGCTGTGCTCCACTGTACTCTATCTCTACTGTACTCCACTGTACTCTACTGTTCTCTACCTCTACTGTACTCTACTGTGCTCCACTGTACTCCACTGTTGTCTACCTTTACTGTGCTCCACTGTACTCTACCTCTACTGTGCTCCACTATACTCTACATCTACTGTGCTCCACTGTACTCTACCTCTACTGTCCTCCACTGTACTCTACTTCTACTGTGCTCCACTGTACTCTCTCTCTACTGTACTCTACCTCTACTGTACTCTACTGTACTCCAACTCTAATGTGCTCCACTGTACTCTACCTCTACTGTACTCTACCTCTACTGTACTCCACTGTACTCTACCTCTACTGTGCTCTACTGTACTCTATCTCTACTGTGCTCCACTGTACTCTACCTCTACTGTGCTCCACTGTACTCTACCTCTACTGTACTTCACTGTCCTCTATCTCTACTGTACTCCACTGTACTCTACCTCTATTATGCTCCACTATACTCTATCTCTACTGTACTCTACTGTACTATATCTCTGCTGTACTCCACTGTACTCTATCTCTTCTGTACTCCACTGTACTCTACCTCCACTGTACTCCACTGTACTCTACCTCTACTGTACTCTACTGTTCTCTACCTCTACTGTGCTCTACTGTACTCTACTCTACTGTACTCCACTGTACTCTATCTCTACTGTGATCCACTGTACTCTACCTCTACTGTACTCCACTGTACTCTATCTCTACTGTGATCCACTGTACTCTATCTCTATTGTGCTCCACTGTACTCTACCTCTACTGTGCTCCACTGTACTCTATCTCTACTGTGCTCCACTCTACTCTACCTCTACTGTGCTCCACTGTATCCTACCTCTACTGTACTCCACTGTACTCTCTCTCTACTGTGCTCCACTGTACTCTATCTCTACTGTACTCCACTGTACTCTACCTCTACTGTGCTCTACTGTTCTCTACCTCTACTGTGCTCTACTCTACTCCACCTCTACTGTGCTCCACTGTACCCTACCTCTACTGTGCTCCACCGTACTCTACCTCTACTGTGCTCCACTGTACTCTACCTCTACTGTACTCCACTGTACTCTACCTCTACTGTGCTCCACTGTACTCTATTTCTACTGTACTCCTCTGTACTCTACCTCTACTGTGCTCCACTGTACTCTATCTGTAAAGTACTCTACTGTACTCTATCTCTACTGTGATCCACTGTAGTCTACCTCTGCTGTGCTCCACTGTACTCTATCTCTTCTGTACTCCATTGTACTCTACTGTTCTCTACCTCTACTGTACTCTACTGTGCTCCACTATACTCCATTGTAGTCTACCTCTACTGTGCTCCACTGTACTCTACCTCTACTGTGCTCCACTATACTCTACCTCTACTGTGCTCCACTGTACTCTACCTCTACTGTCCTCCACTGTACTCTACCTCTACTGTGCTCCACTGTACTCTGTCTCTACTGTACTCTACCTCTACTGTACTCTACTGTACTCCACCTCTAATGTGCTCCACTGTACTCTACCTCTACTGTACCCTACCTCTACTGTACTCCACTGTACTCTACCTCTACTGTGCTCTACTGTACTCTCTCTCTACTGTGCTCCACTGTACTCTACCTTTACTGTACTCCACTATACTCTAACTCTACTATACTCCACTGTACTCTATCTCTACTGTGCTCCACTGTACTCTATTTCTACTGTGCTCCACTGTACTCTATCTCTACTGTACTCCACTGTACTCTATCTCTCCTGTACTTCACTGTCCTCTATCTCTACTGTACTCCACTGTACTCTACCTCTATTGTGCTCCACTGTACTCTATATCTACTGTACTCTACTGTACTCTATCTCTACTATACTCCACTGTACTCTATCTCTACTGTACTCCCCTGTACTCTACCTCTACTGTGCTCCACTGTACTCTACCTCTACCGTACTCCACTGTACTCTACCTCTACTGTGCTCGACTGTAATCTATCTCTACTGTGCTCCACTGTACTCTACCTCTACTGTGCTCCACTGTACTCTATCTCTAATGTGATCCACTGTACTCCACTGTACTCTACCTCTACTGTACTCTACTGTTCTCTACCTCTACTGTACTCCACTGTACTTTATCTCTACTGTACTCCACTGTACTCTACCTCTACTGTACTCTACTGTACTCTACTCTACTGTACTCCACTGTACTCTATCTCTACTGTGATCCACTGTACTCTACCTCTACTCTACTCCACTGTACTCTATCTCTACTGTGATCCACTGTACTCTATCTCTACTGTGTTCCACTGTACTCTACCTCTACTATGCTCCACTGTACTCTATCTCTACTGTGCTCCACTCTACTCTACCTCTACTGTGCTCCACTGTACTCTACCTCTACTGTACTCCACTGTACTCTATCTCTACTGTGCTCCACTGTACTCTATCTCTACTGTACTCCACTGTACCCTACCTCTACTGTGCTCTACTGTTCTCTACATCTACTGTGCTCTACTGTACTCCACCTCTACTGTGCTCCACTGTACCCTACCTCTACTGTGCTTTACTGTACTCTACCTCTACTGTGCTCCACTGTACTCTACCTCTACTGTGCTCCACTGTACTCTATTTCTACTGTACTCCTCTGTACTCTACCTCTACTGTGCTCCACTGTACTCTATCTGTAATGTACTCTACTGTACTCTATCTCTACTGTGATCCACTGTACTCTACCTCTGCTGTGCTCCACTGTACTCTATCTCTACTGTACTCCACTGTACTCTACTGTTCTCTACCTCTACTGTACTCTACTGTGCTCCACTGTACTCCACTGTTGTCTACCTCTACTGTGCTCCACTGTACTCTACCTCTACTGTGCTCCACTATACTCTACATCTACTGTGCTCCACTGTACTCTACCTCTACTGTCCTCCACTGTACTCTACTTCTACTGTGCTCCACTGTACTCTCTCTCTACTGTACTCTACCTCTACTGTACTCTACTGTACTCCAACTCTAATGTGCTCCACTGTACTCTACCTCTACTGTACTCTACCTCTACTGTACTCCACTGTACTCTACCTCTACTGTGCTCTACTGTACTCTATCTCTACTGTGCTCCACTGTACTCTACCTCTACTGTGCTCCACTGTACTCTACCTCTACTGTACTTCACTGTCCTCTATCTCTACTGTACTCCACTGTACTCTACCTCTATTATGCTCCACTATACTCTATCTCTACTGTACTCTACTGTACTATATCTCTGCTGTACTCCACTGTACTCTATCTCTTCTGTACTCCACTGTACTCTACCTCCACTGTACTCCACTGTACTCTACCTCTACTGTACTCTACTGTTCTCTACCTCTACTGTGCTCTACTGTACTCTACTCTACTGTACTCCACTGTACTCTATCTCTACTGTGATCCACTGTACTCTACCTCTACTGTACTCCACTGTACTCTATCTCTACTGTGATCCACTGTACTCTATCTCTATTGTGCTCCACTGTACTCTACCTCTACTGTGCTCTATCTCTACTGTGCTCCACTCTACTCTACCTCTACTGTGCTCCACTGTATCCTACCTCTACTGTACTCCACTGTACTCTCTCTCTACTGTGCTCCACTGTACTCTATCTCTACTGTACTCCACTGTACTCTACCTCTACTGTGCTCTACTGTTCTCTACCTCTACTGTGCTCTACTCTACTCCACCTCTACTGTGCTCCACTGTACCCTACCTCTACTGTGCTCCACCGTACTCTACCTCTACTGTGCTCCACTGTACTCTACCTCTACTGTACTCCACTGTACTCTACCTCTACTGTGCTCCACTGTACTCTATTTCTACTGTACTCCTCTGTACTCTACCTCTACTGTGCTCCACTGTACTCTATCTGTAAAGTACTCTACTGTACTCTATCTCTACTGTGATCCACTGTAGTCTACCTCTGCTGTGCTCCACTGTACTCTATCTCTTCTGTACTCCATTGTACTCTACTGTTCTCTACCTCTACTGTACTCTACTGTGCTCCACTATACTCCATTGTAGTCTACCTCTACTGTGCTCCACTGTACTCTACCTCTACTGTGCTCCACTATACTCTACCTCTACTGTGCTCCACTGTACTCTACCTCTACTGTCCTCCACTGTACTCTACCTCTACTGTGCTCCACTGTACTCTGTCTCTACTGTACTCTACCTCTACTGTACTCTACTGTACTCCACCTCTAATGTGCTCCACTGTACTCTACCTCTACTGTACCCTACCTCTACTGTACTCCACTGTACTCTACCTCTACTGTGCTCTACTGTACTCTCTCTCTACTGTGCTCCACTGTACTCTACCTTTACTGTACTCCACTATACTCTAACTCTACTATACTCCACTGTACTCTATCTCTACTGTGCTCCACTGTACTCTATTTCTACTGTGCTCCACTGTACTCTATCTCTACTGTACTCCACTGTACTCTATCTCTCCTGTACTTCACTGTCCTCTATCTCTACTGTACTCCACTGTACTCTACCTCTATTGTGCTCCACTGTACTCTATATCTACTGTACTCTACTGTACTCTATCTCTACTATACTCCACTGTACTCTATCTCTACTGTACTCCCCTGTACTCTACCTCTACTGTGCTCCACTGTACTCTACCTCTACCGTACTCCACTGTACTCTACCTCTACTGTGCTCGACTGTAATCTATCTCTACTGTGCTCCACTGTACTCTACCTCTACTGTACTCTACTGTTCTCTACCTCTACTGTACTCCACTGTACTTTATCTCTACTGTACTCCACTGTACTCTACCTCTACTGTACTCTACTGTACTCTACTCTACTGTACTCCACTGTACTCTATCTCTACTGTGATCCACTGTACTCTACCTCTACTCTACTCCACTGTACTCTATCTCTACTGTGATCCACTGTACTCTATCTCTACTGTGTTCCACTGTACTCTACCTCTACTATGCTCCACTGTACTCTATCTCTACTGTGCTCCACTCTACTCTACCTCTACTGTGCTCCACTGTACTCTACCTCTACTGTACTCCACTGTACTCTATCTCTACTGTGCTCCACTGTACTCTATCTCTACTGTACTCCACTGTACCCTACCTCTACTGTGCTCTACTGTTCTCTACATCTACTGTGCTCTACTGTACTCCACCTCTACTGTGCTCCACTGTACCCTACCTCTACTGTGCTTTACTGTACTCTACCTCTACTGTGCTCCACTGTACTCTACCTCTACTGTGCTCCACTGTACTCTACCTCTACTGTGCTCCACTGTACTCTACCTCTACTGCGCTCCACTGTACTCTATCTCTACTGTGCTCCACGGTACTCTATCTGTAATGTACTCTACTGTACTCTATCTCTACTGTGATCCACTGTACTCTACCTCTGCTGTGCTCCACTGTACTCTATCTCTACTCTACTCCACTGTACTCTATCTCTACTGTACTCCACTGTACTCTACCTCTACTGTACTCTACTGTACTCTATCTCTACTGTACTCCACTGTACTCTATCTCTACTGTACTCCACTGTACTCTACCTCTACTGTACTCTACTGTTCTCTACCTCTACTCGGCTCTACTGTACTCTACTCTACTGTACTACACTGTACTCTATCTCTACTGTGATGCACTGTACTCTACTTCTACTGTACTCCACTGTAATCTATCTCTACTGTATCCACTGTACTCTATCTCTACTGTGCTCCACTGTACTCTACCTCTACTGTGCTCCACTGTACTCTATCTCTACTGTGCTCCTCTCTACTCTACCTCTACTGTGCTCCACTGTATCCTACCTCTACTGTACTCCACTGTACTCTATCTCTACTGTGCTCCACTTTACTCTATCTCTACTGTACTCCACTGTACTCTACCTCTACTGTGCTCTACTGTTCTCTACCTCTACTGTGCTCTACTGTACTCCACCTCTACTTTGCTCCACTGTACCCTACCTCTACTGTGCTCCACTGTACTCTACCTCTACTGTGCTCCACTGTACTCTACCTCTACTGAACTCCACTGTACTCTATCTCTACTGTGCTCCACTGTACTCTACCTCTACTGTACTCCACTGTACTCTATCTCTACTGTGCTCCACTGTACTCTATCTCTACTGTACTCTACCTCTACTGTGCTCTACTGTTCTCTACCTCTACTGTGCTCTACTGTACTCCACCTCTACTGTGCTCCACTGTACCCTACCTCTACTGTGCTCCACTGTACTCTACCTCTACTGTGCTCCACTGTACTCTACCTCTACTCTGCTCCACTGTATCCACTGTACTCTACCTCTACTGTGCTCCACTGTACTCTACCTCTACTGTGCTCCACTGTACTCTACCTCTACTGTACTCTACTGTACTCCACCTCTAATGGGCTCCACTGTACTCTAGCTCTACTGTACTCCACTGTACTTTACCTCTACTGTACTCCACTGTACTCTACCTCTACTGTGCTCCACTGTACTCTATTTCTACTGTACTCCTCTGTACTCTACCTCTACTGTGCTCCACTGTACTCTATCTGTAATGTACTCTACTGTACTCTATCTCTACTGTGATCCACTGTACTCTACCTCTGCTGTGCTCCACTGTACTCTATCTCTACTGTACTCCACTGTACTCTACTGTTCTCTACCTCTACTGTACTCTACTGTGCTCCACTGTACTCCACTGTAGTCTACCTCTACTGTGCTCCACTGTACTCTACCTCTACTGTGCTCCACTATACTCTACCTCTACTGTGCTCCACTGTACTCTACCTCTACTGTCCTCCACTGTACTCTACCTCTACTGTGCTCCACTGTACTCTCTCTCTACTGTACTCTACCTCTACTGTACTCTACTGTACTCCACCTCTAATGTGCTCCACTGTACTCTACCTCTACTGTACTCTACCTCTACTGTACTCCACTGTACTCTACCTCTACTGTGCTCTACTGTACTCTATCTCTACTGTGCTCCACTGTACTCTACCTCTACTGTGCTCCACTGTACTCTACCTCTACTGTACTTCACTGTCCTCTATCTCTACTGTACTCCACTGTACTCTACCTCTATTATCCTCCACTGTACTCTATCTCTACTGTACTCTACTGTACTATATCTCTACTGTACTCCACTGTACTCTATCTCTACTGTACTCCACTGTACTCTACCTCCACTGTACTCCACTGTACTCTACCTCTACTGTACTCTACTGTTCTCTACCTCTACTGTGCTCTACTGTACTCTACTCTACTGTACTCCACTGTACTCTATCTCTACTGTGATCCACTGTACTCTACCTCTACTGTACTCCACTGTACTCTATCTCTACTGTGATCCACTGTACTCTATCTCTATTGTGCTCCACTGTACTCTACCTCTACTGTGCTCCACTGTACTCTATCTCTACTGTGCTCCACTCTACTCTACCTCTACTGTGCTCCACTGTATCCTACCTCTACTGTACTCCACTGTACTCTCTCTCTACTGTGCTCCACTGTACTCTATCTCTACTGTACTCCACTGTACTCTACCTCTACTGTGCTCTACTGTTCTCTACCTCTACTGTGCTCTACTCTACTCCACCTCTACTGTGCTCCACTGTACCCTACCTCTACTGTGCTCCACCGTACTCTACTTCTACTGTGCTCCACTGTACTCTACCTCTACTGTACTCCACTGTACTCTATCTCTACTGTACTCCACTGTACTCTACCTCTACTGTACTCCACTGTACTCTATCTCTACTGTACTCCACTCTAATCTACCTCTACTGTCCTCCACTGTACTCTACCTCTACTGTGCTCCACTGTACACTCTCTCTACTGTACTCTACCTCTACTGTACTCTACTGTGCTCCACTGTACTCCACTGTAGTCTACCTCTACTGTGCTCCACTGTACTCTACCTCTACTGTGCTCCACTATACTCTACCTCTACTGTGCTCCACTGTACTCTACCTCTACTGTCCTCCACTGTACTCTACCTCTACTGTGCTCCACTGTACTCTACCTCTACTGTACTCCACTGTACTCTATCTCTACTGTGCTCCACTGTACTCTATCTCTACTGTACTCTACCTCTACTGTGCTCTACTGTTCTCTACCTCTACTGTGCTCTACTGTACTCCACCTCTACTTTGCTCCACTGTACTCTACCTCTACTGTGCTCCACTGTACTCTACCTCTACTCTGCTCCACTGTATCCACTGTACTCTACCTCTACAGTGCTCCACTGTACTCTACCTCTACTGTGCTCCACTGTACTCTATCTCTACTGTGCTCCACTGTACTCTACCTCTACTGTACTCTACTGTACTCCACCTCTAATGGGCTCCACTGTACTCTAGCTCTACTGTACTCCACTGTACTTTACCTCTACTGTACTCCACTGTACTCTACCTCTACTGTGCTCCACTGTACTCTATTTCTACTGTACTCCTCTGTACTCTACCTCTACTGTGCTCCACTGTACTCTATCTGTAATGTACTCTACTGTACTCTATCTCTACTGTGATCCACTGTACTCTACCTCTGCTGTGCTCCACTGTACTCTATCTCTACTGTACTCCACTGTACTCTACTGTTCTCTACCTCTACTGTACTCTACTGTGCTCCACTGTACTCCACTGTAGTCTACCTCTACTGTGCTCCACTGTACTCTACCTCTACTGTGCTCCACTATACTCTACCTCTACTGTGCTCCACTGTACTCTACCTCTACTGTCCTCCACTGTACTCTACCTCTACTGTGCTCCACTGTACTCTCTCTCTACTGTACTCTACCTCTACTGTACTCTACTGTACTCCACCTCTAATGTGCTCCACTGTACTCTACCTCTACTGTACTCTACCTCTACTGTACTCCACTGTACTCTACCTCTATTGTGCTCTACTGTACTCTATCTCTTCTGTACTCCACTGTACTCTACCTCTACTGTACTCAACTGTACTCTATCTCTACTGTGCTCCACTGTACTCTACCTCTACTGTACTCGACTGTACTCTATCTCTACTGTACTCCACTGTACTCTACCTATACTGTACTCTACTGTTCTCTACCTCTACTGTACTCCGCTGTACTCTATCTCTACTGTGATCCACTGTACCCTACCTCTACTGTGCTCCACTGTACTCTACCTCTACTGTGCTCCACTGTACTCTACCTCTACTCTGCTCCACTGTATCCACTGTACTCTACCTCTACTTTGCTCCACTGTACTCTACCTCTACTGTGCTCCACTGTACTCTATCTCTACTGTGCTCCACTGTACTCTACCTCTACTGTACTCTACTGTACTCCACCTCTAATGGGCTCCACTGTACTCTAGCTCTACTGTACTCCACTGTACTTTACCTCTACTGTACTCCACTGTACTCTACCTCTACTGTGCTCCACTGTACTCTATTTCTACTGTACTCCTCTGTACTCTACCTCTACTGTGCTCCACTGTACTCTATCTGTAATGTACTCTACTGTACTCTATCTCTACTGTGATCCACTGTACTCTACCTCTGCTGTGCTCCACTGTACTCTATCTCTACTGTACTCCACTGTACTCTACTGTTCTCTACCTCTACTGTACTCTACTGTGCTCCACTGTACTCCACTGTTGTCTACCTCTACTGTGCTCCACTGTACTCTACCTCTACTGTGCTCCACTATACTCTACATCTACTGTGCTCCACTGTACTCTACCTCTACTGTCCTCCACTGTACTCTACTTCTACTGTGCTCCACTGTACTCTCTCTCTACTGTACTCTACCTCTACTGTACTCTACTGTACTCCAACTCTAATGTGCTCCACTGTACTCTACCTCTACTGTACTCTACCTCTACTGTACTCCACTGTACTCTACCTCTACTGTGCTCTACTGTACTCTATCTCTACTGTGCTCCACTGTACTCTACCTCTACTGTGCTCCACTGTACTCTACCTCTACTGTACTTCACTGTCCTCTATCTCTACTGTACTCTGTACTCTACCTCTATTATGCTCCACTATACTCTATCTCTACTGTACTCTACTGTACTATATCTCTGCTGTACTCCACTGTACTCTATCTCTTCTGTACTCCACTGTACTCTACCTCCACTGTACTCCACTGTACTCTACCTCTACTGTACTCTACTGTTCTCTACCTCTACTGTGCTCTACTGTACTCTACTCTACTGTACTCCACTGTACTCTATCTCTACTGTGATCCACTGTACTCTACCTCTACTGTACTCCACTGTACTCTATCTCTACTGTGATCCACTGTACTCTATCTCTATTGTGCTCCACTGTACTCTACCTCTACTGTGCTCCACTGTACTCTATCTCTACTGTGCTCCACTCTACTCTACCTCTACTGTGCTCCACTGTATCCTACCTCTACTGTACTCCACTGTACTCTCTCTCTACTGTGCTCCACTGTACTCTATCTCTACTGTACTCCACTGTACTCTACCTCTACTGTGCTCTACTGTTCTCTACCTCTACTGTGCTCTACTCTACTCCACCTCTACTGTGCTCCACTGTACCCTACCTCTACTGTGCTCCACCGTACTCTACCTCTACTGTGCTCCACTGTACTCTACCTCTACTGTACTCCACTGTACTCTACCTCTACTGTGCTCCACTGTACTCTATTTCTACTGTACTCCTCTGTACTCTACCTCTACTGTGCTCCACTGTACTCTATCTGTAAAGTACTCTACTGTACTCTATCTCTACTGTGATCCACTGTAGTCTACCTCTGCTGTGCTCCACTGTACTCTATCTCTTCTGTACTCCATTGTACTCTACTGTTCTCTACCTCTACTGTACTCTACTGTGCTCCACTATACTCCATTGTAGTCTACCTCTACTGTGCTCCACTGTACTCTACCTCTACTGTGCTCCACTATACTCTACCTCTACTGTGCTCCACTGTACTCTACCTCTACTGTCCTCCACTGTACTCTACCTCTACTGTGCTCCACTGTACTCTGTCTCTACTGTACTCTACCTCTACTGTACTCTACTGTACTCCACCTCTAATGTGCTCCACTGTACTCTACCTCTACTGTACCCTACCTCTACTGTACTCCACTGTACTCTACCTCTACTGTGCTCTACTGTACTCTCTCTCTACTGTGCTCCACTGTACTCTACCTTTACTGTACTCCACTATACTCTAACTCTACTATACTCCACTGTACTCTATCTCTACTGTGCTCCACTGTACTCTATTTCTACTGTGCTCCACTGTACTCTATCTCTACTGTACTCCACTGTACTCTATCTCTCCTGTACTTCACTGTCCTCTATCTCTACTGTACTCCACTGTACTCTACCTCTATTGTGCTCCACTGTACTCTATATCTACTGTACTCTACTGTACTCTATCTCTACTATACTCCACTGTACTCTATCTCTACTGTACTCCCCTGTACTCTACCTCTACTGTGCTCCACTGTACTCTACCTCTACCGTACTCCACTGTACTCTACCTCTACTGTGCTCGACTGTAATCTATCTCTACTGTGCTCCACTGTACTCTACCTCTACTGTGCTCCACTGTACTCTATCTCTAATGTGATCCACTGTACTCCACTGTACTCTACCTCTACTGTACTCTACTGTTCTCTACCTCTACTGTACTCCACTGTACTTTATCTCTACTGTACTCCACTGTACTCTACCTCTACTGTACTCTACTGTACTCTACTCTACTGTACTCCACTGTACTCTATCTCTACTGTGATCCACTGTACTCTACCTCTACTCTACTCCACTGTACTCTATCTCTACTGTGATCCACTGTACTCTATCTCTACTGTGTTCCACTGTACTCTACCTCTACTATGCTCCACTGTACTCTATCTCTACTGTGCTCCACTCTACTCTACCTCTACTGTGCTCCACTGTACTCTACCTCTACTGTACTCCACTGTACTCTATCTCTACTGTGCTCCACTGTACTCTATCTCTACTGTACTCCACTGTACCCTACCTCTACTGTGCTCTACTGTTCTCTACATCTACTGTGCTCTACTGTACTCCACCTCTACTGTGCTCCACTGTACCCTACCTCTACTGTGCTTTACTGTACTCTACCTCTACTGTGCTCCACTGTACTCTACCTCTACTGTGCTCCACTGTACTCTATTTCTACTGTACTCCTCTGTACTCTACCTCTACTGTGCTCCACTGTACTCTATCTGTAATGTACTCTACTGTACTCTATCTCTACTGTGATCCACTGTACTCTACCTCTGCTGTGCTCCACTGTACTCTATCTCTACTGTACTCCACTGTACTCTACTGTTCTCTACCTCTACTGTACTCTACTGTGCTCCACTGTACTCCACTGTTGTCTACCTCTACTGTGCTCCACTGTACTCTACCTCTACTGTGCTCCACTATACTCTACATCTACTGTGCTCCACTGTACTCTACCTCTACTGTCCTCCACTGTACTCTACTTCTACTGTGCTCCACTGTACTCTCTCTCTACTGTACTCTACCTCTACTGTACTCTACTGTACTCCAACTCTAATGTGCTCCACTGTACTCTACCTCTACTGTACTCTACCTCTACTGTACTCCACTGTACTCTACCTCTACTGTGCTCTACTGTACTCTATCTCTACTGTGCTCCACTGTACTCTACCTCTACTGTGCTCCACTGTACTCTACCTCTACTGTACTTCACTGTCCTCTATCTCTACTGTACTCCACTGTACTCTACCTCTATTATGCTCCACTATACTCTATCTCTACTGTACTCTACTGTACTATATCTCTGCTGTACTCCACTGTACTCTATCTCTTCTGTACTCCACTGTACTCTACCTCCACTGTACTCCACTGTACTCTACCTCTACTGTACTCTACTGTTCTCTACCTCTACTGTGCTCTACTGTACTCTACTCTACTGTACTCCACTGTACTCTATCTCTACTGTGATCCACTGTACTCTACCTCTACTGTACTCCACTGTACTCTATCTCTACTGTGATCCACTGTACTCTATCTCTATTGTGCTCCACTGTACTCTACCTCTACTGTGCTCTATCTCTACTGTGCTCCACTCTACTCTACCTCTACTGTGCTCCACTGTATCCTACCTCTACTGTACTCCACTGTACTCTCTCTCTACTGTGCTCCACTGTACTCTATCTCTACTGTACTCCACTGTACTCTACCTCTACTGTGCTCTACTGTTCTCTACCTCTACTGTGCTCTACTCTACTCCACCTCTACTGTGCTCCACTGTACCCTACCTCTACTGTGCTCCACCGTACTCTACCTCTACTGTGCTCCACTGTACTCTACCTCTACTGTACTCCACTGTACTCTACCTCTACTGTGCTCCACTGTACTCTATTTCTACTGTACTCCTCTGTACTCTACCTCTACTGTGCTCCACTGTACTCTATCTGTAAAGTACTCTACTGTACTCTATCTCTACTGTGATCCACTGTAGTCTACATCTGCTGTGCTCCACTGTACTCTATCTCTTCTGTACTCCATTGTACTCTACTGTTCTCTACCTCTACTGTACTCTACTGTGCTCCACTATACTCCATTGTAGTCTACCTCTACTGTGCTCCACTGTACTCTACCTCTACTGTGCTCCACTATACTCTACCTCTACTGTGCTCCACTGTACTCTACCTCTACTGTCCTCCACTGTACTCTACCTCTACTGTGCTCCACTGTACTCTGTCTCTACTGTACTCTACCTCTACTGTACTCTACTGTACTCCACCTCTAATGTGCTCCACTGTACTCTACCTCTACTGTACCCTACCTCTACTGTACTCCACTGTACTCTACCTCTACTGTGCTCTACTGTACTCTCTCTCTACTGTGCTCCACTGTACTCTACCTTTACTGTACTCCACTATACTCTAACTCTACTATACTCCACTGTACTCTATCTCTACTGTGCTCCACTGTACTATATTTCTACTGTGCTCCACTGTACTCTATCTCTACTGTACTCCACTGTACTCTATCTCTCCTGTACTTCACTGTCCTCTATCTCTACTGTACTCCACTGTACTCTACCTCTATTGTGCTCCACTGTACTCTATATCTACTGTACTCTACTGTACTCTATCTCTACTATACTCCACTGTACTCTATCTCTACTGTACTCCCCTGTACTCTACCTCTACTGTGCTCCACTGTACTCTACCTCTACCGTACTCCACTGTACTCTACCTCTACTGTGCTCGACTGTAATCTATCTCTACTGTGCTCCACTGTACTCTACCTCTACTGTGCTCCACTGTACTCTATCTCTAATGTGATCCACTGTACTCCACTGTACTCTACCTCTACTGTACTCTACTGTTCTCTACCTCTACTGTACTCCACTGTACTTTATCTCTACTGTACTCCACTGTACTCTACCTCTACTGTACTCTACTGTACTCTACTCTACTGTACTCCACTGTACTCTATCTCTACTGTGATCCACTGTACTCTACCTCTACTCTACTCCACTGTACTCTATCTCTACTGTGATCCACTGTACTCTATCTCTACTGTGTTCCACTGTACTCTACCTCTACTATGCTCCACTGTACTCTATCTCTACTGTGCTCCACTCTACTCTACCTCTACTGTGCTCCACTGTACTCTACCTCTACTGTACTCCACTGTACTCTATCTCTACTGTGCTCCACTGTACTCTATCTCTACTGTACTCCACTGTACCCTACCTCTACTGTGCTCTACTGTTCTCTACATCTACTGTGCTCTACTGTACTCCACCTCTACTGTGCTCCACTGTACCCTACCTCTACTGTGCTTTACTGTACTCTACCTCTACTGTGCTCCACTGTACTCTACCTCTACTGTGCTCCACTGTACTCTACCTCTACTGTGCTCCACTGTACTCTACCTCTACTGCGCTCCACTGTACTCTATCTCTACTGTGCTCCACTGTACTCTACCTCTACTGTACTCTACTGTACTCTACCTCTAATGTGCTCCACTGTACTCTAGCTCTACTGTACTCCACTGTACTTTACCTCTACTGTGCTCCACTGTACTCTACCTCTACTGTGCTCCACTGTACTCTACCTCTACTGCGCTCCACTGTACTCTATCTCTACTGTGCTCCACTGTACTCTACCTCTACTGTACTCTACTGTACTCTACCTCTAATGTGCTCCACTGTACTCTAGCTCTACTGTACTCCACTGTACTTTACCTCTACTGTACTCCACTGTACTCTACCTCTACTGTGCTCCACTGTACTCTATTTCTACTGTACTTCTCTGTACTCTACCTCTACTGTGCTCCACTGTACTCTATCTGTAATGTACTCTACTGTACTCTATCTCTACTGTGATCCACTGTACTCTACCTCTGCTGTGCTCCACTGTACTCTATCTCTACTGTACTCCACTGTACTCTACTGTTCTCTACCTCTACTGTACTCTACTGTGCTCCACTGTACTCCACTGTAGTCTACCTCTACTGTGCTCCACTGTACTCTACCTCTACTGTGCTCCACTATACTCTACCTCTACTGTGCTCCACTGTACTCTACCTCTACTGTCCTCCACTGTACTCTACCTCTACTGTGCTCCACTGTACTCTCTCTCTACTGTACTCTACCTCTACTGTACTCTACTGTACTCCACCTCTAATGTGCTCCACTGTACTCTACCTCTACTGTACCCTACCTCTACTGTACTCCACTGTACTCTACCTCTACTGTGCTCTACTGTACTCTCTCTCTACTGTGCTCCACTGTACTCTACCTTTACTGTACTCCACTATACTCTAACTCTACTATACTCCACTGTACTCTATCTCTTCTGTGCTCCACTGTACTCTATTTCTACTGTGCTCCACTGTACTCTATCTCTACTGTACTCCACTGTACTCTATCTCTCCTGTACTTCACTGTCCTCTATATCTACTGTACTCCACTGTACTCTACCTCTATTGTGCTCCACTGTACTCTATATCTACTGTACTCTACTGTACTCTATCTCTACTGTACTCCACTGTACTCTATCTCTACTGTACTCCACTGTACTCTACCTCTACTGTGCTCCACTGTACTCTACCTCTACCGTACTCCACTGTACTCTATCTCTACTGTACTCCACTGTACTCTACCTCTACTGTACTCTACTGTTCTCTACCTCTACTCGGCTCTACTGTACTCTACTCTACTGTACTCCACTGTACTCTATCTCTACTGTGATCCACTGTACTCTACCTCTACTGTACTCCACTGTAATCTATCTCTACTGTGATTCACTGTACTCTATCTCTACTGTGCTCCACTGTACTCTACCTCTACTGTGCTCCAATGTACTCTATCTCTACTGTGCTCCACTCTACTCTACCTCTACTGTGCTCCACTGTATCCTACCTCTACTCTACTCCACTGTACTCTATCTCTACTGTGCTCCACTGTACTCTATCTCTACTGTACTCCACTGTACTCTACCTCTACTGTGCTCTACTGTTATCTACCTCTACTGTGCTCTACTGTACTCCACCTCTACTGTGCTCCACTGTACCCTACCTCTACTGTGCTCCACTGTACTCTACCTCTACTGTGCTCCACTGTACTCTACCTCTACTGTACTCCACTGTACTCTATCTCTACTGTGCTCCACTGTACTCTACCTCTACTGTCCTCAACTGTACTCTACTGTACTCCACTGTACACTACCTCTACTGTACTCCACTGTACTCTTTCTCTACTGTACTCCACTGTACTCTACCTCTACTGTACTCCACTGTACTCTATCTCTACTGTACTTCACTGTCCTCTATCTCTACTGTACTCCACTGTACTCTACCTCTATTGTGCTCCACTGTACTCTATCTCTACTGTACTCTACTGTACTATATCTCTACTGTACTCCACTGTACTCTATCTCTACTGTACTCCACTGTACTCTACCTCTACTGTGCTCCACTGTACTCTACCTCTACCGTACTCCACTGTACTCTATCTCTACTGTACTCCACTGTACTCTACCTCTACTGTACTCTACTGTTCTCTACCTCTACTGTGCTCTACTGTACTCTACTCTACTGTACTCCACTGTACTCTACCTCTACTGTGATCCACTGTACTCTACCTCTACTGTACTCCACTGTACTCTATCTACTGTGATCCACTGTACTCTATCTCTACTGTGCTCCACTGTACTCTACCTCTACTGTGCTCCACTGTACTCTATCTCTACTGTGCTCCACTGTACTCTATCTCTACTGTACTCCACTGTACTCTACCTCTACTGTGCTCTACTGTTCTCTACCTCTACTGTGCTCTACTGTACTCCACCTCTATTGTGCTCCACTGTACCCTACCTCTACTGTGCTCTACTGTACTCTATCTCTACTGTGCTCCACTGTACTCTACCTCTACTGTACTCCACTATACTCTAACTCTACTATACTCCACTGTACTCTATCTCTACTGTGCTCCACTGTACTCTATTTCTACTGTTCTCCACTGTACTCTATCTCTACTGTACTCCACTGTACTATATCTCGACTGTACTTCACTGTACTATATCTCTACTGTACTCCACTGTACTCTACCTCTATTGTGCTCCACTGTACTCTATCTCTACTGTACTCCACTGTACTCTATCTCTACTGTACTCCACTGTACTCTATCTCTACTGTACTCCACTGTACTCTACCCTCTATTGTGCTCCACTGTACTCTACCTCTACCGTACTCCACTGTACTCTATCTCTACTGTGCTCCACTGTACTCTACCTCTACTGTGCTCCACTGTACTCTATCTCTACTGTGCTCCACTGTACTCTATCTCTACTGTACTCCACTGTACTCTACCTCTACTGTGCTCTACTGTTCTCTACCTCTACTGTGCTCTACTGTACTCCACCTCTATTGTGCTCCACTGTACCCTACCTCTACTGTGCTCTACTGTACTCTATCTCTACTGTGCTCCACTGTACTCTACCTCTACTGTACTCCACTATACTCTAACTCTACTATACTCCACTGTACTCTATCTCTACTGTGCTCCACTGTACTCTATTTCTACTGTTCTCCACTGTACTCTATCTCTACTGTACTCCACTGTACTATATCTCGACTGTACTTCACTGTACTATATCTCTACTGTACTCCACTGTACTCTACCTCTATTGTGCTCCACTGTACTCTATCTCTACTGTACTCCACTGTACTCTATCTCTACTGTACTCCACTGTACTCTATCTCTACTGTACTCCACTGTACTCTACCCTCTATTGTGCTCCACTGTACTCTACCTCTACCGTACTCCACTGTACTCTATCTCTACTGTACTCCACTGTACTCTACCTCTATTGTGCTCCACTGTACTCTACCTTTACCGTGCTCCACTGTACTCTATCTCTACTGTGCTCCACTGTACTCTATCTCTACTGTGCTCCACTGTACTCTATCTCTACTGTGCTCCACTCTACTCTACCTCTACTGTGCTCCACTGTATCCTACCTCTACTGTGCTCTACTGTACTCTATCTCTACTGTGCTCCACTGTACTCTACCTCTACTTTACTCCACTATACTCTAACTCTACTATACTCCACTGTACTCTATCTCTACTGTGCTCCACTGTACTCTATTTCTACTGTGCTCCACTGTACTCTATCTCTACTGTACTCCACTGTACTCTATTTCTACTGTACTTCACTGTCCTCTATCTCTACTGTACTCCACTGTACTCTACCTCTATTTTGCTCCACTGTACTCTATATCTACTGTACTCTACTGTACTCTATCTCTACTGTACTCCACTGTACTCTATCTCTACTGTACTCCACTGTACTCTACCTCTACTGTACTCTACTGTACTCTATCTCTACTGTACTCCACTGTACTCTATCTCTACTGTACTCCACTGTACTCTACCTCTACTGTACTCTACTGTTCTCTACCTCTACTCGGCTCTACTGTACTCTACTCTACTGTACTACACTGTACTCTATCTCTACTGTGATGCACTGTACTCTACTTCTACTGTACTCCACTGTAATCTATCTCTACTGTATCCACTGTACTCTATCTCTACTGTGCTCCACTGTACTCTACCTCTACTGTGCTCCACTGTACTCTATCTCTACTGTGCTCCACTGTACTCTACCTCTACTGTGCTCAACTGTACTCTACTGTACTCCACTGTACACTACCTCTACTGTACTCCACTGTACTCTTTCTCTACTGTACTCCACTGTACTCTACCTCTACTGTACTCCACTGTACTCTATCTCTACTGTACTTCACTGTCCTCTATCTCTACTGTACTCCACTGTACTCTACCTCTATTGTGCTCCACTGTACTCTATCTCTACTGTACTCTACTGTACTATATCTCTACTGTACTCCACTGTACTCTATCTCTACTGTACTCCACTGTACTCTACCTCTACTGTGCTCCACTGTACTCTACCTCTACCGTACTCCACTGTACTCTATCTCTACTGTACTCCACTGTACTCTACCTCTACTGTACTCTACTGTTCTCTACCTCTACTCTGCTCTACTGTACTCTACTCTACTGTACTCCACTGTACTCTATCTCTACTGTGATCCACTGTACTCTACCTCTACTGTACTCCACTGTACTCTATCTACTGTGATCCACTGTACTCTATCTCTACTGTGCTCCACTGTACTCTACCTCTACTGTGCTCCACTGTACTCTATCTCTACTGTGCTCCACTGTACTCTATCTCTACTGTACTCCACTGTACTCTACCTCTACTGTGCTCTACTGTTCTCTACCTCTACTGTGCTCTACTGTACTCCACTTCTATTGTGCTCCACTGTACCCTACCTCTACTGTGCTCTACTGTACTCTATCTCTACTGTGCTCCACTGTACTCTACCTCTACTGTACTCCACTATACTCTAACTCTACTATACTCCACTGTACTCTATCTCTACTGTGCTCCACTGTACTCTATTTCTACTGTACTCCACTGTACTCTATCTCTACTGTACTCCACTGTACTATATCTCTACTGTACTTCAATGTCCTCTATCTCTACTGTACTCCACTGTACTCTACCTCTATTGTGCTCCACTGTACTCTATCTCTACTGTACTCCACTGTACTCTATCTCTACTGTACTCCACTGTACTCTATCTCTACTGTACTCCACTGTACTCTACCCTCTATTGTGCTCCACTGTACTCTACCTCTACCGTACTCCACTGTACTCTATCTCTACTGTACTCCACTGTACTCACCTCTACTGTACTCTACTGTTCTCTACCTCTACTGTGCTCTACTGTACTCTACTCTACTCTACTGTACTCCACTGTACTCTATCTCTACTGTGCTCCACTGTACTCTATCTCTACTGTGCTCCACTGTACTCTATCTCTACTGTGCTCCACTCTACTCTACCTCTACTGTGCTCCACTGTATCCTACCTCTACTGTGCTCTACTGTACTCTATCTCTACTGTGCTCCACTGTACTCTACCTCTACTGTACTCCACTATACTCTAACTCTACTATACTCCACTGTACTCTATCTCTACTGTGCTCCACTGTACTCTATTTCTACTGTGCTCCACTGTACTCTATCTCTACTGTACTCCACTGTACTCTATTTCTACTGTACTTCACTGTCCTCTATCTCTACTGTACTCCACTGTACTCTACCTCTATTGTGCTCCACTGTACTCTATATCTACTGTACTCTACTGTACTCTATCTCTACTGTACTCCACTGTACTCTATCTCTACTGTACTCCACTGTACTCTACCTCTACTGTACTCTACTGTACTCTATCTCTACTGTACTCCACTGTACTCTATCTCTACTGTACTCCACTGTACTCTACCTCTACTGTACTCTACTGTTCTCTACCTCTACTCGGCTCTACTGTACTCTACTCTACTGTACTACACTGTACTCTATCTCTACTGTGATGCACTGTACTCTACTTCTACTGTACTCCACTGTAATCTATCTCTACTGTATCCACTGTACTCTATCTCTACTGTGCTCCACTGTACTCTACCTCTACTGTGCTCCACTGTACTCTATCTCTACTGTGCTCCTCTCTACTCTACCTCTACTGTGCTCCACTGTATCCTACCTCTACTGTACTCCACTGTACTCTATCTCTACTGTGCTCCACTTTACTCTATCTCTACTGTACTCCACTGTACTCTACCTCTACTGTGCTCTACTGTTCTCTACCTCTACTGTGCTCTACTGTACTCCACCTCTACTTTGCTCCACTGTACCCTACCTCTACTGTGCTCCACTGTACTCTACCTCTACTGTGCTCCACTGTACTCTACCTCTACTGTACTCCACTGTACTCTATCTCTACTGTGCTCCACTGTACTCTACCTCTACTGTACTCCACTGTACTCTATCTCTACTGTGCTCCACTGTACTCTATCTCTACTGTACTCTACCTCTACTGTGCTCTACTGTTCTCTACCTCTACTGTGCTCTACTGTACTCCACCTCTACTGTGCTCCACTGTACCCTACCTCTACTGTGCTCCACTGTACTCTACCTCTACTGTGCTCCACTGTACTCTACCTCTACTCTGCTCCACTGTATCCACTGTACTCTACCTCTACTGTGCTCCACTGTACTCTACCTCTACTGTGCTCCACTGTACTCTATCTCTACTGTGCTCCACTGTACTCTACCTCTACTGTACTCTACTGTACTCCACCTCTAATGGGCTCCACTGTACTGTAGCTCTACTGTACTCCACTGTACTTTACCTCTACTGTACTCCACTGTACTCTACCTCTACTGTGCTCCACTGTACTCTATTTCTACTGTACTCCTCTGTACTCTACCTCTACTGTGCTCCACTGTACTCTATCTGTAATGTACTCTACTGTACTCTATCTCTACTGTGATCCACTGTACTCTACCTCTGCTGTGCTCCACTGTACTCTATCTCTACTCTACTCCACTGTACTCTATCTCTACTGTACTCCACTGTACTCTACCTCTACTGTACTCTACTGTACTCTATCTCTACTGTACTCCACTGTACTCTATCTCTACTGTACTCCACTGTACTCTACCTCTACTGTACTCTACTGTTCTCTACCTCTACTCGGCTCTACTGTACTCTACTCTACTGTACTACACTGTACTCTATCTCTACTGTGATGCACTGTACTCTACTTCTACTGTACTCCACTGTAATCTATCTCTACTGTATCCACTGTACTCTATCTCTACTGTGCTCCACTGTACTCTACCTCTACTGTGCTCCACTGTACTCTATCTCTACTGTGCTCCTCTCTACTCTACCTCTACTGTGCTCCACTGTATCCTACCTCTACTGTACTCCACTGTACTCTATCTCTACTGTGCTCCACTTTACTCTATCTCTACTGTACTCCACTGTACTCTACCTCTACTGTGCTCTACTGTTCTCTACCTCTACTGTGCTCTACTGTACTCCACCTCTACTTTGCTCCACTGTACCCTACCTCTACTGTGCTCCACTGTACTCTACCTCTACTGTGCTCCACTGTACTCTACCTCTACTGTACTCCACTGTACTCTATCTCTACTGTGCTCCACTGTACTCTACCTCTACTGTACTCCACTGTACTCTATCTCTACTTTGCTCCACTGTACTCTATCTCTACTGTACTCTACCTCTACTGTGCTCTACTGTTCTCTACCTCTACTGTGCTCTACTGTACTCCACCTCTACTGTGCTCCACTGTACCCTACCTCTACTGTGCTCCACTGTACTCTACCTCTACTGTGCTCCACTGTACTCTACCTCTACTCTGCTCCACTGTATCCACTGTACTCTACCTCTACTGTGCTCCACTGTACTCTACCTCTACTGTGCTCCACTGTACTCTACCTCTACTGTACTCTACTGTACTCCACCTCTAATGGGCTCCACTGTACTCTAGCTCTACTGTACTCCACTGTACTTTACCTCTACTGTACTCCACTGTACTCTACCTCTACTGTGCTCCACTGTACTCTATTTCTACTGTACTCCTCTGTACTCTACCTCTACTGTGCTCCACTGTACTCTATCTGTAATGTACTCTACTGTACTCTATCTCTACTGTGATCCACTGTACTCTACCTCTGCTGTGCTCCACTGTACTCTATCTCTACTGTACTCCACTGTACTCTACTGTTCTCTACCTCTACTGTACTCTACTGTGCTCCACTGTACTCCACTGTAGTCTACCTCTACTGTGCTCCACTGTACTCTACCTCTACTGTGCTCCACTATACTCTACCTCTACTGTGCTCCACTGTACTCTACCTCTACTGTCCTCCACTGTACTCTACCTCTACTGTGCTCCACTGTACTCTCTCTCTACTGTACTCTACCTCTACTGTACTCTACTGTACTCCACCTCTAATGTGCTCCACTGTACTCTACCTCTACTGTACTCTACCTCTACTGTACTCCACTGTACTCTACCTCTACTGTGCTCTACTGTACTCTATCTCTACTGTGCTCCACTGTACTCTACCTCTACTGTGCTCCACTGTACTCTACCTCTACTGTACTTCACTGTCCTCTATCTCTACTGTACTCCACTGTACTCTACCTCTATTATCCTCCACTGTACTCTATCTCTACTGTACTCTACTGTACTATATCTCTACTGTACTCCACTGTACTCTATCCCTACTGTACTCCACTGTACTCTACCTCCACTGTACTCCACTGTACTCTACCTCTACTGTACTCTACTATTCTCTACCTCTACTGTGCTCTACTGTACTCTACTCTACTGTACTCCACTGTACTCTATCTCTACTGTGATCCACTGTACTCTACCTCTACTGTACTCCACTGTACTCTATCTCTACTGTGATCCACTGTACTCTATCTCTATTGTGCTCCACTGTACTCTACCTCTACTGTGCTCCACTGTACTCTATCTCTACTGTGCTCCACTCTACTCTACCTCTACTGTGCTCCACTGTATCCTACCTCTACTGTACTCCACTGTACTCTCTCTCTACTGTGCTCCACTGTACTCTATCTCTACTGTACTCCACTGTACTCTACCTCTACTGTGCTCTACTGTTCTCTACCTCTACTGTGCTCTACTCTACTCCACCTCTACTGTGCTCCACTGTACCCTACCTCTACTGTGCTCCACCGTACTCTACTTCTACTGTGCTCCACTGTACTCTACCTCTACTGTACTCCACTGTACTCTATCTCTACTGTACTCCACTGTACTCTACCTCTACTGTACTCCACTGTACTCTATCTCTACTGTACTCCACTCTAATCTACCTCTACTGTCCTCCACTGTACTCTACCTCTACTGTGCTCCACTGTACACTCTCTCTACTGTACTCTACCTCTACTGTACTCTACTGTGCTCCACTGTACTCCACTGTAGTCTACCTCTACTGTGCTCCACTGTACTCTACCTCTACTGTGCTCCACTATACTCTACCTCTACTGTGCTCCACTGTACTCTACCTCTACTGTCCTCCACTGTACTCTACCTCTACTGTGCTCCACTGTACTCTACCTCTACTGTACTCCACTGTACTCTATCTCTACTGTGCTCCACTGTACTCTATCTCTACTGTACTCTACCTCTACTGTGCTCTACTGTTCTCTACCTCTACTGTGCTCTACTGTACTCCACCTCTACTTTGCTCCACTGTACTCTACCTCTACTGTGCTCCACTGTACTCTACCTCTACTCTGCTCCACTGTATCCACTGTACTCTACCTCTACAGTGCTCCACTGTACTCTACCTCTACTGTGCTCCACTGTACTCTATCTCTACTGTGCTCCACTGTACTCTATCTGTAATGTACTCTACTGTACTCTATCTCTACTGTGATCCACTGTACTCTACCTCTGCTGTGCTCCACTGTACTCTATCTCTACTGTACTCCACTGTACTCTACTGTTCTCTACCTCTACTGTACTCTACTGTGCTCCACTGTACTCCACTGTAGTCTACCTCTACTGTGCTCCACTGTACTCTACCTCTACTGTGCTCCACTATACTCTACCTCTACTGTGCTCCACTGTACTCTACCTCTACTGTCCTCCACTGTACTCTACCTCTACTGTGCTCCACTGTACTCTCTCTCTACTGTACTCTACCTCTACTGTACTCTACTGTACTCCACCTCTAATGTGCTCCACTGTACTCTACCTCTACTGTACTCTACCTCTACTGTACTCCACTGTACTCTACCTCTATTGTGCTCTACTGTACTCTATCTCTTCTGTACTCCACTGTACTCTACCTCTACTGTACTCAACTGTACTCTATCTCTACTGTGCTCCACTGTACTCTACCTCTACTGTACTCGACTGTACTCTATCTCTACTGTACTCCACTGTACTCTACCTATACTGTACTCTACTGTTCTCTACCTCTACTGTACTCCTCTGTACTCTACCTCTACTGTGCTCCACTGTACTCTATCTGTAAAGTACTCTACTGTACTCTATCTCTACTGTGATCCACTGTAGTCTACCTCTGCTGTGCTCCACTGTACTCTATCTCTTCTGTACTCCATTGTACTCTACTGTTCTCTACCTCTAATGTACTCTACTGTGCTCCACTATACTCCATTGTAGTCTACCTCTACTGTGCTCCACTGTACTCTACCTCTACTGTGCTCCACTATACTCTACCTCTACTGTGCTCCACTGTACTCTACCTCTACTGTCCTCCACTGTACTCTACCTCTACTGTGCTCCACTGTACTCTGTCTCTACTGTACTCTACCTCTACTGTACTCTACTGTACTCCACCTCTAATGTGCTCCACTGTACTCTACCTCTACTGTACCCTACCTCTACTGTACTCCACTGTACTCTACCTCTACTGTGCTCTACTGTACTCTCTCTCTACTGTGCTCCACTGTACTCTACCTTTACTGTACTCCACTATACTCTAACTCTACTATACTCCACTGTACTCTATCTCTACTGTGCTCCACTGTACTCTATTTCTACTGTGCTCCACTGTACTCTATCTCTACTGTACTCCACTGTACTCTATCTCTCCTGTACTTCACTGTCCTCTATCTCTACTGTACTCCACTGTACTCTACCTCTATTGTGCTCCACTGTACTCTATATCTACTGTACTCTACTGTACTCTATCTCTACTATACTCCACTGTACTCTATCTCTACTGTACTCCCCTGTACTCTACCTCTACTGTGCTCCACTGTACTCTACCTCTACCGTACTCCACTGTACTCTACCTCTACTGTGCTCGACTGTAATCTATCTCTACTGTGCTCCACTGTACTCTACCTCTACTGTGCTCCACTGTACTCTATCTCTAATGTGATCCACTGTACTCCACTGTACTCTACCTCTACTGTACTCTACTGTTCTCTACCTCTACTGTACTCCACTGTACTTTATATCTACTGTACTCCACTGTACTCTACCTCTACTGTACTCTACTGTACTCTACTCTACTGTACTCCACTGTACTCTATCTCTACTGTGATCCACTGTACTCTACCTCTACTCTACTCCACTGTACTCTATCTCTACTGTGATCCACTGTACTCTATCTCTACTGTGTTCCACTGTACTCTACCTCTACTATGCTCCACTGTACTCTATCTCTACTGTGCTCCACTCTACTCTACCTCTACTGTGCTCCACTGTACTCTACCTCTACTGTACTCCACTGTACTCTATCTCTACTGTGCTCCACTGTACTCTATCTCTACTGTACTCCACTGTACCCTACCTCTACTGTGCTCTACTGTTCTCTACATCTACTGTGCTCTACTGTACTCCACCTCTACTGTGCTCCACTGTACCCTACCTCTACTGTGCTTTACTGTACTCTACCTCTACTGTGCTCCACTGTACTCTACCTCTACTGTGCTCCACTGTACTCTACCTCTACTGTGCTCCACTGTACTCTACCTCTACTGCGCTCCACTGTACTCTATCTCTACTGTGCTCCACTGTACTCTACCTCTACTGTACTCTACTGTACTCTACCTCTAATGTGCTCCACTGTACTCTAGCTCTACTGTACTCCACTGTACTTTACCTCTACTGTGCTCCACTGTACTCTACCTCTACTGTGCTCCACTGTACTCTACCTCTACTGCGCTCCACTGTACTCTATCTCTACTGTGCTCCACTGTACTCTACCTCTACTGTACTCTACTGTACTCTACCTCTAATGTGCTCCACTGTACTCTAGCTCTACTGTACTCCACTGTACTTTACCTCTACTGTACTCCACTGTACTCTACCTCTACTGTGCTCCACTGTACTCTATTTCTACTGTACTTCTCTGTACTCTACCTCTACTGTGCTCCACTGTACTCTATCTGTAATGTACTCTACTGTACTCTATCTCTACTGTGATCCACTGTACTCTACCTCTGCTGTGCTCCACTGTACTCTATCTCTACTGTACTCCACTGTACTCTACTGTTCTCTACCTCTACTGTACTCTACTGTGCTCCACTGTACTCCACTGTAGTCTACCTCTACTGTGCTCCACTGTACTCTACCTCTACTGTGCTCCACTATACTCTACCTCTACTGTGCTCCACTGTACTCTACCTCTACTGTCCTCCACTGTACTCTACCTCTACTGTGCTCCACTGTACTCTACCTCTACTGTCCTCCACTGTACTCTACCTCTACTGTGCTCCACTGTACTCTCTCTCTACTGTACTCTACCTCTACTGTACTCTACTGTACTCCACCTCTAATGTGCTCCACTGTACTCTACCTCTACTGTACCCTACCTCTACTGTACTCCACTGTACTCTACCTCTACTGTGCTCTACTGTACTCTCTCTCTACTGTGCTCCACTGTACTCTACCTTTACTGTACTCCACTATACTCTAACTCTACTATACTCCACTGTACTCTATCTCTTCTGTGCTCCACTGTACTCTATTTCTACTGTGCTCCACTGTACTCTATCTCTACTGTACTCCACTGTACTCTATCTCTCCTGTACTTCACTGTCCTCTATATCTACTGTACTCCACTGTACTCTACCTCTATTGTGCTCCACTGTACTCTATATCTACTGTACTCTACTGTACTCTATCTCTACTGTACTCCACTGTACTCTATCTCTACTGTACTCCACTGTACTCTACCTCTACTGTGCTCCACTGTACTCTACCTCTACCGTACTCCACTGTACTCTATCTCTACTGTACTCCACTGTACTCTACCTCTACTGTACTCTACTGTTCTCTACCTCTACTCGGCTCTACTGTACTCTACTCTACTGTACTCCACTGTACTCTATCTCTACTGTGATCCACTGTACTCTACCTCTACTGTACTCCACTGTAATCTATCTCTACTGTGATTCACTGTACTCTATCTCTACTGTGCTCCACTGTACTCTACCTCTACTGTGCTCCAATGTACTCTATCTCTACTGTGCTCCACTCTACTCTACCTCTACTGTGCTCCACTGTATCCTACCTCTACTCTACTCCACTGTACTCTATCTCTACTGTGCTCCACTGTACTCTATCTCTACTGTACTCCACTGTACTCTACCTCTACTGTGCTCTACTGTTATCTACCTCTACTGTGCTCTACTGTACTCCACCTCTACTGTGCTCCACTGTACCCTACCTCTACTGTGCTCCACTGTACTCTACCTCTACTGTGCTCCACTGTACTCTACCTCTACTGTACTCCACTGTACTCTATCTCTACTGTGCTCCACTGTACTCTACCTCTACTGTCCTCAACTGTACTCTACTGTACTCCACTGTACACTACCTCTACTGTACTCCACTGTACTCTTTCTCTACTGTACTCCACTGTACTCTACCTCTACTGTACTCCACTGTACTCTATCTCTACTGTACTTCACTGTCCTCTATCTCTACTGTACTCCACTGTACTCTACCTCTATTGTGCTCCACTGTACTCTATCTCTACTGTACTCTACTGTACTATATCTCTACTGTACTCCACTGTACTCTATCTCTACTGTACTCCACTGTACTCTACCTCTACTGTGCTCCACTGTACTCTACCTCTACCGTACTCCACTGTACTCTATCTCTACTGTACTCCACTGTACTCTACCTCTACTGTACTCTACTGTTCTCTACCTCTACTGTGCTCTACTGTACTCTACTCTACTGTACTCCACTGTACTCTACCTCTACTGTGATCCACTGTACTCTACCTCTACTGTACTCCACTGTACTCTATCTACTGTGATCCACTGTACTCTATCTCTACTGTGCTCCACTGTACTCTACCTCTACTGTGCTCCACTGTACTCTATCTCTACTGTGCTCCACTGTACTCTATCTCTACTGTACTCCACTGTACTCTACCTCTACTGTGCTCTACTGTTCTCTACCTCTACTGTGCTCTACTGTACTCCACCTCTATTGTGCTCCACTGTACCCTACCTCTACTGTGCTCTACTGTACTCTATCTCTACTGTGCTCCACTGTACTCTACCTCTACTGTACTCCACTATACTCTAACTCTACTATACTCCACTGTACTCTATCTCTACTGTGCTCCACTGTACTCTATTTCTACTGTTCTCCACTGTACTCTATCTCTACTGTACTCCACTGTACTATATCTCGACTGTACTTCACTGTACTATATCTCTACTGTACTCCACTGTACTCTACCTCTATTGTGCTCCACTGTACTCTATCTCTACTGTACTCCACTGTACTCTATCTCTACTGTACTCCACTGTACTCTATCTCTACTGTACTCCACTGTACTCTACCCTCTATTGTGCTCCACTGTACTCTACCTCTACCGTACTCCACTGTACTCTATCTCTACTGTACTCCACTGTACTCTACCTCTATTGTGCTCCACTGTACTCTACCTTTACCGTGCTCCACTGTACTCTATCTCTACTGTACTCCACTGTACTCTATCTCTACTGTGCTCCACTGTACTCTATCTCTACTGTGCTCCACTGTACTCTATCTCTACTGTGCTCCACTCTACTCTACCTCTACTGTGCTCCACTGTATCCTACCTCTACTGTGCTCTACTGTACTCTATCTCTACTGTGCTCCACTGTACTCTACCTCTACTTTACTCCACTATACTCTAACTCTACTATACTCCACTGTACTCTATCTCTACTGTGCTCCACTGTACTCTATTTCTACTGTGCTCCACTGTACTCTATCTCTACTGTACTCCACTGTACTCTATTTCTACTGTACTTCACTGTCCTCTATCTCTACTGTACTCCACTGTACTCTACCTCTATTGTGCTCCACTGTACTCTATATCTACTGTACTCTACTGTACTCTATCTCTACTGTACTCCACTGTACTCTATCTCTACTGTACTCCACTGTACTCTACCTCTACTGTACTCTACTGTACTCTATCTCTACTGTACTCCACTGTACTCTATCTCTACTGTACTCCACTGTACTCTACCTCTACTGTACTCTACTGTTCTCTACCTCTACTCGGCTCTACTGTACTCTACTCTACTGTACTACACTGTACTCTATCTCTACTGTGATGCACTGTACTCTACTTCTACTGTACTCCACTGTAATCTATCTCTACTGTATCCACTGTACTCTATCTCTACTGTGCTCCACTGTACTCTACCTCTACTGTGCTCCACTGTACTCTATCTCTACTGTGCTCCACTGTACTCTACCTCTACTGTGCTCAACTGTACTCTACTGTACTCCACTGTACACTACCTCTACTGTACTCCACTGTACTCTTTCTCTACTGTACTCCACTGTACTCTACCTCTACTGTACTCCACTGTACTCTATCTCTACTGTACTTCACTGTCCTCTATCTCTACTGTACTCCACTGTACTCTACCTCTATTGTGCTCCACTGTACTCTATCTCTACTGTACTCTACTGTACTATATCTCTACTGTACTCCACTGTACTCTATCTCTACTGTACTCCACTGTACTCTACCTCTACTGTGCTCCACTGTACTCTACCTCTACCGTACTCCACTGTACTCTATCTCTACTGTACTCCACTGTACTCTACCTCTACTGTACTCTACTGTTCTCTACCTCTACTCTGCTCTACTGTACTCTACTCTACTGTACTCCACTGTACTCTATCTCTACTGTGATCCACTGTACTCTACCTCTACTGTACTCCACTGTACTCTATCTACTGTGATCCACTGTACTCTATCTCTACTGTGCTCCACTGTACTCTACCTCTACTGTGCTCCACTGTACTCTATCTCTACTGTGCTCCACTGTACTCTATCTCTACTGTACTCCACTGTACTCTACCTCTACTGTGCTCTACTGTTCTCTACCTCTACTGTGCTCTACTGTACTCCACTTCTATTGTGCTCCACTGTACCCTACCTCTACTGTGCTCTACTGTACTCTATCTCTACTGTGCTCCACTGTACTCTACCTCTACTGTACTCCACTATACTCTAACTCTACTATACTCCACTGTACTCTATCTCTACTGTGCTCCACTGTACTCTATTTCTACTGTACTCCACTGTACTCTATCTCTACTGTACTCCACTGTACTATATCTCTACTGTACTTCACTGTCCTCTATCTCTACTGTACTCCACTGTACTCTACCTCTATTGTGCTCCACTGTACTCTATCTCTACTGTACTCCACTGTACTCTATCTCTACTGTACTCCACTGTACTCTATCTCTACTGTACTCCACTGTACTCTACCCTCTATTGTGCTCCACTGTACTCTACCTCTACCGTACTCCACTGTACTCTATCTCTACTGTACTCCACTGTACTCACCTCTACTGTACTCTACTGTTCTCTACCTCTACTGTGCTCTACTGTACTCTACTCTACTCTACTGTACTCCACTGTACTCTATCTCTACTGTGCTCCACTGTACTCTATCTCTACTGTGCTCCACTGTACTCTATCTCTACTGTGCTCCACTCTACTCTACCTCTACTGTGCTCCACTGTATCCTACCTCTACTGTGCTCTACTGTACTCTATCTCTACTGTGCTCCACTGTACTCTACCTCTACTGTACTCCACTATACTCTAACTCTACTATACTCCACTGTACTCTATCTCTACTGTGCTCCACTGTACTCTATTTCTACTGTGCTCCACTGTACTCTATCTCTACTGTACTCCACTGTACTCTATTTCTACTGTACTTCACTGTCCTCTATCTCTACTGTACTCCACTGTACTCTACCTCTATTGTGCTCCACTGTACTCTATATCTACTGTACTCTACTGTACTCTATCTCTACTGTACTCCACTGTACTCTATCTCTACTGTACTCCACTGTACTCTACCTCTACTGTACTCTACTGTACTCTATCTCTACTGTACTCCACTGTACTCTATCTCTACTGTACTCCACTGTACTCTACCTCTACTGTACTCTACTGTTCTCTACCTCTACTCGGCTCTACTGTACTCTACTCTACTGTACTACACTGTACTCTATCTCTACTGTGATGCACTGTACTCTACTTCTACTGTACTCCACTGTAATCTATCTCTACTGTATCCACTGTACTCTATCTCTACTGTGCTCCACTGTACTCTACCTCTACTGTGCTCCACTGTACTCTATCTCTACTGTGCTCCTCTCTACTCTACCTCTACTGTGCTCCACTGTATCCTACCTCTACTGTACTCCACTGTACTCTATCTCTACTGTGCTCCACTTTACTCTATCTCTACTGTACTCCACTGTACTCTACCTCTACTGTGCTCTACTGTTCTCTACCTCTACTGTGCTCTACTGTACTCCACCTCTACTTTGCTCCACTGTACCCTACCTCTACTGTGCTCCACTGTACTCTACCTCTACTGTGCTCCACTGTACTCTACCTCTACTGTACTCCACTGTACTCTATCTCTACTGTGCTCCACTGTACTCTACCTCTACTGTACTCCACTGTACTCTATCTCTACTGTGCTCCACTGTACTCTATCTCTACTGTACTCTACCTCTACTGTGCTCTACTGTTCTCTACCTCTACTGTGCTCTACTGTACTCCACCTCTACTGTGCTCCACTGTACCCTACCTCTACTGTGCTCCACTGTACTCTACCTCTACTGTGCTCCACTGTACTCTACCTCTACTCTGCTCCACTGTATCCACTGTACTCTACCTCTACTGTGCTCCACTGTACTCTACCTCTACTGTGCTCCACTGTACTCTATCTCTACTGTGCTCCACTGTACTCTACCTCTACTGTACTCTACTGTACTCCACCTCTAATGGGCTCCACTGTACTGTAGCTCTACTGTACTCCACTGTACTTTACCTCTACTGTACTCCACTGTACTCTACCTCTACTGTGCTCCACTGTACTCTATTTCTACTGTACTCCTCTGTACTCTACCTCTACTGTGCTCCACTGTACTCTATCTGTAATGTACTCTACTGTACTCTATCTCTACTGTGATCCACTGTACTCTACCTCTGCTGTGCTCCACTGTACTCTATCTCTACTCTACTCCACTGTACTCTATCTCTACTGTACTCCACTGTACTCTACCTCTACTGTACTCTACTGTACTCTATCTCTACTGTACTCCACTGTACTCTATCTCTACTGTACTCCACTGTACTCTACCTCTACTGTACTCTACTGTTCTCTACCTCTACTCGGCTCTACTGTACTCTACTCTACTGTACTACACTGTACTCTATCTCTACTGTGATGCACTGTACTCTACTTCTACTGTACTCCACTGTAATCTATCTCTACTGTATCCACTGTACTCTATCTCTACTGTGCTCCACTGTACTCTACCTCTACTGTGCTCCACTGTACTCTATCTCTACTGTGCTCCTCTCTACTCTACCTCTACTGTGCTCCACTGTATCCTACCTCTACTGTACTCCATTGTACTCTATCTCTACTGTGCTCCACTTTACTCTATCTCTACTGTACTCCACTGTACTCTACCTCTACTGTGCTCTACTGTTCTCTACCTCTACTGTGCTCTACTGTACTCCACCTCTACTTTGCTCCACTGTACCCTACCTCTACTGTGCTCCACTGTACTCTACCTCTACTGTGCTCCACTGTACTCTACCTCTACTGTACTCCACTGTACTCTATCTCTACTGTGCTCCACTGTACTCTACCTCTACTGTACTCCACTGTACTCTATCTCTACTTTGCTCCACTGTACTCTATCTCTACTGTACTCTACCTCTACTGTGCTCTACTGTTCTCTACCTCTACTGTGCTCTACTGTACTCCACCTCTACTGTGCTCCACTGTACCCTACCTCTACTGTGCTCCACTGTACTCTACCTCTACTGTGCTCCACTGTACTCTACCTCTACTCTGCTCCACTGTATCCACTGTACTCTACCTCTACTGTGCTCCACTGTACTCTACCTCTACTGTGCTCCACTGTACTCTACCTCTACTGTACTCTACTGTACTCCACCTCTAATGGGCTCCACTGTACTCTAGCTCTACTGTACTCCACTGTACTTTACCTCTACTGTACTCCACTGTACTCTACCTCTACTGTGCTCCACTGTACTCTATTTCTACTGTACTCCTCTGTACTCTACCTCTACTGTGCTCCACTGTACTCTATCTGTAATGTACTCTACTGTACTCTATCTCTACTGTGATCCACTGTACTCTACCTCTGCTGTGCTCCACTGTACTCTATCTCTACTGTACTCCACTGTACTCTACTGTTCTCTACCTCTACTGTACTCTACTGTGCTCCACTGTACTCCACTGTAGTCTACCTCTACTGTGCTCCACTGTACTCTACCTCTACTGTGCTCCACTATACTCTACCTCTACTGTGCTCCACTGTACTCTACCTCTACTGTCCTCCACTGTACTCTACCTCTACTGTGCTCCACTGTACTCTCTCTCTACTGTACTCTACCTCTACTGTACTCTACTGTACTCCACCTCTAATGTGCTCCACTGTACTCTACCTCTACTGTACTCTACCTCTACTGTACTCCACTGTACTCTACCTCTACTGTGCTCTACTGTACTCTATCTCTACTGTGCTCCACTGTACTCTACCTCTACTGTGCTCCACTGTACTCTACCTCTACTGTACTTCACTGTCCTCTATCTCTACTGTACTCCACTGTACTCTACCTCTATTATCCTCCACTGTACTCTATCTCTACTGTACTCTACTGTACTATATCTCTACTGTACTCCACTGTACTCTATCTCTACTGTACTCCACTGTACTCTACCTCCACTGTACTCCACTGTACTCTACCTCTACTGTACTCTACTATTCTCTACCTCTACTGTGCTCTACTGTACTCTACTCTACTGTACTCCACTGTACTCTATCTCTACTGTGATCCACTGTACTCTACCTCTACTGTACTCCACTGTACTCTATCTCTACTGTGATCCACTGTACTCTATCTCTATTGTGCTCCACTGTACTCTACCTCTACTGTGCTCCACTGTACTCTATCTCTACTGTGCTCCACTCTACTCTACCTCTACTGTGCTCCACTGTATCCTACCTCTACTGTACTCCACTGTACTCTCTCTCTACTGTGCTCCACTGTACTCTATCTCTACTGTACTCCACTGTACTCTACCTCTACTGTGCTCTACTGTTCTCTACCTCTACTGTGCTCTACTCTACTCCACCTCTACTGTGCTCCACTGTACCCTACCTCTACTGTGCTCCACCGTACTCTACTTCTACTGTGCTCCACTGTACTCTACCTCTACTGTACTCCACTGTACTCTATCTCTACTGTACTCCACTGTACTCTACCTCTACTGTACTCCACTGTACTCTATCTCTACTGTACTCCACTCTAATCTACCTCTACTGTCCTCCACTGTACTCTACCTCTACTGTGCTCCACTGTACACTCTCTCTACTGTACTCTACCTCTACTGTACTCTACTGTGCTCCACTGTACTCCACTGTAGTCTACCTCTACTGTGCTCCACTGTACTCTACCTCTACTGTGCTCCACTATACTCTACCTCTACTGTGCTCCACTGTACTCTACCTCTACTGTCCTCCACTGTACTCTACCTCTACTGTGCTCCACTGTACTCTACCTCTACTGTACTCCACTGTACTCTATCTCTACTGTGCTCCACTGTACTCTATCTCTACTGTACTCTACCTCTACTGTGCTCTACTGTTCTCTACCTCTACTGTGCTCTACTGTACTCCACCTCTACTTTGCTCCACTGTACTCTACCTCTACTGTGCTCCACTGTACTCTACCTCTACTCTGCTCCACTGTATCCACTGTACTCTACCTCTACAGTGCTCCACTGTACTCTACCTCTACTGTGCTCCACTGTACTCTATCTCTACTGTGCTCCACTGTACTCTACCTCTACTGTACTCTACTGTACTCCACCTCTAATGGGCTCCACTGTACTCTAGCTCTACTGTACTCCACTGTACTTTACCTCTACTGTACTCCACTGTACTCTACCTCTACTGTGCTCCACTGTACTCTATTTCTACTGTACTCCTCTGTACTCTACCTCTACTGTGCTCCACTGTACTCTATCTGTAATGTACTCTACTGTACTCTATCTCTACTGTGATCCACTGTACTCTACCTCTGCTGTGCTCCACTGTACTCTATCTCTACTGTACTCCACTGTACTCTACTGTTCTCTACCTCTACTGTACTCTACTGTGCTCCACTGTACTCCACTGTAGTCTACCTCTACTGTGCTCCACTGTACTCTACCTCTACTGTGCTCCACTATACTCTACCTCTACTGTGCTCCACTGTACTCTACCTCTACTGTCCTCCACTGTACTCTACCTCTACTGTGCTCCACTGTACTCTCTCTCTACTGTACTCTACCTCTACTGTACTCTACTGTACTCCACCTCTAATGTGCTCCACTGTACTCTACCTCTACTGTACTCTACCTCTACTGTACTCCACTGTACTCTACCTCTATTGTGCTCTACTGTACTCTATCTCTTCTGTACTCCACTGTACTCTACCTCTACTGTACTCAACTGTACTCTATCTCTACTGTGCTCCACTGTACTCTACCTCTACTGTACTCGACTGTACTCTATCTCTACTGTACTCCACTGTACTCTACCTATACTGTACTCTACTGTTCTCTACCTCTACTGTACTCCGCTGTACTCTATCTCTACTGTGATCCACTGTACCCTACCTCTACTGTGCTCCACTGTACTCTACCTCTACTGGCTCCACTGTACTCTACCTCTACTCTGCTCCACTGTATCCACTGTACTCTACCTCTACTTTGCTCCACTGTACTCTACCTCTACTGTGCTCCACTGTACTCTATCTCTACTGTGCTCCACTGTACTCTACCTCTACTGTACTCTACTGTACTCCACCTCTAATGGGCTCCACTGTACTCTAGCTCTACTGTACTCCACTGTACTTTACCTCTACTGTACTCCACTGTACTCTACCTCTACTGTGCTCCACTGTACTCTATTTCTACTGTACTCCTCTGTACTCTACCTCTACTGTGCTCCACTGTACTCTATCTGTAATGTACTCTACTGTACTCTATCTCTACTGTGATCCACTGTACTCTACCTCTGCTGTGCTCCACTGTACTCTATCTCTACTGTACTCCACTGTACTCTACTGTTCTCTACCTCTACTGTACTCTACTGTGCTCCACTGTACTCCACTGTTGTCTACCTCTACTGTGCTCCACTGTACTCTACCTCTACTGTGCTCCACTATACTCTACATCTACTGTGCTCCACTGTACTCTACCTCTACTGTCCTCCACTGTACTCTACTTCTACTGTGCTCCACTGTACTCTCTCTCTACTGTACTCTACCTCTACTGTACTCTACTGTACTCCAACTCTAATGTGCTCCACTGTACTCTACCTCTACTGTACTCTACCTCTACTGTACTCCACTGTACTCTACCTCTACTGTGCTCTACTGTACTCTATCTCTACTGTGCTCCACTGTACTCTACCTCTACTGTGCTCCACTGTACTCTACCTCTACTGTACTTCACTGTCCTCTATCTCTACTGTACTCCACTGTACTCTACCTCTATTATGCTCCACTGTACTCTATCTCTACTGTACTCTACTGTACTATATCTCTGCTGTACTCCACTGTACTCTATCTCTTCTGTACTCCACTGTACTCTACCTCCACTGTACTCCACTGTACTCTACCTCTACTGTACTCTACTGTTCTCTACCTCTACTGTGCTCTACTGTACTCTACTCTACTGTACTCCACTGTACTCTATCTCTACTGTGATCCACTGTACTCTACCTCTACTGTACTCCACTGTACTCTATCTCTACTGTGATCCACTGTACTCTATCTCTATTGTGCTCCACTGTACTCTACCTCTACTGTGCTCCACTGTACTCTATCTCTACTGTGCTCCACTCTACTCTACCTCTACTGTGCTCCACTGTATCCTACCTCTACTGTACTCCACTGTACTCTCTCTCTACTGTGCTCCACTGTACTCTATCTCTACTGTACTCCACTGTACTCTACCTCTACTGTGCTCTACTGTTCTCTACCTCTACTGTGCTCTACTCTACTCCACCTCTACTGTGCTCCACTGTACCCTACCTCTACTGTGCTCCACCGTACTCTACCTCTACTGTGCTCCACTGTACTCTACCTCTACTGTACTCCACTGTACTCTATCTCTACTGTACTCCACTGTACTCTACCTCTACTGTACTCCACTGTACTCTATCTCTACTGTACTCCACTCTAATCTACCTCTACTGTCCTCCACTGTACTCTACCTCTACTGTGCTCCACTGTACACTCTCTCTACTGTACTCTACCTCTACTGTACTCTACTGTGCTCCACTGTACTCCACTGTAGTCTACCTCTACTGTGCTCCACTGTACTCTACCTCTACTGTGCTCCACTATACTCTACCTCTACTGTGCTCCACTGTACTCTACCTCTACTGTCCTCCACTGTACTCTACCTCTACTGTGCTCCACTGTACTCTATCTCTACTGTGATCCACTGTACTCTATCTCTACTGTGCTCCACTCTACTCTACCTCTACGGTGCTCCACTGTACTCTACCTCTACTGTACTCCACTGTACTCTATCTCTACTGTGCTCCACTGTACTCTATCTCTACTGTACTCCACTGTACCCTACCTCTACTGTGCTCTACTGTTCTCTACATCTACTGTGCTCTACTGTACTCCACCTCTACTGTGCTCCACTGTACCCTACCTCTACTGTGCTTTACTGTACTCTACCTCTACTGTGCTCCACTGTACTCTACCTCTACTGTGCTCCACTGTACTCTACCTCTACTGTGCTCCACTGTACTCTACCTCTACTGCGGTCCACTGTACTCTATCTCTACTGTGCTCCACTGTACTGTACCTCTACTGTACTCTACTGTACTCCACCTCTAATGTGCTCCACTGTACTCTAGCTCTACTGTACTCCACTGTACTTTACCTCTACTGTACTCCACTGTACTCTACCTCTACTGTGCTCCACTGTACTCTATTTCTACTGTACTCCTCTGTACTCTACCTCTACTGTGCTCCACTGTACTCTATCTGTAATGTACTCTACTGTACTCTATCTCTACTGTGATCCACTGTAGTCTACCTCTGCTGTGCTCCACTGTACTCTATCTCTACTGTACTCCACTGTACTCTACTGTTCTCTACCTCTACTGTACTCTACTGTGCTCCACTGTACTCCACTGTAGTCTACCTCTACTGTGCTCCACTGTACTCTACCTCTACTGTGCTCCACTATACTCTACCTCTACTGTGCTCCACTGTACTCTACCTCTACTGTCCTCCACTGTACTCTACCTCTACTGTGCTCCACTGTACTCTGTCTCTACTGTACTCTACCTCTACTGTACTCTACTGTACTCCACCTCTAATGTGCTCCACTGTACTCTACCTCTACTGTACCCTACCTCTACTGTACTCCACTGTACTCTACCTCTACTGTGCTCTACTGTACTCTCTCCTCTACTGTGCTCCACTGTACTCTACCTTTACTGTACTCCACTATACTCTAACTCTACTATACTCCACTGTACTCTATCTCTACTGTGCTCCACTGTACTCTATTTCTACTGTGCTCCACTGTACTCTATCTCTACTGTACTCCACTGTACTCTATCTCTCCTGTACTTCACTGTCCTCTATCTCTACTGTACTCCACTGTACTCTACCTCTATTGTGCTCCACTGTACTCTATATCTACTGTACTCTACTGTACTCTATCTCTACTATACTCCACTGTACTCTATCTCTACTATACTCCCCTGTACTCTACCTCTACTGTGCTCCACTGTACTCTACCTCTACCGTACTCCACTGTACTCTACCTCTACTGTGCTCGACTGTAATCTATCTCTACTGTGCTCCACTGTACTCTACCTCTACTGTGCTCCACTGTACTCTATCTCTAATGTGATCCACTGTACTCCACTGTACTCTACCTCTACAGTACTCCACTGTACTCTATCTCTACTGTACTCCACTGTACTCTACCTCTACTGTACTCTACTGTTCTCTACCTCTACTGTACTCCACTGTACTTTATCTCTACTGTACTCCACTGTACTCTACCTCTACTGTACTCTACTGTACTCTACTCTACTGTACTCCACTGTACTCTATCTCTACTGTGATCCACTGTACTCTACCTCTACTCTACTCCACTGTACTCTATCTCTACTGTGATCCACTGTACTCTATCTCTACTGTGTTCCACTGTACTCTACCTCTACTATGCTCCACTGTACTCTATCTCTACTGTGCTCCACTCTACTCTACCTCTACTGTGCTCCACTGTACTCTACCTCTACTGTGCTCTACTGTTCTCTACCTCTACTGTGCTCTACTGTACTCCACCTCTACTTTGCTCCACTGTACCCTACCTCTACTGTGCTCCACTGTACTCTACCTCTACTGTGCTCCACTGTACTCTACCTCTACTGTACTCCACTGTACTCTATCTCTACTGTGCTCCACTGTACTCTACCTCTACTGTACTCCACTGTACTCTATCTCTACTGTGCTCCACTGTACTCTATCTCTACTGTACTCTACCTCTACTGTGCTCTACTGTTCTCTACCTCTACTGTGCTCTACTGTACTCCACCTCTACTGTGCTCCACTGTACCCTACCTCTACTGTGCTCCACTGTACTCTACCTCTACTGTGCTCCACTGTACTCTACCTCTACTCTGCTCCACTGTATCCACTGTACTCTACCTCTACTGTGCTCCACTGTACTCTACCTCTACTGTGCTCCACTGTACTCTATCTCTACTGTGCTCCACTGTACTCTACCTCTACTGTACTCTACTGTACTCCACCTCTAATGGGCTCCACTGTACTGTAGCTCTACTGTACTCCACTGTACTTTACCTCTACTGTACTCCACTGTACTCTACCTCTACTGTGCTCCACTGTACTCTATTTCTACTGTACTCCTCTGTACTCTACCTCTACTGTGCTCCACTGTACTCTATCTGTAATGTACTCTACTGTACTCTATCTCTACTGTGATCCACTGTACTCTACCTCTGCTGTGCTCCACTGTACTCTATCTCTACTCTACTCCACTGTACTCTATCTCTACTGTACTCCACTGTACTCTACCTCTACTGTACTCTACTGTACTCTATCTCTACTGTACTCCACTGTACTCTATCTCTACTGTACTCCACTGTACTCTACCTCTACTGTACTCTACTGTTCTCTACCTCTACTCGGCTCTACTGTACTCTACTCTACTGTACTACACTGTACTCTATCTCTACTGTGATGCACTGTACTCTACTTCTACTGTACTCCACTGTAATCTATCTCTACTGTATCCACTGTACTCTATCTCTACTGTGCTCCACTGTACTCTACCTCTACTGTGCTCCACTGTACTCTATCTCTACTGTGCTCCTCTCTACTCTACCTCTACTGTGCTCCACTGTATCCTACCTCTACTGTACTCCACTGTACTCTATCTCTACTGTGCTCCACTTTACTCTATCTCTACTGTACTCCACTGTACTCTACCTCTACTGTGCTCTACTGTTCTCTACCTCTACTGTGCTCTACTGTACTCCACCTCTACTGTACTCCACTGTACTCTATCTCTACTGTGCTCCACTGTACTCTACCTCTACTGTACTCCACTGTACTCTATCTCTACTGTGCTCCACTGTACTCTATCTCTACTGTACTCTACCTCTACTGTGCTCTACTGTTCTCTACCTCTACTGTGCTCTACTGTACTCCACCTCTACTGTGCTCCACTGTACCCTACCTCTACTGTGCTCCACTGTACTCTACCTCTACTGTGCTCCACTGTCCTCTACCTCTACTCTGCTCCACTGTATCCACTGTACTCTACCTGTACTGTGCTCCACTGTACTCTACCTCTACTGTGCTCCACTGTACTCTACCTCTACTGTACTCTACTGTACTCCACCTCTAATGGGCTCCACTGTACTCTAGCTCTACTGTACTCCACTGTACTTTACCTCTACTGTACTCCACTGTACTCTACCTCTACTGTGCTCCACTGTACTCTATTTCTACTGTACTCCTCTGTACTCTACCTCTACTGTGCTCCACTGTACTCTATCTGTAATGTACTCTACTGTACTCTATCTCTACTGTGATCCACTGTACTCTACCTCTGCTGTGCTCCACTGTACTCTATCTCTACTGTACTCCACTGTACTCTACTGTTCTCTACCTCTACTGTACTCTACTGTGCTCCACTGTACTCCACTGTAGTCTACCTCTACTGTGCTCCACTGTACTCTACCTCTACTGTGCTCCACTATACTCTACCTCTACTGTGCTCCACTGTACTCTACCTCTACTGTCCTCCACTGTACTCTACCTCTACTGTGCTCCACTGTACTCTCTCTCTACTGTACTCTACCTCTACTGTACTCTACTGTACTCCACCTCTAATGTGCTCCACTGTACTCTACCTCTACTGTACTCTACCTCTACTGTACTCCACTGTACTCTACCTCTACTGTGCTCTACTGTACTCTATCTCTACTGTGCTCCACTGTACTCTACCTCTACTGTGCTCCACTGTACTCTACCTCTACTGTACTTCACTGTCCTCTATCTCTACTGTACTCCACTGTACTCTACCTCTATTATCCTCCACTGTACTCTATCTCTACTGTACTCTACTGTACTATATCTCTACTGTACTCCACTGTACTCTATCTCTACTGTACTCCACTGTACTCTACCTCCACTGTACTCCACTGTACTCTACCTCTACTGTACTCTACTGTTCTCTACCTCTACTGTGCTCTACTGTACTCTACTCTACTGTACTCCACTGTACTCTATCTCTACTGTGATCCACTGTACTCTACCTCTACTGTACTCCACTGTACTCTATCTCTACTGTGATCCACTGTACTCTATCTCTATTGTGCTCCACTGTACTCTACCTCTACTGTGCTCCACTGTACTCTATCTCTACTGTGCTCCACTCTACTCTACCTCTACTGTGCTCCACTGTATCCTACCTCTACTGTACTCCACTGTACTCTCTCTCTACTGTGCTCCACTGTACTCTATCTCTACTGTACTCCACTGTACTCTACCTCTACTGTGCTCTACTGTTCTCTACCTCTACTGTGCTCTACTCTACTCCACCTCTACTGTGCTCCACTGTACCATACCTCTACTGTGCTCCACCGTACTCTACTTCTACTGTGCTCCACTGTACTCTACCTCTACTCTACTCCACTGTACTCTATCTCTACTGTACTCCACTGTACTCTACCTCTACTGTACTCCACTGTACTCTATCTCTACTGTACTCCACTCTAATCTACCTCTACTGTCCTCCACTGTACTCTACCTCTACTGTGCTCCACTGTACACTCTCTCTACTGTACTCTACCTCTACTGTACTCTACTGTGCTCCACTGTACTCCACTGTAGTCTACCTCTACTGTGCTCCACTGTACTCTACCTCTACTGTGCTCCACTATACTCTACCTCTACTGTGCTCCACTGTACTCTACCTCTACTGTCCTCCACTGTACTCTACCTCTACTGTGCTCCACTGTACTCTACCTCTACTGTACTCCACTGTACTCTATCTCTACTGTGCTCCACTGTACTCTATCTCTACTGTACTCTACCTCTACTGTGCTCTACTGTTCTCTACCTCTACTGTGCTCTACTGTACTCCACCTCTACTTTGCTCCACTGTACTCTACCTCTACTGTGCTCCACTGTACTCTACCTCTACTCTGCTCCACTGTATCCACTGTACTCTACCTCTACAGTGCTCCACTGTACTCTACCTCTACTGTGCTCCACTGTACTCTATCTCTACTGTGCTCCACTGTACTCTACCTCTACTGTACTCTACTGTACTCCACCTCTAATGGGCTCCACTGTACTCTAGCTCTACTGTACTCCACTGTACTTTACCTCTACTGTACTCCACTGTACTCTACCTCTACTGTGCTCCACTGTACTCTATATCTACTGTACTCCTCTGTACTCTACCTCTACTGTGCTCCACTGTACTCTATCTGTAATGTACTCTACTGTACTCTATCTCTACTGTGATCCACTGTACTCTACCTCTGCTGTGCTCCACTGTACTCTATCTCTACTGTACTCCACTGTACTCTACTGTTCTCTACCTCTACTGTACTCTACTGTGCTCCACTGTACTCCACTGTAGTCTACCTCTACTGTGCTCCACTGTACTCTACCTCTACTGTGCTCCACTATACTCTACCTCTACTGTGCTCCACTGTACTCTACCTCTACTGTCCTCCACTGTACTCTACCTCTACTGTGCTCCACTGTACTCTCTCTCTACTGTACTCTACCTCTACTGTACTCTACTGTACTCCACCTCTAATGTGCTCCACTGTACTCTACCTCTACTGTACTCTACCTCTACTGTACTCCACTGTACTCTACCTCTATTGTGCTCTACTGTACTCTATCTCTTCTGTACTCCACTGTACTCTACCTCTACTGTACTCAACTGTACTCTATCTCTACTGTGCTCCACTGTACTCTACCTCTACTGTACTCGACTGTACTCTATCTCTACTGTACTCCACTGTACTCTACCTATACTGTACTCTACTGTTCTCTACCTCTACTGTACTCCGCTGTACTCTATCTCTACTGTGATCCACTGTACCCTACCTCTACTGTGCTCCACTGTACTCTACCTCTACTGTGCTCCACTGTACTCTACCTCTACTCTGCTCCACTGTATCCACTGTACTCTACCTCTACTTTGCTCCACTGTACTCTACCTCTACTGTGCTCCACTGTACTCTATCTCTACTGTGCTCCACTGTACTCTACCTCTACTGTACTCTACTGTACTCCACCTCTAATGGGCTCCACTGTACTCTAGCTCTACTATACTCCACTGTACTTTACCTCTACTGTACTCCACTGTACTCTACCTCTACTGTGCTCCACTGTACTCTATTTCTACTGTACTCCTCTGTACTCTACCTCTACTGTGCTCCACTGTACTCTATCTGTAATGTACTCTACTGTACTCTATCTCTACTGTGATCCACTGTACTCTACCTCTGCTGTGCTCCACTGTACTCTATCTCTACTGTACTCCACTGTACTCTACTGTTCTCTACCTCTACTGTACTCTACTGTGCTCCACTGTACTCCACTGTTGTCTTCCTCTACTGTGCTCCACTGTACTCTACCTCTACTGTGCTCCACTATACTCTACATCTACTGTGCTCCACTGTACTCTACCTCTACTGTCCTCCACTGTACTCTACTTCTACTGTGCTCCACTGTACTCTCTCTCTACTGTACTCTACCTCTACTGTACTCTACTGTACTCCACCTCTAATGTGCTCCACTGTACTCTACCTCTACTGTACTCTACCTCTACTGTACTCCACTGTACTCTACCTCTACTGTGCTCTACTGTACTCTATCTCTACTGTGCTCCACTGTACTCTACCTCTACTGTGCTCCACTGTACTCTACCTCTACTGTACTTCACTGTCCTCTATCTCTACTGTACTCCACTGTACTCTACCTTTATTATGCTCCACTGTACTCTATCTCTACTGTACTCTACTGTACTATATCTCTGCTGTACTCCACTGTACTCTATCTCTTCTGTACTCCACTGTACTCTACCTCCACTGTACTCCACTGTACTCTACCTCTACTGTACTCTACTGTTCTCTACCTCTACTGTGCTCTACTGTACTCTACTCTACTGTACTCCACTGTACTCTATCTCTACTGTGATCCACTGTACTCTACCTCTACTGTACTCCACTGTACTCTATCTCTACTGTGATCCACTGTACTCTATCTCTATTGTGCTCCACTGTACTCTACCTCTACTGTGCTCCACTGTACTCTATCTCTACTGTGCTCCACTCTACTCTACCTCTACTGTGCTCCACTGTATCCTACCTCTACTGTACTCCACTGTACTCTCTCTCTACTGTGCTCCACTGTACTCTATCTCTACTGTACTCCACTGTACTCTACCTCTACTGTGCTCTACTGTTCTCTACCTCTACTGTGCTCTACTCTACTCCACCTCTACTGTGCTCCACTGTACCCTACCTCTACTGTGCTCCACCGTACTCTACCTCTACTGTGCTCCACTGTACTCTACCTCTACTGTACTCCACTGTACTCTATCTCTACTGTACTCCACTGTACTCTACCTCTACTGTACTCCACTGTACTCTATCTCTACTGTACTCCACTCTAATCTACCTCTACTGTCCTCCACTGTACTCTACCTCTACTGTGCTCCACTGTACACTCTCTCTACTGTACTCTACCTCTACTGTACTCTACTGTGCTCCACTGTACTCCACTGTAGTCTACCTCTACTGTGCTCCACTGTACTCTACCTCTACTGTGCTCCAATATACTCTACCTCTACTGTGCTCCACTGTACTCTACCTCTACTGTCGTCCACTGTACTCTACCTCTACTGTGCTCCACTGTACTCTATCTCTACTGTGATCCACTGTACTCTATCTCTACTGTGCTCCACTCTACTCTACCTCTACGGTGCTCCACTGTACTCTACCTCTACTGTACTCCACTGTACTCTATCTCTACTGTGCTCCACTGTACTCTATCTCTACTGTACTCCACTGTACCCTACCTCTACTGTGCTCTACTGTTCTCTACATCTACTGTGCTCTACTGTACTCCACCTCTACTGTGCTCCACTGTACCCTACCTCTACTGTGCTTTACTGTACTCTACCTCTACTGTGCTCCACTGTACTCTACCTCTACTGTGCTCCACTGTACTCTACCTCTACTGTGCTCCACTGTACTCTACCTCTACTGCGGTCCACTGTACTCTATCTCTACTGTGCTCCACTGTACTGTACCTCTACTGTACTCTACTGTACTCCACCTCTAATGTGCTCCACTGTACTCTAGCTCTACTGTACTCCACTGTACTTTACCTCTACTGTACTCCACTGTACTCTACCTCTACTGTGCTCCACTGTACTCTATTTCTACTGTACTCCTCTGTACTCTACCTCTACTGTGCTCCACTGTACTCTATCTGTAATGTACTCTACTGTACTCTATCTCTACTGTGATCCACTGTAGTCTACCTCTGCTGTGCTCCACTGTACTCTATCTCTACTGTACTCCACTGTACTCTACTGTTCTCTACCTCTACTGTACTCTACTGTGCTCCACTGTACTCCACTGTAGTCTACCTCTACTGTGCTCCACTGTACTCTACCTCTACTGTGCTCCACTATACTCTACCTCTACTGTGCTCCACTGTACTCTACCTCTACTGTCCTCCACTGTACTCTACCTCTACTGTGCTCCACTGTACTCTGTCTCTACTGTACTCTACCTCTACTGTACTCTACTGTACTCCACCTCTAATGTGCTCCACTGTACTCTACCTCTACTGTACCCTACCTCTACTGTACTCCACTGTACTCTACCTCTACTGTGCTCTACTGTACTCTCTCTCTACTGTGCTCCACTGTACTCTACCTTTACTGTACTCCACTATACTCTAACTCTACTATACTCCACTGTACTCTATCTCTACTGTGCTCCACTGTACTCTATTTCTACTGTGCTCCACTGTACTCTATCTCTACTGTACTCCACTGTACTCTATCTCTCCTGTACTTCACTGTCCTCTATCTCTACTGTACTCCACTGTACTCTACCTCTATTGTGCTCCACTGTACTCTATATCTACTGTACTCTACTGTACTCTATCTCTACTATACTCCACTGTACTCTATCTCTACTGTACTCCCCTGTACTCTACCTCTACTGTGCTCCACTGTACTCTACCTCTACCGTACTCCACTGTACTCTACCTCTACTGTGCTCGACTGTACTCTCTCTCTACTGTGCTCCACTGTACTCTACCTTTACTGTACTCCACTATACTCTAACTCTACTATACTCCACTGTACTCTATCTCTACTGTGCTCCACTGTACTCTATTTCTACTGTGCTCCACTGTACTCTATCTCTACTGTACTCCACTGTACTCTATCTCTCCTGTACTTCACTGTCCTCTATCTCTACTGTACTCCACTGTACTCTACCTCTATTGTGCTCCACTGTACTCTATATCTACTGTACTCTACTGTACTCTATCTCTACTGTACTCCACTGTACTCTACCTCTACTGTACTCTACTGTTCTCTACCTCTACTGTACTCCACTGTACTTTATCTCTACTGTACTCCACTGTACTCTACCTCTACTGTACTCTACTGTACTCTACTCTACTGTACTCCACTGTACTCTATCTCTACTGTGATCCACTGTACTCTACCTCTACTCTACTCCACTGTACTCTATCTCTACTGTGATCCACTGTACTCTATCTCTACTGTGTTCCACTGTACTCTACCTCTACTATGCTCCACTGTACTCTATCTCTACTGTGCTCCACTCTACTCTACCTCTACTGTGCTCCACTGTACTCTACCTCTACTGTACTCCACTGTACTCTATCTCTACTGTGCTCCACTGTACTCTATCTCTACTGTACTCCACTGTACCCTACCTCTACTGTGCTCTACTGTTCTCTACATCTACTGTGCTCTACTGTACTCCACCTCTACTGTGCTCCACTGTACCCTACCTCTACTGTGCTTTACTGTACTCTACCTCTACTGTGCTCCACTGTACTCTACCTCTACTGTGCTCCACTGTACTCTACCTCTACTGTGCTCCACTGTACTCTACCTCTACTGCGCTCCACTGTACTCTATCTCTACTGTGCTCCACTGTACTCTACCTCTACTGTACTCTACTGTACTCCACCTCTAATGTGCTCCACTGTACTCTAGCTCTACTGTACTCCACTGTACTTTACCTCTACTGTACTCCACTGTACTCTACCTCTACTGTGCTCCACTGTACTCTATTTCTACTGTACTTCTCTGTACTCTACCTCTACTGTGCTCCACTGTACTCTATCTGTAATGTACTCTACTGTACTCTATCTCTACTGTGATCCACTGTACTCTACCTCTGCTGTGCTCCACTGTACTCTATCTCTACTGTACTCCACTGTACTCTACTGTTCTCTACCTCTACTGTACTCTACTGTGCTCCACTGTACTCCACTGTAGTCTACCTCTACTGTGCTCCACTGTACTCTACCTCTACTGTGCTCCACTATACTCTACATCTACTGTGCTCCACTGTACTCTACCTCTACTGTCCTCCACTGTACTCTACCTCTACTGTGCTCCACTGTACTCTCTCTCTACTGTACTCTACCTCTACTGTACTCTACTGTACTCCACCTCTAATGTGCTCCACTGTACTCTACCTCTACTGTACCCTACCTCTACTGTACTCCACTGTACTCTACCTCTACTGTGCTCTACTGTACTCTCTCTCTACTGTGCTCCACTGTACTCTATCTCTATTGTGCTCCACTGTACTCTACCTCTACTGTGCTCCACTGTACTCTATCTCTACTGTGCTCCACTCTACTCTACCTCTACTGTGCTCCACTGTATCCTACCTCTACTGTACTCCACTGTACTCTCTCTCTACTGTGCTCCACTGTACTCTATCTCTACTGTACTCCACTGTACTCTACCTCTACTGTGCTCTACTGTTCTCTACCTCTACTGTGCTCTACTCTACTCCACCTCTACTGTGCTCCACTGTACCCTACCTCTACTGTGCTCCACCGTACTCTACTTCTACTGTGCTCCACTGTACTCTACCTCTACTGTACTCCACTGTACTCTATCTCTACTGTACTCCACTGTACTCTACCTCTACTGTACTCCACTGTACTCTATCTCTACTGTACTCCACTCTAATCTACCTCTACTGTCCTCCACTGTACTCTACCTCTACTGTGCTCCACTGTACACTCTCTCTACTGTACTCTACCTCTACTGTACTCTACTGTGCTCCACTGTACTCCACTGTAGTCTACCTCTACTGTGCTCCACTGTACTCTACCTCTACTGTGCTCCACTATACTCTACCTCTACTGTGCTCCACTGTACTCTACCTCTACTGTCCTCCACTGTACTCTACCTCTACTGTGCTCCACTGTACTCTACCTCTACTGTACTCCACTGTACTCTATCTCTACTGTGCTCCACTGTACTCTATCTCTACTGTACTCTACCTCTACTGTGCTCTACTGTTCTCTACCTCTACTGTGCTCTACTGTACTCCACCTCTACTTTGCTCCACTGTACTCTACCTCTACTGTGCTCCACTGTACTCTACCTCTACTCTGCTCCACTGTATCCACTGTACTCTACCTCTACAGTGCTCCACTGTACTCTACCTCTACTGTGCTCCACTGTACTCTATCTCTACTGTGCTCCACTGTACTCTACCTCTACTGTACTCTACTGTACTCCACCTCTAATGGGCTCCACTGTACTCTAGCTCTACTGTACTCCACTGTACTTTACCTCTACTGTACTCCACTGTACTCTACCTCTACTGTGCTCCACTGTACTCTATTTCTACTGTACTCCTCTGTACTCTACCTCTACTGTGCTCCACTGTACTCTATCTGTAATGTACTCTACTGTACTCTATCTCTACTGTGATCCACTGTACTCTACCTCTGCTGTGCTCCACTGTACTCTATCTCTACTGTACTCCACTGTACTCTACTGTTCTCTACCTCTACTGTACTCTACTGTGCTCCACTGTACTCCACTGTAGTCTACCTCTACTGTGCTCCACTGTACTCTACCTCTACTGTGCTCCACTATACTCTACCTCTACTGTGCTCCACTGTACTCTACCTCTACTGTCCTCCACTGTACTCTACCTCTACTGTGCTCCACTGTACTCTCTCTCTACTGTACTCTACCTCTACTGTACTCTACTGTACTCCACCTCTAATGTGCTCCACTGTACTCTACCTCTACTGTACTCTACCTCTACTGTACTCCACTGTACTCTACCTCTATTGTGCTCTACTGTACTCTATCTCTTCTGTACTCCACTGTACTCTACCTCTACTGTACTCAACTGTACTCTATCTCTACTGTGCTCCACTGTACTCTACCTCTACTGTACTCGACTGTACTCTATCTCTACTGTACTCCACTGTACTCTACCTATACTGTACTCTACTGTTCTCTACCTCTACTGTACTCCGCTGTACTCTATCTCTACTGTGATCCACTGTACCCTACCTCTACTGTGCTCCACTGTACTCTACCTCTACTGTGCTCCACTGTACTCTACCTCTACTCTGCTCCACTGTATCCACTGTACTCTACCTCTACTTTGCTCCACTGTACTCTACCTCTACTGTGCTCCACTGTACTCTATCTCTACTGTGCTCCACTGTACTCTACCTCTACTGTACTCTACTGTACTCCACCTCTAATGGGCTCCACTGTACTCTAGCTCTACTGTACTCCACTGTACTTTACCTCTACTGTACTCCACTGTACTCTACCTCTACTGTGCTCCACTGTACTCTATTTCTACTGTACTCCTCTGTACTCTACCTCTACTGTGCTCCACTGTACTCTATCTGTAATGTACTCTACTGTACTCTATCTCTACTGTGATCCACTGTACTCTACCTCTGCTGTGCTCCACTGTACTCTATCTCTACTGTACTCCACTGTACTCTACTGTTCTCTACCTCTACTGTACTCTACTGTGCTCCACTGTACTCCACTGTTGTCTACCTCTACTGTGCTCCACTGTACTCTACCTCTACTGTGCTCCACTATACTCTACCTCTACTGTGCTCCACTGTACTCTACCTCTACTGTCCTCCACTGTACTCTACTTCTACTGTGCTCCACCGTACTCTACTTCTACTGTGCTCCACTGTACTCTACCTCTACTGTACTCCACTGTACTCTATCTCTACTGTACTCCACTGTACTCTACCTCTACTGTACTCCACTGTACTCTATCTCTACTGTACTCCACTCTAATCTACCTCTACTGTCCTCCACTGTACTCTACCTCTACTGTGCTCCACTGTACACTCTCTCTACTGTACTCTACCTCTACTGTACTCTACTGTGCTCCACTGTACTCCACTGTAGTCTACCTCTACTGTGCTCCACTGTACTCTACCTCTACTGTGCTCCACTATACTCTACCTCTACTGTGCTCCACTGTACTCTACCTCTACTGTCCTCCACTGTACTCTACCTCTACTGTGCTCCACTGTACTCTACCTCTACTGTACTCCACTGTACTCTATCTCTACTGTGCTCCACTGTACTCTATCTCTACTGTACTCTACCTCTACTGTGCTCTACTGTTCTCTACCTCTACTGTGCTCTACTGTACTCCACCTCTACTTTGCTCCACTGTACTCTACCTCTACTGTGCTCCACTGTACTCTACCTCTACTCTGCTCCACTGTATCCACTGTACTCTACCTCTACAGTGCTCCACTGTACTCTACCTCTACTGTGCTCCACTGTACTCTATCTCTACTGTGCTCCACTGTACTCTACCTCTACTGTACTCTACTGTACTCCACCTCTAATGGGCTCCACTGTACTCTAGCTCTACTGTACTCCACTGTACTTTACCTCTACTGTACTCCACTGTACTCTACCTCTACTGTGCTCCACTGTACTCTATTTCTACTGTACTCCTCTGTACTCTACCTCTACTGTGCTCCACTGTACTCTATCTGTAATGTACTCTACTGTACTCTATCTCTACTGTGATCCACTGTACTCTACCTCTGCTGTGCTCCACTGTACTCTATCTCTACTGTACTCCACTGTACTCTACTGTTCTCTACCTCTACTGTACTCTACTGTGCTCCACTGTACTCCACTGTAGTCTACCTCTACTGTGCTCCACTGTACTCTACCTCTACTGTGCTCCACTATACTCTATCTCTACTGTGCTCCACTGTACTCTACCTCTACTGTCCTCCACTGTACTCTACCTCTACTGTGCTCCACTGTACTCTCTCTCTACTGTACTCTACCTCTACTGTACTCTACTGTACTCCACCTCTAATGTGCTCCACTGTACTCTACCTCTACTGTACTCTACCTCTACTGTACTCCACTGTACTCTACCTCTATTGTGCTCTACTGTACTCTATCTCTTCTGTACTCCACTGTACTCTACCTCTACTGTACTCAACTGTACTCTATCTCTACTGTGCTCCACTGTACTCTACCTCTACTGTACTCGACTGTACTCTATCTCTACTGTACTCCACTGTACTCTACCTATACTGTACTCTACTGTTCTCTACCTCTACTGTACTCCGCTGTACTCTATCTCTACTGTGATCCACTGTACCCTACCTCTACTGTGCTCCACTGTACTCTACCTCTACTGTGCTCCACTGTACTCTACCTCTACTCTGCTCCACTGTATCCACTGTACTCTACCTCTACTTTGCTCCACTGTACTCTACCTCTACTGTGCTCCACTGTACTCTATCTCTACTGTGCTCCACTGTACTCTACCTCTACTGTACTCTACTGTACTCCACCTCTAATGGGCTCCACTGTACTCTAGCTCTACTGTACTCCACTGTACTTTACCTCTACTGTACTCCACTGTACTCTACCTCTACTGTGCTCCACTGTACTCTATTTCTACTGTACTCCTCTGTACTCTACCTCTACTGTGCTCCACTGTACTCTATCTGTAATGTACTCTACTGTACTCTATCTCTACTGTGATCCACTGTACTCTACCTCTGCTGTGCTCCACTGTACTCTATCTCTACTGTACTCCACTGTACTCTACTGTTCTCTACCTCTACTGTACTCTACTGTGCTCCACTGTACTCCACTGTTGTCTACCTCTACTGTGCTCCACTGTACTCTACCTCTACTGTGCTCCACTATACTCTACCTCTACTGTGCTCCACTGTACTCTACCTCTACTGTCCTCCACTGTACTCTACTTCTACTGTGCTCCACTGTACTCTCTCTCTACTGTACTCTACCTCTACTGTACTCTACTGTACTCCACCTCTAATGTGCTCCACTGTACTCTACCTCTACTGTACTCTACCTCTACTGTACTCCACTGTACTCTACCTCTACTGTGCTCTACTGTACTCTATCTCTACTGTGCTCCACTGTACTCTACCTCTACTGTGCTCCACTGTACTCTACCTCTACTGTACTTCACTGTCCTCTATCTCTACTGTACTCCACTGTACTCTACCTCTATTATGCTCCACTGTACTCTATCTCTACTGTACTCTACTGTACTATATCTCTGCTGTACTCCACTGTACTCTATCTCTACTGTACTCCACTGTACTCTACCTCCACTGTACTCCACTGTACTCTACCTCTACTGTACTCTACTGTTCTCTACCTCTACTGTGCTCTACTGTACTCTACTCTACTGTACTCCACTGTACTCTATCTCTACTGTGATCCACTGTACTCTACCTCTACTGTACTCCACTGTACTCTATCTCTACTGTGACCCACTGTACTCTATCTCTATTGTGCTCCACTGTACTCTACCTCTACTGTGCTCCACTGTACTCTATCTCTACTGTGCTCCACTCTACTCTACCTCTACTGTGCTCCACTGTATCCTACCTCTACTGTACTCCACTGTACTCTCTCTCTACTGTGCTCCACTGTACTCTACTGTTCTCTACCTCTACTGTACTCTACTGTGCTCCACTGTACTCCACTGTAGTCTACCTCTACTGTGCTCCACTGTACTCTACCTCTACTGTGCTCCACTATACTCTACCTCTACTGTGCTCCACTGTACTCTACCTCTACTGTCCTCCACTGTACTCTACCTCTACTGTGCTCCACTGTACTCTCTCTCTACTGTACTCTACCTCTACTGTACTCTACTGTACTCCACCTCTAATGTGCTCCACTGTACTCTACCTCTACTGTACCCTACCTCTACTGTACTCCACTGTACTCTACCTCTACTGTGTTCTACTGTACTCTCTCTCTACTGTGCTCCACTGTACTCTATCTCTATTGTGCTCCACTGTACTCTACCTCTACTGTGCTCCACTGTACTCTATCTCTACTGTGCTCCACTCTACTCTACCTCTACTGTGCTCCACTGTATCCTACCTCTACTGTACTCCACTGTACTCTCTCTCTACTGTGCTCCACTGTACTCTATCTCTACTGTACTCCACTGTACTCTACCTCTACTGTGCTCTACTGTTCTCTACCTCTACTGTGCTCTACTCTACTCCACCTCTACTGTGCTCCACTGTACCCTACCTCTACTGTGCTCCACCGTACTCTACTTCTACTGTGCTCCACTGTACTCTACCTCTACTGTACTCCACTGTACTCTATCTCTACTGTACTCCACTGTACTCTACCTCTACTGTACTCCACTGTACTCTATCTCTACTGTACTCCACTCTAATCTACCTCTACTGTCCTCCACTGTACTCTACCTCTACTGTGCTCCACTGTACACTCTCTCTACTGTACTCTACCTCTACTGTACTCTACTGTGCTCCACTGTACTCCACTGTAGTCTACCTCTACTGTGCTCCACTGTACTCTACCTCTACTGTGCTCCACTATACTCTACCTCTACTGTGCTCCACTGTACTCTACCTCTACTGTCGTCCACTGTACTCTACCTCTACTGTGCTCCACTGTACTCTATCTCTACTGTGATCCACTGTACTCTATCTCTACTGTGCTCCACTCTACTCTACCTCTACGGTGCTCCACTGTACTCTACCTCTACTGTACTCCACTGTACTCTATCTCTACTGTGCTCCACTGTACTCTATCTCTACTGTACTCCACTGTACCCTACCTCTACTGTGCTCTACTGTTCTCTACATCTACTGTGCTCTACTGTACTCCACCTCTACTGTGCTCCACTGTACCCTACCTCTACTGTGCTTTACTGTACTCTACCTCTACTGTGCTCCACTGTACTCTACCTCTACTGTGCTCCACTGTACTCTACCTCTACTGTGCTCCACTGTACTCTACCTCTACTGCGGTCCACTGTACTCTATCTCTACTGTGCTCCACTGTACTGTACCTCTACTGTACTCTACTGTACTCCACCTCTAATGTGCTCCACTGTACTCTAGCTCTACTGTACTCCACTGTACTTTACCTCTACTGTACTCCACTGTACTCTACCTCTACTGTGCTCCACTGTACTCTATTTCTACTGTACTCCTCTGTACTCTACCTCTACTGTGCTCCACTGTACTCTATCTGTAATGTACTCTACTGTACTCTATCTCTACTGTGATCCACTGTAGTCTACCTCTGCTGTGCTCCACTGTACTCTATCTCTACTGTACTCCACTGTACTCTACTGTTCTCTACCTCTACTGTACTCTACTGTGCTCCACTGTACTCCACTGTAGTCTACCTCTACTGTGCTCCACTGTACTCTACCTCTACTGTGCTCCACTATACTCTACCTCTACTGTGCTCCACTGTACTCTACCTCTACTGTCCTCCACTGTACTCTACCTCTACTGTGCTCCACTGTACTCTGTCTCTACTGTACTCTACCTCTACTGTACTCTACTGTACTCCACCTCTAATGTGCTCCACTGTACTCTACCTCTACTGTACCCTACCTCTACTGTACTCCACTGTACTCTACCTCTACTGTGCTCTACTGTACTCTCTCTCTACTGTGCTCCACTGTACTCTACCTTTACTGTACTCCACTATACTCTAACTCTACTATACTCCACTGTACTCTATCTCTACTGTGCTCCACTGTACTCTATTTCTACTGTGCTCCACTGTACTCTATCTCTACTGTACTCCACTGTACTCTATCTCTCCTGTACTTCACTGTCCTCTATCTCTACTGTACTCCACTGTACTCTACCTCTATTGTGCTCCACTGTACTCTATATCTACTGTACTCTACTGTACTCTATCTCTACTATACTCCACTGTACTCTATCTCTACTGTACTCCCCTGTACTCTACCTCTACTGTGCTCCACTGTACTCTACCTCTACCGTACTCCACTGTACTCTACCTCTACTGTGCTCGACTGTACTCTCTCTCTACTGTGCTCCACTGTACTCTACCTTTACTGTACTCCACTATACTCTAACTCTACTATACTCCACTGTACTCTATCTCTACTGTGCTCCACTGTACTCTATTTCTACTGTGCTCCACTGTACTCTATCTCTACTGTACTCCACTGTACTCTATCTCTCCTGTACTTCACTGTCCTCTATCTCTACTGTACTCCACTGTACTCTACCTCTATTGTGCTCCACTGTACTCTATATCTACTGTACTCTACTGTACTCTATCTCTACTGTACTCCACTGTACTCTACCTCTACTGTACTCTACTGTTCTCTACCTCTACTGTACTCCACTGTACTTTATCTCTACTGTACTCCACTGTACTCTACCTCTACTGTACTCTACTGTACTCTACTCTACTGTACTCCACTGTACTCTATCTCTACTGTGATCCACTGTACTCTACCTCTACTCTACTCCACTGTACTCTATCTCTACTGTGATCCACTGTACTCTATCTCTACTGTGTTCCACTGTACTCTACCTCTACTATGCTCCACTGTACTCTATCTCTACTGTGCTCCACTCTACTCTACCTCTACTGTGCTCCACTGTACTCTACCTCTACTGTACTCCACTGTACTCTATCTCTACTGTGCTCCACTGTACTCTATCTCTACTGTACTCCACTGTACCCTACCTCTACTGTGCTCTACTGTTCTCTACATCTACTGTGCTCTACTGTACTCCACCTCTACTGTGCTCCACTGTACCCTACCTCTACTGTGCTTTACTGTACTCTACCTCTACTGTGCTCCACTGTACTCTACCTCTACTGTGCTCCACTGTACTCTACCTCTACTGTGCTCCACTGTACTCTACCTCTACTGCGCTCCACTGTACTCTATCTCTACTGTGCTCCACTGTACTCTACCTCTACTGTACTCTACTGTACTCCACCTCTAATGTGCTCCACTGTACTCTAGCTCTACTGTACTCCACTGTACTTTACCTCTACTGTACTCCACTGTACTCTACCTCTACTGTGCTCCACTGTACTCTATTTCTACTGTACTTCTCTGTACTCTACCTCTACTGTGCTCCACTGTACTCTATCTGTAATGTACTCTACTGTACTCTATCTCTACTGTGATCCACTGTACTCTACCTCTGCTGTGCTCCACTGTACTCTATCTCTACTGTACTCCACTGTACTCTACTGTTCTCTACCTCTACTGTACTCTACTGTGCTCCACTGTACTCCACTGTAGTCTACCTCTACTGTGCTCCACTGTACTCTACCTCTACTGTGCTCCACTATACTCTACATCTACTGTGCTCCACTGTACTCTACCTCTACTGTCCTCCACTGTACTCTACCTCTACTGTGCTCCACTGTACTCTCTCTCTACTGTACTCTACCTCTACTGTACTCTACTGTACTCCACCTCTAATGTGCTCCACTGTACTCTACCTCTACTGTACCCTACCTCTACTGTACTCCACTGTACTCTACCTCTACTGTGCTCTACTGTACTCTCTCTCTACTGTGCTCCACTGTACTCTATCTCTATTGTGCTCCACTGTACTCTACCTCTACTGTGCTCCACTGTACTCTATCTCTACTGTGCTCCACTCTACTCTACCTCTACTGTGCTCCACTGTATCCTACCTCTACTGTACTCCACTGTACTCTCTCTCTACTGTGCTCCACTGTACTCTATCTCTACTGTACTCCACTGTACTCTACCTCTACTGTGCTCTACTGTTCTCTACCTCTACTGTGCTCTACTCTACTCCACCTCTACTGTGCTCCACTGTACCCTACCTCTACTGTGCTCCACCGTACTCTACTTCTACTGTGCTCCACTGTACTCTACCTCTACTGTACTCCACTGTACTCTATCTCTACTGTACTCCACTGTACTCTACCTCTAATGTACTCCACTGTACTCTATCTCTACTGTACTCCACTCTAATCTACCTCTACTGTCCTCCACTGTACTCTACCTCTACTGTGCTCCACTGTACACTCTCTCTACTGTACTCTACCTCTACTGTACTCTACTGTGCTCCACTGTACTCCACTGTAGTCTACCTCTACTGTGCTCCACTGTACTCTACCTCTACTGTGCTCCACTATACTCTACCTCTACTGTGCTCCACTGTACTCTACCTCTACTGTCCTCCACTGTACTCTACCTCTACTGTGCTCCACTGTACTCTACCTCTACTGTACTCCACTGTACTCTATCTCTACTGTGCTCCACTGTACTCTATCTCTACTGTACTCTACCTCTACTGTGCTCTACTGTTCTCTACCTCTACTGTGCTCTACTGTACTCCACCTCTACTTTGCTCCACTGTACTCTACCTCTACTGTGCTCCACTGTACTCTACCTCTACTCTGCTCCACTGTATCCACTGTACTCTACCTCTACAGTGCTCCACTGTACTCTACCTCTACTGTGCTCCACTGTACTCTATCTCTACTGTGCTCCACTGTACTCTACCTCTACTGTACTCTACTGTACTCCACCTCTAATGGGCTCCACTGTACTCTAGCTCTACTGTACTCCACTGTACTTTACCTCTACTGTACTCCACTGTACTCTACCTCTACTGTGCTCCACTGTACTCTATTTCTACTGTACTCCTCTGTACTCTACCTCTACTGTGCTCCACTGTACTCTATCTGTAATGTACTCTACTGTACTCTATCTCTACTGTGATCCACTGTACTCTACCTCTGCTGTGCTCCACTGTACTCTATCTCTACTGTACTCCACTGTACTCTACTGTTCTCTACCTCTACTGTACTCTACTGTGCTCCACTGTACTCCACTGTAGTCTACCTCTACTGTGCTCCACTGTACTCTACCTCTACTGTGCTCCACTATACTCTACCTCTACTGTGCTCCACTGTACTCTACCTCTACTGTCCTCCACTGTACTCTACCTCTACTGTGCTCCACTGTACTCTCTCTCTACTGTACTCTACCTCTACTGTACTCTACTGTACTCCACCTCTAATGTGCTCCACTGTACTCTACCTCTACTGTACTCTACCTCTACTGTACTCCACTGTACTCTACCTCTATTGTGCTCTACTGTACTCTATCTCTTCTGTACTCCACTGTACTCTACCTCTACTGTACTCAACTGTACTCTATCTCTACTGTGCTCCACTGTACTCTACCTCTACTGTACTCGACTGTACTCTATCTCTACTGTACTCCACTGTACTCTACCTATACTGTACTCTACTGTTCTCTACCTCTACTGTACTCCGCTGTACTCTATCTCTACTGTGATCCACTGTACCCTACCTCTACTGTGCTCCACTGTACTCTACCTCTACTGTGCTCCACTGTACTCTACCTCTACTCTGCTCCACTGTATCCACTGTACTCTACCTCTACTTTGCTCCACTGTACTCTACCTCTACTGTGCTCCACTGTACTCTATCTCTACTGTGCTCCACTGTACTCTACCTCTACTGTACTCTACTGTACTCCACCTCTAATGGGCTCCACTGTACTCTAGCTCTACTGTACTCCACTGTACTTTACCTCTACTGTACTCCACTGTACTCTACCTCTACTGTGCTCCACTGTACTCTATTTCTACTGTACTCCTCTGTACTCTACCTCTACTGTGCTCCACTGTACTCTATCTGTAATGTACTCTACTGTACTCTATCTCTACTGTGATCCACTGTACTCTACCTCTGCTGTGCTCCACTGTACTCTATCTCTACTGTACTCCACTGTACTCTACTGTTCTCTACCTCTACTGTACTCTACTGTGCTCCACTGTACTCCACTGTTGTCTACCTCTACTGTGCTCCACTGTACTCTACCTCTACTGTGCTCCACTATACTCTACCTCTACTGTGCTCCACTGTACTCTACCTCTACTGTCCTCCACTGTACTCTACTTCTACTGTGCTCCACCGTACTCTACTTCTACTGTGCTCCACTGTACTCTACCTCTACTGTACTCCACTGTACTCTATCTCTACTGTACTCCACTGTACTCTACCTCTACTGTACTCCACTGTACTCTATCTCTACTGTACTCCACTCTAATCTACCTCTACTGTCCTCCACTGTACTCTACCTCTACTGTGCTCCACTGTACACTCTCTCTACTGTACTCTACCTCTACTGTACTCTACTGTGCTCCACTGTACTCCACTGTAGTCTACCTCTACTGTGCTCCACTGTACTCTACCTCTACTGTGCTCCACTATACTCTACCTCTACTGTGCTCCACTGTACTCTACCTCTACTGTCCTCCACTGTACTCTACCTCTACTGTGCTCCACTGTACTCTACCTCTACTGTACTCCACTGTACTCTATCTCTACTGTGCTCCACTGTACTCTATCTCTACTGTACTCTACCTCTACTGTGCTCTACTGTTCTCTACCTCTACTGTGCTCTACTGTACTCCACCTCTACTTTGCTCCACTGTACTCTACCTCTACTGTGCTCCACTGTACTCTACCTCTACTCTGCTCCACTGTATCCACTGTACTCTACCTCTACAGTGCTCCACTGTACTCTACCTCTACTGTGCTCCACTGTACTCTATCTCTACTGTGCTCCACTGTACTCTACCTCTACTGTACTCTACTGTACTCCACCTCTAATGGGCTCCACTGTACTCTAGCTCTACTGTACTCCACTGTACTTTACCTCTACTGTACTCCACTGTACTCTACCTCTACTGTGCTCCACTGTACTCTATTTCTACTGTACTCCTCTGTACTCTACCTCTACTGTGCTCCACTGTACTCTATCTGTAATGTACTCTACTGTACTCTATCTCTACTGTGATCCACTGTACTCTACCTCTGCTGTGCTCCACTGTACTCTATCTCTACTGTACTCCACTGTACTCTACTGTTCTCTACCTCTACTGTACTCTACTGTGCTCCACTGTACTCCACTGTAGTCTACCTCTACTGTGCTCCACTGTACTCTACCTCTACTGTGCTCCACTATACTCTATCTCTACTGTGCTCCACTGTACTCTACCTCTACTGTCCTCCACTGTACTCTACCTCTACTGTGCTCCACTGTACTCTCTCTCTACTGTACTCTACCTCTACTGTACTCTACTGTACTCCACCTCTAATGTGCTCCACTGTACTCTACCTCTACTGTACTCTACCTCTACTGTACTCCACTGTACTCTACCTCTATTGTGCTCTACTGTACTCTATCTCTTCTGTACTCCACTGTACTCTACCTCTACTGTACTCAACTGTACTCTATCTCTACTGTGCTCCACTGTACTCTACCTCTACTGTACTCGACTGTACTCTATCTCTACTGTACTCCACTGTACTCTACCTATACTGTACTCTACTGTTCTCTACCTCTACTGTACTCCGCTGTACTCTATCTCTACTGTGATCCACTGTACCCTACCTCTACTGTGCTCCACTGTACTCTACCTCTACTGTGCTCCACTGTACTCTACCTCTACTCTGCTCCACTGTATCCACTGTACTCTACCTCTACTTTGCTCCACTGTACTCTACCTCTACTGTGCTCCACTGTACTCTATCTCTACTGTGCTCCACTGTACTCTACCTCTACTGTACTCTACTGTACTCCACCTCTAATGGGCTCCACTGTACTCTAGCTCTACTGTACTCCACTGTACTTTACCTCTACTGTACTCCACTGTACTCTACCTCTACTGTGCTCCACTGTACTCTATTTCTACTGTACTCCTCTGTACTCTACCTCTACTGTGCTCCACTGTACTCTATCTGTAATGTACTCTACTGTACTCTATCTCTACTGTGATCCACTGTACTCTACCTCTGCTGTGCTCCACTGTACTCTATCTCTACTGTACTCCACTGTACTCTACTGTTCTCTACCTCTACTGTACTCTACTGTGCTCCACTGTACTCCACTGTTGTCTACCTCTACTGTGCTCCACTGTACTCTACCTCTACTGTGCTCCACTATACTCTACCTCTACTGTGCTCCACTGTACTCTACCTCTACTGTCCTCCACTGTACTCTACTTCTACTGTGCTCCACTGTACTCTCTCTCTACTGTACTCTACCTCTACTGTACTCTACTGTACTCCACCTCTAATGTGCTCCACTGTACTCTACCTCTACTGTACTCTACCTCTACTGTACTCCACTGTACTCTACCTCTACTGTGCTCTACTGTACTCTATCTCTACTGTGCTCCACTGTACTCTACCTCTACTGTGCTCCACTGTACTCTACCTCTACTGTACTTCACTGTCCTCTATCTCTACTGTACTCCACTGTACTCTACCTCTATTATGCTCCACTGTACTCTATCTCTACTGTACTCTACTGTACTATATCTCTGCTGTACTCCACTGTACTCTATCTCTACTGTACTCCACTGTACTCTACCTCCACTGTACTCCACTGTACTCTACCTCTACTGTACTCTACTGTTCTCTACCTCTACTGTGCTCTACTGTACTCTACTCTACTGTACTCCACTGTACTCTATCTCTACTGTGATCCACTGTACTCTACCTCTACTGTACTCCACTGTACTCTATCTCTACTGTGACCCACTGTACTCTATCTCTATTGTGCTCCACTGTACTCTACCTCTACTGTGCTCCACTGTACTCTATCTCTACTGTGCTCCACTCTACTCTACCTCTACTGTGCTCCACTGTATCCTACCTCTACTGTACTCCACTGTACTCTCTCTCTACTGTGCTCCACTGTACTCTACTGTTCTCTACCTCTACTGTACTCTACTGTGCTCCACTGTACTCCACTGTAGTCTACCTCTACTGTGCTCCACTGTACTCTACCTCTACTGTGCTCCACTATACTCTACCTCTACTGTGCTCCACTGTACTCTACCTCTACTGTCCTCCACTGTACTCTACCTCTACTGTGCTCCACTGTACTCTCTCTCTACTGTACTCTACCTCTACTGTACTCTACTGTACTCCACCTCTAATGTGCTCCACTGTACTCTACCTCTACTGTACCCTACCTCTACTGTACTCCACTGTACTCTACCTCTACTGTGTTCTACTGTACTCTCTCTCTACTGTGCTCCACTGTACTCTATCTCTATTGTGCTCCACTGTACTCTACCTCTACTGTGCTCCACTGTACTCTATCTCTACTGTGCTCCACTCTACTCTACCTCTACTGTGCTCCACTGTATCCTACCTCTACTGTACTCCACTGTACTCTCTCTCTACTGTGCTCCACTGTACTCTATCTCTACTGTACTCCACTGTACTCTACCTCTACTGTGCTCTACTGTTCTCTACCTCTACTGTGCTCTACTCTACTCCACCTCTACTGTGCTCCACTGTACCCTACCTCTACTGTGCTCCACCGTACTCTACTTCTACTGTGCTCCACTGTACTCTACCTCTACTGTACTCCACTGTACTCTATCTCTACTGTACTCCACTGTACTCTACCTCTACTGTACTCCACTGTACTCTATCTCTACTGTACTCCACTCTAATCTACCTCTACTGTCCTCCACTGTACTCTACCTCTACTGTGCTCCACTGTACACTCTCTCTACTGTACTCTACCTCTACTGTACTCTACTGTGCTCCACTGTACTCCACTGTAGTCTACCTCTACTGTGCTCCACTGTACTCTACCTCTACTGTGCTCCACTATACTCTACCTCTACTGTGCTCCACTGTACTCTACCTCTACTGTCCTCCACTGTACTCTACCTCTACTGTGCTCCACTGTACTCTACCTCTACTGTACTCCACTGTACTCTATCTCTACTGTGCTCCACTGTACTCTATCTCTACTGTACTCTACCTCTACTGTGCTCTACTGTTCTCTACCTCTACTGTGCTCTAATGTACTCCACCTCTACTTTGCTCCACTGTACTCTACCTCTACTGTGCTCCACTGTACTCTACCTCTACTCTGCTCCACTGTATCCACTGTACTCTACCTCTACAGTGCTCCACTGTACTCTACCTCTACTGTGCTCCACTGTACTCTATCTCTACTGTGCTCCACTGTACTCTACCTCTACTGTACTCTACTGTACTCCACCTCTAATGGGCTCCACTGTACTCTAGCTCTACTGTACTCCACTGTACTTTACCTCTACTGTACTCCACTGTACTCTACCTCTACTGTGCTCCACTGTACTCTATTTCTACTGTACTCCTCTGTACTCTACCTCTACTGTGCTCCACTGTACTCTATCTGTAATGTACTCTACTGTACTCTATCTCTACTGTGATCCACTGTACTCTACCTCTGCTGTGCTCCACTGTACTCTATCTCTACTGTACTCCACTGTACTCTACTGTTCTCTACCTCTACTGTACTCTACTGTGCTCCACTGTACTCCACTGTAGTCTACCTCTACTGTGCTCCACTGTACTCTACCTCTACTGTGCTCCACTATACTCTACCTCTACTGTGCTCCACTGTACTCTACCTCTACTGTCCTCCACTGTACTCTACCTCTACTGTGCTCCACTGTACTCTCTCTCTACTGTACTCTACCTCTACTGTACTCTACTGTACTCCACCTCTAATGTGCTCCACTGTACTCTACCTCTACTGTACTCCACTGTACTCTCTCTCTACTGTACTCTACCTCTACTGTACTCTACTGTACTCCACCTCTAATGTGCTCCACTGTACTCTACCTCTACTGTACCCTACCTCTACTGTACTCCACTGTACTCTACCTCTACTGTGTTCTACTGTACTCTCTCTCTACTGTGCTCCACTGTACTCTATCTCTATTGTGCTCCACTGTACTCTACCTCTACTGTGCTCCACTGTACTCTATCTCTACTGTGCTCCACTCTACTCTACCTCTACTGTGCTCCACTGTATCCTACCTCTACTTTACTCCACTGTACTCTCTCTCTACTGTGCTCCACTGTACTCTATCTCTACTGTACTCCACTGTACTCTACCTCTACTGTGCTCTACTGTTCTCTACCTCTACTGTGCTCTACTCTACTCCACCTCTACTGTGCTCCACTGTACCCTACCTCTACTGTGCTCCACCGTACTCTACTTCTACTGTGCTCCACTGTACTCTACCTCTACTGTACTCCACTGTACTCTATCTCTACTGTACTCCACTGTACTCTACCTCTACTGTACTCCACTGTACTCTATCTCTACTGTACTCCACTCTAATCTACCTCTACTGTCCTCCACTGTACTCTACCTCTACTGTGCTCCACTGTACACTCTCTCTACTGTACTCTACCTCTACTGTACTCTACTGTGCTCCACTGTACTCCACTGTAGTCTACCTCTACTGTGCTCCACTGTACTCTACCTCTACTGTGCTCCACTATACTCTACCTCTACTGTGCTCCACTGTACTCTACCTCTACTGTCCTCCACTGTACTCTACCTCTACTGTGCTCCACTGTACTCTACCTCTACTGTACTCCACTGTACTCTATCTCTACTGTGCTCCACTGTACTCTATCTCTACTGTACTCTACCTCTACTGTGCTCTACTGTTCTCTACCTCTACTGTGCTCTACTGTACTCCACCTCTACTTTGCTCCACTGTACTCTACCTCTACTGTGCTCCACTGTACTCTACCTCTACTCTGCTCCACTGTATCCACTGTACTCTACCTCTACAGTGCTCCACTGTACTCTACCTCTACTGTGCTCCACTGTACTCTATCTCTACTGTGCTCCACTGTACTCTACCTCTACTGTACTCTACTGTACTCCACCTCTAATGGGCTCCACTGTACTCTAGCTCTACTGTACTCCACTGTACTTTACCTCTACTGTACTCCACTGTACTCTACCTCTACTGTGCTCCACTGTACTCTATTTCTACTGTACTCCTCTGTACTCTACCTCTACTGTGCTCCACTGTACTCTATCTGTAATGTACTCTACTGTACTCTATCTCTACTGTGATCCACTGTACTCTACCTCTGCTGTGCTCCACTGTACTCTATCTCTACTGTACTCCACTGTACTCTACTGTTCTCTACCTCTACTGTACTCTACTGTGCTCCACTGTACTCCACTGTTGTCTACCTCTACTGTGCTCCACTGTACTCTACCTCTACTGTGCTCCACTATACTCTACCTCTACTGTGCTCCACTGTACTCTACCTCTACTGTCCTCCACTGTACTCTACTTCTACTGTGCTCCACCGTACTCTACTTCTACTGTGCTCCACTGTACTCTACCTCTACTGTACTCCACTGTACTCTATCTCTACTGTACTCCACTGTACTCTACCTCTACTGTACTCCACTGTACTCTATCTCTACTGTACTCCACTCTAATCTACCTCTACTGTCCTCCACTGTACTCTACCTCTACTGTGCTCCACTGTACACTCTCTCTACTGTACTCTACCTCTACTGTACTCTACTGTGCTCCACTGTACTCCACTGTAGTCTACCTCTACTGTGCTCCACTGTACTCTACCTCTACTGTGCTCCACTATACTCTACCTCTACTGTGCTCCACTGTACTCTACCTCTACTGTCCTCCACTGTACTCTACCTCTACTGTGCTCCACTGTACTCTACCTCTACTGTACTCCACTGTACTCTATCTCTACTGTGCTCCACTGTACTCTATCTCTACTGTACTCTACCTCTACTGTGCTCTACTGTTCTCTACCTCTACTGTGCTCTACTGTACTCCACCTCTACTTTGCTCCACTGTACTCTACCTCTACTGTGCTCCACTGTACTCTACCTCTACTCTGCTCCACTGTATCCACTGTACTCTACCTCTACAGTGCTCCACTGTACTCTACCTCTACTGTGCTCCACTGTACTCTATCTCTACTGTGCTCCACTGTACTCTACCTCTACTGTACTCTACTGTACTCCACCTCTAATGGGCTCCACTGTACTCTAGCTCTACTGTACTCCACTGTACTTTACCTCTACTGTACTCCACTGTACTCTACCTCTACTGTGCTCCACTGTACTCTATTTCTACTGTACTCCTCTGTACTCTACCTCTACTGTGCTCCACTGTACTCTATCTGTAATGTACTCTACTGTACTCTATCTCTACTGTGATCCACTGTACTCTACCTCTGCTGTGCTCCACTGTACTCTATCTCTACTGTACTCCACTGTACTCTACTGTTCTCTACCTCTACTGTACTCTACTGTGCTCCACTGTACTCCACTGTAGTCTACCTCTACTGTGCTCCACTGTACTCTACCTCTACTGTGCTCCACTATACTCTATCTCTACTGTGCTCCACTGTACTCTACCTCTACTGTCCTCCACTGTACTCTACCTCTACTGTGCTCCACTGTACTCTCTCTCTACTGTACTCTACCTCTACTGTACTCTACTGTACTCCACCTCTAATGTGCTCCACTGTACTCTACCTCTACTGTACTCTACCTCTACTGTACTCCACTGTACTCTACCTCTATTGTGCTCTACTGTACTCTATCTCTTCTGTACTCCACTGTACTCTACCTCTACTGTACTCAACTGTACTCTATCTCTACTGTGCTCCACTGTACTCTACCTCTACTGTACTCGACTGTACTCTATCTCTACTGTACTCCACTGTACTCTACCTATACTGTACTCTACTGTTCTCTACCTCTACTGTACTCCGCTGTACTCTATCTCTACTGTGATCCACTGTACCCTACCTCTACTGTGCTCCACTGTACTCTACCTCTACTGTGCTCCACTGTACTCTACCTCTACTCTGCTCCACTGTATCCACTGTACTCTACCTCTACTTTGCTCCACTGTACTCTACCTCTACTGTGCTCCACTGTACTCTATCTCTACTGTGCTCCACTGTACTCTACCTCTACTGTACTCTACTGTACTCCACCTCTAATGGGCTCCACTGTACTCTAGCTCTACTGTACTCCACTGTACTTTACCTCTACTGTACTCCACTGTACTCTACCTCTACTGTGCTCCACTGTACTCTATTTCTACTGTACTCCTCTGTACTCTACCTCTACTGTGCTCCACTGTACTCTATCTGTAATGTACTCTACTGTACTCTATCTCTACTGTGATCCACTGTACTCTACCTCTGCTGTGCTCCACTGTACTCTATCTCTACTGTACTCCACTGTACTCTACTGTTCTCTACCTCTACTGTACTCTACTGTGCTCCACTGTACTCCACTGTTGTCTACCTCTACTGTGCTCCACTGTACTCTACCTCTACTGTGCTCCACTATACTCTACCTCTACTGTGCTCCACTGTACTCTACCTCTACTGTCCTCCACTGTACTCTACTTCTACTGTGCTCCACTGTACTCTCTCTCTACTGTACTCTACCTCTACTGTACTCTACTGTACTCCACCTCTAATGTGCTCCACTGTACTCTACCTCTACTGTACTCTACCTCTACTGTACTCCACTGTACTCTACCTCTACTGTGCTCTACTGTACTCTATCTCTACTGTGCTCCACTGTACTCTACCTCTACTGTGCTCCACTGTACTCTACCTCTACTGTACTTCACTGTCCTCTATCTCTACTGTACTCCACTGTACTCTACCTCTATTATGCTCCACTGTACTCTATCTCTACTGTACTCTACTGTACTATATCTCTGCTGTACTCCACTGTACTCTATCTCTACTGTACTCCACTGTACTCTACCTCCACTGTACTCCACTGTACTCTACCTCTACTGTACTCTACTGTTCTCTACCTCTACTGTGCTCTACTGTACTCTACTCTACTGTACTCCACTGTACTCTATCTCTACTGTGATCCACTGTACTCTACCTCTACTGTACTCCACTGTACTCTATCTCTACTGTGACCCACTGTACTCTATCTCTATTGTGCTCCACTGTACTCTACCTCTACTGTGCTCCACTGTACTCTATCTCTACTGTGCTCCACTCTACTCTACCTCTACTGTGCTCCACTGTATCCTACCTCTACTGTACTCCACTGTACTCTCTCTCTACTGTGCTCCACTGTACTCTACTGTTCTCTACCTCTACTGTACTCTACTGTGCTCCACTGTACTCCACTGTAGTCTACCTCTACTGTGCTCCACTGTACTCTACCTCTACTGTGCTCCACTATACTCTACCTCTACTGTGCTCCACTGTACTCTACCTCTACTGTCCTCCACTGTACTCTACCTCTACTGTGCTCCACTGTACTCTCTCTCTACTGTACTCTACCTCTACTGTACTCTACTGTACTCCACCTCTAATGTGCTCCACTGTACTCTACCTCTACTGTACCCTACCTCTACTGTACTCCACTGTACTCTACCTCTACTGTGTTCTACTGTACTCTCTCTCTACTGTGCTCCACTGTACTCTATCTCTATTGTGCTCCACTGTACTCTACCTCTACTGTGCTCCACTGTACTCTATCTCTACTGTGCTCCACTCTACTCTACCTCTACTGTGCTCCACTGTATCCTACCTCTACTGTACTCCACTGTACTCTCTCTCTACTGTGCTCCACTGTACTCTATCTCTACTGTACTCCACTGTACTCTACCTCTACTGTGCTCTACTGTTCTCTACCTCTACTGTGCTCTACTCTACTCCACCTCTACTGTGCTCCACTGTACCCTACCTCTACTGTGCTCCACCGTACTCTACTTCTACTGTGCTCCACTGTACTCTACCTCTACTGTACTCCACTGTACTCTATCTCTACTGTACTCCACTGTACTCTACCTCTACTGTACTCCACTGTACTCTATCTCTACTGTACTCCACTCTAATCTACCTCTACTGTCCTCCACTGTACTCTACCTCTACTGTGCTCCACTGTACACTCTCTCTACTGTACTCTACCTCTACTGTACTCTACTGTGCTCCACTGTACTCCACTGTAGTCTACCTCTACTGTGCTCCACTGTACTCTACCTCTACTGTGCTCCACTATACTCTACCTCTACTGTGCTCCACTGTACTCTACCTCTACTGTCCTCCACTGTACTCTACCTCTACTGTGCTCCACTGTACTCTACCTCTACTGTACTCCACTGTACTCTATCTCTACTGTGCTCCACTGTACTCTATCTCTACTGTACTCTACCTCTACTGTGCTCTACTGTTCTCTACCTCTACTGTGCTCTAATGTACTCCACCTCTACTTTGCTCCACTGTACTCTACCTCTACTGTGCTCCACTGTACTCTACCTCTACTCTGCTCCACTGTATCCACTGTACTCTACCTCTACAGTGCTCCACTGTACTCTACCTCTACTGTGCTCCACTGTACTCTATCTCTACTGTGCTCCACTGTACTCTACCTCTACTGTACTCTACTGTACTCCACCTCTAATGGGCTCCACTGTACTCTAGCTCTACTGTACTCCACTGTACTTTACCTCTACTGTACTCCACTGTACTCTACCTCTACTGTGCTCCACTGTACTCTATTTCTACTGTACTCCTCTGTACTCTACCTCTACTGTGCTCCACTGTACTCTATCTGTAATGTACTCTACTGTACTCTATCTCTACTGTGATCCACTGTACTCTACCTCTGCTGTGCTCCACTGTACTCTATCTCTACTGTACTCCACTGTACTCTACTGTTCTCTACCTCTACTGTACTCTACTGTGCTCCACTGTACTCCACTGTAGTCTACCTCTACTGTGCTCCACTGTACTCTACCTCTACTGTGCTCCACTATACTCTACCTCTACTGTGCTCCACTGTACTCTACCTCTACTGTCCTCCACTGTACTCTACCTCTACTGTGCTCCACTGTACTCTCTCTCTACTGTACTCTACCTCTACTGTACTCTACTGTACTCCACCTCTAATGTGCTCCACTGTACTCTACCTCTACTGTACTCCACTGTACTCTCTCTCTACTGTACTCTACCTCTACTGTACTCTACTGTACTCCACCTCTAATGTGCTCCACTGTACTCTACCTCTACTGTACCCTACCTCTACTGTACTCCACTGTACTCTACCTCTACTGTGTTCTACTGTACTCTCTCTCTACTGTGCTCCACTGTACTCTATCTCTATTGTGCTCCACTGTACTCTACCTCTACTGTGCTCCACTGTACTCTATCTCTACTGTGCTCCACTCTACTCTACCTCTACTGTGCTCCACTGTATCCTACCTCTACTTTACTCCACTGTACTCTCTCTCTACTGTGCTCCACTGTACTCTATCTCTACTGTACTCCACTGTACTCTACCTCTACTGTGCTCTACTGTTCTCTACCTCTACTGTGCTCTACTCTACTCCACCTCTACTGTGCTCCACTGTACCCTACCTCTACTGTGCTCCACCGTACTCTACTTCTACTGTGCTCCACTGTACTCTACCTCTACTGTACTCCACTGTACTCTATCTCTACTGTACTCCACTGTACTCTACCTCTACTGTACTCCACTGTACTCTATCTCTACTGTACTCCACTCTAATCTACCTCTACTGTCCTCCACTGTACTCTACCTCTACTGTGCTCCACTGTACACTCTCTCTACTGTACTCTACCTCTACTGTACTCTACTGTGCTCCACTGTACTCCACTGTAGTCTACCTCTACTGTGCTCCACTGTACTCTACCTCTACTGTGCTCCACTATACTCTACCTCTACTGTGCTCCACTGTACTCTACCTCTACTGTCCTCCACTGTACTCTACCTCTACTGTGCTCCACTGTACTCTACCTCTACTGTACTCCACTGTACTCTATCTCTACTGTGCTCCACTGTACTCTATCTCTACTGTACTCTACCTCTACTGTGCTCTACTGTTCTCTACCTCTACTGTGCTCTACTGTACTCCACCTCTACTTTGCTCCACTGTACTCTACCTCTACTGTGCTCCACTGTACTCTACCTCTACTCTGCTCCACTGTATCCACTGTACTCTACCTCTACAGTGCTCCACTGTACTCTACCTCTACTGTGCTCCACTGTACTCTATCTCTACTGTGCTCCACTGTACTCTACCTCTACTGTACTCTACTGTACTCCACCTCTAATGGGCTCCACTGTACTCTAGCTCTACTGTACTCCACTGTACTTTACCTCTACTGTACTCCACTGTACTCTACCTCTACTGTGCTCCACTGTACTCTATTTCTACTGTACTCCTCTGTACTCTACCTCTACTGTGCTCCACTGTACTCTATCTGTAATGTACTCTACTGTACTCTATCTCTACTGTGATCCACTGTACTCTACCTCTGCTGTGCTCCACTGTACTCTATCTCTACTGTACTCCACTGTACTCTACTGTTCTCTACCTCTACTGTACTCTACTGTGCTCCACTGTACTCCACTGTAGTCTACCTCTACTGTGCTCCACTGTACTCTACCTCTACTGTGCTCCACTATACTCTACCTCTACTGTGCTCCACTGTACTCTACCTCTACTGTCCTCCACTGTACTCTACCTCTACTGTGCTCCACTGTACTCTCTCTCTACTGTACTCTACCTCTACTGTACTCTACTGTACTCCACCTCTAATGTGCTCCACTGTACTCTACCTCTACTGTACTCTACCTCTACTGTACTCCACTGTACTCTACCTCTATTGTGCTCTACTGTACTCTATCTCTTCTGTACTCCACTGTACTCTACCTCTACTGTACTCAACTGTACTCTATCTCTACTGTGCTCCACTGTACTCTACCTCTACTGTACTCGACTGTACTCTATCTCTACTGTACTCCACTGTACTCTACCTATACTGTACTCTACTGTTCTCTACCTCTACTGTACTCCGCTGTACTCTATCTCTACTGTGATCCACTGTACCCTACCTCTACTGTGCTCCACTGTACTCTACCTCTACTGTGCTCCACTGTACTCTACCTCTACTCTGCTCCACTGTATCCACTGTACTCTACCTCTACTTTGCTCCACTGTACTCTACCTCTACTGTGCTCCACTGTACTCTATCTCTACTGTGCTCCACTGTACTCTACCTCTACTGTACTCTACTGTACTCCACCTCTAATGGGCTCCACTGTACTCTAGCTCTACTGTACTCCACTGTACTTTACCTCTACTGTACTCCACTGTACTCTACCTCTACTGTGCTCCACTGTACTCTATTTCTACTGTACTCCTCTGTACTCTACCTCTACTGTGCTCCACTGTACTCTATCTGTAATGTACTCTACTGTACTCTATCTCTACTGTGATCCACTGTACTCTACCTCTGCTGTGCTCCACTGTACTCTATCTCTACTGTACTCCACTGTACTCTACTGTTCTCTACCTCTACTGTACTCTACTGTGCTCCACTGTACTCCACTGTTGTCTACCTCTACTGTGCTCCACTGTACTCTACCTCTACTGTGCTCCACTATACTCTACCTCTACTGTGCTCCACTGTACTCTACCTCTACTGTCCTCCACTGTACTCTACTTCTACTGTGCTCCACTGTACTCTCTCTCTACTGTACTCTACCTCTACTGTACTCTACTGTACTCCACCTCTAATGTGCTCCACTGTACTCTACCTCTACTGTACTCTACCTCTACTGTACTCCACTGTACTCTACCTCTACTGTGCTCTACTGTACTCTATCTCTACTGTGCTCCACTGTACTCTACCTCTACTGTGCTCCACTGTACTCTACCTCTACTGTACTTCACTGTCCTCTATCTCTACTGTACTCCACTGTACTCTACCTCTATTATGCTCCACTGTACTCTATCTCTACTGTACTCTACTGTACTATATCTCTGCTGTACTCCACTGTACTCTATCTCTACTGTACTCCACTGTACTCTACCTCCACTGTACTCCACTGTACTCTACCTCTACTGTACTCTACTGTTCTCTACCTCTACTGTGCTCTACTGTACTCTACTCTACTGTACTCCACTGTACTCTATCTCTACTGTGATCCACTGTACTCTATCTCTATTGTGCTCCACTGTACTCTACCTCTACTGTGCTCCACTGTACTCTATCTCTACTGTGCTCCACTCTACTCTACCTCTACTGTGCTCCACTGTATCCTACCTCTACTGTACTCCACTGTACTCTCTCTCTACTGTGCTCCACTGTACTCTATCTCTACTGTACTCCACTGTACTCTACCTCTACTGTGCTCTACTGTTCTCTACCTCTACTGTGCTCTACTCTACTCCACCTCTACTGTGCTCCACTGTACCCTACCTCTACTGTGCTCCACCGTACTCTACCTCTACTGTGCTCCACTGTACTCTACCTCTACTGTACTCCACTGTACTCTATCTCTACTGTACTCCACTCTAATCTACCTCTACTGTCCTCCACTGTACTCTACCTCTACTGTGCTCCACTGTACACTCTCTCTACTGTACTCTACCTCTACTGTACTCTACTGTGCTCCACTGTACTCCACTGTAGTCTACCTCTACTGTGCTCCACTGTACTCTACCTCTACTGTGCTCCACTATACTCTACCTCTACTGTGCTCCACTGTACTCTACCTCTACTGTCCTCCACTGTACTCTACCTCTACTGTGCTCCACTGTACTCTATCTCTACTGTGATCCACTGTACTCTATCTCTACTGTGCTCCACTCTACTCTACCTCTACGGTGCTCCACTGTACTCTACCTCTACTGTACTCCACTGTACTCTATCTCTACTGTGCTCCACTGTACTCTATCTCTACTGTACTCCACTGTACCCTACCTCTACTGTGCTCTACTGTTCTCTACATCTACTGTGCTCTACTGTACTCCACCTCTACTGTGCTCCACTGTACCCTACCTCTACTGTGCTTTACTGTACTCTACCTCTACTGTGCTCCACTGTACTCTACCTCTACTGTGCTCCACTGTACTCTACCTCTACTGTGCTCCACTGTACTCTACCTCTACTGCGGTCCACTGTACTCTATCTCTACTGTGCTCCACTGTACTGTACCTCTACTGTACTCTACTGTACTCCACCTCTAATGTGCTCCACTGTACTCTAGCTCTACTGTACTCCACTGTACTTTACCTCTACTGTACTCCACTGTACTCTACCTCTACTGTGCTCCACTGTACTCTATTTCTACTGTACTCCTCTGTACTCTACCTCTACTGTGCTCCACTGTACTCTATCTGTAATGTACTCTACTGTACTCTATCTCTACTGTGATCCACTGTAGTCTACCTCTGCTGTGCTCCACTGTACTCTATCTCTACTGTACTCCACTGTACTCTACTGTTCTCTACCTCTACTGTACTCTACTGTGCTCCACTGTACTCCACTGTAGTCTACCTCTACTGTGCTCCACTGTACTCTACCTCTACTGTGCTCCACTATACTCTACCTCTACTGTGCTCCACTGTACTCTACCTCTACTGTCCTCCACTGTACTCTACCTCTACTGTGCTCCACTGTACTCTGTCTCTACTGTACTCTACCTCTACTGTACTCTACTCTACTCCACCTCTAATGTGCTCCACTGTACTCTACCTCTACTGTACCCTACCTCTACTGTACTCCACTGTACTCTACCTCTACTGTGCTCTACTGTACTCTCTCTCTACTGTGCTCCACTGTACTCTACCTTTACTGTACTCCACTATACTCTAACTCTACTATACTCCACTGTACTCTATCTCTACTGTGCTCCACTGTACTCTATTTCTACTGTGCTCCACTGTACTCTATCTCTACTGTGCTCCACTGTACTCTATCTCTACTGTGCTCCACTCTACTCTACCTCTACTGTGCTCCACTGTATCCTACCTCTACTGTACTCCACTGTACTCTCTCTCTACTGTGCTCCACTGTACTCTATCTCTACTGTACTCCACTGTACTCTACCTCTACTGTGCTCTACTGTTCTCTACCTCTACTGTGCTCTACTCTACTCCACCTCTACTGTGCTCCACTGTACCCTACCTCTACTGTGCTCCACCGTACTCTACCTCTACTGTGCTCCACTGTACTCTACCTCTACTGTACTCCACTGTACTCTATCTCTACTGTACTCCACTCTAATCTACCTCTACTGTCCTCCACTGTACTCTACCTCTACTGTGCTCCACTGTACACTCTCTCTACTGTACTCTACCTCTACTGTACTCTACTGTGCTCCACTGTACTCCACTGTAGTCTACCTCTACTGTGCTCCACTGTACTCTACCTCTACTGTGCTCCACTATACTCTACCTCTACTGTGCTCCACTGTACTCTACCTCTACTGTCCTCCACTGTACTCTACCTCTACTGTGCTCCACTGTACTCTATCTCTACTGTGATCCACTGTACTCTATCTCTACTGTGCTCCACTCTACTCTACCTCTACGGTGCTCCACTGTACTCTACCTCTACTGTACTCCACTGTACTCTATCTCTACTGTGCTCCACTGTACTCTATCTCTACTGTACTCCACTGTACCCTACCTCTACTGTGCTCTACTGTTCTCTACATCTACTGTGCTCTACTGTACTCCACCTCTACTGTGCTCCACTGTACCCTACCTCTACTGTGCTTTACTGTACTCTACCTCTACTGTGCTCCACTGTACTCTACCTCTACTGTGCTCCACTGTACTCTACCTCTACTGTGCTCCACTGTACTCTACCTCTACTGCGGTCCACTGTACTCTATCTCTACTGTGCTCCACTGTACTGTACCTCTACTGTACTCTACTGTACTCCACCTCTAATGTGCTCCACTGTACTCTAGCTCTACTGTACTCCACTGTACTTTACCTCTACTGTACTCCACTGTACTCTACCTCTACTGTGCTCCACTGTACTCTATTTCTACTGTACTCCTCTGTACTCTACCTCTACTGTGCTCCACTGTACTCTATCTGTAATGTACTCTACTGTACTCTATCTCTACTGTGATCCACTGTAGTCTACCTCTGCTGTGCTCCACTGTACTCTATCTCTACTGTACTCCACTGTACTCTACTGTTCTCTACCTCTACTGTACTCTACTGTGCTCCACTGTACTCCACTGTAGTCTACCTCTACTGTGCTCCACTGTACTCTACCTCTACTGTGCTCCACTATACTCTACCTCTACTGTGCTCCACTGTACTCTACCTCTACTGTCCTCCACTGTACTCTACCTCTACTGTGCTCCACTGTACTCTGTCTCTACTGTACTCTACCTCTACTGTACTCTACTCTACTCCACCTCTAATGTGCTCCACTGTACTCTACCTCTACTGTACCCTACCTCTACTGTACTCCACTGTACTCTACCTCTACTGTGCTCTACTGTACTCTCTCTCTACTGTGCTCCACTGTACTCTACCTTTACTGTACTCCACTATACTCTAACTCTACTATACTCCACTGTACTCTATCTCTACTGTGCTCCACTGTACTCTATTTCTACTGTGCTCCACTGTACTCTATCTCTACTGTACTCCACTGTACTCTATCTCTCCTGTACTTCACTGTCCTCTATCTCTACTGTACTCCACTGTACTCTACCTCTATTGTGCTCCACTGTACTCTATATCTACTGTACTCTACTGTACTCTATCTCTACTATACTCCACTGTACTCTATCTCTACTGTACTCCCCTGTACTCTACCTCTACTGTGCTCCACTGTACTCTACCTCTACCGTACTCCACTGTACTCTACCTCTACTGTGCTCGACTGTAATCTATCTCTACTGTGCTCCACTGTACTCTACCTCTACTGTGCTCCACTGTACTCTATCTCTAATGTGATCCACTGTACTCCACTGTACTCTACCTCTACAGTACTCCACTGTACTCTATCTCTACTGTACTCCACTGTACTCTACCTCTACTGTACTCTACTGTTCTCTACCTCTACTGTACTCCACTGTACTTTATCTCTACTGTACTCCACTGTACTCTACCTCTACTGTACTCTACTGTACTCTACTCTACTGTACTCCACTGTACTCTATCTCTACTGTGATCCACTGTACTCTACCTCTACTCTACTCCACTGTACTCTATCTCTACTGTGATCCACTGTACTCTATCTCTACTGTGTTCCACTGTACTCTACCTCTACTATGCTCCACTGTACTCTATCTCTACTGTGCTCCACTCTACTCTACCTCTACTGTGCTCCACTGTACTCTACCTCTACTGTACTCCACTGTACTCTATCTCTACTGTGCTCCACTGTACTCTATCTCTACTGTACTCCACTGTACCCTACCTCTACTGTGCTCTACTGTTCTCTACATCTACTGTGCTCTACTGTACTCCACCTCTACTGTGCTCCACTGTACCCTACCTCTACTGTGCTTTACTGTACTCTACCTCTACTGTGCTCCACTGTACTCTACCTCTACTGTGCTCCACTGTACTCTACCTCTACTGTGCTCCACTGTACTCTACCTCTACTGCGCTCCACTGTACTCTATCTCTACTGTGCTCCACTGTACTCTACCTCTACTGTACTCTACTGTACTCCACCTCTAATGTGCTCCACTGTACTCTAGCTCTACTGTACTCCACTGTACTTTACCTCTACTGTACTCCACTGTACTCTACCTCTACTGTGCTCCACTGTACTCTATTTCTACTGTACTTCTCTGTACTCTACCTCTACTGTGCTCCACTGTACTCTATCTGTAATGTACTCTACTGTACTCTATCTCTACTGTGATCCACTGTACTCTACCTCTGCTGTGCTCCACTGTACTCTATCTCTACTGTACTCCACTGTACTCTACTGTTCTCTACCTCTACTGTACTCTACTGTGCTCCACTGTACTCCACTGTAGTCTACCTCTACTGTGCTCCACTGTACTCTACCTCTACTGTGCTCCACTATACTCTACCTCTACTGTGCTCCACTGTACTCTACCTCTACTGTCCTCCACTGTACTCTACCTCTACTGTGCTCCACTGTACTCTCTCTCTACTGTACTCTACCTCTACTGTACTCTACTGTACTCCACCTCTAATGTGCTCCACTGTACTCTACCTCTACTGTACCCTACCTCTACTGTACTCCACTGTACTCTACCTCTACTGTGCTCTACTGTACTCTCTCTCTACTGTGCTCCACTGTACTCTACCTTTACTGTACTCCACTATACTCTAACTCTACTATACTCCACTGTACTCTATCTCTACTGTGCTCCACTGTACTCTATTTCTACTGTGCTCCACTGTACTCTATCTCTACTGTACTCCACTGTACTCTATCTCTCCTGTACTTCACTGTCCTCTATATCTACTGTACTCCACTGTACTCTACCTCTATTGTGCTCCACTGTACTCTATATCTACTGTACTCTACTGTACTCTATCTCTACTGTACTCCACTGTACTCTATCTCTACTGTACTCCACTGTACTCTACCTCTACTGTGCTCCACTGTACTCTACCTCTACCGTACTCCACTGTACTCTATCTCTACTGTACTCCACTGTACTCTAACTCTACTGTACTCTACTGTTCTCTACCTCTACTCGTCTCTACTGTACTCTACTCTACTGTACTCCACTGTACTCTATCTCTACTGTGATCCACTGTACTCTACCTCTACTGTACTCCACTGTAATCTATCTCTACTGTGATTCACTGTACTCTATCTCTACTGTGCTCCACTGTACTCTACCTCTACTGTGCTCCAATGTACTCTATCTCTACTGTGCTCCACTCTACTCTACCTCTACTGTGCTCCACTGTATCCTACCTCTACTCTACTCCACTGTACTCTATCTCTACTGTGCTCCACTGTACTCTATCTCTACTGTACTCCACTGTACTCTACCTCTACTGTGCTCTACTGTTATCTACCTCTACTGTGCTCTACTGTACTCCACCTCTACTGTGCTCCACTGTACCCTACCTCTACTGTGCTCCACTGTACTCTACCTCTACTGTGCTCCACTGTACTCTACCTCTACTGTACTCCACTGTACTCTATCTCTACTGTGCTCCACTGTACTCTACCTCTACTGTGCTCAACTGTACTCTACTGTACTCCACTGTACACTACCTCTACTGTACTCCACTGTACTCTTTCTCTACTGTACTCCACTGTACTCTACCTCTACTGTACTCCACTGTACTCTATCTCTACTGTACTTCACTGTCCTCTATCTCTACTGTACTCCACTGTACTCTACCTCTATTGTGCTCCACTGTACTCTATCTCTACTGTACTCTACTGTACTATATCTCTACTGTACTCCACTGTACTCTATCTCTACTGTACTCCACTGTACTCTACCTCTACTGTGCTCCACTGTACTCTACCTCTACCGTACTCCACTGTACTCTATCTCTACTGTACTCCATTGTACTCTACCTCTACTGTACTCTACTGTTCTCTACCTCTACTGTGCTCTACTGTACTCTACTCTACTGTACTCCACTGTACTCTATCTCTACTGTGATCCACTGTACTCTACCTCTACTGTACTCCACTGTACTCTATCTACTGTGATCCACTGTACTCTATCTCTACTGTGCTCCACTGTACTCTACCTCTACTGTGCTCCACTGTACTCTATCTCTACTGTGCTCCACTGTACTCTATCTCTACTGTACTCCACTGTACTCTACCTCTACTGTGCTCTACTGTTCTCTACCTCTACTGTGCTCTACTGTACTCCACCTCTATTGTGCTCCACTGTACCCTACCTCTACTGTGCTCTACTGTACTCTATCTCTACTGTGCTCCACTGTACTCTACCTCTACTGTACTCCACTATACTCTAACTCTACTATACTCCACTGTACTCTATCTCTACTGTGCTCCACTGTACTCTATTTCTACTGTACTCCACTGTACTCTATCTCTACTGTACTCCACTGTACTATATCTCTACTGTACTTCACTGTCCTCTATCTCTACTGTACTCCACTGTACTCTACCTCTATTGTGCTCCACGGTACTCTATCTCTACTGTACTCCACTGTACTCTATCTCTACTGTACTCCACTGTACTCTATCTCTACTGTACTCCACTGTACTCTACCCTCTATTGTGCTCCACTGTACTCTACCTCTACCGTACTCCACTGTACTCTATCTCTACTGTACTCCACTGTACTCTACCTCTATTGTGCTCCACTGTCCTCTATCTCTACTGTACTCCACTGTACTCTATCTCTACTGTGCTCCACTGTACTCTATCTCTACTCTGCTCCACTGTACTCTATCTCTACTGTGCTCCACTGTACTCTATCTCTACTGTGCTCCACTGTACTCTATCTCTACTGTACTCCACTGTACTCTATCTCTACTGTACTTCACTGTCCTCTATCTCTACTGTACTCCACTGTACTCTACCTCTATTGTGCTCCACTGTACTCTATCTCTACTGTACTCCACTGTACTCTATCTCTACTGTACTACACTGTACTCTATCTCTACTGTACTCTACTGTACTCTATCTCTACTGTACTCCACTGTACTCTATCTCTACTGTACTCCACTGTACTCTACCTCTATTGTGCTCCACTGTACTCTATCTCTACTGTACTCTACTGTACTATATCTCTACTGTACTCCACTGTACTCTATCTCTACTGTACTCCACTGTACTCTACCTCTACTGTGCTCCACTGTACTCTACCTCTACTCTGCTCCACTGTACTCTATCTCTACTGTGCTCCACTCTACTCTACCTCTACTGTGCTCCACTGTATCCTACCTCTACTGTGCTCTACTGTACTCTATCTCTACTGTGCTCCACTGTACTCTACCTCTACTTTACTCCACTATACTCTAACTCTACTATACTCCACTGTACTCTATCTCTACTGTGCTCCACTGTACTCTATTTCTACTGTGCTCCACTGTACTCTATCTCTACTGTACTCCACTGTACTCTATTTCTACTGTACTTCACTGTCCTCTATCTCTACTGTACTCCACTGTACTCTACCTCTATTGTGCTCCCCTGTACTCTATATCTACTGTACTCTACTGTACTCTATCTCTACTGTACTCCACTGTACTCTATCTCTACTGTACTCCACTGTACTCTATCTCTACTGTACTCTACTGTACTCTATCTCTACTGTACTCCACTGTACTCTATCTCTACTGTACTCCACTGTACTCTACCTCTATTGTGCTCCACTGTACTCTATCTCTACTGTACTCTACTGTACTATATCTCTACTGTACTCCACTGTACTCTATCTCTACTGTACTCCACTGTACTCTACCTCTACTGTGCTCCACTGTACTCTACCTCTACCGTACTCCACTGTACTCTATCTCTACTGTACTCCACTGTATTCTACCTCTACTGTACTCTACTGTTCTCTACCTCTACTGTGCTCTACTGTACTCTACTCTACTGTACTCTACTGTACTCTATCTCTACTGTGATCCACTGTACTCTACCTCTACTGTACTCCACTGTACTCTATCTACTGTGATCCACTGTACTCTATCTCTACTGTGCTCCACTGTACTCTACCTCTACTGTGCTCCACTGTACTCTATCTCTACTGTGCTCCACTGTACTCTATCTCTACTGTACTCCACTGTACTCTACCTCTACTGTGCTCTACTGTTCTCTACCTCTACTGTGCTCTACTGTACTCCACCTCTATTGTGCTCCACTGTACCCTACCTCTACTGTGCTCTACTGTACTCTATCTCTACTGTGCTCCACTGTACTCTACCTCTACTGTACTCCACTATACTCTAACTCTACTATACTCCACTGTACTCTATCTCTACTGTGCTCCACTGTACTCTATTTCTACTATACTCCACTGTACTCTATCTCTACTGTGCTCCACTGTACTCTATTTCTACTGTACTCCACTGTACTCTATCTCTACTGTACTCCACTGTACTATATCTCTACTGTACTTCACTGTCCTCTATCTCTACTGTACTCCACTGTACTCTACCTCTATTGTGCTCCACTGTACTCTATCTCTACTGTACTCCACTGTACTCTATCTCTACTGTACTCCACTGTACTCTATCTCTACTGTACTCCACTGTACTCTACCCTCTATTGTGCTCCACTGTACTCTACCTCTACCGTACTCCACTGTACTCTATCTCTACTGTACTCCACTGTACTCTACCTCTATTGTGCTCCACTGTACTCTACCTTTACCGTGCACCACTGTACTCTATCTCTACTGTACTCCACTGTACTCTATCTCTACTGTGCTCCACTGTACTCTACCTCTACTCTGCTCCACTGTACTCTATCTCTACTGTGCTCCACTCTACTCTACCTCTACTGTGCTCCACTGTATCCTACCTCTACTGTGCTCTACTGTACTCTATCTCTACTGTGCTCCACTGTACTCTACCTCTACTTTACTCCACTATACTCTAACTCCACTATACTCCACTGTACTCTATCTCTACTGTGCTCCACTCTACTCTATTTCTACTGTGCTCCACTGTACTCTATCTCTACTGTACTCCACTGTACTCTATTTCTACTGTACTTCACTGTCCTCTATCTCTACTGTACTCCACTGTACTCTACCTCTATTGTGCTCCACTGTACTCTATATCTACTGTACTCTACTGTACTCTATCTCTACTGTACTCCACTGTACTCTATCTCTACTGTACTCCACTGTACTCTACCTCTACTGTACTCTACTGTACTCTATCTCTACTGTACTCCACTGTACTCTATCTCTACTGTACTCCACTGTACTCTACCTCTACTGTACTCTACTGTTCTCTACCTCTACTCGGCTCTACTGTACTCTACTCTACTGTACTACACTGTACTCTATCTCTACTGTGATGCACTGTACTCTACTTCTACTGTACTCCACTGTAATCTATCTCTACTGTATCCACTGTACTCTATCTCTACTGTGCTCCACTGTACTCTACCTCTACTGTGCTCCACTGTACTCTATCTCTACTGTGCTCCTCTCTACTCTACCTCTACTGTGCTCCACTGTATCCTACCTCTACTGTACTCCACTGTACTCTATCTCTACTGTGCTCCACTTTACTCTATCTCTACTGTACTCCACTGTACTCTACCTCTACTGTGCTCTACTGTTCTCTACCTCTACTGTGCTCTACTGTACTCCACCTCTACTTTGCTCCACTGTACCCTACCTCTACTGTGCTCCACTGTACTCTACCTCTACTGTGCTCCACTGTACTCTACCTCTACTGTACTCCACTGTACTCTATCTCTACTGTGCTCCACTGTACTCTACCTCTACTGTACTCCACTGTACTCTATCTCTACTGTGCTCCACTGTACTCTATCTCTACTGTACTCTACCTCTACTGTGCTCTACTGTTCTCTACCTCTACTGTGCTCTACTGTACTCCACCTCTACTGTGCTCCACTGTACCCTACCTCTACTGTGCTCCACTGTACTCTACCTCTACTGTGCTCCACTGTACTCTACCTCTACTCTGCTCCACTGTATCCACTGTACTCTACCTCTACTGTACTCCACTGTACTCTACCTCTACTGTGCTCCACTGTACTCTATCTCTACTGTGCTCCACTGTACTCTATTTCTACTGTACTTCACTGTCCTCTATCTCTACTGTACTCCACTGTACTCTACCTCTATTGTGCTCCACTGTACTCTATATCTACTGTACTCTACTGTACTCTATCTCTACTGTACTCCACTGTACTCTATCTCTACTGTACTCTACTGTACTCTATCTCTACTGTACTCCACTGTACTCTATTTCTACTGTACTTCACTGTCCTCTATCTCTACTGTACTCCACTGTACGCTACCTCTATTGTGCTCCACTGTACTCTATATCTACTGTACTCTACTGTACTCTATCTCTACTGTACTCCACTGTACTCTATCTCTACTGTACTCTACTGTACTCTATCTCTACTGTACTCCACTGTACTCTATCTCTACTGTACTCCACTGTACTCTACCTCTATTGTGCTCCACTGTACTCTATCTCTACTGTACTCTACTGTACTATATCTCTACTGTACTCCACTGTACTCTATCTCTACTGTACTCCACTGTACTCTACCTCTACTGTGCTCCACTGTACTCTACCTCTACCGTACTCCACTGTACTCTATCTCTACTGTACTCCACTGTACTCTACCTCTACTGTACTCTACTGTTCTCTACCTCTACTGTGCTCTACTGTACTCTACTCTACTGTACTCCACTGTACTCTATCTCTACTGTGATCCACTGTACTCTACCTCTACTGTACTCCACTGTACTCTATCTACTGTGATCCACTGTACTCTATCTCTACTGTGCTCCACTGTACTCTACCTCTACTGTGCTCCACTGTACTCTATCTCTACTGTGCTCCACTGTACTCTATCTCTACTGTACTCCACTGTACTCTACCTCTACTGTGCTCTACTGTTCTCTACCTCTACTGTGCTCTACTGTACTCCACCTCTATTGTGCTCCACTGTACCCTACCTCTACTGTGCTCTACTGTACTCTATCTCTACTGTGCTCCACTGTACTCTACCTCTACTGTACTCCACTATACTCTAACTCTACTATACTCCACTGTACTCTATCTCTACTGTGCTCCACTGTACTCTATTTCTACTGTACTCCACTGTACTCTATCTCTACTGTACTCCACTGTACTATATCTCTACTGTACTTCACTGTCCTCTATCTCTACTGTACTCCACTGTACTCTACCTCTATTGTGCTCCACTGTACTCTATCTCTACTGTACTCCACTGTACTCTATCTCTACTGTACTCCACTGTACTCTATCTCTACTGTACTCCACTGTACTCTACCCTCTATTGTGCTCCACTGTACTCTACCTCTACCGTACTCCACTGTACTCTATCTCTACTGTACTCCACTGTACTCTACCTCTATTGTGCTCCACTGTACTCTACCTTTACCGTGCTCCACTGTACTCTATCTCTACTGTACTCCACTGTACTCTATCTCTACTGTGCTCCACTGTACTCTATCTCTACTCTGCTCCACTGTACTCTATCTCTACTGTGCTCCACTCTACTCTACCTCTACTGTGCTCCACTGTATCCTACCTCTACTGTGCTCTACTGTACTCTATCTCTACTGTGCTCCACTGTACTCTACCTCTACTTTACTCCACTATACTCTAACTCTACTATACTCCACTGTACTCTATCTCTACTGTGCTCCACTGTACTCTATTTCTACTGTGCTCCACTGTACTCTATCTCTACTGTACTCCACTGTACTCTATTTCTACTGTACTTCACTGTCCTCTATCTCTACTGTACTCCACTGTACTCTACCTCTATTGTGCTCCACTGTACTCTATATCTACTGTACTCTACTGTACTCTATCTCTACTGTACTCCACTGTACTCTATCTCTACTGTACTCCACTGTACTCTACCTCTACTGTACTCTACTGTACTCTATCTCTACTGTACTCCACTGTACTCTATCTCTACTGTACTCCACTGTACTCTACCTCTACTGTACTCTACTGTTCTCTACCTCTACTCGGCTCTACTGTACTCTACTCTACTGTACTACACTGTACTCTATCTCTACTGTGATGCACTGTACTCTACTTCTACTGTACTCCACTGTAATCTATCTCTACTGTATCCACTGTACTCTATCTCTACTGTGCTCCACTGTACTCTACCTCTACTGTGCTCCACTGTACTCTATCTCTACTGTGCTCCTCTCTACTCTACCTCTACTGTGCTCCACTGTATCCTACCTCTACTGTACTCCACTGTACTCTATCTCTACTGTGCTCCACTTTACTCTATCTCTACTGTACTCCACTGTACTCTACCTCTACTGTGCTCTACTGTTCTCTACCTCTACTGTGCTCTACTGTACTCCACCTCTACTTTGCTCCACTGTACCCTACCTCTACTGTGCTCCACTGTACTCTACCTCTACTGTGCTCCACTGTACTCTACCTCTACTGTACTTCACTGTCCTCTATCTCTACTGTACTCCACTGTACTCTACCTCTATTGTGCTCCACTGTACTCTATATCTACTGTACTCTACTGTACTCTATCTCTACTGTACTCCACTGTACTCTATCTCTACTGTACTCCACTGTACTCTACCTCTACTGTACTCTACTGTACTCTATCTCTACTGTACTCCACTGTACTCTATCTCTACTGTACTCCACTGTACTCTACCTCTACTGTACTCTACTGTTCTCTACCTCTACTCGGCTCTACTGTACTCTACTCTACTGTACTACACTGTACTCTATCTCTACTGTGATGCACTGTACTCTACTTCTACTGTACTCCACTGTAATCTATCTCTACTGTATCCACTGTACTCTATCTCTACTGTGCTCCACTGTACTCTACCTCTACTGTGCTCCACTGTACTCTATCTCTACTGTGCTCCTCTCTACTCTACCTCTACTGTGCTCCACTGTATCCTACCTCTACTGTACTCCACTGTACTCTATCTCTACTGTGCTCCACTTTACTCTATCTCTACTGTACTCCACTGTACTCTACCTCTACTGTGCTCTACTGTTCTCTACCTCTACTGTGCTCTACTGTACTCCACCTCTACTTTGCTCCACTGTACCCTACCTCTACTGTGCTCCACTGTACTCTACCTCTACTGTGCTCCACTGTACTCTACCTCTACTGTACTCCACTGTACTCTATCTCTACTGTGCTCCACTGTACTCTACCTCTACTGTACTCCACTGTACTCTATCTCTACTGTGCTCCACTGTACTCTATCTCTACTGTACTCCACTGTACTCTACTGTTCTCTACCTCTACTGTACTCTACTGTGCTCCACTGTACTCCACTGTTGTCTACCTCTACTGTGCTCCACTGTACTCTACCTCTACTGTGCTCCACTATACTCTACCTCTACTGTGCTCCACTGTACTCTACCTCTACTGTCCTCCACTGTACTCTACTTCTACTGTGCTCCACTGTACTCTCTCTCTACTGTACTCTACCTCTACTGTACTCTACTGTACTCCACCTCTAATGTGCTCCACTGTACTCTACCTCTACTGTACTCTACCTCTACTGTACTCCACTGTACTCTACCTCTACTGTGCTCTACTGTACTCTATCTCTACTGTGCTCCACTGTACTCTACCTCTACTGTGCTCCACTGTACTCTACCTCTACTGTACTTCACTGTCCTCTATCTCTACTGTACTCCACTGTACTCTACCTCTATTATGCTCCACTGTACTCTATCTCTACTGTACTCTACTGTACTATATCTCTGCTGTACTCCACTGTACTCTATCTCTACTGTACTCCACTGTACTCTACCTCCACTGTACTCCACTGTACTCTACCTCTACTGTACTCTACTGTTCTCTACCTCTACTGTGCTCTACTGTACTCTACTCTACTGTACTCCACTGTACTCTATCTCTACTGTGATCCACTGTACTCTACCTCTACTGTACTCCACTGTACTCTATCTCTACTGTGATCCACTGTACTCTATCTCTATTGTGCTCCACTGTACTCTACCTCTACTGTGCTCCACTGTACTCTATCTCTACTGTGCTCCACTCTACTCTACCTCTACTGTGCTCCACTGTATCCTACCTCTACTGTACTCCACTGTACTCTCTCTCTACTGTGCTCCACTGTACTCTATCTCTACTGTACTCCACTGTACTCTACCTCTACTGTGCTCTACTGTTCTCTACCTCTACTGTGCTCTACTCTACTCCACCTCTACTGTGCTCCACTGTACCCTACCTCTACTGTGCTCCACCGTACTCTACCTCTACTGTGCTCCACTGTACTCTACCTCTACTGTACTCCACTGTACTCTATCTCTACTGTACTCCACTGTACTCTACCTCTACTGTACTCCACTGTACTCTATCTCTACTGTACTCCACTCTAATCTACCTCTACTGTCCTCCACTGTACTCTACCTCTACTGTGCTCCACTGTACACTCTCTCTACTGTACTCTACCTCTACTGTACTCTACTGTGCTCCACTGTACTCCACTGTAGTCTACCTCTACTGTGCTCCACTGTACTCTACCTCTACTGTGCTCCACTATACTCTACCTCTACTGTGCTCCACTGTACTCTACCTCTACTGTCCTCCACTGTACTCTACCTCTACTGTGCTCCACTGTACTCTATCTCTACTGTGATCCACTGTACTCTATCTCTACTGTGCTCCACTCTACTCTACCTCTACGGTGCTCCACTGTACTCTACCTCTACTGTACTCCACTTTACTCTATCTCTACTGTGCTCCACTGTACTCTATCTCTACTGTACTCCACTGTACCCTACCTCTACTGTGCTCTACTGTTCTCTACATCTACTGTGCTCTACTGTACTCCACCTCTACTGTGCTCCACTGTACCCTACCTCTACTGTGCTTTACTGTACTCTACCTCTACTGTGCTCCACTGTACTCTACCTCTACTGTGCTCCACTGTACTCTACCTCTACTGTGCTCCACTGTACTCTACCTCTACTGCGGTCCACTGTACTCTATCTCTACTGTGCTCCACTGTACTGTACCTCTACTGTACTCTACTGTACTCCACCTCTAATGTGCTCCACTGTACTCTAGCTCTACTGTACTCCACTGTACTTTACCTCTACTGTACTCCACTGTACTCTACCTCTACTGTGCTCCACTGTACTCTATTTCTACTGTACTCCTCTGTACTCTACCTCTACTGTGCTCCACTGTACTCTATCTGTAATGTACTCTACTGTACTCTATCTCTACTGTGATCCACTGTAGTCTACCTCTGCTGTGCTCCACTGTACTCTATCTCTACTGTACTCCACTGTACTCTACTGTTCTCTACCTCTACTGTACTCTACTGTGCTCCACTGTACTCCACTGTAGTCTACCTCTACTGTGCTCCACTGTACTCTACCTCTACTGTGCTCCACTATACTCTACCTCTACTGTGCTCCACTGTACTCTACCTCTACTGTCCTCCACTGTACTCTACCACTACTGTGCTCCACTGTACTCTGTCTCTACTGTACTCTACCTCTACTGTACTCTACTCTACTCCACCTCTAATGTGCTCCACTGTACTCTACCTCTACTGTACCCTACCTCTACTGTACTCCACTGTACTCTACCTCTACTGTGCTCTACTGTACTCTCTCTCTACTGTGCTCCACTGTACTCTACCTTTACTGTACTCCACTATACTCTAACTCTACTATACTCCACTGTACTCTATCTCTACTGTGCTCCACTGTACTCTATTTCTACTGTGCTCCACTGTACTCTATCTCTACTGTACTCCACTGTACTCTATCTCTCCTGTACTTCACTGTCCTCTATCTCTACTGTACTCCACTGTACTCTACCTCTATTGTGCTCCACTGTACTCTATATCTACTGTACTCTACTGTACTCTATCTCTACTATACTCCACTGTACTCTATCTCTACTGTACTCCCCTGTACTCTACCTCTACTGTGCTCCACTGTACTCTACCTCTACCGTACTCCACTGTACTCTACCTCTACTGTGCTCGACTGTAATCTATCTCTACTGTGCTCCACTGTACTCTACCTCTACTGTGCTCCACTGTACTCTATCTCTAATGTGATCCACTGTACTCCACTGTACTCTACCTCTACAGTACTCCACTGTACTCTATCTCTACTGTACTCCACTGTACTCTACCTCTACTGTACTCTACTGTTCTCTACCTCTACTGTACTCCACTGTACTTTATCTCTACTGTACTCCACTGTACTCTACCTCTACTGTACTCTACTGTACTCTACTCTACTGTACTCCACTGTACTCTATCTCTACTGTGATCCACTGTACTCTACCTCTACTCTACTCCACTGTACTCTATCTCTACTGTGATCCACTGTACTCTATCTCTACTGTGTTCCACTGTACTCTACCTCTACTATGCTCCACTGTACTCTATCTCTACTGTGCTCCACTCTACTCTACCTCTACTGTGCTCCACTGTACTCTACCTCTACTGTACTCCACTGTACTCTATCTCTACTGTGCTCCACTGTACTCTATCTCTACTGTACTCCACTGTACCCTACCTCTACTGTGCTCTACTGTTCTCTACATCTACTGTGCTCTACTGTACTCCACCTCTACTGTGCTCCACTGTACCCTACCTCTACTGTGCTTTACTGTACTCTACCTCTACTGTGCTCCACTGTACTCTACCTCTACTGTGCTCCACTGTACTCTACCTCTACTGTGCTCCACTGTACTCTACCTCTACTGCGCTCCACTGTACTCTATCTCTACTGTGCTCCACTGTACTCTACCTCTACTGTACTCTACTGTACTCCACCTCTAATGTGCTCCACTGTACTCTAGCTCTACTGTACTCCACTGTACTTTACCTCTACTGTACTCCACTGTACTCTACCTCTACTGTGCTCCACTGTACTCTATTTCTACTGTACTTCTCTGTACTCTACCTCTACTGTGCTCCACTGTACTCTATCTGTAATGTACTCTACTGTACTCTATCTCTACTGTGATCCACTGTACTCTACCTCTGCTGTGCTCCACTGTACTCTATCTCTACTGTACTCCACTGTACTCTACTGTTCTCTACCTCTACTGTACTCTACTGTGCTCCACTGTACTCCACTGTAGTCTACCTCTACTGTGCTCCACTGTACTCTACCTCTACTGTGCTCCACTATACTCTACCTCTACTGTGCTCCACTGTACTCTACCTCTACTGTCCTCCACTGTACTCTACCTCTACTGTGCTCCACTGTACTCTCTCTCTACTGTACTCTACCTCTACTGTACTCTACTGTACTCCACCTCTAATGTGCTCCACTGTACTCTACCTCTACTGTACCCTACCTCTACTGTACTCCACTGTACTCTACCTCTACTGTGCTCTACTGTACTCTCTCTCTACTGTGCTCCACTGTACTCTACCTTTACTGTACTCCACTATACTCTAACTCTACTATACTCCACTGTACTCTATCTCTACTGTGCTCCACTGTACTCTATTTCTACTGTGCTCCACTGTACTCTATCTCTACTGTACTCCACTGTACTCTATCTCTCCTGTACTTCACTGTCCTCTATATCTACTGTACTCCACTGTACTCTACCTCTATTGTGCTCCACTGTACTCTATATCTACTGTACTCTACTGTACTCTATCTCTACTGTACTCCACTGTACTCTATCTCTACTGTACTCCACTGTACTCTACCTCTACTGTGCTCCACTGTACTCTACCTCTACCGTACTCCACTGTACTCTATCTCTACTGTACTCCACTGTACTCTAACTCTACTGTACTCTACTGTTCTCTACCTCTACTCGGCTCTACTGTACTCTACTCTACTGTACTCCACTGTACTCTATCTCTACTGTGATCCACTGTACTCTACCTCTACTGTACTCCACTGTAATCTATCTCTACTGTGATTCACTGTACTCTATCTCTACTGTGCTCCACTGTACTCTACCTCTACTGTGCTCCAATGTACTCTATCTCTACTGTGCTCCACTCTACTCTACCTCTACTGTGCTCCACTGTATCCTACCTCTACTCTACTCCACTGTACTCTATCTCTACTGTGCTCCACTGTACTCTATCTCTACTGTACTCCACTGTACTCTACCTCTACTGTGCTCTACTGTTATCTACCTCTACTGTGCTCTACTGTACTCCACCTCTACTGTGCTCCACTGTACTCTACCTCTACCGTACTCCACTGTACTCTATCTCTACTGTACTCCACTGTACTCTACCTCTACTGTACTCTACTGTTCTCTACCTCTACTGTGCTCTACTGTACTCTACTCTACTGTACTCCACTGTACTCTATCTCTACTGTGATCCACTGTACTCTACCTCTACTGTACTCCACTGTACTCTATCTACTGTGATCCACTGTACTCTATCTCTACTGTGCTCCACTGTACTCTACCTCTACTGTGCTCCACTGTACTCTATCTCTACTGTGCTCCACTGTACTCTATCTCTACTGTACTCCACTGTACTCTACCTCTACTGTGCTCTACTGTTCTCTACCTCTACTGTGCTCTACTGTACTCCACCTCTATTGTGCTCCACTGTACCCTACCTCTACTGTGCTCTACTGTACTCTATCTCTACTGTGCTCCACTGTACTCTACCTCTACTGTACTCCACTATACTCTAACTCTACTATACTCCACTGTACTCTATCTCTACTGTGCTCCACTGTACTCTATTTCTACTGTACTCCACTGTACTCTATCTCTACTGTACTCCACTGTACTATATCTCTACTGTACTTCACTGTCCTCTATCTCTACTGTACTCCACTGTACTCTACCTCTATTGTGCTCCACTGTACTCTATCTCTACTGTACTCCACTGTACTCTATCTCTACTGTACTCCACTGTACTCTATCTCTACTGTACTCCACTGTACTCTACCCTCTATTGTGCTCCACTGTACTCTACCTCTACCGTACTCCACTGTACTCTATCTCTACTGTACTCCACTGTACTCTACCTCTATTGTGCTCCACTGTACTCTACCTTTACCGTGCTCCACTGTACTCTATCTCTACTGTACTCCACTGTACTCTATCTCTACTGTGCTCCACTGTACTCTATCTCTACTCTGCTCCACTGTACTCTATCTCTACTGTGCTCCACTCTACTCTACCTCTACTGTGCTCCACTGTATCCTACCTCTACTGTGCTCTACTGTACTCTATCTCTACTGTGCTCCACTGTACTCTACCTCTACTTTACTCCACTATACTCTAACTCTACTATACTCCACTGTACTCTATCTCTACTGTGCTCCACTGTACTCTATTTCTACTGTGCTCCACTGTACTCTATCTCTACTGTACTCCACTGTACTCTATTTCTACTGTACTTCACTGTCCTCTATCTCTACTGTACTCCACTGTACTCTACCTCTATTGTGCTCCACTGTACTCTATATCTACTGTACTCTACTGTACTCTATCTCTACTGTACTCCACTGTACTCTATCTCTACTGTACTCCACTGTACTCTACCTCTACTGTACTCTACTGTACTCTATCTCTACTGTACTCCACTGTACTCTATCTCTACTGTACTCCACTGTACTCTACCTCTACTGTACTCTACTGTTCTCTACCTCTACTCGGCTCTACTGTACTCTACTCTACTGTACTACACTGTACTCTATCTCTACTGTGATGCACTGTACTCTACTTCTACTGTACTCCACTGTAATCTATCTCTACTGTATCCACTGTACTCTATCTCTACTGTGCTCCACTGTACTCTACCTCTACTGTGCTCCACTGTACTCTATCTCTACTGTGCTCCTCTCTACTCTACCTCTACTGTGCTCCACTGTATCCTACCTCTACTGTACTCCACTGTACTCTATCTCTACTGTGCTCCACTTTACTCTATCTCTACTGTACTCCACTGTACTCTACCTCTACTGTGCTCTACTGTTCTCTACCTCTACTGTGCTCTACTGTACTCCACCTCTACTTTGCTCCACTGTACCCTACCTCTACTGTGCTCCACTGTACTCTACCTCTACTGTGCTCCACTGTACTCTACCTCTACTGTACTTCACTGTCCTCTATCTCTACTGTACTCCACTGTACTCTACCTCTATTGTGCTCCACTGTACTCTATATCTACTGTACTCTACTGTACTCTATCTCTACTGTACTCCACTGTACTCTATCTCTACTGTACTCCACTGTACTCTACCTCTACTGTACTCTACTGTACTCTATCTCTACTGTACTCCACTGTACTCTATCTCTACTGTACTCCACTGTACTCTACCTCTACTGTACTCTACTGTTCTCTACCTCTACTCGGCTCTACTGTACTCTACTCTACTGTACTACACTGTACTCTATCTCTACTGTGATGCACTGTACTCTACTTCTACTGTACTCCACTGTAATCTATCTCTACTGTATCCACTGTACTCTATCTCTACTGTGCTCCACTGTACTCTACCTCTACTGTGCTCCACTGTACTCTATCTCTACTGTGCTCCTCTCTACTCTACCTCTACTGTGCTCCACTGTATCCTACCTCTACTGTACTCCACTGTACTCTATCTCTACTGTGCTCCACTTTACTCTATCTCTACTGTACTCCACTGTACTCTACCTCTACTGTGCTCTACTGTTCTCTACCTCTACTGTGCTCTACTGTACTCCACCTCTACTTTGCTCCACTGTACCCTACCTCTACTGTGCTCCACTGTACTCTACCTCTACTGTGCTCCACTGTACTCTACCTCTACTGTACTCCACTGTACTCTATCTCTACTGTGCTCCACTGTACTCTACCTCTACTGTACTCCACTGTACTCTACCTCTACTGTGCTCTACTGTTCTCTACCTCTACTGTGCTCTACTGTACTCCACCTCTACTTTGCTCCACTGTACCCTACCTCTACTGTGCTCCACTGTATCCTACCTCTACTGTACTCCACTGTACTCTATCTCTACTGTGCTCCACTTTACTCTATCTCTACTGTACTCCACTGTACTCTACCTCTACTGTGCTCTACTGTTCTCTACCTCTACTGTGCTCTACTGTACTCCACCTCTACTTTGCTCCACTGTACCCTACCTCTACTGTGCTCCACTGTACTCTACCTCTACTGTGCTCCACTGTACTCTACCTCTACTGTACTCCACTGTACTCTATCTCTACTGTGCTCCACTGTACTCTATCTCTACTGTACTCCACTGTACTCTACCTCTACTGTGCTCTACTGTTCTCTACCTCTACTGTGCTCTACTGTACTCCACCTCTACTTTGCTCCACTGTACCCTACCTCTACTGTGCTCCACTGTACTCTACCTCTACTGTGCTCCACTGTACTCTACCTCTACTGTGCTCCACTGTACTCTATCTCTACTGTACTCCACTGTACTCTACTGTTCTCTACCTCTACTGTACTCTACTGTGCTCCACTGTACTCCACTGTTGTCTACCTCTACTGTGCTCCACTGTACTCTACCTCTACTGTGCTCCACTATACTCTACCTCTACTGTGCTCCACTGTACTCTACCTCTACTGTCCTCCACTGTACTCTCTCTCTACTGTACTCTACCTCTACTGTACTCTACTGTACTCCACCTCTAATGTGCTCCACTGTACTCTACCTCTACTGTACTCTACCTCTACTGTACTCCACTGTACTCTACCTCTACTGTGCTCTACTGTACTCTATCTCTACTGTGCTCCACTGTACTCTACCTCTACTGTGCTCCACTGTACTCTACCTCTACTGTACTTCACTGTCCTCTATCTCTACTGTACTCCACTGTACTCTACCTCTATTATGCTCCACTGTACTCTATCTCTACTGTACTCTACTGTACTATATCTCTGCTGTACTCCACTGTACTCTATCTCTACTGTACTCCACTGTACTCTACCTCCACTGTACTCCACTGTACTCTACCTCTACTGTACTCTACTGTTCTCTACCTCTACTGTGCTCTACTGTACTCTACTCTACTGTACTCCACTGTACTCTATCTCTACTGTGATCCACTGTACTCTACCTCTACTGTACTCCACTGTACTCTATCTCTACTGTGATCCACTGTACTCTATCTCTATTGTGCTCCACTGTACTCTACCTCTACTGTGCTCCACTGTACTCTATCTCTACTGTGCTCCACTCTACTCTACCTCTACTGTGCTCCACTGTATCCTACCTCTACTGTACTCCACTGTACTCTCTCTCTACTGTGCTCCACTGTACTCTATCTCTACTGTACTCCACTGTACTCTACCTCTACTGTGCTCTACTGTTCTCTACCTCTACTGTGCTCTACTCTACTCCACCTCTACTGTGCTCCACTGTACCCTACCTCTACTGTGCTCCACCGTACTCTACCTCTACTGTGCTCCACTGTACTCTACCTCTACTGTACTCCACTGTACTCTATCTCTACTGTACTCCACTGTACTCTACCTCTACTGTACTCCACTGTACTCTATCTCTACTGTACTCCACTCTAATCTACCTCTACTGTCCTCCACTGTACTCTACCTCTACTGTGCTCCACTGTACACTCTCTCTACTGTACTCTACCTCTACTGTACTCTACTGTGCTCCACTGTACTCCACTGTAGTCTACCTCTACTGTGCTCCACTGTACTCTACCTCTACTGTGCTCCACTATACTCTACCTCTACTGTGCTCCACTGTACTCTACCTCTACTGTCCTCCACTGTACTCTACCTCTACTGTGCTCCACTGTACTCTATCTCTACTGTGATCCACTGTACTCTATCTCTACTGTGCTCCACTCTACTCTACCTCTACGGTGCTCCACTGTACTCTACCTCTACTGTACTCCACTTTACTCTATCTCTACTGTGCTCCACTGTACTCTATCTCTACTGTACTCCACTGTACCCTACCTCTACTGTGCTCTACTGTTCTCTACATCTACTGTGCTCTACTGTACTCCACCTCTACTGTGCTCCACTGTACCCTACCTCTACTGTGCTTTACTGTACTCTACCTCTACTGTGCTCCACTGTACTCTACCTCTACTGTGCTCCACTGTACTCTACCTCTACTGTGCTCCACTGTACTCTACCTCTACTGCGGTCCACTGTACTCTATCTCTACTGTGCTCCACTGTACTGTACCTCTACTGTACTCTACTGTACTCCACCTCTAATGTGCTCCACTGTACTCTAGCTCTACTGTACTCCACTGTACTTTACCTCTACTGTACTCCACTGTACTCTACCTCTACTGTGCTCCACTGTACTCTATTTCTACTGTACTCCTCTGTACTCTACCTCTACTGTGCTCCACTGTACTCTATCTGTAATGTACTCTACTGTACTCTATCTCTACTGTGATCCACTGTAGTCTACCTCTGCTGTGCTCCACTGTACTCTATCTCTACTGTACTCCACTGTACTCTACTGTTCTCTACCTCTACTGTACTCTACTGTGCTCCACTGTACTCCACTGTAGTCTACCTCTACTGTGCTCCACTGTACTCTACCTCTACTGTGCTCCACTATACTCTACCTCTACTGTGCTCCACTGTACTCTACCTCTACTGTCCTCCACTGTACTCTACCTCTACTGTGCTCCACTGTACTCTGTCTCTACTGTACTCTACCTCTACTGTACTCTACTCTACTCCACCTCTAATGTGCTCCACTAAACTGTTGTGGCAAAAATTCTCAAACAAACATCACTGCGTAAGAGACACTCAGAGTCAAATTATATAAAATAGAAGTATTTATTCTTGCAAGAATAGGAGCAGTCTAATACACAGTTGTTACCCTGTGCAGAAGAGTGACACACCCCCAGACAGACTGAACTAGCTTTTATCTTAGTTTCAAGGCCTTCTTCCCCCCAGAGCCTTCCTCCCAGTAGTTTTCCATAGACGTCACTAGTTGGCCCACTAAGCTCCCCTGCACCAAATGGCCTTCTGACATCTAGGTCAGAGGTCCTTGTTCGTCTGTTCTCTGGAGTGTCTCCCTCTTCTGCCTCCCCAGGTACATAAACAGAATCCTCTCACTACAAGTGAGAGACACACATGTGACATTCTTTGAATCATCTACATTTAACTAAAGATCAATGAATATCATTAAAATTGCCACTACAACTCCTCACTTTTTATCATTCTGATTACCCATAATCACAATAATAAACAATAAGACAAATTTTAAGTCATATCATCACACTTATACTTTTCATCTCTGATTTTTGCATAAATGATCACTCTCCTTGAACCTGTGAAGAAAAGTTTAGAATGAAGAAGCATAAGGCTGTTTTTGTGGGGGAAAGGCCCCGTAATATTTTAGCAAGCAAGTAAACATAGTAAGGAAACAAAAAAAATATATATATATAAAGTATAATAAAAATCACTCAGTTTCATACCCTATCTTTGTACACCATCTCGTAACACGGATGACTGCTGCTTTTAACCCTCTTTAAATCTTTTGCCCTTAATCTTTCTCAGAAAATAAACAAATAGAAGAAAAACAAACAGAACATACATTTAACACATATCTCACTGTAGCTCCCACTACCTGTGTCGTCACAATTTTGTTCATCCTTGGGATAGACTGTCATTTTCACCAATTGAACAGACAGCATGTTTCACCTGTCACTGTAATCATATTCACCCATGAATAACAAAATTATTAGAATAACAATCCTAACTCCTATCATTAAGCCTTTTCCATTAATCTACGCCCATCTCCATATTTCATTTACTTCTAATTCAATTTAGTAAGCTCTATTTAATGCCATATTTAACAAAATCTAACCAGAGAAGTCTTATAATTTTATCCATTCTTCTAACCAATGCAGTTGTTCAATATTAACTCTAATATTTCCATTACGGACACAATCAATATATTTTCATTTACAATCAAATCAATACTTTTAATTCAAACATGCTGTGGTTCTACTTAATAAGCTTCAACAATTATCCCTATAATTTACATTAATTAATAGATCTTCTCTTCCCAAAAACATTTTCCTTAAATATTTCCTAATGAATAAGTAACCAATCAAATCTTTTGATCTACTGTATATCAATACTAAGCCCTATTTTGATTTAATCAAATCAAATCCTCAAAATAATCACAAAACCCCATTCTTCTGTTAAACTTAAACCATCAGTTGGCAGTTGGTTCCTCCTCCAGGCGTGTTGATAATCTCGTTCGCCCCATGGACTATGGGATGGTTGTGGCCTGTTGGTGTTGTCTAAGGTGACAGGGTTGGACCCAGGTGTCACACTCCAACCATTTTCTGATCCTTATAAGGTTTTCCCTTATATCACGACCGCACCCCCACTGGAGTGAACTGTCACCTGTGAATGGAGACCTTAAGTATTTTGTTAGTGACCGCTTGTCTAGCCGCTCGTCCCCTTTGGTGTGACCTGTGGAATCAACCTGAAACATTATCACCGGATAATTTCTCGCTCACTTAATAGCACTCAGGATCCTTTTCCCCTGAAAAACAATATTTATACATTTGGAACAGAATCAGTTCTGTTTTCTGCAACCCATCCTGACATTCTGTAAAAGGAAAATTTAAGTTATGCGCTGCGCAGGTGTGGCACCTTTCTGCTACAAAAACAATCCAGGCCAGGATAGTTAGTCAAATTCATCCATAGCCATCATTTTATAGGGGACATTCTCCCCTGTATCCAAAAGTCTGCATGCTCTGTAAAGAAAAACAAATGTCGAGGTTATTTTCAGATAGTAAAATACGTAGTTTCTTTTGTCTGCTGTGCTGCCACGGCCTTCGCTGCTGCATCTGCCCTAGCGTTTCCTGTTGAAACAGTCCTGCAAATACATGTACAGACAGCAAATTTTGTTTGGGACCCAAGTAAACCATATTTGGCAATTGTTATACCATCTCCCTCTTGATGCACGACACAACTCGAGCATCAATTTAACATAACATTTAACATAGTGTTTTTTATAAAGTTTGCCATCAACACTAACCCAAACGCCGTCCTTCAGCCAAATTTTTCCCAGACATCCTTCTCTGCCTCTGAAACAAAAATATTACATTCTTCACTTAAAGCCCAATCTCATCTTCTTATCGAAGTATTTGAAGGGCAACGTCCCTGAGTCTCACAGCGAATCTTGCTTTTCAGGCCTGTTGTTTGGTCTCTCAAGTCAGTCATCTACAAACATTTCTAAAGTCATAAATTTTCAGGTCAGGTCGTGCTGTACAGACTTGGTCAATGTCAGTCAATCATTTCTCCCCCTTTGTTCACAATTATCATAAATGTTAAGGGCTCTCTTGATACTTCGAAATTGACTTAGCCAATATGTCATTTTGTTGTTGCCATCAAATCTACAATATTTTCATTTATCTCAGCCCATGCCAGATGGTGATCTACAACTACACAATTCCAATTTACACAAATACTTAAACTGATCCAGAACATAATTCAAATCGACATCCTGCATGACAAAAGTATTACTACCAGACAGAGCTTGATGTCCAATCAACTTAAAGCTCGTCCCATGTTCTGTATTGTCTTTTCAACCGTTCCACTCAGAATTATCGGCTTCTTTAAAATTTGTCATTTGCCTTAACCCATCTGTAATGATAAAACTGTTCTGTTCTAATTTCAATACTGTTCTAATATTAGTACCCCAAACTAATACATACAACATAAAGTGCTGTCACCATCACACACACACTCATACTAGACACACACATGTTAACTGCTCATTCTCAATGTTTGCCCTTTCCTTATATCATCGTTAAAAGGATTTAAATTTTAAATAAGATTTTAAACTTCACATATTTTCTGTAGCTTTTCCCTAATTTTACATGGTCTCTTAACCACTTTCAAAGCATGTCTTGTTCATTATTCATTAGATTTTTAGACAAGTCAGCTGGGTTGTTTTGGATTCATTATCATTATTTTTCTTCAGCTTGCTCTAGCAGGCCGATAACAGAAAGACAGACACAGTTACCATTCCTCCAAAAGAAAGGAAGTGGCACGACCTCCGCTCAAGCAGTCTCTCTCACTATAAATCCATTTCTTAGACAAAATGTAATATTAAATTCATTACAATAACCTTTGACCATCCACCTTTGTTATCCAGACTTAAATCTACAAAGCTGTCTTCATCTTTAGTCACCACCATGTCTAATGACCTTCAGGAGTTAGAACTATGTTATAGACTAGTTCTAAATCAACTTCTATACATTTTCCTTGCCCATAAGGCAACCGACATCAAAAAGTTTTATTACTGTCTCCACAACAATTAATAATGGCAATCCCCCTTACGGTCTCAGCTGGCTCTTGAAAGCCCATTGCCATTAGCTCTTTGTCTATAATTTTCTTCTCAGGGTGCTTGTCCCCCTGGTATAGTTGCAGACACTTGTCACAATGAAAAACAAGCCATACAACTAATGCGGTTTCTTCTGGTGAGTGGTATAGAGGAGCTTTGCATCATGGGGAAGACTGGCGTGACTCGTCATAGCTTCATCTCCCCCTAACGGTATAAGGACGCTGCTGGCCTCACAGCTCCTGCTCAACTCTCATACCTGTCTCACATAAAACACCTCCATTCAGGAAATGCCCAGTGACTTTACGTGAGCCCTCTGGCTTGGGTTGCCCCCTGTCTGGCCAAATAAGGTCTTACCCGTCATCGAGGTGGTCACTCGTGCCCACTGGTGACCGCTTTTTCCCCATCACAGAATCTTTGACCGTTTTCTTCAACAAAATCTGTTGTTCTCTGGAGCTTAGGAAAGGCACGTTCAAGAGTCACCAGAGCCATTCTCATTGCCTAATAGTGTTCACACAGGGAGACAGGTCAATAACAACAGTATTTAATCACTTAAATCCATTATTTTATCTTAAAAGCAGAAACCTAGCTGCTTAGCCTATACTCAGCGAATTTGGATCATCCGTACGTTCAGTGAACTTTACCTGTAGACGGAGCCATCAGTCCTGAATGGTGGAGACTAAATGAGACAAAGAAGTTACTGGTCCTAAAATAAAATAAAATGTCTTCAAGTTCTGCATTATTATTTTAAAGACTTCTTTAAAGTCATTCAGTTTTACATTTACAAATACAAATTGCCCTTTATGGCAATTGTTTCTTTAAACATCTCTGTGTCTATGATTCTTCAACTGAAACTGTGCTTTACTACAAATAGCTTATCACAGATAACAGCTTTGAGCTGACATTGAATGAGAGAGACTCTGAGACATTCAGGACTGGCTCACTGCACTCTCATAAACTTCTAACATCAAACTTTTATCTACCATCCTATAGCTCTATCCCAGCTTAAGGCATATTTGCCAGAAATTACATGTGTTTCCAAATAAACATAATTTTTATAGTTGTCTTTATTTAGACATTTACAAATTTCCACTCAGATTGAGTCTCTGTTGCACTGGCAGTTTCAGCCACAGTACACATCAGATCCAGATAAGCAAACTGTTTCATTACAGCCAATAATAAACTTATCTTTTGAAAGCAAAACATCAGCTTCTAGTTCTTTCATGGTCAACTTTTCAAGCTGTTTGTTTAATCAGCATTCAGCAACTGTTAATCCAGTATTGCTTCTGCTTACTTGATCTTAAATAAAAATAATTATTTTAGTTCTAAATAATGTTTCACATTTCTCAATCTTGATTTTAGTGTCAAGTTCTCAATTACGTTAACTTTGACAAGGCTAGCACTCTCTGCTTGATACATCTTTTGCAGTTATTATAAATCATTCGTGAGATTAGTCTCTCTCCTTAATCTAAACCCTTTCTAAAATGTTTAATTAAAACACAATCATCCTGTTAGTTACTTTGATATATTTTGCAACTCACATTTGTTGGAGTCATTAATTTTACATCAACCTGTATTCATCAATTCACTATTATAGATCTTTTCTTCAAAAGGATTCACTTTAAGACTTCAATCTTTTGACCTTGTTTTTATCTCTTATTTCTCAGACGAAAAATGTTACTGTCGTCATTTAAACACTCATCTACTTTCAAACCCACATTATTATCAGAAATGTGTCACTATCACATTTTCAAACACCTTCTCGGTGGGCATTTAGTTGCCTATTAAATTGTCCTGATGACCACCATTAAAACACTCTCTGTCATCTAGTGAATTTGTTTCAGCCTCAACTTCAGCATCAGACACCTGTCCTTGACTATAGTTTGATCACTGTGAGCTTGCAAACGGCTCCAACTTACTGCACACTCTTGAAGCAGTGTGTGTCCCATTTCAGGAATGTAAACAGAGCCACTGATAAGCAGTCCTCTGTATTCTTTTACAGTCCACCATTCGCGGATTTAATCACAATAGCCAAATCATAATCATTATTATTGGCGGAACATAATTTCATGAGCAGCACTTATACAAATGCTCAAAATATTCGAATTTGTTTTCTGTCTTTACACATTTCTCCCAGCTTATCTTTTACAAAACATCATCTGCAAATCTCTTCAAAGTGAGATCTTCTGAGCAGAGCTGTTTACAGCATTTGCTCTCTTCTGTCTCACTATTTATTTATTTATTTATTTTCCCGGACTGTTCCGTTACTCTTCATAAAGTGTAACAATTTGTACATCATTATTTTCATTACAACTGGTTTGAAGCCTTTCCTCTTCCATCACATTGTTAGTCTATTTAACTTAATATTATCATTATTGTCTTATCTCTACTGTTTCTCCAAAACAGATTATATTACTCAGTCCGTAAATTACACAGACAACCATTATAGCTACTTGCTTCAATACCCTTATTTTCTTAACATTAATAAAATAAAGCAGATATATCATCATTTCAATCATTTTTTTATCAAAATCTAGAATTGTTCCCCATTCTGCTTAAAACATTCTTCATATCATGTTAATCCCTGTCAATCATACAATGCCTTATTTTATTCTAAAACTGACTTTTCATTTCAACAGTTAAACAGTTAATTTGACTTCCATAAATTCTGTCAGACCATGTCTATTTTCATCACATATAGTTTTCTGCTATATTTCTCCTTTCTTTTCCCTACATGCCAGTTCCCTCATTATCCTCTCCTTTCTTTTCTCAAACATGCCAGTTCCTTCATTATCTAACCAGTACATGATTGTTTGAACAATCCCCACACACACATATCTCACACACCAACCTTTTTGTTTTTTCACTTCCCTCTTCCACCAAGTCTCACTTACAGTTCCCTCTATTTCACACAGACAGCCTTATTGCTTCTTGCTACAATCCTTGTCATATAAATTTAAGTTCTATAGACATCTAATGTCATGCATCCATTTACTGGATGAAGAAGTAAAAAAAACATTATTTCTCCTGGCAGTTTGACATTTTATCTTCAAGCCAACAATCCATTATCTGTTCACATTTTTTTTACACACATGTTGAACACAGACACAACTTTTGTTTCTCACTGCTCTGTTCAACTGATTCCCGCACCATCTTTAATATTGTGGCGCTCAATACCTCATTTGACAAAACACCGGTGTACCAAATTTCGCAAGCTTGCTTTTGAGACATCCCCATACCGGCTGTTTTCTGTTCTCTGTGGATTTTCTCTTCAACGCGCGTTTTCTTTAATCTGTTAGGCGTCCCTACCAAATCCGATTTTTTCTTTTAACCCAAATCGGTCGGGTTGCACTTGTTAGTGCCCTCCTAATTAAGGTTTACCAAAAAAAATTATTTTCTGGCTCCCCCTAATTAGCCTCAGCACCTAAAAAAACAATTTGCTCCGTGGTGGAACAACTGATTTTCAGGTTACCTACCTGTTTGAAACCTCTTGATCCGTTACAGATCTCAGTTAATCTCAGATAATTTTCGTATCTGTTTGAAACCTCTTGATCCGCTACAGATCTCAGTTAATCTCAGATAATTTTCTCTCGTATCTGTTTGAAACCTCTTGATCTATATATAGATCTCAATTAATCTCAGATTACGTACCACAGAAACAGCCCTCAGCCAATATGGTTCAATTTCACTCTTCCCCCAATTAAACCGAATTTAAATGACCCTTACCAGAGACGTTGTTTCATGCCACTTGCGGGTTCTTTAGATTCCAGTGGTCGATTCTCCCGGCCCTGACATCGGTCGGCCCCTCTCTCTCAAGTTTACGAGGTAGAGCTGGAACTTACTTAGTCCAGGTGGCCAAACACCGTCCGATCTCAGGTCCAGGGAACACGTCCAAGGAATCCCACTTCTGACACCAAAACTGTTGTGGCAAAAATTCTCAAACAAACATCACTGCGTAAGAGACACTCAGAGTCAAATTATATAAAATAGAAGTATTTATTCTTGCAAGAATAGGAGCAGTCTAATACACAGTTGTTACCCTGTGCAGAAGAGTGACACACCCCCAGACAGACTGAACTAGCTTTTATCTTAGTTTCAAGGCCTTCTTCCCCCCAGAGCCTTCCTCCCAGTAGTTTTCCATAGACGTCACTAGTTGGCCCACTAAGCTCCCCTGCACCAAATGGCCTTCTGACATCTAGGTCAGAGGTCCTTGTTCGTCTGTTCTCTGGAGTGTCTCCCTCTTCTGCCTCCCCAGGTACATAAACAGAATCCTCTCACTACAAGTGAGAGACACACATGTGACATTCTTTGAATCATCTACATTTAACTAAAGATCAATGAATATCATTAAAATTGCCACTACAACTAATTGCCACTACAGTACTCTACCTCTACTGTACCCTACCTCTACTGTACTCCACTGTACTCTACCTCTACTGTGCTCTACTGTACTCTCTCTCTACTGTGCTCCACTGTACTCTACCTTTACTGTACTCCACTATACTCTAACTCTACTATACTCCACTGTACTCTATCTCTACTGTGCTCCACTGTACTCTATTTCTACTGTGCTCCACTGTACTCTATCTCTACTGTACTCCACTGTACTCTATCTCTCCTGTACTTCACTGTCCTCTATCTCTACTGTACTCCACTGTACTCTACCTCTATTGTGCTCCACTGTACTCTATATCTACTGTACTCTACTGTACTCTATCTCTACTATACTCCACTGTACTCTATCTCTACTGTACTCCCCTGTACTCTACCTCTACTGTGCTCCACTGTACTCTACCTCTACCGTACTCCACTGTACTCTACCTCTACTGTGCTCGACTGTAATCTATCTCTACTGTGCTCCACTGTACTCTACCTCTACTGTGCTCCACTGTACTCTATCTCTAATGTGATCCACTGTACTCCACTGTACTCTACCTCTACAGTACTCCACTGTACTCTATCTCTACTGTACTCCACTGTACTCTACCTCTACTGTACTCTACTGTTCTCTACCTCTACTGTACTCCACTGTACTTTATCTCTACTGTACTCCACTGTACTCTACCTCTACTGTACTCTACTGTACTCTACTCTACTGTACTCCACTGTACTCTATCTCTACTGTGATCCACTGTACTCTACCTCTACTCTACTCCACTGTACTCTATCTCTACTGTGATCCACTGTACTCTATCTCTACTGTGTTCCACTGTACTCTACCTCTACTATGCTCCACTGTACTCTATCTCTACTGTGCTCCACTCTACTCTACCTCTACTGTGCTCCACTGTACTCTACCTCTACTGTACTCCACTGTACTCTATCTCTACTGTGCTCCACTGTACTCTATCTCTACTGTACTCCACTGTACCCTACCTCTACTGTGCTCTACTGTTCTCTACATCTACTGTGCTCTACTGTACTCCACCTCTACTGTGCTCCACTGTACCCTACCTCTACTGTGCTTTACTGTACTCTACCTCTACTGTGCTCCACTGTACTCTACCTCTACTGTGCTCCACTGTACTCTACCTCTACTGTGCTCCACTGTACTCTACCTCTACTGCGCTCCACTGTACTCTATCTCTACTGTGCTCCACTGTACTCTACCTCTACTGTACTCTACTGTACTCCACCTCTAATGTGCTCCACTGTACTCTAGCTCTACTGTACTCCACTGTACTTTACCTCTACTGTACTCCACTGTACTCTACCTCTACTGTGCTCCACTGTACTCTATTTCTACTGTACTTCTCTGTACTCTACCTCTACTGTGCTCCACTGTACTCTATCTGTAATGTACTCTACTGTACTCTATCTCTACTGTGATCCACTGTACTCTACCTCTGCTGTGCTCCACTGTACTCTATCTCTACTGTACTCCACTGTACTCTACTGTTCTCTACCTCTACTGTACTCTACTGTGCTCCACTGTACTCCACTGTAGTCTACCTCTACTGTGCTCCACTGTACTCTACCTCTACTGTGCTCCACTATACTCTACCTCTACTGTGCTCCACTGTACTCTACCTCTACTGTCCTCCACTGTACTCTACCTCTACTGTGCTCCACTGTACTCTCTCTCTACTGTACTCTACCTCTACTGTACTCTACTGTACTCCACCTCTAATGTGCTCCACTGTACTCTACCTCTACTGTACCCTACCTCTACTGTACTCCACTGTACTCTACCTCTACTGTGCTCTACTGTACTCTCTCTCTACTGTGCTCCACTGTACTCTACCTTTACTGTACTCCACTATACTCTAACTCTACTATACTCCACTGTACTCTATCTCTACTGTGCTCCACTGTACTCTATTTCTACTGTGCTCCACTGTACTCTATCTCTACTGTACTCCACTGTACTCTATCTCTCCTGTACTTCACTGTCCTCTATATCTACTGTACTCCACTGTACTCTACCTCTATTGTGCTCCACTGTACTCTATATCTACTGTACTCTACTGTACTCTATCTCTACTGTACTCCACTGTACTCTATCTCTACTGTACTCCACTGTACTCTACCTCTACTGTGCTCCACTGTACTCTACCTCTACCGTACTCCACTGTACTCTATCTCTACTGTACTCCACTGTACTCTAACTCTACTGTACTCTACTGTTCTCTACCTCTACTCGGCTCTACTGTACTCTACTCTACTGTACTCCACTGTACTCTATCTCTACTGTGATCCACTGTACTCTACCTCTACTGTACTCCACTGTAATCTATCTCTACTGTGATTCACTGTACTCTATCTCTACTGTGCTCCACTGTACTCTACCTCTACTGTGCTCCAATGTACTCTATCTCTACTGTGCTCCACTCTACTCTACCTCTACTGTGCTCCACTGTATCCTACCTCTACTCTACTCCACTGTACTCTATCTCTACTGTGCTCCACTGTACTCTATCTCTACTGTACTCCACTGTACTCTACCTCTACTGTGCTCTACTGTTATCTACCTCTACTGTGCTCTACTGTACTCCACCTCTACTGTGCTCCACTGTACCCTACCTCTACTGTGCTCCACTGTACTCTACCTCTACTGTGCTCCACTGTACTCTACCTCTACTGTACTCCACTGTACTCTATCTCTACTGTGCTCCACTGTACTCTACCTCTACTGTGCTCAACTGTACTCTACTGTACTCCACTGTACACTACCTCTACTGTACTCCACTGTACTCTTTCTCTACTGTACTCCACTGTACTCTACCTCTACTGTACAACACTGTACTCTATCTCTACTGTACTTCACTGTCCTCTATCTCTACTGTACTCCACTGTACTCTACCTCTATTGTGCTCCACTGTACTCTATCTCTACTGTACTCTACTGTACTATATCTCTACTGTACTCCACTGTACTCTATCTCTACTGTACTCCACTGTACTCTACCTCTACTGTGCTCCACTGTACTCTACCTCTACCGTACTCCACTGTACTCTATCTCTACTGTACTCCACTGTACTCTACCTCTACTGTACTCTACTGTTCTCTACCTCTACTGTGCTCTACTGTACTCTACTCTACTGTACTCCACTGTACTCTATCTCTACTGTGATCCACTGTACTCTACCTCTACTGTACTCCACTGTACTCTATCTACTGTGATCCACTGTACTCTATCTCTACTGTGCTCCACTGTACTCTACCTCTACTGTGCTCCACTGTACTCTATCTCTACTGTGCTCCACTGTACTCTATCTCTACTGTACTCCACTGTACTCTACCTCTACTGTGCTCTACTGTTCTCTACCTCTACTGTGCTCTACTGTACTCCACCTCTATTGTGCTCCACTGTACCCTACCTCTACTGTGCTCTACTGTACTCTATCTCTACTGTGCTCCACTGTAATCTACCTCTACTGTACTCCACTATACTCTAACTCTACTATACTCCACTGTACTCTATCTCTACTGTGCTCCACTGTACTCTATTTCTACTGTACTCCACTGTACTCTATCTCTACTGTACTCCACTGTACTATATCTCTACTGTACTTCACTGTCCTCTATCTCTACTGTACTCCACTGTACTCTACCTCTATTGTGCTCCACTGTACTCTATCTCTACTGTACTCCACTGTACTCTATCTCTACTGTACTCCACTGTACTCTATCTCTACTGTACTCCACTGTACTCTACCCTCTATTGTGCTCCACTGTACTCTACCTCTACCGTACTCCACTGTACTCTATCTCTACTGTACTCCACTGTACTCTACCTCTATTGTGCTCCACTGTCCTCTATCTCTACTGTACTCCACTGTACTCTATCTCTACTGTGCTCCACTGTACTCTATCTCTACTCTGCTCCACTGTACTCTATCTCTACTGTGCTCCACTCTACTCTACCTCTACTGTGCTCCACTGTATCCTACCTCTACTGTGCTCTACTGTACTCTATCTCTACTGTGCTCCACTGTACTCTACCTCTACTTTACTCCACTATACTCTAACTCTACTATACTCCACTGTACTCTATCTCTACTGTGCTCCACTGTACTCTATTTCTACTGTGCTCCACTGTACTCTATCTCTACTGTACTCCACTGTACTCTATTTCTACTGTACTTCACTGTCCTCTATCTCTACTGTACTCCACTGTACTCTACCTCTATTGTGCTCCACTGTACTCTATATCTACTGTACTCTACTGTACTCTATCTCTACTGTACTCCACTGTACTCTATCTCTACTGTACTCCACTGTACTCTATCTCTACTGTACTCTACTGTACTCTATCTCTACTGTACTCCACTGTACTCTATCTCTACTGTACTCCACTGTACTCTACCTCTATTGTGCTCCACTGTACTCTATCTCTACTGTACTCTACTGTACTATATCTCTACTGTACTCCACTGTACTCTATCTCTACTGTACTCCACTGTACTCTACCTCTACTCTGCTCCACTGTACTCTACCTCTACTCTGCTCCACTGTACTCTATCTCTACTGTGCTCCACTCTACTCTACCTCTACTGTGCTCCACTGTATCCTACCTCTACTGTGCTCTACTGTACTCTATCTCTACTGTGCTCCACTGTACTCTACCTCTACTTTACTCCACTATACTCTAACTCTACTATACTCCACTGTACTCTATCTCTACTGTGCTCCACTGTACTCTATTTCTACTGTGCTCCACTGTACTCTATCTCTACTGTACTCCACTGTACTCTATTTCTACTGTACTTCACTGTCCTCTATCTCTACTGTACTCCACTGTACTCTACCTCTATTGTGCTCCACTGTACTCTATATCTACTGTACTCTACTGTACTCTATCTCTACTGTACTCCACTGTACTCTATCTCTACTGTACTCCACTGTACTCTATCTCTACTGTACTCTACTGTACTCTATCTCTACTGTACTCCACTGTACTCTATCTCTACTGTACTCCACTGTACTCTACCTCTATTGTGCTCCACTGTACTCTATCTCTACTGTACTCTACTGTACTATATCTCTACTGTACTCCACTGTACTCTATCTCTACTGTACTCCACTGTACTCTACCTCTACTGTGCTCCACTGTACTCTACCTCTACCGTACTCCACTGTACTCTATCTCTACTGTACTCCACTGTACTCTACCTCTACTGTACTCTACTGTTCTCTACCTCTACTGTGCTCTACTGTACTCTACTCTACTGTACTCTACTGTACTCTATCTCTACTGTGATCCACTGTACTCTACCTCTACTGTACTCCACTGTACTCTATCTACTGTGATCCACTGTACTCTATCTCTACTGTGCTCCACTGTACTCTACCTCTACTGTGCTCCACTGTACTCTATCTCTACTGTGCTCCACTGTACTCTATCTCTACTGTACTCCACTGTACTCTACCTCTACTGTGCTCTACTGTTCTCTACCTCTACTGTGCTCTACTGTACTCCACCTCTATTGTGCTCCACTGTACCCTACCTCTACTGTGCTCTACTGTACTCTATCTCTACTGTGCTCCACTGTACTCTACCTCTACTGTACTCCACTGTACTCTATCTCTACTGTGCTCCACTGTACTCTACCTCTACTGTGCTCAACTGTACTCTACTGTACTCCACTGTACACTACCTCTACTGTACTCCACTGTACTCTTTCTCTACTGTACTCCACTGTACTCTACCTCTACTGTACAACACTGTACTCTATCTCTACTGTACTTCACTGTCCTCTATCTCTACTGTACTCCACTGTACTCTACCTCTATTGTGCTCCACTGTACTCTATCTCTACTGTACTCTACTGTACTATATCTCTACTGTACTCCACTGTACTCTATCTCTACTGTACTCCACTGTACTCTACCTCTACTGTGCTCCACTGTACTCTACCTCTACCGTACTCCACTGTACTCTATCTCTACTGTACTCCACTGTACTCTACCTCTACTGTACTCTACTGTTCTCTACCTCTACTGTGCTCTACTGTACTCTACTCTACTGTACTCCACTGTACTCTATCTCTACTGTGATCCACTGTACTCTACCTCTACTGTACTCCACTGTACTCTATCTACTGTGATCCACTGTACTCTATCTCTACTGTGCTCCACTGTACTCTACCTCTACTGTGCTCCACTGTACTCTATCTCTACTGTGCTCCACTGTACTCTATCTCTACTGTACTCCACTGTACTCTACCTCTACTGTGCTCTACTGTTCTCTACCTCTACTGTGCTCTACTGTACTCCACCTCTATTGTGCTCCACTGTACCCTACCTCTACTGTGCTCTACTGTACTCTATCTCTACTGTGCTCCACTGTAATCTACCTCTACTGTACTCCACTATACTCTAACTCTACTATACTCCACTGTACTCTATCTCTACTGTGCTCCACTGTACTCTATTTCTACTGTACTCCACTGTACTCTATCTCTACTGTACTCCACTGTACTATATCTCTACTGTACTTCACTGTCCTCTATCTCTACTGTACTCCACTGTACTCTACCTCTATTGTGCTCCACTGTACTCTATCTCTACTGTACTCCACTGTACTCTATCTCTACTGTACTCCACTGTACTCTATCTCTACTGTACTCCACTGTACTCTACCCTCTATTGTGCTCCACTGTACTCTACATCTACCGTACTCCACTGTACTCTATCTCTACTGTACTCCACTGTACTCTACCTCTATTGTGCTCCACTGTCCTCTATCTCTACTGTACTCCACTGTACTCTATCTCTACTGTGCTCCACTGTACTCTATCTCTACTCTGCTCCACTGTACTCTATCTCTACTGTGCTCCACTCTACTCTACCTCTACTGTGCTCCACTGTATCCTACCTCTACTGTGCTCTACTGTACTCTATCTCTACTGTGCTCCACTGTACTCTACCTCTACTTTACTCCACTATACTCTAACTCTACTATACTCCACTGTACTCTATCTCTACTGTGCTCCACTGTACTCTATTTCTACTGTGCTCCACTGTACTCTATCTCTACTGTACTCCACTGTACTCTATTTCTACTGTACTTCACTGTCCTCTATCTCTACTGTACTCCACTGTACTCTACCTCTATTGTGCTCCACTGTACTCTATATCTACTGTACTCTACTGTACTCTATCTCTACTGTACTCCACTGTACTCTATCTCTACTGTACTCCACTGTACTCTATCTCTACTGTACTCTACTGTACTCTATCTCTACTGTACTCCACTGTACTCTATCTCTACTGTACTCCACTGTACTCTACCTCTATTGTGCTCCACTGTACTCTATCTCTACTGTACTCTACTGTACTATATCTCTACTGTACTCCACTGTACTCTATCTCTACTGTACTCCACTGTACTCTACCTCTACTGTGCTCCACTGTACTCTACCTCTACTCTGCTCCACTGTACTCTATCTCTACTGTGCTCCACTCTACTCTACCTCTACTGTGCTCCACTGTATCCTACCTCTACTGTGCTCTACTGTACTCTATCTCTACTGTGCTCCACTGTACTCTACCTCTACTTTACTCCACTATACTCTAACTCTACTATACTCCACTGTACTCTATCTCTACTGTGCTCCACTGTACTCTATTTCTACTGTGCTCCACTGTACTCTATCTCTACTGTACTCCACTGTACTCTATTTCTACTGTACTTCACTGTCCTCTATCTCTACTGTACTCCACTGTACTCTACCTCTATTGTGCTCCACTGTACTCTATATCTACTGTACTCTACTGTACTCTATCTCTACTGTACTCCACTGTACTCTATCTCTACTGTACTCCACTGTACTCTATCTCTACTGTACTCTACTGTACTCTATCTCTACTGTACTCCACTGTACTCTATCTCTACTGTACTCCACTGTACTCTACCTCTATTGTGCTCCACTGTACTCTATCTCTACTGTACTCTACTGTACTATATCTCTACTGTACTCCACTGTACTCTATCTCTACTGTACTCCACTGTACTCTACCTCTACTGTGCTCCACTGTACTCTACCTCTACCGTACTCCACTGTACTCTATCTCTACTGTACTCCACTGTACTCTACCTCTACTGTACTCTACTGTTCTCTACCTCTACTGTGCTCTACTGTACTCTACTCTACTGTACTCTACTGTACTCTATCTCTACTGTGATCCACTGTACTCTACCTCTACTGTACTCCACTGTACTCTATCTACTGTGATCCACTGTACTCTATCTCTACTGTGCTCCACTGTACTCTACCTCTACTGTGCTCCACTGTACTCTATCTCTACTGTGCTCCACTGTACTCTATCTCTACTGTACTCCACTGTACTCTACCTCTACTGTGCTCTACTGTTCTCTACCTCTACTGTGCTCTACTGTACTCCACCTCTATTGTGCTCCACTGTACCCTACCTCTACTGTGCTCTACTGTACTCTATCTCTACTGTGCTCCACTGTACTCTACCTCTACTGTACTCCACTATACTCTAACTCTACTATACTCCACTGTACTCTATCTCTACTGTGCTCCACTGTACTCTATTTCTACTGTACTCCACTGTACTCTATCTCTACTGTACTCCACTGTACTATATCTCTACTGTACTTCACTGTCCTCTATCTCTACTGTACTCCACTGTACTCTACCTCTATTGTGCTCCACTGTACTCTATCTCTACTGTACTCCACTGTACTCTATCTCTACTGTACTCCACTGTACTCTATCTCTACTGTACTCCACTGTACTCTACCCTCTATTGTGCTCCACTGTACTCTACCTCTACCGTACTCCACTGTACTCTATCTCTACTGTACTCCACTGTACTCTACCTCTATTGTGCTCCACTGTACTCTACCTTTACCGTGCTCCACTGTACTCTATCTCTACTGTACTCCACTGTACTCTATCTCTACTGTGCTCCACTGTACTCTATCTCTACTCTGCTCCACTGTACTCTATCTCTACTGTGCTCCACTCTACTCTACCTCTACTGTGCTCCACTGTATCCTACCTCTACTGTGCTCTACTGTACTCTATCTCTACTGTGCTCCACTGTACTCTACCTCTACTTTACTCCACTATACTCTAACTCTACTATACTCCACTGTACTCTATCTCTACTGTGCTCCACTGTACTCTATTTCTACTGTGCTCCACTGTACTCTATCTCTACTGTACTCCACTGTACTCTATTTCTACTGTACTTCACTGTCCTCTATCTCTACTGTACTCCACTGTACTCTACCTCTATTGTGCTCCACTGTACTCTATATCTACTGTACTCTACTGTACTCTATCTCTACTGTACTCCACTGTACTCTATCTCTACTGTACTCCACTGTACTCTACCTCTACTGTACTCTACTGTACTCTATCTCTACTGTACTCCACTGTACTCTATCTCTACTGTACTCCACTGTACTCTACCTCTACTGTACTCTACTGTTCTCTACCTCTACTCGGCTCTACTGTACTCTACTCTACTGTACTACACTGTACTCTATCTCTACTGTGATGCACTGTACTCTACTTCTACTGTATCCACTGTACTCTATCTCTACTGTGCTCCACTGTACTCTACCTCTACTGTGCTCCACTGTACTCTATCTCTACTGTGCTCCTCTCTACTCTACCTCTACTGTGCTCCACTGTATCCTACCTCTACTGTACTCCACTGTACTCTATCTCTACTGTGCTCCACTTTACTCTATCTCTACTGTACTCCACTGTACTCTACCTCTACTGTGCTCTACTGTTCTCTACCTCTACTGTGCTCTACTGTACTCCACCTCTACTTTGCTCCACTGTACCCTACCTCTACTGTGCTCCACTGTACTCTACCTCTACTGTGCTCCACTGTACTCTACCTCTACTGTACTCCACTGTACTCTATCTCTACTGTGCTCCACTGTACTCTACCTCTACTGTACTCCACTGTACTCTATCTCTACTGTGCTCCACTGTACTCTATCTCTACTGTACTCTACCTCTACTGTGCTCTACTGTTCTCTACCTCTACTGTGCTCTACTGTACTCCACCTCTACTGTGCTCCACTGTACCCTACCTCTACTGTGCTCCACTGTACTCTACCTCTACTGTGCTCCACTGTACTCTACCTCTACTCTGCTCCACTGTATCCACTGTACTCTACCTCTACTGTACTCCACTGTACTCTACCTCTACTGTGCTCCACTGTACTCTATCTCTACTGTGCTCCACTGTACTCTATTTCTACTGTACTTCACTGTCCTCTATCTCTACTGTACTCCACTGTACTCTACCTCTATTGTGCTCCACTGTACTCTATATCTACTGTACTCTACTGTACTCTATCTCTACTGTACTCCACTGTACTCTATCTCTACTGTACTCTACTGTACTCTATCTCTACTGTACTCCACTGTACTCTATTTCTACTGTACTTCACTGTCCTCTATCTCTACTGTACTCCACTGTACGCTACCTCTATTGTGCTCCACTGTACTCTATATCTACTGTACTCTACTGTACTCTATCTCTACTGTACTCCACTGTACTCTATCTCTACTGTACTCTACTGTACTCTATCTCTACTGTACTCCACTGTACTCTATCTCTACTGTACTCCACTGTACTCTACCTCTATTGTGCTCCACTGTACTCTATCTCTACTGTACTCTACTGTACTATATCTCTACTGTACTCCACTGTACTCTATCTCTACTGTACTCCACTGTACTCTACCTCTACTGTGCTCCACTGTACTCTACCTCTACCGTACTCCACTGTACTCTATCTCTACTGTACTCCACTGTACTCTACCTCTACTGTACTCTACTGTTCTCTACCTCTACTGTGCTCTACTGTACTCTACTCTACTGTACTCCACTGTACTCTATCTCTACTGTGATCCACTGTACTCTACCTCTACTGTACTCCACTGTACTCTATCTACTGTGATCCACTGTACTCTATCTCTACTGTGCTCCACTGTACTCTACCTCTACTGTGCTCCACTGTACCCTATCTCTACTGTGCTCCACTGTACTCTATCTCTACTGTACTCCACTGTACTCTACCTCTACTGTGCTCTACTGTTCTCTACCTCTACTGTGCTCTACTGTACTCCACCTCTATTGTGCTCCACTGTACCCTACCTCTACTGTGCTCTACTGTACTCTATCTCTACTGTGCTCCACTGTACTCTACCTTTACTGTACTCCACTATACTCTAACTCTACTATACTCCACTGTACTCTATCTCTACTGTGCTCCACTGTACTCTATTTCTACTGTACTCCACTGTACTCTATCTCTACTGTACTCCACTGTACTATATCTCTACTGTACTTCACTGTCCTCTATCTCTACTGTACTCCACTGTACTCTATCTACTGTGATCCACTGTACTCTATCTCTACTGTGCTCCACTGTACTCTACCTCTACTGTGCTCCACTGTACTCTATCTCTACTGTGCTCCACTGTACTCTATCTCTACTGTACTCCACTGTACTCTACCTCTACTGTGCTCTACTGTTCTCTACCTCTACTGTGCTCTACTGTACTCCACCTCTATTGTGCTCCACTGTACCCTACCTCTACTGTGCTCTACTGTACTCTATCTCTACTGTGCTCCACTGTACTCTACCTCTACTGTACTCCACTATACTCTAACTCTACTATACTCCACTGTACTCTATCTCTACTGTGCTCCACTGTACTCTATTTCTACTGTACTCCACTGTACTCTATCTCTACTGTACTCCACTGTACTATATCTCTACTGTACTTCACTGTCCTCTATCTCTACTGTACTCCACTGTACTCTACCTCTATTGTGCTCCACTGTACTCTATCTCTACTGTACTCCACTGTACTCTATCTCTACTGTACTCCACTGTACTCTATCTCTACTGTACTCCACTGTACTCTACCCTCTATTGTGCTCCACTGTACTCTACCTCTACCGTACTCCACTGTACTCTATCTCTACTGTACTCCACTGTACTCTACCTCTATTGTGCTCCACTGTACTCTACCTTTACCGTGCTCCACTGTACTCTATCTCTACTGTACTCCACTGTACTCTATCTCTACTGTGCTCCACTGTACTCTATCTCTACTCTGCTCCACTGTACTCTATCTCTACTGTGCTCCACTCTACTCTACCTCTACTGTGCTCCACTGTATCCTACCTCTACTGTGCTCTACTGTACTCTATCTCTACTGTGCTCCACTGTACTCTACCTCTACTTTACTCCACTATACTCTAACTCTACTATACTCCACTGTACTCTATCTCTACTGTGCTCCACTGTACTCTATTTCTACTGTGCTCCACTGTACTCTATCTCTACTGTACTCCACTGTACTCTATTTCTACTGTACTTCACTGTCCTCTATCTCTACTGTACTCCACTGTACTCTACCTCTATTGTGCTCCACTGTACTCTATATCTACTGTACTCTACTGTACTCTATCTCTACTGTACTCCACTGTACTCTATCTCTACTGTACTCCACTGTACTCTACCTCTACTGTACTCTACTGTACTCTATCTCTACTGTACTCCACTGTACTCTATCTCTACTGTACTCCACTGTACTCTACCTCTACTGTACTCTACTGTTCTCTACCTCTACTCGGCTCTACTGTACTCTACTCTACTGTACTACACTGTACTCTATCTCTACTGTGATGCACTGTACTCTACTTCTACTGTATCCACTGTACTCTATCTCTACTGTGCTCCACTGTACTCTACCTCTACTGTGCTCCACTGTACTCTATCTCTACTGTGCTCCTCTCTACTCTACCTCTACTGTGCTCCACTGTATCCTACCTCTACTGTACTCCACTGTACTCTATCTCTACTGTGCTCCACTTTACTCTATCTCTACTGTACTCCACTGTACTCTACCTCTACTGTGCTCTACTGTTCTCTACCTCTACTGTGCTCTACTGTACTCCACCTCTACTTTGCTCCACTGTACCCTACCTCTACTGTGCTCCACTGTACTCTACCTCTACTGTGCTCCACTGTACTCTACCTCTACTGTACTCCACTGTACTCTATCTCTACTGTGCTCCACTGTACTCTACCTCTACTGTACTCCACTGTACTCTATCTCTACTGTGCTCCACTGTACTCTATCTCTACTGTACTCTACCTCTACTGTGCTCTACTGTTCTCTACCTCTACTGTGCTCTACTGTACTCCACCTCTACTGTGCTCCACTGTACCCTACCTCTACTGTGCTCCACTGTACTCTACCTCTACTGTGCTCCACTGTACTCTACCTCTACTCTGCTCCACTGTATCCACTGTACTCTACCTCTACTGTACTCCACTGTACTCTACCTCTACTGTGCTCCACTGTACTCTATCTCTACTGTGCTCCACTGTACTCTATTTCTACTGTACTTCACTGTCCTCTATCTCTACTGTACTCCACTGTACTCTACCTCTATTGTGCTCCACTGTACTCTATATCTACTGTACTCTACTGTACTCTATCTCTACTGTACTCCACTGTACTCTATCTCTACTGTACTCTACTGTACTCTATCTCTACTGTACTCCACTGTACTCTATTTCTACTGTACTTCACTGTCCTCTATCTCTACTGTACTCCACTGTACGCTACCTCTATTGTGCTCCACTGTACTCTATATCTACTGTACTCTACTGTACTCTATCTCTACTGTACTCCACTGTACTCTATCTCTACTGTACTCTACTGTACTCTATCTCTACTGTACTCCACTGTACTCTATCTCTACTGTACTCCACTGTACTCTACCTCTATTGTGCTCCACTGTACTCTATCTCTACTGTACTCTACTGTACTATATCTCTACTGTACTCCACTGTACTCTATCTCTACTGTACTCCACTGTACTCTACCTCTACTGTGCTCCACTGTACTCTACCTCTACCGTACTCCACTGTACTCTATCTCTACTGTACTCCACTGTACTCTACCTCTACTGTACTCTACTGTTCTCTACCTCTACTGTGCTCTAGTGTACTCTACTCTACTGTACTCCACTGTACTCTATCTCTACTGTGATCCACTGTACTCTACCTCTACTGTACTCCACTGTACTCTATCTACTGTGATCCACTGTACTCTATCTCTACTGTGCTCCACTGTACTCTACCTCTACTGTGCTCCACTGTACCCTATCTCTACTGTGCTCCACTGTACTCTATCTCTACTGTACTCCACTGTACTCTACCTCTACTGTGCTCTACTGTTCTCTACCTCTACTGTGCTCTACTGTACTCCACCTCTATTGTGCTCCACTGTACCCTACCTCTACTGTGCTCTACTGTACTCTATCTCTACTGTGCTCCACTGTACTCTACCTTTACTGTACTCCACTATACTCTAACTCTACTATACTCCACTGTACTCTATCTCTACTGTGCTCCACTGTACTCTATTTCTACTGTACTCCACTGTACTCTATCTCTACTGTACTCCACTGTACTATATCTCTACTGTACTTCACTGTCCTCTATCTCTACTGTACTCCACTGTACTCTACCTCTATTGTGCTCCACTGTACTCTATCTCTACTGTACTCCACTGTACTCTATCTCTACTGTACTCCACTGTACTCTATCTCTACTGTACTCCACTGTACTCTACCCTCTATTGTGCTCCACTGTACTCTACCTCTACCGTACTCCACTGTACTCTATCTCTACTGTACTCCACTGTACTCTACCTCTATTGTGCTCCACTGTACTCTACCTTTACCGTGCTCCACTGTACTCTATCTCTACTGTACTCCACTGTACTCTATCTCTACTGTGCTCCACTGTACTCTATCTCTACTCTGCTCCACTGTACTCTATCTCTACTGTGCTCCACTCTACTCTACCTCTACTGTGCTCCACTGTATCCTACCTCTACTGTGCTCTACTGTACTCTATCTCTACTGTGCTCCACTGTACTCTACCTCTACTTTACTCCACTATACTCTAACTCTACTATACTCCACTGTACTCTATCTCTACTGTGCTCCACTGTACTCTATTTCTACTGTGCTCCACTGTACTCTATCTCTACTGTACTCCACTGTACTCTATTTCTACTGTACTTCACTGTCCTCTATCTCTACTGTACTCCACTGTACTCTACCTCTATTGTGCTCCACTGTACTCTATATCTACTGTACTCTACTGTACTCTATCTCTACTGTACTCCACTGTACTCTATCTCTACTGTACTCCACTGTACTCTACCTCTACTGTACTCTACTGTACTCTATCTCTACTGTACTCCACTGTACTCTATCTCTACTGTACTCCACTGTACTCTACCTCTACTGTACTCTACTGTTCTCTACCTCTACTCGGCTCTACTGTACTCTACTCTACTGTACTACACTGTACTCTATCTCTACTGTGATGCACTGTACTCTACTTCTACTGTACTCCACTGTAATCTATCTCTACTGTATCCACTGTACTCTATCTCTACTGTGCTCCACTGTACTCTACCTCTACTGTGCTCCACTGTACTCTATCTCTACTGTGCTCCTCTCTACTCTACCTCTACTGTGCTCCACTGTATCCTACCTCTACTGTACTCCACTGTACTCTATCTCTACTGTGCTCCACTTTACTCTATCTCTACTGTACTCCACTGTACTCTACCTCTACTGTGCTCTACTGTTCTCTACCTCTACTGTGCTCTACTGTACTCCACCTCTACTTTGCTCCACTGTACACTACCTCTACTGTGCTCCACTGTACTCTACCTCTACTGTGCTCCACTGTACTCTACCTCTACTGTACTCCACTGTACTCTATCTCTACTGTGCTCCACTGTACTCTACCTCTACTGTACTCCACTGTACTCTATCTCTACTGTGCTCCACTGTACTCTATCTCTACTGTACTCTACCTCTACTGTGCTCTACTGTTCTCTACCTCTACTGTGCTCTACTGTACTCCACCTCTACTGTGCTCCACTGTACCCTACCTCTACTGTGCTCCACTGTACTCTACCTCTACTGTGCTCCACTGTACTCTACCTCTACTCTGCTCCACTGTATCCACTGTACTCTACCTCTACTGTACTCCACTGTACTCTACCTCTACTGTGCTCCACTGTACTCTATCTCTACTGTGCTCCACTGTACTCTACCTCTACTGTACTCTACTGTACTCCACCTCTAATGGGCTCCACTGTACTCTAGCTCTACTGTACTCCACTGTACTTTACCTCTACTGTACTCCACTGTACTCTACCTCTACTGTGCTCCACTGTACTCTATTTCTACTGTACTCCTCTGTACTCTACCTCTACTGTGCTCCACTGTACTCTATCTGTAATGTACTCTACTGTACTCTATCTCTACTGTGATCCACTGTACTCTACCTCTGCTGTGCTCCACTGTACTCTATCTCTACTGTACTCCACTGTACTCTACTGTTCTCTACCTCTACTGTACTCTACTGTGCTCCACTGTACTCCACTGTAGTCTACCTCTACTGTGCTCCACTGTACTCTACCTCTACTGTGCTCCACTATACTCTACCTCTACTGTGCTCCACTGTACTCTACCTCTACTGTCCTCCACTGTACTCTACCTCTACTGTGCTCCACTGTACTCTCTCTCTACTGTACTCTACCTCTACTGTACTCTACTGTACTCCACCTCTAATGTGCTCCACTGTACTCTACCTCTACTGTACTCTACCTCTACTGTACTCCACTGTACTCTACCTCTACTGTGCTCTACTGTACTCTATCTCTACTGTTCTCCACTGTACTCTACCTCTACTGTGCTCCACTGTACTCTACCTCTACTGTACTTCATTGTCCTCTATCTCTACTGTACTCCACTGTACTCTACCTCTATTATCCTCCACTGTACTCTATCTCTACTGTACTCTACTGTACTATATCTCTACTGTACTCCACTGTACTCTATCTCTACTGTACTCCACTGTACTCTACCTCCACTGTACTCCACTGTACTCTACCTCTACTGTACTCTACTGTTCTCTACCTCTACTGTGCTCTACTGTACTCTACTCTACTGTACTCCACTGTACTCTATCTCTACTGTGATCCACTGTACTCTACCTCTACTGTGCTCCACTGTACTCTACCTCTACTGTGCTCCACTGTACTCTATCTGTAATGTACTCTACTGTACTCTATCTCTACTGTGATCCACTGTACTCTACCTCTGCTGTGCTCCACTGTAGTCTACCTCTACTGTGCTCCACTGTACTCTACCTCTACTGTGCTCCACTATAATTTACCTCTACTGTGCTCCACTGTACTCTCTCTCTACTGTACTCTACCTCTACTGTACTCTACTATACTCCACCTCTAATGTGCTCCACTGTACTCTACCTCTACTGTACTCTAACTCTACTATACTCCACTGTACTCTACCTCTACTGTGCTCTACTGTACTCTATCTCTACTTTGCTCCACTGTACTCTACCTCTACTGTACTCCACTATACTCTAACTCTACTATACTCCACTGTACTCTATCTCTACTGTGCTCCACTGCACTCTATTTCTACTGTGCTCCACTGTACTCTATCTCTACTGTACTCCACTGTACTATATCTCTACTGTACTTCACTGTCCTCTATCTCTACTGTACTCCACTGTACTCTACCTCTATTGTGCTCCACTGTACTCTATCTCTACTGTACTCTACTGTACTCTATCTCTACTGTACTCCACTGTACTCTATCTCTACTGTACTCCACTGTACTCTACCTCTATTGTGCTCCACTGTACTCTACCTCTACCGTACTCCACTGTACTCTATCTATACTGTACTCCACTGTACTCACCTCTACTGTACTCTACTGTTCTCTACCTCTACTGTGCTCTACTGTACTCTACTCTACTGTACTCCACTGTACTCTATCTCTACTGTGCTCCACTGTACTCTATCTCTACTGTGCTCCACTGTACTCTATCTCTACTGTGCTCCACTCTACTCTACCTCTACTGTGCTCCACTGTACCCTACCTCTACTGTGCTCTACTGTACTCTATCTCTACTGTGCTCCACTGTACTCTACCTCTACTGTACTCCACTATACTCTAACTCTACTATACTCCACTGTACTCTATCTCTACTGTGCTCCACTGTACTCTATTTCTACTGTGCTCCACTGTACTCTATCTCTACTGTACTCCACTGTACTCTATTTCTACTGTACTTCACTGTCCTCTATCTCTACTGTACTCCACTGTACTCTACCTCTATTGTGCTCCACTGTACTCTATATCTACTGTACTCTACTGTACTTTATCTCTACTGTACTCCACTGTACTCTATCTCTACTGTACTCCACTGTACTCTACCTCTACTGTACTCTACTGTACTCTATCTCTACTGTACTCCACTGTACTCTATCTCTACTGTACTCCACTGTACTCTACCTCTACTGTACTCTACTGTTCTCTACCTCTACTCGGCTCTACTGTACTCTACTCTACTGTACTACACTGTACTCTATCTCTACTGTGATCCACTGTACTCTACTTCTACTGTACTCCACTGTAATCTATCTCTACTGTATCCACTGTACTCTATCTCTACTGTGCTCCACTGTACTCTACCTCTACTGTGCTCCACTGTACTCTATCTCTACTGTGCTCCTCTCTACTCTACCTCTACTGTGCTCCACTGTATCCTACCTCTACTGTACTCCACTTTACTCTATCTCTACTGTGCTCCACTTTACTCTATCTCTACTGTACTCCACTGTACTCTACCTCTACTGTGCTCTACTGTTCTCTACCTCTACTGTGCTCTACTGTACTCCACCTCTACTTTGCTCCACTGTACCCTACCTCTACTGTGCTCCACTGTACTCTACCTCTACTGTGCTCCACTGTACTCTACCTCTACTGTACTCCACTGTACTCTATCTCTACTGTGCTCCACTGTACTCTACCTCTACTGTACTCCACTGTACTCTGTCTCTACTGTGCTCCACTGTACTCTATCTCTACTGTACTCTACCTCTACTGTGCTCTACTGTTCTCTACCTCTACTGTGCTCTACTGTACTCCACCTCTACTGTGCTCCACTGTACCCTACCTCTACTGTGCTCCACTGTACTCTACCTCTACTGTGCTCCACTGTACTCTACCTCTACTCTGCTCCACTGTATCCACTGTACTCTACCTCTACTGTGCTCCACTGTACTCTACCTCTATTGTGCTCCACTGTACTCTATCTCTACTGTGCTCCACTGTACTCTACCTCTACTGTACTCTACTGTACTCCACCTCTAATGGGCTCCACTGTACTCTAGCTCTACTGTACTCCACTGTACTTTACCTCTACTGTACTCCACTGTACTCTACCTCTACTGTGCTCCACTGTACTCTATTTCTACTGTACTCCTCTGTACTCTACCTCTACTGTGCTCCACTGTACTCTATCTGTAATGTACTCTACTGTACTCTATCTCTACTGTGATCCACTGTACTCTACCTCTGCTGTGCTCCACTGTACTCTATCTCTACTCTACTCCACTGTACTCTACTGTTCTCTACCTCTACTGTACTCTACTGTGCTCCACTGTGCTCCACTGTAGTCTACCTCTACTGTGCTCCACTGTACTCTACCTCTACTGTGCTCCACTATACTCTACCTCTACTGTGCTCCACTGTACTCTACCTCTACTGTCCTCCACTGTACTCTACCTCTACTGTGCTCCACTGTACTCTCTCTCTACTGTACTCTACCTCTACTGTACTCTACTGTACTCCACCTCTAATTTGCTCCACTGTACTCTACCTCTACTGTACTCTACCTCTACTGTACTCCACTGTACTCTACCTCTACTGTGCTCTACTGTACTCTATCTCTACTGTGCTCCACTGTACTCTACCTCTACCGTGCTCCACTGCACTCTACCTCTACTGTACTTCACTGTCCTCTATCTCTACTGTACTCCACTGTACTCTACCTCTATTATCCTCCACTGTACTCTATCTCTACTGTACTCTACTGTACTATATCTCTACTGTAATCCACTGTACTCTATCTCTACTGTACTCCACTGTACTCTACCTCCACTGTACTCCACTGTACTCTACCTCTACTGTACTCTACTGTTCTCTACCTCTACGTGGCTCTACTGTACTCTACTCTACTGTACTCCACTGTACTCTATCTCTACTGTGATCCACTCTACTCTACCTCTACTGTACTCCACTGTACTCTATCTCTACTGTGATCCACTGTACTCTATCTCTATTGTGCTCCACTGTACTCTACCTCTACTGTGCTCCACTGTACTCTATCTCTACTTTGCTCCACTCTACTCTACCTCTACTGTGCTCCACTGTATCCTACCTCTACTGTACTCCACTGTACTCTCTCTCTACTGTGCTCCACTGTACTCTATCTCTACTGTACTCCACTGTACTCTACCTCTACTGTGCTCTACTGTTCTCTACCTCTACTGTACTCCACCTCTACTTTGCTCCACTGTACCCTACCTCTACTGTACTCCACTGTCCTCTATCTCTACTGTACTCCACTGTACTCTACCTCTATTGAGCTCCACTGTACTCTATATCTACTGTACTCTACTGTACTCTATCTCTACTGTACTCCACTGTACTCTATTTCTACTGTACTCCACTGTACTCTACCTCTACTGTACTCTACTGTACTCTATCTCTACTGTACTCCACTGTACTCTATCTCTACTGTACTCCACTGTACTCTACCTCTACTGTACTCTACTGTTCTCTACCTCTACTCGGCTCTACTGTACTCTACTCTACTGTACTACACTGTACTCTATCTCTACTGTGATGCACTGTACTCTACTTCTACTGTACTCCACTGTAATCTATCTCTACTGTATCCACTGTACTCTATCTCTACTGTGCTCCACTGTACTCTACCTCTACTGTGCTCCACTGTACTCTATCTCTACTGTGCTCCTCTCTACTCTACCTCTACTGTGCTCCACTGTATCCTACCTCTACTGTACTCCACTGTACTCTATCTCTACTGTGCTCCACTTTACTCTATCTCTACTGTACTCCACTGTACTCTACCTCTACTGTGCTCTACTGTTCTCTACCTCTACTGTGCTCTACTGTACTCCACCTCTACTTTGCTCCACTGTACCCTACCTCTACTGTGCTCCACTGTACTCTACCTCTACTGTGCTCCACTGTACTCTACCTCTACTGTACTCCACTGTACTCTATCTCTACTGTGCTCCACTGTACTCTACCTCTACTGTACTCCACTGTACTCTATCTCTACTGTGCTCCACTGTACTCTATCTCTACTGTACTCTACCTCTACTGTGCTCTACTGTTCTCTACCTCTACTGTGCTCTACTGTACTCCACCTCTACTGTGCTCCACTGTACCCTACCTCTACTGTGCTCCACTGTACTCTACCTCTACTGTGCTCCACTGTACTCTACCTCTACTCTGCTCCACTGTATCCACTGTACTCTACCTCTACTGTACTCCACTGTACTCTACCTCTACTGTGCTCCACTGTACTCTATCTCTACTGTGCTCCACTGCACTCTACCTCTACTGTACTCTACTGTACTCCACCTCTAATGGGCTCCACTGTACTCTAGCTCTACTGTACTCCACTGTACTTTACCTCTACTGTACTCCACTGTACTCTACCTCTACTCTGCTCCACTGTACTCTATTTCTACTGTACTCCTCTGTACTCTACCTCTACTGTGCTCCACTGTACTCTATCTGTAATGTACTCTACTGTACTCTATCTCTACTGTGATCCACTGTACTCTACCTCTGCTGTGCTCCACTGTACTCTATCTCTACTGTACTCCACTGTACTCTACTGTTCTCTACCTCTACTGTACTCTACTGTGCTCCACTGTACTCCACTGTAGTCTACCTCTACTGTGCTCCACTGTACTCTACCTCTACTGTGCTCCACTATACTCTACCTCTACTGTGCTCCACTGTACTCTACCTCTACTGTCCTCCACTGTACTCTACCTCTACTGTGCTCCACTGTACTCTCTCTCTACTGTACTCTACCTCTACTGTACTCTACTGTACTCCACCTCTAATGTGCTCCACTGTACTCTACCTCTACTGTACTCTACCTCTACTGTACTCCACTGTACTCTACCTCTACTGTGCTCTACTGTACTCTATCTCTACTGTGCTCCACTGTACTCTACCTCTACTGTGCTCCACTGTACTCTACCTCTACTGTACTTCACTGTCCTCTATCTCTACTGTACTCCACTATACTCTACCTCTATTATCCTCCACTGTACTCTATCTCTACTGTACTCTACTGTACTATATCTCTACTGTACTCCACTGTACTCTATCTCTACTGTACTCCACTGTACTCTACCTCCACTGTACTCCACTGTACTCTACCTCTACTGTACTCTACTGTTCTCTACCTCTACTGTGCTCTACTGTACTCTACTCTACTGTACTCCACTGTACTCTATCTCTACTGTGATCCACTGTACTCTACCTCTACTGTGCTCCACTGTACTCTACCTCTACTGTGCTCCACTGTACTCTATCTGTAATGTACTCTACTGTACTCTATCTCTACTCTGATCCACTGTACTCTACCTCTGCTGTGCTCCACTGTAGTCTACCTCTACTGTGCTCCACTGTACTCTACCTCTACTGTGCTCCACTATAATTTACCTCTACTGTGCTCCACTGTACTCTACCTCTACTGTCCTCCACTGTACTCTACCTCTACTGTGCTCCACTGTACTCTCTCTCTACTGTACTCTACCTCTACTGTACTCTACTATACTCCACCTCTAATGTGCTCCACTGTACTCTACCTCTACTGTACTCTAACTCTACTATACTCCACTGTACTCTACCTCTACTGTGCTCTACTGTACTCTATCTCTACTTTGCTCCACTGTACTCTACCTCTACTGTACTCCACTATACTCTAACTCTACTATACTCCACTGTACTCTATCTCTACTGTGCTCCACTGCACTCTATTTCTACTGTGCTCCACTGTACTCTATCTCTACTGTACTCCACTGTACTATATCTCTACTGTACTTCACTGTCCTCTATCTCTACTGTACTCCACTGTACTCTACCTCTATTGTGCTCCACTGTACTCTATCTCTACTGTACTCTACTGTACTCTATCTCTACTGTACTCCACTGTACTCTATCTCTACTGTACTCCACTGTACTCTACCTCTATTGTGCTCCACTGTACTCTACCTCTACCGTACTCCACTATACTCTATCTCTACTGTACTCCACTGTACTCACCTCTACTGTACTCTACTGTTCTCTACCTCTACTGTGCTCTACTGTACTCTACTCTACTGTACTCCACTGTACTCTATCCCTACTGTGCTCCACTGTACTCTATCTCTACTGTGCTCCACTGTACTCTATCTCTACTGTGCTCCACTCTACTCTACCTCTACTGTGCTCCACTGTATCCTACCTCTACTGTGCTCTACTGTACTCTCTCTCTACTGTGCTCCACTGTACTCTACCTCTACTGTACTCCACTATACTCTAACTCTACTATACTCCACTGTACTCTATCTCTACTGTGCTCCACTGTACTCTATTTCTACTGTGCTCCACTGTACTCTATCTCTACTGTACTCCACTGTACTCTATTTCTACTGTACTTCACTGTCCTCTATCTCTACTGTACTCCACTGTACTCTACCTCTATTGTGCTCCACTGTACTCTATATCTACTGTACTCTACTGTACTCTATCTCTACTGTACTCCACTGTACTCTATTTCTACTGTACTCCACTGTACTCTACCTCTACTGTACTCTACTGTACTCTACCTCTACTGTACTCTACTGTTCTCTACCTCTACTCGGCTCTACTGTACTCTACTCTACTGTACTCCACTGTACTCTATCTCTACTGTGATCCACTGTACTCTACCTCTACTGTGCTCCACTGTACTCTACCTCTACTGTGCTCCACTGTACTCTATCTGTAATGTACTCTACTGTACTCTATCTCTACTGTGATCCACTGTACTCTACCTCTGCTGTGCTCCACTGTAGTCTACCTCTACTGTGCTCCACTGTACTCTACCTCTACTGTGCTCCACTATAATTTACCTCTACTGTGCTCCACTGTACTCTCTCTCTACTGTACTCTACCTCTACTGTACTCTACTATACTCCACCTCTAATGTGCTCCACTGTACTCTACCTCTACTGTACTCTAACTCTACTATACTCCACTGTACTCTACCTCTACTGTGCTCTACTGTACTATATCTCTACTTTGCTCCACTGTACTCTACCTCTACTGTACTCCACTATACTCTAACTCTACTATACTCCACTGTACTCTATCTCTACTGTGCTCCACTGCACTCTATTTCTACTGTGCTCCACTGTACTCTATCTCTACTGTACTCCACTGTACTATATCTCTACTGTACTTCACTGTCCTCTATCTCTACTGTACTCCACTGTACTCTACCTCTATTGTGCTCCACTGTACTCTATCTCTACTGTACTCTACTGTACTCTATCTCTACTGTACTCCACTGTACTCTATCTCTACTGTACTCCACTGTACTCTACCTCTATTGTGCTCCACTGTACTCTACCTCTACCGTACTCCACTGTACTCTATCTCTACTGTACTCCACTGTACTCACCTCTACTGTACTCTACTGTTCTCTACCTCTACTGTGCTCTACTGTACTCTACTCTACTGTACTCCACTGTACTCTATCTCTACTGTGCTCCACTGTACTCTATCTCTACTGTGCTCCACTGTACTCTATCTCTACTGTGCTCCACTCTACTCTACCTCTACTGTGCTCCACTGTATCCTACCTCTACTGTGCTCTACTGTACTCTATCTCTACTGTGCTCCACTGTACTCTACCTCTACTGTACTCCACTATACTCTAACTCTAATATACTCCACTGTACTCTATCTCTACTGTGCTCCACTGTACTCTATTTCTACTGTGCTCCACTGTACTCTATCTCTACTGTACTCCACTGTACTCTATTTCTACTGTACTTCACTGTCCTCTATCTCTACTGTACTCCACTGTACTCTACCTCTATTGTGCTCCACTGTACTCTATATCTACTGTACTCTACTGTACTCTATCTCTACTGTACTCCACTGTACTCTATCTCTACTGTACTCCACTGTACTCTACCTCTACTGTACTCTACTGTACTCTATCTCTACTGTACTCCACTGTACTCTATCTCTACTGTACTCCACTGTACTCTACCTCTACTGTACTCTACTGTTCTCTACCTCTACTCGGCTCTACTGTACTCTACTCTACTGTACTACACTGTACTCTATCTCTACTGTGATCCACTGTACTCTACTTCTACTGTACTCCACTGTAATCTATCTCTACTGTATCCACTGTACTCTATCTCTACTGTGCTCCACTGTACTCTACCTCTACTGTGCTCCACTGTACTCTATCTCTACTGTGCTCCTCTCTACTCTACCTCTACTGTGCTCCACTGTATCCTACCTCTACTGTACTCCACTTTACTCTATCTCTACTGTGCTCCACTTTACTCTATCTCTACTGTACTCCACTGTACTCTACCTCTACTGTGCTCTACTGTTCTCTACCTCTACTGTGCTCTACTGTACTCCACCTCTACTTTGCTCCACTGTACCCTACCTCTACTGTGCTCAACTGTACTCTACCTCTACTGTGCTCCACTGTACTCTACCTCTACTGTACTCCACTGTACTCTATCTCTACTGTGCTCCACTGTACTCTACCTCTACTGTACTCCACTGTACTCTGTCTCTACTGTGCTCCACTGTACTCTATCTCTACTGTACTCCACTGTACTCTATCTCTACTGTACTCCACTGTACTCTACCTCTACTGTACTCCACTGTACTCTATCTCTACTGTGCTCCACTGTACTCTACCTCTACTGTACTCCACTGTACTCTGTCTCTACTGTGCTCCACTGTACTCTACCTCTACCGTACTCCACTGTACTCTATCTCTACTGTACTCCACTGTACTCTACCTCTATTGTGCTCCACTGTCCTCTATCTCTACTGTACTCCACTGTACTCTATCTCTACTGTGCTCCACTGTACTCTATCTCTACTCTGCTCCACTGTACTCTATCTCTACTGTGCTCCACTCTACTCTACCTCTACTGTGCTCCACTGTATCCTACCTCTACTGTGCTCTACTGTACTCTATCTCTACTGTGCTCCACTGTACTCTACCTCTACTTTACTCCACTATACTCTAACTCTACTATACTCCACTGTACTCTATCTCTACTGTGCTCCACTGTACTCTATTTCTACTGTGCTCCACTGTACTCTATCTCTACTGTACTCCACTGTACTCTATTTCTACTGTACTTCACTGTCCTCTATCTCTACTGTACTCCACTGTACTCTACCTCTATTGTGCTCCACTGTACTCTATATCTACTGTACTCTACTGTACTCTATCTCTACTGTACTCCACTGTACTCTATCTCTACTGTACTCCACTGTACTCTATCTCTACTGTACTCTACTGTACTCTATCTCTACTGTACTCCACTGTACTCTATCTCTACTGTACTCCACTGTACTCTACCTCTATTGTGCTCCACTGTACTCTATCTCTACTGTACTCTACTGTACTATATCTCTACTGTACTCCACTGTACTCTATCTCTACTGTACTCCACTGTACTCTACCTCTACTGTGCTCCACTGTACTCTACCTCTACTCTGCTCCACTGTACTCTATCTCTACTGTGCTCCACTCTACTCTACCTCTACTGTGCTCCACTGTATCCTACCTCTACTGTGCTCTACTGTACTCTATCTCTACTGTGCTCCACTGTACTCTACCTCTACTTTACTCCACTATACTCTAACTCTACTATACTCCACTGTACTCTATCTCTACTGTGCTCCACTGTACTCTATTTCTACTGTGCTCCACTGTACTCTATCTCTACTGTACTCCACTGTACTCTATTTCTACTGTACTTCACTGTCCTCTATCTCTACTGTACTCCACTGTACTCTACCTCTATTGTGCTCCACTGTACTCTATATCTACTGTACTCTACTGTACTCTATCTCTACTGTACTCCACTGTACTCTATCTCTACTGTACTCCACTGTACTCTATCTCTACTGTACTCTACTGTACTCTATCTCTACTGTACTCCACTGTACTCTATCTCTACTGTACTCCACTGTACTCTACCTCTATTGTGCTCCACTGTACTCTATCTCTACTGTACTCTACTGTACTATATCTCTACTGTACTCCACTGTACTCTATCTCTACTGTACTCCACTGTACTCTACCTCTACTGTGCTCCACTGTACTCTACCTCTACCGTACTCCACTGTACTCTATCTCTACTGTACTCCACTGTACTCTACCTCTACTGTACTCTACTGTTCTCTACCTCTACTGTGCTCTACTGTACTCTACTCTACTGTACTCTACTGTACTCTATCTCTACTGTGATCCACTGTACTCTACCTCTACTGTACTCCACTGTACTCTATCTACTGTGATCCACTGTACTCTATCTCTACTGTGCTCCACTGTACTCTACCTCTACTGTGCTCCACTGTACTCTATCTCTACTGTGCTCCACTGTACTCTATCTCTACTGTACTCCACTGTACTCTACCTCTACTGTGCTCTACTGTTCTCTACCTCTACTGTGCTCTACTGTACTCCACCTCTATTGTGCTCCACTGTACCCTACCTCTACTGTGCTCTACTGTACTCTATCTCTACTGTGCTCCACTGTACTCTACCTCTACTGTACTCCACTGTACTCTATCTCTACTGTGCTCCACTGTACTCTACCTCTACTGTGCTCAACTGTACTCTACTGTACTCCACTGTACACTACCTCTACTGTACTCCACTGTACTCTTTCTCTACTGTACTCCACTGTACTCTACCTCTACTGTACAACACTGTACTCTATCTCTACTGTACTTCACTGTCCTCTATCTCTACTGTACTCCACTGTACTCTACCTCTATTGTGCTCCACTGTACTCTATCTCTACTGTACTCTACTGTACTATATCTCTACTGTACTCCACTGTACTCTATCTCTACTGTACTCCACTGTACTCTACCTCTACTGTGCTCCACTGTACTCTACCTCTACCGTACTCCACTGTACTCTATCTCTACTGTACTCCACTGTACTCTACCTCTACTGTACTCTACTGTTCTCTACCTCTACTGTGCTCTACTGTACTCTACTCTACTGTACTCCACTGTACTCTATCTCTACTGTGATCCACTGTACTCTACCTCTACTGTACTCCACTGTACTCTATCTACTGTGATCCACTGTACTCTATCTCTACTGTGCTCCACTGTACTCTACCTCTACTGTGCTCCACTGTACTCTATCTCTACTGTGCTCCACTGTACTCTATCTCTACTGTACTCCACTGTACTCTACCTCTACTGTGCTCTACTGTTCTCTACCTCTACTGTGCTCTACTGTACTCCACCTCTATTGTGCTCCACTGTACCCTACCTCTACTGTGCTCTACTGTACTCTATCTCTACTGTGCTCCACTGTAATCTACCTCTACTGTACTCCACTATACTCTAACTCTACTATACTCCACTGTACTCTATCTCTACTGTGCTCCACTGTACTCTATTTCTACTGTACTCCACTGTACTCTATCTCTACTGTACTCCACTGTACTATATCTCTACTGTACTTCACTGTCCTCTATCTCTACTGTACTCCACTGTACTCTACCTCTATTGTGCTCCACTGTACTCTATCTCTACTGTACTCCACTGTACTCTATCTCTACTGTACTCCACTGTACTCTATCTCTACTGTACTCCACTGTACTCTACCCTCTATTGTGCTCCACTGTACTCTACATCTACCGTACTCCACTGTACTCTATCTCTACTGTACTCCACTGTACTCTACCTCTATTGTGCTCCACTGTCCTCTATCTCTACTGTACTCCACTGTACTCTATCTCTACTGTGCTCCACTGTACTCTATCTCTACTCTGCTCCACTGTACTCTATCTCTACTGTGCTCCACTCTACTCTACCTCTACTGTGCTCCACTGTATCCTACCTCTACTGTGCTCTACTGTACTCTATCTCTACTGTGCTCCACTGTACTCTACCTCTACTTTACTCCACTATACTCTAACTCTACTATACTCCACTGTACTCTATCTCTACTGTGCTCCACTGTACTCTATTTCTACTGTGCTCCACTGTACTCTATCTCTACTGTACTCCACTGTACTCTATTTCTACTGTACTTCACTGTCCTCTATCTCTACTGTACTCCACTGTACTCTACCTCTATTGTGCTCCACTGTACTCTATATCTACTGTACTCTACTGTACTCTATCTCTACTGTACTCCACTGTACTCTATCTCTACTGTACTCCACTGTACTCTATCTCTACTGTACTCTACTGTACTCTATCTCTACTGTACTCCACTGTACTCTATCTCTACTGTACTCCACTGTACTCTACCTCTATTGTGCTCCACTGTACTCTATCTCTACTGTACTCTACTGTACTATATCTCTACTGTACTCCACTGTACTCTATCTCTACTGTACTCCACTGTACTCTACCTCTACTGTGCTCCACTGTACTCTACCTCTACTCTGCTCCACTGTACTCTATCTCTACTGTGCTCCACTCTACTCTACCTCTACTGTGCTCCACTGTATCCTACCTCTACTGTGCTCTACTGTACTCTATCTCTACTGTGCTCCACTGTACTCTACCTCTACTTTACTCCACTATACTCTAACTCTACTATACTCCACTGTACTCTATCTCTACTGTGCTCCACTGTACTCTATTTCTACTGTGCTCCACTGTACTCTATCTCTACTGTACTCCACTGTACTCTATTTCTACTGTACTTCACTGTCCTCTATCTCTACTGTACTCCACTGTACTCTACCTCTATTGTGCTCCACTGTACTCTATATCTACTGTACTCTACTGTACTCTATCTCTACTGTACTCCACTGTACTCTATCTCTACTGTACTCCACTGTACTCTATCTCTACTGTACTCTACTGTACTCTATCTCTACTGTACTCCACTGTACTCTATCTCTACTGTACTCCACTGTACTCTACCTCTATTGTGCTCCACTGTACTCTATCTCTACTGTACTCTACTGTACTATATCTCTACTGTACTCCACTGTACTCTATCTCTACTGTACTCCACTGTACTCTACCTCTACTGTGCTCCACTGTACTCTACCTCTACCGTACTCCACTGTACTCTATCTCTACTGTACTCCACTGTACTCTACCTCTACTGTACTCTACTGTTCTCTACCTCTACTGTGCTCTACTGTACTCTACTGTACTCTATCTCTACTGTGATCCACTGTACTCTACCTCTACTGTACTCCACTGTACTCTATCTACTGTGATCCACTGTACTCTATCTCTACTGTGCTCCACTGTACTCTACCTCTACTGTGCTCCACTGTACTCTATCTCTACTGTGCTCCACTGTACTCTATCTCTACTGTACTCCACTGTACTCTACCTCTACTGTGCTCTACTGTTCTCTACCTCTACTGTGCTCTACTGTACTCCACCTCTATTGTGCTCCACTGTACCCTACCTCTACTGTGCTCTACTGTACTCTATCTCTACTGTGCTCCACTGTACTCTACCTCTACTGTACTCCACTATACTCTAACTCTACTATACTCCACTGTACTCTATCTCTACTGTGCTCCACTGTACTCTATTTCTACTGTACTCCACTGTACTCTATCTCTACTGTACTCCACTGTACTATATCTCTACTGTACTTCACTGTCCTCTATCTCTACTGTACTCCACTGTACTCTACCTCTATTGTGCTCCACTGTACTCTATCTCTACTGTACTCCACTGTACTCTATCTCTACTGTACTCCACTGTACTCTATCTCTACTGTACTCCACTGTACTCTACCCTCTATTGTGCTCCACTGTACTCTACCTCTACCGTACTCCACTGTACTCTATCTCTACTGTACTCCACTGTACTCTACCTCTATTGTGCTCCACTGTACTCTACCTTTACCGTGCTCCACTGTACTCTATCTCTACTGTACTCCACTGTACTCTATCTCTACTGTGCTCCACTGTACTCTATCTCTACTCTGCTCCACTGTACTCTATCTCTACTGTGCTCCACTCTACTCTACCTCTACTGTGCTCCACTGTATCCTACCTCTACTGTGCTCTACTGTACTCTATCTCTACTGTGCTCCACTGTACTCTACCTCTACTTTACTCCACTATACTCTAACTCTACTATACTCCACTGTACTCTATCTCTACTGTGCTCCACTGTACTCTATTTCTACTGTGCTCCACTGTACTCTATCTCTACTGTACTCCACTGTACTCTATTTCTACTGTACTTCACTGTCCTCTATCTCTACTGTACTCCACTGTACTCTACCTCTATTGTGCTCCACTGTACTCTATATCTACTGTACTCTACTGTACTCTATCTCTACTGTACTCCACTGTACTCTATCTCTACTGTACTCCACTGTACTCTACCTCTACTGTACTCTACTGTACTCTATCTCTACTGTACTCCACTGTACTCTATCTCTACTGTACTCCACTGTACTCTACCTCTACTGTACTCTACTGTTCTCTACCTCTACTCGGCTCTACTGTACTCTACTCTACTGTACTACACTGTACTCTATCTCTACTGTGATGCACTGTACTCTACTTCTACTGTACTCCACTGTAATCTATCTCTACTGTATCCACTGTACTCTATCTCTACTGTACTCCACTGTACTCTATCTCTACTGTACTCCACTGTACTCTATCTCTACTGTACTCCACTGTACTCTACCCTCTATTGTGCTCCACTGTACTCTACCTCTACCGTACTCCACTGTACTCTATCTCTACTGTACTCCACTGTACTCTACCTCTATTGTGCTCCACTGTACTCTACCTTTACCGTGCTCCACTGTACTCTATCTCTACTGTACTCCACTGTACTCTATCTCTACTGTGCTCCACTGTACTCTATCTCTACTCTGCTCCACTGTACTCTATCTCTACTGTGCTCCACTCTACTCTACCTCTACTGTGCTCCACTGTATCCTACCTCTACTGTGCTCTACTGTACTCTATCTCTACTGTGCTCCACTGTACTCTACCTCTACTTTACTCCACTATACTCTAACTCTACTATACTCCACTGTACTCTATCTCTACTGTGCTCCACTGTACTCTATTTCTACTGTGCTCCACTGTACTCTATCTCTACTGTACTCCACTGTACTCTATTTCTACTGTACTTCACTGTCCTCTATCTCTACTGTACTCCACTGTACTCTACCTCTATTGTGCTCCACTGTACTCTATATCTACTGTACTCTACTGTACTCTATCTCTACTGTACTCCACTGTACTCTATCTCTACTGTACTCTACTGTACTCTATCTCTACTGTACTCCACTGTACTCTATCTCTACTGTACTCCACTGTACTCTACCTCTATTGTGCTCCACTGTACTCTATCTCTACTGTACTCTACTGTACTATATCTCTACTGTACTCCACTGTACTCTATCTCTACTGTACTCCACTGTACTCTACCTCTACTGTGCTCCACTGTACTCTACCTCTACCGTACTCCACTGTACTCTATCTCTACTGTACTCCACTGTACTCTACCTCTACTGTACTCTACTGTTCTCTACCTCTACTGTGCTCTACTGTACTCTACTCTACTGTACTCCACTGTACTCTATCTCTACTGTGATCCACTGTACTCTACCTCTACTGTACTCCACTGTACTCTATCTACTGTGATCCACTGTACTCTATCTCTACTGTGCTCCACTGTACTCTACCTCTACTGTGCTCCACTGTACCCTATCTCTACTGTGCTCCACTGTACTCTATCTCTACTGTACTCCACTGTACTCTACCTCTACTGTGCTCTACTGTTCTCTACCTCTACTGTGCTCTACTGTACTCCACCTCTATTGTGCTCCACTGTACCCTACCTCTACTGTGCTCTACTGTACTCTATCTCTACTGTGCTCCACTGTACTCTACCTTTACTGTACTCCACTATACTCTAACTCTACTATACTCCACTGTACTCTATCTCTACTGTGCTCCACTGTACTCTATTTCTACTGTACTCCACTGTACTCTATCTCTACTGTACTCCACTGTACTATATCTCTACTGTACTTCACTGTCCTCTATCTCTACTGTACTCCACTGTACTCTATCTACTGTGATCCACTGTACTCTATCTCTACTGTGCTCCACTGTACTCTACCTCTACTGTGCTCCACTGTACTCTATCTCTACTGTGCTCCACTGTACTCTATCTCTACTGTACTCCACTGTACTCTACCTCTACTGTGCTCTACTGTTCTCTACCTCTACTGTGCTCTACTGTACTCCACCTCTATTGTGCTCCACTGTACCCTACCTCTACTGTGCTCTACTGTACTCTATCTCTACTGTGCTCCACTGTACTCTACCTCTACTGTACTCCACTATACTCTAACTCTACTATACTCCACTGTACTCTATCTCTACTGTGCTCCACTGTACTCTATTTCTACTGTACTCCACTGTACTCTATCTCTACTGTACTCCACTGTACTATATCTCTACTGTACTTCACTGTCCTCTATCTCTACTGTACTCCACTGTACTCTACCTCTATTGTGCTCCACTGTACTCTATCTCTACTGTACTCCACTGTACTCTATCTCTACTGTACTCCACTGTACTCTATCTCTACTGTACTCCACTGTACTCTACCCTCTATTGTGCTCCACTGTACTCTACCTCTACCGTACTCCACTGTACTCTATCTCTACTGTACTCCACTGTACTCTACCTCTATTGTGCTCCACTGTACTCTACCTTTACCGTGCTCCACTGTACTCTATCTCTACTGTACTCCACTGTACTCTATCTCTACTGTGCTCCACTGTACTCTATCTCTACTCTGCTCCACTGTACTCTATCTCTACTGTGCTCCACTCTACTCTACCTCTACTGTGCTCCACTGTATCCTACCTCTACTGTGCTCTACTGTACTCTATCTCTACTGTGCTCCACTGTACTCTACCTCTACTTTACTCCACTATACTCTAACTCTACTATACTCCACTGTACTCTATCTCTACTGTGCTCCACTGTACTCTATTTCTACTGTGCTCCACTGTACTCTATCTCTACTGTACTCCACTGTACTCTATTTCTACTGTACTTCACTGTCCTCTATCTCTACTGTACTCCACTGTACTCTACCTCTATTGTGCTCCACTGTACTCTATATCTACTGTACTCTACTGTACTCTATCTCTACTGTACTCCACTGTACTCTATCTCTACTGTACTCCACTGTACTCTACCTCTACTGTACTCTACTGTACTCTATCTCTACTGTACTCCACTGTACTCTATCTCTACTGTACTCCACTGTACTCTACCTCTACTGTACTCTACTGTTCTCTACCTCTACTCGGCTCTACTGTACTCTACTCTACTGTACTACACTGTACTCTATCTCTACTGTGATGCACTGTACTCTACTTCTACTGTACTCCACTGTAATCTATCTCTACTGTATCCACTGTACTCTATCTCTACTGTGCTCCACTGTACTCTACCTCTACTGTGCTCCACTGTACTCTATCTCTACTGTGCTCCTCTCTACTCTACCTCTACTGTGCTCCACTGTATCCTACCTCTACTGTACTCCACTGTACTCTATCTCTACTGTGCTCCACTTTACTCTATCTCTACTGTACTCCACTGTACTCTACCTCTACTGTGCTCTACTGTTCTCTACCTCTACTGTGCTCTACTGTACTCCACCTCTACTTTGCTCCACTGTACCCTACCTCTACTGTGCTCCACTGTACTCTACCTCTACTGTGCTCCACTGTACTCTACCTCTACTGTACTCCACTGTACTCTATCTCTACTGTGCTCCACTGTACTCTACCTCTACTGTACTCCACTGTACTCTATCTCTACTGTGCTCCACTGTACTCTATCTCTACTGTACTCTACCTCTACTGTGCTCTACTGTTCTCTACCTCTACTGTGCTCTACTGTACTCCACCTCTACTGTGCTCCACTGTACCCTACCTCTACTGTGCTCCACTGTACTCTACCTCTACTGTGCTCCACTGTACTCTACCTCTACTCTGCTCCACTGTATCCACTGTACTCTACCTCTACTGTACTCCACTGTACTCTACCTCTACTGTGCTCCACTGTACTCTATCTCTACTGTGCTCCACTGTACTCTACCTCTACTGTACTCTACTGTACTCCACCTCTAATGGGCTCCACTGTACTCTAGCTCTACTGTACTCCACTGTACTTTACCTCTACTGTACTCCACTGTACTCTACCTCTACTGTGCTCCACTGTACTCTATTTCTACTGTACTCCTCTGTACTCTACCTCTACTGTGCTCCACTGTACTCTATCTGTAATGTACTCTACTGTACTCTATCTCTACTGTGATCCACTGTACTCTACCTCTGCTGTGCTCCACTGTACTCTATCTCTACTGTACTCCACTGTACTCTACTGTTCTCTACCTCTACTGTACTCTACTGTGCTCCACTGTACTCCACTGTAGTCTACCTCTACTGTGCTCCACTGTACTCTACCTCTACTGTGCTCCACTATACTCTACCTCTACTGTGCTCCACTGTACTCTACCTCTACTGTCCTCCACTGTACTCTACCTCTACTGTGCTCCACTGTACTCTCTCTCTACTGTACTCTACCTCTACTGTACTCTACTGTACTCCACCTCTAATGTGCTCCACTGTACTCTACCTCTACTGTACTCTACCTCTACTGTACTCCACTGTACTCTACCTCTACTGTGCTCTACTGTACTCTATCTCTACTGTTCTCCACTGTACTCTACCTCTACTGTGCTCCACTGTACTCTACCTCTACTGTACTTCATTGTCCTCTATCTCTACTGTACTCCACTGTACTCTACCTCTATTATCCTCCACTGTACTCTATCTCTACTGTACTCTACTGTACTATATCTCTACTGTACTCCACTGTACTCTATCTCTACTGTACTCCACTGTACTCTACCTCCACTGTACTCCACTGTACTCTACCTCTACTGTACTCTACTGTTCTCTACCTCTACTGTGCTCTACTGTACTCTACTCTACTGTACTCCACTGTACTCTATCTCTACTGTGATCCACTGTACTCTACCTCTACTGTGCTCCACTGTACTCTACCTCTACTGTGCTCCACTGTACTCTATCTGTAATGTACTCTACTGTACTCTATCTCTACTGTGATCCACTGTACTCTACCTCTGCTGTGCTCCACTGTAGTCTACCTCTACTGTGCTCCACTGTACTCTACCTCTACTGTGCTCCACTATAATTTACCTCTACTGTGCTCCACTGTACTCTCTCTCTACTGTACTCTACCTCTACTGTACTCTACTATACTCCACCTCTAATGTGCTCCACTGTACTCTACCTCTACTGTACTCTAACTCTACTATACTCCACTGTACTCTACCTCTACTGTGCTCTACTGTACTCTATCTCTACTTTGCTCCACTGTACTCTACCTCTACTGTACTCCACTATACTCTAACTCTACTATACTCCACTGTACTCTATCTCTACTGTGCTCCACTGCACTCTATTTCTACTGTGCTCCACTGTACTCTATCTCTACTGTACTCCACTGTACTATATCTCTACTGTACTTCACTGTCCTCTATCTCTACTGTACTCCACTGTACTCTACCTCTATTGTGCTCCACTGTACTCTATCTCTACTGTACTCTACTGTACTCTATCTCTACTGTACTCCACTGTACTCTATCTCTACTGTACTCCACTGTACTCTACCTCTATTGTGCTCCACTGTACTCTACCTCTACCGTACTCCACTGTACTCTATCTATACTGTACTCCACTGTACTCACCTCTACTGTACTCTACTGTTCTCTACCTCTACTGTGCTCTACTGTACTCTACTCTACTGTACTCCACTGTACTCTATCTCTACTGTGCTCCACTGTACTCTATCTCTACTGTGCTCCACTGTACTCTATCTCTACTGTGCTCCACTCTACTCTACCTCTACTGTGCTCCACTGTACCCTACCTCTACTGTGCTCTACTGTACTCTATCTCTACTGTGCTCCACTGTACTCTACCTCTACTGTACTCCACTATACTCTAACTCTACTATACTCCACTGTACTCTATCTCTACTGTGCTCCACTGTACTCTATTTCTACTGTGCTCCACTGTACTCTATCTCTACTGTACTCCACTGTACTCTATTTCTACTGTACTTCACTGTCCTCTATCTCTACTGTACTCCACTGTACTCTACCTCTATTGTGCTCCACTGTACTCTATATCTACTGTACTCTACTGTACTTTATCTCTACTGTACTCCACTGTACTCTATCTCTACTGTACTCCACTGTACTCTACCTCTACTGTACTCTACTGTACTCTATCTCTACTGTACTCCACTGTACTCTATCTCTACTGTACTCCACTGTACTCTACCTCTACTGTACTCTACTGTTCTCTACCTCTACTCGGCTCTACTGTACTCTACTCTACTGTACTACACTGTACTCTATCTCTACTGTGATCCACTGTACTCTACTTCTACTGTACTCCACTGTAATCTATCTCTACTGTATCCACTGTACTCTATCTCTACTGTGCTCCACTGTACTCTACCTCTACTGTGCTCCACTGTACTCTATCTCTACTGTGCTCCTCTCTACTCTACCTCTACTGTGCTCCACTGTATCCTACCTCTACTGTACTCCACTTTACTCTATCTCTACTGTGCTCCACTTTACTCTATCTCTACTGTACTCCACTGTACTCTACCTCTACTGTGCTCTACTGTTCTCTACCTCTACTGTGCTCTACTGTACTCCACCTCTACTTTGCTCCACTGTACCCTACCTCTACTGTGCTCCACTGTACTCTACCTCTACTGTGCTCCACTGTACTCTACCTCTACTGTACTCCACTGTACTCTATCTCTACTGTGCTCCACTGTACTCTACCTCTACTGTACTCCACTGTACTCTGTCTCTACTGTGCTCCACTGTACTCTATCTCTACTGTACTCTACCTCTACTGTGCTCTACTGTTCTCTACCTCTACTGTGCTCTACTGTACTCCACCTCTACTGTGCTCCACTGTACCCTACCTCTACTGTGCTCCACTGTACTCTACCTCTACTGTGCTCCACTGTACTCTACCTCTACTCTGCTCCACTGTATCCACTGTACTCTACCTCTACTGTGCTCCACTGTACTCTACCTCTATTGTGCTCCACTGTACTCTATCTCTACTGTGCTCCACTGTACTCTACCTCTACTGTACTCTACTGTACTCCACCTCTAATGGGCTCCACTGTACTCTAGCTCTACTGTACTCCACTGTACTTTACCTCTACTGTACTCCACTGTACTCTACCTCTACTGTGCTCCACTGTACTCTATTTCTACTGTACTCCTCTGTACTCTACCTCTACTGTGCTCCACTGTACTCTATCTGTAATGTACTCTACTGTACTCTATCTCTACTGTGATCCACTGTACTCTACCTCTGCTGTGCTCCACTGTACTCTATCTCTACTCTACTCCACTGTACTCTACTGTTCTCTACCTCTACTGTACTCTACTGTGCTCCACTGTGCTCCACTGTAGTCTACCTCTACTGTGCTCCACTGTACTCTACCTCTACTGTGCTCCACTATACTCTACCTCTACTGTGCTCCACTGTACTCTACCTCTACTGTCCTCCACTGTACTCTACCTCTACTGTGCTCCACTGTACTCTCTCTCTACTGTACTCTACCTCTACTGTACTCTACTGTACTCCACCTCTAATTTGCTCCACTGTACTCTACCTCTACTGTACTCTACCTCTACTGTACTCCACTGTACTCTACCTCTACTGTGCTCTACTGTACTCTATCTCTACTGTGCTCCACTGTACTCTACCTCTACCGTGCTCCACTGCACTCTACCTCTACTGTACTTCACTGTCCTCTATCTCTACTGTACTCCACTGTACTCTACCTCTATTATCCTCCACTGTACTCTATCTCTACTGTACTCTACTGTACTATATCTCTACTGTAATCCACTGTACTCTATCTCTACTGTACTCCACTGTACTCTACCTCCACTGTACTCCACTGTACTCTACCTCTACTGTACTCTACTGTTCTCTACCTCTACTGTGCTCTACTGTACTCTACTCTACTGTACTCCACTGTACTCTATCTCTACTGTGATCCACTCTACTCTACCTCTACTGTACTCCACTGTACTCTATCTCTACTGTGATCCACTGTACTCTATCTCTATTGTGCTCCACTGTACTCTACCTCTACTGTGCTCCACTGTACTCTATCTCTACTTTGCTCCACTCTACTCTACCTCTACTGTGCTCCACTGTATCCTACCTCTACTGTACTCCACTGTACTCTCTCTCTACTGTGCTCCACTGTACTCTATCTCTACTGTACTCCACTGTACTCTACCTCTACTGTGCTCTACTGTTCTCTACCTCTACTGTACTCCACCTCTACTTTGCTCCACTGTACCCTACCTCTACTGTACTCCACTGTCCTCTATCTCTACTGTACTCCACTGTACTCTACCTCTATTGAGCTCCACTGTACTCTATATCTACTGTACTCTACTGTACTCTATCTCTACTGTACTCCACTGTACTCTATTTCTACTGTACTCCACTGTACTCTACCTCTACTGTACTCTACTGTACTCTATCTCTACTGTACTCCACTGTACTCTATCTCTACTGTACTCCACTGTACTCTACCTCTACTGTACTCTACTGTTCTCTACCTCTACTCGGCTCTACTGTACTCTACTCTACTGTACTACACTGTACTCTATCTCTACTGTGATGCACTGTACTCTACTTCTACTGTACTCCACTGTAATCTATCTCTACTGTATCCACTGTACTCTATCTCTACTGTGCTCCACTGTACTCTACCTCTACTGTGCTCCACTGTACTCTATCTCTACTGTGCTCCTCTCTACTCTACCTCTACTGTGCTCCACTGTATCCTACCTCTACTGTACTCCACTGTACTCTATCTCTACTGTGCTCCACTTTACTCTATCTCTACTGTACTCCACTTTACTCTATCTCTACTGTACTCCACTGTACTCTACCTCTACTGTGCTCTACTGTTCTCTACCTCTACTGTGCTCTACTGTACTCCACCTCTACTTTGCTCCACTGTACCCTACCTCTACTGTGCTCCACTGTACTCTACCTCTACTGTGCTCCACTGTACTCTACCTCTACTGTACTCCACTGTACTCTATCTCTACTGTGCTCCACTGTACTCTACCTCTACTGTACTCCACTGTACTCTATCTCTACTGTGCTCCACTGTACTCTATCTCTACTGTACTCTACCTCTACTGTGCTCTACTGTTCTCTACCTCTACTGTGCTCTACTGTACTCCACCTCTACTGTGCTCCACTGTACCCTACCTCTACTGTGCTCCACTGTACTCTACCTCTACTGTGCTCCACTGTACTCTACCTCTACTCTGCTCCACTGTATCCACTGTACTCTACCTCTACTGTACTCCACTGTACTCTACCTCTACTGTGCTCCACTGTACTCTATCTCTACTGTGCTCCACTGCACTCTACCTCTACTGTACTCTACTGTACTCCACCTCTAATGGGCTCCACTGTACTCTAGCTCTACTGTACTCCACTGTACTTTACCTCTACTGTACTCCACTGTACTCTACCTCTACTCTGCTCCACTGTACTCTATTTCTACTGTACTCCTCTGTACTCTACCTCTACTGTGCTCCACTGTACTCTATCTGTAATGTACTCTACTGTACTCTATCTCTACTGTGATCCACTGTACTCTACCTCTGCTGTGCTCCACTGTACTCTATCTCTACTGTACTCCACTGTACTCTACTGTTCTCTACCTCTACTGTACTCTACTGTGCTCCACTGTACTCCACTGTAGTCTACCTCTACTGTGCTCCACTGTACTCTACCTCTACTGTGCTCCACTATACTCTACCTCTACTGTGCTCCACTGTACTCTACCTCTACTGTCCTCCACTGTACTCTACCTCTACTGTGCTCCACTGTACTCTCTCTCTACTGTACTCTACCTCTACTGTACTCTACTGTACTCCACCTCTAATGTGCTCCACTGTACTCTACCTCTACTGTACTCTACCTCTACTGTACTCCACTGTACTCTACCTCTACTGTGCTCTACTGTACTCTATCTCTACTGTGCTCCACTGTACTCTACCTCTACTGTGCTCCACTGTACTCTACCTCTACTGTACTTCACTGTCCTCTATCTCTACTGTACTCCACTATACTCTACCTCTATTATCCTCCACTGTACTCTATCTCTACTGTACTCTACTGTACTATATCTCTACTGTACTCCACTGTACTCTATCTCTACTGTACTCCACTGTACTCTACCTCCACTGTACTCCACTGTACTCTACCTCTACTGTACTCTACTGTTCTCTACCTCTACTGTGCTCTACTGTACTCTACTCTACTGTACTCCACTGTACTCTATCTCTACTGTGATCCACTGTACTCTACCTCTACTGTGCTCCACTGTACTCTACCTCTACTGTGCTCCACTGTACTCTATCTGTAATGTACTCTACTGTACTCTATCTCTACTCTGATCCACTGTACTCTACCTCTGCTGTGCTCCACTGTAGTCTACCTCTACTGTGCTCCACTGTACTCTACCTCTACTGTGCTCCACTATAATTTACCTCTACTGTGCTCCACTGTACTCTACCTCTACTGTCCTCCACTGTACTCTACCTCTACTGTGCTCCACTGTACTCTCTCTCTACTGTACTCTACCTCTACTGTACTCTACTATACTCCACCTCTAATGTGCTCCACTGTACTCTACCTCTACTGTACTCTAACTCTACTATACTCCACTGTACTCTACCTCTACTGTGCTCTACTGTACTCTATCTCTACTTTGCTCCACTGTACTCTACCTCTACTGTACTCCACTATACTCTAACTCTACTATACTCCACTGTACTCTATCTCTACTGTGCTCCACTGCACTCTATTTCTACTGTGCTCCACTGTACTCTATCTCTACTGTACTCCACTGTACTATATCTCTACTGTACTTCACTGTCCTCTATCTCTACTGTACTCCACTGTACTCTACCTCTATTGTGCTCCACTGTACTCTATCTCTACTGTACTCTACTGTACTCTATCTCTACTGTACTCCACTGTACTCTATCTCTACTGTACTCCACTGTACTCTACCTCTATTGTGCTCCACTGTACTCTACCTCTACCGTACTCCACTGTACTCTATCTCTACTGTACTCCACTGTACTCACCTCTACTGTACTCTACTGTTCTCTACCTCTACTGTGCTCTACTGTACTCTACTCTACTGTACTCCACTGTACTCTATCCCTACTGTGCTCCACTGTACTCTATCTCTACTGTGCTCCACTGTACTCTATCTCTACTGTGCTCCACTCTACTCTACCTCTACTGTGCTCCACTGTATCCTACCTCTACTGTGCTCTACTGTACTCTCTCTCTACTGTGCTCCACTGTACTCTACCTCTACTGTACTCCACTATACTCTAACTCTACTATACTCCACTGTACTCTATCTCTACTGTGCTCCACTGTACTCTATTTCTACTGTGCTCCACTCTACTCTATCTCTACTGTACTCCACTGTACTCTATTTCTACTGTACTTCACTGTCCTCTATCTCTACTGTACTCCACTGTACTCTACCTCTATTGTGCTCCACTGTACTCTATATCTACTGTACTCTACTGTACTCTATCTCTACTGTACTCCACTGTACTCTATTTCTACTGTACTCCACTGTACTCTACCTCTACTGTACTCTACTGTACTCTACCTCTACTGTACTCTACTGTTCTCTACCTCTACTCGGCTCTACTGTACTCTACTCTACTGTACTCCACTGTACTCTATCTCTACTGTGATCCACTGTACTCTACCTCTACTGTGCTCCACTGTACTCTACCTCTACTGTGCTCCACTGTACTCTATCTGTAATGTACTCTACTGTACTCTATCTCTACTGTGATCCACTGTACTCTACCTCTGCTGTGCTCCACTGTAGTCTACCTCTACTGTGCTCCACTGTACTCTACCTCTACTGTGCTCCACTATAATTTACCTCTACTGTGCTCCACTGTACTCTCTCTCTACTGTACTCTACCTCTACTGTACTCTACTATACTCCACCTCTAATGTGCTCCACTGTACTCTACCTCTACTGTACTCTAACTCTACTATACTCCACTGTACTCTACCTCTACTGTGCTCTACTGTACTATATCTCTACTTTGCTCCACTGTACTCTACCTCTACTGTACTCCACTATACTCTAACTCTACTATACTCCACTGTACTCTATCTCTACTGTGCTCCACTGCACTCTATTTCTACTGTGCTCCACTGTACTCTATCTCTACTGTACTCCACTGTACTATATCTCTACTGTACTTCACTGTCCTCTATCTCTACTGTACTCCACTGTACTCTACCTCTATTGTGCTCCACTGTACTCTATCTCTACTGTACTCTACTGTACTCTATCTCTACTGTACTCCACTGTACTCTATCTCTACTGTACTCCACTGTACTCTACCTCTATTGTGCTCCACTGTACTCTACCTCTACCGTACTCCACTGTACTCTATCTCTACTGTACTCCACTGTACTCACCTCTACTGTACTCTACTGTTCTCTACCTCTACTGTGCTCTACTGTACTCTACTCTACTGTACTCCACTGTACTCTATCTCTACTGTGCTCCACTGTACTCTATCTCTACTGTGCTCCACTGTACTCTATCTCTACTGTGCTCCACTCTACTCTACCTCTACTGTGCTCCACTGTATCCTACCTCTACTGTGCTCTACTGTACTCTATCTCTACTGTGCTCCACTGTACTCTACCTCTACTGTACTCCACTATACTCTAACTCTAATATACTCCACTGTACTCTATCTCTACTGTGCTCCACTGTACTCTATTTCTACTGTGCTCCACTGTACTCTATCTCTACTGTACTCCACTGTACTCTATTTCTACTGTACTTCACTGTCCTCTATCTCTACTGTACTCCACTGTACTCTACCTCTATTGTGCTCCACTGTACTCTATATCTACTGTACTCTACTGTACTCTATCTCTACTGTACTCCACTGTACTCTATCTCTACTGTACTCCACTGTACTCTACCTCTACTGTACTCTACTGTACTCTATCTCTACTGTACTCCACTGTACTCTATCTCTACTGTACTCCACTGTACTCTACCTCTACTGTACTCTACTGTTCTCTACCTCTACTCGGCTCTACTGTACTCTACTCTACTGTACTACACTGTACTCTATCTCTACTGTGATCCACTGTACTCTACTTCTACTGTACTCCACTGTAATCTATCTCTACTGTATCCACTGTACTCTATCTCTACTGTGCTCCACTGTACTCTACCTCTACTGTGCTCCACTGTACTCTATCTCTACTGTGCTCCTCTCTACTCTACCTCTACTGTGCTCCACTGTATCCTACCTCTACTGTACTCCACTTTACTCTATCTCTACTGTGCTCCACTTTACTCTATCTCTACTGTACTCCACTGTACTCTACCTCTACTGTGCTCTACTGTTCTCTACCTCTACTGTGCTCTACTGTACTCCACCTCTACTTTGCTCCACTGTACCCTACCTCTACTGTGCTCAACTGTACTCTACCTCTACTGTGCTCCACTGTACTCTACCTCTACTGTACTCCACTGTACTCTATCTCTACTGTGCTCCACTGTACTCTACCTCTACTGTACTCCACTGTACTCTGTCTCTACTGTGCTCCACTGTACTCTATCTCTACTGTACTCTACCTCTACTGTGCTCTACTGTTCTCTACCTCTACTGTGCTCTACTGTACTCCACCTCTACTGTGCTCCACTGTACCCTACCTCTACTGTGCTCCACTGTACTCTACCTCTACTGTGCTCCACTGTACTCTACCTCTACTCTGCTCCACTGTATCCACTGTACTCTACCTCTACTGTGCTCCACTGTACTCTACCTCTACTGTGCTCCACTGTACTCTATTTCTACTGTGCTCCACTGTACTCTACCTCTACTGTACTCTACTGTATTCCACCTCTAATGGGCTCCACTGTACTCTAGCTCTACTGTACTCCACTGTACTTTACCTCTACTGTACTCCACTGTACTCTACCTCTACTGTGCTCCACTGTACTCTATTTCTACTGTACTCCTCTGTACTCTACCTCTACTGTGCTCCACTGTACTCTATCTGTAATGTACTCTACTGTACTCTATCTCTACTGTGATCCACTGTACTCTACCTCTGCTGTGCTCCACTGTACTCTATCTCTACTCTACTCCACTGTACTCTACTGTTCTCTACCTCTACTGTACTCTACTGTGCTCCACTGTACTCCACTGTAGTCTACCTCTACTGTGCTCCACTGTACTCTACCTCTACTGTGCTCCACTATACTCTACCTCTACTGTGCTCCACTGTACTCTACCTCTACTGTCCTCCACTGTACTCTACCTCTACTGTGCTCCACTGTACTCTCTCTCTACTGTACTCTACCTCTACTGTATTCTACTGTACTCCACCTCTAATTTGCTCCACTGTACTCTACCTCTACTGTACTCTACCTCTACTGTACTCCACTGTACTCTACCTCTACTGTGCTCTACTGTACTCTATCTCTACTGTGCTCCACTGTACTCTACCTCTACCGTGCTCCACTGCACTCTACCTCTACTGTACTTCACTGTCCTCTATCTCTACTGTACTCCACTGTACTCTACCTCTATTATCCTCCACTGTACTCTATCTCTACTGTACTCTACTGTACTATATCTCTACTGTAATCCACTGTACTCTATCTCTACTGTACTCCACTGTACTCTACCTCCACTGTACTCCACTGTACTCTACCTCTACTGTACTCTACTGTTCTCTACCTCTACTGTGCTCTACTGTACTCTACTCTACTGTACTCCACTGTACTCTATCTCTACTGTGATCCACTCTACTCTACCTCTACTGTACTCCACTGTACTCTATCTCTAATGTGATCCACTGTACTCTATCTCTATTGTGCTCCACTGTACTCTACCTCTACTGTGCTCCACTGTACTCTATCTCTACTTTGCTCCACTCTACTCTACCTCTACTGTGCTCCACTGTATCCTACCTCTACTGTACTCCACTGTACTCTCTCTCTACTGTGCTCCACTGTACTCTATCTCTACTGTACTCCACTGTACTCTACCTCTACTGTGCTCTACTGTTCTCTACCTCTACTGTACTCCACCTCTACTTTGCTCCACTGTACCCTACCTCTACTGTACTCCACTGTCCTCTATCTCTACTGTACTCCACTGTACTCTACCTCTATTGTGCTCCACTGTACTCTACCTCTACTGTGCTCCACTATACTCTACCTCTACTGTGCTCCACTGTACTCTACCTCTACTGTCCTCCACTGTACTCTACCTCTACTGTGCTCCACTGTACTCTCTCTCTACTGTACTCTACCTCTACTGTACTCTACTGTACTCCACCTCTAATTTGCTCCACTGTACTCTACCTCTACTGTACTCTACCTCTACTGTACTCCACTGTACTCTACCTCTACTGTGCTCTACTGTACTCTATCTCTACTGTGCTCCACTGTACTCTACCTCTACCGTGCTCCACTGCACTCTACCTCTACTGTACTTCACTGTCCTCTATCTCTACTGTACTCCACTGTACTCTACCTCTATTATCCTCCACTGTACTCTATCTCTACTGTACTCTACTGTACTCTATCTCTACTGTACTCCACTGTACTCTATTTCTACTGTACTCCACTGTACTCTACCTCTACTGTACTCTACTGTACTCTATCTCTACTGTACTCCACTGTACTCTATCTCTACTGTACTCCACTGTACTCTACCTCTACTGTACTCTACTGTTCTCTACCTCTACTCGGCTCTACTGTACTCTACTCTACTGTACTACACTGTACTCTATCTCTACTGTGATGCACTGTACTCTACTTCTACTGTACTCCACTGTAATCTATCTCTACTGTATCCACTGTACTCTATCTCTACTGTGCTCCACTGTACTCTACCTCTACTGTGCTCCACTGTACTCTATCTCTACTGTGCTCCTCTCTACTCTACCTCTACTGTGCTCCACTGTATCCTACCTCTACTGTACTCCACTGTACTCTATCTCTACTGTGCTCCACTTTACTCTATCTCTACTGTACTCCACTGTACTCTACCTCTACTGTGGTCTACTGTTCTCTACCTCTACTGTGCTCTACTGTACTCCACCTCTACTTTGCTCCACTGTACCCTACCTCTACTGTGCTCCACTGTACTCTACCTCTACTTTGCTCCACTGTACTCTACCTCTACTGTACTCCACTGTACTCTATCTCTACTGTGCTCCACTGTACTCTACCTCTACTGTACTCCACTGTACTCTATCTCTACTGTGCTCCACTGTACTCTATCTCTACTGTACTCTACCTCTACTGTGCTCTACTGTTCTCTACCTCTACTGTGCTCTACTGTACTCCACCTCTACTGTGCTCCACTGTACCCTACCTCTACTGTGCTCCACTGTACTCTACCTCTACTGTGCTCCACTGTACTCTACCTCTACTCTGCTCCACTGTATCCACTGTACTCTACCTCTACTGTACTCCACTAAACTCTACCTCTACTGTGCTCCACTGTACTCTATCTCTACTGTGCTCCACTGTACTCTACCTCTACTGTACTCTACTGTACTCCACCTCTAATGGGCTCCACTGTACTCTAGCTCTACTGTACTCCACTGTACTTTACCTCTACTGTACTCCACTGTACTCTACCTCTACTCTGCTCCACTGTACTCTATTTCTACTGTACTCCTCTGTACTCTACCTCTACTGTGCTCCACTGTACTCTATCTGTAATGTACTCTACTGTACTCTATCTCTACTGTGATCCACTGTACTCTACCTCTGCTGTGCTCCACTGTACTCTATCTCTACTGTACTCCACTGTACTCTACTGTTCTCTACCTCTACTGTACTCTACTGTGCTCCACTGTACTCCACTGTAGTCTACCTCTACTGTGCTCCACTGTACTCTACCTCTACTGTGCTCCACTATACTCTACCTCTACTGTGCTCCACTGTACTCTACCTCTACTGTCCTCCACTGTACTCTACCTCTACTGTGCTCCACTGTACTCTCTCTCTACTGTACTCTACCTCTACTGTACTCTACTGTACTCCACCTCTAATGTGCTCCACTGTACTCTACCTCTACTGTACTCTACCTCTACTGTACTCCACTGTACTCTACCTCTACTGTGCTCTACTGTACTCTATCTCTACTGTGCTCCACTGTACTCTACCTCTACTGTGCTCCACTGTACTCTACCTCTACTGTACTTCACTGTCCTCTATCTCTACTGTACTCCACTGTACTCTACCTCTATTATCCTCCACTGTACTCTATCTCTACTGTACTCTACTGTACTATATCTCTACTGTACTCCACTGTACTCTATCTCTACTGTACTCCACTGTACTCTACCTCCACTGTACTCCACTGTACTCTACCTCTACTGTACTCTACTGTTCTCTACCTCTACTGTGCTCTACTGTACTCTACTCTACTGTACTCCACTGTACTCTATCTCTACTGTGATCCACTGTACTCTACCTCTACTGTGCTCCACTGTACTCTACCTCTACTGTGCTCCACTGTACTCTATCTGTAATGTACTCTACTGTACTCTATCTCTACTCTGATCCACTGTACTCTACCTCTGCTGTGCTCCACTGTAGTCTACCTCTACTGTGCTCCACTGTACTCTACCTCTACTGTGCTCCACTATAATTTACCTCTACTGTGCTCCACTGTACTCTACCTCTACTCTCCTCCACTGTACTCTACCTCTACTGTGCTCCACTGTACTCTCTCTCTACTGTACTCTACCTCTACTGTACTCTACTATACTCCACCTCTAATGTGCTCCACTGTACTCTACCTCTACTGTACTCTAACTCTACTATACTCCACTGTACTCTACCTCTACTGTGCTCTACTGTACTCTATCTCTACTTTGCTCCACTGTACTCTACCTCTACTGTACTCCACTATACTCTAACTCTACTATACTCCACTGTACTCTATCTCTACTGTGCTCCACTGCACTCTATTTCTACTGTGCTCCACTGTACTCTATCTCTACTGTACTCCACTGTACTATATCTCTACTGTACTTCACTGTCCTCTATCTCTACTGTACTCCACTGTACTCTACCTCTATTGTGCTCCACTGTACTCTATCTCTACTGTACTCTACTGTACTCTATCTCTACTGTACTCCACTGTACTCTATCTCTACTGTACTCCACTGTACTCTACCTCTATTGTGCTCCACTGTACTCTACCTCTACCGTACTCCACTGTACTCTATCTCTACTGTACTCCACTGTACTCACCTCTACTGTACTCTACTGTTCTCTACCTCTACTGTGCTCTACTGTACTCTACTCTACTGTACTCCACTGTACTCTATCCCTACTGTGCTCCACTGTACTCTATCTCTACTGTGCTCCACTGTACTCTATCTCTACTGTGCTCCACTCTACTCTACCTCTACTGTGCTCCACTGTATCCTACCTCTACTGTGCTCTACTGTACTCTCTCTCTACTGTGCTCCACTGTACTCTACCTCTACTGTACTCCACTATACTCTAACTCTACTATACTCCACTGTACTCTATCTCTACTGTGCTCCACTGTACTCTATTTCTACTGTGCTCCACTGTACTCTATCTCTACTGTACTCCACTGTACTCTATTTCTACTGTACTTCACTGTCCTCTATCTCTACTGTACTCCACTGTACTCTACCTCTATTGTGCTCCACTGTACTCTATATCTACTGTACTCTACTGTACTCTATCTCTACTGTACTCCACTGTACTCTATTTCTACTGTACTCCACTGTACTCTACCTCTACTGTACTCTACTGTACTCTACCTCTACTGTACTCTACTGTTCTCTACCTCTACTCGGCTCTACTGTACTCTACTCTACTGTACTCCACTGTACTCTATCTCTACTGTGATCCACTGTACTCTACCTCTACTGTGCTCCACTGTACTCTACCTCTACTGTGCTCCACTGTACTCTATCTGTAATGTACTCTACTGTACTCTATCTCTACTGTGATCCACTGTACTCTACCTCTGCTGTGCTCCACTGTAGTCTACCTCTACTGTGCTCCACTGTACTCTACCTCTACTGTGCTCCACTATAATTTACCTCTACTGTGCTCCACTGTACTCTCTCTCTACTGTACTCTACCTCTACTGTACTCTACTATACTCCACCTCTAATGTGCTCCACTGTACTCTACCTCTACTGTACTCTAACTCTACTATACTCCACTGTACTCTACCTCTACTGTGCTCTACTGTACTATATCTCTACTTTGCTCCACTGTACTCTACCTCTACTGTACTCCACTATACTCTAACTCTACTATACTCCACTGTACTCTATCTCTACTGTGCTCCACTGCACTCTATTTCTACTGTGCTCCACTGTACTCTATCTCTACTGTACTCCACTGTACTATATCTCTACTGTACTTCACTGTCCTCTATCTCTACTGTACTCCACTGTACTCTACCTCTATTGTGCTCCACTGTACTCTATCTCTACTGTACTCTACTGTACTCTATCTCTACTGTACTCCACTGTACTCTATCTCTACTGTACTCCACTGTACTCTACCTCTATTGTGCTCCACTGTACTCTACCTCTACCGTACTCCACTGTACTCTATCTCTACTGTACTCCACTGTACTCACCTCTACTGTACTCTACTGTTCTCTACCTCTACTGTGCTCTACTGTACTCTACTCTACTGTACTCCACTGTACTCTATCTCTACTGTGCTCCACTGTACTCTATCTCTACTGTGCTCCACTGTACTCTATCTCTACTGTGCTCCACTCTACTCTACCTCTACTGTGCTCCACTGTATCCTACCTCTACTGTGCTCTACTGTACTCTATCTCTACTGTGCTCCACTGTACTCTACCTCTACTGTACTCCACTATACTCTAACTCTAATATACTCCACTGTACTCTATCTCTACTGTGCTCCACTGTACTCTATTTCTACTGTGCTCCACTGTACTCTATCTCTACTGTACTCCACTGTACTCTATTTCTACTGTACTTCACTGTCCTCTATCTCTACTGTACTCCACTGTACTCTACCTCTATTGTGCTCCACTGTACTCTATATCTACTGTACTCTACTGTACTCTATCTCTACTGTACTCCACTGTACTCTATCTCTACTGTACTCCACTGTACTCTACCTCTACTGTACTCTACTGTACTCTATCTCTACTGTACTCCACTGTACTCTATCTCTACTGTACTCCACTGTACTCTACCTCTACTGTACTCTACTGTTCTCTACCTCTACTCGGCTCTACTGTACTCTACTCTACTGTACTACACTGTACTCTATCTCTACTGTGATCCACTGTACTCTACTTCTACTGTACTCCACTGTAATCTATCTCTACTGTATCCACTGTACTCTATCTCTACTGTGCTCCACTGTACTCTACCTCTACTGTGCTCCACTGTACTCTATCTCTACTGTGCTCCTCTCTACTCTACCTCTACTGTGCTCCACTGTATCCTACCTCTACTGTACTCCACTTTACTCTATCTCTACTGTGCTCCACTTTACTCTATCTCTACTGTACTCCACTGTACTCTACCTCTACTGTGCTCTACTGTTCTCTACCTCTACTGTGCTCTACTGTACTCCACCTCTACTTTGCTCCACTGTACCCTACCTCTACTGTGCTCAACTGTACTCTACCTCTACTGTGCTCCACTGTACTCTACCTCTACTGTACTCCACTGTACTCTATCTCTACTGTGCTCCACTGTACTCTACCTCTACTGTACTCCACTGTACTCTGTCTCTACTGTGCTCCACTGTACTCTATCTCTACTGTACTCTACCTCTACTGTGCTCTACTGTTCTCTACCTCTACTGTGCTCTACTGTACTCCACCTCTACTGTGCTCCACTGTACCCTACCTCTACTGTGCTCCACTGTACTCTACCTCTACTCTGCTCCACTGTATCCACTGTACTCTACCTCTACTGTGCTCCACTGTACTCTACCTCTACTGTGCTCCACTGTACTCTATTTCTACTGTGCTCCACTGTACTCTACCTCTACTGTACTCTACTGTATTCCACCTCTAATGGGCTCCACTGTACTCTAGCTCTACTGTACTCCACTGTACTTTACCTCTACTGTACTCCACTGTACTCTACCTCTACTGTGCTCCACTGTACTCTATTTCTACTGTACTCCTCTGTACTCTACCTCTACTGTGCTCCACTGTACTCTATCTGTAATGTACTCTACTGTACTCTATCTCTACTGTGATCCACTGTACTCTACCTCTGCTGTGCTCCACTGTACTCTATCTCTACTCTACTCCACTGTACTCTACTGTTCTCTACCTCTACTGTACTCTACTGTGCTCCACTGTACTCCACTGTAGTCTACCTCTACTGTGCTCCACTGTACTCTACCTCTACTGTGCTCCACTATACTCTACCTCTACTGTGCTCCACTGTACTCTACCTCTACTGTCCTCCACTGTACTCTACCTCTACTGTGCTCCACTGTACTCTCTCTCTACTGTACTCTACCTCTACTGTACTCTACTGTACTCCACCTCTAATTTGCTCCACTGTACTCTACCTCTACTGTACTCTACCTCTACTGTACTCCACTGTACTCTACCTCTACTGTGCTCTACTGTACTCTATCTCTACTGTGCTCCACTGTACTCTACCTCTACCGTGCTCCACTGCACTCTACCTCTACTGTACTTCACTGTCCTCTATCTCTACTGTACTCCACTGTACTCTACCTCTATTATCCTCCACTGTACTCTATCTCTACTGTACTCTACTGTACTATATCTCTACTGTAATCCACTGTACTCTATCTCTACTGTACTCCACTGTACTCTACCTCCACTGTACTCCACTGTACTCTACCTCTACTGTACTCTACTGTTCTCTACCTCTACTGTGCTCTACTGTACTCTACTCTACTGTACTCCACTGTACTCTATCTCTACTGTGATCCACTCTACTCTACCTCTACTGTACTCCACTGTACTCTATCTCTAATGTGATCCACTGTACTCTATCTCTATTGTGCTCCACTGTACTCTACCTCTACTGTGCTCCACTGTACTCTATCTCTACTTTGCTCCACTCTACTCTACCTCTACTGTGCTCCACTGTATCCTACCTCTACTGTACTCCACTGTACTCTCTCTCTACTGTGCTCCACTGTACTCTATCTCTACTGTACTCCACTGTACTCTACCTCTACTGTGCTCTACTGTTCTCTACCTCTACTGTACTCCACCTCTACTTTGCTCCACTGTACCCTACCTCTACTGTACTCCACTGTCCTCTATCTCTACTGTACTCCACTGTACTCTACCTCTATTGTGCTCCACTGTACTCTACCTCTACTGTGCTCCACTATACTCTACCTCTACTGTGCTCCACTGTACTCTACCTCTACTGTCCTCCACTGTACTCTACCTCTACTGTGCTCCACTGTACTCTCTCTCTACTGTACTCTACCTCTACTGTACTCTACTGTACTCCACCTCTAATTTGCTCCACTGTACTCTACCTCTACTGTACTCTACCTCTACTGTACTCCACTGTACTCTACCTCTACTGTGCTCTACTGTACTCTATCTCTACTGTGCTCCACTGTACTCTACCTCTACCGTGCTCCACTGCACTCTACCTCTACTGTACTTCACTGTCCTCTATCTCTACTGTACTCCACTGTACTCTACCTCTATTATCCTCCACTGTACTCTATCTCTACTGTACTCTACTGTACTCTATCTCTACTGTACTCCACTGTACTCTATTTCTACTGTACTCCACTGTACTCTACCTCTACTGTACTCTACTGTACTCTATCTCTACTGTACTCCACTGTACTCTATCTCTACTGTACTCCACTGTACTCTACCTCTACTGTACTCTACTGTTCTCTACCTCTACTCGGCTCTACTGTACTCTACTCTACTGTACTACACTGTACTCTATCTCTACTGTGATGCACTGTACTCTACTTCTACTGTACTCCACTGTAATCTATCTCTACTGTATCCACTGTACTCTATCTCTACTGTGCTCCACTGTACTCTACCTCTACTGTGCTCCACTGTACTCTATCTCTACTGTGCTCCTCTCTACTCTACCTCTACTGTGCTCCACTGTATCCTACCTCTACTGTACTCCACTGTACTCTATCTCTACTGTGCTCCACTTTACTCTATCTCTACTGTACTCCACTGTACTCTACCTCTACTGTGCTCTACTGTTCTCTACCTCTACTGTGCTCTACTGTACTCCACCTCTACTTTGCTCCACTGTACCCTACCTCTACTGTGCTCCACTGTACTCTACCTCTACTTTGCTCCACTGTACTCTACCTCTACTGTACTCCACTGTACTCTATCTCTACTGTGCTCCACTGTACTCTACCTCTACTGTACTCCACTGTACTCTATCTCTACTGTGCTCCACTGTACTCTATCTCTACTGTACTCTACCTCTACTGTGCTCTACTGTTCTCTACCTCTACTGTGCTCTACTGTACTCCACCTCTACTGTGCTCCACTGTACCCTACCTCTACTGTGCTCCACTGTACTCTACCTCTACTGTGCTCCACTGTACTCTACCTCTACTCTGCTCCACTGTATCCACTGTACTCTACCTCTACTGTACTCCACTAAACTCTACCTCTACTGTGCTCCACTGTACTCTATCTCTACTGTGCTCCACTGTACTCTACCTCTACTGTACTCTACTGTACTCCACCTCTAATGGGCTCCACTGTACTCTAGCTCTACTGTACTCCACTGTACTTTACCTCTACTGTACTCCACTGTACTCTACCTCTACTCTGCTCCACTGTACTCTATTTCTACTGTACTCCTCTGTACTCTACCTCTACTGTGCTCCACTGTACTCTATCTGTAATGTACTCTACTGTACTCTATCTCTACTGTGATCCACTGTACTCTACCTCTGCTGTGCTCCACTGTACTCTATCTCTACTGTACTCCACTGTACTCTACTGTTCTCTACCTCTACTGTACTCTACTGTGCTCCACTGTACTCCACTGTAGTCTACCTCTACTGTGCTCCACTGTACTCTACCTCTACTGTGCTCCACTATACTCTACCTCTACTGTGCTCCACTGTACTCTACCTCTACTGTCCTCCACTGTACTCTACCTCTACTGTGCTCCACTGTACTCTCTCTCTACTGTACTCTACCTCTACTGTACTCTACTGTACTCCACCTCTAATGTGCTCCACTGTACTCTACCTCTACTGTACTCTACCTCTACTGTACTCCACTGTACTCTACCTCTACTGTGCTCTACTGTACTCTATCTCTACTGTGCTCCACTGTACTCTACCTCTACTGTGCTCCACTGTACTCTACCTCTACTGTACTTCACTGTCCTCTATCTCTACTGTACTCCACTGTACTCTACCTCTATTATCCTCCACTGTACTCTATCTCTACTGTACTCTACTGTACTATATCTCTACTGTACTCCACTGTACTCTATCTCTACTGTACTCCACTGTACTCTACCTCCACTGTACTCCACTGTACTCTACCTCTACTGTACTCTACTGTTCTCTACCTCTACTGTGCTCTACTGTACTCTACTCTACTGTACTCCACTGTACTCTATCTCTACTGTGATCCACTGTACTCTACCTCTACTGTGCTCCACTGTACTCTACCTCTACTGTGCTCCACTGTACTCTATCTGTAATGTACTCTACTGTACTCTATCTCTACTCTGATCCACTGTACTCTACCTCTGCTGTGCTCCACTGTAGTCTACCTCTACTGTGCTCCACTGTACTCTACCTCTACTGTGCTCCACTATAATTTACCTCTACTGTGCTCCACTGTACTCTACCTCTACTCTCCTCCACTGTACTCTACCTCTACTGTGCTCCACTGTACTCTCTCTCTACTGTACTCTACCTCTACTGTACTCTACTATACTCCACCTCTAATGTGCTCCACTGTACTCTACCTCTACTGTACTCTAACTCTACTATACTCCACTGTACTCTACCTCTACTGTGCTCTACTGTACTCTATCTCTACTTTGCTCCACTGTACTCTACCTCTACTGTACTCCACTATACTCTAACTCTACTATACTCCACTGTACTCTATCTCTACTGTGCTCCACTGCACTCTATTTCTACTGTGCTCCACTGTACTCTATCTCTACTGTACTCCACTGTACTATATCTCTACTGTACTTCACTGTCCTCTATCTCTACTGTACTCCACTGTACTCTACCTCTATTGTGCTCCACTGTACTCTATCTCTACTGTACTCTACTGTACTCTATCTCTACTGTACTCCACTGTACTCTATCTCTACTGTACTCCACTGTACTCTACCTCTATTGTGCTCCACTGTACTCTACCTCTACCGTACTCCACTGTACTCTATCTCTACTGTACTCCACTGTACTCACCTCTACTGTACTCTACTGTTCTCTACCTCTACTGTGCTCTACTGTACTCTACTCTACTGTACTCCACTGTACTCTATCCCTACTGTGCTCCACTGTACTCTATCTCTACTGTGCTCCACTGTACTCTATCTCTACTGTGCTCCACTCTATTCTACCTCTACTGTGCTCCACTGTATCCTACCTCTACTGTGCTCTACTGTACTCTATCTCTACTGTGCTCCACTGTACTCTACCTCTACTGTACTCCACTATACTCTAACTCTACTATACTCCACTGTACTCTATCTCTACTGTGCTCCACTGTACTCTATTTCTACTGTGCTCCACTGTACTCTATCTCTACTGTACTCCACTGTACTCTATTTCTACTGTACTTCACTGTCCTCTATCTCTACTGTACTCCACTGTACTCTACCTCTATTGTGCTCCACTGTACTCTATATCTACTGTACTCTACTGTACTCTATCTCTACTGTACTCCACTGTACTCTATTTCTACTGTACTCCACTGTACTCTACCTCTACTGTACTCTACTGTACTCTATCTCTACTGTACTCCACTGTACTCTATCTCTACTGTACTCCACTGTACTCTACCTCTACTGTACTCTACTGTTCTCTACCTCTACTCGGCTCTACTGTACTCTACTCTACTGTACTACACTGTACTCTATCTCTACTGTGATCCACTGTACTCTACTTCTAGTGTACTCCACTGTAATCTATCTCTACTGTATCCACTGTACTCTATCTCTACTGTGCTCCACTGTACTCTACCTCTACTGTGCTCCACTGTACTCTATCTCTACTGTGCTCCTCTCTACTCTACCTCTACTGTGCTCCACTGTATCCTACCTCTACTGTACTCCACTGTACTCTATCTCTACTGTGCTCCACTTTACTCTATCTCTACTGTACTCCACTGTACTCTACCTCTACTGTCCTCCACTGTACTCTACCTCTACTGTGCTCCACTGTACTCTCTCTCTACTGTACTCTACCTCTACTGTACTCTACTGTACTCCACCTCTAATGTGCTCCACTGTACTCTACCTCTACTGTACTCTACCTCTACTGTACTCCACTCTACTCTATCTCTACTGTGCTCCACTGTACTCTACCTCTACTGTACTCCACTGTACTCTATCTCTACTGTGCTCCACTGTACTCTATCTCTACTGTACTCTACCTCTACTGTGCTCTACTGTTCTCTACCTCTACTGTGCTCTACTGTACTCCACCTCTACTGTGCTCCACTGTACCCTACCTCTACTGTGCTCCACTGTACTCTACCTCTACTGTGCTCCACTGTACTCTACCTCTACTCTGCTCCACTGTATCCACTGTACTCTACCTCTACTGTGCTCCACTGTACTCTACCTCTACTGTGCTCCACTGTACTCTATCTCTACTGTGCTCCACTGTACTCTACCTCTACTGTACTCTACTGTACTCCACCTCTAATGGGCTCCACTGTACTCTAGCTCTACTGTACTCCACCGTACTTTACCTCTACTGTACTCCACTGTACTCTACCTCTACTGTGCTCCACTGTACTCTATTTCTACTGTACTCCTCTGTACTCTACCTCTACTGTGCTCCACTGTACTCTATCTGTAATGTACTCTACTGTACTCTATCTCTACTGTGATCCACTGTACTCTACCTCTGCTGTGCTCCACTGTACTCTATCTCTACTGTACTCCACTGTACTCTACTGTTCTCTACCTCTACTGTACTCTACTGTGCTCCACTGTACTCCACTGTAGTCTACCTCTACTGTGCTCCACTGTACTCTACCTCTACTGTGCTCCACTATACTCTACCTCTACTGTGCTCCACTGTACTCTACCTCTACTGTCCTCCACTGTACTCTACCTCTACTGTGCTCCACTGTACTCTCTCTCTACTGTACTCTACCTCTACTGTACTCTACTGTACTCCACCTCTAATGTGCTCCACTGTACTCTACCTCTACTGTACTCTACCTCTACTGTACTCCACTGTACTCTACCTCTACTGTGCTCTACTGTACTCTATCTCTACTGTGCTCCACTGTACTCTACCTCTACCGTGCTCCACTGCACTCTACCTCTACTGTACTTCACTGTCCTCTATCTCTACTGTACTCCACTGTACTCTACCTCTATTATCCTCCACTGTACTCTATCTCTACTGTACTCTACTGTACTATATCTCTACTGTACTCCACTGTACTCTATCTCTACTGTACTCCACTGTACTCTACCTCCACTGTACTCCACTGTACTCTACCTCTACTGTACTCTACTGTTCTCTACCTCTACTGTGCTCTACTGTACTCTACTCTACTGTACTCCACTGTACTCTATCTCTACTGTGATCCACTCTACTCTACCTCTACTGTACTCCACTGTACTCTATCTCTACTGTGATCCACTGTACTCTATCTCTATTGTGCTCCACTGTACTCTACCTCTACTGTGCTCCACTGTACTCTATCTCTACTTTGCTCCACTCTACTCTACCTCTACTGTGCTCCTCTGTATCCTACCTCTACTGTACTCCACTGTACTCTCTCTCTACTGTGCTCCACTGTACTCTATCTCTACTGTACTCCACTGTACTCTACCTCTACTGTGCTCTACTGTTCTCTACCTCTACTGTGCTCTACTCTACTCCACCTCTACTGTGCTCCACTGTACCCTACCTCTACTGTGCTCCACCGTACTCTACCTCTACTGTGCTCCACTGTACTCTACCTCTACTGTACTCCACTGTACTCTATCTCTACTGTACTCCACTGTACTCTACCTCTACTGTACTCCACTGTACTCTATCTCTACTGTACTCCACTCTAATCTACCTCTACTGTCCTCCACTGTACTCTACCTCTACTGTGCTCCACTGTACACTCTCTCTACTGTACTCTACCTCTACTGTACTCTACTCTGCTCCACTGTACTCCACTGTAGTCTACCTCTACTGTGCTCCACTGTACTCTACCTCTACTGTGCTCCACTATACTCTATCTCTACTGTACTCCACTGTACTCTACCTCTACTGTACTCTACTGTTCTCTACCTCTACTCGGCTCTACTGTACTCTACTCTACTGTACTACACTGTACTCTATCTCTACTGTGATCCACTGTACTCTACTTCTACTGTACTCCACTGTAATCTATCTCTACTGTATCCACTGTACTCTATCTCTACTGTGCTCCACTGTACTCTACCTCTACTGTGCTCCACTGTACTCTATCTCTACTGTGCTCCTCTCTACTCTACCTCTACTGTGCTCCACTGTATCCTACCTCTACTGTGCTCCACTGTACTCTATCTCTACTGTGCTCCACTTTACTCTATCTCTACTGTACTCAACTGTACTCTACCTCTACTGTGCTCTACTGTTCTCTACCTCTACTGTGCTCTACTGTACTCCACCTCTACTTTGCTCCACTGTACCCTACCTCTACTCTGCTCCACTGTACTCTACCTCTACTGTGCTCCACTGTACTCTACCTCTACTGTACTCCACTGTACTCTATCTCTACTGTGCTCCACTGTACTCTACCTCTACTGTACTCCACTGTACTCTATCTCTACTGTGCTCCACTGTACTCTATCTCTACTGTACTCTACCTCTACTGTGCTCTACTGTTCTCTACCTCTACTGTGCTCTACTGTACTCCACCTCTACTGTGCTCCACTGTACCCTACCTCTACTGTGCTCCACTGTACTCTACCTCTACTGTGCTCCACTGTACTCTATCTCTACTGTGCTCCACTGTACTCTACCTCTACTGTACTCTACTGTACTCCACCTCTAATGGGCTCCACTGTATTCTAGCTCTACTGTACTCCACTGTACTTTACCTCTACTGTACTCCACTGTACTCTACCTCTACTGTGCTCCACTGTACTCTATTTCTACTGTACTCCTCTGTACTCTACCTCTACTGTGCTCCACTGTACTCTATCTGTAATGTACTCTACTGTACTCTATCTCTACTGTGATCCACTGTACTCTACCTCTGCTGTGCTCCACTGTACTCTATCTCTACTGTACTCCACTGTACTCTACTGTTCTCTACCTCTACTGTACTCTACTGTGCTCCACTGTACTCCACTGTAGTCTACCTCTACTGTGCTCCACTGTACTCTACCTCTACTGTGCTCCACTATACTCTACCTCTACTGTGCTCCACTGTACTCTACCTCTACTGTCCTCCACTGTACTCTACCTCTACTGTGCTCCACTGTACTCTCTCTCTACTGTACTCTACCTCTACTGTACTCTACTGTACTCCACCTCTAATGTGCTCCACTGTACTCTACCTCTACTGTACTCTACCTCTACTGTACTCCACTGTACTCTACCTCTACTGTGCTCTACTGTACTCTATCTCTACTGTGCTCCACTGTACTCTACCTCTACTGTGCTCCACTGCACTCTACCTCTACTGTACTTCACTGTCCTCTATCTCTACTGTACTCCACTGTACTCTACTTCTATTATCCTCCACTGTACTCTATCTCTACTGTACTCTACTGTACTATATCTCTACTGTACTCCACTGTACTCTATCTCTCCTGTACTCCACTGTACTCTACCTCCACTGTACTCCACTGTACTCTACCTCTACTGTACTCTACTGTTTTCTACCTCTACTGTGCTCTACTGTACTCTACTCTACTGTACTCCACTGTACTCTATCTCTACTGTGATCCACTGTACTCTACCTCTACTGTACTCCACTGTACTCTATCTCTACTGCGATCCACTGTACTCTATCTCTATTGTGCTCCACTGTACTCTACCTCTACTGTGCTCCACTGTACTCTATCTCTACTTTGCTCCACTCTACTCTACCTCTACTGTGCTCCACTGTATCCTACCTCTACTGTACTCCACTGTACTCTCTCTCTACTGTGCTCCACTGTACTCTACCTCTACTGTACTCTACTGTTCTCTACCTCTACTGTGCTCTACTGTACTCTACTCTACTGTACTCCACTGTACTCTATCTCTACTGTGATCCACTATACTCTACCTCTACTGTACTCTACTGTACTCTATCTCTACTGTGATCTACTGTACTCTATCTCTACTGTGCTCCACTGTACTCTACCTCTACTGTGCTCCACTGTACTCTATCTCTACTGTGCTCTACTCTACTCTACCTCTACTGTGCTCCACTGTATCCTACCTCTACTGTACTCCACTGTACTCTATCTCTACTGTGCTCCACTGTACTCTATCTCTACTGTACTCCACTGTACTCTACCTCTACTGTGCTCTACTGTTCTCTACCTCTACTGTGCTCTACTGTACTCCACCTCTACTGTTCTCCACTGTACCCTACCTCTATTGTGCTCCACTGTACTCTACCTCTACTGTGCTCCACTGTACTCTCCCTCTACTGTACTCCACTGTATTCTATCTTTACTGTGCTCCACTGTACTCTACCTCTACTGTGCTCAACTGTACTCTACTGTACTCCACTGTACTCTACCTCTACTGTACTCCACTGTACTCTATCTCTACTGTACTCCACTGTACTCTACCTCTACTGTACTCCACTGTACTCTATCTCTAATGTGCTCCACTGTACTCTACCTCTACTGTGCCCAACTTTACTGTACTCTACTCCACTGTACTCTACCTCTACTGTACTCCACTGTACTCTACCTCTACTGTACTCCACTGTACTCTACCTCTACTGTACTCAACTGTACTCTATCTCTACTGTGCTCCACTGTACTCTACCTCTACTGTACTCGACTGTACTCTATCTCTACTGTACTCCACTGTACTCTACCTATACTGTACTCTACTGTTCTCTACCTCTACTGTACTCCGCTGTACTCTATCTCTACTGTGATCCACTGTACTCTACCTCTACTGTACTCCACTGTACTCTATCTCTACTCTACTCCACTGTACTCTACCTCTACTGTGCTCCACTGTACTCTACCTCTACCGTACTCCACTGTACTCTATCTCTACTGTACTCCACTGTACTCTACCTCTACTGTACTCTACTGTTCTCTACCTCTACTGTGCTCTACTGTACACTACTCTACTGCACTCCACTGTACTCTATCTCTACTGTGATCCACTATACTCTACCTCTACTGTACTCTACTGTACTCTATCTCTACTGTGATCTACTGTACTCTATCTCTACTGTGCTCCACTGTACTCTACCTCTACTGTGCTCCACTGTACTCTATCTCTACTGTGCTCTACTCTACTCTACCTCTACTGTGTTCCACTGTATCCTACCTCTACTGTACTCCACTGTACTCTATCTCTACTGTGCTCCACTGTACTCTATCTCTACTGTACTCCACTGTACTCTACCTCTACTGTGCTCTACTGTTCTCTACCTCTACGGTGCTCTACTGTACTCCACCTCTACTGTTCTCCACTGTACCCTACCTCTATTGTGCTCCACTGTACTCTACCTCTACTGTGCTCCACTGTACTCTACCTCTACTGTACTCCACTGTATTCTATCTTTACTGTGCTCCACTGTACTCTACCTCTACTGTGCTCAACTGTACTCTACTGTACTCCACTGTACTCTACCTCTACTGTACTCCACTGTACTCTATCTCTACTGTACTCCACTGTACTCTACCTCTACTGTACTCCACTGTACTCTATCTCTACTGTCCTCCACTGTACTCTACCTCTACTGTGCCCAACTTTACTGTACTCTACTCCACTGTACTCTACCTCTACTGTACTCCACTGTACTCTACCTCTACTGTACTCCACTGTACTCTACCTCTACTGTACTCAACTGTACTCTATCTCTACTGTGCTCCACTGTACTCTACCTCTACTGTACTCGACTGTACTCTATCTCTACTGTACTCCACTGTACTCTACCTATACTGTACTCTACTGTTCTCTACCTCTACTGTACTCCGCTGTACTCTATCTCTACTGTGATCCACTGTACTCTACCTCTACTGTACTCCACTGTACTCTATCTCTACTCTACTCCACTGTACTCTACCTCTACTGTACTCTACTGTTCTCTACCTCTACTGTGCTCTACTGTACTCTTCTCTACTGTACTCCACTGTACTCTATCTCTACTGTGATCCACTGTACTCTACCTCTACTGTACTCCACTGTACTCTATCTCTACTGTGATCCACTGTACTCTACCTCTACTGTACTCCACTGTACTCTATCTCTACTCTACTCCACTGTACTCTACCTCTACTGTGCTCCACTGTGCTCTACCTCTACTGTGCTCCACTGTACTCTACCTCTACTGTGCTCCACTGTACTCTATCTCTACTGTGCTCCACTGTACTCTACCTCTAATGTACTCTACTGTACTCCACCTCTAATGTGCTCCACTGTACTCTAGCCCTATTGTACTCCACTGTACTTTACCTCTACTGTACTCCACTGTACTCCACCTCTACTGTGCTCCACTGTACTCTATTTCTACTGTACTCCTCTGTACTCTACCTCTACTGTGCTCCACTGTACTCTATCTGTAATGTACTCTACTGTACTCTATCTCTACTGTGATCCATTGTACTCTACCTCTGCTGTGCTCCACTGTACTCTATCTCTACTGTACTCCACTGTACTCTACTGTTCTCTACCTCTACTGTACTCTACTGTGCTCCACTGTACTCCACTGTAGTCTACCTCTACTGTGCTCCACTGTACTCTACCTCTATTGTGCTCCACTGTACTCTATATCTACTGTACTCTACTGTACTCTATCTCTACTGTACTCCACTGTACTCTATCTCTACTGTACTCCACTGTACTCTACCTCTACTGTACTCTACTGTACTCTATCTCTACTGTACTCCACTGTACTCTATCTCTACTGTACTCCACTGTACTCTACCTCTACTGTACTCTACTGTTCTCTACCTCTACTCGGCTCTACTGTACTCTACTCTACTGTACTCCACTGTACTCTACCTCTACTGTGCTCCACTGTACTCTACCTCTACTGTGCTCCACTGTACTCTATCTCTACTGTGCTCCACTGTACTCTATTTCTACTGTACTCCTCTGTACTCTACCTCTACTGTGCTCCACTGTACTCTACCTCTACTGTGCTCCACTGTACTCTATCTGTAATGTACTCTACTGTACTCTATCTCTACTGTGATCCACTGTACTCTATCTCTACTGTGATCCACTGTACTCTACCTCTACTGTACTCCACTGTACTCTATCTCTACTGTGATCCACTGTACTCTACCTCTACTGTACTCCACTGTACTCTATCTCTACTCTACTCCACTGTACTCTACCTCTACTGTGCTCCACTGTACTCTACCTCTACTGTGCTCCACTGAACTCTACCTCTAATGTACTCTACTGTACTCCACCTCTAATGTGCTCCACTGTACTCTAGCCCTATTGTACTCCACTGTACTTTACCTCTACTGTACTCCACTGTACTCTACCTCTACTGTGCTCCACTGTACTCTATTTCTACTGTACTCCTCTGTACTCTACCTCTACTGTGCTCCACTGTACTCTATCTGTAATGTACTCTACTGTACTCTATCTCTACTGTGATCCATTGTACTCTACCTCTGCTGTGCTCCACTGTACTCTATCTCTACTGTACTCAACTGTACTCTACTGTTCTCTACCTCTACTGTACTCTACTGTGCTCCACTGTACTCCACTGTAGTCTACCTCTACTGTGCTCCACTGTACTCTACCTCTACTGTGCTCCACTATAATTTACCTCTACTGTGCTCCACTGTACTCTACCTCTACTGTCCTCCACTGTACTCTACCTCTACTGTGCTCCACTGTACTCTCTCTCTACTGTACTCTACCTCTACTGTACTCTACTGTACTCCACCTCTAATGTGCTCCACTGTACTCTACCTCTACTGTACTCTACCTCTACTGTACTCCACTGTACTCTACCTCTACTGTCCTCTACTCTACTCTATCTCTACTGTGCTCCACTGTCCTCTACCTCTACTGTACTCCACTATACTTTAACTCTACTATACTCCACTGTACTCTATCTCTACTGTGCTCCACTGTACTCTATTTCTACTGTGCTCCACTGTACTCTATCTCTACTGTACTCCACTGTACTATGTCTCTACTGTACTTCACTGTCCTCTATCTCTACTGTACTCCACTGTACTCTACCTCTATTGTGCTCCACTGTACTCTATCTCTACTGTACTCTACTGTACTCTACCTCTACTGTACTCTACTGTTCTCTACCTCTACTGTGCTCTACTCTACTCTACTCTACTGTACTCCACTGTACTCTATCTCTACTGTGATCCACTGTACTCTACCTCTACTGTACTCCACTGTACTCTATCTCTACTGTGCTCCACTGTACTCTATCTCTACTGTACTCCACTGTACTCTACCTCTACTGTGCTCTACTGTTCTCTACCTCTACTGTGCTCCACTGTACTCTATCTCTACTGTGCTCCACTGTACTCTACCTCTAATGTACTCTACTGTACTCCACCTCTAATGTGCTCCACTGTACTCTAGCCCTATTGTACTCCACTGTACTTTACCTCTACTGTACTCCACTGTACTCCACCTCTACTGTGCTCCACTGTACTCTATTTCTACTGTACTCCTCTGTACTCTACCTCTACTGTGCTCCACTGTACTCTATCTGTAATGTACTCTACTGTACTCTATCTCTACTGTGCTCCACTGTACTCTATCTCTACTGTGCTCCACTCTACTCTACCTCTACTTTGCTCCACTGTATCCTACCTCTACTGTGCTCTACTGTACTCTATCTCTACTGTGCTCCACTGTACTCTACCTCTACTGTACTCCACTATACTCTAACTCTACTATACTCCACTGTACTCTATCTCTACTGTGCTCCACTGTACTCTATTTCTACTGCACTTCACTGTCCTCTATCTCTACTGTACTCCACTGTACTCTACCTCTATTGTGCTCCACTGTACTCTATATCTACTGTACTCTACTGTACTCTATCTCTACTGTACTCCACTGTACTCTATCTCTACTGTACTCCACTGTACTCTACCTCTACTGTACTCTACTGTACTCTATCTCTACTGTACTCCACTGTACTCTATCTCTACTGTACTCCACTGTACTCTACCTCTACTGTACTCTACTGTTCTCTACCTCTACTCAGCTCTACTTTACTCTACTCTACTGTACTCCACTGTACTCTACCTCTATTGTGCTCCACTGTACTCTATATCTACTGTACTCTACTGTACTCTATCTCTACTGTACTCCACTGTACTCTATCTCTACTGTACTCCACTGTACTCTACCTCTACTGTACTCTACTGTAATCTATCTCTACTGTACTCCACTGTACTCTATCTCTACTGTACTCCACTGTACTCTACCTCTACTGTACTCTACTGTTCTCTACCTCTACTCCGCTCTACTGTACTCAACTCTACTGTACTCCACTGTACTCTACCTCTACTGTGCTCCACTGTACTCTACCTCTACTGTGCTCCACTGTACTCTATCTCTACTGTGCTCCACTGTACTCTATTTCTACTGTACTCCTCTGTACTCTACCTCTACTGTGCTCCACTGTACTCTACCTCTACTGTGCTCCACTGTACTCTATCTGTAATGTACTCTACTGTACTCTATCTCTACTGTGATCCACTGTACTCTACCTCTGCTGTGCTCCACTGTAGTCTACCTCTACTGTGCTCCACTGTACTCTACCTCTACTGTGCTCCACTATAATTTACCTCTACTGTGCTCCACTGTACTCTACCTCTACTGTCCTCCACTGTACTCTACCTCTACTGTGCTCCACTGTACTCTCTCTCTACTGTACTCTACCTCTACTGTACTCTACTGTACTCCACCTCTAATGTGCTCCACTGTACTCTACCTCTACTGTACTCTACCTCTACTGTACTCCACTGTACTCTACCTCTACTGTGCTCTACTGTACTCTATCTCTACTGTGCTCCACTGTACTCTACCTCTACTGTACTCCACTATACTCTAACTCTACTATACTACACTGTACTCTATCTCTACTGTGCTCCACTGTACTCTATTTCTACTGTGCTCCACTGTACTCTATCTCTACTGTACTCCACTGTACTATATCTCTACTGTACTTCACTGTCCTCTATCTCTACTGTACTCCACTGTACTCTACCTCTATTGTGCTCCACTGTACTCTATCTCTACTGTACTCTACTGTACTCTATCTCTACTGTACTCCACTGTACTCTATCTCTACTGTACTCCACTGTACTCTACCGCTATTGTGCTCCACTGTACTCTACCTCTACCGTACTCCACTGTACTCTATCTCTACTGTACTCCACTGTACTCACCTCTACTGTACTCTACTGTTCTCTACCTCTACTGTGCTCTACTGTACTCTACTCTACTGTACTCCACTGTACTCTATCTCTACTGTGCTCCACTGTACTCTATCTCTACTGTGCTCCACTGTACTCTATCTCTACTGTGCTCCACTCTACTCTACCTCTACTGTGCTCCACTGTATCCTACCTCTACTGTGCTCTACTGTACTCTATCTCTACTGTACTCCACTGTACTCTACCTCTATTGTACTCCACTATACTCTAACTCTACTATACTCCACTGTACTCTATCTCTACTGTGCTCCACTGTACTCTATTTCTACTGTGCTCCACTGTACTCTATCTCTACTGTACTCCACTGTACTCTATTTCTACTGTACTTCACTGTCCTCTATCTCTACTGTACTCCACTGTACTCTACCTCTATTGTGCTCCACTGTACTCTATATCTACTGTACTCTACTGTACTCTATCTCTACTGTACTCCACTGTACTCTATCTCTACTGTACTCCACTGTACTCTACCTCTACTGTACTCTACTGTACTCTATCTCTACTGTACTCCACTGTACTCTATCTCTACTGTACTCCACTGTACTCTACCTCTACTGTACTCTACTGTTCTCTACCTCTACTCGGCTCTACTGTACTCTACTCTACTGTACTACACTGTACTCTATCTCTACTGTGATCCACTGTACTCTACTTCTACTGTACTCCACTGTAATCTATCTCTACTGTATCCACTGTACTCTATCTCTACTGTGCTCCACTGTACTCTACCTATACTGTGCTCCACTGTATCCTACCTCTACTGTACTCCACTGTACTCTATCTTTACTGTGCTCCACTTTACTCTATCTCTACTGTACTCCACTGTACTCTACCTCTACTGTGCTCTACTGTTCTCTACCTCTACTGTGCTCTACTGTACTCCACCTCTACTTTGCTCCACTGTACCCTACCTCTACTGTGCTCCACTGTACTCTACCTCTACTGTGCTCCACTGTACTCTACCTCTACTGTACTCCACTGTACTCTACTCCACTGTACTCCACTGTACTATATCTCTACTGTGATCCACTCTACTCTACCTCTACTGTACTCCACTGTACTCTATCTCTACTGTGCTCCTCTCTACTCTACCTCTACTGTGCTCCACTGTATCCTACCTCTACTGTACTCCACTGTACTCTATCTCTACTGTGCTCCACTTTACTCTATCTCTACTGTACTCCACTGTACTCTACCTCTACTGTGCTGTAATGTTCTCTACCTCTACTGTGCTCTACTGTACTCCACCTCTACTTTGCTCCACTGTACCCTACCTCTACTGTGCTCCACTGTACTCTACCTCTACTGTGCTCCACTGTACTCTACCTCTACTGTACTCCACTGTACTCTATCTCTACTTTGCTCCACTGTACTCTACCTCTACTGTACTCCACTGTACTCTATCTCTACTGTGCTCCACTGTACTCTATCTCTACTGTACTCTACCTCTACTGTGCTCTACTGTTCTCTACCTCTACTGTGCTCTACTGTACTCCACCTCTACTGTGCTCCACTGTACCCTACCTCTACTGTGCTCCACTGTACTCTACCTCTACTGTGCTCCACTGTACTCTACCTCTACTCTGCTCCACTGTATCCATTGTACTCTACCTCTACTGTGCTCCACTGTACTCTACCTCTACTGTACTCTACTGTACTCCACCTCTAATGGGCTCCACTTTACTCTAGCTCTACTGTACTCCACTGTACTTTACCTCTACTGTACTCCACTGTACTCTACCTCTACTGTGCTCCACTGTACTCTATTTCTACTGTACTCCTCTGTACTCTACCTCTACTGTGCTCCACTGTACTCTATCTGTAATGTACTCTACTGTACTCTATCTCTACTGTGATCCACTGTACTCTACCTCTGCTGTGCTCCACTGTACTCTATCTCTACTGTACTCCACTGTACTCTACTGTTCTCTACCTCTACTGTACTCTACTGTGCTCCACTGTACTCCACTGTAGTCTACCTCTACTGTGCTCCACTGTACTCTACCTCTACTGTGCTCCACTATACTCTACCTCTACTGTGCTCCACTGTACTCTACCTCTACTGTCCTCCACTGTACTCTACCTCTACTGTGCTCCACTGTACTCTCTATCTACTGTACTCTACCTCTACTGTACTCTACTGTACTCCACCTCTAATGTGCTCCACTGTACTCTACCTCTACTGTGCTCCACTGTATCCTACCTCTACTGTGCTCTACTGTACTCTATCTCTACTGTGCTCCACTGTACTCTACCTCTACTGTGCTCCACTGTATCCTACCTCTACTGTGCTCTACTGTACTCTATCTCTACTGTGCTCCACTGTACTCTACCTCTACTGTACTCCACTATACTCTAACTCTACTATACTCCACTGTACTCTATCTCTACTGTGCTCCACTGTACTCTATTTCTACTGCACTTCACTGTCCTCTATCTCTACTGTACTCCACTGTACTCTACCTCTATTGTGCTCCACTGTACTCTATATCTACTGTACTCTACTGTACTCTATCTCTACTGTACTCCACTGTACTCTATCTCTACTGTGCTCCACTGTACTCTACCTCTACTGTACTCCACTGTACTCTATCTCTACTGTGCTCCACTGTACTCTATCTCTACTGTACTCTACCTCTACTGTGCTCTACTGTTCTCTACTTCTACTGTGCTCTACTGTACTCCACCTCTACTGTGCTCCACTGTACCCTACCTCTACTGTGCTCCACTGTACTCTACCTCTACTGTGCTCCACTGTACTCTACCTCTACTCTGCTCCACTGTATCCACTGTACTCTACCTCTACTGTGCTCCACTGTACTCTACCTCTACTGTGCTCCACTGTACTCTATCTCTACTGTGCTCCACTGTACTCTACCTCTACTGTACTCTACTGTTATCCACCTCTAATGGGCTCCACTGTACTCTAGCTCTACTGTACATCACTGTACTTTACCTCTACTGTACTCCACTGTACTCTACCTCTACTGTGCTCCACTGTACTCTATTTCTACTGTACTCCTCTGTACTCTACCTCTACTGTGCTCCACTGTACTCTATCTGTAATGTACTCTACTGTACTCTATCTCTACTGTGATCCACTGTACTCTACCTCTGCTGTGCTCCACTGTACTCTACCTCTACTGTGCCCAACTTTACTGTACTCTACTCCACTGTACTCTACCTCTACTGTACTCCACTGTACTCTACCTCTACTGTACTCCACTGTACTCTACCTCTACTGTACTCAACTGTACTCTATCTCTACTGTGCTCCACTGTACTCTACCTCTACTGTACTCGACTGTACTCTATCTCTACTGTACTCCACTGTACTCTACCTATACTGTACTCTACTGTTCTCTACCTCTACTGTACTCCGCTGTACTCTATCTCTACTGTGATCCACTGTACTCTACCTCTACTGTACTCCACTGTACTCTATCTCTACTCTACTCCACTGTACTCTACCTCTACTGTACTCTACTGTTCTCTACCTCTACTGTGCTCTACTGTACTCTTCTCTACTGTACTCCACTGTACTCTATCTCTACTGTGATCCACTGTACTCTACCTCTACTGTACTCCACTGTACTCTATCTCTACTGTGATCCACTGTACTCTACCTCTACTGTACTCCACTGTACTCTATCTCTACTCTACTCCACTGTACTCTACCTCTACTGTGCTCCACTGTGCTCTACCTCTACTGTGCTCCACTGTACTCTACCTCTACTGTGCTCCACTGTACTCTATCTCTACTGTGCTCCACTGTACTCTACCTCTAATGTACTCTACTGTACTCCACCTCTAATGTGCTCCACTGTACTCTAGCCCTATTGTACTCCACTGTACTTTACCTCTACTGTACTCCACTGTACTCCACCTCTACTGTGCTCCACTGTACTCTATTTCTACTGTACTCCTCTGTACTCTACCTCTACTGTGCTCCACTGTACTCTATCTGTAATGTACTCTACTGTACTCTATCTCTACTGTGATCCATTGTACTCTACCTCTGCTGTGCTCCACTGTACTCTATCTCTACTGTACTCCACTGTACTCTACTGTTCTCTACCTCTACTGTACTCTACTGTGCTCCACTGTACTCCACTGTAGTCTACCTCTACTGTGCTCCACTGTACTCTACCTCTATTGTGCTCCACTGTACTCTATATCTACTGTACTCTACTGTACTCTATCTCTACTGTACTCCACTGTACTCTATCTCTACTGTACTCCACTGTACTCTACCTCTACTGTACTCTACTGTACTCTATCTCTACTGTACTCCACTGTACTCTATCTCTACTGTACTCCACTGTACTCTACCTCTACTGTACTCTACTGTTCTCTACCTCTACTCGGCTCTACTGTACTCTACTCTACTGTACTCCACTGTACTCTACCTCTACTGTGCTCCACTGTACTCTACCTCTACTGTGCTCCACTGTACTCTATCTCTACTGTGCTCCACTGTACTCTATTTCTACTGTACTCCTCTGTACTCTACCTCTACTGTGCTCCACTGTACTCTACCTCTACTGTGCTCCACTGTACTCTATCTGTAATGTACTCTACTGTACTCTATCTCTACTGTGATCCACTGTACTCTATCTCTACTGTGATCCACTGTACTCTACCTCTACTGTACTCCACTGTACTCTATCTCTACTGTGATCCACTGTACTCTACCTCTACTGTACTCCACTGTACTCTATCTCTACTCTACTCCACTGTACTCTACCTCTACTGTGCTCCACTGTACTCTACCTCTACTGTGCTCCACTGAACTCTACCTCTAATGTACTCTACTGTACTCCACCTCTAATGTGCTCCACTGTACTCTAGCCCTATTGTACTCCACTGTACTTTACCTCTACTGTACTCCACTGTACTCTACCTCTACTGTGCTCCACTGTACTCTATTTCTACTGTACTCCTCTCTACTCTACCTCTACTGTGCTCCACTGTACTCTATCTGTAATGTACTCTACTGTACTCTATCTCTACTGTGATCCATTGTACTCTACCTCTGCTGTGCTCCACTGTACTCTATCTCTACTGTACTCAACTGTACTCTACTGTTCTCTACCTCTACTGTACTCTACTGTGCTCCACTGTACTCCACTGTAGTCTACCTCTACTGTGCTCCACTGTACTCTACCTCTACTGTGCTCCACTATAATTTACCTCTACTGTGCTCCACTGTACTCTACCTCTACTGTCCTCCACTGTACTCTACCTCTACTGTGCTCCACTGTACTCTCTCTCTACTGTACTCTACCTCTACTGTACTCTACTGTACTCCACCTCTAATGTGCTCCACTGTACTCTACCTCTACTGTACTCTACCTCTACTGTACTCCACTGTACTCTACCTCTACTGTCCTCTACTCTACTCTATCTCTACTGTGCTCCACTGTCCTCTACCTCTACTGTACTCCACTATACTTTAACTCTACTATACTCCACTGTACTCTATCTCTACTGTGCTCCACTGTACTCTATCTCTACTGTACTCCACTGTACTCTACTGTTCTCTACCTCTACTGTACTCTACTGTGCTCCACTGTACTCCACTGTAGTCTACCTCTACTGTGCTCCACTGTACTCTACCTCTATTGTGCTCCACTGTACTCTATATCTACTGTACTCTACTGTACTCTATCTCTACTGTACTCCACTGTACTCTATCTCTACTGTACTCCACTGTACTCTACCTCTACTGTACTCTACTGTACTCTATCTCTACTGTACTCCACTGTACTCTATCTCTACTGTACTCCACTGTACTCTACCTCTACTGTACTCTACTGTTCTCTACCTCTACTCGGCTCTACTGTACTCTACTCTACTGTACTCCACTGTACTCTACCTCTACTGTGCTCCACTGTACTCTACCTCTACTGTGCTCCACTGTACTCTATCTCTACTGTGCTCCACTGTACTCTATTTCTACTGTACTCCTCTGTACTCTACCTCTACTGTGCTCCACTGTACTCTACCTCTACTGTGCTCCACTGTACTCTATCTGTAATGTACTCTACTGTACTCTATCTCTACTGTGATCCACTGTACTCTATCTCTACTGTGATCCACTGTACTCTACCTCTACTGTACTCCACTGTACTCTATCTCTACTGTGATCCACTGTACTCTACCTCTACTGTACTCCACTGTACTCTATCTCTACTCTACTCCACTGTACTCTACCTCTACTGTGCTCCACTGTACTCTACCTCTACTGTGCTCCACTGAACTCTACCTCTAATGTACTCTACTGTACTCCACCTCTAATGTGCTCCACTGTACTCTAGCCCTATTGTACTCCACTGTACTTTACCTCTACTGTACTCCACTGTACTCTACCTCTACTGTGCTCCACTGTACTCTATTTCTACTGTACTCCTCTGTACTCTACCTCTACTGTGCTCCACTGTACTCTATCTGTAATGTACTCTACTGTACTCTATCTCTACTGTGATCCATTGTACTCTACCTCTGCTGTGCTCCACTGTACTCTATCTCTACTGTACTCAACTGTACTCTACTGTTCTCTACCTCTACTGTACTCTACTGTGCTCCACTGTACTCCACTGTAGTCTACCTCTACTGTGCTCCACTGTACTCTACCTCTACTGTGCTCCACTATAATTTACCTCTACTGTGCTCCACTGTACTCTACCTCTACTGTCCTCCACTGTACTCTACCTCTACTGTGCTCCACTGTACTCTCTCTCTACTGTACTCTACCTCTACTGTACTCTACTGTACTCCACCTCTAATGTGCTCCACTGTACTCTACCTCTACTGTACTCTACCTCTACTGTACTCCACTGTACTCTACCTCTACTGTCCTCTACTCTACTCTATCTCTACTGTGCTCCACTGTCCTCTACCTCTACTGTACTCCACTATACTTTAACTCTACTATACTCCACTGTACTCTATCTCTACTGTGCTCCACTGTACTCTATTTCTACTGTGCTCCACTGTACTCTATCTCTACTGTACTCCACTGTACTATGTCTCTACTGTACTTCACTGTCCTCTATCTCTACTGTACTCCACTGTACTCTACCTCTATTGTGCTCCACTGTACTCTATCTCTACTGTACTCTACTGTACTCTACCTCTACTGTACTCTACTGTTCTCTACCTCTACTGTGCTCTACTCTACTCTACTCTACTGTACTCCACTGTACTCTATCTCTACTGTGATCCACTGTACTCTACCTCTACTGTACTCCACTGTACTCTATCTCTACTGTGCTCCACTGTACTCTATCTCTACTGTGCTCCACTGTACTCTATCTCTACTGTGCTCCACTCTACTCTACCTCTACTTTGCTCCACTGTATCCTACCTCTACTGTGCTCTACTGTACTCTATCTCTACTGTGCTCCACTGTACTCTACCTCTACTGTACTCCACTATACTCTAACTCTACTATACTCCACTGTACTCTATCTCTACTGTGCTCCACTGTACTCTATTTCTACTGCACTTCACTGTCCTCTATCTCTACTGTACTCCACTGTACTCTACCTCTATTGTGCTCCACTGTACTCTATATCTACTGTACTCTACTGTACTCTATCTCTACTGTACTCCACTGTACTCTATCTCTACTGTACTCCACTGTACTCTACCTCTACTGTACTCTACTGTACTCTATCTCTACTGTACTCCACTGTACTCTATCTCTACTGTACTCCACTGTACTCTACCTCTACTGTACTCTACTGTTCTCTACCTCTACTCAGCTCTACTTTACTCTACTCTACTGTACTCCACTGTACTCTACCTCTATTGTGCTCCACTGTACTCTATATCTACTGTACTCTACTGTACTCTATCTCTACTGTACTCCACTGTACTCTATCTCTACTGTACTCCACTGTACTCTACCTCTACTGTACTCTACTGTAATCTATCTCTACTGTACTCCACTGTACTCTATCTCTACTGTACTCCACTGTACTCTACCTCTACTGTACTCTACTGTTCTCTACCTCTACTCGGCTCTACTGTACTCAACTCTACTGTACTCCACTGTACTCTACCTCTACTGTGCTCCACTGTACTCTACCTCTACTGTGCTCCACTGTACTCTATCTCTACTGTGCTCCACTGTACTCTATTTCTACTGTACTCCTCTGTACTCTACCTCTACTGTGCTCCACTGTACTCTACCTCTACTGTGCTCCACTGTACTCTATCTGTAATGTACTCTACTGTACTCTATCTCTACTGTGATCCACTGTACTCTACCTCTGCTGTGCTCCACTGTAGTCTACCTCTACTGTGCTCCACTGTACTCTACCTCTACTGTGCTCCACTATAATTTACCTCTACTGTGCTCCACTGTACTCTACCTCTACTGTCCTCCACTGTACTCTACCTCTACTGTGCTCCACTGTACTCTCTCTCTACTGTACTCTACCTCTACTGTACTCTACTGTACTCCACCTCTAATGTGCTCCACTGTACTCTACCTCTACTGTACTCTACCTCTACTGTACTCCACTGTACTCTACCTCTACTGTGCTCTACTGTACTCTATCTCTACTGTGCTCCACTGTACTCTACCTCTACTGTACTCCACTATACTCTAACTCTACTATACTACACTGTACTCTATCTCTACTGTGCTCCACTGTACTCTATTTCTACTGTGCTCCACTGTACTCTATCTCTACTGTACTCCACTGTACTATATCTCTACTGTACTTCACTGTCCTCTATCTCTACTGTACTCCACTGTACTCTACCTCTATTGTGCTCCACTGTACTCTATCTCTACTGTACTCTACTGTACTCTATCTCTACTGTACTCCACTGTACTCTATCTCTACTGTACTCCACTGTACTCTACCTCTATTGTGCTCCACTGTACTCTACCTCTACCGTACTCCACTGTACTCTATCTCTACTGTACTCCACTGTACTCACCTCTACTGTACTCTACTGTTCTCTACCTCTACTGTGCTCTACTGTACTCTACTCTACTGTACTCCACTGTACTCTATCTCTACTGTGCTCCACTGTACTCTATCTCTACTGTGCTCCACTGTACTCTATCTCTACTGTGCTCCACTCTACTCTACCTCTACTGTGCTCCACTGTATCCTACCTCTACTGTGCTCTACTGTACTCTATCTCTACTGTACTCCACTGTACTCTACCTCTACTGTACTCCACTATACTCTAACTCTACTATACTCCACTGTACTCTATCTCTACTGTGCTCCACTGTACTCTATTTCTACTGTGCTCCACTGTACTCTATCTCTACTGTACTCCACTGTACTCTATTTCTACTGTACTTCACTGTCCTCTATCTCTACTGTACTCCACTGTACTCTACCTCTATTGTGCTCCACTGTACTCTATATCTACTGTACTCTACTGTACTCTATCTCTACTGTACTCCACTGTACTCTATCTCTACTGTACTCCACTGTACTCTACCTCTACTGTACTCTACTGTACTCTATCTCTACTGTACTCCACTGTACTCTATCTCTACTGTACTCCACTGTACTCTACCTCTACTGTACTCTACTGTTCTCTACCTCTACTCGGCTCTACTGTACTCAACTCTACTGTACTCCACTGTACTCTACCTCTACTGTGCTCCACTGTACTCTACCTCTACTGTGCTCCACTGTACTCTATCTCTACTGTGCTCCACTGTACTCTATTTCTACTGTACTCCTCTGTACTCTACCTCTACTGTGCTCCACTGTACTCTACCTCTACTGTGCTCCACTGTACTCTATCTGTAATGTACTCTACTGTACTCTATCTCTACTGTGATCCACTGTACTCTACCTCTGCTGTGCTCCACTGTAGTCTACCTCTACTGTGCTCCACTGTACTCTACCTCTACTGTGCTCCACTATAATTTACCTCTACTGTGCTCCACTGTACTCTACCTCTACTGTCCTCCACTGTACTCTACCTCTACTGTGCTCCACTGTACTCTCTCTCTACTGTACTCTACCTCTACTGTACTCTACTGTACTCCACCTCTAATGTGCTCCACTGTACTCTACCTCTACTGTACTCTACCTCTACTGTACTCCACTGTACTCTACCTCTACTGTGCTCTACTGTACTCTATCTCTACTGTGCTCCACTGTACTCTACCTCTACTGTACTCCACTATACTCTAACTCTACTATACTACACTGTACTCTATCTCTACTGTGCTCCACTGTACTCTATTTCTACTGTGCTCCACTGTACTCTATCTCTACTGTACTCCACTGTACTATATCTCTATTGTACTTCACTGTCCTCTATCTCTACTGTACTCCACTGTACTCTACCTCTATTGTGCTCCACTGTACTCTATCTCTACTGTACTCTACTGTACTCTATCTCTACTGTACTCCACTGTACTCTATCTCTACTGTACTCCACTGTACTCTACCTCTATTGTGCTCCACTGTACTCTACCTCTACCGTACTCCACTGTACTCTATCTCTACTGTACTCCACTGTACTCACCTCTACTGTACTCTACTGTTCTCTACCTCTACTGTGCTCTACTGTACTCTACTCTACTGTACTCCACTGTACTCTATCTCTACTGTGCTCCACTGTACTCTATCTCTACTGTGCTCCACTGTACTCTATCTCTACTGTGCTCCACTCTACTCTACCTCTACTGTGCTCCACTGTATCCTACCTCTACTGTGCTCTACTGTACTCTATCTCTACTGTACTCCACTGTACTCTACCTCTACTGTACTCCACTATACTCTAACTCTACTATACTCCACTGTACTCTATCTCTACTGTGCTCCACTGTACTCTATTTCTACTGTGCTCCACTGTACTCTATCTCTACTGTACTCCACTGTACTCTATTTCTACTGTACTTCACTGTCCTCTATCTCTACTGTACTCCACTGTACTCTACCTCTATTGTGCTCCACTGTACTCTATATCTACTGTACTCTACTGTACTCTATCTCTACTGTACTCCACTGTACTCTATCTCTACTGTACTCCACTGTACTCTACCTCTACTGTACTCTACTGTACTCTATCTCTACTGTACTCCACTGTACTCTATCTCTACTGTACTCCACTGTACTCTACCTCTACTGTACTCTACTGTTCTCTACCTCTACTCGGCTCCACTGTACTCTATATCTACTGTACTCTACTGTACTCTATCTCTACTGTACTCCACTGTACTCTATCTCTACTGTACTCCACTGTACTCTACCTCTACTGTACTCTACTGTACTCTATCTCTACTGTACTCCACTGTACTCTATCTCTACTGTACTCCACTGTACTCTACCTCTACTGTACTCTACTGTTCTCTACCTCTACTCAGCTCTACTTTACTCTACTGTACTCCACTGTACTCTACCTCTATTGTGCTCCACTGTACTCTATATCTACTGTACTCTACTGTACTCTATCTCTACTGTACTCCACTGTACTCTATCTCTACTGTACTCCACTGTACTCTACCTCTACTGTACTCTACTGTAATCTATCTCTACTGTACTCCACTGTACTCTATCTCTACTGTACTCCACTGTACTCTACCTCTACTGTACTCTACTGTTCTCTACCTCTACTCGGCTCTACTGTACTCAACTCTACTGTACTCCACTGTACTCTACCTCTACTGTGCTCCACTGTACTCTACCTCTACTGTGCTCCACTGTACTCTATCTCTACTGTGCTCCACTGTACACTATTTCTACTGTACTCCTCTGTACTCTACCTCTACTGTGCTCCACTGTACTCTACCTCTACTGTGCTCCACTGTACTCTATCTGTAATGTACTCTACTGTACTCTATCTCTACTGTGATCCACTGTACTCTACCTCTGCTGTGCTCCACTGTAGTCTACCTCTACTGTGCTCCACTGTACTCTACCTCTACTGTGCTCCACTATAATTTACCTCTACTGTGCTCCACTGTACTCTACCTCTACTGTCCTCCACTGTACTCTACCTCTACTGTGCTCCACTGTACTCTCTCTCTACTGTACTCTACCTCTACTGTACTCTACTGTACTCCACCTCTAATGTGCTCCACTGTACTCTACCTCTACTGTACTCTACCTCTACTGTACTCCACTGTACTCTACCTCTACTGTGCTCTACTGTACTCTATCTCTACTGTGCTCCACTGTACTCTACCTCTACTGTACTCCACTATACTCTAACTCTACTATACTACACTGTACTCTATCTCTACTGTGCTCCACTGTACTCTATTTCTACTGTGCTCCACTGTACTCTATCTCTACTGTACTCCACTGTACTATATCTCTACTGTACTTCACTGTCCTCTATCTCTACTGTACTCCACTGTACTCTACCTCTATTGTGCTCCACTGTACTCTATCTCTACTGTACTCTACTGTACTCTATCTCTACTGTACTCCACTGTACTCTATCTCTACTGTACTCCACTGTACTCTACCTCTATTGTGCTCCACTGTACTCTACCTCTACCGTACTCCACTGTACTCTATCTCTACTGTACTCCACTGTACTCACCTCTACTGTACTCTACTGTTCTCTACCTCTACTGTGCTCTACTGTACTCTACTCTACTGTACTCCACTGTACTCTATCTCTACTGTGCTCCACTGTACTCTATCTCTACTGTGCTCCACTGTACTCTATCTCTACTGTGCTCCACTCTACTCTACCTCTACTGTGCTCCACTGTATCCTACCTCTACTGTGCTCTACTGTACTCTATCTCTACTGTACTCCACTGTACTCTACCTCTACTGTACTCCACTATACTCTAACTCTACTATACTCCACTGTACTCTATCTCTACTGTGCTCCACTGTACTCTATTTCTACTGTGCTCCACTGTACTCTATCTCTACTGTACTCGACTGTACTCTATTTCTACTGTACTTCACTGTCCTCTATCTCTACTGTACTCCACTGTACTCTACCTCTATTGTGCTCCACTGTACTCTATATCTACTGTACTCTACTGTACTCTATCTCTACTGTACTCCACTGTACTCTATCTCTACTGTACTCCACTGTACTCTACCTCTACTGTACTCTACTGTACTCTATCTCTACTGTACTCCACTGTACTCTATCTCTACTGTACTCCACTGTACTCTACCTCTACTGTACTCTACTGTTCTCTACCTCTACTCGGCTCTACTGTACTCTACTCTACTGTACTACACTGTACTCTATCTCTACTGTGATCCACTGTACTCTACTTCTACTGTACTCCACTGTAATCTATCTCTACTGTATCCACTGTACTCTATCTCTACTGTGCTCCACTGTACTCTACCTCTACTGTGCTCCACTGTATCCTACCTCTACTGTACTCCACTGTACTCTATCTCTACTGTGCTCCACTTTACTCTATCTCTACTGTACTCCACTGTACTCTACCTCTACTGTGCTCTACTGTTCTCTACCTCTACTGTGCTCTACTGTACTCCACCTCTACTTTGCTCCACTGTACCCTACCTCTACTGTGCTCCACTGTACTCTACCTCTACTGTGCTCCACTGTACTCTACCTCTACTGTACTCCACTGTACTCTACTCCACTGTACTCCACTGTACTCTATCTCTACTGTGATCCACTCTACTCTACCTCTACTGTACTCCACTGTACTCTATCTCTACTGTGCTCCTCTCTACTCTACCTCTACTGTGCTCCACTGTATCCTACCTCTACTGTACTCCACTGTACTCTATCTCTACTGTGCTCCACTTTACTCTATCTCTACTGTACTCCACTGTACTCTACCTCTACTGTGCTGTAATGTTCTCTACCTCTACTGTGCTCTACTGTACTCCACCTCTACTTTGCTCCACTGTACCCTACCTCTACTGTGCTCCACTGTACTCTACCTCTACTGTGCTCCACTGTACTCTACCTCTACTGTACTCCACTGTACTCTATCTCTACTTTGCTCCACTGTACTCTACCTCTACTGTACTCCACTGTACTCTATCTCTACTGTGCTCCACTGTACTCTATCTCTACTGTACTCTACCTCTACTGTGCTCTACTGTTCTCTACCTCTACTGTGCTCTACTGTACTCCACCTCTACTGTGCTCCACTGTACCCTACCTCTACTGTGCTCCACTGTACTCTACCTCTACTGTGCTCCACTGTACTCTACCTCTACTCTGCTCCACTGTATCCATTGTACTCTACCTCTACTGTGCTCCACTGTACTCTACCTCTACTGTACTCTACTGTACTCCACCTCTAATGGGCTCCACTTTACTCTAGCTCTACTGTACTCCACTGTACTTTACCTCTACTGTACTCCACTGTACTCTACCTCTACTGTGCTCCACTGTACTCTATTTCTACTGTACTCCTCTGTACTCTACCTCTACTGTGCTCCACTGTACTCTATCTGTAATGTACTCTACTGTACTCTATCTCTACTGTGATCCACTGTACTCTACCTCTGCTGTGCTCCACTGTACTCTATCTCTACTGTACTCCACTGTACTCTACTGTTCTCTACCTCTACTGTACTCTACTGTGCTCCACTGTACTCCACTTTAGTCTACCTCTACTGTGCTCCACTGTACTCTACCTCTACTGTGCTCCACTATACTCTACCTCTACTGTGCTCCACTGTACTCTACCTCTACTGTCCTCCACTGTACTCTACCTCTACTGTGCTCCACTGTACTCTCTATCTACTGTACTCTACCTCTACTGTACTCTACTGTACTCCACCTCTAATGTGCTCCACTGTACTCTACCTCTACTGTGCTCCACTGTATCCTACCTCTACTGTGCTCTACTGTACTCTATCTCTACTGTGCTCCACTGTACTCTACCTCTACTGTGCTCCACTGTATCCTACCTCTACTGTGCTCTACTGTACTCTATCTCTACTGTGCTCCACTGTACTCTACCTCTACTGTACTCCACTATACTCTAACTCTACTATACTCCACTGTACTCTATCTCTACTGTGCTCCACTGTACTCTATTTCTACTGCACTTCACTGTCCTCTATCTCTACTGTACTCCACTGTACTCTACCTCTATTGTGCTCCACTGTACTCTATATCTACTGTACTCTACTGTACTCTATCTCTACTGTACTCCACTGTACTCTATCTCTACTGTGCTCCACTGTACTCTACCTCTACTGTACTCCACTGTACTCTATCTCTACTGTGCTCCACTGTACTCTATCTCTACTGTACTCTACCTCTACTGTGCTCTACTGTTCTCTACTTCTACTGTGCTCTACTGTACTCCACCTCTACTGTGCTCCACTGTACCCTACCTCTACTGTGCTCCACTGTACTCTACCTCTACTGTGCTCCACTGTACTCTACCTCTACTCTGCTCCACTGTATCCACTGTACTCTACCTCTACTGTGCTCCACTGTACTCTACCTCTACTGTGCTCCACTGTACTCTATCTCTACTGTGCTCCACTGTACTCTACCTCTACTGTACTCTACTGTTATCCACCTCTAATGGGCTCCACTGTACTCTAGCTCTACTGTACATCACTGTACTTTACCTCTACTGTACTCCACTGTACTCTACCTCTACTGTGCTCCACTGTACTCTATTTCTACTGTACTCCTCTGTACTCTACCTCTACTGTGCTCCACTGTACTCTATCTGTAATGTACTCTACTGTACTCTATCTCTACTGTGATCCACTGTACTCTACCTCTGCTGTGCTCCACTGTACTCTATCTCTACTGTACTCCACTGTACTCTACTGTTCTCTACCTCTACTGTACTCTACTGTGCTCCATTGTACTCCACTGTAGTCTACCTCTACTGTGCTCCACTGTACTCTACCTCTACTGTGCTCCACTATACTCTACCTCTACTGTGCTCCACTGTACTCTACCTCTACTGTCCTCCACTGTACTCTACCTCTACTGTGCTCCACTGTACTCTCTATCTACTGTACTCTACCTCTATTGTACTCTACTGTACTCCACCTCTAATGTGCTCCACTGTACTCTACCTCTACTGTACTCTACCTCTACTGTACTCCACTGTACTCTACCTCTACTGTGCTCTACTGTACTCTATCTCTACTATGCTCCACTGTACTCTACCTCTACTGTGCTCCACTGTACTCTACCTCTACTGTACTTCACTGTCCTCTATCTCTACTGTACTCCACTGTACTCTACCTCTATTATCCTCCACTGTACTCTATCTCTACTGTACTCTACTGTACTATATCTCTACTGTACTCCACTGTACTCTATCTCTACTGTACTCCACTGTACTTTACCTCCATTGTACTCCACTGTACTCTACCTCTACTGTACTCCACTGTACTCTACCTCTACTGTGCTCCACTGTACTCTACCTCTACTGTGCTCCACTGTACTCTATCTCTACTGTGCTCCACTGTACTCTATTTCTACTGTACTCCTCTGTACTCTACCTCTACTGTGCTCCACTGTACTCTACCTCTACTGTGCTCCACTGTACTCTATCTGTAATGTACTCTACTGTACTCTATCTCTACTGTGATCCACTGTACTCTATCTCTACTGTGATCCACTGTACTCTACCTCTACTGTACTCCACTGTACTCTATCTCTACTGTGATCCACTGTACTCTATCTCTATTGTGCTCCACTGTACTCTACCTCTACTGTGCTCCACTGTACTCTATCTCTACTGTGCTCCACTCTACTCTACCTCTACTGTGCTCCACTGTATCCTACCTCTACTGTACTCCACTGTACTCTCTCTCTACTGTGCTCCACTGTACTCTATCTCTACTGTACTCCACTGTACTCTACCTCTACTGTGCTCTACTGTTCTCTACCTCTACTGTGCTCTACTCTACTCCACCTCTACTGTGCTCCACTGTACCCTACCTCTACTGTGCTCCACCGTACTCTACCTCTACTGTGCTCCACTGTACTCTACCTCTACTGTACTCCACTGTACTCTATCTCTACTGTACTCCACTGTACTCTACCTCTACTGTACTCCACTGTACTCTATCTCTACTGTACTCCACTCTAATCTACCTCTACTGTCCTCCACTGTACTCTACCTCTACTGTGCTCCACTGTACACTCTCTCTACTGTACTCTACCTCTACTGTACTCTACTGTGCTCCACTGTACTCCACTGTAGTCTACCTCTACTGTGCTCCACTGTACTCTACCTCTACTGTGCTCCACTATACTCTACCTCTACTGTGCTCCACTGTACTCTACCTCTACTGTCCTCCACTGTACTCTACCTCTACTGTGCTCCACTGTACTCTCTCTCTACTGTACTCTACCTCTACTGTACTCCACCTCTAATGTGCTCCACTGTACTCTACCTCTACTGTACTCTACCTCTACTGTACTCCACTGTACTCTACCTCTAATGTGCTCCACTGTACTCTATCTCTACTGTACTCCACTGTACTCTACCTCTACTGTGCTCTACTGTACTCTATCTCTACTGTGCTCCACTGTACTCTACCTCTACTGTGCTCCACTGTACTCTACCTCTACTGTACTTCACTGTCCTCTATCTCTACTGTACTCCACTGTACTCTACCTCTATTATCCTCCACTGTACTCTATTTCTACGTGCTCCACTCTACTCTATCTCTACTGTACTCCACTGTACTCTATCTCTACTGTACTTCACTGTCCTTTATCTCTAATGTACTCCACTGTACTCTACCTCTACTGTGCTCCACTGTACTCTACCTCTACTGTACTTCACTGTCCTCTATCTCTACTGTACTCCACTGTACTCTACCTCTATTATCCTCCACTGTACTCTATTTCTACTGTGCTCCACTCTACTCTATCTCTACTGTACTCCACTGTACTCTATCTCTACTGTACTTCACTGTCCTTTATCTCTAATGTACTCCACTGTACTCTATCTCTACTGTGCTCCACTGTACTCTACCTCTACTGTACTCCACTATACTCTAACTCTACTATACTCCACTGTACTCTATCTCTACTGTGCTCCACTGTACTCTATTTCTACTGCACTTCACTGTCCTCTATCTCTACTGTACTCCACTGTACTCTACCTCTATTGTGCTCCACTGTACTCTATATCTACTGTACTCTACTGTACTCTATCTCTACTGTACTCCACTGTACTCTATCTCTACTGTACTCCACTGTACTCTACCTCTACTGTACTCTACTGTACTCTATCTCTACTGTACTCCACTGTACTCTATCTCTACTGTACTCCACTGTACTCTACCTCTACTGTACTCTACTGTTCTCTACCTCTACTCGGCTCTACTGTACTCTACTCTACTGTACTCCACTGTACTCTACCTCTACTGTGCTCCACTGTACTCTACCTCTACTGTGCTCCACTGTACTCTATCTCTACTGTGCTCCACTGTACTCTATCTCTACTGTACTCCTCTGTACTCTACCTCTACTGTGCTTCACTGTACTCTACCTCTACTGTGCTCCACTGTACTCTATCTGTAATGTACTCTACTGTACTCTATCTCTACTGTGATCCACTGTACTCTACCTCTGCTGTGCTCCACTGTAGTCTACCTCTACTGTGCTCCACTGTACTCTACCTCTACTGTGCTCCACTATAATTTACCTCTACTGTGCTCCACTGTACTCTACCTCTACTGTCCTCCACTGTACTCTACCTCTACTGTGCTCCACTGTACTCTCTCTCTACTGTACTCTACCTCTACTGTACTCTACTGTACTCCACCTCTAATGTGCTCCACTGTACTCTACCTCTACTGTACTCTACCTCTACTGTACTCCACTGTACTCTACCTCTACTGTGCTCTACTGTACTCTATCTCTACTGTGCTCCACTGTACTCTACCTCTACTGTACTCCACTATACTCTAACTCTACTATACTCCACTGTACTCTATCTCTACTGTGCTCCACTGTACTCTATTTCTACTGTGCTCCACTGTACTCTATCTCTACTGTACTCCACTGTACTATATCTCTACTGTACTTCACTGTCCTCTATCTCTACTGTGCTCCACTGTACTCTACCTCTATTGTGCTCCACTGTACTCTATCTCTACTGTACTCTACTGTACTCTATCTCTACTGTACTCCACTGTACTCTATCTCTACTGTACTCCACTGTACTCTACCTCTATTGTGCTCCACTGTACTCTACCTCTACCGTACTCCACTGTACTCTATCTCTACTGTACTCCACTGTACTCACCTCTACTGTACTCTACTTTTCTCTACCTCTACTGTGCTCTACTGTACTCTACTCTACTGTACTCCACTGTACTCTATCTCTACTGTGATCCACTGTACTCTACCTCTACTGTACTCCACTGTACTCTATCTCTACTGTGCTCCACTGTACTCTATCTCTACTGTGCTCCACTCTACTCTACCTCTACTGTGCTCCACTGTATCCTACCTCTACTTTGCTCTACTGTACTCTATCTCTACTGTGCTTCACTGTACTCTACCTCTACTGTACTCCATTATACTCTAACTCTACTATACTCCACTGTACTCTATCTCTACTGTGCTCCACTGTACTCTATTTCTACTGTGCTCCACTGTACTCTATCTCTACTGTACTCCACTGTACTCTATTTCTACTATACTTCACTGTCCTCTATCTCTACTGTACTCCACTGTACTCTACCTCTATTGTGCTCCACTGTACTCTATATCTACTGTACTCTACTGTACTCTATCTCTACTGTACTCCACTGTACTCTATCTCTACTGTACTCCACTGTACTCTACCTCTACTGTACTCTACTGTACTCTATCTCTACTGTACTCCACTGTACTCTATCTCTACTCTACTCCACTGTACTCTACCTCTACTGTACTCTACTGTTCTCTACCTCTACTCGGCTCTACTGTACTCTACTCTACTGTACTACACTGTACTCTATCTCTACTGTGATCCACTGTACTCTACTTCTACTGTACTCCACTGTAATCTATCTCTACTGTATCCACTGTACTCTATCTCTACTCTGCTCCACTGTACTCTACATCTACTGTGCTCCACTGTACTCTATCTCTACTGTGCTCCTCTCTACTCTACCTCTACTGTGCTCCACTGTATCCTACCTCTACTGTACTCCACTGTACTCTATCTCTACTGTGCTCCACTTTACTCTATCTCTACTGTACTCCACTGTACTCTACCTCTACTGTGCTCTACTGTTCTCTACCTCTACTGTGCTCTACTGTACTCCACCTCTACTGTGCTCCACTGTACCCTACCTCTACTGTGCTCCACTGTACTCTACCTCTACTGTACTCTACTGTACTCCACCTCTAATGGGCTCCACTTTACTCTAGCTCTACTGTACTCCACTGTACTTTACCTCTACTGTACTCCACTGTACTCTACCTCTACTGTGCTCCACTGTACTCTATTTCTACTGTACTCCTCTGTACTCTACCTCTACTGTGCTCCACTGTACTCTATCTGTAATGTACTCTACTGTACTCTATCTCTACTGTGATCCACTGTACTCTACCTCTGCTGTGCTCCACTGTACTCTATCTCTACTGTACTCCACTGTACTCTACTGTTCTCTACCTCTACTGTACTCTACTGTGCTCCACTGTACTCCACTGTAGTCTACCTCTACTGTGCTCCACTGTACTCTACCTCTACTGTGCTCCACTATACTCTACCTCTACTGTGCTCCACTGTACTCTACCTCTACTGTCCTCCACTGTACTCTACCTCTACTGTGCTCCACTGTACTCTCTATCTACTGTACTCTACCTCTACTGTACTCTACTGTACTCCACCTCTAATGTGCTCCACTGTACTCTACCTCTACTGTGCTCCACTGTATCCTACCTCTACTGTGCTCTACTGTACTCTATCTCTACTGTGCTCCACTGTACTCTACCTCTACTGTGCTCCACTGTATCCTACCTCTACTGTGCTCTACTGTACTCTATCTCTACTGTGCTCCACTGTACTCTACCTCTACTGTACTCCACTATACTCTAACTCTACTATACTCCACTCTACTCTATCTCTACTGTGCTCCACTGTACTCTATTTCTACTGCACTTCACTGTCCTCTATCTCTACTGTACTCCACTGTACTCTACCTCTATTGTGCTCCACTGTACTCTATATCTACTGTACTCTACTGTACTCTATCTCTACTGTACTCCACTGTACTCTATCTCTACTGTGCTCCACTGTACTCTACCTCTACTGTACTCCACTGTACTCTATCTCTACTGTGCTCCACTGTACTCTATCTCTACTGTACTCTACCTCTACTGTGCTCTACTGTTCTCTACTTCTACTGTGCTCTACTGTACTCCACCTCTACTGTGCTCCACTGTACCCTACCTCTACTGTGCTCCACTGTACTCTACCTCTACTGTGCTCCACTGTACTCTACCTCTACTCTGCTCCACTGTATCCACTGTACTCTACCTCTACTGTGCTCCACTGTACTCTACCTCTACTGTGCTCCACTGTACTCTATCTCTACTGTGCTCCACTGTACTCTACCTCTACTGTACTCTACTGTTATCCACCTCTAATGGGCTCCACTGTACTCTAGCTCTACTGTACATCACTGTACTTTACCTCTACTGTACTCCACTGTACTCTACCTCTACTGTGCTCCACTGTACTCTATTTCTACTGTACTCCTCTGTACTCTACCTCTACTGTGCTCCACTGTACTCTATCTGTAATGTACTCTACTGTACTCTATCTCTACTGTGATCCACTGTACTCTACCTCTGCTGTGCTCCACTGTACTCTATCTCTACTGTACTCCACTGTACTCTACTGTTCTCTACCTCTACTGTACTCTACTGTGCTCCACTGTACTCCACTGTAGTCTACCTCTACTGTGCTCCACTGTACTCTACCTCTACTGTGCTCCACTATACTCTACCTCTACTGTGCTCCACTGTACTCTACCTCTACTGTCCTCCACTGTACTCTACCTCTACTGTGCTCCACTGTACTCTCTATCTACTGTACTCTACCTCTACTGTACTCTACTGTACTCCACCTCTAATGTGCTCCACTGTACTCTACCTCTACTGTACTCTACCTCTACTGTACTCCACTGTACTCTACCTCTACTGTGCTCTACTGTACTCTATCTCTACTATGCTCCACTGTACTCTACCTCTACTGTGCTCCACTGTACTCTACCTCTACTGTACTTCACTGTCCTCTATCTCTACTGTACTCCACTGTACTCTACCTCTATTATCCTCCACTGTACTCTATCTCTACTGTACTCTACTGTACTATATCTCTACTGTACTCCACTGTACTCTATCTCTACTGTACTCCACTGTACTTTACCTCCATTGTACTCCACTGTACTCTACCTCTACTGTACTCTACTGTTCTCTACCTCTACTGTGCTCTACTGTACTCTACTCTACTGTACTCCACTGTACTCTATCTCTACTGTGATCCACTGTACTCTACCTCTACTGTACTCCACTGTACTCTATTTCTACTGTGATCCACTGTACTCTATCTCTATTGTGCTCCACTGTACTCTACCTCTACTGTGCTCCACTGTACTCTATCTCTACTGTGCTCCACTCTACTCTACCTCTACTGTGCTCCACTGTATCCTACCTCTACTGTACTCCACTGTACTCTCTCTCTACTGTGCTCCACTGTACTCTATCTCTACTGTACTCCACTGTACTCTACCTCTACTGTGCTCTACTGTTCTCTACCTCTACTGTGCTCTACTCTACTCCACCTCTACTGTGCTCCACTGTACCCTACCTCTACTGTGCTCCACCGTACTCTACCTCTACTGTACTCCACTCTAATCTACCTCTACTGTCCTCCACTGTACTCTACCTCTACTGTGCTCCACTGTACACTCTCTCTACTGTACTCTACCTCTACTGTACTCTACTGTGCTCCACTGTACTCCACTGTAGTCTACCTCTACTGTGCTCCACTGTACTCTACCTCTACTGTGCTCCACTATACTCTACCTCTACTGTGCTCCACTGTACTCTACCTCTACTGTCCTCCACTGTACTCTACCTCTACTGTGCTCCACTGTACTCTCTCTCTACTGTACTCTACCTCTACTGTACTCCACCTCTAATGTGCTCCACTGTACTCTACCTCTACTGTACTCTACCTCTACTGTACTCCACTGTACTCTACCTCTAATGTGCTCCACTGTACTCTATCTCTACTGTACTCCACTGTACTCTACCTCTACTGTGCTCTACTGTACTCTATCTCTACTGTGCTCCACTGTACTCTACCTCTACTGTGCTCCACTGTACTCTACCTCTACTGTACTTCACTGTCCTCTATCTCTACTGTACTCCACTGTACTCTACCTCTATTATCCTCCACTGTACTCTATTTCTACGTGCTCCACTCTACTCTATCTCTACTGTACTCCACTGTACTCTATCTCTACTGTACTTCACTGTCCTTTATCTCTAATGTACTCCACTGTACTCTACCTCTACTGTGCTCCACTGTACTCTACCTCTACTGTACTTCACTGTCCTCTATCTCTACTGTACTCCACTGTACTCTACCTCTATTATCCTCCACTGTACTCTTTATTTCTACTGTGCTCCACTCTACTCTATCTCTACTGTACTCCACTGTACTCTATCTCTACTGTACTTCACTGTCCTTTATCTCTAATGTACTCCACTGTACTCTATCTCTACTGTGCTCCACTGTAATCTACCTCTACTGTACTCCACTATACTCTAACTCTACTATACTCCACTGTACTCTATCTCTACTGTGCTCCACTGTACTCTATTTCTACTGCACTTCACTGTCCTCTATCTCTACTGTACTCCACTGTACTCTACCTCTATTGTGCTCCACTGTACTCTATATCTACTGTACTCTACTGTACTCTATCTCTACTGTACTCCACTGTACTCTATCTCTACTGTACTCCACTGTACTCTACCTCTACTGTACTCTACTGTACTCTATCTCTACTGTACTCCACTGTACTCTATCTCTACTGTACTCCACTGTACTCTACCTCTACTGTACTCTACTGTTCTCTACCTCTACTCGGCTCTACTGTACTCTACTCTACTGTACTCCACTGTACTCTACCTCTACTGTGCTCCACTGTACTCTACCTCTACTGTGCTCCACTGTACTCTATCTCTACTGTGCTCCACTGTACTCTATCTCTACTGTACTCCTCTGTACTCTACCTCTACTGTGCTCCACTGTACTCTACCTCTACTGTGCTCCACTGTACTCTATCTGTAATGTACTCTACTGTACTCTATCTCTACTGTGATCCACTGTACTCTACCTCTGCTGTGCTCCACTGTAGTCTACCTCTACTGTGCTCCACTGTACTCTACCTCTACTGTAATCCACTATAATTTACCTCTACTGTGCTCCACTGTACTCTACCTCTACTGTCCTCCACTGTACTCTACCTCTACTGTGCTCCACTGTACTCTCTCTCTACTGTACTCTACCTCTACTGTACTCTACTGTACTCCACCTCTAATGTGCTCCACTGTACTCTACCTCTACTGTACTCTACCTCTACTGTACTCCACTGTACTCTACCTCTACTGTGCTCTACTGTACTCTATCTCTACTGTGCTCCACTGTACTCTACCTCTACTGTACTCCACTATACTCTAACTCTACTATACTCCACTGTACTCTATCTCTACTGTGCTCCACTGTACTCTATTTCTACTGTGCTCCACTGTACTCTATCTCTACTGTACTCCACTGTACTATATCTCTACTGTACTTCACTGTCCTCTATCTCTACTGTGCTCCACTGTACTCTACCTCTATTGTGCTCCACTGTACTCTATCTCTACTGTACTCTACTGTACTCTATCTCTACTGTACTCCACTGTACTCTATCTCTACTGTACTCCACTGTACTCTACCTCTATTGTGCTCCACTGTACTCTACCTCTACCGTACTCCACTGTACTCTATCTCTACTGTACTCCACTGTACTCACCTCTACTGTACTCTACTTTTCTCTACCTCTACTGTGCTCTACTGTACTCTACTCTACTGTACTCCACTGTACTCTATCTCTACTGTGTTCCACTGTACTCTACCTCTACTGTACTCCACTGTACTCTATCTCTACTGTGCTCCACTGTACTCTATCTCTACTGTGCTCCACTGTACTCTATCTCTACTGTGCTCCACTCTACTCTACCTCTACTGTGCTCCACTGTATCCTACCTCTACTTTGCTCTACTGTACTCTATCTCTACTGTGCTTCACTGTACTCTACCTCTACTGTACTCCATTATACTCTAACTCTACTATACTCCACTGTACTCTACCTCTACTGTGCTCCACTGTACTCTATTTCTACTGTGCTCCACTGTACTCTATCTCTACTGTACTCCACTTTACTCTATTTCTACTATACTTCACTGTCCTCTATCTCTACTGTACTCCACTGTACTCTACCTCTATTGTGCTCCACTGTACTCTATATCTACTGTACTCTACTGTACTCTATCTCTACTGTACTCCACTGTACTCTATCTCTACTGTACTCCACTGTACTCTACCTCTACTGTACTCTACTGTACTCTATCTCTACTGTACTCCACTGTACTCTATCTCTACTGTACTCCACTGTACTCTACCTCTACTGTACTCTACTGTTCTCTACCTCTACTCGGCTCTACTGTACTCTACTCTACTGTACTACACTGTACTCTATCTCTACTGTGATCCACTGTACTCTACTTCTACTGTACTCCACTGTAATCTATCTCTACTGTATCCACTGTACTCTATCTCTACTCTGCTCCACTGTACTCTACCTCTACTGTGCTCCACTGTACTCTATCTCTACTCTGCTCCTCTCTACTCTACCTCTACTGTGCTCCACTGTATCCTACCTCTACTGTACTCCACTGTACTCTATCTCTACTGTGCTCCACTTTACTCTATCTCTACTGTACTCCACTGTACTCTACCTCTACTGTGCTCTACTGTTCTCTACCTCTACTGTGCTCTACTGTACTCCACCTCTACTGTGCTCCACTGTACCCTACCTCTACTGTGCTCCACTGTACTCTACCTCTACTGTGCTCCACTGTACTCTACCTCTACTGTACTCCACTGTACTCTATCTCTACTGTGCTCCACTGTACTCTACCTCTATTGTCCTCCACTGTACTCTACCTCTACTGTGCTCCACTGTACTCTCTCTCTACTGTACTCTACCTCTACTGTACTCTACTGTACTCCACCTCTAATGTGCTCCACTGTACTCTATATCTACTGTACTCTACCTCTACTGTACTCCACTGTACTCTACCTCTACTGTGCTCTACTGTACTCTATCTCTACTGTGCTCCACTGTACTCTACCTCTACTGTGCTCCACTGTACTCTACCTCTACTGTACTTCACTCTCCTCTATCTCTACTGTACTCCACTGTACTCTACCTCTATTATCCTCCACTGTACTCTATCTCTACTGTACTCTACTGTACTATATCTCTACTGTACTCCATTGTACTCTATCTCTACTGTACTCCACTGTACTCTACCTCCACTGTACTCCACTGTACTCTACCTCTACTGTACTCTACTGTTCTCTACCTCTACTGTGCTCTACTGTACTCTACTCTACTGTACTCCACTGTACTCTATCTCTACTGTGATCCACTGTACTCTACCTCTACTGTACTCCACTGTACTCTATCTCTACTGTGATCCACTGTACTCTATCTCTATTGTGCTCCACTGTACTCTTCCTCTACTGTGCTCCACTGTACTCTATCTCTACTGTGCTCCACTCTACTCTACCTCTACTGTGCTCCACTGTATCCTACCTCTACTGTACTCCACTGTACTCTCTCTCTACTGTGCTCCACTGTACTCTATCTCTACTGTACTCCACTGTACTCTACCTCTACTGTGCTCTACTGTTCTCTACCTCTACTGTGCTCTACTCTACTCCACCTCTACTGTGCTCCACTGTACCCTACCTCTACTGTTCTCCACCGTACTCTACCTCTACTGTGCTCCACTGTACTCTACCTCTACTGTACTCCACTGTACTCTATCTCTACTGTACTCCACTGTACTCTACCTCTACTGTACTCCACTGTACTCTATCTCTACTGTACTCCACTCTAATCTACCTCTACTGTCCTCCACTGTACTCTACCTCTACTGTGCTCCACTGTACACTCTCTCTACTGTACTCTACCTCTACTGTACTCTACTGTGCTCCACTGTACTCCACTGTAGTCTACCTCTACTGTGCTCCACTGTACTCTACCTCTACTGTGCTCCACTATACTCTACCTCTACTGTGCTCCACTGTACTCTACCTCTACTGTCCTCCACTGTACTCTATCTCTACTGTACTCCACTGTACTCTATTTCTACTGCACTTCACTGTCCTCTATCTCTACTGTACTCCACTGTACTCTACCTCTATTGTGCTCCACTGTACTCTATATCTACTGTACTCTACTGTACTCTATCTCTACTGTACTCCACTGTACTCTATCTCTACTGTACTCCACTGTAGTCTACCTCTACTGTACTCTACTGTACTCTATCTCTACTGTACCCCACTGTACTCTATCTCTACTATACTCCACTGTACTCTACCTCTACTGTACTCTACTGTTCTCTACCTCTACTCGGCTCTACTGTACTCTACTCTACTGTACTCCACTGTACTCTATCTCTACTGTGATCCACTGTACTCTACTTCTACTGTACTCCACTGTAATCTATCTCTAGTGTGATCCACTGTACTCTATCTCTACTGTGCTCCACTGTACTCTACCTCTACTGTACTCCACTGTACTCTATCTCTACTGTGCTCCACTGTATCCTACCTCTACTGTACTCCACTGTACTCTATCTCTACTGTGCTCCACTGTACTCTATCTCTACTGTACTCCACTGTACTCTACCTCTACTGTGCTCTACTGTTCTCTACCTCTACTGTGCTCTACTGTACTCCACCTCTACTGTACTCCACTGTACCCTACCTCTACTGTGCTCCACTGTACTCTACCTCTACTGTGCTCCACTGTACTCCACCTCTACTGTACTCCACTGTACTCTATCTCTACTGTGCTCCACTGTACTCTACCTCTACTGTGCTCAACTGTACTCTACTGTACTCCACTGTACTCTACCTCTACTGTACTCTACTCTACTGTACTCCACTGTACTCTATCTCTACTGTGATCCACTGTACTCTACTTCTACTGTTCTCCACTGTAATCTATCTCTACTGTGATCCACTGTACTCTATCTCTACTGTGCTCCACTGTACTCTACCTCTACTGTGCTCCACTGTACTCTATCTCTACTGTGCTCCACTGTATCCTACCTCTACTGTACTCCACTGTACTCTATCTCTACTGTGCTCCACTGTACTCTACCTCTACTGTACTCCACTGTACTCTATCTCTACTGTACTCCACTGTACTCTACCTCTACTGTACTCCACTGTACTCTATCTCTACTGTGCTCAACTGTACTGTACTGTACTCCACTGTAATCTACCTCTACTGTACTCCACTGTACTCTACCTCTACTGTGCTCCACTATACTCTACCTCTACTGTGCTCCACTGTACTCTACCTCTACTGTCCTCCACTGTACTCTACCTCTACTGTGCTCCACTGTACTCTCTCTCTACTGTACTCTACTGTACTCCACCTCTAATGTGCTCCACTGTACTCTACCTCTACTGTACTCTACCTCTACTGTACTCCACTGTACTCTACCTCTAATGTGCTCCACTGTACTCTATCTCTACTGTGCTCCACTGTACTCTATTTCTACTGTGCTCCACTGTACTCTATCTCTACTGTACTCCACTGTACTCTATCTCTACTTTACTTCACTGTCCTTTATCTCTAATGTACTCCACTGTACTCTACCTCTATTGTGCTCCATTGTACTCTATCTCTACTGTACTCTACTGTACTCTATCTCTACTTTACTCCACTGTACTCTATCTCTACTGTACTCCACTGTACTCTACCTCTACTGTGCTCCACTGTACACTCTCTCTACTGTACTCTACCTCTACTGTACTCTACTGTGCTCCACTGTACTCCACTGTAGTCTACCTCTACTGTGCCTCACTGTACTCTACCTCTACTGTGCTCCACTGTACTCTACTCTACTGTACTCCACTGTACTCTATCTCTACTGTGATCCACTGTACTCTACTTCTACTGTTCTCCACTGTAATCTATCTCTACTGTGATCCACTGTACTCTATCTCTACTGTGCTCCACTGTACTCTACCTCTACTGTGCTCCACTGTACTCTATCTCTACTGTGCTCCACTGTATCCTACCTCTACTGTACTCCACTGTACTCTATCTCTACTGTGCTCCACTGTACTCTACCTCTACTGTACTCCACTGTACTCTATCTCTACTGTACTCCACTGTACTCTACCTCTACTGTACTCCACTGTACTCTATCTCTACTGTGCTCAACTGTACTGTACTGTACTCCACTGTAATCTACCTCTACTGTACTCCACTGTACTCTACCTCTACTGTGCTCCACTATACTCTACCTCTACTGTGCTCCACTGTACTCTACCTCTACTGTCCTCCACTGTACTCTACCTCTACTGTGCTCCACTGTACTCTCTCTCTACTGTACTCTACTGTACTCCACCTCTAATGTGCTCCACTGTACTCTACCTCTACTGTACTCTACCTCTACTGTACTCCACTGTACTCTACCTCTAATGTGCTCCACTGTACTCTATCTCTACTGTGCTCCACTGTACTCTATTTCTACTGTGCTCCACTGTACTCTATCTCTACTGTACTCCACTGTACTCTATCTCTACTTTACTTCACTGTCCTTTATCTCTAATGTACTCCACTGTACTCTACCTCTATTGTGCTCCATTGTACTCTATCTCTACTGTACTCTACTGTACTCTATCTCTACTTTACTCCACTGTACTCTATCTCTACTGTACTCCACTGTACTCTACCTCTACTGTGCTCCACTGTACACTCTCTCTACTGTACTCTACCTCTACTGTACTCTACTGTGCTCCACTGTACTCCACTGTAGTCTACCTCTACTGTGCCTCACTGTACTCTACCTCTACTGTGCTCCACTATACTCTACCTCTACTGTGCTCCACTGTACTCTACCTCTACTGTACTCCACTGTACTCTACCTCTACTGTGCTCCACTGTACTCTACCTCTACCGTACTCCACTGTACTCTATCTCTACTGTGCTCCACTGTATCCTACCTCTACTGTACTCCACTGTACTCTATCTCTACTGTGCTCCACTGTACTCTATCTCTACTGTACTCCACTGTACTCTACCTCTACTGTGCTCTACTGTTCTCTACCTCTACTGTGCTCTACTGTACTCCACCTCTACTGTGCTCCACTGTACCCTACCTCTACTGTGCTCCACTGTACTCTACCTCTACTGTGCTCCACTGTACTCTACCTCTACCGTACTCCACTGTACTCTATCTCTACTGTGCTCCACTGTATCCTACCTCTACTGTACTCCACTGTACTCTATCTCTACTGTGCTCCACTGTACTCTATCTCTACTGTACTCCACTGTACTCTACCTCTACTGTGCTCTATTGTTCTCTACCTCTACTGTGCTCTACTGTACCCCACCTCTACTGTGCTCCACTGTACCCTACCTCTACTGTGCTCCACTGTACTCTACCTCTACTGTGCTCCACTGTACTCCACCTCTACTGTACTCCACTGTACTCTATCTCTACTGTGCTCCACTGTACTCTACCTCTACTGTGCTCAACTGTACTCTACTGTACTCCACTGTACACTACCTCTACTGTACTCTACTCTACTGTACTCCACTGTACTCTATCTCTACTGTGATCCACTGTACTCTACTTCTACTGTTCTCCACTGTAATCTATCTCTACTGTGATCCACTGTACTCTATCTCTACTGTGTTCCACTGTACTCTACCTCTACTGTGCTCCACTGTACTCTATCTCTACTGTGCTCCACTGTATCCTACCTCTACTGTACTCCACTGTACTCTATCTCTACTGTGCTCCACTGTACTCTACCTCTACTGTACGCCACTGTACTATATCTCTACTGTACTCCACTGTACTCTACCTCTACTGTACTCCACTGTAATCTATCTCTACTGTGCTCAACTGTACTGTACTGTACTCCACTGTAATCTACCTCTACTGTACTCCACTGTACTCTACCTCTACTGTGCTCCACTATACTCTACCTCTACTGTGCTCCACTGTACTCTACCTCTACTGTCCTCCACTGTACTCTACCTCTAGTGTGCTCCACTGTACTCTCTCTCTACTGTACTCTACCTCTACTGTACTCTACTGTACTCCACCTCTAATGTGCTCCACTGTACTCTACCTCTACTGTACTCTACCTCTACTGTACTCCACTGTACTCTACCTCTAATGTGCTCCACTGTACTCTATCTCTACTGTGCTCCACTGTACTCTATTTCTACTGTGCTCCACTGTACTCTATCTCTACTGTACTCCACTGTACTCTATCTCTACTGTACTTCACTGTCCTTTATCTCTAATGTACTCGACTGTACTCTACCTCTATTGTGCTCCATTGTACTCTATCTCTACTGTACTCTACTGTACTCTATCTCTACTTTACTCCACTGTACTCTATCTCTACTGTACTCCACTGTATTCTACCTCTACTGTGCTCCACTGTACACTCTCTCTACTGTACTCTACCTCTACTGTACTCTATTGTGCTACACTGTACTCCACTGTAGTCTACCTCTACTGTGCTCCACTGTACTCTACCTCTACTGTGCTCCACTATACTCTACCTCTACTGTGCTCCACTGTACTCTACCTCTACTGTCCTCCACTGTACTCTACCTCTACTGTGCTCCACTGTACACTCTCTCTACTGTACTCTACCTCTACTGTACTCTACTGTACTCCACCTCTAATGTGCTCAACTGTACTCTACCTCTACTGTACTCTACCTCTACTGTACTCCACTGTACTCTACCTCTAATGTGCTCCACTGTACTCTATCTCTACTGTGCTCCACTGTACTCTATTTCTACTGTGCTCCACTGTACTCTATCTCTACTGTACTCCACTGTACTCTATCTCTACTGTACTTCACTGTCCTTTATCTCTAATGTACTCCACTGTACTCTACCTCTATTGTGCTCCATTGTACTCTATCTCTACTGTACTCTACTGTACTCTATCTCTACTTTACTCCACTGTACTCTATCTCTACTGTACTCCACTGTACTCTACCTCTACTGTGCTCCACTGTACTCTACCTCTACCGTACTCCACTGTACTCTATCTCTACTGTACTCCACTGTACTCTACCTCTACTGTACTCTACTGTTCTCTACCTCTACTGTGCTCTACTGTACTCTACTCTACTGTACTCCACTGTACTCTATCTCTACTGTGATCCACTATACTCTACCTCTACTGTACTCTACTGTACTCTATCTCTACTGTGATCTACTGTACTCTATCTCTACTGTGCTCCACTGTACTCTACCTTTACTGTGCTCCACTGTACTCTATCTCTACTGTGCTCCACTCTACTCTACCTCTACTGTGCTACACTGTATCCTACCTCTACTGTACTCCACTGTACTCTATCTCTACTGTACTCCACTGCACTCTACCTCTACTGTGCTCTACTGTTCTCTATCTCTACTGTGCTCTACTGTACTCCACCTCTACTGTTCTCCACTGTACCCTACCTCTATTGTGCTCCACTGTACTCTACCTCTACTGTGCTCCACTGTACTCTACCTCTACTGTACTCCACTGTATTCTATCTCTACTGTGCTCCACTGTACTCTACCTCTACTGTGCTCAACTGTACTCTACTGTACTCCACTGTACTCTACCTCTACTGTACTCCACTGTACTCTATCTCTACTGTACTCCACTGTACTCTACCTCTACTGTACTCCACTGTACTCTATCTCTACTGTGCTCCACTGTACTCTACCTCTACTGTGCCCAACTTTACTGTACTCTACTCCACTGTACTCTATCTCTACTGTGATCTACTGTACTCTATCTCTACTGTGCTCCACTGTACTCTACCTTTACTGTACTCCACTGTATTCTACCTCTACTGTGCTCTACTGTTCTCTACCTCTACTGTGCTCTACTGTACTCCACCTCTACTGTGCTCCACTGTACCCTACCTCTACTGTGCTCCACTGTACTCTACCTCTACTGTGCTCTACTGTACTCTACCTCTACTGTACTCCACTGTACTCTATCTCTACTGTGCTCCACTGTACTCTACCTCTACTGTCCTCCACTGTACTCTACCTCTACTGTGCTCCACTGTACTCTCTCTCTACTGTACTCTACCTCTACTGTACTCTACTGTACTCCACCTCTAATGTGCTCCACTGTACTCTATCTCTACTGTACTCTACCTCTACTGTACTCCACTGTACTCTACCTCTACTGTGCTCTACTGTACTCTATCTCTACTGTGCTCCACTGTACTCTACCTCTACTGTGCTCCACTGTACTCTACCTCTACTGTACTTCACTCTCCTCTATCTCTACTGTACTCAACTGTACTCTACCTCTATTATCCTCCACTGTACTCTATCTCTACTGTACTCTACTGTACTATATCTCTACTGTACTCCACTGTACTCTATCTCTACTGTACTCCACTGTACTCTACCTCCACTGTACTCCACTGTACTCTACCTCTACTGTACTCTACTGTTCTCTACCTCTACTGTGCTCTACTGTACTCTACTCTACTGTACTCCACTGTACTCTATCTCTACTGTGATCCACTGTACTCTACCTCTACTGTACTCCACTGTACTCTATCTCTACTGTGATCCACTGTACTCTATCTCTATTGTGCTCAACTGTACTCTACCTCTACTGTGCTCCACTGTACTCTATCTCTACTGTGCTCCACTCTACTCTACCTCTACTGTGCTCCACTGTATCCTACCTCTACTGTACTCCACTGTACTCTCTCTCTACTGTGCTCCACTGTACTCTATCTCTACTGTACTCCACTGTACTCTACCTCTACTGTGCTCTACTGTTCTCTACCTCTACTGTGCTCTACTCTACTCCACCTCTACTGTGCTCCACTGTACCCTACCTCTACTGTTCTCCACCGTACTCTACCTCTACTGTGCTCCACTGTACTCTACCTCTACTGTACTCCACTGTACTCTATCTCTACTGTACTCCACTGTACTCTACCTCTACTGTACTCCACTGTACTCTATCTCTACTGTACTCCACTCTAATCTACCTCTACTGTCCTCCACTGTACTCTACCTCTACTGTGCTCCACTGTACACTCTCTCTACTGTACTCTACCTCTACTGTACCTACTGTGCTCCACTTTACTCCACTGTAGTCTACCTCTACTGTGCTCCACTGTACTCTACCTCTACTGTGCTCCACTATACTCTACCTCTACTGTGCTCCACTGTACTCTACCTCTACTGTCCTCCACTGTACTCTATCTCTACTGTACTCCACTGTACTCTATTTCTACTGCACTTCACTGTCCTCTATCTCTACTGTACTCCACTGTACTCTACCTCTATTGTGCTCCACTGTACTCTATATCTACTGTACTCTACTGTACTCTATCTCTACTGTACTCCACTGTACTCTATCTCTACTGTACTCCACTGTAGTCTACCTCTACTGTACTCTACTGTACTCTATCTCTACTGTACCCCACTGTACTCTATCTCTACTATACTCCACTGTACTCTACCTCTACTGTACTCTACTGTTCTCTACCTCTACTCGGCTCTACTGTACTCTACTCTACTGTACTCCACTGTACTCTATCTCTACTGTGATCCACTGTACTCTACTTCTACTGTACTCCACTGTAATCTATCTCTAGTGTGATCCACTGTACTCTATCTCTACTGTGCTCCACTGTACTCTACCTCTACTGTACTCCACTGTACTCTATCTCTACTGTGCTCCACTGTATCCTACCTCTACTGTACTCCACTGTACTCTATCTCTACTGTGCTCCACTGTACTCTATCTCTACTGTACTCCACTGTACTCTACCTCTACTGTGCTCTACTGTTCTCTACCTCTACTGTGCTCTACTGTACTCCACCTCTACTGTGCTCCACTGTACCCTACCTCTACTGTGCTCCACTGTACTCTACCTCTACTGTGCTCCACTGTACTCCACCTCTACTTTACTCCACTGTACTCTATCTCTACTGTGCTCCACTGTACTCTACCTCTACTGTGCTCAACTGTACTCTACTGTACTCCACTGTACTCTACCTCTACTGTACTCTACTCTACTGTACTCCACTGTACTCTATCTCTACTGTGATCCACTGTACTCTACTTCTACTGTTCTCCACTGTAATCTATCTCTACTGTGATCCACTGTACTCTATCTCTACTGTGCTCCACTGTACTCTACCTCTACTGTGCTCCACTGTACTCTATCTCTACTGTGCTCCACTGTATCCTACCTCTACTGTACTCCACTGTACTCTATCTCTACTGTGCTCCACTGTACTCTACCTCTACTGTACTCCACTGTACTCTATCTCTACTGTACTCCACTGTACTCTACCTCTACTGTACTCCACTGTACTCTATCTCTACTGTGCTCAACTGTACTGTACTGTACTCCACTGTAATCTACCTCTACTGTACTCCACTGTACTCTACCTCTACTGTGCTCCACTATACTCTACCTCTACTGTGCTCCACTGTACTCTACCTCTACTGTCCTCCACTGTACTCTACCTCTACTGTGCTCCACTGTACTCTCTCTCTACTGTACTCTACCTCTACTGTACTCTACTGTACTCCACCTCTAATGTGCTCCACTGTACTCTACCTCTACTGTACTCTACCTCTGCTGTACTCCACTGTACTCTACCTCTAATGTGCTCCACTGTACTCTATCTCTACTGTGCTCCACTGTACTCTATTTCTACTGTGCTCCACTGTACTCTATCTCTACTGTACTCCACTGTACTCTATCTCTACTTTACTTCACTGTCCTTTATCTCTAATGTACTCCACTGTACTCTACCTCTATTGTGCTCCATTGTACTCTATCTCTACTGTACTCTACTGTACTCTATCTCTACTTTACTCCACTGTACTCTATCTCTACTGTACTCCACTGTACTCTACCTCTACTGTGCTCCACTGTACACTCTCTCTACTGTACTCTACCTCTACTGTACTCTACTGTGCTCCACTGTACTCCACTGTAGTCTACCTCTACTGTGCCTCACTGTACTCTACCTCTACTGTGCTCCACTATACTCTACCTCTACTGTGCTCCACTGTACTCTACCTCTACTGTACTCCACTGTACTCTACCTCTACTGTGCTCCACTGTACTCTACCTCTACCGTACTCCACTGTACTCTATCTCTACTGTGCTCCACTGTATCCTACCTCTACTGTACTCCACTGTACTCTATCTCTACTGTGCTCCACTGTACTCTATCTCTATTGTACTCCACTGTACTCTACCTCTACTGTGCTCTACTGTTCTCTACCTCTACTGTGCTCTACTGTACTCCACCTCTACTGTGCTCCACTGTACCCTACCTCTACTGTGCTCCACTGTACTCTACCTCTACTGTGCTCCACTGTACTCTACCTCTACCGTACTCCACTGTACTCTATCTCTACTGTGCTCCACTGTATCCTACCTCTACTGTACTCCACTGTACTCTATCTCTACTGTGCTCCACTGTACTCTATCTCTACTGTACTCCACTGTACTCTACCTCTACTGTGCTCTATTGTTCTCTACCTCTACTGTGCTCTACTGTACTCCACCTCTACTGTGCTCCACTGTACCCTACCTCTACTGTGCTCCACTGTACTCTACCTCTACTGTGCTCCACTGTACTCCACCTCTACTGTACTCCACTGTACTCTATCTCTACTGTGCTCCACTGTACTCTACCTCTACTGTGCTCAACTGTACTCTACTGTACTCCACTGTACACTACCTCTACTGTACTCTACTCTACTGTACTCCACTGTACTCTACCTCTACTGTACTCCACTGTACTCTATCTCTACTGTGCTCCACTGTACTCTACCTCTACTGTGCCCAACTTTACTGTACTCTACTCCACTGTAATCTATCTCTACTGTGATCCACTGTACTCTATCTCTACTGTGTGCCACTGTACTCTACCTCTACTGTGCTCCACTGTACTCTATCTCTACTGTGCTCCACTGTATCCTACCTCTACTGTACTCCACTGTACTCTATCTCTACTGTGCTCCACTGTACTCTACCTCTACTGTACTCCACTGTACTCTATCTCTACTGTACTCCACTGTACTCTACCTCTACTGTACTCCACTGTACTCTATCTCTACTGTGCTCAACTGTACTGTACTGTACTCCACTGTAATCTACCTCTACTGTACTCCACTGTACTCTACCTCTACTGTGCTCCACTATACTCTACCTCTACTGTGCTCCACTGTACTCTACCTCTACTGTAGTCCACTGTACTCTATCTCTACTGTACTCCACTGTACTCTACCTCTACTGTACTCCACTGTACTCTATCTCTACTGTACTCAACTGTACTGTACTGTACTCCACTGTAATCTACCTCTACTGTACTCCACTGTACTCTACCTCTACTGTGCTCCACTATACTCTACCTCTACTGTGCTCCACTGTACTCTACCTCTACTGTCCTCCACTGTACTCTACCTCTACTGTGCTCCACTGTACTCTCTCTCTACTGTACTCTACCTCTACTGTACTCTACTGTACTCCACCTCTAATGTGCTCCACTGTACTCTACCTCTACTGTACTCTACCTCTACTGTACTCCACTGTACTCTACCTCTAATGTGCTCCACTGTACTCTATCTCTACTGTGCTCCACTGTACTCTATTTCTACTGTGCTCCACTGTACTCTATCTCTACTGTACTCCACTGTACTCTATCTCTACTGTACTTCACTGTCCTTTATCTCTAATGTACTCCACTGTACTCTACCTCTATTGTGCTCCATTGTACTCTATCTCTACTGTACTCTACTGTACTCTATCTCTACTTTACTCCACTGTACTCTATCTCTACTGTACTCCACTGTACTCTACCTCTACTGTGCTCCACTGTACACTCTCTCTACTGTACTCTACCTCTACTGTACTCTACTGTGCTCCACTGTACTCTACCTCTACTGTCCTCCACTGTACTCTACCTTTACTGTGCTCCACTTTACTCTCTCTCTACTGTACTCTACCTCTACTGTACTCTACTGTACTCCACCTCTAATGTGCTCCACTGTACTCTACCTCTACTGTACTCTACCTCTACTGTACTCCACTGTACTTTACCTCTAATGTGCTCCACTGCACTCTATCTCTACTGTGCTCCACTGTACTCTATTTCTACTGTGCTCCACTGTACTCTATCTCTACTGTACTCCACTGTACTCTATCTCTACTGTACTTCACTGTCCTTTATCTCTAATGTACTCCACTGTACTCTACCTCTATTGTGCTCCATTGTACTCTATCTCTACTGTACTCTAATGTACTCTATCTCTACTTTACTCTACTGTACTCTATCTCTACTGTACTCCACTGTACTCTACCTCTACTGTGCTCCACTGTACTCTACCTCTACCGTACTCCACTGTACTCTATCTCTACTGTACTCCACTGTACTCTACCTCTACTGTACTCTACTGTTCTCTACCTCTACTGTGCTCTACTGTACTCTACTCTACTGTACTCCACTGTACTCTATCTCTACTGTGATCCACTATACTCTACCTCTACTGTACTCTACTGTACTCTACTTCTACTGTGCTCCACTGTACTCTACCTCTACTGTGCTCCACTGTACTCTACCTCTACTGTGCTCCACTGTACTCTATCTCTACTGTGCTCCACTGTACTCTACCTCTAATGTACTCTACTGTACTCCACCTCTAATGTGCTCCACTGTACTCTAGCCCTACTGTACTCCACTGTACTTTACCTCTACTGTACTCCACTGTACTCTACCTCTACTGTGCTCCACTGTACTCTATTTCTACTGTACTCCTCTGTACTCTACCTCTACTGTGCTCCACTCTACTCTATCTGTAATGTACTCTACTGTACTCTATCTCTACTGTGATCCATTGTACTCTACCTCTGCTGTGCTCCACTGTACTCTATCTCTACTGTACTCCACTGTACTCTACTGTTCTCTACCTCTACTGTACTCTACTGTGCTCCACTGTACTCCACTGTAGTCTACCTCTACTGTGCTCCACTGTACTCTACCTCTACTGTGCTCCACTATAATTTACCTCTACTGTGCTCCACTGTACTCTACCTCTACTGTCCTCCACTGTACTCTACCTCTACTGTGCTCCACTGTACTCTCTCTCTACTGTACTCTACCTCTACTGTACTCTACTGTACTCCACCTCTAATGTGCTCCACTGTACTCTACCTCTACTGTACTCTACCTCTACTGTACTCCACTGTCCTCTACCTCTACTGTGCTCTACTGTACTCTATCTCTACTGTGCTCCACTGTACTCTACCTCTACTGTACTCCACTATACTCTAACTCTACTATACTCCACTGTACTCTATCTCTACTGTGCTCCACTGTACTCTATTTCTACTGTGCTCCACTGTACTCTATCTCTACTGTACTCTACTGTACTCTATCTCTACTTTACTCCACTGTACTCTATCTCTACTGTACTCCACTGTACTCTACCTCTACTGTGCTCCACTGTACACTCTCTCTACTGTACTCTACCTCTACTGTACTCTACTGTGCTCCACTGTACTCCACTGTAGTCTACCTCTACTGTGCCTCACTGTACTCTACCTCTACTGTGCTCCACTATACTCTACCTCTACTGTGCTCCACTGTACTCTACCTCTACTGTACTCCACTGTACTCTACCTCTACTGTGCTCCACTGTACTCTACCTCTACCGTACTCCACTGTACTCTATCTCTACTGTGCTCCACTGTATCCTACCTCTACTGTACTCCACTGTACTCTATCTCTACTGTGCTCCACTGTACTCTATCTCTATTGTACTCCACTGTACTCTACCTCTACTGTGCTCTACTGTTCTCTACCTCTACTGTGCTCTACTGTACTCCACCTCTACTGTGCTCCACTGTACCCTACCTCTACTGTGCTCCACTGTACTCTACCTCTACTGTGCTCCACTGTACTCTACCTCTACCGTACTCCACTGTACTCTATCTCTACTGTGCTCCACTGTATCCTACCTCTACTGTACTCCACTGTACTCTATCTCTACTGTGCTCCACTGTACTCTATCTCTACTGTACTCCACTGTACTCTACCTCTACTGTGCTCTATTGTTCTCTACCTCTACTGTGCTCTACTGTACTCCACCTCTACTGTGCTCCACTGTACCCTACCTCTACTGTGCTCCACTGTACTCTACCTCTACTGTGCTCCACTGTACTCCACCTCTACTGTACTCCACTGTACTCTATCTCTACTGTGCTCCACTGTACTCTACCTCTACTGTGCTCAACTGTACTCTACTGTACTCCACTGTACACTACCTCTACTGTACTCTACTCTACTGTACTCCACTGTACTCTATCTCTACTGTGATCCACTGTACTCTACTTCTACTGTTCTCCACTGTAATCTATCTCTACTGTGATCCACTGTACTCTATCTCTACTGTGTTCCACTGTACTCTACCTCTACTGTGCTCCACTGTACTCTATCTCTACTGTGCTCCACTGTATCCTACCTCTACTGTACTCCACTGTACTCTATCTCTACTGTGCTCCACTGTACTCTACCTCTACTGTACTCCACTGTACTATATCTCTACTGTACTCCACTGTACTCTACCTCTACTGTACTCCACTGTAATCTATCTCTACTGTGCTCAACTGTACTGTACTGTACTCCACTGTAATCTACCTCTACTGTACTCCACTGTACTCTACCTCTACTGTGCTCCACTATACTCTACCTCTACTGTGCTCCACTGTACTCTACCTCTACTGTCCTCCACTGTACTCTACCTCTAGTGTGCTCCACTGTACTCTCTCTCTACTGTACTCTACCTCTACTGTACTCTACTGTACTCCACCTCTAATGTGCTCCACTGTACTCTACCTCTACTGTACTCTACCTCTACTGTACTCCACTGTACTCTACCTCTAATGTGCTCCACTGTACTCTATCTCTACTGTGCTCCACTGTACTCTATTTCTACTGTGCTCCACTGTACTCTATCTCTATTGTACTCCACTGTACTCTATCTCTACTGTACTTCACTGTCCTTTATCTCTAATGTACTCCACTGTACTCTACCTCTATTGTGCTCCATTGTACTCTATCTCTACTGTACTCTACTGTACTCTATCTCTACTTTACTCCACTGTACTCTATCTCTACTGTACTCCACTGTACTCTACCTCTAATGTGCTCCACTGTACTCTATCTCTACTGTGCTCCACTGTACACTCTCTCTACTGTACTCTACCTCTACTGTACTCTATTGTGCTACACTGTACTCCACTGTAGTCTACCTCTACTGTGCTCCACTGTACTCTACCTCTACTGTGCTCCACTATACTCTACCTCTACTGTGCTCCACTGTACTCTACCTCTACTGTCCTCCACTGTACTCTACCTCTACTGTGCTCCACTGTACTCTCTCTCTACTGTACTCTACCTCTACTGTACTCTACTGTACTCCACCTCTAATGTGCTCAACTGTACTCTACCTCTACTGTACTCTACCTCTACTGTACTCCACTGTACTCTACCTCTAATGTGCTCCACTGTACTCTATCTCTACTGTGCTCCACTGTACTCTATTTCTACTGTGCTCCACTGTACTCTATCTCTACTGTACTCCACTGTACTCTATCTCTACTGTACTTCACTGTCCTTTATCTCTAATGTACTCCACTGTACTCTACCTCTATTGTGCTCCATTGTACTCTATCTCTACTGTACTCTACTGTACTCTATCTCTACTTTACTCCACTGTACTCTATCTCTACTGTACTCCACTGTACTCTACCTCTACTGTGCTCCACTGTACTCTACCTCTACCGTACTCCACTGTACTCTATCTCTACTGTACTCCACTGTACTCTACCTCTACTGTACTCTACTGTTCTCTACCTCTACTGTGCTCTACTGTACTCTACTCTACTCTACTCCACTGTACTCTATCTCTACTGTGATCCACTATACTCTACCTCTACTGTACTCTACTGTACTCTATCTCTACTGTGATCTACTGTACTCTATCTCTACTGTGCTCCACTGTACTCTACCTTTACTGTGCTCCACTGTACTCTATCTCTACTCTGCTCCACTCTACTCTACCTCTACTGTGCTACACTGTATCCTACCTCTACTGTACTCCACTGTACTCTATCTCTACTGTGCTCCACTGTACTCTATCTCTACTGTACTCCACTGTACTCTACCTCTACTGTGCTCTACTGTTCTCTATCTCTACTGTGCTCTACTGTACTCCACCTCTACTGTTCTCCACTGTACCCTACCTCTATTGTGCTCCACTGTACTCTACCTCTACTGTGCTCCACTGTACTCTACCTCTACTGTACTCCACTGTATTCTATCTCTACTGTGCTCCACTGTACTCTACCTCTACTGTGCTCAACTGTACTCTACTGTACTCCACTGTACTCTACCTCTACTGTACTCCACTGTACTCTATCTCTACTGTACTCCACTGTACTCTACCTCTACTGTACTCCACTGTACTCTATCTCTACTGTGCTCCACTGTACTCTAACTCTACTGTGCCCAACTTTACTGTACTCTACTCCACTGTACTCTATCTCTACTGTGATCTACTGTACTCTATCTCTACTGTGCTCCACTGTACTCTACCTTTACTGTACTCCACTGTATTCTACCTCTACTGTGCTCTACTGTTCTCTACCTCTACTGTGCTCTACTGTACTCCACCTCTACTGTGCTCCACTGTACCCTACCTCTACTGTGCTCCACTGTACTCTACCTCTACTGTGCTCCACTGTACTCTACCTCTACTGTACTCCACTGTACTCTATCTCTACTGTGCTCCACTGTACTCTACCTCTACTGTCCTCCACTGTACTCTACCTCTACTGTGCTCCACTGTACTCTCTCTCTACTGTACTCTACCTCTACTGTACTCTACTGTACTCCACCTCTAATGTGCTCCACTGTACTCTATCTCTACTGTACTCTACCTCTACTGTACTCCACTGTACTCTACCTCTACTGTGCTCTACTGTACTCTATCTCTACTGTGCTCCACTGTACTCTACCTCTACTGTGCTCCACTGTACTCTACCTCTACTGTACTTCACTCTCCTCTATCTCTACTGTACTCAACTGTACTCTACCTCTATTATCCTCCACTGTACTCTATCTCTACTGTACTCTACTGTACTATATCTCTACTGTACTCCACTGTACTCTATCTCTACTGTACTCCACTGTACTCTACCTCCACTGTACTCCACTGTACTCTACCTCTACTGTACTCTACTGTTCTCTACCTCTACTGTGCTCTACTGTACTCTACTCTACTGTACTCCACTGTACTCTATCTCTACTGTGATCCACTGTACTCTACCTCTACTGTACTCCACTGTACTCTATCTCTACTGTGATCCACTGTACTCTATCTCTATTGTGCTCCACTGTACTCTACCTCTACTGTGCTCCACTGTACTCTATCTCTACTGTGCTCCACTCTACTCTACCTCTACTGTGCTCCACTGTATCCTACCTCTACTGTACTCCACTGTACTCTCTCTCTACTGTGCTCCACTGTACTCTATCTCTACTGTACTCCACTGTACTCTACCTCTACTGTGCTCTACTGTTCTCTACCTCTACTGTGCTCTACTCTACTCCACCTCTACTGTGCTCCACTGTACCCTACCTCTACTGTTCTCCACCGTACTCTACCTCTACTGTGCTCCACTGTACTCTACCTCTACTGTACTCCACTGTACTCTATCTCTACTGTACTCCACTGTACTCTACCTCTACTGTACTCCACTGTACTCTATCTCTACTGTACTCCACTCTAATCTACCTCTACTGTCCTCCACTGTACTCTACCTCTACTGTGCTCCACTGTACACTCTCTCTACTGTACTCTACCTCTACTGTACCTACTGTGCTCCACTGTACTCCACTGTAGTCTACCTCTACTGTGCTCCACTGTACTCTACCTCTACTGTGCTCCACTATACTCTACCTCTACTGTGCTCCACTGTACTCTACCTCTACTGTCCTCCACTGTACTCTATCTCTACTGTACTCCACTGTACTCTATTTCTACTGCACTTCACTGTTCTCTATCTCTACTGTACTCCACTGTACTCTACCTCTATTGTGCTCCACTGTACTCTATATCTACTGTACTCTACTGTACTCTATCTCTACTGTACTCCACTGTACTCTATCTCTACTGTACTCCACTGTAGTCTACCTCTACTGTACTCTACTGTACTCTATCTCTACTGTACCCCACTGTACTCTATCTCTACTATACTCCACTGTACTCTACCTCTACTGTACTCTACTGTTCTCTACCTCTACTCGGCTCTACTGTACTCTACTCTACTGTACTCCACTGTACTCTATCTCTACTGTGATCCACTGTACTCTACTTCTACTGTACTCCACTGTAATCTATCTCTAGTGGGATCCACTGTACTCTATCTCTACTGTGCTCCACTGTACTCTACCTCTACTGTACTCCACTGTACTCTATCTCTACTGTGCTCCACTGTATCCTACCTCTACTGTACTCCACTGTACTCTATCTCTACTGTGCTCCACTGTACTCTATCTCTACTGTACTCCACTGTACTCTACCTCTACTGTGCTCTACTGTTCTCTACCTCTACTGTGCTCTACTGTACTCCACCTCTACTGTGCTCCACTGTACCCTACCTCTACTGTGCTCCACTGTACTCTACCTCTACTGTGCTCCATTGTACTCCACCTCTACTGTACTCCACTGTACTCTATCTCTACTGTGCTCCACTGTACTCTACCTCTACTGTGCTCAACTGTACTCTACTGTACTCCACTGTACTCTACCTCTACTGTACTCTACTCTACTGTACTCCACTGTACTCTATCTCTACTGTGATCCACTGTACTCTACTTCTACTGTTCTCCACTGTAATCTATCTCTACTGTGATCCACTGTACTCTATCTCTACTGTGCTCCACTGTACTCTACCTCTACTGTGCTCCACTGTACTCTATCTCTACTGTGCTCCACTGTATCCTACCTCTACTGTACTCCACTGTACTCTATCTCTACTGTGCTCCACTGTACTCTACCTCTACTGTACTCCACTGTACTCTATCTCTACTGTACTCCACTGTACTCTACCTCTACTGTACTCCACTGTACTCTATCTCTACTGTGCTCAACTGTACTGTACTGTACTCCACTGTAATCTACCTCTACTGTACTCCACTGTACTCTACCTCTACTGTGCTCCACTATACTCTACCTCTACTGTGCTCCACTGTACTCTACCTCTACTGTCCTCCACTGTACTCTACCTCTACTGTGCTCCACTGTACTCTCTCTCTACTGTACTCTACCTCTACTGTACTCTACTGTACTCCACCTCTAATGTGCTCCACTGTACTCTACCTCTACTGTACTCTACCTCTACTGTACTCCACTGTACTCTACCTCTAATGTGCTCCACTGTACTCTATCTCTACTGTGCTCCACTGTACTCTATTTCTACTGTGCTCCACTGTACTCTATCTCTACTGTACTCCACTGTACTCTATCTCTACTTTACTTCACTGTCCTTTATCTCTAATGTACTCCACTGTACTCTACCTCTATTGTGCTCCATTGTACTCTATCTCTACTGTACTCTACTGTACTCTATCTCTACTTTACTCCACTGTACTCTATCTCTACTGTACTCCACTGTACTCTACCTCTACTGTGCTCCACTGTACACTCTCTCTACTGTACTCTACCTCTACTGTACTCTACTGTGCTCCACTGTACTCCACTGTAGTCTACCTCTACTGTGCCTCACTGTACTCTACCTCTACTGTGCTCCACTATACTCTACCTCTACTGTGCTCCACTGTACTCTACTTCTACTGTACTCCACTGTACTCTACCTCTACTGTGCTCCACTGTACTCTACCTCTACCGTACTCCACTGTACTCTATCTCTACTGTGCTCCACTGTATCCTACCTCTACTGTACTCCACTGTACTCTATCTCTACTGTGCTCCACTGTACTCTATCTCTATTGTACTCCACTGTACTCTACCTCTACTGTGCTCTACTGTTCTCTACCTCTACTGTGCTCTACTGTACTCCACCTCTACTGTGCTCCACTGTACCCTACCTCTACTGTGCTCCACTGTACTCTACCTCTACTGTGCTCCACTGTACTCTACCTCTACCGTACTCCACTGTACTCTATCTCTACTGTGCTCCACTGTATCCTACCTCTACTGTACTCCACTGTACTCTATCTCTACTGTGCTCCACTGTACTCTATCTCTACTGTACTCCACTGTACTCTACCTCTACTGTGCTCTATTGTTCTCTACCTCTACTGTGCTCTACTGTACTCCACCTCTACTGTGCTTCACTGTACCCTACCTCTACTGTGCTCCACTGTACTCTACCTCTACTGTGCTCCACTGTACTCCACCTCTACTGTACTCCACTGTACTCTATCTCTACTGTGCTCCACTGTACTCTACCTCTACTGTGCTCAACTGTACTCTACTGTACTCCACTGTACACTACCTCTACTGTACTCTACTCTACTGTACTCCACTGTACTCTATCTCTACTGTGATCCACTGTACTCTACTTCTACTGTTCTCCACTGTAATCTATCTCTACTGTGATCCACTGTACTCTATCTCTACTGTGTTCCACTGTACTCTACCTCTACTGTGCTCCACTGTACTCTATCTCTACTGTGCTCCACTGTATCCTACCTCTACTGTACTCCACTGTACTCTATCTCTACTGTGCTCCACTGTACTCTACCTCTACTGTACTCCACTGTACTCTATCTCTACTGTACTCCACTGTACTCTACCTCTACTGTACTCCACTGTACTCTATCTCTACTGTGCTCAACTGTACTGTACTGTACTCCACTGTAATCTACCTCTACTGTAATCCACTGTACTCTACCTCTACTGTGCTCCACTATACTCTACCTCTACTGTGCTCCACTGTACTCTACCTCTACTGTACTCCACTGTACTCTATCTCTACTGTACTCCACTGTACTCTACCTCTACTGTACTCCACTGTACTCTATCTCTACTGTACTCAACTGTACTGTACTGTACTCCACTGTAATCTACCTCTACTGTACTCCACTGTACTCTACCTCTACTGTGCTCCACTATACTCTACCTCTACTGTGCTCCACTGTACTCTACCTCTACTGTCCTCCACTGTACTCTACCTCTACTGTGCTCCACTGTACTCTCTCTCTACTGTACTCTACCTCTACTGTACTCTACTGTACTCCACCTCTAATGTGCTCCACTGTACTCTACCTCTACTGTACTCTACCTCTACTGTACTCCACTGTACTCTACCTCTAATGTGCTCCACTGTACTCTACCTCTACTGTACTCTACCTCTACTGTACTCCACTGTACTCTACCTCTAATGTGCTCCACTGCACTCTATCTCTACTGTGCTCCACTGTACTCTATTTCTACTGTGCTCCACTGTACTCTATCTCTACTGTACTCCACTGTACTCTATCTCTACTGTACTTCACTGTCCTTTATCTCTAATGTACTCCACTGTACTCTACTTCTATTGTGCTCCATTGTACTCTATCTCTACTGTACTCTAATGTACTCTATCTCTACTTTACTCCACTGTACTCTATCTCTACTGTACTCCACTGTACTCTACCTCTACTGTGCTCCACTGTACTCTACCTCTACCGTACTCCACTGTACTCTATCTCTACTGTACTCCACTGTACTCTACCTCTACTGTACTCTACTGTTCTCTACCTCTACTGTGCTCTACTGTACTCTACTCTACTGTACTCCACTGTACTCTATCTCTACTGTGATCCACTATACTCTACCTCTACTGTACTCTACTGTACTCTACTTCTACTGTGCTCCACTGTACTCTACCTCTACTGTGCTCCACTGTACTCTACCTCTACTGTGCTCCACTGTACTCTATCTCTACTGTGCTCCACTGTACTCTACCTCTAATGTACTCTACTGTACTCCACCTCTAATGTGCTCCACTGTACTCTAGCCCTACTGTACTCCACTGTACTTTACCTCTACTGTACTCCACTGTACTCTACCTCTACTGTGCTCCACTGTACTCTATTTCTACTGTACTCCTCTGTACTCTACCTCTACTGTGCTCCACTGTACTCTATCTGTAATGTACTCTACTGTACTCTATCTCTACTGTGATCCATTGTACTCTACCTCTGCTGTGCTCCACTGTACTCTATCTCTACTGTACTCCACTGTACTCTACTGTTCTCTACCTCTACTGTACTCTACTGTGCTCCACTGTACTCCACTGTAGTCTACCTCTACTGTGCTCCACTGTACTCTACCTCTACTGTGCTCCACTATAATTTACCTCTACTGTGCTCCACTGTACTCTACCTCTACTGTCCTCCACTGTACTCTACCTCTACTGTGCTCCACTGTACTCTCTCTCTACTGTACTCTACCTCTACTGTACTCTACTGTACTCCACCTCTAATGTGCTCCACTGTACTCTACCTCTACTGTACTCTACCTCTACTGTACTCCACTGTACTCTACCTCTACTGTGCTCTACTGTACTCTATCTCTACTGTGCTCCACTGTACTCTACCTCTACTGTACTCCACTATACTCTAACTCTACTATACTCCACTGTACTCTATCTCTACTGTGCTCCACTGTACTCTATTTCTACTGTGCTCCACTGTACTCTATCTCTACTGTACTCTACTGTACTCTATCTCTACTTTACTCCACTGTACTCTATCTCTACTGTACTCCACTGTACTCTACCTCTACTGTGCTCCACTGTACACTCTCTCTACTGTACTCTACCTCTACTGTACTCTACTGTGCTACACTGTACTCCACTGTAGTCTACCTCTACTGTGCCTCACTGTACTCTACCTCTACTGTGCTCCACTATACTCTACCTCTACTGTGCTCCACTGTACTCTACCTCTACTGTACTCCACTGTACTCTACCTCTACTGTGCTCCACTGTACTCTACCTCTACCGTACTCCACTGTACTTTATCTCTACTGTGCTCCACTGTATCCTACCTCTACTGTACTCCACTGTACTCTATCTCTACTGTGCTCCACTGTACTCTATCTCTATTGTACTCCACTGTACTCTACCTCTACTGTGCTCTACTGTTCTCTACCTCTACTGTGCTCTACTGTACTCCACCTCTACTGTGCTCCACTGTACCCTACCTCTACTGTGCTCCACTGTACTCTACCTCTACTGTGCTCCACTGTACTCTACCTCTACCGTACTCCACTGTACTCTATCTCTACTGTGCTCCACTGTATCCTACCTCTACTGTACTCCACTGTACTCTATCTCTACTGTGCTCCACTGTACTCTATCTCTATTGTACTCCACTGTACTCTACCTCTACTGTGCTCTACTGTTCTCTACCTCTACTGTGCTCTACTGTACTCCACCTCTACTGTGCTCCACTGTACCCTACCTCTACTGTGCTCCACTGTACTCTACCTCTACTGTGCTCCACTGTACTCTACCTCTACCGTACTCCACTGTACTCTATCTCTACTGTGCTCCACTGTATCCTACCTCTACTGTACTCCACTGTACTCTATCTCTACTGTGCTCCACTGTACTCTATCTCTACTGTGCTCCACTGTACTCTACCTCTACTGTGCTCAACTGTACTCTACTGTACTCCACTGTACACTACCTCTACTGTACTCTACTCTACTGTACTCCACTGTACTCTATCTCTACTGTGATCCACTGTACTCTACTTCTACTGTTCTCCACTGTAATCTATCTCTACTGTGATCCACTGTACTCTATCTCTACTGTGTTCCACTGTACTCTACCTCTACTGTGCTCCACTGTACTCTATCTCTACTGTGCTCCACTGTATCCTACCTCTACTGTACTCCACTGTACTCTATCTCTACTGTGCTCCACTGTACTCTACCTCTACTGTACTCCACTGTACTCTATCTCTACTGTACTCCACTGTACTCTACCTCTACTGTACTCCACTGTACTCTATCTCTACTGTGCTCAACTGTACTGTACTGTACTCCACTGTAATCTACCTCTACTGTACTCCACTGTACTCTACCTCTACTGTGCTCCACTATACTCTACCTCTACTGTACTCCACTGTACTCTACCTCTACTGTGCTCCACTATACTCTACCTCTACTGTGCTCCACTGTACTCTACCTCTACTGTACTCCACTGTACTCTATCTCTACTGTACTCCACTGTACTCTACCTCTACTGTACTCCACTGTACTCTATCTCTACTGTACTCAACTGTACTGTACTGTACTCCACTGTAATCTACCTCTACTGTACTCCACTGTACTGTACCTCTACTGTGCTCCACTATACTCTACCTCTACTGTGCTCCACTGTACTCTACCTCTACTGTCCTCCACTGTACTCTACCTCTACTGTGCTCCACTGTACTCTCTCTCTACTGTACTCTACCTCTACTGTACTCTACTGTACTCCACCTCTAATGTGCTCCACTGTACTCTACCTCTACTGTACTCTACCTCTACTGTACTCCACTGTACTCTACCTCTAATGTGCTCCACTGTACTCTATCTCTACTGTGCTCCACTGTACTCTATTTCTACTGTGCTCCACTGTACTCTATCTCTACTGTACTCCACTGTACTCTATCTCTACTGTACTTCACTGTCCTTTATCTCTAATGTACTCCACTGTACTCTACCTCTATTGTGCTCCATTGTACTCTATCTCTACTGTACTCTACTGTACTCTATCTCTACTTTACTCCACTGTACTCTATCTCTACTGTACTCCACTGTACTCTACCTCTACTGTGCTCCACTGTACACTCTCTCTACTGTACTCTACCTCTACTGTACTCTACTGTGCTCCACTGTACTCTACCTCTACTGTCCTCCACTGTACTCTACCTTTACTGTGCTCCACTGTACTCTCTCTCTACTGTACTCTACCTCTACTGTACTCTACTGTACTCCACCTCTAATGTGCTCCACTGTACTCTACCTCTACTGTACTCTACCTCTACTGTACTCCACTGTACTCTACCTCTAATGTGCTCCACTGCACTCTATCTCTACTGTGCTCCACTGTACTCTATTTCTACTGTGCTTCACTGTACTCTATCTCTACTGTACTCCACTGTACTCTATCTCTACTGTACTTCACTGTCCTTTATCTCTAATGTACTCCACTGTACTCTACCTCTATTGTGCTCCATTGTACTCTATCTCTACTGTACTCTAATGTACTCTATCTCTACTTTACTCCACTGTACTCTATCTCTACTGTACTCCACTGTACTCTACCTCTACTGTGCTCCACTGTACTCTACCTCTACCGTACTCCACTGTACTCTATCTCTACTGTACTCCACTGTACTCTACCTCTACTGTACTCTACTGTTCTCTACCTCTACTGTGCTCTACTGTACTCTACTCTACTGTACTCCACTGTACTCTATCTCTACTCTGATCCACTATACTCTACCTCTACTGTACTCTACTGTACTCTACTTCTACTGTGCTCCACTGTACTCTACCTCTACTGTGCTCCACTGTACTCTACCTCTACTGTGCTCCACTGTACCCTACCTCTACTGTGCTCCACTGTACTCTACCTCTACTGTGCTCCACTGTACTCTACCTCTAATGTACTCTACTGTACTCCACCTCTAATGTGCTCCACTGTACTCTAGCCCTACTGTACTCCACTGTACTTTACCTCTACTGTACTCCACTGTACTCTACCTCTACTGTGCTCCACTGTACTCTATTTCTACTGTACTCCTCTGTACTCTACCTCTACTGTGCTCCACTGTACTCTATCTGTAATGTACTCTACTGTACTCTATCTCTACTGTGATCCATTGTACTCTACCTCTGCTGTGCTCCACTGTACTCTATCTCTACTGTACTCCACTGTACTCTACTGTTCTCTACCTCTACTGTACTCTACTGTGCTCCACTGTACTCCACTGTAGTCTACCTCTACTGTGCTCCACTGTACTCTACCTCTACTGTGCTCCACTATAATTTACCTCTACTGTGCTCCACTGTACTCTACCTCTACTGTCCTCCACTGTACTCTACCTCTACTGTGCTCCACTGTACTCTCTCTCTAATGTACTCTACCTCTACTGTACTCTACTGTACTCCACCTCTAATGTGCTCCACTGTACTCTACCTCTACTGTACTCTACCTCTACTGTACTCCACTGTACTCTACCTCTACTGTGCTCTACTGTACTCTATCTCTACTGTGCTCCACTGTACTCTACCTCTACTGTACTCCACTATACTCTAACTCTACTATACTCCACTGTACTCTATCTCTACTGTGCTCCACTGTACTCTATTTCTACTGTGCTCCACTGTACTCTATCTCTACTGTACTCCACTGTACTATATCTCTACTGTACTTCACTGTCCTCTATCTCTACTGTACTCCACTGTACTCTACCTCTATTGTGCTCCACTGTACTCTATCTCTACTGTACTCTACTGTACTCTATCTCTACTGTACTCCACTGTACTCTATCTCTACTGTACTCCACTGTACTCTACCTCTATTGTGCTCCACTGTACTCTACCTCTACCGTACTCCACTGTACTCTATCTCTAATGTACTCCACTGTACTCACCTCTACTGTACTCTACTGTTCTCTACCTCTACTGTGCTCTACTGTACTCTACTCTACTGTACTCCACTGTACTCTATCTCTACTGTGATCCACTGTACTCTACCTCTACTGTACTCCACTGTACTCTATCTCTACTGTGCTCCACTGTACTCTATCTCTACTGTGCTCCACTGTACTCTATCTCTACTGTGCTCCACTCTACTCTACCTCTACTGTGCTCCACTGTATCCTACCTCTACTGTGCTCTACTGTACTCTATCTCTACTGTGCTCCACTGTACTCTACCTCTACTGTACTCCACTATACTCTAACTCTACTATACTCCACTGTACTCTATCTCTACTGTGCTCCACTGTACTCTATTTCTACTGTGCTCCACTGTACTCTATCTCTACTGTACTCCACTGTACTCTATTTCTACTGTACTTCACTGTCCTCTATCTCTACTGTACTCCACTCTACTCTACCTCTATTGTGCTCCACTGTACTCTATATCTACTGTACTCTATCTCTACTGTACTCCACTGTACTCTATCTCTACTGTACTCCACTGTACTCTACCTCTACTGTACTCTACTGTACTCTATCTCTACTGTACTCTACTGTACTCTATCTCTACTGTACTCCACTGTACTCTACCTCTACTGTACTCTACTGTTCTCTACCTCTACTCGGCTCTAGTGTACTCTACTCTACTGTACTACACTGTACTCTATCTTTACTGTGATCCACTGTACTCTACTTCTACTGTACTCCACTGTAATCTATCTCTACTGTATCCACTGTACTCTATTTCTACTGTGCTCCACTGTACTCTACCTCTACTGTGCTCCAATGTACTCTATCTCTACTGTGCTCCTCTCTACTCTACCTCTACTGTGCTCCACTGTATCCTACCTCTACTGTACTCCACTGTACTCTATCTCTACTGTGCTCCACTTTACTCTATCTCTACTGTACTCCACTGTACTCTACCTCTACTGTGCTCTACTGTTCTCTACCTCTACTGTGCTCTACTGTACTCCACCTCTACTGTGCTCCACTGTGCCCTACCTCTACTGTGCTCCACTGTACTCTACCTCTACTGTGCTCCACTGTACTCTACCTCTACTGTACTCCACTGTACTCTATCTCTACTGTGCTCCACTGTACTCTACCTCTACTGTCCTCCACTGTACTCTACCTCTTCTGTGCTCCACTGTACTCTCTCTCTGCTGTACTCTACCTCTACTGTACTCTACTCTACTCCACCTCTAATGTGCTCCACTGTACTCTACCTCTAATGTACTCTACCTCTACTGTACTCCACTGTACTCTACCTCTACTGTGCTCTACTGTACTCTATCTCTACTGTGCTCCACTGTACTCTACCTCTACTGTGCTCCACTGTACTCTACCTCTACTGTACTTCACTGTCCTCTATCTCTACTGTACTCCACTGTACTCTACCTCTATTATCCTCCACTGTACTCTATCTCTACTGTACTCTACTGTACTATATCTCTACTGTACTCCACTGTACTCTATCTCTACTGTGCTCCACTGTACTCTACCTCCACTGTACTCCACTGTACTCTACCTCTACTGTACTCTACTGTTCTCTACCTCTACTCTGCTCTACTGTACTCTACTCTACTGTACTCCACTGTACTCTATCTCTACTGTGATCCACTGTACTCTACCTCTACTGTACTCCAATGTACTCTATCTCTACTGTGATCCACTGTACTCTATCTCTATTGTGCTCCACTGTACTCTACCTCTACTGTGCTCCACTGTACTCTATCTCTACTGTGCTCCACTCTACTCTACCTCTACTGTGCTCCACTGTATCCTACCTCTACTGTACTCCACTGTACTTTCTCTCTACTGTGCTCCACTGTACTCTACCTCTACTGTGCTCTACTGTTCTCTACCTCTACTGTGCTCTACTCTAATGTACCTCTACTGTCCTCCACTGTACTCTACCTCTACTGTGCTCCACTGTACACTCTCTCTACTGTACTCTACCTCTACTGTACTCTACTGTGCTCCACTGTACTCCACTGTAGTCTACCTCTACTGTGCTCCACTGTATTCTACCTCTACTGTGCTCCACTGTACTCTACCTCTACTGTACTCCACTGTACTCTATCTCTACTGTACTCCACTGTACTCTACCTCTACTGTACTCCACTGTACTCTATCTCTACTGTACTCCACTCTAATCTACCTCTACTGTCCTCCACTGTACTCTACCTCTACTGTGCTCCACTGTACACTCTCTCTACTGTACTCTACCTCTACTGTACTCTACTGTGCTCCACTGTACTCCACTGTAGTCTACCTCTACTGTGCTCCACTGTACTCTACCTCTACTGTGCTCCACTATACTCTACCTCTACTGTGCTCCACTGTACTCTATCTCTACTGTACTCCACTGTACTCTATTTCTACTGCACTTCACTGTCCTCTATCTCTACTGTACTCCACTGTACTCTACCTCTATTGTGCTCCACTGTACTCTATATCTACTGTACTCTACTGTACTCTATCTCTACTGTACTCCACTGTACTCTATCTCTACTGTACTCCACTGTACTCTACCTCTACTGTACTCTACTGTACTCTATCTCTACTGTACTCCACTGTACTCTATCTCTACTGTACTCCACTCTACTCTACCTCTACTGTACTCTACTGTTCTCTACCTCTACTCGGCTCTACTGTACTCTACTTTACTGTACTCCACTGTACTCTATCTCTACTGTGATCCACTGTACTCTACTTCTACTGTACTCCACTGTAATCTATCTCTACTGTGATCCACTGTACTCTATCTCTTCTGTGCTCCACTGTACTCTACCTCTACTGTGCTCCACTGTACTCTATCTCTACTGTGCTCCACTGTATCCTACCTCTACTGTACTCCACTGTACTCTATCTCTACTGTGCTCCACTGTACTCTATCTCTACTGTACTCCACTGTACTCTACCTCTACTGTGCTCTACTGTTCTCTACCTCTACTGTGCTCTACTGTACTCCACCTCTACGGTGCTCCACTGTACCCTACCTCTACTGTGCTCCACTGTACTCTACCTCTACTGTGCTCCACTGTACTCTACCTCTACTGTACTCCACTGTACTCTATCTCTACTGTGCTCCACTGTACTCTACCTCTACTGTGCTCAACTGTACTTTACTGTACTCCACTGTACTCTACCTCTACTGTACTCTACTCTACTGTACTCCACTGTACTCTATCTCTACTGTGATCCACTGTACTCTACTTCTACTGTACTCCACTGTAATCTATCTCTACTGTGATCCACTGTACTCTATCTCTACTGTGCTCCACTGTACTCTACCTCTACTGTACTCGACTGTACTCTATCTCTACTGTACTCCACTGTACTCTACCTATACTGTACTCTACTGTTCTCTACCTCTACTGTACTCCGCTGTACTCTATCTCTACTGTGATCCACTGTACTCTATCTCTACTGTACTCCACTGTACTCTATCTCTACTCTACTCCACTGTACTCTACCTCTACTGTACTCCACTGTACACTCTCTCTACTGTACTCTACCTCTACTGTACTCTACTGTGCTCCACTGTACTCCACTGTAGTCTACCTCTACTGTGCTCCACTGTACTCTACCTCTACTGTGCTCCACTATACTCTACCTCTACTGTGCTCCACTGTACTCTACCTCTACTGTCCTCCACTGTACTCTATCTCTACTGTACTCCACTGTACTCTATTTCTACTGCACTTCACTGTCCTCTATATCTACTGTACTCCACTGTACTCTACCTCTATTGTGCTCCACTGTACTCTATATCTACTGTACTCTACTGTACTCTATCTCTACTGTACTCCACTGTACTCTATCTCTACTGTACTCCACTGTACTCTACCTCTACTGTACTCTACTGTACTCTATCTCTACTGTACTCCACTGTACTCTATCTCTACTGTACTCCACTCTACTCTACCTCTACTGTACTCTACTGTTCTCTACCTCTACTCGGCTCTACTGTACTCTACTCTACTGTACTCCACTGTACTCTATCTCTACTGTGATCCACTGTACTCTACTTCTACTGTACTCCACTGTAATCTATCTCTACTGTGATCCACTGTACTCTATCTCTTCTGTGCTCCACTGTACTCTACCTCTACTGTGCTCCACTGTACTCTATCTCTACTGTGCTCCACTGTATCCTACCTCTACTGTACTCCACTGTACTCTATCTCTACTGTGCTCCACTGTACTCTATCTCTACTGTACTCCACTGTACTCTACCTCTACTGTGCTCTACTGTTCTCTACCTCTACTGTGCTCTACTGTACTCCACCTCTACGGTGCTCCACTGTACCCTACCTCTACTGTGCTCCACTGTACTCTACCTCTACTGTGCTCCACTGTACTCTACCTCTACTGTACTCCACTGTACTCTATCTCTACTGTGCTCCACTGTATCCTACCTCTACTGTACTCCACTGTACACTCTCTCTACTGTACTCTACCTCTACTGTACTCTACTGTGCTCCACTGTACTCTACCTCTACTGTCCTCCACTGTACTCTACCTTTACTGTGCTCCACTTTACTCTCTCTCTACTGTACTCTACCTCTACTGTACTCTACTGTACTCCACCTCTAATGTGCTCCACTGTACTCTACCTCTACTGTACTCTACCTCTACTGTACTCCACTGTACTTTACCTCTAATGTGCTCCACTGCACTCTATCTCTACTGTGCTCCACTGTACTCTATTTCTACTGTGCTCCACTGTACTCTATCTCTACTGTACTCCACTGTACTCTATCTCTACTGTACTTCACTGTCCTTTATCTCTAATGTACTCCACTGTACTCTACCTCTATTGTGCTCCATTGTACTCTATCTCTACTGTACTCTAATGTACTCTATCTCTACTTTACTCTACTGTACTCTATCTCTACTGTACTCCACTGTACTCTACCTCTACTGTGCTCCACTGTACTCTACCTCTACCGTACTCCACTGTACTCTATCTCTACTGTACTCCACTGTACTCTACCTCTACTGTACTCTACTGTTCTCTACCTCTACTGTGCTCTACTGTACTCTACTCTACTGTACTCCACTGTACTCTATCTCTACTGTGATCCACTATACTCTACCTCTACTGTACTCTACTGTACTCTACTTCTACTGTGCTCCACTGTACTCTACCTCTACTGTGCTCCACTGTACTCTACCTCTACTGTGCTCCACTGTACTCTATCTCTACTGTGCTCCACTGTACTCTACCTCTAATGTACTCTACTGTACTCCACCTCTAATGTGCTCCACTGTACTCTAGCCCTACTGTACTCCACTGTACTTTACCTCTACTGTACTCCACTGTACTCTACCTCTACTGTGCTCCACTGTACTCTATTTCTACTGTACTCCTCTGTACTCTACCTCTACTGTGCTCCACTCTACTCTATCTGTAATGTACTCTACTGTACTCTATCTCTACTGTGATCCATTGTACTCTACCTCTGCTGTGCTCCACTGTACTCTATCTCTACTGTACTCCACTGTACTCTACTGTTCTCTACCTCTACTGTACTCTACTGTGCTCCACTGTACTCCACTGTAGTCTACCTCTACTGTGCTCCACTGTACTCTACCTCTACTGTGCTCCACTATAATTTACCTCTACTGTGCTCCACTGTACTCTACCTCTACTGTCCTCCACTGTACTCTACCTCTACTGTGCTCCACTGTACTCTCTCTCTACTGTACTCTACCTCTACTGTACTCTACTGTACTCCACCTCTAATGTGCTCCACTGTACTCTACCTCTACTGTACTCTACCTCTACTGTACTCCACTGTCCTCTACCTCTACTGTGCTCTACTGTACTCTATCTCTACTGTGCTCCACTGTACTCTACCTCTACTGTACTCCACTATACTCTAACTCTACTATACTCCACTGTACTCTATCTCTACTGTGCTCCACTGTACTCTATTTCTACTGTGCTCCACTGTACTCTATCTCTACTGTACTCTACTGTACTCTATCTCTACTTTACTCCACTGTACTCTATCTCTACTGTACTCCACTGTACTCTACCTCTACTGTGCTCCACTGTACACTCTCTCTACTGTACTCTACCTCTACTGTACTCTACTGTGCTCCACTGTACTCCACTGTAGTCTACCTCTACTGTGCCTCACTGTACTCTACCTCTACTGTGCTCCACTATACTCTACCTCTACTGTGCTCCACTGTACTCTACCTCTACTGTACTCCACTGTACTCTACCTCTACTGTGCTCCACTGTACTCTACCTCTACCGTACTCCACTGTACTCTATCTCTACTGTGCTCCACTGTATCCTACCTCTACTGTACTCCACTGTACTCTATCTCTACTGTGCTCCACTGTACTCTATCTCTATTGTACTCCACTGTACTCTACCTCTACTGTGCTCTACTGTTCTCTACCTCTACTGTGCTCTACTGTACTCCACCTCTACTGTGCTCCACTGTACCCTACCTCTACTGTGCTCCACTGTACTCTACCTCTACTGTGCTCCACTGTACTCTACCTCTACCGTACTCCACTGTACTCTATCTCTACTGTGCTCCACTGTATCCTACCTCTACTGTACTCCACTGTACTCTATCTCTACTGTGCTCCACTGTACTCTATCTCTACTGTACTCCACTGTACTCTACCTCTACTGTGCTCTATTGTTCTCTACCTCTACTGTGCTCTACTGTACTCCACCTCTACTGTGCTCCACTGTACCCTACCTCTACTGTGCTCCACTGTACTCTACCTCTACTGTGCTCCACTGTACTCCACCTCTACTGTACTCCACTGTACTCTATCTCTACTGTGCTCCACTGTACTCTACCTCTACTGTGCTCAACTGTACTCTACTGTACTCCACTGTACACTACCTCTACTGTACTCTACTCTACTGTACTCCACTGTACTCTATCTCTACTGTGATCCACTGTACTCTACTTCTACTGTTCTCCACTGTAATCTATCTCTACTGTGATCCACTGTACTCTATCTCTACTGTGTTCCACTGTACTCTACCTCTACTGTGCTCCACTGTACTCTATCTCTACTGTGCTCCACTGTATCCTACCTCTACTGTACTCCACTGTACTCTATCTCTACTGTGCTCCACTGTACTCTACCTCTACTGTACTCCACTGTACTATATCTCTACTGTACTCCACTGTACTCTACCTCTACTGTACTCCACTGTAATCTATCTCTACTGTGCTCAACTGTACTGTACTGTACTCCACTGTAATCTACCTCTACTGTACTCCACTGTACTCTACCTCTACTGTGCTCCACTATACTCTACCTCTACTGTGCTCCACTGTACTCTACCTCTACTGTCCTCCACTGTACTCTACCTCTAGTGTGCTCCACTGTACTCTCTCTCTACTGTACTCTACCTCTACTGTACTCTACTGTACTCCACCTCTAATGTGCTCCACTGTACTCTACCTCTACTGTACTCTACCTCTACTGTACTCCACTGTACTCTACCTCTAATGTGCTCCACTGTACTCTATCTCTACTGTGCTCCACTGTACTCTATTTCTACTGTGCTCCACTGTACTCTATCTCTATTGTACTCCACTGTACTCTATCTCTACTGTACTTCACTGTCCTTTATCTCTAATGTACTCCACTGTACTCTACCTCTATTGTGCTCCATTGTACTCTATCTCTACTGTACTCTACTGTACTCTATCTCTACTTTACTCCACTGTACTCTATCTCTACTGTACTCCACTGTACTCTACCTCTAATGTGCTCCACTGTACTCTATCTCTACTGTGCTCCACTGTACACTCTCTCTACTGTACTCTACCTCTACTGTACTCTATTGTGCTACACTGTACTCCACTGTAGTCTACCTCTACTGTGCTCCACTGTACTCTACCTCTACTGTGCTCCACTATACTCTACCTCTACTGTGCTCCACTGTACTCTACCTCTACTGTCCTCCACTGTACTCTACCTCTACTGTGCTCCACTGTACTCTCTCTCTACTGTACTCTACCTCTACTGTACTCTACTGTACTCCACCTCTAATGTGCTCAACTGTACTCTACCTCTACTGTACTCTACCTCTACTGTACTCCACTGTACTCTACCTCTAATGTGCTCCACTGTACTCTATCTCTACTGTGCTCCACTGTACTCTATTTCTACTGTGCTCCACTGTACTCTATCTCTACTGTACTCCACTGTACTCTATCTCTACTGTACTTCACTGTCCTTTATCTCTAATGTACTCCACTGTACTCTACCTCTATTGTGCTCCATTGTACTCTATCTCTACTGTACTCTACTGTACTCTATCTCTACTTTACTCCACTGTACTCTATCTCTACTGTACTCCACTGTACTCTACCTCTACTGTGCTCCACTGTACTCTACCTCTACCGTACTCCACTGTACTCTATCTCTACTGTACTCCACTGTACTCTACCTCTACTGTACTCTACTGTTCTCTACCTCTACTGTGCTCTACTGTACTCTACTCTACTCTACTCCACTGTACTCTATCTCTACTGTGATCCACTATACTCTACCTCTACTGTACTCTACTGTACTCTATCTCTACTGTGATCTACTGTACTCTATCTCTACTGTGCTCCACTGTACTCTACCTTTACTGTGCTCCACTGTACTCTATCTCTACTCTGCTCCACTCTACTCTACCTCTACTGTGCTACACTGTATCCTACCTCTACTGTACTCCACTGTACTCTATCTCTACTGTGCTCCACTGTACTCTATCTCTACTGTACTCCACTGTACTCTACCTCTACTGTGCTCTACTGTTCTCTATCTCTACTGTGCTCTACTGTACTCCACCTCTACTGTTCTCCACTGTACCCTACCTCTATTGTGCTCCACTGTACTCTACCTCTACTGTGCTCCACTGTACTCTACCTCTACTGTACTCCACTGTATTCTATCTCTACTGTGCTCCACTGTACTCTACCTCTACTGTGCTCAACTGTACTCTACTGTACTCCACTGTACTCTACCTCTACTGTACTCCACTGTACTCTATCTCTACTGTACTCCACTGTACTCTACCTCTACTGTACTCCACTGTACTCTATCTCTACTGTGCTCCACTGTACTCTAACTCTACTGTGCCCAACTTTACTGTACTCTACTCCACTGTACTCTATCTCTACTGTGATCTACTGTACTCTATCTCTACTGTGCTCCACTGTACTCTACCTTTACTGTACTCCACTGTATTCTACCTCTACTGTGCTCTACTGTTCTCTACCTCTACTGTGCTCTACTGTACTCCACCTCTACTGTGCTCCACTGTACCCTACCTCTACTGTGCTCCACTGTACTCTACCTCTACTGTGCTCCACTGTACTCTACCTCTACTGTACTCCACTGTACTCTATCTCTACTGTGCTCCACTGTACTCTACCTCTACTGTCCTCCACTGTACTCTACCTCTACTGTGCTCCACTGTACTCTCTCTCTACTGTACTCTACCTCTACTGTACTCTACTGTACTCCACCTCTAATGTGCTCCACTGTACTCTATCTCTACTGTACTCTACCTCTACTGTACTCCACTGTACTCTACCTCTACTGTGCTCTACTGTACTCTATCTCTACTGTGCTCCACTGTACTCTACCTCTACTGTGCTCCACTGTACTCTACCTCTACTGTACTTCACTCTCCTCTATCTCTACTGTACTCAACTGTACTCTACCTCTATTATCCTCCACTGTACTCTATCTCTACTGTACTCTACTGTACTATATCTCTACTGTACTCCACTGTACTCTATCTCTACTGTACTCCACTGTACTCTACCTCCACTGTACTCCACTGTACTCTACCTCTACTGTACTCTACTGTTCTCTACCTCTACTGTGCTCTACTGTACTCTACTCTACTGTACTCCACTGTACTCTATCTCTACTGTGATCCACTGTACTCTACCTCTACTGTACTCCACTGTACTCTATCTCTACTGTGATCCACTGTACTCTATCTCTATTGTGCTCCACTGTACTCTACCTCTACTGTGCTCCACTGTACTCTATCTCTACTGTGCTCCACTCTACTCTACCTCTACTGTGCTCCACTGTATCCTACCTCTACTGTACTCCACTGTACTCTCTCTCTACTGTGCTCCACTGTACTCTATCTCTACTGTACTCCACTGTACTCTACCTCTACTGTGCTCTACTGTTCTCTACCTCTACTGTGCTCTACTCTACTCCACCTCTACTGTGCTCCACTGTACCCTACCTCTACTGTTCTCCACCGTACTCTACCTCTACTGTGCTCCACTGTACTCTACCTCTACTGTACTCCACTGTACTCTATCTCTACTGTACTCCACTGTACTCTACCTCTACTGTACTCCACTGTACTCTATCTCTACTGTACTCCACTCTAATCTACCTCTACTGTCCTCCACTGTACTCTACCTCTACTGTGCTCCACTGTACACTCTCTCTACTGTACTCTACCTCTACTGTACCTACTGTGCTCCACTGTACTCCACTGTAGTCTACCTCTACTGTGCTCCACTGTACTCTACCTCTACTGTGCTCCACTATACTCTACCTCTACTGTGCTCCACTGTACTCTACCTCTACTGTCCTCCACTGTACTCTATCTCTACTGTACTCCACTGTACTCTATTTCTACTGCACTTCACTGTTCTCTATCTCTACTGTACTCCACTGTACTCTACCTCTATTGTGCTCCACTGTACTCTATATCTACTGTACTCTACTGTACTCTATCTCTACTGTACTCCACTGTACTCTATCTCTACTGTACTCCACTGTAGTCTACCTCTACTGTACTCTACTGTACTCTATCTCTACTGTACCCCACTGTACTCTATCTCTACTATACTCCACTGTACTCTACCTCTACTGTACTCTACTGTTCTCTACCTCTACTCGGCTCTACTGTACTCTACTCTACTGTACTCCACTGTACTCTATCTCTACTGTGATCCACTGTACTCTACTTCTACTGTACTCCACTGTAATCTATCTCTAGTGGGATCCACTGTACTCTATCTCTACTGTGCTCCACTGTACTCTACCTCTACTGTACTCCACTGTACTCTATCTCTACTGTGCTCCACTGTATCCTACCTCTACTGTACTCCACTGTACTCTATCTCTACTGTGCTCCACTGTACTCTATCTCTACTGTACTCCACTGTACTCTACCTCTACTGTGCTCTACTGTTCTCTACCTCTACTGTGCTCTACTGTACTCCACCTCTACTGTGCTCCACTGTACCCTACCTCTACTGTGCTCCACTGTACTCTACCTCTACTGTGCTCCATTGTACTCCACCTCTACTGTACTCCACTGTACTCTATCTCTACTGTGCTCCACTGTACTCTACCTCTACTGTGCTCAACTGTACTCTACTGTACTCCACTGTACTCTACCTCTACTGTACTCTACTCTACTGTACTCCACTGTACTCTATCTCTACTGTGATCCACTGTACTCTACTTCTACTGTTCTCCACTGTAATCTATCTCTACTGTGATCCACTGTACTCTATCTCTACTGTGCTCCACTGTACTCTACCTCTACTGTGCTCCACTGTACTCTATCTCTACTGTGCTCCACTGTATCCTACCTCTACTGTACTCCACTGTACTCTATCTCTACTGTGCTCCACTGTACTCTACCTCTACTGTACTCCACTGTACTCTATCTCTACTGTACTCCACTGTACTCTACCTCTACTGTACTCCACTGTACTCTATCTCTACTGTGCTCAACTGTACTGTACTGTACTCCACTGTAATCTACCTCTACTGTACTCCACTGTACTCTACCTCTACTGTGCTCCACTATACTCTACCTCTACTGTGCTCCACTGTACTCTACCTCTACTGTCCTCCACTGTACTCTACCTCTACTGTGCTCCACTGTACTCTCTCTCTACTGTACTCTACCTCTACTGTACTCTACTGTACTCCACCTCTAATGTGCTCCACTGTACTCTACCTCTACTGTACTCTACCTCTACTGTACTCCACTGTACTCTACCTCTAATGTGCTCCACTGTACTCTATCTCTACTGTGCTCCACTGTACTCTATTTCTACTGTGCTCCACTGTACTCTATCTCTACTGTACTCCACTGTACTCTATCTCTACTTTACTTCACTGTCCTTTATCTCTAATGTACTCCACTGTACTCTACCTCTATTGTGCTCCATTGTACTCTATCTCTACTGTACTCTACTGTACTCTATCTCTACTTTACTCCACTGTACTCTATCTCTACTGTACTCCACTGTACTCTACCTCTACTGTGCTCCACTGTACACTCTCTCTACTGTACTCTACCTCTACTGTACTCTACTGTGCTCCACTGTACTCCACTGTAGTCTACCTCTACTGTGCCTCACTGTACTCTACCTCTACTGTGCTCCACTATACTCTACCTCTACTGTGCTCCACTGTACTCTACTTCTACTGTACTCCACTGTACTCTACCTCTACTGTGCTCCACTGTACTCTACCTCTACCGTACTCCACTGTACTCTATCTCTACTGTGCTCCACTGTATCCTACCTCTACTGTACTCCACTGTACTCTATCTCTACTGTGCTCCACTGTACTCTATCTCTATTGTACTCCACTGTACTCTACCTCTACTGTGCTCTACTGTTCTCTACCTCTACTGTGCTCTACTGTACTCCACCTCTACTGTGCTCCACTGTACCCTACCTCTACTGTGCTCCACTGTACTCTACCTCTACTGTGCTCCACTGTACTCTACCTCTACCGTACTCCACTGTACTCTATCTCTACTGTGCTCCACTGTATCCTACCTCTACTGTACTCCACTGTACTCTATCTCTACTGTGCTCCACTGTACTCTATCTCTACTGTACTCCACTGTACTCTACCTCTACTGTGCTCTATTGTTCTCTACCTCTACTGTGCTCTACTGTACTCCACCTCTACTGTGCTTCACTGTACCCTACCTCTACTGTGCTCCACTGTACTCTACCTCTACTGTGCTCCACTGTACTCCACCTCTACTGTACTCCACTGTACTCTATCTCTACTGTGCTCCACTGTACTCTACCTCTACTGTGCTCAACTGTACTCTACTGTACTCCACTGTACACTACCTCTACTGTACTCTACTCTACTGTACTCCACTGTACTCTATCTCTACTGTGATCCACTGTACTCTACTTCTACTGTTCTCCACTGTAATCTATCTCTACTGTGATCCACTGTACTCTATCTCTACTGTGTTCCACTGTACTCTACCTCTACTGTGCTCCACTGTACTCTATCTCTACTGTGCTCCACTGTATCCTACCTCTACTGTACTCCACTGTACTCTATCTCTACTGTGCTCCACTGTACTCTACCTCTACTGTACTCCACTGTACTCTATCTCTACTGTACTCCACTGTACTCTACCTCTACTGTACTCCACTGTACTCTATCTCTACTGTGCTCAACTGTACTGTACTGTACTCCACTGTAATCTACCTCTACTGTAATCCACTGTACTCTACCTCTACTGTGCTCCACTATACTCTACCTCTACTGTGCTCCACTGTACTCTACCTCTACTGTACTCCACTGTACTCTATCTCTACTGTACTCCACTGTACTCTACCTCTACTGTACTCCACTGTACTCTATCTCTACTGTACTCAACTGTACTGTACTGTACTCCACTGTAATCTACCTCTACTGTACTCCACTGTACTCTACCTCTACTGTGCTCCACTATACTCTACCTCTACTGTGCTCCACTGTACTCTACCTCTACTGTCCTCCACTGTACTCTACCTCTACTGTGCTCCACTGTACTCTCTCTCTACTGTACTCTACCTCTACTGTACTCTACTGTACTCCACCTCTAATGTGCTCCACTGTACTCTACCTCTACTGTACTCTACCTCTACTGTACTCCACTGTACTCTACCTCTAATGTGCTCCACTGTACTCTACCTCTACTGTACTCTACCTCTACTGTACTCCACTGTACTCTACCTCTAATGTGCTCCACTGCACTCTATCTCTACTGTGCTCCACTGTACTCTATTTCTACTGTGCTCCACTGTACTCTATCTCTACTGTACTCCACTGTACTCTATCTCTACTGTACTTCACTGTCCTTTATCTCTAATGTACTCCACTGTACTCTACTTCTATTGTGCTCCATTGTACTCTATCTCTACTGTACTCTAATGTACTCTATCTCTACTTTACTCCACTGTACTCTATCTCTACTGTACTCCACTGTACTCTACCTCTACTGTGCTCCACTGTACTCTACCTCTACCGTACTCCACTGTACTCTATCTCTACTGTACTCCACTGTACTCTACCTCTACTGTACTCTACTGTTCTCTACCTCTACTGTGCTCTACTGTACTCTACTCTACTGTACTCCACTGTACTCTATCTCTACTGTGATCCACTATACTCTACCTCTACTGTACTCTACTGTACTCTACTTCTACTGTGCTCCACTGTACTCTACCTCTACTGTGCTCCACTGTACTCTACCTCTACTGTGCTCCACTGTACTCTATCTCTACTGTGCTCCACTGTACTCTACCTCTAATGTACTCTACTGTACTCCACCTCTAATGTGCTCCACTGTACTCTAGCCCTACTGTACTCCACTGTACTTTACCTCTACTGTACTCCACTGTACTCTACCTCTACTGTGCTCCACTGTACTCTATTTCTACTGTACTCCTCTGTACTCTACCTCTACTGTGCTCCACTGTACTCTATCTGTAATGTACTCTACTGTACTCTATCTCTACTGTGATCCATTGTACTCTACCTCTGCTGTGCTCCACTGTACTCTATCTCTACTGTACTCCACTGTACTCTACTGTTCTCTACCTCTACTGTACTCTACTGTGCTCCACTGTACTCCACTGTAGTCTACCTCTACTGTGCTCCACTGTACTCTACCTCTACTGTGCTCCACTATAATTTACCTCTACTGTGCTCCACTGTACTCTACCTCTACTGTCCTCCACTGTACTCTACCTCTACTGTGCTCCACTGTACTCTCTCTCTACTGTACTCTACCTCTACTGTACTCTACTGTACTCCACCTCTAATGTGCTCCACTGTACTCTACCTCTACTGTACTCTACCTCTACTGTACTCCACTGTACTCTACCTCTACTGTGCTCTACTGTACTCTATCTCTACTGTGCTCCACTGTACTCTACCTCTACTGTACTCCACTATACTCTAACTCTACTATACTCCACTGTACTCTATCTCTACTGTGCTCCACTGTACTCTATTTCTACTGTGCTCCACTGTACTCTATCTCTACTGTACTCTACTGTACTCTATCTCTACTTTACTCCACTGTACTCTATCTCTACTGTACTCCACTGTACTCTACCTCTACTGTGCTCCACTGTACACTCTCTCTACTGTACTCTACCTCTACTGTACTCTACTGTGCTACACTGTACTCCACTGTAGTCTACCTCTACTGTGCCTCACTGTACTCTACCTCTACTGTGCTCCACTATACTCTACCTCTACTGTGCTCCACTGTACTCTACCTCTACTGTACTCCACTGTACTCTACCTCTACTGTGCTCCACTGTACTCTACCTCTACCGTACTCCACTGTACTTTATCTCTACTGTGCTCCACTGTATCCTACCTCTACTGTACTCCACTGTACTCTATCTCTACTGTGCTCCACTGTACTCTATCTCTATTGTACTCCACTGTACTCTACCTCTACTGTGCTCTACTGTTCTCTACCTCTACTGTGCTCTACTGTACTCCACCTCTACTGTGCTCCACTGTACCCTACCTCTACTGTGCTCCACTGTACTCTACCTCTACTGTGCTCCACTGTACTCTACCTCTACCGTACTCCACTGTACTCTATCTCTACTGTGCTCCACTGTATCCTACCTCTACTGTACTCCACTGTACTCTATCTCTACTGTGCTCCACTGTACTCTATCTCTATTGTACTCCACTGTACTCTACCTCTACTGTGCTCTACTGTTCTCTACCTCTACTGTGCTCTACTGTACTCCACCTCTACTGTGCTCCACTGTACCCTACCTCTACTGTGCTCCACTGTACTCTACCTCTACTGTGCTCCACTGTACTCTACCTCTACCGTACTCCACTGTACTCTATCTCTACTGTGCTCCACTGTATCCTACCTCTACTGTACTCCACTGTACTCTATCTCTACTGTGCTCCACTGTACTCTATCTCTACTGTGCTCCACTGTACTCTACCTCTACTGTGCTCAACTGTACTCTACTGTACTCCACTGTACACTACCTCTACTGTACTCTACTCTACTGTACTCCACTGTACTCTATCTCTACTGTGATCCACTGTACTCTACTTCTACTGTTCTCCACTGTAATCTATCTCTACTGTGATCCACTGTACTCTATCTCTACTGTGTTCCACTGTACTCTACCTCTACTGTGCTCCACTGTACTCTATCTCTACTGTGCTCCACTGTATCCTACCTCTACTGTACTCCACTGTACTCTATCTCTACTGTGCTCCACTGTACTCTACCTCTACTGTACTCCACTGTACTCTATCTCTACTGTACTCCACTGTACTCTACCTCTACTGTACTCCACTGTACTCTATCTCTACTGTGCTCAACTGTACTGTACTGTACTCCACTGTAATCTACCTCTACTGTACTCCACTGTACTCTACCTCTACTGTGCTCCACTATACTCTACCTCTACTGTACTCCACTGTACTCTACCTCTACTGTGCTCCACTATACTCTACCTCTACTGTGCTCCACTGTACTCTACCTCTACTGTACTCCACTGTACTCTATCTCTACTGTACTCCACTGTACTCTACCTCTACTGTACTCCACTGTACTCTATCTCTACTGTACTCAACTGTACTGTACTGTACTCCACTGTAATCTACCTCTACTGTACTCCACTGTACTGTACCTCTACTGTGCTCCACTATACTCTACCTCTACTGTGCTCCACTGTACTCTACCTCTACTGTCCTCCACTGTACTCTACCTCTACTGTGCTCCACTGTACTCTCTCTCTACTGTACTCTACCTCTACTGTACTCTACTGTACTCCACCTCTAATGTGCTCCACTGTACTCTACCTCTACTGTACTCTACCTCTACTGTACTCCACTGTACTCTACCTCTAATGTGCTCCACTGTACTCTATCTCTACTGTGCTCCACTGTACTCTATTTCTACTGTGCTCCACTGTACTCTATCTCTACTGTACTCCACTGTACTCTATCTCTACTGTACTTCACTGTCCTTTATCTCTAATGTACTCCACTGTACTCTACCTCTATTGTGCTCCATTGTACTCTATCTCTACTGTACTCTACTGTACTCTATCTCTACTTTACTCCACTGTACTCTATCTCTACTGTACTCCACTGTACTCTACCTCTACTGTGCTCCACTGTACACTCTCTCTACTGTACTCTACCTCTACTGTACTCTACTGTGCTCCACTGTACTCTACCTCTACTGTCCTCCACTGTACTCTACCTTTACTGTGCTCCACTGTACTCTCTCTCTACTGTACTCTACCTCTACTGTACTCTACTGTACTCCACCTCTAATGTGCTCCACTGTACTCTACCTCTACTGTACTCTACCTCTACTGTACTCCACTGTACTCTACCTCTAATGTGCTCCACTGCACTCTATCTCTACTGTGCTCCACTGTACTCTATTTCTACTGTGCTCCACTGTACTCTATCTCTACTGTACTCCACTGTACTCTATCTCTACTGTACTTCACTGTCCTTTATCTCTAATGTACTCCACTGTACTCTACCTCTATTGTGCTCCATTGTACTCTATCTCTACTGTACTCTAATGTACTCTATCTCTACTTTACTCCACTGTACTCTATCTCTACTGTACTCCACTGTACTCTACCTCTACTGTGCTCCACTGTACTCTACCTCTACCGTACTCCACTGTACTCTATCTCTACTGTACTCCACTGTACTCTACCTCTACTGTACTCTACTGTTCTCTACCTCTACTGTGCTCTACTGTACTCTACTCTACTGTACTCCACTGTACTCTATCTCTACTCTGATCCACTATACTCTACCTCTACTGTACTCTACTGTACTCTACTTCTACTGTGCTCCACTGTACTCTACCTCTACTGTGCTCCACTGTACTCTACCTCTACTGTGCTCCACTGTACTCTATCTCTACTGTGCTCCACTGTACTCTACCTCTAATGTACTCTACTGTACTCCACCTCTAATGTGCTCCACTGTACTCTAGCCCTACTGTACTCCACTGTACTTTACCTCTACTGTACTCCACTGTACTCTACCTCTACTGTGCTCCACTGTACTCTATTTCTACTGTACTCCTCTGTACTCTACCTCTACTGTGCTCCACTGTACTCTATCTGTAATGTACTCTACTGTACTCTATCTCTACTGTGATCCATTGTACTCTACCTCTGCTGTGCTCCACTGTACTCTATCTCTACTGTACTCCACTGTACTCTACTGTTCTCTACCTCTACTGTACTCTACTGTGCTCCACTGTACTCCACTGTAGTCTACCTCTACTGTGCTCCACTGTACTCTACCTCTACTGTGCTCCACTATAATTTACCTCTACTGTGCTCCACTGTACTCTACCTCTACTGTCCTCCACTGTACTCTACCTCTACTGTGCTCCACTGTACTCTCTCTCTAATGTACTCTACCTCTACTGTACTCTACTGTACTCCACCTCTAATGTGCTCCACTGTACTCTACCTCTACTGTACTCTACCTCTACTGTACTCCACTGTACTCTACCTCTACTGTGCTCTACTGTACTCTATCTCTACTGTGCTCCACTGTACTCTACCTCTACTGTACTCCACTATACTCTAACTCTACTATACTCCACTGTACTCTATCTCTACTGTGCTCCACTGTACTCTATTTCTACTGTGCTCCACTGTACTCTATCTCTACTGTACTCCACTGTACTATATCTCTACTGTACTTCACTGTCCTCTATCTCTACTGTACTCCACTGTACTCTACCTCTATTGTGCTCCACTGTACTCTATCTCTACTGTACTCTACTGTACTCTATCTCTACTGTACTCCACTGTACTCTATCTCTACTGTACTCCACTGTACTCTACCTCTATTGTGCTCCACTGTACTCTACCTCTACCGTACTCCACTGTACTCTATCTCTAATGTACTCCACTGTACTCACCTCTACTGTACTCTACTGTTCTCTACCTCTACTGTGCTCTACTGTACTCTACTCTACTGTACTCCACTGTACTCTATCTCTACTGTGATCCACTGTACTCTACCTCTACTGTACTCCACTGTACTCTATCTCTACTGTGCTCCACTGTACTCTATCTCTACTGTGCTCCACTGTACTCTATCTCTACTGTGCTCCACTCTACTCTACCTCTACTGTGCTCCACTGTATCCTACCTCTACTGTGCTCTACTGTACTCTATCTCTACTGTGCTCCACTGTACTCTACCTCTACTGTACTCCACTATACTCTAACTCTACTATACTCCACTGTACTCTATCTCTACTGTGCTCCACTGTACTCTATTTCTACTGTGCTCCACTGTACTCTATCTCTACTGTACTCCACTGTACTCTATTTCTACTGTACTTCACTGTCCTCTATCTCTACTGTACTCCACTCTACTCTACCTCTATTGTGCTCCACTGTACTCTATATCTACTGTACTCTATCTCTACTGTACTCCACTGTACTCTATCTCTACTGTACTCCACTGTACTCTACCTCTACTGTACTCTACTGTACTCTATCTCTACTGTACTCTACTGTACTCTATCTCTACTGTACTCCACTGTACTCTACCTCTACTGTACTCTACTGTTCTCTACCTCTACTCGGCTCTAGTGTACTCTACTCTACTGTACTACACTGTACTCTATCTTTACTGTGATCCACTGTACTCTACTTCTACTGTACTCCACTGTAATCTATCTCTACTGTATCCACTGTACTCTATTTCTACTGTGCTCCACTGTACTCTACCTCTACTGTGCTCCAATGTACTCTATCTCTACTGTGCTCCTCTCTACTCTACCTCTACTGTGCTCCACTGTATCCTACCTCTACTGTACTCCACTGTACTCTATCTCTACTGTGCTCCACTTTACTCTATCTCTACTGTACTCCACTGTACTCTACCTCTACTGTGCTCTACTGTTCTCTACCTCTACTGTGCTCTACTGTACTCCACCTCTACTGTGCTCCACTGTGCCCTACCTCTACTGTGCTCCACTGTACTCTACCTCTACTGTGCTCCACTGTACTCTACCTCTACTGTACTCCACTGTACTCTATCTCTACTGTGCTCCACTGTACTCTACCTCTACTGTCCTCCACTGTACTCTACCTCTTCTGTGCTCCACTGTACTCTCTCTCTGCTGTACTCTACCTCTACTGTACTCTACTCTACTCCACCTCTAATGTGCTCCACTGTACTCTACCTCTAATGTACTCTACCTCTACTGTACTCCACTGTACTCTACCTCTACTGTGCTCTACTGTACTCTATCTCTACTGTGCTCCACTGTACTCTACCTCTACTGTGCTCCACTGTACTCTACCTCTACTGTACTTCACTGTCCTCTATCTCTACTGTACTCCACTGTACTCTACCTCTATTATCCTCCACTGTACTCTATCTCTACTGTACTCTACTGTACTATATCTCTACTGTACTCCACTGTACTCTATCTCTACTGTGCTCCACTGTACTCTACCTCCACTGTACTCCACTGTACTCTACCTCTACTGTACTCTACTGTTCTCTACCTCTACTCTGCTCTACTGTACTCTACTCTACTGTACTCCACTGTACTCTATCTCTACTGTGATCCACTGTACTCTACCTCTACTGTACTCCAATGTACTCTATCTCTACTGTGATCCACTGTACTCTATCTCTATTGTGCTCCACTGTACTCTACCTCTACTGTGCTCCACTGTACTCTATCTCTACTGTGCTCCACTCTACTCTACCTCTACTGTGCTCCACTGTATCCTACCTCTACTGTACTCCACTGTACTTTCTCTCTACTGTGCTCCACTGTACTCTACCTCTACTGTGCTCTACTGTTCTCTACCTCTACTGTGCTCTACTCTAATGTACCTCTACTGTCCTCCACTGTACTCTACCTCTACTGTGCTCCACTGTACACTCTCTCTACTGTACTCTACCTCTACTGTACTCTACTGTGCTCCACTGTACTCCACTGTAGTCTACCTCTACTGTGCTCCACTGTATTCTACCTCTACTGTGCTCCACTGTACTCTACCTCTACTGTACTCCACTGTACTCTATCTCTACTGTACTCCACTGTACTCTACCTCTACTGTACTCCACTGTACTCTATCTCTACTGTACTCCACTCTAATCTACCTCTACTGTCCTCCACTGTACTCTACCTCTACTGTGCTCCACTGTACACTCTCTCTACTGTACTCTACCTCTACTGTACTCTACTGTGCTCCACTGTACTCCACTGTAGTCTACCTCTACTGTGCTCCACTGTACTCTACCTCTACTGTGCTCCACTATACTCTACCTCTACTGTGCTCCACTGTACTCTATCTCTACTGTACTCCACTGTACTCTATTTCTACTGCACTTCACTGTCCTCTATCTCTACTGTACTCCACTGTACTCTACCTCTATTGTGCTCCACTGTACTCTATATCTACTGTACTCTACTGTACTCTATCTCTACTGTACTCCACTGTACTCTATCTCTACTGTACTCCACTGTACTCTACCTCTACTGTACTCTACTGTACTCTATCTCTACTGTACTCCACTGTACTCTATCTCTACTGTACTCCACTCTACTCTACCTCTACTGTACTCTACTGTTCTCTACCTCTACTCGGCTCTACTGTACTCTACTTTACTGTACTCCACTGTACTCTATCTCTACTGTGATCCACTGTACTCTACTTCTACTGTACTCCACTGTAATCTATCTCTACTGTGATCCACTGTACTCTATCTCTTCTGTGCTCCACTGTACTCTACCTCTACTGTGCTCCACTGTACTCTATCTCTACTGTGCTCCACTGTATCCTACCTCTACTGTACTCCACTGTACTCTATCTCTACTGTGCTCCACTGTACTCTATCTCTACTGTACTCCACTGTACTCTACCTCTACTGTGCTCTACTGTTCTCTACCTCTACTGTGCTCTACTGTACTCCACCTCTACGGTGCTCCACTGTACCCTACCTCTACTGTGCTCCACTGTACTCTACCTCTACTGTGCTCCACTGTACTCTACCTCTACTGTACTCCACTGTACTCTATCTCTACTGTGCTCCACTGTACTCTACCTCTACTGTGCTCAACTGTACTTTACTGTACTCCACTGTACTCTACCTCTACTGTACTCTACTCTACTGTACTCCACTGTACTCTATCTCTACTGTGATCCACTGTACTCTACTTCTACTGTACTCCACTGTAATCTATCTCTACTGTGATCCACTGTACTCTATCTCTACTGTGCTCCACTGTACTCTACCTCTACTGTACTCGACTGTACTCTATCTCTACTGTACTCCACTGTACTCTACCTATACTGTACTCTACTGTTCTCTACCTCTACTGTACTCCGCTGTACTCTATCTCTACTGTGATCCACTGTACTCTATCTCTACTGTACTCCACTGTACTCTATCTCTACTCTACTCCACTGTACTCTACCTCTACTGTACTCCACTGTACACTCTCTCTACTGTACTCTACCTCTACTGTACTCTACTGTGCTCCACTGTACTCCACTGTAGTCTACCTCTACTGTGCTCCACTGTACTCTACCTCTACTGTGCTCCACTATACTCTACCTCTACTGTGCTCCACTGTACTCTACCTCTACTGTCCTCCACTGTACTCTATCTCTACTGTACTCCACTGTACTCTATTTCTACTGCACTTCACTGTCCTCTATATCTACTGTACTCCACTGTACTCTACCTCTATTGTGCTCCACTGTACTCTATATCTACTGTACTCTACTGTACTCTATCTCTACTGTACTCCACTGTACTCTATCTCTACTGTACTCCACTGTACTCTACCTCTACTGTACTCTACTGTACTCTATCTCTACTGTACTCCACTGTACTCTATCTCTACTGTACTCCACTCTACTCTACCTCTACTGTACTCTACTGTTCTCTACCTCTACTCGGCTCTACTGTACTCTACTCTACTGTACTCCACTGTACTCTATCTCTACTGTGATCCACTGTACTCTACTTCTACTGTACTCCACTGTAATCTATCTCTACTGTGATCCACTGTACTCTATCTCTTCTGTGCTCCACTGTACTCTACCTCTACTGTGCTCCACTGTACTCTATCTCTACTGTGCTCCACTGTATCCTACCTCTACTGTACTCCACTGTACTCTATCTCTACTGTGCTCCACTGTACTCTATCTCTACTGTACTCCACTGTACTCTACCTCTACTGTGCTCTACTGTTCTCTACCTCTACTGTGCTCTACTGTACTCCACCTCTACGGTGCTCCACTGTACCCTACCTCTACTGTGCTCCACTGTACTCTACCTCTACTGTGCTCCACTGTACTCTACCTCTACTGTACTCCACTGTACTCTATCTCTACTGTGCTCCACTGTACTCTACCTCTACTGTGCTCAACTGTACTTTACTGTACTCCACTGTACTCTACCTCTACTGTACTCTACTCTACTGTACTCCACTGTACTCTATCTCTACTGTGATCCACTGTACTCTACTTCTACTGTACTCCACTGTAATCTATCTCTACTGTGATCCACTGTACTCTATCTCTACTGTGCTCCACTGTACTCTACCTCTACTGTACTCGACTGTACTCTATCTCTACTGTACTCCACTGTACTCTACCTATACTGTACTCTACTGTTCTCTACCTCTACTGTACTCCGCTGTACTCTATCTCTACTGTGATCCACTGTACTCTATCTCTACTGTACTCCACTGTACTCTATCTCTACTCTACTCCACTGTACTCTACCTCTACTGTACTCTACTGTTCTCTACCTCTACTGTGCTCTACTGTACTCTTCTCTACTGTACTCCACTGTACTCTATCTCTACTGTGATCCACTGTACTCTACCTCTACTGTACTCCACTGTACTCTATCTCTACTGTGATCCACTGTACTCTATCTCTACTGTTCTCCACTGTACTCTACCTCTACTATGCTCCACTGTACTCTATCTGTACTGTGCTCCACTCTACTCTACCTCTACTGTGCTCCACTGTACTCTACCTCTACTGTACTCCACTGAGCTCTATCTCTACTATGCTCCACTGTACTCTATCTCTACTGTACTCCACTGTACTCTACCTCTACTGTGCTCTACTGTTCTCTACCTCTACTGTGCTCTACTGTACTCCACCTCTACTGTGCTCCACTGTACCCTACCTCTACTGTGCTCCACTGTACTCTATCTCTACTGTGATCCACTGTACTCTATCTCTACTGTGCTCCACTGTACTCTACCTCTACTGTGCTCCACTGTACTCTATCTCTACTGTGCTCCACTGTATCCTACCTCTACTGTACTCCACTATACTCTATCTCTACTGTGCTCCACTGTACTCTATCTCTACTGTACTCCACTGTACTCTACCTCTACTGTGCTCTACTGTTCTCTACCTCTACTGTGCTCTACTGTACTCCACCTCTACTGTGCTCCACTGTACCCTACCTCTACTGTGCTCCACTGTACTCTACCTCTACTGTGCTCCACTGTACTCTACCTCTACTGTACTCCACTGTACTCTATCTCTACTGTGCTCCACTGTACTCTACCTCTACTGTGCTCAACTGTACTCTACTGTACTCCACTGTACTCAACCTCTACTGTACTCTACTCTACTGTACTCCACTGTACCCTATCTCTACTGTGATCCACTGTACTCTACTTCTACTGTACTCCACTGTAATCTATCTCTACTGTGATCCACTGTACTCTATCTCTACTGTGCTCCACTGTACTCTACCTCTACTGTGCTCCACTCTACTCTATCTCTACTGTGCTCCACTGTATCCTACCTCTACTGTACTCCACTGTACTCTATCTCTACTGTGCTCCACTGTACTCTACCTCTACTGTACTCCACTGTACTCTATCTCTACTGTACTCCACTGTACTCTACCTCTACTGTACTCCACTGTACTCTATCTCTACTGTGCTCAACTGTACTGTACTGTACTCCACTGTAATCTACCTCTACTGTACTCCACTGTACTCTACCTCTACTGTGCTCCACTATACTCTACCTCTACTGTGCTCCACTGTACTCTACCTCTACAGTCCTCCACTGTACTCTACCTCTACTGTGCTCCACTGTACTCTCTCTCTACTGTACTCTACCTCTACTGTACTCTACTGTACACCACCTCTAATGTGCTCCACTGTACTCTACCTCTACTGTACTCTACCTCTACTGTACTCCACTGTACTCTACCTCTAATGTGCTCCACTGTACTCTATCTCTACTGTGCTCCACTGTACTCTATTTCTACTGTGCTCCACTGTACTCTATCTCTACTGTACTCCACTGTACTCTATCTCTACTGTACTTCACTGTCCTTTATCTCTAATGTACTCCACTGTACTCTACCTCTATTGTGCTCCATTGTACTCTATCTCTACTGTACTCTACTGTACTCTATCTCTACTTTACTCCACTGTACTCTATCTCTACTGTACTCCACTGTACTCTACCTCTACTGTGCTCCACTGTACACTCTCTCTACTGTACTCTACCTCTACTGTACTCTACTGTGCTCCACTGTACTCTACCTCTACTGTCCTCCACTGTACTCTACCTTTACTGTGCTCCACTGTACTCTCTCTCTACTGTACTCTACCTCTACTGTACTCTACTGTACTCCACCTCTAATGTGCTCCACTGTACTCTACCTCTACTGTACTCTACCTCTACTGTACTCCACTGTACTCTACCTCTAATGTGCTCCACTGTACTCTATCTCTACTGTGCTCCACTGTACTCTATTTCTACTGTGCTCCACTGTACTCTATCTCTACTGTACTCCACTGTACTCTATCTCTACTGTACTTCACTGTCCTTTATCTCTAATGTACTCCACTGTACTCTACCTCTATTGTGCTCCATTGTACTCTATCTCTACTGTACTCTACTGTACTCTATCTCTACTTTACTCCACTGTACTCTATCTCTACTGTACTCCACTGTACTCTACCTCTACTGTGCTCCACTGTACTCTACCTCTACCGTACTCCACTGTACTCTATCTCTACTGTACTCCACTGTACTCTACCTCTACTGTACTCTACTGTTCTCTACCTCTACTATGCTCTACTGTACTCTACTCTACTGTACTCCACTGTACTCTATCTCTACTGTGATCCACTATACTCTACCTCTACTGTACTCTACTGTACTCTACTTCTACTGTGCTCCACTGTACTCTACCTCTACTGTGCTCCACTGTACTCTACCTCTACTGTGCTCCACTGTACTCTATCTCTACTGTGCTCCACTGTACTCTACCTCTAATGTACTCTACTGTACTCCACCTCTAATGTGCTCCACTGTACTCTAGCCCTACTGTACTCCACTGTACTTTACCTCTACTATACTCCACTGTACTCTACCTCTACTGTGCTCCACTGTACTCTATTTCTACTGTACTCCTCTGTACTCTACCTCTACTGTGCTCCACTGTACTCTATCTGTAATGTACTCTACTGTACTCTATCTCTACTGTGATCCATTGTACTCTACCTCTGCTGTGCTCCACTGTACTCTATCTCTACTGTACTCCACTGTACTCTACTGTTCTCTACCTCTACTGTACTCTACTGTGCTCCACTGTACTCCACTGTAGTCTACCTCTACTGTGCTCCACTGTACTCTACCTCTACTGTGCTCCACTATAATTTACCTCTACTGTGCTCCACTGTACTCTACCTCTACTGTCCTCCACTGTACTCTACCTCTACTGTGCTCCACTGTACTCTCTCTCTACTGTACTCTACCTCTACTGTACTCTACTGTACTCCACCTCTAATGTGCTCCACTGTACTCTACCTCTACTGTACTCTACCTCTACTGTACTCCACTGTACTCTACCTCTACTGTGCATTACTGTACTCTATCTCTACTGTGCTCCACTGTACTCTACCTCTACTGTACTCCACTATACTCTAACTCTACTATACTCCACTGTACTCTATCTCTACTGTGCTCCACTGTACTCTATTTCTACTGTGCTCCACTGTACTCTATCTCTACTGTACTCCACTGTACTATATCTCTACTGTACTTCACTGTCCTCTATCTCTACTGTACTCCACTGTACTCTACCTCTATTGTGCTCCACTGTACTCTATCTCTACTGTACTCTACTGTACTCTATCTCTACTGTACTCCACTGTACTCTATCTCTACTGTACTCCACTGTACTCTACCTCTATTGTGCTCCACTGTACTCTACCTCTACCGTACTCCACTGTACTCTATCTCTACTGTACTCCACTGTACTCACCTCTACTGTACTCTACTGTTCTCTACCTCTACTGTGCTCTACTGTACTCTACTCTACTGTACTCCACTGTACTCTATCTCTACTGTGATCCACTGTACTCTACCTCTACTGTACTCCACTGTACTCTATCTCTACTGTGCTCCACTGTACTCTATCTCTACTGTGCTCCACTGTACTCTATCTCTACTGTGCTCCACTCTACTCTACCTCTACTGTGCTCCACTGTATCCTACCTCTACTGTGCTCTACTGTACTCTATCTCTACTGTGCTCCACTGTACTCTACCTCTACTGTACTCCACTATACTCTAACTCTACTATACTCCACTGTACTCTATCTCTACTGTGCTCCACTGTACTCTTTTTCTACTGTGCTCCACTGTACTCTATCTCTACTGTACTCCACTGTACTCTATTTCTACTGTACTTCACTGTCCTCTATCTCTACTGTACTCCACTCTACTCTACCTCTATTGTGCTCCACTGTACTCTATATCTACTGTACTCTATCTCTACTGTACTCCACTGTACTCTATCTCTACTGTACTCCACTGTACTCTACCTCTACTGTACTCTACTGTACTCTATCTCTACTGTACTCCACTGTACTCTATCTCTACGGTACTCCACTGTACTCTACCTCTACTGTACTCTACTGTTCTCTACCTCTACTCGGCTCTAGTGTACTCTACTCTACTGTACTACACTGTACTCTATCTCTACTGTGATCCACTGTACTCTACTTCTACTGTACTCCACTGTAATCTATCTCTACTGTATCCACTGTACTCTATCTCTACTGTGCTCCACTGTACTCTACCTCTACTGTGCTCCAATGTACTCTATCTCTACTGTGCTCCTCTCTACTCTACCTCTACTGTGCTCCACTGTATCCTACCTCTACTGTACTCCACTGTACTCTATCTCTACTGTGCTCCGCTTTACTCTATCTCTACTGTACTCCACTGTACTCTACCTCTACTGTGCTCTACTGTTCTCTACCTCTACTGTGCTCTACTGTACTCCACCTCTACTGTGCTCCACTGTGCCCTACCTCTACTGTGCTCCACTGTACTCTACCTCTACTGTGCTCCACTGTACTCTACCTCTACTGTACTCCACTGTACTCTATCTCTACTGTGCTCCACTGTACTCTACCTCTACTGTCCTCCACTGTACTCTACCTCTTCTGTGCTCCACTGTACTCTCTCTCTACTGTACTCTACCTCTACTGTACTCTACTGTACTCCACCTCTAATGTGCTCCATTGTACTCTACCTCTACTGTGCTCCACTCTACTCTACCTCTACTGTGCTCCACTGTATCCTACCTCTACTGTACTCCACTGTACTCTCTCTCTACTGTGCTCCACTGTACTCTATCTCTACTGTACTCCACTGTACTCTACCTCTACTGTGCTCTACTGTTCTCTACCTCTACTGTGCTCTACTCTACTCCACCTCTACTGTGCTCCACTGTACCCTACCTCTACTGTTCTCCACCGTACTCTACCTCTACTGTGCTCCACTGTACTCTACCTCTACTGTACTCCACTGTACTCTATCTCTACTGTACTCCACTGTACTCTACCTCTACTGTACTCCACTGTACTCTATCTCTACTGTACTCCACTCTAATCTACCTCTACTGTCCTCCACTGTACTCTACCTCTACTGTGCTCCACTGTACACTCTCTCTACTGTACTCTACCTCTACTGTACTCTACTGTGCTCCACTGTACTCCACTGTAGTCTACCTCTACTGTGCTCCACTGTACTCTACCTCTACTGTGCTCCACTATACTCTACCTCTACTGTGCTCCACTGTACTCTACCTCTACTGTCCTCCACTGTACTCTATCTCTACTGTACTCCACTGTACTCTATTTCTACTGCACTTCACTGTCCTCTATCTCTACTGTACTCCACTGTACTCTACCTCTATTGTGCTCCACTGTACTCTATATCTACTGTACTCTACTGTACTCTATCTCTACTGTACTCCACTGTACTCTATCTCTACTGTACTCCACTGTAGTCTACCTCTACTGTACTCTACTGTACTCTATCTCTACTGTACCCCACTGTACTCTATCTCTACTATACTCCACTGTACTCTACCTCTACTGTACTCTACTGTTCTCTACCTCTACTCGGCTCTACTGTACTCTACTCTACTGTACTCCACTGTACTCTATCTCTACTGTGATCCACTGTACTCTACTTCTACTGTACTCCACTGTAATCTATCTCTAGTGTGATCCACTGTACTCTATCTCTACTGTGCTCCACTGTACTCTACCTCTACTGTACTCCACTGTACTCTATCTCTACTGTGCTCCACTGTATCCTACCTCTACTGTACTCCACTGTACTCTATCTCTACTGTGCTCCACTGTACTCTATCTCTACTGTACTCCACTGTACTCTACCTCTACTGTGCTCTACTGTTCTCTACCTCTACTGTGCTCTACTGTACTCCACCTCTACTGTGCTCCACTGTACCCTACCTCTACTGTGCTCCACTGTACTCTACCTCTACTGTGCTCCACTGTACTCCACCTCTACTGTACTCCACTGTACTCTATCTCTACTGTGCTCCACTGTACTCTACCTCTACTGTGCTCAACTGTACTCTACTGTACTCCACTGTACTCTACCTCTACTGTACTCTACTCTACTGTACTCCACTGTACTCTATCTCTACTGTGATCCACTGTACTCTACTTCTACTGTTCTCCACTGTAATCTATCTCTACTGTGATCCACTGTACTCTATCTCTACTGTTCTCCACTGTACTCTACCTCTACTGTGCTCCACTATACTCTATCTCTACTGTGCTCCACTGTATCCTACCTCTACTGTACTCCACTGTACTCTATCTCTACTGTGCTCCACTGTACTCTACCTCTACTGTACTCCACTGTACTCTATCTCTACTGTACTCCACTGTACTCTACCTCTACTGTACTCCACTGTACTCTATCTCTACTGTGCTCAACTGTACTGTACTGTACTCCACTGTAATCTACCTCTACTGTACTCCACTGTACTCTACCTCTACTGTGCTCCACTATACTCTACCTCTACTGTGCTCCACTGTACTCTACCTCTACTGTCCTCCACTGTACTCTACCTCTACTCTGCTCCACTGTACTCTCTCTCTACTGTACTCTACCTCTACTGTACTCTACTGTACTCCACCTCTAATGTGCTCCACTGTACTCTACCTCTACTGTACTCTACCTCTACTGTACTCCACTGTACTCTACCTCTAATGTGCTCCACTGTACTCTATCTCTACTGTGCTCCTTTGTACTCTATTTCTACTGTGCTCCACTGTACTCTATCTCTACTGTACTCCACTGTACTCTATCTCTACTTTACTTCACTGTCCTTTATCTCTAATGTACTCCACTGTACTCTACCTCTATTGTGCTCCATTGTACTCTATCTCTACTGTACTCTACTGTACTCTATCTCTACTTTACTCCACTGTACTCTATCTCTACTGTACTCCACTGTACTCTACCTCTACTGTGCTCCACTGTACACTCTCTCTACTGTACTCTACCTCTACTGTACTCTACTGTGCTCCACTGTACTCCACTGTAGTCTACCTCTACTGTGCCTCACTGTACTCTACCTCTACTGTGCTCCACTATACTCTACCTCTACTGTGCTCCACTGTACTCTACCTCTACTGTACTCCACTGTACTCTACCTCTACTGTGCTCCACTGTACTCTACCTCTACCGTACTCCACTGTACTCTATCTCTACTGTGCTCCACTGTATCCTACCTCTACTGTACTCCACTGTACTCTATCTCTACTGTGCTCCACTGTACTCTATCTCTACTGTACTCCACTGTACTCTACCTCTACTGTGCTCTACTGTTCTCTACCTCTACTGTGCTCTACTGTACTCCACCTCTACTGTGCTCCACTGTACCCTACCTCTACTGTGCTCCACTGTACTCTACCTCTACTGTGCTCCACTGTACTCTACCTCTACCGTACTCCACTGTACTCTATCTCTACTGTGCTCCACTGTATCCTACCTCTACTGTACTCCACTGTACTCTATCTCTACTGTGCTCCACTGTACTCTATCTCTACTGTACTCCACTGTACTCTACCTCTACTGTGCTCTATTGTTCTCTACCTCTACTGTGCTCTACTGTACTCCACCTCTACTGTGCTCCACTGTACCCTACCTCTACTGTGCTCCACTGTACTCTACCTCTACTGTGCTCCACTGTACTCCACCTCTACTGTACTCCACTGTACTCTATCTCTACTGTGCTCCACTGTACTCTACCTCTACTGTGCTCAACTGTACTCTACTGTACTCCACTGTACACTACCTCTACTGTACTCTACTCTACTGTACTCCACTGTACTCTATCTCTACTGTGATCCACTGTACTCTACTTCTACTGTTCTCCACTGTAATCTATCTCTACTGTGATCCACTGTACTCTATCTCTACTGTGTTCCACTGTACTCTACCTCTACTGTGCTCCACTGTACTCTATCTCTACTGTGCTCCACTGTATCCTACCTCTACTGTACTCCACTGTACTCTATCTCTACTGTGCTCCACTGTACTCTACCTCTACTGTACTCCACTGTACTCTATCTCTACTGTACTCCACTGTACTCTACCTCTACTGTACTCCACTGTACTCTATTTCTACTGTGCTCAACTGTACTGTACTGTACTCCACTGTAATCTACCTCTACTGTACTCCACTGTACTCTACCTCTACTCTGCTCCACTATACTCTACCTCTACTGTGCTCCACTGTACTCTACCTCTACTGTCCTCCACTGTACTCTACCTCTAGTGTGCTCCACTGTACTCTCTCTCTACTGTACTCTACCTCTACTGTACTCTACTGTACTCCACCTCTAATGTGCTCCACTGTACTCTACCTCTACTGTACTCTACCTCTACTGTACTCCACTGTACTCTACCTCTAATGTGCTCCACTGTACTCTATCTCTACTGTGCTCCACTGTACTCTATTTCTACTGTGCTCCACTGTACTCTATCTCTACTGTACTCCACTGTACTCTATCTCTACTGTACTTCACTGTCCTTTATCTCTAATGTACTCCACTGTACTCTACCTCTATTGTGCTCCATTGTACTCTATCTCTACTGTACTCTACTGTACTCTATCTCTACTTTACTCCACTGTACTCTATCTCTACTGTACTCCACTGTACTCTACCTCTACTGTGCTCCACTGTACACTCTCTCTAATGTACTCTACCTCTACTGTACTCTATTGTGCTACACTGTACTCCACTGTAGTCTACCTCTACTGTGCTCCACTGTACTCTACCTCTACTGTGCTCCACTATACTCTACCTCTACTGTGCTCCACTGTACTCTACCTCTACTGTCCTCCACTGTACTCTACCTCTACTGTGCTCCACTGTACTCTCTCTCTACTGTACTCTACCTCTACTGTACTCTACTGTACTCCACCTCTAATGTGCTCAACTGTACTCTACCTCTACTGTACTCTACCTCTACTGTACTCCACTGTACTCTACCTCTAATGTGCTCCACTGTACTCTATCTCTACTGTGCTCCACTGTACTCTATTTCTACTGTGCTCCACTGTACTCTATCTCTACTGTACTCCACTGTACTCTATCTCTACTGTACTTCACTGTCCTTTATCTCTAATGTACTCCACTGTACTCTACCTCTATTGTGCTCCATTGTACTCTATCTCTACTGTACTCTACTGTACTCTATCTCTACTTTACTCCACTGTACTCTATCTCTACTGTACTCCACTGTACTCTACCTCTACTGTGCTCCACTGTACTCTACCTCTACCGTACTCCACTGTACTCTATCTCTACTGTACTCCACTGTACTCTACCTCTACTGTACTCTACTGTTCTCTACCTCTACTGTGCTCTACTGTACTCTACTCTACTGTACTCCACTGTACTCTATCTCTACTGTGATCCACTATACTCTACCTCTACTGTACTCTACTGTACTCTATCTCTACTGTGATCTACTGTACTCTATCTCTACTGTGCTCCACTGTACTCTACCTTGACTGTGCTCCACTGTACTCTATCTCTACTGTGCTCCACTCTACTCTACCTCTACTGTGCTACACTGTATCCTACCTCTACTGTACTCCACTGTACTCTATCTCTACTGTGCTCCACTGTACTCTATCTCTACTGTACTCCACTGTACTCTACCTCTACTGTGCTCTACTGTTCTCTATCTCTACTGTGCTCTACTGTACTCCACCTCTACTGTTCTCCACTGTACCCTACCTCTATTGTGCTCCACTGTACTCTACCTCTACTGTGCTCCACTGTACTCTACCTCTACTGTACTCCACTGTATTCTATCTCTACTGTGCTCCACTGTACTCTACCTCTACTGTGCTCAACTGTACTCTACTGTACTCCACTGTACTCTACCTCTACTGTACTCCACTGTACTCTATCTCTACTGTACTCCACTGTACTCTACCTCTACTGTACTCCACTGTACTCTATATCTACTGTGCTCCACTGTACTCTACCTCTACTGTGCCCAACTTTACTGTACACTACTCCACTGTACTCTACCTCTACTGTACTCCACTGTACTCTACCTCTACTGTACTCCACTGTACTCTACCTCTACTGTACTCAACTGTACTTTATCTCTACTGTGCTCCACTGTACTCTACCTCTACTGTACTCGACTGTACTCTATCTCTACTGTACTCCACTGTACTCCACCTATACTGTACTCTACTGTTCTCTACCTCTACTGTACTCCGCTGTACTCTATCTCTACTGTGATCCACTGTACTCTACCTCTACTGTACTCCACTGTACTCTATCTCTACTCTACTCCACTGTACTCTACCTCTACTGTACTCTACTGTTCTCTACCTCTACTGTGCTCTACTGTACTCTTCTCTACTGTACTCCACTGTACTCTATCTCTACTGTGATCCACTGTACTCTACCTCTACTGTACTCCACTGTACTCTATCTCTACTGTGATCCACTGTACTCTATCTCTACTGTGCTCCACTGTACTCTACCTCTACTATGCTCCACTGTACTCTATCTGTACTGTGCTCCACTCTACTCTACCTCTACTGTGCTCCACTGTACTCTACCTCTACTGTACTCCACTGTACTCTATCTCTACTATGCTCCACTGTACTCTATCTCTACTGTACTCCACTGTACTCTACCTCTACTGTGCTCTACTGTTCTCTACCTCTACTGTGCTCTACTGTACTCCACCTCTACTGTGCTCCACTGTACCCTACCTCTACTGTGCTCCACTGTACTCTACCTCTACTGTGCTCCACTGTACTCTACCTCTACTGTGCTCCACTGTACTCTACTTCTACTGTGCTCCACTGTACTCTACCTCTATTGTGCTCCACTGTACTCTATCTCTACTGTGCTCCACTGTACTCTACCTCTAATGTACTCTACTGTACTCCACCTCTAATGTGCTCCACTGTACTCTAGCCCTACTGTACTCCACTGTACTTTACCTCTACTGTACTCCACTGTACTCTACCTCTACTGTACTCTACTGTTCTCTACCTCTACTCGGCTCTACTGTACTCTACTCTACTGTACTCCACTGTACTCTATCTCTACTGTGATCCACTGTACTCTACTTCTACTGTACTCCACTGTAATCTATCTCTACTGTGATCCACTGTACTCTATCTCTACTGTGCTCCACTGTACTCTACCTCTACTGTGCTCCACTGTACTCTATCTCTACTGTGCTCCACTGTATCCTACCTCTACTGTACTCCACTGTACTCTATCTCTACTGTGCTCCACTGTACTCTATCTCTACTGTACTCCACTGTACTCTACCTCTACTGTGCTCTACTGTTCTCTACCTCTACTGTGCTCTACTGTACTCCACCTCTACTGTGCTCCACTGTACCCTACCTCTACTGTGCTCCACTGTACTCTATCTCTACTGTGCTCCACTGTACTCTACCTCTACTGTACTCCACTGTACTCTATCTCTACTGTGCTCCACTGTACTCTACCTCTACTGTGCTCAACTGTACTCTACTGTACTCCACTGTATTCAACCTCTACTGTACTCTACTCTACTGTACTCCACTGTACTCTATCTCTACTGTGATCCACTGTACTCTACTTCTACTGTACTCCACTGTAATCTATCTCTACAGTGATCCACTGTACTCTATCTCTACTGTGCTCCACTGTACTCTACCTCTACTGTGCTCCACTGTACTCTATCTCTACTGTGCTCCACTGTATCCTACCTCTACTGTACTCCACTGTACTCTATCTCTACTGTGCTCCACTGTACTCTACCTCTACTGTACTCCACTGTACTCTATCTCTACTGTACTCCACTGTACTCTACCTCTACTGTACTCCACTGTACTCAACTGTACTGTACTGTACTCCACTGTAATCTACCTCTACTGTACTCCACTGTACTCTACCTCTACTGTGCTCCACTATACTCTACCTCTACTGTGCTCCACTGTACTCTACCTCTACTGTCCTCCACTGTACTCTACCTCTACTGTGCTCCACTGTACTCTCTCTCTACTGTACTCTACCTCTACTGTACTCTACTGTACTCCACCTCTAATGTGCTCCACTGTACTCTACCTCTACTGTACTCTACCTCTACTGTACTCCACTGTACTCTACCTCTAATGTGCTCCACTGTACTCTATCTCTACTGTGCTCCACTGTACTCTATTTCTACTGTGCTCCACTGTACTCTATCTCTACTGTACTCCACTGTACTCTATCTCTACTGTACTTCACTGTCCTTTATCTCTAATGTACTCCACTGTACTCTACCTCTATTGTGCTCCATTGTACTCTATCTCTACTGTACTCTACTGTACTCTATCTCTACTTTACTCCACTGTACTCTATCTCTACTGTACTCCACTGTACTCTACCTCTACTGTGCTCCACTGTACACTCTCTCTACTGTACTCTACCTCTACTGTACTCTACTGTGCTCCACTGTACTCTACCTCTACTGTCCTCCACTGTACTCTACCTTTACTGTGCTCCACTGTACTCTCTCTCTACTGTACTCTACCTCTACTGTACTCTACTGTACTCCACCTCTAATGTGCTCCACTGTACTCTACCTCTACTGTACTCTACCTCTACTGTACTCCACTGTACTCTACCTCTAATGTGCTCCACTGCACTCTATCTCTACTGTGCTCCACTGTACTCTATTTCTACTGTGCTCCACTGTACTCTATCTCTACTGTACTCCACTGTACTCTATCTCTACTGTACTTCACTGTCCTTTATCTCTAATGTACTCCACTGTACTCTACCTCTATTGTGCTCCATTGTACTCTATCTCTACTGTACTCTACTGTACTCTATCTCTACTTTACTCCACTGTACTCTATCTCTACTGTACTCCACTGTACTCTACCTCTACTGTGCTCCACTGTACTCTACCTCTACCGTACTCCACTGTACTCTATCTCTACTGTACTCCACTGTACTCTACCTCTACTGTACTCTACTGTTCTCTACCTCTACTGTGCTCTACTGTACTCTACTCTACTGTACTCCACTGTACTCTATCTCTACTGTGATCCACTATACTCTACCTCTACTGTACTCTACTGTACTCTACTTCTACTGTGCTCCACTGTACTCTACCTCTACTGTGCTCCACTGTACTCTACCTCTACTGTGCTCCACTGTACTCTATCTCTACTGTGCTCCACTGTACTCTACCTCTAATGTACTCTACTGTACTCCACCTCTAATGTGCTCCACTGTACTCTAGCCCTACTGTACTCCACTGTACTTTACCTCTACTGTACTCCACTGTACTCTACCTCTACTGTGCTCCACTGTACTCTATTTCTACTGTACTCCTCTGTACTCTACCTCTACTGTGCTCCACTGTACTCTATCTGTAATGTACTCTACTGTACTCTATCTCTACTGTGATCCATTGTACTCTACCTCTGCTGTGCTCCACTGTACTCTATCTCTACTGTACTCCACTGTACTCTACTGTTCTCTACCTCTACTGTACTCTACTGTGCTCCACTGTACTCCACTGTAGTCTACCTCTACTGTGCTCCACTGTACTCTACCTCTACTGTGCTCCACTATAATTTACCTCTACTGTGCTCCACTGTACTCTACCTCTACTGTCCTCCACTGTACTCTACCTCTACTGTGCTCCACTGTACTCTCTCTCTACTGTACTCTACCTCTACTGTACTCTACTGTACTCCACCTCTAATGTGCTCCACTGTACTCTACCTCTACTGTACTCTACCTCTACTGTACTCCACTGTACTCTACCTCTACTGTGCTCTACTGTACTATATCTCTACTGTGCTCCACTGTACTCTACCTCTACTGTACTCCACTATACTCTAACTCTACTATACTCCACTGTACTCTATCTCTACTGTGCTCCACTGTACTCTATTTCTACTGTGCTCCACTGTACTCTATCTCTACTGTACTCCACTGTACTATATCTCTACTGTACTTCACTGTCCTCTATCTCTACTGTACTCCACTGTACTCTACCTCTATTGTGCTCCACTGTACTCTATCTCTACTGTACTCTACTGTACTCTATCTCTACTGTACTCCACTGTACTCTATCTCTACTGTGCTCCACTGTACTCTACCTCTAATGTACTCTACTGTACTCCACCTCTAATGTGCTCCACTGTACTCTAGCCCTACTGTACTCCACTGTACTTTACCTCTACTGTACTCCACTGTACTCTACCTCTACTGTACTCTACTGTTCTCTACCTCTACTCGGCTCTACTGTACTCTACTCTACTGTACTCCACTGTACTCTATCTCTACTGTGATCCACTGTACTCTACTTCTACTGTACTCCACTGTAATCTATCTCTACTGTGATCCACTGTACTCTATCTCTACTGTGCTCCACTGTACTCTACCTCTACTGTGCTCCACTGTACTCTATCTCTACTGTGCTCCACTGTATCCTACCTCTACTGTACTCCACTGTACTCTATCTCTACTGTGCTCCACTGTACTCTATCTCTACTGTACTCCACTGTACTCTACCTCTACTGTGCTCTACTGTTCTCTACCTCTACTGTGCTCTACTGTACTCCACCTCTACTGTGCTCCACTGTACCCTACCTCTACTGTGCTCCACTGTACTCTATCTCTACTGTGCTCCACTGTACTCTACCTCTACTGTACTCCACTGTACTCTATCTCTACTGTGCTCCACTGTACTCTACCTCTACTGTGCTCAACTGTACTCTACTGTACTCCACTGTATTCAACCTCTACTGTACTCTACTCTACTGTACTCCACTGTACTCTATCTCTACTGTGATCCACTGTACTCTACTTCTACTGTACTCCACTGTAATCTATCTCTACAGTGATCCACTGTACTCTATCTCTACTGTGCTCCACTGTACTCTACCTCTACTGTGCTCCACTGTACTCTATCTCTACTGTGCTCCACTGTATCCTACCTCTACTGTACTCCACTGTACTCTATCTCTACTGTGCTCCACTGTACTCTACCTCTACTGTACTCCACTGTACTCTATCTCTACTGTACTCCACTGTACTCTACCTCTACTGTACTCCACTGTACTCAACTGTACTGTACTGTACTCCACTGTAATCTACCTCTACTGTACTCCACTGTACTCTACCTCTACTGTGCTCCACTATACTCTACCTCTACTGTGCTCCACTGTACTCTACCTCTACTGTCCTCCACTGTACTCTACCTCTACTGTGCTCCACTGTACTCTCTCTCTACTGTACTCTACCTCTACTGTACTCTACTGTACTCCACCTCTAATGTGCTCCACTGTACTCTACCTCTACTGTACTCTACCTCTACTGTACTCCACTGTACTCTACCTCTAATGTGCTCCACTGTACTCTATCTCTACTGTGCTCCACTGTACTCTATTTCTACTGTGCTCCACTGTACTCTATCTCTACTGTACTCCACTGTACTCTATCTCTACTGTACTTCACTGTCCTTTATCTCTAATGTACTCCACTGTACTCTACCTCTATTGTGCTCCATTGTACTCTATCTCTACTGTACTCTACTGTACTCTATCTCTACTTTACTCCACTGTACTCTATCTCTACTGTACTCCACTGTACTCTACCTCTACTGTGCTCCACTGTACACTCTCTCTACTGTACTCTACCTCTACTGTACTCTACTGTGCTCCACTGTACTCTACCTCTACTGTCCTCCACTGTACTCTACCTTTACTGTGCTCCACTGTACTCTCTCTCTACTGTACTCTACCTCTACTGTACTCTACTGTACTCCACCTCTAATGTGCTCCACTGTACTCTACCTCTACTGTACTCTACCTCTACTGTACTCCACTGTACTCTACCTCTAATGTGCTCCACTGCACTCTATCTCTACTGTGCTCCACTGTACTCTATTTCTACTGTGCTCCACTGTACTCTATCTCTACTGTACTCCATTGTACTCTATCTCTACTGTACTTCACTGTCCTTTATCTCTAATGTACTCCACTGTACTCTACCTCTATTGTGCTCCATTGTACTCTATCTCTACTGTACTCTACTGTACTCTATCTCTACTTTACTCCACTGTACTCTATCTCTACTGTACTCCACTGTACTCTACCTCTACTGTGCTCCACTGTACTCTACCTCTACCGTACTCCACTGTACTCTATCTCTACTGTACTCCACTGTACTCTACCTCTACTGTACTCTACTGTTCTCTACCTCTACTGTGCTCTACTGTACTCTACTCTACTGTACTCCACTGTACTCTATCTCTACTGTGATCCACTATACTCTACCTCTACTGTACTCTACTGTACTCTACTTCTACTGTGCTCCACTGTACTCTACCTCTACTGTGCTCCACTGTACTCTACCTCTACTGTGCTCCACTGTACTCTATCTCTACTGTGCTCCACTGTACTCTACCTCTAATGTACTCTACTGTACTCCACCTCTAATGTGCTCCACTGTACTCTAGCCCTACTGTACTCCACTGTACTTTACCTCTACTGTACTCCACTGTACTCTACCTCTACTGTGCTCCACTGTACTCTATTTCTACTGTACTCTACTGTACTCTACCTCTACTGTACTCCACTGTACTCTACCTCTACTGTGCTCCACTATACTCTACCTCTACTGTGCTCCACTGTACTCTACCTCTACTGTCCTCCACTGTACTCTACCTCTACTGTGCTCCACTGTACTCTCTCTCTACTGTACTCTACCTCTACTGTACTCTACTGTACTCCACCTCTAATGTGCTCCACTGTACTCTACCTCTACTGTACTCTACCTCTACTGTACTCCACTGTACTCTACCTCTAATGTGCTCCACTGTACTCTATCTCTACTGTGCTCCACTGTACTCTATTTCTACTGTGCTCCACTGTACTCTATCTCTACTGTACTCCACTGTACTCTATCTCTACTGTACTTCACTGTCCTTTATCTCTAATGTACTCCACTGTACTCTACCTCTATTGTGCTCCATTGTACTCTATCTCTACTGTACTCTACTGTACTCTATCTCTACTTTACTCCACTGTACTCTATCTCTACTGTACTCCACTGTACTCTACCTCTACTGTGCTCCACTGTACACTCTCTCTACTGTACTCTACCTCTACTGTACTCTACTGTGCTCCACTGTACTCTACCTCTACTGTCCTCCACTGTACTCTACCTTTACTGTGCTCCACTGTACTCTCTCTCTACTGTACTCTACCTCTACTGTACTCTACTGTACTCCACCTCTAATGTGCTCCACTGTACTCTACCTCTACTGTACTCTACCTCTACTGTACTCCACTGTACTCTACCTCTAATGTGCTCCACTGCACTCTATCTCTACTGTGCTCCACTGTACTCTATTTCTACTGTGCTCCACTGTACTCTATCTCTACTGTACTCCACTGTACTCTATCTCTACTGTACTTCACTGTCCTTTATCTCTAATGTACTCCACTGTACTCTACCTCTATTGTGCTCCATTGTACTCTATCTCTACTGTACTCTACTGTACTCTATCTCTACTTTACTCCACTGTACTCTATCTCTACTGTACTCCACTGTACTCTACCTCTACTGTGCTCCACTGTACTCTACCTCTACCGTACTCCACTGTACTCTATCTCTACTGTACTCCACTGTACTCTACCTCTACTGTACTCTACTGTTCTCTACCTCTACTGTGCTCTACTGTACTCTACTCTACTGTACTCCACTGTACTCTATCTCTACTGTGATCCACTATACTCTACCTCTACTGTACTCTACTGTACTCTACTTCTACTGTGCTCCACTGTACTCTACCTCTACTGTGCTCCACTGTACTCTACCTCTACTGTGCTCCACTGTACTCTATCTCTACTGTGCTCCACTGTACTCTACCTCTAATGTACTCTACTGTACTCCACCTCTAATGTGCTCCACTGTACTCTAGCCCTACTGTACTCCACTGTACTTTACCTCTACTGTACTCCACTGTACTCTACCTCTACTGTGCTCCACTGTACTCTATTTCTACTGTACTCCTCTGTACTCTACCTCTACTGTGCTCCACTGTACTCTATCTGTAATGTACTCTACTGTACTCTATCTCTACTGTGATCCATTGTACTCTACCTCTGCTGTGCTCCACTGTACTCTATCTCTACTGTACTCCACTGTACTCTACTGTTCTCTACCTCTACTGTACTCTACTGTGCTCCACTGTACTCCACTGTAGTCTACCTCTACTGTGCTCCACTGTACTCTACCTCTACTGTGCTCCACTATAATTTACCTCTACTGTGCTCCACTGTACTCTACCTCTACTGTCCTCCACTGTACTCTACCTCTACTGTGCTCCACTGTACTCTCTCTCTACTGTACTCTACCTCTACTGTACTCTACTGTACTCCACCTCTAATGTGCTCCACTGTACTCTACCTCTACTGTACTCTACCTCTACTGTACTCCACTGTACTCTACCTCTACTGTGCTCTACTGTACTATATCTCTACTGTGCTCCACTGTACTCTACCTCTACTGTACTCCACTATACTCTAACTCTACTATACTCCACTGTACTCTATCTCTACTGTGCTCCACTGTACTCTATTTCTACTGTGCTCCACTGTACTCTATCTCTACTGTACTCCACTGTACTATATCTCTACTGTACTTCACTGTCCTCTATCTCTACTGTACTCCACTGTACTCTACCTCTATTGTGCTCCACTGTACTCTATCTCTACTGTACTCTACTGTACTCTATCTCTACTGTACTCCACTGTACTCTATCTCTACTGTGCTCCACTGTACTCTACCTCTAATGTACTCTACTGTACTCCACCTCTAATGTGCTCCACTGTACTCTAGCCCTACTGTACTCCACTGTACTTTACCTCTACTGTACTCCACTGTACTCTACCTCTACTGTACTCTACTGTTCTCTACCTCTACTCGGCTCTACTGTACTCTACTCTACTGTACTCCACAGTACTCTATCTCTACTGTGATCCACTGTACTCTACTTCTACTGTACTCCACTGTAATCTATCTCTACTGTGATCCACTGTACTCTATCTCTACTGTGCTCCACTGTACTCTACCTCTACTGTGCTCCACTGTACTCTATCTCTACTGTGCTCCACTGTATCCTACCTCTACTGTACTCCACTGTACTCTATCTCTACTGTGCTCCACTGTACTCTATCTCTACTGTACTCCACTGTACTCTACCTCTACTGTGCTCTACTGTTCTCTACCTCTACTGTGCTCTACTGTACTCCACCTCTACTGTGCTCCACTGTACCCTACCTCTACTGTGCTCCACTGTACTCTATCTCTACTGTGCTCCACTGTACTCTACCTCTACTGTACTCCACTGTACTCTATCTCTACTGTGCTCCACTGTACTCTACCTCTACTGTGCTCAACTGTACTCTACTGTACTCCACTGTATTCAACCTCTACTGTACTCTACTCTACTGTACTCCACTGTACTCTATCTCTACTGTGATCCACTGTACTCTACTTCTACTGTACTCCACTGTAATCTATCTCTACAGTGATCCACTGTACTCTATCTCTACTGTGCTCCACTGTACTCTACCTCTACTGTGCTCCACTGTACTCTATCTCTACTGTGCTCCACTGTATCCTACCTCTACTGTACTCCACTGTACTCTATCTCTACTGTGCTCCACTGTACTCTACCTCTACTGTACTCCACTGTACTCTATCTCTACTGTACTCCACTGTACTCTACCTCTACTGTACTCCACTGTACTCAACTGTACTGTACTGTACTCCACTGTAATCTACCTCTACTGTACTCCACTGTACTCTACCTCTACTGTGCTCCACTATACTCTACCTCTACTGTGCTCCACTGTACTCTACCTCTACTGTCCTCCACTGTACTCTACCTCTACTGTGCTCCACTGTACTCTCTCTCTACTGTACTCTACCTCTACTGTACTCTACTGTACTCCACCTCTAATGTGCTCCACTGTACTCTACCTCTACTGTACTCTACCTCTACTGTACTCCACTGTACTCTACCTCTAATGTGCTCCACTGTACTCTATCTCTACTGTGCTCCACTGTACTCTATTTCTACTGTGCTCCACTGTACTCTATCTCTACTGTACTCCACTGTACTCTATCTCTACTGTACTTCACTGTCCTTTATCTCTAATGTACTCCACTGTACTCTACCTCTATTGTGCTCCATTGTACTCTATCTCTACTGTACTCTACTGTACTCTATCTCTACTTTACTCCACTGTACTCTATCTCTACTGTACTCCACTGTACTCTACCTCTACTGTGCTCCACTGTACACTCTCTCTACTGTACTCTACCTCTACTGTACTCTACTGTGCTCCACTGTACTCTACCTCTACTGTCCTCCACTGTACTCTACCTTTACTGTGCTCCACTGTACTCTCTCTCTACTGTACTCTACCTCTACTGTACTCTACTGTACTCCACCTCTAATGTGCTCCACTGTACTCTACCTCTACTGTACTCTACCTCTACTGTACTCCACTGTACTCTACCTCTAATGTGCTCCACTGCACTCTATCTCTACTGTGCTCCACTGTACTCTATTTCTACTGTGCTCCACTGTACTCTATCTCTACTGTACTCCACTGTACTCTATCTCTACTGTACTTCACTGTCCTTTATCTCTAATGTACTCCACTGTACTCTACCTCTATTGTGCTCCATTGTACTCTATCTCTACTGTACTCTACTGTACTCTATCTCTACTTTACTCCACTGTACTCTATCTCTACTGTACTCCACTGTACTCTACCTCTACTGTGCTCCACTGTACTCTACCTCTACCGTACTCCACTGTACTCTATCTCTACTGTACTCCACTGTACTCTACCTCTACTGTACTCTACTGTTCTCTACCTCTACTGTGCTCTACTGTACTCTACTCTACTGTACTCCACTGTACTCTATCTCTACTGTGATCCACTATACTCTACCTCTACTGTACTCTACTGTACTCTACTTCTACTGTGCTCCACTGTACTCTACCTCTACTGTGCTCCACTGTACTCTACCTCTACTGTGCTCCACTGTACTCTATCTCTACTGTGCTCCACTGTACTCTACCTCTAATGTACTCTACTGTACTCCACCTCTAATGTGCTCCACTGTACTCTAGCCCTACTGTACTCCACTGTACTTTACCTCTACTGTACTCCACTGTACTCTACCTCTACTGTGCTCCACTGTACTCTATTTCTACTGTACTCCTCTGTACTCTACCTCTACTGTGCTCCACTGTACTCTATCTGTAATGTACTCTACTGTACTCTATCTCTACTGTGATCCATTGTACTCTACCTCTGCTGTGCTCCACTGTACTCTATCTCTACTGTACTCCACTGTACTCTACTGTTCTCTACCTCTACTGTACTCTACTGTGCTCCACTGTACTCCACTGTAGTCTACCTCTACTGTGCTCCACTGTACTCTACCTCTACTGTGCTCCACTATAATTTACCTCTACTGTGCTCCACTGTACTCTACCTCTACTGTCCTCCACTGTACTCTACCTCTACTGTGCTCCACTGTACTCTCTCTCTACTGTACTCTACCTCTACTGTACTCTACTGTACTCCACCTCTAATGTGCTCCACTGTACTCTACCTCTACTGTACTCTACCTCTACTGTACTCCACTGTACTCTACCTCTACTGTGCTCTACTGTACTATATCTCTACTGTGCTCCACTGTACTCTACCTCTACTGTACTCCACTATACTCTAACTCTACTATACTCCACTGTACTCTATCTCTACTGTGCTCCACTGTACTCTATTTCTACTGTGCTCCACTGTACTCTATCTCTACTGTACTCCACTGTACTATATCTCTACTGTACTTCACTGTCCTCTATCTCTACTGTACTCCACTGTACTCTACCTCTATTGTGCTCCACTGTACTCTATCTCTACTGTACTCTACTGTACTCTATCTCTACTGTACTCCACTGTACTCTATCTCTACTGTACTCCACTGTTCTCTACCTCTATTGTGCTCCACTGTACTCTACCTCTACCGTACTCCACTGTACTCTATCTCTAATGTACTCCACTGTACTCACCTCTACTGTACTCTACTGTTCTCTACCTCTACTGTGCTCTACTGTACTCTACTCTACTGTACTCCACTGTACTCTATCTCTACTGTGATCCACTGTACTCTACCTCTACTGTACTCCACTGTACTCTATCTCTACTGTGCTCCACTGTACTCTATCTCTACTGTGCTCCACTGTACTCTATCTCTACTGTGCTCCACTCTACTCTACCTCTACTGTGCTCCACTGTATCCTACCTCTACTGTGCTCTACTGTACTCTATCTCTACTGTGCTCCACTGTACTCTACCTCTACTGTACTCCACTATACTCTAACTCTACTATACTCCACTGTACTCTATCTCTACTGTGCTCCACTGTACTCTATTTCTACTGTGCTCCACTGTACTCTATCTCTACTGTACTCCACTGTACTCTATTTCTACTGTACTTCACTGTCCTCTATCTCTACTGTACTCCACTCTACTCTACCTATATTGTGCTCCACTGTACTCTATATCTACTGTACTCTATCTCTACTGTACTCCACTGTACTCTATCTCTACTGTACTCCACTGTACTCTACCTCTACTGTACTCTACTGTACTCTATCTCTACTGTACTCCACTGTACTCTATCTCTACTGTACTCCACTGTACTCTACCTCTACTGTACTCTACTGTTCTCTACCTCTACTCGGCTCTAGTGTACTCTACTCTACTGTGCTCTACTGTACTCCACCTCTACTGTGCTCCACTGTGCCCTACCTCTACTGTGCTCCACTGTACTCTACCTCTACTGTGCTCCACTGTACTCTACCTCTACTGTACTCCACTGTACTCTATCTCTACTGTGCTCCACTGTACTCTACCTCTACTGTCCTCCACTGTACTCTACCTCTTCTGTGCTCCACTGTACTCTCTCTCTACTGTACTCTACCTCTACTGTACTCTACTGTACTCCACCTCTAATGTGCTCCACTGTACTCTACCTCTACTGTACTCTACCTCTACTGTACTCCACTGTACTCTACCTCTACTGTGCTCTACTGTACTCTATCTCTACTGTGCTCCACTGTACTCTACCTCTACTGTGCTCCACTGTACTCTACCTCTACTGTACTTAACTGTCCTCTATCTCTACTGTACTCCACTGTACTCTACCTCTATTATCCTCCACTGTACTCTATCTCTACTGTACTCTACTGTACTATATCTCTACTGTACTCCACTGTACTCTATCTCTACTGTACTCCACTGTACTCTACCTCCACTGTACTCCACTGTACTCTACCTCTACTGTACTCTACTGTTCTCTACCTCTACTCTGCTCTACTGTACTCTACTCTACTGTACTCCACTGTACTCTATCTCTACTGTGATCCACTGTACTCTACCTCTACTGTACTCCACTGTACTCTATCTCTACTGTGATCCACTGTACTCTATCTCTATTGTGCTCCACTGTACTCTACCTCTACTGTGCTCCACTGTACTCTATCTCTACTGTGCTCCACTCTACTCTACCTCTACTGTGCTCCACTGTATCCTACCTCTACTGTACTCCACTGTACTTTCTCTATACTGTGCTCCACTGTACTCTATCTCTACTGTACTCCACTGTACTCTACCTCTACTGTGCTCTACTGTTCTCTACCTCTACTGTGCTCTACTCTAATCTACCTCTACTGTCCTCCACTGTACTCTACCTCTACTGTGCTCCACTGTACACTCTCTCTACTGTACTCTACCTCTACTGTACTCTACTGTGCTCCACTGTACTCCACTGTAGTCTACCTCTACTGTGCTCCACTGTACTCTACCTCTACTGTGCTCCACTGTACTCTACCTCTACTGTACTCCACTGTACTCTATCTCTACTGTACTCCACTGTACTCTACCTCTACTGTACTCACCTGTACTCTATCTCTACTGTACTCCACTCTAATCTACCTCTACTGTCCTCCACTGTACTCTACCTCTACTGTGCTCCACTGTACACTCTCTCTACTGTACTCTACCTCTACTGTACTCTACTGTGCTCCACTGTACTCCACTGTAGTCTACCTCTACTGTGCTCCACTGTACTCTACCTCTACTGTGCTCCACTATACTCTACCTCTACTGTGCTCCACTGTACTCTACCTCTACTGTCCTCCACTGTACTCTATCTCTACTGTACTCCACTGTACTCTATTTCTACTGCACTTCACTGTCCTCTATCTCTACTGTACTCCACTGTACTCTACCTCTATTGTGCTCCACTGTACTCTATATCTACTGTACTCTACTGTACTCTATCTCTACTGTACTCCACTGTACTCTATCTCTACTGTACTCCACTGTACTCTACCTCTACTGTACTCTACTGTACTCTATCTCTACTGTACTCCACTGTACTCTATCTCTACTGTACTCCACTCTACTCTACCTCTACTGTACTCTACTGTTCTCTACCTCTACTCGGCTCTACTGTACTCTACTCTACTGTACTCCACTGTACTCTATCTCTACTGTGATCCACTGTACTCTACTTCTACTGTACTCCACTGTAATCTATCTCTACTGTGATCCACTGTACTCTATCTCTTCTGTGCTCCACTGTACTCTACCTCTACTGTGCTCCACTGTACTCTATCTCTACTGTGCTCCACTTTATCCTACCTCTACTGTACTCCACTGTACTCTATCTCTACTGTGCTCCACTGTACTCTATCTCTACTGTACTCCACTGTACTCTACCTCTACTGTGCTCTACTGTTCTCTACCTCTACTGTGCTCTACTGTACTCCACCTCTACGGTGCTCCACTGTACCCTACCTCTACTGTGCTCCACTGTACTCTACCTCTACTGTGCTCCACTGTACTCTACCTCTACTGTACTCCACTGTACTCTATCTCTACTGTGCTCCACTGTACTCTACCTCTACTGTGCTCAACTGTACTTTACTGTACTCCACTGTACTCTACCTCTACTGTACTCTACTCTACTGTACTCCACTGTACTCTATCTCTACTGTGATCCACTGTACTCTACTTCTACTGTACTCCACTGTAATCTATCTCTACTGTGATCCACTGTACTCTATCTCTACTGTGCTCCACTGTACTCTACCTCTACTGTACTCGACTGTACTCTATCTCTACTGTACTCCACTGTACTCTACCTATACTGTACTCTACTGTTCTCTACCTCTACTGTACTCCGCTGTACTCTATCTCTACTGTGATCCACTGTACTCTATCTCTACTGTACTCCACTGTACTCTATCTCTACTCTACTCCACTGTACTCTACCTCTACTGTACTCTACTGTTCTCTACCTCTACTGTGCTCTACTGTACTCTTCTCTACTGTACTCCACTGTACACTATCTCTACTGTGATCCACTGTACTCTACCTCTACTGTACTCCACTGTACTCTATCTCTACTGTGATCCACTGTACTCTATCTCTACTGTTCTCCACTGTACTCTACCTCTACTATGCTCCACTGTACTCTATCTGTACTGTGCTCCACTCTACTCTACCTCTACTGTGCTCCACTGTACTCTACCTCTACTGTACTCCACTGAGTTCTATCTCTACTATGCTCCACTGTACTCTATCTCTACTGTACTCCACTGTACTCTACCTCTACTGTGCTCTACTGTTCTCTACCTCTACTGTGCTCTACTGTACTCCACCTCTACTGTGCTCCACTGTACTCTATCTCTACTGTGATCCACTGTACTCTATCTCTACTGTGCTCCACTGTACTCTACCTCTACTGTGCTCCACTGTACTCTATCTCTACTGTGCTCCACTGTATCCTACCTCTACTGTACTCCACTGTACTCTATCTCTACTGTGCTCCACTGTACTCTATCTCTACTGTACTCCACTGTACTCTACCTCTACTGTGCTCCACTGTACTCTACCTCTACTGTGCTCTACTGTACTCCACCTCTACTGTGCTCCACTGTACCCTACCTCTACTGTGCTCCACTGTACTCTACCTCTACTGTGCTCCACTGTACTCTACCTCTACTGTACTCCACTGTACTCTATCTATACTGTGCTCCACTGTACTCTACCTCTACTGTGCTCAACTGTACTCTACTGTACTCCACTGTACTCAACCTCTACTGTACTCTACTCTACTGTACTCCACTGTACTCTATCTCTACTGTGATCCACTGTACTCTACTTCTACTGTACTCCACTGTAATCTATCTCTACTGTGATCCACTGTACTCTATCTCTACTGTGCTCCACTGTACTCTACCTCTACTGTGCTCCACTGTACTCTATCTCTACTGTGCTCCACTGTATCCTACCTCTACTGTACTCCACTGTACTCTATCTCTACTGTGCTCCACTGTACTCTACCTCTACTGTACTCCACTGTACTCTATCTCTACTGTACTCCACTGTACTCTACCTCTACTGTACTCCACTGTACTCTATCTCTACTGTGCTCAACTGTACTGTACTGTACTCCACTGTAATCTACCTCTACTGTACTCCACTGTACTGTACCTCTACTGTGCTCCACTATACTCTACCTCTACTGTGCTCCACTGTACTCTACCTCTACTGTCCTCCACTGTACTCTACCTCTACTGTGCTCCACTGTACTCTCTCTCTACTGTACTCTACCTCTACCGTACTCTACTGTACACCACCTCTAATGTGCTCCACTGTACTCTACCTCTACTGTACTCTACCTCTACTGTACTCCACTGTACTCTACCTCTAATGTGCTCCACTGTACTCTATCTCTACTGTGCTCCACTGTACTCTATTTCTACTGTGCTCCACTGTACTCTATCTCTACTGTACTCCACTGTACTCTATCTCTACTGTACTTCACTGTCCTTTATCTCTAATGTACTCCACTGTACTCTACCTCTATTGTGCTCCATTGTACTCTATCTCTACTGTACTCTACTGTACTCTATCTCTACTTTACTCCACTGTACTCTATCTCTACTGTACTCCACTGTACTCTACCTCTACTGTGCTCCACTGTACACTCTCTCTACTGTACTCTACCTCTACTGTACTCTACTGTGCTCCACTGTACTCTACCTCTACTGTCCTCCACTGTACTCTACCTTTACTGTGCTCCACTGTACTCTCTCTCTACTGTACACTACCTCTACTGTACTCTACTGTACTCCACCTCTAATGTGCTCCACTGTACTCTACCTCTACTGTACTCTACCTCTACTGTACTCCACTGTACTCTACCTCTAATGTGCTCCACTGTACTCTATCTCTACTGTGCTCCACTGTACTCTATTTCTACTGTGCTCCACTGTACTCTATCTCTACTGTACTCCACTGTACTCTATCTCTACTGTACTTCACTGTCCTTTATCTCTAATGTACTCCACTGTACTCTACCTCTATTGTGCTCCATTGTACTCTATCTCTACTGTACTCTACTGTACTCTATCTCTACTTTACTCCACTGTACTCTATCTCTACTGTACTCCACTGTACTCTACCTCTACTGTGCTCCACTGTACTCTACCTCTACCGTACTCCACTGTACTCTATCTCTACTGTACTCCACTGTACTCTACCTCTACTGTACTCTATTGTTCTCTACCTCTACTGTGCTCTACTGTACTCTACTCTACTGTACTCCACTGTACTCTATCTCTACTGTGATCCACTATACTCTACCTCTACTGTACTCTACTGTACTCTACTTCTACTGTGCTCCACTGTACTCTACCTCTACTGTGCTCCACTGTACTCTACCTCTACTGTGCTCCACTGTACTCTATCTCTACTGTGCTCCACTGTACTCTACCTCTAATGTACTCTACTGTACTCCACCTCTACTGTGCTCCACTGTACTCTATTTCTACTGTACTCCTCTGTACTCTACCTCTACTGTGCTCCACTGTACTCTATCTGTAATGTACTCTACTGTACTCTATCTCTACTGTGATCCATTGTACTCTACCTCTGCTGTGCTCCACTGTACTCTATCTCTACTGTACTCCACTGTACTCTACTGTTCTCTACCTCTACTGTACTCTACTGTGCTCCACTGTACTCCACTGTAGTCTACCTCTACTGTGCTCCACTCTACTCTACCTCTACTGTGCTCCACTATAATTTACCTCTACTGTGCTCCACTGTACTCTACCTCTACTGTCCTCCACTGTACTCTACCTCTACTGTGCTCCACTGTACTCTCTCTCTACTGTACTCTACCTCTACTGTACTCTACTGTACTCCACCTCTAATGTGCTCCACTGTACTCTACCTCTACTGTACTCTACCTCTACTGTACTCCACTGTACTCTACCTCTACTGTGCTCTACTGTACTCTATCTCTACTGTGCTCCACTGTACTCTACCTCTACTGTACTCCACTATACTCTAACTCTACTATACTCCACTGTACTCTATCTCTACTGTGCTCCACTGTACTCTATTTCTACTGTACTCCACTGTACTCTATCTCTACTGTACTCCACTGTACTATATCTCTACTGTACTTCACTGTCCTCTATCTCTACTGTACTCCACTGTACTCTACCTCTATTGTGCTCCACTGTACTCTATCTCTACTGTACTCTACTGTACTCTATCTCTACTGTACTCCACTGTACTCTATCTCTACTGTACTCCACTGTACTCTACCTCTATTGTGCTCCACTGTACTCTACCTCTACCGTACTCCACTGTACTCTATCTCTACTGTACTCCACTGTACTCACCTCTACTGTACTCTACTGTTCTCTACCTCTACTGTGCTCTACTGTACTCTACTCTACTGTACTCCACTGTACTCTATCTCTACTGTGATCCACTGTACTCTACCTCTACTGTACTCCACTGTACTCTATCTCTACTGTGCTCCACTGTACTCTATCTCTACTGTGCTCCACTGTACTCTACCTCTACTGTGCTCCACTGTACTCTCTCTCTACTGTACTCTACCTCTACTGTACTCTACTGTACTCCACCTCTAATGTGCTCCACTGTACTCTACCTCTACTGTACTCTACCTCTACTGTACTCCACTGTACTCTACCTCTACTGTGCTCCACTGTACTCTATTTCTACTGTGCTCCACTGTACTCTATCTCTACTGTACTCCACTGTACTCTATCTCTACTGTACTTCACTGTCCTTTATCTCTAATGTACTCCACTGTACTCTACCTCTATTGTGCTCCATTGTACTCTATCTCTACTGTACTCTACTGTACTCTATCTCTACTTTACTCCACTGTACTCTATCTCTACTGTACTCCACTGTACTCTACCTCTACTGTGCTCCACTGTACACTCTCTCTACTGTACTCTACCTCTACTGTACTCTACTGTGCTCCACTGTACTCTACCTCTACTGTCCTCCACTGTACTCTACCTTTACTGTGCTCCACTGTACTCTCTCTCTACTGTACTCTACCTCTACTGTACTCTACTGTACTCCACCTCTAATGTGCTCCACTGTACTCTACCTCTACTGTACTCTACCTCTACTGTACTCCACTGTACTCTACCTCTAATGTGCTCCACTGCACTCTATCTCTACTGTGCTCCACTGTACTCTATTTCTACTGTGCTCCACTGTACTCTATCTCTACTGTACTCCACTGTACTCTATCTCTACTGTACTTCACTGTCCTTTATCTCTAATGTACTCCACTGTACTCTACCTCTATTGTGCTCCATTGTACTCTATCTCTACTGTACTCTACTGTACTCTATCTCTACTTTACTCCACTGTACTCTATCTCTACTGTACTCCACTGTACTCTACCTCTACTGTGCTCCACTGTACTCTACCTCTACCGTACTCCACTGTACTCTATCTCTACTGTACTCCACTGTACTCTACCTCTACTGTACTCTACTGTTCTCTACCTCTACTGTGCTCTACTGTACTCTACTCTACTGTACTCCACTGTACTCTATCTCTACTGTGATCCACTATACTCTACCTCTACTGTACTCTACTGTACTCTACTTCTACTGTGCTCCACTGTACTCTACCTCTACTGTGCTCCACTGTACTCTACCTCTACTGTGCTCCACTGTACTCTATCTCTACTGTGCTCCACTGTACTCTACCTCTAATGTACTCTACTGTACTCCACCTCTAATGTGCTCCACTGTACTCTAGCCCTACTGTACTCCACTGTACTTTACCTCTACTGTACTCCACTGTACTCTACCTCTACTGTGCTCCACTGTACTCTATTTCTACTGTACTCTACTGTACTCTACCTCTACTGTACTCCACTGTACTCTACCTCTACTGTGCTCCACTATACTCTACCTCTACTGTGCTCCACTGTACTCTACCTCTACTGTCCTCCACTGTACTCTACCTCTACTGTGCTCCACTGTACTCTCTCTCTACTGTACTCTACCTCTACTGTACTCTACTGTACTCCACCTCTAATGTGCTCCACTGTACTCTACCTCTACTGTACTCTACCTCTACTGTACTCCACTGTACTCTACCTCTAATGTGCTCCACTGTACTCTATCTCTACTGTGCTCCACTGTACTCTATTTCTACTGTGCTCCACTGTACTCTATCTCTACTGTACTCCACTGTACTCTATCTCTACTGTACTTCACTGTCCTTTATCTCTAATGTACTCCACTGTACTCTACCTCTATTGTGCTCCATTGTACTCTATCTCTACTGTACTCTACTGTACTCTATCTCTACTTTACTCCACTGTACTCTATCTCTACTGTACTCCACTGTACTCTACCTCTACTGTGCTCCACTGTACACTCTCTCTACTGTACTCTACCTCTACTGTACTCTACTGTGCTCCACTGTACTCTACCTCTACTGTCCTCCACTGTACTCTACCTTTACTGTGCTCCACTGTACTCTCTCTCTACTGTACTCTACCTCTACTGTACTCTACTGTACTCCACCTCTAATGTGCTCCACTGTACTCTACCTCTACTGTACTCTACCTCTACTGTACTCCACTGTACTCTACCTCTAATGTGCTCCACTGCACTCTATCTCTACTGTGCTCCACTGTACTCTATTTCTACTGTGCTCCACTGTACTCTATCTCTACTGTACTCCACTGTACTCTATCTCTACTGTACTTCACTGTCCTTTATCTCTAATGTACTCCACTGTACTCTACCTCTATTGTGCTCCATTGTACTCTATCTCTACTGTACTCTACTGTACTCTATCTCTACTTTACTCCACTGTACTCTATCTCTACTGTACTCCACTGTACTCTACCTCTACTGTGCTCCACTGTACTCTACCTCTACCGTACTCCACTGTACTCTATCTCTACTGTACTCCACTGTACTCTACCTCTACTGTACTCTACTGTTCTCTACCTCTACTGTGCTCTACTGTACTCTACTCTACTGTACTCCACTGTACTCTATCTCTACTGTGATCCACTATACTCTACCTCTACTGTACTCTACTGTACTCTACTTCTACTGTGCTCCACTGTACTCTACCTCTACTGTGCTCCACTGTACTCTACCTCTACTGTGCTCCACTGTACTCTATCTCTACTGTGCTCCACTGTACTCTACCTCTAATGTACTCTACTGTACTCCACCTCTAATGTGCTCCACTGTACTCTAGCCCTACTGTACTCCACTGTACTTTACCTCTACTGTACTCCACTGTACTCTACCTCTACTGTGCTCCACTGTACTCTATTTCTACTGTACTCCTCTGTACTCTACCTCTACTGTGCTCCACTGTACTCTATCTGTAATGTACTCTACTGTACTCTATCTCTACTGTGATCCATTGTACTCTACCTCTGCTGTGCTCCACTGTACTCTATCTCTACTGTACTCCACTGTACTCTACTGTTCTCTACCTCTACTGTACTCTACTGTGCTCCACTGTACTCCACTGTAGCCTACCTCTACTGTGCTCCACTGTACTCTACCTCTACTGTGCTCCACTATAATTTACCTCTACTGTGCTCCACTGTACTCTACCTCTACTGTCCTCCACTGTACTCTACCTCTACTGTGCTCCACTGTACTCTCTCTCTACTGTACTCTACCTCTACTGTACTCTACTGTACTCCACCTCTAATGTGCTCCACTGTACTCTACCTCTACTGTACTCTACCTCTACTGTACTCCACTGTACTCTACCTCTACTGTGCTCTACTGTACTATATCTCTACTGTGCTCCACTGTACTCTACCTCTACTGTACTCCACTATACTCTAACTCTACTATACTCCACTGTACTCTATCTCTACTGTGCTCCACTGTACTCTATTTCTACTGTGCTCCACTGTACTCTATCTCTACTGTACTCCACTGTACTATATCTCTACTGTACTTCACTGTCCTCTATCTCTACTGTACTCCACTGTACTCTACCTCTATTGTGCTCCACTGTACTCTATCTCTACTGTACTCTACTGTACTCTATCTCTACTGTACTCCACTGTACTCTATCTCTACTGTGCTCCACTGTACTCTACCTCTAATGTACTCTACTGTACTCCACCTCTAATGTGCTCCACTGTACTCTAGCCCTACTGTACTCCACTGTACTTTACCTCTACTGTACTCCACTGTACTCTACCTCTACTGTACTCTACTGTTCTCTACCTCTACTCGGCTCTACTGTACTCTACTCTACTGTACTCCACTGTACTCTATCTCTACTGTGATCCACTGTACTCTACTTCTACTGTACTCCACTGTAATCTATCTCTACTGTGATCCACTGTACTCTATCTCTACTGTGCTCCACTGTACTCTACCTCTACTGTGCTCCACTGTACTCTATCTCTACTGTGCTCCACTGTATCCTACCTCTACTGTACTCCACTGTACTCTATCTCTACTGTGCTCCACTGTACTCTATCTCTACTGTACTCCACTGTACTCTACCTCTACTGTGCTCTACTGTTCTCTACCTCTACTGTGCTCTACTGTACTCCACCTCTACTGTGCTCCACTGTACCCTACCTCTACTGTGCTCCACTGTACTCTATCTCTACTGTGCTCCACTGTACTCTACCTCTACTGTACTCCACTGTACTCTATCTCTACTGTGCTCCACTGTACTCTACCTCTACTGTGCTCAACTGTACTCTACTGTACTCCACTGTATTCAACCTCTACTGTACTCTACTCTACTGTACTCCACTGTACTCTATCTCTACTGTGATCCACTGTACTCTACTTCTACTGTACTCCACTGTAATCTATCTCTACAGTGATCCACTGTACTCTATCTCTACTGTGCTCCACTGTACTCTACCTCTACTGTGCTCCACTGTACTCTATCTCTACTGTGCTCCACTGTATCCTACCTCTACTGTACTCCACTGTACTCTATCTCTACTGTGCTCCACTGTACTCTACCTCTACTGTACTCCACTGTACTCTATCTCTACTGTACTCCACTGTACTCTACCTCTACTGTACTCCACTGTACTCAACTGTACTGTACTGTACTCCACTGTAATCTACCTCTACTGTACTCCACTGTACTCTACCTCTACTGTGCTCCACTATACTCTACCTCTACTGTGCTCCACTGTACTCTACCTCTACTGTCCTCCACTGTACTCTACCTCTACTGTGCTCCACTGTACTCTCTCTCTACTGTACTCTACCTCTACTGTACTCTACTGTACTCCACCTCTAATGTGCTCCACTGTACTCTACCTCTACTGTACTCTACCTCTACTGTACTCCACTGTACTCTACCTCTAATGTGCTCCACTGTACTCTATCTCTACTGTGCTCCACTGTACTCTATTTCTACTGTGCTCCACTGTACTCTATCTCTACTGTACTCCACTGTACTCTATCTCTACTGTACTTCACTGTCCTTTATCTCTAATGTACTCCACTGTACTCTACCTCTATTGTGCTCCATTGTACTCTATCTCTACTGTACTCTACTGTACTCTATCTCTACTTTACTCCACTGTACTCTATCTCTACTGTACTCCACTGTACTCTACCTCTACTGTGCTCCACTGTACACTCTCTCTACTGTACTCTACCTCTACTGTACTCTACTGTGCTCCACTGTACTCTACCTCTACTGTCCTCCACTGTACTCTACCTTTACTGTGCTCCACTGTACTCTCTCTCTACTGTACTCTACCTCTACTGTACTCTACTGTACTCCACCTCTAATGTGCTCCACTGTACTCTACCTCTACTGTACTCTACCTCTACTGTACTCCACTGTACTCTACCTCTAATGTGCTCCACTGCACTCTATCTCTACTGTGCTCCACTGTACTCTATTTCTACTGTGCTCCACTGTACTCTATCTCTACTGTACTCCACTGTACTCTATCTCTACTGTACTTCACTGTCCTTTATCTCTAATGTACTCCACTGTACTCTACCTCTATTGTGCTCCATTGTACTCTATCTCTACTGTACTCTACTGTACTCTATCTCTACTTTACTCCACTGTACTCTATCTCTACTGTACTCCACTGTACTCTACCTCTACTGTGCTCCACTGTACTCTACCTCTACCGTACTCCACTGTACTCTATCTCTACTGTACTCCACTGTACTCTACCTCTACTGTACTCTACTGTTCTCTACCTCTACTGTGCTCTACTGTACTCTACTCTACTGTACTCCACTGTACTCTATCTCTACTGTGATCCACTATACTCTACCTCTACTGTACTCTACTGTACTCTACTTCTACTGTGCTCCACTGTACTCTACCTCTACTGTGCTCCACTGTACTCTACCTCTACTGTGCTCCACTGTACTCTATCTCTACTGTGCTCCACTGTACTCTACCTCTAATGTACTCTACTGTACTCCACCTCTAATGTGCTCCACTGTACTCTAGCCCTACTGTACTCCACTGTACTTTACCTCTACTGTACTCCACTGTACTCTACCTCTACTGTGCTCCACTGTACTCTATTTCTACTGTACTCCTCTGTACTCTACCTCTACTGTGCTCCACTGTACTCTATCTGTAATGTACTCTACTGTACTCTATCTCTACTGTGATCCATTGTACTCTACCTCTGCTGTGCTCCACTGTACTCTATCTCTACTGTACTCCACTGTACTCTACTGTTCTCTACCTCTACTGTACTCTACTGTGCTCCACTGTACTCCACTGTAGTCTACCTCTACTGTGCTCCACTGTACTCTACCTCTACTGTGCTCCACTATAATTTACCTCTACTGTGCTCCACTGTACTCTACCTCTACTGTCCTCCACTGTACTCTACCTCTACTGTGCTCCACTGTACTCTCTCTCTACTGTACTCTACCTCTACTGTACTCTACTGTACTCCACCTCTAATGTGCTCCACTGTACTCTACCTCTACTGTACTCTACCTCTACTGTACTCCACTGTACTCTACCTCTACTGTGCTCTACTGTACTATATCTCTACTGTGCTCCACTGTACTCTACCTCTACTGTACTCCACTATACTCTAACTCTACTATACTCCACTGTACTCTATCTCTACTGTGCTCCACTGTACTCTATTTCTACTGTGCTCCACTGTACTCTATCTCTACTGTACTCCACTGTACTATATCTCTACTGTACTTCACTGTCCTCTATCTCTACTGTACTCCACTGTACTCTACCTCTATTGTGCTCCACTGTACTCTATCTCTACTGTACTCTACTGTACTCTATCTCTACTGTACTCCACTGTACTCTATCTCTACTGTACTCCACTGTTCTCTACCTCTATTGTGCTCCACTGTACTCTACCTCTACCGTACTCCACTGTACTCTATCTCTAATGTACTCCACTGTACTCACCTCTACTGTACTCTACTGTTCTCTACCTCTACTGTGCTCTACTGTACTCTACTCTACTGTACTCCACTGTACTCTATCTCTACTGTGATCCACTGTACTCTACCTCTACTGTACTCCACTGTACTCTATCTCTACTGTGCTCCACTGTACTCTATCTCTACTGTGCTCCACTGTACTCTATCTCTACTGTGCTCCACTCTACTCTACCTCTACTGTGCTCCACTGTATCCTACCTCTACTGTGCTCTACTGTACTCTATCTCTACTGTGCTCCACTGTACTCTACCTCTACTGTACTCCACTATACTCTAACTCTACTATACTCCACTGTACTCTATCTCTACTGTGCTCCACTGTACTCTATTTCTACTGTGCTCCACTGTACTCTATCTCTACTGTACTCCACTGTACTCTATTTCTACTGTACTTCACTGTCCTCTATCTCTACTGTACTCCACTCTACTCTACCTCTATTGTGCTCCACTGTACTCTATATCTACTGTACTCTATCTCTACTGTACTCCACTGTACTCTATCTCTACTGTACTCCACTGTACTCTACCTCTACTGTACTCTACTGTACTCTATCTCTACTGTACTCCACTGTACTCTATCTCTACTGTACTCCACTGTACTCTACCTCTACTGTACTCTACTGTTCTCTACCTCTACTCGGCTCTAGTGTACTCTACTCTACTGTGCTCTACTGTACTCCACCTCTACTGTGCTCCACTGTGCCCTACCTCTACTGTGCTCCACTGTACTCTACCTCTACTGTGCTCCACTGTACTCTACCTCTACTGTACTCCACTGTACTCTATCTCTACTGTGCTCCACTGTACTCTACCTCTACTGTCCTCCACTGTACTCTACCTCTTCTGTGCTCCACTGTACTCTCTCTCTACTGTACTCTACCTCTACTGTACTCTACTGTACTCCACCTCTAATGTGCTCCACTGTACTCTACCTCTACTGTACTCTACCTCTACTGTACTCCACTGTACTCTACCTCTACTGTGCTCTACTGTACTCTATCTCTACTGTGCTCCACTGTACTCTACCTCTACTGTGCTCCACTGTACTCTACCTCTACTGTACTTCACTGTCCTCTATCTCTACTGTACTCCACTGTACTCTACCTCTATTATCCTCCACTGTACTCTATCTCTACTGTACTCTACTGTACTATATCTCTACTGTACTCCACTGTACTCTATCTCTACTGTACTCCACTGTACTCTACCTCCACTGTACTCCACTGTACTCTACCTCTACTGTACTCTACTGTTCTCTACCTCTACTCTGCTCTACTGTACTCTACTCTACTGTACTCCACTGTACTCTATCTCTACTGTGATCCACTGTACTCTACCTCTACTGTACTCCACTGTACTCTATCTCTACTGTGATCCACTGTACTCTATCTCTATTGTGCTCCACTGTACTCTACCTCTACTGTGCTCCACTGTACTCTATCTCTACTGTGCTCCACTCTACTCTACCTCTACTGTGCTCCACTGTATCCTACCTCTACTGTACTCCACTGTACTTTCTCTCTACTGTGCTCCACTGTACTCTATCTCTACTGTACTCCACTGTACTCTACCTCTACTGTGCTCTACTGTTCTCTACCTCTACTGTGCTCTACTCTAATCTACCTCTACTGTCCTCCACTGTACTCTACCTCTACTGTGCTCCACTGTACACTCTCTCTACTGTACTCTACCTCTACTGTACTCTACTGTGCTCCACTGTACTCCACTGTAGTCTACCTCTACTGTGCTCCACTGTACTCTACCTCTACTGTGCTCCACTGTACTCTACCTCTACTGTACTCCACTGTACTCTATCTCTACTGTACTCCACTGTACTCTACCTCTACTGTACTCACCTGTACTCTATCTCTACTGTACTCCACTCTAATCTACCTCTACTGTCCTCCACTGTACTCTACCTCTACTGTGCTCCACTGTACACTCTCTCTACTGTACTCTACCTCTACTGTACTCTACTGTGCTCCACTGTACTCCACTGTAGTCTACCTCTACTGTGCTCCACTGTACTCTACCTCTACTGTGCTCCACTATACTCTACCTCTACTGTGCTCCACTGTACTCTACCTCTACTGTCCTCCACTGTACTCTATCTCTACTGTACTCCACTGTACTCTATTTCTACTGCACTTCACTGTCCTCTATCTCTACTGTACTCCACTGTACTCTACCTCTATTGTGCTCCACTGTACTCTATATCTACTGTACTCTACTGTACTCTATCTCTACTGTACTCCACTGTACTCTATCTCTACTGTACTCCACTGTACTCTACCTCTACTGTACTCTACTGTACTCTATCTCTACTGTACTCCACTGTACTCTATCTCTACTGTACTCCACTCTACTCTACCTCTACTGGACTCTACTGTTCTCTACCTCTACTCGGCTCTACTGTACTCTACTCTACTGTACTCCACTGTACTCTATCTCTACTGTGATCCACTGTACTCTACTTCTACTGTACTCCACTGTAATCTATCTCTACTGTGATCCACTGTACTCTATCTCTTCTGTGCTCCACTGTACTCTACCTCTACTGTGCTCCACTGTACTCTATCTCTACTGTGCTCCACTGTATCCTACCTCTACTGTACTCCACTGTACTCTATCTCTACTGTGCTCCACTGTACTCTATCTCTACTGTACTCCACTGTACTCTACCTCTACTGTGCTCTACTGTTCTCTACCTCTACTGTGCTCTACTGTACTCCACCTCTACGGTGCTCCACTGTACCCTACCTCTACTGTGCTCCACTGTACTCTACCTCTACTGTGCTCCACTGTACTCTACCTCTACTGTACTCCACTGTACTCTATCTCTACTGTGCTCCACTGTACTCTACCTCTACTGTGCTCAACTGTACTTTACTGTACTCCACTGTACTCTACCTCTACTGTACTCTACTCTACTGTACTCCACTGTACTCTATCTCTACTGTGATCCACTGTACTCTACTTCTACTGTACTCCACTGTAATCTATCTCTACTGTGATCCACTGTACTCTATCTCTACTGTGCTCCACTGTACTCTACCTCTACTGTACTCGACTGTACTCTATCTCTACTGTACTCCACTGTACTCTACCTATACTGTACTCTACTGTTCTCTACCTCTACTGTACTCCGCTGTACTCTATCTCTACTGTGATCCACTGTACTCTATCTCTACTGTACTCCACTGTACTCTATCTCTACTCTACTCCACTGTACTCTACCTCTACTGTACTCTACTGTTCTCTACCTCTACTGTGCTCTACTGTACTCTTCTCTACTGTACTCCACTGTACTCTATCTCTACTGTGATCCACTGTACTCTACCTCTACTGTACTCCACTGTACTCTATCTCTACTGTGATCCACTGTACTCTATCTCTACTGTTCTCCACTGTACTCTACCTCTACTATGCTCCACTGTACTCTATCTGTACTGTGCTCCACTCTACTCTACCTCTACTGTGCTCCACTGTACTCTACCTCTACTGTACTCCACTGAGTTCTATCTCTACTATGCTCCACTGTACTCTATCTCTACTGTACTCCACTGTACTCTACCTCTACTGTGCTCTACTGTTCTCTACCTCTACTGTGCTCTACTGTACTCCACCTCTACTGTGCTCCACTGTACTCTATCTCTACTGTGATCCACTGTACTCTATCTCTACTGTGCTCCACTGTACTCTACCTCTACTGTGCTCCACTGTACTCTATCTCTACTGTGCTCCACTGTATCCTACCTCTACTGTACTCCACTGTACTCTATCTCTACTGTGCTCCACTGTACTCTATCTCTACTGTACTCCACTGTACTCTACCTCTACTGTGCTCCACTGTACTCTACCTCTACTGTGCTCTACTGTACTCCACCTCTACTGTGCTCCACTGTACCCTACCTCTACTGTGCTCCACTGTACTCTACCTCTACTGTGCTCCACTGTACTCTACCTCTACTGTACTCCACTGTACTCTATCTATACTGTGCTCCACTGTACTCTACCTCTACTGTGCTCAACTGTACTCTACTGTACTCCACTGTACTCAACCTCTACTGTACTCTACTCTACTGTACTCCACTGTACTCTATCTCTACTGTGATCCACTGTACTCTACTTCTACTGTACTCCACTGTAATCTATCTCTACTGTGATCCACTGTACTCTATCTCTACTGTGCTCCACTGTACTCTACCTCTACTGTGCTCCACTGTACTCTATCTCTACTGTGCTCCACTGTATCCTACCTCTACTGTACTCCACTGTACTCTATCTCTACTGTGCTCCACTGTACTCTACCTCTACTGTACTCCACTGTACTCTATCTCTACTGTACTCCACTGTACTCTACCTCTACTGTACTCCACTGTACTCTATCTCTACTGTGCTCAACTGTACTGTACTGTACTCCACTGTAATCTACCTCTACTGTACTCCACTGTACTCTACCTCTACTGTGCTCCACTATACTCTACCTCTACTGTGCTCCACTGTACTCTACCTCTACTGTCCTCCACTGTACTCTACCTCTACTGTGCTCCACTGTACTCTCTCTCTACTGTACTCTACCTCTACCGTACTCTACTGTACACCACCTCTAATGTGCTCCACTGTACTCTACCTCTACTGTACTCTACCTCTACTGTACTCCACTGTACTCTACCTCTAATGTGCTCCACTGTACTCTATCTCTACTGTGCTCCACTGTACTCTATTTCTACTGTGCTCCACTGTACTCTATCTCTACTGTACTCCACTGTACTCTATCTCTACTGTACTTCACTGTCCTTTATCTCTAATGTACTCCACTGTACTCTACCTCTATTGTGCTCCATTGTACTCTATCTCTACTGTACTCTACTGTACTCTATCTCTACTTTACTCCACTGTACTCTATCTCTACTGTACTCCACTGTACTCTACCTCTACTGTGCTCCACTGTACACTCTCTCTACTGTACTCTACCTCTACTGTACTCTACTGTGCTCCACTGTACTCTACCTCTACTGTCCTCCACTGTACTCTACCTTTACTGTGCTCCACTGTACTCTCTCTCTACTGTACACTACCTCTACTGTACTCTACTGTACTCCACCTCTAATGTGCTCCACTGTACTCTACCTCTACTGTACTCTACCTCTACTGTACTCCACTGTACTCTACCTCTAATGTGCTCCACTGTACTCTATCTCTACTGTGCTCCACTGTACTCTATTTCTACTGTGCTCCACTGTACTCTATCTCTACTGTACTCCACTGTACTCTATCTCTACTGTACTTCACTGTCCTTTATCTCTAATGTACTCCACTGTACTCTACCTCTATTGTGCTCCATTGTACTCTATCTCTACTGTACTCTACTGTACTCTATCTCTACTTTACTCCACTGTACTCTATCTCTACTGTACTCCACTGTACTCTACCTCTACTGTGCTCCACTGTACTCTACCTCTACCGTACTCCACTGTACTCTATCTCTACTGTACTCCACTGTACTCTACCTCTACTGTACTCTATTGTTCTCTACCTCTACTGTGCTCTACTGTACTCTACTCTACTGTACTCCACTGTACTCTATCTCTACTGTGATCCACTATACTCTACCTCTACTGTACTCTACTGTACTCTACTTCTACTGTGCTCCACTGTACTCTACCTCTACTGTGCTCCACTGTACTCTACCTCTACTGTGCTCCACTGTACTCTATCTCTACTGTGCTCCACTGTACTCTACCTCTAATGTACTCTACTGTACTCCACCTCTAATGTGCTCCACTGTACTCTAGCCCTACTGTACTCCACTGTACTTTACCTCTACTATACTCCACTGTACTCTACCTCTACTGTGCTCCACTGTACTCTATTTCTACTGTACTCCTCTGTACTCTACCTCTACTGTGCTCCACTGTACTCTATCTGTAATGTACTCTACTGTACTCTATCTCTACTGTGATCCATTGTACTCTACCTCTGCTGTGCTCCACTGTACTCTATCTCTACTGTACTCCACTGTACTCTACTGTTCTCTACCTCTACTGTACTCTACTGTGCTCCACTGTACTCCACTGTAGTCTACCTCTACTGTGCTCCACTCTACTCTACCTCTACTGTGCTCCACTATAATTTACCTCTACTGTGCTCCACTGTACTCTACCTCTACTGTCCTCCACTGTACTCTACCTCTACTGTGCTCCACTGTACTCTCTCTCTACTGTACTCTACCTCTACTGTACTCTACTGTACTCCACCTCTAATGTGCTCCACTGTACTCTACCTCTACTGTACTCTACCTCTACTGTACTCCACTGTACTCTACCTCTACTGTGCTCTACTGTACTCTATCTCTACTGTGCTCCACTGTACTCTACCTCTACTGTACTCCACTATACTCTAACTCTACTATACTCCACTGTACTCTATCTCTACTGTGCTCCACTGTACTCTATTTCTACTGTACTCCACTGTACTCTATCTCTACTGTACTCCACTGTACTATATCTCTACTGTACTTCACTGTCCTCTATCTCTACTGTACTCCACTGTACTCTACCTCTATTGTGCTCCACTGTACTCTATCTCTACTGTACTCTACTGTACTCTATCTCTACTGTACTCCACTGTACTCTATCTCTACTGTACTCCACTGTACTCTACCTCTATTGTGCTCCACTGTACTCTACCTCTACCGTACTCCACTGTACTCTATCTCTACTGTACTCCACTGTACTCACCTCTACTGTACTCTACTGTTCTCTACCTCTACTGTGCTCTACTGTACTCTACTCTACTGTACTCCACTGTACTCTATCTCTACTGTGATCCACTGTACTCTACCTCTACTGTACTCCACTGTACTCTATCTCTACTGTGCTCCACTGTACTCTATCTCTACTGTGCTCCACTGTACTCTATCTCTACTGTGCTCCACTCTACTCTACCTCTACTGTGCTCCACTGTATCCTACCTCTACTGTGCTCTACTGTACTCTATCTCTACTGTGCTCCACTGTACTCTACCTCTACTGTACTCCACTATACTCTAACTCTACTATACTCCACTGTACTCTATCTCTACTGTGCTCCACTGTACTCTTTTTCTACTGTGCTCCACTGTACTCTATCTCTACTGTACTCCACTGTACTCTATTTCTACTGTACTTCACTGTCCTCTATCTCTACTGTACTCCACTCTACTCTACCTCTATTGTGCTCCACTGTACTCTATATCTACTGTACTCTATCTCTACTGTACTCCACTGTACTCTATCTCTACTGTACTCCACTGTACTCTACCTCTACTGTACTCTACTGTACTCTATCTCTACTGTACTCCACTGTACTCTATCTCTACGGTACTCCACTGTACTCTACCTCTACTGTACTCTACTGTTCTCTACCTCTACTCGGCTCTAGTGTACTCTACTCTACTGTACTACACTGTACTCTATCTCTACTGTGATCCACTGTACTCTACTTCTACTGTACTCCACTGTAATCTATCTCTACTGTATCCACTGTACTCTATCTCTACTGTGCTCCACTGTACTCTACCTCTACTGTGCTCCAATGTACTCTATCTCTACTGTGCTCCTCTCTACTCTACCTCTACTGTGCTCCACTGTATCCTACCTCTACTGTACTCCACTGTACTCTATCTCTACTGTGCTCCGCTTTACTCTATCTCTACTGTACTCCACTGTACTCTACCTCTACTGTGCTCTACTGTTCTCTACCTCTACTGTGCTCTACTGTACTCCACCTCTACTGTGCTCCACTGTGCCCTACCTCTACTGTGCTCCACTGTACTCTACCTCTACTGTGCTCCACTGTACTCTACCTCTACTGTACTCCACTGTACTCTATCTCTACTGTGCTCCACTGTACTCTACCTCTTCTGTGCTCCACTGTACTCTCTCTCTACTGTACTCTACCTCTACTGTACTCTACTGTACTCCACCTCTAATGTGCTCCATTGTACTCTACCTCTACTGTACTCTACCTCTACTGTACTCCACTGTACTCTACCTCTACTGTGCTCTACTGTACTCTATCTCTACTGTGCTCCACTGTACTCTACCTCTACTGTGCTCCACTGTACTCTACCTCTACTGTACTTCACTGTCCTCTATCTCTACTGTACTCCACTGTACTCTACCTCTACTGTACTCCACTGTACTCTATCTCTACTGTGCTCAACTGTACTGTACTGTACTCCACTGTAATCTACCTCTACTGTACTCCACTGTACTCTACCTCCACTGTACTCCACTGTACTCTACCTCTACTGTACTCTACTGTTCTCTACCTCTACTGTGCTCTACTGTACTCTACCTCTACTGTGCTCCACTGTACTCTCTCTCTACTGTACTCTACCTCTACTGTACTCTACTGTACACCACCTCTAATGTGCTCCACTGTACTCTACCTCTACTGTACTCTACCTCTACTGTACTCCACTGTACTCTACCTCTAATGTGCTCCACTGTACTCTATCTCTACTGTGCTCCACTGTACTCTATTTCTACTGTGCTCCACTGTACTCTATCTCTACTGTACTCCACTGTACTCTATCTCTACTGTACTTCACTGTCCTTTATCTCTAATGTACTCCACTGTACTCTACCTCTATTGTGCTCCATTGTACTCTATCTCTACTGTACTCTACTGTACTCTATCTCTACTTTACTCCACTGTACTCTATCTCTACTGTACTCCACTGTACTCTACCTCTACTGTGCTCCACTGTACACTCTCTCTACTGTACTCTACCTCTACTGTACTCTACTGTGCTCCACTGTACTCTACCTCTACTGTCCTCCACTGTACTCTACCTTTACTGTGCTCCACTGTACTCTCTCTCTACTGTACTCTACCTCTACTGTACTCTACTGTACTCCACCTCTAATGTGCTCCACTGTACTCTACCTCTACTGTACTCTACCTCTACTGTACTCCACTGTACTCTACCTCTAATGTGCTCCACTGTACTCTATCTCTACTGTGCTCCACTGTACTCTATTTCTACTGTGCTCCACTGTACTCTATCTCTACTGTACTCCACTGTACTCTATCTCTACTGTACTTCACTGTCCTTTATCTCTAATGTACTCCACTGTACTCTACCTCTATTGTGCTCCATTGTACTCTATCTCTACTGTACTCTACTGTACTCTATCTCTACTTTACTCCACTGTACTCTATCTCTACTGTACTCCACTGTACTCTACCTCTACTGTGCTCCACTGTACTCTACCTCTACCGTACTCCACTGTACTCTATCTCTACTGTACTCCACTGTACTCTACCTCTACTGTACTCTATTGTTCTCTACCTCTACTATGCTCTACTGTACTCTACTCTACTGTACTCCACTGTACTCTATCTCTACTGTGATCCACTATACTCTACCTCTACTGTACTCTACTGTACTCTACTTCTACTGTGCTCCACTGTACTCTACCTCTACTGTGCTCCACTGTACTCTACCTCTACTGTGCTCCACTGTACTCTATCTCTACTGTGCTCCACTGTACTCTACCTCTAATGTACTCTACTGTACTCCACCTCTAATGTGCTCCACTGTACTCTAGCCCTACTGTACTCCACTGTACTTTACCTCTACTATACTCCACTGTACTCTACCTCTACTGTGCTCCACTGTACTCTATTTCTACTGTACTCCTCTGTACTCTACCTCTACTGTGCTCCACTGTACTCTATCTGTAATGTACTCTACTGTACTCTATCTCTACTGTGATCCATTGTACTCTACCTCTGCTGTGCTCCACTGTACTCTATCTCTACTGTACTCCACTGTACTCTACTGTTCTCTACCTCTACTGTACTCTACTGTGCTCCACTGTACTCCACTGTAGTCTACCTCTACTGTGCTCCACTGTACTCTACCTCTACTGTGCTCCACTATAATTTACCTCTACTGTGCTCCACTGTACTCTACCTCTACTGTCCTCCACTGTACTCTACCTCTACTGTGCTCCACTGTACTCTCTCTCTACTGTACTCTACCTCTACTGTACTCTACTGTACTCCACCTCTAATGTGCTCCACTGTACTCTACCTCTACTGTACTCTACCTCTACTGTACTCCACTGTACTCTACCTCTACTGTGCATTACTGTACTCTATCTCTACTGTGCTCCACTGTACTCTACCTCTACTGTACTCCACTATACTCTAACTCTACTATACTCCACTGTACTCTATCTCTACTGTGCTCCACTGTACTCTATTTCTACTGTGCTCCACTGTACTCTATCTCTACTGTACTCCACTGTACTATATCTCTACTGTACTTCACTGTCCTCTATCTCTACTGTACTCCACTGTACTCTACCTCTATTGTGCTCCACTGTACTCTATCTCTACTGTACTCTACTGTACTCTATCTCTACTGTACTCCACTGTACTCTATCTCTACTGTACTCCACTGTACTCTACCTCTATTGTGCTCCACTGTACTCTACCTCTACCGTACTCCACTGTACTCTATCTCTACTGTACTCCACTGTACTCACCTCTACTGTACTCTACTGTTCTCTACCTCTACTGTGCTCTACTGTACTCTACTCTACTGTACTCCACTGTACTCTATCTCTACTGTGATCCACTGTACTCTACCTCTACTGTACTCCACTGTACTCTATCTCTACTGTGCTCCACTGTACTCTATCTCTACTGTGCTCCACTGTACTCTATCTCTACTGTGCTCCACTCTACTCTACCTCTACTGTGCTCCACTGTATCCTACCTCTACTGTGCTCTACTGTACTCTATCTCTACTGTGCTCCACTGTACTCTACCTCTACTGTACTCCACTATACTCTAACTCTACTATACTCCACTGTACTCTATCTCTACTGTGCTCCACTGTACTCTTTTTCTACTGTGCTCCACTGTACTCTATCTCTACTGTACTCCACTGTACTCTATTTCTACTGTACTTCACTGTCCTCTATCTCTACTGTACTCCACTCTACTCTACCTCTATTGTGCTCCACTGTACTCTATATCTACTGTACTCTATCTCTACTGTACTCCACTGTACTCTATCTCTACTGTACTCCACTGTACTCTACCTCTACTGTACTCTACTGTACTCTATCTCTACTGTACTCCACTGTACTCTATCTCTACGGTACTCCACTGTACTCTACCTCTACTGTACTCTACTGTTCTCTACCTCTACTCGGCTCTAGTGTACTCTACTCTACTGTACTACACTGTACTCTATCTCTACTGTGATCCACTGTACTCTACTTCTACTGTACTCCACTGTAATCTATCTCTACTGTATCCACTGTACTCTATCTCTACTGTGCTCCACTGTACTCTACCTCTACTGTGCTCCAATGTACTCTATCTCTACTGTGCTCCTCTCTACTCTACCTCTACTGTGCTCCACTGTATCCTACCTCTACTGTACTCCACTGTACTCTATCTCTACTGTGCTCCGCTTTACTCTATCTCTACTGTACTCCACTGTACTCTACCTCTACTGTGCTCTACTGTTCTCTACCTCTACTGTGCTCTACTGTACTCCACCTCTACTGTGCTCCACTGTGCCCTACCTCTACTGTGCTCCACTGTACTCTACCTCTACTGTGCTCCACTGTACTCTACCTCTACTGTACTCCACTGTACTCTATCTCTACTGTGCTCCACTGTACTCTACCTCTACTGTCCTCCACTGTACTCTACCTCTTCTGTGCTCCACTGTACTCTCTCTCTACTGTACTCTACCTCTACTGTACTCTACTGTACTCCACCTCTAATGTGCTCCATTGTACTCTACCTCTACTGTGCTCCACTCTACTCTACCTCTACTGTGCTCCACTGTATCCTACCTCTACTGTACTCCACTGTACTCTCTCTCTACTGTGCTCCACTGTACTCTATCTCTACTGTACTCCACTGTACTCTACCTCTACTGTGCTCTACTGTTCTCTACCTCTACTGTGCTCTACTCTACTCCACCTCTACTGTGCTCCACTGTACCCTACCTCTACTGTTCTCCACCGTACTCTACCTCTACTGTGCTCCACTGTACTCTACCTCTACTGTACTCCACTGTACTCTATCTCTACTGTACTCCACTGTACTCTACCTCTACTGTACTCCACTGTACTCTATCTCTACTGTACTCCACTCTAATCTACCTCTACTGTCCTCCACTGTACTCTACCTCTACTGTGCTCCACTGTACACTCTCTCTACTGTACTCTACCTCTACTGTACTCTACTGTGCTCCACTGTACTCCACTGTAGTCTACCTCTACTGTGCTCCACTGTACTCTACCTCTACTGTGCTCCACTATACTCTACCTCTACTGTGCTCCACTGTACTCTACCTCTACTGTCCTCCACTGTACTCTATCTCTACTGTACTCCACTGTACTCTATTTCTACTGCACTTCACTGTCCTCTATCTCTACTGTACTCCACTGTACTCTACCTCTATTGTGCTCCACTGTACTCTATATCTACTGTACTCTACTGTACTCTATCTCTACTGTACTCCACTGTACTCTATCTCTACTGTACTCCACTGTAGTCTACCTCTACTGTACTCTACTGTACTCTATCTCTACTGTACCCCACTGTACTCTATCTCTACTATACTCCACTGTACTCTACCTCTACTGTACTCTACTGTTCTCTACCTCTACTCGGCTCTACTGTACTCTACTCTACTGTACTCCACTGTACTCTATCTCTACTGTGATCCACTGTACTCTACTTCTACTGTACTCCACTGTAATCTATCTCTAGTGTGATCCACTGTACTCTATCTCTACTGTGCTCCACTGTACTCTACCTCTACTGTACTCCACTGTACTCTATCTCTACTGTGCTCCACTGTATCCTACCTCTACTGTACTCCACTGTACTCTATCTCTACTGTGCTCCACTGTACTCTATCTCTACTGTACTCCACTGTACTCTACCTCTACTGTGCTCTACTGTTCTCTACCTCTACTGTGCTCTACTGTACTCCACCTCTACTGTGCTCCACTGTACCCTACCTCTACTGTGCTCCACTGTACTCTACCTCTACTGTGCTCCACTGTACTCCACCTCTACTGTACTCCACTGTACTCTATCTCTACTGTGCTCCACTGTACTCTACCTCTACTGTGCTCAACTGTACTCTACTGTACTCCACTGTACTCTACCTCTACTGTACTCTACTCTACTGTACTCCACTGTACTCTATCTCTACTGTGATCCACTGTACTCTACTTCTACTGTTCTCCACTGTAATCTATCTCTACTGTGATCCACTGTACTCTATCTCTACTGTTCTCCACTGTACTCTACCTCTACTGTGCTCCACTATACTCTATCTCTACTGTGCTCCACTGTATCCTACCTCTACTGTACTCCACTGTACTCTATCTCTACTGTGCTCCACTGTACTCTACCTCTACTGTACTCCACTGTACTCTATCTCTACTGTACTCCACTGTACTCTACCTCTACTGTACTCCACTGTACTCTATCTCTACTGTGCTCAACTGTACTGTACTGTACTCCACTGTAATCTACCTCTACTGTACTCCACTGTACTCTACCTCTACTGTGCTCCACTATACTCTACCTCTACTGTGCTCCACTGTACTCTACCTCTACTGTCCTCCACTGTACTCTACCTCTACTCTGCTCCACTGTACTCTCTCTCTACTGTACTCTACCTCTACTGTACTCTACTGTACTCCACCTCTAATGTGCTCCACTGTACTCTACCTCTACTGTACTCTACCTCTACTGTACTCCACTGTACTCTACCTCTAATGTGCTCCACTGTACTCTATCTCTACTGTGCTCCTTTGTACTCTATTTCTACTGTGCTCCACTGTACTCTATCTCTACTGTACTCCACTGTACTCTATCTCTACTTTACTTCACTGTCCTTTATCTCTAATGTACTCCACTGTACTCTACCTCTATTGTGCTCCATTGTACTCTATCTCTACTGTACTCTACTGTACTCTATCTCTACTTTACTCCACTGTACTCTATCTCTACTGTACTCCACTGTACTCTACCTCTACTGTGCTCCACTGTACACTCTCTCTACTGTACTCTACCTCTACTGTACTCTACTGTGCTCCACTGTACTCCACTGTAGTCTACCTCTACTGTGCCTCACTGTACTCTACCTCTACTGTGCTCCACTATACTCTACCTCTACTGTGCTCCACTGTACTCTACCTCTACTGTACTCCACTGTACTCTACCTCTACTGTGCTCCACTGTACTCTACCTCTACCGTACTCCACTGTACTCTATCTCTACTGTGCTCCACTGTATCCTACCTCTACTGTACTCCACTGTACTCTATCTCTACTGTGCTCCACTGTACTCTATCTCTACTGTACTCCACTGTACTCTACCTCTACTGTGCTCTACTGTTCTCTACCTCTACTGTGCTCTACTGTACTCCACCTCTACTGTGCTCCACTGTACCCTACCTCTACTGTGCTCCACTGTACTCTACCTCTACTGTGCTCCACTGTACTCTACCTCTACCGTACTCCACTGTACTCTATCTCTACTGTGCTCCACTGTATCCTACCTCTACTGTACTCCACTGTACTCTATCTCTACTGTGCTCCACTGTACTCTATCTCTACTGTACTCCACTGTACTCTACCTCTACTGTGCTCTATTGTTCTCTACCTCTACTGTGCTCTACTGTACTCCACCTCTACTGTGCTCCACTGTACCCTACCTCTACTGTGCTCCACTGTACTCTACCTCTACTGTGCTCCACTGTACTCCACCTCTACTGTACTCCACTGTACTCTATCTCTACTGTGCTCCACTGTACTCTACCTCTACTGTGCTCAACTGTACTCTACTGTACTCCACTGTACACTACCTCTACTGTACTCTACTCTACTGTACTCCACTGTACTCTATCTCTACTGTGATCCACTGTACTCTACTTCTACTGTTCTCCACTGTAATCTATCTCTACTGTGATCCACTGTACTCTATCTCTACTGTGTTCCACTGTACTCTACCTCTACTGTGCTCCACTGTACTCTATCTCTACTGTGCTCCACTGTATCCTACCTCTACTGTACTCCACTGTACTCTATCTCTACTGTGCTCCACTGTACTCTACCTCTACTGTACTCCACTGTACTCTATCTCTACTGTACTCCACTGTACTCTACCTCTACTGTACTCCACTGTACTCTATTTCTACTGTGCTCAACTGTACTGTACTGTACTCCACTGTAATCTACCTCTACTGTACTCCACTGTACTCTACCTCTACTGTGCTCCACTATACTCTACCTCTACTGTGCTCCACTGTACTCTACCTCTACTGTCCTCCACTGTACTCTACCTCTAGTGTGCTCCACTGTACTCTCTCTCTACTGTACTCTACCTCTACTGTACTCTACTGTACTCCACCTCTAATGTGCTCCACTGTACTCTACCTCTACTGTACTCTACCTCTACTGTACTCCACTGTACTCTACCTCTAATGTGCTCCACTGTACTCTATCTCTACTGTGCTCCACTGTACTCTATTTCTACTGTGCTCCACTGTACTCTATCTCTACTGTACTCCACTGTACTCTATCTCTACTGTACTTCACTGTCCTTTATCTCTAATGTACTCCACTGTACTCTACCTCTATTGTGCTCCATTGTACTCTATCTCTACTGTACTCTACTGTACTCTATCTCTACTTTACTCCACTGTACTCTATCTCTACTGTACTCCACTGTACTCTACCTCTACTGTGCTCCACTGTACACTCTCTCTAAAGTACTCTACCTCTACTGTACTCTATTGTGCTACACTGTACTCCACTGTAGTCTACCTCTACTGTGCTCCACTGTACTCTACCTCTACTGTGCTCCACTATACTCTACCTCTACTGTGCTCCACTGTACTCTACCTCTACTGTCCTCCACTGTACTCTATCTCTACTGTGCTCCACTGTACTCTCTCTCTACTGTACTCTACCTCTACTGTACTCTACTGTACTCCACCTCTAATGTGCTCAACTGTACTCTACCTCTACTGTACTCTACCTCTACTGTACTCCACTGTACTCTACCTCTAATGTGCTCCACTGTACTCTATCTCTACTGTGCTCCACTGTACTCTATTTCTACTGTGCTCCACTGTACTCTATCTCTACTGTACTCCACTGTACTCTATCTCTACTGTACTTCACTGTCCTTTATCTCTAATGTACTCCACTGTACTCTACCTCTATTGTGCTCCATTGTACTCTATCTCTACTGTACTCTACTGTACTCTATCTCTACTTTACTCCACTGTACTCTATCTCTACTGTACTCCACTGTACTCTACCTCTACTGTGCTCCACTGTACTCTACCTCTACCGTACTCCACTGTACTCTATCTCTACTGTACTCCACTGTACTCTACCTCTACTGTACTCTACTGTTCTCTACCTCTACTGTGCTCTACTGTACTCTACTCTACTGTACTCCACTGTACTCTATCTCTACTGTGATCCACTATACTCTACCTCTACTGTACTCTACTGTACTCTATCTCTACTGTGATCTACTGTACTCTATCTCTACTGTGCTCCACTGTACTCTACCTTTACTGTGCTCCACTGTACTCTATCTCTACTGTGCTCCACTCTACTCTACCTCTACTGTGCTACACTGTATCCTACCTCTACTGTACTCCACTGTACTCTATCTCTACTGTGCTCCACTGTACTCTATCTCTACTGTACTCCACTGTACTCTACCTCTACTGTGCTCTACTGTTCTCTATCTCTACTGTGCTCTACTGTACTCCACCTCTACTGTTCTCCACTGTACCCTACCTCTATTGTGCTCCACTGTACTCTACCTCTACTGTGCTCCACTGTACTCTACCTCTACTGTACTCCACTGTATTCTATCTCTACTGTGCTCCACTGTACTCTACCTCTACTGTGCTCAACTGTACTCTACTGTACTCCACTGTACTCTACCTCTACTGTACTCCACTGTACTCTATCTCTACTGTACTCCACTGTACTCTACCTCTACTGTACTCCACTGTACTCTATATCTACTGTGCTCCACTGTACTCTACCTCTACTGTGCCCAACTTTACTGTACACTACTCCACTGTACTCTACCTCTACTGTACTCCACTGTACTCTACCTCTACTGTACTCCACTGTACTCTACCTCTACTGTACTCAACTGTACTTTATCTCTACTGTGCTCCACTGTACTCTACCTCTACTGTACTCGACTGTACTCTATCTCTACTGTACTCCACTGTACTCCACCTATACTGTACTCTACTGTTCTCTACCTCTACTGTACTCCGCTGTACTCTATCTCTACTGTGATCCACTGTACTCTACCTCTACTGTACTCCACTGTACTCTATCTCTACTCTACTCCACTGTACTCTACCTCTACTGTACTCTACTGTTCTCTACCTCTACTGTGCTCTACTGTACTCTTCTCTACTGTACTCCACTGTACTCTATCTCTACTGTGATCCACTGTACTCTACCTCTACTGTACTCCACTGTACTCTATCTCTACTGTGATCCACTGTACTCTATCTCTACTGTGCTCCACTGTACTCTACCTCTACTATGCTCCACTGTACTCTATCTGTACTGTGCTCCACTCTACTCTACCTCTACTGTGCTCCACTGTACTCTACCTCTACTGTACTCCACTGTACTCTATCTCTACTATGCTCCACTGTACTCTATCTCTACTGTACTCCACTGTACTCTACCTCTACTGTGCTCTACTGTTCTCTACCTCTACTGTGCTCTACTGTACTCCACCTCTACTGTGCTCCACTGTACCCTACCTCTACTGTGCTCCACTGTACTCTACCTCTACTGTGCTCCACTGTACTCTACCTCTACTGTGCTCCACTGTACTCTACTTCTACTGTGCTCCACTGTACTCTACCTCTATTGTGCTCCACTGTACTCTATCTCTACTGTGCTCCACTGTACTCTACCTCTAATGTACTCTACTGTACTCCACCTCTAATGTGCTCCACTGTACTCTAGCCCTACTGTACTCCACTGTACTTTACCTCTACTGTACTCCACTGTACTCTACCTCTACTGTACTCTACTGTTCTCTACCTCTACTCGGCTCTACTGTACTCTACTCTACTGTACTCCACTGTACTCTATCTCTACTGTGATCCACTGTACTCTACTTCTACTGTACTCCACTGTACTCTATCACTACTGTGCTCCACTGTATCCTACCTCTACTGTACTCCACTGTACTCTATCTCTACTGTGCTCCACTGTACTCTATCTCTACTGTACTCCACTGTACTCTACCTCTACTGTGCTCTACTGTTCTCTACCTCTACTGTGCTCTACTGTACTCCACCTCTACTGTGCTCCACTGTACCCTACCTCTACTGTGCTCCACTGTACTCTATCTCTACTGTGCTCCATTGTACTCTACCTCTACTGTACTCCACTGTACTCTATCTCTACTGTGCTCCACTGTACTCTACCTCTACTGTGCTCAACTGTACTCTACTGTACTCCACTGTATTCAACCTCTACTGTACTCTACTCTACTGTACTCCACTGTACTCTATCTCTACTGTGATCCACTGTACTCTACTTCTACTGTACTCCACTGTAATCTATCTCTACAGTGATCCACTGTACTCTATCTCTACTGTGCTCCACTGTACTCTACCTCTACTGTGCTCCACTGTACTCTATCTCTACTGTGCTCCACTGTATCCTACCTCTACTGTACTCCACTGTACTCTATCTCTACTGTGCTCCACTGTACTCTACCTCTACTGTACTCCACTGTACTCTATCTCTACTGTACTCCACTGTACTCTACCTCTACTGTACTCCACTGTACTCAACTGTACTGTACTGTACTCCACTGTAATCTACCTCTACTGTACTCCACTGTACTCTACCTCTACTGTGCTCCACTATACTCTACCTCTACTGTGCTCCACTGTACTCTACCTCTACTGTCCTCCACTGTACTCTACCTCTACTGTGCTCCACTGTACTCTCTCTCTACTGTACTCTACCTCTACTGTACTCTACTGTACTCCACCTCTAATGTGCTCCACTTTACTCTACCTCTACTGTACTCTACCTCTACTGTACTCCACTGTACTCTACCTCTAATGTGCTCCACTGTACTCTATCTCTACTGTGCTCCACTGTACTCTATTTCTACTGTGCTCCACTGTACTCTATCTCTACTGTACTCCACTGTACTCTATCTCTACTGTACTTCACTGTCCTTTATCTCTAATGTACTCCACTGTACTCTACCTCTATTGTGCTCCATTGTACTCTATCTCTACTGTACTCTACTGTACTCTATCTCTACTTTACTCCACTGTACTCTATCTCTACTGTACTCCACTGTACTCTACCTCTACTGTGCTCCACTGTACACTCTCTCTACTGTACTCTACCTCTACTGTACTCTACTGTGCTCCACTGTACTCTACCTCTACTGTCCTCCACTGTACTCTACCTTTACTGTGCTCCACTGTACTCTCTCTCTACTGTACTCTACCTCTACTGTACTCTACTGTACTCCACCTCTAATGTGCTCCACTGTACTCTACCTCTACTGTACTCTACCTCTACTGTACTCCACTGTACTCTACCTCTAATGTGCTCCACTGCACTCTATATCTACTGTGCTCCACTGTACTCTATTTCTACTGTGCTCCACTGTACTCTATCTCTACTGTACTCCACTGTACTCTATCTCTACTGTACTTCACTGTCCTTTATCTCTAATGTACTCCACTGTACTCTACCTCTATTGTGCTCCATTGTACTCTATCTCTACTGTACTCTACTGTACTCTATCTCTACTTTACTCCACTGTACTCTATCTCTACTGTACTCCACTGTACTCTACCTCTACTGTGCTCCACTGTACTCTACCTCTACCGTACTCCACTGTACTCTATCTCTACTGTACTCCACTGTACTCTACCTCTACTGTACTCTACTGTTCTCTACCTCTACTGTGCTCTACTGTACTCTACTCTACTGTACTCCACTGTACTCTATCTCTACTGTGATCCACTATACTCTACCTCTACTGTACTCTACTGTACTCTACTTCTACTGTGCTCCACTGTACTCTACCTCTACTGTGCTCCACTGTACTCTACCTCTACTGTGCTCCACTGTACTCTATCTCTACTGTGCACCACTGTACTCTACCTCTAATGTACTCTACTGTACTCCACCTCTAATGTGCTCCACTGTACTCTAGCCCTACTGTACTCCACTGTACTTTACCTCTACTGTACTCCACTGTACTCTACCTCTACTGTGCTCCACTGTACTCTATTTCTACTGTACTCCTCTGTACTCTACCTCTACTGTGCTCCACTGTACTCTATCTGTAATGTACTCTACTGTACTCTATCTCTACTGTGATCCATTGTACTCTACCTCTGCTGTGCTCCACTGTACTCTATCTCTACTGTACTCCACTGTACTCTACTGTTCTCTACCTCTACTGTACTCTACTGTGCTCCACTGTACTCCACTGTAGTCTACCTCTACTGTGCTCCACTGTACTCTACCTCTACTGTGCTCCACTATAATTTACCTCTACTGTGCTCCACTGTACTCTACCTCTACTGTCCTCCACTGTACTCTACCTCTACTGTGCTCCACTGTACTCTCTCTCTACTGTACTCTACCTCTACTGTACTCTACTGTACTCCACCTCTAATGTGCTCCACTGTACTCTACCTCTACTGTACTCTACCTCTACTGTACTCCACTGTACTCTACCTCTACTGTGCTCTACTGTACTATATCTCTACTGTGCTCCACTGTACTCTACATCTACTGTACTCCACTATACTCTAACTCTACTATACTCCACTGTACTCTATCTCTACTGTGCTCCACTGTACTCTATTTCTACTGTGCTCCACTGTACTCTATCTCTACTGTACTCCACTGTACTATATCTCTACTGTACTTCACTGTCCTCTATCTCTACTGTACTCCACTGTACTCTACCTCTATTGTGCTCCACTGTACTCTATCTCTACTGTACTCTACTGTACTCTATCTCTACTGTACTCCACTGTACTCTATCTCTACTGTGCTCCACTGTACTCTACCTCTAATGTACTCTACTGTACTCCACCTCTAATGTGCTCCACTGTACTCTAGCCCTACTGTACTCCACTGTACTTTACCTCTACTGTACTCCACTGTACTCTACCTCTACTGTACTCTACTGTTCTCTACCTCTACTCGGCTCTACTGTACTCTACTCTACTGTACTCCACTGTACTCTATCTCTACTGTGATCCACTGTACTCTACTTCTACTGTACTCCACTGTAATCTATCTCTACTGTGATCCACTGTACTCTATCTCTACTGTGCTCCACTGTACTCTACCTCTACTGTGCTCCACTGTACTCTATCTCTACTGTGCTCCACTGTATCCTACCTCTACTGTACTCCACTGTACTCTATCTCTACTGTGCTCCACTGTACTCTATCTCTACTGTACTCCACTGTACTCTACCTCTACTGTGCTCTACTGTTCTCTACCTCTACTGTGCTCTACTGTACTCCACCTCTACTGTGCTCCACTGTACCCTACCTCTACTGTGCTCCACTGTACTCTATCTCTACTGTGCTCCACTGTACTCTACCTCTACTGTACTCCACTGTACTCTATCTCTACTGTGCTCCACTGTACTCTACCTCTACTGTGCTCAACTGTACTCTACTGTACTCCACTGTATTCAACCTCTACTGTACTCTACTCTACTGTACTCCACTGTACTCTATCTCTACTGTGATCCACTGTACTCTACTTCTACTGTACTCCACTGTAATCTATCTCTACAGTGATCCACTGTACTCTATCTCTACTGTGCTCCACTGTACTCTACCTCTACTGTGCTCCACTGTACTCTATCTCTACTGTGCTCCACTGTATCCTACCTCTACTGTACTCCACTGTACTCTATCTCTACTGTGCTCCACTGTACTCTACCTCTACTGTACTCCACTGTACTCTATCTCTACTCTACTCCACTGTACTCTACCTCTACTGTACTCCACTGTACTCAACTGTACTGTACTGTACTCCACTGTAATCTACCTCTACTGTACTCCACTGTACTCTACCTCTACTGTGCTCCACTATACTCTACCTCTACTGTGCTCCACTGTACTCTACCTCTACTGTCCTCCACTGTACTCTACCTCTACTGTGCTCCACTGTACTCTCTCTCTACTGTACTCTACCTCTACTGTACTCTACTGTACTCCACCTCTAATGTGCTCCACTGTACTCTACCTCTACTGTACTCTACCTCTACTGTACTCCACTGTACTCTACCTCTAATGTGCTCCACTGTACTCTATCTCTACTGTGCTCCACTGTACTCTATTTCTACTGTGCTCCACTGTACTCTATCTCTACTGTACTCCACTGTACTCTATCTCTACTGTACTTCACTGTCCTTTATCTCTAATGTACTCCACTGTACTCTACCTCTATTGTGCTCCATTGTACTCTATCTCTACTGTACTCTACTGTACTCTATCTCTACTTTACTCCACTGTACTCTATCTCTACTGTACTCCACTGTACTCTACCTCTACTGTGCTCCACTGTACACTCTCTCTACTGTACTCTACCTCTACTGTACTCTACTGTGCTCCACTGTACTCTACCTCTACTGTCCTCCACTGTACTCTACCTTTACTGTGCTCCACTGTACTCTCTCTCTACTGTACTCTACCTCTACTGTACTCTACTGTACTCCACCTCTAATGTGCTCCACTGTACTCTACCTCTACTGTACTCTACCTCTACTGTACTCCACTGTACTCTACCTCTAATGTGCTCCACTGCACTCTATCTCTACTGTGCTCCACTGTACTCTATTTCTACTGTGCTCCACTGTACTCTATCTCTACTGTACTCCACTGTACTCTATCTCTACTGTACTTCACTGTCCTTTATCTCTAATGTACTCCACTGTACTCTACCTCTATTGTGCTCCATTGTACTCTATCTCTACTGTACTCTACTGTACTCTATCTCTACTTTACTCCACTGTACTCTATCTCTACTGTACTCCACTGTACTCTACCTCTACTGTGCTCCACTGTACTCTACCTCTACCGTACTCCACTGTACTCTATCTCTACTGTACTCCACTGTACTCTACCTCTACTGTACTCTACTGTTCTCTACCTCTACTGTGCTCTACTGTACTCTACTCTACTGTACTCCACTGTACTCTATCTCTACTGTGATCCACTATACTCTACCTCTACTGTACTCTACTGTACTCTACTTCTACTGTGCTCCACTGTACTCTACCTCTACTGTGCTCCACTGTACTCTACCTCTACTGTGCTCCACTGTACTCTATCTCTACTGTGCTCCACTGTACTCTACCTCTAATGTACTCTACTGTACTCCACCTCTAATGTGCTCCACTGTACTCTAGCCCTACTGTACTCCACTGTACTTTACCTCTACTGTACTCCACTGTACTCTACCTCTACTGTGCTCCACTGTACTCTATTTCTACTGTACTCCTCTGTACTCTACCTCTACTGTGCTCCACTGTACTCTATCTGTAATGTACTCTACTGTACTCTATCTCTACTGTGATCCATTGTACTCTACCTCTGCTGTGCTCCACTGTACTCTATCTCTACTGTACTCCACTGTACTCTACTGTTCTCTACCTCTACTGTACTCTACTGTGCTCCACTGTACTCCACTGTAGTCTACCTCTACTGTGCTCCACTGTACTCTACCTCTACTGTGCTCCACTATAATTTACCTCTACTGTGCTCCACTGTACTCTACCTCTACTGTCCTCCACTGTACTCTACCTCTACTGTGCTCCACTGTACTCTCTCTCTACTGTACTCTACCTCTACTGTACTCTACTGTACTCCACCTCTAATGTGCTCCACTGTACTCTACCTCTACTGTACTCTACCTCTACTGTACTCCACTGTACTCTACCTCTACTGTGCTCTACTGTACTATATCTCTACTGTGCTCCACTGTACTCTACCTCTACTGTACTCCACTATACTCTAACTCTACTATACTCCACTGTACTCTATCTCTACTGTGCTCCACTGTACTCTATTTCTACTGTGCTCCACTGTACTCTATCTCTACTGTACTCCACTGTACTATATCTCTACTGTACTTCACTGTCCTCTATCTCTACTGTACTCCACTGTACTCTACCTCTATTGTGCTCCACTGTACTCTATCTCTACTGTACTCTACTGTACTCTATCTCTACTGTACTCCACTGTACTCTATCTCTACTGTACTCCACTGTTCTCTACCTCTATTGTGCTCCACTGTACTCTACCTCTACCGTACTCCACTGTACTCTATCTCTAATGTACTCCACTGTACTCACCTCTACTGTACTCTACTGTTCTCTACCTCTACTGTGCTCTACTGTACTCTACTCTACTGTACTCCACTGTACTCTATCTCTACTGTGATCCACTGTACTCTACCTCTACTGTACTCCACTGTACTCTATCTCTACTGTGCTCCACTGTACTCTATCTCTACTGTGCTCCACTGTACTCTATCTCTACTGTGCTCCACTCTACTCTACCTCTACTGTGCTCCACTGTATCCTACCTCTACTGTGCTCTACTGTACTCTATCTCTACTGTGCTCCACTGTACTCTACCTCTACTGTACTCCACTATACTCTAACTCTACTATACTCCACTGTACTCTATCTCTACTGTGCTCCACTGTACTCTATTTCTACTGTGCTCCACTGTACTCTATCTCTACTGTACTCCACTGTACTCTATTTCTACTGTACTTCACTGTCCTCTATCTCTACTGTACTCCACTCTACTCTACCTCTATTGTGCTCCACTGTACTCTATATCTACTGTACTCTATCTCTACTGTACTCCACTGTACTCTATCTCTACTGTACTCCACTGTACTCTACCTCTACTGTACTCTACTGTACTCTATCTCTACTGTACTCCACTGTACTCTATCTCTACTGTACTCCACTGTACTCTACCTCTACTGTACTCTACTGTTCTCTACCTCTACTCGGCTCTAGTGTACTCTACTCTACTGTGCTCTACTGTACTCCACCTCTACTGTGCTCCACTGTGCCCTACCTCTACTGTGCTCCACTGTACTCTACCTCTACTGTGCTCCACTGTACTCTACCTCTACTGTACTCCACTGTACTCTATCTCTACTGTGCTCCACTGTACTCTACCTCTACTGTCCTCCACTGTACTCTACCTCTTCTGTGCTCCACTGTACTCTCTCTCTACTGTACTCTACCTCTACTGTACTCTACTGTACTCCACCTCTAATGTGCTCCACTGTACTCTACCTCTACTGTACTCTACCTCTACTGTACTCCACTGTACTCTACCTCTACTGTGCTCTACTGTACTCTATCTCTACTGTGCTCCACTGTACTCTACCTCTACTGTGCTCCACTGTACTCTACCTCTACTGTACTTCACTGTCCTCTATCTCTACTGTACTCCACTGTACTCTACCTCTATTATCCTCCACTGTACTCTATCTCTACTGTACTCTACTGTACTATATCTCTACTGTACTCCACTGTACTCTATCTCTACTGTACTCCACTGTACTCTACCTCCACTGTACTCCACTGTACTCTACCTCTACTGTACTCTACTGTTCTCTACCTCTACTCTGCTCTACTGTACTCTACTCTACTGTACTCCACTGTACTCTATCTCTACTGTGATCCACTGTACTCTACCTCTACTGTACTCCACTGTACTCTATCTCTACTGTGATCCACTGTACTCTATCTCTATTGTGCTCCACTGTACTCTACCTCTACTGTGCTCCACTGTACTCTATCTCTACTGTGCTCCACTCTACTCTACCTCTACTGTGCTCCACTGTATCCTACCTCTACTGTACTCCACTGTACTTTCTCTCTACTGTGCTCCACTGTACTCTATCTCTACTGTACTCCACTGTACTCTACCTCTACTGTGCTCTACTGTTCTCTACCTCTACTGTGCTCTACTCTAATCTACCTCTACTGTCCTCCACTGTACTCTACCTCTACTGTGCTCCACTGTACACTCTCTCTACTGTACTCTACCTCTACTGTACTCTACTGTGCTCCACTGTACTCCACTGTAGTCTACCTCTACTGTGCTCCACTGTACTCTACCTCTACTGTGCTCCACTGTACTCTACCTCTACTGTACTCCACTGTACTCTATCTCTACTGTACTCCACTGTACTCTACCTCTACTGTACTCACCTGTACTCTATCTCTACTGTACTCCACTCTAATCTACCTCTACTGTCCTCCACTGTACTCTACCTCTACTGTGCTCCACTGTACACTCTCTCTACTGTACTCTACCTCTACTGTACTCTACTGTGCTCCACTGTACTCCACTGTAGTCTACCTCTACTGTGCTCCACTGTACTCTACCTCTACTGTGCTCCACTATAGTCTACCTCTACTGTGCTCCACTGTACTCTACCTCTACTGTCCTCCACTGTACTCTATCTCTACTGTACTCCACTGTACTCTATTTCTACTGCACTTCACTGTCCTCTATCTCTACTGTACTCCACTGTACTCTACCTCTATTGTGCTCCACTGTACTCTATATCTACTGTACTCTACTGTACTCTATCTCTACTGTACTCCACTGTACTCTATCTCTACTGTACTCCACTGTACTCTACCTCTACTGTACTCTACTGTACTCTATCTCTACTGTACTCCACTGTACTATATCTCTACTGTACTCCACTCTACTCTACCTCTACTGTACTCTACTGTTCTCTACCTCTACTCGGCTCTACTGTACTCTACTCTACTGTACTCCACTGTACTCTATCTCTACTGTGATCCACTGTACTCTACTTCTACTGTACTCCACTGTAATCTATCTCTACTGTGATCCACTGTACTCTATCTCTTCTGTGCTCCACTGTACTCTACCTCTACTGTGCTCCACTGTACTCTATCTCTACTGTGCTCCACTGTATCCTACCTCTACTGTACTCCACTGTACTCTATCTCTACTGTGCTCCACTGTACTCTATCTCTACTGTACTCCACTGTACTCTACCTCTACTGTGCTCTACTGTTCTCTACCTCTACTGTGCTCTACTGTACTCCACCTCTACGGTGCTCCACTGTACCCTACCTCTACTGTGCTCCACTGTACTCTACCTCTACTGTGCTCCACTGTACTCTACCTCTACTGTACTCCACTGTACTCTATCTCTACTGTGCTCCACTGTACTCTACCTCTACTGTGCTCAACTGTACTTTACTGTACTCCACTGTACTCTACCTCTACTGTACTCTACTCTACTGTACTCCACTGTACTCTATCTCTACTGTGATCCACTGTACTCTACTTCTACTGTACTCCACTGTAATCTATCTCTACTGTGATCCACTGTACTCTATCTCTACTGTGCTCCACTGTACTCTACCTCTACTGTACTCGACTGTACTCTATCTCTACTGTACTCCACTGTACTCTACCTATACTGTACTCTACTGTTCTCTACCTCTACTGTACTCCGCTGTACTCTATCTCTACTGTGATCCACTGTACTCTATCTCTACTGTACTCCACTGTACTCTATCTCTACTCTACTCCACTGTACTCTACCTCTACTGTACTCTACTGTTCTCTACCTCTACTGTGCTCTACTGTACTCTTCTCTACTGTACTCCACTGTACTCTATCTCTACTGTGATCCACTGTACTCTACCTCTACTGTACTCCACTGTACTCTATCTCTACTGTGATCCACTGTACTCTATCTCTACTGTTCTCCACTGTACTCTACCTCTACTATGCTCCACTGTACTCTATCTGTACTGTGCTCCACTCTACTCTACCTCTACTGTGCTCCACTGTACTCTACCTCTACTGTACTCCACTGAGTTCTATCTCTACTATGCTCCACTGTACTCTATCTCTACTGTACTCCACTGTACTCTACCTCTACTGTGCTCTACTGTTCTCTACCTCTACTGTGCTCTACTGTACTCCACCTCTACTGTGCTCCACTGTACTCTATCTCTACTGTGATCCACTGTACTCTATCTCTACTGTGCTCCACTGTACTCTACCTCTACTGTGCTCCACTGTACTCTATCTCTACTGTGCTCCACTGTATCCTACCTCTACTGTACTCCACTGTACTCTATCTCTACTGTGCTCCACTGTACTCTATCTCTACTGTACTCCACTGTACTCTACCTCTACTGTGCTCTACTGTTCTCTACCTCTACTGTGCTCTACTGTACTCCACCTCTACTGTGCTCCACTGTACCCTACCTCTACTGTGCTCCACTGTACTCTACCTCTACTGTGCTCCACTGTACTCTACCTCTACTGTACTCCACTGTACTCTATCTATACTGTGCTCCACTGTACTCTACCTCTACTGTGCTCAACTGTACTCTACTGTACTCCACTGTACTCAACCTCTACTGTACTCTACTCTACTGTACTCCACTGTACTCTATCTCTACTGTGATCCACTGTACTCTACTTCTACTGTACTCCACTGTAATCTATCTCTACTGTGATCCACTGTACTCTATCTCTACTGTGCTCCACTGTACTCTACCTCTACTGTGCTCCACTGTACTCTATCTCTACTGTGCTCCACTGTATCCTACCTCTACTGTACTCCACTGTACTCTATCTCTACTGTGCTCCACTGTACTCTACCTCTACTGTACTCCACTGTACTCTATCTCTACTGTACTCCACTGTACTCTACCTCTACTGTACTCCACTGTACTCTATCTCTACTGTGCTCAACTGTACTGTACTGTACTCCACTGTAATCTACCTCTACTGTACTCCACTGTACTCTACCTCTACTGTGCTCCACTATACTCTACCTCTACTGTGCTCCACTGTACTCTACCTCTACTGTCCTCCACTGTACTCTACCTCTACTGTGCTCCACTGTACTCTCTCTCTACTGTACTCTACCTCTACCGTACTCTACTGTACACCACCTCTAATGTGCTCCACTGTACTCTACCTCTACTGTACTCTACCTCTACTGTACTCCACTGTACTCTACCTCTAATGTGCTCCACTGTACTCTATCTCTACTGTGCTCCACTGTACTCTATTTCTACTGTGCTCCACTGTACTCTATCTCTACTGTACTCCACTGTACTCTATCTCTACTGTACTTCACTGTCCTTTATCTCTAATGTACTCCACTGTACTCTACCTCTATTGTGCTCCATTGTACTCTATCTCTACTGTACTCTACTGTACTCTATCTCTACTTTACTCCACTGTACTCTATCTCTACTGTACTCCACTGTACTCTACCTCTACTGTGCTCCACTGTACACTCTCTCTACTGTACTCTACCTCTACTGTACTCTACTGTGCTCCACTGTACTCTACCTCTACTGTCCTCCACTGTACTCTACCTTTACTGTGCTCCACTGTACTCTCTCTCTACTGTACACTACCTCTACTGTACTCTACTGTACTCCACCTCTAATGTGCTCCACTGTACTCTACCTCTACTGTACTCTACCTCTACTGTACTCCACTGTACTCTACCTCTAATGTGCTCCACTGTACTCTATCTCTACTGTGCTCCACTGTACTCTATTTCTACTGTGCTCCACTGTACTCTATCTCTACTGTACTCCACTGTACTCTATCTCTACTGTACTTCACTGTCCTTTATCTCTAATGTACTCCACTGTACTCTACCTCTATTGTGCTCCATTGTACTCTATCTCTACTGTACTCTACTGTACTCTATCTCTACTTTACTCCACTGTACTCTATCTCTACTGTACTCCACTGTACTCTACCTCTACTGTGCTCCACTGTACTCTACCTCTACCGTACTCCACTGTACTCTATCTCTACTGTACTCCACTGTACTCTACCTCTACTGTACTCTATTGTTCTCTACCTCTACTGTGCTCTACTGTACTCTACTCTACTGTACTCCACTGTACTCTATCTCTACTGTGATCCACTATACTCTACCTCTACTGTACTCTACTGTACTCTACTTCTACTGTGCTCCACTGCACTCTACCTCTACTGTGCTCCACTGTACTCTACCTCTACTGTGCTCCACTGTACTCTATCTCTACTGTGCTCCACTGTACTCTACCTCTAATGTACTCTACTGTACTCCACCTCTAATGTGCTCCACTGTACTCTAGCCCTACTGTACTCCACTGTACTTTACCTCTACTATACTCCACTGTACTCTACCTCTACTGTGCTCCACTGTACTCTATTTCTACTGTACTCCTCTGTACTCTACCTCTACTGTGCTCCACTGTACTCTATCTGTAATGTACTCTACTGTACTCTATCTCTACTGTGATCCATTGTACTCTACCTCTGCTGTGCTCCACTGTACTCTATCTCTACTGTACTCCACTGTACTCTACTGTTCTCTACCTCTACTGTACTCTACTGTGCTCCACTGTACTCCACTGTAGTCTACCTCTACTGTGCTCCACTCTACTCTACCTCTACTGTGCTCCACTATAATTTACCTCTACTGTGCTCCACTGTACTCTACCTCTACTGTCCTCCACTGTACTCTACCTCTACTCTGCTCCACTGTACTCTCTCTCTACTGTACTCTACCTCTACTGTACTCTACTGTACTCCACCTCTAATGTGCTCCACTGTACTCTACCTCTACTGTACTCTACCTCTACTGTACTCCACTGTACTCTACCTCTACTGTGCTCTACTGTACTCTATCTCTACTGTGCTCCACTGTACTCTACCTCTACTGTACTCCACTATACTCTAACTCTACTATACTCCACTGTACTCTATCTCTACTGTGCTCCACTGTACTCTATTTCTACTGTCCTCCACTGTACTCTACCTCTTCTGTGCTCCACTGTACTCTCTCTCTACTGTACTCTACCTCTACTGTACTCTACTGTACTCCACCTCTAATGTGCTCCACTGTACTCTACCTCTACTGTACTCTACCTCTACTGTACTCCACTGTACTCTACCTCTACTGTGCTCTACTGTACTCTATCTCTACTGTGCTCCACTGTACTCTACCTCTACTGTGCTCCACTGTACTCTACCTCTACTGTACTTCACTGTCCTCTATCTCTACTGTACTCCACTGTACTCTACCTCTATTATCCTCCACTGTACTCTATCTCTACTGTACTCTACTGTACTATATCTCTACTGTACTCCACTGTACTCTATCTCTACTGTACTCCACTGTACTCTACCTCCACTGTACTCCACTGTACTCTACCTCTACTGTACTCTACTGTTCTCTACCTCTACTCTGCTCTACTGTACTCTACTCTACTGTACTCCACTGTACTCTATCTCTACTGTGATCCACTGTACTCTACCTCTACTGTACTCCACTGTACTCTATCTCTACTGTGATCCACTGTACTCTATCTCTATTGTGCTCCACTGTACTCTACCTCTACTGTGCTCCACTGTACTCTATCTCTACTGTGCTCCACTCTACTCTACCTCTACTGTGCTCCACTGTATCCTACCTCTACTGTACTCCACTGTACTTTCTCTCTACTGTGCTCCACTGTACTCTATCTCTACTGTACTCCACTGTACTCTACCTCTACTGTGCTCTACTGTTCTCTACCTCTACTGTGCTCTACTCTAATCTACCTCTACTGTCCTCCACTGTACTCTACCTCTACTGTGCTCCACTGTACACTCTCTCTACTGTACTCTACCTCTACTGTACTCTACTGTGCTCCACTGTACTCCACTGTAGTCTACCTCTACTGTGCTCCACTGTACTCTACCTCTACTGTGCTCCACTGTACTCTACCTCTACTGTACTCCACTGTACTCTATCTCTACTGTACTCCACTGTACTCTACCTCTACTGTACTCACCTGTACTCTATCTCTACTGTACTCCACTCTAATCTACCTCTACTGTCCTCCACTGTACTCTACCTCTACTGTGCTCCACTGTACACTCTCTCTACTGTACTCTACCTCTACTGTACTCTACTGTGCTCCACTGTACTCCACTGTAGTCTACCTCTACTGTGCTCCACTGTACTCTACCTCTACTGTGCTCCACTATAGTCTACCTCTACTGTGCTCCACTGTACTCTACCTCTACTGTCCTCCACTGTACTCTATCTCTACTGTACTCCACTGTACTCTATTTCTACTGCACTTCACTGTCCTCTATCTCTACTGTACTCCACTGTACTCTACCTCTATTGTGCTCCACTGTACTCTATATCTACTGTACTCTACTGTACTCTATCTCTACTGTACTCCACTGTACTCTATCTCTACTGTACTCCACTGTACTCTACCTCTACTGTACTCCACTGTACTCTACCTCTACTGTACTCTACTGTACTCTATCTCTACTGTACTCCACTGTACTATATCTCTACTGTACTCCACTCTACTCTACCTCTACTGTACTCTACTGTTCTCTACCTCTACTCGGCTCTACTGTACTCTACTCTACTGTACTCCACTGTACTCTATCTCTACTGTGATCCACTGTACTCTACTTCTACTGTACTCCACTGTAATCTATCTCTACTGTGATCCACTGTACTCTATCTCTTCTGTGCTCCACTGTACTCTACCTCTACTGTGCTCCACTGTACTCTATCTCTACTGTGCTCCACTGTATCCTACCTCTACTGTACTCCACTGTACTCTATCTCTACTGTGCTCCACTGTACTCTATCTCTACTGTACTCCACTGTACTCTACCTCTACTGTGCTCTACTGTTCTCTACCTCTACTGTGCTCTACTGTACTCCACCTCTACGGTGCTCCACTGTACCCTACCTCTACTGTGCTCCACTGTACTCTACCTCTACTGTGCTCCACTGTACTCTACCTCTACTGTACTCCACTGTACTCTATCTCTACTGTGCTCCACTGTACTCTACCTCTACTGTGCTCAACTGTACTTTACTGTACTCCACTGTACTCTACCTCTACTGTACTCTACTCTACTGTACTCCACTGTACTCTATCTCTACTGTGATCCACTGTACTCTACTTCTACTGTACTCCACTGTAATCTATCTCTACTGTGATCCACTGTACTCTATCTCTACTGTGCTCCACTGTACTCTACCTCTACTGTACTCGACTGTACTCTATCTCTACTGTACTCCACTGTACTCTACCTATACTGTACTCTACTGTTCTCTACCTCTACTGTACTCCGCTGTACTCTATCTCTACTGTGATCCACTGTACTCTATCTCTACTGTACTCCACTGTACTCTATCTCTACTCTACTCCACTGTACTCTACCTCTACTGTACTCTACTGTTCTCTACCTCTACTGTGCTCTACTGTACTCTTCTCTACTGTACTCCACTGTACTCTATCTCTACTGTGATCCACTGTACTCTACCTCTACTGTACTCCACTGTACTCTATCTCTACTGTGATCCACTGTACTCTATCTCTACTGTTCTCCACTGTACTCTACCTCTACTATGCTCCACTGTACTCTATCTGTACTGTGCTCCACTCTACTCTACCTCTACTGTGCTCCACTGTACTCTACCTCTACTGTACTCCACTGAGTTCTATCTCTACTATGCTCCACTGTACTCTATCTCTACTGTACTCCACTGTACTCTACCTCTACTGTGCTCTACTGTTCTCTACCTCTACTGTGCTCTACTGTACTCCACCTCTACTGTGCTCCACTGTACTCTATCTCTACTGTGATCCACTGTACTCTATCTCTACTGTGCTCCACTGTACTCTACCTCTACTGTGCTCCACTGTACTCTATCTCTACTGTGCTCCACTGTATCCTACCTCTACTGTACTCCACTGTACTCTATCTCTACTGTGCTCCACTGTACTCTATCTCTACTGTACTCCACTGTACTCTACCTCTACTGTGCTCTACTGTTCTCTACCTCTACTGTGCTCTACTGTACTCCACCTCTACTGTGCTCCACTGTACCCTACCTCTACTGTGCTCCACTGTACTCTACCTCTACTGTGCTCCACTGTACTCTACCTCTACTGTACTCCACTGTACTCTATCTATACTGTGCTCCACTGTACTCTACCTCTACTGTGCTCAACTGTACTCTACTGTACTCCACTGTACTCAACCTCTACTGTACTCTACTCTACTGTACTCCACTGTACTCTATCTCTACTGTGATCCACTGTACTCTACTTCTACTGTACTCCACTGTAATCTATCTCTACTGTGATCCACTGTACTCTATCTCTACTGTGCTCCACTGTACTCTACCTCTACTGTGCTCCACTGTACTCTATCTCTACTGTGCTCCACTGTATCCTACCTCTACTGTACTCCACTGTACTCTATCTCTACTGTGCTCCACTGTACTCTACCTCTACTGTACTCCACTGTACTCTATCTCTACTGTACTCCACTGTACTCTACCTCTACTGTACTCCACTGTACTCTATCTCTACTGTGCTCAACTGTACTGTACTGTACTCCACTGTAATCTACCTCTACTGTACTCCACTGTACTCTACCTCTACTGTGCTCCACTATACTCTACCTCTACTGTGCTCCACTGTACTCTACCTCTACTGTCCTCCACTGTACTCTACCTCTACTGTGCTCCACTGTACTCTCTCTCTACTGTACTCTACCTCTACCGTACTCTACTGTACACCACCTCTAATGTGCTCCACTGTACTCTACCTCTACTGTACTCTACCTCTACTGTACTCCACTGTACTCTACCTCTAATGTGCTCCACTGTACTCTATCTCTACTGTGCTCCACTGTACTCTATTTCTACTGTGCTCCACTGTACTCTATCTCTACTGTACTCCACTGTACTCTATCTCTACTGTACTTCACTGTCCTTTATCTCTAATGTACTCCACTGTACTCTACCTCTATTGTGCTCCATTGTACTCTATCTCTACTGTACTCTACTGTACTCTATCTCTACTTTACTCCACTGTACTCTATCTCTACTGTACTCCACTGTACTCTACCTCTACTGTGCTCCACTGTACACTCTCTCTACTGTACTCTACCTCTACTGTACTCTACTGTGCTCCACTGTACTCTACCTCTACTGTCCTCCACTGTACTCTACCTTTACTGTGCTCCACTGTACTCTCTCTCTACTGTACACTACCTCTACTGTACTCTACTGTACTCCACCTCTAATGTGCTCCACTGTACTCTACCTCTACTGTACTCTACCTCTACTGTACTCCACTGTACTCTACCTCTAATGTGCTCCACTGTACTCTATCTCTACTGTGCTCCACTGTACTCTATTTCTACTGTGCTCCACTGTACTCTATCTCTACTGTACTCCACTGTACTCTATCTCTACTGTACTTCACTGTCCTTTATCTCTAATGTACTCCACTGTACTCTACCTCTATTGTGCTCCATTGTACTCTATCTCTACTGTACTCTACTGTACTCTATCTCTACTTTACTCCACTGTACTCTATCTCTACTGTACTCCACTGTACTCTACCTCTACTGTGCTCCACTGTACTCTACCTCTACCGTACTCCACTGTACTCTATCTCTACTGTACTCCACTGTACTCTACCTCTACTGTACTCTATTGTTCTCTACCTCTACTGTGCTCTACTGTACTCTACTCTACTGTACTCCACTGTACTCTATCTCTACTGTGATCCACTATACTCTACCTCTACTGTACTCTACTGTACTCTACTTCTACTGTGCTCCACTGCACTCTACCTCTACTGTGCTCCACTGTACTCTACCTCTACTGTGCTCCACTGTACTCTATCTCTACTGTGCTCCACTGTACTCTACCTCTAATGTACTCTACTGTACTCCACCTCTAATGTGCTCCACTGTACTCTAGCCCTACTGTACTCCACTGTACTTTACCTCTACTATACTCCACTGTACTCTACCTCTACTGTGCTCCACTGTACTCTATTTCTACTGTACTCCTCTGTACTCTACCTCTACTGTGCTCCACTGTACTCTATCTGTAATGTACTCTACTGTACTCTATCTCTACTGTGATCCATTGTACTCTACCTCTGCTGTGCTCCACTGTACTCTATCTCTACTGTACTCCACTGTACTCTACTGTTCTCTACCTCTACTGTACTCTACTGTGCTCCACTGTACTCCACTGTAGTCTACCTCTACTGTGCTCCACTCTACTCTACCTCTACTGTGCTCCACTATAATTTACCTCTACTGTGCTCCACTGTACTCTACCTCTACTGTCCTCCACTGTACTCTACCTCTACTCTGCTCCACTGTACTCTCTCTCTACTGTACTCTACCTCTACTGTACTCTACTGTACTCCACCTCTAATGTGCTCCACTGTACTCTACCTCTACTGTACTCTACCTCTACTGTACTCCACTGTACTCTACCTCTACTGTGCTCTACTGTACTCTATCTCTACTGTGCTCCACTGTACTCTACCTCTACTGTACTCCACTATACTCTAACTCTACTATACTCCACTGTACTCTATCTCTACTGTGCTCCACTGTACTCTATTTCTACTGTACTCCACTGTACTCTATCTCTACTGTACTCCACTGTACTATATCTCTACTGTACTTCACTGTCCTCTATCTCTACTGTACTCCACTGTACTCTACCTCTATTGTGCTCCACTGTACTCTATCTCTACTGTACTCTACTGTACTCTATCTCTACTGTACTCCACTGTACTCTATCTCTACTGTACTCCACTGTACTCTACCTCTATTGTGCTCCACTGTACTCTACCTCTACCGTACTCCACTGTACTCTATCTCTACTGTACTCCACTGTACTCACCTCTACTGTACTCTACTGTTCTCTACCTCTACTGTGCTCTACTGTACTCTACTCTACTGTACTCCACTGTACTCTATCTCTACTGTGATCCACTGTACTCTACCTCTACTGTACTCCACTGTACTCTATCTCTACTGTGCTCCACTGTACTCTATCTCTACTGTGCTCCACTGTACTCTATCTCTACTGTGCTCCACTCTACTCTACCTCTACTGTGCTCCACTGTATCCTACCTCTACTGTGCTCTACTGTACTCTATCTCTACTGTGCTCCACTGTACTCTACCTCTACTGTACTCCACTATACTCTAACTCTACTATACTCCACTGTACTCTATCTCTACTGTGCTCCACTGTACTCTTTTTCTACTGTGCTCCACTGTACTCTATCTCTACTGTACTCCACTGTACTCTATTTCTACTGTACTTCACTGTCCTCTATCTCTACTGTACTCCACTCTACTCTACCTCTATTGTGCTCCACTGTACTCTATATCTACTGTACTCTATCTCTACTGTACTCCACTGTACTCTATCTCTACTGTACTCCACTGTACTCTACCTCTACTGTACTCTACTGTACTCTATCTCTACTGTACTCCACTGTACTCTATCTCTACGGTACTCCACTGTACTCTACCTCTACTGTACTCTACTGTTCTCTACCTCTACTCGGCTCTAGTGTACTCTACTCTACTGTACTACACTGTACTCTATCTCTACTGTGATCCACTGTACTCTACTTCTACTCTACTCCACTGTAATCTATCTCTACTGTATCCACTGTACTCTATCTCTACTGTGCTCCACTGTACTCTACCTCTACTGTGCTCCAATGTACTCTATATCTACTGTGCTCCTCTCTACTCTACCTCTACTGTGCTCCACTGTATCCTACCTCTACTGTACTCCACTGTACTCTATCTCTACTGTGCTCCGCTTTACTCTATCTCTACTGTACTCCACTGTACTCTACCTCTACTGTGCTCTACTGTTCTCTACCTCTACTGTGCTCTACTGTACTCCACCTCTACTGTGCTCCACTGTGCCCTACCTCTACTGTGCTCCACTGTACTCTACCTCTACTGTGCTCCACTGTACTCTACCTCTACTGTACTCCACTGTACTCTATCTCTACTGTGCTCCACTGTACTCTACCTCTACTGTCCTCCACTGTACTCTACCTCTTCTGTGCTCCACTGTACTCTCTCTCTACTGTACTCTACCTCTACTGTACTCTACTGTACTCCACCTCTAATGTGCTCCATTGTACTCTACCTCTACTGTACTCTACCTCTACTGTACTCCACTGTACTCTACCTCTACTGTGCTCTACTGTACTCTATCTCTACTGTGCTCCACTGTACTCTACCTCTACTGTGCTCCACTGTACTCTACCTCTACTGTACTTCACTGTCCTCTATCTCTACTGTACTCCACTGTACTCTACCTCTATTATCCTCCACTGTACTCTATCTCTACTGTACTCTACTGTACTATATCTCTACTCTACTCCACTGTACTCTATCTCTACTGTACTCCACTGTACTCTACCTCCACTGTACTCCACTGTACTCTACCTCTACTGTACTCTACTGTTCTCTACCTCTACTGTGCTCTACTGTACTCTACTCTACTGTACTCCACTGTACTCTATCTCTACTGTGATCCACTGTACTCTACCTCTACTGTACTCCACTGTACTCTATCTCTACTGTGATCCACTGTACTCTATTTCTATTGTGCTCCACTGTACTCTACCTCTACTGTGCTCCACTGTACTCTATCTCTACTGTGCCCCACTCTACTCTACCTCTACTGTGCTCCACTGTATCCTACCTCTACTGTACTCCACTGTACTCTCTCTCTATTGTGCTCCACTGTACTCTATCTCTACTGTACTCCACTGTACTCTACCTCTACTGTGCTCTACTGTTCTCTACCTCTACTGTGCTCTACTCTACTCCACCTCTACTGTGCTCCACTGTACCCTACCTCTACTGTGCTCCACCGTACTCTACCTCTACTGTGCTCCACTGTACTCTACCTCTACTGTACTCCACTGTACTCTATCTCTACTGTACTCCACTGTACTCTACCTCTACTGTACTCCACTGTACTCTATCTCTACTGTACTCCACTCTAATCTACCTCTACTGTCCTCCACTGTACTCTACCTCTACTGTGCTCCACTGTACACTCTCTCTACTGTACTCTACCTCTACTGTACTCTACTGTGCTCCACTGTACTCCACTGTAGTCTACCTCTACTGTGCTCCACTGTACTCTACCTCTACTGTGCTCCACTATACTCTACCTCTACTGTGCTCCACTGTACTCTACCTCTACTGTCCTCCACTGTACTCTTTCTCTACTGTACTCCACTGTACTCTATTTCTACTGCACTTCACTGTCCTCTATCTCTACTGTACTCCACTGTACTCTACCTCTATTGTGCTCCACTGTACTCTATATCTACTGTACTCTACTGTACTCTATCTCTACTGTACTCCACTGTACTCTATCTCTACTGTACTCCACTGTACTCTACCTCTACTGTACTCTACTGTACTCTATCTCTACTGTACTCCACTGTACTCTATCTCTACTGTACTCCACTCTACTCTACCTCTACTGTACTCTACTGTTCTCTACCTCTACTCGGCTCTACTGTACTCTACTCTACTGTACTCCACTGTACTCTATCTCTACTGTGATCCACTGTACTCTACTTCTACTGTACTCCACTGTAATCTATCTCTACTGTGATCCACTGTACTCTATCTCTAATGTGCTCCACTGTACTCTACCTCTACTGTGCTCCACTGTACTCTATCTCTACTGTGCTCCACTGTATCCTACCTCTACTGTACTCCACTGTACTCTATCTCTACTGTGCTCCACTGTACTCTATCTCTACTGTACTCCACTGTACTCTACCTCTACTGTGCTCTACTGTTCTCTACCTCTACTGTGCTCTACTGTACTCCACCTCTACTGTGCTCCACTGTACCCTACCTCTACTGTGCTCCACTGTACTCTATCTCTACTGTGCTCCACTGTACTCTACCTCTACTGTACTCCACTGTACTCTATATCTACTGTGCTCCACTGTACTCTACCTCTACTGTGCTCAACTGTACTCTACTGTACTCCACTGTACTCTACCTCTACTGTACTCTACTCTACTGTACTCCACTGTACTCTATCTCTACTGTGATCCACTGTACTCTACTTCTACTGTACTCCACTGTACTCTATCTCTACTGTGCTCCACTGTACTCTACCTCTACTGTACTCGACTGTACTCTATCTCTACTGTACTCCACTGTACTCTACCTATACTGTACTCTACTGTTCTCTACCTCTACTGTACTCCGCTGTACTCTATCTCTACTGTGATCCACCGTACTCTACCTCTACTGTACTCCACTGTACTCTATCTCTACTCTACTCCACTGTACTCTACCTCTACTGTACTCTACTGTTCTCTACCTCTACTGTGCTCTACTGTACTCTTCTCTACTGTACTCCACTGTACTCTATCTCTACTGTGATCCACTGTACTCTACCTCTACTGTACTCCACTGTACTCTATCTCTACTGTGATCCACTGTACTCTATCTCTACTGTTCTCCACTGTACTCTACCTCTACTATGCTCCACTGTACTCTATCTGTACTGTGCTCCACTCTACTCTACCTCTACTGTGCTCCACTGTACTCTACCTCTACTGTACTCCACTGTACTCTATCTCTACTATGCTCCACTGTACTCTATCTCTACTGTACTCCACTGTACTCTACCTCTACTGTGCTCTACTGTTCTCTACCTCTACTGTGCTCTACTGTACTCCACCTCTACTGTGCTCCACTGTACCCTACCTCTACTGTGCTCCACTGTACTCTACCTCTACTGTGCTCCACTGTACTCTACCTCTACTGTGCTCCACTGTACTCTACCTCTACTGTGCTCCACTGTACTCTACCTCTACTGTGCTCCACTGTACTCTATCTCTACTGTGCTCCACTGTACTCTACCTCTAATGTACTCTACTGTACTCCACCTCTAATGTGCTCCACTGTACTCTAGCCTTACTCTACTCCACTGTACTTTACCTCTACTGTACTCCACTGTACTCTACCTCTACTGTACTCTACCTCTACTGTACTCTACTGTTCTCTACCTCTACTCGGCTCTACTGTACTCTACTCTACTGTACTCCACTGTACTCTATCTCTACTGTGATCCACTGTACTCTACTTCTACTGTACTCCACTGTAATCTATCTCTACTGTGATCCACTGTACTCTATCTCTACTGTGCTCCACTGTACTCTACCTCTACTGTGCTCCACTGTACTCTATCTCTACTGTGCTCCACTGTACTCTATCTCTACTGTACTCCACTGTACTCTACCTCTACTGTGCTCTACTGTTCTCTACCTCTACTGTGCTCTACTGTACTCCACCTCTACTGTGCTCCACTGTTCCCTACCTCTACTGTGCTCCACTGTACTCTACCTCTACTGTGCTCCACTGTACTCTACCTCTACTGTACTCCAATGTACTCTATCTCTACTGTGCTCCACTGTACTCTACCTCTACCGTGCTCAACTGTACTCTACTGTACTCCACTGTACTCTACCTCTACTGTACTCTACTCTACTGTACTCCACTGTACTCTATCTCTACTGTGATCCACTGTACTCTACTTCTACTGTACTCCACTGTAATCTATCTCTACTGTGATCCACTGTACTCTATCTCTACTGTGCTCCACTGTACTCTACCTCTACTGTGCTCCACTGTACTCTATCTCTACTGTGCTCCACTGTATCCTACCTCTACTGTACTCCACTGTACTCTATCTCTACTGTGCTCCACTGTAATCTACCTCTACTCTACTCCACTGTACTCTATCTCTACTGTACTCCACTGTACTCTACCTCTACTGTACTCCACTGTACTCTATCTCTACTGTGCTCAACTGTACTGTACTGTACTCCACTGTAATCTACCTCTACTGTACTCCACTGTACTCTACCTCTACTGTGCTCCACTATACTCTACCTCTACTGTGCTCCACTGTACTCTACCTCTACTGTCCTCCACTGTACTCTACCTCTACTGTGCTCCACTGTACTCTCTCTCTACTGTACTCTACCTCTACTGTACTCTACTGTACTCCGCCTCTAATGTGCTCCACTGTACTCTACCTCTACTGTACTCTACCTCTACTGTACTCCACTGTACTCTACCTCTAATGTGCTCCACTGTACTCTATCTCTACTGTGCTCCACTGTACTCTATTTCTACTGTGCTCCACTGTACTCTATCTCTACTGTATTCCACTGTACTCTATCTCTACTGTACTTCACTGTCCTTTATCTCTAATGTACTCCACTGTACTCTACCTCTATTGTGCTCCATTGTACTCTATCTCTACTGTACTCTACTCTACTCTATCTCTACTTTACTCCACTGTACTCTATCTCTACTGTACTCCACTGTACTCTACCTCTACTGTGCTCCACTGTACACTCTCTCTACTGTACTCTACTGTGCTCCACTGTACTCCACTGTACTCTACCTCTACTGTACTCCACTGTACTCTACCTCTAATGTGCTCCACTGTACTCTATCTCTACTGTGCTCCACTGTACTCTATTTCTACTGTGCTCCACTGTACTCTATCTCTACTGTATTCCACTGTACTCTATCTCTACTGTGCTCCTCTCTACTCTACCTCTACTGTGCTCCACTGTATCCTACCTCTACTGTACTCCACTGTACTCTATCTCTACTGTGCTCCACTTTACTCTATCTCTACTGTACTCCACTGTACTCTACCTCTACTGTGCTCTACTGTTCTCTACCTCTACTGTGCTCTACTGTACTCCACCTCTACTGTGCTCCACTGTACCCTACCTCTACTGTGCTCCACTGTACTCTACCTCTACTGTGCTCCACTGTACTCTACCTCTACTGTCCTCCACTGTACTCTACCTCTACTGTGCTCCACTCTACTCTCTCTCTACTGTACTCTACCTCTACTGTACTCTACTGTACTCCACCTCTAATGTGCTCCACTGTACTCTACCTCTACTGTACTCTACCTCTACTGTACTCCACTGTACTCTACCTCTACTGTGCTCTACTGTACTCTATCTCTACTGTGCTCCACTGTACTCTACCTCTACTGTGCTCCACTGTACTCTACCTCTACTGTACTTCACTGTCCTCTATCTCTACTGTACTCCACTGTACTCTACCTCTATTATCCTCCACTGTACTCTATCTCTACTGTACTCTACTGTACTATATCTCTACTGTACTCCACTGTACTCTATCTCTACTGTACTCCACTGTACTCTACCTCCACTGTACTCAACTGTACTCTACCTCTACTGTACTCTACTGTTCTCTACCTCTACTGTGCTCTACTGTACTCTACTCTACTGTACTCCACTGTACTCTATCTCTACTGTGATCCACTGTACTCTACCTCTACTGTACTCCACTGTACTCTATCTCTACTGTGATCCACTGTACTCTATCTCTATTGTGCTCCACTGTACTCTACCTCTACTGTTCTCCACTGTACTCTATCTCTACTGTGCTACACTCTACTCTACCTCTACTGTGCTCCACTGTATCCTACCTCTACTGTACTCCACTGTACTCTCTCTCTACTGTGCTCCACTGTACTCTATCTCTACTGTACTCCACTGTACTCTACCTCTACTGTGCTCTACTGTACTCTACCTCTACTGTACTCCACTGTACTCTATCTCTACTGTACTCCACTGTACTCTACCTCTACTGTACTCCACTGTACTCTATCTCTACTGTACTCCACTCTAATCTACCTCTACTGTCCTCCACTGTACTCTACCTCTACTGTGCTCCACTGTACACTCTCTCTACTGTACTCTACCTCTACTGTACTCTACTGTGCTCCACTGTACTCCACTGTAGTCTACCTCTACTGTGCTCCACTGTACTCTACCTCTACTGTGCTCCACTATACTCTACCTCTACTGTGCTCCACTGTACTCTACCTCTACTGTCCTCCACTGTACTCTATCTCTACTGTACTCCACTGTACTCTATTTCTACTGCACTTCACTGTCCTCTATCTCTACTGTACTCCACTGTACTCTACCTCTATTGTGCTCCACTGTACTCTATATCTACTGTACTCTACTGTACTCTATCTCTACTGTACTCCACTGTACTCTATCTCTACTCTACTCCACTGTACTCTACCTCTACTGTACTCTACTGTACTCTATCTCTACTGTACTCCACTGTACTCTATCTCTACTGTACTCCACTCTACTCTACCTCTACTGTACTCTACTGTTCTCTACCTCTACTCGGCTCTACTGTACTCTACTCTACTGTACTCCACTGTACTCTATCTCTACTGTGATCCACTGTACTCTACTTCTACTGTACTCCACTGTAATCTATCTCTACTGTGATCCACTGTACTCTATCTCTAATGTGCTCCACTGTACTCTACCTCTACTGTGCTCCACTGTACTCTATCTCTACTGTGCTCCACTGTATCCTACCTCTACTGTACTCCACTGTACTCTATCTCTACTGTGCTCCACTGTACTCTATCTCTACTGTACTCCACTGTACTCTACCTCTACTGTGCTCTACTGTTCTCTACCTCTACTGTGCTCTACTGTACTCCACCTCTACTGTGCTCCACTGTACCCTACCTCTACTGTGCTCCACTGTACTCTACCTCTACTGTGCTCCACTGTACTCTACCTCTACTGTACTCCACTGTACTCTATCTCTACTGTGCTCCACTGTACTCTACCTCTACTGTGCTCAACTGTACTCTACTGTACTCCACTGTACTCTACCTCTACTGTACTCTACTCTACTGTACTCCACTGTACTCTATCTCTACTGTGATCCACTGTACTCTACTTCTACTGTACTCCACTGTACTCTATCTCTACTGTGCTCCACTGTACTCTACCTCTACTGTACTCGACTGTACTCTATCTCTACTATGCTCCACTGTACTCTATCTCTACTGTACTCCACTGTACTCTACCTCTACTGTGCTCTACTGTTCTCTACCTCTACTGTGCTCTACTGTACTCCACCTCTACTGTGCTCCACTGTACCCTACCTCTACTGTGCTCCACTGTACTCTACCTCTACTCTGCTCCACTGTACTCTACCTCTACTGTGCTCCACTGTACTCTACCTCTACTGTGCTCCACTGTACTCTACCTCTACTGTGCTCCACTGTACTCTATCTCTACTGTGCTCCACTGTACTCTACCTCTAATGTACTCTACTCTACTCCACCTCTAATGTGCTCCACTGTACTCTAGCCTTACTCTACTCCACTGTACTTTACCTCTACTGTACTCCACTGTACTCTACCTCTACTGTACTCTACCTCTACTGTACTCTACTGTTCTCTACCTCTACTCGGCTCTACTGTACTCTACTCTACTGTACTCCACTGTACTCTATCTCTACTGTGATCCACTGTACTCTACTTCTACTGTACTCCACTGTAATCTATCTCTACTGTGATCCACTGTACTCTATCTCTACTGTGCTCCATTGTACTCTACCTCTACTGTGCTCCACTGTACTCTATCTCTACTGTGCTCCACTGTATCCTACCTCTACTGTACTCCACTGTACTCTATCTCTACTGTGCTCCACTGTACTCTATCTCTACTGTACTCCACTGTACTCTACCTCTACTGTGCTCTACTGTTCTCTACCTCTACTGTGCTCTACTGTACTCCACCTCTACTGTGCTCCACTGTTCCCTACCTCTACTGTGCTCCACTGTACTCTACCTCTACTGTGCTCCACTGTACTCTACCTCTACTGTACTCCAATGTACTCTATCTCTACTGTGCTCCACTGTACTCTACCTCTACTGTGCTCAACTGTACTCTACTGTACTCCACTGTACTCTACCTCTACTGTACTCTACTCTACTGTACTCCACTGTACTCTATCTCTACTGTGATCCACTGTACTCTACTTCTACTGTACTCCACTGTAATCTATCTCTACTGTGATCCACTGTACTCTATCTCTACTGTGCTCCACTGTACTCTACCTCTACTGTGCTCCACTGTACTCTATCTCTACTGTGCTCCACTGTATCCTACCTCTACTGTACTCCACTGTACTCTATCTCTACTGTGCTCCACTGTACTCTACCTCTACTCTACTCCACTGTACTCTATCTCTACTGTACTCCACTGTACTCTACCTCTACTGTACTCCACTGTACTCTATCTCTACTGTGCTCAACTGTACTGTACTGTACTCCACTGTAATCTACCTCTACTGTACTCCACTGTACTCTACCTCTACTGTGCTCCACTATACTCTACCTCTACTGTGCTCCACTGTACTCTACCTCTACTGTCCTCCACTGTACTCTACCTCTACTGTGCTCCACTGTACTCTCTCTCTACTGTACTCTACCTCTACTGTACTCTACTGTACTCCGCCTCTAATGTGCTCCACTGTACTCTACCTCTACTGTACTCTACCTCTACTGTACTCCACTGTACTCTACCTCTAATGTGCTCCACTGTACTCTATCTCTACTGTGCTCCACTGTACTCTATTTCTACTGTGCTCCACTGTACTCTATCTCTACTGTATTCCACTGTACTCTATCTCTACTGTACTTCACTGTCCTTTATCTCTAATGTACTCCACTGTACTCTACCTCTATTGTGCTCCATTGTACTCTATCTCTACTGTACTCTACTCTACTCTATCTCTACTTTACTCCACTGTACTCTATCTCTACTGTACTCCACTGTACTCTACCTCTACTGTGCTCCACTGTACACTCTCTCTACTGTACTCTACTGTGCTCCACTGTACTCCACTGTACTCTACCTCTACTGTACTCCACTGTACTCTACCTCTAATGTGCTCCACTGTACTCTATCTCTACTAAGCTCCACTGTACTCTATTTCTACTGTGCTCCACTGTACTCTATCTCTACTGTATTCCACTGTACTCTATCTCTACTGTGCTCCTCTCTACTCTACCTCTACTGTGCTCCACTGTATCCTACCTCTACTGTACTCCACTGTACTCTATCTCTACTGTGCTCCACTTTACTCTATCTCTACTGTACTCCACTGTACTCTACCTCTACTGTGCTCTACTGTTCTCTACCTCTACTGTGCTCTACTGTACTCCACCTCTACTGTGCTCCACTGTACCCTACCTCTACTGTGCTCCACTGTACTCTACCTCTACTGTGCTCCACTGTACTCTACCTCTACTGTCCTCCACTGTACTCTACCTCTACTGTGCTCCACTGTACTCTCTCTCTACTGTACTCTACCTCTACTGTACTCTACTGTACTCCACCTCTAATGTGCTCCACTGTACTCTACCTCTACTGTACTCTACCTCTACTGTACTCCACTGTACTCTACCTCTACTGTGCTCTACTGTACTCTATCTCTACTGTGCTCCACTGTACTCTACCTCTACTGTGCTCCACTGTACTCTACCTCTACTGTACTTCACTGTCCTCTATCTCTACTGTACTCCACTGTACTCTACCTCTATTATCCTCCACTGTACTCTATCTCTACTGTACTCTACTGTACTATATCTCTACTGTACTCCACTGTACTCTATCTCTACTGTACTCCACTGTACTCTACCTCCACTGTACTCAACTGTACTCTACCTCTACTGTACTCTACTGTTCTCTACCTCTACTGTGCTCTACTGTACTCTACTCTACTGTACTCCACTGTACTCTATCTCTACTGTGATCCACTGTACTCTACCTCTACTGTACTCCACTGTACTCTATCTCTACTGTGATCCACTGTACTCTATCTCTATTGTGCTCCACTGTACTCTACCTCTGCTGTTCTCCACTGTACTCTATCTCTACTGTGCTACACTCTACTCTACCTCTACTGTGCTCCACTGTATCCTACCTCTACTGTACTCCACTGTACTCTCTCTCTACTGTGCTCCACTGTACTCTATCTCTACTGTACTCCACTGTACTCTACCTCTACTGTTCTCTACTGTTCTCTACCTCTACTGTGCTCTACTCTACTCCACCTCTACTGTGCTCCACTGTACCCTACCTCTACTGTGCTCCACCGTACTCTACCTCTACTGTGCTCCACTGTACTCTACCTCTACTGTACTCCACTGTACTCTATCTCTACTGTACTCCACTGTACTCTACCTCTACTGTACTCCACTGTACTCTATCTCTACTGTACTCCACTCTAATCTACCTCTACTGTCCTCCACTGTACTCTACCTCTACTGTGCTCCACTGTACACTCTCTCTACTGTACTCTACCTCTACTGTACTCTACTGTGCTCCACTGTACTCCACTGTAGTCTACCTCTACTGTGCTCCACTGTACTCTACCTCTACTGTGCTCCACTATACTCTACCTCTACTGTGCTCCACTGTACTCTACCTCTACTGTCCTCCACTGTACTCTATCTCTACTGTACTCCACTGTACTCTATTTCTACTGCACTTCACTGTCCTCTATCTCTACTGTACTCCACTGTACTCTACCTCTACTGTCCTCCACTGTACTCTACCTCTACTGTGCTCCACTGTACTCTCTCTCTACTGTACTCTACCTCTACTGTACTCTACTGTACTCCACCTCTAATGTGCTCCACTGTACTCTACCTCTACTGTACTCTACCTCTACTGTACTCCACTGTACTCTACCTCTACTGTGCTCTACTGTACTCTATCTCTACTGTGCTCCACTGTACTCTACCTCTACTGTGCTCCACTGTACTCTACCTCTACTGTACTTCACTGTCCTCTATCTCTACTGTACTCCACTGTACTCTACCTTTATTATCCTCCACTGTACTCTATCTCTACTGTACTCTACTGTACTATATCTCTACTGTACTCCACTGTACTCTATCTCTACTGTACTCCACTGTACTCTACCTCCACTGTACTCAACTGTACTCTACCTCTACTGTACTCTACTGTTCTCTACCTCTACTGTGCTCTACTGTACTCTACTCTACTGTACTCCACTGTACTCTATCTCTACTGTGATCCACTGTACTCTACCTCTACTGTACTCCACTGTACTCTATCTCTACTGTGATCCACTGTACTCTATCTCTATTGTGCTCCACTGTACTCTACCTCTACTGTTCTCCACTGTACTCTATCTCTACTGTGCTACACTCTACTCTACCTCTACTGTGCTCCACTGTATCCTACCTCTACTGTACTCCACTGTACTCTCTCTCTACTGTGCTCCACTGTACTCTATCTCTACTGTACTCCACTGTACTCTACCTCTACTGTTCTCTACTGTTCTCTACCTCTACTGTGCTCTACTCTACTCCACCTCTACTGTGCTCCACTGTACCCTACCTCTACTGTGCTCCACCGTACTCTACCTCTACTGTGCTCCACTGTACTCTACCTCTACTGTACTCCACTGTACTCTATCTCTACTGTACTCCACTGTACTCTACCTCTACTGTACTCCACTGTACTCTATCTCTACTGTACTCCACTCTAATCTACCTCTACTGTCCTCCACTGTACTCTACCTCTACTGTGCTCCACTGTACACTCTCTCTACTGTACTCTACCTCTACTGTACTCTACTGTGCTCCACTGTACTCCACTGTAGTCTACCTCTACTGTGCTCCACTGTACTCTACCTCTACTGTGCTCCACTATACTCTACCTCTACTGTGCTCCACTGTACTCTACCTCTACTGTCCTCCACTGTACTCTATCTCTACTGTACTCCACTGTACTCTATTTCTACTGCACTTCACTGTCCTCTATCTCTACTGTACTCCACTGTACTCTACCTCTATTGTGCTCCACTGTACTCTATATCTACTGTACTCTACTGTACTCTATCTCTACTGTACTCCACTGTACTCTATCTCTACTGTACTCCACTCTACTCTACCTCTACTGTACTCTACTGTTCTCTACCTCTACTCGGCTCTACTGTACTCTACTCTACTGTACTCCACTGTACTCTATCTCTACTGTGATCCACTGTACTCTACTTCTACTGTACTCCACTGTAATCTATCTCTACTGTGATCCACTGTACTCTATCTCTACTGTACTCCACTCTACTCTACCTCTACTGTACTCTACTGTTCTCTACCTCTACTCGGCTCTACTGTACTCTACTCTACTGTACTCCACTGTACTCTATCTCTACTGTGATCCACTGTACTCTACTTCTACTGTACTCCACTGTAATCTATCTCTACTGTGATCCACTGTACTCTATCTCTACTGTGCTCCACTGTACTCTACCTCTACTGTGCTCCACTGTACTCTATCTCTACTGTGCTCCACTGTATCCTACCTCTACTGTACTCCACTGTACTCTATCTCTACTGTGCTCCACTGTACTCTATCTCTACTGTACTCCACTGTACTCTACCTCTACTGTGCTCTACTGTTCTCTACCTCTACTGTGCTCTACTGTACTCCACCTCTACTGTGCTCCACTGTTCCCTACCTCTACTGTGCTCCACTGTACTCTACCTCTACTGTGCTCCACTGTACTCTACCTCTACTGTACTCCAATGTACTCTATCTCTACTGTGCTCCACTGTACTCTACCTCTACTGTGCTCAACTGTACTCCACTGTACTCCACTGTACTCTACCTCTACTGTACTCTACTCTACTGTACTCCACTGTACTCTATCTCTACTGTGATCCACTGTACTCTACTTCTACTGTACTCCACTGTAATCTATCTCTACTGTGATCCACTGTACTCTATCTCTACTGTGCTCCACTGTACTCTACCTCTACTGTGCTCCACTGTACTCTATCTCTACTGTGCTCCACTGTATCCTACCTCTACTGTACTCCACTGTACTCTATCTCTACTGTGCTCCACTGTACTCTACCTCTACTGTACTCCACTGTACTCTATCTCTACTGTACTCCACTGTACTCTACCTCTACTGTACTCCACTGTACTCTATCTCTACTGTGCTCAACTGTACTGTACTGTACTCCACTGTAATCTACCTCTACTGTACTCCACTGTACTCTACCTCTACTGTGCTCCACTATACTCTACCTCTACTGTGCTCCACTGTACTCTACCTCTACTGTCCTCCACTGTACTCTACCTCTACTGTGCTCCACTGTACTCTCTCTCTACTGTACTCTACCTTTACTGTACTCTACTGTACTCCGCCTCTAATGTGCTCCACTGTACTCTACCTCTACTGTACTCTACCTCTACTGTACTCCACTGTACTCTACCTCTAATGTGCTCCACTGTACTCTATCTCTACTATGCTCCACTGTACTCTATTTCTACTGTGCTCCACTGTACTCTATCTCTACTGTATTCCACTGTACTCTATCTCTACTGTACTTCACTGTCCTTTATCTCTAATGTACTCCACTGTACTCTACCTCTATTGTGCTCCATTGTACTCTATCTCTACTGTACTCTACTCTACTCTATCTCTACTTTACTCCACTGTACTCTATCTCTACTGTACTCCACTGTACTCTACCTCCACTGTGCTCCACTGTACACTCTCTCTACTGTACTCTACTGTGCTCCACTGTACTCCACTGTACTCTACCTCTACTGTACTCCACTGTACTCTACCTCTCATGTGCTCCACTGTACTCTATCTCTATTGTGCTCCACTGTACTCTATTTCTACTGTGCTCCACTGTACTCTATCTCTACTGTATTCCACTGTACTCTATCTCTACTGTACTTCACTGTCCTTTATCTCTAATGTACTCCACTGTACTCTACCTCTATTGTGCTCCATTGTACTCTATCTCTACTGTACTCTACTCTACTCTATCTCTACTTTACTCCACTGTACTCTATCTCTACTGTACTCCACTGTACTCTACCTCTACTGTGCTCCACTGTACACTCTCTCTACTGTACTCTACTGTGCTCCACTGTACTCCACTGTAGTCTACCTCTACTGTGCTCCACTGTACTCTACCTCTACTGTGCTCCACTATACTCTACCTCTACTGTGCTCCACTGTACTCTACCTCTACTGTCCTCCACTGTACTCTACCTCTACTGTGCTCCACTGTACTCTCTCTCTACTGTACTCTACCTCTAGTGTACTCTACTGTACTCCACCTCTAATGTGCTCCACTGTACTCTACCTCTACTGTACTCTACCTCTACTGTACTCCACTGTACTCTACCTCTAATGTGCTCCACTGTACTCTATCTCTACTGTGCTCCACTCTACTCTATTTCTACTGTGCTCCACTGTACTCTATCTCTACTGTACTCCACTGTACTCTATCTCTACTGTACTTCATTGTCCTTTATCTCTAATGTACTCCACTGTACTCTACCTCTATTGTGCTCCATTGTACTCTATCTCTACTGTACTCTACTGTACTCTATCTCTACTTTACTCCACTGTACTCTATCTCTACTGTACTCCACTGTACTCTACCTCTACTGTGCTCCACTGTACTCTACCTCTACCGTACTCCACTGTACTCTATCTCTACTGTACTCCACTGTACTCTACCTCTACTGTACTCTACTGTTCTCTACCTCTACTGTGCTCTACTGTACTCTACTCTACTGTACTCCACTGTACTCTATCTCTACTGTGATCCACTATACTCTACCTCTACTGTACTCTACTGTACTCTATCTCTACTGTGATCTACTGTACTCTATCTCTACTGTGCTCCACTGTACTCTACCTCTACTGTGCTCCACTGTACTCTATCTCTACTGTGCTCCACTCTACTCTACCTCTACTGTGCTCCACTGTATCCTACCTCTACTGTACTCCACTGTACTCTATCTCTACTGTGCTCCACTGTACTCTATCTCTACTGTACTCCACTGTACTCTACCTCTACTGTGCTCTACTGTTCTCTACCTCTACTGTGCTCTACTGTACTCCACCTCTACTGTTCTCCACTGTACCCTACCTCTATTGTGCTCCACTGTACTCTACCTCTACTGTGCTCCACTGTACTCTACCTCTACTGTACTCCACTGTATTCTATCTCTACTGTGCTCCACTGTACTCTACCTCTACTGTGCTCAACTGTACTCTACTGTACTCCACTGTACTCTACCTCTACTGTACTCCACTGTACTCTATCTCTACTGTACTCCACTGTACTCTACCTCTACTGTACTCCACTGTACTCTATCTCTACTGTGCTCCACTGTACTCTACCTCTACTGTGCCCAACTTTACTGTACTCTACTCCACTGTACTCTACCTCTACTGTACTCCACTGTACTCTACCTCTACTGTACTCCACTTTACTCTACCTCTACTGTACTCAACTGTACTCTATCTCTACTGTGCTCCACTGTACTCTACCTCTACTGTACTCGACTGTACTCTATCTCTACTGTACTCCACTGTACTCTACCTATATTGTACTCTACTGTTCTCTACCTCTACTGTACTCCGCTGTACTCTATCTCTACTGTGATCCACTGTACTCTACCTTTACTGTACTCCACTGTACTCTATCTCTACTCTACTCCACTGTACTCTACCTCTACTGTACTCTACTGTTCTCTACGTCTACTGTGCTCTACTGTACTCTTCTCTACTGTACTCCACTGTACTCTATCTCTACTGTGATCCACTGTACTCTACCTCTACTGTACTCCACTGTACTCTATCTCTACTGTGATCCACTGTACTCTACCTCTACTGTACTCCACTGTACTCTATCTCTACTGTGCTCCACTGTACTCTACCTCTACTATGCTCCACTGTACTCTATCTGTACTGTGCTCCACTCTACTCTACCTCTACTGTGCTCCACTGTACTCTACCTCTACTGTACTCCACTGTACTCTATCTCTACTGTGCTCCACTGTACTCTATCTCTACTGTACTCCACTGTACTCTACCTCTACTGTGCTCTACTGTTCTCTACCTCTACTGTGCTCTACTGTACTCCACCTCTACTGTGCTCCACTGTACCCTACCTCTACTGTGCTCCACTGTACTCTACCTCTACTGTGCTCCACTGTACTCTACCTCTACTGTGCTCCACTGTACTCTACCTCTACTGTGCTCCACTGTACTCTACCTCTGCTGTGCTCCACTGTACTCTATCTCTACTGTGCTCCACTGTACTCTACCTCTAATGTACTCTACTGTACTCCACCTCTAATGTGCTCCACTGTACTCTAGCCCTACTGTACTCCACTGTACTTTACCTCTACTGTACTCCACTGTACTCTACCTCTACTGTACTCTACCTCTACTGTACTCCACTGTACTCTACCTCTACTGTGCTCTACTGTACTCTATCTCTACTGTGCTCCACTGTACTCTACCTCTACTGTACTCCACTATACTCTAACTCTACTATACTCCACTGTACTCTATCTCTACTGTGCTCCACTGTACTCTATTTCTACTGTGCTCCACTGTACTCTATCTCTACTGTACTCCACTGTACTATATTTCTACTGTACTTCACTGTCCTCTATCTCTACTGTACTCCACTGTACTCTACCTCTATTGTGCTCCACTGTACTCTATCTCTACTGTACTCTACTGTACTCTATCTCTACTGTACTCCACTGTACTCTATCTCTACTGTACTCCAGTGTACTCTACCTCTATTGTGCTCCACTGTACTCTACCTCTACCGTACTCCACTGTACTCTATCTCTACTGTACTCCACTGTACTCACCTCTACTGTACTCTACTGTTCTCTACCTCTACTGTGCTCTACTGTACTCTACTCTACTGTACTCCACTGTACTCTATCTCTACTGTGATCCACTGTACTCTACCTCTACTGTACTCCACTGTACTCTATCTCTACTGTGCTCCACTGTCCTTTATCTCTAATGTACTCCACTGTACTCTACCTCTATTGTGCTCCATTGTACTCTATCTCTACTGTACTCTACTGTACTCTATCTCTACTTTACTCCACTGTACTCTATCTCTACTGTACTCCACTGTACTCTACCTCTACTGTGCTCCACTGTACTCTACCTCTACCGTACTCCACTGTACTCTATCTCTACTGTACTCCACTGTACTCTACCTTTACTGTACTCTACTGTTCTCTACCTCTACTGTGCTCTACTGTACTCTACTCTACTGTACTCCACTGTACTCTATCTCTACTGTGATCCACTATACTCTACCTCTACTGTACTCTACTGTACTCTACCTCTACTGTGCTCCACTGTACTCTACCTCTACCGTACTCCACTGTACTCTATCTCTACTGTACTCCACTGTACTCTACCTCTACTGTACTCTACTGTTCTCTACCTCTACTGTGCTCCACTGTACTCTAGCTCTACTGTGCTCCACTGTACTCTATCTCTACTGTGCTCCACTCTACTCTACCTCTACTGTGCTACACTGTATCCTACCTCTACTGTACTCCACTGTACTCTATCTCTACTGTGCTCCACTGTACTCTATCTCTACTGTACTCCACTGTACTCTACCTCTACTGTGCTCTACTGTTCTCTACCTCTACTGTGCTCTACTGTACTCCACCTCTACTGTTCTCCACTGTACCCTACCTCTATTGTGCTCCACTGTACTCTACCTCTACTGTGCTCCACTGTACTCTACCTCTACTGTACTCCACTGTATTCTATCTCTACTGTGCTCCACTGTACTCTACCTCTACTGTGCTCAACTGTACTCTACTGTACTCCACTGTACTCTACCTCTACTGTACTCCACTGTACTCTATCTCTACTGTACTCCACTGTACTCTACCTCAACTGTACTCCACTGTACTCTATCTCTACTGTGCTCCACTGTACTCTACCTCTACTGTGCCCAACTTTACTGTACTCTACTCCACTGTACTCTACCTCTACTGTACTCCACTGTACTCTACCTCTACTGTACTCCACTGTACTCTACCTCTACTGTACTCAACTGTACTCTCTCTCTACTATGCTCCACTGTACTCTACCTCTACTGTACTCGACTGTACTCTATCTCTACTGTACTCCACTGTACTCTACCTATACTGTACTCCACTGTACTCTACCTCTATTGTGCTCCACTGTACTCTATCTCTACTGTACTCCACTGTACTCTACCTCTATTATCCTCCACTGTACTCTATCTCTACTGTACTCTACTGTACTATATCTCTACTGTACTCCACTGTACTCTATCTCTACTGTACTCCACTGTACTCTACCTCCACTGTACTCAACTGTACTCTACCTCTACTGTACTCTACTGTTCTCTACCTCTACTGTGCTCTACTGTACTCTACTCTACTGTACTCCACTGTACTCTATCTCTACTGTGATCCACTGTACTCTACCTCTACTGTACTCCACTGTACTCTATCTCTACTGTGATCCACTGTACTCTATCTCTATTGTGCTCCACTGTACTCTACCTCTACTGTTCTCCACTGTACTCTATCTCTACTGTGCTACACTCTACTCTACCTCTACTGTGCTCCACTGTATCCTACCTCTACTGTACTCCACTGTACTCTCTCTCTACTGTGCTCCACTGTACTCTATCTCTACTGTACTCCACTGTACTCTACCTCTACTGTGCTCTACTGTACTCTACCTCTACTGTACTCCACTGTACTCTATCTCTACTGTACTCCACTGTACTCTACCTCTACTGTACTCCACTGTACTCTATCTCTACTGTACTCCACTCTAATCTACCTCTACTGTCCTCCACTGTACTCTACCTCTACTGTGCTCCACTGTACACTCTCTCTACTGTACTCTACCTCTACTGTACTCTACTGTGCTCCACTGTACTCCACTGTAGTCTACCTCTACTGTGCTCCACTGTACTCTACCTCTACTGTGCTCCACTATACTCTACCTCTACTGTGCTCCACTGTACTCTACCTCTACTGTCCTCCACTGTACTCTATCTCTACTGTACTCCACTGTACTCTATTTCTACTGCACTTCACTGTCCTCTATCTCTACTGTACTCCACTGTACTCTACCTCTATTGTGCTCCACTGTACTCTATATCTACTGTACTCTACTGTACTCTATCTCTACTGTACTCCACTGTACTCTATCTCTACTCTACTCCACTGTACTCTACCTCTACTGTACTCTACTGTACTCTATCTCTACTGTACTCCACTGTACTCTATCTCTACTGTACTCCACTCTACTCTACCTCTACTGTACTCTACTGTTCTCTACCTCTACTCGGCTCTACTGTACTCTACTCTACTGTACTCCACTGTACTCTATCTCTACTGTGATCCACTGTACTCTACTTCTACTGTACTCCACTGTAATCTATCTCTACTGTGATCCACTGTACTCTATCTCTAATGTGCTCCACTGTACTCTACCTCTACTGTGCTCCACTGTACTCTATCTCTACTGTGCTCCACTGTATCCTACCTCTACTGTACTCCACTGTACTCTATCTCTACTGTGCTCCACTGTACTCTATCTCTACTGTACTCCACTGTACTCTACCTCTACTGTGCTCTACTGTTCTCTACCTCTACTGTGCTCTACTGTACTCCACCTCTACTGTGCTCCACTGTACCCTACCTCTACTGTGCTCCACTGTACTCTACCTCTACTGTGCTCCACTGTACTCTACCTCTACTGTACTCCACTGTACTCTATCTCTACTGTGCTCCACTGTACTCTACCTCTACTGTGCTCAACTGTACTCTACTGTACTCCACTGTACTCTACCTCTACTGTACTCTACTCTACTGTACTCCACTGTACTCTATCTCTACTGTGATCCACTGTACTCTACTTCTACTGTACTCCACTGTACTCTATCTCTACTGTGCTCCACTGTACTCTACCTCTACTGTACTCGACTGTACTCTATCTCTACTATGCTCCACTGTACTCTATCTCTACTGTACTCCACTGTACTCTACCTCTACTGTGCTCTACTGTTCTCTACCTCTACTGTGCTCTACTGTACTCCACCTCTACTGTGCTCCACTGTACCCTACCTCTACTGTGCTCCACTGTACTCTACCTCTACTGTGCTCCACTGTACTCTACCTCTACTGTGCTCCACTGTACTCTACCTCTACTGTGCTCCACTGTACTCTATCTCTACTGTGCTCCACTGTACTCTACCTCTAATGTACTCTACTCTACTCCACCTCTAATGTGCTCCACTGTACTCTAGCCTTACTCTACTCCACTGTACTTTACCTCTACTGTACTCCACTGTACTCTACCTCTACTGTACTCTACCTCTACTGTACTCTACTGTTCTCTACCTCTACTCGGCTCTACTGTACTCTACTCTACTGTACTCCACTGTACTCTATCTCTACTGTGATCCACTGTACTCTACTTCTACTGTACTCCACTGTAATCTATCTCTACTGTGATCCACTGTACTCTATCTCTACTGTGCTCCATTGTACTCTACCTCTACTGTGCTCCACTGTACTCTATCTCTACTGTGCTCCACTGTATCCTACCTCTACTGTACTCCACTGTACTCTATCTCTACTGTGCTCCACTGTACTCTATCTCTACTGTACTCCACTGTACTCTACCTCTACTGTGCTCTACTGTTCTCTACCTCTACTGTGCTCTACTGTACTCCACCTCTACTGTGCTCCACTGTTCCCTACCTCTACTGTGCTCCACTGTACTCTACCTCTACTGTGCTCCACTGTACTCTACCTCTACTGTACTCCAATGTACTCTATCTCTACTGTGCTCCACTGTACTCTACCTCTACTGTGCTCAACTGTACTCTACTGTACTCCACTGTACTCTACCTCTACTGTACTCTACTCTACTGTACTCCACTGTACTCTATCTCTACTGTGATCCACTGTACTCTACTTCTACTGTACTCCACTGTAATCTATCTCTACTGTGATCCACTGTACTCTATCTCTACTGTGCTCCACTGTACTCTACCTCTACTGTGCTCTACTGTTCTCTACCTCTACTGTGCTCTACTGTACTCCACCTCTACTGTGCTCCACTGTACCCTACCTCTACTGTGCTCCACTGTACTCTACCTCTACTGTGCTCCACTGTACTCTACCTCTACTGTACTCCACTGTACTCTATCTCTACTGTGCTCCACTGTACTCTACCTCTACTGTGCTCAACTGTACTCTACTGTACTCCACTGTACTCTACCTCTACTGTACTCTACTCTACTGTACTCCACTGTACTCTATCTCTACTGTGATCCACTGTACTCTACTTCTACTGTACTCCACTGTACTCTATCTCTACTGTGCTCCACTGTACTCTACCTCTACTGTACTCGACTGTACTCTATCTCTACTATGCTCCACTGTACTCTATCTCTACTGTACTCCACTGTACTCTACCTCTACTGTGCTCTACTGTTCTCTACCTCTACTGTGCTCTACTGTACTCCACCTCTACTGTGCTCCACTGTACCCTACCTCTACTGTGCTCCACTGTACTCTACCTCTACTGTGCTCCACTGTACTCTACCTCTACTGTGCTCCACTGTACTCTACCTCTACTGTGCTCCACTGTACTCTATCTCTACTGTGCTCCACTGTACTCTACCTCTAATGTACTCTACTCTACTCCACCTCTAATGTGCTCCACTGTACTCTAGCCTTACTCTACTCCACTGTACTTTACCTCTACTGTACTCCACTGTACTCTACCTCTACTGTACTCTACCTCTACTGTACTCTACTGTTCTCTACCTCTACTCGGCTCTACTGTACTCTACTCTACTGTACTCCACTGTACTCTATCTCTACTGTGATCCACTGTACTCTACTTCTACTGTACTCCACTGTAATCTATCTCTACTGTGATCCACTGTACTCTATCTCTACTGTGCTCCATTGTACTCTACCTCTACTGTGCTCCACTGTACTCTATCTCTACTGTGCTCCACTGTATCCTACCTCTACTGTACTCCACTGTACTCTATCTCTACTGTGCTCCACTGTACTCTATCTCTACTGTACTCCACTGTACTCTACCTCTACTGTGCTCTACTGTTCTCTACCTCTACTGTGCTCTACTGTACTCCACCTCTACTGTGCTCCACTGTTCCCTACCTCTACTGTGCTCCACTGTACTCTACCTCTACTGTGCTCCACTGTACTCTACCTCTACTGTACTCCAATGTACTCTATCTCTACTGTGCTCCACTGTACTCTACCTCTACTGTGCTCAACTGTACTCTACTGTACTCCACTGTACTCTACCTCTACTGTACTCTACTCTACTGTACTCCACTGTACTCTATCTCTACTGTGATCCACTGTACTCTACTTCTACTGTACTCCACTGTAATCTATCTCTACTGTGATCCACTGTACTCTATCTCTACTGTGCTCCACTGTACTCTACCTCTACTGTGCTCCACTGTACTCTATCTCTACTGTGCTCCACTGTATCCTACCTCTACTGTACTCCACTGTACTCTATCTCTACTGTGCTCCACTGTACTCTACCTCTACTCTACTCCACTGTACTCTATCTCTACTGTACTCCACTGTACTCTACCTCTACTGTACTCCACTGTACTCTATCTCTACTGTGCTCAACTGTACTGTACTGTACTCCACTGTAATCTACCTCTACTGTACTCCACTGTACTCTACCTCTACTGTGCTCCACTATACTCTACCTCTACTGTGCTCCACTGTACTCTACCTCTACTGTCCTCCACTGTACTCTACCTCTACTGTGCTCCACTGTACTCTCTCTCTACTGTACTCTACCTCTACTGTACTCTACTGTACTCCGCCTCTAATGTGCTCCACTGTACTCTACCTCTACTGTACTCTACCTCTACTGTACTCCACTGTACTCTACCTCTAATGTGCTCCACTGTACTCTATCTCTACTGTGCTCCACTGTACTCTATTTCTACTGTGCTCCACTGTACTCTATCTCTACTGTATTCCACTGTACTCTATCTCTACTGTACTTCACTGTCCTTTATCTCTAATGTACTCCACTGTACTCTACCTCTATTGTGCTCCATTGTACTCTATCTCTACTGTACTCTACTCTACTCTATCTCTACTTTACTCCACTGTACTCTATCTCTACTGTACTCCACTGTACTCTACCTCTACTGTGCTCCACTGTACACTCTCTCTACTGTACTCTACTGTGCTCCACTGTACTCCACTGTACTCTACCTCTACTGTACTCCACTGTACTCTACCTCTAATGTGCTCCACTGTACTCTATCTCTACTAAGCTCCACTGTACTCTATTTCTACTGTGCTCCACTGTACTCTATCTCTACTGTATTCCACTGTACTCTATCTCTACTGTGCTCCTCTCTACTCTACCTCTACTGTGCTCCACTGTATCCTACCTCTACTGTACTCCACTGTACTCTATCTCTACTGTGCTCCACTTTACTCTATCTCTACTGTACTCCACTGTACTCTACCTCTACTGTGCTCTACTGTTCTCTACCTCTACTGTGCTCTACTGTACTCCACCTCTACTGTGCTCCACTGTACCCTACCTCTACTGTGCTCCACTGTACTCTACCTCTACTGTGCTCCACTGTACTCTACCTCTACTGTCCTCCACTGTACTCTACCTCTACTGTGCTCCACTGTACTCTCTCTCTACTGTACTCTACCTCTACTGTACTCTACTGTACTCCACCTCTAATGTGCTCCACTGTACTCTACCTCTACTGTACTCTACCTCTACTGTACTCCACTGTACTCTACCTCTACTGTGCTCTACTGTACTCTATCTCTACTGTGCTCCACTGTACTCTACCTCTACTGTGCTCCACTGTACTCTACCTCTACTGTACTTCACTGTCCTCTATCTCTACTGTACTCCACTGTACTCTACCTCTATTATCCTCCACTGTACTCTATCTCTACTGTACTCTACTGTACTATATCTCTACTGTACTCCACTGTACTCTATCTCTACTGTACTCCACTGTACTCTACCTCCACTGTACTCAACTGTACTCTACCTCTACTGTACTCTACTGTTCTCTACCTCTACTGTGCTCTACTGTACTCTACTCTACTGTACTCCACTGTACTCTATCTCTACTGTGATCCACTGTACTCTACCTCTACTGTACTCCACTGTACTCTATCTCTACTGTGATCCACTGTACTCTATCTCTATTGTGCTCCACTGTACTCTACCTCTGCTGTTCTCCACTGTACTCTATCTCTACTGTGCTACACTCTACTCTACCTCTACTGTGCTCCACTGTATCCTACCTCTACTGTACTCCACTGTACTCTCTCTCTACTGTGCTCCACTGTACTCTATCTCTACTGTACTCCACTGTACTCTACCTCTACTGTTCTCTACTGTTCTCTACCTCTACTGTGCTCTACTCTACTCCACCTCTACTGTGCTCCACTGTACCCTACCTCTACTGTGCTCCACCGTACTCTACCTCTACTGTGCTCCACTGTACTCTACCTCTACTGTACTCCACTGTACTCTATCTCTACTGTACTCCACTGTACTCTACCTCTACTGTACTCCACTGTACTCTATCTCTACTGTACTCCACTCTAATCTACCTCTACTGTCCTCCACTGTACTCTACCTCTACTGTGCTCCACTGTACACTCTCTCTACTGTACTCTACCTCTACTGTACTCTACTGTGCTCCACTGTACTCCACTGTAGTCTACCTCTACTGTGCTCCACTGTACTCTACCTCTACTGTGCTCCACTATACTCTACCTCTACTGTGCTCCACTGTACTCTACCTCTACTGTCCTCCACTGTACTCTATCTCTACTGTACTCCACTGTACTCTATTTCTACTGCACTTCACTGTCCTCTATCTCTACTGTACTCCACTGTACTCTACCTCTACTGTCCTCCACTGTACTCTACCTCTACTGTGCTCCACTGTACTCTCTCTCTACTGTACTCTACCTCTACTGTACTCTACTGTACTCCACCTCTAATGTGCTCCACTGTACTCTACCTCTACTGTACTCTACCTCTACTGTACTCCACTGTACTCTACCTCTACTGTGCTCTACTGTACTCTATCTCTACTGTGCTCCACTGTACTCTACCTCTACTGTGCTCCACTGTACTCTACCTCTACTGTACTTCACTGTCCTCTATCTCTACTGTACTCCACTGTACTCTACCTTTATTATCCTCCACTGTACTCTATCTCTACTGTACTCTACTGTACTATATCTCTACTGTACTCCACTGTACTCTATCTCTACTGTACTCCACTGTACTCTACCTCCACTGTACTCAACTGTACTCTACCTCTACTGTACTCTACTGTTCTCTACCTCTACTGTGCTCTACTGTACTCTACTCTACTGTACTCCACTGTACTCTATCTCTACTGTGATCCACTGTACTCTACCTCTACTGTACTCCACTGTACTCTATCTCTACTGTGATCCACTGTACTCTATCTCTATTGTGCTCCACTGTACTCTACCTCTACTGTTCTCCACTGTACTCTATCTCTACTGTGCTACACTCTACTCTACCTCTACTGTGCTCCACTGTATCCTACCTCTACTGTACTCCACTGTACTCTCTCTCTACTGTGCTCCACTGTACTCTATCTCTACTGTACTCCACTGTACTCTACCTCTACTGTTCTCTACTGTTCTCTACCTCTACTGTGCTCTACTCTACTCCACCTCTACTGTGCTCCACTGTACCCTACCTCTACTGTGCTCCACCGTACTCTACCTCTACTGTGCTCCACTGTACTCTACCTCTACTGTACTCCACTGTACTCTATCTCTACTGTACTCCACTGTACTCTACCTCTACTGTACTCCACTGTACTCTATCTCTACTGTACTCCACTCTAATCTACCTCTACTGTCCTCCACTGTACTCTACCTCTACTGTGCTCCACTGTACACTCTCTCTACTGTACTCTACCTCTACTGTACTCTACTGTGCTCCACTGTACTCCACTGTAGTCTACCTCTACTGTGCTCCACTGTACTCTACCTCTACTGTGCTCCACTATACTCTACCTCTACTGTGCTCCACTGTACTCTACCTCTACTGTCCTCCACTGTACTCTATCTCTACTGTACTCCACTGTACTCTATTTCTACTGCACTTCACTGTCCTCTATCTCTACTGTACTCCACTGTACTCTACCTCTATTGTGCTCCACTGTACTCTATATCTACTGTACTCTACTGTACTCTATCTCTACTGTACTCCACTGTACTCTATCTCTACTGTACTCCACTCTACTCTACCTCTACTGTACTCTACTGTTCTCTACCTCTACTCGGCTCTACTGTACTCTACTCTACTGTACTCCACTGTACTCTATCTCTACTGTGATCCACTGTACTCTACTTCTACTGTACTCCACTGTAATCTATCTCTACTGTGATCCACTGTACTCTATCTCTACTGTACTCCACTCTACTCTACCTCTACTGTACTCTACTGTTCTCTACCTCTACTCGGCTCTACTGTACTCTACTCTACTGTACTCCACTGTACTCTATCTCTACTGTGATCCACTGTACTCTACTTCTACTGTACTCCACTGTAATCTATCTCTACTGTGATCCACTGTACTCTATCTCTACTGTGCTCCACTGTACTCTACCTCTACTGTGCTCCACTGTACTCTATCTCTACTGTGCTCCACTGTATCCTACCTCTACTGTACTCCACTGTACTCTATCTCTACTGTGCTCCACTGTACTCTATCTCTACTGTACTCCACTGTACTCTACCTCTACTGTGCTCTACTGTTCTCTACCTCTACTGTGCTCTACTGTACTCCACCTCTACTGTGCTCCACTGTTCCCTACCTCTACTGTGCTCCACTGTACTCTACCTCTACTGTGCTCCACTGTACTCTACCTCTACTGTACTCCAATGTACTCTATCTCTACTGTGCTCCACTGTACTCTACCTCTACTGTGCTCAACTGTACTCCACTGTACTCCACTGTACTCTACCTCTACTGTACTCTACTCTACTGTACTCCACTGTACTCTATCTCTACTGTGATCCACTGTACTCTACTTCTACTGTACTCCACTGTAATCTATCTCTACTGTGATCCACTGTACTCTATCTCTACTGTGCTCCACTGTACTCTACCTCTACTGTGCTCCACTGTACTCTATCTCTACTGTGCTCCACTGTATCCTACCTCTACTGTACTCCACTGTACTCTATCTCTACTGTGCTCCACTGTACTCTACCTCTACTGTACTCCACTGTACTCTATCTCTACTGTACTCCACTGTACTCTACCTCTACTGTACTCCACTGTACTCTATCTCTACTGTGCTCAACTGTACTGTACTGTACTCCACTGTAATCTACCTCTACTGTACTCCACTGTACTCTACCTCTACTGTGCTCCACTATACTCTACCTCTACTGTGCTCCACTGTACTCTACCTCTACTGTCCTCCACTGTACTCTACCTCTACTGTGCTCCACTGTACTCTCTCTCTACTGTACTCTACCTTTACTGTACTCTACTGTACTCCGCCTCTAATGTGCTCCACTGTACTCTACCTCTACTGTACTCTACCTCTACTGTACTCCACTGTACTCTACCTCTAATGTGCTCCACTGTACTCTATCTCTACTATGCTCCACTGTACTCTATTTCTACTGTGCTCCACTGTACTCTATCTCTACTGTATTCCACTGTACTCTATCTCTACTGTACTTCACTGTCCTTTATCTCTAATGTACTCCACTGTACTCTACCTCTATTGTGCTCCATTGTACTCTATCTCTACTGTACTCTACTCTACTCTATCTCTACTTTACTCCACTGTACTCTATCTCTACTGTACTCCACTGTACTCTACCTCCACTGTGCTCCACTGTACACTCTCTCTACTGTACTCTACTGTGCTCCACTGTACTCCACTGTACTCTACCTCTACTGTACTCCACTGTACTCTACCTCTCATGTGCTCCACTGTACTCTATCTCTATTGTGCTCCACTGTACTCTATTTCTACTGTGCTCCACTGTACTCTATCTCTACTGTATTCCACTGTACTCTATCTCTACTGTACTTCACTGTCCTTTATCTCTAATGTACTCCACTGTACTCTACCTCTATTGTGCTCCATTGTACTCTATCTCTACTGTACTCTACTCTACTCTATCTCTACTTTACTCCACTGTACTCTATCTCTACTGTACTCCACTGTACTCTACCTCTACTGTGCTCCACTGTACACTCTCTCTACTGTACTCTACTGTGCTCCACTGTACTCCACTGTAGTCTACCTCTACTGTGCTCCACTGTACTCTACCTCTACTGTGCTCCACTATACTCTACCTCTACTGTGCTCCACTGTACTCTACCTCTACTGTCCTCCACTGTACTCTACCTCTACTGTGCTCCACTGTACTCTCTCTCTACTGTACTCTACCTCTAGTGTACTCTACTGTACTCCACCTCTAATGTGCTCCACTGTACTCTACCTCTACTGTACTCTACCTCTACTGTACTCCACTGTACTCTACCTCTAATGTGCTCCACTGTACTCTATCTCTACTGTGCTCCACTCTACTCTATTTCTACTGTGCTCCACTGTACTCTATCTCTACTGTACTCCACTGTACTCTATCTCTACTGTACTTCATTGTCCTTTATCTCTAATGTACTCCACTGTACTCTACCTCTATTGTGCTCCATTGTACTCTATCTCTACTGTACTCTACTGTACTCTATCTCTACTTTACTCCACTGTACTCTATCTCTACTGTACTCCACTGTACTCTACCTCTACTGTGCTCCACTGTACTCTACCTCTACCGTACTCCACTGTACTCTATCTCTACTGTACTCCACTGTACTCTACCTCTACTGTACTCTACTGTTCTCTACCTCTACTGTGCTCTACTGTACTCTACTCTACTGTACTCCACTGTACTCTATCTCTACTGTGATCCACTATACTCTACCTCTACTGTACTCTACTGTACTCTATCTCTACTGTGATCTACTGTACTCTATCTCTACTGTGCTCCACTGTACTCTACCTCTACTGTGCTCCACTGTACTCTATCTCTACTGTGCTCCACTCTACTCTACCTCTACTGTGCTCCACTGTATCCTACCTCTACTGTACTCCACTGTACTCTATCTCTACTGTGCTCCACTGTACTCTATCTCTACTGTACTCCACTGTACTCTACCTCTACTGTGCTCTACTGTTCTCTACCTCTACTGTGCTCTACTGTACTCCACCTCTACTGTTCTCCACTGTACCCTACCTCTATTGTGCTCCACTGTACTCTACCTCTACTGTGCTCCACTGTACTCTACCTCTACTGTACTCCACTGTATTCTATCTCTACTGTGCTCCACTGTACTCTACCTCTACTGTGCTCAACTGTACTCTACTGTACTCCACTGTACTCTACCTCTACTGTACTCCACTGTACTCTATCTCTACTGTACTCCACTGTACTCTACCTCTACTGTACTCCACTGTACTCTATCTCTACTGTGCTCCACTGTACTCTACCTCTACTGTGCCCAACTTTACTGTACTCTACTCCACTGTACTCTACCTCTACTGTACTCCACTGTACTCTACCTCTACTGTACTCCACTTTACTCTACCTCTACTGTACTCAACTGTACTCTATCTCTACTGTGCTCCACTGTACTCTACCTCTACTGTACTCGACTGTACTCTATCTCTACTGTACTCCACTGTACTCTACCTATATTGTACTCTACTGTTCTCTACCTCTACTGTACTCCGCTGTACTCTATCTCTACTGTGATCCACTGTACTCTACCTTTACTGTACTCCACTGTACTCTATCTCTACTCTACTCCACTGTACTCTACCTCTACTGTACTCTACTGTTCTCTACGTCTACTGTGCTCTACTGTACTCTTCTCTACTGTACTCCACTGTACTCTATCTCTACTGTGATCCACTGTACTCTACCTCTACTGTACTCCACTGTACTCTATCTCTACTGTGATCCACTGTACTCTACCTCTACTGTACTCCACTGTACTCTATCTCTACTGTGCTCCACTGTACTCTACCTCTACTATGCTCCACTGTACTCTATCTGTACTGTGCTCCACTCTACTCTACCTCTACTGTGCTCCACTGTACTCTACCTCTACTGTACTCCACTGTACTCTATCTCTACTGTGCTCCACTGTACTCTATCTCTACTGTACTCCACTGTACTCTACCTCTACTGTGCTCTACTGTTCTCTACCTCTACTGTGCTCTACTGTACTCCACCTCTACTGTGCTCCACTGTACCCTACCTCTACTGTGCTCCACTGTACTCTACCTCTACTGTGCTCCACTGTACTCTACCTCTACTGTGCTCCACTGTACTCTACCTCTACTGTGCTCCACTGTACTCTACCTCTGCTGTGCTCCACTGTACTCTATCTCTACTGTGCTCCACTGTACTCTACCTCTAATGTACTCTACTGTACTCCACCTCTAATGTGCTCCACTGTACTCTAGCCCTACTGTACTCCACTGTACTTTACCTCTACTGTACTCCACTGTACTCTACCTCTACTGTACTCTACCTCTACTGTACTCCACTGTACTCTACCTCTACTGTGCTCTACTGTACTCTATCTCTACTGTGCTCCACTGTACTCTACCTCTACTGTACTCCACTATACTCTAACTCTACTATACTCCACTGTACTCTATCTCTACTGTGCTCCACTGTACTCTATTTCTACTGTGCTCCACTGTACTCTATCTCTACTGTACTCCACTGTACTATATTTCTACTGTACTTCACTGTCCTCTATCTCTACTGTACTCCACTGTACTCTACCTCTATTGTGCTCCACTGTACTCTATCTCTACTGTACTCTACTGTACTCTATCTCTACTGTACTCCACTGTACTCTATCTCTACTGTACTCCAGTGTACTCTACCTCTATTGTGCTCCACTGTACTCTACCTCTACCGTACTCCACTGTACTCTATCTCTACTGTACTCCACTGTACTCACCTCTACTGTACTCTACTGTTCTCTACCTCTACTGTGCTCTACTGTACTCTACTCTACTGTACTCCACTGTACTCTATCTCTACTGTGATCCACTGTACTCTACCTCTACTGTACTCCACTGTACTCTATCTCTACTGTGCTCCACTGTCCTTTATCTCTAATGTACTCCACTGTACTCTACCTCTATTGTGCTCCATTGTACTCTATCTCTACTGTACTCTACTGTACTCTATCTCTACTTTACTCCACTGTACTCTATCTCTACTGTACTCCACTGTACTCTACCTCTACTGTGCTCCACTGTACTCTACCTCTACCGTACTCCACTGTACTCTATCTCTACTGTACTCCACTGTACTCTACCTTTACTGTACTCTACTGTTCTCTACCTCTACTGTGCTCTACTGTACTCTACTCTACTGTACTCCACTGTACTCTATCTCTACTGTGATCCACTATACTCTACCTCTACTGTACTCTACTGTACTCTACCTCTACTGTGCTCCACTGTACTCTACCTCTACCGTACTCCACTGTACTCTATCTCTACTGTACTCCACTGTACTCTACCTCTACTGTACTCTACTGTTCTCTACCTCTACTGTGCTCCACTGTACTCTAGCTCTACTGTGCTCCACTGTACTCTATCTCTACTGTGCTCCACTCTACTCTACCTCTACTGTGCTACACTGTATCCTACCTCTACTGTACTCCACTGTACTCTATCTCTACTGTGCTCCACTGTACTCTATCTCTACTGTACTCCACTGTACTCTACCTCTACTGTGCTCTACTGTTCTCTACCTCTACTGTGCTCTACTGTACTCCACCTCTACTGTTCTCCACTGTACCCTACCTCTATTGTGCTCCACTGTACTCTACCTCTACTGTGCTCCACTGTACTCTACCTCTACTGTACTCCACTGTATTCTATCTCTACTGTGCTCCACTGTACTCTACCTCTACTGTGCTCAACTGTACTCTACTGTACTCCACTGTACTCTACCTCTACTGTACTCCACTGTACTCTATCTCTACTGTACTCCACTGTACTCTACCTCAACTGTACTCCACTGTACTCTATCTCTACTGTGCTCCACTGTACTCTACCTCTACTGTGCCCAACTTTACTGTACTCTACTCCACTGTACTCTACCTCTACTGTACTCCACTGTACTCTACCTCTACTGTACTCCACTGTACTCTACCTCTACTGTACTCAACTGTACTCTCTCTCTACTATGCTCCACTGTACTCTACCTCTACTGTACTCGACTGTACTCTATCTCTACTGTACTCCACTGTACTCTACCTATACTGTACTCTACTGTTCTCTACCTCTACTGTACTCCGCTGTACTCTATCTCTACTGTGATCCACTGTACTCTACCTCTACTGTACTCCACTGTACTCTATCTCTACTCTACTCCACTGTACTCTACCTCTACTGTACTCTACTGTTCTCTACCTCTACTGTGCTCTACTGTACTCTTCTCTACTGTACTCCACTGTACTCTATCTCTACTGTGATCCACTGTACTCTACCTCTACTGTACTCCACTGTACTCTACCTCTGCTGTGCTCCACTGTACTCTATCTCTACTGTGCTCCACTGTACTCTACCTCTAATGTACTCTACTGTACTCCACCTCTAATGTGCTCCACTGTACTCTAGCCCTACTGTACTCCACTGTACTTTACCTCTACTGTACTCCACTGTACTCTACCTCTACTGTACTCTACCTCTACTGTACTCCACTGTACTCTACCTCTACTGTGCTCTACTGTACTCTATCTCTACTGTGCTCCACTGTACTCTACCTCTACTGTACTCCACTATACTCTAACTCTACTATACTCCACTGTACTCTATCTCTACTGTGCTCCACTGTACTCTATTTCTACTGTGCTCCACTGTACTCTATCTCTACTGTACTCCACTGTACTATATTTCTACTGTACTTCACTGTCCTCTATCTCTACTGTACTCCACTGTACTCTACCTCTATTGTGCTCCACTGTACTCTATCTCTACTGTACTCTACTGTACTCTATCTCTACTGTACTCCACTGTACTCTATCTCTACTGTACTCCAGTGTACTCTACCTCTATTGTGCTCCACTGTACTCTACCTCTACCGTACTCCACTGTACTCTATCTCTACTGTACTCCACTGTACTCACCTCTACTGTACTCTACTGTTCTCTACCTCTACTGTGCTCTACTGTACTCTACTCTACTGTACTCCACTGTACTCTATCTCTACTGTGATCCACTGTACTCTACCTCTACTGTACTCCACTGTACTCTATCTCTACTGTGCTCCACTGTCCTTTATCTCTAATGTACTCCACTGTACTCTACCTCTATTGTGCTCCATTGTACTCTATCTCTACTGTACTCTACTGTACTCTATCTCTACTTTACTCCACTGTACTCTATCTCTACTGTACTCCACTGTACTCTACCTCTACTGTGCTCCACTGTACTCTACCTCTACCGTACTCCACTGTACTCTATCTCTACTGTACTCCACTGTACTCTACCTTTACTGTACTCTACTGTTCTCTACCTCTACTGTGCTCTACTGTACTCTACTCTACTGTACTCCACTGTACTCTATCTCTACTGTGATCCACTATACTCTACCTCTACTGTACTCTACTGTACTCTACCTCTACTGTGCTCCACTGTACTCTACCTCTACCGTACTCCACTGTACTCTATCTCTACTGTACTCCACTGTACTCTACCTCTACTGTACTCTACTGTTCTCTACCTCTACTGTGCTCCACTGTACTCTAGCTCTACTGTGCTCCACTGTACTCTATCTCTACTGTGCTCCACTCTACTCTACCTCTACTGTGCTACACTGTATCCTACCTCTACTGTACTCCACTGTACTCTATCTCTACTGTGCTCCACTGTACTCTATCTCTACTGTACTCCACTGTACTCTACCTCTACTGTGCTCTACTGTTCTCTACCTCTACTGTGCTCTACTGTACTCCACCTCTACTGTTCTCCACTGTACCCTACCTCTATTGTGCTCCACTGTACTCTACCTCTACTGTGCTCCACTGTACTCTACCTCTACTGTGCTCAACTGTACTCTACTGTACTCCACTGTACTCTACCTCTACTGTACTCCACTGTACTCTATCTCTACTGTACTCCACTGTACTCTACCTCAACTGTACTCCACTGTACTCTATCTCTACTGTGCTCCACTGTACTCTACCTCTACTGTGCCCAACTTTACTGTACTCTACTCCACTGTACTCTACCTCTACTGTACTCCACTGTACTCTACCTCTACTGTACTCCACTGTACTCTACCTCTACTGTACTCAACTGTACTCTCTCTCTACTATGCTCCACTGTACTCTACCTCTACTGTACTCGACTGTACTCTATCTCTACTGTACTCCACTGTACTCTACCTATACTGTACTCTACTGTTCTCTACCTCTACTGTACTCCGCTGTACTCTATCTCTACTGTGATCCACTGTACTCTACCTCTACTGTACTCCACTGTACTCTATCTCTACTCTACTCCACTGTACTCTACCTCTACTGTACTCTACTGTTCTCTACCTCTACTGTGCTCTACTGTACTCTTCTCTACTGTACTCCACTGTACTCTATCTCTACTGTGATCCACTGTACTCTACCTCTACTGTACTCCACTGTACTCTATCTCTACTGTGATCCACTGTACTCTATCTCTACTGTGCTCCACTGTACTCTACCTCTACTATGCTCCACTGTACTCTATCTGTACTGTGCTCCACTCTACTCTACCTCTACTGTGCTCCACTGTACTCTACCTCTACTGTACTCCACTGTACTCTATCTCTACTGTGCTCCACTGTACTCTATCTCTACTGTACTCCACTGTACTCTACCTCTACTGTGCTCTACTGTTCTCTACCTCTACTGTGCTCTACTGTACTCCACCTCTACTGTGCTCCACTGTACCCTACCTCTACTGTGCTCCACTTTACTCTACCTCTACTGTGCTCCACTGTACTCTACCTCTACTGTGATCCACTGTACTCTACCTCTACTGTGCTCCACTGTACTCTATCTCTACTGTACTCCACTGTACTCTACCTCTATTGTGCTCCACTGTACTCTACCTCTACCGTACTCCACTGTACTCTATCTCTACTGTACTCCACTGTACTCACCTCTACTGTACTCTACTGTTCTCTACCTCTACTGTGCTCTACTGTACTCTAGCCCTACTGTACTCCAGTGTACTTTACCTCTACTGTACTCCACTGTACTCTACCTCTGCTGTGCTCCACTGTACTCTATCTCTACTGTGCTCCACTGTACTCTACCTCTAATGTACTCTACTGTACTCCACCTCTAATGTGCTCCACTGTACTCTAGCCCTACTGTACTCCAGTGTACTTTACCTCTACTGTACTCCACTGTACTCTACCTCTACTGTACTCTACCTCTACTGTACTCCACTGTACTCTACCTCTACTGTGCTCTACTGTACTCTATCTCTACTGTGCTCCACTGTACTCTACCTCTACTGTACTCCACTATACTCTAACTCTACTATACTCCACTGTACTCTATCTCTACTGTGCTCCACTGTACTCTATTTCTACTGTACTTCACTGTCCTCTATCTCTACTGTACTCCACTGTACTCTACCTCTATTGTGCTCCACTGTACTCTATCTCTACTGTACTCTACTGTACTCTATCTCTACTGTACTCCACTGTACTCTATCTCTACTGTACTCCACTGTACTCTACCTCTATTGTGCTCCACTGTACTCTACCTCTACCGTACTCCACTGTACTCTATCTCTACTGTACTCCACTGTACTCACCTCTACTGTACTCTACTGTTCTCTACCTCTACTGTGCTCTACTGTACTCTACTCTACTCTACTCCACTGTACTCTATCTCTACTGTGATCCACTGTACTCTACCTCTACTGTACTCCACTGTACTCTATCTCTACTGTGCTCCACTGTACTCTATCTCTACTGTGCTCCACTGTACTCTATCTCTACTGTGCTCCACTCTACTCTACCTCTACTGTTCTCCACTGTATCCTACCTCTACTGTGCTCTACTGTACTCTATCTCTACTGTGCTCCACTGTACTCTACCTCTACTGTACTCCACTATACTCTAACTCTACTATACTCCACTGTACTCTATCTCTACTGTGCTCCACTGTACTCTATTTCTACTGTGCTCCACTGTACTCTATCTCTACTGTACTCCACTGTACTCTATTTCTACTGTACTTTACTGTCCTCTATCTCTACTGTACTCCACTGTACTCTACCTCTATTGTGCTCCACTGTACTCTATATCTACTGTACTCTACTATACTCTATCTCTACTGTAGTCCACTGTACTCTATCTCTACTGTACTCCACTGTACTCTACCTCTACTGTACTCTACTGTACTCTATCTCTACTGTACTCCACTGTACTCTATCTCTACTGTACTCCACTGTACTCTACCTCTACTGTACTCTACTGTTCTCTTCCTCTACTCGGCTCTAGTGTACTCTACTCTACTGTACTACACTGTACTCTATCTCCACTGTGATCCACTGTACTCTACTTCTACTGTACTCCACTGTAATCTATCTCTACTGTATCCACTGTACTCTATCTCTACTGTGCTCCACTGTACTCTACCTCTACTCTGCTCCACTGTACTCTATCTCTACTGTGCTCCTCTCTACTCTACCTCTACTGTGCTCCACTGTATCCTACCTCTACTGTACTCCACTGTACTCTATCTCTACTGTGCTCCACTTTACTCTATCTCTACTGTACTCCACTGTACTCTACCTCTACTGTGCTCTACTGTTCTCTACCTCTACTGTGCTCTACTGTACTCCACCTCTACTTTGCTCCACTGTACCCTACCTCTACTGTGCTCCACTGTACTCTACCTCTACTGTGCTCAACTGTACTCTACTGTACTCCACTGTACTCTACCTCTACTGTACTCCACTGTACTCTACCTCTACTGTACTCTATCTCTACTGTGCTCCACTGTACTCTACCTCTACTGTGCTCCACTGTACTCTACCTCTACTGTACTTCACTGTCCTCTATCTCTACTGTGCTCCACTGTACTCTACCTCTACTGTCCTCCACTGTACTCTACCTCTACTGTGCTCCACTGTACTCTCTCTCTACTGTACTCTACCTCTACTGTACTCTACTGTACTCCACCTCTAATGTGCTCCACTGTACTCTACCTCTACTGTACTCTACCTCTACTGTACTCCACTGTACTCTACCTCTACTGTGCTCTACTGTACTCTATCTCTACTGTGCTCCACTGTACTCTACCTCTACTGTGCTCCACTGTACCCTACCTCTACTGTACTTCACTGTCCTCTATCTCTACTGTACTCCACTGTACTCTACCTCTATTATCCTCCACTCTACTCTATCTCTACTGTACTCTACTGTACTATAACTCTACTGTACTCCACTGTACTCTATCTCTACTGTACTCCACTGTACTCTACCTCCACTGTACTCCACTGTACTCTACCTCTACTGTACTCTACTGTTCTCTACCTCTACTGTGCTCTACTGTACTCTACTCTACTGTACTCCACTGTACTCTATCTCTACTGTGATCCACTGTACTCTACCTCTACTGTACTCCACTGTACTCTATCTCTACTGTGATCCACTGTACTCTATCTCTATTGTGCTCCACTGTACTCTACCTCTACTGTGCTCCACTGTACTCTATCTCTACTGTGCTCCACTCTACTCTACCTCTACTGTGCTCCACTGTATCCTACCTCTACTGTACTCCACTGTGCTCTCTCTCTACTGTGCTCCACTGTACTCTATCTCTACTGTACTCCACTGTACTCTACCTCTACTGTGCTCTACTGTTCTCTACCTCTACTGTGCTCTACTCTACTCCACCTCTACTGTGCTCCACTGTACCCTACCTCTACTGTGCTCCACCGTACTCTACCTCTACTGTGCTCCACTGTACTCTACCTCTACTGTACTCCACTGTACTCTATCTCTACTGTACTCCACTGTACTCTACCTCTACTGTACTCCACTGTACTCTATCTCTACTGTACTCCACTCTAATCTACCTCTACTGTCCTCCACTGTACTCTACCTCTACTCTGCTCCACTGTACACTCTCCCTACTGTACTCTACCTCTACTGTACTCTACTGTGCTCCACTGTACTCCACTGTAGTCTACCTCTACTGTGCTCCACTGTACTCTACCTCTACTGTGCTCCACTATACTCTACCTCTACTGTGCTCCACTGTACTCTACCTCTACTGTCCTCCACTGTACTCTATCTCTACTGTACTCCACTGTACTCTATTTCTACTGCACTTCACTGTCCTCTATCTCTACTGTACTCCACTGTACTCTACCTCTATTGTGCTCCACTGTACTCTATATCTACTGTACTCTACTGTACTCTATCTCTACTGTACTCCACTGTACTCTATCTCTACTGTACTCCACTGTACTCTACCTCTACTGTACTCTACTGTACTCTATCTGTACTGTACTCCACTGTACTCTATCTCTACTGTACTCCACTCTACTCTACATCTACTGTACTCTACTGTTCTCTACCTCTACTCGGCTCTACTGTACTCTACTCTACTGTACTCCACTGTACTCTATCTCTACTGTGATCCACTGTACTCTACTTCTACTGTACTCCACTGTAATCTATCTCTACTGTGGTCCACTGTACTCTATCTCTACTGTGCTCCACTGTACTCTACCTCTACTGTGCTCCACTGTACTCTATCTCTACTGTGCTCCACTGTATCCTACCTCTACTGTACTCCACTGTACTCTATCTCTACTGTGCTCCACTGTACTCTATCTCTACTGTACTCCACTGTACTCTACCTCTACTGTGCTCTACTGTTCTCTACCTCTACTGTGCTCTACTGTACTCCACCTCTACTGTGCTCCACTGTACCCTACCTCTACTGTGCTCCACTGTACTCTACCTCTACTGTGCTCCACTGTACTCTACCTCTACTGTACTCCACTGTACTCTATCTCTACTGTGCTCCACTGTACTCTACCTCTACTGTGCTCAACTGTACTTTACTGTACGCCACTGTACTCTACCTCTACTGTACTCTACTCTACTGTACTCCACTGTACTCTATCTCTACTGTGATCCACTGTACTCTACTTCTACTGTACTCCACTGTAATCTATCTCTACTGTGATCCACTGTACTCTATCTCTACTGTGCTCCACTGTACTCTACCTCTACTGTGCTCCACTGTACTCTATCTCTACTGTGCTCCACTGTATCCTACCTCTACTGTACTCCACTGTACTCTATCTCTATTGTGCTCCAGTGTACTCTACCTCTACTGTACTCCACTGTACTCTATCTCTACTGTACTCCACTCTACTCTACCTCTACTGTACTCCACTGTACTCTATCTCTACTGTGCTCAACTGTACTGTACTGTACTCCACTGTAATCTACCTCTACTGTACTCCACTGTACTCTACCTCTACTGTGCTCCACTATACTCTACCTCTACTGTGCTCCACTGTACTCTACCTCTACTGTCCTCCACTGTACTCTACCTCTACTGTGCTCCACTGTACTCTCTCTCTACTGTACTCTACTGTGCTCCACTGTACTCCACTGTAGTCTACCTCTACTGTGCTCCACTGTACTCTACCTCTACTGTGCTCCACTATACTCTACCTCTACTGTGCTCCACTGTACTCTACCTCTACTGTCCTCCACTGTACTCTATCTCTACTGTACTCCACTGTACTCTATTTCTACTGCACTTCACTGTCCTCTATCTCTACTGTACTCCACTGTACTCTACCTCTATTGTGCTCCACTGTACTCTATATCTACTGTACTCTACTGTACTCTATCTCTACTGTACTCCACTGTACTCTATCTCTACTGTACTCCACTGTACTCTACCTCTACTGTACTCTACTGTACTCTATCTCTACTGTACTCCACTGTACTCTATCTCTACTGTACTCCACTCTACTCTACCTCTACTGTACTCTACTGTTCTCTACCTCTACTCGGCTCTACTGTACTCTACTCTACTGTACTCCACTGTACTCTATCTCTACTGTGATCCACTGTACTCTACTTCTACTGTACTCCACTGTAATCTATCTCTACTGTGATCCACTGTACTCTATCTCTACTGTGCTCCACTGTACTCTACCTCTACTGTGCTCCACTGTACTATATCTCTACTGTGCTCCACTGTATCCTACCTCTACTGTACTCCACTGTACTCTATCTCTACTCTGCTCCACTGTACTCTATCTCTACTGTACTCCACTGTACTCTACCTCTACTGTGCTCTACTGTTCTCTACCTCTACTGTGCTCTACTGTACTCCACCTCTACTGTGCTCCACTGTTCCCTACCTCTACTGTGCTCCACTGTACTCTACCTCTACTGTGCTCCACTGTACTCTACCTCTACTGTACTCCAATGTACTCTATCTCTACTGTGCTCCACTGTACTCTACCTCTACTGTGCTCAACTGTACTCTACTGTACTCCACTGTACTCTACCTCTACTCTACTCTACTCTACTGTACTCCACTGTACTCTATCTCTACTGTGATCCACTGTACTCTACTTCTACTGTAATCCACTGTAATCTATCTCTACTGTGATCCACTGTACTCTATCTCTACTGTGCTCCACTGTACTCTACCTCTACTGTGCTCCACTGTACTCTATCTCTACTGTGCTCCACTGTATCCTACCTCTACTGTACTCCACTGTACTCTATCTCTACTGTGCTCCACTGTACTCTACCTCTACTGTACTCCACTGTACTCTATCTCTACTGTACTCCACTGTACTCTACCTCTACTGTACTCCACTGTACTCTATCTCTACTGTGCTCAACTGTACTGTACTGTACTCCACTGTAATCTACCTCTACTGTACTCCACTGTACTCTACCTCTACTGTGCTCCACTATACTCTACCTCTACTGTGCTCCACTGTACTCTACCTCTACTGTCCTCCACTGTACTCTACCTCTACTGTGCTCCACTGTACTCTCTCTCTACTGGACTCTACCTCTACTGTACTCTACTGTACTCCGCCTCTAATGTGCTCCACTGTACTCTACCTCTACTGTACTCTACCTCTACTGTACTCCACTGTACTCTACCTCTAATGTGCTCCACTGTACTCTATCTCTACTGTGCTCCACTGTACTCTATTTCTACTGTGCTCCACTGTACTCTGTCTCTACTGTACTCCACTGTACTCTATCTCTACTGTACTTCACTGTCCTTTATCTCTAATGTACTCCACTGTACTCTACCTCTATTGTGCTCCATTGTACTCTATCTCTACTGTACTCTACTCTACTCTATCTCTACTTTACTCCACTGTACTCTATCTCTACTGTACTCCACTGTACTCTACCTCTACTGTGCTCCACTGTACACTCTCTCTACTGTACTCTACTGTGCTCCACTGTACTCCACTGTAGTCTACCTCTACTGTGCTCCACTGTACTCTACCTCTACTGTGCTCCACTATACTCTACCTCTACTGTGCTCCACTGTACTCTACCTCTACTGTCCTCCACTGTACTCTACCTCTACTGTGCTCCACTGTACTCTCTCTCTACTGTACTCTACCTCTAGTGTACTCTACTGTACTCCACCTCTAATGTGCTCCGCTGTACTCTACCTCTACTGTACTCTACCTCTACTGTACTCCACTGTACTCTACCTCTAATGTGCTCCACTGTACTCTATCTCTACTGTGCTCCACTCTACTCTATTTCTACTGTGCTCCACTGTACTCTATCTCTACTGTACTCCACTGTACTCTATCTCTACTGTACTTCACTGTCCTTTATCTCTAATGTACTCCACTGTACTCTACCTCTATTGTGCTCCATTGTACTCTATCTCTACTGTACTCTACTGTACTCTATCTCTACTTTACTCCACTGTACTCTATCTCTACTGTACTCCACTGTACTCTACCTCTACTGTGCTCCACTGTACTCTACCTCTACCGTACTCCACTGTACTCTATCTCTACTGTACTCCACTGTACTCTACCTCTACTGTACTCTACTGTTCTCTACCTCTACTGTGCTCTACTGTACTCTACTCTACTGTACTCCACTGTACTCTATCTCTACTGTGATCCACTATACTCTACCTCTACTGTACTCTACTGTACTCTATCTCTACTGTGATCTACTGTACTCTATCTCTACTGTGCTCCACTGTACTCTACCTCTACTGTGCTCCACTGTACTCTATCTCTACTGTGCTCCACTCTACTCTACCTCTACTGTGCTCCACTGTATCCTACCTCTACTGTACTCCACTGTACTCTATCTCTACTGTGCTCCACTGTACTCTATCTCTACTGTACTCCACTGTACTCTACCTCTACTGTGCTCTACTGTTCTCTACCTCTACTGTGCTCTACTGTACTCCACCTCTACTGTTCTCCACTGTACCCTACCTCTATTGTGCTCCACTGTACTCTACCTCTACTGTGCTCCACTGTACTCTACCTCTACTGTACTCCACTGTATTCTATCTCTACTGTGCTCCACTGTACTCTACCTCCACTGTGCTCAACTGTACTCTACTGTACTCCACTGTACTCTACCTCTACTGTACTCCACTGTACTCTATCTCTACTGTACTCCACTGTACTCTACCTCTACTGTACTCCACTGTACTCTATCTCTACTGTGCTCCACTGTACTCTACCTCTACTGTGCCCAACTTTACTGTACTCTACTCCACTGTACTCTACCTCTACTGTACTCCACTGTATTCTACCTCTACTGTACTCCACTTTACTCTACCTCTACTGTACTCAACTGTACTCTATCTCTACTGTGCTCCACTGTACTCTACCTCTACTGTACTCGACTGTACTCTATCTCTACTGTACTCCACTGTACTCTACCTATATTGTACTCTACTGTTCTCTACCTCTACTGTACTCCGCTGTACTCTATCTCTACTGTGATCCACTGTACTCTACCTCTACTGTACTCCACTGTACTCTATCTCTACTCTACTCCACTGTACTCTACCTCTACTGTACTCTACTGTTCTCTACCTCTACTGTGCTCTACTGTACTCTTCTCTACTGTACTCCACTGTACTCTATCTCTACTGTGATCCACTGTACTCTACCTCTACTGTACTCCACTGTACTCTATCTCTACTGTGATCCACTGTACTCTATCTCTACTGTGCTCCACTGTACTCTACCTCTACTATGCTCCACTGTACTCTATCTGTACTGTGCTCCACTCTACTCTACCTCTACTGTGCTCCACTGTACTCTACCTCTACTGTACTCCACTGTACTCTATCTCTACTGTGCTCCACTGTACTCTATCTCTACTGTACTCCACTGTACTCTACCTCTACTGTGCTCTACTGTTCTCTACCTCTACTGTGCTCTACTGTACTCCACCTCTACTGTGCTCCACTGTACCCTACCTCTACTGTGCTCCACTGTACTCTACCTCTACTGTGCTCCACTGTACTCTACCTCTACTGTGCTCCACTGTACTCTACCTCTACTGTGCTCCACTGTACTCTACCTCTGCTGTGCTCCACTGTACTCTATCTCTACTGTGCTCCACTGTACTCTACCTCTAATGTACTCTACTGTACTCCACCTCTAATGTGATCCACTGTACTCTAGCCCTACTGTACTCCACTGTACTTTACCTCTACTGTACTCCACTGTACTCTACCTCTACTGTACTCTACCTCTACTGTACTCCACTGTACTCTACCTCTACTGTGCTCCACTGTACTCTACCTCTACTGTGCTCAACTGTACTCTACTGTACTCCACTGTACTCTACCTCTACTCTACTCTACTCTACTGTACTCCACTGTACTCTATCTCTACTGTGATCCACTGTACTCTACTTCTACTGTAATCCACTGTAATCTATCTCTACTGTGATCCACTGTACTCTATCTCTACTGTGCTCCACTGTACTCTACCTCTACTGTGCTCCACTGTACTCTATCTCTACTGTGCTCCACTGTATCCTACCTCTACTGTACTCCACTGTACTCTATCTCTACTGTGCTCCACTGTACTCTACCTCTACTGTACTCCACTGTACTCTATCTCTACTGTACTCCACTGTACTCTACCTCTACTGTACTCCACTGTACTCTATCTCTACTGTGCTCAACTGTACTGTACTGTACTCCACTGTAATCTACCTCTACTGTACTCCACTGTACTCTACCTCTACTGTGCTCCACTATACTCTACCTCTACTGTGCTCCACTGTACTCTACCTCTACTGTCCTCCACTGTACTCTACCTCTACTGTGCTCCACTGTACTCTCTCTCTACTGGACTCTACCTCTACTGTACTCTACTGTACTCCGCCTCTAATGTGCTCCACTGTACTCTACCTCTACTGTACTCTACCTCTACTGTACTCCACTGTACTCTACCTCTAATGTGCTCCACTGTACTCTATCTCTACTGTGCTCCACTGTACTCTATTTCTACTGTGCTCCACTGTACTCTGTCTCTACTGTACTCCACTGTACTCTATCTCTACTGTACTTCACTGTCCTTTATCTCTAATGTACTCCACTGTACTCTACCTCTATTGTGCTCCATTGTACTCTATCTCTACTGTACTCTACTCTACTCTATCTCTACTTTACTCCACTGTACTCTATCTCTACTGTACTCCACTGTACTCTACCTCTACTGTGCTCCACTGTACACTCTCTCTACTGTACTCTACTGTGCTCCACTGTACTCCACTGTAGTCTACCTCTACTGTGCTCCACTGTACTCTACCTCTACTGTGCTCCACTATACTCTACCTCTACTGTGCTCCACTGTACTCTACCTCTACTGTCCTCCACTGTACTCTACCTCTACTGTGCTCCACTGTACTCTCTCTCTACTGTACTCTACCTCTAGTGTACTCTACTGTACTCCACCTCTAATGTGCTCCGCTGTACTCTACCTCTACTGTACTCTACCTCTACTGTACTCCACTGTACTCTACCTCTAATGTGCTCCACTGTACTCTATCTCTACTGTGCTCCACTCTACTCTATTTCTACTGTGCTCCACTGTACTCTATCTCTACTGTACTCCACTGTACTCTATCTCTACTGTACTTCACTGTCCTTTATCTCTAATGTACTCCACTGTACTCTACCTCTATTGTGCTCCATTGTACTCTATCTCTACTGTACTCTACTGTACTCTATCTCTACTTTACTCCACTGTACTCTATCTCTACTGTACTCCACTGTACTCTACCTCTACTGTGCTCCACTGTACTCTACCTCTACCGTACTCCACTGTACTCTATCTCTACTGTACTCCACTGTACTCTACCTCTACTGTACTCTACTGTTCTCTACCTCTACTGTGCTCTACTGTACTCTACTCTACTGTACTCCACTGTACTCTATCTCTACTGTGATCCACTATACTCTACCTCTACTGTACTCTACTGTACTCTATCTCTACTGTGATCTACTGTACTCTATCTCTACTGTGCTCCACTGTACTCTACCTCTACTGTGCTCCACTGTACTCTATCTCTACTGTGCTCCACTCTACTCTACCTCTACTGTGCTCCACTGTATCCTACCTCTACTGTACTCCACTGTACTCTATCTCTACTGTGCTCCACTGTACTCTATCTCTACTGTACTCCACTGTACTCTACCTCTACTGTGCTCTACTGTTCTCTACCTCTACTGTGCTCTACTGTACTCCACCTCTACTGTTCTCCACTGTACCCTACCTCTATTGTGCTCCACTGTACTCTACCTCTACTGTGCTCCACTGTACTCTACCTCTACTGTACTCCACTGTATTCTATCTCTACTGTGCTCCACTGTACTCTACCTCCACTGTGCTCAACTGTACTCTACTGTACTCCACTGTACTCTACCTCTACTGTACTCCACTGTACTCTATCTCTACTGTACTCCACTGTACTCTACCTCTACTGTACTCCACTGTACTCTATCTCTACTGTGCTCCACTGTACTCTACCTCTACTGTGCCCAACTTTACTGTACTCTACTCCACTGTACTCTACCTCTACTGTACTCCACTGTATTCTACCTCTACTGTACTCCACTTTACTCTACCTCTACTGTACTCAACTGTACTCTATCTCTACTGTGCTCCACTGTACTCTACCTCTACTGTACTCGACTGTACTCTATCTCTACTGTACTCCACTGTACTCTACCTATATTGTACTCTACTGTTCTCTACCTCTACTGTACTCCGCTGTACTCTATCTCTACTGTGATCCACTGTACTCTACCTCTACTGTACTCCACTGTACTCTATCTCTACTCTACTCCACTGTACTCTACCTCTACTGTACTCTACTGTTCTCTACCTCTACTGTGCTCTACTGTACTCTTCTCTACTGTACTCCACTGTACTCTATCTCTACTGTGATCCACTGTACTCTACCTCTACTGTACTCCACTGTACTCTATCTCTACTGTGATCCACTGTACTCTATCTCTACTGTGCTCCACTGTACTCTACCTCTACTATGCTCCACTGTACTCTATCTGTACTGTGCTCCACTCTACTCTACCTCTACTGTGCTCCACTGTACTCTACCTCTACTGTACTCCACTGTACTCTATCTCTACTGTGCTCCACTGTACTCTATCTCTACTGTACTCCACTGTACTCTACCTCTACTGTGCTCTACTGTTCTCTACCTCTACTGTGCTCTACTGTACTCCACCTCTACTGTGCTCCACTGTACCCTACCTCTACTGTGCTCCACTGTACTCTACCTCTACTGTGCTCCACTGTACTCTACCTCTACTGTGCTCCACTGTACTCTACCTCTACTGTGCTCCACTGTACTCTACCTCTGCTGTGCTCCACTGTACTCTATCTCTACTGTGCTCCACTGTACTCTACCTCTAATGTACTCTACTGTACTCCACCTCTAATGTGCTCCACTGTACTCTAGCCCTACTGTACTCCACTGTACTTTACCTCTACTGTACTCCACTGTACTCTACCTCTACTGTACTCTACCTCTACTGTACTCCACTGTACTCTACCTCTACTGTGCTCTACTGTACTCTATCTCTACTGTGCTCCACTGTACTCTACCTCTACTGTACTCCACTATACTCTAACTCTACTATACTCCACTGTACTCTATCTCTACTGTGCTCCACTGTACTCTATTTCTACTGTGCTCCACTGTACTCTATCTCTACTGTACTCCACTGTACTATATTTCTACTGTACTTCACTGTCCTCTATCTCTACTGTACTCCACTGTACTCACCTCTACTGTACTCTACTGTTCTCTACCTCTACTGTGCTCTACTGTACTCTACTCTACTGTACTCCACTGTACTCTATCTCTACTGTGATCCACTGTACTCTACCTCTACTGTACTCCACTGTACTCTATCTCTACTGTGCTCCACTGTCCTTTATCTCTAATGTACTCCACTGTACTCTACCTCTATTGTGCTCCATTGTACTCTATCTCTACTGTACTCTACTGTACTCTATCTCTACTTTACTCCACTGTACTCTATCTCTACTGTACTCCACTGTACTCTACCTCTACTGTGCTCCACTGTACTTTACCTCTACTGTACTCCACTGTACTCTACCTCTACTGTACTCTACCTCTACTGTACTCCACTGTACTCTACCTCTACTGTGCTCTACTGTACTCTATCTCTACTGTGCTCCACTGTACTCTACCTCTACTGTACTCCACTATACTCTAACTCTACTATACTCCACTGTACTCTATCTCTACTGTGCTCCACTGTACTCTATTTCTACTGTGCTCCACTGTACTCTATCTCTACTGTACTCCACTGTACTATATTTCTACTGTACTTCACTGTCCTCTATCTCTACTGTACTCCACTGTACTCTACCTCTATTGTGCTCCACTGTACTCTATCTCTACTGTACTCTACTGTACTCTATCTCTACTGTACTCCACTGTACTCTATCTCTACTGTACTCCACTGTACTCTACCTCTATTGTGCTCCACTGTACTCTACCTCTACCGTACTCCACTGTACTCTATCTCTACTGTACTCCACTGTACTCACCTCTACTGTACTCTACTGTTCTCTACCTCTACTGTGCTCTACTGTACTCTACTCTACTGTACTCCACTGTACTCTATCTCTACTGTGATCCACTGTACTCTACCTCTACTGTACTCCACTGTACTCTATCTCTACTGTGCTCCACTGTCCTTTATCTCTAATGTACTCCACTGTACTCTACCTCTATTGTGCTCCATTGTACTCTATCTCTACTGTACTCTACTGTACTCTATCTCTACTTTACTCCACTGTACTCTATCTCTACTGTACTCCACTGTACTCTACCTCTACTGTGCTCCACTGTACTCTACCTCTACCGTACTCCACTGTACTCTATCTCTACTGTACTCCACTGTACTCAACCTCTACTGTACTCTACTGTTCTCTACCTCTACTGTGCTCTACTGTACTCTACTCTACTGTACTCCACTGTACTCTATCTCTACTGTGATCCACTATACTCTACCTCTACTGTACTCTACTGTACTCTACCTCTACTGTGCTCCACTGTACTCTACCTCTACCGTACTCCACTGTACTCTATCTCTACTGTACTCCACTGTACTCTACCTCTACTGTACTCTACTGTTCTCTACCTCTACTGTGCTCCACTCTACTCTAGCTCTACTGTGCTCCACTGTACTCTATCTCTACTGTGCTCCACTCTACTCTACCTCTACTGTGCTACACTGTATCCTACCTCTACTGTACTCCACTGTACTCTATCTCTACTGTGCTCCACTGTACTCTATCTCTACTGTACTCCACTGTACTCTACCTCTACTGTGCTCTACTGTTCTCTACCTCTACTGTGCTCTACTGTACTCCACCTCTACTGTTCTCCACTGTACCCTACCTCTATTGTGCTCCACTGTACTCTACCTCTACTGTGCTCCACTGTACTCTACCTCTACTGTACTCCACTGTATTCTATCTTTACTGTTCTCCACTGTACTCTACCTCTACTGTGCTCAACTGTACTCTACTGTACTCCACTGTACTCTACCTCTACAGTACTCCACTGTACTCTATCTCTACTGTACTCCACTGTACTCTCCCTCTACTGTACTCCACTGTACTCTATCTCTACTGTGCTCCACTGTACTCTACCTCTACTGTGCTCCACTATACTCTACCTCTACTGTGCTCCACTGTACTCTACCTCTACTGTCCTCCACTGTACTCTACCTCTACTGTGCTCCACTGTACTCTCTCTCTACTGTACTCTACCTCTAGTGTACTCTACTGTACTCCACCTCTAATGTGCTCCACTGTACTCTACCTCTACTGTACTCTACCTCTACTGTACTCCACTGTACTCTACCTCTAATGTGCTCCACTGTACTCTATCTCTACTGTGCTCCACTCTACTCTATTTCTACTGTGCTCCACTGTACTCTATCTCTACTGTACTCCACTGTACTCTATCTCTACTGTACTTCATTGTCCTTTATCTCTAATGTACTCCACTGTACTCTACCTCTATTGTGCTCCATTGTACTCTATCTCTACTGTACTCTACTGTATTCTATCTCTACTTTACTCCACTGTACTCTATCTCTACTGTACTCCACTGTACTCTACCTCTACTGTGCTCCACTGTACTCTACCTCTACCGTACTCCACTGTACTCTATCTCTACTGTACTCCACTGTACTCTACCTCTACTGTACTCTACTGTTCTCTACCTCTACTGTGCACTACTGTACTCTACTCTACTGTACTCCACTGTACTCTATCTCTACTGTGATCCACTATACTCTACCTCTACTGTACTCTACTGTACTCTATCTCTACTGTGATCTACTGTACTCTATCTCTACTGTGCTCCACTGTACTCTACCTCTACTGTGCTCCACTGTACTCTATCTCTACTGTGCTCCACTCTACTCTACCTCTACTGTGCTCCACTGTATCCTACCTCTACTGTACTCCACTGTACTCTATCTCTACTGTGCTCCACTGTACTCTATCTCTACTGTACTCCACTGTACTCTACCTCTACTGTGCTCTACTGTTCTCTACCTCTACTGTGCTCTACTGTACTCCACCTCTACTGTTCTCCACTGTACCCTACCTCTATTGTGCTCCACTGTACTCTACCTCTACTGTGCTCCACTGTACTCTACCTCTACTGTACTCCACTGTATTCTATCTCTACTGTGCTCCACTGTACTCTACCTCTACTGTGCTCAACTGTACTCGACTGTACTCCACTGTACTCTACCTCTACTGTACTCCACTGTACTCTATCTCTACTGTACTCCACTGTACTCTACCTCTACTGTACTCCACTGTACTCTATCTCTACTGTGCTCCACTGTACTCTACCTCTACTGTGCCCAACTTTACTGTACTCTACTCCACTGTACTCTACCTCTACTGTACTCCACTGTACTCTACCTCTACTGTACTCCACTTTACTCTACCTCTACTGTACTCAACTGTACTCTATCTCTACTGTGCTCCACTGTACTCTACCTCTACTGTACTCGACTGTACTCTATCTCTACTGTACTCCACTGTACTCTACCTATATTGTACTCTACTGTTCTCTACCTCTACTGTACTCCGCTGTACTCTATCTCTACTGTGATCCACTGTACTCTACCTCTACTGTACTCCACTGTACTCTATCTCTACTCTACTCCACTGTACTCTACCTCTACTGTACTCTACTGTTCTCTACCTCTACTGTGCTCTACTGTACTCTTCTCTACTGTACTCCACTGTACTCTATCTCTACTGTGATCCACTGTACTCTACCTCTACTGTACTCCACTGTACTCTATCTCTACTGTGATCCACTGTACTCTACCTCTACTGTACTCCACTGTACTCTATCTCTACTGTGCTCCACTGTACTCTACCTCTACTATGCTCCACTGTACTCTATCTGTACTGTGCTCCACTCTACTCTACCTCTACTGTGCTCCACTGTACTCTACCTCTACTGTACTCCACTGTACTCTATCTCTACTGTGCTCCACTGTACTCTATCTCTACTGTACTCCACTGTACTCTACCTCTACTGTGCTCTACTGTTCTCTACCTCTACTGTGCTCTACTGTACTCCACCTCTACTGTGCTCCACTGTACCCTACCTCTACTGTGCTCCACTGTACTCTACCTCTACTGTGCTCCACTGTACTCTACCTCTACTGTGCTCCACTGTACTCTACCTCTACTGTGCTCCACTGTACTCTACCTCTGCTGTGCTCCACTGTACTCTATCTCTACTGTACTCCACTGTACTCTACCTCTACTGTGCTCCACTGTACTCTACCTCTGCTGTGCTCCACTGTACTCTATCTGTACTGTGCTCCACTCTACTCTACCTCTACTGTGCTCCACTGTACTCTACCTCTACTGTACTCCACTGTACTCTATCTCTACTGTGCTCCACTGTACTCTATCTCTACTGTACTCCACTGTACTCTACCTCTACTGTGCTCTACTGTTCTCTACCTCTACTGTGCTCTACTGTACTCCACCTCTACTGTGCTCCACTGTACCCTACCTCTACTGTGCTCCACTGTACTCTACCTCTACTGTGCTCCACTGTACTCTACCTCTACTGTGCTCCACTGTACTCTACCTCTATTGTGCTCCATTGTACTCTATCTCTACTGTACTCTACTGTACTCTATCTCTACTTTACTCCACTGTACTCTATCTCTACTGTACTCCACTGTACTCTACCTCTACTGTGCTCCACTGTACTCTACCTCTACCGTACTCCACTGTACTCTATCTCTACTGTACTCCACTGTACTCTACCTCTACTGTTCTCTACCTCTATTGTGCTCTACTGTACTCTACTCTACTGTACTCCACTGTACTCTATCTCTACTGTGATCCACTATACTCTACCTCTACTGTACTCTACTGTACTCTATCTCTACTGTGATCTACTGTACTCTATCTCTACTGTGCTCCACTGTACTCTACCTCTACTGTGCTCCACTGTACTCTATCTCTACTGTGCTCCACTCTACTCTACCTCTACTGTGCTCCACTGTATCCTACCTCTACTGTACTCCACTGTACTCTATCTCTACTGTGCTCCACTGTACTCTATCTCTACTGTACTCCACTGTACTCTACCTCTACTGTGCTCTACTGTTCTCTACCTCTACTGTGCTCTACTGTACTCCACCTCTACTGTTCTCCACTGTACCCTACCTCTATTGTGCTCCACTGTACTCTACCTCTACTGTGCTCCACTGTACTCTACCTCTACTGTACTCCACTGTATTCTATCTCTACTGTGCTCCACTGTACTCTACCTCCACTGTGCTCAACTGTACTCTACTGTACTCCACTGTACTCTACCTCTACTGTACTCCACTGTACTCTATCTCTACTGTACTCCACTGTACTCTACCTCTACTGTACTCCACTGTACTCTATCTCTACTGTGCTCCACTGTACTCTACCTCTACTGTGCCCAACTTTACTGTACTCTACTCCACTGTACTCTACCTCTACTGTACTCCACTGTATTCTACCTCTACTGTACTCCACTTTACTCTACCTCTACTGTACTCAACTGTACTCTATCTCTACTGTGCTCCACTGTACTCTACCTCTACTGTACTCGACTGTACTCTATCTCTACTGTACTCCACTGTACTCTACCTATATTGTACTCTACTGTTCTCTACCTCTACTGTACTCCGCTGTACTCTATCTCTACTGTGATCCACTGTACTCTACCTCTACTGTACTCCACTGTACGCTATCTCTACTCTACTCCACTGTACTCTACCTCTACTGTACTCTACTGTTCTCTACCTCTACTGTGCTCTACTGTACTCTTCTCTACTGTACTCCACTGTACTCTATCTCTACTGTGATCCACTGTACTCTACCTCTACTGTACTCCACTGTACTCTATCTCTACTGTGATCCACTGTACTCTATCTCTACTGTGCTCCACTGTACTCTACCTCTACTATGCTCCACTGTACTCTATCTGTACTGTGCTCCACTCTACTCTACCTCTACTGTGCTCCACTGTACTCTACCTCTACTGTACTCCACTGTACTCTATCTCTACTGTGCTCCACTGTACTCTATCTCTACTGTACTCCACTGTACTCTACCTCTACTGTGCTCTACTGTTCTCTACCTCTACTGTGCTCTACTGTACTCCACCTCTACTGTGCTCCACTGTACCCTACCTCTACTGTGCTCCACTGTACTCTACCTCTACTGTGCTCCACTGTACTCTACCTCTACTGTGCTCCACTGTACTCTACCTCTACTGTGCTCCACTGTACTCTACCTCTGCTGTGCTCCACTGTACTCTATCTCTACTGTGCTCCACTGTACTCTACCTCTAATGTACTCTACTGTACTCCACCTCTAATGTGCTCCACTGTACTCTAGCCCTACTGTACTCCACTGTACTTTACCTCTACTGTACTCCACTGTACTCTACCTCTACTGTACTCTACCTCTACTGTACTCCACTGTACTCTACCTCTACTGTGCTCAACTGTACTCTATCTCTACTGTGCTCCACTGTACTCTACCTCTACTGTACTCCACTATACTCTAACTCTACTATACTCCACTGTACTCTATCTCTACTGTGCTCCACTGTACTCTATTTCTACTGTGCTCCACTGTACTCTATCTCTACTGTACTCCACTGTACTATATTTCTACTGTACTTCACTGTCCTCTATCTCTACTGTACTCCACTGTACTCTACCTCTATTGTGCTCCACTGTACTCTATCTCTACTGTACTCTACTGTACTCTATCTCTACTGTACTCCACTGTACTCTATCTCTACTGTACTCCACTGTACTCTACCTCTATTGTGCTCCACTGTACTCTACCTCTACCGTACTCCACTGTACTCTATCTCTACTGTACTCCACTGTACTCACCTCTACTGTACTCTACTGTTCTCTACCTCTACTGTGCTCTACTGTACTCTACTCTACTGTACTCCACTGTACTCTATCTCTACTGTGATCCACTGTACTCTACCTCTACTGTACTCCACTGTACTCTATCTCTACTGTGCTCCACTGTCCTTTATCTCTAATGTACTCCACTGTACTCTACCTCTATTGTGCTCCATTGTACTCTATCTCTACTGTACTCTACTGTACTCTATCTCTACTTTACTCCACTGTACTCTATCTCTACTGTACTCCACTGTACTCTACCTCTACTGTGCTCCACTGTACTCTACCTCTACCGTACTCCACTGTACTCTATCTCTACTGTACTCCACTGTACTCAACCTCTACTGTACTCTACTGTTCTCTACCTCTACTGTGCTCTACTGTACTCTACTCTACTGTACTCCACTGTACTCTATCTCTACTGTGATCCACTATACTCTACCTCTACTGTACTCTACTGTACTCTACCTCTACTGTGCTCCACTGTACTCTACCTCTACCGTACTCCACTGTACTCTATCTCTACTGTACTCCACTGTACTCTACCTCTACTGTACTCTACTGTTCTCTACCTCTACTGTGCTCCACTCTACTCTAGCTCTACTGTGCTCCACTGTACTCTATCTCTACTGTGCTCCACTCTACTCTACCTCTACTGTGCTACACTGTATCCTACCTCTACTGTACTCCACTGTACTCTATCTCTACTGTGCTCCACTGTACTCTATCTCTACTGTACTCCACTGTACTCTACCTCTACTGTGCTCTACTGTTCTCTACCTCTACTGTGCTCTACTGTACTCCACCTCTACTGTTCTCCACTGTACCCTACCTCTATTGTGCTCCACTGTACTCTACCTCTACTGTGCTCCACTGTACTCTACCTCTACTGTACTCCACTGTATTCTATCTTTACTGTTCTCCACTGTACTCTACCTCTACTGTGCTCAACTGTACTCTACTGTACTCCACTGTACTCTACCTCTACAGTACTCCACTGTACTCTATCTCTACTGTACTCCACTGTACTCTCCCTCTACTGTACTCCACTGTACTCTATCTCTACTGTGCTCCACTGTACTCTACCTCTACTGTGCTCCACTATACTCTACCTCTACTGTGCTCCACTGTACTCTACCTCTACTGTCCTCCACTGTACTCTACCTCTACTGTGCTCCACTGTACTCTCTCTCTACTGTACTCTACCTCTAGTGTACTCTACTGTACTCCACCTCTAATGTGCTCCACTGTACTCTACCTCTACTGTACTCTACCTCTACTGTACTCCACTGTACTCTACCTCTAATGTGCTCCACTGTACTCTATCTCTACTGTGCTCCACTCTACTCTATTTCTACTGTGCTCCACTGTACTCTATCTCTACTGTACTCCACTGTACTCTATCTCTACTGTACTTCATTGTCCTTTATCTCTAATGTACTCCACTGTACTCTACCTCTATTGTGCTCCACTGTACTCTACCTCTACCGTACTCCACTGTACTCTATCTCTACTGTACTCCACTGTACTCTACCTCTACTGTACTCTACTGTTCTCTACCTCTACTGTGCTCTACTGTACTCTACTCTACTGTTCTCCACTGTACCCTACCTCTATTGTGCTCCACTGTACTCTACCTCTACTGTGCTCCACTGTATCCTACCTCTACTGTACTCCACTGTACTCTATCTCTACTGTGCTCCACTCTACTCTACCTCTACTGTGCTCCACTGTATCCTACCTCTACTGTACTCCACTGTACTCTATCTCTACTGTGCTCCACTGTACTCTATCTCTACTGTACTCCACTGTACTCTACCTCTACTGTGCTCTACTGTTCTCTACCTCTACTGTGCTCTACTGTACTCCACCTCTACTGTTCTCCACTGTACCCTACCTCTATTGTGCTCCACTGTACTCTACCTCTACTGTGCTCCACTGTACTCTACCTCTACTGTACTCCACTGTATTCTATCTCTACTGTGCTCCACTGTACTCTACCTCTACTGTGCTCAACTGTACTCTACTGTACTCCACTGTACTCTACCTCTACTGTACTCCACTGTACTCTATCTCTACTGTACTCCACTGTACTCTACCTCTACTGTACTCCACTGTACTCTATCTCTACTGTGCTCCACTGTACTCTACCTCTACTGTGCCCAACTTTACTGTACTCTACTCCACTGTACTCTACCTCTACTGTACTCCACTGTACTCTACCTCTACTGTACTCCACTTTACTCTACCTCTACTGTACTCAACTGTACTCTATCTCTACTGTGCTCCACTGTACTCTACCTCTACTGTACTCGACTGTACTCTATCTCTACTGTACTCCACTGTACTCTACCTATATTGTACTCTACTGTTCTCTACCTCTACTGTACTCCGCTGTACTCTATCTCTACTGTGATCCACTGTACTCTACCTCTACTGTACTCCACTGTACTCTATCTCTACTCTACTCCACTGTACTCTACCTCTACTGTACTCTACTGTTCTCTACCCCTACTGTGCTCTACTGTACTCTTCTCTACTGTACTCCACTGTACTCTATCTCTACTGTGATCCACTGTACTCTACCTCTACTGTACTCCACTGTACTCTATCTCTACTGTGATCCACTGTACTCTACCTCTACTGTACTCCACTGTACTCTATCTCTACTGTGCTCCACTGTACTCTACCTCTACTATGCTCCACTGTACTCTATCTGTACTGTGCTCCACTCTACTCTACCTCTACTGTGCTCCACTGTACTCTACCTCTACTGTACTCCACTGTACTCTATCTCTACTGTGCTCCACTGTACTCTATCTCTACTGTACTCCACTGTACTCTACCTCTACTGTGCTCTACTGTTCTCTACCTCTACTGTGCTCTACTGTACTCCACCTCTACTGTGCTCCACTGTACCCTACCTCTACTGTGCTCCACTGTACTCTACCTCTACTGTGCTCCACTGTACTCTACCTCTACTGTGCTCCACTGTACTCTACCTCTACTGTGCTCCACTGTACTCTACCTCTGCTGTGCTCCACTGTACTCTATCTCTACTGTGCTCCACTGTACTCTACCTCTAATGTACTCTACTGTACTCCACCTCTAATGTGCTCCACTGTACTCTAGCCCTACTGTACTCCACTGTACTTTACCTCTACTGTACTCCACTGTACTCTACCTCTACTGTACTCTACCTCTACTGTACTCCACTGTACTCTACCTCTACTGTGCTCTACTGTACTCTATCTCTACTGTGCTCCACTGTACTCTACCTCTACTGTACTCCACTATACTCTAACTCTACTATACTCCACTGTACTCTATCTCTACTGTGCTCCACTGTACTCTATTTCTACTGTGCTCCACTGTACTCTATCTCTACTGTACTCCACTGTACTATATTTCTACTGTACTTCACTGTCCTCTATCTCTACTGTACTCCACTGTATTCTACCTCTATTGTGCTCCACTGTACTCTATCTCTACTGTACTCTACTGTACTCTATCTCTACTGTACTCCACTGTACTCCATCTCTACTGTACTCCAGTGTACTCTACCTCTATTGTGCTCCACTGTACTCTACCTCTACCGTACTCCACTGTACTCTATCTCTACTGTACTCCACTGTACTCACCTCTACTGTACTCTACTGTTCTCTACCTCTACTGTGCTCTACTGTACTCTACTCTACTGTACTCCACTGTACTCTATCTCTACTGTGATCCACTGTACTCTACCTCTACTGTACTCCACTGTACTCTATCTCTACTGTGCTCCACTGTCCTTTATCTCTAATGTACTCCACTGTACTCTACCTCTATTGTGCTCCATTGTACTCTATCTCTACTGTACTCTACTGTACTCTATCTCTACTTTACTCCACTGTACTCTATCTCTACTGTACTCCACTGTACTCTACCTCTACTGTGCTCCACTGTACTCTACCTCTACCGTACTCCACTGTACTCTATCTCTACTGTACTCCACTGTACTCTACCTTTACTGTACTCTACTGTTCTCTACCTCTACTGTGCTCTACTGTACTCTACTCTACTGTACTCCACTGTACTCTATCTCTACTGTGATCCACTATACTCTACCTCTACTGTACTCTACTGTACTCTACCTCTACTGTGCTCCACTGTACTCTACCTCTACCGTACTCCACTGTACTCTATCTCTACTGTACTCCACTGTACTCTACCTCTACTGTACTCTACTGTTCTCTACCTCTACTGTGCTCCACTGTACTCTAGCTCTACTGTGCTCCACTGTACTCTATCTCTACTGTGCTCCACTCTACTCTACCTCTACTGTGCTACACTGTATCCTACCTCTACTGTACTCCACTGTACTCTATCTCTACTGTGCTCCACTGTACTCTATCTCTACTGTACTCCACTGTACTCTACCTCTACTGTGCTCTACTGTTCTCTACCTCTACTGTGCTCTACTGTACTCCACCTCTACTGTTCTCCACTGTACCCTACCTCTATTGTGCTCCACTGTACTCTACCTCTACTGTGCTCCACTGTACTCTACCTCTACTGTACTCCACTGTATTCTATCTCTACTGTGCTCCACTGTACTCTACCTCTACTATGCTCAACTGTACTCTACTGTACTCCACTGTACTCTACCTCTACTGTACTCCACTGTACTCTATCTCTACTGTACTCCACTGTACTCTACCTCTACTGTACTCCACTGTACTCTATCTCTACTGTGCTCCACTGTACTCTACCTCTACTGTGCCCAACTTTACTGTACTCTACTCCACTGTACTCTACCTCTACTGTACTCCACTGTACTCTACCTCTACTGTACTCCACTGTACTCTACCTCTACTGTACTCAACTGTACTCTCTCTCTACTATGCTCCACTGTACTCTACCTCTACTGTACTCGACTGTACTCTATCTCTACTGTACTCCACTGTACTCTACCTATACTGTACTCTACTGTTCTCTACCTCTACTGTACTCCGCTGTACTCTATCTCTACTGTGATCCACTGTACTCTACCTCTACTGTACTCCACTGTACTCTATCTCTACTCTACTCCACTGTACTCTACCTCTACTGTACTCTACTGTTCTCTACCTCTACTGTGCTCTACTGTACTCTTCTCTACTGTACTCCACTGTACTCTATCTCTACTGTGATCTACTGTACTCTACCTCTACTGTACTCCACTGTACTCTATCTCTACTGTGATCCACTGTACTCTATCTCTACTGTGATCCACTGTACTCTACCTCTACTATGCTCCACTGTACTCTATCTGTACTGTGCTCCACTCTACTCTACCTCTACTGTGCTCCACTGTACTCTACCTCTACTGTACTCCACTGTACTCTATCTCTACTGTGCTCCACTGTACTCTATCTCTACTGTACTCCACTGTACTCTACCTCTACTGTGCTCTACTGTTCTCTACATCTACTGTGCTCTACTGTACTCCACCTCTACTGTGCTCCACTGTACCCTACCTCTACTGTGCTCCACTTTACTCTACCTCTACTGTGCTCCACTGTACTCTACCTCTACTGTGCTCCACTGTACTCTACCTCTACTGTGCTCCACTGTACTCTATCTCTACTGTACTCCACTGTACTCTACCTCTATTGTGCTCCACTGTACTCTACCTCTACCGTACTCCACTGTACTCTATCTCTACTGTACTCCACTGTACTCACCTCTACTGTACTCTACTGTTCTCTACCTCTACTGTGCTCTACTGTACTCTAGCCCTACTGTACTCCAGTGTACTTTACCTCTACTGTACTCCACTGTACTCTACCTCTGCTGTGCTCCACTGTACTCTATCTCTACTGTGCTCCACTGTACTCTACCTCTAATGTACTCTACTGTACTCCACCTCTAATGTGCTCCACTGTACTCTAGCCCTACTGTACTCCAGTGTACTTTACATCTACTGTACTCCACTGTACTCTACCTCTACTGTACTCTACCTCTACTGTACTCCACTGTACTCTACCTCTACTGTGCTCTACTGTACTCTATCTCTACTGTGCTCCACTGTACTCTACCTCTACTGTACTCCACTATACTCTAACTCTACTATACTCCACTGTACTCTATCTCTACTGTGCTCCACTGTACTCTATTTCTACTGTACTTCACTGTCCTCTATCTCTACTGTACTCCACTGTACTCTACCTCTATTGTGCTCCACTGTACTCTATCTCTACTGTACTCTACTGTACTCTATCTCTACTGTACTCCACTGTACTCTATCTCTACTGTACTCCACTGTACTCTACCTCTATTGTGCTCCACTGTACTCTACCTCTACCGTACTCCACTGTACTCTATCTCTACTGTACTCCACTGTACTCACCTCTACTGCACTCTACTGTTCTCTACCTCTACTGTGCTCTACTGTACTCTACTCTACTCTACTCCACTGTACTCTATCTCTACTGTGATCCACTGTACTCTACCTCTACTGTACTCCACTGTACTCTATCTCTACTGTGCTCCACTGTACTCTATCTCTACTGTGCTCCACTGTACTCTATCTCTACTGTGCTCCACTCTACTCTACCTCTACTGTTCTCCACTGTATCCTACCTCTACTGTGCTCTACTGTACTCTATCTCTACTGTGCTCCACTGTACTCTACCTCTACTGTACTCCACTATACTCTAACTCTACTATACTCCACTGTACTCTATCTCTACTGTGCTCCACTGTACTGTATTTCTACTGTGCTCCACTGTACTCTATCTCTACTGTACTCCACTGTACTCTATTTCTACTGTACTTTACTGTCCTCTATCTCTACTGTACTCCACTGTACTCTACCTCTATTGTGCTCCACTGTACTCTATATCTACTGTACTCTACTATACTCTATCTCTACTGTACTCCACTGTACACTACCTCTACTGTACTCTACTGTTCTCTTCCTCTACTCGGCTCTAGTGTACTCTACTCTACTGTACTACACTGTACTCTATCTCCACTGTGATCCACTGTACTCTACTTCTACTGTACTCCACTGTAATCTATCTCTACTGTATCCACTGTACTCTATCTCTACTGTGCTCCACTGTACTCTACCTCTACTCTGCTCCACTGTACTCTATCTCTACTGTGCTCCTCTCTACTCTACCTCTACTGTGCTCCACTGTATCCTACCTCTACTGTACTCCACTGTACTCTATCTCTACTGTGCTCCACTTTACTCTATCTCTACTGTACTCCACTGTACTCTACCTCTACTGTGCTCTACTGTTCTCTACCTCTACTGTGCTCTACTGTACTCCACCTCTACTGTGCTCCACTGTACCCTACCTCTACTGTGCTCCACTGTACTCTACCTCTACTGTGCTCCACTGTACTCTACCTCTACTGTACTCCACTGTACTCTATCTCTACTGTGCTCCACTGTACTCTACCTCTACTGTCCTCCACTCTACTCTACCTCTACTGTGCTCCACTGTACTCTCTCTCTACTGTACTCTACCTCTACTGTACTCTACTGTACTCCACCTCTAATGTGCTCCACTGTACTCTACCTCTACTGTACTCTACCTCTACTGTACTCCACTGTACTCTACCTCTACTGTGCTCTACTGTACTCTATCTCTACTGTGCTCCACTGTACTCTACCTCTACTGTGCTCCACTCTACTCTACCTCTACTGTACTTCACTGTCCTCTATCTCTACTGTACTCCACTGTACTCTACCTCTATTATCCTCCACTCTACTCTATCTCTACTGTACTCTACTGTACTATAACTCTACTGTACTCCACTGTACTCTATCTCTACTGTACTCCACTGTACTCTACCTCCACTGTACTCCACTGTACTCTACCTCTACTGTACTCTACTGTTCTCTACCTCTACTGTGCTCTACTGTACTCTACTCTACTGTACTCCACTGTACTCTACCTCTATTATCCTCCACTCTACTCTATCTCTACTGTACTCTACTGTACTATAACTCTACTGTACTCCACTGTACTCTATCTCTACTGTACTCCACTGTACTCTACCTCCACTGTACTCCACTGTACTCTACCTCTACTGTACTCTACTGTTCTCTACCTCTACTGTGCTCTACTGTACTCTACTCTACTGTACTCCACTGTACTCTATCTCTACTGTGATCCACTGTACTCTACCTCTACTGTACTCCACTGTACTCTATCTCTACTGTGATCCACTGTACTCTATCTCTATTGTGCTCCACTGTACTCTACCTCTACTGTGCTCCACTGTACTCTATCTCTACTGTGCTCCACTCTACTCTACCTCTACTGTGCTCCACTGTATCCTACCTCTACTGTACTCCACTGTGCTCTCTCTCTACTGTGCTCCACTGTACTCTATCTCTACTGTACTCCACTGTACTCTACCTCTACTGTGCTCTACTGTTCTCTACCTCTACTGTGCTCTACTCTACTCCACCTCTACTGTGCTCCACTGTACCCTACCTCTACTGTGCTCCACCGTACTCTACCTCTACTGTGCTCCACTGTACTCTACCTCTACTGTACTCCACTGTACTCTATCTCTACTGTACTCCACTGTACTCTACCTCTACTGTACTCCACTGTACTCTATCTCTACTGTACTCCACTCTAATCTACCTCTACTGTCCTCCACTGTACTCTACCTCTACTCTGCTCCACTGTACACTCTCTCTACTGTACTCTACCTCTACTGTACTCTACTGTGCTCCACTGTACTCCACTGTAGTCTACCTCTACTGTGCTCCACTGTACTCTACCTCTACTGTGCTCCACTATACTCTACCTCTACTGTGCTCCACTGTACTCTACCTCTACTGTCCTCCACTGTACTCTATCTCTACTGTACTCCACTGTACTCTATTTCTACTGCACTTCACTGTCCTCTAACTCTACTATACTCCACTGTACTCTATCTCTACTGTGCTCCACTGTACTGTATTTCTACTGTGCTCCACTGTACTCTATCTCTACTGTACTCCACTGTACTCTATTTCTACTGTACTTTACTGTCCTCTATCTCTACTGTACTCCACTGTACTCTACCTCTATTGTGCTCCACTGTACTCTATATCTACTGTACTCTACTATACTCTATCTCTACTGTAGTCCACTGTACTCTATCTCTACTGTACTCCACTGTACTCTACCTCTACTGTACTCTACTGTACTCTATCTCTACTGTACTCCACTGTACTCTATCTCTACTGTACTCCACTGTACACTACCTCTACTGTACTCTACTGTTCTCTTCCTCTACTCGGCTCTAGTGTACTCTACTCTACTGTACTACACTGTACTCTATCTCCACTGTGATCCACTGTACTCTACTTCTACTGTACTCCACTGTAATCTATCTCTACTGTATCCACTGTACTCTATCTCTACTGTGCTCCACTGTACTCTACCTCTACTCTGCTCCACTGTACTCTATCTCTACTGTGCTCCTCTCTACTCTACCTCTACTGTGCTCCACTGTATCCTACCTCTACTGTACTCCACTGTACTCTATCTCTACTGTGCTCCACTTTACTCTATCTCTACTGTACTCCACTGTACTCTACCTCTACTGTGCTCTACTGTTCTCTACCTCTACTGTGCTCTACTGTACTCCACCTCTACTGTGCTCCACTGTACCCTACCTCTACTGTGCTCCACTGTACTCTACCTCTACTGTGCTCCACTGTACTCTACCTCTACTGTACTCCACTGTACTCTATCTCTACTGTGCTCCACTGTACTCTACCTCTACTGTCCTCCACTCTACTCTACCTCTACTGTGCTCCACTGTACTCTCTCTCTACTGTACTCTACCTCTACTGTACTCTACTGTACTCCACCTCTAATGTGCTCCACTGTACTCTACCTCTACTGTACTCTACCTCTACTGTACTCCACTGTACTCTACCTCTACTGTGCTCTACTGTACTCTATCTCTACTGTGCTCCACTGTACTCTACCTCTACTGTGCTCCACTCTACTCTACCTCTACTGTACTTCACTGTCCTCTATCTCTACTGTACTCCACTGTACTCTACCTCTATTATCCTCCACTCTACTCTATCTCTACTGTACTCTACTGTACTATAACTCTACTGTACTCCACTGTACTCTATCTCTACTGTACTCCACTGTACTCTACCTCCACTGTACTCCACTGTACTCTACCTCTACTGTACTCTACTGTTCTCTACCTCTACTGTGCTCTACTGTACTCTACTCTACTGTACTCCACTGTACTCTACCTCTATTATCCTCCACTCTACTCTATCTCTACTGTACTCTACTGTACTATAACTCTACTGTACTCCACTGTACTCTATCTCTACTGTACTCCACTGTACTCTACCTCCACTGTACTCCACTGTACTCTACCTCTACTGTACTCTACTGTTCTCTACCTCTACTGTGCTCTACTGTACTCTACTCTACTGTACTCCACTGTACTCTATCTCTACTGTGATCCACTGTACTCTACCTCTACTGTACTCCACTGTACTCTATCTCTACTGTGATCCACTGTACTCTATCTCTATTGTGCTCCACTGTACTCTACCTCTACTGTGCTCCACTGTACTCTATCTCTACTGTGCTCCACTCTACTCTACCTCTACTGTGCTCCACTGTATCCTACCTCTACTGTACTCCACTGTGCTCTCTCTCTACTGTGCTCCACTGTACTCTATCTCTACTGTACTCCACTGTACTCTACCTCTACTGTGCTCTACTGTTCTCTACCTCTACTGTGCTCTACTCTACTCCACCTCTACTGTGCTCCACTGTACCCTACCTCTACTGTGCTCCACCGTACTCTACCTCTACTGTGCTCCACTGTACTCTACCTCTACTGTACTCCACTGTACTCTATCTCTACTGTACTCCACTGTACTCTACCTCTACTGTACTCCACTGTACTCTATCTCTACTGTACTCCACTCTAATCTACCTCTACTGTCCTCCACTGTACTCTACCTCTACTCTGCTCCACTGTACACTCTCTCTACTGTACTCTACCTCTACTGTACTCTACTGTGCTCCACTGTACTCCACTGTAGTCTACCTCTACTGTGCTCCACTGTACTCTACCTCTACTGTGCTCCACTATACTCTACCTCTACTGTGCTCCACTGTACTCTACCTCTACTGTCCTCCACTGTACTCTATCTCTACTGTACTCCACTGTACTCTATTTCTACTGCACTTCACTGTCCTCTATCTCTACTGTACTCCACTGTACTCTACCTCTATTGTGCTCCACTGTACTCTATATCTACTGTACTCTACTGTACTCTATCTCTACTGTACTCCACTGTACTCTATCTCTACTGTACTCCACTGTACTCTACCTCTACTGTACTCTACTGTACTCTATCTGTACTGTACTCCACTGTACTCTATCTCTACTGTACTCCACTCTACTCTACATCTACTGTACTCTACTGTTCTCTACCTCTACTCGGCTCTACTGTACTCTACTCTACTGTACTCCACTGTACTCTATCTCTACTGTGATCCACTGTACTCTACTTCTACTGTACTCCACTGTAATCTATCTCTACTGTGGTCCACTGTACTCTATCTCTACTGTGCTCCACTGTACTCTACCTCTACTGTGCTCCACTGCACTCTATCTCTACTGTGCTCCACTGTATCCTACCTCTACTGTACTCCACTGTACTCTATCTCTACTGTGCTCCACTGTACTCTATCTCTACTGTACTCCACTGTACTCTACCTCTACTGTGCTCTACTGTTCTCTACCTCTACTGTGCTCTACTGTACTCCACCTCTACTGTGCTCCACTGTACCCTACCTCTACTGTGCTCCACTGTACTCTACCTCTACTGTGCTCCACTGTACTCTACCTCTACTGTACTCCACTGTACTCTATCTCTACTGTGCTCCACTGTACTCTACCTCTACTGTGCTCAACTGTACTTTACTGTACGCCACTGTACTCTACCTCTACTGTACTCTACTCTACTGTACTCCACTGTACTCTATCTCTACTGTGATCCACTGTACTCTACTTCTACTGTACTCCACTGTAATCTATCTCTACTGTGATCCACTGTACTCTATCTCTACTGTGCTCCACTGTACTCTACCTCTACTGTGCTCCACTGTACTCTATCTCTACTGTGCTCCACTGTATCCTACCTCTACTGTACTCCACTGTACTCTATCTCTATTGTGCTCCAGTGTACTCTACCTCTACTGTACTCCACTGTACTCTATCTCTACTGTACTCCACTCTACTCTACCTCTACTGTACTCCACTGTACTCTATCTCTACTGTGCTCAACTGTACTGTACTGTACTCCACTGTAATCTACCTCTACTGTACTCCACTGTACTCTACCTCTACTGTGCTCCACTATACTCTACCTCTACTGTGCTCCACTGTACTCTACCTCTACTGTCCTCCACTGTACTCTACCTCTACTGTGCTCCACTGTACTCTCTCTCTACTGTACTCTACCTCTACTGTACTCTACTGTGCTCCACTGTACTCCACTGTAGTCTACCTCTACTGTGCTCCACTGTACTCTACCTCTACTGTGCTCCACTATACTCTACCTCTACTGTGCTCCACTGTACTCTACCTCTACTGTCCTCCACTGTACTCTATCTCTACTGTACTCCACTGTACTCTATTTCTACTGCACTTCACTGTCCTCTATCTCTACTGTACTCCACTGTACTCTACCTCTATTGTGCTCCACTGTACTCTATATCTACTGTACTCTACTGTACTCTATCTCTACTGTACTCCACTGTACTCTATCTCTACTGTACTCCACTGTACTCTACCTCTACTGTACTCTACTGTACTCTATCTCTACTGTACTCCACTGTACTCTATCTCTACTGTACTCCACTCTACTCTACCTCTACTGTACTCTACTGTTCTCTACCTCTACTCGGCTCTACTGTACTCTACTCTACTGTACTCCACTGTACTCTATCTCTACTGTGATCCACTGTACTCTACTTCTACTGTACTCCACTGTAATCTATCTCTACTGTGATCCACTGTACTCTATCTCTACTGTGCTCCACTGTACTCTACCTCTACTGTGCTCCACTGTACTATATCTCTACTGTGCTCCACTGTATCCTACCTCTACTGTACTCCACTGTACTCTATCTCTACTGTGCTCCACTGTACTCTATCTCTACTGTACTCCACTGTACTCTACCTCTACTGTGCTCTACTGTTCTCTACCTCTACTCTGCTCTACTGTACTCCACCTCTACTGTGCTCCACTGTTCCCTACCTCTACTGTGCTCCACTGTACTCTACCTCTACTGTGCTCCACTGTACTCTACCTCTACTGTACTCCAATGTACTCTATCTCTACTGTGCTCCACTGTACTCTACCTCTACTGTGCTCAACTGTACTCTACTGTACTCCACTGTACTCTACCTCTACTCTACTCTACTCTACTGTACTCCACTGTACTCTATCTCTACTGTGATCCACTGTACTCTACTTCTACTGTAATCCACTGTAATCTATCTCTACTGTGATCCACTGTACTCTATCTCTACTGTGCTCCACTGTACTCTACCTCTACTGTGCTCCACTGTACTCTATCTCTACTGTGCTCCACTGTATCCTACCTCTACTGTACTCCACTGTACTCTATCTCTACTGTGCTCCACTGTACTCTACCTCTACTGTACTCCACTGTACTCTATCTCTACTGTACTCCACTGTACTCTACCTCTACTGTACTCCACTGTACTCTATCTCTACTGTGCTCAACTGTACTGTACTGTACTCCACTGTAATCTACCTCTACTGTACTCCACTGTACTCTACCTCTACTGTGCTCCACTATACTCTACCTCTACTGTGCTCCACTGTACTCTACCTCTACTGTCCTCCACTGTACTCTACCTCTACTGTGCTCCACTGTACTCTCTCTCTACTGGACTCTACCTCTACTGTACTCTACTGTACTCCGCCTCTAATGTGCTCCACTGTACTCTACCTCTACTGTACTCTACCTCTACTGTACTCCACTGTACTCTACCTCTAATGTGCTCCACTGTACTCTATCTCTACTGTGCTCCACTGTACTCTATTTCTACTGTGCTCCACTGTACTCTATCTCTACTGTACTCCACTGTACTCTATCTCTACTGTACTTCACTGTCCTTTATCTCTAATGTACTCCACTGTACTCTACCTCTATTGTGCTCCATTGTACTCTATCTCTACTGTACTCTACTCTACTCTATCTCTACTTTACTCCACTGTACTCTATCTCTACTGTACTCCACTGTACTCTACCTCTACTGTGCTCCACTGTACACTCTCTCTACTGTACTCTACTGTGCTCCACTGTACTCCACTGTAGTCTACCTCTACTGTGCTCCACTGTACTCTACCTCTACTGTGCTCCACTATACTCTACCTCTACTGTGCTCCACTGTACTCTACCTCTACTGTCCTCCACTGTACTCTACCTCTACTGTGCTCCACTGTACTCTCTCTCTACTGTACTCTACCTCTAGTGTACTCTACTGTACTCCACCTCTAATGTGCTCCACTGTACTCTACCTCTACTGTACTCTACCTCTACTGTACTCCACTGTACTCTACCTCTAATGTGCTCCACTGTACTGTATCTCTACTGTGCTCCACTCTACTCTATTTCTACTGTGCTCCACTGTACTCTATCTCTACTGTACTCCACTGTACTCTATCTCTACTGTACTTCACTGTCCTTTATCTCTAATGTACTCCACTGTACTCTACCTCTATTGTGCTCCATTGTACTCTATCTCTACTGTACTCTACTGTACTCTATCTCTACTTTACTCCACTGTACTCTATCTCTACTGTACTCCACTGTACTCTACCTCTACTGTGCTCCACTGTACTCTACCTCTACCGTACTCCACTGTACTCTATCTCTACTGTACTCCACTGTACTCTACCTCTACTGTACTCTACTGTTCTCTACCTCTACTGTGCTCTACTGTACTCTACTCTACTGTACTCCACTGTACTCTATCTCTACTGTGATCCACTATACTCTACCTCTACTGTACTCTACTGTACTCTATCTCTACTCTGATCTACTGTACTCTATCTCTACTGTGCTCCACTGTACTCTACCTCTACTGTGCTCCACTGTACTCTATCTCTACTGTGCTCCACTCTACTCTACCTCTACTGTGCTCCACTGTATCCTACCTCTACTGTACTCCACTGTACTCTATCTCTACTGTGCTCCACTGTACTCTATCTCTACTGTACTCCACTGTACTCTACCTCTACTGTGCTCTACTGTTCTCTACCTCTACTGTGCTCTACTGTACTCCACCTCTACTGTTCTCCACTGTACCCTACCTCTATTGTGCTCCACTGTACTCTACCTCTACTGTGCTCCACTGTACTCTACCTCTACTGTACTCCACTGTATTCTATCTCTACTGTGCTCCACTGTACTCTACCTCCACTGTGCTCAACTGTACTCTACTGTACTCCACTGTACTCTACCTCTACTGTACTCCACTGTACTCTATCTCTACTGTACTCCACTGTACTCTACCTCTACTGTACTCCACTGTACTCTATCTCTACTGTGCTCCACTGTACTCTACCTCTACTGTGCCCAACTTTACTGTACTCTACTCCACTGTACTCTACCTCTACTGTACTCCACTGTATTCTACCTCTACTGTACTCCACTTTACTCTACCTCTACTGTACTCAACTGTACTCTATCTCTACTGTGCTCCACTGTACTCTACCTCTACTGTACTCGACTGTACTCTATCTCTACTGTACTCCACTGTACTCTACCTATATTGTACTCTACTGTTCTCTACCTCTACTGTACTCCGCTGTACTCTATCTCTACTGTGATCCACTGTACTCTACCTCTACTGTACTCCACTGTACTCTATCTCTACTCTACTCCACTGTACTCTACCTCTACTGTACTCTACTGTTCTCTACCTCTACTGTGCTCTACTGTACTCTTCTCTACTGTACTCCACTGTACTCTATCTCTACTGTGATCCACTGTACTCTACCTCTACTGTACTCCACTGTACTCTATCTCTACTGTGATCCACTGTACTCTATCTCTACTGTGCTCCACTGTACTCTACCTCTACTATGCTCCACTGTACTCTATCTGTACTGTGCTCCACTCTACTCTACCTCTACTGTGCTCCACTGTACTCTACCTCTACTGTACTGCACTGTACTCTATCTCTACTGTGCTCCACTGTACTCTATCTCTACTGTACTCCACTGTACTCTACCTCTACTGTGCTCTACTGTTCTCTACCTCTACTGTGCTCTACTGTACTCCACCTCTACTGTGCTCCACTGTACCCTACCTCTACTGTGCTCCACTGTACTCTACCTCTACTGTGCTCCACTGTACTCTACCTCTACTGTGCTCCACTGTACTCTACCTCTACTGTGCTCCACTGTACTCTACCTCTGCTGTGCTCCACTGTACTCTATCTCTACTGTGCTCCACTGTACTCTACCTCTAATGTACTCTACTGTACTCCACCTCTAATGTGCTCCACTGTACTCTAGCCCTACTGTACTCCACTGTACTTTACCTCTACTGTACTCCACTGTACTCTACCTCTACTGTGCTCTACTGTACTCTATCTCTACTGTGCTCCACTGTACTCTACCTCTACTGTACTCCACTATACTCTAACTCTACTATACTCCACTGTACTCTATCTCTACTGTGCTCCACTGTACTCTATTTCTACTGTGCTCCACTGTACTCTATCTCTACTGTACTCCACTGTACTATATTTCTACTGTACTTCACTGTCCTCTATCTCTACTGTACTCCACTGTACTCTACCTCTATTGTGCTCCACTGTACTCTATCTCTACTGTACTCTACTGTACTCTATCTCTACTGTACTCCACTGTACTCTATCTCTACTGTACTCCACTGTACTCTACCTCTATTGTGCTCCACTGTACTCTACCTCTACCGTACTCCACTGTACTCTATCTCTACTGTACTCCACTGTACTCACCTCTACTGTACTCTACTGTTCTCTACCTCTACTGTGCTCTACTGTACTCTACTCTACTGTACTCCACTGTACTCTATCTCTACTGTGATCCACTGTACTCTACCTCTACTGTACTCCACTGTACTCTATCTCTACTGTGCTCCACTGTCCTTTATCTCTAATGTACTCCACTGTACTCTACCTCTATTGTGCTCCATTGTGCTCTATCTCTACTGTACTCTACTGTACTCTATCTCTACTTTACTCCACTGTACTCTATCTCTACTGTACTCCACTGTACTCTACCTCTACTGTGCTCCACTGTACTCTACCTCTACCGTACTCCACTGTACTCTATCTCTACTGTACTCCACTGTACTCAACCTCTACTGTACTCTACTGTTCTCTACCTCTACTGTGCTCTACTGTACTCTACTCTACTGTACTCCACTGTACTCTATCTCTACTGTGATCCACTATACTCTACCTCTACTGTACTCTACTGTACTCTACCTCTACTGTGCTCCACTGTACTCTACCTCTACCGTACTCCACTGTACTCTATCTCTACTGTACTCCACTGTACTCTACCTCTACTGTACTCTACTGTTCTCTACCTCTACTGTGCTCCACTCTACTCTAGCTCTACTGTGCTCCACTGTACTCTATCTCTACTGTGCTCCACTCTACTCTACCTCTACTGTGCTACACTGTATCCTACCTCTACTGTACTCCACTGTACTCTATCTCTACTGTGCTCCACTGTACTCTATCTCTACTGTACTCCACTGTACTCCACCTCTACTGTTCTCCACTGTACCCTACCTCTATTGTGCTCCACTGTACTCTACCTCTACTGTGCTCCACTGTACTCTACCTCTACTGTACTCCACTGTATTCTATCTTTACTGTTCTCCACTGTACTCTACCTCTACTGTGCTCAACTGTACTCTACTGTACTCCACTGTACTCTACCTCTACAGTCCTCCACTGTACTCTATCTCTACTGTACTCCACTGTACTCTCCCTCTACTGTACTCCACTGTACTCTATCTCTACTGTGCTCCACTGTACTCTACCTCTACTGTGCCCAACTTTACTGTACTCTACTCCACTGTACTCTACCTCTACTGTACTCCACTGTACTCTACCTCTACTGTACTCTACCTCTACTGTACTCAACTGTACTCTCTCTCTACTGTGCTCCACTGTACTCTACCTCTACTGTACTCGACTGTACTCTATCTCTACTGTACTCCACTGTACTCTACCTATACTGTACTCCACTGTACTCTACCTCTATTGTGCTCCACTGTACTCTATCTCTACTGTACTCTACTGTACTCTATCTCTACTGTACTCCACTGTACTCTATCTCTACTGTACTCCACTGTACTCTACCTCTATTGTGCTCCACTGTACTCTACCTCTACCGTACTCCACTGTACTCTATCTCTACTGTACTCCACTGTACTCACCTCTACTGTACTCTACTGTTCTCTACCTCTACTGTGCTCTACTGTACTCTACTCTACTGTACTCCACTGTACTCTATCTCTACTGTGATCCACTGTACTCTACCTCTACTGTACTCCACTGTACTCTATCTCTACTGTGCTCCACTGTCCTTTATCTCTAATGTACTCCACTGTACTCTACCTCTATTGTGCTCCATTGTACTCTATCTCTACTGTACTCTACTGTACTCTATCTCTACTTTACTCCACTGTACTCTATCTCTACTGTACTCCACTGTACTCTACCTCTACTGTGCTCCACTGTACTCTACCTCTACCGTACTCCACTGTACTCTATCTCTACTGTACTCCACTGTACTCAACCTCTACTGTACTCTACTGTTCTCTACCTCTACTGTGCTCTACTGTACTCTACTCTACTGTACTCCACTGTACTCTATCTCTACTGTGATCCACTGTACTCTATCTCTACTGTGATCCACTGTACTCTATCTCTACTGTGCTCCACTGTACTCTACCTCTACTATGCTCCACTGTACTCTATCTGTACTGTGCTCCACTCTACTCTACCTCTACTGTACTCCACTGTACTCTATCTCTACTGTGCTCCACTGTACTCTATCTCTACTGTACTCCACTGTACTCTACCTCTACTGTGCTCTACTGTTCTCTACCTCTACTGTGCTCTACTGTACTCCACCTCTACTGTGCTCCACTGTACCCTACCTCTACTGTGCTCCACTGTACTCTACCTCTACTGTGCTCCACTGTACTCTACCTCTACTGTGCTCCACTGTACTCTACCTCTACTGTGCTCCACTGTACTCTACCTCTGCTGTGCTCCACTGTACTCTATCTCTACTGTGCTCCACTGTACTCTACCTCTAATGTACTCTACTGTACTCCACCTCTAATGTGCTCCACTGTACTCTAGCCCTACTGTACTCCACTGTACTTTACCTCTACTGTACTCCACTGTACTCTACCTCTACTGTACTCTACCTCTACTGTACTCCACTGTACTCTACCTCTACTGTGCTCTACTGTACTCTATCTCTACTGTGCTCCACTGTACTCTACCTCTACTGTACTCCACTATACTCTAACTCTACTATACTCCACTGTACTCTATCTCTACTGTGCTCCACTGTACTCTATTTCTACTGTGCTCCACTGTACTCTATCTCTACTGTACTCCACTGTACTATATTTCTACTGTACTTCACTGTCCTCTATCTCTACTGTACTCCACTGTACTCTACCTCTATTGTGCTCCACTGTACTCTATCTCTACTGTACTCTACTGTACTCTATCTCTACTGTACTCCACTGTACTCTATCTCTACTGTACTCCGCTGTACTCTACCTCTATTGTGCTCCACTGTACTCTACCTCTACCGTACTCCACTGTACTCTATCTCTACTGTACTCCACTGTACTCACCTCTACTGTACTCTACTGTTCTCTACCTCTACTGTGCTCTACTGTACTCTACTCTACTGTACTCCACTGTACTCTATCTCTACTGTGATCCACTGTACTCTACCTCTACTGTACTCTACTGTACTCTATCTCTACTGTACTCCACTGTACTCTATCTCTACTGTACTCCACTGTACTCTACCTCTACTGTGCTCCACTGTACTCTACCTCTACCGTACTCCACTGTACTCTATCTCTACTGTACTCCACTGTACTCTACCTCTACTGTACTCTACTGTTCTCTACCTCTACTGTGCTCTACTGTACTCTACTCTACTGTACTCCACTGTACTCTATCTCTACTGTGATCCACTATACTCTACCTCTACTGTACTCTACTGTACTCTACCTCTACTGTGCTCCACTGTACTCTACCTCTACCGTACTCCACTGTACTCTATCTCTACTGTACTCCACTGTACTCTACCTCTACTGTACTCTACTGTTCTCTACCTCTACTGTGCTCCACTGTACTCTAGCTCTACTGTGCTCCACTGTACTCTATCTCTACTGTGCTCCACTCTACTCTACCTCTACTGTGCTCTACTGTACTCTATCTCTACTGTGCTCCACTGTACTCTACCTCTACTGTACTCCACTATACTCTAACTCTACTATACTCCACTGTACTCTATCTCTACTGTGCTCCACTGTACTCTATTTCTACTGTACTTCACTGTCCTCTATCTCTACTGTACTCCACTGTACTCTACCTCTATTGTGCTCCACTGTACTCTATCTCTACTGTACTCTACTGTACTCTATCTCTACTGTACTCCACTGTACTCTATCTCTACTGTACTCCACTGTACTCTACCTATATTGTACTCTACTGTTCTCTACCTCTACTGTACTCCGCTGTACTCTATCTCTACTGTGATCCACTGTACTCTACCTCTACTGTACTCCACTGTACGCTATCTCTACTCTACTCCACTGTACTCTACCTCTACTGTACTCTACTGTTCTCTACCTCTACTGTGCTCTACTGTACTCTTCTCTACTGTACTCCACTGTACTCTATCTCTACTGTGATCCACTGTACTCTACCTCTACTGTACTCCACTGTACTCTATCTCTACTGTGATCCACTGTACTCTATCTCTACTGTGCTCCACTGTACTCTACCTCTACTATGCTCCACTGTACTCTATCTGTACTGTGCTCCACTCTACTCTACCTCTACTGTGCTCCACTGTACTCTACCTCTACTGTACTCCACTGTACTCTATCTCTACTGTGCTCCACTGTACTCTATCTCTACTGTACTCCACTGTACTCTACCTCTACTGTGCTCTACTGTTCTCTACCTCTACTGTGCTCTACTGTACTCCACCTCTACTGTGCTCCACTGTACCCTACCTCTACTGTGCTCCACTGTACTCTACCTCTACTGTGCTCCACTGTACTCTACCTCTACTGTGCTCCACTGTACTCTACCTCTACTGTGCTCCACTGTACTCTACCTCTGCTGTGCTCCACTGTACTCTATCTCTACTGTGCTCCACTGTACTCTACCTCTAATGTACTCTACTGTACTCCACCTCTAATGTGCTCCACTGTACTCTAGCCCTACTGTACTCCACTGTACTTTACCTCTACTGTACTCCACTGTACTCTACCTCTACTGTACTCTACCTCTACTGTACTCCACTGTACTCTACCTCTACTGTGCTCAACTGTACTCTATCTCTACTGTGCTCCACTGTACTCTACCTCTACTGTACTCCACTATACTCTAACTCTACTATACTCCACTGTACTCTATCTCTACTGTGCTCCACTGTACTCTATTTCTACTGTGCTCCACTGTACTCTATCTCTACTGTACTCCACTGTACTATATTTCTACTGTACTTCACTGTCCTCTATCTCTACTGTACTCCACTGTACTCTACCTCTATTGTGCTCCACTGTACTCTATCTCTACTGTACTCTACTGTACTCTATCTCTACTGTACTCCACTGTACTCTATCTCTACTGTACTCCACTGTACTCTACCTCTATTGTGCTCCACTGTACTCTACCTCTACCGTACTCCACTGTACTCTATCTCTACTGTACTCCACTGTACTCACCTCTACTGTACTCTACTGTTCTCTACCTCTACTGTGCTCTACTGTACTCTACTCTACTGTACTCCACTGTACTCTATCTCTACTGTGATCCACTGTACTCTACCTCTACTGTACTCCACTGTACTCTATCTCTACTGTGCTCCACTGTCCTTTATCTCTAATGTACTCCACTGTACTCTACCTCTATTGTGCTCCATTGTACTCTATCTCTACTGTACTCTACTGTACTCTATCTCTACTTTACTCCACTGTACTCTATCTCTACTGTACTCCACTGTACTCTACCTCTACTGTGCTCCACTGTACTCTACCTCTACCGTACTCCACTGTACTCTATCTCTACTGTACTCCACTGTACTCAACCTCTACTGTACTCTACTGTTCTCTACCTCTACTGTGCTCTACTGTACTCTACTCTACTGTACTCCACTGTACTCTATCTCTACTGTGATCCACTATACTCTACCTCTACTGTACTCTACTGTACTCTACCTCTACTGTGCTCCACTGTACTCTACCTCTACCGTACTCCACTGTACTCTATCTCTACTGTACTCCACTGTACTCTACCTCTACTGTACTCTACTGTTCTCTACCTCTACTGTGCTCCACTCTACTCTAGCTCTACTGTGCTCCACTGTACTCTATCTCTACTGTGCTCCACTCTACTCTACCTCTACTGTGCTACACTGTATCCTACCTCTACTGTACTCCACTGTACTCTATCTCTACTGTGCTCCACTGTACTCTATCTCTACTGTACTCCACTGTACTCTACCTCTACTGTGCTCTACTGTTCTCTACCTCTACTGTGCTCTACTGTACTCCACCTCTACTGTTCTCCACTGTACCCTACCTCTATTGTGCTCCACTGTACTCTACCTCTACTGTGCTCCACTGTACTCTACCTCTACTGTACTCCACTGTATTCTATCTTTACTGTTCTCCACTGTACTCTACCTCTACTGTGCTCAACTGTACTCTACTGTACTCCACTGTACTCTACCTCTACAGTACTCCACTGTACTCTATCTCTACTGTACTCCACTGTACTCTCCCTCTACTGTACTCCACTGTACTCTATCTCTACTGTGCTCCACTGTACTCTACCTCTACTGTGCTCCACTATACTCTACCTCTACTGTGCTCCACTGTACTCTACCTCTACTGTCCTCCACTGTACTCTACCTCTACTGTGCTCCACTGTACTCTCTCTCTACTGTACTCTACCTCTAGTGTACTCTACTGTACTCCACCTCTAATGTGCTCCACTGTACTCTACCTCTACTGTACTCTACCTCTACTGTACTCCACTGTACTCTACCTCTAATGTGCTCCACTGTACTCTATCTCTACTGTGCTCCACTCTACTCTATTTCTACTGTGCTCCACTGTACTCTATCTCTACTGTACTCCACTGTACTCTATCTCTACTGTACTTCATTGTCCTTTATCTCTAATGTACTCCACTGTACTCTACCTCTATTGTGCTCCACTGTACTCTACCTCTACCGTACTCCACTGTACTCTATCTCTACTGTACTCCACTGTACTCTACCTCTACTGTACTCTACTGTTCTCTACCTCTACTGTGCTCTACTGTACTCTACTCTACTGTTCTCCACTGTACCCTACCTCTATTGTGCTCCACTGTACTCTACCTCTACTGTGCTCCACTGTATCCTACCTCTACTGTACTCCACTGTACTCTATCTCTACTGTGCTCCACTCTACTCTACCTCTACTGTGCTCCACTGTATCCTACCTCTACTGTACTCCACTGTACTCTATCTCTACTGTGCTCCACTGTACTCTATCTCTACTGTACTCCACTGTACTCTACCTCTACTGTGCTCTACTGTTCTCTACCTCTACTGTGCTCTACTGTACTCCACCTCTACTGTTCTCCACTGTACCCTACCTCTATTGTGCTCCACTGTACTCTACCTCTACTGTGCTCCACTGTACTCTACCTCTACTGTACTCCACTGTATTCTATCTCTACTGTGCTCCACTGTACTCTACCTCTACTGTGCTCAACTGTACTCTACTGTACTCCACTGTACTCTACCTCTACTGTACTCCACTGTACTCTATCTCTACTGTACTCCACTGTACTCTACCTCTACTGTACTCCACTGTACTCTATCTCTACTGTGCTCCACTGTACTCTACCTCTACTGTGCCCAACTTTACTGTACTCTACTCCACTGTACTCTACCTCTACTGTACTCCACTGTACTCTACCTCTACTGTACTCCACTTTACTCTACCTCTACTGTACTCAACTGTACTCTATCTCTACTGTGCTCCACTGTACTCTACCTCTACTGTACTCGACTGTACTCTATCTCTACTGTACTCCACTGTACTCTACCTATATTGTACTCTACTGTTCTCTACCTCTACTGTACTCCGCTGTACTCTATCTCTACTGTGATCCACTGTATCTACCTCTACTGTACTCCACTGTACTCTATCTCTACTCTACTCCACTGTACTCTACCTCTACTGTACTCTACTGTTCTCTACCCCTACTGTGCTCTACTGTACTCTTCTCTACTGTACTCCACTGTACTCTATCTCTACTGTGATCCACTGTACTCTACCTCTACTGTACTCCACTGTACTCTATCTCTACTGTGATCCACTGTACTCTACCTCTACTGTACTCCACTGTACTCTATCTCTACTGTGCTCCACTGTACTCTACCTCTACTATGCTCCACTGTACTCTATCTGTACTGTGCTCCACTCTACTCTACCTCTACTGTGCTCCACTGTACTCTACCTCTACTGTACTCCACTGTACTCTATCTCTACTGTGCTCCACTGTACTCTATCTCTACTGTACTCCACTGTACTCTACCTCTACTGTGCTCTACTGTTCTCTACCTCTACTGTGCTCTACTGTACTCCACCTCTACTGTGCTCCACTGTACCCTACCTCTACTGTGCTCCACTGTACTCTACCTCTACTGTGCTCCACTGTACTCTACCTCTACTGTGCTCCACTGTACTCTACCTCTACTGTGCTCCACTGTACTCTACCTCTGCTGTGCTCCACTGTACTCTATCTCTACTGTGCTCCACTGTACTCTACCTCTAATGTACTCTACTGTACTCCACCTCTAATGTGCTCCACTGTACTCTAGCCCTACTGTACTCCACTGTACTTTACCTCTACTGTACTCCACTGTACTCTACCTCTACTGTACTCTACCTCTACTGTACTCCACTGTACTCTACCTCTACTGTGCTCTACTGTACTCTATCTCTACTGTGCTCCACTGTACTCTACCTCTACTGTACTCCACTATACTCTAACTCTACTATACTCCACTGTACTCTATCTCTACTGTGCTCCACTGTACTCTATTTCTACTGTGCTCCACTGTACTCTATCTCTACTGTACTCCACTGTACTATATTTCTACTGTACTTCACTGTCCTCTATCTCTACTGTACTCCACTGTATTCTACCTCTATTGTGCTCCACTGTACTCTATCTCTACTGTACTCTACTGTACTCTATCTCTACTGTACTCCACTGTACTCTATCTCTACTGTACTCCAGTGTACTCTACCTCTATTGTGCTCCACTGTACTCTACCTCTACCGTACTCCACTGTACTCTATCTCTACTGTACTCCACTGTACTCACCTCTACTGTACTCTACTGTTCTCTACCTCTACTGTGCTCTACTGTACTCTACTCTACTGTACTCCACTGTACTCTATCTCTACTGTGATCCACTGTACTCTACCTCTACTGTACTCCACTGTACTCTATCTCTACTGTGCTCCACTGTCCTTTATCTCTAATGTACTCCACTGTACTCTACCTCTATTGTGCTCCATTGTACTCTATCTCTACTGTACTCTACTGTACTCTATCTCTACTTTACTCCACTGTACTCTATCTCTACTGTACTCCACTGTACTCTACCTCTACTGTGCTCCACTGTACTCTACCTCTACCGTACTCCACTGTACTCTATCTCTACTGTACTCCACTGTACTCTACCTTTACTGTACTCTACTGTTCTCTACCTCTACTGTGCTCTACTGTACTCTACTCTACTGTACTCCACTGTACTCTATCTCTACTGTGATCCACTATACTCTACCTCTACTGTACTCTACTGTACTCTACCTCTACTGTGCTCCACTGTACTCTACCTCTACCGTACTCCACTGTACTCTATCTCTACTGTACTCCACTGTACTCTACCTCTACTGTACTCTACTGTTCTCTACCTCTACTGTGCTCCACTGTACTCTAGCTCTACTGTGCTCCACTGTACTCTATCTCTACTGTGCTCCACTCTACTCTACCTCTACTGTGCTACACTGTATCCTACCTCTACTGTACTCCACTGTACTCTATCTCTACTGTGCTCCACTGTACTCTATCTCTACTGTACTCCACTGTACTCTACCTCTACTGTGCTCTACTGTTCTCTACCTCTACTGTGCTCTACTGTACTCCACCTCTACTGTTCTCAACTGTACCCTACCTCTATTGTGCTCCACTGTACTCTACCTCTACTGTGCTCCACTGTACTCTACCTCTACTGTACTCCACTGTATTCTATCTCTACTGTGCTCCACTGTACTCTACCTCTACTATGCTCAACTGTACTCTACTGTACTCCACTGTACTCTACCTCTACTGTACTCCACTGTACTCTATCTCTACTGTACTCCACTGTACTCTACCTCTACTGTACTCCACTGTACTCTATCTCTACTGTGCTCCACTGTACTCTACCTCTACTGTGCCCAACTTTACTGTACTCTACTCCACTGTACTCTATCTCTACTGTACTCCACTGTACTCTACCTCTACTGTACTCCACTGTACTCTACCTCTACTGTACTCAACTGTACTCTCTCTCTACTATGCTCCACTGTACTCTACCTCTACTGTACTCGACTGTACTCTATCTCTACTGTACTCCACTGTACTCTACCTATACTGTACTCTACTGTTCTCTACCTCTACTGTACTCCGCTGTACTCTATCTCTACTGTGATCCACTGTACTCTACCTCTACTGTACTCCACTGTACTCTATCTCTACTCTACTCCACTGTACTCTACCTCTACTGTACTCTACTGTTCTCTACCTCTACTGTGCTCTACTGTACTCTTCTCTACTGTACTCCACTGTACTCTATCTCTACTGTGATCTACTGTACTCTACCTCTACTGTACTCCACTGTACTCTATCTCTACTGTGATCCACTGTACTCTATCTCTACTGTGATCCACTGTACTCTACCTCTACTATGCTCCACTGTACTCTATCTGTACTGTGCTCCACTCTACTCTACCTCTACTGTGCTCCACTGTACTCTACCTCTACTGTACTCCACTGTACTCTATCTCTACTGTGCTCCACTGTACTCTATCTCTACTGTACTCCACTGTACTCTACCTCTACTGTGCTCTACTGTTCTCTACATCTACTGTGCTCTACTGTACTCCACCTCTACTGTGCTCCACTGTACCCTACCTCTACTGTGCTCCACTTTACTCTACCTCTACTGTGCTCCACTGTACTCTACCTCTACTGTGCTCCACTGTACTCTACCTCTACTGTGCTCCACTGTACTCTATCTCTACTGTACTCCACTGTACTCTACCTCTATTGTGCTCCACTGTACTCTACCTCTACCGTACTCCACTGTACTCTATCTCTACTGTACTCCACTGTACTCACCTCTACTGTACTCTACTGTTCTCTACCTCTACTGTGCTCTACTGTACTCTAGCCCTACTGTACTCCAGTGTACTTTACCTCTACTGTACTCCACTGTACTCTACCTCTGCTGTGCTCCACTGTACTCTATCTCTACTGTGCTCCACTGTACTCTACCTCTAATGTACTCTACTGTACTCCACCTCTAATGTGCTCCACTGTACTCTAGCCCTACTGTACTCCAGTGTACTTTACATCTACTGTACTCCACTGTACTCTACCTCTACTGTACTCTACCTCTACTGTACTCCACTGTACTCTACCTCTACTGTGCTCTACTGTACTCTATCTCTACTGTGCTCCACTGTACTCTACCTCTACTGTACTCCACTATACTCTAACTCTACTATACTCCACTGTACTCTATCTCTACTGTGCTCCACTGTACTCTATTTCTACTGTACTTCACTGTCCTCTATCTCTACTGTACTCCACTGTACTCTACCTCTATTGTGCTCCACTGTACTCTATCTCTACTGTACTCTACTGTACTCTATCTCTACTGTACTCCACTGTACTCTATCTCTACTGTACTCCACTGTACTCTACCTCTATTGTGCTCCACTGTACTCTACCTCTACCGTACTCCACTGTACTCTATCTCTACTGTACTCCACTGTACTCACCTCTACTGCACTCTACTGTTCTCTACCTCGCCTGTGCTCTACTGTACTCTACTCTACTCTACTCCACTGTACTCTATCTCTACTGTGATCCACTGTACTCTACCTCTACTGTACTCCACTGTACTCTATCTCTACTGTGCTCCACTGTACTCTATCTCTACTGTGCTCCACTGTACTCTATCTCTACTGTGCTCCACTCTACTCTACCTCTACTGTTCTCCACTGTATCCTACCTCTACTGTGCTCTACTGTACTCTATCTCTACTGTGCTCCACTGTACTCTACCTCTACTGTACTCCACTATACTCTAACTCTACTATACTCCACTGTACTCTATCTCTACTGTGCTCCACTGTACTGTATTTCTACTGTGCTCCACTGTACTCTATCTCTACTGTACTCCACTGTACTCTATTTCTACTGTACTTTACTGTCCTCTATCTCTACTGTACTCCACTGTACTCTACCTCTATTGTGCTCCACTGTACTCTATATCTACTGTACTCTACTATACTCTATCTCTACTGTAGTCCACTGTACTCTATCTCTACTGTACTCCACTGTACTCTACCTCTACTGTACTCTACTGTACTCTATCTCTACTGTACTCCACTGTACTCTATCTCTACTGTACTCCACTGTACACTACCTCTACTGTACTCTACTGTTCTCTTCCTCTACTCGGCTCTAGTGTACTCTACTCTACTGTACTACACTGTACTCTATCTCCACTGTGATCCACTGTACTCTACTTCTACTGTACTCCACTGTAATCTATCTCTACTGTATCCACTGTACTCTATCTCTACTGTGCTCCACTGTACTCTACCTCTACTCTGCTCCACTGTACTCTATCTCTACTGTGCTCCTCTCTACTCTACCTCTACTGTGCTCCACTGTATCCTACCTCTACTGTACTCCACTGTACTCTATCTCTACTGTGCTCCACTTTACTCTATCTTTACTGTACTCCACTGTACTCTACCTCTACTGTGCTCTACTGTTCTCTACCTCTACTGTGCTCTACTGTACTCCACCTCTACTGTGCTCCACTGTACCCTACCTCTACTGTGCTCCACTGTACTCTACCTCTACTGTGCTCCACTGTACTCTACCTCTACTGTACTCCACTGTACTCTATCTCTACTGTGCTCCACTGTACTCTACCTCTACTGTCCTCCACTCTACTCTACCTCTACTGTGCTCCACTGTACTCTCTCTCTACTGTACTCTACCTCTACTGTACTCTACTGTACTCCACCTCTAATGTGCTCCACTGTACTCTACCTCTACTGTACTCTACCTCTACTGTACTCCACTGTACTCTACCTCTACTGTGCTCTACTGTACTCTATCTCTACTGTGCTCCACTGTACTCTACCTCTACTGTGCTCCACTCTACTCTACCTCTACTGTACTTCACTGTCCTCTATCTCTACTGTACTCCACTGTACTCTACCTCTATTATCCTCCACTCTACTCTATCTCTACTGTACTCTACTGTACTATAACTCTACTGTACTCCACTGTACTCTATCTCTACTGTACTCCACTGTACTCTACCTCCACTGTACTCCACTGTACTCTACCTCTACTGTACTCTACTGTTCTCTACCTCTACTGTGCTCTACTGTACTCTACTCTACTGTACTCCACTGTACTCTACCTCTATTATCCTCCACTCTACTCTATCTCTACTGTACTCTACTGTACTATAACTCTACTGTACTCCACTGTACTCTATCTCTACTGTACTCCACTGTACTCTACCTCCACTGTACTCCACTGTACTCTACCTCTACTGTACTCTACTGTTCTCTACCTCTACTGTGCTCTACTGTACTCTACTCTACTGTACTCCACTGTACTCTATCTCTACTGTGATCCACTGTACTCTACCTCTACTGTACTCCACTGTACTCTATCTCTACTGTGATCCACTGTACTCTATCTCTATTGTGCTCCACTGTACTCTACCTCTACTGTGCTCCACTGTACTCTATCTCTACTGTGCTCCACTCTACTCTACCTCTACTGTGCTCCACTGTATCCTACCTCTACTGTACTCCACTGTGCTCTCTCTCTACTGTGCTCCACTGTACTCTATCTCTACTGTACTCCACTGTACTCTACCTCTACTGTGCTCTACTGTTCTCTACCTCTACTGTGCTCTACTCTACTCCACCTCTACTGTGCTCCACTGTACCCTACCTCTACTGTGCTCCACCGTACTCTACCTCTACTGTGCTCCACTGTACTCTACCTCTACTGTACTCCACTGTACTCTATCTCTACTGTACTCCACTGTACTCTACCTCTACTGTACTCCACTGTACTCTATCTCTACTGTACTCCACTCTAATCTACCTCTACTGTCCTCCACTGTACTCTACCTCTACTCTGCTCCACTGTACACTCTCTCTACTGTACTCTGCCTCTACTGTACTCTACTGTGCTCCACTGTACTCCACTGTAGTCTACCTCTACTGTGCTCCACTGTACTCTACCTCTACTGTGCTCCACTATACTCTACCTCTACTGTGCTCCACTGTACTCTACCTCTACTGTCCTCCACTGTACTCTATCTCTACTGTACTCCACTGTACTCTATTTCTACTGCACTTCACTGTCCTCTAACTCTACTATACTCCACTGTACTCTATCTCTACTGTGCTCCACTGTACTGTATTTCTACTGTGCTCCACTGTACTCTATCTCTACTGTACTCCACTGTACTCTATTTCTACTGTACTTTACTGTCCTCTATCTCTACTGTACTCCACTGTACTCTACCTCTATTGTGCTCCACTGTACTCTATATCTACTGTACTCTACTATACTCTATCTCTACTGTAGTCCACTGTACTCTATCTCTACTGTACTCCACTGTACTCTACCTCTACTGTACTCTACTGTACTCTATCTCTACTGTACTCCACTGTACTCTATCTCTACTGTACTCCACTGTACACTACCTCTACTGTACTCTACTGTTCTCTTCCTCTACTCGGCTCTAGTGTACTCTACTCTACTGTACTACACTGTACTCTATCTCCACTGTGATCCACTGTACTCTACTTCTACTGTACTCCACTGTAATCTATCTCTACTGTATCCACTGTACTCTATCTCTACTGTGCTCCACTGTACTCTACCTCTACTCTGCTCCACTGTACTCTATCTCTACTGTGCTCCTCTCTACTCTACCTCTACTGTGCTCCACTGTATCCTACCTCTACTGTACTCCACTGTACTCTATCTCTACTGTGCTCCACTTTACTCTATCTCTACTGTACTCCACTGTACTCTACCTCTACTGTGCTCTACTGTTCTCTACCTCTACTGTGCTCTACTGTACTCCACCTCTACTGTGCTCCACTGTACCCTACCTCTACTGTGCTCCACTGTACTCTACCTCTACTGTGCTCCACTGTACTCTACCTCTACTGTACTCCACTGTACTCTATCTCTACTGTGCTCCACTGTACTCTACCTCTACTGTCCTCCACTCTACTCTACCTCTACTGTGCTCCACTGTACTCTCTCTCTACTGTACTCTACCTCTACTGTACTCTACTGTACTCCACCTCTAATGTGCTCCACTGTACTCTACCTCTACTGTACTCTACCTCTACTGTACTCCACTGTACTCTACCTCTACTGTGCTCTACTGTACTCTATCTCTACTGTGCTCCACTGTACTCTACCTCTACTGTGCTCCACTCTACTCTACCTCTACTGTACTTCACTGTCCTCTATCTCTACTGTACTCCACTGTACTCTACCTCTATTATCCTCCACTCTACTCTATCTCTACTGTACTCTACTGTACTATAACTCTACTGTACTCCACTGTACTCTATCTCTACTGTACTCCACTGTACTCTACCTCCACTGTACTCCACTGTACTCTACCTCTACTGTACTCTACTGTTCTCTACCTCTACTGTGCTCTACTGTACTCTACTCTACTGTACTCCACTGTACTCTACCTCTATTATCCTCCACTCTACTCTATCTCTACTGTACTCTACTGTACTATAACTCTACTGTACTCCACTGTACTCTATCTCTACTGTACTCCACTGTACTCTACCTCCACTGTACTCCACTGTACTCTACCTCTACTGTACTCTACTGTTCTCTACCTCTACTGTGCTCTACTGTACTCTACTCTACTGTACTCCACTGTACTCTATCTCTACTGTGATCCACTGTACTCTACCTCTACTGTACTCCACTGTACTCTATCTCTACTGTGATCCACTGTACTCTATCTCTATTGTGCTCCACTGTACTCTACCTCTACTGTGCTCCACTGTACTCTATCTCTACTGTGCTCCACTCTACTCTACCTCTACTGTGGTCCACTGTATCCTACCTCTACTGTACTCCACTGTGCTCTCTCTCTACTGTGCTCCACTGTACTCTATCTCTACTGTACTCCACTGTACTCTACCTCTACTGTGCTCTACTGTTCTCTACCTCTACTGTGCTCTACTCTACTCCACCTCTACTGTGCTCCACTGTACCCTACCTCTACTGTGCTCCACCGTACTCTACCTCTACTGTGCTCCACTGTACTCTACCTCTACTGTACTCCACTGTACTCTATCTCTACTGTACTCCACTGTACTCTACCTCTACTGTACTCCACTGTACTCTATCTCTACTGTACTCCACTCTAATCTACCTCTACTGTCCTCCACTGTACTCTACCTCTACTCTGCTCCACTGTACACTCTCTCTACTGTACTCTACCTCTACTGTACTCTACTGTGCTCCACTGTACTCCACTGTAGTCTACCTCTACTGTGCTCCACTGTACTCTACCTCTACTGTGCTCCACTATACTCTACCTCTACTGTGCTCCACTGTACTCTACCTCTACTGTCCTCCACTGTACTCTATCTCTACTGTACTCCACTGTACTCTATTTCTACTGCACTTCACTGTCCTCTATCTCTACTGTACTCCACTGTACTCTACCTCTATTGTGCTCCACTGTACTCTATATCTACTGTACTCTACTGTACTCTATCTCTACTGTACTCCACTGTACTCTATCTCTACTGTACTCCACTGTACTCTACCTCTACTGTACTCTACTGTACTCTATCTGTACTGTACTCCACTGTACTCTATCTCTACTGTACTCCACTCTACTCTACATCTACTGTACTCTACTGTTCTCTACCTCTACTCGGCTCTACTGTACTCTACTCTACTGTACTCCACTGTACTCTATCTCTACTGTGATCCACTGTACTCTACTTCTACTGTACTCCACTGTAATCTATCTCTACTGTGGTCCACTGTACTCTATCTCTACTGTGCTCCACTGTACTCTACCTCTACTGTGCTCCACTGCACTCTATCTCTACTGTGCTCCACTGTATCCTACCTCTACTGTACTCCACTGTACTCTATCTCTACTGTGCTCCACTGTACTCTATCTCTACTGTACTCCACTGTACTCTACCTCTACTGTGCTCTACTGTTCTCTACCTCTACTGTGCTCTACTGTACTCCACCTCTACTGTGCTCCACTGTACCCTACCTCTACTGTGCTCCACTGTACTCTACCTCTACTGTGCTCCACTGTACTCTACCTCTACTGTACTCCACTGTACTCTATCTCTACTGTGCTCCACTGTACTCTACCTCTACTGTGCTCAACTGTACTTTACTGTACGCCACTGTACTCTACCTCTACTGTACTCTACTCTACTGTACTCCACTGTACTCTATCTCTACTGTGATCCACTGTACTCTACTTCTACTGTACTCCACTGTAATCTATCTCTACTGTGATCCACTGTACTCTATCTCTACTGTGCTCCACTGTACTCTACCTCTACTGTGCTCCACTGTACTCTATCTCTACTGTGCTCCACTGTATCCTACCTCTACTGTACTCCACTGTACTCTATCTCTATTGTGCTCCAGTGTACTCTACCTCTACTGTACTCCACTGTACTCTATCTCTACTGTACTCCACTCTACTCTACCTCTACTGTACTCCACTGTACTCTATCTCTACTGTGCTCAACTGTACTGTACTGTACTCCACTGTAATCTACCTCTACTGTACTCCACTGTACTCTACCTCTACTGTGCTCCACTATACTCTACCTCTACTGTGCTCCACTGTACTCTACCTCTACTGTCCTCCACTGTACTCTACCTCTACTGTGCTCCACTGTACTCTCTCTCTACTGTACTCTACCTCTACTGTACTCTACTGTGCTCCACTGTACTCCACTGTAGTCTACCTCTACTGTGCTCCACTGTACTCTACCTCTACTGTGCTCCACTATACTCTACCTCTACTGTGCTCCACTGTACTCTACCTCTACTGTCCTCCACTGTACTCTATCTCTACTGTACTCCACTGTACTCTATTTCTACTGCACTTCACTGTCCTCTATCTCTACTGTACTCCACTGTACTCTACCTCTATTGTGCTCCACTGTACTCTATATCTACTGTACTCTACTGTACTCTATCTCTACTGTACTCCACTGTACTCTATCTCTACTGTACTCCACTGTACTCTACCTCTACTGTACTCTACTGTACTCTATCTCTACTGTACTCCACTGTACTCTATCTCTACTGTACTCCACTCTACTCTACCTCTACTGTACTCTACTGTTCTCTACCTCTACTCGGCTCTACTGTACTCTACTCTACTGTACTCCACTGTACTCTATCTCTACTGTGATCCACTGTACTCTACTTCTACTGTACTCCACTGTAATCTATCTCTACTGTGATCCACTGTACTCTATCTCTACTGTGCTCCACTGTACTCTACCTCTACTGTGCTCCACTGTACTATATCTCTACTGTGCTCCACTGTATCCTACCTCTACTGTACTCCACTGTACTCTATCTCTACTGTGCTCCACTGTACTCTATCTCTACTGTACTCCACTGTACTCTACCTCTACTGTGCTCTACTGTTCTCTACCTCTACTCTGCTCTACTGTACTCCACCTCTACTGTGCTCCACTGTTCCCTACCTCTACTGTGCTCCACTGTACTCTACCTCTACTGTGCTCCACTGTACTCTACCTCTACTGTACTCCAATGTACTCTATCTCTACTGTGCTCCACTGTACTCTACCTCTACTGTGCTCAACTGTACTCTACTGTACTCCACTGTACTCTACCTCTACTCTACTCTACTCTACTGTACTCCACTGTACTCTATCTCTACTGTGATCCACTGTACTCTACTTCTACTGTAATCCACTGTAATCTATCTCTACTGTGATCCACTGTACTCTATCTCTACTGTGCTCCACTGTACTCTACCTCTACTGTGCTCCACTGTACTCTATCTCTACTGTGCTCCACTGTATCCTACCTCTACTGTACTCCACTGTACTCTATCTCTACTGTGCTCCACTGTACTCTACCTCTACTGTACTCCACTGTACTCTATCTCTACTGTACTCCACTGTACTCTACCTCTACTGTACTCCACTGTACTCTATCTCTACTGTGCTCAACTGTACTGTACTGTACTCCACTGTAATCTACCTCTACTGTACTCCACTGTACTCTACCTCTACTGTGCTCCACTATACTCTACCTCTACTGTGCTCCACTGTACTCTACCTCTACTGTCCTCCACTGTACTCTACCTCTACTGTGCTCCACTGTACTCTCTCTCTACTGGACTCTACCTCTACTGTACTCTACTGTACTCCGCCTCTAATGTGCTCCACTGTACTCTACCTCTACTGTACTCTACCTCTACTGTACTCCACTGTACTCTACCTCTAATGTGCTCCACTGTACTCTATCTCTACTGTGCTCCACTGTACTCTATTTCTACTGTGCTCCACTGTACTCTATCTCTACTGTACTCCACTGTACTCTATCTCTACTGTACTTCACTGTCCTTTATCTCTAATGTACTCCACTGTACTCTACCTCTATTGTGCTCCATTGTACTCTATCTCTACTGTACTCTACTCTACTCTATCTCTACTTTACTCCACTGTACTCTATCTCTACTGTACTCCACTGTACTCTACCTCTACTGTGCTCCACTGTACACTCTCTCTACTGTACTCTACTGTGCTCCACTGTACTCCACTGTAGTCTACCTCTACTGTGCTCCACTGTACTCTACCTCTACTGTGCTCCACTATACTCTACCTCTACTGTGCTCCACTGTACTCTACCTCTACTGTCCTCCACTGTACTCTACCTCTACTGTGCTCCACTGTACTCTCTCTCTACTGTACTCTACCTCTAGTGTACTCTACTGTACTCCACCTCTAATGTGCTCCACTGTACTCTACCTCTACTGTACTCTACCTCTACTGTACTCCACTGTACTCTACCTCTAATGTGCTCCACTGTACTGTATCTCTACTGTGCTCCACTCTAGTCTATTTCTACTGTGCTCCACTGTACTCTATCTCTACTGTACTCCACTGTACTCTATCTCTACTGTACTTCACTGTCCTTTATCTCTAATGTACTCCACTGTACTCTACCTCTATTGTGCTCCATTGTACTCTATCTCTACTGTACTCTACTGTACTCTATCTCTACTTTACTCCACTGTACTCTATCTCTACTGTACTCCACTGTACTCTACCTCTACTGTGCTCCACTGTACTCTACCTCTACCGTACTCCACTGTACTCTATCTCTACTGTACTCCACTGTACTCTACCTCTACTGTACTCTACTGTTCTCTACCTCTACTGTGCTCTACTGTACTCTACTCTACTGTACTCCACTGTACTCTATCTCTACTGTGATCCACTATACTCTACCTCTACTGTACTCTACTGTACTCTATCTCTACTCTGATCTACTGTACTCTATCTCTACTGTGCTCCACTGTACTCTACCTCTACTGTGCTCCACTGTACTCTATCTCTACTGTGCTCCACTCTACTCTACCTCTACTGTGCTCCACTGTATCCTACCTCTACTGTACTCCACTGTACTCTATCTCTACTGTGCTCCACTGTACTCTATCTCTACTGTACTCCACTGTACTCTACCTCTACTGTGCTCTACTGTTCTCTACCTCTACTGTGCTCTACTGTACTCCACCTCTACTGTTCTCCACTGTACCCTACCTCTATTGTGCTCCACTGTACTCTACCTCTACTGTGCTCCACTGTACTCTACCTCTACTGTACTCCACTGTATTCTATCTCTACTGTGCTCCACTGTACTCTACCTCCACTGTGCTCAACTGTACTCTACTGTACTCCACTGTACTCTACCTCTACTGTACTCCACTGTACTCTATCTCTACTGTACTCCACTGTACTCTACCTCTACTGTACTCCACTGTACTCTATCTCTACTGTGCTCCACTGTACTCTACCTCTACTGTGCCCAACTTTACTGTACTCTACTCCACTGTACTCTACCTCTACTGTACTCCACTGTATTCTACCTCTACTGTACTCCACTTTACTCTACCTCTACTGTACTCAACTGTACTCTATCTCTACTGTGCTCCACTGTACTCTACCTCTACTGTACTCGACTGTACTCTATCTCTACTGTACTCCACTGTACTCTACCTATATTGTACTCTACTGTTCTCTACCTCTACTGTACTCCGCTGTACTCTATCTCTACTGTGATCCACTGTACTCTACCTCTACTGTACTCCACTGTACTCTATCTCTACTCTACTCCACTGTACTCTACCTCTACTGTACTCTACTGTTCTCTACCTCTACTGTGCTCTACTGTACTCTTCTCTACTGTACTCCACTGTACTCTATCTCTACTGTGATCCACTGTACTCTACCTCTACTGTACTCCACTGTACTCTATCTCTACTGTGATCCACTGTACTCTATCTCCACTGTGCTCCACTGTACTCTACCTCTACTATGCTCCACTGTACTCTATCTGTACTGTGCTCCACTCTACTCTACCTCTACTGTGCTCCACTGTACTCTACCTCTACTGTACTGCACTGTACTCTATCTCTACTGTGCTCCACTGTACTCTATCTCTACTGTACTCCACTGTACTCTACCTCTACTGTGCTCTACTGTTCTCTACCTCTACTGTGCTCTACTGTACTCCACCTCTACTGTGCTCCACTGTACCCTACCTCTACTGTGCTCCACTGTACTCTACCTCTACTGTGCTCCACTGTACTCTACCTCTACTGTGCTCCACTGTACTCTACCTCTACTGTGCTCCACTGTACTCTACCTCTGCTGTGCTCCACTGTACTCTATCTCTACTGTGCTCCACTGTACTCTACCTCTAATGTACTCTACTGTACTCCACCTCTAATGTGCTCCACTGTACTCTAGCCCTACTGTACTCCACTGTACTTTACCTCTACTGTACTCCACTGTACTCTACCTCTACTGTGCTCTACTGTACTCTATCTCTACTGTGCTCCACTGTACTCTACCTCTACTGTACTCCACTATACTCTAACTCTACTATACTCCACTGTACTCTATCTCTACTGTGCTCCACTGTACTCTATTTCTACTGTGCTCCACTGTACTCTATCTCTACTGTACTCCACTGTACTATATTTCTACTGTACTTCACTGTCCTCTATCTCTACTGTACTCCACTGTACTCTACCTCTATTGTGCTCCACTGTACTCTATCTCTACTGTACTCTACTGTACTCTATCTCTACTGTACTCCACTGTACTCTATCTCTACTGTACTCCACTGTACTCTACCTCTATTGTGCTCCACTGTACTCTACCTCTACCGTACTCCACTGTACTCTATCTCTACTGTACTCCACTGTACTCACCTCTACTGTACTCTACTGTTCTCTACCTCTACTGTGCTCTACTGTACTCTACTCTACTGTACTCCACTGTACTCTATCTCTACTGTGATCCACTGTACTCTACCTCTACTGTACTCCACTGTACTCTATCTCTACTGTGCTCCACTGTCCTTTATCTCTAATGTACTCCACTGTACTCTACCTCTATTGTGCTCCATTGTACTCTATCTCTACTGTACTCTACTGTACTCTATCTCTACTTTACTCCACTGTACTCTATCTCTACTGTACTCCACTGTACTCTACCTCTACTGTGCTCCACTGTACTCTACCTCTACCGTACTCCACTGTACTCTATCTCTACTGTACTCCACTGTACTCAACCTCTACTGTACTCTACTGTTCTCTACCTCTACTGTGCTCTACTGTACTCTACTCTACTGTACTCCACTGTACTCTATCTCTACTGTGATCCACTATACTCTACCTCTACTGTACTCTACTGTACTCTACCTCTACTGTGCTCCACTGTACTCTACCTCTACCGTACTCCACTGTACTCTATCTCTACTGTACTCCACTGTACTCTACCTCTACTGTACTCTACTGTTCTCTACCTCTACTGTGCTCCACTCTACTCTAGCTCTACTGTGCTCCACTGTACTCTATCTCTACTGTGCTCCACTCTACTCTACCTCTACTGTGCTACACTGTATCCTACCTCTACTGTACTCCACTGTACTCTATCTCTACTGTGCTCCACTGTACTCTATCTCTACTGTACTCCACTGTACTCTACCTCTACTGTGCTCTACTGTTCTCTACCTCTACTGTGCTCTACTGTACTCCACCTCTACTGTTCTCCACTGTACCCTACCTCTATTGTGCTCCACTGTACTCTACCTCTACTGTGCTCCACTGTACTCTACCTCTACTGTACTCCACTGTATTCTATCTTTACTGTTCTCCACTGTACTCTACCTCTACTGTGCTCAACTGTACTCTACTGTACTCCACTGTACTCTACCTCTACAGTCCTCCACTGTACTCTATCTCTACTGTACTCCACTGTACTATATTTCTACTGTACTTCACTGTCCTCTATCTCTACTGTACTCCACTGTACTCTACCTCTATTGTGCTCCACTGTACTCTATCTCTACTGTACTCTACTGTACTCTATCTCTACTGTACTCCACTGTACTCTATCTCTACTGTACTCCACTGTACTCTACCTCTATTGTGCTCCACTGTACTCTACCTCTACCGTACTCCACTGTACTCTATCTCTACTGTACTCCACTGTACTCACCTCTACTGTACTCTACTGTTCTCTACCTCTACTGTGCTCTACTGTACTCTACTCTACTGTACTCCACTGTACTCTATCTCTACTGTGATCCACTGTACTCTACCTCTACTGTACTCCACTGTACTCTATCTCTACTGTGCTCCACTGTCCTTTATCTCTAATGTACTCCACTGTACTCTACCTCTATTGTGCTCCATTGTACTCTATCTCTACTGTACTCTACTGTACTCTATCTCTACTTTACTCCACTGTACTCTATCTCTACTGTACTCCACTGTACTCTACCTCTACTGTGCTCCACTGTACTCTACCTCTACCGTACTCCACTGTACTCTATCTCTACTGTACTCCACTGTACTCAACCTCTACTGTACTCTACTGTTCTCTACCTCTACTGTGCTCTACTGTACTCTACTCTACTGTACTCCACTGTACTCTATCTCTACTGTGATCCACTATACTCTACCTCTACTGTACTCTACTGTACTCTACCTCTACTGTGCTCCACTGTACTCTACCTCTACCGTACTCCACTGTACTCTATCTCTACTGTACTCCACTGTACTCTACCTCTACTGTACTCTACTGTTCTCTACCTCTACTGTGCTCCACTCTACTCTAGCTCTACTGTGCTCCACTGTACTCTATCTCTACTGTGCTCCACTCTACTCTACCTCTACTGTGCTACACTGTATCCTACCTCTACTGTACTCCACTGTACTCTATCTCTACTGTGCTCCACTGTACTCTATCTCTACTGTACTCCACTGTACTCTACCTCTACTGTGCTCTACTGTTCTCTACCTCTACTGTGCTCTACTGTACTCCACCTCTACTGTTCTCCACTGTACCCTACCTCTATTGTGCTCCACTGTACTCTACCTCTACTGTGCTCCACTGTACTCTACCTCTACTGTACTCCACTGTATTCTATCTTTACTGTTCTCCACTGTACTCTACCTCTACTGTGCTCAACTGTACTCTACTGTACTCCACTGTACTCTACCTCTACAGTACTCCACTGTACTCTATCTCTACTGTACTCCACTGTACTCTCCCTCTACTGTACTCCACTGTACTCTATCTCTACTGTGCTCCACTGTACTCTACCTCTACTGTGCTCCACTATACTCTACCTCTACTGTGCTCCACTGTACTCTACCTCTACTGTCCTCCACTGTACTCTACCTCTACTGTGCTCCACTGTACTCTCTCTCTACTGTACTCTACCTCTAGTGTACTCTACTGTACTCCACCTCTAATGTGCTCCACTGTACTCTACCTCTACTGTACTCTACCTCTACTGTACTCCACTGTACTCTACCTCTAATGTGCTCCACTGTACTCTATCTCTACTGTGCTCCACTCTACTCTATTTCTACTGTGCTCCACTGTACTCTATCTCTACTGTACTCCACTGTACTCTATCTCTACTGTACTTCATTGTCCTTTATCTCTAATGTACTCCACTGTACTCTACCTCTATTGTGCTCCATTGTACTCTATCTCTACTGTACTCTACTGTATTCTATCTCTACTTTACTCCACTGTACTCTATCTCTACTGTACTCCACTGTACTCTACCTCTACTGTGCTCCACTGTACTCTACCTCTACCGTACTCCACTGTACTCTATCTCTACTGTACTCCACTGTACTCTACCTCTACTGTACTCTACTGTTCTCTACCTCTACTGTGCACTACTGTACTCTACTCTACTGTACTCCACTGTACTCTATCTCTACTGTGATCCACTATACTCTACCTCTACTGTACTCTACTGTACTCTATCTCTACTGTGATCTACTGTACTCTATCTCTACTGTGCTCCACTGTACTCTACCTCTACTGTGCTCCACTGTACTCTATCTCTACTGTGCTCCACTCTACTCTACCTCTACTGTGCTCCACTGTATCCTACCTCTACTGTACTCCACTGTACTCTATCTCTACTGTGCTCCACTGTACTCTATCTCTACTGTACTCCACTGTACTCTACCTCTACTGTGCTCTACTGTTCTCTACCTCTACTGTGCTCTACTGTACTCCACCTCTACTGTTCTCCACTGTACCCTACCTCTATTGTGCTCCACTGTACTCTACCTCTACTGTGCTCCACTGTACTCTACCTCTACTGTACTCCACTGTATTCTATCTCTACTGTGCTCCACTGTACTCTACCTCTACTGTGCTCAACTGTACTCTACTGTACTCCACTGTACTCTACCTCTACTGTACTCCACTGTACTCTATCTCTACTGTACTCCACTGTACTCTACCTCTACTGTACTCCACTGTACTCTATCTCTACTGTGCTCCACTGTACTCTACCTCTACTGTGCCCAACTTTACTGTACTCTACTCCACTGTACTCTACCTCTACTGTACTCCACTGTACTCTACCTCTACTGTACTCCACTTTACTCTACCTCTACTGTACTCAACTGTACTCTATCTCTACTGTGCTCCACTGTACTCTACCTCTACTGTACTCGACTGTACTCTATCTCTACTGTACTCCACTGTACTCTACCTATATTGTACTCTACTGTTCTCTACCTCTACTGTACTCCGCTGTACTCTATCTCTACTGTGATCCACTGTACTCTACCTCTACTGTACTCCACTGTACTCTATCTCTACTCTACTCCACTGTACTCTACCTCTACTGTACTCTACTGTTCTCTACCTCTACTGTGCTCTACTGTACTCTTCTCTACTGTACTCCACTGTACTCTATCTCTACTGTGATCCACTGTACTCTACCTCTACTGTACTCCACTGTACTCTATCTCTACTGTGATCCACTGTACTCTACCTCTACTGTACTCCACTGTACTCTATCTCTACTGTGCTCCACTGTACTCTACCTCTACTATGCTCCACTGTACTCTATCTGTACTGTGCTCCACTCTACTCTACCTCTACTGTGCTCCACTGTACTCTACCTCTACTGTACTCCACTGTACTCTATCTCTACTGTGCTCCACTGTACTCTATCTCTACTGTACTCCACTGTACTCTACCTCTACTGTGCTCTACTGTTCTCTACCTCTACTGTGCTCTACTGTACTCCACCTCTACTGTGCTCCACTGTACCCTACCTCTACTGTGCTCCACTGTACTCTACCTCTACTGTGCTCCACTGTACTCTACCTCTACTGTGCTCCACTGTACTCTACCTCTACTGTGCTCCACTGTACTCTACCTCTGCTGTGCTCCACTGTACTCTATCTCTACTGTACTCCACTGTACTCTACCTCTACTGTGCTCCACTGTACTCTACCTCTGCTGTGCTCCACTGTACTCTATCTGTACTGTGCTCCACTCTACTCTACCTCTACTGTGCTCCACTGTACTCTACCTCTACTGTACTCCACTGTACTCTATCTCTACTGTGCTCCACTGTACTCTATCTCTACTGTACTCCACTGTACTCTACCTCTACTGTGCTCTACTGTTCTCTACCTCTACTGTGCTCTACTGTACTCCACCTCTACTGTGCTCCACTGTACCCTACCTCTACTGTGCTCCACTGTACTCTACCTCTACTGTGCTCCACTGTACTCTACCTCTACTGTGCTCCACTGTACTCTACCTCTATTGTGCTCCATTGTACTCTATCTCTACTGTACTCTACTGTACTCTATCTCTACTTTACTCCACTGTACTCTATCTCTACTGTACTCCACTGTACTCTACCTCTACTGTGCTCCACTGTACTCTACCTCTACCGTACTCCACTGTACTCTATCTCTACTGTACTCCACTGTACTCTACCTCTACTGTTCTCTACCTCTATTGTGCTCTACTGTACTCTACTCTACTGTACTCCACTGTACTCTATCTCTACTGTGATCCACTATACTCTACCTCTACTGTACTCTACTGTACTCTATCTCTACTGTGATCTACTGTACTCTATCTCTACTGTGCTCCACTGTACTCTACCTCTACTGTGCTCCACTGTACTCTATCTCTACTGTGCTCCACTCTACTCTACCTCTACTGTGCTCCACTGTATCCTACCTCTACTGTACTCCACTGTACTCTATCTCTACTGTGCTCCACTGTACTCTATCTCTACTGTACTCCACTGTACTCTACCTCTACTGTGCTCTACTGTTCTCTACCTCTACTGTGCTCTACTGTACTCCACCTCTACTGTTCTCCACTGTACCCTACCTCTATTGTGCTCCACTGTACTCTACCTCTACTGTGCTCCACTGTACTCTACCTCTACTGTACTCCACTGTATTCTATCTCTACTGTGCTCCACTGTACTCTACCTCCACTGTGCTCAACTGTACTCTACTGTACTCCACTGTACTCTACCTCTACTGTACTCCACTGTACTCTATCTCTACTGTACTCCACTGTACTCTACCTCTACTGTACTCCACTGTACTCTATCTCTACTGTGCTCCACTGTACTCTACCTCTACTGTGCCCAACTTTACTGTACTCTACTCCACTGTACTCTACCTCTACTGTACTCCACTGTATTCTACCTCTACTGTACTCCACTTTACTCTACCTCTACTGTACTCAACTGTACTCTATCTCTACTGTGCTCCACTGTACTCTACCTCTACTGTACTCGACTGTACTCTATCTCTACTGTACTCCACTGTACTCTACCTATATTGTACTCTACTGTTCTCTACCTCTACTGTACTCCGCTGTACTCTATCTCTACTGTGATCCACTGTACTCTACCTCTACTGTACTCCACTGTACGCTATCTCTACTCTACTCCACTGTACTCTACCTCTACTGTACTCTACTGTTCTCTACCTCTACTGTGCTCTACTGTACTCTTCTCTACTGTACTCCACTGTACTCTATCTCTACTGTGATCCACTGTACTCTACCTCTACTGTACTCCACTGTACTCTATCTCTACTGTGATCCACTGTACTCTATCTCTACTGTGCTCCACTGTACTCTACCTCTACTATGCTCCACTGTACTCTATCTGTACTGTGCTCCACTCTACTCTACCTCTACTGTGCTCCACTGTACTCTACCTCTACTGTACTCCACTGTACTCTATCTCTACTGTGCTCCACTGTACTCTATCTCTACTGTACTCCACTGTACTCTACCTCTACTGTGCTCTACTGTTCTCTACCTCTACTGTGCTCTACTGTACTCCACCTCTACTGTGCTCCACTGTACCCTACCTCTACTGTGCTCCACTGTACTCTACCTCTACTGTGCTCCACTGTACTCTACCTCTACTGTGCTCCACTGTACTCTACCTCTACTGTGCTCCACTGTACTCTACCTCTGCTGTGCTCCACTGTACTCTATCTCTACTGTGCTCCACTGTACTCTACCTCTAATGTACTCTACTGTACTCCACCTCTAATGTGCTCCACTGTACTCTAGCCCTACTGTACTCCACTGTACTTTACCTCTACTGTACTCCACTGTACTCTACCTCTACTGTACTCTACCTCTACTGTACTCCACTGTACTCTACCTCTACTGTGCTCAACTGTACTCTATCTCTACTGTGCTCCACTGTACTCTACCTCTACTGTACTCCACTATACTCTAACTCTACTATACTCCACTGTACTCTATCTCTACTGTGCTCCACTGTACTCTATTTCTACTGTGCTCCACTGTACTCTATCTCTACTGTACTCCACTGTACTATATTTCTACTGTACTTCACTGTCCTCTATCTCTACTGTACTCCACTGTACTCTACCTCTATTGTAATCCACTGTACTCTATCTCTACTGTACTCTACTGTACTCTATCTCTACTGTACTCCACTGTACTCTATCTCTACTGTACTCCACTGTACTCTACCTCTATTGTGCTCCACTGTACTCTACCTCTACCGTACTCCACTGTACTCTATCTCTACTGTACTCCACTGTACTCACCTCTACTGTACTCTACTGTTCTCTACCTCTACTGTGCTCTACTGTACTCTACTCTACTGTACTCCACTGTACTCTATCTCTACTGTGATCCACTGTACTCTACCTCTACTGTACTCCACTGTACTCTATCTCTACTGTGCTCCACTGTCCTTTATCTCTAATGTACTCCACTGTACTCTACCTCTATTGTGCTCCATTGTACTCTATCTCTACTGTACTCTACTGTACTCTATCTCTACTTTACTCCACTGTACTCTATCTCTACTGTACTCCACTGTACTCTACCTCTACTGTGCTCCACTGTACTCTACCTCTACCGTACTCCACTGTACTCTATCTCTACTGTACTCCACTGTACTCAACCTCTACTGTACTCTACTGTTCTCTACCTCTACTGTGCTCTACTGTACTCTACTCTACTGTACTCCACTGTACTCTATCTCTACTGTGATCCACTATACTCTACCTCTACTGTACTCTACTGTACTCTACCTCTACTGTGCTCCACTGTACTCTACCTCTACCGTACTCCACTGTACTCTATCTCTACTGTACTCCACTGTACTCTACCTCTACTGTACTCTACTGTTCTCTACCTCTACTGTGCTCCACTCTACTCTAGCTCTACTGTGCTCCACTGTACTCTATCTCTACTGTGCTCCACTCTACTCTACCTCTACTGTGCTACACTGTATCCTACCTCTACTGTACTCCACTGTACTCTATCTCTACTGTGCTCCACTGTACTCTATCTCTACTGTACTCCACTGTACTCTACCTCTACTGTGCTCTACTGTTCTCTACCTCTACTGTGCTCTACTGTACTCCACCTCTACTGTTCTCCACTGTACCCTACCTCTATTGTGCTCCACTGTACTCTACCTCTACTGTGCTCCACTGTACTCTACCTCTACTGTACTCCACTGTATTCTATCTTTACTGTTCTCCACTGTACTCTACCTCTACTGTGCTCAACTGTACTCTACTGTACTCCACTGTACTCTACCTCTACAGTACTCCACTGTACTCTATCTCTACTGTACTCCACTGTACTCTCCCTCTACTGTACTCCACTGTACTCTATCTCTACTGTGCTCCACTGTACTCTACCTCTACTGTGCTCCACTATACTCTACCTCTACTGTGCTCCACTGTACTCTACCTCTACTGTCCTCCACTGTACTCTACCTCTACTGTGCTCCACTGTACTCTCTCTCTACTGTACTCTACCTCTAGTGTACTCTACTGTACTCCACCTCTAATGTGCTCCACTGTACTCTACCTCTACTGTACTCTACCTCTACTGTACTCCACTGTACTCTACCTCTAATGTGCTCCACTGTACTCTATCTCTACTGTGCTCCACTCTACTCTATTTCTACTGTGCTCCACTGTACTCTATCTCTACTGTACTCCACTGTACTCTATCTCTACTGTACTTCATTGTCCTTTATCTCTAATGTACTCCACTGTACTCTACCTCTATTGTGCTCCACTGTACTCTACCTCTACCGTACTCCACTGTACTCTATCTCTACTGTACTCCACTGTACTCTACCTCTACTGTACTCTACTGTTCTCTACCTCTACTGTGCTCTACTGTACTCTACTCTACTGTTCTCCACTGTACCCTACCTCTATTGTGCTCCACTGTACTCTACCTCTACTGTGCTCCACTGTATCCTACCTCTACTGTACTCCACTGTACTCTATCTCTACTGTGCTCCACTCTACTCTACCTCTACTGTGCTCCACTGTATCCTACCTCTACTGTACTCCACTGTACTCTATCTCTACTGTGCTCCACTGTACTCTATCTCTACTGTACTCCACTGTACTCTACCTCTACTGTGCTCTACTGTTCTCTACCTCTACTGTGCTCTACTGTACTCCACCTCTACTGTTCTCCACTGTACCCTACCTCTATTGTGCTCCACTGTACTCTACCTCTACTGTGCTCCACTGTACTCTACCTCTACTGTACTCCACTGTATTCTATCTCTACTGTGCTCCACTGTACTCTACCTCTACTGTGCTCAACTGTACTCTACTGTACTCCACTGTACTCTACCTCTACTGTACTCCACTGTACTCTATCTCTACTGTACTCCACTGTACTCTACCTCTACTGTACTCCACTGTACTCTATCTCTACTGTGCTCCACTGTACTCTACCTCTACTGTGCCCAACTTTACTGTACTCTACTCCACTGTACTCTACCTCTACTGTACTCCACTGTACTCTACCTCTACTGTACTCCACTTTACTCTACCTCTACTGTACTCAACTGTACTCTATCTCTACTGTGCTCCACTGTACTCTACCTCTACTGTACTCGACTGTACTCTATCTCTACTGTACTCCACTGTACTCTACCTATATTGTACTCTACTGTTCTCTACCTCTACTGTACTCCGCTGTACTCTATCTCTACTGTGATCCACTGTACTCTACCTCTACTGTACTCCACTGTACTCTATCTCTACTCTACTCCACTGTACTCTACCTCTACTGTACTCTACTGTTCTCTACCCCTACTGTGCTCTACTGTACTCTTCTCTACTGTACTCCACTGTACTCTATCTCTACTGTGATCCACTGTACTCTACCTCTACTGTACTCCACTGTACTCTATCTCTACTGTGATCCACTGTACTCTACCTCTACTGTACTCCACTGTACTCTATCTCTACTGTGCTCCACTGTACTCTACCTCTACTATGCTCCACTGTACTCTATCTGTACTGTGCTCCACTCTACTCTACCTCTACTGTGCTCCACTGTACTCTACCTCTACTGTACTCCACTGTACTCTATCTCTACTGTGCTCCACTGTACTCTATCTCTACTGTACTCCACTGTACTCTACCTCTACTGTGCTCTACTGTTCTCTACCTCTACTGTGCTCTACTGTACTCCACCTCTACTGTGCTCCACTGTACCCTACCTCTACTGTGCTCCACTGTACTCTACCTCTACTGTGCTCCACTGTACTCTACCTCTACTGTGCTCCACTGTACTCTACCTCTACTGTGCTCCACTGTACTCTACCTCTGCTGTGCTCCACTGTACTCTATCTCTACTGTGCTCCACTGTACTCTACCTCTAATGTACTCTACTGTACTCCACCTCTAATGTGCTCCACTGTACTCTAGCCCTACTGTACTCCACTGTACTTTACCTCTACTGTACTCCACTGTACTCTACCTCTACTGTACTCTACCTCTACTGTACTCCACTGTACTCTACCTCTACTGTGCTCTACTGTACTCTATCTCTACTGTGCTCCACTGTACTCTACCTCTACTGTACTCCACTATACTCTAACTCTACTATACTCCACTGTACTCTATCTCTACTGTGCTCCACTGTACTCTATTTCTACTGTGCTCCACTGTACTCTATCTCTACTGTACTCCACTGTACTATATTTCTACTGTACTTCACTGTCCTCTATCTCTACTGTACTCCACTGTATTCTACCTCTATTGTGCTCCACTGTACTCTATCTCTACTGTACTCTACTGTACTCTATCTCTACTGTACTCCACTGTACTCTATCTCTACTGTACTCCAGTGTACTCTACCTCTATTGTGCTCCACTGTACTCTACCTCTACCGTACTCCACTGTACTCTATCTCTACTGTACTCCACTGTACTCACCTCTACTGTACTCTACTGTTCTCTACCTCTACTGTGCTCTACTGTACTCTACTCTACTGTACTCCACTGTACTCTATCTCTACTGTGATCCACTGTACTCTACCTCTACTGTACTCCACTGTACTCTATCTCTACTGTGCTCCACTGTCCTTTATCTCTAATGTACTCCACTGTACTCTACCTCTATTGTGCTCCATTGTACTCTATCTCTACTGTACTCTACTGTACTCTATCTCTACTTTACTCCACTGTACTCTATCTCTACTGTACTCCACTGTACTCTACCTCTACTGTGCTCCACTGTACTCTACCTCTACCGTACTCCACTGTACTCTATCTCTACTGTACTCCACTGTACTCTACCTTTACTGTACTCTACTGTTCTCTACCTCTACTGTGCTCTACTGTACTCTACTCTACTGTACTCCACTGTACTCTATCTCTACTGTGATCCACTATACTCTACCTCTACTGTACTCTACTGTACTCTACCTCTACTGTGCTCCACTGTACTCTACCTCTACCGTACTCCACTGTACTCTATCTCTACTGTACTCCACTGTACTCTACCTCTACTGTACTCTACTGTTCTCTACCTCTACTGTGCTCCACTGTACTCTAGCTCTACTGTGCTCCACTGTACTCTATCTCTACTGTGCTCCACTCTACTCTACCTCTACTGTGCTACACTGTATCCTACCTCTACTGTACTCCACTGTACTCTATCTCTACTGTGCTCCACTGTACTCTATCTCTACTGTACTCCACTGTACTCTACCTCTACTGTGCTCTACTGTTCTCTACCTCTACTGTGCTCTACTGTACTCCACCTCTACTGTTCTCCACTGTACCCTACCTCTATTGTGCTCCACTGTACTCTACCTCTACTGTGCTCCACTGTACTCTACCTCTACTGTACTCCACTGTATTCTATCTCTACTGTGCTCCACTGTACTCTACCTCTACTATGCTCAACTGTACTCTACTGTACTCCACTGTACTCTACCTCTACTGTACTCCACTGTACTCTATCTCTACTGTACTCCACTGTACTCTACCTCTACTGTACTCCACTGTACTCTATCTCTACTGTGCTCCACTGTACTCTACCTCTACTGTGCCCAACTTTACTGTACTCTACTCCACTGTACTCTACCTCTACTGTACTCCACTGTACTCTACCTCTACTGTACTCCACTGTACTCTACCTCTACTGTACTCAACTGTACTCTCTCTCTACTATGCTCCACTGTACTCTACCTCTACTGTACTCGACTGTACTCTATCTCTACTGTACTCCACTGTACTCTACCTATACTGTACTCTACTGTTCTCTACCTCTACTGTACTCCGCTGTACTCTATCTCTACTGTGATCCACTGTACTCTACCTCTACTGTACTCCACTGTACTCTATCTCTACTCTACTCCACTGTACTCTACCTCTACTGTACTCTACTGTTCTCTACCTCTACTGTGCTCTACTGTACTCTTCTCTACTGTACTCCACTGTACTCTATCTCTACTGTGATCTACTGTACTCTACCTCTACTGTACTCCACTGTACTCTATCTCTACTGTGATCCACTGTACTCTATCTCTACTGTGATCCACTGTACTCTACCTCTACTATGCTCCACTGTACTCTATCTGTACTGTGCTCCACTCTACTCTACCTCTACTGTGCTCCACTGTACTCTACCTCTACTGTACTCCACTGTACTCTATCTCTACTGTGCTCCACTGTACTCTATCTCTACTGTACTCCACTGTACTCTACCTCTACTGTGCTCTACTGTTCTCTACATCTACTGTGCTCTACTGTACTCCACCTCTACTGTGCTCCACTGTACCCTACCTCTACTGTGCTCCACTTTACTCTACCTCTACTGTGCTCCACTGTACTCTACCTCTACTGTGCTCCACTGTACTCTACCTCTACTGTGCTCCACTGTACTCTATCTCTACTGTACTCCACTGTACTCTACCTCTATTGTGCTCCACTGTACTCTACCTCTACCGTACTCCACTGTACTCTATCTCTACTGTACTCCACTGTACTCACCTCTACTGTACTCTACTGTTCTCTACCTCTACTGTGCTCTACTGTACTCTAGCCCTACTGTACTCCAGTGTACTTTACCTCTACTGTACTCCACTGTACTCTACCTCTGCTGTGCTCCACTGTACTCTATCTCTACTGTGCTCCACTGTACTCTACCTCTAATGTACTCTACTGTACTCCACCTCTAATGTGCTCCACTGTACTCTAGCCCTACTGTACTCCAGTGTACTTTACATCTACTGTACTCCACTGTACTCTACCTCTACTGTACTCTACCTCTACTGTACTCCACTGTACTCTACCTCTACTGTGCTCTACTGTACTCTATCTCTACTGTGCTCCACTGTACTCTACCTCTACTGTACTCCACTATACTCTAACTCTACTATACTCCACTGTACTCTATCTCTACTGTGCTCCACTGTACTCTATTTCTACTGTACTTCACTGTCCTCTATCTCTACTGTACTCCACTGTACTCTACCTCTATTGTGCTCCACTGTACTCTATCTCTACTGTACTCTACTGTACTCTATCTCTACTGTACTCCACTGTACTCTATCTCTACTGTACTCCACTGTACTCTACCTCTATTGTGCTCCACTGTACTCTACCTCTACCGTACTCCACTGTACTCTATCTCTACTGTACTCCACTGTACTCACCTCTACTGCACTCTACTGTTCTCTACCTCTACTGTGCTCTACTGTACTCTACTCTACTCTACTCCACTGTACTCTATCTCTACTGTGATCCACTGTACTCTACCTCTACTGTACTCCACTGTACTCTATCTCTACTGTGCTCCACTGTACTCTATCTCTACTGTGCTCCACTGTACTCTATCTCTACTGTGCTCCACTCTACTCTACCTCTACTGTTCTCCACTGTATCCTACCTCTACTGTGCTCTACTGTACTCTATCTCTACTGTGCTCCACTGTACTCTACCTCTACTGTACTCCACTATACTCTAACTCTACTATACTCCACTGTACTCTATCTCTACTGTGCTCCACTGTACTGTATTTCTACTGTGCTCCACTGTACTCTATCTCTACTGTACTCCACTGTACTCTATTTCTACTGTACTTTACTGTCCTCTATCTCTACTGTACTCCACTGTACTCTACCTCTATTGTGCTCCACTGTACTCTATATCTACTGTACTCTACTATACTCTATCTCTACTGTAGTCCACTGTACTCTATCTCTACTGTACTCCACTGTACTCTACCTCTACTGTACTCTACTGTACTCTATCTCTACTGTACTCCACTGTACTCTATCTCTACTGTACTCCACTGTACACTACCTCTACTGTACTCTACTGTTCTCTTCCTCTACTCGGCTCTAGTGTACTCTACTCTACTGTACTACACTGTACTCTATCTCCACTGTGATCCACTGTACTCTACTTCTACTGTACTCCACTGTAATCTATCTCTACTGTATCCACTGTACTCTATCTCTACTGTGCTCCACTGTACTCTACCTCTACTCTGCTCCACTGTACTCTATCTCTACTGTGCTCCTCTCTACTCTACCTCTACTGTGCTCCACTGTATCCTACCTCTACTGTACTCCACTGTACTCTATCTCTACTGTGCTCCACTTTACTCTATCTCTACTGTACTCCACTGTACTCTACCTCTACTGTGCTCTACTGTTCTCTACCTCTACTGTGCTCTACTGTACTCCACCTCTACTGTGCTCCACTGTACCCTACCTCTACTGTGCTCCACTGTACTCTACCTCTACTGTGCTCCACTGTACTCTACCTCTACTGTACTCCACTGTACTCTATCTCTACTGTGCTCCACTGTACTCTACCTCTACTGTCCTCCACTCTACTCTACCTCTACTGTGCTCCACTGTACTCTCTCTCTACTGTACTCTACCTCTACTGTACTCTACTGTACTCCACCTCTAATGTGCTCCACTGTACTCTACCTCTACTGTACTCTACCTCTACTGTACTCCACTGTACTCTACCTCTACTGTGCTCTACTGTACTCTATCTCTACTGTGCTCCACTGTACTCTACCTCTACTGTGCTCCACTCTACTCTACCTCTACTGTACTTCACTGTCCTCTATCTCTACTGTACTCCACTGTACTCTACCTCTATTATCCTCCACTCTACTCTATCTCTACTGTACTCTACTGTACTATAACTCTACTGTACTCCACTGTACTCTATCTCTACTGTACTCCACTGTACTCTACCTCCACTGTACTCCACTGTACTCTACCTCTACTGTACTCTACTGTTCTCTACCTCTACTGTGCTCTACTGTACTCTACTCTACTGTACTCCACTGTACTCTACCTCTATTATCCTCCACTCTACTCTATCTCTACTGTACTCTACTGTACTATAACTCTACTGTACTCCACTGTACTCTATCTCTACTGTACTCCACTGTACTCTACCTCCACTGTACTCCACTGTACTCTACCTCTACTGTACTCTACTGTTCTCTACCTCTACTGTGCTCTACTGTACTCTACTCTACTGTACTCCACTGTACTCTATCTCTACTGTGATCCACTGTACTCTACCTCTACTGTACTCCACTGTACTCTATCTCTACTGTGATCCACTGTACTCTATCTCTATTGTGCTCCACTGTACTCTACCTCTACTGTGCTCCACTGTACTCTATCTCTACTGTGCTCCACTCTACTCTACCTCTACTGTGCTCCACTGTATCCTACCTCTACTGTACTCCACTGTGCTCTCTCTCTACTGTGCTCCACTGTACTCTATCTCTACTGTACTCCACTGTACTCTACCTCTACTGTGCTCTACTGTTCTCTACCTCTACTGTGCTCTACTCTACTCCACCTCTACTGTGCTCCACTGTACCCTACCTCTACTGTGCTCCACCGTACTCTACCTCTACTGTGCTCCACTGTACTCTACCTCTACTGTACTCCACTGTACTCTATCTCTACTGTACTCCACTGTACTCTACCTCTACTGTACTCCACTGTACTCTATCTCTACTGTACTCCACTCTAATCTACCTCTACTGTCCTCCACTGTACTCTACCTCTACTCTGCTCCACTGTACACTCTCTCTACTGTACTCTACCTCTACTGTACTCTACTGTGCTCCACTGTACTCCACTGTAGTCTACCTCTACTGTGCTCCACTGTACTCTACCTCTACTGTGCTCCACTATACTCTACCTCTACTGTGCTCCACTGTACTCTACCTCTACTGTCCTCCACTGTACTCTATCTCTACTGTACTCCACTGTACTCTATTTCTACTGCACTTCACTGTCCTCTAACTCTACTATACTCCACTGTACTCTATCTCTACTGTGCTCCACTGTACTGTATTTCTACTGTGCTCCACTGTACTCTATCTCTACTGTACTCCACTGTACTCTATTTCTACTGTACTTTACTGTCCTCTATCTCTACTGTACTCCACTGTACTCTACCTCTATTGTGCTCCACTGTACTCTATATCTACTGTACTCTACTATACTCTATCTCTACTGTAGTCCACTATACTCTATCTCTACTGTACTCCACTGTACTCTACCTCTACTGTACTCTACTGTACTCTATCTCTACTGTACTCCACTGTACTCTATCTCTACTGTACTCCACTGTACACTACCTCTACTGTACTCTACTGTTCTCTTCCTCTACTCGGCTCTAGTGTACTCTACTCTACTGTACTACACTGTACTCTATCTCCACTGTGATCCACTGTACTCTACTTCTACTGTACTCCACTGTAATCTATCTCTACTGTATCCACTGTACTCTATCTCTACTGTGCTCCACTGTACTCTACCTCTACTCTGCTCCACTGTACTCTATCTCTACTGTGCTCCTCTCTACTCTACCTCTACTGTGCTCCACTGTATCCTACCTCTACTGTACTCCACTGTACTCTATCTCTACTGTGCTCCACTTTACTCTATCTCTACTGTACTCCACTGTACTCTACCTCTACTGTGCTCTACTGTTCTCTACCTCTACTGTGCTCTACTGTACTCCACCTCTACTGTGCTCCACTGTACCCTACCTCTACTGTGCTCCACTGTACTCTACCTCTACTGTGCTCCACTGTACTCTACCTCTACTGTACTCCACTGTACTCTATCTCTACTGTGCTCCACTGTACTCTACCTCTACTGTCCTCCACTCTACTCTACCTCTACTGTGCTCCACTGTACTCTCTCTCTACTGTACTCTACCTCTACTGTACTCTACTGTACTCCACCTCTAATGTGCTCCACTGTACTCTACCTCTACTGTACTCTACCTCTACTGTACTCCACTGTACTCTACCTCTACTGTGCTCTACTGTACTCTATCTCTACTGTGCTCCACTGTACTCTACCTCTACTGTGCTCCACTCTACTCTACCTCTACTGTACTTCACTGTCCTCTATCTCTACTGTACTCCACTGTACTCTACCTCTATTATCCTCCACTCTACTCTATCTCTACTGTACTCTACTGTACTATAACTCTACTGTACTCCACTGTACTCTATCTCTACTGTACTCCACTGTACTCTACCTCCACTGTACTCCACTGTACTCTACCTCTACTGTACTCTACTGTTCTCTACCTCTACTGTGCTCTACTGTACTCTACTCTACTGTACTCCACTGTACTCTACCTCTATTATCCTCCACTCTACTCTATCTCTACTGTACTCTACTGTACTATAACTCTACTGTACTCCACTGTACTCTATCTCTACTGTACTCCACTGTACTCTACCTCCACTGTACTCCACTGTACTCTACCTCTACTGTACTCTACTGTTCTCTACCTCTACTGTGCTCTACTGTACTCTACTCTACTGTACTCCACTGTACTCTATCTCTACTGTGATCCACTGTACTCTACCTCTACTGTACTCCACTGTACTCTATCTCTACTGTGATCCACTGTACTCTATCTCTATTGTGCTCCACTGTACTCTACCTCTACTGTGCTCCACTGTACTCTATCTCTACTGTGCTCCACTCTACTCTACCTCTACTGTGCTCCACTGTATCCTACCTCTACTGTACTCCACTGTGCTCTCTCTCTACTGTGCTCCACTGTACTCTATCTCTACTGTACTCCACTGTACTCTACCTCTACTGTGCTCTACTGTTCTCTACCTCTACTGTGCTCTACTCTACTCCACCTCTACTGTGCTCCACTGTACCCTACCTCTACTGTGCTCCACCGTACTCTACCTCTACTGTGCTCCACTGTACTCTACCTCTACTGTACTCCACTGTACTCTATCTCTACTGTACTCCACTGTACTCTACCTCTACTGTACTCCACTGTACTCTATCTCTACTGTACTCCACTCTAATCTACCTCTACTGTCCTCCACTGTACTCTACCTCTACTCTGCTCCACTGTACACTCTCTCTACTGTACTCTACCTCTACTGTACTCTACTGTGCTCCACTGTACTCCACTGTAGTCTACCTCTACTGTGCTCCACTGTACTCTACCTCTACTGTGCTCCACTATACTCTACCTCTACTGTGCTCCACTGTACTCTACCTCTACTGTCCTCCACTGTACTCTATCTCTACTGTACTCCACTGTACTCTATTTCTACTGCACTTCACTGTCCTCTATCTCTACTGTACTCCACTGTACTCTACCTCTATTGTGCTCCACTGTACTCTATATCTACTGTACTCTACTGTACTCTATCTCTACTGTACTCCACTGTACTCTATCTCTACTGTACTCCACTGTACTCTACCTCTACTGTACTCTACTGTACTCTATCTGTACTGTACTCCACTGTACTCTATCTCTACTGTACTCCACTCTACTCTACATCTACTGTACTCTACTGTTCTCTACCTCTACTCGGCTCTACTGTACTCTACTCTACTGTACTCCACTGTACTCTATCTCTACTGTGATCCACTGTACTCTACTTCTACTGTACTCCACTGTAATCTATCTCTACTGTGGTCCACTGTACTCTATCTCTACTGTGCTCCACTGTACTCTACCTCTACTGTGCTCCACTGCACTCTATCTCTACTGTGCTCCACTGTATCCTACCTCTACTGTACTCCACTGTACTCTATCTCTACTGTGCTCCACTGTACTCTATCTCTACTGTACTCCACTGTACTCTACCTCTACTGTGCTCTACTGTTCTCTACCTCTACTGTGCTCTACTGTACTCCACCTCTACTGTGCTCCACTGTACCCTACCTCTACTGTGCTCCACTGTACTCTACCTCTACTGTGCTCCACTGTACTCTACCTCTACTGTACTCCACTGTACTCTATCTCTACTGTGCTCCACTGTACTCTACCTCTACTGTGCTCAACTGTACTTTACTGTACGCCACTGTACTCTACCTCTACTGTACTCTACTCTACTGTACTCCACTGTACTCTATCTCTACTGTGATCCACTGTACTCTACTTCTACTGTACTCCACTGTAATCTATCTCTACTGTGATCCACTGTACTCTATCTCTACTGTGCTCCACTGTACTCTACCTCTACTGTGCTCCACTGTACTCTATCTCTACTGTGCTCCACTGTATCCTACCTCTACTGTACTCCACTGTACTCTATCTCTATTGTGCTCCAGTGTACTCTACCTCTACTGTACTCCACTGTACTCTATCTCTACTGTACTCCACTCTACTCTACCTCTACTGTACTCCACTGTACTCTATCTCTACTGTGCTCAACTGTACTGTACTGTACTCCACTGTAATCTACCTCTACTGTACTCCACTGTACTCTACCTCTACTGTGCTCCACTATACTCTACCTCTACTGTGCTCCACTGTACTCTACCTCTACTGTCCTCAACTGTACTCTACCTCTACTGTGCTCCACTGTACTCTCTCTCTACTGTACTCTACCTCTACTGTACTCTACTGTGCTCCACTGTACTCCACTGTAGTCTACCTCTACTGTGCTCCACTGTACTCTACCTCTACTGTGCTCCACTATACTCTACCTCTACTGTGCTCCACTGTACTCTACCTCTACTGTCCTCCACTGTACTCTATCTCTACTGTACTCCACTGTACTCTATTTCTACTGCACTTCACTGTCCTCTATCTCTACTGTACTCCACTGTACTCTACCTCTATTGTGCTCCACTGTACTCTATATCTACTGTACTCTACTGTACTCTATCTCTACTGTACTCCACTGTACTCTATCTCTACTGTACTCCACTGTACTCTACCTCTACTGTACTCTACTGTACTCTATCTCTACTGTACTCCACTGTACTCTATCTCTACTGTACTCCACTCTACTCTACCTCTACTGTACTCTACTGTTCTCTACCTCTACTCGGCTCTACTGTACTCTACTCTACTGTACTCCACTGTACTCTATCTCTACTGTGATCCACTGTACTCTACTTCTACTGTACTCCACTGTAATCTATCTCTACTGTGATCCACTGTACTCTATCTCTACTGTGCTCCACTGTACTCTACCTCTACTGTGCTCCACTGTACTATATCTCTACTGTGCTCCACTGTATCCTACCTCTACTGTACTCCACTGTACTCTATCTCTACTGTGCTCCACTGTACTCTATCTCTACTGTACTCCACTGTACTCTACCTCTACTGTGCTCTACTGTTCTCTACCTCTACTCTGCTCTACTGTACTCCACCTCTACTGTGCTCCACTGTTCCCTACCTCTACTGTGCTCCACTGTACTCTACCTCTACTGTGCTCCACTGTACTCTACCTCTACTGTACTCCAATGTACTCTATCTCTACTGTGCTCCACTGTACTCTACCTCTACTGTGCTCAACTGTACTCTACTGTACTCCACTGTACTCTACCTCTACTCTACTCTACTCTACTGTACTCCACTGTACTCTATCTCTACTGTGATCCACTGTACTCTACTTCTACTGTAATCCACTGTAATCTATCTCTACTGTGATCCACTGTACTCTATCTCTACTGTGCTCCACTGTACTCTACCTCTACTGTGCTCCACTGTACTCTATCTCTACTGTGCTCCACTGTATCCTACCTCTACTGTACTCCACTGTACTCTATCTCTACTGTGCTCCACTGTACTCTACCTCTACTGTACTCCACTGTACTCTATTTCTACTGTACTCCACTGTACTCTACCTCTACTGTACTCCACTGTACTCTATCTCTACTGTGCTCAACTGTACTGTACTGTACTCCACTGTAATCTACCTCTACTGTACTCCACTGTACTCTACCTCTACTGTGCTCCACTATACTCTACCTCTACTGTGCTCCACTGTACTCTACCTCTACTGTCCTCCACTGTACTCTACCTCTACTGTGCTCCACTGTACTCTCTCTCTACTGGACTCTACCTCTACTGTACTCTACTGTACTCCGCCTCTAATGTGCTCCACTGTACTCTACCTCTACTGTACTCTACCTCTACTGTACTCCACTGTACTCTACCTCTAATGTGCTCCACTGTACTCTATCTCTACTGTGCTCCACTGTACTCTATTTCTACTGTGCTCCACTGTACTCTATCTCTACTGTACTCCACTGTACTCTATCTCTACTGTACTTCACTGTCCTTTATCTCTAATGTACTCCACTGTACTCTACCTCTATTGTGCTCCATTGTACTCTATCTCTACTGTACTCTACTCTACTCTATCTCTACTTTACTCCACTGTACTCTATCTCTACTGTACTCCACTGTACTCTACCTCTACTGTGCTCCACTGTACACTCTCTCTACTGTACTCTACTGTGCTCCACTGTACTCCACTGTAGTCTACCTCTACTGTGCTCCACTGTACTCTACCTCTACTGTGCTCCACTATACTCTACCTCTACTGTGCTCCACTGTACTCTACCTCTACTGTCCTCCACTGTACTCTACCTCTACTGTGCTCCACTGTACTCTCTCTCTACTGTACTCTACCTCTAGTGTACTCTACTGTACTCCACCTCTAATGTGCTCCACTGTACTCTACCTCTACTGTACTCTACCTCTACTGTACTCCACTGTACTCTACCTCTAATGTGCTCCACTGTACTGTATCTCTACTGTGCTCCACTCTACTCTATTTCTACTGTGCTCCACTGTACTCTATCTCTACTGTACTCCACTGTACTCTATCTCTACTGTACTTCACTGTCCTTTATCTCTAATGTACTCCACTGTACTCTACCTCTATTGTGCTCCATTGTACTCTATCTCTACTGTACTCTACTGTACTCTATCTCTACTTTACTCCACTGTACTCTATCTCTACTGTACTCCACTGTACTCTACCTCTACTGTGCTCCACTGTACTCTACCTCTACCGTACTCCACTGTACTCTATCTCTACTGTACTCCACTGTACTCTACCTCTACTGTACTCTACTGTTCTCTACCTCTACTGTGCTCTACTGTACTCTACTCTACTGTACTCCACTGTACTCTATCTCTACTGTGATCCACTATACTCTACCTCTACTGTACTCTACTGTACTCTATCTCTACTCTGATCTACTGTACTCTATCTCTACTGTGCTCCACTGTACTCTACCTCTACTGTGCTCCACTGTACTCTATCTCTACTGTGCTCCACTCTACTCTACCTCTACTGTGCTCCACTGTATCCTACCTCTACTGTACTCCACTGTACTCTATCTCTACTGTGCTCCACTGTACTCTATCTCTACTGTACTCCACTGTACTCTACCTCTACTGTGCTCTACTGTTCTCTACCTCTACTGTGCTCTACTGTACTCCACCTCTACTGTTCTCCACTGTACCCTACCTCTATTGTGCTCCACTGTACTCTACCTCTACTGTGCTCCACTGTACTCTACCTCTACTGTACTCCACTGTATTCTATCTCTACTGTGCTCCACTGTACTCTACCTCCACTGTGCTCAACTGTACTCTACTGTACTCCACTGTACTCTACCTCTACTGTACTCCACTGTACTCTATCTCTACTGTACTCCACTGTACTCTACCTCTACTGTACTCCACTGTACTCTATCTCTACTGTGCTCCACTGTACTCTACCTCTACTGTGCCCAACTTTACTGTACTCTACTCCACTGTACTCTACCTCTACTGTACTCTACCTCTACTGTACTCCACTGTACTCTACCTCTACTGTGCTCCACTGTTCCCTACCTCTACTGTGCTCCACTGTACTCTACCTCTACTGTGCTCCACTGTACTCTACCTCTACTGTACTCCAATGTACTCTATCTCTACTGTGCTCCACTGTACTCTACCTCTACTGTGCTCAACTGTACTCTACTGTACTCCACTGTACTCTACCTCTACTCTACTCTACTCTACTGTACTCCACTGTACTCTATCTCTACTGTGATCCACTGTACTCTACTTCTACTGTAATCCACTGTAATCTATCTCTACTGTGATCCACTGTACTCTATCTCTACTGTGCTCCACTGTACTCTACCTCTACTGTGCTCCACTGTACTCTATCTCTACTGTGCTCCACTGTATCCTACCTCTACTGTACTCCACTGTACTCTATCTCTACTGTGCTCCACTGTACTCTACCTCTACTGTACTCCACTGTACTCTATTTCTACTGTACTCCACTGTACTCTACCTCTACTGTACTCCACTGTACTCTATCTCTACTGTGCTCAACTGTACTGTACTGTACTCCACTGTAATCTACCTCTACTGTACTCCACTGTACTCTACCTCTACTGTGCTCCACTATACTCTACCTCTACTGTGCTCCACTGTACTCTACCTCTACTGTCCTCCACTGTACTCTACCTCTACTGTGCTCCACTGTACTCTCTCTCTACTGGACTCTACCTCTACTGTACTCTACTGTACTCCGCCTCTAATGTGCTCCACTGTACTCTACCTCTACTGTACTCTACCTCTACTGTACTCCACTGTACTCTACCTCTAATGTGCTCCACTGTACTCTATCTCTACTGTGCTCCACTGTACTCTATTTCTACTGTGCTCCACTGTACTCTATCTCTACTGTACTCCACTGTACTCTATCTCTACTGTACTTCACTGTCCTTTATCTCTAATGTACTCCACTGTACTCTACCTCTATTGTGCTCCATTGTACTCTATCTCTACTGTACTCTACTCTACTCTATCTCTACTTTACTCCACTGTACTCTATCTCTACTGTACTCCACTGTACTCTACCTCTACTGTGCTCCACTGTACACTCTCTCTACTGTACTCTACTGTGCTCCACTGTACTCCACTGTAGTCTACCTCTACTGTGCTCCACTGTACTCTACCTCTACTGTGCTCCACTATACTCTACCTCTACTGTGCTCCACTGTACTCTACCTCTACTGTCCTCCACTGTACTCTACCTCTACTGTGCTCCACTGTACTCTCTCTCTACTGTACTCTACCTCTAGTGTACTCTACTGTACTCCACCTCTAATGTGCTCCACTGTACTCTACCTCTACTGTACTCTACCTCTACTGTACTCCACTGTACTCTACCTCTAATGTGCTCCACTGTACTGTATCTCTACTGTGCTCCACTCTACTCTATTTCTACTGTGCTCCACTGTACTCTATCTCTACTGTACTCCACTGTACTCTATCTCTACTGTACTTCACTGTCCTTTATCTCTAATGTACTCCACTGTACTCTACCTCTATTGTGCTCCATTGTACTCTATCTCTACTGTACTCTACTGTACTCTATCTCTACTTTACTCCACTGTACTCTATCTCTACTGTACTCCACTGTACTCTACCTCTACTGTGCTCCACTGTACTCTACCTCTACCGTACTCCACTGTACTCTATCTCTACTGTACTCCACTGTACTCTACCTCTACTGTACTCTACTGTTCTCTACCTCTACTGTGCTCTACTGTACTCTACTCTACTGTACTCCACTGTACTCTATCTCTACTGTGATCCACTATACTCTACCTCTACTGTACTCTACTGTACTCTATCTCTACTCTGATCTACTGTACTCTATCTCTACTGTGCTCCACTGTACTCTACCTCTACTGTGCTCCACTGTACTCTATCTCTACTGTGCTCCACTCTACTCTACCTCTACTGTGCTCCACTGTATCCTACCTCTACTGTACTCCACTGTACTCTATCTCTACTGTGCTCCACTGTACTCTATCTCTACTGTACTCCACTGTACTCTACCTCTACTGTGCTCTACTGTTCTCTACCTCTACTGTGCTCTACTGTACTCCACCTCTACTGTTCTCCACTGTACCCTACCTCTATTGTGCTCCACTGTACTCTACCTCTACTGTGCTCCACTGTACTCTACCTCTACTGTACTCCACTGTATTCTATCTCTACTGTGCTCCACTGTACTCTACCTCCACTGTGCTCAACTGTACTCTACTGTACTCCACTGTACTCTACCTCTACTGTACTCCACTGTACTCTATCTCTACTGTACTCCACTGTACTCTACCTCTACTGTACTCCACTGTACTCTATCTCTACTGTGCTCCACTGTACTCTACCTCTACTGTGCCCAACTTTACTGTACTCTACTCCACTGTACTCTACCTCTACTGTACTCCACTGTATTCTACCTCTACTGTACTCCACTTTACTCTACCTCTACTGTACTCAACTGTACTCTATCTCTACTGTGCTCCACTGTACTCTACCTCTACTGTACTCGACTGTACTCTATCTCTACTGTACTCCACTGTACTCTACCTATATTGTACTCTACTGTTCTCTACCTCTACTGTACTCCGCTGTACTCTATCTCTACTGTGATCCACTGTACTCTACCTCTACTGTACTCCACTGTACTCTATCTCTACTCTACTCCACTGTACTCTACCTCTACTGTACTCTACTGTTCTCTACCTCTACTGTGCTCTACTGTACTCTTCTCTACTGTACTCCACTGTACTCTATCTCTACTGTGATCCACTGTACTCTACCTCTACTGTACTCCACTGTACTCTATCTCTACTGTGATCCACTGTACTCTATCTCTACTGTGCTCCACTGTACTCTACCTCTACTATGCTCCACTGTACTCTATCTGTACTGTGCTCCACTCTACTCTACCTCTACTGTGCTCCACTGTACTCTACCTCTACTGTACTGCACTGTACTCTATCTCTACTGTGCTCCACTGTACTCTATCTCTACTGTACTCCACTGTACTCTACCTCTACTGTGCTCTACTGTTCTCTACCTCTACTGTGCTCTACTGTACTCCACCTCTACTGTGCTCCACTGTACCCTACCTCTACTGTGCTCCACTGTACTCTACCTCTACTGTGCTCCACTGTACTCTACCTCTACTGTGCTCCACTGTACTCTACCTCTACTGTGCTCCACTGTACTCTACCTCTGCTGTGCTCCACTGTACTCTATCTCTACTGTGCTCCACTGTACTCTACCTCTAATGTACTCTACTGTACTCCACCTCTAATGTGCTCCACTGTACTCTAGCCCTACTGTACTCCACTGTACTTTACCTCTACTGTACTCCACTGTACTCTACCTCTACTGTGCTCTACTGTACTCTATCTCTACTGTGCTCCACTGTACTCTACCTCTACTGTACTCCACTATACTCTAACTCTACTATACTCCACTGTACTCTATCTCTACTGTGCTCCACTGTACTCTATTTCTACTGTGCTCCACTGTACTCTATCTCTACTGTACTCCACTGTACTATATTTCTACTGTACTTCACTGTCCTCTATCTCTACTGTACTCCACTGTACTCTACCTCTATTGTGCTCCACTGTACTCTATCTCTACTGTACTCTACTGTACTCTATCTCTACTGTACTCCACTGTACTCTATCTCTACTGTACTCCACTGTACTCTACCTCTATTGTGCTCCACTGTACTCTACCTCTACCGTACTCCACTGTACTCTATCTCTACTGTACTCCACTGTACTCACCTCTACTGTACTCTACTGTTCTCTACCTCTACTGTGCTCTACTGTACTCTACTCTACTGTACTCCACTGTACTCTATCTCTACTGTGATCCACTGTACTCTACCTCTACTGTACTCCACTGTACTCTATCTCTACTGTGCTCCACTGTCCTTTATCTCTAATGTACTCCACTGTACTCTACCTCTATTGTGCTCCATTGTACTCTATCTCTACTGTACTCTACTGTACTCTATCTCTACTTTACTCCACTGTACTCTATCTCTACTGTACTCCACTGTACTCTACCTCTACTGTGCTCCACTGTACTCTACCTCTACCGTACTCCACTGTACTCTATCTCTACTGTACTCCACTGTACTCAACCTCTACTGTACTCTACTGTTCTCTACCTCTACTGTGCTCTACTGTACTCTACTCTACTGTACTCCACTGTACTCTATCTCTACTGTGATCCACTATACTCTACCTCTACTGTACTCTACTGTACTCTACCTCTACTGTGCTCCACTGTACTCTACCTCTACCGTACTCCACTGTACTCTATCTCTACTGTACTCCACTGTACTCTACCTCTACTGTACTCTACTGTTCTCTACCTCTACTGTGCTCCACTCTACTCTAGCTCTACTGTGCTCCACTGTACTCTATCTCTACTGTGCTCCACTCTACTCTACCTCTACTGTGCTACACTGTATCCTACCTCTACTGTACTCCACTGTACTCTATCTCTACTGTGCTCCACTGTACTCTATCTCTACTGTACTCCACTGTACTCTACCTCTACTGTGCTCTACTGTTCTCTACCTCTACTGTGCTCTACTGTACTCCACCTCTACTGTTCTCCACTGTACCCTACCTCTATTGTGCTCCACTGTACTCTACCTCTACTGTGCTCCACTGTACTCTACCTCTACTGTACTCCACTGTATTCTATCTTTACTGTTCTCCACTGTACTCTACCTCTACTGTGCTCAACTGTACTCTACTGTACTCCACTGTACTCTACCTCTACAGTCCTCCACTGTACTCTATCTCTACTGTACTCCACTGTACTCTCCCTCTACTGTACTCCACTGTACTCTATCTCTACTGTGCTCCACTGTACTCTACCTCTACTGTGCCCAACTTTACTGTACTCTACTCCACTGTACTCTACCTCTACTGTACTCCACTGTACTCTACCTCTACTGTACTCTACCTCTACTGTACTCAACTGTACTCTCTCTCTACTGTGCTCCACTGTACTCTACCTCTACTGTACTCGACTGTACTCTATCTCTACTGTACTCCACTGTACTCTACCTATACTGTACTCCACTGTACTCTACCTCTATTGTGCTCCACTGTACTCTATCTCTACTGTACTCTACTGTACTCTATCTCTACTGTACTCCACTGTACTCTATCTCTACTGTACTCCACTGTACTCTACCTCTATTGTGCTCCACTGTACTCTACCTCTACCGTACTCCACTGTACTCTATCTCTACTGTACTCCACTGTACTCACCTCTACTGTACTCTACTGTTCTCTACCTCTACTGTGCTCTACTGTACTCTACTCTACTGTACTCCACTGTACTCTATCTCTACTGTGATCCACTGTACTCTACCTCTACTGTACTCCACTGTACTCTATCTCTACTGTGCTCCACTGTCCTTTATCTCTAATGTACTCCACTGTACTCTACCTCTATTGTGCTCCATTGTACTCTATCTCTACTGTACTCTACTGTACTCTATCTCTACTTTACTCCACTGTACTCTATCTCTACTGTACTCCACTGTACTCTACCTCTACTGTGCTCCACTGTACTCTACCTCTACCGTACTCCACTGTACTCTATCTCTACTGTACTCCACTGTACTCAACCTCTACTGTACTCTAGTGTTCTCTACCTCTACTGTGCTCTACTGTACTCTACTCTACTGTACTCCACTGTACTCTATCTCTACTGTGATCCACTGTACTCTATCTCTACTGTGATCCACTGTACTCTATCTCTACTGTGCTCCACTGTACTCTACCTCTACTATGCTCCACTGTACTCTATCTGTACTGTGCTCCACTCTACTCTACCTCTACTGTACTCCACTGTACTCTATCTCTACTGTGCTCCACTGTACTCTATCTCTACTGTACTCCACTGTACTCTACCTCTACTGTGCTCTACTGTTCTCTACCTCTACTGTGCTCTACTGTACTCCACCTCTACTGTGCTCCACTGTACCCTACCTCTACTGTGCTCCACTGTACTCTACCTCTACTGTGCTCCACTGTACTCTACCTCTACTGTGCTCCACTGTACTCTACCTCTACTGTGCTCCACTGTACTCTACCTCTGCTGTGCTCCACTGTACTCTATCTCTACTGTGCTCCACTGTACTCTACCTCTAATGTACTCTACTGTACTCCACCTCTAATGTGCTCCACTGTACTCTAGCCCTACTGTACTCCACTGTACTTTACCTCTACTGTACTCCACTGTACTCTACCTCTACTGTACTATACCTCTACTGTACTCCACTGTACTCTACCTCTACTGTGCTCTACTGTACTCTATCTCTACTGTGCTCCACTGTACTCTACCTCTACTGTACTCCACTATACTCTAACTCTACTATACTCCACTGTACTCTATCTCTACTGTGCTCCACTGTACTCTATTTCTACTGTGCTCCACTGTACTCTATCTCTACTGTACTCCACTGTACTATATTTCTACTGTACTTCACTGTCCTCTATCTCTACTGTACTCCACTGTACTCTACCTCTATTGTGCTCCACTGTACTCTATCTCTACTGTACTCTACTGTACTCTATCTCTACTGTACTCCACTGTACTCTATCTCTACTGTACTCCGCTGTACTCTACCTCTATTGTGCTCCACTGTACTCTACCTCTACCGTACTCCACTGTACTCTATCTCTACTGTACTCCACTGTACTCACCTCTACTGTACTCTACTGTTCTCTACCTCTACTGTGCTCTACTGTACTCTACTCTACTGTACTCCACTGTACTCTATCTCTACTGTGATCCACTGTACTCTACCTCTACTGTACTCTACTGTACTCTATCTCTACTGTACTCCACTGTACTCTATCTCTACTGTACTCCACTGTACTCTACCTCTACTGTGCTCCACTGTACTCTACCTCTACCGTACTCCACTGTACTCTATCTCTACTGTACTCCACTGTACTCTACCTCTACTGTACTCTACTGTTCTCTACCTCTACTGTGCTCTACTGTACTCTACTCTACTGTACTCCACTGTACTCTATCTCTACTGTGATCCACTATACTCTACCTCTACTGTACTCTACTGTACTCTACCTCTACTGTGCTCCACTGTACTCTACCTCTACCGTACTCCACTGTACTCTATCTCTACTGTACTCCACTGTACTCTACCTCTACTGTACTCTACTGTTCTCTACCTCTACTGTGCTCCACTGTACTCTAGCTCTACTGTGCTCCACTGTACTCTATCTCTACTGTGCTCCTCTCTACTCTACCTCTACTGTGCTCTACTGTACTCTATCTCTACTGTGCTCCACTGTACTCTACCTCTACTGTACTCCACTATACTCTAACTCTACTATACTCCACTGTACTCTATCTCTACTGTGCTCCACTGTACTCTATTTCTACTGTACTTCACTGTCCTCTATCTCTACTGTACTCCACTGTACTCTACCTCTATTGTGCTCCACTGTACTCTATCTCTACTGTACTCTACTGTACTCTATCTCTACTGTACTCCACTGTACTCTATCTCTACTGTACTCCACTGTACTCTACCTATATTGTACTCTACTGTTCTCTACCTCTACTGTACTCCGCTGTACTCTATCTCTACTGTGATCCACTGTACTCTACCTCTACTGTACTCCACTGTACGCTATCTCTACTCTACTCCACTGTACTCTACCTCTACTGTACTCTACTGTTCTCTACCTCTACTGTGCTCTACTGTACTCTTCTCTGCTGTACTCCACTGTACTCTATCTCTACTGTGATCCACTGTACTCTACCTCTACTGTACTCCACTGTACTCTATCTCTACTGTGATCCACTGTACTCTATCTCTACTGTGCTCCACTGTACTCTACCTCTACTATGCTCCACTGTACTCTATCTGTACTGTGCTCCACTCTACTCTACCTCTACTGTGCTCCACTGTACTCTACCTCTACTGTACTCCACTGTACTCTATCTCTACTGTGCTCCACTGTACTCTATCTCTACTGTACTCCACTGTACTCTACCTCTACTGTGCTCTACTGTTCTCTACCTCTACTGTGCTCTACTGTACTCCACCTCTACTGTGCTCCACTGTACCCTACCTCTACTGTGCTCCACTGTACTCTACCTCTACTGTGCTCCACTGTACTCTACCTCTACTGTGCTCCACTGTACTCTACCTCTACTGTGCTCCACTGTACTCTACCTCTGCTGTGCTCCACTGTACTCTATCTCTACTGTGCTCCACTGTACTCTACCTCTAATGTACTCTACTGTACTCCACCTCTAATGTGCTCCACTGTACTCTAGCCCTACTGTACTCCACTGTACTTTACCTCTACTGTACTCCACTGTACTCTACCTCTACTGTACTCTACCTCTACTGTACTCCACTGTACTCTACCTCTACTGTGCTCAACTGTACTCTATCTCTACTGTGCTCCACTGTACTCTACCTCTACTGTACTCCACTATACTCTAACTCTACTATACTCCACTGTACTCTATCTCTACTGTGCTCCACTGTACTCTATTTCTACTGTGCTCCACTGTACTCTATCTCTACTGTACTCCACTGTACTATATTTCTACTGTACTTCACTGTCCTCTATCTCTACTGTACTCCACTGTACTCTACCTCTATTGTGCTCCACTGTACTCTATCTCTACTGTACTCTACTGTACTCTATCTCTACTGTACTCCACTGTACTCTATCTCTACTGTACTCCACTGTACTCTACCTCTATTGTGCTCCACTGTACTCTACCTCTACCGTACTCCACTGTACTCTATCTCTACTGTACTCCACTGTACTCACCTCTACTGTACTCTACTGTTCTCTACCTCTACTGTGCTCTACTGTACTCTACTCTACTGTACTCCACTGTACTCTATCTCTACTGTGATCCACTGTACTCTACCTCTACTGTACTCCACTGTACTCTATCTCTACTGTGCTCCACTGTCCTTTATCTCTAATGTACTCCACTGTACTCTACCTCTATTGTGCTCCATTGTACTCTATCTCTACTGTACTCTACTGTACTCTATCTCTACTTTACTCCACTGTACTCTATCTCTACTGTACTCCACTGTACTCTACCTCTACTGTGCTCCACTGTACTCTACCTCTACCGTACTCCACTGTACTCTATCTCTACTGTACTCCACTGTACTCAACCTCTACTGTACTCTACTGTTCTCTACCTCTACTGTGCTCTACTGTACTCTACTCTACTGTACTCCACTGTACTCTATCTCTACTGTGATCCACTATACTCTACCTCTACTGTACTCTACTGTACTCTACCTCTACTGTGCTCCACTGTACTCTACCTCTACCGTACTCCACTGTACTCTATCTCTACTGTACTCCACTGTACTCTACCTCTACTGTACTCTACTGTTCTCTACCTCTACTGTGCTCCACTCTACTCTAGCTCTACTGTGCTCCACTGTACTCTATCTCTACTGTGCTCCACTCTACTCTACCTCTACTGTGCTACACTGTATCCTACCTCTACTGTACTCCACTGTACTCTATCTCTACTGTGCTCCACTGTACTCTATCTCTACTGTACTCCACTGTACTCTACCTCTACTGTGCTCTACTGTTCTCTACCTCTACTGTACTCCACTGTACTCTATCTCTACTGTTCTCCACTGTACCCTACCTCTATTGTGCTCCACTGTACTCTACCTCTACTGTGCTCCACTGTACTCTACCTCTACTGTACTCCACTGTATTCTATCTTTACTGTTCTCCACTGTACTCTACCTCTACTGTGCTCAACTGTACTCTACTGTACTCCACTGTACTCTACCTCTACAGTACTCCACTGTACTCTATCTCTACTGTACTCCACTGTACTCTCCCTCTACTGTACTCCACTGTACTCTATCTCTACTGTGCTCCACTGTACTCTACCTCTACTGTGCTCCACTATACTCTACCTCTACTGTGCTCCACTGTACTCTACCTCTACTGTCCTCCACTGTACTCTACCTCTACTGTGCTCCACTGTACTCTCTCTCTACTGTACTCTACCTCTAGTGTACTCTACTGTACTCCACCTCTAATGTGCTCCACTGTACTCTACCTCTACTGTACTCTACCTCTACTGTACTCCACTGTACTCTACCTCTAATGTGCTCCACTGTACTCTATCTCTACTGTGCTCCACTCTACTCTATTTCTACTGTGCTCCACTGTACTCTATCTCTACTGTACTCCACTGTACTCTATCTCTACTGTACTTCATTGTCCTTTATCTCTAATGTACTCCACTGTACTCTACCTCTATTGTGCTCCACTGTACTCTACCTCTACCGTACTCCACTGTACTCTATCTCTACTGTACTCCACTGTACTCTACCTCTACTGTACTCTACTGTTCTCTACCTCTACTGTGCTCTACTGTACTCTACTCTACTGTTCTCCACTGTACCCTACCTCTATTGTGCTCCACTGTACTCTACCTCTACTGTGCTCCACTGTATCCTACCTCTACTGTACTCCACTGTACTCTATCTCTACTGTGCTCCACTCTACTCTACCTCTACTGTGCTCCACTGTATCCTACCTCTACTGTACTCCACTGTACTCTATCTCTACTGTGCTCCACTGTACTCTATCTCTACTGTACTCCACTGTACTCTACCTCTACTGTGCTCTACTGTTCTCTACCTCTACTGTGCTCTACTGTACTCCACCTCTACTGTTCTCCACTGTACCCTACCTCTATTGTGCTCCACTGTACTCTACCTCTACTGTGCTCCACTGTACTCTACCTCTACTGTACTCCACTGTATTCTATCTCTACTGTGCTCCACTGTACTCTACCTCTACTGTGCTCAACTGTACTCTACTGTACTCCACTGTACTCTACCTCTACTGTACTCCACTGTACTCTATCTCTACTGTACTCCACTGTACTCTACCTCTACTGTACTCCACTGTACTCTATCTCTACTGTGCTCCACTGTACTCTACCTCTACTGTGCCCAACTTTACTGTACTCTACTCCACTGTACTCTACCTCTACTGTACTCCACTGTACTCTACCTCTACTGTACTCCACTTTACTCTACCTCTACTGTACTCAACTGTACTCTATCTCTACTGTGCTCCACTGTACTCTACCTCTACTGTACTCGACTGTACTCTATCTCTACTGTACTCCACTGTACTCTACCTATATTGTACTCTACTGTTCTCTACCTCTACTGTACTCCGCTGTACTCTATCTCTACTGTGATCCACTGTACTCTACCTCTACTGTACTCCACTGTACTCTATCTCTACTCTACTCCACTGTACTCTACCTCTACTGTACTCTACTGTTCTCTACCCCTACTGTGCTCTACTGTACTCTTCTCTACTGTACTCCACTGTACTCTATCTCTACTGTGATCCACTGTACTCTACCTCTACTGTACTCCACTGTACTCTATCTCTACTGTGATCCACTGTACTCTACCTCTACTGTACTCCACTGTACTCTATCTCTACTGTGCTCCACTGTACTCTACCTCTACTATGCTCCACTGTACTCTATCTGTACTGTGCTCCACTCTACTCTACCTCTACTGTGCTCCACTGTACTCTACCTCTACTGTACTCCACTGTACTCTATCTCTACTGTGCTCCACTGTACTCTATCTCTACTGTACTCCACTGTACTCTACCTCTACTGTGCTCTACTGTTCTCTACCTCTACTGTGCTCTACTGTACTCCACCTCTACTGTGCTCCACTGTACCCTACCTCTACTGTGCTCCACTGTACTCTACCTCTACTGTGCTCCACTGTACTCTACCTCTACTGTGCTCCACTGTACTCTACCTCTACTGTGCTCCACTGTACTCTACCTCTGCTGTGCTCCACTGTACTCTATCTCTACTGTGCTCCACTGTACTCTACCTCTAATGTACTCTACTGTACTCCACCTCTAATGTGCTCCACTGTACTCTAGCCCTACTGTACTCCACTGTACTTTACCTCTACTGTACTCCACTGTACTCTACCTCTACTGTACTCTACCTCTACTGTACTCCACTGTACTCTACCTCTACTGTGCTCTACTGTACTCTATCTCTACTGTGCTCCACTGTACTCTACCTCTACTGTACTCCACTATACTCTAACTCTACTATACTCCACTGTACTCTATCTCTACTGTGCTCCACTGTACTCTATTTCTACTGTGCTCCACTGTACTCTATCTCTACTGTACTCCACTGTACTATATTTCTACTGTACTTCACTGTCCTCTATCTCTACTGTACTCCACTGTATTCTACCTCTATTGTGCTCCACTGTACTCTATCTCTACTGTACTCTACTGTACTCTATCTCTACTGTACTCCACTGTACTCTATCTCTACTGTACTCCAGTGTACTCTACCTCTATTGTGCTCCACTGTACTCTACCTCTACCGTACTCCACTGTACTCTATCTCTACTGTACTCCACTGTACTCACCTCTACTGTACTCTACTGTTCTCTACCTCTACTGTGCTCTACTGTACTCTACTCTACTGTACTCCACTGTACTCTATCTCTACTGTGATCCACTGTACTCTACCTCTACTGTACTCCACTGTACTCTATCTCTACTGTGCTCCACTGTCCTTTATCTCTAATGTACTCCACTGTACTCTACCTCTATTGTGCTCCATTGTACTCTATCTCTACTGTACTCTACTGTACTCTATCTCTACTTTACTCCACTGTACTCTATCTCTACTGTACTCCACTGTACTCTACCTCTACTGTGCTCCACTGTACTCTACCTCTACCGTACTCCACTGTACTCTATCTCTACTGTACTCCACTGTACTCTACCTTTACTGTACTCTACTGTTCTCTACCTCTACTGTGCTCTACTGTACTCTACTCTACTGTACTCCACTGTACTCTATCTCTACTGTGATCCACTATACTCTACCTCTACTGTACTCTACTGTACTCTACCTCTACTGTGCTCCACTGTACTCTACCTCTACCGTACTCCACTGTACTCTATCTCTACTGTACTCCACTGTACTCTACCTCTACTGTACTCTACTGTTCTCTACCTCTACTGTGCTCCACTGTACTCTAGCTCTACTGTGCTCCACTGTACTCTATCTCTACTGTGCTCCACTCTACTCTACCTCTACTGTGCTACACTGTATCCTACCTCTACTGTACTCCACTGTACTCTATCTCTACTGTGCTCCACTGTACTCTATCTCTACTGTACTCCACTGTACTCTACCTCTACTGTGCTCTACTGTTCTCTACCTCTACTGTGCTCTACTGTACTCCACCTCTACTGTTCTCCACTGTACCCTACCTCTATTGTGCTCCACTGTACTCTACCTCTACTGTGCTCCACTGTACTCTACCTCTACTGTACTCCACTGTATTCTATCTCTACTGTGCTCCACTGTACTCTACCTCTACTATGCTCAACTGTACTCTACTGTACTCCACTGTACTCTACCTCTACTGTACTCCACTGTACTCTATCTCTACTGTACTCCACTGTACTCTACCTCTACTGTACTCCACTGTACTCTATCTCTACTGTGCTCCACTGTACTCTACCTCTACTGTGCCCAACTTTACTGTACTCTACTCCACTGTACTCTACCTCTACTGTACTCCACTGTACTCTACCTCTACTGTACTCCACTGTACTCTACCTCTACTGTACTCAACTGTACTCTCTCTCTACTATGCTCCACTGTACTCTACCTCTACTGTACTCGACTGTACTCTATCTCTACTGTACTCCACTGTACTCTACCTATACTGTACTCTACTGTTCTCTACCTCTACTGTACTCCGCTGTACTCTATCTCTACTGTGATCCACTGTACTCTACCTCTACTGTACTCCACTGTACTCTATCTCTACTCTACTCCACTGTACTCTACCTCTACTGTACTCTACTGTTCTCTACCTCTACTGTGCTCTACTGTACTCTTCTCTACTGTACTCCACTGTACTCTATCTCTACTGTGATCTACTGTACTCTACCTCTACTGTACTCCACTGTACTCTATCTCTACTGTGATCCACTGTACTCTATCTCTACTGTGATCCACTGTACTCTACCTCTACTATGCTCCACTGTACTCTATCTGTACTGTGCTCCACTCTACTCTACCTCTACTGTGCTCCACTGTACTCTACCTCTACTGTACTCCACTGTACTCTATCTCTACTGTGCTCCACTGTACTCTATCTCTACTGTACTCCACTGTACTCTACCTCTACTGTGCTCTACTGTTCTCTACATCTACTGTGCTCTACTGTACTCCACCTCTACTGTGCTCCACTGTACCCTACCTCTACTGTGCTCCACTTTACTCTACCTCTACTGTGCTCCACTGTACTCTACCTCTACTGTGCTCCACTGTACTCTACCTCTACTGTGCTCCACTGTACTCTATCTCTACTGTACTCCACTGTACTCTACCTCTATTGTGCTCCACTGTACTCTACCTCTACCGTACTCCACTGTACTCTATCTCTACTGTACTCCACTGTACTCACCTCTACTGTACTCTACTGTTCTCTACCTCTACTGTGCTCTACTGTACTCTAGCCCTACTGTACTCCAGTGTACTTTACCTCTACTGTACTCCACTGTACTCTACCTCTGCTGTGCTCCACTGTACTCTATCTCTACTGTGCTCCACTGTACTCTACCTCTAATGTACTCTACTGTACTCCACCTCTAATGTGCTCCACTGTACTCTAGCCCTACTGTACTCCAGTGTACTTTACATCTACTGTACTCCACTGTACTCTACCTCTACTGTACTCTACCTCTACTGTACTCCACTGTACTCTACCTCTACTGTGCTCTACTGTACTCTATCTCTACTGTGCTCCACTGTACTCTACCTCTACTGTACTCCACTATACTCTAACTCTACTATACTCCACTGTACTCTATCTCTACTGTGCTCCACTGTACTCTATTTCTACTGTACTTCACTGTCCTCTATCTCTACTGTACTCCACTGTACTCTACCTCTATTGTGCTCCACTGTACTCTATCTCTACTGTACTCTACTGTACTCTATCTCTACTGTACTCCACTGTACTCTATCTCTACTGTACTCCACTGTACTCTACCTCTATTGTGCTCCACTGTACTCTACCTCTACCGTACTCCACTGTACTCTATCTCTACTGTACTCCACTGTACTCACCTCTACTGCACTCTACTGTTCTCTACCTCTACTGTGCTCTACTGTACTCTACTCTACTCTACTCCACTGTACTCTATCTCTACTGTGATCCACTGTACTCTACCTCTACTGTACTCCACTGTACTCTATCTCTACTGTGCTCCACTGTACTCTATCTCTACTGTGCTCCACTGTACTCTATCTCTACTGTGCTCCACTCTACTCTACCTCTACTGTTCTCCACTGTATCCTACCTCTACTGTGCTCTACTGTACTCTATCTCTACTGTGCTCCACTGTACTCTACCTCTACTGTACTCCACTATACTCTAACTCTACTATACTCCACTGTACTCTATCTCTACTGTGCTCCACTGTACTGTATTTCTACTGTGCTCCACTGTACTCTATCTCTACTGTACTCCACTGTACTCTATTTCTACTGTACTTTACTGTCCTCTATCTCTACTGTACTCCACTGTACTCTACCTCTATTGTGCTCCACTGTACTCTATATCTACTGTACTCTACTATACTCTATCTCTACTGTAGTCCACTGTACTCTATCTCTACTGTACTCCACTGTACTCTACCTCTACTGTACTCTACTGTACTCTATCTCTACTGTACTCCACTGTACTCTATCTCTACTGTACTCCACTGTACACTACCTCTACTGTACTCTACTGTTCTCTTCCTCTACTCGGCTCTAGTGTACTCTACTCTACTGTACTACACTGTACTCTATCTCCACTGTGATCCACTGTACTCTACTTCTACTGTACTCCACTGTAATCTATCTCTACTGTATCCACTGTACTCTATCTCTACTGTGCTCCACTGTACTCTACCTCTACTCTGCTCCACTGTACTCTATCTCTACTGTGCTCCTCTCTACTCTACCTCTACTGTGCTCCACTGTATCCTACCTCTACTGTACTCCACTGTACTCTATCTCTACTGTGCTCCACTTTACTCTATCTCTACTGTACTCCACTGTACTCTACCTCTACTGTGCTCTACTGTTCTCTACCTCTACTGTGCTCTACTGTACTCCACCTCTACTGTGCTCCACTGTACCCTACCTCTACTGTGCTCCACTGTACTCTACCTCTACTGTGCTCCACTGTACTCTACCTCTACTGTACTCCACTGTACTCTATCTCTACTGTGCTCCACTGTACTCTACCTCTACTGTCCTCCACTCTACTCTACCTCTACTGTGCTCCACTGTACTCTCTCTCTACTGTACTCTACCTCTACTGTACTCTACTGTACTCCACCTCTAATGTGCTCCACTGTACTCTACCTCTACTGTACTCTACCTCTACTGTACTCCACTGTACTCTACCTCTACTGTGCTCTACTGTACTCTATCTCTACTGTGCTCCACTGTACTCTACCTCTACTGTGCTCCACTCTACTCTACCTCTACTGTACTTCACTGTCCTCTATCTCTACTGTACTCCACTGTACTCTACCTCTATTATCCTCCACTCTACTCTATCTCTACTGTACTCTACTGTACTATAACTCTACTGTACTCCACTGTACTCTATCTCTACTGTACTCCACTGTACTCTACCTCCACTGTACTCCACTGTACTCTACCTCTACTGTACTCTACTGTTCTCTACCTCTACTGTGCTCTACTGTACTCTACTCTACTGTACTCCACTGTACTCTACCTCTATTATCCTCCACTCTACTCTATCTCTACTGTACTCTACTGTACTATAACTCTACTGTACTCCACTGTACTCTATCTCTACTGTACTCCACTGTACTCTACCTCCACTGTACTCCACTGTACTCTACCTCTACTGTACTCTACTGTTCTCTACTTCTACTGTGCTCTACTGTACTCTACTCTACTGTACTCCACTGTACTCTATCTCTACTGTGATCCACTGTACTCTACCTCTACTGTACTCCACTGTACTCTATCTCTACTGTGATCCACTGTACTCTATCTCTATTGTGCTCCACTGTACTCTACCTCTACTGTGCTCCACTGTACTCTATCTCTACTGTGCTCCACTCTACTCTACCTCTACTGTGCTCCACTGTATCCTACCTCTACTGTACTCCACTGTGCTCTCTCTCTACTGTGCTCCACTGTACTCTATCTCTACTGTACTCCACTGTACTCTACCTCTACTGTGCTCTACTGTTCTCTACCTCTACTGTGCTCTACTCTACTCCACCTCTACTGTGCTCCACTGTACCCTACCTCTACTGTGCTCCACCGTACTCTACCTCTACTGTGCTCCACTGTACTCTACCTCTACTGTACTCCACTGTACTCTATCTCTACTGTACTCCACTGTACTCTACCTCTACTGTACTCCACTGTACTCTATCTCTACTGTACTCCACTCTAATCTACCTCTACTGTCCTCCACTGTACTCTACCTCTACTCTGCTCCACTGTACACTCTCTCTACTGTACTCTACCTCTACTGTACTCTACTGTGCTCCACTGTACTCCACTGTAGTCTACCTCTACTGTGCTCCACTGTACTCTACCTCTACTGTGCTCCACTATACTCTACCTCTACTGTGCTCCACTGTACTCTACCTCTACTGTCCTCCACTGTACTCTATCTCTACTGTACTCCACTGTACTCTATTTCTACTGCACTTCACTGTCCTCTAACTCTACTATACTCCACTGTACTCTATCTCTACTGTGCTCCACTGTACTGTATTTCTACTGTGCTCCACTGTACTCTATCTCTACTGTACTCCACTGTACTCTATTTCTACTGTACTTTACTGTCCTCTATCTCTACTGTACTCCACTGTACTCTACCTCTATTGTGCTCCACTGTACTCTATATCTACTGTACTCTACTATACTCTATCTCTACTGTAGTCCACTGTACTCTATCTCTACTGTACTCCACTGTACTCTACCTCTACTGTACTCTACTGTACTCTATCTCTACTGTACTCCACTGTACTCTATCTCTACTGTACTCCACTGTACACTACCTCTACTGTACTCTACTGTTCTCTTCCTCTACTCGGCTCTAGTGTACTCTACTCTACTGTACTACACTGTACTCTATCTCCACTGTGATCCACTGTACTCTACTTCTACTGTACTCCACTGTAATCTATCTCTACTGTATCCACTGTACTCTATCTCTACTGTGCTCCACTGTACTCTACCTCTACTCTGCTCCACTGTACTCTATCTCTACTGTGCTCCTCTCTACTCTACCTCTACTGTGCTCCACTGTATCCTACCTCTACTGTACTCCACTGTACTCTATCTCTACTGTGCTCCACTTTACTCTATCTCTACTGTACTCCACTGTACTCTACCTCTACTGTGCTCTACTGTTCTCTACCTCTACTGTGCTCTACTGTACTCCACCTCTACTGTGCTCCACTGTACCCTACCTCTACTGTGCTCCACTGTACTCTACCTCTACTGTGCTCCACTGTACTCTACCTCTACTGTACTCCACTGTACTCTATCTCTACTGTGCTCCACTGTACTCTACCTCTACTGTCCTCCACTCTACTCTACCTCTACTGTGCTCCACTGTACTCTCTCTCTACTGTACTCTACCTCTACTGTACTCTACTGTACTCCACCTCTAATGTGCTCCACTGTACTCTACCTCTACTGTACTCTACCTCTACTGTACTCCACTGTACTCTACCTCTACTGTGCTCTACTGTACTCTATCTCTACTGTGCTCCACTGTACTCTACCTCTACTGTGCTCCACTCTACTCTACCTCTACTGTACTTCACTGTCCTCTATCTCTACTGTACTCCACTGTACTCTACCTCTATTATCCTCCACTCTACTCTATCTCTACTGTACTCTACTGTACTATAACTCTACTGTACTCCACTGTACTCTATCTCTACTGTACTCCACTGTACTCTACCTCCACTGTACTCCACTGTACTCTACCTCTACTGTACTCTACTGTTCTCTACCTCTACTGTGCTCTACTGTACTCTACTCTACTGTACTCCACTGTACTCTACCTCTATTATCCTCCACTCTACTCTATCTCTACTGTACTCTACTGTACTATAACTCTACTGTACTCCACTGTACTCTATCTCTACTGTACTCCACTGTACTCTACCTCCACTGTACTCCACTGTACTCTACCTCTACTGTACTCTACTGTTCTCTACCTCTACTGTGCTCTACTGTACTCTACTCTACTGTACTCCACTGTACTCTATCTCTACTGTGATCCACTGTACTCTACCTCTACTGTACTCCACTGTACTCTATCTCTACTGTGATCCACTGTACTCTATCTCTATTGTGCTCCACTGTACTCTACCTCTACTGTGCTCCACTGTACTCTATCTCTACTGTGCTCCACTCTACTCTACCTCTACTGTGCTCCACTGTATCCTACCTCTACTGTACTCCACTGTGCTCTCTCTCTACTGTGCTCCACTGTACTCTATCTCTACTGTACTCCACTGTACTCTACCTCTACTGTGCTCTACTGTTCTCTACCTCTACTGTGCTCTACTCTACTCCACCTCTACTGTGCTCCACTGTACCCTACCTCTACTGTGCTCCACCGTACTCTACCTCTACTGTGCTCCACTGTACTCTACCTCTACTGTACTCCACTGTACTCTATCTCTACTGTACTCCACTGTACTCTACCTCTACTGTACTCCACTGTACTCTATCTCTACTGTACTCCACTCTAATCTACCTCTACTGTCCTCCACTGTACTCTACCTCTACTCTGCTCCACTGTACACTCTCTCTACTGTACTCTACCTCTACTGTACTCTACTGTGCTCCACTGTACTCCACTGTAGTCTACCTCTACTGTGCTCCACTGTACTCTACCTCTACTGTGCTCCACTATACTCTACCTCTACTGTGCTCCACTGTACTCTACCTCTACTGTCCTCCACTGTACTCTATCTCTACTGTACTCCACTGTACTCTATTTCTACTGCACTTCACTGTCCTCTATCTCTACTGTACTCCACTGTACTCTACCTCTATTGTGCTCCACTGTACTCTATATCTACTGTACTCTACTGTACTCTATCTCTACTGTACTCCACTGTACTCTATCTCTACTGTACTCCACTGTACTCTACCTCTACTGTACTCTACTGTACTCTATCTGTACTGTACTCCACTGTACTCTATCTCTACTGTACTCCACTCTACTCTACATCTACTGTACTCTACTGTTCTCTACCTCTACTCGGCTCTACTGTACTCTACTCTACTGTACTCCACTGTACTCTATCTCTACTGTGATCCACTGTACTCTACTTCTACTGTACTCCACTGTAATCTATCTCTACTGTGGTCCACTGTACTCTATCTCTACTGTGCTCCACTGTACTCTACCTCTACTGTGCTCCACTGCACTCTATCTCTACTGTGCTCCACTGTATCCTACCTCTACTGTACTCCACTGTACTCTATCTCTACTGTGCTCCACTGTACTCTATCTCTACTGTACTCCACTGTACTCTACCTCTACTGTGCTCTACTGTTCTCTACCTCTACTGTGCTCTACTGTACTCCACCTCTACTGTGCTCCACTGTACCCTACCTCTACTGTGCTCCACTGTACTCTACCTCTACTGTGCTCCACTGTACTCTACCTCTACTGTACTCCACTGTACTCTATCTCTACTGTGCTCCACTGTACTCTACCTCTACTGTGCTCAACTGTACTTTACTGTACGCCACTGTACTCTACCTCTACTGTACTCTACTCTACTGTACTCCACTGTACTCTATCTCTACTGTGATCCACTGTACTCTACTTCTACTGTACTCCACTGTAATCTATCTCTACTGTGATCCACTGTACTCTATCTCTACTGTGCTCCACTGTACTCTACCTCTACTGTGCTCCACTGTACTCTATCTCTACTGTGCTCCACTGTATCCTACCTCTACTGTACTCCACTGTACTATATCTCTATTGTGCTCCAGTGTACTCTACCTCTACTGTACTCCACTGTACTCTCTCTCTACTGTACTCCACTCTACTCTACCTCTACTGTACTCCACTGTACTCTATCTCTACTGTGCTCAACTGTACTGTACTGTACTCCACTGTAATCTACCTCTACTGTACTCCACTGTACTCTACCTCTACTGTGCTCCACTATACTCTACCTCTACTGTGCTCCACTGTACTCTACCTCTACTGTCCTCCACTGTACTCTACCTCTACTGTGCTCCACTGTACTCTCTCTCTACTGTACTCTACCTCTACTGTACTCTACTGTGCTCCACTGTACTCCACTGTAGTCTACCTCTACTGTGCTCCACTGTACTCTACCTCTACTGTGCTCCACTATACTCTACCTCTACTGTGCTCCACTGTACTCTACCTCTACTGTCCTCCACTGTACTCTATCTCTACTGTACTCCACTGTACTCTATTTCTACTGCACTTCACTGTCCTCTATCTCTACTGTACTCCACTGTACTCTACCTCTATTGTGCTCCACTGTACTCTATATCTACTGTACTCTACTGTACTCTATCTCTACTGTACTCCACTGTACTCTATCTCTACTGTACTCCACTGTACTCTACCTCTACTGTACTCTACTGTACTCTATCTCTACTGTACTCCACTGTACTCTATCTCTACTGTACTCCACTCTACTCTACCTCTACTGTACTCTACTGTTCTCTACCTCTACTCGGCTCTACTGTACTCTACTCTACTGTACTCCACTGTACTCTATCTCTACTGTGATCCACTGTACTCTACTTCTACTGTACTCCACTGTAATCTATCTCTACTGTGATCCACTGTACTCTATCTCTACTGTGCTCCACTGTACTCTACCTCTACTGTGCTCCACTGTACTATATCTCTACTGTGCTCCACTGTATCCTACCTCTACTGTACTCCACTGTACTCTATCTCTACTGTGCTCCACTGTACTCTATCTCTACTGTACTCCACTGTACTCTACCTCTACTGTGCTCTACTGTTCTCTACCTCTACTCTGCTCTACTGTACTCCACCTCTACTGTGCTCCACTGTTCCCTACCTCTACTGTGCTCCACTGTACTCTACCTCTACTGTGCTCCACTGTACTCTACCTCTACTGTACTCCAATGTACTCTATCTCTACTGTGCTCCACTGTACTCTACCTCTACTGTGCTCAACTGTACTCTACTGTACTCCACTGTACTCTACCTCTACTCTACTCTACTCTACTGTACTCCACTGTACTCTATCTCTACTGTGATCCACTGTACTCTACTTCTACTGTAATCCACTGTAATCTATCTCTACTGTGATCCACTGTACTCTATCTCTACTGTGCTCCACTGTACTCTACCTCTACTGTGCTCCACTGTACTCTATCTCTACTGTGCTCCACTGTATCCTACCTCTACTGTACTCCACTGTACTCTATCTCTACTGTGCTCCACTGTACTCTACCTCTACTGTACTCCACTGTACTCTATCTCTACTGTACTCCACTGTACTCTACCTCTACTGTACTCCACTGTACTCTATCTCTACTGTGCTCAACTGTACTGTACTGTACTCCACTGTAATCTACCTCTACTGTACTCCACTGTACTCTACCTCTACTGTGCTCCACTATACTCTACCTCTACTGTGCTCCACTGTACTCTACCTCTACTGTCCTCCACTGTACTCTACCTCTACTGTGCTCCACTGTACTCTCTCTCTACTGGACTCTACCTCTACTGTACTCTACTGTACTCCGCCTCTAATGTGCTCCACTGTACTCTACCTCTACTGTACTCTACCTCTACTGTACTCCACTGTACTCTACCTCTAATGTGCTCCACTGTACTCTATCTCTACTGTGCTCCACTGTACTCTATTTCTACTGTGCTCCACTGTACTCTATCTCTACTGTACTCCACTGTACTCTATCTCTACTGTACTTCACTGTCCTTTATCTCTAATGTACTCCACTGTACTCTACCTCTATTGTGCTCCATTGTACTCTATCTCTACTGTACTCTACTCTACTCTATCTCTACTTTACTCCACTGTACTCTATCTCTACTGTACTCCACTGTACTCTACCTCTACTGTGCTCCACTGTACACTCTCTCTACTGTACTCTACTGTGCTCCACTGTACTCCACTGTAGTCTACCTCTACTGTGCTCCACTGTACTCTACCTCTACTGTGCTCCACTATACTCTACCTCTACTGTGCTCCACTGTACTCTACCTCTACTGTCCTCCACTGTACTCTACCTCTACTGTGCTCCACTGTACTCTCTCTCTACTGTACTCTACCTCTAGTGTACTCTACTGTACTCCACCTCTAATGTGCTCCACTGTACTCTACCTCTACTGTACTCTACCTCTACTGTACTCCACTGTACTCTACCTCTAATGTGCTCCACTGTACTGTATCTCTACTGTGCTCCACTCTACTCTATTTCTACTGTGCTCCACTGTACTCTATCTCTACTGTACTCCACTGTACTCTATCTCTACTGTACTTCACTGTCCTTTATCTCTAATGTACTCCACTGTACTCTACCTCTATTGTGCTCCATTGTACTCTATCTCTACTGTACTCTACTGTACTCTATCTCTACTTTACTCCACTGTACTCTATCTCTACTGTACTCCACTGTACTCTACCTCTACTGTGCTCCACTGTACTCTACCTCTACCGTACTCCACTGTACTCTATCTCTACTGTACTCCACTGTACTCTACCTCTACTGTACTCTACTGTTCTCTACCTCTACTGTGCTCTACTGTACTCTACTCTACTGTACTCCACTGTACTCTATCTCTACTGTGATCCACTATACTCTACCTCTACTGTACTCTACTGTACTCTATCTCTACTCTGATCTACTGTACTCTATCTCTACTGTGCTCCACTGTACTCTACCTCTACTGTGCTCCACTGTACTCTATCTCTACTGTGCTCCACTCTACTCTACCTCTACTGTGCTCCACTGTATCCTACCTCTACTGTACTCCACTGTACTCTATCTCTACTGTGCTCCACTGTACTCTATCTCTACTGTACTCCACTGTACTCTACCTCTACTGTGCTCTACTGTTCTCTACCTCTACTGTGCTCTACTGTACTCCACCTCTACTGTTCTCCACTGTACCCTACCTCTATTGTGCTCCACTGTACTCTACCTCTACTGTGCTCCACTGTACTCTACCTCTACTGTACTCCACTGTATTCTATCTCTACTGTGCTCCACTGTACTCTACCTCCACTGTGCTCAACTGTACTCTACTGTACTCCACTGTACTCTACCTCTACTGTACTCCACTGTACTCTATCTCTACTGTACTCCACTGTACTCTACCTCTACTGTACTCCACTGTACTCTATCTCTACTGTGCTCCACTGTACTCTACCTCTACTGTGCCCAACTTTACTGTACTCTACTCCACTGTACTCTACCTCTACTGTACTCCACTGTATTCTACCTCTACTGTACTCCACTTTACTCTACCTCTACTGTACTCAACTGTACTCTATCTCTACTGTGCTCCACTGTACTCTACCTCTACTGTACTCGACTGTACTCTATCTCTACTGTACTCCACTGTACTCTACCTATATTGTACTCTACTGTTCTCTACCTCTACTGTACTCCGCTGTACTCTATCTCTACTGTGATCCACTGTACTCTACCTCTACTGTACTCCACTGTACTCTATCTCTACTCTACTCCACTGTACTCTACCTCTACTGTACTCTACTGTTCTCTACCTCTACTGTGCTCTACTGTACTCTTCTCTACTGTACTCCACTGTACTCTATCTCTACTGTGATCCACTGTACTCTACCTCTACTGTACTCCACTGTACTCTATCTCTACTGTGATCCACTGTACTCTATCTCTACTGTGCTCCACTGTACTCTACCTCTACTATGCTCCACTGTACTCTATCTGTACTGTGCTCCACTCTACTCTACCTCTACTGTGCTCCACTGTACTCTACCTCTACTGTACTGCACTGTACTCTATCTCTACTGTGCTCCACTGTACTCTATCTCTACTGTACTCCACTGTACTCTACCTCTACTGTGCTCTACTGTTCTCTACCTCTACTGTGCTCTACTGTACTCCACCTCTACTGTGCTCCACTGTACCCTATCTCTACTGTGCTCCACTGTACTCTACCTCTACTGTGCTCCACTGTACTCTACCTCTACTGTGCTCCACTGTACTCTACCTCTACTGTGCTCCACTGTACTCTACCTCTGCTGTGCTCCACTGTACTCTATCTCTACTGTGCTCCACTGTACTCTACCTCTAATGTACTCTACTGTACTCCACCTCTAATGTGCTCCACTGTACTCTAGCCCTACTGTACTCCACTGTACTTTACCTCTACTGTACTCCACTGTACTCTACCTCTACTGTGCTCTACTGTACTCTATCTCTACTGTGCTCCACTGTACTCTACCTCTACTGTACTCCACTATACTCTAACTCTACTATACTCCACTGTACTCTATCTCTACTGTGCTCCACTGTACTCTATTTCTACTGTGCTCCACTGTACTCTATCTCTACTGTACTCCACTGTACTATATTTCTACTGTACTTCACTGTCCTCTATCTCTACTGTACTCCACTGTACTCTACCTCTATTGTGCTCCACTGTACTCTATCTCTACTGTACTCTACTGTACTCTATCTCTACTGTACTCCACTGTACTCTATCTCTACTGTACTCCACTGTACTCTACCTCTATTGTGCTCCACTGTACTCTACCTCTACCGTACTCCACTGTACTCTATCTCTACTGTACTCCACTGTACTCACCTCTACTGTACTCTACTGTTCTCTACCTCTACTGTGCTCTACTGTACTCTACTCTACTGTACTCCACTGTACTCTATCTCTACTGTGATCCACTGTACTCTACCTCTACTGTACTCCACTGTACTCTATCTCTACTGTGCTCCACTGTCCTTTATCTCTAATGTACTCCACTGTACTCTACCTCTATTGTGCTCCATTGTACTCTATCTCTACTGTACTCTACTGTACTCTATCTCTACTTTACTCCACTGTACTCTATCTCTACTGTACTCCACTGTACTCTACCTCTACTGTGCTCCACTGTACTCTACCTCTACCGTACTCCACTGTACTCTATCTCTACTGTACTCCACTGTACTCAACCTCTACTGTACTCTACTGTTCTCTACCTCTACTGTGCTCTACTGTACTCTACTCTACTGTACTCCACTGTACTCTATCTCTACTGTGATCCACTATACTCTACCTCTACTGTACTCTACTGTACTCTACCTCTACTGTGCTCCACTGTACTCTACCTCTACCGTACTCCACTGTACTCTATCTCTACTGTACTCCACTGTACTCTACCTCTACTGTACTCTACTGTTCTCTACCTCTACTGTGCTCCACTCTACTCTAGCTCTACTGTGCTCCACTGTACTCTATCTCTACTGTGCTCCACTCTACTCTACCTCTACTGTGCTACACTGTATCCTACCTCTACTGTACTCCACTGTACTCTATCTCTACTGTGCTCCACTGTACTCTATCTCTACTGTACTCCACTGTACTCTACCTCTACTGTGCTCTACTGTTCTCTACCTCTACTGTGCTCTACTGTACTCCACCTCTACTGTTCTCCACTGTACCCTACCTCTATTGTGCTCCACTGTACTCTACCTCTACTGTGCTCCACTGTACTCTACCTCTACTGTACTCCACTGTATTCTATCTTTACTGTTCTCCACTGTACTCTACCTCTACTGTGCTCAACTGTACTCTACTGTACTCCACTGTACTCTACCTCTACAGTCCTCCACTGTACTCTATCTCTACTGTACTCCACTGTACTCTCCCTCTACTGTACTCCACTGTACTCTATCTCTACTGTGCTCCACTGTACTCTACCTCTACTGTGCCCAACTTTACTGTACTCTACTCCACTGTACTCTACCTCTACTGTACTCCACTGTACTCTACCTCTACTGTACTCTACCTCTACTGTACTCAACTGTACTCTCTCTCTACTGTGCTCCACTGTACTCTACCTCTACTGTACTCGACTGTACTCTATCTCTACTGTACTCCACTGTACTCTACCTATACTGTACTCCACTGTACTCTACCTCTATTGTGCTCCACTGTACTCTATCTCTACTGTACTCTACTGTACTCTATCTCTACTGTACTCCACTGTACTCTATCTCTACTGTACTCCACTGTACTCTACCTCTATTGTGCTCCACTGTACTCTACCTCTACCGTACTCCACTGTACTCTATCTCTACTGTACTCCACTGTACTCACCTCTACTGTACTCTACTGTTCTCTACCTCTACTGTGCTCTACTGTACTCTACTCTACTGTACTCCACTGTACTCTATCTCTACTGTGATCCACTGTACTCTACCTCTACTGTACTCCACTGTACTCTATCTCTACTGTGCTCCACTGTCCTTTATCTCTAATGTACTCCACTGTACTCTACCTCTATTGTGCTCCATTGTACTCTATCTCTACTGTACTCTACTGTACTCTATCTCTACTTTACTCCACTGTACTCTATCTCTACTGTACTCCACTGTACTCTACCTCTACTGTGCTCCACTGTACTCTACCTCTACCGTACTCCACTGTACTCTATCTCTACTGTACTCCACTGTACTCAACCTCTACTGTACTCTACTGTTCTCTACCTCTACTGTGCTCTACTGTACTCTACTCTACTGTACTCCACTGTACTCTATCTCTACTGTGATCCACTATACTCTACCTCTACTGTACTCTACTGTACTCTACCTCTACTGTGCTCCACTGTACTCTACCTCTACCGTACTCCACTGTACTCTATCTCTACTGTACTCCACTGTACTCTACCTCTACTGTACTCTACTGTTCTCTACCTCTACTGTGCTCCACTCTACTCTAGCTCTACTGTGCTCCACTGTACTCTATCTCTACTGTGCTCCACTCTACTCTACCTCTACTGTGCTACACTGTATCCTACCTCTACTGTACTCCACTGTACTCTATCTCTACTGTGCTCCACTGTACTCTATCTCTACTGTACTCCACTGTACTCTACCTCTACTGTGCTCTACTGTTCTCTACCTCTACTGTGCTCTACTGTACTCCACCTCTACTGTTCTCCACTGTACCCTACCTCTATTGTGCTCCACTGTACTCTACCTCTACTGTGCTCCACTGTACTCTACCTCTACTGTACTCCACTGTATTCTATCTTTACTGTTCTCCACTGTACTCTACCTCTACTGTGCTCAACTGTACTCTACTGTACTCCACTGTACTCTACCTCTACAGTCCTCCACTGTACTCTATCTCTACTGTACTCCACTGTACTCTCCCTCTACTGTACTCCACTGTACTCTATCTCTACTGTGCTCCACTGTACTCTACCTCTACTGTGCCCAACTTTACTGTACTCTACTCCACTGTACTCTACCTCTACTGTACTCCACTGTACTCTACCTCTACTGTACTCTACCTCTACTGTACTCAACTGTACTCTCTCTCTACTGTGCTCCACTGTACTCTACCTCTACTGTACTCGACTGTACTCTATCTCTACTGTACTCCACTGTACTCTACCTATACTGTACTCTACTGTTCTCTACCTCTACTGTACTCCGCTGTACTCTATCTCTACTGTGATCCACTGTACTCTACCTCTACTGTACTCCACTGTACTCTATCTCTACTCTACTCCACTGTACTCTACCTCTACTGTACTCTACTGTTCTCTACCTCTACTGTGCTCTACTGTACTCTTCTCTACTGTACTCCACTGTACTCTATCTCTACTGTGATCCACTGTACTCTACCTCTACTGTACTCCACTGTACTCTATCTCTACTGTGATCCACTGTACTCTATCTCTACTGTGCTCCACTGTACTCTACCTCTACTGTACTCCACTGTACTCTATCTGTACTGTACTCTACTGTACTCTATCTCTACTGTACTCCACTGTACTCTATCTGTACTGTGCTCCACTCTACTCTACCTCTACTGTGCTCCACTGTACTCTACCTCTACTGTACTCCACTGTACTCTATCTCTACTGTGCTCCACTGTACTCTATCTCTACTGTACTCCACTGTACTCTACCTCTACTGTGCTCTACTGTTCTCTACCTCTACTGTGCTCTACTGTACTCCACCTCTACTGTGCTCCACTGTACCCTACCTCTACTGTGCTCCACTTTACTCTACCTCTACTGTGCTCCACTGTACTCTACCTCTACTGTGCTCCACTGTACTCTACCTCTATTGTGCTCCACTGTACTCTACCTCTGCTGTGCTCCACTGTACTCTATCTCTACTGTGCTCCACTGTACTCTACCTCTAATGTACTCTACTGTACTCCACCTCTAATGTGCTCCACTGTACTCTAGCCCTACTGTACTCCAGTGTACTTTACCTCTACTGTACTCCACTGTACTCTACCTCTACTGTACTCTACCTCTACTGTACTCCACTGTACTCTACCTCTACTGTGCTCTACTGTACTCTATCTCTACTGTGCTCCACTGTACTCTACCTCTACTGTACTCCACTATACTCTAACTCTACTATACTCCACTGTACTCTATCTCTACTGTGCTCCACTGTACTCTATTTCTACTGTACTTCACTGTCCTCTATCTCTACTGTACTCCACTGTACTCTACCTCTATTGTGCTCCACTGTACTCTATCTCTACTGTACTCTACCTCTACTGTACTCCACTGTACTCTACCTCTAATGTGCTCCACTGTACTCTATCTCTACTGTGCTCCACTCTACTCTATTTCTACTGTGCTCCACTGTACTCTATCTCTACTGTACTCCACTGTACTCTATCTCTACTGTACTTCACTGTCCTTTATCTCTAATGTACTCCACTGTACTCTACCTCTATTGTGCTCCATTGTACTCTATCTCTACTGTACTCTACTGTACTCTATCTCTACTTTACTCCACTGTACTCTATCTCTACTGTACTCCACTGTACTCTACCTCTACTGTGCTCCACTGTACTCTACCTCTACCGTACTCCACTGTACTCTATCTCTACTGTACTCCACTGTACTCTACCTCTACTGTACTCTACTGTTCTCTACCTCTACTGTGCTCTACTGTACTCTACTCTACTGTACTCCACTGTACTCTATCTCTACTGTGATCCACTATACTCTACCTCTACTGTACTCTACTGTACTCTATCTCTACTGTGATCTACTGTACTCTATCTCTACTGTGCTCCACTGTACTCTACCTCTACTGTGCTCCACTGTACTCTATCTCTACTGTGCTCCACTCTACTCTACCTCTACTGTGCTCCACTGTATCCTACCTCTACTGTACTCCACTGTACTCTATCTCTACTGTGCTCCACTGTACTCTATCTCTACTGTACTCCACTGTACTCTACCTCTACTGTGCTCTACTGTTCTCTACCTCTACTGTGCTCTACTGTACTCCACCTCTACTGTTCTCCACTGTACCCTACCTCTATTGTGCTCCACTGTACTCTACCTCTACTGTGCTCCACTGTACTCTACCTCTACTGTACTCCACTGTATTCTATCTCTACTGTGCTCCACTGTACTCTACCTCTACTGTGCTCAACTGTACTCTACTGTACTCCACTGTACTCTACCTCTACTGTACTCCACTGTACTCTATCTCTACTGTACTCCACTGTACTCTACCTCTACTGTACTCCACTGTACTCTATCTCTACTGTGCTCCACTGTACTCTACCTCTACTGTGCCCAACTTTACTGTACTCTACTCCACTGTACTCTACCTCTACTTAACTCCACTGTACTCTACCTCTACTGTACTCCACTTTACTCTACCTCTACTGTACTCAACTGTACTCTATCTCTACTGTGCTCCACTGTACTCTACCTCTACTGTACTCGACTGTACTCTATCTCTACTGTACTCCACTGTACTCTACCTATATTGTACTCTACTGTTCTCTACCTCTACTGTACTCCGCTGTACTCTATCTCTACTGTGATCCACTGTACTCTACCTCTACTGTACTCCTCTGTACTCTATCTCTACTCTACTCCACTGTACTCTACCTCTACTGTACTCTACTGTTCTCTACCTCTACTGTGCTCTACTGTACTCTTCTCTACTGTACTCCACTGTACTCTATCTCTACTGTGATCCACTGTACTCTACCTCTACTGTACTCCACTGTACTCTATCTCTACTGTGATCCACTGTACTCTATCTCTACTGTGCTCCACTGTACTCTACCTCTACTATGCTCCACTGTACTCTATCTGTACTGTGCTCCACTCTACTCTACCTCTACTGTACTCCACTGTACTCTATCTCTACTGTGCTCCACTGTACTCTATCTCTACTGTACTCCACTGTACTCTACCTCTACTGTGCTCTACTGTTCTCTACCTCTACTGTGCTCTACTGTACTCCACCTCTACTGTGCTCCACTGTACCCTACCTCTACTGTGCTCCACTGTACTCTACCTCTACTGTGCTCCACTGTACTCTACCTCTACTGTGCTCCACTGTACTCTACCTCTACTGTGCTCCACTGTACTCTACCTCTGCTGTGCTCCACTGTACTCTATCTCTACTGTGCTCCACTGTACTCTACCTCTAATGTACTCTACTGTACTCCACCTCTAATGTGCTCCACTGTACTCTAGCCCTACTGTACTCCACTGTACTTTACCTCTACTGTACTCCACTGTACTCTACCTCTACTGTACTCTACCTCTACTGTACTCCACTGTACTCTACCTCTACTGTGCTCTACTGTACTCTATCTCTACTGTGCTCCACTGTACTCTACCTCTACTGTACTCCACTATACTCTAACTCTACTATACTCCACTGTACTCTATCTCTACTGTGCTCCACTGTACTCTATTTCTACTGTGCTCCACTGTACTCTATCTCTACTGTACTCCACTGTACTATATTTCTACTGTACTTCACTGTCCTCTATCTCTACTGTACTCCACTGTACTCTACCTCTATTGTGCTCCACTGTACTCTATCTCTACTGTACTCTACTGTACTCTATCTCTACTGTACTCCACTGTACTCTATCTCTACTGTACTCCGCTGTACTCTACCTCTATTGTGCTCCACTGTACTCTACCTCTACCGTACTCCACTGTACTCTATCTCTACTGTACTCCACTGTACTCACCTCTACTGTACTCTACTGTTCTCTACCTCTACTGTGCTCTACTGTACTCTACTCTACTGTACTCCACTGTACTCTATCTCTACTGTGATCCACTGTACTCTACCTCTACTGTACTCTACTGTACTCTATCTCTACTGTACTCCACTGTACTCTATCTCTACTGTACTCCACTGTACTCTACCTCTACTGTGCTCCACTGTACTCTACCTCTACCGTACTCCACTGTACTCTATCTCTACTGTACTCCACTGTACTCTACCTCTACTGTACTCTACTGTTCTCTACCTCTACTGTGCTCTACTGTACTCTACTCTACTGTACTCCACTGTACTCTATCTCTACTGTGATCCACTATACTCTACCTCTACTGTACTCTACTGTACTCTACCTCTACTGTGCTCCACTGTACTCTACCTCTACCGTACTCCACTGTACTCTATCTCTACTGTACTCCACTGTACTCTACCTCTACTGTACTCTACTGTTCTCTACCTCTACTGTGCTCCACTGTACTCTAGCTCTACTGTGCTCCACTGTACTCTATCTCTACTGTGCTCCACTCTACTCTACCTCTACTGTGCTCTACTGTACTCTATCTCTACTGTGCTCCACTGTACTCTACCTCTACTGTACTCCACTATACTCTAACTCTACTATACTCCACTGTACTCTATCTCTACTGTGCTCCACTGTACTCTATTTCTACTGTACTTCACTGTCCTCTATCTCTACTGTACTCCACTGTACTCTACCTCTATTGTGCTCCACTGTACTCTATCTCTACTGTACTCTACTGTACTCTATCTCTACTGTACTCCACTGTACTCTATCTCTACTGTACTCCACTGTACTCTACCTCTATTGTGCTCCACTGTACTCTACCTCTACCGTACTCCACTGTACTCTATCTCTACTGTACTCCACTGTACTCACCTCTACTGTACTCTACTGTTCTCTACCTCTACTGTACTCCACTGTACTCACCTCTACTGTACTCTACTGTTCTCTACCTCTGCTGTGCTCCACTGTACTCTATCTCTACTGTGCTCCACTGTACTCTACCTCTAATGTACTCTACTGTACTCCACCTCTAATGTGCTCCACTGTACTCTAGCCCTACTGTACTCCACTGTACTTTACCTCTACTGTACTCCACTGTACTCTACCTCTACTGTACTCTACCTCTACTTTACTCCACTGTACTCTACCTCTACTGTGCTCTACTGTACTCTATCTCTACTGTGCTCCACTGTACTCTACCTCTACTGTACTCCACTATACTCTAACTCTACTATACTCCACTGTACTCTATCTCTACTGTGCTCCACTGTACTCTATTTCTACTGTGCTCCACTGTACTCTATCTCTACTGTACTCCACTGTACTATATTTCTACTGTACTTCACTGTCCTCTATCTCTACTGTACTCCACTGTACTCTACCTCTATTGTGCTCCACTGTACTCTATCTCTACTGTACTCTACTGTACTCTATCTCTACTGTACTCCACTGTACTCTATCTCTACTGTACTCCGCTGTACTCTACCTCTATTGTGCTCCACTGTACTCTACCTCTACCGTACTCCACTGTACTCTATCTCTACTGTACTCCACTGTACTCACCTCTACTGTACTCTACTGTTCTCTACCTCTACTCTGCTCTACTGTACTCTACTCTACTGTACTCCACTGTACTCTATCTCTACTGTGATCCACTGTACTCTACCTCTACTGTACTCTACTGTACTCTATCTCTACTGTACTCCACTGTACTCTATCTCTACTGTACTCCACTGTACTCTACCTCTACTGTGCTCCACTGTACTCTACCTCTACCGTACTCCACTGTACTCTATCTCTACTGTACTCCACTGTACTCTACCTCTACTGTACTCTACTGTTCTCTACCTCTACTGTGCTCTACTGTACTCTACTCTACTGTACTCCACTGTACTCTATCTCTACTGTGATCCACTATACTCTACCTCTAATGTACTCTACTGTACTCCACCTCTAATGTGCTCCACTGTACTCTAGCCCTACTGTACTCCACTTTACTCTACCTCTACTGTGCTCCACTGTACTCTACCTCTACTGTGCTCCACTGTACTCTACCTCTATTGTGCTCCACTGTACTCTACCTCTGCTGTGCTCCACTGTACTCTATCTCTACTGTGCTCCACTGTACTCTACCTCTAATGTACTCTACTGTACTCCACCTCTAATGTGCTCCACTGTACTCTAGCCCTACTGTACTCCAGTGTACTTTACCTCTACTGTACTCCACTGTACTCTACCTCTACTGTACTCTACCTCTACTGTACTCCACTGTACTCTACCTCTACTGTGCTCTACTGTACTCTATCTCTACTGTGCTCCACTGTACTCTACCTCTACTGTACTCCACTATACTCTAACTCTACTATACTCCACTGTACTCTATCTCTACTGTGCTCCACTGTACTCTATTTCTACTGTACTTCACTGTCCTCTATCTCTACTGTACTCCACTGTACTCTACCTCTATTGTGCTCCACTGTACTCTATCTCTACTGTACTCTACCTCTACTGTACTCCACTGTACTCTACCTCTAATGTGCTCCACTGTACTCTATCTCTACTGTGCTCCACTCTACTCTATTTCTACTGTGCTCCACTGTACTCTATCTCTACTGTACTCCACTGTACTCTATCTCTACTGTACTTCACTGTCCTTTATCTCTAATGTACTCCACTGTACTCTACCTCTATTGTGCTCCATTGTACTCTATCTCTACTGTACTCTACTGTACTCTATCTCTACTTTACTCCACTGTACTCTATCTCTACTGTACTCCACTGTACTCTACCTCTACTGTGCTCCACTGTACTCTACCTCTACCGTACTCCACTGTACTCTATCTCTACTGTACTCCACTGTACTCTACCTCTACTGTACTCTACTGTTCTCTACCTCTACTGTGCTCTACTGTACTCTACTCTACTGTACTCCACTGTACTCTATCTCTACTGTGATCCACTATACTCTACCTCTACTGTACTCTACTGTACTCTATCTCTACTGTGATCTACTGTACTCTATCTCTACTGTGCTCCACTGTACTCTACCTCTACTGTGCTCCACTGTACTCTATCTCTACTGTGCTCCACTCTACTCTACCTCTACTGTGCTCCACTGTATCCTACCTCTACTGTACTCCACTGTACTCTATCTCTACTGTGCTCCACTGTACTCTATCTCTACTGTACTCCACTGTACTCTACCTCTACTGTGCTCTACTGTTCTCTACCTCTACTGTGCTCTACTGTACTCCACCTCTACTGTTCTCCACTGTACCCTACCTCTATTGTGCTCCACTGTACTCTACCTCTACTGTGCTCCACTGTACTCTACCTCTACTGTACTCCACTGTATTCTATCTCTACTGTGCTCCACTGTACTCTACCTCTACTGTGCTCAACTGTACTCTACTGTACTCCACTGTACTCTACCTCTACTGTACTCCACTGTACTCTATCTCTACTGTACTCCACTGTACTCTACCTCTACTGTACTCCACTGTACTCTATCTCTACTGTGCTCCACTGTACTCTACCTCTACTGTGCCCAACTTTACTGTACTCTACTCCACTGTACTCTACCTCTACTTAACTCCACTGTACTCTACCTCTACTGTACTCCACTTTACTCTACCTCTACTGTACTCAACTGTACTCTATCTCTACTGTGCTCCACTCTACTCTACCTCTACTGTACTCGACTGTACTCTATCTCTACTGTACTCCACTGTACTCTACCTATATTGTACTCTACTGTTCTCTACCTCTACTGTACTCCGCTGTACTCTATCTCTACTGTGATCCACTGTACTCTACCTCTACTGTACTCCACTGTACTCTATCTCTACTCTACTCCACTGTACTCTACCTCTACTGTACTCTACTGTTCTCTACCTCTACTGTGCTCTACTGTACTCTTCTCTACTGTACTCCACTGTACTCTATCTCTACTGTGATCCACTGTACTCTACCTCTACTGTACTCCACTGTACTCTATCTCTACTGTGATCCACTGTACTCTATCTCTACTGTGCTCCACTGTACTCTACCTCTACTATGCTCCACTGTACTCTATCTGTACTGTGCTCCACTCTACTCTACCTCTACTGTACTCCATGTACTCTATCTCTACTGTGCTCCACTGTACTCTATCTCTACTGTACTCCACTGTACTCTACCTCTACTGTGCTCTACTGTTCTCTACCTCTACTGTGCTCTACTGTACTCCACCTCTACTGTGCTCCACTGTACCCTACCTCTACTGTGCTCCACTGTACTCTACCTCTACTGTGCTCCACTGTACTCTACCTCTACTGTGCTCCACTGTACTCTACCTCTACTGTGCTCCACTGTACTCTACCTCTGCTGTGCTCCACTGTACTCTATCTCTACTGTGCTCCACTGTACTCTACCTCTAATGTACTCTACTGTACTCCACCTCTAATGTGCTCCACTGTACTCTAGCCCTACTGTACTCCACTGTACTTTACCTCTACTGTACTCCACTGTACTCTACCTCTACTGTACTCTACCTCTACTGTACTCCACTGTACTCTACCTCTACTGTGCTCTACTGTACTCTATCTCTACTGTGCTCCACTGTACTCTACCTCTACTGTACTCCACTATACTCTAACTCTACTATACTCCACTGTACTCTATCTCTACTGTGCTCCACTGTACTCTATTTCTACTGTGCTCCACTGTACTCTATCTCTACTGTACTCCACTGTACTATATTTCTACTGTACTTCACTGTCCTCTATCTCTACTGTACTCCACTGTACTCTACCTCTATTGTGCTCCACTGTACTCTATCTCTACTGTACTCTACTGTACTCTATCTCTACTGTACTCCACTGTACTCTATCTCTACTGTACTCCGCTGTACTCTACCTCTATTGTGCTCCACTGTACTCTACCTCTACCGTACTCCACTGTACTCTATCTCTACTGTACTCCACTGTACTCACCTCTACTGTACTCTACTGTTCTCTACCTCTACTGTGCTCTACTGTACTCTACTCTACTGTACTCCACTGTACTCTATCTCTACTGTGATCCACTGTACTCTACCTCTACTGTACTCTACTGTACTCTATCTCTACTGTACTCCACTGTACTCTATCTCTACTGTACTCCACTGTACTCTACCTCTACTGTGCTCCACTGTACTCTACCTCTACCGTACTCCACTGTACTCTATCTCTACTGTACTCCACTGTACTCTACCTCTACTGTACTCTACTGTTCTCTACCTCTACTGTGCTCTACTGTACTCTACTCTACTGTACTCCACTGTACTCTATCTCTACTGTGATCCACTATACTCTACCTCTACTGTACTCTACTGTACTCTACCTCTACTGTGCTCCACTGTACTCTACCTCTACCGTACTCCACTGTACTCTATCTCTACTGTACTCCACTGTACTCTACCTCTACTGTACTCTACTGTTCTCTACCTCTACTGTGCTCCACTGTACTCTAGCTCTACTGTGCTCCACTGTACTCTATCTCTACTGTGCTCCACTCTACTCTACCTCTACTGTGCTCTACTGTACTCTATCTCTACTGTGCTCCACTGTACTCTACCTCTACTGTACTCCACTATACTCTAACTCTACTATACTCCACTGTACTCTATCTCTACTGTGCTCCACTGTACTCTATTTCTACTGTACTTCACTGTCCTCTATCTCTACTGTACTCCACTGTACTCTACCTCTATTGTGCTCCACTGTACTCTATCTCTACTGTACTCTACTGTACTCTATCTCTACTGTACTCCACTGTACTCTATCTCTACTGTACTCCACTGTACTCTACCTCTATTGTGCTCCACTGTACTCTACCTCTACCGTACTCCACTGTACTCTATCTCTACTGTACTCCACTGTACTCACCTCTACTGTACTCTACTGTTCTCTACCTCTACTGTACTCCACTGTACTCACCTCTACTGTACTCTACTGTTCTCTACCTCTGCTGTGCTCCACTGTACTCTATCTCTACTGTGCTCCACTGTACTCTACCTCTAATGTACTCTACTGTACTCCACCTCTAATGTGCTCCACTGTACTCTAGCCCTACTGTACTCCACTGTACTTTACCTCTACTGTACTCCACTGTACTCTACCTCTACTGTACTCTACCTCTACTGTACTCCACTGTACTCTACCTCTACTGTGCTCTACTGTACTCTATCTCTACTGTGCTCCACTGTACTCTACCTCTACTGTACTCCACTATACTCTAACTCTACTATACTCCACTGTACTCTATCTCTACTGTGCTCCACTGTACTCTATTTCTACTGTGCTCCACTGTACTCTATCTCTACTGTACTCCACTGTACTATATTTCTACTGTACTTCACTGTCCTCTATCTCTACTGTACTCCACTGTACTCTACCTCTATTGTGCTCCACTGTACTCTATCTCTACTGTACTCTACTGTACTCTATCTCTACTGTACTCCACTGTACTCTATCTCTACTGTACTCCGCTGTACTCTACCTCTATTGTGCTCCACTGTACTCTACCTCTACCGTACTCCACTGTACTCTATCTCTACTGTACTCCACTGTACTCACCTCTACTGTACTCTACTGTTCTCTACCTCTACTCTGCTCTACTGTACTCTACTCTACTGTACTCCACTGTACTCTATCTCTACTGTGATCCACTGTACTCTACCTCTACTGTACTCTACTGTACTCTATCTCTACTGTACTCCACTGTACTCTATCTCTACTGTACTCCACTGTACTCTACCTCTACTGTGCTCCACTGTACTCTACCTCTACCGTACTCCACTGTACTCTATCTCTACTGTACTCCACTGTACTCTACCTCTACTGTACTCTACTGTTCTCTACCTCTACTGTGCTCTACTGTACTCTACTCTACTGTACTCCACTGTACTCTATCTCTACTGTGATCCACTATACTCTACCTCTACTGTACTGTACTGTACTCTACCTCTACTGTGCTCCACTGTACTCTACCTCTACCGTACTCCACTGTACTCTATCTCTACTGTACTCCACTGTACTCTACCTCTACTGTACTCTACTGTTCTCTACCTCTACTGTGCTCCACTGTACTCTAGCTCTACTGTGCTCCACTGTACTCTATCTCTACTGTGCTCCACTCTACTCTACCTCTACTGTGCTCTACTGTACTCTATCTCTACTGTGCTCCACTGTACTCTACCTCTACTGTACTCCACTATACTCTAACTCTACTATACTCCACTGTACTCTATCTCTACTGTGCTCCACTGTACTCTATTTCTACTGTACTTCACTGTCCTCTATCTCTACTGTACTCCACTGTACTCTACCTCTATTGTGCTCCACTGTACTCTATCTCTACTGTACTCTACTGTACTCTATCTCTACTGTACTCCACTGTTCTCTATCTCTACTGTACTCCACTGTACTCTACCTCTATTGTGCTCCACTGTACTCTACCTCTACCGTACTCCACTGTACTCTATCTCTACTGTACTCCACTGTACTCACCTCTACTGTACTCTACTGTTCTCTACCTCTACTGTGCTCTACTGTACTCTACTCTACTCCACTGTACTCTATCTCTACTGTGATCCAGTGTACTCTACCTCTACTGTACTCCACTGTACTCTATCTCTACTGTGCTCCACTGTACTCTATCTCTACTGTGCTCCACTGTACTCTATCTCTACTGTGCTCCACTCTACTCTACCTCTACTGTGCTCCACTGTATCCTACCTCTACTGTGCTCTACTGTACTCTATCTCTACTGTGCTCCACTGTACTCTACCTCTACTGTATTCCACTATACTCTAACTCTACTATACTCCACTGTACTCTATCTCTACTGTGCTCCACTGTACTCTATTTCTACTGTGCTCCACTGTACTCTATCTCTACTGTACTCCACTGTACTCTATTTCTACTGTACTTTACTGTCCTCTATCTCTACTGTACTCCACTGTACTCTACCTCTATTGTGCTCCACTGTACTCTATATCTACTGTACTCTACTATACTCTATCTCTACTGTAGTCCACTGTACTCTATCTCTACTGTACTCCACTGTACTCTACCTCTACTGTACTCTACTGTACTCTATCTCTACTGTACTCCACTGTACTCTATCTCTACTGTACTCCACTGTACTCTACCTCTACTGTACTCTACTGTTCTCTTCCTCTACTCGGCTCTAGTGTACTCTACTCTACTGTACTACACTGTACTCTACCTCTACTGTGCTCCACTATACTCTACCTCTACTGTGCTCCACTGTACTCTACCTCTACTGTGCTCCACTGTACTCTACCTCTACTGTACTTCACTGTCCTCTATCTCTACTGTACTCCACTGTACTCTACCTCTATTATCCTCCACTGTACTCTATCTCTACTGTACTCTACTGTACTATAACTCTACTGTACTCCACTGTACTCTATCTCTACTGTACTCCACTGTACTCTACCTCCACTGTACTCCACTGTACTCTACCTCTACTGTACTCTACTGTTCTCTACCTCTACTGTGCTCTACTGTACTCTACTCTACTGTACTCCACTGTACTCTATCTCTACTGTGATCCACTGTACTCTACCTCTACTGTACTCCACTGTACTCTATCTCTACTGTGATCCACTGTACTCTATCTCTATTGTGCTCCACTGTACTCTACCTCTACTGTGCTCCACTGTACTCTATCTCTACTGTGCTCCACTCTACTCTACCTCTACTGTGCTCCACTGTATCCTACCTCTACTGTACTCCACTGTACTCTCTCTCTACTGTGCTCCACTGTACTCTATCTCTACTGTACTCCACTGTACTCTACCTCTACTGTGCTCTACTGTTCTCTACCTCTACTGTGCTCTACTCTACTCCACCTCTACTGTGCTCCACTGTACCCTACCTCTACTGTGCTCCACCGTACTCTACCTCTACTGTGCTCCACTGTACTCTACCTCTACTGTACTCCACTGTACTCTATCTCTACTGTACTCCACTGTACTCTACCTCTACTGTACTCCACTGTACTCTATCTCTACTGTACTCCACTCTAATCTACCTCTACTGTCCTCCACTGTACTCTACCTCTACTCTGCTCCACTGTACACTCTCTCTACTGTACTCTACCTCTACTGTACTCTACTGTGCTCCACTGTACTCCACTGTAGTCTACCTCTACTGTGCTCCACTGTACTCTACCTCTACTGTGCTCCACTATACTCTACCTCTACTGTGCTCCACTGTACTCTACCTCTACTGTCCTCCACTGTACTCTATCTCTACTGTACTCCACTGTACTCTATTTCTACTGCACTTCACTGTCCTCTATCTCTACTGTACTCCACTGTACTCTACCTCTATTGTGCTCCACTGTACTCTATATCTACTGTACTCTACTGTACTCTATCTCTACTGTACTCCACTGTACTCTATCTCTACTGTACTCCACTGTACTCTACCTCTACTGTACTCTACTGTACTCTATCTGTACTGTACTCCACTGTACTCTATCTCTACTGTACTCCACTCTACTCTACCTCTACTGTACTCTACTGTTCTCTACCTCTACTCGGCTCTACTGTACTCTACTCTACTGTACTCCACTGTACTCTATCTCTACTGTGATCCACTGTACTCTACTTCTACTGTACTCCACTGTAATCTATCTCTACTGTGATCCACTGTACTCTATCTCTACTGTGCTCCACTGTACTCTACCTCTACTGTGCTCCACTGTACTCTATCTCTACTGTGCTCCACTGTATCCTACCTCTACTGTACTCCACTGTACTCTATCTCTACTGTGCTCCACTGTACTCTATCTCTACTGTACTCCACTGTACTCTACCTCTACTGTGCTCTACTGTTCTCTACCTCTACTGTGCTCTACTGTACTCCACCTCTACTGTGCTCCATTGTACCCTACCTCTACTGTGCTCCACTGTACTCTACCTCTACTGTGCTCCACTGTACTCTACCTCTACTGTACTCCACTGTACTCTATCTCTACTGTGCTCCACTGTACTCTACCTCTACTGTGCTCAACTGTACTTTACTGTACTCCACTGTACTCTACCTCTACTGTACTCTACTCTACTGTACTCCACTGTACTCTATCTCTACTGTGATCCACTGTACTCTACTTCTACTGTACTCCACTGTAATCTATCTCTACTGTGATCCACTGTACTCTATCTCTACTGTGCTCCACTGTACTCTACCTCTACTGTGCTCCACTGTACTCTATCTCTACTGTGCTCCACTGTATCCTACCTCTACTGTACTCCACTGTACTCTATCTCTACTGTGCTCCACTGTACTCTACCTCTACTGTACTCCACTGTACTCTATCTCTACTGTACTCCACTGTACTCTACCTCTACTGTACTCCACTGTACTCTATCTCTACTGTGCTCAACTGTACTGTACTCCACTGTAATCTACCTCTACTGTACTCCACTGTACTCTACCTCTACTGTGCTCCACTATACTCTACCTCTACTGTGCTCCACTGTACTCTACCTCTACTGTCCTCCACTGTACTCTACCTCTACTGTGCTCCACTGTACTCTCTCTCTACTGTACTCTACCTCTACTGTACTCTACTGTACTCCACCTCTAATGTGCTCCACTGTACTCTATCTCTACTGTACTCCACTGTACTCTATCTCTACTGTACTTCACTGTCCTTTATCTCTAATGTACTCCACTGTACTCTACCTCTATTGTGCTCCATTGTACTCTATCTCTACTGTACTCTACTGTACTCTATCTCTACTGTACTCCACTGTACTCTACCTCTACTGTACTCTATCTCTACTGTGCTCCACTGTACTCTACCTCTACTGTGCTCCACTGTATCCTACCTCTACTGTACTCCACTATACTCTAACTCTACTATACTCCACTGTACTCTATCTCTACTGTGCTCCACTGTACTCTATTTCTACTGTGCTCCACTGTACTCTATCTCTACTGTACTCCACTGTACTATATTTCTACTGTACTTCACTGTCCTCTATCTCTACTGTACTCCACTGTACTCTACCTCTATTGTGCTCCACTGTACTCTATCTCTACTGTACTCTACTGTACTCTATCTCTACTGTACTCCACTGTACTCTATCTCTACTGTACTCCGCTGTACTCTACCTCTATTGTGCTCCACTGTACTCTACCTCTACCGTACTCCACTGTACTCTATCTCTACTGTACTCCACTGTACTCACCTCTACTGTACTCTACTGTTCTCTACCTCTACTGTGCTCTACTGTACTCTACTCTACTGTACTCCACTGTACTCTATCTCTACTGTGATCCACTGTACTCTACCTCTACTGTACTCTACTGTACTCTATCTCTACTGTACTCCACTGTACTCTATCTCTACTGTACTCCACTGTACTCTACCTCTACTGTGCTCCACTGTACTCTACCTCTACCGTACTCCACTGTACTCTATCTCTACTGTACTCCACTGTACTCTACCTCTACTGTACTCTACTGTTCTCTACCTCTACTGTGCTCTACTGTACTCTACTCTACTGTACTCCACTGTACTCTATCTCTACTGTGATCCACTATACTCTACCTCTACTGTACTCTACTGTACTCTACCTCTACTGTGCTCCACTGTACTCTACCTCTACCGTACTCCACTGTACTCTATCTCTACTGTACTCCACTGTACTCTACCTCTACTGTACTCTACTGTTCTCTACCTCTACTGTGCTCCACTGTACTCTAGCTCTACTGTGCTCCACTGTACTCTATCTCTACTGTGCTCCACTCTACTCTACCTCTACTGTGCTCTACTGTACTCTATCTCTACTGTGCTCCACTGTACTCTACCTCTACTGTACTCCACTATACTCTAACTCTACTATACTCCACTGTACTCTATCTCTACTGTGCTCCACTGTACTCTATTTCTACTGTACTTCACTGTCCTCTATCTCTACTGTACTCCACTGTACTCTACCTCTATTGTGCTCCACTGTACTCTATCTCTACTGTACTCTACTGTACTCTATCTCTACTGTACTCCACTGTACTCTATCTCTACTGTACTCCACTGTACTCTACCTCTATTGTGCTCCACTGTACTCTACCTCTACCGTACTCCACTGTACTCTATCTCTACTGTACTCCACTGTACTCACCTCTACTGTACTCTACTGTTCTCTACCTCTACTGTACTCCACTGTACTCACCTCTACTGTACTCTACTGTTCTCTACCTCTGCTGTGCTCCACTGTACTCTATCTCTACTGTGCTCCACTGTACTCTACCTCTAATGTACTCTACTGTACTCCACCTCTAATGTGCTCCACTGTACTCTAGCCCTACTGTACTCCACTGTACTTTACCTCTACTGTACTCCACTGTACTCTACCTCTACTGTACTCTACCTCTACTGTACTCCACTGTACTCTACCTCTACTGTGCTCTACTGTACTCTATCTCTACTGTGCTCCACTGTACTCTACCTCTACTGTACTCCACTATACTCTAACTCTACTATACTCCACTGTACTCTATCTCTACTGTGCTCCACTGTACTCTATTTCTACTGTGCTCCACTGTACTCTATCTCTACTGTACTCCACTGTACTATATTTCTACTGTACTTCACTGTCCTCTATCTCTACTGTACTCCACTGTACTCTACCTCTATTGTGCTCCACTGTACTCTATCTCTACTGTACTCTACTGTACTCTATCTCTACTGTACTCCACTGTACTCTATCTCTACTGTACTCCGCTGTACTCTACCTCTATTGTGCTCCACTGTACTCTACCTCTACCGTACTCCACTGTACTCTATCTCTACTGTACTCCACTGTACTCACCTCTACTGTACTCTACTGTTCTCTACCTCTACTCTGCTCTACTGTACTCTACTCTACTGTACTCCACTGTACTCTATCTCTACTGTGATCCACTGTACTCTACCTCTACTGTACTCTACTGTACTCTATCTCTACTGTACTCCACTGTACTCTATCTCTACTGTACTCCACTGTACTCTACCTCTACTGTGCTCCACTGTACTCTACCTCTACCGTACTCCACTGTACTCTATCTCTACTGTACTCCACTGTACTCTACCTCTACTGTACTCTACTGTTCTCTACCTCTACTGTGCTCTACTGTACTCTACTCTACTGTACTCCACTGTACTCTATCTCTACTGTGATCCACTATACTCTACCTCTACTGTACTCTACTGTACTCTACCTCTACTGTGCTCCACTGTACTCTACCTCTACCGTACTCCACTGTACTCTATCTCTACTGTACTCCACTGTACTCTACCTCTACTGTACTCTACTGTTCTCTACCTCTACTGTGCTCCACTGTACTCTAGCTCTACTGTGCTCCACTGTACTCTATCTCTACTGTGCTCCACTCTACTCTACCTCTACTGTGCTCTACTGTACTCTATCTCTACTGTGCTCCACTGTACTCTACCTCTACTGTACTCCACTATACTCTAACTCTACTATACTCCACTGTACTCTATCTCTACTGTGCTCCACTGTACTCTATTTCTACTGTACTTCACTGTCCTCTATCTCTACTGTACTCCACTGTACTCTACCTCTATTGTGCTCCACTGTACTCTATCTCTACTGTACTCTACTGTACTCTATCTCTACTGTACTCCACTGTACTCTATCTCTACTGTACTCCACTGTACTCTACCTCTATTGTGCTCCACTGTACTCTACCTCTACCGTACTCCACTGTACTCTATCTCTACTGTACTCCACTGTACTCACCTCTACTGTACTCTACTGTTCTCTACCTCTACTGTGCTCTACTGTACTCTACTCTACTCCACTGTACTCTATCTCTACTGTGATCCAGTGTACTCTACCTCTACTGTACTCCACTGTACTCTATCTCTACTGTGCTCCACTGTACTCTATCTCTACTGTGCTCCACTGTACTCTATCTCTACTGTGCTCCACTCTACTCTACCTCTACTGTGCTCCACTGTATCCTACCTCTACTGTGCTCTACTGTACTCTATCTCTACTGTGCTCCACTGTACTCTACCTCTACTGTATTCCACTATACTCTAACTCTACTATACTCCACTGTACTCTATCTCTACTGTGCTCCACTGTACTCTATTTCTACTGTGCTCCACTGTACTCTATCTCTACTGTACTCCACTGTACTCTATTTCTACTGTACTTTACTGTCCTCTATCTCTACTGTACTCCACTGTACTCTACCTCTATTGTGCTCCACTGTACTCTATATCTACTGTACTCTACTATACTCTATCTCTACTGTAGTCCACTGTACTCTATCTCTACTGTACTCCACTGTACTCTACCTCTACTGTACTCTACTGTACTCTATCTCTACTGTACTCCACTGTACTCTATCTCTACTGTACTCCACTGTACTCTACCTCTACTGTACTCTACTGTTCTCTTCCTCTACTCGGCTCTAGTGTACTCTACTCTACTGTACTACACTGTACTCTACCTCTACTGTGCTCCACTATACTCTACCTCTACTGTGCTCCACTGTACTCTACCTCTACTGTGCTCCACTGTACTCTACCTCTACTGTACTTCACTGTCCTCTATCTCTACTGTACTCCACTGTACTCTACCTCTATTATCCTCCACTGTACTCTATCTCTACTGTACTCTACTGTACTATAACTCTACTGTACTCCACTGTACTCTATCTCTACTGTACTCCACTGTACTCTACCTCCACTGTACTCCACTGTACTCTACCTCTACTGTACTCTACTGTTCTCTACCTCTACTGTGCTCTACTGTACTCTACTCTACTGTACTCCACTGTACTCTATCTCTACTGTGATCCACTGTACTCTACCTCTACTGTACTCCACTGTACTCTATCTCTACTGTGATCCACTGTACTCTATCTCTATTGTGCTCCAATGTACTCTACCTCTACTGTGCTCCACTGTACTCTATCTCTACTGTGCTCCACTCTACTCTACCTCTACTGTGCTCCACTGTATCCTACCTCTACTGTACTCCACTGTACTCTCTCTCTACTGTGCTCCACTGTACTCTATCTCTACTGTACTCCACTGTACTCTACCTCTACTGTGCTCTACTGTTCTCTACCTCTACTGTGCTCTACTCTACTCCACCTCTACTGTGCTCCACTGTACCCTACCTCTACTGTGCTCCACCGTACTCTACCTCTACTGTGCTCCACTGTACTCTACCTCTACTGTACTCCACTGTACTCTATCTCTACTGTACTCCACTGTACTCTACCTCTACTGTACTCCACTGTACTCTATCTCTACTGTACTCCACTCTAATCTACCTCTACTGTCCTCCACTGTACTCTACCTCTACTCTGCTCCACTGTACACTCTCTCTACTGTACTCTACCTCTACTGTACTCTACTGTGCTCCACTGTACTCCACTGTAGTCTACCTCTACTGTGCTCCACTGTACTCTACCTCTACTGTGCTCCACTATACTCTACCTCTACTGTGCTCCACTGTACTCTACCTCTACTGTCCTCCACTGTACTCTATCTCTACTGTACTCCACTGTACTCTATTTCTACTGCACTTCACTGTCCTCTATCTCTACTGTACTCCACTGTACTCTACCTCTATTGTGCTCCACTGTACTCTATATCTACTGTACTCTACTGTACTCTATCTCTACTGTACTCCACTGTACTCTATCTCTACTGTACTCCACTGTACTCTACCTCTACTGTACTCTACTGTACTCTATCTGTACTGTACTCCACTGTACTCTATCTCTACTGTACTCCACTCTACTCTACCTCTACTGTACTCTACTGTTCTCTACCTCTACTCGGCTCTACTGTACTCTACTCTACTGTACTCCACTGTACTCTATCTCTACTGTGATCCACTGTACTCTACTTCTACTGTACTCCACTGTAATCTATCTCTACTGTGATCCACTGTACTCTATCTCTACTGTGCTCCACTGTACTCTACCTCTACTGTGCTCCACTGTACTCTATCTCTACTGTGCTCCACTGTATCCTACCTCTACTGTACTCCACTGTACTCTATCTCTACTGTGCTCCACTGTACTCTATCTCTACTGTACTCCACTGTACTCTACCTCTACTGTGCTCTACTGTTCTCTACCTCTACTGTGCTCTACTGTACTCCACCTCTACTGTGCTCCATTGTACCCTACCTCTACTGTGCTCCACTGTACTCTACCTCTACTGTGCTCCACTGTACTCTACCTCTACTGTACTCCACTGTACTCTATCTCTACTGTGCTCCACTGTACTCTACCTCTACTGTGCTCAACTGTACTTTACTGTACTCCACTGTACTCTACCTCTACTGTACTCTACTCTACTGTACTCCACTGTACTCTATCTCTACTGTGATCCACTGTACTCTACTTCTACTGTACTCCACTGTAATCTATCTCTACTGTGATCCACTGTACTCTATCTCTACTGTGCTCCACTGTACTCTACCTCTACTGTGCTCCACTGTACTCTATCTCTACTGTGCTCCACTGTATCCTACCTCTACTGTACTCCACTGTACTCTATCTCTACTGTGCTCCACTGTACTCTACCTCTACTGTACTCCACTGTACTCTATCTCTACTGTACTCCACTGTACTCTACCTCTACTGTACTCCACTGTACTCTATCTCTACTGTGCTCAACTGTACTGTACTCCACTGTAATCTACCTCTACTGTACTCCACTGTACTCTACCTCTACTGTGCTCCACTATACTCTACCTCTACTGTGCTCCACTGTACTCTACCTCTACTGTCCTCCACTGTACTCTACCTCTACTGTGCTCCACTGTACTCTCTCTCTACTGTACTCTACCTCTACTGTACTCTACTGTACTCCACCTCTAATGTGCTCCACTGTACTCTATCTCTACTGTACTCCACTGTACTCTATCTCTACTGTACTTCACTGTCCTTTATCTCTAATGTACTCCACTGTACTCTACCTCTATTGTGCTCCATTGTACTCTATCTCTACTGTACTCTACTGTACTCTATCTCTACTGTACTCCACTGTACTCTACCTCTACTGTGCTCTACTGTTCTCTACCTCTACTGTGCTCTACTCTACTCCACCTCTACTGTGCTCCACTGTACCCTACCTCTACTGTGCTCCACCGTACTCTACCTCTACTGTGCTCCACTGTACTCTACCTCTACTGTACTCCACTGTACTCTATCTCTACTGTACTCCACTGTACTCTACCTCTACTGTACTCCACTGTACTCTATCTCTACTGTACTCCACTCTAATCTACCTCTACTGTCCTCCACTGTACTCTACCTCTACTCTGCTCCACTGTACACTCTCTCTACTGTACTCTACCTCTACTGTACTCTACTGTGCTCCACTGTACTCCACTGTAGTCTACCTCTACTGTGCTCCACTGTACTCTACCTCTACTGTGCTCCACTATACTCTACCTCTACTGTGCTCCACTGTACTCTACCTCTACTGTCCTCCACTGTACTCTATCTCTACTGTACTCCACTGTACTCTATTTCTACTGCACTTCACTGTCCTCTATCTCTACTGTACTCTACTGTACTCTATCTCTACTGTACTCCACTGTACTCTATCTCTACTGTACTCCACTGTACTCTACCTCTACTGTACTCTACTGTACTCTATCTGTACTGTACTCCACTGTACTCTATCTCTACTGTACTCCACTCTTCTCTACCTCTACTGTACTCTACTGTTCTCTACCTCTACTCGGCTCTACTGTACTCTACTCTACTGTACTCCACTGTACTCTATCTCTACTGTGATCCACTGTACTCTACTTCTACTGTACTCCACTGTAATCTATCTCTACTGTGATCCACTGTACTCTATCTCTACTGTGCTCCACTGTACTCTACCTCTACTGTGCTCCACAGTACTCTATCTCTACTGTGCTCCACTGTATCCTACCTCTACTGTACTCCACTGTACTCTATCTCTACTGTGCTCCACTGTACTCTATCTCTACTGTACTCCACTGTACTCTACCTCTACTGTGCTCTACTGTTCTCTACCTCTACTGTGCTCTACTGTACTCCACCTCTACTGTGCTCCACTGTACCCTACCTCTACTGTGCTCCACTGTACTCTACCTCTACTGTGCTCCACTGTACTCTACCTCTACTGTACTCCACTGTACTCTATCTCTACTGTGCTCCACTGTACTCTACCTCTACTGTGCTCAACTGTACTTTACTGTACTCCACTGTACTCTACCTCTACTGTACTCTACTCTACTGTACTCCACTGTACTCTATCTCTACTGTGATCCACTGTACTCTACTTCTACTGTACTCCACTGTAATCTATCTCTACTGTGATCCACTGTACTCTATCTCTACTGTGCTCCACTGTACTCTACCTCTACTGTGCTCCACTGTACTCTATCTCTACTGTGCTCCACTGTATCCTACCTCTACTGTACTCCACTGTACTCTATCTCTACTGTGCTCCACTGTACTCTACCTCTACTGTACTCCACTGTACTCTATCTCTACTGTACTCCACTGTACTCTACCTCTACTGTACTCCACTGTACTCTATCTCTACTGTGCTCAACTGTACTGTACTGTACTCCACTGTAATCTACCTCTACTGTACTCCACTGTACTCTACCTCTACTGTGCTCCACTATACTCTACCTCTACTGTGCTCCACTGTACTCTACCTCTACTGTCCTCCACTGTACTCTACCTCTACTGTGCTCCACTGTACTCTCTCTCTACTGTACTTTACCTCTACTGTACTCTACTGTACTCCACCTCTAATGTGCTCCACTGTACTCTATCTCTACTGTACTCCACTGTACTCTATCTCTACTGTACTTCACTGTCCTTTATCTCTAATGTACTCCACTATACTCTACCTCTGTTGTGCTCCATTGTACTCTATCTCTACTGTACTCTACTGTACTCTATCTCTACTTTACTCCACTGTACTCTATCTTTACTGTACTCCACTGTACTCTACCTCTACTGTGCTCCACTGTACACTCTCTCTACTGTACTCTACCTCTACTGTACTCTACTGTGCTCCACTGTACTCCACTGTAGTCTACCTCTACTGTGCTCCACTGTACTCTACCTCTACTGTGCTCCACTATACTCTACCTCTACTGTGCTCCACTGTACTGTACCTCTACTGTCCTCCACTGTACTCTACCTCTACTGTGCTCCACTGTACTCTCTCTCTACTGTACTCTACCTCTACTGTACTCTACTGTACTCCACCTCTAATGTGCTCCACTGTACTCTACCTCTACTGTACTCTACCTCTACTGTACTCCACTGTACTCTACCTCTAATGTGCTCCACTGTACTCTATCTCTACTGTGCTCCACTCTACTCTATTTCTACTGTGCTCCACTGTACTCTATCTCTACTGTACTCCACTGTACTCTATCTCTACTGTACTTCACTGTCCTTTATCTCTAATGTACTCCACTGTACTCTACCTCTATTGTGCTCCATTGTACTCTATCTCTACTGTGCTCTACTGTACTCTATCTCTACTTTACTCCACTGTACTCTATCTCTACTGTACTCCACTGTACTCTACCTCTACTGTGCTCCACTGTACTCTACCTCTACCGTACTCCACTGTACTCTACCTCTACTGTACTCTACTGTTCTCTACCTCTACTGTGCTCTACTGTACTCTATCTCTACTGTGATCCACTATACTCTTGCTCTACTGTACTCTACTGTACTCTATCTCTACTGTGATCTACTGTACTCTATCTCTACTGTGCTCCACTGTACTCTACCTCTACTGTGCTCCACTGTACTCTATTTCTACTGTGCTCCACTGTACTCTATATCTACTGTACTCCACTGTACTCTATCTCTACTGTACTTCCCTGTCCTTTATCTCTAATGTACTCCACTGTACTCTACCTCTATTGTGCTCCATTGTACTCTATCTCTACTGTACTCTACTGTACTCTATCTCTACTTTACTCCACTGTACTCTATCTCTACTGTACTCCACTGTACTCTACCTCTACTGTGCTCCACTGTACTCTACCTCTACCGTACTCCACTGTACTCTATCTCTACTGTACTCCACTGTACTCTACCTCTACTGTACTCTACTGTTCTCTACCTCTACTGTGCTCTACTGTACTCTATCTCTACTGTGATCCACTATACTCTTGCTCTACTGTACTCTACTGTACTCTATCTCTACTGTGATCTACTGTACTCTATCTCTACTGTGCTCCACTGTACTCTACCTCTACTGTGCTCCACTCTACTCTACCTCTACTGTGCTCCACTGTATCCTACCTCTACTGTACTCCACTGTACTCTATCTCTACTGTGCTCCACTGTACTCTATCTCTACTGTACTCCACTGTACTCTACCTCTACTGTGCTCTACTGTTATCTACCTCTACTGTGCTCTACTGTACTCCACCTCTACTGTTCTCCACTGTACCCTACCTCTATTGTGCTCCACTGTACTCTACCTCTACTGTGCTCCACTGTACTCTACCTCTACTGTACTCCACTGTATTCTATCTCTACTGTGCTCCACTGTACTCTACCTCTACTGTGCTCAACTGTACTCTACTGTACTCCACTGTACTCTACCTCTACTGTACTCCACCCTACTCTACCTCTACTTTACTCTACTGTACTCTATCTCTACTGTGCTCCACTGTACTCTACCTCTACTGTGCCCAACTTTACTGTACTCTACTCCACTGTACTCTACCTCTACTGTACTCCACTGTACTCTACCTCTACTGTACTCCACTGTACTCTACCTCTACTGTACTCAACTGTACTCTATCTCTACTGTGCTCCACTGTACTCTACCTCTACTGTACTCGACTGTACTCTATCTCTACTGTACTCCACTGTACTCTACCTATTCTGTACTCTAATGTTCTCTACCTCTACTGTACTCCGCTGTACTCTATCTCTACTGTGATCCACTGTACTCTACCTCTACTGTACTCCACTGTACTCTACCTCTACTGTACTCTACTGTTCTCTACCTCTACTGTGCTCTACTGTACTCTTCTCTACTGTACTCCACTGTACTCTATCTCTACTGTGATCCACTGTACTCTACCTCTACTGTACTCCACTGTACTCTATCTCTACTGTGATCCACTGTACTCTATCTCTACTGTGCTCCACTGTACTCTACCTCTACTATGCTCCACTGTACTCTATCTGTACTGTGCTCCACTCTACTCTACCTCTACTGTGCTCCACTGTACTCTACCTCTACTGTACTCCACTGTACTCTATCTCTACTGTACTCCACTGTACTCTACCTCTACTGTGCTCCACTGTACTCTACCTCTACCGTACTCCACTGTACTCTATCTCTACTGTACTCCACTGTACTCTACCTCTACTGTACTCTACTGTTCTCTACCTCTACTGTGCTCTACTGTACTCTACTCTACTGTACTCCACTGTACTCTATCTCTACTGTGATCCACTATACTCTACCTCTACTGTACTCTACTGTACTCTACCTCTACTGTGCTCCACTGTACTCTACCTCTACCGTACTCCACTGTACTCTATCTCTACTGTACTCCACTGTACTCTACCTCTACTGTACTCTACTGTTCTCTACCTCTACTGTGCTCCACTGTACTCTAGCTCTACTGTGCTCCACTGTACTCTATCTCTACTGTGCTCCACTCTACTCTACCTCTACTGTGCTCTACTGTACTCTATCTCTACTGTGCTCCACTGTACTCTACCTCTACTGTACTCCACTATACTCTAACTCTACTATACTCCAATGTACTCTATCTCTACTGTGCTCCACTGTACTCTATTTCTACTGTACTTCACTGTCCTCTATCTCTACTGTACTCCACTGTACTCTACCTCTATTGTGCTCCACTGTACTCTATCTCTACTGTACTCTACTGTACTCTATCTCTACTGTACTCCACTGTACTCTATCTCTACTGTACTCCACTGTACTCTACCTCTATTGTGCTCCACTGTACTCTACCTCTACCGTACTCCACTGTACTCTATCTCTACTGTACTCCACTGTACTCACCTCTACTGTACTCTACTGTTCTCTACCTCTACTGTACTCCACTGTACTCACCTCTACTGTACTCTACTGTTCTCTACCTCTGCTGTGCTCCACTGTACTCTATCTCTACTGTGCTCCACTGTACTCTACCTCTAATGTACTCTACTGTACTCCACCTCTAATGTGCTCCACTGTACTCTAGCCCTACTGTACTCCACTGTACTTTACCTCTACTGTACTCCACTGTACTCTACCTCTACTGTACTCTACCTCTACTGTACTCCACTGTACTCTACCTCTACTGTGCTCTACTGTACTCTATCTCTACTGTGCTCCACTGTACTCTACCTCTACTGTACTCCACTATACTCTAACTCTACTATACTCCACTGTACTCTATCTCTACTGTGCTCCACTGTACTCTATTTCTACTGTGCTCCACTGTACTCTATCTCTACTGTACTCCACTGTACTATATTTCTACTGTACTTCACTGTCCTCTATCTCTACTGTACTCCACTGTACTCTACCTCTATTGTGCTCCACTGTACTCTATCTCTACTGTACTCTACTGTACTCTATCTCTACTGTACTCCACTGTACTCTATCTCTACTGTACTCCGCTGTACTCTACCTCTATTGTGCTCCACTGTACTCTACCTCTACCGTACTCCACTGTACTCTATCTCTACTGTACTCCACTGTACTCACCTCTACTGTACTCTACTGTTCTCTACCTCTACTCTGCTCTACTGTACTCTACTCTACTGTACTCCACTGTACTCTATCTCTACTGTGATCCACTGTACTCTACCTCTACTGTACTCTACTGTACTCTATCTCTACTGTACTCCACTGTACTCTATCTCTACTGTACTCCACTGTACTCTACCTCTACTGTGCTCCACTGTACTCTACCTCTACCGTACTCCACTGTACTCTATCTCTACTGTACTCCACTGTACTCTACCTCTACTGTACTCTACTGTTCTCTACCTCTACTGTGCTCTACTGTACTCTACTCTACTGTACTCCACTGTACTCTATCTCTACTGTGATCCACTATACTCTACCTCTACTGTACTCTACTGTACTCTACCTCTACTGTGCTCCACTGTACTCTACCTCTACCGTACTCCACTGTACTCTATCTCTACTGTACTCCACTGTACTCTACCTCTACTGTACTCTACTGTTCTCTACCTCTACTGTGCTCCACTGTACTCTAGCTCTACTGTGCTCCACTGTACTCTATCTCTACTGTGCTCCACTCTACTCTACCTCTACTGTGCTCTACTGTACTCTATCTCTACTGTGCTCCACTGTACTCTACCTCTACTGTACTCCACTATACTCTAACTCTACTATACTCCACTGTACTCTATCTCTACTGTGCTCCACTGTACTCTATTTCTACTGTACTTCACTGTCCTCTATCTCTACTGTACTCCACTGTACTCTACCTCTATTGTGCTCCACTGTACTCTATCTCTACTGTACTCTACTGTACTCTATCTCTACTGTACTCCACTGTACTCTATCTCTACTGTACTCCACTGTACTCTACCTCTATTGTGCTCCACTGTACTCTACCTCTACCGTACTCCACTGTACTCTATCTCTACTGTACTCCACTGTACTCACCTCTACTGTACTCTACTGTTCTCTACCTCTACTGTGCTCTACTGTACTCTACTCTACTCCACTGTACTCTATCTCTACTGTGATCCAGTGTACTCTACCTCTACTGTACTCCACTGTACTCTATCTCTACTGTGCTCCACTGTACTCTATCTCTACTGTGCTCCACTGTACTCTATCTCTACTGTGCTCCACTCTACTCTACCTCTACTGTGCTCCACTGTATCCTACCTCTACTGTGCTCTACTGTACTCTATCTCTACTGTGCTCCACTGTACTCTACCTCTACTGTATTCCACTATACTCTAACTCTACTATACTCCACTGTACTCTATCTCTACTGTGCTCCACTGTACTCTATTTCTACTGTGCTCCACTGTACTCTATCTCTACTGTACTCCACTGTACTCTATTTCTACTGTACTTTACTGTCCTCTATCTCTACTGTACTCCACTGTACTCTACCTCTATTGTGCTCCTCTGTACTCTATATCTACTGTACTCTACTATACTCTATCTCTACTGTAGTCCACTGTACTCTATCTCTACTGTACTCCACTGTACTCTACCTCTACTGTACTCTACTGTACTCTATCTCTACTGTACTCCACTGTACTCTATCTCTACTGTACTCCACTGTACTCTACCTCTACTGTACTCCACTGTACTCTATCTCTACTGTACTCCACTCTAATCTACCTCTACTGTCCTCCACTGTACTCTACCTCTACTCTGCTCCACTGTACACTCTCTCTACTGTACTCTACCTCTACTGTACTCTACTGTGCTCCACTGTACTCCACTGTAGTCTACCTCTACTGTGCTCCACTGTACTCTACCTCTACTGTGCTCCACTATACTCTACCTCTACTGTGCTCCACTGTACTCTACCTCTACTGTCCTCCACTGTACTCTATCTCTACTGTACTCCACTGTACTCTATTTCTACTGCACTTCACTGTCCTCTATCTCTACTGTACTCCACTGTACTCTACCTCTATTGTGCTCCACTGTACTCTATATCTACTGTACTCTACTGTACTCTATCTCTACTGTACTCCACTGTACTCTATCTCTACTGTACTCCACTGTACTCTACCTCTACTGTACTCTACTGTACTCTATCTGTACTGTACTCCACTGTACTCTATCTCTACTGTACTCCACTCTTCTCTACCTCTACTGTACTCTACTGTTCTCTACCTCTACTCGGCTCTACTGTACTCTACTCTACTGTACTCCACTGTACTCTATCTCTACTGTGATCCACTGTACTCTACTTCTACTGTACTCCACTGTAATCTATCTCTACTGTGATCCACTGTACTCTATCTCTACTGTGCTCCACTGTACTCTACCTCTACTGTGCTCCACTGTACTCTATCTCTACTGTGCTCCACTGTATCCTACCTCTACTGTACTCCACTGTACTCTATCTCTACTGTGCTCCACTGTACTCTATCTCTACTGTACTCCACTGTACTCTACCTCTACTGTGCTCTACTGTTCTCTACCTCTACTGTGCTCTACTGTACTCCACCTCTACTGTGCTCCACTGTACCCTACCTCTACTGTGCTCCACTGTACTCTACCTCTACTGTGCTCCACTGTACTCTACCTCTACTGTACTCCACTGTACTCTATCTCTACTGTGCTCCACTGTACTCTACCTCTACTGTGCTCAACTGTACTTTACTGTACTCCACTGTACTCTACCTCTACTGTACTCTACTCTACTGTACTCCACTGTACTCTATCTCTACTGTGATCCACTGTACTCTACTTCTACTGTACTCCACTGTAATCTATCTCTACTGTGATCCACTGTACTCTATCTCTACTGTGCTCCACTGTACTCTACCTCTACTGTGCTCCACTGTACTCTATCTCTACTGTGCTCCACTGTATCCTACCTCTACTGTACTCCACTGTACTCTATCTCTACTGTGCTCCACTGTACTCTACCTCTACTGTACTCCACTGTACTCTATCTCTACTGTACTCCACTGTACTCTACCTCTACTGTACTCCACTGTACTCTATCTCTACTGTGCTCAACTGTACTGTACTGTACTCCACTGTAATCTACCTCTACTGTACTCCACTGTACTCTACCTCTACTGTGCTCCACTATACTCTACCTCTACTGTGCTCCACTGTACTCTACCTCTACTGTCCTCCACTGTACTCTACCTCTACTGTGCTCCACTGTACTCTCTCTCTACTGTACTCTACCTCTACTGTACTCTACTGTACTCCACCTCTAATGTGCTCCACTGTACTCTATCTCTACTGTACTCCACTGTACTCTATCTCTACTGTACTTCACTGTCCTTTATCTCTAATGTACTCCACTATACTCTACCTCTGTTGTGCTCCATTGTACTCTATCTCTACTGTACTCTACTGTACTCTATCTCTACTTTACTCCACTGTACTCTATCTTTACTGTACTCCACTGTACTCTACCTCTACTGTGCTCCACTGTACACTCTCTCTACTGTACTCTACCTCTACTGTACTCTACTGTGCTCCACTGTACTCCACTGTAGTCTACCTCTACTGTGCTCCACTGTACTCTACCTCTACTGTGCTCCACTATACTCTACCTCTACTGTGCTCCACTGTACTGTACCTCTACTGTCCTCCACTGTACTCTACCTCTACTGTGCTCCACTGTACTCTCTCTCTACTGTACTCTACCTCTACTGTACTCTACTGTACTCCACCTCTAATGTGCTCCACTGTACTCTACCTCTACTGTACTCTACCTCCACTGTACTCCACTGTACTCTACCTCTAATGTGCTCCACTGTACTCTATCTCTACTGTGCTCCACTCTACTCTATTTCTACTGTGCTCCACTGTACTCTATCTCTACTGTACTCCACTGTACTCTATCTCTACTGTACTTCACTGTCCTTTATCTCTAATGTACTCCACTGTACTCTACCTCTATTGTGCTCCATTGTACTCTATCTCTACTGTGCTCTACTGTACTCTATCTCTACTTTACTCCACTGTACTCTATCTCTACTGTACTCCACTCTACTCTACCTCTACTGTGCTCCACTGTACTCTACCTCTACCGTACTCCACTGTACTCTATCTCTACTGTACTCCACTGTACTCTACCTCTACTGTACTCTACTGTTCTCTACCTCTACTGTGCTCTACTGTACTCTATCTCTACTGTGATCCACTATACTCTTGCTCTACTGTACTCTACTGTACTCTATCTCTACTGTGATCTACTGTACTCTATCTCTACTGTGCTCCACTGTACTCTACCTCTACTGTGCTCCACTGTACTCTATTTCTACTGTGCTCCACTGTACTCTATATCTACTGTACTCCACTGTACTCTATCTCTACTGTACTTCCCTGTCCTTTATCTCTAATGTACTCCACTGTACTCTACCTCTATTGTGCTCCATTGTACTCTATCTCTACTGTACTCTACTGTACTCTATCTCTACTTTACTCCACTGTACTCTATCTCTACTGTACTCCACTGTACTCTACCTCTACTGTGCTCCACTGTACTCTACCTCTACCGTACTCCACTGTACTCTATCTCTACTGTACTCCACTGTACTCTACCTCTACTGTACTCTACTGTTCTCTACCTCTACTGTGCTCTACTGTACTCTATCTCTACTGTGATCCACTATACTCTTGCTCTACTGTACTATACTGTACTCTATCTCTACTGTGATCTACTGTACTCTATCTCTACTGTGCTCCACTGTACTCTACCTCTACTGTGCTCCACTCTACTCTACCTCTACTGTGCTCCACTGTATCCTACCTCTACTGTACTCCACTGTACTCTATCTCTACTGTGCTCCACTGTACTCTATCTCTACTGTACTCCACTGTACTCTACCTCTACTGTGCTCTACTGTTATCTACCTCTACTGTGCTCTACTGTACTCCACCTCTACTGTTCTCCACTGTACCCTACCTCTATTGTGCTCCACTGTACTCTACCTCTACTGTGCTCCACTGTACTCTACCTCTACTGTACTCCACTGTATTCTATCTCTACTGTGCTCCACTGTACTCTACCTCTACTGTGCTCAACTGTACTCTACTGTACTCCACTGTACTCTACCTCTACTGTACTCCACTCTACTCTACCTCTACTTTACTCCACTGTACTCTATCTCTACTGTGCTCCACTGTACTCTACCTCTACTGTGCCCAACTTTACTGTACTCTACTCCACTGTACTCTACCTCTACTGTACTCCACTGTACTCTACCTCTACTGTACTCCACTGTACTCTACCTCTACTGTACTCAACTGTACTCTATCTCTACTGTGCTCCACTGTACTCTACCTCTACTGTACTCGACTGTACTCTATCTCTACTGTACTCCACTGTACTCTACCTATTCTGTACTCTAATGTTCTCTACCTCTACTGTACTCCGCTGTACTCTATCTCTACTGTGATCCACTGTACTCTACCTCTACTGTACTCCACTGTACTCTACCTCTACTGTACTCTACTGTTCTCTACCTCTACTGTGCTCTACTGTACTCTTCTCTACTGTACTCCACTGTACTCTATCTCTACTGTGATCCACTGTACTCTACCTCTACTGTACTCCACTGTACTCTATCTCTACTGTGATCCACTGTACTCTATCTCTACTGTGCTCCACTGTACTCTACCTCTACTATGCTCCACTGTACTCTATCTGTACTGTGCTCCACTCTACTCTACCTCTACTGTGCTCCACTGTACTCTACCTCTACTGTACTCCACTGTACTCTATCTCTACTGTACTCCACTGTACTCTACCTCTACTGTGCTCCACTGTACTCTACCTCTACCGTACTCCACTGTACTCTATCTCTACTGTACTCCACTGTACTCTACCTCTACTGTACTCTACTGTTCTCTACCTCTACTGTGCTCTACTGTACTCTACTCTACTGTACTCCACTGTACTCTATCTCTACTGTGATCCACTATACTCTACCTCTACTGTACTCTACTGTACTCTACCTCTACTGTGCTCCACTGTACTCTACCTCTACCGTACTCCACTGTACTCTATCTCTACTGTACTCCACTGTACTCTACCTCTACTGTACTCTACTGTTCTCTACCTCTACTGTGCTCCACTGTACTCTAGCTCTACTGTGCTCCACTGTACTCTATCTCTACTGTGCTCCACTCTACTCTACCTCTACTGTGCTCTACTGTACTCTATCTCTACTGTGCTCCACTGTACTCTACCTCTACTGTACTCCACTATACTCTAACTCTACTATACTCCACTGTACTCTATCTCTACTGTGCTCCACTGTACTCTATTTCTACTGTACTTCACTGTCCTCTATCTCTACTGTACTCCACTGTACTCTACCTCTATTGTGCTCCACTGTACTCTATCTCTACTGTACTCTACTGTACTCTATCTCTACTGTACTCCACTGTACTCTATCTCTACTGTACTCCACTGTACTCTACCTCTTTTGTGCTCCACTGTACTCTACCTCTACCGTACTCCACTGTACTCTATCTCTACTGTACTCCACTGTACTCACCTCTACTGTACTCTACTGTTCTCTACCTCTACTGTACTCCACTGTACTCACCTCTACTGTACTCTACTGTTCTCTACCTCTGCTGTGCTCCACTGTACTCTATCTCTACTGTGCTCCACTGTACTCTACCTCTAATGTACTCTACTGTACTCCACCTCTAATGTGCTCCACTGTACTCTAGCCCTACTGTACTCCACTGTACTTTACCTCTACTGTACTCTACCTCTACTGTACTCCTCTGTACTCTACCTCTACTGTGCTCTACTGTACTCTATCTCTACTGTGCTCCACTGTACTCTACCTCTACTGTACTCCACTATACTCTAACTCTACTATACTCCACTGTACTCTATCTCTACTGTGCTCCACTGTACTCTATTTCTACTGTGCTCCACTGTACTCTATCTCTACTGTACTCCACTGTACTATATTTCTACTGTACTTCACTGTCCTCTATCTCTACTGTACTCCACTGTACTCTACCTCTATTGTGCTCCACTGTACTCTACCTCTACTGTACTCTACTGTACTCTATCTCTACTGTACTCCACTGTACTCTATCTCTACTGTACTCCGCTGTACTCTACCTCTATTGTGCTCCACTGTACTCTACCTCTACCGTACTCCACTGTACTCTATCTCTACTGTACTCCACTGTACTCACCTCTACTGTACTCTACTGTTCTCTACCTCTACTCTGCTCTACTGTACTCTACTCTACTGTACTCCACTGTACTCTATCTCTACTGTGATCCACTGTACTCTACCTCTACTGTACTCTACTGTACTCTATCTCTACTGTACTCCACTGTACTCTATCTCTACTGTACTCCACTGTACTCTACCTCTACTGTGCTCCACTGTACTCTACCTCTACCGTACTCCACTGTACTCTATCTCTACTGTACTCCACTGTACTCTACCTCTACTGTACTCTACTGTTCTCTACCTCTACTGTGCTCTACTGTACTCTACTCTACTGTACTCCACTGTACTCTATCTCTACTGTGATCCACTATACTCTACCTCTACTGTACTCTACTGTACTCTACCTCTACTGTGCTCCACTGTACTCTACCTCTACCGTACTCCACTGTACTCTATCTCTACTGTACTCCACTGTACTCTACCTCTACTGTACTCTACTGTTCTCTACCTCTACTGTGCTCCACTGTACTCTAGCTCTACTGTGCTCCACTGTACTCTATCTCTACTGTGCTCCACTCTACTCTACCTCTACTGTGCTCTACTGTACTCTATCTCTACTGTGCTCCACTGTACTCTACCTCTACTGTACTCCACTATACTCTAACTCTACTATACTCCACTGTACTCTATCTCTACTGTGCTCCACTGTACTCTATTTTTCTACTGTACTTCACTGTCCTCTATCTCTACTGTACTCCACTGTACTCTACCTCTATTGTGCTCCACTGTACTCTATCTCTACTGTACTCTACTGTACTCTATCTCTACTGTACTCCACTGTACTCTATCTCTACTGTACTCCACTGTACTCTACCTCTATTGTGCTCCACTGTACTCTACCTCTACCGTACTCCACTGTGCTCTATCTCTACTGTACTCCACTGTACTCACCTCTACTGTACTCTACTGTTCTCTACCTCTACTGTGCTCTACTGTACTCTACTCTACTCCACTGTACTCTATCTCTACTGTGATCCAGTGTACTCTACCTCTACTGTACTCCACTGTACTCTATCTCTACTGTGCTCCACTGTACTCTATCTCTACTGTGCTCCACTGTACTCTATCTCTACTGTGCTCCACTCTACTCTACCTCTACTGTGCTCCACTGTATCCTACCTCTACTGTGCTCTACTGTACTCTATCTCTACTGTGCTCCACTGTACTCTACCTCTACTGTATTCCACTATACTCTAACTCTACTATACTCCACTGTACTCTATCTCTACTGTGCTCCACTGTACTCTATTTCTACTGTGCTCCACTGTACTCTATCTCTACTGTACTCCACTGTACTCTATTTCTACTGTACTTTACTGTCCTCTATCTCTACTGTACTCCACTGTACTCTACCTCTATTGTGCTCCACTGCACTCTATATCTACTGTACTCTACTATACTCTATCTCTACTGTAGTCCACTGTACTCTATCTCTACTGTACTCCACTGTACTCTACCTCTACTGTACTCTACTGTACTCTATCTCTACTGTACTCCACTGTACTCTATCTCTACTGTACTCCACTGTACTCTACCTCTACTGTACTCTACTGTTCTCTTCCTCTACTCGGCTCTAGTGTACTCTACTCTACTGTACTACACTGTACTCTACCTCTACTGTGCTCCACTATACTCTACCTCTACTGTGCTCCACTGTACTCTACCTCTACTGTGCTCCACTGTACTCTACCTCTACTGTACTTCACTGTCCTCTATCTCTACTGTACTCCACTGTACTCTACCTCTATTATCCTCCACTGTACTCTATCTCTACTGTACTCTACTGTACTATAACTCTACTGTACTCCACTGTACTCTATCTCTACTGTACTCCACTGTACTCTACCTCCACTGTACTCCACTGTACTCTACCTCTACTGTACTCTACTGTTCTCTACCTCTACTGTGCTCTACTGTACTCTACTCTACTGTACTCCACTGTACTCTATCTCTACTGTGATCCACTGTACTCTACCTCTACTGTACTCCACTGTACTCTATCTCTACTGTGATCCACTGTACTCTATCTCTATTGTGCTCCACTGTACTCTACCTCTACTGTGCTCCACTGTACTCTATCTCTACTGTGCTCCACTCTACTCTACCTCTACTGTGCTCCACTGTATCCTACCTCTACTGTACTCCACTGTACTCTCTCTCTACTGTGCTCCACTGTACTCTATCTCTACTGTACTCCACTGTACTCTACCTCTACTGTGCTCTACTGTTCTCTACCTCTACTGTGCTCTACTCTACTCCACCTCTACTGTGCTCCACTGTACCCTACCTCTACTGTGCTCCACCGTACTCTACCTCTACTGTGCTCCACTGTACTCTACCTCTACTGTACTCCACTGTACTCTATCTCTACTGTACTCCACTGTACTCTACCTCTACTGTACTCCACTGTACTCTATCTCTACTGTACTCCACTCTAATCTACCTCTACTGTCCTCCACTGTACTCTACCTCTACTCTGCTCCACTGTACACTCTCTCTACTGTACTCTACCTCTACTGTACTCTACTGTGCTCCACTGTACTCCACTGTAGTCTACCTCTACTGTGCTCCACTGTACTCTACCTCTACTGTGCTCCACTATACTCTACCTCTACTGTGCTCCACTGTACTCTACCTCTACTGTCCTCCACTGTACTCTATCTCTACTGTACTCCACTGTACTCTATTTCTACTGCACTTCACTGTCCTCTATCTCTACTGTACTCCACTGTACTCTACCTCTATTGTGCTCCACTGTACTCTATATCTACTGTACTCTACTGTACTCTATCTCTACTGTACTCCACTGTACTCTATCTCTACTGTACTCCACTGTACTCTACCTCTACTGTACTCTACTGTACTCTATCTGTACTGTACTCCACTGTACTCTATCTCTACTGTACTCCACTCTACTCTACCTCTACTGTACTCTACTGTTCTCTACCTCTACTCGGCTCTACTGTACTCTACTCTACTGTACTCCACTGTACTCTATCTCTACTGTGATCCACTGTACTCTACTTCTACTGTACTCCACTGTAATCTATCTCTACTGTGATCCACTGTACTCTATCTCTACTGTGCTCCACTGTACTCTACCTCTACTGTGCTCCACTGTACTCTATCTCTACTGTGCTCCACTGTATCCTACCTCTACTGTACTCCACTGTACTCTATCTCTACTGTGCTCCACTGTACTCTATCTCTACTGTACTCCACTGTACTCTACCTCTACTGTGCTCTACTGTTCTCTACCTCTACTGTGCTCTACTGTACTCCACCTCTACTGTGCTCCACTGTACCCTACCTCTACTGTGCTCCACTGTACTCTACCTCTACTGTGCTCCACTGTACTCTACCTCTACTGTACTCCACTGTACTCTATCTCTACTGTGCTCCACTGTACTCTACCTCTACTGTGCTCAACTGTACTTTACTGTACTCCACTGTACTCTACCTCTACTGTACTCTACTCTACTGTACTCCACTGTACTCTATCTCTACTGTGATCCACTGTACTCTACTTCTACTGTACTCCACTGTAATCTATCTCTACTGTGATCCACTGTACTCTATCTCTACTGTGCTCCACTGTACTCTACCTCTACTGTGCTCCACTGTACTCTATCTCTACTGTGCTCCACTGTATCCTACCTCTACTGTACTCCACTGTACTCTATCTCTACTGTGCTCCACTGTACTCTACCTCTACTGTACTCCACTGTACTCTATCTCTACTGTACTCCACTGTACTCTACCTCTACTGTACTCCACTGTACTCTATCTCTACTGTGCTCAACTGTACTGTACTCCACTGTAATCTACCTCTACTGTACTCCACTGTACTCTACCTCTACTGTGCTCCACTATACTCTACCTCTACTGTGCTCCACTGTACTCTACCTCTACTGTCCTCCACTGTACTCTACCTCTACTGTGCTCCACTGTACTCTCTCTCTACTGTACTCTACCTCTACTGTACTCTACTGTACTCCACCTCTAATGTGCTCCACTGTACTCTATCTCTACTGTACTCCACTGTACTCTATCTCTACTGTACTTCACTGTCCTTTATCTCTAATGTACTCCACTGTACTCTACCTCTATTGTGCTCCATTGTACTCTATCTCTACTGTACTCTACTGTACTCTATCTCTACTGTACTCCACTGTACTCTACCTCTACTGTGCTCTACTGTTCTCTACCTCTACTGTGCTCTACTCTACTCCACCTCTACTGTGCTCCACTGTACCCTACCTCTACTGTGCTCCACCGTACTCTACCTCTACTGTGCTCCACTGTACTCTACCTCTACTGTACTCCACTGTACTCTATCTCTACTGTACTCCACTGTACTCTACCTCTACTGTACTCCACTGTACTCTATCTCTACTGTACTCCACTCTAATCTACCTCTACTGTCCTCCACTGTACTCTACCTCTACTCTGCTCCACTGTACACTCTCTCTACTGTACTCTACCTCTACTGTACTCTACTGTGCTCCACTGTACTCCACTGTAGTCTACCTCTACTGTGCTCCACTGTACTCTACCTCTACTGTGCTCCACTATACTCTACCTCTACTGTGCTCCACTGTACTCTACCTCTACTGTCCTCCACTGTACTCTATCTCTACTGTACTCCACTGTACTCTATTTCTACTGCACTTCACTGTCCTCTATCTCTACTGTACTCCACTGTACTCTACCTCTATTGTGCTCCACTGTACTCTATATCTACTGTACTCTACTGTACTCTATCTCTACTGTACTCCACTGTACTCTATCTCTACTGTACTCCACTGTACTCTACCTCTACTGTACTCTACTGTACTCTATCTGTACTGTACTCCACTGTACTCTATCTCTACTGTACTCCACTCTTCTCTACCTCTACTGTACTCTACTGTTCTCTACCTCTACTCGGCTCTACTGTACTCTACTCTACTGTACTCCACTGTACTCTATCTCTACTGTGATCCACTGTACTCTACTTCTACTGTACTCCACTGTAATCTATCTCTACTGTGATCCACTGTACTCTATCTCTATTGTGCTCCACTGTACTCTACCTCTACTGTGCTCCACTGTACTCTATCTCTACTGTGCTCCACTGTATCCTACCTCTACTGTACTCCACTGTACTCTATCTCTACTGTGCTCCACTGTACTCTATCTCTACTGTACTCCACTGTACTCTACCTCTACTGTGCTCTACTGTTCTCTACCTCTACTGTGCTCTACTGTACTCCACCTCTACTGTGCTCCACTGTACCCTACCTCTACTGTGCTCCACTGTACTCTACCTCTACTGTGCTCCACTGTACTCTACCTCTACTGTACTCCACTGTACTCTATCTCTACTGTGCTCCACTGTACTCTACCTCTACTGTGCTCAACTGTACTTTACTGTACTCCACTGTACTCTACCTCTACTGTACTCTACTCTACTGTACTCCACTGTACTCTATCTCTACTGTGATCCACTGTACTCTACTTCTACTGTACTCCACTGTAATCTATCTCTACTGTGATCCACTGTACTCTATCTCTACTGTGCTCCACTGTACTCTACCTCTACTGTGCTCCACTGTACTCTATCTCTACTGTGCTCCACTGTATCCTACCTCTACTGTACTCCACTGTACTCTATCTCTACTGTGCTCCACTGTACTCTACCTCTACTGTACTCCACTGTACTCTATCTCTACTGTACTCCACTGTACTCTACCTCTACTGTACTCCACTGTACTCTATCTCTACTGTGCTCAACTGTACTGTACTGTACTCCACTGTAATCTACCTCTACTGTACTCCACTGTACTCTACCTCTACTGTGCTCCACTATACTCTACCTCTACTGTGCTCCACTGTACTCTACCTCTACTGTCCTCCACTGTACTCTACCTCTACTGTGCTCCACTGTACTCTCTCTCTACTGTACTCTACCTCTACTGTACTCTACTGTACTCCACCTCTAATGTGCTCCACTGTACTCTATCTCTACTGTACTCCACTGTACTCTATCTCTACTGTACTTCACTGTCCTTTATCTCTAATGTACTCCACTATACTCTACCTCTGTTGTGCTCCATTGTACTCTATCTCTACTGTACTCTACTGTACTCTATCTCTACTTTACTCCACTGTACTCTATCTTTACTGTACTCCACTGTACTCTACCTCTACTGTGCTCCACTGTACACTCTCTCTACTGTACTCTACCTCTACTGTACTCTACTGTGCTCCACTGTACTCCACTGTAGTCTACCTCTACTGTGCTCCACTGTACTCTACCTCTACTGTGCTCCACTATACTCTACCTCTACTGTGCTCCACTGTACTGTACCTCTACTGTCCTCCACTGTACTCTACCTCTACTGTGCTCCACTGTACTCTCTCTCTACTGTACTCTACCTCTACTGTACTCTACTGTACTCCACCTCTAATGTGCTCCACTGTACTCTACCTCTACTGTACTCTACCTCTACTGTACTCCACTGTACTCTACCTCTAATGTGCTCCACTGTACTCTATCTCTACTGTGCTCCACTCTACTCTATTTCTACTGTGCTCCACTGTACTCTATCTCTACTGTACTCCACTGTACTCTATCTCTACTGTACTTCACTGTCCTTTATCTCTAATGTACTCCACTGTACTCTACCTCTATTGTGCTCCATTGTACTCTATCTCTACTGTGCTCTACTGTACTCTATCTCTACTTTACTCCACTGTACTCTATCTCTACTGTACTCCCCTGTACTCTACCTCTACTGTGCTCCACTGTACTCTACCTCTACCGTACTCCACTGTACTCTATCTCTACTGTACTCCACTGTACTCTACCTCTACTGTACTCTACTGTTCTCTACCTCTACTGTGCTCTACTGTACTCTATCTCTACTGTGATCCACTATACTCTTGCTCTACTGTACTCTACTGTACTCTATCTCTACTGTGATCTACTGTACTCTATCTCTACTGTGCTCCACTGTACTCTACCTCTACTGTGCTCCACTGTACTCTATTTCTACTGTGCTCCACTGTACTCTATATCTACTGTACTCCACTGTACTCTATCTCTACTGTACTTCCCTGTCCTTTATCTCTAATGTACTCCACTGTACTCTACCTCTATTGTGCTCCATTGTACTCTATCTCTACTGTACTCTACTGTACTCTATCTCTACTTTACTCCACTGTACTCTATCTCTACTGTACTCCACTGTACTCTACCTCTACTGTGCTCCACTGTACTCTACCTCTACCGTACTCCACTGTACTCTATCTCTACTGTACTCCACTGTACTCTACCTCTACTGTACTCTACTGTTCTCTACCTCTACTGTGCTCTACTGTACTCTATCTCTACTGTGATCCACTATACTCTTGCTCTACTGTACTCTACTGTACTCTATCTCTACTGTGATCTACTGTACTCTATCTCTACTGTGCTCCACTGTACTCTACCTCTACTGTGCTCCACTCTACTCTACCTCTACTGTGCTCCACTGTATCCTACCTCTACTGTACTCCACTGTACTCTATCTCTACTGTGCTCCACTGTACTCTATCTCTACTGTACTCCACTGTACTCTACCTCTACTGTGCTCTACTGTTATCTACCTCTACTGTGCTCTACTGTACTCCACCTCTACTGTTCTCCACTGTACCCTACCTCTATTGTGCTCCACTGTACTCTACCTCTACTGTGCTCCACTGTACTCTACCTCTACTGTACTCCACTGTATTCTATCTCTACTGTGCTCCACTGTACTCTACCTCTACTGTGCTCAACTGTACTCTACTGTACTCCACTGTACTCTACCTCTACTGTACTCCACTGTACTCTACCTCTACTTTACTCCACTGTACTCTATCTCTACTGTGCTCCACTGTACTCTACCTCTAGTGTGCCCAACTTTACTGTACTCTACTCCACTGTACTCTACCTCTACTGTACTCCACTGTACTCTACCTCTACTGTACTCCACTGTACTCTACCTCTACTGTACTCAACTGTACTCTATCTCTACTGTGCTCCACTGTACTCTACCTCTACTGTACTCGACTGTACTCTATCTCTACTGTACTCCACTGTACTCTACCTATTCTGTACTCTAATGTTCTCTACCTCTACTGTACTCCGCTGTACTCTATCTCTACTGTGATCCACTGTACTCTACCTCTACTGTACTCCACTGTACTCTACCTCTACTGTACTCTACTGTTCTCTACCTCTACTGTGCTCTACTGTACTCTTCTCTACTGTACTCCACTGTACTCTATCTCTACTGTGATCCACTGTACTCTACCTCTACTGTACTCCACTGTACTCTATCTCTACTGTGATCCACTGTACTCTATCTCTACTGTGCTCCACTGTACTCTACCTCTACTATGCTCCACTGTACTCTATCTGTACTGTGCTCCACTCTACTCTACCTCTACTGTGCTCCACTGTACTCTACCTCTACTGTACTCCACTGTACTCTATCTTTACTGTGCTCCACTGTACTCTACCTCTACTCTGCTCCACTGTACTGTACCTCTACTGTGCTCCACTGTACTCTATCTCTACTGTGCTCCACTGTATCCTACCTCTACTGTACTCCACTGTACTCTATCTCTACTGTGCTCCACTGTACTCTACCTCTACTGTACTCCACTGTACTCTATCTCTACTGTACTCCACTGTACTCTACCTCTACTGTACTCCACTGTACTCTATCTCTACTCTGCTCAACTGTACTGTACTGTACTCCACTGTAATCTACCTCTACTGTACTCCACTGTACTCTACCTCTACTGTGCTCCACTATACTCTACCTCTACTGTGCTCCACTGTACTCTACCTCTACTGTCCTCCACTGTACTCTACCTCTACTGTGCTCCACTGTACTCTCTCTCTACTGTACTCTACCTCTACTGTACTCTACTGTACTCCACCTCTAATGTGCTCCACTGTACTCTATCTCTACTGTACTCCACTGTACTCTATCTCTACTGTACTTCACTGTCCTTTATCTCTAATGTACTCCACTGTACTCTACCTCTATTGTGCTCCATTGTACTCTATCTCTACTGTACTCTACTGTACTCTATCTCTACTGTACTCCACTGTACTCTACCTCTACTGTGCTCTACTGTTCTCTACCTCTACTGTGCTCTACTCTACTCCACCTCTACTGTGCTCCACTGTACCCTACCTCTACTGTGCTCCACCGTACTCTACCTCTACTGTGCTCCACTGTACTCTACCTCTACTGTACTCCACTGTACTCTATCTCTACTGTACTCCACTGTACTCTACCTCTACTGTACTCCACTGTACTCTATCTCTACTGTACTCCACTCTAATCTACCTCTACTGTCCTCCACTGTACTCTACCTCTACTCTGCTCCACTGTACACTCTCTCTACTGTACTCTACCTCTACTGTACTCTACTGTGCTCCACTGTACTCCACTGTAGTCTACCTCTACTGTGCTCCACTGTACTCTACCTCTACTGTGCTCCACTATACTCTACCTCTACTGTGCTCCACTGTACTCTACCTCTACTGTGCTCCACTGTACTCTATATCTACTGTACTCTACTGTACTCTATCTCTACTGTACTCCACTGTACTCTATCTCTACTGTACTCCACTGTACTCTACCTCTACTGTACTCTACTGTACTCTATCTGTACTGTACTCCACTGTACTCTATCTCTACTGTACTCCACTCTTCTCTACCTCTACTGTACTCTACTGTTCTCTACCTCTACTCGGCTCTACTGTACTCTACTCTACTGTACTCCACTGTACTCTATCTCTACTGTGATCCACTGTACTCTACTTCTACTGTACTCCACTGTAATCTATCTCTACTGTGATCCACTGTACTCTATCTCTACTGTTCTCCACTGTACTCTACCTCTACTGTGCTCCACTGTACTCTATCTCTACTGTGCTCCACTGTATCCTACCTCTACTGTACTCCACTGTACTCTATCTCTACTGTGCTCCACTGTACTCTATCTCTACTGTACTCCACTGTACTCTACCTCTACTGTGCTCTACTGTTCTCTACCTCTACTGTGCTCTACTGTACTCCACCTCTACTGTGCTCCACTGTACCCTACCTCTACTGTGCTCCACTGTACTCTACCTCTACTGTGCTCCACTGTACTCTACCTCTACTGTACTCCACTGTACTCTATCTCTACTGTGCTCCACTGTACTCTACCTCTACTGTGCTCAACTGTACTTTACTGTACTCCACTGTACTCTACCTCTACTTTACTCCACTGTACTCTATCTCTACTGTGCTCCACTGTACTCTACCTCTACTGTGCCCAACTTTACTGTACTCTACTCCACTGTACTCTACCTCTACTGTACTCCACTGTACTCTACCTCTACTGTACTCCACTGTACTCTACCTCTACTGTACTCAACTGTACTCTATCTCTACTGTGCTCCACTGTACTCTACCTCTACTGTACTCGACTGTACTCTATCTCTACTGTACTCCACTGTACTCTACCTATACTGTACTCTAATGTTCTCTACCTCTACTGTACTCCGCTGTACTCTATCTCTACTGTGATCCACTGTACTCTACCTCTACTGTACTCCACTGTACTCTACCTCTACTGTACTCTACTGTTCTCTACCTCTACTGTGCTCTACTGTACTCTTCTCTACTGTACTCCACTGTACTCTATCTCTACTGTGATCCACTGTACTCTACCTCTACTGTACTCCACTGTACTCTATCTCTACTGTGATCCACTGTACTCTATCTCTACTGTGCTCCACTGTACTCTACCTCTACTATGCTCCACTGTACTCTATCTGTACTGTGCTCCACTCTACTCTACCTCTACTGTGCTCCACTGTACTCTACCTCTACTGTACTCCACTGTACTCTATCTCTACTGTGCTCCACTGTACTCTACCTCTACTCTGCTCCACTGTACTCTACCTCTACTGTACTCCACTGTACTCTATCTCTACTGTGCTCCACTGTACTCTATCTCTACTGTACTCCACTGTACTCTATCTCTACTGTGCTCTACTGTTCTCTACCTCTACTGTGCTCTACTGTACTCCACCTCTACTGTGCTCCACTGTACCCTACCTCTACTGTGCTCCACTGTACTCTACCTCTACTGTGCTCCACTGTACTCTACCTCTACTGTGCTCCACTGTACTCTACCTCTACTGTGCTCCACTGTACTCTACCTCTACTGTGCTCCACTGTACTCTATCTCTACTCTGCTCCACTGTACTCTACCTCTAATGTACTCTACTGTACTCCACCTCTAATGTGCTCCACTGTACTCTAGCCCTACTGTACTCCACTGTACTTTACCTCTACTGTACTCCACTGTACTCTACCTCTACTGTGCTCCACTGTACTCTATTTCTACTGTACTCCTCTGTACTCTACCTCTACTGTGCTCCACTGTACTCTATCTGTAATGTACTCTACTGTACTCTATCTCTACTGTGATCCATTGTACTCTACCTCTGCTGTGCTCCACTGTACTCTATCTCTACTGTACTCCACTGTACTCTACTGTTCTCTACCTCTACTGTACTCTACTGTGCTCCGCTGTACTCCACTGTAGTCTACCTCTACTGTGCTCCACTGTACTCTACCTCTACTGTGCTCCACTATAATTTACCTCTACTGTGCTCCACTGTACTCTACCTCTACTGTCCTCCACTGTACTCTACCTCTACTGTGCTCCACTGTACTCTCTCTCTACTGTACTCTACCTCTACTGTACTCTACTGTACTCCACCTCTAATGTGCTCCACTGTACTCTACCTCTACTGTACTCTACCTCTACTGTACTCCACTGTACTCTACCTCTACTTTGCTCTACGGTACTCTATCTCTACTGTGCTCCACTGTACTCTACCTCTACTGTACTCCACTATACTCTAACTCTACTATACTCCACTGTACTCTATCTCTACTGTGCTCCACTGTACTCTATTTCTACTGTGCTCCACTGTACTCTATCTCTACTGTACTCCACTGTACTATATCTCTACGTTACTTCACTGTCCTCTATCTCTACTGTACTCCACTGTACTCTACCTCTATTGTGCTCCACTGTACTCTATCTCTACTGTACTCTACTGTACTCTATCTCTACTGTACTCCACTGTACTCTATCTCTACTGTACTCCACTGTACTCTACCTCTATTGTGCTCCACTGTACTCTACCTCTACCATACTCCACTGTACTCTATCTCTACTGTACTCCACTGTACTCACCTCTACTGTACTCTACTGTTCTCTACCTCTACTGTGCTCTACTGTACTCTACTCTACTGTACTCCACTGTACTCTATCTCTACTATGATCCACTGTACTCTACCTCTACTGTACTCCACTGTACTCTATCTCTACTGTGCTCCACTGTACTCTATCTCTACTGTGCTCCACTGTACTCTATCTCTACTGTGCTCCACTCTACTCTACCTCTACTGTGCTCCACTGTATCCTACCTCTACTGTGCTCTACTGTACTCTATCTGTACTGTGCTCCACTGTACTCTACCTCTACTGTACTCCACTATACTCTAACTCTACTATACTCCACTGTACTCTATCTCTACTGTGCTCCACTGTACTCTATCTCTACTGTACTCCACTGTACTCTATTTCTACTGTGCTTCACTGTCCTCTATCTCTACTGTACTCCACTGTACTCTACCTCTATTGTGCTCCACTGTACTCTATATCTACTGTACTCTACTGTACTCTATCTCTACTGTACTCCACTGTACTCTATCTCTACTGTACTCCACTGTACTCTACCTCTACTGTACTCTACTGTACTCTATCTCTACTGTACTCCACTGTACTCTATCTCTACTGTACTCCACTGTACTCTACCTCTACTGTACTCTACTGTTCTCTACCTCTACTCGGCTCTACTGTACTCTACTCTACTGTACTACACTGTACTCTATATCTACTGTGATCCACTGTACTCTACTTCTACTGTACTCCACTGTAATCTATCTCTACTGTATCCACTGTACTCTATCTCTACTGTGCTCCACTGTACTCTACCTCTACTGTGCTCCACTGTACTCTATCTCTACTGTGCTCCTCTCTACTCTACCTCTACTGTGCTCCACTGTATCCTACCTCTACTGTACTCCACTGTACTCTATCTCTAATGTGCTCCACTTTACTCTATCTCTACTGTACTCCACTGTACTCTACCTCTACTGTGCTCTACTGTTCTCTACCTCTACTGTGCTCTACTGTACTCCACCTCTACTGTGCTCCACTGTACCCTACCTCTACTGTGCTCCACTGTACTCTACCTCTACTGTGCTCCACTGTACTCTACCTCTACTGTACTCCACTGTACTCTATCTCTACTGTGCTCCACTGTACTCTACCTCTACTGTACTCCACTGTACTCTATCTCTACTGTGCTCCACTGTACTCTATCTCTACTGTACTCTACTGTACTCTATCTCTACTGTACTCCACTGTACTCTATCTCTACTGTACTCCACTGTACTCTACCTCTATTGTGCTCCACTGTACTCTACCTCTACCGTACTCCACTGTACTCTATCTCTACTGTACTCCACTGTACTCACCTCTACTGTACTCTACTGTTCTCTACCTCTACTGTGCTCTACTGTACTCTACTCTACTCTACTCCACTGTACTCTATCTCTACTGTGATCCACTGTACTCTACCTCTACTGTACTCCACTGTACTCTATCTCTACTGTGCTCCACTGTACTCTATCTCTACTGTGCTCCACTGTACTCTATCTCTACTGTGCTCCACTCTACTCTACCTCTACTGTGCTCCACTGTATCCTACCTCTACTGTGCTCTACTGTACTCTATCTCTACTGTGCTCCACTGTACTCTACCTCTACTGTACTCCACTATACTCTAACTCTACTATACTCCACTGTACTCTATCTCTACTGTGCTCCACTGTACTCTATTTCTACTGTGCTCCACTGTACTCTATCTCTACTGTACTCCACTGTACTCTATTTCTACTGTACTTCACTGTCCTCTATCTCTACTGTACTCCACTGTACTCTACCTCTATTGTGCTCCACTGTACTCTATATCTACTGTACTCTACTATACTCTATCTCTACTGTAGTCCACTGTACTCTATCTCTACTGTACTCCACTGTACTCTACCTCTACTGTACTCTACTGTACTCTATCTCTACTGTACTCCACTGTACTCTATCTCTACTGTACTCCACTGTACTCTACCTCTACTGTACTCTACTGTTCTCTTCCTCTACTCGGCTCTAGTGTACTCTACTCTACTGTACTACACTGTACTATATCTCTACTGTGATCCACTGTACTCTACTTCTACTGTACTCCACTGTAATCTATCTCTACTGTATCCACTGTACTCTATCTCTACTGTGCTCCACTGTACTCTACCTCTACTCTGCTCCACTGTACTCTATCTCTACTGTGCTCCTCTCTACTCTACCTCTACTGTGCTCCACTGTATCCTACCTCTACTGTACTCCACTGTACTCTATCTCTACTGTGCTCCACTTTACTCTATCTCTACTGTACTCCACTGTACTCTACCTCTACTGTGCTCTACTGTTCTCTACCTCTACTGTGCTCTACTGTACTCCACCTCTACTGTGCTCCACTGTACCCTACCTCTACTGTGCTCCACTGTACTCTACCTCTACTGTGCTCCACTGTACTCTACCTCTACTGTACTCCACTGTACTCTATCTCTACTGTGCTCCACTGTACTCTACCTCTACTGTCCTCCACTGTACTCTACCTCTACTGTGCTCCACTGTACTCTCTCTCTACTGTACTCTACCTCTACTGTACTCTACTGTACTCCACCTCTAATGTGCTCCACTGTACTCTACCTCTAATGTACTCTACCTCTACTGTACTCCACTGTACTCTACCTCTACTGTGCTCTACTGTACTCTATCTCTACTGTGCTCCACTGTACTCTACCTCTACTGTGCTCCACTGTACTCTACCTCTACTGTACGTCACTGTCCTCTATCTCTACTGTACTCCACTGTACTCTACCTCTATTATCCTCCACTGTACTCTATCTCTACTGTACTCTACTGTACTATATCTCTACTGTACTCCACTGTACTCTATCTCTACTGTACTCCACTGTACTCTACCTCCACTGTAGTCGACTGTACTCTACCTCTACTGTACTCTACTGTTCTCTACCTCTACTGTGCTCTACTGTACTCTACTCTACTGTACTCCACTGTACTCTATCTCTACTGTGATCCACTGTACTCTACCTCTACTGTACTCCACTGTACTCTATCTCTACTGTGATCCACTGTACTCTATCTCTATTGTGCTCCACTGTACTCTACCTCTACTGTGCTCCATTGTACTCTATCTCTACTGTGCTCCACTCTACTCTACCTCTACTGTGCTCCACTGTATCCTACCTCTACTGTACTCCACTGTACTCTCTCTCTACTGTGCTCCACTGTACTCTATCTCTACTGTACTCCACTATACTCTACCTCTACTGTGCTCTACTGTTCTCTACCTCTACTGTCCTCTACTCTACTCCACCTCTACTGTGCTCCACTGTACCCTACCTCTACTGTCCTCCACTGTACTCTATCTCTACTGTAATCCACTCTAATCTACCTCTACTGTCCTCCACTGTACTCTACCTCTACTCTGCTCCACTGTACACTCTCTCTACTGTACTCTACCTCTACTGTACTCTACTGTGCTCCACTGTACTCCACTGTAGTCTACCTCTACTGTGCTCCACTGTACTCTACCTCTACTGTGCTCCACTATACTCTACCTCTACTGTGCTCCACTGTACTCTACCTCTACTGTCCTCCACTGTACTCTATCTCTACTGTACTCCACTGTACTCTACCTCTATTGTGCTCCACTGTACTCTATATCTACTGTACTCTACTGTACTCTATCTCTACTGTACTCCACTGTACTCTATCTCTACTGTACTCCACTGTACTCTACCTCTACTGTACTCTACTGTACTCTATCTGTACTGTACTCCACTGTACTCTATCTCTACTGTACTCCACTCTACTCTACCTCTATTGTGCTCCACTGTACTCTATATCTACTGTACTCTACTGTACTCTATCTCTACTGTACTCCACTGTACTCTATCTCTACTGTACTCCACTGTACTCTACCTCTACTGTACTCTACTGTACTCTATCTGTACTGTACTCCACTGTACTCTATCTCTACTGTACTCCACTCTACTCTACCTCTACTGTACTCTACTGTTCTCTACCTCTACTCGGCTCTACTGTACTCTACTCTACTGTACTCCACTGTACTCTATCTCTACTGTGATCCACTGTACTCTACTTCTACTGTACTCCACTGTAATCTATCTCTACTGTGATCCACTGTACTCTATCTCTACTGTGCTCCACTGTACTCTACCTCTACTGTGCTCCACTGTACTCTATCTCTACTGTGCTCCACTGTATCCTACCTCTACTGTACTCCACTGTACTCTATCTCTACTGTGCTCCACTGTACTCTATCTCTACTGTACTCCACTGTACTCTACCTCTACTGTGCTCTACTGTTCTCTACCTCTACTGTGCTCTACTGTACTCCACCTCTACTGTGCTCCACTGTACCCTAACTCTACTGTGCTCCACTGTACTCTACCTCTACTGTGCTCCACTGTACTCTACCTCTACTGTACTCCACTGTACTCTATCTCTACTGTGCTCCACTGTACTCTACCTCTACTGTGCTCAACTGTACTTTACTGTACTCCACTGTACTCTACCTCTACTGTACTCTATTCTACTGTACTCCACTGTACTCTATCTCTACTGTGATCCACTGTACTCTACTTCTACTGTACTCCACTGTAATCTATCTCTACTGTGATCCACTGTACTCTATCTCTACTGTGCTCCACTGTACTCTACCTCTACTGTGCTCCACTGTACTCTATCTCTACTGTGCTCCACTGTATCCTACCTCAACTGTACTCCACTATACTCTATCTCTACTGTGCTCCACTGTACTCTACCTCTACTGTACTCCACTGTACTCTATCTCTACTGTACTCCACTGTACTCTACCTCTACTGTACTCCACTGTACTCTATCTCTACTGTGCTCAACTGTACTGTACTGTACTCCACTGTAATCTACCTCTACTGTACTCCTCTGTACTCTACCTCTACTGTGCTCCACTATACTCTACCTCTACTGTGCTCCACTGTACTCTACCTCTACTGTCCTCCACTGTACTCTACCTCTACTGTGCTCCACTGTACTCTACCTCTACTGTGCTCCACTGTACTCTACCTCTACTGTGCTCCACTGTACTCTATCTCTACTCTGCTCCACTGTACTCTACCTCTAATGTACTCTACTGTACTCCACCTCTAATGTGCTCCACTGTACTCTAGCCCTACTGTACTCCACTGTACTTTACCTCTACTGTACTCCACTGTACTCTACCTCTACTCTGCTCCACTGTACTCTATTTCTACTGTACTCCTCTGTACTCTACCTCTACTGTGCTCCACTGTACTCTATCTGTAATGTACTCTACTGTACTCTATCTCTACTGTGATCCATTGTACTCTACCTCTGCTGTGCTCCACTGTACTCTATCTCTACTGTACTCCACTGTACTCTACTGTTCTCTACCTCTACTGTACTCTACTGTGCTCCGCTGTACTCCACTGTAGTCTACCTCTACTGTGCTCCACTGTACTCTACCTCTACTGTGCTCCACTATAATTTACCTCTACTGTGCTCCACTGTACTCTACCTCTACTGTGCTCCACTGTACTCTCTCTCTACTGTACTCTACCTCTACTGTACTCTACTGTACTCCACCTCTAATGTGCTCCACTGTACTCTACCTCTACTGTACTCTACCTCTACTGTACTCCACTGTACTCTACCTCTACTGTGCTCTACGGTACTCTATCTCTACTGTGCTCCACTGTACTCTACCTCTACTGTACTCCACTATACTCTAACTCTACTATACTCCACTGTACTCTATCTCTACTGTGCTCCACTGTACTCTATTTCTACTGTGCTCCACTGTACTCTATCTCTACTGTACTCCACTGTACTATATCTCTACTGTACTTCACTGTCCTCTATCTCTACTGTACTCCACTGTACTCTACCTCTATTGTGCTCCACTGTACTCTATCTCTACTGTACTCTACTGTACTCTATCTCTAGTGTACTCCACTGTACTCTATCTCTACTGTACTCCACTGTACTCACCTCTACTGTACTCTACTGTTCTCTACCTCTACTGTGCTCTACTGTACTCTACTCTACTGTACTCCACTGTACTCTATCTCTACTATGATCCACTGTACTCTACCTCTACTGTACTCCACTGTACTCTATCTCTACTGTGCTCCACTGTACTCTATCTCTACTGTGCTCCACTGTACTCTATCTCTACTGTGCTCCACTCTACTCTACATCTACTGTGCTCCACTGTATCCTACCTCTACTGTGCTCTACTGTACTCTATCTGTACTGTGCTCCACTGTACTCTACCTCTACTGTACTCCACTATACTCTAACTCTACTATACTCCACTGTACTCTATCTCTACTGTGCTCCACTGTACTCTATTTCTACTGTGCTCCACTGTACTCTATCTCTACTGTACTCCACTGTACTCTATTTCTACTGTACTTCACTGTCCTCTATCTCTACTGTACTCCACTGTACTCTACCTCTATTGTGCTCCACTGTACTCTATATCTACTGTACTCTACTGTACTCTATCTCTACTGTACTCCACTGTACTCTATCTCTACTGTACTCCACTGTACTCTACCTCTACTGTACTCTACTGTACTCTATCTCTACTGTACTCCACTGTACTCTATCTCTACTGTACTCCACTGTACTCTACCTCTACTGTACTCTACTGTTCTCTACCTCTACTCGGCTCTACTGTACTCTACTCTACTGTACTACACTGTACTCTATCTCTACTGTGATCCACTGTACTCTACTTCTACTGTACTCCACTGTAATCTATCTCTACTGTATCCACTGTACTCTATCTCTACTGTGCTCCACTGTACTCTACCTCTACTGTGCTCCACTGTACTCTATCTCTACTGTGCTCCTCTCTACTCTACCTCTACTGTGCTCCACTGTATCCTACCTCTACTGTACTCCACTGTACTCTATCTCTACTGTGCTCCACTTTACTCTATCTCTACTGTACTCCACTGTACTCTACCTCTACTGTGCTCTACTGTTCTCTACCTCTACTGTGCTCTACTGTACTCCACCTCTACTGTGCTCCACTGTACCCTACCTCTACTGTGCTCCACTGTACTCTACCTCTACTGTGCTCCACTGTACTCTACCTCTACTGTACTCCACTGTACTCTATCTCTACTGTGCTCCACTGTACTCTACCTCTACTGTACTCCACTGTACTCTATCTCTACTGTGCTCCACTGTACTCTATCTCTACTGTACTCTACCTCTACTGTGCTCTACTGTTCTCTACCTCTACTGTGCTCTACTGTACTCCACCTCTACTGTGCTCCACTGTACCCTACCTCTACTGTGCTCCACTGTACTCTACCTCTACTGTGCTCCACTGTACTCTACCTCTACTCTGCTCCACTGTATCCACTGTACTCTACCTCTACTGTGCTCCACTGTACTCTACCTCTACTGTGCTCCACTGTACTCTATCTCTACTGTGCTCCACTGTACTCTACCTCTACTGTACTCTACTGTACTCCACCTCTAATGGGCTCCACTGTACTCTAGCTCTACTGTACTCCACTGTACTTTACCTCTACTGTACTCCACTGTACTCTACCTCTACTGTGCTCCACTGTACTCTATTTCTACTGTACTCCTCTGTACTCTACCTCTACTGTGCTCCACTGTACTCTATCTGTAATGTACTCTACTGTACTCTATCTCTACTGTGATCCACTGTACTCTACCTCTGCTGTGCTCCACTGTACTCTATCTCTACTGTACTCCACTGTACTCTACTGTTCTCTACCTCTACTGTACTCTACTGTGCTCCACTGTACTCCACTGTAGTCTACCTCTACTGTGCTCCACTGTACTCTACCTCTACTGTGCTCCACTATACTCTACCTCTACTGTGCTCCACTGTACTCTACCTCTACTGTCCTCCACTGTACTCTACCTCTACTGTACTCCACTGTACTCTACCTCTACTGTGCTCTACGGTACACTATCTCTACTGTGCTCCACTGTACTCTACCTCTACTGTACTCCACTATACTCTAACTCTACTATACTCCACTGTACTCTATCTCTACTGTGCTCCACTGTACTCTATTTCTACTGTGCTCCACTGTACTCTATCTCTACTGTACTCCACTGTACTATATCTCTACTGTACTTCACTGTCCTCTATCTCTACTGTACTCCACTGTACTCTACCTCTATTGTGCTCCACTGTACTCTATCTCTACTGTACTCTACTGTACTCTATCTCTAGTGTACTCCACTGTACTCTATCTCTACTGTACTCCACTGTACTCTACCTCTATTGTGCTCCACTGTACTCTACCTCTACCGTACTCCACTGTACTCTATCTCTACTTTACTCCACTGTACTCACCTCTACTGTACTCTACTGTTCTCTACCTCTACTGTGCTCTACTGTACTCTACTCTACTGTACTCCACTGTACTCTATCTCTACTGTACTCCACTGTACTCTACATCTACTGTGCTCCACTGTATCCTACCTCTACTGTGCTCTACTGTACTCTATCTGTACTGTGCTCCACTGTACTCTACCTCTACTGTACTCCACTATACTCTAACTCTACTATACTCCACTGTACTCTATCTCTACTGTGCTCCACTGTACTCTATTTCTACTGTGCTCCAATGTACTCTATCTCTACTGTGCTCCACTGTACTCTATTTCTACTGTGCTCCACTGTACTCTATCTCTACTGTACTCCACTGTACTCTATTTCTACTGTACTTCACTGTCCTCTATCTCTACTGTACTCCACTGTACTCTACCTCTATTGTGCTCCACTGTACTCTATATCTACTGTACTCTACTGTACTCTATCTCTACTGTACTCCACTGTACTCTATCTCTACTGTACTCCACTGTACTCTACCTCTACTGTACTCTACTGTACTCTATCTCTACTGTACTCCACTGTACTCTATCTCTACTGTACTCCACTGTACTCTACCTCTACTGTACTCTACTGTTCTCTACCTCTACTCGGCTCTACTGTACTCTACTCTACTGTACTACACTGTACTCTATCTCTACTGTGATCCACTGTACTCTACTTCTACTGTACTCCACTGTAATCTATCTCTACTGTATCCACTGTACTCTATCTCTACTGTGCTCCACTGTACTCTACCTCTACTGTGCTCCACTGTACTCTATCTCTACTGTGCTCCTCTCTACTCTACCTCTACTGTGCTCCACTGTATCCTACCTCTACTGTACTCCACTGTACTCTATCTCTACTGTGCTCCACTTTACTCTATCTCTACTGTACTCCACTGTACTCTACCTCTACTGTGCTCTACTGTTCTCTACCTCTACTGTGCTCTACTGTACTCCACCTCTACTGTGCTCCACTGTACCCTACCTCTACTGTGCTCCACTGTACTCTACCTCTACTGTGCTCCACTGTACTCTACCTCTACTGTACTCCACTGTACTCTATCTCTACTGTGCTCCACTGTACTCTACCTCTACTGTACTCCACTGTACTCTATCTCTACTGTGCTCCACTGTACTCTATCTCTACTGTACTCTACCTCTACTGTGCTCTACTGTTCTCTACCTCTACTGTGCTCTACTGTACTCCACCTCTACTGTGCTCCACTGTACCCTACCTCTACTGTGCTCCACTGTACTCTACCTCTACTGTGCTCCACTGTACTCTACCTCTACTCTGCTCCACTGTATCCACTGTACTCTACCTCTACTGTGCTCCACTGTACTCTACCTCTACTGTGCTCCACTGTACTCTATCTCTACTGTGCTCCACTGTACTCTACCTCTACTGTACTCTACTGTACTCCACCTCTAATGGGCTCCACTGTACTCTAGCTCTACTGTACTCCACTGTACTTTACCTCTACTGTACTCCACTGTACTCTACCTCTACTGTGCTCCACTGTACTCTATTTCTACTGTACTCCTCTGTACTCTACCTCTACTGTGCTCCACTGTACTCTATCTGTAATGTACTCTACTGTACTCTATCTCTACTGTGATCCACTGTACTCTACCTCTGCTGTGCTCCACTGTACTCTATCTCTACTGTACTCCACTGTACTCTACTGTTCTCTACCTCTACTGTACTCTACTGTGCTCCACTGTACTCCACTGTAGTCTACCTCTACTGTGCTCCACTGTACTCTACCTCTACTGTGCTCCACTATACTCTACCTCTACTGTGCTCCACTGTACTCTACCTCTACTGTCCTCCACTGTACTCTACCTCTACTGTGCTCCACTGTACTCTCTCTCTACTGTACTCTACCTCTACTGTACTCTACTGTACTCCACCTCTAATGTGCTCCACTGTACTCTACCTCTACTGTACTCTACCTCTACTGTACTCCACTGTACTCTACCTCTACTGTGCTCTACTGTACTCTATCTCTACTGTGCTCCACTGTACTCTACCTCTACTGTGCTCCACTGTACTCTACCTCTACTGTACTTCACTGTCCTCTATCTCTACTGTACTCCACTGTACTCTACCTCTATTATCCTCCACTGTACTCTATCTCTACTGTACTCTACTGTACTATATCTCTACTGTACTCCACTGTACTCTATCTCTACTGTACTCCACTGTACTCTACCTCCACTGTACTCCACTGTACTCTACCTCTACTGTACTCTACTGTTCTCTACCTCTACTGTGCTCTACTGTACTCTACTCTACTGTACTCCACTGTACTCTATCTCTACTGTGATCCACTGTACTCTACCTCTACTGTACTCCACTGTACTCTATCTCTACTGTACTCCACTGTACTCTACCTCTACTCTGCTCCACTGTACTCTCTCTCTACTGTACTCTACCTCTACTGTACTCTACTGTACTCCACCTCTAATGTACTCCACTGTACTCTATCTCTACTGTACTCCACTGTACTCTATCTCTACTGTACTTCACTGTCCTTTATCTCTAATGTACTCCACTGTACTCTACCTCTATTGTGCTCCATTGTACTCTATCTCTACTGTACTCTACTGTACTCTATCTCTACTGTACTCCACTGTACTCTACCTCTACTGTGCTCTACTGTTCTTTACCTCTACTGTGCTCTACTCTACTCCACCTCTACTGTGCTCCACTGTACCCTACCTCTACTGTGCTCCACCGTACTCTACCTCTACTGTGCTCCACTGTACTCTACCGCTACTGTACTCCACTGTACTCTATCTCTACTGTTCTCCACTGTACTCTACCTCTACTGTACTCCACTGTACTCTATCTCTACTGTACTCCACTCTAATCTACCTCTACTGTCATCCACTGTACTCTATCTCTACTGTGCTCCACTGTACTCTACCTCTACTGTGCTCAACTGTACTTTACTGTACTCCACTGTACTCTACCTCTACTGTACTCTACTCTACTGTACTCCACTGTACTCTATCTCTACTGTGATCCACTGTACTCTACTTCTACTGTACTCCACTGTAATCTATCTCTACTGTGATCCACTGTACTTTATCTCTACTGTGCTCCACTGTACTCTACCTCTACTGTGCTCCACTGTACTCTATCTCTACTGTGCTCCACTGTATCCTACCTCTACTGTACTCCACTGTACTCTATCTCTACTCTGCTCCACTGTACTCTACCTCTACTGTACTCCACTGTCCTCTATCTCTACTGTACTCCACTGTACTCTACCTCTACTGTACTCCACTGTACTCTATCTCTACTGTGCTCAACTGTACTGTACTGTACTCCACTGTAATCTACCTCTACTGTACTCCACTGTACTCTACCTCTACTGTGCTCCACTATACTCTACCTCTACTGTGCTCCACTGTACTCTACCTCTACTGTCCTCCACTGTACTCTACCTCTACTGTGCTCCACTGTACTCTCTCTCTACTGTACTCTACCTCTACTGTACTCTACTGTACTCCACCTCTAATGTGCTCCACTGTACTCTATCTCTACTGTACTCCACTGTACTCTATCTCTACTGTACTTCACTGTCCTTTATCTCTAATGTACTCCACTGTACTCTACCTCTATTGTGCTCCATTGTACTCTATCTCTACTGTACTCTACTGTACTCTATCTCTACTTTACTCCACTGTACTCTATCTCTACTGTACTCCACTGTACTCTACCTCTACTGTGCTCCACTGTACACTCTCTCTACGGTACTCTACCTCTACTGTACTCTACTGTGCTCCACTGTACTCCACTGTAGTCTACCTCTACTGTGCTCCACTGTACTCTACCTCTACTGTGCTCCACTATACTCTACCTCTACTGTGCTCCACTGTACTCTACCTCTACTGTCTTCCACTGTACTCTACCTCTACTGTGCTCCACTGTACTCTCTCTCTACTGTACTCTACCTCTACTGTACTCTACTGTACTCCACCTCTAATGTGCTCCACTGTACTCTACCTCTACTGTACTCTACCTCTACTGTACTCCACTGTACTCTACCTCTAATGTGCTCCACTGTACTCTATCTCTACTGTGCTCCACTCTACTCTATTTCTACTGTGCTCCACTGTACTCTATCTCTACTGTACTCCACTGTACTCTATCTCTACTGTACTTCACTGTCCTTTATCTCTAATGTACTCCACTGTACTCTACCTCTATTGTGCTCCATTGTACTCTATCTCTACTGTACTCTACTGTACTCTATCTCTACTTTACTCCACTGTACTCTATCTCTACTGTACTCCACTGTACTCTACCTCTACTGTGCTCCACTGTACTCTACCTCTACTGTACTCCACTGTACTCTATCTCTACTGTACTCCACTGTACTCTACCTCTGCTGTGCTCCACTGTACTCTATCTCTACTGTACTCCACTGTACTCTACTGTTCTCTACCTCTACTGTACTCTACTGTGCTCCGCTGTACTCCACTGTAGTCTACCTCTACTGTGCTCCACTGTACTCTACCTCTACTGTGCTCCACTATAATTTACCTCTACTGTGCTCCACTGTACTCTACCTCTACTGTCCTCCACTGTACTCTACCTCTACTGTGCTCCACTGTACTCTCTCTCTACTGTACTCTACCTCTACTGTACTCTACTGTACTCCACCTCTAATGTGCTCCACTGTACTCTACCTCTACTGTACTCTACCTCTACTGTACTCCACTGTACTCTACCTCTACTGTGCTCTACGGTACACTATCTCTACTGTGCTCCACTGTACTCTACCTCTACTGTACTCCACTATACTCTAACTCTACTATACTCCACTGTACTCTATCTCTACTGTGCTCCACTGTACTCTATTTCTACTGTGCTCCACTGTACTCTATCTCTACTGTACTCCACTGTACTATATCTCTACTGTACTTCACTGTCCTCTATCTCTACTGTACTCCACTGTACTCTACCTCTATTGTGCTCCACTGTACTCTATCTCTACTGTACTCTACTGTACTCTATCTCTAGTGTACTCCACTGTACTCTATCTCTACTGTACTCCACTGTACTCTACCTCTATTGTGCTCCACTGTACTCTACCTCTACCGTACTCCACTGTACTCTATCTCTACTGTACTCCACTGTACTCACCTCTACTGTACTCTACTGTTCTCTACCTCTACTGTGCTCTACTGTACTCTACTCTACTGTACTCCACTGTACTCTATCTCTACTATGATCCACTGTACTCTACCTCTACTGTACTCCACTGTACTCTATCTCTACTGTGCTCCACTGTACTCTATCTCTACTGTGCTCCACTGTACTCTATCTCTACTGTGCTCCACTCTACTCTACATCTACTGTGCTCCACTGTATCCTACCTCTACTGTGCTCTACTGTACTCTATCTGTACTGTGCTCCACTGTACTCTACCTCTACTGTACTCCACTATACTCTAACTCTACTATACTCCACTGTACTCTATCTCTACTGTGCTCCACTGTACTCTATTTCTACTGTGCTCCAATGTACTCTATCTCTACTGTACTCCACTGTACTCTATTTCTACTGTACTTCACTGTCCTCTATCTCTACTGTGATCCACTGTACTCTACTTCTACTGTACTCCACTGTAATCTATCTCTACTGTATCCACTGTACTCTATCTCTACTGTGCTCCACTGTACTCTACCTCTACTGTGCTCCACTGTACTCTATCTCTACTGTGCTCCTCTCTACTCTACCTCTACTGTGCTCCACTGTATCCTACCTCTACTGTACTCCACTGTACTCTATCTCTACTGTGCTCCACTTTACTCTATCTCTACTGTACTCCACTGTACTCTACCTCTACTGTGCTCTACTGTTCTCTACCTCTACTGTACTCTACTGTTCTCTACCTCTACTGTGCTCTACTGTACTCTACTCTACTGTACTCCACTGTACTCTATCTCTACTATGATCCACTGTACTCTACCTCTACTGTACTCCACTGTACTCTATCTCTACTGTGCTCCACTGTACTCTATCTCTACTGTGCTCCACTGTACTCTACCTCTATTGTGCTCCACTGTACTCTATATCTACTGTACTCTACTGTACTCTATCTCTACTGTACTCCACTGTACTCTATCTCTACTGTACTCCACTGTACTCTACCTCTACTGTACTCTACTGTACTCTATCTCTACTGTACTCCACTGTACTCTATCTCTACTGTACTCCACTGTACTCTACCTCTACTGTACTCTACTGTTCTCTACCTCTACTCGGCTCTACTGTACTCTACTCTACTGTACTACACTGTACTCTATCTCTACTGTGATCCACTGTACTCTACTTCTACTGTACTCCACTGTAATCTATCTCTACTGTATCCACTGTACTCTATCTCTACTGTGCTCCACTGTACTCTACCTCTACTGTGCTCCACTGTACTCTATCTCTACTGTGCTCCTCTCTACTCTACCTCTACTGTGCTCCACTGTATCCTACCTCTACTGTACTCCACTGTACTCTATCTCTACTGTGCTCCACTTTACTCTATCTCTACTGTACTCCACTGTACTCTACCTCTACTGTGCTCTACTGTTCTCTACCTCTACTGTGCTCCACTGTACTCTACCTCTACTGTCCTCCACTGTACTCTACCTCTACTGTGCTCCACTGTACTCTCTCTCTACTGTACTCTACCTCTACTGTACTCCACTGTACTCTATCTCTACTGTGCTCAACTGTACTGTACTGTACTCCACTGTAATCTACCTCTACTGTACTCCACTGTACTCTACCTCTACTGTGCTCCACTATACTCTACCTCTACTGTGCTCCACTGTACTCTACCTCTACTGTCCTCCACTGTACTCTACCTCTACTGTGCTCCACTGTACTCTCTCTCTACTGTACTCTACCTCTACTGTACTCTACTGTACTCCACCTCTAATGTGCTCCACTGTACTCTATCTCTACTGTACTCCACTGTACTCTATCTCTACTGTTCTCCACTGTACTCTACCTCTACTGTACTCCACTGTACTCTATCTCTACTGTACTCCACTCTAATCTACCTCTACTGTCATCCACTGTACTCTATCTCTACTGTGCTCCACTGTACTCTACCTCTACTGTGCTCAACTGTACTTTACTGTACTCCACTGTACTCTACCTCTACTGTACTCTACTCTACTGTACTCCACTGTACTCTATCTCTACTGTGATCCACTGTACTCTACTTCTACTGTACTCCACTGTAATCTATCTCTACTGTGATCCACTGTACTTTATCTCTACTGTGCTCCACTGTACTCTACCTCTACTGTGCTCCACTGTACTCTATCTCTACTGTGCTCCACTGTATCCTACCTCTACTGTACTCCACTGTACTCTATCTCTACTGTGCTCCACTGTACTCTACCTCTACTGTACTCCACTGTCCTCTATCTCTACTGTACTCCACTGTACTCTACCTCTACTGTACTCCACTGTACTCTATCTCTACTGTGCTCAACTGTACTGTACTGTACTCCACTGTAATCTACCTCTACTGTACTCCACTGTACTCTACCTCTACTGTGCTCCACTATACTCTACCTCTACTGTGCTCCACTGTACTCTACCTCTACTGTCCTCCACTGTACTCTACCTCTACTGTGCTCCACTGTACTCTCTCTCTACTGTACTCTACCTCTACTGTACTCTACTGTACTCCACCTCTAATGTGCTCCACTGTACTCTATCTCTACTGTACTCCACTGTACTCTATCTCTACTGTACTTCACTGTCCTTTATCTCTAATGTACTCCACTGTACTCTACCTCTATTGTGCTCCATTGTACTCTATCTCTACTGTACTCTACTGTACTCTATCTCTACTTTACTCCACTGTACTCTATCTCTACTGTACTCCACTGTACTCTACCTCTACTGTGCTCCACTGTACACTCTCTCTACGGTACTCTACCTCTACTGTACTCTACTGTGCTCCACTGTACTCCACTGTAGTCTACCTCTACTGTGCTCTACGGTACACTATCTCTACTGTGCTCCACTGTACTCTACCTCTACTGTACTCCACTATACTCTAACTCTACTATACTCCACTGTACTCTATCTCTACTGTGCTCCACTGTACTCTATCTCTACTGTACTCCACTGTACTCTATCTCTACTGTACTTCACTGTCCTTTATCTCTAATGTACTCCACTGTACTCTACCTCTATTGTGCTCCATTGTACTCTATCTCTACTGTACTCTACTGTACTCTATCTCTACTTTACTCCACTGTACTCTATCTCTACTGTACTCCACTGTACTCTACCTCTACTGTGCTCCACTGTACACTCTCTCTACGGTACTCTACCTCTACTGTACTCTACTGTGCTCCACTGTACTCCACTGTAGTCTACCTCTACTGTGCTCTACGGTACACTATCTCTACTGTACTCCACTGTACTATATCTCTACTGTACTTCACTGTCCTCTATCTCTACTGTACTCCACTGTACTCTACCTCTATTGTGCTCCACTGTACTCTATCTCTACTGTACTCTACTGTACTCTATCTCTAGTGTACTCCACTGTACTCTATCTCTACTGTACTCCACTGTACTCTACCTCTATTGTGCTCCACTGTACTCTACCTCTACCGTACTCCACTGTACTCTATCTCTACTGTACTCCACTGTACTCACCTCTACTGTACTCCACTGTACTCTATCTCTACTATGATCCACTGTACTCTACCTCTACTGTACTCCACTGTACTCTATCTCTACTGTGCTCCACTGTACTCTATCTCTACTGTGCTCCACTGTACTCTATCTCTACTGTGCTCCACTCTACTCTACATCTACTGTGCTCCACTGTATCCTACCTCTACTGTGCTCTACTGTACTCTATCTGTACTGTGCTCCACTGTACTCTACCTCTACTGTACTCCACTATACTCTAACTCTACTATACTCCACTGTACTCTATCTCTACTGTGCTCCACTGTACTCTATTTCTACTGTGCTCCAATGTACTCTATCTCTACTGTACTCCACTGTACTCTATTTCTACTGTACTTCACTGTCCTCTATCTCTACTGTGATCCACTGTACTCTACTTCTACTGTACTCCACTGTAATCTATCTCTACTGTATCCACTGTACTCTATCTCTACTGTGCTCCACTGTACTCTACCTCTACTGTGCTCCACTGTACTCTATCTCTACTGTGCTCCACTGTACTCTACCTCTACTGTGCTCCACTGTACTCTATCTCTACTGTGCTCCTCTCTACTCTACCTCTACTGTGCTCCACTGTATCCTACCTCTACTGTACTCCACTGTACTCTATCTCTACTGTGCTCCACTTTACTCTATCTCTACTGTACTCCACTGTACTCTACCTCTACTGTGCTCTACTGTTCTCTACCTCTACTGTACTCTACTGTTCTCTACCTCTACTGTGCTCTACTGTACTCTACTCTACTGTACTCCACTGTACTCTATCTCTACTATGATCCACTGTACTCTACCTCTACTGTACTCCACTGTACTCTATCTCTACTGTGCTCCACTGTACTCTATCTCTACTGTGCTCCACTGTACTCTACCTCTATTGTGCTCCACTGTACTCTACCTCTACTGTGCTCTACTGTTCTCTACCTCTACTGTACTCTACTGTTCTCTACCTCTACTGTGCTCTACTGTACTCTATCTCTACTGTGCTCCTCTCTACTCTACCTCTACTGTGCTCCACTGTATCCTACCTCTACTGTACTCTACTGTACTCTATCTCTACTGTACTCCACTGTACTCTATCTCTACTGTACTCCACTGTACTCTACCTCTACTGTACTCTACTGTACTCTATCTCTACTGTACTCCACTGTACTCTATCTCTACTGTACTCCACTGTACTCTACCTCTACTGTACTCTACTGTTCTCTACCTCTACTCGGCTCTACTGTACTCTACTCTACTGTACTACACTGTACTCTATCTCTACTGTGATCCACTGTACTCTACTTCTACTGTACTCCACTGTAATCTATCTCTACTGTATCCACTGTACTCTATCTCTACTGTGCTCCACTGTACTCTACCTCTACTGTGCTCCACTGTACTCTATCTCTACTGTGCTCCTCTCTACTCTACCTCTACTGTGCTCCACTGTATCCTACCTCTACTGTACTCCACTGTACTCTATCTCTACTGTGCTCCACTTTACTCTATCTCTACTGTACTCCACTGTACTCTACCTCTACTGTGCTCTACTGTTCTCTACCTCTACTGTGCTCCACTGTACTCTACCTCTACTGTCCTCCACTGTACTCTACCTCTACTGTGCTCCACTGTACTCTCTCTCTACTGTACTCTACCTCTACTGTACTCCACTGTACTCTATCTCTACTGTGCTCAACTGTACTGTACTGTACTCCACTGTAATCTACCTCTACTGTACTCCACTGTACTCTACCTCTACTGTGCTCCACTATACTCTACCTCTACTGTGCTCCACTGTACTCTACCTCTACTGTCCTCCACTGTACTCTACCTCTACTGTGCTCCACTGTACTCTCTCTCTACTGTACTCTACCTCTACTGTACTCTACTGTACTCCACCTCTAATGTGCTCCACTGTACTCTATCTCTACTGTACTCCACTGTACTCTATCTCTACTGTACTTCACTGTCCTTTATCTCTAATGTACTCCACTGTACTCTACCTCTATTGTGCTCCATTGTACTCTATCTCTACTGTACTCTACTGTACTCTATCTCTACTTTACTCCACTGTACTCTATCTCTACTGTACTCCACTGTACTCTACCTCTACTGTGCTCCACTGTACACTCTCTCTACGGTACTCTACCTCTACTGTACTCTACTGTGCTCCACTGTACTCCACTGTAGTCTACCTCTACTGTGCTCCACTGTACTCTACCTCTACTGTGCTCCACTATACTCTACCTCTACTGTGCTCCACTGTAATCTACCTCTACTGTCTTCCACTGTACTCTACCTCTACTGTGCTCCACTGTACTCTCTCTCTACTGTACTCTACCTCTACTGTACTCTACTGTACTCCACCTCTAATGTGCTCCACTGTACTCTACCTCTACTGTACTCTACCTCTACTGTACTCCACTGTACTCTACCTCTAATGTGCTCCACTGTACTCTATCTCTACTGTGCTCCACTCTACTCTATTTCTACTGTGCTCCACTGTACTCTATCTCTACTGTACTCCACTGTACTCTATCTCTACTGTACTTCACTGTCCTTTATCTCTAATGTACTCCACTGTACTCTACCTCTATTGTGCTCCATTGTACTCTATCTCTACTGTACTCTACTGCACTCTATCTCTACTTTACTCCACTGTACTCTATCTCTACTGTACTCCACTGTACTCTACCTCTACTGTGCTCCACTGTACTCTACCTCTACTGTACTCCACTGTACTCTATCTCTACTGTACTCCACTGTACTCTACCTCTGCTGTGCTCCACTGTACTCTATCTCTACTGTACTCCACTGTACTCTACTGTTCTCTACCTCTACTGTACTCTACTGTGCTCCGCTGTACTCCACTGTAGTCTACCTCTACTGTGCTCCACTGTACTCTACCTCTACTGTGCTCCACTATAATTTACCTCTACTGTGCTCCACTGTACTCTACCTCTACTGTCCTCCACTGTACTCTACCTCTACTGTGCTCCACTGTACTCTCTCTCTACTGTACTCTACCTCTACTGTACTCTACTGTACTCCACCTCTAATGTGCTCCACTGTACTCTACCTCTACTGTACTCTACCTCTACTGTACTCCACTGTACTCTACCTCTACTGTGCTCTACGGTACACTATCTCTACTCTGCTCCACTGTACTCTACCTCTACTGTACTCCACTATACTCTAACTCTACTATACTCCACTGTACTCTATCTCTACTGTGCTCCACTGTACTCTATTTCTACTGTGCTCCACTGTACTCTATCTCTACTGTACTCCACTGTACTATATCTCTACTGTACTTCACTGTCCTCTATCTCTACTGTACTCCACTGTACTCTACCTCTATTGTGCTCCACTGTACTCTATCTCTACTGTACTCTACTGTACTCTATCTCTAGTGTACTCCACTGTACTCTATCTCTACTGTACTCCACTGTACTCTACCTCTATTGTGCTCCACTGTACTCTACCTCTACCGTACTCCACTGTACTCTATCTCTACTGTACTCCACTGTACTCACCTCTACTGTACTCTACTGTTCTCTACCTCTACTGTGCTCTACTGTACTCTACTCTACTGTACTCCACTGTACTCTATCTCTACTATGATCCACTGTACTCTACCTCTACTGTACTCCATTGTACTCTATCTCTACTGTGCTCCACTGTACTCTATCTCTACTGTGCTCCACTGTACTCTATCTCTACTGTGCTCCACTCTACTCTACATCTACTGTGCTCCACTGTATCCTACCTCTACTGTGCTCTACTGTACTCTATCTGTACTGTGCTCCACTGTACTCTACCTCTACTGTACTCCACTATACTCTAACTCTACTATACTCCACTGTACTCTATCTCTACTGTGCTCCACTGTACTCTATTTCTACTGTGCTCCAATGTACTCTATCTCTACTGTACTCCACTGTACTCTATTTCTACTGTACTTCACTGTCCTCTATCTCTACTGTGATCCACTGTACTCTACTTCTACTGTACTCCACTGTAATCTATCTCTACTGTATCCACTGTACTCTATCTCTACTGTGCTCCACTGTACTCTACCTCTACTGTGCTCCACTGTACTCTATCTCTACTGTGCTCCTCTCTACTCTACCTCTACTGTGCTCCACTGTATCCTACCTCTACTGTACTCCACTGTACTCTATCTCTACTGTGCTCCACTTTACTCTATCTCTACTGTACTCCACTGTACTCTACCTCTACTGTGCTCTACTGTTCTCTACCTCTACTGTACTCTACTGTTCTCTACCTCTACTGTGCTCTACTGTACTCTACTCTACTGTACTCCACTGTACTCTATCTCTACTATGATCCACTGTACTCTACCTCTACTGTACTCCACTGTACTCTATCTCTACTGTGCTCCACTGTACTCTATCTCTACTGTGCTCCACTGTACTCTACCTCTACTGTCCTCCACTGTACTCTACCTCTACTGTGCTCCACTGTACTCTCTCTCTACTGTACTCTACCTCTACTGTACTCTACTGTACTCCACCTCTAATGTGCTCCACTGTACTCTATCTCTACTGTACTCCACTGTACTCTATCTCTACTGTACTTCACTGTCCTTTATCTCTAATGTACTCCACTGTACTCTACCTCTATTGTGCTCCATTGTACTCTATCTCTACTGTACTCTACTGTACTCTATCTCTACTTTACTCCACTGTACTCTATCTCTACTGTACTCCACTGTACTCTACCTCTACTGTGCTCCACTGTACACTCTCTCTACGGTACTCTACCTCTACTGTACTCTACTGTGCTCCACTGTACTCCACTGTAGTCTACCTCTACTGTGCTCCACTGTACTCTACCTCTACTGTGCTCCACTATACTCTACCTCTACTGTGCTCCACTGTACTCTACCTCTACTGTCTTCCACTGTACTCTACCTCTACTGTGCTCCACTGTACTCTCTCTCTCTACTGTACTCTACCTCTACTGTACTCTACTGTACTCCACCTCTAATGTGCTCCACTGTACTCTACCTCTACTGTACTCTACCTCTACTGTACTCCACTGTACTCTACCTCTAATGTGCTCCACTGTACTCTATCTCTACTGTGCTCCACTCTACTCTATTTCTACTGTGCTCCACTGTACTCTATCTCTACTGTACTCCACTGTACTCTATCTCTACTGTACTTCACTGTCCTTTATCTCTAATGTACTCCACTGTACTCTACCTCTATTGTGCTCCATTGTACTCTATCTCTACTGTACTCTACTGTACTCTATCTCTACTTTACTCCACTGTACTCTATCTCTACTGTACTCCACTGTACTCTACCTCTACTGTGCTCCACTGTACTCTACCTCTACTGTACTCCACTGTACTCTATCTCTACTGTACTCCACTGTACTCTACCTCTGCTGTGCTCCACTGTACTCTATCTCTACTGTACTCCACTGTACTCTACTGTTCTCTACCTCTACTGTACTCTACTGTGCTCCGCTGTACTCCACTGTAGTCTACCTCTACTGTGCTCCACTGTACTCTACCTCTACTGTGCTCCACTATAATTTACCTCTACTGTGCTCCACTGTACTCTACCTCTACTGTCCTCCACTGTACTCTACCTCTACTGTGCTCCACTGTACTCTCTCTCTACTGTACTCTACCTCTACTGTACTCTACTGTACTCCACCTCTAATGTGCTCCACTGTACTCTACCTCTACTGTACTCTACCTCTACTGTACTCCACTGTACTCTACCTCTACTGTGCTCTACGGTACACTATCTCTACTGTGCTCCACTGTACTCTACCTCTACTGTACTCCACTATACTCTAACTCTACTATACTCCACTGTACTCTATCTCTACTGTGCTCCACTGTACTCTATTTCTACTGTGCTCCACTGTACTCTATCTCTACTGTACTCCACTGTACTATATCTCTACTGTACTTCACTGTCCTCTATCTCTACTGTACTCCACTGTACTCTACCTCTATTGTGCTCCACTGTACTCTATCTCTACTGTACTCTACTGTACTCTATCTCTAGTGTACTCCACTGTACTCTATCTCTACTGTACTCCACTGTACTCTACCTCTATTGTGCTCCACTGTACTCTACCTCTACCGTACTCCACTGTACTCTATCTCTACTGTACTCCACTGTACTCACCTCTACTGTACTCTACTGTTCTCTACCTCTACTGTGCTCTACTGTACTCTACTCTACTGTACTCCACTGTACTCTATCTCTACTATGATCCACTGTACTCTACCTCTACTGTACTCCACTGTACTCTATCTCTACTGTGCTCCACTGTACTCTATCTCTACTGTGCTCCACTGTACTCTATCTCTACTGTGCTCCACTCTACTCTACATCTACTGTGCTCCACTGTATCCTACCTCTACTGTGCTCTACTGTACTCTATCTGTACTGTGCTCCACTGTACTCTACCTCTACTGTACTCCACTATACTCTAACTCTACTATACTCCACTGTACTCTATCTCTACTGTGCTCCACTGTACTCTATTTCTACTGTGCTCCAATGTACTCTATCTCTACTGTACTCCACTGTACTCTATTTCTACTGTACTTCACTGTCCTCTATCTCTACTGTGATCCACTGTACTCTACTTCTACTGTACTCCACTGTAATCTATCTCTACTGTATCCACTGTACTCTATCTCTACTGTGCTCCACTGTACTCTACCTCTACTGTGCTCCACTGTACTCTATCTCTACTGTGCTCCTCTCTACTCTACCTCTACTGTGCTCCACTGTATCCTACCTCTACTGTACTCCACTGTACTCTATCTCTACTGTGCTCCACTTTACTCTATCTCTACTGTACTCCACTGTACTCTACCTCTACTGTGCTCTACTGTTCTCTACCTCTACTGTACTCTACTGTTCTCTACCTCTACTGTGCTCTACTGTACTCTACTCTACTGTACTCCACTGTACTCTATCTCTACTATGATCCACTGTACTCTACCTCTACTGTACTCCACTGTACTCTATCTCTACTGTGCTCCACTGTACTCTATCTCTACTGTGCTCCACTGTACTCTACCTCTATTGTGCTCCACTGTACTCTATATCTACTGTACTCTACTGTACTCTATCTCTACTGTACTCCACTGTACTCTATCTCTACTGTACTCCACTGTACTCTACCTCTACTGTACTCTACTGTACTCTATCTCTACTGTACTCCACTGTACTCTATCTCTACTGTACTCCACTGTACTCTACCTCTACTGTACTCTACTGTTCTCTACCTCTACTCGGCTCTACTGTACTCTACTCTACTGTACTACACTGTACTCTATCTCTACTGTGATCCACTGTACTCTACTTCTACTGTACTCCACTGTAATCTATCTCTACTGTATCCACTGTACTCTATCTCTACTGTGCTCCACTGTACTCTACCTCTACTGTGCTCCACTGTACTCTATCTCTACTGTGCTCCTCTCTACTCTACCTCTACTGTGCTCCACTGTATCCTACCTCTACTGTACTCCACTGTACTCTATCTCTACTGTGCTCCACTTTACTCTATCTCTACTGTACTCCACTGTACTCTACCTCTACTGTGCTCTACTGTTCTCTACCTCTACTGTGCTCCACTGTACTCTACCTCTACTGTCCTCCACTGTACTCTACCTCTACTGTGCTCCACTGTACTCTCTCTCTACTGTACTCTACCTCTACTGTACTCCACTGTACTCTATCTCTACTGTGCTCAACTGTACTGTACTGTACTCCACTGTAATCTACCTCTACTGTACTCCACTGTACTCTACCTCTACTGTGCTCCACTATACTCTACCTCTACTGTGCTCCACTGTACTCTACCTCTACTGTCCTCCACTGTACTCTACCTCTACTGTGCTCCACTGTACTCTCTCTCTACTGTACTCTACCTCTACTGTACTCTACTGTACTCCACCTCTAATGTGCTCCACTGTACTCTATCTCTACTGTACTCCACTGTACTCTATCTCTACTGTTCTCCACTGTACTCTACCTCTACTGTACTCCACTGTACTCTATCTCTACTGTACTCCACTCTAATCTACCTCTACTGTCATCCACTGTACTCTATCTCTACTGTGCTCCACTGTACTCTACCTCTACTGTGCTCAACTGTACTTTACTGTACTCCACTGTACTCTACCTCTACTGTACTCTACTCTACTGTACTCCACTGTACTCTATCTCTACTGTGATCCACTGTACTCTACTTCTACTGTACTCCACTGTAATCTATCTCTACTGTGATCCACTGTACTTTATCTCTACTGTGCTCCACTGTACTCTACCTCTACTGTGCTCCACTGTACTCTATCTCTACTGTGCTCCACTGTATCCTACCTCTACTGTACTCCACTGTACTCTATCTCTACTGTGCTCCACTGTACTCTACCTCTACTGTACTCCACTGTCCTCTATCTCTACTGTACTCCACTGTACTCTACCTCTACTGTACTCCACTGTACTCTATCTCTACTGTGCTCAACTGTACTGTACTGTACTCCACTGTAATCTACCTCTACTGTACTCCACTGTACTCTACCTCTACTGTGCTCCACTATACTCTACCTCTACTGTGCTCCACTGTACTCTACCTCTACTGTCCTCCACTGTACTCTACCTCTACTGTGCTCCACTGTACTCTCTCTCTACTGTACTCTACCTCTACTGTACTCTACTGTACTCCACCTCTAATGTGCTCCACTGTACTCTATCTCTACTGTACTCCACTGTACTCTATCTCTACTGTACTTCACTGTCCTTTATCTCTAATGTACTCCACTGTACTCTACCTCTATTGTGCTCCATTGTACTCTATCTCTACTGTACTCTACTGTACTCTATCTCTACTTTACTCCACTGTACTCTATCTCTACTGTACTCCACTGTACTCTACCTCTACTGTGCTCCACTGTACACTCTCTCTACGGTACTCTACCTCTACTGTACTCTACTGTGCTCCACTGTACTCCACTGTAGTCTACCTCTACTGTGCTCTACGGTACACTATCTCTACTGTGCTCCACTGTACTCTACCTCTACTGTACTCCACTATACTCTAACTCTACTATACTCCACTGTACTCTATCTCTACTGTGCTCCACTGTACTCTATCTCTACTGTACTCCACTGTACTCTATCTCTACTGTACTTCACTGTCCTTTATCTCTAATGTACTCCACTGTACTCTACCTCTATTGTGCTCCATTGTACTCTATCTCTACTGTACTCTACTGTACTCTATCTCTACTTTACTCCACTGTACTCTATCTCTACTGTACTCCACTGTACTCTACCTCTACTGTGCTCCACTGTACACTCTCTCTATGGTACTCTACCTCTACTGTACTCTACTGTGCTCCACTGTACTCCACTGTAGTCTACCTCTACTGTGCTCTACGGTACACTATCTCTACTGTACTCCACTGTACTATATCTCTACTGTACTTCACTGTCCTCTATCTCTACTGTACTCCACTGTACTCTACCTCTATTGTGCTCCACTGTACTCTATCTCTACTGTACTCTACTGTACTCTATCTCTAGTGTACTCCACTGTACTCTATCTCTACTGTACTCCACTGTACTCTACCTCTATTGTGCTCCACTGTACTCTACCTCTACCGTACTCCACTGTACTCTATCTCTACTGTACTCCACTGTACTCACCTCTACTGTACTCCACTGTACTCTATCTCTACTATGATCCACTGTACTCTACCTCTACTGTACTCCACTGTACTCTATCTCTACTGTGCTCCACTGTACTCTATCTCTACTGTGCTCCACTGTACTCTATCTCTACTGTGCTCCACTCTACTCTACATCTACTGTGCTCCACTGTATCCTACCTCTACTGTGCTCTACTGTACTCTATCTGTACTGTGCTCCACTGTACTCTACCTCTACTGTACTCCACTATACTCTAACTCTACTATACTCCACTGTACTCTATCTCTACTGTGCTCCACTGTACTCTATTTCTACTGTGCTCCAATGTACTCTATCTCTACTGTACTCCACTGTACTCTATTTCTACTGTACTTCACTGTCCTCTATCTCTACTGTGATCCACTGTACTCTACTTCTACTGTACTCCACTGTAATCTATCTCTACTGTATCCACTGTACTCTATCTCTACTGTGCTCCACTGTACTCTACCTCTACTGTGCTCCACTGTACTCTATCTCTACTGTGCTCCACTGTACTCTACCTCTACTGTGCTCCACTGTACTCTATCTCTACTGTGCTCCTCTCTACTCTACCTCTACTGTGCTCCACTGTATCCTACCTCTACTGTACTCCACTGTACTCTATCTCTACTGTGCTCCACTTTACTCTATCTCTACTGTACTCCACTGTACTCTACCTCTACTGTGCTCTACTGTTCTCTACCTCTACTGTACTCTACTGTTCTCTACCTCTACTGTGCTCTACTGTACTCTACTCTACTGTACTCCACTGTACTCTATCTCTACTATGATCCACTGTACTCTACCTCTACTGTACTCCACTGTACTCTATCTCTACTGTGCTCCACTGTACTCTATCTCTACTGTGCTCCACTGTACTCTACCTCTATTGTGCTCCACTGTACTCTATATCTACTGTACTCTACTGTACTCTATCTCTACTGTACTCCACTGTACTCTATCTCTACTGTACTCCACTGTACTCTACCTCTACTGTACTCTACTGTACTCTATCTCTACTGTACTCCACTGTACTCTATCTCTACTGTACTCCACTGTACTCTACCTCTACTGTACTCTACTGTTCTCTACCTCTACTCGGCTCTACTGTACTCTACTCTACTGTACTACACTGTACTCTATCTCTACTGTGATCCACTGTACTCTACTTCTACTGTACTCCACTGTAATCTATCTCTACTGTATCCACTGTACTCTATCTCTACTGTGCTCCACTGTACTCTACCTCTACTGTGCTCCACTGTACTCTATCTCTACTGTGCTCCTCTCTACTCTACCTCTACTGTGCTCCACTGTATCCTACCTCTACTGTACTCCACTGTACTCTATCTCTACTGTGCTCCACTTTACTCTATCTCTACTGTACTCCACTGTACTCTACCTCTACTGTGCTCTACTGTTCTCTACCTCTACTGTGCTCCACTGTACTCTACCTCTACTGTCCTCCACTGTACTCTACCTCTACTGTGCTCCACTGTACTCTCTCTCTACTGTACTCTACCTCTACTGTACTCCACTGTACTCTATCTCTACTGTGCTCAACTGTACTGTACTGTACTCCACTGTAATCTACCTCTACTGTACTCCACTGTACTCTACCTCTACTGTGCTCCACTATACTCTACCTCTACTGTGCTCCACTGTACTCTACCTCTACTGTCCTCCACTGTACTCTACCTCTACTGTGCTCCACTGTACTCTCTCTCTACTGTACTCTACCTCTACTGTACTCTACTGTACTCCACCTCTAATGTGCTCCACTGTACTCTATCTCTACTGTACTCCACTGTACTCTATCTCTACTGTACTTCACTGTCCTTTATCTCTAATGTACTCCACTGTACTCTACCTCTATTGTGCTCCATTGTACTCTATCTCTACTGTACTCTACTGTACTCTATCTCTACTTTACTCCACTGTACTCTATCTCTACTGTACTCCACTGTACTCTACCTCTACTGTGCTCCACTGTACACTCTCTCTACGGTACTCTACCTCTACTGTACTCTACTGTGCTCCACTGTACTCCACTGTAGTCTACCTCTACTGTGCTCCACTGTACTCTACCTCTACTGTGCTCCACTATACTCTACCTCTACTGTGCTCCACTGTAATCTACCTCTACTGTCTTCCACTGTACTCTACCTCTACTGTGCTCCACTGTACTCTCTCTCTACTGTACTCTACCTCTACTGTACTCTACTGTACTCCACCTCTAATGTGCTCCACTGTACTCTACCTCTACTGTACTCTACCTCTACTGTACTCCACTGTACTCTACCTCTAATGTGCTCCACTGTACTCTATCTCTACTGTGCTCCACTCTACTCTATTTCTACTGTGCTCCACTGTACTCTATCTCTACTGTACTCCACTGTACTCTATCTCTACTGTACTTCACTGTCCTTTATCTCTAATGTACTCCACTGTACTCTACCTCTATTGTGCTCCATTGTACTCTATCTCTACTGTACTCTACTGCACTCTATCTCTACTTTACTCCACTGTACTCTATCTCTACTGTACTCCACTGTACTCTACCTCTACTGTGCTCCACTGTACTCTACCTCTACTGTACTCCACTGTACTCTATCTCTACTGTACTCCACTGTACTCTACCTCTGCTGTGCTCCACTGTACTCTATCTCTACTGTACTCCACTGTACTCTACTGTTCTCTACCTCTACTGTACTCTACTGTGCTCCGCTGTACTCCACTGTAGTCTACCTCTACTGTGCTCCACTGTACTCTACCTCTACTGTGCTCCACTATAATTTACCTCTACTGTGCTCCACTGTACTCTACCTCTACTGTCCTCCACTGTACTCTACCTCTACTGTGCTCCACTGTACTCTCTCTCTACTGTACTCTACCTCTACTGTACTCTACTGTACTCCACCTCTAATGTGCTCCACTGTACTCTACCTCTACTGTACTCTACCTCTACTGTACTCCACTGTACTCTACCTCTACTGTGCTCTACGGTACACTATCTCTACTGTGCTCCACTGTACTCTACCTCTACTGTACTCCACTATACTCTAACTCTACTATACTCCACTGTACTCTATCTCTACTGTGCTCCACTGTACTCTATTTCTACTGTGCTCCACTGTACTCTATCTCTACTGTACTCCACTGTACTATATCTCTACTGTACTTCACTGTCCTCTATCTCTACTGTACTCCACTGTACTCTACCTCTATTGTGCTCCACTGTACTCTATCTCTACTGTACTCTACTGTACTCTATCTCTAGTGTACTCCACTGTACTCTATCTCTACTGTACTCCACTGTACTCTACCTCTATTGTGCTCCACTGTACTCTACCTCTACCGTACTCCACTGTACTCTATCTCTACTGTACTCCACTGTACTCACCTCTACTGTACTCTACTGTTCTCTACCTCTACTGTGCTCTACTGTACTCTACTCTACTGTACTCCACTGTACTCTATCTCTACTATGATCCACTGTACTCTACCTCTACTGTACTCCATTGTACTCTATCTCTACTGTGCTCCACTGTACTCTATCTCTACTGTGCTCCACTGTATTCTATCTCTACTGTGCTCCACTCTACTCTACATCTACTGTGCTCCACTGTATCCTACCTCTACTGTGCTCTACTGTACTCTATCTGTACTGTGCTCCACTGTACTCTACCTCTACTGTACTCCACTATACTCTAACTCTACTATACTCCACTGTACTCTATCTCTACTGTGCTCCACTGTACTCTATTTCTACTGTGCTCCAATGTACTCTATCTCTACTGTACTCCACTGTACTCTATTTCTACTGTACTTCACTGTCCTCTATCTCTACTGTGATCCACTGTACTCTACTTCTACTGTACTCCACTGTAATCTATCTCTACTGTATCCACTGTACTCTATCTCTACTGTGCTCCACTGTACTCTACCTCTACTGTGCTCCACTGTACTCTATCTCTACTGTGCTCCTCTCTACTCTACCTCTACTGTGCTCCACTGTATCCTACCTCTACTGTACTCCACTGTACTCTATCTCTACTGTGCTCCACTTTACTCTATCTCTACTGTACTCCACTGTACTCTACCTCTACTGTGCTCTACTGTTCTCTACCTCTACTGTACTCTACTGTTCTCTACCTCTACTGTGCTCTACTGTACTCTACTCTACTGTACTCCACTGTACTCTATCTCTACTATGATCCACTGTACTCTACCTCTACTGTACTCCACTGTACTCTATCTCTACTGTGCTCCACTGTACTCTATCTCTACTGTGCTCCACTGTACTCTACCTCTATTGTGCTCCACTGTACTCTATATCTACTGTACTCTACTGTACTCTATCTCTACTGTACTCCACTGTACTCTATCTCTACTGTACTCCACTGTACTCTACCTCTACTGTACTCTACTGTACTCTATCTCTACTGTACTCCACTGTACTCTATCTCTACTGTACTCCACTGTACTCTACCTCTACTGTACTCTACTGTTCTCTACCTCTACTCGGCTCTACTGTACTCTACTCTACTGTACTACACTGTACTCTATCTCTACTGTGATCCACTGTACTCTACTTCTACTGTACTCCACTGTAATCTATCTCTACTGTATCCACTGTACTCTATCTCTACTGTGCTCCACTGTACTCTACCTCTACTGTGCTCCACTGTACTCTATCTCTACTGTGCTCCTCTCTACTCTACCTCTACTGTGCTCCACTGTATCCTACCTCTACTGTACTCCACTGTACTCTATCTCTACTGTGCTCCACTTTACTCTATCTCTACTGTACTCCACTGTACTCTACCTCTACTGTGCTCTACTGTTCTCTACCTCTACTGTGCTCTACTGTACTCCACCTCTACTGTGCTCCACTGTACCCTACCTCTACTGTGCTCCACTGTACTCTACCTCTACTGTGCTCCACTGTACTCTACCTCTACTGTACTCCACTGTACTCTATCTCTACTGTGCTCCACTGTACTCTACCTCTACTGTACTCCACTGTACTCTATCTCTACTGTGCTCCACTGTACTCTATCTTTACTGTACTCTACCTCTACTGTGCTCTACTGTTCTCTACCTCTACTGTGCTCTACTGTACTCCACCTCTACTGTGCTCCACTGTACCCTACCTCTACTGTGCTCCACTGTACTCTACCTCTACTGTGCTCCACTGTACTCTACCTCTACTCTGCTCCACTGTATCCACTGTACTCTACCTCTACTGTGCTCCACTGTACTCTACCTCTACTGTGCTCCACTGTACTCTATCTCTACTGTGCTCCACTGTACTCTACCTCTACTGTACTCTACTGTACTCCACCTCTAATGGGCTCCACTGTACTCTAGCTCTACTGTACTCCACTGTACTTTACCTCTACTGTACTCCACTGTACTCTACCTCTACTGTGCTCCACTGTACTCTATTTCTACTGTACTCCTCTGTACTCTACCTCTACTGTGCTCCACTGTACTCTATCTGTAATGTACTCTACTGTACTCTATCTCTACTGTGATCCACTGTACTCTACCTCTGCTGTGCTCCACTGTACTCTATCTCTACTGTACTCCACTGTACTCTACAGTTCTCTACCTCTACTGTACTCTACTGTGCTCCACTGTACTCCACTGTAGTCTACCTCTACTGTGCTCCACTGTACTCTACCTCTACTGTGCTCCACTATACTCTACCTCTACTGTGCTCCACTGTACTCTACCTCTACTGTCCTCCACTGTACTCTACCTCTACTGTGCTCCACTGTACTCTCTCTCTACTGTACTCTACCTCTACTGTACTCTACTGTACTCCACCTCTAATGTGCTCCACTGTACTCTACCTCTACTGTACTCTACCTCTACTGTACTCCACTGTACTCTACCTCTACTGTGCTCTACTGTACTCTATCTCTACTGTGCTCCACTGTACTCTACCTCTACTGTGCTCCACTGTACTCTACCTCTACTGTACTTCACTGTCCTCTATCTCTACTGTACTCCACTGTACTCTACCTCTATTATCCTCCACTGTACTCTATCTCTACTGTACTCTACTGTACTATATCTCTACTGTACTCCACTGTACTCTATCTCTACTGTACTCCACTGTACTCTACCTCTATTATCCTCCACTGTACTCTATCTCTACTGTACTCTACTGTACTATATCTCTACTGTACTCCACTGTACTCTACCTCTACTGTGCTCTACTGTACTCTACTCTACTGTACTCCACTGTACTCTATCTCTACTGTGATCCACTGTACTCTACCTCTACTGTACTCCACTGTACTCTATATCTACTGTGATCCACTGTACTCTATCTCTATTGTGCTCCACTGTACTCTACCTCTACTGTGCTCCACTGTACTCTATCTCTACTGTGCTCCACTCTACTCTACCTCTACTGTGCTCCACTGTATCCTACCTCTACTGTACTCCACTGTACTCTCTCTCTACTGTGCTCCACTGTACTCTATCTCTACTGTACTCCACTGTACTCTACCTATACTGTGCTCTACTGTTCTCTACCTCTACTGTGCTCTACTCTACTCCACCTCTACTGTGCTCCACTGTACCATACCTCTACTGTGCTCCACCGTACTCTACCTCTACTGTGCTCCACTGTACTCTACCTCTACTGTACTCCACTGTACTCTATCTCTACTGTACTCCACTGTACTCTACCTCTACTGTACTCCACTGTACTCTATCTCTACTGTACTCCACTCTAATCTACCTCTACTGTCCTCCACTGTACTCTACCTCTACTGTGCTCCACTGTACACTCTCTCTACTGTACTCTACCTCTACTGTACTCTACTGTGCTCCACTGTACTCCACTGTAGTCTACCTCTACTGTGCTCCACTGTACTCTACCTCTACTGTGCTCCACTATACTCTACCTCTACTGTGCTCCACTGTACTCTACCTCTACTGTCCTCCACTGTACTCTACCTCTACTGTGCTCCACTGTACTCTCTCTCTACTGTACTCTACCTCTACTGTACTCTACTGTACTCCACCTCTAATGTGCTCCACTGTACTCTACATCTACTGTACTCTACCTCTACTGTGCTCTACTGTACTCTTCTCTACTGTACTCCACTGTACTCTATCTCTACTGTGATCCACTGTACTCTACCTCTACTGTACTCCACTGTACTCTATCTCTACTGTGATCCACTGTACTCTATCTCTACTGTGCTCCACTGTACTCTACCTCTACTATGCTCCACTGTACTCTATCTGTACTGTGCTCCACTCTACTCTACCTCTACTGTGCTCCACTGTACTCTACCTCTACTGTACTCCACTGTACTCTATCTCTACTGTGCTCCACTGTACTCTATCTCTACTGTACTCCACTGTACTCTACCTCTACTGTGCTCTACTGTTCTCTACCTCTACTGTGCTCTACTGTACTCCACCTCTACTGTGCTCCACTGTACCCTACCTCTACTGTGCTCCACTGTACTCTACCTCTACTGTGCTCCACTGTACTCTACCTCTACTGTGCTCCACTGTACTCTACCTCTACTGTGCTCCACTGTACTCTATCTCTACTGTGCTCCACTGTACTCTATCTCTACTGTGCTCCACTGTACTCTACCTCTAATGTACTCTACTGTACTCCACCTCTAATGTGCTCCACTGTACTCTAGCCCTACTGTACTCCACTGTACTTTACCTCTACTGTACTCCACTGTACTCTACCTCTACTGTGCTCCACTGTACTCTATTTCTACTGTACTCCTCTGTAATCTACCTCTACTGTGCTCCACTGTACTCTATCTGTAATGTACTCTACTGTACTCTATCTCTACTGTGATCCATTGTACTCTACCTCTGGTGTGCTCCACTGTACTCTATCTCTACTGTGCTCCACTCTACTCTACCTCTACTGTGCTCCACTGTATCCTACCTCTACTGTACTCCACTGTACTCTATCTCTACTGTGCTCCACTGTACTCTATCTCTACTGTACTCCACTGTACTCTACCTCTACTGTGCTCTACTGTTCTCTACCTCTACTGTGCTCTACTGTTCTCCACCTCTACTGTTCTCCACTGTACCCTACCTCTATTGTGCTCCACTGTACTCTACCTCTACTGTGCTCCACTGTACTCTACCTCTACTGTACTCCACTGTATTCTATCTCTACTGTGCTCCACTGTACTCTACCTCTACTGTGCTCAACTCTACTCTACTGTACTCTACTGTACTCTACCTCTACTGTACTCCACTTTACTCTACTGTACTCCACTGTACTCTACCTCTACTGTACTCCACTGTACTCTATCTCTACTGTGCTCCACTGTACTCTACCTCTACTGTGCCCAACTTTACTGTACTCTACTCCACTGTACTCTACCTCTACTGTACTCCACTGTACTCTACCTCTACTGTACTCCACTGTACTCTACCTCTACTGTACTCAACTGTACTCTATCTCTACTGTGCTCCACTGTACTCTACCTCTACTGTACTCGACTGTACTCTATCTCTACTGTACTCCACTGTACTCTACCTATACTGTACTCTACTGTTCTCTACCTCTACTGTACTCCGCTGTACTCTATCTCTACTGTGATCCACTGTACTCTACCTCTACTGTACTCCACTGTACTCTATCTCTACTCTACTCCACTGTACTCTACCTCTACTGTACTCTACTGTTCTCTACCTCTACTGTGCTCTACTGTACTCTTCTCTACTGTATTCCACTGTACTCTATCTCTACTGTGATCCACTGTACTCTACCTCTACTGTACTCCACTGTACTCTATCTCTACTGTGATCCACTGTACTCTATCTCTACTGTGCTCCACTGTACTCTACCTCTACTATGCTCCACTGTACTCTATCTGTACTGTGCTCCACTCTACTCTACCTCTACTGTGCTCCACTGTACTCTACCTCTACTGTACTCCACTGTACTCTATCTCTACTGTGCTCCACTGTACTCTACCTCTACTGTGCTCCACTGTACTCTACCTCTACTGTGCTCCACTGTACTCTACCTCTACTGTGCTCCACTGTACTCTATCTCTACTGTGCTCCACTGTACTCTACCTCTAATATACTCTACTGTACTCCACCTCTAATGTGCTCCACTGTACTCTAGCCCTACTGTACTCCACTGTACTTTACCTCTACTGTACTTCACTGTACTCTACCTCTACTGTGCTCCACTGTACTCTATTTCTACTGTATTCCTCTGTACTCTACCTCTACTGTGCTCCACTGTACTCTATCTGTAATGTACTCTACTGTACTCTATCTCTACTGTGATCCATTGTACTCTACCTCTGCTGTGCTCCACTGTACTCTATCTCTACTGTACTCCACTGTACTCTACTGTTCTCTACCTCTACTGTACTCTACTGTGCTCCACTGTACTCCACTGTAGTCTACCTCTACTGTGCTCCACTGTACTCTACCTCTACTGTGCTCCACTATAATTTACCTCTACTGTGCTCCACTGTACTCTACCTCTACTGTCCTCCACTGTACTCTACCTCTACTGTGCTCCACTGTACTCTCTCTCTACTGTACTCTACCTCTACTGTACTCTACTGTACTCCACCTCTAATGTGCTCCACTGTACTCTACCTCTACTGTACTCTACCTCTACTGTACTCCACTGTACTCTACCTCTACTGTGCTCTACTGTACTCTATCTCTACTGTGCTCCACTGTACTCTACCTCTACTGTACTCCACTATACTCTAACTCTACTATACTCCACTGTACTCTATCTCTACTGTGCGCCACTGTACTCTATTTCTACTGTGCTCCACTGTACTCTATCTCTACTGTACTCCACTGTACTATATCTCTACTGTACTTCACTGTCCTTTATCTCTACTGTACTCCACTGTACTCTACCTCTATTGTGCTCCACTGTACTCTATCTCTACTGTACTCTACTGTACTCTATCTCTACTGTACTCCACTGTACTCTATCTCTACTGTACTCCACTGTACTCTACCTCTACTGTACTCTACTGTTCTCTACCTCTACTGTGCTCTACTGTACTCTACTCTACTGTACTCCACTGTACTCTATCTCTACTGTGATCCACTGTACTCTACCTCTACTGTACTCCACTGTACTCTATCTCTACTGTGCTCCACTGTACTCTACCTCTACTGTGCTCCACTGTACTCTACCTCTACTGTACTTCACTGTCCTCTATCTCTGCTGTACTCCACTGTACTCTACCTCTATTATCCTCCACTGTACTCTATCTCTACTGTACTCTACTGTACTATATCTCTACTGTACTCCACTGTACTCTATCTCTACTGTACTCCAATGTACTCTACCTCCACTGTACTCCACTGTACTCTACCTCTACTGTACTCTACTGTTCTCTACCTCTACTGTGCTCTACTGTACTCTACTCTACTGTACTCCACTGTACTCTATCTCTACTGTGATCCACTGTACTCTACCTCTACTGTACTCCACTGTACTCTATCTCTACTGTGATCCACTGTACTCTATCTCTATTGTGCTCCACTGTACTCTACCTCTACTGTGCTCCACTGTACTCTATCTCTACTGTGCTCCACTCTACTCTACCTCTACTGTGCTCCACTGTATCCTACCTCTACTGTACTCCACTGTACTCTCTCTCTACTGTGCTCCACTGTACTCTATCTCTACTGTACTCCACTGTACTCTACCTCTACTGTGCTCTACTGTTCTCTACCTCTACTGTGCTCTACTCTACTCCACCTCTACTGTGCTCCACTGTACCATACCTCTACTGTGCTCCACCGTACTCTACCTCTACTGTGCTCCACTGTACTCTACCTCTACTGTACTCCACTGTACTCTATCTCTACTGTACTCCACTGTACTCTACCTCTACTGTACTCCACTGTACTCTATCTCTACTGTACTCCACTCTAATCTACCTCTACTGTCCTCCACTGTACTCTACCTCTACTGTGCTCCACTGTACACTCTCTCTACTGTACTCTACCTCTACTGTACTCTACTGTGCTCCACTGTACTCCACTGTAGTCTACCTCTACTGTGCTCCATTGTACTCTACCTCTACTGTGCTCCACTATACTCTACCTCTACTGTGCTCCACTGTACTCTACCTCTACTGTCCTCCACTGTACTCTACCTCTACTGTGCTCCACTGTACTCTCTCTCTACTGTACTCCACTGTACTCTACCTCTACTGTACTCTACTGTTCTCTACCTCTACTCGGCTCTACTGTACTCTACTCTACTGTACTACACTGTACTCTATCTCTACTGTGATCCACTGTACTCTTCTTCTACTGTACTCCACTGTAATCTATCTCTACTGTATCCACTGTACTCTATCTCTACTGTGCTCCACTGTACTCTACCTCTACTGTGCTCCACTGTACTCTATCTCTACTGTGCTCCTCTCTACTCTACCTCTACTGTGCTCCACTGTATCCTACCTCTACTGTACTCCACTGTACTCTATCTCTACTGTGCTCCACTTTACTCTATCTCTACTGTACTCCACTGTACTCTACCTCTACTGTGCTCTACTGTTCTCTACCTCTACTGTGCTCTACTGTACTCCACCTCTACTGTGCTCCACTGTACCCTACCTCTACTGTGCTCCACTGTACTCTACCTCTACTGTGCTCCACTGTACTCTACCTCTACTGTACTCCACTGTACTCTATCTCTACTGTGCTCCACTGTACTCTACCTCTACTGTACTCCACTGTACTCTATCTCTACTGTGCTCCACTGTACTCTATCTTTACTGTACTCTACCTCTACTGTGCTCTACTGTTCTCTACCTCTACTGTGCTCTACTGTACTCCACCTCTACTGTGCTCCACTGTACCCTACCTCTACTGTGCTCCACTGTACTCTACCTCTACTGTGCTCCACTGTACTCTACCTCTACTCTGCTCCACTGTATCCACTGTACTCTACCTCTACTGTGCTCCACTGTACTCTACCTCTACTGTGCTCCACTGTACTCTATCTCTACTGTGCTCCACTGTACTCTACCTCTACTGTACTCTACTGTACTCCACCTCTAATGGGCTCCACTGTACTCTAGCTCTACTGTACTCCACTGTACTTTACCTCTACTGTACTCCACTGTACTCTACCTCTACTGTGCTCCACTGTACTCTATTTCTACTGTACTCCTCTGTACTCTACCTCTACTGTGCTCCACTGTACTCTATCTGTAATGTACTCTACTGTACTCTATCTCTACTGTGATCCACTGTACTCTACCTCTGCTGTGCTCCACTGTACTCTATCTCTACTGTACTCCACTGTACTCTACAGTTCTCTACCTCTACTGTACTCTACTGTGCTCCACTGTACTCCACTGTAGTCTACCTCTACTGTGCTCCACTGTACTCTACCTCTACTGTGCTCCACTATACTCTACCTCTACTGTGCTCCACTGTACTCTACCTCTACTGTCCTCCACTGTACTCTACCTCTACTGTGCTCCACTGTACTCTCTCTCTACTGTACTCTACCTCTACTGTACTCTACTGTACTCCACCTCTAATGTGCTCCACTGTACTCTACCTCTACTGTACTCTACCTCTACTGTACTCCACTGTACTCTACCTCTACTGTGCTCTACTGTACTCTATCTCTACTGTGCTCCACTGTACTCTACCTCTACTGTGCTCCACTGTACTCTACCTCTACTGTACTTCACTGTCCTTTATCTCTACTGTACTCCACTGTACTCTACCTCTATTATCCTCCACTGTACTCTATCTCTACTGTACTCTACTGTACTATATCTCTACTGTACTCCACTGTACTCTATCTCTACTGTACTCCACTGTACTCTACCTCTATTATCCTCCACTGTACTCTATCTCTACTGTACTCTACTGTACTATATCTCTACTGTACTCCACTGTACTCTACCTCTACTGTGCTCTACTGTACTCTACTCTACTGTACTCCACTGTACTCTATCTCTACTGTGATCCACTGTACTCTACCTCTACTGTACTCCACTGTACTCTATATCTACTGTGATCCACTGTACTCTATCTCTATTGTGCTCCACTGTACTCTACCTCTACTGTGCTCCACTGTACTCTATCTCTACTGTGCTCCACTCTACTCTACCTCTACTGTGCTCCACTGTATCCTACCTCTACTGTACTCCACTGTACTCTCTCTCTGCTGTGCTCCACTGTACTCTATCTCTACTGTACTCCACTGTACTCTACCTCTACTGTGCTCTACTGTTCTCTACCTCTACTGTGCTCTACTCTACTCCACCTCTACTGTGCTCCACTGTACCATACCTCTACTGTGCTCCACCGTACTCTACCTCTACTGTGCTCCACTGTACTCTACCTCTACTGTACTCCACTGTACTCTATCTCTACTGTACTCCACTGTACTCTACCTCTACTGTACTCCACTGTACTCTATCTCTACTGTACTCCACTCTAATCTACCTCTACTGTCCTCCACTGTACTCTACCTCTACTGTGCTCCACTGTACACTCTCTCTACTGTACTCTACCTCTACTGTACTCTACTGTGCTCCACTGTACTCCACTGTAGTCTACCTCTACTGTGCTCCACTGTACTCTACCTCTACTGTGCTCCACTATACTCTACCTCTACTGTGCTCCACTGTACTCTACCTCTACTGTCCTCCACTGTACTCTACCTCTACTGTGCTCCACTGTACTCTCTCTCTACTGTACTCTACCTCTACTGTACTCTACTGTACTCCACCTCTAATGTGCTCCACTGTACTCTACATCTACTGTACTCTACCTCTACTGTGCTCTACTGTACTCTTCTCTACTGTACTCCACTGTACTCTATCTCTACTGTACTCCACTATACTCTAACTCTACTATACTCCACTGTACTCTATCTCTACTGTGCGCCACTGTACTCTATTTCTACTGTGCTCCACTGTACTCTATCTCTACTGTACTCCACTGTACTATATCTCTACTGTACTTCACTGTCCTTTATCTCTACTGTACTCCACTGTACTCTACCTCTATTGTGCTCCACTGTACTCTATCTCTACTGTACTCTACTGTACTCTATCTCTACTGTACTCCACTGTACTCTATCTCTACTGTACTCCACTGTACTCTACCTCTACTGTACTCTACTGTTCTCTACCTCTACTGTGCTCTACTGTACTCTACTCTACTGTACTCCACTGTACTCTATCTCTACTGTGATCCACTGTACTCTACCTGTACTGTACTCCACTGTACTCTATCTCTACTGTGCTCCACTGTACTCTACCTCTACTGTGCTCCACTGTACTCTACCTCTACTGTACTTCACTGTCCTCTATCTCTGCTGTACTCCACTGTACTCTACCTCTATTATCCTCCACTGTACTCTATCTCTACTGTACTCTACTGTACTATATCTCTACTGTACTCCACTGTACTCTATCTCTACTGTACTCCAATGTACTCTACCTCCACTGTACTCCACTGTACTCTACCTCTACTGTACTCTACTGTTCTCTACCTCTACTGTGCTCTACTGTACTCTACTCTACTGTACTCCACTGTACTCTATCTCTACTGTGATCCACTGTACTCTACCTCTACTGTACTCCACTGTACTCTATCTCTACTGTGATCCACTGTACTCTATCTCTATTGTGCTCCACTGTACTCTACCTCTACTGTGCTCCACTGTACTCTATCTCTACTGTGCTCCACTCTACTCTACCTCTACTGTGCTCCACTGTATCCTACCTCTACTGTACTCCACTGTACTCTCTCTCTACTGTGCTCCACTGTACTCTATCTCTACTGTACTCCACTGTACTCTACCTCTACTGTGCTCTACTGTTCTCTACCTCTACTGTGCTCTACTCTACTCCACCTCTACTGTGCTCCACTGTACCATACCTCTACTGTGCTCCACCGTACTCTACCTCTACTGTGCTCCACTGTACTCTACCTCTACTGTACTCCACTGTACTCTATCTCTACTGTACTCCACTGTACTCTACCTCTACTGTACTCCACTGTACTCTATCTCTACTGTACTCCACTCTAATCTACCTCTACTGTCCTCCACTGTACTCTACCTCTACTGTGCTCCACTGTACACTCTCTCTACTGTACTCTACCTCTACTGTACTCTACTGTGCTCCACTGTACTCCACTGTAGTCTACCTCTACTGTGCTCCACTGTACTCTACCTCTACTGTGCTCCACTATACTCTACCTCTACTGTGCTCCACTGTACTCTACCTGTACTGTCCTCCATTGTACTCTACCTCTACTGTGCTCCACTGTACTCTCTCTCTACTGTACTCTACCTCTACTGTACTCTACTGTACTCCACCTCTAATGTGCTCCACTGTACACTACCTCTACTGTACTCTACCTCTACTGTACTCCACTGTACTCTACCTCTAATATGCTCCACTGTACTCTATCTCTACTGTGCTCCACTGTACTCTATCTCTACTGTACTCCACTGTACTCTACCTCTACTGTGCTCTACTGTTCTCTACCTCTACTGTGCTCTACTGTACTCCACCTCTACTGTTCTCCACTGTACCCTACCTCTATTGTGCTCCACTGTACTCTACCTCTACTGTGCTCCACTGTACTCTACCTCTACTGTACTCCACTGTATTCTATCTCTACTGTGCTCCACTGTACTCTACCTCTACTGTGCTCAACTGTACTCTACTGTACTCCACTGTACTCTACCTCTACTGTACTCCACTGTACTCTATCTCTACTGTACTCCACTGTACTCTACCTCTACTGTGCCCAACTTTACTGTACTCTACTCCACTGTACTCTACCTCTACTGTACTCCACTGTACTCTACCTCTACTGTACTCAACTGTACTCTATCTCTACTGTGCACCACTGTACTCTACCTCTACTGTACTCGACTGTACTCTATCTCTACTGTACTCCACTGTACTCTACCTATACTGTACTCCGCTGTACTCTATCTCTACTGTGATCCACTGTACTCTACCTCTACTGTACTCCACTGTACTCTATCTCTACTCTACTCCACTGTACTCTACCTCTACTGTACTCTACTGTTCTCTACCTCTACTGTGCTCTACTGTACTCTTCTCTACTGTACTCCACTGTACTCTATCTCTACTGTGATCCACTGTACTCTACCTCTACTGTACTCCACTGTACTCTATCTCTACTGTGATCCACTGTACTCTATCTCTACTGTGCTCCACTGTACTCTACCTCTACTATGCTCCACTGTACTCTATCTGTACTGTGCTCCACTCTACTCTACCTCTACTGTGCTCCACTGTACTCTACCTCTACTGTACTCCACTGTACTCTATCTCTACTGTGCTCCACTGTACTCTATCTCTACTGTACTCCACTGTACTCTACCTCTACTGTGCTCTACTGTTCTCTACCTCTACTGTGCTCTACTGTACTCCACCTCTACTGTGCTCCACTGTACCCTACCTCTACTGTGCTCCACTGTACTCTACCTCTACTGTGCTCCACTGTACTCTACCTCTACTGTGCTCCACTGTACTCTACCTCTACTGTGCTCCACTGTACTCTATCTCTACTGTGCTCCACTGTACTCTATCTCTACTGTGCTCCACTGTACTCTACCTCTAATGTACTCTACTGTACTCCACCTCTAATGTGCTCCACTGTACTCTAGCCCTACTGTACTCCACTGTACTTTACCTCTACTGTACTCCACTGTACTCTACCTCTACTGTGCTCCACTGTACTCTATTTCTACTGTACTCCTCTTTACTCTACCTCTACTGTGCTCCACTGTACTCTATCTGTAATGTACTCTACTGTACTCTATCTCTACTGTGACCCATTGTACTCTACCTCTGGTGTGCTCCACTGTACTCTATCTCTACTGTGCTCCACTCTACTCTACCTCTACTGTGCTCCACTGTATCCTACCTCTACTGTACTCCACTGTACTCTATCTCTACTGTGCTCCACTGTACTCTATCTCTACTGTACTCCACTGTACTCTACCTCTACTGTACTCCACTGTACTCTACCTCTACTGTACTCCACTGTACTCTATCTCTACTGTGCTCCACTGTACTCTATCTCTACTGTACTCCACTGTACTCTACCTCTACTGTACTCCACTGTACTCTATCTCTACTGTGCTCCACTGTACTCTATCTCTACTGTACTCCACTGTACTCTACCTCTACTGTGCTCTACTGTTCTCTACCTCTACTGTGCTCTACTGTACTCCACCTCTACTGTGCTCCACTGTACCCTACCTCTACTGTGCTCCACTGTACTCTACCTCTACTGTGCTCCACTGTACTCTACCTCTACTGTGCTCCACTGTACTCTATCTCTACTGTGCTCCACTGTACTCTATCTCTACTGTGCTCCACTGTACTCTACCTCTAATGTACTCTACTGTACTCCACCTCTAATGTGCTCCACTGTACTCTAGCCCTACTGTACTCCACTGTACTTTACCTCTACTGTACTCCACTGTACTCTACCTCTACTGTGCTCCACTGTACTCTATTTCTACTGTACTCCTCTTTACTCTACCTCTACTGTGCTCCACTGTACTCTATCTGTAATGTACTCTACTGTACTCTATCTCTACTGTGACCCATTGTACTCTACCTCTGGTGTGCTCCACTGTACTCTATCTCTACTGTGCTCCACTCTACTCTACCTCTACTGTGCTCCACTGTATCCTACCTCTACTGTACTCCACTGTACTCTATCTCTACTGTGCTCCACTGTACTCTATCTCTACTGTACTCCACTGTACTCTACCTCTACTGTGCTCTACTGTTCTCTACCTCTACTGTGCTCTACTGTACTCCACCTCTACTGTTCTCCACTGTACCCTACCTCTATTGTGCTCCACTGTACTCTACCTCTACTGTGCTCCACTGTACTCTACCTCTACTGTACTCCACTGTATTCTATCTCTACTGTGCTCCACTGTACTCTACCTCTACTGTGCTCAACTGTACTCTACTGTACTCCACTGTACTCTACCTCTACTGTACTCCACTTTACTCTACTGTACTCCACTGTACTCTACCTCTACTGTACTCCACTGGACTCTATCTCTACTGTGCTCCACTGTACTCTACCTCTACTGTGCCCAACTTTACTGTACTCTACTCCACTATACTCTACCTCTACTGTACTCCACTGTACTCTACCTCTACTGTACTCCACTGTACTCTACCTCTACTGTACTCAACTGTACTCTATCTCTACTGTGCTCCACTGTACTCTATCCCTACTGTACTCGACTGTACTCTATCTCTACTGTACTCCACTGTACTCTACCTATACTGTACTCTACTGTTCTCTACCTCTACTGTACTCCGCTGTACTCTATCTCTACTGTGATCCACTGTACTCTACCTCTACTGTACTCCACTGTACTCTATCTCTACTCTACTCCACTGTACTCTACCTCTACTGTACTCTACTGTTCTCTACCTCTACTGTGCTCTACTGTACTCTTCTCTACTGTATTCCACTGTACTCTATCTCTACTGTGATCCACTGTACTCTACCTCTACTGTACTCCACTGTACTCTATCTCTACTGTGATCCACTGTACTCTATCTCTACTGTGCTCCACTGTATTCTACCTCTACTATGCTCCACTGTACTCTATCTGTACTGTGCTCCACTCTACTCTACCTCTACTGTGCTCCACTGTACTCTACCTCTACTGTACTCCACTGTACTCTATCTCTACTGTGCTCCACTGTACTCTATCTCTACTGTACTCCACTATACTCCACCTCTACTGTGCTCCACTGTACCCTACCTCTACTGTGCTCCACTGTACTCTACCTCTACTGTGCTCCACTGTACTCTACCTCTACTGTGCTCCACTGTACTCTACCTCTACTGTGCTCCACTGTACTCTATCTCTACTGTGCTCCACTGTACTCTACCTCTAATATACTCTACTGTACTCCACCTCTAATGTGCTCCACTGTACTCTAGCCCTACTCTACTCCACTGTACTTTACCTCTACTGTACTTCACTGTACTCTACCTCTACTGTGCTCCACTGTACTCTATTTGTACTGTATTCCTCTGTACTCTACCTCTACTGTGCTCCACTGTACTCTATCTGTAATGTACTCTACTGTACTCTATCTCTACTGTGATCCATTGTACTCTACCTCTGCTGTGCTCCACTGTACTCTATCTCTACTGTACTCCACTGTACTCTACTGTTCTCTACCTCTACTGTACTCTACTGTGCTCCACTGTACTCCACTGTAGTCTACCTCTACTGTGCTCCACTGTACTCTACCTCTACTGTGCTCCACTATAATTTACCTCTACTGTGCTCCACTGTACTCTACCTCTACTGTCCTCCACTGTACTCTACCTCTACTGTGCTCCACTGTACTCTCTCTCTACTGTACTCTACCTCTACTGTACTCTACTGTACTCCACCTCTAATGTGCTCCAATGTACTCTACCTCTACTGTACTCTACCTCTACTGTACTCCACTGTACTCTACCTCTACTGTGCTCTACTGTACTCTATCTCTACTGTGCTCCACTGTACTCTACCTCTACTGTACTCCACTATACTCTAACTCTACTATACTCCACTGTACTCTATCTCTACTGTGCGCCACTGTACTCTATTTCTACTGTGCTCCACTGTACTCTATCTCTACTGTACTCCACTGTACTATATCTCTACTGTACTTCACTGTCCTTTATCTCTACTGTACTCCACTGTACTCTACCTCTATTGTGCTCCACTGTACTCTATCTCTACTGTACTCTACTGTACTCTATCTCTACTGTACTCCACTGTACTCTATCTCTACTGTACTCCACTGTACTCTACCTCTACTGTACTCTACTGTTCTCTACCTCTACTGTGCTCTACTGTACTCTACTCTACTGTACTCCACTGTACTCTATCTCTACTGTGATCCACTGTACTCTACCTCTACTGTACTCCACTGTACTCTAACTCTACTGTGCTCCACTGTACTCTATATCTACTGTGCTCCACTGTACTCTATCTCTACTGTGCTCCACTCTACTCTACCTCTACTGTGCTCCACTGTATTCTACCTCTACTGTGCTCTACTGTACTCTATCTCTACTGTGCTCCACTGTACTCTACCTCTACTGTACTCCACTATACTCTAACTCTACTATACTCCACTGTACTCTATCTCTACTGTGCTCCACTGTACTCTACCTCTACTGTACTCCACTGTACTCTACCTCTACTGTACTCCACTGTACTCTACCTCTACTGTACTCAACTGTACTCTATCTCTACTGAGCTCCACTGTACTCTACCTCTACTGTACTCGACTGTACTCTATCTCTACTGTACTCCACTGTACTCTACCTATACTGTACTCTACTGTTCTCTACCTCTACTGTACTCCGCTGTACTCTATCTCTACTGTGATCCACTGTACTCTACCTCTACTGTACTCCACTGTACTCTATCTCTACTCTACTCCACTGTACTCTACCTCTACTGTACTCTACTGTTCTCTACCTCTACTGTGCTCTACTGTACTCTTCTCTACTGTATTCCACTGTACTCTATCTCTACTGTGATCCACTGTACTCTACCTCTACTGTACTCCACTGTACTCTATCTCTACTGTGATCCACTGTACTCTATCTCTACTGTGCTCCACTGTATTCTACCTCTACTATGCTCCACTGTACTCTATCTGTACTGTGCTCCACTCTACTCTACCTCTACTGTGCTCCACTGTACTCTACCTCTACTGTACTCCACTGTACTCTATCTCTACTGTGCTCCACTGTACTCTATCTCTACTGTACTCCACTGTACTCCACCTCTACTGTGCTCCACTGTACCCTACCTCTACTGTGCTCCACTGTACTCTACCTCTACTGTGCTCCACTGTACTCTACCTCTACTGTGCTCCACTGTACTCTACCTCTACTGTGCTCCACTGTACTCTATCTCTACTGTGCTCCACTGTACTCTACCTCTAATATACTCTACTGTACTCCACCTCTAATGTGCTCCACTGTACTCTAGCCCTACTGTACTCCACTGTACTTTACCTCTACTGTACTTCACTGTACTCTACCTCTACTGTGCTCCACTGTACTCTATTTCTACTGTATTCCTCTGTACTCTACCTCTACTGTGCTCCACTGTACTCTATCTGTAATGTACTCTACTGTACTCTATCTCTACTGTGATCCATTGTACTCTACCTCTGCTGTGCTCCACTGTACTCTATCTCTACTGTACTCCACTGTACTCTACTGTTCTCTACCTCTACTGTACTCTACTGTGCTCCACTGTACTCCACTGTAGTCTACCTCTACTGTGCTCCACTGTACTCTACCTCTACTGTGCTCCACTATAATTTACCTCTACTGTGCTCCACTGTACTCTACCTCTACTGTCCTCCACTGTACTCTACCTCTACTGTGCTCCACTGTACTCTCTCTCTACTGTACTCTACCTCTACTGTACTCTACTGTACTCCACCTCTAATGTGCTCCACTGTACTCTACCTCTACTGTACTCTACCTCTACTGTACTCCACTGTACTCTACCTCTACTGTGCTCTACTGTACTCTATCTCTACTGTGCTCCACTGTACTCTACCTCTACTGTACTCCACTATACTCTAACTCTACTATACTCCACTGTACTCTATCTCTACTGTGCGCCACTGTACTCTATTTCTACTGTGCTCCACTGTACTCTATCTCTACTGTACTCCACTGTACTATATCTCTACTGTACTTCACTGTCCTTTATCTCTACTGTACTCCACTGTACTCTACCTCTATTGTGCTCCACTGTACTCTATCTCTACTGTACTCTACTGTACTCTATCTCTACTGTACTCCACTGTACTCTATCTCTACTGTACTCCACTGTACTCTACCTCTACTGTACTCTACTGTTCTCTACCTCTACTGTGCTCTACTGTACTCTACTCTACTGTACTCCACTGTACTCTATCTCTACTGTGATCCACTGTACTCTACCTCTACTGTACTCCACTGTACTCTATCTCTACTGTGCTCCACTGTACTCTATCTCTACTGTGCTCCACTGTACTCTATCTCTACTGTGCTCCACTCTACTCTACCTCTACTGTGCTCCACTGTATTCTACCTCTACTGTGCTCTACTGTACTCTATCTCTACTGTGCTCCACTGTACTCTACCTCTACTGTACTCCACTATACTCTAACTCTACTATACTCCACTGTACTCTATCTCTACTGTGCTCCACTGTACTCTATTTCTACTGTGCTCCACTGTACTCTATCTCTACTGTACTCTACTGTACTCTATCTCTACTGTACTCCACTGTACTCTATCTCTACTGTACTCCACTGTACTCTACATCTACTGTACTCTACTGTTCTCTACCTCTACTGTGCTCTACTGTACTCTACTCTACTGTACTCCACTGTACTCTATCTCTACTGTGATCCACTGTACTCTACCTCTACTGTACTCCACTGTACTCTATCTCTACTGTGCTCCACTGTACTCTACCTCTACTGTGCTCCACTGTACTCTACCTCTACTGTACTTCACTGTCCTCTATCTCTGCTGTACTCCACTGTACTCTACCTCTATTATCCTCCACTGTACTCTATCTCTACTGTACTCTACTGTACTATATCTCTACTGTACTCCACTGTACTCTATCTCTACTGTACTCCAATGTACTCTACCTCCACTGTACTCCACTGTACTCTACCTCTACTGTACTCTACTGTTCTCTACCTCTACTGTGCTCTACTGTACTCTACTCTACTGTACTCCACTGTACTCTATCTCTACTGTGATCCACTGTACTCTACCTCTACTGTACTCCACTGTACTCTATCTCTACTGTGATCCACTGTACTCTATCTCTATTGTGCTCCACTGTACTCTACCTCTACTGTGCTCCACTGTACTCTATCTCTACTGTGCTCCACTCTACTCTACCTCTACTGTGCTCCACTGTATCCTACCTCTACTGTACTCCACTGTACTCTCTCTCTACTGTGCTCCACTGTACTCTATCTCTACTGTACTCCACTGTACTCTACCTCTACTGTGCTCTACTGTTCTCTACCTCTACTGTGCTCTACTCTACTCCACCTCTACTGTGCTCCACTGTACCATACCTCTACTGTGCTCCACCGTACTCTACCTCTACTGTGCTCCACTGTACTCTACCTCTACTGTACTCCACTGTACTCTATCTCTACTGTACTCCACTGTACTCTACCTCTACTGTACTCCACTGTACTCTATCTCTACTGTACTCCACTCTAATCTACCTCTACTGTCCTCCACTGTACTCTACCTCTACTGTGCTCCACTGTACACTCTCTCTACTGTACTCTACCTCTACTGTACTCTACTGTGCTCCACTGTACTCCACTGTAGTCTACCTCTACTGTGCTCCACTGTACTCTACCTCTACTGTGCTCCACTATACTCTACCTCTACTGTGCTCCACTGTACTCTACCTCTACTGTCCTCCACTGTACTCTACCTCTACTGTGCTCCACTGTACTCTCTCTCTACTGTACTCTACCTCTACTGTACTCTACTGTACTCCACCTCTAATGTGCTCCACTGTACTCTACCTCTACTGTACTCTACCTCTACTGTACTCCACTGTACTCTACCTCTAATATGCTCCACTGTACTCTATATCTACTGTGCTCCACTGTACTCTATCTCTACTGTACTCCACTGTACTCTACCTCTACTGTGCTCTACTGTTCTCTACCTCTACTGTGCTCTACTGTACTCCACCTCTACTGTTCTCCACTGTACCCTACCTCTATTGTGCTCCACTGTACTCTACCTCTACTGTGCTCCACTGTACTCTACCTCTACTGTACTCCACTGTATTCTATCTCTACTGTGCTCCACTGTACTCTACCTCTACTGTGCTCAACTGTACTCTACTGTACTCCACTGTACTCTACCTCTACTGTACTCCACTGTACTCTATCTCTACTGTACTCCACTGTACTCTACCTCTACTGTACTCCACTGTACTCTATCTCTACTGTGCTCCACTGTACTCTACCTCTACTGTGCCCAACTTTACTGTACTCTACTCCACTGTACTCTACCTCTACTGTACTCCACTGTACTCTACCTCTACTGTACTCCACTGTACTCTACCTCTACTGTACTTCACTGTCCTCTATCTCTGCTGTACTCCACTGTACTCTACCTCTATTATCCTCCACTGTACTCTATCTCTACTGTACTCTACTGTACTATATCTCTACTGTACTCCACTGTACTCTATCTCTACTGTACTCCAATGTACTCTACCTCCACTGTACTCCACTGTACTCTACCTCTACTGTACTCTACTGTTCTCTACCTCTACTGTGCTCTACTGTACTCTACTCTACTGTACTCCACTGTACTCTATCTCTACTGTGATCCACTGTACTCTACCTCTACTGTACTCCACTGTACTCTATCTCTACTGTGATCCACTGTACTCTATCTCTATTGTGCTCCACTGTACTCTACCTCTACTGTGCTCCACTGTACTCTATCTCTACTGTGCTCCACTCTACTCTACCTCTACTGTGCTCCACTGTATCCTACCTCTACTGTACTCCACTGTACTCTCTCTCTACTGTGCTCCACTGTACTCTATCTCTACTGTACTCCACTGTACTCTACCTCTACTGTGCTCTACTGTTCTCTACCTCTACTGTGCTCTACTCTACTCCACCTCTACTGTGCTCCACTGTACCATACCTCTACTGTGCTCCACCGTACTCTACCTCTACTGTGCTCCACTGTACTCTACCTCTACTGTACTCCACTGTACTCTATCTCTACTGTACTCCACTGTACTCTACCTCTACTGTACTCCACTGTACTCTATCTCTACTGTACTCCACTCTAATCTACCTCTACTGTCCTCCACTGTACTCTACCTCTACTGTGCTCCACTGTACACTCTCTCTACTGTACTCTACCTCTACTGTACTCTACTGTGCTCCACTGTACTCCACTGTAGTCTACCTCTACTGTGCTCCACTGTACTCTACCTCTACTGTGCTCCACTATACTCTACCTCTACTGTGCTCCACTGTACTCTACCTCTACTGTCCTCCACTGTACTCTACCTCTACTGTGCTCCACTGTACTCTCTCTCTACTGTACTCTACCTCTACTGTACTCTACTGTACTCCACCTCTAATGTGCTCCACTGTACTCTACCTCTACTGTACTCTACCTCTACTGTACTCCACTGTACTCTACCTCTAATATGCTCCACTGTACTCTATATCTACTGTGCTCCACTGTACTCTATCTCTACTGTACTCCACTGTACTCTACCTCTACTGTGCTCTACTGTTCTCTACCTCTACTGTGCTCTACTGTACTCCACCTCTACTGTTCTCCACTGTACCCTACCTCTATTGTGCTCCACTGTACTCTACCTCTACTGTGCTCCACTGTACTCTACCTCTACTGTACTCCACTGTATTCTATCTCTACTGTGCTCCACTGTACTCTACCTCTACTGTGCTCAACTGTACTCTACTGTACTCCACTGTACTCTACCTCTACTGTACTCCACTGTACTCTATCTCTACTGTACTCCACTGTACTCTACCTCTACTGTACTCCACTGTACTCTATCTCTACTGTGCTCCACTGTACTCTACCTCTACTGTGCCCAACTTTACTGTACTCTACTCCACTGTACTCTACCTCTACTGTACTCCACTGTACTCTACCTCTACTGTACTCCACTGTACTCTACCTCTACTGTACTCAACTGTACTCTATCTCTACTGTGCTCCACTGTACTCTACCTCTACTGTACTCGACTGTACTCTATCTCTACTGTACTCCACTGTACTCTACCTATACTGTACTCCGCTGTACTCTATCTCTACTGTGATCCACTGTACTCTACCTCTACTGTACTCCACTGTACTCTATCTCTACTCTACTCCACTGTACTCTACCTCTACTGTACTCTACTGTTCTCTACCTCTACTGTGCTCTACTGTACTCTTCTCTACTGTACTTCACTGTACTCTATCTCTACTGTGATCCACTGTACTCTACCTCTACTGTACTCCACTGTACTCTATCTCTACTGTGATCCACTGTACTCTATCTCTACTGTGCTCCACTGTACTCTACCTCTACTATGCTCCACTGTACTCTATCTGTACTGTGCTCCACTCTACTCTACCTCTACTGTGCTCCACTGTACTCTACCTCTACTGTACTCCACTGTACTCTATCTCTACTGTGCTCCACTGTACTCTATCTCTACTGTACTCCACTGTACTCTACCTCTACTGTGATCTACTGTTCTCTACCTCTACTGTGCTCTACTGTACTCCACCTCTACTGTGCTCCACTGTACCCTACCTCTACTGTGCTCCACTGTACTCTACCTCTACTGTGCTCCACTGTACTCTACCTCTACTGTGCTCCACTGTACTCTACCTCTACTGTGCTCCACTGTACTCTATCTCTACTGTGCTCCACTGTACTCTATCTCTACTGTGCTCCACTGTACTCTACCTCTAATGTACTCTACTGTACTCCACCTCTAATATGCTCCACTGTACTCTAGCCCTACTGTACTCCACTGTACTTTACCTCTACTGTACTCCACTGTACTCTACCTCTACTGTGCTCCACTGTACTCTATTTCTACTGTACTCCTCTTTACTCTACCTCCACTGTGCTCCACTGTACTCTATCTGTAATGTACTCTACTGTACTCTATCTCTACTGTGACCCATTGTACTCTACCTCTGGTGTGCTCCACTGTACTCTATCTCTACTGTGCTCCACTCTACTCTACCTCTACTGTGCTCCACTGTATCCTACCTCTACTGTACTCCACTGTACTCTATCTCTACTGTGCTCCACTGTACTCTATCTCTACTGTACTCCACTGTACTCTACCTCTACTGTGCTCTACTGTTCTCTACCTCTACTGTGCTCTACTGTACTCCACCTCTACTGTTCTCCACTGTACCCTACCTCTATTGTGCTCCACTGTACTCTACCTCTACTGTGCTCCACTGTACTCTACCTCTACTGTACTCCACTGTATTCTATCTCTACTGTGCTCCACTGTACTCTACCTCTACTGTGCTCAACTGTACTCTACTGTACTCCACTGTACTCTACCTCTACTGTACTCCAATTTACTCTACTGTACTCCACTGTACTCTACCTCTACTGTACTCCACTGTACTCTATCTCTACTGTGCTCCACTGTACTCTACCTCTACTGTGCCCAACTTTACTGTACTCTACTCCACTATACTCTACCTCTACTGTACTCCACTGTACTCTACCTCTACTGTACTCCACTGTACTCTACCTCTACTGTACTCAACTGTACTCTATCTCTACTGTGCTCCACTGTACTCTACCTCTACTGTACTCGACTGTACTCTATCTCTACTGTACTCCACTGTACTCTACCTATACTGTACTCTACTGTTCTCTACCTCTACTGTACTCCGCTGTACTCTATCTCTACTGTGATCCACTGTACTCTACCTCTACTGTACTCCACTGTACTCTATCTCTACTCTACTCCACTGTACTCTACCTCTACTGTACTCTACTGTTCTCTACCTCTACTGTGCTCTACTGTACTCTTCTCTACTGTATTCCACTGTACTCTATCTCTACTGTGATCCACTGTACTCTACCTCTACTGTACTCCACTGTACTCTATCTCTACTGTGATCCACTGTACTCTATCTCTACTGTGCTCCACTGTATTCTACCTCTACTATGCTCCACTGTACTCTATCTGTACTGTGCTCCACTCTACTCTACCTCTACTGTGCTCCACTGTACTCTACCTCTACTGTACTCCACTGTACTCTATCTCTACTGTGCTCCACTGTACTCTATCTCTACTGTACTCCACTGTACTCCACCTCTACTGTGCTCCACTGTACCCTACCTCTACTGTGCTCCACTGTACTCTACCTCTACTGTGCTCCACTGTACTCTACCTCTACTGTGCTCCACTGTACTCTACCTCTACTGTGCTCCACTGTACTCTATCTCTACTGTGCTCCACTGTACTCTACCTCTAATATACTCTACTGTACTCCACCTCTAATGTGCTCCACTGTACTCTAGCCCTACTGTACTCCACTGTACTTTACCTCTACTGTACTTCACTGTACTCTACCTCTACTGTGCTCCACTGTACTCTATTTCTACTGTATTCCTCTGTACTCTACCTCTACTGTGCTCCACTGTACTCTATCTGTAATGTACTCTACTGTACTCTATCTCTACTGTGATCCATTGTACTCTACCTCTGCTGTGCTCCACTGTACTCTATCTCTACTGTACTCCACTGTACTCTACTGTTCTCTACCTCTACTGTACTCTACTGTGCTCCACTGTACTCCACTGTAGTCTACCTCTACTGTGCTCCACTGTACTCTACCTCTACTGTGCTCCACTATAATTTACCTCTACTGTGCTCCACTGTACTCTACCTCTACTGTCCTCCACTGTACTCTACCTCTACTGTGCTCCACTGTACTCTCTCTCTACTGTACTCTACCTCTACTGTACTCTACTGTACTCCACCTCTAATGTGCTCCACTGTACTCTACCTCTACTGTACTCTACCTCTACTGTACTCCACTGTACTCTACCTCTACTGTGCTCTACTGTACTCTATCTCTACTGTGCTCCACTGTACTCTACCTCTACTGTACTCCACTATACTCTAACTCTACTATACTCCACTGTACTCTATCTCTACTGTGCGCCACTGTACTCTATTTCTACTGTGCTCCACTGTACTCTATCTCTACTGTACTCCACTGTACTATATCTCTACTGTACTTCACTGTCCTTTATCTCTACTGTACTCCACTGTACTCTACCTCTATTGTGCTCCACTGTACTCTATCTCTACTGTACTCTACTGTACTCTATCTCTACTGTACTCCACTGTACTCTATCTCTACTGTACTCCACTGTACTCTACCTCTACTGTACTCTACTGTTCTCTACCTCTACTGTGCTCTACTGTACTCTACTCTACTGTACTCCACTGTACTCTATCTCTACTGTGATCCACTGTACTCTACCTCTACTGTACTCCACTGTAATCTATCTCTACTGTGCTCCACTGTACTCTATCTCTACTGTGCTCCACTGTACTCTATCTCTACTGTGCTCCACTCTACTCTACCTCTACTGTGCTCCACTGTATTCTACCTCTACTGTGCTCTACTGTACTCTATCTCTACTGTGCTCCACTGTACTCTACCTCTACTGTACTCCACTATACTCTAACTCTACTATACTCCACTGTACTCTATCTCTACTGTGCTCCACTGTACTCTATTTCTACTGTGCTCCACTGTACTCTATCTCTACTGTACTCTACTGTACTCTATCTCTAGTGTACTCCACTGTACTCTATCTCTACTGTACTCCACTGTACTCTACCTCTACTGTACTCTACTGTACTCTATCTCTACTGTACTCCACTGTACTCTATCTCTACTGTACTCCACTGTACTCTACCTCTACTGTACTCTACTGTTCTCTACCTCTACTCGGCTCTACTGTACTCTACTCTACTGTACTCCACTGTACTCTATCTCTACTGTGATCCACTGTACTCTACTTCTACTGTACTCCACTGTAATCTATCTCTACTGTGATCCACTGTACTCTATCTCTACTGTGCTCCACTGTACTCTACCTCTACTGTGATCCACTGTACTCTATCTCTACTGTGCTCCACTGTATCCTACCTCTACTGTACTCCACTGTACTCTATCTCTACTGTGCTCCACTGTACTCTATCTCTACTGTACTCCACTGTACTCTACCTCTACTGTGCTCTACTGTTCTCTACCTCTACTGTGCTCTACTGTACTCCACCTCTACTGTGCTCCACTGTACCCTACCTCTACTGTGCTCCACTGTACTCTACCTCTACTGTGCTCCACTGTACTCTACCTCTACTGTACTCCACTGTACTCTATCTCTACTGTGCTCCACTGTACTCTACCTCTACTGTGCTCAACTGTACTCTACTGTACTCCACTGTACTCTACCTCTACTGTACTCTACTCTACTGTACTCCACTGTACTCTATCTCTACTGTGATCCACTGTACTCTACTTCTACTGTACTCCACTGTAATCTATCTCTACTGTGATCCACTGTACTCTATCTCTACTGTGCTCCACTGTACTCTACCTCTACTGTGCTCCACTGTACTCTATCTCTACTGTGCTCCAGTGTATCCTACCTCTACTGTACTCCACTGTACTCTATCTCTACTGTGCTCCACTGTACTCTACCTCTACTGTACTCCACTGTACTCTATCTCTACTGTACTCCACTGTACTCTACCTCTACTGTACTCCACTGTACTCTATCTCTACTGTGCTCAACTGTACTGTACTGTACTCCACTGTAATCTACCTCTACTGTACTCCATTGTACTCTACCTCTACTGTGCTCCACTATACTCTACCTCTACTGTGCTCCACTGTACTCTACCTCTACTGTCCTCCACTGTACTCTACCTCTACTGTGCTCCACTGTACTCTCTCTCTACTGTACTCTACCTCTACTGTACTCTACTGTACTCCACCTCTAATGTGCTCCACTGTACTCTACCTCTACTGTACTCTACCTCTACTGTACTCCACTGTACTCTACCTCTAATGTGCTCCACTGTACTCTATCTCTACTGTGCTCCACTGTACTCTATTTCTACTGTGCTCCACTGTACTCTATCTCTACTGTACTCCACTGTACTCTATCTCTACTGTACTTCACTGTCCTTTATCTCTAATGTACTCCACTGTACTCTACCTCTATTGTGCTCCATTGTACTCTATCTCTACTGTACTCTACTGTACTATATCTCTACTGTACTTCACTGTCCTCTATCTCTACTGTACTCCACTGTACTCTACCTCTATTGTGCTCCACTGTACTCTATCTCTACTGTACTCTACTGTACTCTATCTCTACTGTACTCCACTGTACTCTATCTCTACTGTACTCCACTGTACTCTACCTCTACTGTACTCTACTGTTCTCTAACTCTACTGTGCTCTACTGTACTCTACTCTACTGTACTCCACTGTACTCTATCTCTACTGTGATCCACTGTACTCTACCTCTACTGTACTCCACTGTACTCTATCTCTACTGTGCTCCACTGTACTCTATCTCTACTGTGCTCCACTGTACTCTATCTCTACTGTGCTCCACTCTACTCTACCTCTACTGTGCTCCACTGTATCCTACCTCTACTGTGCTCTACAGTACTCTATCTCTACTGTGCTCCACTGTACTCTACCTCTACTGTACTCCACTATACTCTAACTCTACTATACTCCACTGTACTCTATCTCTACTGTGCTCCACTGTACTCTATTTCTACTGTGCTCCACTGTACTCTATCTCTACTGTACTCCACTGTACTCTATTTCTACTGCACTTCACTGTCCTCTATCTCTACTGTACTCCACTGTACTCTACCTCTATTGTGCTCCACTGTACTCTATATCTACTGTACTCTACTGTACTCTATCTCTACTGTACTCCACTGTACTCTATCTCTACTGTACTCCACTGTACTCTACCTCTACTGTACTCTACTGTACTCTATCTCTACTGTACTCCACTGTACTCTATCTCTACTGTACTCCACTGTACTCTACCTCTACTGTACTCTACTGTTCTCTACCTCTACTCGGCTCTACTGTACTCTACTCTACTGTACTCCACTGTACTCTATCTCTACTGTGATCCACTGTACTCTACTTCTACTGTACTCCACTGTAATCTATCTCTACTGTGATCCACTGTACTCTATCTCTACTGTGCTCCACTGTACTCTACCTCTACTGTGCTCCACTGTACTCTATCTCTACTGTGCTCCACTGTATCCTACCTCTACTGTACTCCACTGTACTCTATCTCTACTGTGCTCCACTGTACTCTATCTCTACTGTACTCCACTGTACTCTACCTCTACTGTGCTCTACTGTTCTCTACCTCTACTGTGCTCTACTGTACTCCACCTCTACTGTGCTCCACTGTACCCTACTTCTACTGTGCTCCACTGTACTCTACCTCTACTGTGCTCCACTGTACTCTACCTCTACTGTACTCCACTGTACTCTATCTCTACTGTGCTCCACTGTACTCTACCTCTACTGTGCTCAACTGTACTCTACTGTACTCCACTGTACTCTACCTCTACTGTACTCTACTCTACTGTACTCCACTGTACTCTATCTCTACTGTGATCCACTGTACTCTACTTCTACTGTACTCCACTGTAATCTATCTCTGCTTTGATCCACTGTACTCTATCTCTACTGTGCTCCACTGTACTCTACCTCTACTGTGCTCCACTGTACTCTATCTCTACTGTGCTCCACTGTATCCTACCTCTACTGTACTCCACTGTACTCTATCTCTACTGTGCTCCACTGTACTCTACCTCTACTGTACTCCACTGTACTCTATCTCTACTGTACTCCACTGTACTCTACCTCTACTGTACTCCACTGTACTCTATCTCTACTGTGCTCAACTGTACTGTACTGTACTCCACTGTAATCTACCTCTACTGTACTCCACTGTACTCTACCTCTACTGTGCTCCACTATACTCTACCTCTACTGTGCTCCACTGTACTCTACCTCTAATGTGCTCCACTGTACTCTATCTCTACTGTGCTCCACTGTACGCTATTTCTACTGTGCTCCACTGTACTCTATCTCTACTGTACTCCACTGTACTCTATCTCTACTGTACTTCACTGTCCTTTATCTCTAATGTACTCCACTGTACTCTACCTCTATTGTGCTCCATTGTACTCTATCTCTACTGTACTCTACTGTACTCTATCTCTACTTTACTCCACTGTACTCTATCTCTACTGTACTCCACTGTACTCTACCTCTACTGTGCTCCACTGTACTCTACCTCTACCGTACTCCACTGTACTCTACCTCTACTGTACTCTACTGTTCTCTACCTCTACTGTGCTCTACTGTACTCTACTCTACTGTACTCCACTGTACTCTATCTCTACTGTGATCCACTATACTCTTGCTCTACTGTACTCTACTGTACTCTATCTCTACTGTGATCTACTGTACTCTATCTCTACTGTGCTCCACTCTACTCTACCTCTACTGTGCTCCACTGTACTCTATCTCTACTGTGCTCCACTCTACTCTACCTCTACTGTGCTCCACTGTATCCTACCTCTACTGTACTCCACTTTACTCTATCTCTACTGTGCTCCACTGTACTCTATCTCTACTGTACTCCACTGTACTCTACCTCTACTGTGCTCTACTATTCTCTACCTCTACTGTGCTCTACTGTACTCCACCTCTACTGTTCTCCACTGTATTCTATCTCTACTGTGCTCCACTGTACTCTACCTCTACTGTGCTCAACTGTACTCTACTGTACTCCACTGTACTCTACCTCTACTGTAGTCCACTGTACTGTACCTCTACTGTGCTCCACTGTACTCTACCTCTACTGTACTCCACTGTACTCTATCTCTACTGTACTCCACTGTACTCTACCTCTACTGTACTCCACTGTACTCTATCTCTACTGTGCTCCACTGTACTCTACCTCTACTGTGCTCCACTGTACTCTCTCTCTACTGTACTCTACCTCTACTGTACTCTACTGTACTCCACCTCTAATGTGCTCCACTATACTCTACCTCTACTGTACTCTACATCTACTGTACTCCACTGTACTCTACCTCTAATGTGCTCCACTGTACTCTATCTCTACTGTGCTCCACTGTACTCTATTTCTACTGTGCTCCACTGTACTCTATCTCTACTGTACTCCACTGTACTCTATCTCTACTGTACTTCACTGTCCTTTATCTCTAATGTACTCCACTGTACTCTACCTCTATTGTGCTCCATTGTACTCTATCTCTACTGTACTCTACTGTACTCTATCTCTACTTTACTCCACTGTACTCTATCTCTAGTGTACTCCACTGTACTCTACCTCTACTGTGCTCCACTGTACACTCTCTCTACTGTACTCTACCTCTACTGTACTCTACTGTGCTCCACTGTACTCCACTGTAGTCTACCTCTACTGTGCTCCACTGTACTCTACCTCTACTGTGCTCCACTATACTCTACCTCTACTGTGCTCCACTGTACTCTACCTCTACTGTTCTCCACTGTACTCTACCTCTACTGTGCTCCACTGTACTCTCTCTCTACTGTACTCTACCTCTACTGTACTCTACTGTACTCCACCTCTAATGTGCTCCACTGTACTCTACCTCTACTGTACTCTACCTCTACTGTACTCCACTGTACTCTACCTCTAATGTGCTCCACTGTACTCTATCTCTACTGTGCTCCACTGTACGCTATTTCTACTGTGCTCCATTGTACTCTATCTCTACTGTACTCCACTGTACTCTATCTCTACTGTACTTCACTGTCCTTTATCTCTAATGTACTCCACTGTACTCTACCTCTATTGTGCTCCATTGTACTCTATCTCTACTGTACTCTACTGTACTCTATCTCTACTTTACTCCACTGTACTCTATCTCTACTGTACTCCACTGTACTCTACCTCTACCGTACTCCACTGTACTCTACCTCTACTGTACTCTACTGTTCTCTACCTCTACTGTGCTCTACTGTACTCTACTCTACTGTACTCCACTGTACTCTATCTCTACTGTGATCCACTATACTCTTGCTCTACTGTACTCTACTGTACTCTATCTCTACTGTGATCTACTGTACTCTATCTCTACTGTGCTCCACTGTACTCTACCTCTACTGTGCTCCACTGTACTCTATCTCTACTGTGCTCCACTCTACTCTACCTCTACTGTGCTCCACTGTATCCTACCTCTACTGTACTCCACTGTACTCTATCTCTACTGTGCTCCACTGTACTCTATCTCTACTGTACTCCACTGTACTCTACCTCTACTGTGCTCTACTGTTCTCTACCTCTACTGTGCTCTACTGTACTCCACCTCTACTGTTCTCCACTCTATTCTATCTCTACTGTGCTCCACTGTACTCTACCTCTACTGTGCTCAACTGTACTCTACTGTACTCCACTGTACTCTACCTCTACTGTAGTCCACTGTACTGTACCTCTACTGTGCTCCACTGTACTCTACCTCTACTGTACTCCACTGTACTCTATCTCTTCTGTACTCCACTGTACTCTACCTCTACTGTACTCCACTGTACTCTATCTCTACTGTGCTCCACTGTACTCTACCTCTACTGTGCCCAACTTTACTGTACTCTACTCCACTGTACTCTACCTCTACTGTACTCCACTGTACTCTACCTCTACTGTACTCCACTGTACTCTACCTCTACTGTACTCAACTGTACTCTATCTCTACTGTGCTCCACTGTACTCTACCTCTACTGTACTCGACTGTACTCTATCTCTACTGTACTCCACTGTACTCTATCTATACTGTACTCTAATGTTCTCTACCTCTACTGTACTCCGCTGTACTCTATCTCTACTGTGATCCACTGTACTCTACCTCTACTGTACTCCACTGTACTCTATCTCTACTCTACTCCACTGTACTCTACCTCTACTGTACTCTACTGTTATCTACCTCTACTGTGCTCTACTGTACTCTTCTCTACTGTACTCCACTGTACTCTATCTCTACTGTGATCCACTGTACTCTACCTCTACTGTACTCCACTGTACTCTATCTCTACTGTGATCCACTGTACTCTATCTCTACTTAGCTCCACTGTACTCTACCTCTACTGTGCTCCACTGTACTCTATCTCTACTGTGCTCCACTGTACTCTACCTCTAATGTACTCTACTGTACTCCACCTCTAATGTGCTCCACTGTACTCTAGCCCTACTGTACTCCACTGTACTTTACCTCTACTGTACTCCACTGTACTCTACCTCTACTGTGCTCCACTGTACTCTATTTCTACTGTACTCCTCTGTACTCTACCTCTACTGTGCTCCACTGTACTCTATCTGTAATGTACTCTACTGTACTCTATCTCTACTGTGATCCATTGTACTCTACCTTTGCTGTGCTCCACTGTACTCTATCTCTACTGTACTCCACTGTACTCTACTGTTCTCTACCTCTACTGTACTCTACTGTGCTCCACTGTACTCCACTGTAGTCTACCTCTACTGTGCTCCACTGTACTCTACCTCTACTGTGCTCCACTATAATTTACCTCTACTGTGCTCCACTGTACTCTACCTCTACTGTCCTCCACTGTACTCTACCTCTACTGTGCTCCACTGTACTCTCTCTCTACTGTACTCTACCTCTACTGTACTCTACTGTACTCCACCTCTAATGTGCTCCACTGTACTCTACCTCTACTGTATTCTACCTCTACTGTACTCCACTGTACTCTACCTCTACTGTGCTCTACTGTACTCTATCTCTACTGTGCTCCACTGTACTCTACCTCTACTGTACTCCACTATACTCTAACTCTACTATACTCCACTGTACTCTACCTCTACTGTACTCTACTGTACTCTATCTCTACTGTACTCCACTGTACTCTATCTCTACTGTACTCCACTGTACTCTACCTCTACTGTACTCTACTGTTCTCTACCTCTACTCGGCTCTACTGTACTCTACTCTACTGTACTCCACTGTACTCTATCTCTACTGTGATCCACTGTACTCTACTTCTACTGTACTCCACTGTAATATATCTCTACTGTGATCCACTGTACTCTATCTCTACTGTGCTCCACTGTACTCTACCTCTACTGTGCTCCACTGTACTCTATCTCTACTGTGCTCCACTGTATCCTACCTCTACTGTACTCCACTGTACTCTATCTCTACTGTGCTCCACTGTACTCTATCTCTACTGTACTCCACTGTACTCTACCTCTACTGTGCTCTACTGTTCTCTACCTCTACTGTGCTCTACTGTACTCCACCTCTACTGTGCTCCACTGTACCCTACCTCTACTGTGCTCCACTGTACTCTACCTCTACTGTGCTCCACTGTACTCTACCTCTACTGTACTCCACTGTACTCTATCTCTACTGTGCTCCACTGTACTCTACCTCTACTGTGCTCAACTGTACTCTACTGTACTCCACTGTACTCTACCTCTACTGTACTCTACTCTACTGTACTCCACTGTACTCTACCTCTACTGTGATCCACTGTACTCTACTTCTACTGTACTCCACTGTAATCTATCTCTACTGTGATCCACTGTACTCTATCTCTACTGTGCTCCACTGTACTCTACCTCTACTGTGCTCCACTGTACTCTATCTCTACTGTGCTCCACTGTATCCTACATCTACTGTTCTCCACTGTACTCTATCTCTAATGTGCTCCACTGTACTCTACCTCTACTGTACTCCACTGTACTCTATCTCTACTGTACTCCACTGTACTCTACCTCTACTGTACTCCACTGTACTCTATCTCTACTGTGCTCAACTGTACTGTACTGTACTCCACTGTAATCTACCTCTACTGTACTCCACTGTACTCTACCTCTACTGTGCTCCACTATACTCTACCTCTACTGTGCTCCACTGTACTCTACCTCTACTGTCCTCCACTGTACTCTACCTCTACTGTGCTCCACTGTACTCTCTCTCTACTGTACTCTACCTCTACTGTACTCTACTGTACTCCACCTCTAATGTGCTCCACTATACTCTACCTCTACTGTACTCTACCTCTACTGTACTCCACTGTACTCTACCTCTAATGTGCTCCACTGTACTCTATCTCTACTGTGCTCCACTGTACTCTATTTCTACTGTGCTCCACTGTACTCTATCTCTACTGTACTCCACTGTACTCTATCTCTACTGTACTTCACTGTCCTTTATCTCTAATGTACTCCACTGTACTCTACCTCTATTGTGCTCCATTGTACTCTATCTCTACTGTACTCTACTGTACTCTATCTCTACTTTACTCCACTGTACTCTATCTCTACTGTACTCCACTGTACTCTACCTCTACTGTGCTCCACTGTACACTCTCTCTATTGTACTCTACCTCTACTGTACTCTACTGTGCTCCACTGTACTCCACTGTAGTCTACCTCTACTGTGCTCCACTGTACTCTACCTCTACTGTGCTCCACTATACTCTACCTCTACTGTGCTCCACTGTACTCTACCTCTACTGTTCTCCACTGTACTCTACCTCTACTGTGCTCCACTGTACTCTCTCTCTACTGTACTCTACCTCTACTGTACTCTACTGTACTCCACCTCTAATGTGCTCCACTGTACTCTACCTCTACTGTACTCTACCTCTACTGTACTCCACTGTACTCTACCTCTAATGTGCTCCACTGTACTCTATCTCTACTGTGCTCCACTGTACGCTATTTCTACTGTGCTCCACTGTACTCTATCTCTACTGTACTCCACTGTACTCTATCTCTACTGTACTTCACTGTCCTTTATCTCTAATGTACTCCACTGTACTCTACCTCTATTGTGCTCCATTGTACTCTATCTCTACTGTACTCTACTGTACTCTATCTCTACTTTACTCCACTGTACTCTATCTCTACTGTACTCCACTGTACTCTACCTCTACTGTGCTCCACTGTACTCTACCTCTACCGTACTCCACTGTACTCTACCTCTACTGTACTCTACTGTTCTCTACCTCTACTGTGCTCTACTGTACTCTACTCTACTGTACTCCACTGTACTCTATCTCTACTGTGATCCACTATACTCTTGCTCTACTGTACTCTACTGTACTCTATCTCTACTGTGATCTACTGTACTCTATCTCTACTGTGCTCCACTGTACTCTACCTCTACTGTGCTCCACTGTACTCTATCTCTACTGTGCTCCACTCTACTCTACCTCTACTGTGCTCCACTGTATCCTACCTCTACTGTACTCCACTGTACTCTATCTCTACTGTGCTCCACTGTACTCTATCTCTACTGTACTCCACTGTACTCTACCTCTACTGTGCTCTACTGTTCTCTACCTCTACTGTGCTCTACTGTACTCCACCTCTACTGTTCTCCACTGTATTCTATCTCTACTGTGCTCCACTGTACTCTACCTCTACTGTGCTCAACTGTACTCTACTGTACTCCACTGTACTCTACCTCTACTGTAGTCCACTGTACTGTACCTCTACTGTGCTCTACTGTTCTCTACCTCTACTTTGCTCTACGTACTCCACCTCTACTGTTCTCCACTGTACCCTACCTCTATTGTGCTCCACTGTACTCTACCTCTACTGTGCTCCACTGTACTCTACCTCTACTGTACTCCACTGTACTCTATCTCTACTGTACTCCACTGTACTCTACCTCTACTGTGCTCCACTGTACTCTACCTCTACTGTGCCCAACTTTACTGTACTCTACTCCACTGTACTCTACCTCTACTGTACTCCACTGTACTCTACCTCTACTGTACTCCACTGTACTCTACCTCTACTGTACTCAACTGTACTCTATCTCTACTGTGCTCCACTGTACTCTACCTCTACTGTACTCGACTGTACTCTATCTCTACTGTACTCCACTGTACTCTACCTATACTGTACTCTACTGTTCTTTACCTCTACTGTACTCCGCTGTACTCTATCTCTACTGTGATCCACTGTACTCTACCTCTACTCTACTCCACTGTACTCTATCTCTACTCTACTCCACTATACTCTACCTCTACTGTACTCTACTGTTCTCTACCTCTACTGTGCTCTACTGTACTCTTCTCTACTGTACTCCACTGTACTCTATCTCTACTGTGATCCACTGTACTCTACCTCTACTGTACTCCACTGTACTCTATCTCTACTGTGATCCACTGTACTCTATCTCTACTGTGCTCCACTGTACTCTACCTCTACTATGCTCCACTGTATTCTATCTGTACTGTGCTCTACTGTTCTCTACCTCTACTGTGCTCTACTGTACTCCACCTCTACTGTGCTCCACTGTACCCTACCTCTACTGTGCTCCACTGTACTATACCTCTACTGTGCTCCACTGTACTCTACCTCTACTGTGCTCCACTGTACTCTACCTCTACTGTGCTCCACTGTACTCTACCTCTACTGTGCTCCACTGTACTCTATCTCTACTGTGCTCCACTGTACTCTACCTCTAATGTACTCTACTGTACTCCACCTCTAATGTGCTCCACTGTACTCTAGCCCTACTGTACTCCACTGTACTTTACCTCTACTGTACTCCACTGTACTCTACCTCTACTGTGCTCCACTGTACTCTATTTCTACTGTACTCCTCTGTACTCTACCTCTACTGTGCTCCACTGTACTCTATCTGTAATGTACTCTACTGTACTCTATCTCTACTGTGATCCATTGTACTCTATCTCTACTGTACTCCACTGTACCCTACTGTTCTCTACCTCTACTGTACTCTACTGTGCTCCACTGTACTCCACTGTAGTCTACCTCTACTGTGCTCCACTGTACTCTACCTCTACTGTGCTCCACTATAATTTACCTCTACTGTGCTCCACTGTACTCTACCTCTACTGTCCTCCACTGTACTCTACCTCTACTGTGCTCCACTGTACTCTCTCTCTACTGTACTCTACCTCTACTGTACTCTACTGTACTCCACCTCTAATGTGCTCCACTGTACTCTACCTCTACTGTACTCTACCTCTACTGTACTCCTCTGTACTCTACCTCTACTGTGCTCCACTGTACTCTATCTGTAATGTACTCTACTGTACTCTATCTCTACTGTGATCCATTGTACTCTACCTTTGCTGTGCTCCACTGTACTCTATCTCTACTGTACTCCACTGTACTCTACTGTTCTCTACCTCTACTGTACTCTACTGTGCTCCACTGTACTCCACTGTAGTCTACCTCTACTGTGCTCCACTGTACTCTACCTCTACTGTGCTCTACTGTACTCCACCTCTACTGTGCTCCACTGTACCCTACCTCTACTGTGCTCCACTGTACTCTACCTCTACTGTGCTCCACTGTACTCTACCTCTACTGTACTCCACTGTACTCTATCTCTACTGTGCTCCACTGTACTCTACCTCTACTGTGCTCAACTGTACTCTACTGTACTCCACTGTACTCTACCTCTACTGTACTCTACTCTACTGTACTCCACTGTACTCTATCTCTACTGTGATCCACTGTACTCTACTTCTACTGTACTCCACTGTAATCTATCTCTACTGTGATCCACTGTACTCTATCTCTACTGTGCTCCACTGTACTCTACCTCTACTGTGCTCCACTGTACTCTATCTCTACTGTGCTCCACTGTATCCTACCTCTACTGTACTCCACTGTACTCTATCTCTACTGTGCTCCACTGTACTCTACCTCTACTGTACTCCACTGTACTCTATCTCTACTGTACTCCACTGTACTCTACCTCTACTGTACTCCACTGTACTCTATCTCTACTGTGCTCAACTGTACTGTACTGTACTCCACTGTAATCTACCTCTACTGTACTCCACTGTACTCTACCTCTACTGTGCTCCACTATACTCTACCTCTACTGTGCTCCACTGTACTCTACCTCTACTGTCCTCCACTGTACTCTACCTCTACTGTGCTCCACTGTACTCTCTCTCTACTGTACTCTACCTCTACTGTACTCTACTGTACTCCACCTCTAATGTGCTCCACTATACTCTACCTCTACTGTACTCTACCTCTACTGTACTCCACTGTACTCTACCTCTAATGTGCTCCACTGTACTCTATCTCTACTGTGCTCCACTGTACTCTATTTCTACTGTGCTCCACTGTACTCTATCTCTACTGTACTCCACTGTACTCTATCTCTACTGTACTTCACTGTCCTTTATCTCTAATGTACTCCACTGTACTCTACCTCTATTGTGCTCCATTGTACTCTGTCTCTACTGTACTCTACTGTACTCTATCTCTACTTTACTCCACTGTACTCTATCTCTACTGTACTCCACTGTACTCTACCTCTACTGTGCTCCACTGTACACTCTCTCTACTGTACTCTACCTCTACTGTACTCTACTGTGCTCCACTGTACTCCACTGTAGTCTACCTCTACTGTGCTCCACTGTACTCTACCTCTACTGTGCTCCACTATACTCTACCTCTACTGTGCTCCACTGTACTCTACCTCTACTGTTCTCCACTGTACTCTACCTCTACTGTGCTCCACTGTACTCTCTCTCTACTGTACTCTACCTCTACTGTACTCTACTGTACTCCACCTCTAATGTGCTCCACTGTACTCTACCTCTACTGTACTCTACCTCTACTGTACTCCACTGTACTCTACCTCTAATGTGCTCCACTGTACTCTATCTTTACTGTGCTCCACTGTACGCTATTTCTACTGTGCTCCACTGTACTCTATCTCTACTGTACTCCACTGTACTCTATCTCTACTGTACTTCACTGTCCTTTATCTCTAATGTACTCCACTGTACTCTACCTCTATTGTGCTCCATTGTACTCTATCTCTACTGTACTCTACTGTACTCTATCTCTACTCTACTCCACTGTACTCTATCTCTACTGTACTCCACTGTACTCTACCTCTACTGTGCTCCACTGTACTCTACCTCTACCGTACTCCACTGTACTCTACCTCTACTGTACTCTACTGTTGTCTACCTCTACTGTGCTCTACTGTACTCTACTCTACTGTGCTCCACTGTACTCTATCTCTACTGTGATCCACTATACTCTTGCTCTACTGTACTCTACTGTACTCTATCTCTACTGTGATCTACTGTACTCTATCTCTACTGTGCTCCACTGTACTCTACCTCTACTGTGCTCCACTGTACTCTATCTCTACTGTGCTCAACTCTACTCTACCTCTATTGTGCTCCACTGTATCCTACCTCTACTGTACTCCACTGTACTCTATCTCTACTGTGCTCCACTGTACTCTATCTCTACTCTACTCCACTGTACTCTACCTCTACTGTGCTCTACTGTTCTCTACCTCTACTGTGCTCTACTGTACTCCACCTCTACTGTTCTCCACTGTATTCTATCTCTACTGTGCTCCACTGTACTCTACCTCTACTGTGCTCAACTGTACTCTACTGTACTCCACTGTACTCTACCTCTACTGTAGTCCACTGTACTTTACCTCTACTGTGCTCTACTGTTCTCTACCTCTACTGTGCTCTACTGTACTCCACCTCTACTGTTCTCCACTGTACCCTACCTCTATTGTGCTCCACTGTACTCTACCTCTACTGTGCTCCACTGTACTCTACCTCTACTGTACTCCACTGTACTCTATCTCTACTGTACTCCACTGTACTCTACCTCTACTGTACTCCACTGTACTCTATCTCTACTGTGCTCCACTGTACTCTACCTCTACTGTGCCCAACTTTACTGTACTCTACTCCACTGTACTCTACCTCTACTGTACTCCACTGTACTCTACCTCTACTGTACTCCACTGTACTCTACCTCTACTGTACTCAACTGTACTCTATCTCTACTGTGCTCCACTGTACTCTACCTCTACTGTACTCGACTGTACTCTATCTCTACTGTACTCCACTGTACTCTACCTATACTGTACTCTACTGTTCTCTACCTCTACTGTACTCCGCTGTACTCTATCTCTACTGTGATCCACTGTACTCTACCTCTACTGTATTCCACTGTACTCTATCTCTACTCTACTCCACTGTACTCTACCTCTACTGTACTCTACTGTTCTCTACCTCTACTGTGCTCTACTGTACTCTTCTCTACTGTACTCCACTGTACTCTATCTCTACTGTGATCCACTGTACTCTACCTCTACTGTACTCCACTGTACTCTATCTCTACTGTGATCCACTGTACTCTATCTCTACTGTGCTCCACTGTACTCTACCTCTACTATGCTCCACTGTACTCTATCTGTACTGTGCTCTACTGTTCTCTACCTCTACTGTGCTCTACTGTACTCCACCTCTACTGTGCTCCACTGTACCCTACCTCTACTGTGCTCCACTGTACTCTACCTCTACTGTGCTCCACTGTACTCTACCTCTACTGTGCTCCAATGTACTCTACCTCTACTGTGCTCCACTGTACTCTACCTCTACTGTGCTCCACTGTACTCTATCTCTACTGTGCTCCACTGTACTCTACCTCTAATGTACTGTACTCTACTCCACCTCTAATGTGCTCCACTGTACTCTAGCCCTACTGTACTCCACTGTACTTTACCTCTACTGTACTCCACTGTACTCTACCTCTACTGTGCTCCACTGTACTCTATTTCTACTGTACTCCTCTGTACTCTACCTCTACTGTGCTCCACTGTACTCTATCTGTAATGTACTCTACTGTACTCTATCTCTACTGTGATCCATTTTACTCTACCTTTCCTGTGCTCCACTGTACTCTATCTCTACTGTACTCCACTGTACTCTACTGTTCTCTACCTCTACTGTACTCTACTGTGCTCCACTGTACTCCACTGTAGTCTACCTCTACTGTGCTCCACTGTACTCTACCTCTACTGTGCTCCACTATAATTTACCTCTACTGTGCTCCACTGTACTCTACCTCTACTGTCCTCCACTGTACTCTACCTCTACTGTGCTCCACTGTACTCTCTCTCTACTGTACTCTACCTCTACTGTACTCTACTGTACTCCACCTCTAATGTGCTCCACTGTACTCTACCTCTACTGTACTCTACCTCTACTGTACTCCACTGTACTCTACCTCTACTGTGCTCTACTGTACTCTATCTCTACTGTGCTCCACTGTACTCTACCTCTACTGTACTCCACTATACTCTAACTCTACTATACTCCACTGTACTCTATCTCTACTGTGCTCCACTGTACTCTATTTCTACTGTGCTCCACTGTACTCTATCTCTACTGTACTCCACTGTACTATATCTCTACTGTACTTCACTGTCCTCTATCTCTACTGTACTCCACTGTACTCTACCTCTATTGTGCTCCACTGTACTCTATCTCTACTGTACTCTACTGTACTCTATCTCTACTGTACTCCACTGTACTCTATCTCTACTGTACCCCACTGTACTCTACCTCTATTGTGCTCCACTGTACTCTACCTCTACCGTACTCCACTGTACTCTATCTCTACTGTACTCCACTGTACTCACCTCTACTGTACTCTACTGTTCTCTACCTCTACTGTGCTCTACTGTACTCTACTCTACTGTACTCCACTGTACTCTATCTCTACTGTGATCCACTGTACTCTACCTCTACTGTACTCCACTGTACTCTATCTCTACTGTGCTCCACTGTACTCTATCTCTACTGTGCTCCACTGTACTCTATCTCTACTGTGCTCCACTCTACTCTACCTCTACTGTGCTCCACTGTATCCTACCTCTACTGTGCTCTACTGTACTCTATCTCTACTGTGCTCCACTGTACTCTACCTCTACTGTACTCCACTATACTCTAACTCTACTATACTCCACTGTACTCTATCTCTACTGTGCTCCACTGTACTCTATTTCTACTGTGCTCCACTGTACTCTATCTCTACTGTACTCCACTGTACTCTATTTCTACTGTACTTCACTGTCCTCTATCTCTACTGTACTCCACTGTACTCTACCTCTATTGTGCTCCACTGTACTCTATATCTACTGTACTCTACTGTACTCTATCTCTACTGTACTCCACTGTACTCTATCTCTACTGTACTCCACTGTACTCTACCTCTACTGTACTCTACTGTTCTCTACCTCTACTCGGCTCTACTGTACTCTACTCTACTGTACTACACTGTACTCTATCCCTACTGTGATCCACTGTACTCTACTTCTACTGTACTCCACTGTAATCTATCTCTACTGTATCCACTGTACTCTATCTCTACTGTGCTCCACTGTACTCTACCTCTACTGTGCTCCACTGTACTCTATCTCTACTGTGCTCCTCTCTACTCTACCTCTACTGTGCTCCACTGTATCCTACCTCTACTGTACTCCACTGTACTCTATCTCTACTGTGCTCCACTTTACTCTATCTCTACTGTACTCCACTGTACTCTACCTCTACTGTGCTCTACTGTTCTCTACCTCTACTCTGCTCTACTGTACTCCACCTCTACTGTGCTCCACTGTACCCTACCTCTACTGTACTCCACTGTACTCTATCTCTACTATGCTCCACTGTACTCTAGCTCTACTGTACTCCACTGTACTCTATCTCTACTGTGCTCCACTGTACTCTACCTCTACTGTACTCCACTGTACTCTATCTCTACTGTGCTCCACTGTACTCTATCTCTACTGTACTCTACCTCTACTGTGCTCTACTGTTCTCTACCTCTACTGTGCTCTACTGTACTCCACCTCTACTGTGCTCCACTGTACCCTACCTCTACTGTGCTCCACTGTACTCTACCTCTACTGTGCTCCACTGTACTCTACCTCTACTCTGCTCCACTGTATCCACTGTACTCTACCTCTACTGTGCTCCACTGTACTCTACCTCTACTGTGCTCCACTGTACTCTATCTCTACTGTGCTCCACTGTACTCTACCTCTACTGTACTCTACTGTACTCCACCTCTAATGGGCTCCACTGTACTCTAGCTCTACTGTACTCCACTGTACTTTACCTCTACTGTACTCCACTGTACTCTACCTCTACTGTGCTCCACTGTACTCTATTTCTACTGTACTCCTCTGTACTCTACCTCTACTCTGCTCCACTGTACTCTATCTGTAATGTACTCTACTGTACTCTATCTCTACTGTGATCCACTGTACTCTACCTCTGCTGTGCTCCACTGTACTCTATCTCTACTGTACTCCACTGTACTCTATTGTTCTCTACCTCTATTGTACTCTACTGTGCTCCACTGTACTCCACTGTAGTCTACCTCTACTGTGCTCCACTGTACTCTACCTCTACTGTGCTCCACTATACTCTACCTCTACTGTGCTCCACTGTACTCTACCTCTACTGTCCTCCACTGTACTCTACCTCTACTGTGCTCCACTGTACTCTCTCTCTACTGTACTCTACCTCTACTGTACTCTACTGTACTCCACCTCTAATGTGCTCCACTGTACTCTACCTCTACTCTACTCTACCTCTACTGTACTCCACTGTACTCTACCTCTACTGTGCTCTACTGTACTCTATCTCTACTGTGCTCCACTGTACTCTACCTCTATTATCCTCAACTGTACTCTATCTCTACTGTATTCTACTGTACTATATCTCCACTGTACTCCACTGTACTCTATCTCTACTGTACTCCACTGTACTCTACCTCCACTGTACTCCACTGTACTCTACCTCTACTGTACTCTACTCTTCTCTACCTCTACTGTGCTCTACTGTACTCTACTCTACTGTACTCCACTGTACTCTATATCTACTGTGATCCACTGTACTCTACCTCTACTGTACTCCACTGTACTCTATCTCTACTGTGATCCACTGTACTCTATCTCTATTGTGCTCCACTGTACACAACCTCTACTGTGCTCCACTGTATCCTACCTCTACTGTACTCCACTGTACTCTCTCTCTACTGTGCTCCACTGTACTCTTACTCTACTGTACTCCACTGTACTCTACCTCTACTGTGCTCCACTGTATCCTACCTCTACTGTACTCCACTGTACTCTCTCTCTACTGTGCTCCACTGTACTCTTACTCTACTGTACTCCACTGTACTCTACCTCTACTGTGCTCTACTGTTCTCTACCTCTACTGTGCTCTACTCTACTCCACCTCTACTGTGCTCCACTGTACCATACCTCTACTGTGCTCCACCGTACTCTACCTCTACTGTGCTCCACTGTATTCTACCTCTACTGTACTCCACTGTACTCTATCTCTACTGTACTCCACTGTACTCTACCTCTACTGTACTCCACTGTACTCTATCTCTACTGTACTCCACTCTAATCTACCTCTACTGTCCTCCACTGTACTCTACCTCTACTGTGCTCCACTGTACACTCTCTCTACTGTACTCTACCTCTACTGTACTCTACTGTGCTCCACTGCACTCCACTGTAGTCTACCTCTACTGTGCTCCACTGTACTCTACCTCTACTGTGCTCCACTATACTCTACCTCTACTGTGCTCCACTGTACTCTACCTCTACTGTACTCTACTGTACTCTATCTCTACTGTACTACACTGTACTCTATCTCTACTGTACTTCACTGTACTCTACCTCTACTGTACTCTACTGTACTCTATCTCTACTGTACTCCACTGTACTCTATCTCTACTGTACTCCACTGTACTCTACCTCTACTGTACTCTACTGTTCTCTACCTCTACTCGGCTCTACTGTACTCTACTCTACTGTACTCCACTGTACTCTATCTCTACTGTGATCCACTGTACTCTACTTCTACTGTACTCCACTGTAATCTATCTCTACTATGATCCACTGTACTCTATCTCTACTGTGCTCCACTGTACTCTACCTCTACTGTGCTCCACTGTACTCTATCTCTACTGTGCTCCACTGTATCCTACCTCTACTGTACTCCACTGTACTCTATCTTTACTGTGCTCCACTGTACTCTATCTCTACTGTACTCCACTGTACTCTACCTCTACTGTGCTCTACTGTTCTCTACCTCTACTGTGCTCTACTGTACTCCACCTCTACTGTGCTCCACTGTACCCTACCTCTACTGTGCTCCACTGTACTCTACCTCTACTGTGCTCCACTGTACTCTACCTCTACTGTACTCCACTGTACTCTATCTCTACTGTGCTCCACTGTACTCTACCTCTACTCTACTCGACTGTACTCTATCTCTACTGTACTCCACTGTACTCTACCTATACTGTACTCTACTGTTCTCTACCTCTACTGTACTCCGCTGTACTCTATCTCTACTGTGATCCACTGTACTCTACCTCTACTGTACTCCACTGTACTCTATCTCTACTCTACTCCACTTTACTCTACCTCTACTGTACTCTACTGTTCTCTACCTCTACTGTGCTCTACTGTACTCTTCTCTACTGTACTCCACTGTACTCTATCTCTACTGTGATCCACTGTACTCTACCTCTACTGTACTCCACTGTACTCTATCTCTACTGTGATCCACTGTACTCTATCTCTACTGTGCTCCACTGTACTCTACCTCTACTATGCTCCACTGTACTCTATCTGTACTGTGCTCCACTCTACTCTACCTCTACTGTGCTCCACTCTACTCTACCTCTACTGTACTCCACTGTACTCTATCTCTACTGTGCTCCACTGTACTCTATCTCTACTGTACTCCACTGTACTCTACCTCTACTGTGCTCTACTGTTCTCTACCTCTACTGTGCTCTACTGTACTCCACCTCTACTGTGCTCCACTGTACCCTACCTCTACTGTGCTCCACTGTACTCTACCTCTACTGTGCTCCACTGTACTCTACCTCTACTGTGCTCCACTGTACTCTACCTCTACTGTGCTCCACTGTACTCTATCTCTACTGTGCTCCACTGTACTCTACCTCTAATGTACTCTACTGTACTCCACCTCTAATGTGCTCCACTGTACTCTAGCCCTACTGTACTCCACTGTACTTTACCTCTACTGTACTCCACTGTACTCTACCTCTACTGTGCTCCACTGTACTCTATTTCTACTGTACTCCTCTGTACTCTACCTCTACTGTGCTCCACTGTACTCTATCTGTAATGTACTCTACTGTACTCTATCTCTACTGTGATCCATTGTACTCTACCTCTGCTGTGCTCCACTGTACTCTATCTCTACTGTACTCCACTGTACTCTACTGTTCTCTACCTCTACTGTACTCTACTGTGCTCCACTGTACTCCACTGTAGTCTACCTCTACTGTGCTCCACTGTACTCTACCTCTACTGTGCTCCACTATAATTTACCTCTACTGTGCTCCACTGTACTCTACCTCTACTGTCCTCCACTGTACTCTACCTCTACTGTGCTCCACTGTACTCTCTCTCTACTGTACTCTACCTCTACTGTACTCTACCTCTACTGTACTCCACTGTACTCTACCTCTACTGTGCTCTACTGTACTCTATCTCTACTGTGCTCCACTGTACTCTACCTCTACTGTACTCCACTATACTCTAACTCTACTATACTCCACTGTACTCTATCTCTACTGTGCTCCACTGTACTCTATTTCTACTGTGCTCCACTGTACTCTATCTCTACTGTACTCCACTGTACTATATCTCTACTGTACTTCACTGTCCTTTATCTCTACTGTACTCCACTGTACTCTACCTCTATTGTGCTCCACTGTACTCTATCTCTACTGTACTCTACTGTACTCTATCTCTACTGTACTCCACTGTACTCTATCTCTACTGTACTCCACTGTACTCTACCTCTACTGTACTCCACTGTACTCTATCTCTACTGTGCTCCACTGTACTCTATCTCTACTGTACTCCACTGTACTCTACCTCTACTGTGCTCTACTGTTCTCTACCTCTACTGTGCTCTACTGTACTCCACCTCTACTGTGCTCAACTGTACCCTACCTCTACTGTGCTCCACTGTACTCTACCTCTACTGTGCTCCACTGTACTCTACCTCTACTGTGCTCCACTGTACTCTACCTCTACTGTGCTCCACTGTACTCTACCTCTACTGTGCTACACTGTACTCTATCTCTACTGTGCTCCACTGTACTCTACCTCTAATGTACTCTACTGTACTCCACCTCTAATGTGCTCCACTGTACTCTAGCCCTACTGTACTCCACTGTACTTTACCTCTACTGTACTCCACTGTACTCTACCTCTACTGTGCTCCACTGTACTCTATTTCTACTGTACTCCTCTGTACTCTACCTCTACTGTGCTCCACTGTACTCTATCTGTAATGTACTCTACTGTACTCTATCTCTACTGTGATCCATTGTACTCTACCTCTGCTGTGCTCCACTGTACTCTATCTCTACTGTACTCCACTGTACTCTACTGTTCTCTACCTCTACTGTACTCTACTGTGCTCCACTGTACTCCACTGTAGTCTACCTCTACTGTGCTCCACTGTACTCTACCTCTACCTCTACTGTGCTCCACTGTACTCCACTGTAGTCTACCTCTACTGTGCTCCACTGTACTCTACCTCTACTGTGCTCCACTATAATTTACCTCTACTGTGCTCCACTGTACTCTACCTCTACTGTCCTCCACTGTACTCTACCTCTACTGTGCTCCACTGTACTCTCTCTCTACTGTACTCTACCTCTACTGTACTCTACTGTACTCCACCTCTACTGTACTCCACTGTACTCTACCTCTACTGTGCTCTACTGTACTCTATCTCTACTGTGCTCCACTGTACTCTACCTCTACTATACTCCACTATACTCTAACTCTACTATACTCCACTGTACTCTATCTCTACTCTGCTCCACTGTACTCTATTTCTACTGTGCTCCACTGTACTCTATCTCTACTGTACTCCACTGTACTATATCTCTACTGTACTTCACTGTCCTCTATCTCTACTGTACTCCACTGTACTCTACATCTATTGTGCTCCACTGTACTCTATCTCTACTGTACTCTACTGTACTCTATCTCTACTGTACTCCACTGTACTCTATCTCTACTGTACTCCACTGTACTCTACCTCTACTGTACTCTACTGTTCTCTACCTCTACTGTGCTCTACTGTACTCTACTCTACTGTACTCCACTGTACTCTATCTCTACTGTGATCCACTGTACTCTACCTCTACTGTACTCCACTGTACTCTATCTCTACTGTGCTCCACTGTACTCTATCTCTACTGTGCTCCACTGTACTCTATCTCTGCTGTGCTCCACTCTACTCTACCTCTACTGTGCTCCACTGTATCCTACCTCTACTGTGCTCTACTGTACTCTATCTCTACTGTGCTCCACTGTACTCTACCTCTACTGTACTCCACTATACTCTAATTCTACTATACTCCACTGTACTCTATCTCTACTGTGCTCCACTGTACTCTATTTCTACTGTGCTCCACTGTACTCTATCTCTACTGTACTCCACTGTACTCTATTTCTACTGCACTTCACTGTCCTCTATCTCTACTGTACTCCACTGTACTCTACCTCTATTGTGCTCCACTGTACTCTATATCTACTGTATTCTACTGTACTCTATCTCTACTGTACTCCACTGTACTCTATCTCTACTGTACTCCACTGTACTCTACCTCTACTGTACTCTACTGTACTCTATCTCTACTGTACTCCACTGTACTCTATCTCTACTGTACTCCACTGTACTCTACCTCTACTGTATTCTACTGTTCTCTACCTCTACTCGGCTCTACTGTACTCTACTCTACTGTACTCCACTGTACTCTATCTCTACTGTGATCCACTGTACTCTACTTCTACTGTACTCCACTGTAATCTATCTCTACTGTGATCCACTGTACTCTATCTCTACTGTGCTCCACTGTACTCTACCTCTACTGTACTCCACTGTACTCTATCTCTACTGTGCTCCACTGTATCCTACCTCTACTGTACTCCACTGTACTCTATCTCTACTGTGCTCCACTGTACTCTATCTCTACTGTACTTCACTGTCCTTTATCTCTAATGTACTCCACTGTACTCTACCTCTATTGTGCTCCATTGTACTCTATCTCTACTGTACTCTACTGTACTCTATCTCTACTTTACTCCACTGTACTCTACCTCTACTGTGCTCCACTGTACTCTATCTCTACTGTGCTCCTCTCTACTCTACCTCTACTGTGCTCCACTGTATCCTACCTCTACTGTACTCCACTGTACTCTATCTCTACTGTGCTCCACTTTACTCTATCTCTACTGTACTCCACTGTACTCTACCTCTACTGTGCTCTACTGTTCTCTACCTCTACTCTGCTCTACTGTACTCCACCTCTACTGTGCTCCACTGTACCCTACCTCTACTGTACTCCACTGTACTCTATCTCTACTGTGCTCCACTGTACTCTAGCTCTACTGTACTCCACTGTACTCTATCTCTACTGTGCTCCACTGTACTCTACCTCTACTGTACTCCACTGTACTCTATCTCTACTGTGCTCCACTGTACTCTATCTCTACTGTACTCTACCTCTACTGTGCTCTACTGTTCTCTACCTCTACTGTGCTCTACTGTACTCCACCTCTACTGTGCTCCACTGTACCCTACCTCTACTGTGCTCCACTGTACTCTACCTCTACTGTGCTCCACTGTACTCTACCTCTACTCTGCTCCACTGTATCCACTGTACTCTACCTCTACTGTGCTCCACTGTACTCTACCTCTACTGTGCTCCACTGTACTCTATCTCTACTGTGCTCCACTGTACTCTACCTCTACTGTACTCTACTGTACTCCACCTCTAATGGGCTCCACTGTACTCTAGCTCTACTGTACTCCACTGTACTTTACCTCTACTGTACTCCACTGTACTCTACCTCTACTGTGCTCCACTGTACTCTATTTCTACTGTACTCCTCTGTACTCTACCTCTACTCTGCTCCACTGTACTCTATCTGTAATGTACTCTACTGTACTCTATCTCTACTGTGATCCACTGTACTCTACCTCTGCTGTGCTCCACTGTACTCTATCTCTACTGTACTCCACTGTACTCTACTGTTCTCTACCTCTATTGTACTCTACTGTGCTCCACTGTACTCCACTGTAGTCTACCTCTACTGTGCTCCACTGTACTCTACCTCTACTGTGCTCCACTATAATTTACCTCTACTGTGCTCCACTGTACTCTACCTCTACTGTCCTCCACTGTACTCTACCTCTACTGTGCTCCACTGTACTCTCTCTCTACTGTACTCTACCTCTACTGTACTCTACTGTACTCCACCTCTAATGTGCTCCACTGTACTCTACCTCTACTGTATTCTACCTCTACTGTACTCCACTGTACTCTACCTCTACTGTGCTCTACTGTACTCTATCTCTACTGTGCTCCACTGTACTCTACCTCTACTGTACTCCACTATACTCTAACTCTACTATACTCCACTGTACTCTACCTCTACTGTACTCTACTGTACTCTATCTCTACTGTACTCCACTGTACTCTATCTCTACTGTACTCCACTGTACTCTACCTCTACTGTACTCTACTGTTCTCTACCTCTACTCGGCTCTACTGTACTCTACTCTACTGTACTCCACTGTACTCTATCTCTACTGTGATCCACTGTACTCTACTTCTACTGTACTCCACTGTAATCTATCTCTACTGTGATCCACTGTACTCTATCTCTACTGTGCTCCACTGTACTCTACCTCTACTGTGCTCCACTGTACTCTATCTCTACTGTGCTCCACTGTATCCTACCTCTACTGTACTCCACTGTACTCTATCTCTACTGTGCTCCACTGTACTCTATCTCTACTGTACTCCACTGTACTCTACCTCTACTGTGCTCTACTGTTCTCTACCTCTACTGTGCTCTACTGTACTCCACCTCTACTGTGCTCCACTGTACCCTACCTCTACTGTGCTCCACTGTACTCTACCTCTACTGTGCTCCACTGTACTCTACCTCTACTGTACTCCACTGTACTCTATCTCTACTGTGCTCCACTGTACTCTACCTCTACTGTGCTCAACTGTACTCTACTGTACTCCACTGTACTCTACCTCTACTGTACTCAACTCTACTGTACTCCACTGTACTCTACCTCTACTGTGATCCACTGTACTCTACTTCTACTGTACTCCACTGTAATCTATCTCTACTGTGATCCACTGTACTCTATCTCTACTGTGCTCCACTGTACTCTACCTCTACTGTGCTCCACTGTACTCTATCTCTACTGTGCTCCACTGTATCCTACATCTACTGTTCTCCACTGTACTCTATCTCTAATGTGCTCCACTGTACTCTACCTCTACTGTACTCCACTGTACTCTATCTCTACTGTACTCCACTGTACTCTACCTCTACTGTACTCCACTGTACTCTATCTCTACTGTGCTCAACTGTACTGTACTGTACTCCACTGTAATCTACCTCTACTGTACTCCACTGTACTCTACCTCTACTGTGCTCCACTATACTCTACCTCTACTGTGCTCCACTGTACTCTACCTCTACTGTCCTCCACTGTACTCTACCTCTACTGTGCTCCACTGTACTCTCTCTCTACTGTACTCTACCTCTACTGTACTCTACTGTACTCCACCTCTAATGTGCTCCACTATACTCTACCTCTACTGTACTCTACCTCTACTGTACTCCACTGTACTCTACCTCTAATGTGCTCCACTGTACTCTATCTCTACTGTGCTCCACTGTACTCTATTTCTACTGTGCTCCACTGTACTCTATCTCTACTGTACTCCACTGTACTCTATCTCTACTGTACTTCACTGTCCTTTATCTCTAATGTACTCCACTGTACTCTACCTCTATTGTGCTCCATTGTACTCTATCTCTACTGTACTCTACTGTACTCTATCTCGACTTTACTCCACTGTACTCTATCTCTACTGTACTCCACTGTACTCTACCTCTACTGTGCTCCACTGTACACTCTCTCTATTGTACTCTACCTCTACTGTACTCTACTGTGCTCCACTGTACTCCACTGTAGTCTACCTCTACTGTGCTCCACTGTACTCTACCTCTACTGTGCTCCACTATACTCTACCTCTATTGTGCTCCACTGTACTCTACCTCTACTGTTCTCCACTGTACTCTACCTCTACTGTGCTCCACTGTACTCTCTCTCTACTGTACTCTACCTCTACTGTACTCTACTGTACTCCACCTCTAATGTGCTCCACTGTACTCTACCTCTACTGTACTCTACCTCTACTGTACTCCACTGTACTCTACCTCTAATGTGCTCCACTGTACTCTATCTCTACTGTGCTCCACTGTACGCTATTTCTACTGTGCTCCACTGTACTCTATCTCTACTGTACTCAACTGTACTCTATCTCTACTGTACTTCACTGTCCTTTATCTCTAATGTACTCCACTGTACTCTACCTCTATTGTGCTCCATTGTACTCTATCTCTACTGTACTCTACTGTACTCTATCTCTACTTTACTCCACTGTACTCTATCTCTACTGTACTCCACTGTACTCTACCTCTACTGTGCTCCACTGTACTCTACCTCTACCGTACTCCACTGTACTCTACCTCTACTGTACTCTACTGTTCTCTACCTCTACTGTGCTCTACTGTACTCTACTCTACTGTACTCCACTGTACTCTATCTCTACTGTGATCCACTATACTCTTGCTCTACTGTACTCTACTGTACTCTATCTCTACTGTGATCTACTGTACTCTATCTCTACTGTGCTCCACTGTACTCTACCTCTACTGTGCTCCACTGTACTCTATCTCTACTGTGCTCCACTCTACTCTACCTCTACTGTGCTCCACTGTATCCTACCTCTACTGTACTCCACTGTACTCTATCTCTACTGTGCTCCACTGTACTCTATCTCTACTGTACTCCACTGTACTCTACCTCTACTGTGCTCTACTGTTCTCTACCTCTACTGTGCTCTACTGTACTCCACCTCTACTGTTCTCCACTGTATTCTATCTCTACTGTGCTCCACTGTACTCTACCTCTACTGTGCTCAACTGTACTCTACTGTACTCCACTGTACTCTACCTCTACTGTAGTCCACTGTACTGTACCTCTACTGTGCTCTACTGTTCTCTACCTCTACTTTGCTCTACTGTACTCCACCTCTACTGTTCTCCACTGTACCCTACCTCTATTGTGCTCCACTGTACTCTACCTCTACTGTGCTCCACTGTACTCTACCTCTACTGTACTCCACTGTACTCTATCTCTACTGTACTCCACTGTACTCTACCTCTACTGTGCTCCACTGTACTCTACCTCTACTGTGCCCAACTTTACTGTACTCTACTCCACTGTACTCTACCTCTACTGTACTCCACTGTACTCTACCTCTACTGTACTCCACTGTACTCTACCTCTACTGTACTCAACTGTACTCTATCTCTACTGTGCTCCACTGTACTCTACCTCTACTGTACTCGACTGTACTCTATCTCTACTGTACTCCACTGTACTCTACCTATACTGTACTCTACTGTTCTTTACCTCTATTGTACTCCGCTGTACTCTATCTCTACTGTGATCCACTGTACTCTACCTCTACTCTACTCCACTGTACTCTATCTCTACTCTACTCCACTGTACTCTACCTCTACTGTACTCTACTGTTCTCTACCTCTACTGTGCTCTACTGTACTCTTCTCTACTGTACTCCACTGTACTCTATCTCTACTGTGATCCACTGTACTCTACCTCTACTGTACTCCACTGTACTCTATCTCTACTGTGATCCACTGTACTCTATCTCTACTGTGCTCCACTGTACTCTACCTCTACTATGCTCCACTGTATTCTATCTGTACTGTGCTCTACTGTTCTCTACCTCTACTGTGCTCTACTGTACTCCACCTCTACTGTGCTCCACTGTACCCTACCTCTAATGTGCTGCACTGTACTCTACCTCTACTGTGCTCCACTGTACTCTACCTCTACTGTGCTCCACTGTACTCTACCTCTACTGTGCTCCACTGTACTCTACCTCTACTGTGCTCCACTGTACTCTATCTCTACTGTGCTCCACTGTACTCTACCTCTAATGTACTCTACTGTACTCCACCTCTAATGTGCTCCACTGTACTCTAGCCCTACTGTACTCCACTGTACTTTACCTCTACTGTACTCCACTGTACTCTACCTCTACTGTGCTCCACTGTACTCTATTTCTACTGTACTCCTCTGTACTCTACCTCTACTGTGCTCCACTGTACTCTATCTGTAATGTACTCTACTGTACTCTATCTCTACTGTGATCCATTGTACTCTACCTTTGCTGTGCTCCACTGTACTCTATCTCTACTGTACTCCACTGTACCCTACTGTTCTCTACCTCTACTGTACTCTACTGTGCTCCACTGTACTCCACTGTAGTCTACCTCTACTGTGCTCCACTGTACTCTACCTCTACTGTGCTCCACTATAATTTACCTCTACTGTGCTCCACTGTACTCTACCTCTACTGTCCTCCACTGTACTCTACCTCTACTGTGCTCCACTGTACTCTCTCTCTACTGTACTCTACCTCTACTGTACTCTACTGTACTCCACCTCTAATGTGCTCCACTGTACTCTACCTCTACTGTACTCTACCTCTACTGTACTCCTCTGTACTCTACCTCTACTGTGCTCCACTGTACTCTATCTGTAATGTACTCTACTGTACTCTATCTCTACTGTGATCCATTGTACTCTACCTTTGCTGTGCTCCACTGTACTCTATCTCTACTGTACTCCACTGTACTCTACTGTTCTCTACCTCTACTGTACTCTACTGTGCTCCACTGTACTCCACTGTAGTCTACCTCTACTGTGCTCCACTGTACTCTACCTCTACTGTGCTCTACTGTACTCCACCTCTACTGTGCTCCACTGTACCCTACCTCTACTGTGCTCCACTGTACTCTACCTCTACTGTGCTCCACTGTACTCTACCTCTACTGTACTCCACTGTACTCTATCTCTACTGTGCTCCACTGTACTCTACCTCTACTGTGCTCAACTGTACTCTACTGTACTCCACTGTACTCTACCTCTACTGTACTCTACTCTACTGTACTCCACTGTACTCTATCTCTACTGTGATCCACTGTACTCTACTTCTACTGTACTCCACTGTAATCTATCTCTACTGTGATCCACTGTACTCTATCTCTACTGTGCTCCACTGTACTCTACCTCTACTGTGCTCCACTGTACTCTATCTCTACTGTGCTCCACTGTATCCTACCTCTACTGTACTCCACTGTACTCTATCTCTACTGTGCTCCACTGTACTCTACCTCTACTGTACTCCACTGTACTCTATCTCTACTGTACTCCACTGTACTCTACCTCTACTGTACTCCACTGTACTCTATCTCTACTGTGCTCAACTGTACTGTACTGTACTCCACTGTAATCTACCTCTACTGTACTCCACTGTACTCTACCTCTACTGTGCTCCACTATACTCTACCTCTACTGTGCTCCACTGTACTCTACCTCTACTGTCCTCCACTGTACTCTACCTCTACTGTGCTCCACTGTACTCTCTCTCTACTGTACTCTACCTCTACTGTACTCTACTGTACTCCACCTCTAATGTGCTCCACTATACTCTACCTCTACTGTACTCTACCTCTACTGTACTCCACTGTACTCTACCTCTAATGTGCTCCACTGTACTCTATCTCTACTGTGCTCCACTGTACTCTATTTCTACTGTGCTCCACTGTACTCTATCTCTACTGTACTCCACTGTACTCTATCTCTACTGTACTTCACTGTCCTTTATCTCTAATGTACTCCACTGTACTCTACCTCTATTGTGCTCCATTGTACTCTGTCTCTACTGTACTCTACTGTACTCTATCTCTACTTTACTCCACTGTACTCTATCTCTACTGTACTCCACTGTACTCTACCTCTACTGTGCTCCACTGTACACTCTCTCTACTGTACTCTACCTCTACTGTACTCTACTGTGCTCCACTGTACTCCACTGTAGTCTACCTCTACTGTGCTCCACTGTACTCTACCTCTACTGTGCTCCACTATACTCTACCTCTACTGTGCTCCACTGTACTCTACCTCTACTGTTCTCCACTGTACTCTACCTCTACTGTGCTCCACTGTACTCTCTCTCTACTGTACTCTACCTCTACTGTACTCTACTGTACTCCACCTCTAATGTGCTCCACTGTACTCTACCTCTACTGTACTCTACCTCTACTGTACTCCACTGTACTCTACCTCTAATGTGCTCCACTGTACTCTATCTCTACTGTGCTCCACTGTACGCTATTTCTACTGTGCTCCACTGTACTCTATCTCTACTGTACTCCACTGTACTCTATCTCTACTGTACTTCACTGTCCTTTATCTCTAATGTACTCCACTGTACTCTACCTCTATTGTGCTCCATTGTACTCTATCTCTACTGTACTCTACTGTACTCTATCTCTACTCTACTCCACTGTACTCTATCTCTACTGTACTCCACTGTACTCTACCTCTACTGTGCTCCACTGTACTCTACCTCTACCGTACTCCACTGTACTCTACCTCTACTGTACTCTACTGTTCTCTACCTCTACTGTGCTCTACTGTACTCTACTCTACTGTGCTCCACTGTACTCTATCTCTACTGTGATCCACTATACTCTTGCTCTACTGTACTCTACTGTACTCTATCTCTACTGTGATCTACTGTACTCTATCTCTACTGTGCTCCACTGTACTCTACCTCTACTGTGCTCCACTGTACTCTATCTCTACTGTGCTCCACTCTACTCTACCTCTACTGTGCTCCACTGTATCCTACCTCTACTGTACTCCACTGTACTCTATCTCTACTGTGCTCCACTGTACTCTATCTCTACTGTACTCCACTGTACTCTACCTCTACTGTGCTCTACTGTTCTCTACCTCTACTGTGCTCTACTGTACTCCACCTCTACTGTTCTCCACTGTATTCTATCTCTACTGTGCTCCACTGTACTCTACCTCTACTGTGCTCAACTGTACTCTACTGTACTCCACTGTACTCTACCTCTACTGTAGTCCACTGTACTTTACCTCTACTGTGCTCTACTGTTCTCTACCTCTACTGTGCTCTACTGTACTCCACCTCTACTGTTCTCCACTGTACCCTACCTCTATTGTGCTCCACTGTACTCTACCTCTACTGTGCTCCACTGTACTCTACCTCTACTGTACTCCACTGTACTCTATCTCTACTGTACTCCACTGTACTCTACCTCTACTGTACTCCACTGTACTCTATCTCTACTGTGCTCCACTGTACTCTACCTCTACTGTGCCCAACTTTACTGTACTCTACTCCACTGTACTCTACCTCTACTGTACTCCACTGTACTCTACCTCTACTGTACTCCACTGTACTCTACCTCTACTGTACTCAACTGTACTCTATCTCTACTGTGCTCCACTGTACTCTACCTCTACTGTACTCGACTGTACTCTATCTCTACTGTACTCCACTGTACTCTACCTATACTGTACTCTACTGTTCTCTACCTCTACTGTACTCCGCTGTACTCTATCTCTACTGTGATCCACTGTACTCTACCTCTACTGTATTCCACTGTACTCTATCTCTACTCTACTCCACTGTACTCTACCTCTACTGTACTCTACTGTTCTCTACCTCTACTGTGCTCTACTGTACTCTTCTCTACTGTACTCCACTGTACTCTATCTCTACTGTGATCCACTGTACTCTACCTCTACTGTACTCCACTGTACTCTATCTCTACTGTGATCCACTGTACTCTATCTCTACTGTGCTCCACTGTACTCTACCTCTACTATGCTCCACTGTACTCTATCTGTACTGTGCTCTACTGTTCTCTACCTCTACTGTGCTCTACTGTACTCCACCTCTACTGTGCTCCACTGTACCCTACCTCTACTGTGCTCCACTGTACTCTACCTCTACTGTGCTCCACTGTACTCTACCTCTACTGTGCTCCAATGTACTCTACCTCTACTGTGCTCCACTGTACTCTACCTCTACTGTGCTCCACTGTACTCTACCTCTACTGTGCTCCACTGTACTCTATCTCTACTGTGCTCCACTGTACTCTACCTCTAATGTACTCTAATGTACTCCACCTCTAATGTGCTCCACTGTACTCTAGCCCTACTGTACTCCACTGTACTTTACCTCTACTGTACTCCACTGTACTCTACCTCTACTGTGCTCCACTGTACTCTATTTCTACTGTACTCCTCTGTACTCTACCTCTACTGTGCTCCACTGTACTCTATCTGTAATGTACTCTACTGTACTCTATCTCTACTGTGATCCATTGTACTCTACCTGTCCTGTGCTCCACTGTACTCTATCTCTACTGTACTCCACTGTACTCTACTGTTCTCTACCTCTACTGTACTCTACTGTGCTCCACTGTACTCCACTGTAGTCTACCTCTACTGTGCTCCACTGTACTCTACCTCTACTGTGCTCCACTATAATTTACCTCTACTGTGCTCCACTGTACTCTACCTCTACTGTCCTCCACTGTACTCTACCTCTACTGTGCTCCACTGTACTCTCTCTCTACTGTACTCTACCTCTACTGTACTCTACTGTACTCCACCTCTAATGTGCTCCACTGTACTCTACCTCTACTGTACTCTACCTCTACTGTACTCCACTGTACTCTACCTCTACTGTGCTCTACTGTACTCTATCTCTACTGTGCTCCACTGTACTCTACCTCTACTGTACTCCACTATACTCTAACTCTACTATACTCCACTGTACTCTATCTCTACTGTGCTCCACTGTACTCTATTTCTACTGTGCTCCACTGTACTCTATCTCTACTGTACTCCACTGTACTATATCTCTACTGTACTTCACTGTCCTCTATCTCTACTGTACTCCACTGTACTCTACCTCTATTGTGCTCCACTGTACTCTATCTCTACTGTACTCTACTGTACTCTATCTCTACTGTACTCCACTGTACTCTATCTCTACTGTACCCCACTGTACTCTACCTCTATTTTGCTCCACTGTACTCTACCTCTACCGTACTCCACTGTACTCTATCTCTACTGTACTCCACTGTACTCACCTCTACTGTACTCTACTGTTCTCTACCTCTACTGTGCTCTACTGTACTCTACTCTACTGTACTCCACTGTACTCTATCTCTACTGTGATCCACTGTACTCTACCTCTACTGTACTCCACTGTACTCTATCTCTACTGTGCTCCACTGTACTCTATCTCTACTGTGCTCCACTGTACTCTATCTCTACTGTGCTCCACTCCACTCTACCTCTACTGTGCTCCACTGTATCCTACCTCTACTGTGCTCTACTGTACTCTATCTCTACTGTGCTCCACTGTACTCTACCTCTACTGTACTCCACTATACTCTAACTCTACTATACTCCACTGTACTCTATCTCTACTGTACTCCACTGTACTCTATTTCTACTGTACTTCACTGTCCTCTATCTCTACTGTACTCCACTGTACTCTACCTCTATTGTGCTCCACTGTACTCTATATCTACTGTACTCTACTGTACTCTATCTCTACTGTACTCCACTGTACTCTATCTCTACTGTACTCCACTGTACTCTACCTCTACTGTACTCTACTGTTCTCTACCTCTACTCGGCTCTACTGTACTCTACTCTACTGTACTACACTGTACTCTATCCCTACTGTGATCCACTGTACTCTACTTCTACTGTACTCCACTGTAATCTATCTCTACTGTATCCACTGTACTCTATCTCTACTGTGCTCCACTGTACTCTACCTCTACTGTGCTCCACTGTACTCTATCTCTACTGTGCTCCTCTCTACTCTACCTCTACTGTGCTCCACTGTATCCTACCTCTACTGTACTCCACTGTACTCTATCTCTACTGTGCTCCACTTTACTCTATCTCTACTGTACTCCACTGTACTCTACCTCTACTGTGCTCTACTGTTTTCTACCTCTACTCTGCTCTACTGTACTCCACCTCTACTGTGCTCCACTGTACCCTACCTCTACTGTACTCCACTGTACTCTATCTCTACTGTGCTCCACTGTACTCTAGCTCTACTGTACTCCACTGTACTCTATCTCTACTGTGCTCCACTGTACTCTACCTCTACTGTACTCCACTGTACTCTATCTCTACTGTGCTCCACTGTACTCTATCTCTACTGTACTCTACCTCTACTGTGCTCTACTGTTCTCTACCTCTACTGTGCTCTACTGTACTCCACCTCGACTGTGCTCCACTGTACCCTACCTCTACTGTGCTCCACTGTACTCTACCTCTACTGTGCTCCACTGTACTCTACCTCTACTCTGCTCCACTGTATCCACTGTACTCTACCTCTACTGTGCTCCACTGTACTCTACCTCTACTGTGCTCCACTGTACTCTATTTCTACTGTGCTCCACTGTACTCTACCTCTACTGTACTCTACTGTACTCCACCTCTAATGGGCTCCACTGTACTCTAGCTCTACTGTACTCCACTGTACTTTACCTCTACTGTACTCCACTGTACTCTACCTCTACTGTGCTCCACTGTACTCTATTTCTACTGTACTCCTCTGTACTCTACCTCTACTCTGCTCCACTGTACTCTATCTGTAATGTACTCTACTGTACTCTATCTCTACTGTGATCCACTGTACTCTACCTCTGCTGTGCTCCACTGTACTCTATCTCTACTGTACTCCACTGTACTCTACTGTTCTCTACCTCTATTGTACTCTACTGTGCTCCACTGTACTCCACTGTAGTCTACCTCTACTGTGCTCCACTGTACTCTACCTCTACTGTGCTCCACTATACTCTACCTCTACTGTGCTCCACTGTACTCTACCTCTACTGTCCTCCACTGTACTCTACCTCTACTGTGCTCCACTGTACTCTCTCTCTACTGTACTCTACCTCTACTGTACTCTACTGTACTCCACCTCTAATGTGCTCCACTGTACTCTACCTCTAGTCTACTCTACCTCTACTGTACTCCACTGTACTCTACCTCTACTGTGCTCTACTGTACTCTATCTCTACTGTGCTCCACTGTACTCTACCTCTACTGTGATCCACTGTACTCTACCTCTACTGTACTTCACTGTCCTCTATCTCTACTGTACTCCACTGTACTCTACCTCTATTATCCTCAACTGTACTCTATCTCTACTGTACTCTACTGTACTATATCTCTACTGTACTCCACTGTACTCTATCTCTACTGTACTCTACTGTACTCTACCTCCACTGTACTCCACTGTACTCTACCTCTACTGTACTCTACTCTTCTCTACCTCTACTGTGCTCTACTGTACTCTACTCTACTGTACTCCACTGTACTCTATCTCTACTGTGATCCACTGTACTCTACCTCTACTGTACTCCACTGTACTCTATCTCTACTGTGCTCCACTGTACTCTATCTCTACTGTACTCTACTGTACTCTATCTCTACTGTACTCCACTGTACTCTATCTCTACTGTACCCCACTGTACTCTACCTCTATTTTGCTCCACTGTACTCTACCTCTACCGTACTCCACTGTACTCTATCTCTACTGTACTCCACTGTACTCACCTCTACTGTACTCTACTGTTCTCTACCTCTACTGTGCTCTACTGTACTCTACTCTACTGTACTCCACTGTACTCTATCTCTACTGTGATCCACTGTACTCTACCTCTACTGTACTCCACTGTACTCTATCTCTACTGTGCTCCACTGTACTCTATCTCTACTGTGCTCCACTGTACTCTATCTCTACTGTGCTCCACTCCACTCTACCTCTACTGTGCTCCACTGTATCCTACCTCTACTGTGCTCTACTGTACTCTATCTCTACTGTGCTCCACTGTACTCTACCTCTACTGTACTCCACTATACTCTAACTCTACTATACTCCACTGTACTCTATCTCTACTGTACTCCACTGTACTCTATTTCTACTGTACTTCACTGTCCTCTATCTCTACTGTACTCCACTGTACTCTACCTCTATTGTGCTCCACTGTACTCTATATCTACTGTACTCTACTGTACTCTATCTCTACTGTACTCCACTGTACTCTATCTCTACTGTACTCCACTGTACTCTACCTCTACTGTACTCTACTGTTCTCTACCTCTACTCGGCTCTACTGTACTCTACTCTACTGTACTACACTGTACTCTATCCCTACTGTGATCCACTGTACTCTACTTCTACTGTACTCCACTGTAATCTATCTCTACTGTATCCACTGTACTCTATCTCTACTGTGCTCCACTGTACTCTACCTCTACTGTGCTCCACTGTACTCTATCTCTACTGTGCTCCTCTCTACTCTACCTCTACTGTGCTCCACTGTATCCTACCTCTACTGTACTCCACTGTACTCTATCTCTACTGTGCTCCACTTTACTCTATCTCTACTGTACTCCACTGTACTCTACCTCTACTGTGCTCTACTGTTTTCTACCTCTACTCTGCTCTACTGTACTCCACCTCTACTGTGCTCCACTGTACCCTACCTCTACTGTACTCCACTGTACTCTATCTCTACTGTGCTCCACTGTACTCTAGCTCTACTGTACTCCACTGTACTCTATCTCTACTGTGCTCCACTGTACTCTACCTCTACTGTACTCCACTGTACTCTATCTCTACTGTGCTCCACTGTACTCTATCTCTACTGTACTCTACCTCTACTGTGCTCTACTGTTCTCTACCTCTACTGTGCTCTACTGTACTCCACCTCGACTGTGCTCCACTGTACCCTACCTCTACTGTGCTCCACTGTACTCTACCTCTACTGTGCTCCACTGTACTCTACCTCTACTCTGCTCCACTGTATCCACTGTACTCTACCTCTACTGTGCTCCACTGTACTCTACCTCTACTGTGCTCCACTGTACTCTATTTCTACTGTGCTCCACTGTACTCTACCTCTACTGTACTCTACTGTACTCCACCTCTAATGGGCTCCACTGTACTCTAGCTCTACTGTACTCCACTGTACTTTACCTCTACTGTACTCCACTGTACTCTACCTCTACTGTGCTCCACTGTACTCTATTTCTACTGTACTCCTCTGTACTCTACCTCTACTCTGCTCCACTGTACTCTATCTGTAATGTACTCTACTGTACTCTATCTCTACTGTGATCCACTGTACTCTACCTCTGCTGTGCTCCACTGTACTCTATCTCTACTGTACTCCACTGTACTCTACTGTTCTCTACCTCTATTGTACTCTACTGTGCTCCACTGTACTCCACTGTAGTCTACCTCTACTGTGCTCCACTGTACTCTACCTCTACTGTGCTCCACTATACTCTACCTCTACTGTGCTCCACTGTACTCTACCTCTACTGTCCTCCACTGTACTCTACCTCTACTGTGCTCCACTGTACTCTCTCTCTACTGTACTCTACCTCTACTGTACTCTACTGTACTCCACCTCTAATGTGCTCCACTGTACTCTACCTCTAGTCTACTCTACCTCTACTGTACTCCACTGTACTCTACCTCTACTGTGCTCTACTGTACTCTATCTCTACTGTGCTCCACTGTACTCTACCTCTACTGTGATCCACTGTACTCTACCTCTACTGTACTTCACTGTCCTCTATCTCTACTGTACTCCACTGTACTCTACCTCTATTATCCTCAACTGTACTCTATCTCTACTGTACTCTACTGTACTATATCTCTACTGTACTCCACTGTACTCTATCTCTACTGTACTCTACTGTACTCTACCTCCACTGTACTCCACTGTACTCTACCTCTACTGTACTCTACTCTTCTCTACCTCTACTGTGCTCTACTGTACTCTACTCTACTGTACTCCACTGTACTCTATCTCTACTGTGATCCACTGTACTCTACCTCTACTGTACTCCACTGTACTCTATCTCTACTGTGATCCACTGTACTCTATCTCTATTGTGCTCCACTGTACACAACCTCTACTGTGCTCCACTGTACTCTATCTCTACTCTGCTCCACTCTACTCTACCTCTACTGTGCTCCACTGTATCCTACCTCTACTGTACTCCACTGTACTCTCTCTCTACTGTGCTCCACTGTACTCTTACTCTACTGTACTCCACTGTACTCTACCTCTACTGTGCTCTACTGTTCTCTACCTCTACTGTGCTCTACTCTACTCCACCTCTACTGTGCTCCACTCTACCATACCTCTACTGTGTTCCACCGTACTCTACCTCTACTGTACTCCACTGTATTCTACCTCTACTGTACTCCACTGTACTCTATCTCTACTGTACTCCACTGTACTCTACCTCTACTGTACTCCACTGTACTCTATCTCTACTGTACTCCACTCTAATCTACCTCTACTGTCCTCCACTGTACTCTACCTCTACTGTGCTCCACTGTACACTCTCTCTACTGTACTCTACCTCTACTGTACTCTACTGTGCTCCACTGCACTCCACTGTAGTCTACCTCTACTGTGCTCCACTGTACTCTACCTCTACTGTGCTCCACTATACTCTACCTCTACTGTGCTCCACTGTACTCTACCTCTACTGTACTCTACTGTACTCTATCTCTACTGTACTACACTGTACTCTATCTCTACTGTACTCCACTGTACTCTACCTCTACTGTACTCTACTGTACTCTATCTCTACTGTACTCCACTGTACTCTATCTCTACTGTACTCCACTGTACTCTACCTCTACTGTACTCTACTGTTCTCTACCTCTACTCGGCTCTACTGTACTCTACTCTACTGTACTCCACTGTACTCTATCTCTACTGTGATCCACTGTACTCTACTTCTACTGTACTCCACTGTAATCTATCTCAACTGTGATCCACTGTACTCTATCTCTACTGTGCTCCACTGTACTCTACCTCTACTGTGCTCCACTGTACTCTATCTCTACTGTGCTCCACTGTATCCTACCTCTACTGTACTCCACTGTACTCTATCTCTACTGTGCTCCACTGTACTCTATCTCTACTGTACTCCACTGTACTCTACCTCTACTGTGCTCTACTGTTCTCTACCTCTACTGTGCTCTACTGTACTCCACCTCTACTGTGCTCCACTGTACCCTACCTCTACTGTGCTCCACTGTACTCTACCTCTACTGTGCTCCACTGTACTCTACCTCTACTGTACTCCACTGTACTCTATCTCTACTGTACTCCACTGTACTCTACCTCTACTGTGCTCTACTGTTTTCTACCTCTACTCTGCTCTACTGTACTCCACCTCTACTGTGCTCCACTGTACCCTACCTCTACTGTACTCCACTGTACTCTATCTCTACTGTGCTCCACTGTACTCTAGCTCTACTGTACTCCACTGTACTCTATCTCTACTGTGCTCCACTGTACTCTACCTCTACTGTACTCCACTGTACTCTATCTCTACTGTGCTCCACTGTACTCTATCTCTACTGTACTCTACCTCTACTGTGCTCTACTGTTCTCTACCTCTACTGTGCTCTACTGTACTCCACCTCGACTGTGCTCCACTGTACCCTACCTCTACTGTGCTCCACTGTACTCTACCTCTACTGTGCTCCACTGTACTCTACCTCTACTCTGCTCCACTGTATCCACTGTACTCTACCTCTACTGTGCTCCACTGTACTCTACCTCTACTGTGCTCCACTGTACTCTATTTCTACTGTGCTCCACTGTACTCTACCTCTACTGTACTCTACTGTACTCCACCTCTAATGGGCTCCACTGTACTCTAGCTCTACTGTACTCCACTGTACTTTACCTCTACTGTACTCCACTGTACTCTACCTCTACTGTGCTCCACTGTACTCTATTTCTACTGTACTCCTCTGTACTCTACCTCTACTCTGCTCCACTGTACTCTATCTGTAATGTACTCTACTGTACTCTATCTCTACTGTGATCCACTGTACTCTACCTCTGCTGTGCTCCACTGTACTCTATCTCTACTGTACTCCACTGTACTCTACTGTTCTCTACCTCTATTGTACTCTACTGTGCTCCACTGTACTCCACTGTAGTCTACCTCTACTGTGCTCCACTGTACTCTACCTCTACTGTGCTCCACTATACTCTACCTCTACTGTGCTCCACTGTACTCTACCTCTACTGTCCTCCACTGTACTCTACCTCTACTGTGCTCCACTGTACTCTCTCTCTACTGTACTCTACCTCTACTGTACTCTACTGTACTCCACCTCTAATGTGCTCCACTGTACTCTACCTCTAGTCTACTCTACCTCTACTGTACTCCACTGTACTCTACCTCTACTGTGCTCTACTGTACTCTATCTCTACTGTGCTCCACTGTACTCTACCTCTACTGTGATCCACTGTACTCTACCTCTACTGTACTTCACTGTCCTCTATCTCTACTGTACTCCACTGTACTCTACCTCTATTATCCTCAACTGTACTCTATCTCTACTGTACTCTACTGTACTATATCTCTACTGTACTCCACTGTACTCTATCTCTACTGTACTCTACTGTACTCTACCTCCACTGTACTCCACTGTACTCTACCTCTACTGTACTCTACTCTTCTCTACCTCTACTGTGCTCTACTGTACTCTACTCTACTGTACTCCACTGTACTCTATCTCTACTGTGATCCACTGTACTCTACCTCTACTGTACTCCACTGTACTCTATCTCTACTGTGATCCACTGTACTCTATCTCTATTGTGCTCCACTGTACACAACCTCTACTGTGCTCCACTGTACTCTATCTCTACTCTGCTCCACTCTACTCTACCTCTACTGTGCTCCACTGTATCCTACCTCTACTGTACTCCACTGTACTCTCTCTCTACTGTGCTCCACTGTACTCTTACTCTACTGTACTCCACTGTACTCTACCTCTACTGTGCTCTACTGTTCTCTACCTCTACTGTGCTCTACTCTACTCCACCTCTACTGTGCTCCACTCTACCATACCTCTACTGTGTTCCACCGTACTCTACCTCTACTGTGCTCCACTGTATTCTACCTCTACTGTACTCCACTGTACTCTATCTCTACTGTACTCCACTGTACTCTACCTCTACTGTACTCCACTGTACTCTATCTCTACTGTACTCCACTCTAATCTACCTCTACTGTCCTCCACTGTACTCTACCTCTACTGTGCTCCACTGTACACTCTCTCTACTGTACTCTACCTCTACTGTACTCTACTGTGCTCCACTGCACTCCACTGTAGTCTACCTCTACTGTGCTCCACTGTACTCTACCTCTACTGTGCTCCACTATACTCTACCTCTACTGTGCTCCACTGTACTCTACCTCTACTGTACTCTACTGTACTCTATCTCTACTGTACTACACTGTACTCTATCTCTACTGTACTCCACTGTACTCTACCTCTACTGTACTCTACTGTACTCTATCTCTACTGTACTCCACTGTACTCTATCTCTACTGTACTCCACTGTACTCTACCTCTACTGTACTCTACTGTTCTCTACCTCTACTCGGCTCTACTGTACTCTACTCTACTGTACTCCACTGTACTCTATCTCTACTGTGATCCACTGTACTCTACTTTTACTGTACTCCACTGTAATCTATCTCAACTGTGATCCACTGTACTCTATCTCTACTGTGCTCCACTGTACTCTACCTCTACTGTGCTCCACTGTACTCTATCTCTACTGTGCTCCACTGTATCCTACCTCTACTGTACTCCACTGTACTCTATCTCTACTGTGCTCCACTGTACTCTATCTCTACTGTACTCCACTGTACTCTACCTCTACTGTGCTCTACTGTTCTCTACCTCTACTGTGCTCTACTGTACTCCACCTCTACTGTGCTCCACTGTACCCTACCTCTACTATGCTCCACTGTACTCTACCTCTACTGTGCTCCACTGTACTCTACCTCTACTGTACTCCACTGTACTCTATCTCTACTGTGCTCCACTGTACTCTACCTCTACTCTACTCGACTGTACTCTATCTCTACTGTACTCCACTGTACTCTACCTATACTGTACTCTACTGTTCTCTACCTCTACTGTACTCCGCTGTACTCTATCTCTACTGTGATCCACTGTACTCTACCTCTACTGTACTCCACTGTACTCTATCTCTACTCTACTCCACTTTACTCTACCTCTACTGTACTCTACTGTTCTCTACCTCTACTGTGCTCTACTGTACTCTTCTCTACTGTACTCCACTGTACTCTATCTCTACTGTGATCCACTGTACTCTACCTCTACTGTACTCCACTGTACTCTATCTCTACTGTGATCCACTGTACTCTATCTCTACTGTGCTCCACTGTACTCTACCTCTACTATGCTCCACTGTACTCTATCTGTACTGTGCTCCACTCTACTCTACCTCTACTGTGCTCCACTGTACTCTACCTCTACTGTACTCCACTGTACTCTATCTCTACTGTGCTCCACTGTACTCTATCTCTACTGTACTCCACTGTACTCTACCTCTACTGTGCTCTACTGTTCTCTACCTCTACTGTGCTCTACTGTACTCCACCTCTACTGTGCTCCACTGTACCCTACCTCTACTGTGCTCCAATGTACTCTACCTCTACTGTGCTCCACTGTACTCTACCTCTACTGTGCTCCACTGTACTCTACCTCTACTGTGCTCCACTGTACTCTATCTCTACTGTGCTCCACTGTACTCTACCTCTAATGTACTCTACTGTACTCCACCTCTAATGTGCTCCACTGTACTCTAGCCCTACTGTACTCCACTGTACTTTACCTCTACTGTACTCCACTGTACTCTACCTCTACTGTGCTCCACTGTACTCTATTTCTACTGTACTCCTCTGTACTCTACCTCTACTGTGCTCCACTGTACTCTATCTGTAATGTACTCTACTGTACTCTATCTCTACTGTGATCCATTGTACTCTACCTCTGCTGTGCTCCACTGTACTCTATCTCTACTGTACTCCACTGTACTCTACTGTTCTCTACCTCTACTGTACTCTACTGTGCTCCACTGTACTCCACTGTAGTCTACCTCTACTGTGCTCCACTGTACTCTACCTCTACTGTGCTCCACTATAATTTACCTCTACTGTGCTCCACTGTACTCTACCTCTACTGTCCTCCACTGTACTCTACCTCTACTGTGCTCCACTGTACTCTCTCTCTACTGTACTCTACCTCTACTGTACTCTACCTCTACTGTACTCCACTGTACTCTACCTCTACTGTGCTCTACTGTACTCTATCTCTACTGTGCTCCACTGTACTCTACCTCTACTGTACTCCACTATACTCTAACTCTACTATACTCCACTGTACTCTATCTCTACTGTGCTCCACTGTACTCTATTTCTACTGTGCTCCACTGTACTCTATCTCTACTGTACTCCACTGTACTATATCTCTACTGTACTTCACTGTCCTTTATCTCTACTGTACTCCACTGTACTCTACCTCTATTGTGCTCCACTGTACTCTATCTCTACTGTACTCTACTGTACTCTATCTCTACTGTACTCCACTGTACTCTATCTCTACTGTACTCCACTGTACTCTACCTCTACTGTACTCCACTGTACTCTATCTCTACTGTGCTCCACTGTACTCTATCTCTACTGTACTCCACTGTACTCTACCTCTACTGTGCTCTACTGTTCTCTACCTCTACTGTACTCTACTGTACTCCACCTCTACTGTGCTCAACTGTACCCTACCTCTACTGTGCTCCACTGTACTCTACCTCTACTGTGCTCCACTGTACTCTACCTCTACTGTGCTCCACTGTACTCTACCTCTACTGTGCTCCACTGTACTCTACCTCTACTGTGCTCCACTGTACTCTATCTCTACTGTGCTCCACTGTACTCTACCTCTAATGTACTCTACTGTACTCCACCTCTAATGTGCTCCACTGTACTCTAGCCCTACTGTACTCCACTGTACTTTACCTCTACTGTACTCCACTGTACCCTACCTCTACTGTACTCCACTGTACTCTATCTCTACTGTGCTCCACTGTACTCTAGCTCTACTGTACTCCACTGTACTCTATCTCTACTGTGCTCCACTGTACTCTACCTCTACTGTACTCCACTGTACTCTATCTCTACTGTGCTCCACTGTACTCTATCTCTACTGTACTCTACCTCTACTGTGCTCTACTGTTCTCTACCTCTACTGTGCTCTACTGTACTCCACCTCGACTGTGCTCCACTGTACCCTACCTCTACTGTGCTCCACTGTACTCTACCTCTACTGTGCTCCACTGTACTCTACCTCTACTCTGCTCCACTGTATCCACTGTACTCTACCTCTACTGTGCTCCACTGTACTCTACCTCTACTGTGCTCCACTGTACTCTATTTCTACTGTGCTCCACTGTACTCTACCTCTACTGTACTCTACTGTACTCCACCTCTAATGGGCTCCACTGTACTCTAGCTCTACTGTACTCCACTGTACTTTACCTCTACTGTACTCCACTGTACTCTACCTCTACTGTGCTCCACTGTACTCTATTTCTACTGTACTCCTCTGTACTCTACCTCTACTCTGCTCCACTGTACTCTATCTGTAATGTACTCTACTGTACTCTATCTCTACTGTGATCCACTGTACTCTACCTCTGCTGTGCTCCACTGTACTCTATCTCTACTGTACTCCACTGTACTCTACTGTTCTCTACCTCTATTGTACTCTACTGTGCTCCACTGTACTCCACTGTAGTCTACCTCTACTGTGCTCCACTGTACTCTACCTCTACTGTGCTCCACTATACTCTACCTCTACTGTGCTCCACTGTACTCTACCTCTACTGTCCTCCACTGTACTCTACCTCTACTGTGCTCCACTGTACTCTCTCTCTACTGTACTCTACCTCTACTGTACTCTACTGTACTCCACCTCTAATGTGCTCCACTGTACTCTACCTCTAGTCTACTCTACCTCTACTGTACTCCACTGTACTCTACCTCTACTGTGCTCTACTGTACTCTATCTCTACTGTGCTCCACTGTACTCTACCTCTACTGTGATCCACTGTACTCTACCTCTACTGTACTTCACTGTCCTCTATCTCTACTGTACTCCACTGTACTCTACCTCTATTATCCTCAACTGTACTCTATCTCTACTGTACTCTACTGTACTATATCTCTACTGTACTCCACTGTACTCTATCTCTACTGTACTCTACTGTACTCTACCTCCACTGTACTCCACTGTACTCTACCTCTACTGTACTCTACTCTTCTCTACCTCTACTGTGCTCTACTGTACTCTACTCTACTGTACTCCACTGTACTCTATCTCTACTGTGATCCACTGTACTCTACCTCTACTGTACTCCACTGTACTCTATCTCTACTGTGATCCACTGTACTCTATCTCTATTGTGCTCCACTGTACACAACCTCTACTGTGCTCCACTGTACTCTATCTCTACTCTGCTCCACTCTACTCTACCTCTACTGTGCTCCACTGTATCCTACCTCTACTGTACTCCACTGTACTCTCTCTCTACTGTGCTCCACTGTACTCTTACTCTACTGTACTCCACTGTACTCTACCTCTACTGTGCTCTACTGTTCTCTACCTCTACTGTGCTCTACTCTACTCCACCTCTACTGTGCTCCACTCTACCATACCTCTACTGTGTTCCACCGTACTCTACCTCTACTGTGCTCCACTGTATTCTACCTCTACTGTACTCCACTGTACTCTATCTCTACTGTACTCCACTGTACTCTACCTCTACTGTACTCCACTGTACTCTATCTCTACTGTACTCCACTCTAATCTACCTCTACTGTCCTCCACTGTACTCTACCTCTACTGTGCTCCACTGTACACTCTCTCTACTGTACTCTACCTCTACTGTACTCTACTGTGCTCCACTGCACTCCACTGTAGTCTACCTCTACTGTGCTCCACTGTACTCTACCTCTACTGTGCTCCACTATACTCTACCTCTACTGTGCTCCACTGTACTCTACCTCTACTGTACTCTACTGTACTCTATCTCTACTGTACTACACTGTACTCTATCTCTACTGTACTCCACTGTACTCTACCTCTACTGTACTCTACTGTACTCTATCTCTACTGTACTCCACTGTACTCTATCTCTACTGTACTCCACTGTACTCTACCTCTACTGTACTCTACTGTTCTCTACCTCTACTCGGCTCTACTGTACTCTACTCTACTGTACTCCACTGTACTCTATCTCTACTGTGATCCACTGTACTCTACTTCTACTGTACTCCACTGTAATCTATCTCAACTGTGATCCACTGTACTCTATCTCTACTGTGCTCCACTGTACTCTACCTCTACTGTGCTCCACTGTACTCTATCTCTACTGTGCTCCACTGTATCCTACCTCTACTGTACTCCACTGTACTCTATCTCTACTGTGCTCCACTGTACTCTATCTCTACTGTACTCCACTGTACTCTACCTCTACTGTGCTCTACTGTTCTCTACCTCTACTGTGCTCTACTGTACTCCACCTCTACTGTGCTCCACTGTACCCTACCTCTACTGTGCTCCACTGTACTCTACCTCTACTGTGCTCCACTGTACTCTACCTCTACTGTACTCCACTGTACTCTATCTCTACTGTACTCCACTGTACTCTACCTCTACTGTGCTCTACTGTTTTCTACCTCTACTCTGCTCTACTGTACTCCACCTCTACTGTGCTCCACTGTACCCTACCTCTACTGTACTCCACTGTACTCTATCTCTACTGTGCTCCACTGTACTCTAGCTCTACTGTACTCCACTGTACTCTATCTCTACTGTGCTCCACTGTACTCTACCTCTACTGTACTCCACTGTACTCTATCTCTACTGTGCTCCACTGTACTCTATCTCTACTGTACTCTACCTCTACTGTGCTCTACTGTTCTCTACCTCTACTGTGCTTTACTGTACTCCACCTCGACTGTGCTCCACTGTACCCTACCTCTACTGTGCTCCACTGTACTCTACCTCTACTGTGCTCCACTGTACTCTACCTCTACTCTGCTCCACTGTATCCACTGTACTCTACCTCTACTGTGCTCCACTGTACTCTACCTCTACTGTGCTCCACTGTACTCTATTTCTACTGTGCTCCACTGTACTCTACCTCTACTGTACTCTACTGTACTCCACCTCTAATGGGCTCCACTGTACTCTAGCTCTACTGTACTCCACTGTACTTTACCTCTACTGTGCTCCACTGTACTCTATCTCTACTGTGCTCCACTGTATCCTACCTCTACTGTACTCCACTGTACTCTATCTCTACTGTGCTCCACTGTACTCTATCTCTACTGTACTCCACTGTACTCTACCTCTACTGTGCTCTACTGTTCTCTACCTCTACTGTGCTCTACTGTACTCCACCTCTACTGTGCTCCACTGTACCCTACCTCTACTGTGCTCCACTGTACTCTACCTCTACTGTGCTCCACTGTACTCTACCTCTACTGTACTCCACTGTACTCTATCTCTACTGTGCTCCACTGTACTCTACCTCTACTCTACTCGACTGTACTCTATCTCTACTGTACTCCACTGTACTCTACCTATACTGTACTCTACTGTTCTCTACCTCTACTGTACTCCGCTGTACTCTATCTCTACTGTGATCCACTGTACTCTACCTCTACTGTACTCCACTGTACTCTATCTCTACTCTACTCCACTTTACTCTACCTCTACTGTACTCTACTGTTCTCTACCTCTACTGTGCTCTACTGTACTCTTCTCTACTGTATTCCACTGTACTCTATCTCTACTGTGATCCACTGTACTCTACCTCTACTGTACTCCACTGTACTCTATCTCTACTGTGATCCACTGTACTCTATCTCTACTGTGCTCCACTGTACTCTACCTCTACTATGCTCCACTGTACTCTATCTGTACTGTGCTCCACTCTACTCTACCTCTACTGTGCTCCACTGTACTCTACCTCTACTGTACTCCACTGTACTCTATCTCTACTGTGCTCCACTGTACTCTATCTCTACTGTACTCCACTGTACTCTACCTCTACTGTGCTCTACTGTTCTCTACCTCTACTGTGCTCTACTGTACTCCACCTCTACTGTGCTCCACTGTACCCTACCTCTACTGTGCTCCACTGTACTCTACCTCTACTGTGCTCCACTGTACTCTACCTCTACTGTGCTCCACTGTACTCTACCTCTACTGTGCTCCACTGTACTCTATCTCTACTGTGCTCCTCTGTACTCTACCTCTAATGTACTCTACTGTACTCCACCTCTAATGTGCTCCACTGTACTCTAGCCCTACTGTACTCCACTGTACTTTACCTCTACTGTACTCCACTGTACTCTACCTCTACTGTGCTCCACTGTACTGTATTTCTACTGTACTCCTCTGTACTCTACCTCTACTGTGCTCCACTGTACTCTATCTGTAATGTACTCTACTGTACTCTATCTCTACTGTGATCCATTGTACTCTACCTCTGCTGTGCTCCACTGTACTCTATCTCTACTGTACTCCACTGTACTCTACTGTTCTCTACCTCTACTGTACTCTACTGTGCTCCACTGTACTCCACTGTAGTCTACCTCTACTGTGCTCCACTGTACTCTACCTCTACTGTGCTCCACTATAATTTACCTCTACTGTGCTCCACTGTACTCTACCTCTACTGTCCTCCACTGTACTCTACCTCTACTGTGCTCCACTGTACTCTCTCTCTACTGTACTCTACCTCTACTGTACTCTACCTCTACTGTACTCCACTGTACTCTACCTCTACTGTGCTCTACTGTACTCTATCTCTACTGTGCTCCACTGTACTCTACCTCTACTGTACTCCACTATACTCTAACTCTACTATACTCCACTGTACTCTATCTCTACTGTGCTCCACTGTACTCTATTTCTACTGTGCTCCACTGTACTCTATCTCTACTGTACTCCACTGTACTATATCTCTACTGTACTTCACTGTCCTTTATCTCTACTGTACTCCACTGTACTCTACCTCTATTGTGCTCCACTGTACTCTATCTCTACTGTACTCTACTGTACTCTATCTCTACTGTACTCCACTGTACTCTATCTCTACTGTACTCCACTGTACTCTACCTCTACTGTACTCCACTGTACTCTATCTCTACTGTGCTCCACTGTACTCTATCTCTACTGTACTCCACTGTACTCTACCTCTACTGTGCTCTACTGTTCTCTACCTCTACTGTACTCTACTGTACTCCACCTCTACTGTGCTCAACTGTACCCTACCTCTACTGTGCTCCACTGTACTCTACCTCTACTGTGCTCCACTGTACTCTACCTCTACTGTGCTCCACTGTACTCTAGCCCTACTGTACTCCACTGTACTTTACCTCTACTGTACTCCACTGTACTCTACCTCTACTGTACTCTACTGTACTCCACCTCTAATGTGCTCCACTGTACTCTATCTCTACTGTACTCCACTGTACTCTACCTCTACTGTGCTCTACTGTTCTCTACCTCTACTGTACTCTACTGTACTCCACCTCTACTGTGCTCAACTGTACCCTACCTCTACTGTGCTCCACTGTTCTCTACCTCTACTGTACTCTACTGTACTCCACCTCTAATGTGCTCCACTGTACTCTAGCCCTACTGTACTCCACTGTACTTTACCTCTACTGTACTCCACTGTACTCAACCTCTACTGTGCTCCACTGTACTCTATTTCTACTGTACTCCTCTGTACTCTACCTCTACTGTGCTCCACTGTACTCTATCTGTAATGTACTCTACTGTACTCTATCTCTACTGTGATCCATTGTACTCTACCTCTGCTGTGCTCCACTGTACTCTATCTCTACTGTACTCCACTGTACTCTACTGTTCTCTACCTCTACTGTACTCTACTGTGCTCCACTGTACTCCACTGTAGTCTACCTCTACTGTGCTCCACTGTACTCTACCTCTACCTCTACTGTGCTCCACTGTACTCCACTGTAGTCTACCTCTACTGTGCTCCACTGTACTCTACCTCTACTGTGCTCCACTATAATTTACCTCTACTGTGCTCCACTGTACTCTACCTCTACTGTCCTCCACTGTACTCTACCTCTACTGTGCTCCACTGTACTCTCTCTCTACTGTACTCTACCTCTACTGTACTCTACTGTACTCCACCTCTAATGTGCTCCACTGTACTCTACCTCTACTGTACTCTACCTCTACTGTACTCCACTGTACTCTACCTCTACTGTGCTCTACTGTACTCTATCTCTACTGTGCTCCACTGTACTCTACCTCTACTATACTCCACTATACTCTAACTCTACTATACTCCACTGTACTCTATCTCTACTGTGCTCCACTGTACTCTATTTCTACTGTGCTCCACTGTACTCTATCTCTACTGTACTCCACTGTACTATATCTCTACTGTACTTCACTGTCCTCTATCTCTACTGTACTCCACTGTACTCTACCTCTATTGTGCTCCACTGTACTCTATCTCTACTGTACTCTACTGTACTCTATCTCTACTGTACTCCACTGTACTCTATCTCTACTGTACTCCACTGTACTCTACCTCTACTGTACTCTACTGTTCTCTACCTCTACTGTGCTCTACTGTACTCTACTCTACTGTACTCCACTGTACTCTATCTCTACTGTGATCCACTGTACTCTACCTCTACTGTACTCCACTGTACTCTATCTCTACTGTGCTCCACTGTACTCTATCTCTACTGTGCTCCACTGTACTCTATCTCTGCTGTGCTCCACTCTACTCTACCTCTACTGTGCTCCACTGTATCCTACCTCTACTGTGCTCTACTGTACTCTATCTCTACTGTGCTCCACTGTACTCTACCTCTACTGTACTCCACTATACTCTAATTCTACTATACTCCACTGTACTCTATCTCTACTGTGCTCCACTGTACTCTATTTCTACTGTGCTCCACTGTACTCTATCTCTACTGTACTCCACTGTACTCTATTTCTACTGCACTTCACTGTCCTCTATCTCTACTGTACTCCACTGTACTCTACCTCTATTGTGCTCCACTGTACTCTATATCTACTGTATTCTACTGTACTCTATCTCTACTGTACTCCACTGTACTCTATCTCTACTGTACTCCACTGTACTCTACCTCTACTGTACTCTACTGTACTCTATCTCTACTGTACTCCACTGTACTCTATCTCTACTGTACTCCACTGTACTCTACCTCTACTGTACTCTACTGTTCTCTACCTCTACTCGGCTCTACTGTACTCTACTCTACTGTACTCCACTGTACTCTATCTCTACTGTGATCCACTGTACTCTACTTCTACTGTACTCCACTGTAATCTATCTCTACTGTGATCCACTGTACTCTATCTCTACTGTGCTCCACTGTACTCTACCTCTACTGTACTCCACTGTACTCTATCTCTACTGTGCTCCACTGTATCCTACCTCTACTGTACTCCACTGTACTCTATCTCTACTGTGCTCCACTGTACTCTATCTCTACTGTACTTCACTGTCCTTTATCTCTAATGTACTCCACTGTACTCTACCTCTATTGTGCTCCATTGTACTCTATCTCTACTGTACTCTACTGTACTCTATCTCTACTTTACTCCACTGTACTCTATCTCTACTGTACTCCACTGTACTCTACCTCTACTGTGCTCCACTGTACTCTACCTCTACCATACTCCACTGTACTCTACCTCTACTGTACTCTACTGTTCTCTACCTCTACTGTGCTCTACTGTACTCTACTCTACTGTACTCCACTGTACTCTATCTCTACTGTGATCCACTATACTCTTGCTCTACTGTACTCTACTGTACTCTATCTCTACTGTGATCTACTGTACTCTATCTCTACTGTGCTACACTGTACTCTACCTCTACTGTGCTCCACTGTACTCTATCTCTACTGTGCTCCACTCTACTCTACCTCTACTGTGCTCCACTGTATCCTACCTCTACTGTACTCCACTGTACTCTATCTCTACTGTGCTCCACTGTACTCTATCTCTACTGTACTCCACTGTACTCTACCTCTACTGTGCTCTACTGTTCTCTACCTCTACTGTGCTCTACTGTACTCCACCTCTACTGTTCTCCACTGTACCCTACCTCTATTGTGCTCCACTGTACTCTACCTCTACTGTGCTCCACTGTACTCTACCTCTACTGTACTCCACTGTATTCTATCTCTACTGTGCTCCACTGTACTCTACCTCTACTGTGCTCAACTGTACTCTACTGTACTCCACTGTACTCTACCTCTACTGTACTCCACTGTACTCTATCTCTACTCTACTCCACTGTACTCTACCTCTACTGTACTCCACTGTACTCTATCTCTACTGTGCTCCACTGTACTCTACCTCTACTGTGCCCAACTTTACTGTACTCTACTCCACTGTACTCTACCTCTACTGTACTCCATTGTACTCTACCTCTACTGTACTCAACTGTACTCTATCTCTACTGTGCTCCACTGTACTCTACCTCTACTGTACTCGACTGTACTCTATCTCTACTGTAGTCCACTGTACTCTACCTATACTGTACTCTACTGTTCTCTACCTCTACTGTACTCCGCTGTACTCTATCTCTACTGTGCTCCACTGTACTCTACCTCTACTGTACTCCACTGTACTCTACCTCTACTGTACTCAACTGTACTCTATCTCTACTGTGCTCCACTGTACTCTACCTCTACTGTACTCGACTGTACTCTATCTCTACTGTACTCCACTGTACTCTACCTATACTGTACTCTACTGTTCTCTACCTCTACTGTACTCCGCTGTACTCTATCTCTACTGTGATCCACTGTACTCTACCTCTACTGTACTCCACTGTACTCTATCTCTACTTTACTCCACTGTACTCTACCTCTACTGTACTCTACTGTTCTCTACCTCTACTGTGCTCTACTGTACTCTTCTCTACTGTACTCCACTGTACTCTATCTCTATTGTGATCCACTGTACTCTACCTCTACTGTACTCCACTGTACTCTATCTCTACTGTGATCCACTGTACTCTATCTCTACTGTGCTCCACTGTACTTTACCTCTACTATGCTCCACTGTACTCTATCTGTACTGTGCTCCACTCTACTCTACCTCTACTGTGCTCCACTGTACTCTACCTCTACTGTACTCCACTGTACTCTATCTCTACTGTGCTCCACTGTACTCTACCTCTACTGTGCTCCACTGTACTCTACCTCTACTGTACTCCACAGTACTCTATCTCTACTGTGCTCCACTGTACTCTATCTCTACTGTACTCCACTGTACTCTACCTCTACTGTGCTCTACTGTACTCTACCTCTACTGTGCTCCACTGTACTCTACCTCTACAGTACTCCACTGTACTCTACCTCTACTGTACTCTACTGTTCTCTACCTCTACTGTGCTCTACTGTACTCTACTCTACTGTACTCCACTGTACTCTATCTCTACTGTGATCCACTATACTCTTGCTCTACTGTACTCTACTGTACTCTATCTCTACTGTGATCTACTGTACTCTATCTCTACTGTGCTACACTGTACTCTACCTCTACTGTGCTCCACTGTACTCTATCTCTACTGTGCTCCACTCTACTCTACCTCTACTGTGCTCCACTGTATCCTACCTCTACTGTACTCCACTGTACTCTATCTCTACTGTGCTCCACTGTACTCTATCTCTACTGTACTCCACTGTACTCTACCTCTACTGTGCTCTACTGTTCTCTACCTCTACTGTGCTCTACTGTACTCCACCTCTACTGTTCTCCACTGTACCCTACCTCTATTGTGCTCCACTGTACTCTACCTCTACTGTGCTCCACTGTACTCTACCTCTACTGTACTCCACTGTATTCTATCTCTACTGTGCTCCACTGTACTCTACCTCTACTGTGCTCAACTGTACTCTACTGTACTCCACTGTACTCTACCTCTACTGTACTCCACTGTACTCTATCTCTACTCTACTCCACTGTACTCTACCTCTACTGTACTCCACTGTACTCTATCTCTACTGTGCTCCACTGTACTCTACCTCTACTGTGCCCAACTTTACTGTACTCTACTCCACTTTACTCTACCTCTACTGTACTCCACTGTACTCTACCTCTACTGTACTCCACTGTACTCTACCTCTACTGTACTCAACTGTACTCTATCTCTACTGTGCTCCACTGTACTCTACCTCTACTGTACTCGACTGTACTCTATCTTTACTGTACTCCACTGTACTCTAACTATACTGTACTCTACTGTTCTCTACCTCTACTGTACTCCACTGTACTCTATCTCTACTGTGATCCACTGTACTCTACCTCTACTGTACTCCACTGTACTCTATCTCTACTTTACTCCACTGTACTCTACCTCTACTGTACTCTACTGTTCTCTACCTCTACTGTAATCTACTGTACTCTTCTCTACTGTACTCCACTGTACTCTATCTCTACTGTGATCCACTGTACTCTACCTCTACTGTACTCCACTGTACTCTATCTCTACTGTGATCCACTGTACTCTATCTCTACTGTGCTCCACTGTACTCTACCTCTACTATGCTCCACTGTACTCTATCTGTACTGTGCTCCACTCTACTCTACCTCTACTGTGCTCCACTGTACTCTACCTCTACGGTACTCCACTGTACTCTATCTCTACTGTGCTCCACTGTACTCTACCTCTACTGTGCTCCACTGTACTCTACCTCTACTGTACTCCACTGTACTCTATCTCTACTGTAATCCACTGTACTCTATCTCTACTGTACTCCACTGTACTCTACCTCTACTGTGCTCTACTGTTCTCTACCTCTACTGTGCTCTACTGTACTCCACCTCTACTGTGCTCCACTGTACCCTACCTCTACTGTGCTCCACTGTACTCTACCTCTACTGTGCTCCACTGTACTCTACCTCTACTGTGCTCCACTGTACTCTACCTCTACTGTGCTCCACTGTACTCTACCTCTACTGTGCTCCACTGTACTCTATCTCTACTGTGCTCCACTGTACTCTACCTCTAATGTACTCTACTGTACTCCACCTCTAATGTGCTCCACTGTACTCTAGCCCTACTGTACTCCACTGTACTTTACCTCTACTGTACTCCACTGTACTCTACCTCTACTGTGCTCCACTGTACTCTATTTCTACTGTACTCCTCTGTACTCTACCTCTACTGTGCTCCACTGTACTCTATCTGTAATGTACTCTACTGTACTCTATCTCTACTGTGATCCATTGTACTCTACCTCTGCTGTGCTCCACTGTACTCTATCTCTACTGTACTCCACTGTACTCTACTGTTCTCTACCTCTACTGTACTCTACTGTGCTCCACTGTACTCCACTGTAGTCTACCTCTACTGTGCTCCACTGTACTCTACCTCTACTGTGCTCCACTATAATTTACCTCTACTGTGCTCCACTGTACTCTACCTCTACTGTCCTCCACTGTACTCTACCTCTACTGTGCTCCACTGTACTCTCTCTCTACTGTACTCTACCTCTACTGTACTCTACTGTACTCCACCTCTAATGTGCTCCACTGTACTCTACCTCTACTGTACTCTACCTCTACTGTACTCCACTGTACTCTACCTCTACTGTGCTCTACTGTACTCTCTCTCTTCTGTGCTCCACTGTACTCTACCTCTACTGTACTCCACTATACTCTAACTCTACTATACTCCACTGTACTCTATCTCTACTGTGCTCCACTGTACTCTATCTCTACTGTGATCCACTGTACTCTACTTCTACTGTACTCCACTGTAATCTATCTCAACTGTGATCCACTGTACTCTATCTCTACTGTGCTCCACTGTACTCTACCTCTACTGTGCTCCACTGTACTCTATCTCTACTGTGCTCCACTGTATCCTACCTCTACTGTACTCCACTGTACTCTATCTCTACTGTGCTCCACTGTACTCTATCTCTACTGTACTCCACTGTACTCTACCTCTACTGTGCTCTACTGTTCTCTACCTCTACTGTGCTCTACTGTACTCCACCTCTACTGTGCTCCACTGTACCCTACCTCTACTGTGCTCCACTGTACTCTACCTCTACTGTGCTCCACTGTACTCTACCTCTACTGTACTCCACTGTACTCTATCTCTACTGTGCTCCACTGTACTCTACCTCTACTCTACTCGACTGTACTCTATCTCTACTGTACTCCACTGTACTCTACCTATACTGTACTCTACTGTTCTCTACCTCTACTGTACTCCGCTGTACTCTATCTCTACTGTGATCCACTGTACTCTACCTCTACTGTACTCCACTGTACTCTATCTCTACTCTACTCCACTTTACTCTACCTCTACTGTACTCTACTGTTCTCTACCTCTACTGTGCTCTACTGTACTCTTCTCTACTGTACTCCACTGTACTCTATCTCTACTGTGATCCACTGTACTCTACCTCTACTGTACTCCACTGTACTCTATCTCTACTGTGATCCACTGTACTCTATCTCTACTGTGCTCCACTGTACTCTACCTCTACTATGCTCCACTGTACTCTATCTGTACTGTGCTCCACTCTACTCTACCTCTACTGTGCTCCACTGTACTCTACCTCTACTGTACTCCACTGTACTCTATCTCTACTGTGCTCCACTGTACTCTATCTCTACTGTACTCCACTGTACTCTACCTCTACTGTGCTCTACTGTTCTCTACCTCTACTGTGCTCTACTGTACTCCACCTCTACTGTGCTCCACTGTACCCTACCTCTACTGTGCTCCACTGTACTCTACCTCTACTGTGCTCCACTGTACTCTACCTCTACTGTGCTCCACTGTACTCTACCTCTACTGTGCTCCACTGTACTCTATCTCTACTGTGCTCCACTGTACTCTACCTCTAATGTACTCTACTGTACTCCACCTCTAATGTGCTCCACTGTACTCTAGCCCTACTGTACTCCACTGTACTTTACCTCTACTGTACTCCACTGTACTCTACCTCTACTGTGCTCCACTGTACTCTATTTCTACTGTACTCCTCTGTACTCTACCTCTACTGTGCTCCACTGTACTCTATCTGTAATGTACTCTACTGTACTCTATCTCTACTGTGATCCATTGTACTCTACCTCTGCTGTGCTCCACTGTACTCTATCTCTACTGTACTCCACTGTACTCTACTGTTCTCTACCTCTACTGTACTCTACTGTGCTCCACTGTACTCCACTGTAGTCTACCTCTACTGTGCTCCACTGTACTCTACCTCTACTGTGCTCCACTATAATTTACCTCTACTGTGCTCCACTGTACTCTACCTCTACTGTCCTCCACTGTACTCTACCTCTACTGTGCTCCACTGTACTCTCTCTCTACTGTACTCTACCTCTACTGTACTCTACCTCTACTGTACTCCACTGTACTCTACCTCTACTGTGCTCTACTGTACTCTATCTCTACTGTGCTCCACTGTACTCTACCTCTACTGTACTCCACTATACTCTAACTCTACTATACTCCACTGTACTCTATCTCTACTGTGCTCCACTGTACTCTATTTCTACTGTGCTCCACTGTACTCTATCTCTACTGTACTCCACTGTACTATATCTCTACTGTACTTCACTGTCCTTTATCTCTACTGTACTCCACTGTACTCTACCTCTATTGTGCTCCACTGTACTCTATCTCTACTGTACTCTACTGTACTCTATCTCTACTGTACTCCACTGTACTCTATCTCTACTGTACTCCACTGTACTCTACCTCTACTGTACTCCACTGTACTCTATCTCTACTGTGCTCCACTGTACTCTATCTCTACTGTACTCCACTGTACTCTACCTCTACTGTGCTCTACTGTTCTCTACCTCTACTGTACTCTACTGTACTCCACCTCTACTGTGCTCAACTGTACCCTACCTCTACTGTGCTCCACTGTACTCTACCTCTACTGTGCTCCACTGTACTCTACCTCTACTGTGCTCCACTGTACTCTACCTCTACTGTGCTCCACTGTACTCTACCTCTACTGTGCTCCACTGTACTCTATCTCTACTGTGCTCCACTGTACTCTACCTCTAATGTACTCTACTGTACTCCACCTCTAATGTGCTCCACTGTACTCTAGCCCTACTGTACTCCACTGTACTTTACCTCTACTGTACTCCACTGTACTCTACCTCTACTGTGCTCCACTGTACTCTATTTCTACTGTACTCCTCTGTACTCTACCTCTACTGTGCTCCACTGTACTCTATCTGTAATGTACTCTACTGTACTCTATCTCTACTGTGATCCATTGTACTCTACCTCTGCTGTGCTCCACTGTACTCTATCTCTACTGTACTCCACTGTACTCTACTGTTCTCTACCTCTACTGTACTCTACTGTGCTCCACTGTACTCCACTGTAGTCTACCTCTACTGTGCTCCACTGTACTCTACCTCTACCTCTACTGTGCTCCACTGTACTCCACTGTAGTCTACCTCTACTGTGCTCCACTGTACTCTACCTCTACTGTGCTCCACTATAATTTACCTCTACTGTGCTCCACTGTACTCTACCTCTACTGTCCTCCACTGTACTCTACCTCTACTGTGCTCCACTGTACTCTCTCTCTACTGTACTCTACCTCTACTGTACTCTACTGTACTCCACCTCTAATGTGCTCCACTGTACTCTACCTCTACTGTACTCTACCTCTACTGTACTCCACTGTACTCTACCTCTACTGTGCTCTACTGTACTCTATCTCTACTGTGCTCCACTGTACTCTACCTCTACTATACTCCACTATACTCTAACTCTACTATACTCCACTGTACTCTATCTCTACTGTGCTCCACTGTACTCTATTTCTACTGTGCTCCACTGTACTCTATCTCTACTGTACTCCACTGTACTATATCTCTACTGTACTTCACTGTCCTCTATCTCTACTGTACTCCACTGTACTCTACCTCTATTGTGCTCCACTGTACTCTATCTCTACTGTACTCTACTGTACTCTATCTCTACTGTACTCCACTGTACTCTATCTCTACTGTACTCCACTGTACTCTACCTCTACTGTACTCTACTGTTCTCTACCTCTACTGTGCTCTACTGTACTCTACTCTACTGTACTCCACTGTACTCTATCTCTACTGTGATCCACTGTACTCTACCTCTACTGTACTCCACTGTACTCTATCTCTACTGTGCTCCACTGTACTCTATCTCTACTGTGCTCCACTGTACTCTATCTCTGCTGTGCTCCACTCTACTCTACCTCTACTGTGCTCCACTGTATCCTACCTCTACTGTGCTCTACTGTACTCTATCTCTACTGTGCTCCACTGTACTCTACCTCTACTGTACTCCACTATACTCTAATTCTACTATACTCCACTGTACTCTATCTCTACTGTGCTCCACTGTACTCTATTTCTACTGTGCTCCACTGTACTCTATCTCTACTGTACTCCACTGTACTCTATTTCTACTGCACTTCACTGTCCTCTATCTCTACTGTACTCCACTGTACTCTACCTCTATTGTGCTCCACTCTACTCTATATCTACTGTATTCTACTGTACTCTATCTCTACTGTACTCCACTGTACTCTATCTCTACTGTACTCCACTGTACTCTACCTCTACTGTACTCTACTGTACTCTATCTCTACTGTACTCCACTGTACTCTATCTCTACTGTACTCCACTGTACTCTACCTCTACTGTACTCTACTGTTCTCTACCTCTACTCGGCTCTACTGTACTCTACTCTACTGTACTCCACTGTACTCTATCTCTACTGTGATCCACTGTACTCTACTTCTACTGTACTCCACTGTAATCTATCTCTACTGTGATCCACTGTACTCTATCTCTACTGTGCTCCACTGTACTCTACCTCTACTGTACTCCACTGTACTCTATCTCTACTGTGCTCCACTGTATCCTACCTCTACTGTACTCCACTGTACTCTATCTCTACTGTGCTCCACTGTACTCTATCTCTACTGTACTTCACTGTCCTTTATCTCTAATGTACTCCACTGCACTCTACCTCTATTGTGCTCCATTGTACTCTATCTCTACTGTACTCTACTGTACTCTATCTCTACTTTACTCCACTGTACTCTATCTCTACTGTACTCCACTGTACTCTACCTCTACTGTGCTCCACTGTACTCTACCTCTACCATACTCCACTGTACTCTACCTCTACTGTACTCTACTGTTCTCTACCTCTACTGTGCTCTACTGTACTCTACTCTACTGTACTCCACTGTACTCTATCTCTACTGTGATCCACTATACTCTTGCTCTACTGTACTCTACTGTACTCTATCTCTACTGTGATCTACTGTACTCTATCTCTACTGTGCTACACTGTACTCTACCTCTACTGTGCTCCACTGTACTCTATCTCTACTGTGCTCCACTCTACTCTACCTCTACTGTGCTCCACTGTATCCTACCTCTACTGTACTCCACTGTACTCTATCTCTACTGTGCTCCACTGTACTCTATCTCTACTGTACTCCACTGTACTCTACCTCTACTGTGCTCTACTGTTCTCTACCTCTACTGTGCTCTACTGTACTCCACCTCTACTGTTCTCCACTGTACCCTACCTCTATTGTGCTCCACTGTACTCTACCTCTACTGTGCTCCACTGTACTCTACCTCTACTGTACTCCACTGTATTCTATCTCTACTGTGCTCCACTGTACTCTACCTCTACTGTGCTCAACTGTACTCTACTGTACTCCACTGTACTCTACCTCTACTGTACTCCACTGTACTCTATCTCTACTCTACTCCACTGTACTCTACCTCTACTGTACTCCACTGTACTCTATCTCTACTGTGCTCCACTGTACTCTACCTCTACTGTGCCCAACTTTACTGTACTCTACTCCACTGTACTCTACCTCTACTGTACTCCACTGTACTCTACCTCTACTGTACTCAACTGTACTCTATCTCTACTGTGCTCCACTGTACTCTACCTCTACTGTACTCGACTGTACTCTATCTCTACTGTAGTCCACTGTACTCTACCTATACTGTACTCTACTGTTCTCTACCTCTACTGTACTCCGCTGTACTCTATCTCTACTGTGCTCCACTGTACTCTACCTCTACTGTACTCCACTGTACTCTACCTCTACTGTACTCAACTGTACTCTATCTCTACTGTGCTCCACTGTACTCTACCTCTACTGTACTCGACTGTACTCTATCTCTACTGTACTCCACTGTACTCTACCTATACTGTACTCTACTGTTCTCTACCTCTACTGTACTCCGCTGTACTCTATCTCTACTGTGATCCACTGTACTCTACCTCTACTGTACTCCACTGTACTCTATCTCTACTTTACTCCACTGTACTCTACCTCTACTGTACTCTACTGTTCTCTACCTCTACTGTGCTCTACTGTACTCTTCTCTACTGTACTCCACTGTACTCTATCTCTATTGTGATCCACTGTACTCTACCTCTACTGTACTCCACTGTACTCTATCTCTACTGTGATCCACTGTACTCTATCTCTACTGTGCTCCACTGTACTCTACCTCTACTATGCTCCACTGTACTCTATCTGTACTGTGCTCCACTCTACTCTACCTCTACTGTGCTCCACTGTACTCTACCTCTACTGTACTCCACTGTACTCTATCTCTACTGTGCTCCACTGTACTCTACCTCTACTGTGCTCCACTGTACTCTACCTCTACTGTACTCCACAGTACTCTATCTCTACTGTGCTCCACTGTACTCTATCTCTACTGTACTCCACTGTACTCTACCTCTACTGTGCTCTACTGTACTCTACCTCTACTGTGCTCCACTGTACTCTACCTCTACAGTACTCCACTGTACTCTACCTCTACTGTACTCTACTGTTCTCTACCTCTACTGTGCTCTACTGTACTCTACTCTACTGTACTCCACTGTACTCTATCTCTACTGTGATCCACTATACTCTTGCTCTACTGTACTCTACTGTACTCTATCTCTACTGTGATCTACTGTACTCTATCTCTACTGTGCTACACTGTACTCTACCTCTACTGTGCTCCACTGTACTCTATCTCTACTGTGCTCCACTCTACTCTACCTCTACTGTGCTCCACTGTATCCTACCTCTACTGTACTCCACTGTACTCTATCTCTACTGTGCTCCACTGTACTCTATCTCTACTGTACTCCACTGTACTCTACCTCTACTGTGCTCTACTGTTCTCTACCTCTACTGTGCTCTACTGTACTCCACCTCTACTGTTCTCCACTGTACCCTACCTCTATTGTGCTCCACTGTACTCTACCTCTACTGTGCTCCACTGTACTCTACCTCTACTGTACTCCACTGTATTCTATCTCTACTGTGCTCCACTGTACTCTACCTCTACTGTGCTCAACTGTACTCTACTGTACTCCACTGTACTCTACCTCTACTGTACTCCACTGTACTCTATCTCTACTCTACTCCACTGTACTCTACCTCTACTGTACTCCACTGTACTCTATCTCTACTGTGCTCCACTGTACTCTACCTCTACTGTGCCCAACTTTACTGTACTCTACTCCACTGTACTCTACCTCTACTGTACTCCACTGTACTCTACCTCTACTGTACTCCACTGTACTCTACCTCTACTGTACTCAACTGTACTCTATCTCTACTGTGCTCCACTGTACTCTACCTCTACTGTACTCGACTGTACTCTATCTTTACTGTACTCCACTGTACTCTAACTATACTGTACTCTACTGTTCTCTACCTCTACTGTACTCCACTGTACTCTATCTCTACTGTGATCCACTGTACTCTACCTCTACTGTACTCCACTGTACTCTATCTCTACTTTACTCCACTGTACTCTACCTCTACTGTACTCTACTGTTCTCTACCTCTACTGTAATCTACTGTACTCTTCTCTACTGTACTCCACTGTACTCTATCACTACTGTGATCCACTGTACTCTACCTCTACTGTACTCCACTGTACTCTATCTCTACTGTGATCCACTGTACTCTATCTCTACTGTGCTCCACTGTACTCTACCTCTACTATGCTCCACTGTACTCTATCTGTACTGTGCTCCACTCTACTCTACCTCTACTGTGCTCCACTGTACTCTACCTCTACTGTACTCCACTGTACTCTATCTCTACTGTGCTCCACTGTACTCTACCTCTACTGTGCTCCACTGTACTCTACCTCTACTGTACTCCACTGTACTCTATCTCTACTGTAATCCACTGTACTCTATCTCTACTGTACTCCACTGTACTCTACCTCTACTGTGCTCTACTGTTCTCTACCTCTACTGTGCTCTACTGTACTCCACCTCTACTGTGCTCCACTGTACCCTACCTCTACTGTGCTCCACTGTACTCTACCTCTACTGTGCTCCACTGTACTCTACCTCTACTGTGCTCCACTGTACTCTACCTCTACTGTGCTCCACTGTACTCTACCTCTACTGTGCTCCACTGTACTCTATCTCTACTGTGCTCCACTGTACTCTACCTCTAATGTACTCTACTGTACTCCACCTCTAATGTGCTCCACTGTACTCTAGCCCTACTGTACTCCACTGTACTTTACCTCTACTGTACTCCACTGTACTCTACCTCTACTGTGCTCCACTGTACTCTATTTCTACTGTACTCCTCTGTACTCTACCTCTACTGTGCTCCACTGTACTCTATCTGTAATGTACTCTACTGTACTCTATCTCTACTGTGATCCATTGTACTCTACCTCTGCTGTGCTCCACTGTACTCTATCTCTACTGTACTCCACTGTACTCTACTGTTCTCTACCTCTACTGTACTCTACTGTGCTCCACTGTACTCCACTGTAGTCTACCTCTACTGTGCTCCACTGTACTCTACCTCTACTGTGCTCCACTATAATTTACCTCTACTGTGCTCCACTGTACTCTACCTCTACTGTCCTCCACTGTACTCTACCTCTACTGTGCTCCACTGTACTCTCTCTCTACTGTACTCTACCTCTACTGTACTCTACTGTACTCCACCTCTAATGTGCTCCACTGTACTCTACCTCTACTGTACTCTACCTCTACTGTACTCCACTGTACTCTACCTCTACTGTGCTCTACTGTACTCTCTCTCTTCTGTGCTCCACTGTACTCTACCTCTACTGTACTCCACTATACTCTAACTCTACTATACTCCACTGTACTCTATCTCTACTGTGCTCCACTGTACTCTATTTCTACTGTGCTCCACTGTACTCTATCTCTACTGTACTCCACTGTACTATATCTCTACTGTACTTCACTGTCCTCTATCTCTACTGTACTCCACTGTACTCTACCTCTATTGTGCTCCACTGTACTCTATCTCTACTGTACTCTACTGTACTCTATCTCTACTGTACTCCACTGTACTCTATCTCTACTGTACTCCACTGTACTCTACCTCTACTGTACTCTACTGTTCTCTACCTCTACTGTGCTCTACTGTACTCTACTCTACTGTACTCCACTGTACTCTATCTCTACTGTGATCCACTGTACTCTACCTCTACTGTACTGTACTGTACTCTATCTCTACTGTGCTCCACTGTACTCTATCTCTACTGTGCTCCACTGTACTCTATCTCTACTGTGCTCCACTCTACTCTACCTCTACTGTGCTCCACTGTATCCTACCTCTACTGTGCTCTACTGTACTCCACCTCTACTGTTCTCCACTGTACCCTACCTCTATTGTGCTCCACTGTACTCTACCTCTACTGTGCTCCACTGTACTCTACCTCTACTGTACTCCACTGTATTCTATCTCTACTGTGCTCCACTGTACTCTACCTCTACTGTGCTCAACTGTACTCTACTGTACTCCACTGTACTCTACCTCTACTGTACTCCACTGTACTCTATCTCTACTCTACTCCACTGTACTCTACCTCTACTGTACTCCACTGTACTCTATCTCTACTGTGCTCCACTGTACTCTACCTCTACTGTGCCCAACTTTACTGTACTCTACTCCACTGTACTCTACCTCTACTGTACTCCACTGTACTCTACCTCTACTGTACTCGACTGTACTCTATCTCTACTGTACTCCACTGTACTCTACCTATACTGTACTCTACTGTTCTCTACCTCTACTGTACTCCGCTGTACTCTATCTCTACTGTGATCCACTGTACTCTACCTCTACTGTACTCCACTGTACTCTATCTCTACTTTACTCCACTGCACTCTACCTCTACTGTACTCTACTGTTCTCTACCTCTACTGTGCTCTACTGTACTCTTCTCTACTGTACTCCACTGTACTCTATCTCTACTGTGATCCACTGTACTCTACCTCTACTGTACTCCACTGTACTCTATCTCTACTGTGATCCACTGTACTCTATCTCTACTTTGCTCCACTGTACTCTACCTCTACTATGCTCCACTGTACTCTATCTGTACTGTGCTCCACTCTACTCTACCTCTACTGTGCTCCACTGTACTCTACCTCTACTGTACTCCACTGTACTCTATCTCTACTGTGCTCCACTGTACTCTATCTCTACTGTACTCCACTGTACTCTACCTCTACTGTGCTCTACTGTTCTCTACCTCTACTGTGCTCTACTGTACTCCACCTCTACTGTGCTCCACTGTACCCTACCTCTACTGTGCTCCACTGTACTCTACCTCTACTGTGCTCCACTGTACTCTACCTCTACTGTGCTCCACTGTACTCTACCTCTACTGTGCTCCACTGTACTCTATCTCTACTGTGCTCCACTGTACTCTACCTCTAATGTACTCTACTGTACTCCACCTCTAATGTGCTCCACTGTACTCTAGCCCTACTGTACTCCACTGTACTTTACCTCTACTGTACTCCACTGTACTCTACCTCTACTGTGCTCCACTGTACTCTATTTCTACTGTACTCCTCTGTACTCTACCTCTACTGTGCTCCACTGTACTCTATCTGTAATGTACTCTACTGTACTCTATCTCTACTGTGATCCATTGTACTCTACCTCTGCTGTGCTCCACTGTACTCTATCTCTACTGTACTCCACTGTACTCTACTGTTCTCTACCTCTACTGTACTCTACTGTGCTCCACTGTACTCCACTGTAGTCTACCTCTACTGTGCTCCACTGTACTCTACCTCTACTGTGCTCCACTATAATTTACCTCTACTGTGCTCCACTGTACTCTACCTCTACTGTCCTCCACTGTACTCTACCTCTACTGTGCTCCACTGTACTCTCTCTCTACTGTACTCTACCTCTACTGTACTCTACCTCTACTGTACTCCACTGTACTCTACCTCTACTGTGCTCTACTGTACTCTATCTCTACTGTGCTCCACTGTACTCTACCTCTACTGTACTCCACTATACTCTAACTCTACTATACTCCACTGTACTCTATCTCTACTGTGCTCCACTGTACTCTATTTCTACTGTGCTCCACTGTACTCTATCTCTACTGTACTCCACTGTACTATATCTCTACTGTACTTCACTGTCCTTTATCTCTACTGTACTCCACTGTACTCTACCTCTATTGTGCTCCACTGTACTCTATCTCTACTGTACTGTACTGTACTCTATCTCTACTGTACTCCACTGTACTCTATCTCTACTGTACTCCACTGTACTCTACCTCTACTGTACTCCACTGTACTCTATCTCTACTGTGCTCCACTGTACTCTATCTCTACTGTACTCCACTGTACTCTACCTCTACTGTGCTCTACTGTTCTCTACCTCTACTGTGCTCTACTGTACTCCACCTCTACTGTGCTCAACTGTACCCTACCTCTACTGTGCTCCACTGTACTCTACCTCTACTGTGCTCCACTGTACTCTACCTCTACTGTGCTCCACTGTACTCTACCTCTACTGTGCTCCACTGTACTCTACCTCTACTGTGCTCCACTGTACTCTATCTCTACTGTGCTCCACTGTACTCTACCTCTAATGTACTCTACTGTACTCCACCTCTAATGTGCTCCACTGTACTCTAGCCCTACTGTACTCCACTGTACTTTACCTCTACTGTACTCCACTGTACTCTACCTCTACTGTGCTCCACTGTACTCTATTTCTACTGTACTCCTCTGTACTCTACCTCTACTGTGCTCCACTGTACTCTATCTGTAATGTACTCTACTGTACTCTATCTCTACTGTGATCCATTGTACTCTACCTCTGCTGTGCTCCACTGTACTCTATCTCTACTGTACTCCACTGTACTCTACTGTTCTCTACCTCTACTGTACTCTACTGTGCTCCACTGTACTCCACTGTAGTCTACCTCTACTGTGCTCCACTGTACTCTACCTCTACCTCTACTGTGCTCCACTGTACTCCACTGTAGTCTACCTCTACTGTGCTCCACTGTACTCTACCTCTACTGTGCTCCACTATAATTTACCTCTACTGTGCTCCACTGTACTCTACCTCTACTGTCCTCCACTGTACTCTACCTCTACTGTGCTCCACTGTACTCTCTCTCTACTGTACTCTACCTCTACTGTACTCTACTGTACTCCACCTCTAATGTGCTCCACTGTACTCTACCTCTACTGTACTCTACCTCTACTGTACTCCACTGTACTCTACCTCTACTGTGCTCTACTGTACTCTATCTCTACTGTGCTCCACTGTACTCTACCTCTACTATACTCCACTATACTCTAACTCTACTATACTCCACTGTACTCTATCTCTACTGTGCTCCACTGTACTCTATTTCTACTGTGCTCCACTGTACTCTATCTCTACTGTACTCCACTGTACTATATCTCTACTGTACTTCACTGTCCTCTATCTCTACTGTACTCCACTGTACTCTACCTCTATTGTGCTCCACTGTACTCTATCTCTACTGTACTCTACTGTACTCTATCTCTACTGTACTCCACTGTACTCTATCTCTACTGTACTCCACTGTACTCTACCTCTACTGTACTCTACTGTTCTCTACCTCTACTGTGCTCTACTGTACTCTACTCTACTGTACTCCACTGTACTCTATCTCTACTGTGATCCACTGTACTCTACCTCTACTGTACTCCACTGTACTCTATCTCTACTGTGCTCCACTGTACTCTATCTCTACTGTGCTCCACTGTACTCTATCTCTGCTGTGCTCCACTCTACTCTACCTCTACTGTGCTCCACTGTATCCTACCTCTACTGTGCTCTACTGTACTCTATCTCTACTGTGCTCCACTGTACTCTACCTCTACTGTACTCCACTATACTCTAATTCTACTATACTCCACTGTACTCTATCTCTACTGTGCTCCAATGTACTCTATTTCTACTGTGCTCCACTGTACTCTATCTCTACTGTACTCCACTGTACTCTATTTCTACTGCACTTCACTGTCCTCTATCTCTACTGTACTCCACTGTACTCTACCTCTATTGTGCTCCACTGTACTCTATATCTACTGTATTCTACTGTACTCTATCTCTACTGTACTCCACTGTACTCTATCTCTACTGTACTCCACTGTACTCTACCTCTACTGTACTCTACTGTACTCTATCTCTACTGTACTCCACTGTACTCTATCTCTACTGTACTCCACTGTACTCTACCTCTACTGTACTCTACTGTTCTCTACCTCTACTCGGCTCTACTGTACTCTACTCTACTGTACTCCACTGTACTCTATCTCTACTGTGATCCACTGTACTCTACTTCTACTGTACTCCACTGTAATCTATCTCTACTGTGATCCACTGTACTCTATCTCTACTGTGCTCCACTGTACTCTACCTCTACTGTACTCCACTGTACTCTATCTCTACTGTGCTCCACTGTATCCTACCTCTACTGTACTCCACTGTACTCTATCTCTACTGTGCTCCACTGTACTCTATCTCTACTGTACTTCACTGTCCTTTATCTCTAATGTACTCCACTGTACTCTACCTCTATTGTGCTCCATTGTACTCTATCTCTACTGTACTCTACTGTACTCTATCTCTACTTTACTCCACTGTACTCTATCTCTACTGTACTCCACTGTACTCTACCTCTACTGTGCTCCACTGTACTCTACCTCTACCATACTCCACTGTACTCTACCTCTACTGTACTCTACTGTTCTCTACCTCTACTGTGCTCTACTGTACTCTACTCTACTGTACTCCACTGTACTCTATCTCTACTGTGATCCACTATACTCTTGCTCTACTGTACTCTACTGTACTCTATCTCTACTGTGATCTACTGTACTCTATCTCTACTGTGCTACACTGTACTCTACCTCTACTGTGCTCCACTGTACTCTATCTCTACTGTGCTCCACTCTACTCTACCTCTACTGTGCTCCACTGTATCCTACCTCTACTGTACTCCACTGTACTCTATCTCTACTGTGCTCCACTGTACTCTATCTCTACTGTACTCCACTGTACTCTACCTCTACTGTGCTCTACTGTTCTCTACCTCTACTGTGCTCTACTGTACTCCACCTCTACTGTTCTCCACTGTACCCTACCTCTATTGTGCTCCACTGTACTCTACCTCTACTGTGCTCCACTGTACTCTACCTCTACTGTACTCCACTGTATTCTATCTCTACTGTGCTCCACTGTACTCTACCTCTACTGTGCTCAACTGTACTCTACTGTACTCCACTGTACTCTACCTCTACTGTACTCCACTGTACTCTATCTCTACTCTACTCCACTGTACTCTACCTCTACTGTACTCCACTGTACTCTATCTCTACTGTGCTCCACTGTACTCTACCTCTACTGTGCCCAACTTTACTGTACTCTACTCCACTGTACTCTACCTCTACTGTACTCCACTGTACTCTACCTCTACTGTACTCAACTGTACTCTATCTCTACTGTGCTCCACTGTACTCTACCTCTACTGTACTCGACTGTACTCTATCTTTACTGTACTCCACTGTACTCTAACTATACTGTACTCTACTGTTCTCTACCTCTACTGTACTCCACTGTACTCTATCTCTACTGTGATCCACTGTACTCTACCTCTACTGTACTCCACTGTACTCTATCTCTACTTTACTCCACTGTACTCTACCTCTACTGTACTCTACTGTTCTCTACCTCTACTGTAATCTACTGTACTCTTCTCTACTGTACTCCACTGTACTCTATCTCTACTGTGATCCACTGTACTCTACCTCTACTGTACTCCACTGTACTCTATCTCTACTGTGATCCACTGTACTCTATCTCTACTGTGCTCCACTGTACTCTACCTCTACTATGCTCCACTGTACTCTATCTGTACTGTGCTCCACTCTACTCTACCTCTACTGTGCTCCACTGTACTCTACCTCTACTGTACTCCACTGTACTCTATCTCTACTGTGCTCCACTGTACTCTACCTCTACTGTGCTCCACTGTACTCTACCTCTACTGTACTCCACTGTACTCTATCTCTACTGTAATCCACTGTACTCTATCTCTACTGTACTCCACTGTACTCTACCTCTACTGTGCTCTACTGTTCTCTACCTCTACTGTGCTCTACTGTACTCCACCTCTACTGTGCTCCACTGTACCCTACCTCTACTGTGCTCCACTGTACTCTACCTCTACTGTGCTCCACTGTACTCTACCTCTACTGTGCTCCACTGTACTCTACCTCTACTGTGCTCCACTGTACTCTACCTCTACTGTGCTCCACTGTACTCTATCTCTACTGTGCTCCACTGTACTCTACCTCTAATGTACTCTACTGTACTCCACCTCTAATGTGCTCCACTGTACTCTAGCCCTACTGTACTCCACTGTACTTTACCTCTACTGTACTCCACTGTACTCTACCTCTACTGTGCTCCACTGTACTCTATTTCTACTGTACTCCTCTGTACTCTACCTCTACTGTGCTCCACTGTACTCTATCTGTAATGTACTCTACTGTACTCTATCTCTACTGTGATCCATTGTACTCTACCTCTGCTGTGCTCCACTGTACTCTATCTCTACTGTACTCCACTGTACTCTACTGTTCTCTACCTCTACTGTACTCTACTGTGCTCCACTGTACTCCACTGTAGTCTACCTCTACTGTGCTCCACTGTACTCTACCTCTACTGTGCTCCACTATAATTTACCTCTACTGTGCTCCACTGTACTCTACCTCTACTGTCCTCCACTGTACTCTACCTCTACTGTGCTCCACTGTACTCTCTCTCTACTGTACTCTACCTCTACTGTACTCTACTGTACTCCACCTCTAATGTGCTCCACTGTACTCTACCTCTACTGTACTCTACCTCTACTGTACTCCACTGTACTCTACCTCTACTGTGCTCTACTGTACTCTCTCTCTTCTGTGCTCCACTGTACTCTACCTCTACTGTACTCCACTATACTCTAACTCTACTATACTCCACTGTACTCTATCTCTACTGTGCTCCACTGTACTCTATTTCTACTGTGCTCCACTGTACTCTATCTCTACTGTACTCCACTGTACTATATCTCTACTGTACTTCACTGTCCTCTATCTCTACTGTACTCCACTGTACTCTACCTCTATTGTGCTCCACTGTACTCTATCTCTACTGTACTCTACTGTACTCTATCTCTACTGTACTCCACTGTACTCTATCTCTACTGTACTCCACTGTACTCTACCTCTACTGTACTCTACTGTTCTCTACCTCTACTGTGCTCTACTGTACTCTACTGTACTGTACTCCACTGTACTCTATCTCTACTGTGATCCACTGTACTCTACCTCTACTGTACTGTACTGTACTCTATCTCTACTGTGCTCCACTGTACTCTATCTCTACTGTGCTCCACTGTACTCTATCTCTACTGTGCTCCACTCTACTCTACCTCTACTGTGCTCCACTGTATCCTACCTCTACTGTGCTCTACTGTACTCCACCTCTACTGTTCTCCACTGTACCCTACCTCTATTGTGCTCCACTGTACTCTACCTCTACTGTGCTCCACTGTACTCTACCTCTACTGTACTCCACTGTATTCTATCTCTACTGTGCTCCACTGTACTCTACCTCTACTGTGCTCAACTGTACTCTACTGTACTCCACTGTACTCTACCTCTACTGTACTCCACTGTACTCTATCTCTACTCTACTCCACTGTACTCTACCTCTACTGTACTCCACTGTACTCTATCTCTACTGTGCTCCACTGTACTCTACCTCTACTGTGCCCAACTTTACTGTACTCTACTCCACTGTACTCTACCTCTACTGTACTCCACTGTACTCTACCTCTACTGTACTCGACTGTACTCTATCTCTACTGTACTCCACTGTACTCTACCTATACTGTACTCTACTGTTCTCTACCTCTACTGTACTCCGCTGTACTCTATCTCTACTGTGATCCACTGTACTCTACCTCTACTGTACTCCACTGTACTCTATCTCTACTTTACTCCACTGCACTCTACCTCTACTGTACTCTACTGTTCTCTACCTCTACTGTGCTCTACTGTACTCTTCTCTACTGTACTCCACTGTACTCTATCTCTACTGTGATCCACTGTACTCTACCTCTACTGTACTCCACTGTACTCTATCTCTACTGTGATCCACTGTACTCTATCTCTACTGTGCTCCACTGTACTCTACCTCTACTATGCTCCACTGTACTCTATCTGTACTGTGCTCCACTCTACTCTACCTCTACTGTGCTCCACTGTACTCTACCTCTACTGTACTCCACTGTACTCTATCTCTACTGTGCTCCACTGTACTCTATCTCTACTGTACTCCACTGTACTCTACCTCTACTGTGCTCTACTGTTCTCTACCTCTACTGTGCTCTACTGTACTCCACCTCTACTGTGCTCCACTGTACCCTACCTCTACTGTGCTCCACTGTACTCTACCTCTACTGTGCTCCACTGTACTCTACCTCTACTGTGCTCCACTGTACTCTACCTCTACTGTGCTCCACTGTACTCTATCTCTACTGTGCTCCACTGTACTCTACCTCTAATGTACTCTACTGTACTCCACCTCTAATGTGCTCCACTGTACTCTAGCCCTACTGTACTCCACTGTACTTTACCTCTACTGTACTCCACTGTACTCTACCTCTACTGTGCTCCACTGTACTCTATTTCTACTGTACTCCTCTGTACTCTACCTCTACTGTGCTCCACTGTACTCTATCTGTAATGTACTCTACTGTACTCTATCTCTACTGTGATCCATTGTACTCTACCTCTGCTGTGCTCCACTGTACTCTATCTCTACTGTACTCCACTGTACTCTACTGTTCTCTACCTCTACTGTACTCTACTGTGCTCCACTGTACTCCACTGTAGTCTACCTCTACTGTGCTCCACTGTACTCTACCTCTACTGTGCTCCACTATAATTTACCTCTACTGTGCTCCACTGTACTCTACCTCTACTGTCCTCCACTGTACTCTACCTCTACTGTGCTCCACTGTACTCTCTCTCTACTGTACTCTACCTCTACTGTACTCTACCTCTACTGTACTCCACTGTACTCTACCTCTACTGTGCTCTACTGTACTCTATCTCTACTGTGCTCCACTGTACTCTACCTCTACTGTACTCCACTATACTCTAACTCTACTATACTCCACTGTACTCTATCTCTACTGTGCTCCACTGTACTCTATTTCTACTGTGCTCCACTGTACTCTATCTCTACTGTACTCCACTGTACTATATCTCTACTGTACTTCACTGTCCTTTATCTCTACTGTACTCCACTGTACTCTACCTCTATTGTGCTCCACTGTACTCTATCTCTACTGTACTGTACTGTACTCTATCTCTACTGTACTCCACTGTACTCTATCTCTACTGTACTCCACTGTACTCTACCTCTACTGTACTCCACTGTACTCTATCTCTACTGTGCTCCACTGTACTCTATCTCTACTGTACTCCACTGTACTCTACCTCTACTGTGCTCTACTGTTCTCTACCTCTACTGTGCTCTACTGTACTCCACCTCTACTGTGCTCAACTGTACCCTACCTCTACTGTGCTCCACTGTACTCTACCTCTACTGTGCTCCACTGTACTCTACCTCTACTGTGCTCCACTGTACTCTACCTCTACTGTGCTCCACTGTACTCTACCTCTACTGTGCTCCACTGTACTCTATCTCTACTGTGCTCCACTGTACTCTACCTCTAATGTACTCTACTGTACTCCACCTCTAATGTGCTCCACTGTACTCTAGCCCTACTGTACTCCACTGTACTTTACCTCTACTGTACTCCACTGTACTCTACCTCTACTGTGCTCCACTGTACTCTATTTCTACTGTACTCCTCTGTACTCTACCTCTACTGTGCTCCACTGTACTCTATCTGTAATGTACTCTACTGTACTCTATCTCTACTGTGATCCATTGTACTCTACCTCTGCTGTGCTCCACTGTACTCTATCTCTACTGTACTCCACTGTACTCTACTGTTCTCTACCTCTACTGTACTCTACTGTGCTCCACTGTACTCCACTGTAGTCTACCTCTACTGTGCTCCACTGTACTCTACCTCTACCTCTACTGTGCTCCACTGTACTCCACTGTAGTCTACCTCTACTGTGCTCCACTGTACTCTACCTCTACTGTGCTCCACTATAATTTACCTCTACTGTGCTCCACTGTACTCTACCTCTACTGTCCTCCACTGTACTCTACCTCTACTGTGCTCCACTGTACTCTCTCTCTACTGTACTCTACCTCTACTGTACTCTACTGTACTCCACCTCTAATGTGCTCCACTGTACTCTACCTCTACTGTACTCTACCTCTACTGTACTCCACTGTACTCTACCTCTACTGTGCTCTACTGTACTCTATCTCTACTGTGCTCCACTGTACTCTACCTCTACTATACTCCACTATACTCTAACTCTACTATACTCCACTGTACTCTATCTCTACTGTGCTCCACTGTACTCTATTTCTACTGTGCTCCACTGTACTCTATCTCTACTGTACTCCACTGTACTATATCTCTACTGTACTTCACTGTCCTCTATCTCTACTGTACTCCACTGTACTCTACCTCTATTGTGCTCCACTGTACTCTATCTCTACTGTACTCTACTGTACTCTATCTCTACTGTACTCCACTGTACTCTATCTCTACTGTACTCCACTGTACTCTACCTCTACTGTACTCTACTGTTCTCTACCTCTACTGTGCTCTACTGTACTCTACTCTACTGTACTCCACTGTACTCTATCTCTACTGTGATCCACTGTACTCTACCTCTACTGTACTCCACTGTACTCTATCTCTACTGTGCTCCACTGTACTCTATCTCTACTGTGCTCCACTGTACTCTATCTCTGCTGTGCTCCACTCTACTCTACCTCTACTGTGCTCCACTGTATCCTACCTCTACTGTGCTCTACTGTACTCTATCTCTACTGTGCTCCACTGTACTCTACCTCTACTGTACTCCACTATACTCTAATTCTACTATACTCCACTGTACTCTATCTCTACTGTGCTCCACTGTACTCTATTTCTACTGTGCTCCACTGTACTCTATCTCTACTGTACTCCACTGTACTCTATTTCTACTGCACTTCACTGTCCTCTATCTCTACTGTACTCCACTGTACTCTACCTCTATTGTGCTCCACTGTACTCTATATCTACTGTATTCTACTGTACTCTATCTCTACTGTACTCCACTGTACTCTATCTCTACTGTACTCCACTGTACTCTACCTCTACTGTACTCTACTGTACTCTATCTCTACTGTACTCCACTGTACTCTATCTCTACTGTACTCCACTGTACTCTACCTCTACTGTACTCTACTGTTCTCTACCTCTACTCGGCTCTACTGTACTCTACTCTACTGTACTCCACTGTACTCTATCTCTACTGTGATCCACTGTACTCTACTTCTACTGTACTCCACTGTAATCTATCTCTACTGTGATCCACTGTACTCTATCTCTACTGTGCTCCACTGTACTCTACCTCTACTGTACTCCACTGTACTCTATCTCTACTGTGCTCCACTGTATCCTACCTCTACTGTACTCCACTGTACTCTATCTCTACTGTGCTCCACTGTACTCTATCTCTACTGTACTTCACTGTCCTTTATCTCTAATGTACTCCACTGTACTCTACCTCTATTGTGCTCCATTGTACTCTATCTCTACTGTACTCTACTGTACTCTATCTCTACTTTACTCCACTGTACTCTATCTCTACTGTACTCCACTGTACTCTACCTCTACTGTGCTCCACTGTACTCTACCTCTACCATACTCCACTGTACTCTACCTCTACTGTACTCTACTGTTCTCTACCTCTACTGTGCTCTACTGTACTCTACTCTACTGTACTCCACTGTACTCTATCTCTACTGTGATCCACTATACTCTTGCTCTACTGTACTCTACTGTACTCTATCTCTACTGTGATCTACTGTACTCTATCTCTACTGTGCTACACTGTACTCTACCTCTACTGTGCTCCACTGTACTCTATCTCTACTGTGCTCCACTCTACTCTACCTCTACTGTGCTCCACTGTATCCTACCTCTACTGTACTCCACTGTACTCTATCTCTACTGTGCTCCACTGTACTCTATCTCTACTGTACTCCACTGTACTCTACCTCTACTGTGCTCTACTGTTCTCTACCTCTACTGTGCTCTACTGTACTCCACCTCTACTGTTCTCCACTGTACCCTACCTCTATTGTGCTCCACTGTACTCTACCTCTACTGTGCTCCACTGTACTCTACCTCTACTGTACTCCACTGTATTCTATCTCTACTGTGCTCCACTGTACTCTACCTCTACTGTGCTCAACTGTACTCTACTGTACTCCACTGTACTCTACCTCTACTGTACTCCACTGTACTCTATCTCTACTCTACTCCACTGTACTCTACCTCTACTGTACTCCACTGTACTCTATCTCTACTGTGCTCCACTGTACTCTACCTCTACTGTGCCCAACTTTACTGTACTCTACTCCACTGTACTCTACCTCTACTGTACTCCACTGTACTCTACCTCTACTGTACTCAACTGTACTCTATCTCTACTGTGCTCCACTGTACTCTACCTCTACTGTACTCGACTGTACTCTATCTCTACTGTACTCCACTGTACTCTACCTATACTGTACTCTACTGTTCTCTACCTCTACTGTACTCCGCTGTACTCTATCTCTACTGTGCTCCACTGTACTCTACCTCTACTGTACTACACTGTACTCTACCTCTACTGTACTCAACTGTACTCTATCTCTACTGTGCTCCACTGTACTCTACCTCTACTGTACTCGACTGTACTCTATCTCTACTGTACTCCACTGTACTCTACCTATACTGTACTCTACTGTTCTCTACCTCTACTGTACTCCGCTGTACTCTATCTCTACTGTGATCCACTGTACTCTACCTCTACTGTACTCCACTGTACTCTATCTCTACTTTACTCCACTGTACTCTACCTCTACTGTACTCTACTGTTCTCTACCTCTACTGTGCTCTACTGTACTCTTCTCTACTGTACTCCACTGTACTCTATCTCTACTGTGATCCACTGTACTCTACCTCTACTGTACTCCACTGTACTCTATCTCTACTGTGATCCACTGTACTCTATCTCTACTGTGCTCCACTGTACTCTACCTCTACTATGCTCCACTGTACTCTATCTGTACTGTGCTCCACTCTACTCTACCTCTACTGTGCTCCACTGTACTCTACCTCTACTGTACTCCACTGTACTCTATCTCTACTGTGCTCCACTGTACTCTACCTCTACTGTGCTCCACTGTACTCTACCTCTACTGTACTCCACAGTACTCTATCTCTACTGTGCTCCACTGTACTCTATCTCTACTGTACTCCACTGTACTCTACCTCTACTGTGCTCTACTGTACTCTACCTCTACTGTGCTCCACTGTACTCTACCTCTACAGTACTCCACTGTACTCTACCTCTACTGTACTCTACTGTTCTCTACCTCTACTGTGCTCTACTGTACTCTACTCTACTGTACTCCACTGTACTCTATCTCTACTGTGATCCACTATACTCTTGCTCTACTGTACTCTACTGTACTCTATCTCTACTGTGATCTACTGTACTCTATCTCTACTGTGCTACACTGTACTCTACCTCTACTGTGCTCCACTGTACTCTATCTCTACTGTGCTCCACTCTACTCTACCTCTACTGTGCTCCACTGTATCCTACCTCTACTGTACTCCACTGTACTCTATCTCTACTGTGCTCCACTGTACTCTATCTCTACTGTACTCCACTGTACTCTACCTCTACTGTGCTCTACTGTTCTCTACCTCTACTGTGCTCTACTGTACTTCACCTCTACTGTTCTCCACTGTACCCTACCTCTATTGTGCTCCACTGTACTCTACCTCTACTGTGCTCCACTGTACTCTACCTCTACTGTACTCCACTGTATTCTATCTCTACTGTGCTCCACTGTACTCTACCTCTACTGTGCTCAACTGTACTCTACTGTACTCCACTGTACTCTACCTCTACTGTACTCCACTGTACTCTATCTCTACTCTACTCCACTGTACTCTACCTCTACTGTACTCCACTGTACTCTATCTCTACTGTGCTCCACTGTACTCTACCTCTACTGTGCCCAACTTTACTGTACTCTACTCCACTGTACTCTACCTCTACTGTACTCCACTGTACTCTACCTCTACTGTACTCCACTGTACTCTACCTCTACTGTACTCAACTGTACTCTATCTCTACTCTGCTCCACTGTACTCTACCTCTACTGTACTCGACTGTACTCTATCTCTACTGTACTCCACTGTACTCTACCTATACTGTACTCTACTGTTCTCTACCTCTACTGTACTCCACTGTACTCTATCTCTACTGTGATCCACTGTACTCTACCTCTACTGTACTCCACTGTACTCTATCTCTACTTTACTCCACTGTACTCTACCTCTACTGTACTCTACTGTTCTCTACCTCTACTGTGCTCTACTGTACTCTTCTCTACTGTACTCCACTGTACTCTATCTCTACTGTGATCCACTGTACTCTACCTCTACTGTACTCCACTGTACTCTATCTCTACTGTGATCCACTGTACTCTATCTCTACTGTACTCCACTGTACTCTACCTCTACTATGCTCCACTGTACTCTATCTGTACTGTGCTCCACTCTACTCTACCTCTACTGTGCTCCACTGTACTCTACCTCTACTGTACTCCACTGTACTCTATCTCTACTGTGCTCCACTGTACTCTACCTCTACTGTGCTCCACTGTACTCTACCTCTACTGTACTCCACTGTACTCTATCTCTACTGTAATCCACTGTACTCTATCTCTACTGTACTCCACTGTACTCTACCTCTACTGTGCTCTACTGTTCTCTACCTCTACTGTGCTCTACTGTACTCCACCTCTACTGTGCTCCACTGTACCCTACCTCTACTGTGCTCCACTGTACTCTACCTCTACTGTGCTCCACTGTACTCTACCTCTACTGTGCTCCACTGTACTCTACCTCTACTGTGCTCCACTGTACTCTACCTCTACTGTGCTCCACTGTACTCTATCTCTACTGTGCTCCACTGTACTCTACCTCTAATGTACTCTACTGTACTCCACCTCTAATGTGCTCCACTGTACTCTAGCCCTACTGTACTCCACTGTACTTTACCTCTACTGTACTCCACTGTACTCTACCTCTACTGTGCTCCACTGTACTCTATTTCTACTGTACTCCTCTGTACTCTACCTCTACTGTGCTCCACTGTACTCTATCTGTAATGTACTCTACTGTACTCTATCTCTACTGTGATCCATTGTACTCTACCTCTGCTGTGCTCCACTGTACTCTATCTCTACTGTACTCCACTGTACTCTACTGTTCTCTACCTCTACTGTACTCTACTGTGCTCCACTGTACTCCACTGTAGTCTACCTCTACTGTGCTCCACTGTACTCTACCTCTACTGTGCTCCACTATAATTTACCTCTACTGTGCTCCACTGTACTCTACCTCTACTGTCCTCCACTGTACTCTACCTCTACTGTGCTCCACTGTACTCTCTCTCTACTGTACTCTACCTCTACTGTACTCTACTGTACTCCACCTCTAATGTGCTCCACTGTACTCTACCTCTACTGTACTCTACCTCTACTGTACTCCACTGTACTCTACCTCTACTGTGCTCTACTGTACTCTCTCTCTTCTGTGCTCCACTGTACTCTACCTCTACTGTACTCCACTATACTCTAACTCTACTATACTCCACTGTACTCTACCTCTAATGTACTCTACTGTACTCCACCTCTAATGTGCTCCACTGTACTCTAGCCCTACTGTACTCCACTGTACTTTACCTCTACTGTACTCCACTGTACTCTACCTCTACTGTGCTCCACTGTACTCTATTTCCACTGTACTCCTCTGTACTCTACCTCTACTGTGCTCCACTGTACTCTATCTGTAATGTACTCTACTGTACTCTATCTCTACTGTGATCCATTGTACTCTACCTCTGCTGTGCTCCACTGTACTCTATCTCTACTGTACTCCACTGTACTCTACTGTTCTCTACCTCTACTGTACTCTACTGTGCTCCACTGTACTCCACTGTAGTCTACCTCTACTGTGCTCCACTGTACTCTACCTCTACTGTGCTCCACTATAATTTACCTCTACTGTGCTCCACTGTACTCTACCTCTACTGTCCTCCACTGTACTCTACCTCTACTGTGCTCCACTGTACTCTCTCTCTACTGTACTCTACCTCTACTGTACTCTACTGTACTCCACCTCTAATGTGCTCCACTGTACTCTACCTCTACTGTACTCTACCTCTACTGTACTCCACTGTACTCTACCTCTACTGTGCTCTACTGTACTCTCTCTCTTCTGTGCTCCACTGTACTCTACCTCTACTGTACTCCACTATACTCTAACTCTACTATACTCCACTGTACTCTATCTCTACTGTGCTCCACTGTACTCTATTTCTACTATGCTCCACTGTACTCTATCTCTACTGTACTCCACTGTACTATATCTCTACTGTACTTCACTGTCCTCTATCTCTACTGTACTCCACTGTACTCTACCTCTATTGTGCTCCACTGTACTCTATCTCTACTGTACTCTACTGTACTCTATCTCTACTGTACTCCACTGTACTCTATCTCTACTGTACTCCACTGTACTCTACCTCTACTGTACTCTACTGTTCTCTACCTCTACTGTGCTCTACTGTACTCTACTCTACTGTACTCCACTGTACTCTATCTCTACTGTGATCCACTGTACTCTACCTCTACTGTACTCCACTGTACTCTATCTCTACTGTGCTCCACTGTACTCTATCTCTACTGTGCTCCACTGTACTCTATCTCTACTGTGCTCCACTCTACTCTACCTCTACTGTGCTCCACTGTATCCTACCTCTACTGTGCTCTACTGTACTCTATCTCTACTGTGCTCCACTGTACTCTACCTCTACTGTACTCCACTATACTCTAACTCTACTATACTCCACTGTACTCTATCTCTACTGTGCTCCACTGTACTCTATTTCTACTGTGCTCCACTGTACTCTATCTCTACTGTACTCCACTGTACTCTATTTCTACTGCACTTCACTGTCCTCTATCTCTACTGTACTCCACTGTACTCTACCTCTATTGTGCTCCACTGTACTCTATATCTACTGTATTCTACTGTACTCTATCTCTACTGTACTCCACTGTACTCTATCTCTACTGTACTCCACTGTACTCTACCTCTACTGTGCTCCACTGTACTCTACCTCTACTGTACTCCACTGTACTCTATCTCTACTGTGCTCCACTGTACTCTACCTCTTCTGTGCTCAACTGTACTCTACTGTACTCCACTGTACTCTACCTCTACTGTACTCTACTCTACTGTACTCCACTGTACTCTATCTCTACTGTGATCCACTGTACTCTACTTCTACTGTACTCCACTGTAATCTATCTCTACTGTGATCCACTGTACTCTATCTCTACTGTGCTCCACTGTACTCTACCTCTACTGTGTTCCACTGTACTCTATCTCTACTGTGCTCCACTGTATCCTACCTCTACTGTACTCCACTGTACTATATCTCTACTGTGCTCCACTGTACTCTACCTCTACTGTACTCCACTGTACTCTATCTCTACTGTACTCCACTGTACTCTACCTCTACTGTACTCCACTGTACTCTATCTCTACTGTGCTCAACTGTACTGTACTGTACTCCACTGTAATCTACCTCTACTGTACTCCACTGTACTCTACCTCTACTGTGCTCCACTATACTCTACCTCTACTGTGCTCCACTGTACTCTACCTCTACTGTGCTCCACTGTACTCTCTCTCTACTGTACTCTACCTCTACTGTACTCTACTGTACTCCACCTCTAATGTGCTCCACTGTACTCTACCTCTACTGTACTCTACCTCTACTGTACTCCACTGTACTCTACCTCTAATGTGCTCCACTGTACTCTATCTCTACTGTGCTCCACTGTACTCTATTTCTACTGTGCTCCACTGTACTCTATCTCTACTGTACTCCACTGTACTCTATCTCTACTGTACTTCACTGTCCTTTATCTCTAATGTACTCCACTGTACTCTACCTCTATTGTGCTCCATTGTACTCTATCTCTACTGTACTCTACTGTACTCTATCTCTACTTTACTCCACTGTACTCTATCTCTACTGTACTCCACTGTACTCTACCTCTACTGTGCTCCACTGTACACTCTCTCTACTGTACTCTACCTCCACTGTACTCTACTGTGCTCCACTGTACTCCACTGTAGTCTACCTCTACTGTGCTCCACTGTACTCTACCTCTACTGTGCTCCACTATACTCTACCTCTACTGTGCTCCACTGTACTCTACCTCTACTGTCCTCCACTGTACTCTACCTCTACTGTGCTCCACTGTACTCTCTCTCTACTGTACTCTACCTCTACTGTACTCTACTGTACTCCACCTCTAATGTGCTCCACTGTAGTCTACCTCTACTGTACTCTACCTCTACTGTACTCCACTGTACTCTACCTCTAATGTGCTCCACTGTACTCTATCTCTACTGTGCTCCACTGTACTCTATTTCTACTGTGCTCCACTGTACTCTATCTCTACTGTACTCCACTGTACTCTATCTCTACTGTACTTCACTGTCCTTTATCTCTAATGTACTCCACTGTACTCTACCTCTATTGTGCTCCATTGTACTCTATCTCTACTGTACTCTACTGTACTCTATCTCTACTTTACTCCACTGTACTCTATCTCTACTGTACTCCACTGTACTCTACCTCTACTGTGCTCCACTGTACTCTACCTCTACCGTACTCCACTGTACTCTATCTCTACTGTACTCCACTGTACTCTATCTCTACTGTACTCTACTGTTCTCTACCTCTACTGTGCTCTACTGTACTCTACTCTACTGTACTCCACTGTACTCTATCTCTACTGTGATCCACTATACTCTTGCTCTACTGTACTCCACTGTACTCTATCTCTACTGTGATCTACTGTACTCTATCTCTACTGTGCTCCACTGTACTCTACCTCTACTGTGCTCCACTGTACTCTATCTCTACTGTGCTCCACTCTACTCTACCTCTACTGTGCTCCACTGTATCCTACCTCTACTGTACTCCACTGTACTCTATCTCTACTGTGCTCCACTGTACTCTATCTCTACTGTACTCCACTGTACTCTACCTCTACTGTGCTCTACTGTTCTCTACCTCTACTGTGCTCTACTGTACTCCACCTCTACTGTTCTCCACTGTACCCTACCTCTACTGTGCTCCACTGTACTCTACCTCTACTGTACTCCACTGTATTCTATCTCTACTGTGCTCCACTGTACTCTACCTCTACTGTGCTCAACTGTACTCTACTGTACTCCACTGTACTCTACCTCTACTGTGCTCCACTGTACTCTATCTCTACTGTACTCCACTGTACTCTACCTCTACTGTGCTCCACTGTACTCTCTCTCTACTGTACTCTACCTCTACTGTACTCTACTGTACTCCACCTCTAATGTGCTCCACTGTACTCTACCTCTACTGTACTCTACCTCTACTGTACTCCACTGTACTCTACCTCTACTGTGCTCTACTGTACTCTCTCTCTTCTGTGCTCCACTGTACTCTACCTCTACTGTACTCCACTATACTCTAACTCTACTATACTCCACTGTACTCTATCTCTACTGTGCTCCACTGTACTCTATTTCTACTATGCTCCACTGTACTCTATCTCTACTGTACTCCACTGTACTATATCTCTACTGTACTTCACTGTCCTCTATCTCTACTGTACTCCACTGTACTCTACCTCTATTGTGCTCCACTGTACTCTATCTCTACTGTACTCTACTGTACTCTATCTCTACTGTACTCCACTGTACTCTATCTCTACTGTACTCCACTGTACTCTACCTCTACTGTACTCTACTGTTCTCTACCTCTACTGTGCTCTACTGTACTCTACTCTACTGTACTCCACTGTACTCTATCTCTACTGTGATCCACTGTACTCTACCTCTACTGTACTCCACTGTACTCTATCTCTACTGTGCTCCACTGTACTCTATCTCTACTGTGATCCACTGTACTCTATCTCTACTGTGCTCCACTCTACTCTACCTCTACTGTGCTCCACTGTATCCTACCTCTACTGTGCTCTACTGTACTCTATCTCTACTGTGCTCCACTGTACTCTACCTCTACTGTACTCCACTATACTCTAACTCTACTATACTCCACTGTACTCTATCTCTACTGTGCTCCACTGTACTCTATTTCTACTGTGCTCCACTGTACTCTATCTCTTCTGTACTCCACTGTACTCTATTTCTACTGCACTTCACTGTCCTCTATCTCTACTGTACTCCACTGTACTCTACCTCTATTGTGCTCCACTGTACTCTATATCTACTGTATTCTACTGTACTCTATCTCTACTGTACTCCACTGTACTCTATCTCTACTGTACTCCACTGTACTCTACCTCTACTGTGCTCCACTGTACTCTACCTCTACTGTACTCCACTGTACTCTATCTCTACTGTGCTCCACTGTACTCTACCTCTTCTGTGCTCAACTGTACTCTACTGTACTCCACTGTACTCTACCTCTACTGTACTCTACTCTACTGTACTCCACTGTACTCTATCTCTACTGTGATCCACTGTACTCTACTTCTACTGTACTCCACTGTAATCTATCTCTACTGTGATCCACTGTACTCTATCTCTACTGTGCTCCACTGTACTCTACCTCTACTGTGTTCCACTGTACTCTATCTCTACTGTGCTCCACTGTATCCTACCTCTACTGTACTCCACTGTACTATATCTCTACTGTGCTCCACTGTACTCTACCTCTACTGTACTCCACTGTACTCTATCTCTACTGTACTCCACTGTACTCTACCTCTACTGTACTCCACTGTACTCTATCTCTACTGTGCTCAACTGTACTGTACTGTACTCCACTGTAATCTACCTCTACTGTACTCCACTGTACTCTACCTCTACTGTGCTCCACTATACTCTACCTCTACTGTGCTCCACTGTACTCTACCTCTACTGTGCTCCACTGTACTCTCTCTCTACTGTACTCTACCTCTACTGTACTCTACTGTACTCCACCTCTAATGTGCTCCACTGTACTCTACCTCTACTGTACTCTACCTCTACTGTACTCCACTGTACTCTACCTCTAATGTGCTCCACTGTACTCTATCTCTACTGTGCTCCACTGTACTCTATTTCTACTGTGCTCCACTGTACTCTATCTCTACTGTACTCCACTGTACTCTATCTCTACTGTACTTCACTGTCCTTTATCTCTAATGTACTCCACTGTACTCTACCTCTATTGTGCTCCATTGTACTCTATCTCTACTGTACTCTACTGTACTCTATCTCTACTTTACTCCACTGTACTCTATCTCTACTGTACTCCACTGTACTCTACCTCTACTGTGCTCCACTGTACACTCTCTCTACTGTACTCTACCTCCACTGTACTCTACTGTGCTCCACTGTACTCCACTGTAGTCTACCTCTACTGTGCTCCACTGTACTCTACCTCTACTGTGCTCCACTATACTCTACCTCTACTGTGCTCCACTGTACTCTACCTCTACTGTCCTCCACTGTACTCTACCTCTACTGTGCTCCACTGTACTCTCTCTCTACTGTACTCTACCTCTACTGTACTCTACTGTACTCCACCTCTAATGTGCTCCACTGTAGTCTACCTCTACTGTACTCTACCTCTACTGTACTCCACTGTACTCTACCTCTAATGTGCTCCACTGTACTCTATCTCTACTGTGCTCCACTGTACTCTATTTCTACTGTGCTCCACTGTACTCTATCTCTACTGTACTCCACTGTACTCTATCTCTACTGTACTTCACTGTCCTTTATCTCTAATGTACTCCACTGTACTCTACCTCTATTGTGCTCCATTGTACTCTATCTCTACTGTACTCTACTGTACTCTATCTCTACTTTACTCCACTGTACTCTATCTCTACTGTACTCCACTGTACTCTACCTCTACTGTGCTCCACTGTACTCTACCTCTACCGTACTCCACTGTACTCTATCTCTACTGTACTCCACTGTACTCTATCTCTACTGTACTCTACTGTTCTCTACCTCTACTGTGCTCTACTGTACTCTACTCTACTGTACTCCACTGTACTCTATCTCTACTGTGATCCACTATACTCTTGCTCTACTGTACTCCACTGTACTCTATCTCTACTGTGATCTACTGTACTCTATCTCTACTGTGCTCCACTGTACTCTACCTCTACTGTGCTCCACTGTACTCTATCTCTACTGTGCTCCACTCTACTCTACCTCTACTGTGCTCCACTGTATCCTACCTCTACTGTACTCCACTGTACTCTATCTCTACTGTGCTCCACTGTACTCTATCTCTACTGTACTCCACTGTACTCTACCTCTACTGTGCTCTACTGTTCTCTACCTCTACTGTGCTCTACTGTACTCCACCTCTACTGTTCTCCACTGTACCCTACCTCTACTGTGCTCCACTGTACTCTACCTCTACTGTACTCCACTGTATTCTATCTCTACTGTGCTCCACTGTACTCTACCTCTACTGTGCTCAACTGTACTCTACTGTACTCCACTGTACTCTACCTCTACTGTGCTCCACTGTACTCTATCTCTACTGTACTCCACTGTACTCTACCTCTACTGTGCTCCACTGTACTCTCTCTCTACTGTACTCTACCTCTACTGTACTCTACTGTACTCCACCTCTAATGTGCTCCACTGTACTCTACCTCTACTGTACTCTACCTCTACTGTACTCCACTGTACTCTACCTCTACTGTGCTCTACTGTACTCTCTCTCTTCTGTGCTCCACTGTACTCTACCTCTACTGTACTACACTATACTATAACTCTACTATACTCCACTGTACTCTATCTCTACTGTGCTCCACTGTACTCTATTTCTACTATGCTCCACTGTACTCTATCTCTACTGTACTCCACTGTACTATATCTCTACTGTACTTCACTGTCCTCTATCTCTACTGTACTCCACTGTACTCTACCTCTATTGTGCTCCACTGTACTCTATCTCTACTGTACTCTACTGTACTCTATCTCTACTGTACTCCACTGTACTCTATCTCTACTGTACTCCACTGTACTCTACCTCTACTGTACTCTACTGTTCTCTACCTCTACTGTGCTCTACTGTACTCTACTCTACTGTACTCCACTGTACTCTATCTCTACTGTGATCCACTGTACTCTACCTCTACTGTACTCCACTGTACTCTATCTCTACTGTGCTCCACTGTACTCTATCTCTACTGTGATCCACTGTACTCTATCTCTACTGTGCTCCACTCTACTCTACCTCTACTGTGCTCCACTGTATCCTACCTCTACTGTGCTCTACTGTACTCTATCTCTACTGTGCTCCACTGTACTCTACCTCTACTGTACTCCACTATACTCTAACTCTACTATACTCCACTGTACTCTATCTCTACTGTGCTCCACTGTACTCTATTTCTACTGTGCTCCACTGTACTCTATCTCTACTGTACTCCACTGTACTCTATTTCTACTGCACTTCACTGTCCTCTATCTCTACTGTACTCCACTGTACTCTACCTCTATTGTGCTCCACTGTACTCTATATCTACTGTATTCTACTGTACTCTATCTCTACTGTACTCCACTGTACTCTATCTCTACTGTACTCCACTGTACTCTACCTCTACTGTGCTCCACTGTACTCTACCTCTACTGTACTCCACTGTACTCTATCTCTACTGTGCTCCACTGTACTCTACCTCTTCTGTGCTCAACTGTACTCTACTGTACTCCACTGTACTCTACCTCTACTGTACTCTACTCTACTGTACTCCACTGTACTCTATCTCTACTGTGATCCACTGTACTCTACTTCTACTGTACTCCACTGTATTCTATCTCTACTGTGATCCACTGTACTCTATCTCTACTGTGCTCCACTGTACTCTACCTCTACTGTGTTCCACTGTACTCTATCTCTACTGTGCTCCACTGTATCCTACCTCTACTGTACTCCACTGTACTCTATCTCTACTGTGCTCCACTGTACTCTACCTCTACTGTACTCCACTGTACTCTATCTCTACTGTACTCCACTGTACTCTACCTCTACCGTACTCCACTGTACTCTATCTCTACTGTGCTCAACTGTACTGTACTGTACTCCACTGTAATCTACCTCTACTGTACTCCACTGTACTCTACCTCTACTGTGCTCCACTATACTCTACCTCTACTGTGCTCCACTGTACTCTACCTCTACTGTGCTCCACTGTACTCTCTCTCTACTGTACTCTACCTCTACTGTACTCTACTGTACTCCACCTCTAATGTGCTCCACTGTACTCTACCTCTACTGTACTCTACCTCTACTGTACTCCACTGTACTCTACCTCTAATGTGCTCCACTGTACTCTATCTCTACTGTGCTCCACTGTACTCTATTTCTACTGTGCTCCACTGTACTCTATCTCTACTGTACTCCACTGTACTCTATCTCTACTGTACTTCACTGTCCTTTATCTCTAATGTACTCCACTGTACTCTACCTCTATTGTGCTCCATTGTACTCTATCTCTACTGTACTCTACTGTACTCTATCTCTACTTTACTCCACTGTACTCTATCTCTACTGTACTCCACTGTACTCTACCTCTACTGTGCTCCACTGTACACTCTCTCTACTGTACTCTACCTCCACTGTACTCTACTGTGCTCCACTGTACTCCACTGTAGTCTACCTCTACTGTGCTCCACTGTACTCTACCTCTACTGTGCTCCACTATACTCTACCTCTACTGTGCTCCACTGTACTCTACCTCTACTGTCCTCCACTGTACTCTACGTCTACTGTGCTCCACTGTACTCTCTCTCTACTGTACTCTACCTCTACTGTACTCTACTGTACTCCACCTCTAATGTGCTCCACTGTAGTCTACCTCTACTGTACTCTACCTCTACTGTACTCCACTGTACTCTACCTCTAATGTGCTCCACTGTACTCTATCTCTACTGTGCTCCACTGTACTCTATTTCTACTGTGCTCCACTGTACTCTATCTCTACTGTACTCCACTGTACTCTATCTCTACTGTACTTCACTGTCCTTTATCTCTAATGTATCCACTGTACTCTACCTCTATTGTGCTCCATTGTACTCTATCTCTACTGTACTCTACTGTACTCTATCTCTACTTTACTCCACTGTACTCTATCTCTACTGTACTCCACTGTACTCTACCTCTACTGTGCTCCACTGTACTCTACCTCTACCGTACTCCACTGTACTCTATCTCTACTGTACTCCACTGTACTCTATCTCTACTGTACTCTACTGTTCTCTACCTCTACTGTGCTCTACTGTACTCTACTCTACTGTACTCCACTGTACTCTATCTCTACTGTGATCCACTATACTCTTGCTCTACTGTACTCCACTGTACTCTATCTCTACTGTGATCTACTGTACTCTATCTCTACTGTGCTCCACTGTACTCTACCTCTACTGTGCTCCACTGTACTCTATCTCTACTGTGCTCCACTCTACTCTACCTCTACTGTGCTCCACTGTATCCTACCTCTACTGTACTCCACTGTACTCTATCTCTACTGTGCTCCACTGTACTCTATCTCTACTGTACTCCACTGTACTCTACCTCTACTGTGCTCTACTGTTCTCTACCTCTACTGTGCTCTACTGTACTCCACCTCTACTGTTCTCCACTGTACCCTACCTCTACTGTGCTCCACTGTACTCTACCTCTACTGTACTCCACTGTATTCTATCTCTACTGTGCTCCACTGTACTCTACCTCTACTGTGCTCAACTGTACTCTACTGTACTCCACTGTACTCTACCTCTACTGTGCTCCACTGTACTCTATCTCTACTGTACTCCACTGTACTCTACCTCTACTGTGCTCTACTGTTCTCTACCTCTACTGTGCTCTACTGTACTCCACCTCTACTGTTCTCCACTGTACCCTACCTCTACTGTGCTCCACTGTACTCTACCTCTACTGTACTCCACTGTATTCTATCTCTACTGTGCTCCACTGTACTCTACCTCTACTGTGCTCAACTGTACTCTACTGTACTCCACTGTACTCTACCTCTACTGTACTCCACTGTACTCTATCTCTACTGTACTCCACTGTACTCTACCTCTACTGTACTCCACTGTACTCTATCTCTACTGTGCTCCACTGTACTCTACCTCTACTGTGCCCAACTTTACTGTACTCTACTCCACTGTACTCTACCTCTACTGTACTCCACTGTACTCTACCTCTACTGTACTCCACTGTACTCTACCTCTACTGTACTCAACTGTACTCTATCTCTACTGTGCTCCACTGTACTCTACCTCTACTGTACTCGACTGTACTCTATCTCTACTGTGCTCCACTGTACTCTACCTCTACTGTACTCCACTGTACTCTATCTCTACTGTACTCCACTGTACTCTACCTATACTGTACTCTACTGTTCTCTACCTCTACTGTACTCCGCTGTACTATATCTCTACTGTGATCCACTGTACTCTACCTCTACTGTACTCCACTGTACCCTATCTCTACTCTACTCCACTGTACTCTACCTCTACTGTACTCTACTGTTCTCTACCTCTACTGTGCTCTACTGTACTCTTCTCTACTGTACTCCACTGTACTCTATCTCTACTGTGATCCACTGTACTCTACCTCTACTGTACTCCACTGTACTCTATCTCTACTGTGATCCACTGTACTCTATCTCTACTGTGCTCCACTGTACTCTACCTCTACTATGCTCCACTGTACTCTATCTGTACTGTGCTCCACTCTACTCTACCTCTACTGTGCTCCACTGTACTCTACCTCTACTGTACTCCACTGTACTCTATCTCTACTGTGCTCCACTGTACTCTACCTCTACTGTGCTCCACTGTACTCTACCTCTACTGTACTCCACTGTACTCTATCTCTACTGTGCTCCACTGTACTCTATCTCTACTGTACTCCACTGTACTCTACCTCTACTGTGCTCTACTGTTCTCTACCTCTACTGTGCTCTACTGTACTCCACCTCTACTGTGCTCCACTGTACCCTACCTCTACTGTGCTCCACTGTACTCTACCTCTACTGTGCTCCACTCTACTCTACCTCTACTGTGCTCCACTCTACTCTACCTCTACTGTGCTCCACTGTACTCTACCTCTACTGTGCTCCACTGTACTCTATCTCTACTGTGCTCCACTGTACTCTACCTCTAATGTACTCTACTGTACTCCACCTCTAATGTGCTCCACTGTACTCTAGCCCTACTGTACTCCACTGTACTTTACCTCTACTGTACTCCACTGTACTCTACCTCTACTGTGCTCCACTGTACTCTATTTCTACTGTACTCCTCTGTACTCTACCTCTACTGTGCTCCACTGTACTCTATCTGTAATGTATTCTACTGTACTCTATCTCTACTGTATCCATTGTACTCTACCTCTGCTGTGCTCCACTGTACTCTATCTCTACTGTACTCCACTGTACTCTACTGTTCTCTACCTCTACTGTACTCTACTGTGCTCCACTGTACTCCCTTGTAGTCTACCTCTACTGTGCTCCACTGTACTCTACCTCTACTGTGCTCCACTATAATTTACCTCTACTGTGCTCCACTGTACTCTACCTCTACTGTCCTCCACTGTACTCTACCTCTACTGTGCTCCACTGTACTCTCTCTCTACTGTACTCTACCTCTACTGTACTCTACTGTACTCCACCTCTAATGTGCTCCACTGTACTCTACCTCTACTGTACTCTACCTCTACTGTACTCCACTGTACTCTACCTCTACTGTGCTCTACTGTACTCTATCTCTACTGTGCTCCACTGTACTCTACCTCTACTGTACTCCACTATACTCTAACTCTACTATACTCCACTGTACTCTATCTCTACTGTGCTCCACTGTACTCTATTTCTACTGTGCTCCACTGTACTCTATCTCTACTGTACTCCACTGTACTATATCTCTACTGTACTTCACTGTCCTCTATCTCTACTGTACTCCACTGTACTCTACCTCTATTGTGCTCCACTGTACTCTATCTCTACTGTACTCTACTGTACTCTATCTCTACTGTACTCCACTGTACTCTATCTCTACTGTACTCCACTGTACTCTACCTCTATTGTGCTCCACTGTACTCTACCTCTACCGTACTCCACTGTACTCTATCTCTACTGTACTCCACTGTACTCACCTCTACTGTACTCTACTGTTCTCTACCTCTACTGTGCTCTACTGTACTCTACTCTACTGTACTCCACTGTACGCTATCTCTACTATGATCCACTGTACTCTACCTCTACTGTACTCCACTGTACTCTATCTCTACTGTGCTCCACTGTACTCTATCTCTACTGTGCTCCACTGTACTCTATCTCTACTGTGCTCCACTCTACTCTACCTCTACTGTGCTCCACTGTATCCTACCTCTACTGTGCTCTACTGTACTCTATCTCTACTGTGCTCCACTGTACTCTACCTCTACTGTACTCCACTATACTCTAACTCTACTATACTCCACTGTACTCTATCTCTACTGTGCTCCACTGTACTCTATTTCTACTGTGCTCCACTGTACTCTATCTCTACTGTACTCCACTGTACTCTATTTCTCTTGACTTCACTGTCCTCTATCTCTACTGTACTCCACTGTACTCTACCTCTATTGTGCTCCACTGTACTCTATATCTACTGTACTCTACTGTACTCTATCTCTACTGTACTCCACTGTACTCTATCTCTACTGTACTCCACTGTACTCTACCTCTACTGTACTCTACTGTACTCTATCTCTACTGTACTCCACTGTACTCTATCTCTTCTGTACTCCACTGTACTCTACCTCTACTGTACTCTACTGTTCTCTACCTCTACTCGGCTCTACTGTACTCTACTCTACTGTACTACACTGTACTCTATCTCTACTGTGATCCACTGTACTCTACTTCTACTGTACTCCACTGTAATCTATCTCTACTGTATTCACTGTACTCTATCTCTACTGTGCTCCACTGTACTCTACCTCTACTGTGCTCCACTGTACTCTATCTCTACTGTGCTCCTCTCTACTCTACCTCTACTGTGCTCCACTGTATCCTACCTCTACTGTACTCCACTGTACTCTATCTCTACTGTGCTCCACTTTACTCTATCTCTACTGTACTCCACTGTACTCTACCTCTACTGTGCTCTACTGTTCTCTACCTCTACTGTGCTCTACTGTACTCCACCTCTACTGTGCTCCACTGTACCCTACCTCTACTGTGCTCCACTGTACTCTACCTCTACTGTGCTCCACTGTACTCTACCTCTACTGTACTCCACTGTACTCTATCTCTACTGTGCTCCACTGTACTCTACCTCTACTGTACTCCACTGTACTCTATCTCTACTGTGCTCCACTGTACTCTATCTCTACTGTACTCTACCTCTACTGTGCTCTACTGTTCTCTACCTCTACTGTGCTCTACTGTACTCCACCTCTACTGTGCTCCACTGTACCCTACCTCTACTGTGCTCCACTGTACTCTACCTCTACTGTGCTCCACTGTACTCTACCTCTACTCTGCTCCACTGTATCCACTGTACTCTACCTCTACTGTGCTCCACTGTACTCTACCTCTACTGTGCTCCACTGTACTCTACCTCTACTGTGCTCCACTGTACTCTACCTCTACTCTGCTCCACTGTATCCACTGTACTCTAGCTCTACTGTACTCCACTGTACTTTACATCTACTGTACTCCACTGTACTCTACCTCTACTGTGCTCCACTGTACTCTATTTCTACTGTACTCCTCTGTACTCTACCTCTACTGTGCTCCACTGTACTCTATCTGTAATGTACTCTACTGTACTCTATCTCTACTGTGATCCACTGTACTCTACCTCTGCTGTGCTCCACTGTACTCTATCTCTACTGTACTCCACTGTACTCTACTGTTCTCTACCTCTACTGTACTCTACTGTACTCTATCTCTACTTTACTCCACTGTACTCTATCTCTACTGTACTCCACTGTACTCTACCTCTACTGTGCTCCACTGTACACTCTCTCTACTGTACTCTACCTCTACTGTACTCTACTGTGCTCCACTGTACTCCACTGTAGTCTACCTCTACTGTGCTCCACTGTACTCTACCTCTACTGTGCTCCACTATACTCTACCTCTACTGTGCTCCACTGTACTCTACCTCTACTGTCCTCCACTGTACTCTACCTCTACTGTGCTCCACTGTACTCTCTCTCTACTGTACTCTACCTCTACTGTACTCTACTGTACTCCACCTCTAATGTGCTCCACTGTACTCTACCTCTACTGTACTCTACCTCTACTGTACTCCACTGTACTCTACCTCTAATGTGCTCCACTGTACTCTATCTCTACTGTGCTCCACTGTACTCTATTTCTACTGTGCTCCACTGTACTCTATCTCTACTGTACTCCACTGTACTCTATCTCTACTGTACTTCACTGTCCTTTATCTCTAATGTACTCCACTGTACTCTACCTCTATTGTGCTCCATTGTACTCTATCTCTACTGTACTCTACTGTACTCTATCTCTACTTTACTCCACTGTACTCTATCTCTACTGTACTCCACTGTACTCTACCTCTACTGTGCTCCACTGTACTCTACCTCTACCGTACTCCACTGTACTCTATCTCTACTGTACTCCACTGTACTCTATCTCTACTGTACTCTACTGTTCTCTACCTCTACTGTGCTCTACTGTACTCTACTCTACTGTACTCCACTGTACTCTATCTCTACTGTGATCCACTATACTCTTGCTCTACTGTACTCTACTGTACTCTATCTCTACTGTGATCTACTGTACTCAATCTCTACTGTGCTCCACTGTACTCTACCTCTACTGTGCTCCACTCTACTCTACCTCTACTGTGCTCCACTGTATCCTACCTCTACTGTACTCCACTGTACTCTATCTCTACTGTGCTCCACTGTACTCTATCTCTACTGTACTCCACTGTACTCTACCTCTACTGTGCTCTACTGTTCTCTACCTCTACTGTGCTCTACTGTACTCCACCTCTACTGTTCTCCACTGTACCCTACCTCTATTGTGCTACACTGTACTCTACCTCTACTGTGCTCCACTGTACTCTACCTCTACTGTACTCCACTGTATTCTATCTCTACTGTGCTCCACTGTACTCTACCTCTACTGTGCTCAACTGTACTCTACTGTACTCCACTGTACTCTACCTCTACTGTACTCCACTGTACTCTACCTCTACTGTACTCCACTGTACTCTATCTCTACTGTGCTCCACTGTACTCTACCTCTACTGTGCCCAACTTTACTGTACTCTACTCCACTGTACTCTACCTCTACTGTACTCCACTGTACTCTACCTCTACTGTACTCCACTGTACTCTACCTCTACTGTACTCAACTGTACTCTATCTCTACTGTGCTCCACTGTACTCTACCTCTACTGTACTCGACTGTACTCTATCTCTACTGTACTCCACTGTACTCTACCTATACTGTACTCTACTGTTCTCTACCTCTACTGTACTCCGCTGTACTCTATCTCTACTGTGATCCACTGTACTCTACCTCTACTGTACTCCACTGTACTCTATCTCTTCTCTTCTCTACTCCACTGTACTCTACCTCTACTGTACTCTACTGTTCTCTACCTCTACTGTGCTCTACTGTACTCTTCTCTACTGTACTCCACTGTACTCTATTTCTACTGTGATCCACTGTACTCTACCTCTACTGTACTCCACTGTACTCTATCTCTACTGTGATCCACTGTACTCTATCTCTACTGTGCTCCACTGTACTCTACCTCTACTATGCTCCACTGTACTCTATCTGTACTGTGCTCCACTGTACTCTACCTCTACTGTACTCCACTGTACTCTATCTCTACTGTGCTCCACTGTACTCTATCTCTACTGTACTCCACTGTACTCTACCTCTACTGTGCTCTACTGTTCTCTACCTCTACTGTGCTCTACTGTACTCCACCTCTACTGTGCTCCACTGTACCCTACCTCTACTGTGCTCCACTGTACTCTACCTCTACTGTGCTCCACTGTACTCTACCTCTACTGTGCTCCACTGTACTCTACCTCTACTGTGCTCCACTGTACTCTACCTCTACTGTGCTCCACTGTACTCTATCTCTACTGTGCTCCACTGTACTCTACCTCTACTGTGCTCCACTGTACTCTATCTCTACTGTGCTCCACTGTACTCTACCTCTAATGTACTCTACTGTACTCCACCTCTAATGTGCTCCACTGTACTCTAGCCCTACTGTACTCCACTGTACTTTACCTCTACTGTACTCCGCTGTACTCTACCTCTACTGTGCTCCACTGTACTCTATTTCTACTGTACTCCTCTGTACTCTACCTCTACTGTGCTCCACTGTACTCTATCTGTAATGTACTCTACTGTATTCTATCTCTACTGTGATCCATTGTACTCTACCTCTGCTGTGCTCCACTGTACTCTATCTCTACTGTACTCCACTGTACTCTACTGTTCTCTACCTCTACTGTACTCTACTGTGCTCCACTGTACTCCACTGTAGTCTACCTCTACTGTGCTCCACTGTACTCTACCTCTACTGTGCTCCACTATAATTTACCTCTACTGTGCTCCACTGTACTCTACCTCTACTGTCCTCCACTGTACTCTACCTCTACTGTGCTCCACTGTACTCTCTCTCTACTGTACTCTACCTCTACTGTACTCTACTGTACTCCACCTCTAATGTGCTCCACTGTACTCTACCTCTACTGTACTCTACCTCTACTGTACTCCACTGTACTCTACCTCTACTGTGCTCTACTGTACTCTATCTCTACTGTGCTCCACTGTACTCTACCTCTACTCTACTCCACTATACTCTAACTCTACTATACTCCACTGTACTCTATCTCTACTGTGCTCCACTGTACTCTATTTCTACTGTGCTCCACTGTACTCTATCTCTACTGTACTCCACTGTACTATATCTCTACTGTACTTCACTGTCCTCTATCTCTACTGTACTCCACTGTACTCTAGCTCTATTGTGCTCCACTGTACTCTATCTCTACTGTACTCTACTGTACTCTATCACTACTGTACTCCACTGTACTCTATCTCTACTGTACTCCACTGTACTCTACCTCTATTGTGCTCCACTGTACTCTACCTCTACCGTACTCCACTGTACTCTATCTCTACTGTACTCCACTGTACTCACCTCTACTGTACTCTACTGTTCTCTACCTCTACTGTGCTCTACTGTACTCTACTCTACTGTACTCCACTGTACTCTATCTCTACTATGATCCACTGTACTCTACCTCTACTGTACTCCACTGTACTCTATCTCTACTGTGCTCCACTGTACTCTATCTCTACTGTGCTCCACTGTACTCTATCTCTACTGTGCTCCACTCTACTCTACCTCTACTGTGCTCCACTGTATCCTACCTCTACTGTGCTCTACTGTACTCTATCTCTACTGTGCTCCACTGTACTCTACCTCTACTGTACTCCACTATACTCTAACTCTACTATACTCCACTGTACTCTATCTCTACTCTGCTCCACTGTACTCTATTTCTACTGTACTCCACTGTACTCTATCTCTACTGTACTCCACTGTACTCTACCTCTACTGTACTCTACTGTACTCTATCTCTACTCTACTCCACTGTACTCTATCTCTACTGTACTCCACTGTACTCTACCTCTACTGTACTCTACTGTTCTCTACCTCTACTCGGCTCTACTGTACTCTACTCTACTGTACTACACTGTACTCTATCTCTACTGTGATCCACTGTACTCTACTTCTACTGTACTCCACTGTAATCTATCTCTACTGTATTCACTGTACTCTATCTCTACTGTGCTCCACTGTACTCTACCTCTACTGTGCTCCACTGTACTCTATCTCTACTGTGCTCCTCTCTACTCTACCTCTACTGTGCTCCACTGTATCCTACCTCTACTGTACTCCACTGTACTCTATCTCTACTGTGCTCCACTTTACTCTATCTCTACTGTACTCCACTGTACTCTACCTCTACTGTGCTCTACTGTTCTCTACCTCTACTGTGCTCTACTGTACTCCACCTCTACTGTGCTCCACTGTACCCTACCTCTACTGTGCTCCACTGTACTCTACCTCTACTGTGCTCCACTGTACTCTACCTCTACTGTACTCCACTGTACTCTATCTCTACTGTGCTCCACTGTACTCTACCTCTACTGTACTCCACTGTACTCTATCTCTACTGTGCTCCACTGTACTCTATCTCTACTGTACTCTACCTCTACTGTGCTCTACTGTTCTCTACCTCTACTGTGCTCTACTGTACTCCACCTCTACTGTGCTCCACTGTACCCTACCTCTACTGTGCTCCACTGTACTCTACCTCTACTGTGCTCCACTGTACTCTACCTCTACTCTGCTCCACTGTATCCACTGTACTCTACCTCTACTGTGCTCCACTGTACTCTACCTCTACTGTGCTCCACTGTACTCTATCTCTACTGTGCTCCACTGTACTCTACCTCTACTGTACTCTACTGTACTCCACCTCTAATGGGCTCCACTGTACTCTAGCTCTACTGTACTCCACTGTACTTTACCTCTACTCTACTCCACTGTACTCTATCTCTACTGTGCTCCACTGTACTCTATCTCTACTGTACTCCACTGTACTCTACCTCTACTGTGCTCTACTGTTCTCTACCTCTACTGTGCTCTACTCTACTCCACCTCTACTGTGCTCCACTGTACCATACCTCTACTGTGCTCCACCGTACTCTACCTCTACTGTGCTCCACTGTACTCTACCTCTACTCTACTCCACTGTACTCTATCTCTACTGTACTCCACTGTACTCTACCTCTACTGTACTCCACTGTACTCTATCTCTACTGTACTCCACTCTAATCTACCTCTACTGTCCTCCACTGTACTCTACCTCTACTGTGCTCCACTGTACACTCTCTCTACTGTACTCTACCTCTACTGTACTCTACTGTGCTCCACTGTACTCCACTGTAGTCTACCTCTACTGTGCTCCACTGTACTCTACCTCTACTGTGCTCCACTATACTCTACCTCTACTGTGCTCCACTGTACTCTACCTCTACTGTCCTCCACTGTACTCTACCTCTACTGTGCTCCACTGTACTCTCTCTCTACTGTACTCTACCTCTACTGTACTCTACTGTACTCCACCTCTAATGTGCTCCACTGTACTCTACCTCTACTGTACTCTACCTCTACTGTACTCCACTGTACTCTACCTCTAATGTGCTCCACTGTACTCTATCTCTACTGTACTCCACTGTACTCTATCTCTACTGTACTTCACTGTCCTTTATCTCTAATGTACTCCACTGTACTCTACCTCTATTGTGCTCCATTGTACTCTATCTCTACTGTACTCTACTGTACTCTATCTCTACTTTACTCCACTGTACTCTATCTCTACTGTACTCCACTGTACTCTACCTCTACTGTGCTCCACTGTACTCTACCTCTACCGTACTCCACTGTACTCTATCTCTACTGTACTCCACTGTACTCTACCTCTACTGTACTCTACTGTTCTCTACCTCTACTGTGCTCTACTGTACTCTACTCTACTCTACTCCACTGTACTCTATCTCTACTGTGATCCACTATACTCTACCTCTACTGTACTCCACTGTACTCTATCTCTACTGTGCTCCACTGTACTCTATCTCTACTGTACTCCACTGTACTCTACCTCTACTGTGCTCTACTGTTCTCTACCTCTACTGTGCTCTACTGTACTCCACCTCTACTGTTCTCCACTGTACCCTACCTCTACTGTGCTCCACTGTACTCTACCTCTACTGTACTCCACTGTATTCTATCTCTACTGTGCTCCACTGTACTCTACCTCTACTGTGCTCAACTGTACTCTACTGTACTCCACTGTACTCTACCTCTACTGTGCTCCACTGTACTCTATCTCTACTGTACTCCACTGTACTCTACCTCTACTGTGCTCCACTGTACTCTCTCTCTACTGTACTCTACCTCTACTGTACTCTACTGTACTCCACCTCTAATGTGCTCCACTGTACTCTACCTCTACTGTACTCTACCTCTACTGTACTCCACTGTACTCTACCTCTACTGTGCTCTACTGTACTCTCTCTCTTCTGTGCTCCACTGTACTCTACCTCTACTGTGCTCCACTATACTCTAACTCTACTATACTCCACTGTACTCTATCTCTACTGTGCTCCACTGTACTCTATTTCTACTATGCTCCACTGTACTCTATCTCTACTGTACTCCACTGTACTATATCTCTACTGTACTTCACTGTCCTCTATCTCTACTGTACTCCACTGTACTCTACCTCTATTGTGCTCCACTGTACTCTATCTCTACTATACTCTACTGTACTCTATCTCTACTGTACTCCACTGTACTCTATCTCTACTGTACTCCACTGTACTCTACCTCTACTGTACTCTACTGTTCTCTACCTCTACTGTGCTCTACTGTACTCTACTCTACTGTACTCCACTGTACTCTATCTCTACTGTGATCCACTGTACTCTACCTCTACTGTACTCCACTGTACTCTATCTCTACTGTGCTCCACTGTACTCTATCTCTACTGTGATCCACTGTACTCTATCTCTACTGTGCTCCACTCTACTCTACCTCTACTGTGCTCCACTGTATCCTACCTCTACTGTGCTCTACTGTACTCTATCTCTACTGTGCTCCACTGTACTCTACCTCTACTGTACTCCACTATACTCTAACTCTACTATACTCCACTGTACTCTATCTCTACTGTGCTCCACTGTACTCTATTTCTACTGTGCTCCACTGTACTCTATCTCTACTGTACTCCACTGTACTCTATTTCTACTGCACTTCACTGTCCTCTATCTCTACTGTACTCCACTGTACTCTACCTCTATTGTGCTCCACTGTACTCTATATCTACTGTATTCTACTGTACTCTATCTCTACTGTACTCCACTGTACTCTATCTCTACTGTACTCCACTGTACTCTACCTCTACTGTGCTCCACTGTACTCTACCTCTACTGTACTCCACTGTACTCTATCTCTACTGTGCTCCACTGTACTCTACCTCTTCTGTGCTCAACTGTACTCTACTGTACTCCACTGTACTCTACCTCTACTGTACTCTACTCTACTGTACTCCACTGTACTCTATCTCTACTGTGATCCACTGTACTCTACTTCTACTGTACTCCACTGTAATCTATCTCTACTGTGATCCACTGTACTCTATCTCTACTGTGCTCCACTGTACTCTACCTCTACTGTGTTCCACTGTACTCTATCTCTACTGTGCTCCACTGTATCCTACCTCTACTGTACTCCACTGTACTCTATCTCTACTGTGCTCCACTGTACTCTACCTCTACTGTACTCCACTGTACTCTATCTCTACTGTACTCCACTGTACTCTACCTCTACTGTACTCCACTGTACTCTATCTCTACTGTGCTCAACTGTACTGTACTGTACTCCACTGTAATCTACCTCTACTGTACTCCACTGTAGTCTACCTCTACTGTGCTCCACTATACTCTACCTCTACTGTGCTCCACTGTACTCTACCTCTACTGTGCTCCACTGTACTCTCTCTCTACTGTACTCTACCTCTACTGTACTCTACTGTACTCCAGCTCTAATGTGCTCCACTGTACTCTACCTCTACTGTACTCTACCTCTACTGTACTCCACTGTACTCTACCTCTAATGTGCTCCACTGTACTCTATCTCTACTGTGCTCCACTGTACTCTATTTCTACTGTGCTCCACTGTACTCTATCTCTACTGTACTCCACTGTACTCTATCTCTACTGTACTTCACTGTCCTTTATCTCTAATGTACTCCACTGTACTCTACCTCTATTGTGCTCCATTGTACTCTATCTCTACTGTACTCTACTGTACTCTATCTCTACTTTACTCCACTGTACTCTATCTCTACTGTACTCCACTGTACTCTACCTCTACTGTGCTCCACTGTACACTCTCTCTACTGTACTCTACCTCCACTGTACTCTACTGTGCTCCACTGTACTCCACTGTAGTCTACCTCTACTGTGCTCCACTGTACTCTACCTCTACTGTGCTCCACTATACTCTACCTCTACTGTGCTCCACTGTACTCTACCTCTACTGTCCTCCACTGTACTCTACCTCTACTGTGCTCCACTGTACTCTCTCTCTACTGTACTCTACCTCTACTGTACTCTACTGTACTCCACCTCTAATGTGCTCCACTGTAGTCTACCTCTACTGTACTCTACCTCTACTGTACTCCACTGTACTCTACCTCTAATGTGCTCCACTGTACTCTATCTCTACTGTGCTCCACTGTACTCTATTTCTACTGTGCTCCACTGTACTCTATCTCTACTGTACTCCACTGTACTCTATCTCTACTGTACTTCACTGTCCTTTATCTCTAATGTACTCCACTGTACTCTACCTCTATTGTGCTCCATTGTACTCTATCTCTACTGTACTCTACTGTACTCTATCTCTACTTTACTCCACTGTACTCTATCTCTACTGTACTCCACTGTACTCTACCTCTACTGTGCTCCACTGTACTCTACCTCTACCGTACTCCACTGTACTCTATCTCTACTGTACTCCACTGTACTCTATCTCTACTGTACTCTACTGTTCTCTACCTCTACTGTGCTCTACTGTACTCTACTCTACTGTACTCCACTGTACTCTATCTCTACTGTGATCCACTATACTCTTGCTCTACTGTACTCCACTGTACTCTATCTCTACTGTGATCTACTGTACTCTATCTCTACTGTGCTCCACTGTACTCTACCTCTACTGTGCTCCACTGTACTCTATCTCTACTGTGCTCCACTCTACTCTACCTCTACTGTGCTCCACTGTATCCTACCTCTACTGTACTCCACTGTACTCTATCTCTACTGTGCTCCACTGTACTCTATCTCTACTGTACTCCACTGTACTCTACCTCTACTGTGCTCTACTGTTCTCTACCTCTACTGTGCTCTACTGTACTCCACCTCTACTGTTCTCCACTGTACCCTACCTCTACTGTGCTCCACTGTACTCTACCTCTACTGTACTCCACTGTATTCTATCTCTACTGTGCTCCACTGTACTCTACCTCTACTGTGCTCAACTGTACTCTACTGTACTCCACTGTACTCTACCTCTACTGTGCTCCACTGTACTCTATCTCTACTGTACTCCACTGTACTCTACCTCTACTGTGCTCCACTGTACTCTATCTCTACTGTACTCCACTGTACTCTACCTCTACTGTGCTCTACTGTTCTCTACCTCTACTGTGCTCTACTGTACTCCACCTCTACTGTTCTCCACTGTACCCTACCTCTACTGTGCTCCACTGTACTCTACCTCTACTGTACTCCACTGTATTCTATCTCTACTGTGCTCCACTGTACTCTACCTCTACTGTGCTCAACTGTACTCTACTGTACTCCACTGTACTCTACCTCTACTGTACTCCACTGTACTCTATCTCTACTGTACTCCACTGTACTCTACCTCTACTGTACTCCACTGTACTCTATCTCTACTGTGCTCCACTGTACTCTACCTCTACTGTGCCCAACTTTACTGTACTCTACTCCACTGTACTCTACCTCTACTGTACTCCACTGTACTCTACCTCTACTGTACTCCACTGTACTCTACCTCTACTGTACTCAACTGTACTCTATCTCTACTGTGCTCCACTGTACTCTACCTCTACTGTACTCGACTGTACTCTATCTCTACTGTGCTCCACTGTACTCTACCTCTACTGTACTCCACTGTACTCTATCTCTACTGTACTCCACTGTACTCTACCTATACTGTACTCTACTGTTCTCTACCTCTACTGTACTCCGCTGTACTATATCTCTACTGTGATCCACTGTACTCTACCTCTACTGTACTCCACTGTACCCTATCTCTACTCTACTCCACTGTACTCTACCTCTACTGTACTCTACTGTTCTCTACCTCTACTGTGCTCTACTGTACTCTTCTCTACTGTACTCCACTGTACTCTATCTCTACTGTGATCCACTGTACTCTACCTCTACTGTACTCCACTGTACTCTATCTCTACTGTGATCCACTGTACTCTATCTCTACTGTGCTCCACTGTACTCTACCTCTACTATGCTCCACTGTACTCTATCTGTACTGTGCTCCACTCTACTCTACCTCTACTGTGCTCCACTGTACTCTACCTCTACTGTACTCCACTGTACTCTATCTCTACTGTGCTCCACTGTACTCTACCTCTACTGTGCTCCACTGTACTCTACCTCTACTGTACTCCACTGTACTCTATCTCTACTGTGCTCCACTGTACTCTATCTCTACTGTACTCCACTGTACTCTACCTCTACTGTGCTCTACTGTTCTCTACCTCTACTGTGCTCTACTGTACTCCACCTCTACTGTGCTCCACTGTACCCTACCTCTACTGTGCTCCACTGTACTCTACCTCTACTGTGCTCCACTGTACTCTACCTCTACTGTGCTCCACTCTACTCTACCTCTACTGTGCTCCACTGTACTCTACCTCTACTGTGCTCCACTGTACTCTATCTCTACTGTGCTCCACTGTACTCTACCTCTAATGTACTCTACTGTACTCCACCTCTAATGTGCTCCACTGTACTCTAGCCCTACTGTACTCCACTGTACTTTACCTCTACTGTACTCCACTGTACTCTACCTCTACTGTGCTCCACTGTACTCTATTTCTACTGTACTCCTCTGTACTCTACCTCTACTGTGCTCCACTGTACTCTATCTGTAATGTATTCTACTGTACTCTATCTCTACTGTATCCATTGTACTCTACCTCTGCTGTGCTCCACTGTACTCTATCTCTACTGTACTCCACTGTACTCTACTGTTCTCTACCTCTACTGTACTCTACTGTGCTCCACTGTACTCCCTTGTAGTCTACCTCTACTGTGCTCCACTGTACTCTACCTCTACTGTGCTCCACTATAATTTACCTCTACTGTGCTCCACTGTACTCTACCTCTACTGTCCTCCACTGTACTCTACCTCTACTGTGCTCCACTGTACTCTCTCTCTACTGTACTCTACCTCTACTGTACTCTACTGTACTCCACCTCTAATGTGCTCCACTGTACTCTACCTCTACTGTACTCTACCTCTACTGTACTCCACTGTACTCTACCTCTACTGTGCTCTACTGTACTCTATCTCTACTGTGCTCCACTGTACTCTACCTCTACTGTACTCCACTATACTCTAACTCTACTATACTCCACTGTACTCTATCTCTACTGTGCTCCACTGTACTCTATTTCTACTGTGCTCCACTGTACTCTATCTCTACTGTACTCCACTGTACTATATCTCTACTGTACTTCACTGTCCTCTATCTCTACTGTACTCCACTGTACTCTACCTCTATTGTGCTCCACTGTACTCTATCTCTACTGTACTCTACTGTACTCTATCTCTACTGTACTCCACTGTACTCTATCTCTACTGTACTCCACTGTACTCTACCTCTATTGTGCTCCACTGTACTCTACCTCTACCGTACTCCACTGTACTCTATCTCTACTGTACTCCACTGTACTCACCTCTACTGTACTCTACTGTTCTCTACCTCTACTGTGCTCTACTGTACTCTACTCTACTGTACTCCACTGTACTCTATCTCTACTATGATCCACTGTACTCTACCTCTACTGTACTCCACTGTACTCTATCTCTACTGTGCTCCACTGTACTCTATCTCTACTGTGCTCCACTGTACTCTATCTCTACTGTGCTCCACTCTACTCTACCTCTACTGTGCTCCACTGTATCCTACCTCTACTGTGCTCTACTGTACTCTATCTCTACTGTGCTCCACTGTACTCTACCTCTACTGTACTCCACTATACTCTAACTCTACTATACTCCACTGTACTCTATCTCTACTGTGCTCCACTGTACTCTATTTCTACTGTGCTCCACTGTACTCTATCTCGACTGTACTCCACTGTACTCTATTTCTCTTGACTTCACTGTCCTCTATCTCTACTGTACTCCACTGTACTCTACCTCTATTGTGCTCCACTGTACTCTATATCTACTGTACTCTACTGTACTCTATCTCTACTGTACTCCACTGTACTCTATCTCTACTGTACTCCACTGTACTCTACCTCTACTGTACTCTACTGTACTCTATCTCTACTGTACTCCACTGTACTCTATCTCTACTGTACTCCACTGTACTCTACCTCTACTGTACTCTACTGTTCTCTACCTCTACTCGGCTCTACTGTACTCTACTCTACTGTACTACACTGTACTCTATCTCTACTGTGATCCACTGTACTCTACTTCTACTGTACTCCACTGTAATCTATCTCTACTGTATTCACTGTACTCTATCTCTACTGTGCTCCACTGTACTCTACCTCTACTGTGCTCCACTGTACTCTATCTCTACTGTGCTCCTCTCTAATCTACCTCTACTGTGCTCCACTGTATCCTACCTCTACTGTACTCCACTGTACTCTATCTCTACTGTGCTCCACTTTACTCTATCTCTACTGTACTCCACTGTACTCTACCTCTACTGTGCTCTACTGTTCTCTACCTCTACTGTGCTCTACTGTACTCCACCTCTACTGTGCTCCACTGTACCCTACCTCTACTGTGCTCCACTGTACTCTACCTCTACTGTGCTCCACTGTACTCTACCTCTACTGTACTCCACTGTACTCTATCTCTACTGTGCTCCACTGTACTCTACCTCTACTGTACTCCACTGTACTCTATCTCTACTGTGCTCCACTGTACTCTATCTCTACTGTACTCTACCTCTACTGTGCTCTACTGTTCTCTACCTCTACTGTGCTCTACTGTACTCCACCTCTACTGTGCTCCACTGTACCCTACCTCTACTGTGCTCCACTGTACTCTACCTCTACTGTGCTCCACTGTACTCTACCTCTACTCTGCTCCACTGTATCCACTGTACTCTACCTCTACTGTGCTCCACTGTACTCTACCTCTACTGTGCTCCACTGTACTCTACCTCTACTGTGCTCCACTGTACTCTACCTCTACTCTGCTCCACTGTATCCACTGTACTCTAGCTCTACTGTACTCCACTGTACTTTACATCTACTGTACTCCACTGTACTCTACCTCTACTGTGCTCCAATGTACTCTATTTCTACTGTACTCCTCTGTACTCTACCTCTACTGTGCTCCACTGTACTCTATCTGTAATGTACTCTACTGTACTCTATCTCTACTGTGATCCACTGTACTCTACCTCTGCTGTGCTCCACTGTACTCTATCTCTACTGTACTCCACTGTACTCTACTGTTCTCTACCTCTACTGTACTCTACTGTACTCTATCTCTACTTTACTCCACTGTACTCTATCTCTACTGTACTCCACTGTACTCTACCTCTACTGTGCTCCACTGTACACTCTCTCTACTGTACTCTACCTCTACTGTACTCTACTGTGCTCCACTGTACTCCACTGTAGTCTACCTCTACTGTGCTCCACTGTACTCTACCTCTACTGTGCTCCACTATACTCTACCTCTACTGTGCTCCACTGTACTCTACCTCTACTGTCCTCCACTGTACTCTACCTCTACTGTGCTCCACTGTACTCTCTCTCTACTGTACTCTACCTCTACTGTACTCTACTGTACTCCACCTCTAATGTGCTCCACTGTACTCTACCTCTACTGTACTCTACCTCTACTGTACTCCACTGTACTCTACCTCTAATGTGCTCCACTGTACTCTATCTCTACTGTGCTCCACTGTACTCTATTTCTACTGTAATCCACTGTACTCTATCTCTACTGTACTCCACTGTACTCTATCTCTACTGTACTTCACTGTCCTTTATCTCTAATGTACTCCACTGTACTCTACCTCTATTGTGCTCCATTGTACTCTATCTCTACTGTACTCTACTGTACTCTATCTCTACTTTACTCCACTGTACTCTATCTCTACTGTACTCCACTGTACTCTACCTCTACTGTGCTCCACTGTACTCTACCTCTACCGTACTCCACTGTACTCTATCTCTACTGTACTCCACTGTACTCTATCTCTACTGTACTCTACTGTTCTCTACCTCTACTGTGCTCTACTGTACTCTACTCTACTGTACTCCACTGTACTCTATCTCTACTGTGATCCACTATACTCTTGCTCTACTGTACTCTACTGTACTCTATCTCTACTATGATCTACTGTACTCAATCTCTACTGTGCTCCACTGTACTCTACCTCTACTGTGCTCCACTCTACTCTACCTCTACTGTGCTCCACTGTATCCTACCTCTACTGTACTCCACTGTACTCTATCTCTACTGTGCTCCACTGTACTCTATCTCTACTGTACTCCACTGTACTCTACCTCTACTGTGCTCTACTGTTCTCTACCTCTACTGTGCTCTACTGTACTCCACCTCTACTGTTCTCCACTGTACCCAACCTCTATTGTGCTCCACTGTACTCTACCTCTACTGTGCTCCACTGTACTCTACCTCTACTGTACTCCACTGTATTCTATCTCTACTGTGCTCCACTGTACTCTACCTCTACTGTGCTCAACTGTACTCTACTGTACTCCACTGTACTCTACCTCTACTGTACTCCACTGTACTCTACCTCTACTGTACTCCACTGTACTCTATCTCTACTGTGCTCCACTGTACTCTACCTCTACTGTGCCCAACTTTACTGTACTCTACTCCACTGTACTCTACCTCTACTGTACTCCACTGTACTCTACCTCTACTGTACTCCACTGTACTCTACCTCTACTGTACTCAACTGTACTCTATCTCTACTGTGCTCCACTGTACTCTACCTCTACTGTACTCGACTGTACTCTATCTCTACTGTACTCCACTGTACTCTACCTATACTGTACTCTACTGTTCTCTACCTCTACTGTACTCCGCTGTACTCTATCTCTACTGTGATCCACTGTACTCTACCTCTACTGTACTCCACTGTACTCTATCTCTTCTCTTCTCTACTCCACTGTACTCTACCTCTACTGTACTCTACTGTTCTCTACCTCTACTGTGCTCTACTGTACTCTTCTCTACTGTACTCCACTGTACTCTATTTCTACTGTGATCCACTGTACTCTACCTCTACTGTACTCCACTGTACTCTATCTCTACTGTGATCCACTGTACTCTATCTCTACTGTGCTCCACTGTACTCTACCTCTACTATGCTCCACTGTACTCTATCTGTACTGTGCTCCACTGTACTCTACCTCTACTGTACTCCACTGTACTCTATCTCTACTGTGCTCCACTGTACTCTATCTCTACTGTACTCCACTGTACTCTACCTCTACTGTGCTCTACTGTTCTCTACCTCTACTGTGCTCTACTGTACTCCACCTCTACTGTGCTCCACTGTACCCTACCTCTACTGTGCTCCACTGTACTCTACCTCTACTGTGCTCCACTGTACTCTACCTCTACTGTGCTCCACTGTACTCTACCTCTACTGTGCTCCACTGTACTCTACCTCTACTGTGCTCCACTGTACTCTATCTCTACTGTGCTCCACTGTACTCTACCTCTACTGTGCTCCACTGTACTCTATCTCTACTGTGCTCCACTGTACTCTACCTCTAATGTACTCTACTGTACTCCACCTCTAATGTGCTCCACTGTACTCTAGCCCTACTGTACTCCACTGTACTTTACCTCTACTGTACTCCACTGTACTCTACCTCTACTGTGCTCCACTGTACTCTATTTCTACTGTACTCCTCTGTACTCTACCTCTACTGTGCTCCACTGTACTCTATCTGTAATGTACTCTACTGTATTCTATCTCTACTGTGATCCATTGTACTCTACCTCTGCTGTGCTCCACTGTACTCTATCTCTACTGTACTCCACTGTACTCTACTGTTCTCTACCTCTACTGTACTCTACTGTGCTCCACTGTACTCCACTGTAGTCTACCTCTACTGTGCTCCACTGTACTCTACCTCTACTGTGCTCCACTATAATTTACCTCTACTGTGCTCCACTGTACTCTACCTCTACTGTCCTCCACTGTACTCTACCTCTACTGTGCTCCACTGTACTCTCTCTCTACTGTACTCTACCTCTACTGTACTCTACTGTACTCCACCTCTAATGTGCTCCACTGTACTCTACCTCTACTGTACTCTACCTCTACTGTACTCCACTGTACTCTACCTCTACTGTGCTCTACTGTACTCTATCTCTACTGTGCTCCACTGTACTCTACCTCTACTCTACTCCACTATACTCTAACTCTACTATACTCCACTGTACTCTATCTCTACTGTGCTCCACTGTACTCTATTTCTACTGTGCTCCACTGTACTCTATCTCTACTGTACTCCACTGTACTATATCTCTACTGTACTTCACTGTCCTCTATCTCTACTGTACTCCACTGTACTCTAGCTCTATTGTGCTCCACTGTACTCTATCTCTACTGTACTCTACTGTACTCTATCTCTACTGTACTCCACTGTACTCTATCTCTACTGTACTCCACTGTACTCTACCTCTATTGTGCTCCACTGTACTCTACCTCTACCGTACTCCACTGTACTCTATCTCTACTGTAGTCCACTGTACTCACCTCTACTGTACTCTACTGTTCTCTACCTCTACTGTGCTCTACTGTACTCTACTCTACTGTACTCCACTGTACTCTATCTCTACTATGATCCACTGTACTCTACCTCTACTGTACTCCACTGTACTCTATCTCTACTGTGCTCCACTGTACTCTATCTCTACTGTGCTCCACTGTACTCTATCTCTACTGTGCTCCACTCTACTCTACCTCTACTGTGCTCCACTGTATCCTACCTCTACTGTGCTCTACTGTACTCTATCTCTACTGTGCTCCACTGTACTCTACCTCTACTGTACTCCACTATACTCTAACTCTACTGTACTCTACTGTACTCTATCTCTACTGTACTCCACTGTACTCTATCTCTACTGTACTCCACTGTACTCTATCTCTACTGTACTCCACTGTACTCTATCTCTACTGTACTCCACTGTACTCTACCTCTACTGTACTCTACTGTTCTCTACCTCTACTGTGCTCTACTGTACTCTACTCTACTGTACTCCACTGTACTCTATCTCTACTGTGATCCACTGTACTCTACCTCTACTGTACTCCACTGTACTCTATCTCTACTGTGCTCCACTGTACTCTATCTCTACTGTGCTCCACTGTACTCTATCTCTACTGTGCTCCACTCTACTCTACCTCTACTGTGCTCCACTGTATCCTACCTCTACTGTGCTCTACTGTACTCTATCTCTACTGTGCTCCACTGTACTCTACCTCTACTGTACTCCACTATACTCTAACTCTACTATACTCCACTGTACTCTATCTCTACTGTGCTCCACTGTACTCTATTTCTACTGTGCTCCACTGTACTCTATCTCTACTGTACTCCACTGTACTCTATTTCTACTGCACTTCACTGTCCTCTATCTCTACTGTACTCCACTGTACTCTACCTCTATTGTGCTCCACTGTACTCTATATCTACTGTATTCTACTGTACTCTATCTCTACTGTACTCCACTGTACTCTATCTCTACTGTACTCCACTGTACTCTACCTCTACTGTGCTCCACTGTACTCTACCTCTACTGTACTCCACTGTACTCTATCTCTACTGTGCTCCACTGTACTCTACCTCTTCTGTGCTCAACTGTACTCTACTGTACTCCACTGTACTCTACCTCTACTGTACTCTACTCTACTGTACTCCACTGTACTCTATCTCTACTGTGATCCACTGTACTCTACTTCTACTGTACTCCACTGTAATCTATCTCTACTGTGATCCACTGTACTCTATCTCTACTGTGCTCCACTGTACTCTACCTCTACTGTGTTCCACTGTACTCTATCTCTACTGTGCTCCACTGTATCCTACCTCTACTGTACTCCACTGTACTATATCTCTACTGTGCTCCACTGTACTCTACCTCTACTGTACTCCACTGTACTCTATCTCTACTGTACTCCACTGTACTCTACCTGTACTGTACTCCACTGTACTCTATCTCTACTGTGCTCAACTGTACTGTACTGTACTCCACTGTAATCTACCTCTACTGTACTCCACTGTACTCTACCTCTACTGTGCTCCACTATACTCTACCTCTACTGTGCTCCACTGTACTCTACCTCTACTGTGCTCCACTGTACTCTCTCTCTACTGTACTCTACCTCTACTGTACTCTACTGTACTCCACCTCTAATGTGCTCCACTGTACTCTACCTCTACTGTACTCTACCTCTACTGTACTCCACTGTACTCTACCTCTAATGTGCTCCACTGTACTCTATCTCTACTGTGCTCCACTGTACTCTATTTCTACTGTGCTCCACTGTACTCTATCTCTACTGTACTCCACTGTACTCTATCTCTACTGTACTTCACTGTCCTTTATCTCTAATGTACTCCACTGTACTCTACCTCTATTGTGCTCCATTGTACTCTATCTCTACTGTACTCTACTGTACTCTATCTCTACTTTACTCCACTGTACTCTATCTCTACTGTACTCCACTGTACTCTACCTCTACTGTGCTCCACTGTACACTCTCTCTACTGTACTCTACCTCCAATGTACTCTACTGTGCTCCACTGTACTCCACTGTAGTCTACCTCTACTGTGCTCCACTGTACTCTACCTCTACTGTGCTCCACTATACTCTACCTCTACTGTGCTCCACTGTACTCTACCTCTACTGTCCTCCACTGTACTCTACCTCTACTGTGCTCCACTGTACTCTCTCTCTACTGTACTCTACCTCTACTGTACTCTACTGTACTCCACCTCTAATGTGCTCCACTGTAGTCTACCTCTACTGTACTCTACCTCTACTGTACTCCACTGTACTCTACCTCTAATGTGCTCCACTGTACTCTATCTCTACTGTGCTCCACTGTACTCTATTTCTACTGTGCTCCACTGTACTCTATCTCTACTGTACTCCACTGTACTCTATCTCTACTGTACTTCACTGTCCTTTATCTCTAATGTACTCCACTGTACTCTACCTCTATTGTGCTCCATTGTACTCTATCTCTACTGTACTCTACTGTACTCTATCTCTACTTTACTCCACTGTACTCTATCTCTACTGTACTCCACTGTACTCTACCTCTACTGTGCTCCACTGTACTCTACCTCTACCGTACTCCACTGTACTCTATCTCTACTGTACTCCACTGTACTCTATCTCTACTGTACTCTACTGTTCTCTACCTCTACTGTGCTCTACTGTACTCTACTCTACTGTACTCCACTGTACTCTATCTCTACTGTGATCCACTATACTCTTGCTCTACTGTACTCCACTGTACTCTATCTCTACTGTGATCTACTGTACTCTATCTCTACTGTGCTCCACTGTACTCTACCTCTACTGTGCTCCACTGTACTCTATCTCTACTGTGCTCCACTCTACTCTACCTCTACTGTGCTCCACTGTATCCTACCTCTACTGTACTCCACTGTACTCTATCTCTACTGTGCTCCACTGTACTCTATCTCTACTGTACTCCACTGTACTCTACCTCTACTGTGCTCTACTGTTCTCTACTGTACTCTATCTCTACTGTACTCCACTGTACTCTATCTCTACTGTACTCCACTGTACTCTACCTCTACTGTGTTCCACTGTACTCTATCTCTACTGTGCTCCACTGTATCCTACCTCTACTGTACTCCACTGTACTATATCTCTACTGTGCTCCACTGTACTCTACCTCTACTGTACTCCACTGTACTCTATCTCTACTGTACTCCACTGTACTCTACCTCTACTGTACTCCACTGTACTCTATCTCTACTGTGCTCAACTGTACTGTACTGTACTCCACTGTAATCTACCTCTACTGTACTCCACTGTACTCTACCTCTACTGTGCTCCACTATACTCTACCTCTACTGTGCTCCACTGTACTCTACCTCTACTGTGCTCCACTGTACTCTCTCTCTACTGTACTCTACCTCTACTGTACTCTACTGTACTCCACCTCTAATGTGCTCCACTGTACTCTACCTCTACTGTACTCTACCTCTACTGTACTCCACTGTACTCTACCTCTAATGTGCTCCACTGTACTCTATCTCTACTGTGCTCCACTGTACTCTATTTCTACTGTGCTCCACTGTACTCTATCTCTACTGTACTCCACTGTACTCTATCTCTACTGTACTTCACTGTCCTTTATCTCTAATGTACTCCACTGTACTCTACCTCTATTGTGCTCCATTGTACTCTATCTCTACTGTACTCTACTGTACTCTATCTCTACTTTACTCCACTGTACTCTATCTCTACTGTACTCCACTGTACTCTACCTCTACTGTGCTCCACTGTACACTCTCTCTACTGTACTCTACCTCCACTGTACTCTACTGTGCTCCACTGTACTCCACTGTAGTCTACCTCTACTGTGCTCCACTGTACTCTACCTCTACTGTGCTCCACTATACTCTACCTCTACTGTGCTCCACTGTACTCTACCTCTACTGTCCTCCACTGTACTCTACCTCTACTGTGCTCCACTGTACTCTCTCTCTACTGTACTCTACCTCTACTGTACTCTACTGTACTCCACCTCTAATGTGCTCCACTGTAGTCTACCTCTACTGTACTCTACCTCTACTGTACTCCACTGTACTCTACCTCTAATGTGCTCCACTGTACTCTATCTCTACTGTGCTCCACTGTACTCTATTTCTACTGTGCTCCACTGTACTCTATCTCTACTGTACTCCACTGTACTCTATCTCTACTGTACTTCACTGTCCTTTATCTCTAATGTACTCCACTGTACTCTACCTCTATTGTGCTCCATTGTACTCTATCTCTACTGTACTCTACTGTACTCTATCTCTACTTTACTCCACTGTACTCTATCTCTACTGTACTCCACTGTACTCTACCTCTACTGTGCTCCACTGTACTCTACCTCTACCGTACTCCACTGTACTCTATCTCTACTGTACTCCACTGTACTCTATCTCTACTGTACTCTACTGTTCTCTACCTCTACTGTGCTCTACTGTACTCTACTCTACTGTACTCCACTGTACTCTATCTCTACTGTGATCCACTATACTCTTGCTCTACTGTACTCCACTGTACTCTATCTCTACTGTGATCTACTGTACTCTATCTCTACTGTGCTCCACTGTACTCTACCTCTACTGTGCTCCACTGTACTCTATCTCTACTGTGCTCCACTCTACTCTACCTCTACTGTGCTCCACTGTATCCTACCTCTACTGTACTCCACTGTACTCTATCTCTACTGTGCTCCACTGTACTCTATCTCTACTGTACTCCACTGTACTCTACCTCTACTGTGCTCTACTGTTCTCTACCTCTACTGTGCTCTACTGTACTCCACCTCTACTGTTCTCCACTGTACCCTACCTCTACTGTGCTCCACTGTACTCTACCTCTACTGTACTCCACTGTATTCTATCTCTACTGTGCTCCACTTTACTCTACCTCTACTGTGCTCAACTGTACTCTACTGTACTCCACTGTACTCTACCTCTACTGTGCTCCACTGTACTCTATCTCTACTGTACTCCACTGTACTCTACCTCTACTGTGCTCCACTGTACTCTCTCTCTACTGTACTCTACCTCTACTGTACTCTACTGTACTCCACCTCTAATGTGCTCCACTGTACTCTACCTCTACTGTACTCTACCTCTACTGTACTCCACTGTACTCTACCTCTACTGTGCTCTACTGTACTCTCTCTCTTCTGTGCTCCACTGTACTCTACCTCTACTGTACTCCACTATACTCTAACTCTACTATACTCCACTGTACTCTATCTCTACTGTGCTCCACTGTACTCTATTTCTACTATGCTCCACTGTACTCTATCTCTACTGTACTCCACTGTACTATATCTCTACTGTACTTCACTGTCCTCTATCTCTACTGTACTCCACTGTACTCTACCTCTATTGTGCTCCACTGTACTCTATCTCTACTGTACTCTACTGTACTCTATCTCTACTGTACTCCACTGTACTCTATCTCTACTGTACTCCACTGTACTCTACCTCTACTGTACTCTACTGTTCTCTACCTCTACTGTGCTCTACTGTACTCTACTCTACTGTACTCCACTGTACTCTATCTCTACTGTGATCCACTGTACTCTACCTCTACTGTACTCCACTGTACTCTATCTCTACTGTGCTCCACTGTACTCTATCTCTACTGTGATCCACTGTACTCTATCTCTACTGTGCTCCACTCTACTCTACCTCTACTGTGCTCCACTGTATCCTACCTCTACTGTGCTCTACTGTACTCTATCTCTACTGTGCTCCACTGTACTCTACCTCTACTGTACTCCACTATACTCTAACTCTACTATACTCCACTGTACTCTATCTCTACTGTGCTCCACTGTACTCTATTTCTACTGTGCTCCACTGTACTCTATCTCTACTGTACTCCACTGTACTCTATTTCTACTGCACTTCACTGTCCTCTATCTCTACTGTACTCCACTGTACTCTACCTCTATTGTGCTCCACTGTACTCTATATCTACTGTATTCTACTGTACTCTATCTCTACTGTACTCCACTGTACTCTATCTCTACTGTACTCCACTGTACTCTACCTCTACTGTGCTCCACTGTACTCTACCTCTACTGTACTCCACTGTACTCTATCTCTACTGTGCTCCACTGTACTCTACCTCTTCTGTGCTCAACTGTACTCTACTGTACTCCACTGTACTCTACCTCTACTGTACTCTACTCTACTGTACTCCACTGTACTCTATCTCTACTGTGATCCACTGTACTCTACTTCTACTCTACTCCACTGTAATCTATCTCTACTGTGATCCACTGTACTCTATCTCTACTGTGCTCCACTGTACTCTACCTCTACTGTGTTCCACTGTACTCTATCTCTACTGTGCTCCACTGTATCCTACCTCTACTGTACTCCACTGTACTCTATCTCTACTGTACTCCACTGTACTCTACCTCTACCGTACTCCACTGTACTCTATCTCTACTGTGCTCAACTGTACTGTACTGTACTCCACTGTAATCTACCTCTACTGTACTCCACTGTACTCTACCTCTACTGTGCTCCACTATACTCTACCTCTACTGTGCTCCACTGTACTCTACCTCTACTGTGCTCCACTGTACTCTCTCTCTACTGTACTCTACCTCTACTGTACTCTACTGTACTCCACCTCTAATGTGCTCCACTGTACTCTACCTCTACTGTACTCTACCTCTACTGTACTCCACTGTACTCTACCTCTAATGTGCTCCACTGTACTCTATCTCTACTGTGCTCCACTGTACTCTATTTCTACTGTGCTCCACTGTACTCTATCTCTACTGTACTCCACTGTACTCTATCTCTACTGTACTTCACTGTCCTTTATCTCTAATGTACTCCACTGTACTCTACCTCTATTGTGCTCCATTGTACTCTATCTCTACTGTACTCTACTGTACTCTATCTCTACTTTACTCCACTGTACTCTATCTCTACTGTACTCCACTGTACTCTACCTCTACTGTGCTCCACTGTACACTCTCTCTACTGTACTCTACCTCCACTGTACTCTACTGTGCTCCACTGTACTCCACTGTAGTCTACCTCTACTGTGCTCCACTGTACTCTACCTCTACTGTGCTCCACTATACTCTACCTCTACTGTGCTCCACTGTACTCTACCTCTACTGTCCTCCACTGTACTCTACCTCTACTGTGCTCCACTGTACTCTCTCTCTACTGTACTCTACCTCTACTGTACTCTACTGTACTCCACCTCTAATGTGCTCCACTGTAGTCTACCTCTACTGTACTCTACCTCTACTGTACTCCACTGTACTCTACCTCTAATGTGCTCCACTGTACTCTATCTCTACTGTGCTCCACTGTACTCTATTTCTACTGTGCTCCACTGTACTCTATCTCTACTGTACTCCACTGTACTCTATCTCTACTGTACTTCACTGTCCTTTATCTCTAATGTATCCACTGTACTCTACCTCTATTGTGCTCCATTGTACTCTATCTCTACTGTACTCTACTGTACTCTATCTCTACTTTACTCCACTGTACTCTATCTCTACTGTACTCCACTGTACTCTACCTCTACTGTGCTCCACTGTACTCTACCTCTACCGTACTCCACTGTACTCTATCTCTACTGTACTCCACTGTACTCTATCTCTACTGTACTCTACTGTTCTCTACCTCTACTGTGCTCTACTGTACTCTACTCTACTGTACTCCACTGTACTCTATCTCTACTGTGATCCACTATACTCTTGCTCTACTGTACTCCACTGTACTCTATCTCTACTGTGATCTACTGTACTCTATCTCTACTGTGCTCCACTGTACTCTACCTCTACTGTGCTCCACTGTACTCTATCTCTACTGTGCTCCACTCTACTCTACCTCTACTGTGCTCCACTGTATCCTACCTCTACTGTACTCCACTGTACTCTATCTCTACTGTGCTCCACTGTACTCTATCTCTACTGTACTCCACTGTACTCTACCTCTACTGTGCTCTACTGTTCTCTACCTCTACTGTGCTCTACTGTACTCCACCTCTACTGTTCTCCACTGTACCCTACCTCTACTGTGCTCCACTGTACTCTACCTCTACTGTACTCCACTGTATTCTATCTCTACTGTGCTCCACTGTACTCTACCTCTACTGTGCTCAACTGTACTCTACTGTACTCCACTGTACTCTACCTCTACTGTGCTCCACTGTACTCTATCTCTACTGTACTCCACTGTACTCTACCTCTACTGTGCTCTACTGTTCTCTACCTCTACTGTGCTCTACTGTACTCCACCTCTACTGTTCTCCACTGTACCCTACCTCTACTGTGCTCCACTGTACTCTACCTCTACTGTACTCCACTGTATTCTATCTCTACTGTGCTCCACTGTACTCTACCTCTACTGTGCTCAACTGTACTCTACTGTACTCCACTGTACTCTACCTCTACTGTACTCCACTGTACTCTATCTCTACTGTACTCCACTGTACTCTACCTCTACTGTACTCCACTGTACTCTATCTCTACTGTGCTCCACTGTACTCTACCTCTACTGTGCCCAACTTTACTGTACTCTACTCCACTGTACTCTACCTCTACTGTACTCCACTGTACTCTACCTCTACTGTACTCCACTGTACTCTACCTCTACTGTACTCAACTGTACTCTATCTCTACTGTGCTCCACTGTACTCTACCTCTACTGTACTCGACTGTACTCTATCTCTACTGTGCTCCACTGTACTCTACCTCTACTGTACTCCACTGTACTCTATCTCTACTGTACTCCACTGTACTCTACCTATACTGTACTCTACTGTTCTCTACCTCTACTGTACTCCGCTGTACTATATCTCTACTGTGATCCACTGTACTCTACCTCTACTGTACTCCACTGTACCCTATCTCTACTCTACTCCACTGTACTCTACCTCTACTGTACTCTACTGTTCTCTACCTCTACTGTGCTCTACTGTACTCTTCTCTACTGTACTCCACTGTACTCTATCTCTACTGTGATCCACTGTACTCTACCTCTACTGTACTCCACTGTACTCTATCTCTACTGTGATCCACTGTACTCTATCTCTACTGTGCTCCACTGTACTCTACCTCTACTATGCTCCACTGTACTCTATCTGTACTGTGCTCCACTCTACTCTACCTCTACTGTGCTCCACTGTACTCTACCTCTACTGTACTCCACTGTACTCTATCTCTACTGTGCTCCACTGTACTCTACCTCTACTGTGCTCCACTGTACTCTACCTCTACTGTTCTCCACTGTACTCTATCTCTACTGTGCTCCACTGTACTCTATCTCTACTGTACTCCACTGTACTCTACCTCTACTGTGCTCTACTGTTCTCTACCTCTACTGTGCTCTACTGTACTCCACCTCTACTGTGCTCCACTGTACCCTACCTCTACTGTGCTCCACTGTACTCTACCTCTACTGTGCTCCACTGTACTCTACCTCTACTGTGCTCCACTCTACTCTACCTCTACTGTGCTCCACTGTACTCTACCTCTACTGTGCTCCACTGTACTCTATCTCTACTGTGCTCCACTGTACTCTACCTCTAATGTACTCTACTGTACTCCACCTCTAATGTGCTCCACTGTACTCTAGCCCTACTGTACTCCACTGTACTTTACCTCTACTGTACTCCACTGTACTCTACCTCTACTGTGCTCCACTGTACTCTATTTCTACTGTACTCCTCTGTACTCTACCTCTACTGTGCTCCACTGTACTCTATCTGTAATGTATTCTACTGTACTCTATCTCTACTGTATCCATTGTACTCTACCTCTGCTGTGCTCCACTGTACTCTATCTCTACTGTACTCCACTGTACTCTACTGTTCTCTACCTCTACTGTACTCTACCGTGCTCCACTGTACTCCCTTGTAGTCTACCTCTACTGTGCTCCACTGTACTCTACCTCTACTGTGCTCCACTATAATTTACCTCTACTGTGCTCCACTGTACTCTACCTCTACTGTCCTCCACTGTACTCTACCTCTACTGTGCTCCACTGTACTCTCTCTCTACTGTACTCTACCTCTACTGTACTCTACTGTACTCCACCTCTAATGTGCTCCACTGTACTCTACCTCTACTGTACTCTACCTCTACTGTACTCCACTGTACTCTACCTCTACTGTGCTCTACTGTACTCTATCTCTACTGTGCTCCACTGTACTCTACCTCTACTGTACTCCACTATACTCTAACTCTACTATACTCCACTGTACTCTATCTCTACTGTGCTCCACTGTACTCTATTTCTACTGTGCTCCACTGTACTCTATCTCTACTGTACTCCACTGTACTATATCTCTACTGTACTTCACTGTCCTCTATCTCTACTGTACTCCACTGTACTCTACCTCTATTGTGCTCCACTGTACTCTATCTCTACTGTACTCTACTGTACTCTATCTCTACTGTACTCCACTGTACTCTATCTCTACTGTACTCCACTGTACTCTACCTCTATTGTGCTCCACTGTACTCTACCTCTACCGTACTCCACTGTACTCTATCTCTACTGTACTCCACTGTACTCACCTCTACTGTACTCTACTGTTCTCTACCTCTACTGTGCTCTACTGTACTCTACTCTACTGTACTCCACTGTACGCTATCTCTACTATGATCCACTGTACTCTACCTCTACTGTACTCCACTGTACTCTATCTCTACTGTGCTCCACTGTACTCTATCTCTACTGTGCTCCACTGTACTCTATCTCTACTGTGCTCCACTCTACTCTACCTCTACTGTGCTCCACTGTATCCTACCTCTACTGTGCTCTACTGTACTCTATCTCTACTGTGCTCCACTGTACTCTACCTCTACTGTACTCCACTATACTCTAACTCTACTATACTCCACTGTACTCTATCTCTACTGTGCTCCACTGTACTCTATTTCTACTGTGCTCCACTGTACTCTATCTCTACTGTACTCCACTGTACTCTATTTCTCTTGACTTCACTGTCCTCTATCTCTACTGTACTCCACTGTACTCTACCTCTATTGTGCTCCACTGTACTCTATATCTACTGTACTCTACTGTACTCTATCTCTACTGTACTCCACTGTACTCTATCTCTACTGTACTCCACTGTACTCTACCTCTACTGTACTCTACTGTACTCTATCTCTACTGTACTCCACTGTACTCTATCTCTACTGTACTCCACTGTACTCTACCTCTACTGTACTCTACTGTTCTCTACCTCTACTCGGCTCTACTGTACTCTACTGTACTACACTGTACTCTATCTCTACTGTAAACCACTGTACTCTACTTCTACTGTACTCCACTGTAATCTATCTCTACTGTATTCACTGTACTCTATCTCTACTGTGCTCCACTGTACTCTACCTCTACTGTGCTCCACTGTACTCTATCTCTACTGTGCTCCTCTCTACTCTACCTCTACTGTGCTCCACTGTATCCTACCTCTACTGTACTCCACTGTACTCTATCTCTACTGTGCTCCACTTTACTCTATCTCTACTGTACTCCACTGTACTCTACCTCTACTGTGCTCTACTGTTCTCTACCTCTACTGTGCTCTACTGTACTCCACCTCTACTGTGCTCCACTGTACCCTACCTCTACTGTGCTCCACTGTACTCTACCTCTACTGTGCTCCACTGTACTCTACCTCTACTGTACTCCACTGTACTCTATCTCTACTGTGCTCCACTGTACTCTACCTCTACTGTACTCCACTGTACTCTATCTCTACTGTGCTCCACTGTACTCTATCTCTACTGTACTCTACCTCTACTGTGCTCTACTGTTCTCTACCTCTACTGTGCTCTACTGTACTCCACCTCTACTGTGCTCCACTGTACCCTACCTCTACTGTGCTCCACTGTACTCTACCTCTACTGTGCTCCACTGTACTCTACCTCTACTCTGCTCCACTGTATCCACTGTACTCTACCTCTACTGTGCTCCACTGTACTCTACCTCTACTGTGCTCCACTGTACTCTACCTCTACTGTGCTCCACTGTACTCTACCTCTACTCTGCTCCACTGTATCCACTGTACTCTAGCTCTACTGTACTCCACTGTACTTTACATCTACTGTACTCCACTGTACTCTACCTCTAGTGTGCTCCACTGTACTCTATTTCTACTGTACTCCTCTGTACTCTACCTCTACTGTGCTCCACTGTACTCTATCTGTAATGTACTCTACTGTACTCTATCTCTACTGTGATCCACTGTACTCTACCTCTGCTGTGCTCCACTGTACTCTATCTCTACTGTACTCCACTGTACTCTACTGTTCTCTACCTCTACTGTACTCTACTGTACTCTATCTCTACTTTACTCCACTGTACTCTATCTCTACTGTACTCCACTGTACTCTACCTCTACTGTGCTCCACTGTACACTCTCTCTACTGTACTCTACCTCTACTGTACTCTACTGTGCTCCACTGTACTCCAATGTAGTCTACCTCTACTGTGCTCCACTGTACTCTACCTCTACTGTGCTCCACTATACTCTACCTCTACTGTGCTCCACTGTACTCTACCTCTACTGTCCTCCACTGTACTCTACCTCTACTGTGCTCCACTGTACTCTCTCTCTACTGTACTCTACCTCTACTGTACTCTACTGTACTCCACCTCTAATGTGCTCCACTGTACTCTACCTCTACTGTACTCTACCTCTACTGTACTCCACTGTACTCTACCTCTAATGTGCTCCACTGTACTCTATCTCTACTGTGCTCCACTGTACTCTATTTCTACTGTGCTCCACTGTACTCTATCTCTACTGTACTCCACTGTACTCTATCTCTACTGTACTTCACTGTCCTTTATCTCTAATGTACTCCACTGTACTCTACCTCTATTGTGCTCCATTGTACTCTATCTCTACTGTACTCTACTGTACTCTATCTCTACTTTACTCCACTGTACTCTATCTCTACTGTACTCCACTGTACTCTACCTCTACTGTGCTCCACTGTACTCTACCTCTACCGTACTCCACTGTACTCTATCTCTACTGTACTCCACTGTACTCTATCTCTACTGTACTCTACTGTTCTCTACCTCTACTGTGCTCTACTGTACTCTACTCTACTGTACTCCACTGTACTCTATCTCTACTGTGATCCACTATACTCTTGCTCTACTGTACTCTACTGTACTCTATCTCTACTGTGATCTACTGTACTCAATCTCTACTGTGCTCCACTGTACTCTACCTCTACTGTGCTCCACTCTACTCTACCTCTACTGTGCTCCACTGTATCCTACCTCTACTGTACTCCACTGTACTCTATCTCTACTGTGCTCCACTGTACTCTATCTCTACTGTACTCCACTGTACTCTACCTCTACTGTGCTCTACTGTTCTCTACCTCTACTGTGCTCTACTGTACTCCACCTCTACTGTTCTCCACTGTACCCTACCTCTATTGTGCTCCACTGTACTCTACCTCTACTGTGCTCCACTGTACTCTACCTCTACTGTACTCCACTGTATTCTATCTCTACTGTGCTCCACTGTACTCTACCTCTACTGTGCTCAACTGTACTCTACTGTACTCCACTGTACTCTACCTCTACTGTACTCCACTGTACTCTACCTCTACTGTACTCCACTGTACTCTATCTCTACTGTGCTCCACTGTACTCTACCTCTACTGTGCCCAACTTTACTGTACTCTACTCCACTGTACTCTACCTCTACTGTACTCCACTGTACTCTACCTCTACTGTACTCCACTGTACTCTACCTCTACTGTACTCAACTGTACTCTATCTCTACTGTGCTCCACTGTACTCTACCTCTACTGTACTCGACTGTACTCTATCTCTACTGTACTCCACTGTACTCTACCTATACTGTACTCTACTGTTCTCTACCTCTACTGTACTCCGCTGTACTCTATCTCTACTGTGATCCACTGTACTCTACCTCTACTGTACTCCACTGTACTCTATCTCTTCTCTTCTCTACTCCACTGTACTCTACCTCTACTGTACTCTACTGTTCTCTACCTCTACTGTGCTCTACTGTACTCTTCTCTACTGTACTCCACTGTACTCTATTTCTACTGTGATCCACTGTACTCTACCTCTACTGTACTCCACTGTACTCTATCTCTACTGTGATCCACTGTACTCTATCTCTACTGTGCTCCACTGTACTCTACCTCTACTATGCTCCACTGTACTCTATCTGTACTGTGCTCCACTGTACTCTACCTCTACTGTACTCCACTGTACTCTATCTCTACTGTGCTCCACTGTACTCTATCTCTACTGTACTCCACTGTACTCTACCTCTACTGTGCTCTACTGTTCTCTACCTCTACTGTGCTCTACTGTACTCCACCTCTACTGTGCTCCACTGTACCCTACCTCTACTGTGCTCCACTGTACTCTACCTCTACTGTGCTCCACTGTACTCTACCTCTACTGTGCTCCACTGTACTCTACCTCTACTGTGCTCCACTGTACTCTACCTCTACTGTGCTCCACTGTACTCTATCTCTACTGTGCTCCACTGTACTCTACCTCTACTGTGCTCCACTGTACTCTATCTCTACTGTGCTCCACTGTACTCTACCTCTAATGTACTCTACTGTACTCCACCTCTAATGTGCTCCACTGTACTCTAGCCCTACTGTACTCCACTGTACTTTACCTCTACTGTACTCCGCTGTACTCTACCTCTACTGTGCTCCACTGTACTCTATTTCTACTGTACTCCTCTGTACTCTACCTCTACTGTGCTCCACTGTACTCTATCTGTAATGTACTCTACTGTATTCTATCTCTACTGTGATCCATTGTACTCTACCTCTGCTGTGCTCCACTGTACTCTATCTCTACTGTACTCCACTGTACTCTACTGTTCTCTACCTCTACTGTACTCTACTGTGCTCCACTGTACTCCACTGTAGTCTACCTCTACTGTGCTCCACTGTACTCTACCTCTACTGTGCTCCACTATAATTTACCTCTACTGTGCTCCACTGTACTCTACCTCTACTGTCCTCCACTGTACTCTACCTCTACTGTGCTCCACTGTACTCTCTCTCTACTGTACTCTACCTCTACTGTACTCTACTGTACTCCACCTCTAATGTGCTCCACTGTACTCTACCTCTACTGTACTCTACCTCTACTGTACTCCACTGTACTCTACCTCTACTGTGCTCTACTGTACTCTATCTCTACTGTGCTCCACTGTACTCTACCTCTACTCTACTCCACTATACTCTAACTCTACTATACTCCACTGTACTCTATCTCTACTGTGCTCCACTGTACTCTATTTCTACTGTGCTCCACTGTACTCTATCTCTACTGTACTCCACTGTACTATATCTCTACTGTACTTCACTGTCCTCTATCTCTACTGTACTCCACTGTACTCTAGCTCTATTGTGCTCCACTGTACTCTATCTCTACTGTACTCTACTGTACTCTATCTCTACTGTACTCCACTGTACTCTATCTCTACTGTACTCCACTGTACTCTACCTCTATTGTGCTCCACTGTACTCTACCTCTACCGTACTCCACTGTACTCTATCTCTACTGTACTCCACTGTACTCACCTCTACTGTACTCTACTGTTCTCTACCTCTACTGTGCTCTACTGTACTCTACTCTACTGTACTCCACTGTACTCTATCTCTACTATGATCCACTGTACTCTACCTCTACTGTACTCCACTGTACTCTATCTCTACTGTGCTCCACTGTACTCTATCTCTACTGTGCTCCACTGTACTCTATCTCTACTGTGCTCCACTCTACTCTACCTCTACTGTGCTCCACTGTATCCTACCTCTACTGTGCTCTACTGTACTCTATCTCTACTGTGCTCCACTGTACTCTACCTCTACTGTACTCCACTATACTCTAACTCTACTATACTCCACTGTACTCTATCTCTACTCTGCTCCACTGTACTCTATTTCTACTGTACTCCACTGTACTCTATCTCTACTGTACTCCACTGTACTCTACCTCTACTGTACTCTACTGTACTCTATCTCTACTCTACTCCACTGTACTCTATCTCTACTGTACTCCACTGTACTCTACCTCTACTGTACTCTACTGTTCTCTACCTCTACTCGGCTCTACTGTACTCTACTCTACTGTACTACACTGTACTCTATCTCTACTGTGATCCACTGTACTCTACTTCTACTGTACTCCACTGTAATCTATCTCTACTGTATTCACTGTACTCTATCTCTACTGTGCTCCACTGTACTCTACCTCTACTGTGCTCCACTGTACTCTATCTCTACTGTGCTCCTCTCTACTCTACCTCTACTGTGCTCCACTGTATCCTACCTCTACTGTACTCCACTGTACTCTATCTCTACTGTGCTCCACTTTACTCTATCTCTACTGTACTCCACTGTACTCTACCTCTACTGTGCTCTACTGTTCTCTACCTCTACTGTGCTCTACTGTACTCCACCTCTACTGTGCTCCACTGTACCCTACCTCTACTGTGCTCCACTGTACTCTACCTCTACTGTGCTCCACTGTACTCTACCTCTACTGTACTCCACTGTACTCTATCTCTACTGTGCTCCACTGTACTCTACCTCTACTGTACTCCACTGTACTCTATCTCTACTGTGCTCCACTGTACTCTATCTCTACTGTACTCTACCTCTACTGTGCTCTACTGTTCTCTACCTCTACTGTGCTCTACTGTACTCCACCTCTACTGTGCTCCACTGTACCCTACCTCTACTGTGCTCCACTGTACTCTACCTCTACTGTGCTCCACTGTACTCTACCTCTACTCTGCTCCACTGTATCCACTGTACTCTACCTCTACTGTGCTCCACTGTACTCTACCTCTACTGTGCTCCACTGTACTCTATCTCTACTGTGCTCCACTGTACTCTACCTCTACTGTACTCTACTGTACTCCACCTCTAATGGGCTCCACTGTACTCTAGCTCTACTGTACTCCACTGTACTTTACCTCTACTGTACTCCACTGTACTCGACCTCTACTGTGCTCCACTGTACTCTATTTCTACTGTACTCCTCTGTACTCTACCTCTACTGTGCTCCACTGTACTCTATCTGTAATGTACTCTACTGTACTCTATCTCTACTGTGATCCACTGTACTCTACCTCTGCTGTGCTCAACTGTACTCTATCTCTACTGTACTCCACTGTACTCTACTGTTCTCTACCTCTACTGTACTCTACTGTGCTCCACTGTACTCCACTGTAGTCTACCTCTACTGTGCTCCACTGTACTCTACCTCTATTGTGCTCCACTATACTCTACCTCTACTGTGCTCCACTGTACTCTACCTCTACTGTCCTCCACTGTACTCTACCTCTACTGTGCTCCACTGTACTCTCTCTCTACTGTACTCTACCTCTACTGCACTCTACTGTACTCCACCTCTAATGTGCTCCACTGTACTCTACCTCTACTGTACTCTACCTCTACTGTACTCCACTGTACTCTACCTCTACTGTGCTCTACTGTACTCTATCTCTACTGTGCTCCACTGTACTCTACCTCTACTGTGCTCCACTGTACTCTACCTCTACTGTACTTCACTGTCCTCTATCTCTACTGTACTCCACTGTACTCTACCTCTATTATCCTCCACTGTACTCTATCTCTACTGTACTCTACTGTACTATATCTCTACTGTACTCCACTGTACTCTATCTCTACTGTACTCCACTGTACTCTACCTCCACTGTACTCCACTGTACTCTACCTCTACTGTACTCTACTGTTCTCTACCTCTACTGTGCTCTACTGTACTCTACTCTACTGTACTCCACTGTACTCTATCTCTACTGTGATCCACTGTACTCTACCTCTACTGTACTCCACTGTACTCTATCTCTACTGTGATCCACTGTACTCTATCTCTATTGTGCTCCACTGTACTCTACCTCTACTGTACTCCACTGTACTCTATCTCTACTGTGCTCCACTGTACTCTATCTCTACTGTACTCCACTGTACTCTACCTCTACTGTGCTCTACTGTTCTCTACCTCTACTGTGCTCTACTCTACTCCACCTCTACTGTGCTCCACTGTACCATACCTCTACTGTGCTCCACCGTACTCTACCTCTACTGTGCTCCACTGTACTCTACCTCTACTCTACTCCACTGTACTCTATCTCTACTGTACTCCACTGTACTCTACCTCTACTGTACTCCACTGTACTCTATCTCTACTGTACTCCACTCTAATCTACCTCTACTGTCCTCCACTGTACTCTACCTCTACTGTGCTCCACTGTACACTCTCTCTACTGTACTCTACCTCTACTGTACTCTACTGTGCTCCACTGTACTCCACTGTAGTCTACCTCTACTGTGCTCCACTGTACTCTACCTCTACTGTGCTCCACTATACTCTACCTCTACTGTGCTCCACTGTACTCTACCTCTACTGTCCTCCACTGTACTCTACCTCTACTGTGCTCCACTGTACTCTCTCTCTACTGTACTCTACCTCTACTGTACTCTACTGTACTCCACCTCTAATGTGCTCCACTGTACTCTACCTCTACTGTACTCTACCTCTACTGTACTCCACTGTACTCTACCTCTAATGTGCTCCACTGTACTCTATCTCTACTGTACTCCACTGTACTCTATCTCTACTGTACTTCACTGTCCTTTATCTCTAATGTACTCCACTGTACTCTACCTCTATTGTGCTCCATTGTACTCTATCTCTACTGTACTCTACTGTACTCTATCTCTACTTTACTCCACTGTACTCTATCTCTACTGTACTCCACTGTACTCTACCTCTACTGTGCTCCACTGTACTCTACCTCTACCGTACTCCACTGTACTCTATCTCTACTGTACTCCACTGTACTCTACCTCTACTGTACTCTACTGTTCTCTACCTCTACTGTGCTCTACTGTACTCTACTCTACTCTACTCCACTGTACTCTATCTCTACTGTGATCCACTATACTCTACCTCTACTGTACTCTACTGTACTCTATCTCTACTGTGATCTACTGTACTCTATCTCTACTGTGCTCCACTGTACTCTACCTCTACTGTGCTCCACTGTACTCTACCTCTACTGTGCTCCACTGTACTCTACCTCTACCGTACTCCACTGTACTCTATCTCTACTGTACTCCACTGTACTCTACCTCTACTGTACTCTACTGTTCTCTACCTCTACTGTGCTCTACTGTACTCTACTCTACTGTACTCCACTGTACTCTATCTCTACTGTGATCCACTATACTCTACCTCTACTGTGCTCCACTGTACTCTCTCTCTACTGTACTCTACCTCTACTGTACTCTACTGTACTCCACCTCTAATGTGCTCCACTGTACTCTACCTCTACTGTACTCTACCTCTACTGTACTCCACTGTACTCTACCTCTACTGTGCTCTACTGTACTCTATCTCTACTGTGCTCCACTGTACTCTACCTCTACTGTGCTCCACTGTACTCTACCTCTACTGTACTTCACTGTCCTCTATCTCTACTGTACTCCACTGTACTCTACCTCTATTATCCTCCACTGTACTCTATCTCTACTGTACTCTACTGTACTATATCTCTACTGTACTCCACTGTACTCTATCTCTACTGTACTCCACTGTACTCTACCTCCACTGTACTCCACTGTACTCTACCTCTACTGTACTCTACTGTTCTCTACCTCTACTGTGCTCTACTGTACTCTACTCTACTGTACTCCACTGTACTCTATCTCTACTGTGATCCACTGTACTCTACCTCTACTGTACTCCACTGTACTCTATCTCTACTGTTATCCACTGTACTCTATCTCTATTGTGCTCCACTGTACTCTACCTCTACTGTGCTCCACTGTACTCTATCTCTACTGTGCTCCACTCTACTCTGCCTCTACTGTGCTCCACTGTATCCTACCTCTACTGTACTCCACTGTACTCTCTCTCTACTGTGCTCCACTGTACTCTATCTCTACTGTACTCCACTGTACTCTACCTCTACTGTGCTCTACTGTTCTCTACCTCTACTGTGCTCTACTCTACTCCACCTCTACTGTGCTCCACTGTACCATACCTCTACTGTGCTCCACCGTACTCTACCTCTACTGTGCTCCACTGTACTCTACCTCTACTGTACTCTACCTCTACTGTACTCCACTGTACTCTACCTCTAATGTGCTCCACTGTACTCTATCTCTACTGTGCTCCACTGTACTCTATTTCTACTGTGCTCCACTGTACTCTATCTCTACTGTACTCCACTGTACTCTATCTCTACTGTACTTCACTGTCCTTTATCTCTAATGTACTCCACTGTACTCTACCTCTATTGTGCTCCATTGTACTCTATCTCTACTCTACTCTACTGTACTCTATCTCTACTTTACTCCACTGTACTCTATCTCTACTGTACTCCACTGTACTCTACCTCTACTGTGCTCCACTGTACTCTACCTCTACCGTACTCCACTGTACTCTATCTCTACTGTACTCCACTGTACTCTACCTCTACTGTACTCTACTGTTCTCTACCTCTACTGTGCTCTACTGTACTCTACTCTACTGTACTCCACTGTACTCTATCTCTACTGTGATCCACTATACTCTACCTCTACTGTACTCTACTGTACTCTATCTCTACTGTGATCTACTGTACTCTATCTCTACTGTGCTCCACTGTACTCTACCTCTACTGTGCTCCACTGTACTCTACCTCTACTGTGCTCCACTGTACTCTACCTCTACCGTACTCCACTGTACTCTATCTCTACTGTACTCCACTGTACTCTACCTCTACTGTACTCTACTGTTCTCTACCTCTACTGTGCTCTACTGTACTCTACTCTACTGTACTCCACTGTACTCTATCTCTACTGTGATCCACTATACTCTACCTCTACTGTACTCTACTGTACTCTATCTCTACTGTGATCTACTGTACTCTATCTCTACTGTGCTCCACTGTACTCTACCTCTACTGTGCTCCACTGTACTCTATCTCTACTGTGCTCCACTCTACTCTACCTCTACTCTGCTCCACTGTATCCTACCTCTACTGTACTCCACTGTACTCTATCTCTACTGTGCTCCACTGTACTCTATCTCTACTGTACTCCACTGTACTCTACCTCTACTGTGCTCTACTGTTCTCTACCTCTACTGTGCTCTACTGTACTCCACCTCTACTGTTCTCCACTGTACCCTACCTCTATTGTGCTCCACTGTACTCTACCTCTACTGTGCTCCACTGTACTCTACCTCTACTGTGCTCTACTGTTCTCTACCTCTACTGTGCTCTACTGTACTCCACCTCTACTGTTCTCCACTGTACCCTACCTCTATTGTGCTCCACTGTACTCTACCTCTACTGTGCTCCACTGTACTCTACCTCTACTGTACTCCACTGTATTCTATCTCTACTGTGCTCCACTGTACTCTACCTCTACTGTGCTCAACTGTACTCTACTGTACTCCACTGTACTCTACCTCTACTGTACTCCACTGTACTCTATCTCTACTGTACTCCACTGTACTCTACCTCTACTGTACTCCACTGTACTCTATCTCTACTGTGCTCCACTGTACTCTACCTCTACTGTGCCCAACTTTACTGTACTCTACTCCACTGTACTCTACCTCTACTGTACTCCACTGTACTCTACCTCTACTGTACTCCACTGTACTCTACCTCTACTGTACTCAACTGTACTCTATCTCTACTGTGCTCCACTGTACTCTACCTCTACTGTACTCGACTGTACTCTATCTCTACTGTACTCCACTGTACTCTACCTATACTGTACTCTACTGTTCTCTACCTCTACTGTACTCCGCTGTACTCTATCTCTACTGTGATCCACTGTACTCTACCTCTACTGTACTCCACTGTACTCTATCTCTACTCTACTCCACTGTACTCTACCTCTACTGTACTCTACTGTTCTCTACCTCTACTGTGCTCTACTGTACTCTTCTCTACTGTACTCCACTGTACTCTATCTCTACTGTGATCCACTGTACTCTACCTCTACTGTACTCCACTGTACTCTATCTCTACTGTGATCCACTGTACTCTATCTCTACTGTACTCCACTGTACTCTACCTCCACTGTACTCCACTGTACTCTACCTCTACTGTACTCTACTGTTCTCTACCTCTACTGTGCTCTACTGTACTCTACTCTACTGTACTCCACTGTACTCTATCTCTACTGTGATCCACTGTACTCTACCTCTACTGTACTCCACTGTACTCTATCTCTACTGTTATCCACTGTACTCTATCTCTATTGTGCTCCACTGTACTCTACCTCTACTGTGCTCCACTGAACTCTATCTCTACTGTGCTCCACTCTACTCTGCCTCTACTGTGCTCCACTGTATCCTACCTCTACTGTACTCCACTGTACTCTCTCTCTACTGTGCTCCACTGTACTCTATCTCTACTGTACTCCACTGTACTCTACCTCTACTGTGCTCTACTGTTCTCTACCTCTACTGTGCTCTACTCTACTCCACCTCTACTGTGCTCCACTGTACCATACCTCTACTGTGCTCCACCGTACTCTACCTCTACTGTGCTCCACTGTACTCTACCTCTACTGTACTCTACCTCTACTGTACTCCACTGTACTCTACCTCTAATGTGCTCCACTGTACTCTATCTCTACTGTACTCCACTGTACTCTATCTCTACTGTACTTCACTGTCCTTTATCTCTAATGTACTCCACTGTACTCTACCTCTATTGTGCTCCATTGTACTCTATCTCTACTCTACTTCACTGTCCTTTATCTCTAATGTACTCCACTGTACTCTACCTCTATTGTGCTCCATTGTACTCTATCTCTACTGTACTCTACTGTACTCTATCTCTACTTTACTCCACTGTACTCTATCTCTACTGTACTCCACTGTACTCTACCTCTACTGTGCTCCACTGTACTCTACCTCTACCGTACTCCACTGTACTCTATCTCTACTGTACTCCACTGTACTCTACCTCTACTGTACTCTACTGTTCTCTACCTCTACTGTGCTCTACTGTACTCTACTCTACTGTACTCCACTGTACTCTATCTCTACCTTGATCCACTATACTCTACCTCTACTGTACTCTACTGTACTCTATCTCTACTGTGATCTACTGTACTCTATCTCTACTGTGCTCCACTGTACTCTACCTCTACTGTGCTCCACTGTACTCTACCTCTACTGTGCTCCACTGTACTCTACCTCTACCGTACTCCACTGTACTCTATCTCTACTGTACTCCACTGTACTCTACCTCTACTGTACTCTACTGTTCTCTACCTCTACTGTGCTCTACTGTACTCTACTCTACTGTACTCCACTGTACTCTATCTCTACTGTGATCCACTATACTCTACCTCTACTGTACTCTACTGTACTCTATCTCTACTGTGATCTACTGTACTCTATCTCTACTGTGCTCCACTGTACTCTACCTCTACTGTGCTCCACTGTACTCTATCTCTACTGTGCTCCACTCTACTCTACCTCTACTGTGCTCCACTGTATCCTACCTCTACTGTACTCCACTGTACTCTATCTCTACTGTGCTCCACTGTACTCTATCTCTACTGTACTCCACTGTACTCTACCTCTACTGTGCTCTACTGTTCTCTACCTCTACTGTGCTCTACTGTACTCCACCTCTACTGTTCTCCACTGTACCCTACCTCTATTGTGCTCCACTGTACTCTACCTTTACTGTGCTCCACTGTACTCTACCTCTACTGTACTCCACTGTATTCTATCTCTACTGTGCTCCACTGTACTCTACCTCTACTGTGCTCAACTGTACTCTACTGTAATCCACTGTACTCTACCTCTACTGTACTCCACTGTACTCTATCTCTACTGTACTCCACTGTACTCTACCTCTACTGTACTCCACTGTACTCTATCTCTACTGTGCTCCACTGTACTCTACCTCTACTGTGCCCAACTTTACTGTACTCTACTCCACTGTACTCTACCTCTACTGTACTCCACTGTACTCTACCTCTACTGTACTCAACTGTACTCTATCTCTACTGTGCTCCACTGTACTCTACCTCTACTGTACTCGACTGTACTCTATCTCTACTGTACTCCACTGTACTCTACCTATACTGTACTCTACTGTTCTCTACCTCTACTGTACTCCGCTGTACTCTATCTCTACTGTGATCCACTGTACTCTACCTCTACTGTACTCCACTGTACTCTATCTCTACTCTACTCCACTGTACTCTACCTCTACTGTACTCTACTGTTCTCTACCTCTACTGTGCTCTACTGTACTCTTCTCTACTGTACTCCACTGTACTCTATCTCTACTGTGATCCACTGTACTCTACCTCTACTGTACTCCACTGTACTCTATCTCTACTGTGATCCACTGTACTCTATCTCTACTGTGCTCCACTGTACTCTACCTCTACTATGCTCCACTGTACTCTATCTGTACTGTGCTCCACTCTACTCTACCTCTACTGTGCTCCACTGTACTCTACCTCTACTGTACTCCACTGTACTCTATCTCTACTGTGCTCCACTGTACTGTATCTCTACTGTACTCCACTGTACTCTACCTCTACTGTGCTCTACTGTTCTCTACCTCTACTGTGCTCTACTGTACTCCACCTCTACTGTGCTCCACTGTACCCTACCTCTACTGTGCTCCACTGTACTCTACCTCTAGAGTGCTCCACTGTACTCTACCTCTACTGTGCTCCACTGTACTCTACCTCTACTGTGCTCCACTGTACTCTACCTCTACTGTGCTCCACTGTACTCTATCTCTACTGTGCTCCACTGTACTCTACCTCTAATGTACTCTACTGTACTCCACCTCTAATGTGCTCCACTGTACTCTAGCCCTACTGTACTCCACTGTACTTTACCTCTACTGTACTCCACTGTACTCTACCTCTACTGTGCTCCACTGTACTCTATTTCTACTGTAATCCTCTGTACTCTACCTCTACTGTGCTCCACTGTACTCTATCTGTAATATACTCTACTGTACTCTATCTCTACTGTGATCCATTGTACTCTACCTCTGCTGTGCTCCACTGTACTCTATCTCTACTGTGCTCCACTCTACTCTACCTCTACTGTGCTCCACTGTATCCTACCTCTACTGTACTCCACTGTACTCTATCTCTACTGTGCTCCACTGTACTTTATCTCTACTGTACTCCACTGTACTCTACCTCTACTGTTCTCTACTGTTCTCTACCTCTACTGTGCTCTACTGTACTCCACCTCTACTGTTCTCCACTGTACCCTACCTCTATTGTGCTCCACTGTACTCTACCTCTACTGTGCTCCACTGTACTCTACCTCTACTGTACTCCACTGTATTCTATCTCTACTGTGCTCCACTGTACTCTACCTCTACTGTGCTCAACTGTACTCTACTGTACTCCACTGTACTCTACCTCTACTGTACTCCACTGTACTCTACTGTACTCCACTGTACTCTACCTCTACTGTACTCCACTGTACTCTATCTCTACTGTGCTCCACTGTACTCTACCTCTACTGTGCCCAACTTTACTGTACTCTACTCCACTGTACTCTACCTCTACTGTACTCCACTGTACTCTACCTCTACTGTACTCCACTGTACTCTACCTCTACTGTACTCAACTGTACTCTATCTCTAGTGTGCTCCACTGTACTCTACCTCTACTGTACTCGACTGTACTCTATCTCTACTGTACTCCACTGTACTCTACCTATACTGTACTCTACTGTTCTCTACCTCTACTGTACTCCGCTGTACTCTATCTCTACTGTGATCCACTGTACTCTACCTCTACTGTACTCCACTGTACTCTATCTCTACTCTACTCCACTGTACTCTACCTCTACTGTACTCTACTGTTCTCTACCTCTACTGTGCTCTACTGTACTCTTCTCTACTGTACTCCACTGTACTCTATCTCTACTGTGATCCACTGTACTCTACCTCTACTGTACTCCACTGTACTCTATCTCTACTGTGATCCACTGTACTCTATCTCTACTGTGCTCCACTGTACTCTACCTCTAATATGCTCCACTGTACTCTATCTGTACTGTGCTCCACTCTACTCTACCTCTACTGTGCTCCACTGTACTCTACCTCTACTGTACTCCACTGTACTCTATCTCTACTGTGCTCCACTGTACTCTATCTCTACTGTACTCCACTGTACTCTACCTCTACTGTGCTCTACTGTTCTCTACCTCTACTGTGCTCTACTGTACTCCACCTCTACTGTGCTCCACTGTACCCTACCTCTACTGTGCTCCACTGTACTCTACCTCTACTGTGCTCCACTGTACTCTACCTCTACTGTGCTCCACTGTACTCTACCTCTACTGTGCTCCACTGTACTCTATCTCTACTGTGCTCCACTGTACTCTACCTCTAATGTACTCTACTGTACTCCACCTCTAATGTGCTCCACTGTACTCTAGCCCTACTGTACTCCACTGTACTATACCTCTACTGTACTCCACTGTACTCTACCTCTACTGTGCTCCACTGTACTCTATTTCTACTGTACTCCTCTGTACTCTACCTCTACTGTACTCTACCTCTACTGTACTCCACTGTACTCTACCTCTACTGTGCTCTACTGTACTCTATCTCTACTGTGCTCCACTGTACTCTACCTCTACTGTGCTCCACTGTACTCTACCTCTACTGTACTTCACTGTCCTCTATCTCTACTGTACTCCACTGTACTCTACCTCTATTATCCTCCACTGTACTCTATCTCTACTGTACTCTACTGTACTATATCTCTACTGTACTCCACTGTACTCTATCTCTACTGTACTCCACTGTACTCTACCTCCACTGTACTCCACTGTACTCTACCTCTACTGTACTCTACTGTTCTCTACCTCTACTGTGCTCTACTGTACTCTACTCTACTGTACTCCACTGTACTCTATCTCTACTGTGCTCCACTGTACTCTACCTCTACTGTGCACAACTGTACTCTACTGTAATCCACTGTACTCTACCTCTACTGTACTCCACTGTACTCTATCTCTACTGTACTCCACTGTACTCTACCTCTACTGTACTCCACTGTACTCTATCTCTACTGTGCTCCACTGTACTCTACCTCTACTGTGCCCAACTTTACTGTACTCTACTCCACTGTACTCTACCTCTACTGTACTCCACTGTACTCTACCTCTACTGTACTCAACTGTACTCTATCTCTACTGTGCTCCACTGTACTCTACCTCTACTGTACTCGACTGTACTCTATCTCTACTGTACTCCACTGTACTCTACCTATACTGTACTCTACTGTTCTCTACCTCTACTGTACTCCGCTGTACTCTATCTCTACTGTGATCCACTGTACTCTACCTCTACTGTACTCCACTGTACTCTATCTCTACTCTACTCCACTGTACTCTACCTCTACTGTACTCTACTGTTCTCTACCTCTACTGTGCTCTACTGTACTCTTCTCTACTGTACTCCACTGTACTCTATCTCTACTGTGATCCACTGTACTCTACCTCTACTGTACTCCACTGTACTCTATCTCTACTGTGATCCACTGTACTCTATCTCTACTGTGCTCCACTGTACTCTACCTCTACTATGCTCCACTGTACTCTATCTGTACTGTGCTCCACTCTACTCTACCTCTACTGTGCTCCACTGTACTCTACCTCTACTGTACTCCACTGTACTCTATCTCTACTGTGCTCCACTGTACTGTATCTCTACTGTACTCCACTGTACTCTACCTCTACTGTGCTCTACTGTTCTCTACCTCTACTGTGCTCTACTGTACTCCACCTCTACTGTGCTCCACTGTACCCTACCTCTACTGTGCTCCACTGTACTCTACCTCTAGAGTGCTCCACTGTACTCTACCTCTACTGTGCTCCACTGTACTCTACCTCTACTGTGCTCCACTGTACTCTACCTCTACTGTGCTCCACTGTACTCTATCTCTACTGTGCTCCACTGTACTCTACCTCTAATGTACTCTACTGTACTCCACCTCTAATGTGCTCCACTGTACTCTAGCCCTACTGTACTCCACTGTACTTTACCTCTACTGTACTCCACTGTACTCTACCTCTACTGTGCTCCACTGTACTCTATTTCTACTGTAATCCTCTGTACTCTACCTCTACTGTGCTCCACTGTACTCTATCTGTAATATACTCTACTGTACTCTATCTCTACTGTGATCCATTGTACTCTACCTCTGCTGTGCTCCACTGTACTCTATCTCTACTGTGCTCCACTCTACTCTACCTCTACTGTGCTCCACTGTATCCTACCTCTACTGTACTCCACTGTACTCTATCTCTACTGTGCTCCACTGTACTTTATCTCTACTGTACTCCACTGTACTCTACCTCTACTGTTCTCTACTGTTCTCTACCTCTACTGTGCTCTACTGTACTCCACCTCTACTGTTCTCCACTGTACCCTACCTCTATTGTGCTCCACTGTACTCTACCTCTACTGTGCTCCACTGTACTCTACCTCTACTGTACTCCACTGTATTCTATCTCTACTGTGCTCCACTGTACTCTACCTCTACTGTGCTCAACTGTACTCTACTGTACTCCACTGTACTCTACCTCTACTGTACTCCACTGTACTCTACTGTACTCCACTGTACTCTACCTCTACTGTAATCCACTGTACTCTATCTCTACTGTGCTCCACTGTACTCTACCTCTACTGTGCCCAACTTTACTGTACTCTACTCCACTGTACTCTACCTCTACTGTACTCCACTGTACTCTACCTCTACTGTACTCCACTGTACTCTACCTCTACTGTACTCAACTGTACTCTATCTCTAGTGTGCTCCACTGTACTCTACCTCTACTGTACTCGACTGTACTCTATCTCTACTGTACTCCACTGTACTCTACCTATACTGTACTCTACTGTTCTCTACCTCTACTGTACTCCGCTGTACTCTATCTCTACTGTGATCCACTGTACTCTACCTCTACTGTACTCCACTGTACTCTATCTCTACTCTACTCCACTGTACTCTACCTCTACTGTACTCTACTGTTCTCTACCTCTACTGTGCTCTACTGTACTCTTCTCTACTGTACTCCACTGTACTCTATCTCTACTGTGATCCACTGTACTCTACCTCTACTGTACTCCACTGTACTCTATCTCTACTGTGATCCACTGTACTCTATCTCTACTGTGCTCCACTGTACTCTACCTCTAATATGCTCCACTGTACTCTATCTGTACTGTGCTCCACTCTACTCTACCTCTACTGTGCTCCACTGTACTCTACCTCTACTGTACTCCACTGTACTCTATCTCTACTGTGCTCCACTGTACTCTATCTCTACTGTACTCCACTGTACTCTACCTCTACTGTGCTCTACTGTTCTCTACCTCTACTGTGCTCTACTGTACTCCACCTCTACTGTGCTCCACTGTACCCTACCTCTACTGTGCTCCACTGTACTCTACCTCTACTGTGCTCCACTGTACTCTACCTCTACTGTGCTCCACTGTACTCTACCTCTACTGTGCTCCACTGTACTCTATCTCTACTGTGCTCCACTGTACTCTACCTCTAATGTACTCTACTGTACTCCACCTCTAATGTGCTCCACTGTACTCTAGCCCTACTGTACTCCACTGTACTATACCTCTACTGTACTCCACTGTACTCTACCTCTACTGTGCTCCACTGTACTCTATTTCTACTGTACTCCTCTGTACTCTACCTCTACTGTACTCTACCTCTACTGTACTCCACTGTACTCTACCTCTACTGTGCTCTACTGTACTCTATCTCTACTGTGCTCCACTGTACTCTACCTCTACTGTGCTCCACTGTACTCTACCTCTACTGTACTTCACTGTCCTCTATCTCTACTGTACTCCACTGTACTCTACCTCTATTATCCTCCACTGTACTCTATCTCTACTGTACTCTACTGTACTATATCTCTACTGTACTCCACTGTACTCTATCTCTACTGTACTCCACTGTACTCTACCTCCACTGTACTCCACTGTACTCTACCTCTACTGTACTCTACTGTTCTCTACCTCTACTGTGCTCTACTGTACTCTACTCTACTGTACTCCACTGTACTCTATCTCTACTGTGATCCACTGTACTCTACCTCTACTGTACTCCACTGTACTCTATCTCTACTGTTATCCACTGTACTCTATCTCTATTGTGCTCCACTGTACTCTATCTCTACTGTGCTCCACTGTACTCTATCTCTACTGTACTCCACTGTACTCTACCTCTACTGTGCTCTACTGTTCTCTACCTCTACTGTGCTCTACTGTACTCCACCTCTACTGTTCTCCACTGTACCCTACCTCTATTGTGCTCCACTGTACTCTACCTCTACTGTGCTCCACTGTACTCTACCTCTACTGTGCTCTACTGTTCTCTACCTCTACTGTGCTCTACTGTACTCCACCTTTACTGTTCTCCACTGTACCCTACCTCTATTGTGCTCCACTGTACTCTACCTCTACTGTGCTCCACTGTACTCTACCTCTACTGTACTCCACTGTATTCTATCTCTACTGTGCTCCACTGTACTCTACCTCTACTGTGCTCAACTGTACTCTACTGTACTCCACTGTACTCTACCTCTACTGTACTCCACTGTACTCTATCTCTACTGTACTCCACTGTACTCTATCTCTACTGTACTCCACTGTACTCTATCTCTACTGTGCTCCACTGTACTCTACCTCTACTGTGCCCAACTTTACTGTACTCTACTCCACTGTACTCTACCTCTACTGTACTCCACTGTACTCTACCTCTACTGTACTCCACTGTACTCTACCTCTACTGTACTCAACTGTACTCTATCTCTACTGTGCTCCACTGTACTCTACCTCTACTGTACTCGACTGTACTCTATCTCTACTGTACTCCACTGTACTCTACCTATACTGTACTCTACTGTTCTCTACCTCTACTGTACTCCGCTGTACTCTATCTCTACTGTGATCCACTGTACTCTACCTCTACTGTACTCCACTGTACTCTATCTCTACTCTACTCCACTGTACTCTACCTCTACTGTACTCTACTGTTCTCTACCTCTACTGTGCTCTACTGTACTCTTCTCTACTGTACTCCACTGTACTCTATCTCTACTGTGATCCACTGTACTCTACCTCTACTGTACTCCACTGTACTCTATCTCTACTGTGATCCACTGTACTCTATCTCTACTGTACTCCACTGTACTCTACCTCCACTGTACTCCACTGTACTCTACCTCTACTGTACTCTACTGTTCTCTACCTCTACTGTGCTCTACTGTACTCTACTCTACTGTACTCCACTGTACTCTATCTCTACTGTGATCCACTGTACTCTACCTCTACTGTACTCCACTGTACTCTATCTCTACTGTTATCCACTGTACTCTATCTCTATTGTGCTCCACTGTACTCTACCTCTACTGTGCTCCACTGAACTCTATCTCTACTGTGCTCCACTCTACTCTGCCTCTACTGTGCTCCACTGTATCCTACCTCTACTGTACTCCACTGTACTCTCTCTCTACTGTGCTCCACTGTACTCTATCTCTACTGTACTCCACTGTACTCTACCTCTACTGTGCTCTACTGTTCTCTACCTCTACTGTGCTCTACTCTACTCCACCTCTACTGTGCTCCACTGTACCATACCTCTACTGTGCTCCACCGTACTCTACCTCTACTGTGCTCCACTGTACTCTACCTCTACTGTACTCTACCTCTACTGTACTCCACTGTACTCTACCTCTAATGTGCTCCACTGTACTCTATCTCTACTGTGCTCCACTGTACTCTATTTCTACTGTGCTCCACTGTACTCTATCTCTACTGTACTCCACTGTACTCTATCTCTACTGTACTTCACTGTCCTTTATCTCTAATGTACTCCACTGTACTCTACCTCTATTGTGCTCCATTGTACTCTATCTCTACTGTACTCTACTGTACTCTATCTCTACTTTACTCCACTGTACTCTATCTCTACTGTACTCCACTGTACTCTACCTCTACTGTGCTCCAATGTACTCTACCTCTACCGTACTCCACTGTACTCTATCTCTACTGTACTCCACTGTACTCTACCTCTACTGTACTCTACTGTTCTCTACCTCTACTGTGCTCTACTGTACTCTACTCTACTGTACTCCACTGTACTCTATCTCTACTGTGATCCACTATACTCTACCTCTACTGTACTCTACTGTACTCTATCTCTACTGTGATCTACTGTACTCTATCTCTACTGTGCTCCACTGTACTCTACCTCTACTGTGCTCCACTGTACTCTATCTCTACTGTGCTCCACTCTACTCTACCTCTACTGTGCTCCACTGTATCCTACCTCTACTGTACTCCACTGTACTCTATCTCTACTGTGCTCCACTGTACTCTATCTCTACTGTACTCCACTGTACTCTACCTCTACTGTGCTCTACTGTTCTCTACCTCTACTGTGCTCTACTGCACTCCACCTCTACTGTTCTCCACTGTACCCTACCTCTATTGTGCTCCACTGTACTCTACCTTTACTGTGCTCCACTGTACTCTACCTCTACTGTACTCCACTGTATTCTATCTCTACTGTGCTCCACTGTACTCTACCTCTACTGTGCTCAACTGTACTCTACTGTAATCCACTGTACTCTACCTCTACTGTACTCCACTGTACTCTATCTCTACTGTACTCCACTGTACTCTACCTCTACTGTACTCCACTGTACTCTATCTCTACTGTGCTCCACTGTACTCTACCTCTACTGTGCCCAACTTTACTGTACTCTACTCCACTGTACTCTACCTCTACTGTACACCACTGTGCTCTAAATCTACTGTACTCAACTGTACTCTATCTCTACTGTGCTCCACTGTACTCTACCTCTACTGTACTCGACTGTACTCTATCTCTACTGTACTCCACTGTACTCTACCTATACTGTACTCTACTGTTCTCTACCTCTACTGTACTCCGCTGTACTCTATCTCTACTGTGATCCACTGTACTCTACCTCTACTGTACTCCACTGTACTCTATCTCTACTCTACTCCACTGTACTCTACCTCTACTGTACTCTACTGTGCTCTACCTCTACTGTGCTCTACTGTACTCTTCTCTACTGTACTCCACTGTACTCTATCTCTACTGTGATCCACTGTACTCTACCTCTACTGTACTCCACTGTACTCTATCTCTACTGTGATCCACTGTACTCTATCTCTACTGTGCTCCACTGTACTCTACCTCTACTATGCTCCACTGTACTCTATCTGTACTGTGCTCCACTCTACTCTACCTCTACTGTGCTCCACTGTACTCTACCTCTACTGTACTCCACTGTACTCTATCTCTACTGTGCTCCACTGTACTCTATCTCTACTGTACTCCACTGTACTCTACCTCTACTGTGCTCTACTGTTCTCTACCTCTACTGTGCTCTACTGTACTCCACCTCTACTGTGCTCCACTGTACCCTACCTCTACTGTGCTCCACTGTACTCTACCTCTAGAGTGCTCCACTGTACTCTACCTCTACTGTGCTCCACTGTACTCTACCTCTACTGTGCTCCACTGTACTCTACCTCTACTGTGCTCCACTGTACTCTATCTCTACTGTGCTCCACTGTACTCTACCTCTAATGTACTCTACTGTACTCCACCTCTAATGTGCTCCACTGTACTCTAGCCCTACTGTACTCCACTGTACTTTACCTCTACTGTACTCCACTGTACTCTACCTCTACTGTGCTCCACTGTACTCTATTTCTACTGTACTCCTCTGTACTCTACCTCTACTGTGCTCCACTGTACTCTATCTGTAATGTACTCTACTGTACTCTATCTCTACTGTGATCCATTGTACTCTACCTCTGCTGTGCTCCACTGTACTCTATCTCTACTGTGCTCCACTCTACTCTACCTCTACTGTGCTCCACTGTATCCTACCTCTACTGTACTCCACTGTACTCTATCTCTACTGTGCTCCACTGTACTTTATCTCTACTGTACTCCACTGTACTCTACCTCTACTGTTCTCTACTGTTCTCTACCTCTACTGTGCTCTACTGTACTCCACCTCTACTGTTCTCCACTGTACCCTACCTCTATTGTGCTCCACTGTACTCTACCTCTACTGTGCTCCACTGTACTCTACCTCTACTGTACTCCACTGTATTCTATCTCTACTGTGCTCCACTGTACTCTACCTCTACTGTGCTCAACTGTACTCTACTGTACTCCACTGTACTCTACCTCTACTGTACTCCACTGTACTCTACTGTACTCCACTGTACTCTACCTCTACTGTACTCCACTGTACTCTATCTCTACTGTGCTCCACTGTACTCTACCTCTACTGTGCCCAACTTTACTGTACTCTACTCCACTGTACTCTACCTCTACTGTACTCCACTGTACTCTACCTCTACTGTACTCCACTGTACTCTACCTCTACTGTACTCAACTGTACTCTATCTCTACTGTGCTCCACTGTACTCTACCTCTACTGTACTCGACTGTTCTCTACCTCTACTGTACTCCGCTGTACTCTATCTCTACTGTGATCCACTGTACTCTACCTCTACTGTACTCCACTGTACTCTATCTCTACTCTACTCCACTGTACTCTACCTCTACTGTACTCTACTGTTCTCTACCTCTACTGTGCTCTACTGTACTCTTCTCTACTGTACTCCACTGTACTCTATCTCTACTGTGATCCACTGTACTCTACCTCTACTGTACTCCACTGTACTCTATCTCTACTGTGATCCACTGTACTCTATCTCTACTGTGCTCCACTGTACTCTACCTCTACTATGCTCCACTGTACTCTATCTGTACTGTGCTCCACTCTACTCTACCTCTACTGTGCTCCACTGTACTCTACCTCTACTGTACTCCACTGTACTCTATCTCTACTGTGCTCCACTGTACTCTATCTCTACTGTACTCCACTGTACTCTACCTCTACTGTGCTCTACTGTTCTCTACCTCTACTGTGCTCTACTGTACTCCACCTCTACTGTGCTCCACTGTACCCTACCTCTACTGTGCTCCACTGTACTCTACCTCTACTGTGCTCCACTGTACTCTACCTCTACTGTGCTCCACTGTACTCTACCTCTACTGTGCTCCACTGTACTCTATCTCTACTGTGCTCCACTGTACTCTACCTCTAATGTACTCTACTGTACTCCACCTCTAATGTGCTCCACTGTACTCTAGCCCTACTGTACTCCACTGTACTATACCTCTACTGTACTCCACTGTACTCTACCTCTACTGTGCTCCACTGTACTCTATTTCTACTGTACTCCTCTGTACTCTACCTCTACTGTACTCTACCTCTACTGTACTCCACTGTACTCTACCTCTACTGTGCTCTACTGTACTCTATCTCTACTGTGCTCCACTGTACTCTACCTCTACTGTGCTCCACTGTACTCTACCTCTACTGTACTTCACTGTCCTCTATCTCTACTGTACTCCACTGTACTCTACCTCTATTATCCTCCACTGTACTCTATCTCTACTGTACTCTACTGTACTATATCTCTACTGTACTCCACTTTACTCTATCTCTACTGTACTCCACTGTACTCTACCTCCACTGTACTCCACTGTACTCTACCTCTACTGTACTCTACTGTTCTCTACCTCTACTGTGCTCTACTGTACTCTACTCTACTGTACTCCACTGTACTCTATCTCTACTGTGATCCACTCTACTCTACCTCTACTGTACTCCACTGTACTCTATCTCTACTGTTATCCACTGTACTCTATCTCTATTGTGCTCCACTGTACTCTACCTCTACTGTGCTCCACTGTACTCTATCTCTACTGTGCTCCACTCTACTCTGCCTCTACTGTGCTCCACTGTATCCTACCTCTACTGTACTCCACTGTACTCTCTCTCTACTGTGCTCCACTGTACTCTATCTCTACTGTACTCCACTGTACTCTACCTCTACTGTGCTCCACTGTACCATACCTCTACTGTGCTCCACCGTACTCTACCTCTACTGTGCTCCACTGTACTCTACCTCTACTGTACTCCAGTGTACTCTACCTCTAATGCGCTCCACTGTACTCTATCTCTACTGTGCTCCACTGTACTCTATTTCTACTGTGCTCCACTGTACTCTATCTCTACTGTACTCCACTGTACTCTAGCTCTACTGTACTTCACTGTCCTTTATCTCTAATGTACTCCACTGTACTCTACCTCTATTGTGCTCCATTGTACTCTATCTCTACTCTACTCTACTGTACTCTATCTCTACTTTACTCCACTGTACTCTATCTCTACTGTACTCCACTGTACTCTACCTCTACTGTGCTCCACTGTACTCTACCTCTACCGTACTCCACTGTACTCTATCTCTACTGTACTCCACTGTACTCTACCTCTACTGTACTCTACTGTTCTCTACCTCTACTGTGCTCTACTGTACTCTACTCTACTGTACTCCACTGTACTCTATCTCTACTGTGATCCACTATACTCTACCTCTACTGTACTCTACTGTACTCTATCTCTACTGTGATCTACTGTACTCTATCTCTACTGTGCTCCACTGTACTCTACCTCTACTGTGCTCCACTGTACTCTACCTCTACTGTGCTCCACTGTACTCTACCTCTACCGTACTCCACTGTACTCTATCTCTACTGTACTCCACTGTACTCTACCTCTACTGTACTCTACTGTTCTCTACCTCTACTGTGCTCTACTGTACTCTACTCTACTGTACTCCACTGTACTCTATCTCTACTGTGATCCACTATACTCTACCTCTACTGTACTCTACTGTACTCTATCTCTACTGTGATCTACTGTACTCTATCTCTACTGTGCTCCACTGTACTCTACCTCTACTGTGCTCCACTGTACTCTATCTCTACTGTGCTCCACTCTACTCTACCTCTACTGTGCTCCACTGTATCCTACCTCTACTGTACTCCACTGTACTCTATCTCTACTGTGCTCCACTGTACTCTATCTCTACTGTACTCCACTGTACTCTACCTCTACTGTGCTCTACTGTTCTCTACCTCTACTGTGCTCTACTGTACTCCACCTCTACTGTTCTCCACTGTACCCTACCTCTATTGTGCTCCACTGTACTCTACCTCTACTGTGCTCCACTGTACTCTACCTCTACTGTACTCCACTGTATTCTATCTCTACTGTGCTCCACTGTACTCTACCTCTACTGTGCTCAACTGTACTCTACTGTACTCCACTGTACTCTACCTCTACTGTACTCCACTGTACTCTATCTCTACTGTACTCCACTGTACTCTACCTCTACTGTACTCCACTGTACTCTACCTCTACTGTGCTCAACTGTACTCTACTGTACTCCACTGTACTCTACCTCTACTGTACTCCACTGTACTCTACTGTACTCCACTGTACTCTACCTCTACTGTACTCCACTGTACTCTATCTCTACTGTGCTCCACTGTACTCTACCTCTACTGTGCCCAACTTTACTGTACTCTACTCCACTGTACTCTACCTCTACTGTACTCCACTGTACTCTACCTCTACTGTACTCCACTGTACTCTACCTCTACTGTACTCAACTGTACTCTATCTCTACTGTGCTCCACTGTACTCTACCTCTACTGTACTCGACTGTACTCTATCTCTACTGTACTCCACTGTACTCTACCTATACTGTACTCTACTGTTCTCTACCTCTACTGTACTCCGCTGTACTCTATCTCTACTGTGATCCACTGTACTCTACCTCTACTGTACTCCACTGTACTCTATCTCTACTCTACTCCACTGTACTCTACCTCTACTGTACTCTACTGTTCTCTACCTCTACTGTGCTCTACTGTACTCTTCTCTACTGTACTCCACTGTACTCTATCTCTACTGTGATCCACTGTACTCTACCTCTACTGTACTCCACTGTACTCTATCTCTACTGTGATCCACTGTACTCTATCTCTACTGTGCTCCACTGTACTCTACCTCTATTATGCTCCACTGTACTCTATCTGTACTGTGCTCCACTCTACTCTACCTCTACTGTGCTCCACTGTACTCTACCTCTACTGTACTCCACTGTACTCTATCTCTACTGTGCTCCACTGTACTCTATCTCTACTGTACTCCACTGTACTCTACCTCTACTGTGCTCTACTGTTCTCTACCTCTACTGTGCTCTACTGTACTCTACCTCTACTGTGCTCCACTGTACTCTACCTCTACTGTGCTCCACTGTACTCTATCTCTACTGTGCTCCACTGTACTCTACCTCTAATGTACTCTACTGTACTCCACCTCTAATGTGCTCCACTGTACTCTAGCCCTACTGTACTCCACTGTACTTTACCTCTACTGTGCTCCACTGTACTCTATCTGTAATGTACTCTACTGTACTCTATCTCTACTGTGATCCATTGTACTCTACCTCTGCTGTGCTCCACTGTACTCTATCTCTACTGTATTCCACTGTACTCTACTGTTCTCTACCTCTACTGTACTCTACTGTGCTCCACTGTACTCCACTGTAGTCTACCTCTACTGTGCTCCACTGTACTCTACCTCTACTGTGCTCCACTATAATTTACCTCTTCTGTGCTCCACTGTACTCTACCTCTACTGTCCTCCACTGTACTCTACCTCTACTGTGCTCCACTGTACTCTCTCTCTACTGTACTCTACCTCTACTGTACTCTACTGTACTCCACCTCTAATGTGCTCCACTGTACTCTACCTCTACTGTACTCTACCTCTACTGTACTCCACTGTACTCTACCTCTACTGTGCTCTTCTGTACTCTATCTCTACTGTGCTCCACTGTACTCTACCTCTACTGTACTCCACTATACTCTAACTCTACTATACTCCACTGTACTCTATCTCTACTGTGCTCCACTGTACTCTATTTCTACTGTGCTCCACTGTACTCTATATCTACTGTACTCCACTGTACTATATCTCTACTGTACTTCAGTGTCCTTTATCTCTACTGTACTCCACTGTACTCTACCTCTATTGTGCTCCACTGTACTCGATCTCTACTGTACTCTACTGTACTCTATCTCTACTGTACTCCACTGTACTCTATCTCTACTCTGCTCCACTGTACTCTACCTCTACTGTACTCTACTGTTCTCTACCTCTACTGTGCTCTACTGTACTCTACTCTACTGTACTCCACTGTACTCTATCTCTGCTGTGATCCACTGTACTCTACCTCTACTGTACTCCACTGTACTCTATCTCTACTGTGCTCCACTGTACTCTATCTCTACTGTGCTCCACTGTACTCTATCTCTACTGTGCTCCACTCTACTCTACCTCTACTGTGCTCCACTGTATTCTACCTCTACTGTGCTCTACTGTACTCTATCTCTACTGTGCTCCACTGTACTCTACCTCTACTGTACTCCAATATACTCTAACTCTACTATACTCCACTGTACTCTATCTCTACTGTGCTCCACTGTACTCTATTTCTACTGTGCTCCACTGTACTCTATCTCTACTGTACTCCACTGTACTCTATTTCTACTGCACTTCACTGTCCTCTATCTCTACTGTACTCCACTGTACTCTACCTCTATTGTGCTCCACTGTACTCTATATCTACTGTACTCTACTGTACTCTATCTCTACTGTACTCCACTGTACTCTATCTCTACTGTACTCCACTGTACTCTACCTCTACTGTACTCTACTGTACTCTATCTCTACTGTACTCCACTGTACTCTATCTCTACTGTACTCCACTGTACTCACCTCTACTGTACTCTACTGTTCTCTACCTCTACTCGGCTCTACTGTACTCTACTCTATTGTACTCCACTGTACTCTATCTCTACTGTTATCCACTGTACTCTACTTCTACTGTACTCCACTGTAATCTATCTCTACTGTGATCCACTGTACTCTATCTCTACTGTGCTCCACTGTACTCTACCTCTACTGTGCTCCACTGTACTCTATCTCTACTGTGCTCCACTGTATCCTACCTCTACTGTACTCCACTGTACTCTATCTCTACTGTGCTCCACTGTACTCTATCTCTACTGTACTCCACTGTACTCTACCTCTACTGTGCTCTACTGTTCTCTACCTCTACTGTGCTCTACTGTACTCCACCTCTACTGTGCTCCACTGTACCCTACCTCTACTGTGCTCCACTGTACTCTACCTCTACTGTGCTCCACTGTACTCTACCTCTACTGTACTCCACTGTACTCTATCTCTACTTTGCTCCACTGTAATCTACCTCTACTGTGCTCAACTGTACTCTACTGTACTCCACTGTACTCTACCTCTACTGTACTCTACTCTACTGTACTCCACTGTACTCTATCTCTACTGTGATCCACTGTACTCTACTTCTGCTGTACTCCACTGTAATCTATCTCTACTTTGATCCACTGTACTCTATCTCTACTGTGCTCCACTGTACTCTACCTCTACTGTACTCGACTGTACTCTATCTCTACTGTACTCCACTGTACTCTACCTATACTGTACTCTACTGTTCTCTACCTCTACTGTACTCCGCTGTACTCTATCTCTACTGTGATCCACTGTACTCTACCTCTACTGTACTCCACTGTACTCTATCTCTACTCTACTCCACTGTACTCTACCTCTACTGTACTCTACTGTTCTCTACCTCTACTGTGCTCTACTGTACTCTTCTCTACTGTACTCCACTGTACTCTATCTCTACTGTGATGCACTGTACTCTACCTCTACTGTACTCCACTGTACTCTATCTCTACTGTGATCCACTGTACTCTATCTCTACTGTACTCCACTGTACTCTACCTCCACTGTACTCCACTGTACTCTACCTCTACTGTACTCTACTGTTCTCTACCTCTACTGTGCTCTACTGTACTCTACTCTACTGTACTCCACTGTACTCTACCTCTACTGTACTCCACTGTACTCTATCTCTACTGTTATCCACTGTACTCTATCTCTATTGTGCTCCACTGTACTCTACCTCTACTGTACTCCACTGTACTCTACCTCTACTGTACTCCACTGTACTCTATCTCTACTGTTATCCACTGTACTCTATCTCTATTGTGCTCCACTGTACTCTACCTCTACTGTGCTCCACTGAACTCTATCTCTACTGTGCTCCACTCTACTCTGCCTCTACTGTGCTCCACTGTATCCTACCTCTACTGTACTCCACTGTACTCTCTCTCTACTGTGCTCCACTGTACTCTATCTCTACTGTACTCCACTGTACTCTACCTCTACTGTGCTCTACTGTTCTCTACCTCTACTGTGCTCTACTCTACTCCACCTCTACTGTGCTCCACTGTACCATACCTCTACTGTGCTCCACCGTACTCTATCTCTACTGTGCTCCACTGTACTCTACCTCTACTGTACTCTACCTCTACTGTACTCCACTGTACTCTACCTCTAATGTGCTCCACTGTACTCTATCTCTACTGTGCTCCACTGTACTCTATTTCTACTGTGCTCCACTGTACTCTATCTCTACTGTACTCCACTGTACTCTATCTCTACTGTACTTCACTGTCCTTTATCTCTAATGTACTCCACTGTACTCTACCTCTATTGTGCTCCATTGTACTCTATCTCTACTGTACTCTACTGTACTCTATCTCTACTTTACTCCACTGTACTCTATCTCTACTGTACTCCACTGTACTCTACCTCTACTGTGCTCCACTGTACTCTACCTCTACCGTACTCCACTGTACTCTATCTCTACTGTACTCTACTGTACTCTATCTCTACTTTACTCCACTGTACTCTATCTCTACTGTACTCCACTGTACTCTACCTCTACTGTGCTCCACTGTACTCTACCTCTACCGTACTCCACTGTACTCTATCTCTACTGTACTCCACTGTACTCTACCTCTACTGTACTCTACTGTTCTCTACCTCTACTGTGCTCTACTGTACTCTACTCTACTGTACTCCACTGTACTCTATCTCTACCTTGATCCACTATACTCTACCTCTACTGTACTCTACTGTACTCTATCTCTACTGTGATCTACTGTACTCTATCTCTACTGTGCTCCACTGTACTCTACCTCTACTGTGCTCCACTGTACTCTACCTCTACTGTGCTCCACTGTACTCTACCTCTACCGTACTCCACTGTACTCTATCTCTACTGTACTCCACTGTACTCTACCTCTACTGTACTCTACTGTTCTCTACCTCTACTGTGCTCTACTGTACTCTACTCTACTGTACTCCACTGTACTCTATCTCTACTGTGATCCACTATACTCTACCTCTACTGTACTCTACTGTACTCTATCTCTACTGTGATCTACTGTACTCTATCTCTACTGTGCTCCACTGTACTCTACCTCTACTGTGCTCCACTGTACTCTATCTCTACTGTGCTCCACTCTACTCTACCTCTACTGTGCTCCACTGTATCCTACCTCTACTGTACTCCACTGTACTCTATCTCTACTGTGCTCCACTGTACTCTATCTCTACTGTACTCCACTGTACTCTACCTCTACTGTGCTCTACTGTTCTCTACCTCTACTGTGCTCTACTGTACTCCACCTCTACTGTTCTCCACTGTACCCTACCTCTATTGTGCTCCACTGTACTCTACCTTTACTGTGCTCCACTGTACTCTACCTCTACTGTACTCCACTGTATTCTATCTCTACTGTGCTCCACTGTACTCTACCTCTACTGTGCTCAACTGTACTCTACTGTACTCCACTGTACTCTACCTCTACTGTACTCCACTGTACTCTATCTCTACTGTACTCCACTGTCCTCTACCTCTACTGTACTCCACTGTACTCTATCTCTACTGTGCTCCACTGTACTCTACCTCTACTGTGCCCAACTTTACTGTACTCTACTCCACTGTACTCTACCTCTACTGTACTCCACTGTACTCTACCTCTACTGTACTCAACTGTACTCTATCTCTACTGTGCTCCACTGTACTCTACCTCTACTGTACTCGACTGTACTCTATCTCTACTGTACTCCACTGTACTCTACCTATACTGTACTCTACTGTTCTCTACCTCTACTGTACTCCGCTGTACTCTATCTCTACTGTGATCCACTGTACTCTACCTCTACTGTACTCCACTGTACTCTATCTCTACTCTACTCCACTGTACTCTACCTCTACTGTACTCTACTGTTCTCTACCTCTACTGTGCTCTACTGTACTCTTCTCTACTGTACTCCACTGTACTCTATCTCTACTGTGATCCACTGTACTCTACCTCTACTGTACTCCACTGTACTCTATCTCTACTGTGATCCACTGTACTCTATCTCTACTGTGCTCCACTGTACTCTACCTCTACTATGCTCCACTGTACTCTATCTGTACTGTGCTCCACTCTACTCTACCTCTACTGTGCTCCACTGTACTCTACCTCTACTGTACTCCACTGTACTCTATCTCTACTGTGCTCCACTGTACTCTATCTCTACTGTACTCCACTGTACTCTACCTCTACTGTGCTCTACTGTTCTCTACCTCTACTGTGCTCTACTGTACTCCACCTCTACTGTGCTCCACTGTACCCTACCTCTACTGTGCTCCACTGTACTCTACCTCTAGAGTGCTCCACTGTACTCTACCTCTACTGTGCTCCACTGTACTCTACCTCTACTGTGCTCCACTGTACTCTACCTCTACTGTGCTCCACTGTACTCTATCTCTACTGTGCTCCACTGTACTCTACCTCTAATGTACTCTACTGTACTCCACCTCTAATGTGCTCCACTGTACTCTAGCCCTACTGTACTCCACTGTACTTTACCTCTACTGTACTCCACTGTACTCTACCTCTACTGTGCTCCACTGTACTCTATTTCTACTGTACTCCTCTGTACTCTACCTCTACTGTGCTCCACTGTACTCTATCTGTAATGTACTCTACTCTACTCTATCTCTACTGTGATCCATTGTACTCTACCTCTGCTGTGCTCCACTGTACTCTATCTCTACTGTGCTCCACTCTACTCTACCTCTACTGTGCTCCACTGTATCCTACCTCTACTGTACTCCACTGTACTCTATCTCTACTGTGCTCCACTGTACTTTATCTCTACTGTACTCCACTGTACTCTACCTCTACTGTTCTCTACTGTTCTCTACCTCTACTGTGCTCTACTGTACTCCACCTCTACTGTTCTCCACTGTACCCTACCTCTATTGTGCTCCACTGTACTCTACTCTACTGTGCTCCACTGTACTCTACCTCTACTGTACTCCACTGTATTCTATCTCTACTGTGCTCCACTGTACTCTACCTCTACTGTGCTCAACTGTACTCTACTGTACTCCACTGTACTCTACCTCTACTGTACTCCACTGTACTCTACTGTACTCCACTGTACTCTACCTCTACTGTACTCCACTGTACTCTATCTCTACTGTGCTCCACTGTACTTTACCTCTACTGTGCCCAACTTTACTGTACTCTACTCCACTGTACTCTACCTCTACTGTACTCCACTGTACTCTACCTCTACTGTACTCCACTGTACTCTACCTCTACTGTACTCAACTGTACTCTATCTCTACTGTGCTCCACTGTACTCTACCTCTACTGTACTCGACTGTACTCTATCTCTACTGTACTCCACTGTACTCTACCTATACTGTACTCTACTGTTCTCTACCTCTACTGTACTCCGCTGTACTCTATCTCTACTGTGATCCACTGTACTCTACCTCTACTGTACTCCACTGTACTCTATCTCTACTCTACTCCACTGTACTCTACCTCTACTGTACTCTACTGTTCTCTACCTCTACTGTGCTCTACTGTACTCTTCTCTACTGTACTCCACTGTACTCTATCTCTACTGTGATCCACTGTACTCTACCTCTACTGTACTCCACTGTACTCTATCTCTACTGTGATCCACTGTACTCTATCTCTACTGTGCTCCACTGTACTCTACCTCTACTATGCTCCACTGTACTCTATCTGTACTGTGCTCCACTGTACTCTACCTCTACTATGCTCCACTGTACTCTACCTCTACTGTACTCCACTGTACTCTATCTCTACTGTGCTCCACTGTACTCTATCTCTACTGTACTCCACTGTACTCTACCTCTACTGTGCTCTACTGTTCTCTACCTCTACTGTGCTCTACTGTACTCCACCTCTACTGTGCTCCACTGTACCCTACCTCTACTGTGCTCCACTGTACTCTACCTCTACTGTGCTCCACTGTACTCTACCTCTACTGTGCTCCACTGTACTCTACCTCTACTGTGCTCCACTGTACTCTATCTCTACTGTGCTCCACTGTACTCTACCTCTAATGTACTCTACTGTACTCCACCTCTAATGTGCTCCACTGTACTCTAGCCCTACTGTACTCCACTGTACTATACCTCTACTGTACTCCACTGTACTCTACCTCTACTGTGCTCCACTGTACTCTATTTCTACTGTACTCCTCTGTACTCTACCTCTACTGTACTCTACCTCTACTGTACTCCACTGTACTCTACCTCTACTGTGCTCTACTGTACTCTATCTCTACTGTGCTCCACTGTACTCTACCTCTACTGTGCTCCACTGTACTCTACCTCTACTGTACTTCACTGTCCTCTATCTCTACTGTTATCCACTGTACTCTATCTCTATTGTGCTCCACTGTACTCTATCTCTACTGTGCTCCACTGTACTCTATCTCTACTGTACTCCACTGTACTCTACCTCTACTGTGCTCTACTGTTCTCTACCTCTACTGTGCTCTACTGTACTCCACCTCTACTGTTCTCCACTGTACCCTACCTCTATTGTGCTCCACTGTACTCTACCTCTACTGTGCTCCACTGTACTCTACCTCTACTGTGCTCTACTGTTCTCTACCTCTACTGTGCTCTACTGTACTCCACCTCTACTGTTCTCCACTGTACCCTACCTCTATTGTGCTCCACTGTACTCTACCTCTACTGTGCTCCACTGTACTCTACCTCTACTGTACTCCACTGTATTCTATCTCTACTGTGCTCCACTGTACTCTACCTCTACTGTGCTCAACTGTACTCCACTGTACTCTACCTCTACTGTACTCCACTGTACTCTATCTCTACTGTACTCCACTGTACTCTACCTCTACTGTACTCCACTGTACTCTATCTCTACTGTGCTCCACTGTACTCTACCTCTACTGTGCCCAACTTTACTGTACTCTACTCCACTGTACTCTACCTCTACTGTACTCCACTGTACTCTACCTCTACTGTACTCCACTGTACTCTACCTCTACTGTACTCAACTGTACTCTATCTCTACTGTGCTCCACTGTACTCTACCTCTACTGTACTCGACTGTACTCTATCTCTACTGTACTCCACTGTACTCTACCTATACTGTACTCTACTGTTCTCTACCTCTACTGTACTCCGCTGTACTCTATCTCTACTGTGATCCACTGTACTCTACCTCTACTGTACTCCACTGTACTCTATCTCTACTCTACTCCACTGTACTCTACCTCTACTGTACTCTACTGTTCTCTACCTCTACTGTGCTCTACTGTACTCTTCTCTACTGTACTCCACTGTACTCTATCTCTACTGTGATCCACTGTACTCTACCTCTACTGTACTCCACTGTACTCTATCTCTACTGTGATCCACTGTACTCTATCTCTACTGTACTCCACTGTACTCTACCTCCACTGTACTCCACTGTACTCTACCTCTACTGTACTCTACTGTTCTCTACCTCTACTGTGCTCTACTGTACTCTACTCTACTGTACTCCACTGTACTCTATCTCTACTGTGATCCACTGTACTCTACCTCTACTGTACTCCACTGTACTCTATCTCTACTGTTATCCACTGTACTCTATCTCTATTGTGCTCCACTGTACTCTACCTCTACTGTGCTCCACTGAACTCTATCTCTACTGTGCTCCACTCTACTCTGCCTCTACTGTGCTCCACTGTATCCTACCTCTACTGTACTCCACTGTACTCTCTCTCTACTGTGCTCCACTGTACTCTATCTCTACTGTACTCCACTGTACTCTACCTCTACTGTGCTCTACTGTTCTCTACCTCTACTGTGCTCTACTCTACTCCACCTCTACTGTGCTCCACTGTACCATACCTCTACTGTGCTCCACCGTACTCTACCTCTACTGTGCTCCACTGTACTCTACCTCTACTGTACTCTACCTCTACTGTACTCCACTGTACTCTACCTCTAATGTGCTCCACTGTACTCTATCTCTACTGTGCTCCACTGTACTCTATTTCTACTGTGCTCCACTGTACTCTATCTCTACTGTACTCCACTGTACTCTATCTCTACTGTACTTCACTGTCCTTTATCTCTAATGTACTCCACTGTACTCTACCTCTATTGTGCTCCATTGTGCTCTATCTCTACTGTACTCTACTGTACTCTATCTCTACTTTACTCCACTGTACTCTATCTCTACTGTACTCCACTGTACTCTACCTCTACTGTGCTCCACTGTACTCTACCTCTACCGTACTCCACTGTACTCTATCTCTACTGTACTCCACTGTACTCTACCTCTACTGTACTCTACTGTTCTCTACCTCTACTGTGCTCTACTGTACTCTACTCTACTGTACTCCACTGTACTCTATCTCTACCTTGATCCACTATACTCTACCTCTACTGTACTCTACTGTACTCTATCTCTACTGTGATCTACTGTACTCTATCTCTACTGTGCTCCACTGTACTCTACCTCTACTGTGCTCCACTGTACTCTACCTCTACTGTGCTCCACTGTACTCTACCTCTACCGTACTCCACTGTACTCTACCTCTACTGTACTCTACTGTTCTCTACCTCTACTGTGCTCTACTGTACTCTACTCTACTGTACTCCACTGTACTCTATCTCTACTGTGATCCACTATACTCTACCTCTACTGTACTCTACTGTACTCTATCTCTACTGTGATCTACTGTACTCTATCTCTACTGTGCTCCACTGTACTCTACCTCTACTGTGCTCCACTGTACTCTATCTCTACTGTGCTCCACTCTACTCTACCTCTACTGTGCTCCACTGTATCCTACCTCTACTGTACTCCACTGTACTCTATCTCTACTGTGCTCCACTGTACTCTATCTCTACTGTACTCCACTGTACTCTACCTCTACTGTGCTCTACTGTTCTCTACCTCTACTGTGCTCTACTGTACTCCACCTCTACTGTTCTCCACTGTACCCTACCTCTATTGTGCTCCACTGTACTCTACCTTTACTCTGCTCCACTGTACTCTACCTCTACTGTACTCCACTGTATTCTATCTCTACTGTGCTCCACTGTACTCTACCTCTACTGTGCTCAACTGTACTCTACTGTAATCCACTGTACTCTACCTCTACTGTACTCCACTGTACTCTATCTCTACTGTACTCCACTGTACTCTACCTCTACTGTACTCCACTGTACTCTATCTCTACTGTGCTCCACTGTACTCTACCTCTACTGTGCCCAACTTTACTGTACTCTACTCCACTGTACTCTACCTCTACTGTACTCCACTGTACTCTACCTCTACTGTACTCAACTGTACTCTATCTCTACTGTGCTCCACTGTACTCTACCTCTACTGTACTCGACTGTACTCTATCTCTACTGTACTCCACTGTACTCTACCTATACTGTACTCTACTGTTCTCTACCTCTACTGTACTCCGCTGTACTCTATCTCTACTGTGATCCACTGTACTCTACCTCTACTGTACTCCACTGTACTCTATCTCTACTCTACTCCACTGTACTCTACCTCTACTGTACTCTACTGTTCTCTACCTCTACTGTGCTCTACTGTACTCTTCTCTACTGTACTCCACTGTACTCTATCTCTACTGTGATCCACTGTACTCTACCTCTACTGTACTCCACTGTACTCTATCTCTACTGTGATCCACTGTACTCTATCTCTACTGTGCTCCACTGTACTCTACCTCTACTATGCTCCACTGTACTCTATCTGTACTGTGCTCCACTCTACTCTACCTCTACTGTGCTCCACTGTACTCTACCTCTACTGTACTCCACTGTACTCTATCTCTACTGTGCTCCACTGTACTCTATCTCTATTGTACTCCACTGTACTCTACCTCTACTGTGCTCTACTGTTCTCTACCTCTACTGTGCTCTACTGTACTCCACCTCTACTGTGCTCCACTGTACCCTACCTCTACTGTGCTCCACTGTACTCTACCTCTAGAGTGCTCCACTGTACTCTACCTCTACTGTGCTCCACTGTACTCTACCTCTACTGTGCTCCACTGTACTCTACCTCTACTGTGCTCCACTGTACTCTATCTCTACTGTGCTCCACTGTACTCTACCTCTAATGTACTCTACTGTACTCCACCTCTAATGTGCTCCACTGTACTCTAGCCCTACTGTACTCCACTGTACTTTACCTCTACTGTACTCCACTGTACTCTACCTCTACTGTGCTCCACTGTACTCTATTTCTACTGTACTCCTCTGTACTCTACCTCTACTGTGCTCCACTGTACTCTGTCTGTAATGTACTCTACTGTACTCTATCTCTACTGTGATCCATTATACTCTACCTCTGCTGTGCTCCACTGTACTCTATCTCTACTGTGCTCCACTCTACTCTACCTCTACTGTGCTCCACTGTATCCTACCTCTACTGTACTCCACTGTACTCTATCTCTACTGTGCTCCACTGTACTTTATCTCTACTGTACTCCACTGTACTCTACCTCTACTGTTCTCTACTGTTCTCTACCTCTACTGTGCTCTACTGTACTCCACCTCTACTGTTCTCCACTGTACCCTACCTCTATTGTGCTCCACTGTACTCTACCTCTACTGTGCTCCACTGTACTCTACCTCTACTGTACTCCACTGTATTCTATCTCTACTGTGCTCCACTGTACTCTACCTCTACTGTGCTCAACTGTACTCTACTGTACTCCACTGTACTCTACCTCTACTGTACTCCACTGTACTCTACCTCTACTGTACTCCACTGTACTCTATCTCTACTGTGCTCCACTGTACTCTACCTCTACTGTGCCCAACTTTACTGTACTCTACTCCACTGTACTCTACCTCTACTGTACTCCACTGTACTCTACCTCTACTGTACTCCACTGTACTCTACCTCTACTGTACTCAACTGTACTCTATCTCTACTGTGCTCCACTGTACTCTACCTCTACTGTACTCGACTGTTCTCTACCACTACTGTACTCCGCTGTACTCTATCTCTACTGTGATCCACTGTACTCTACCTCTACTGTACTCCACTGTACTCTATCTCTACTCTACTCCACTGTACTCTACCTCTACTGTACTCTAATGTTCTCTACCTCTACTGTGCTCTACTGTACTCTTCTCTACTGTACTCCACTGTACTCTATCTCTACTGTGATCCACTGTACTCTACCTCTACTGTACTCCACTGTACTCTATCTCTACTGTGATCCACTGTACTCTATCTCTACTGTGCTCCACTGTACTCTACCTCTACTATGCTCCACTGTACTCTATCTGTACTGTGCTCCACTCTACTCTACCTCTACTGTACTCCACTGTACTCTATCTCTACTGTGCTCCACTGTACTCTATCTCTACTGTGCTCCACTGTACTCTATCTCTACTGTGCTCCACTCTACTCTACCTCTACTGTGCTCCACTGTATCCTACCTCTACTGTGCTCTACTGTACTCTATCTCTACTGTGCTCCACTGTACTCTACCTCTACTGTACTCCACTATACTCTAACTCTACTATACTCCACTGTACTCTATCTCTACTGTGCTCCACTGTACTCTATTTCTACTGTGCTCCACTGTACTCTATCTCTACTGTACTCCACTGTACTCTATTTCTACTGCATTTCACTGTCCTCTATCTCTACTGTACTCCACTGTACTCTACCTCTATTGTGCTCCACTGTACTCTATATCTACTGTACTCTACTGTACTCTATCTCTACTGTACTCCACTGTACTCTATCTCTACTGTACTCCACTGTACTCTACCTCTACTGTACTCTACTGTACTCTATCTCTACTGTACTCCACTGTACTCTATCTCTACTGTACTCCACTGTACTCTACCTCTACTGTACTCTACTGTTCTCTACCTCTACTCGGCTCTACTGTACTCTACTCTACTGTACTCCACCGTACTCTATCTCTACTGTGATCCACTGTACTCTACTTCTACTGTACTCCACTGTAATCTATCTCTACTGTGATCCACTGTACTCTATCTCTACTGTGCTCCACTGTACTCTACCTCTACTGTGCTCCACTGTACTCTATCTCTACTGTGCTCCACTGTATCCTACCTCTACTGTACTCCACTGTACTCTATCTCTACTGTGCTCCACTGTACTCTATCTCTACTGTACTCCACTGTACTCTACCTCTACTGTGCTCTACTGTTCTCTACCTCTACTGTGCTCTACTGTACTCCACCTCTACTGTGCTCCACTGTACCCTACCTCTACTGTGCTCCACTGTACTCTACCTCTACTGTGCTCCACTGTACTCTACCTCTACTGTACTCCACTGTACTCTATCTCTACTGTGCTCCACTGTACTCTACCTCTACTGTGCTCAACTGTACTCTACTGTACTCCACTGTACTCTACCTCTACTGTACTCCACTGTACTCTATCTCTACTGTACTCCACTGTACTCTACCTCTACTGTACTCCACTGTACTCTATCTCTACTGTGCTCAACTGTACTGTACTGTACTCCACTGTAATCTACCTCTACTGTACTCCACTGTACTCTACTTCTACTGTGCTCCACTGTACTCTACCTCTACTGTACTCCACTGTACTCTACTCTACTGTACTCCACTGTACTCTATCTCTACTGTGATCCACTGTACTCTACCTCTACTGTACTCCACTGTACTCTATCTCTACTGTACTCCACTGTACTCTACCTCTACTGTACTCTACTGTTCTCTACCTCTACTTTGCTCTACTGTACTCTACTCTACTGTACTCCACTGTACTCTATCTCTACTGTGATCCACTGTACTCTACCTCTACTGTACTCTACTGTTCTCTACCTCTACTATGCTCTACTGTACTGTACTCTACTGTACTACACTGTACTCTATCTCTACTGTGATCCACTGTACTCTACCTCTACTGTACTCTACTGTACTCTACCTCTAATGTGCTCCACTGTACTCTATCTCTACTGTGCTCCACTGTACTCTATTTCTGCTGTGCTCCACTGTACTCTATCTCTACTGTACTCCACTGTACTCTATCTCTACTGTACTTCACTGTCCTTTATCTCTAATGTACTCCACTGTACTCTACCTCTATTGTGCTCCATTGTACTCTATCTCTACTGTACTCTACTGTACTCTATCTCTACTTTACTCCACTGTACTCTATCTCTACTGTACTCCACTGTACTCTACCTCTACTGTGCTCCACTGTACTCTACCTCTACCGTACTCCACTGTACTCTATCTCTACTGTACTCCACTGTACTCTACCTCTACTGTACTCTACTGTTCTCTACCTCTACTGTGCTCTACTGTACTCTTCTCTACTGTACTCCACTGTACTCTATCTCTACTGTGATCCACTATACTCTACCTCTACTGTACTCTACTGTACTCTATCTCTACTGTGATCTACTGTACTCTATCTCTACTGTGCTCCACTGTACTCTACCTCTACTGTGCTCCACTGTACTCTATCTCTACTGTGCTCCACTCTACTCTACCTCTACTGTGCTCCACTGTATCCTACCTCTACTGTACTCCACTGTACTCTATCTCTACTGTGCTCCACTGTACTCTATCTCTACTGTACTCCACTGTACTCTACCTCTACTGTGCTCTACTGTACTCTATCTCTACTGTGCTCCACTGTACTCTACCTCTACTGTACTCCACTATACTCTAACTCTACTATACTCCACTGTACTCTATCTCTACTGTGCTCCACTGTACTCTATTTCTACTGTGCTCCACTGTACTCTATCTCTACTGTACTCCACTGTACTATATCTCTACTGTACTTCACTGTCCTCTATCTCTACTGTACTCCACTGTACTCTACCTCTATTGTGCTCCACTGTACTCTATCTCTACTGTACTCTAATGTACTCTATCTCTACTGTACTCCACTGTAGTCTATCTCTACTGTACTCCACTGTACTCTACCTCTATTGTGCTCCACTGTACTCTACCTCTACCGTACTCCACTGTACTCTATCTCTACTGTACTCCACTGTACTCTACCTCTACTGTACTCTACTGTTCTCTACCTCTACTGTGCTCTACTGTACTCTACTCTACTGTACTCCACTGTACTCTATCTCTACTGTGATCCACTGTACTCTACCTCTACTGTACTCCACTGTACTCTATCTCTACTGTGCTCCACTGTACTCTATCTCTACTGTGCTCCACTGTACTCTATCTCTACTGTGCTCCACTCTACTCTACCTCTACTGTGCTCCACTGTATCCTACCTCTACTGTGCTCTACTGTACTCTATCTCTACTGTGCTCCACTGTACTCTACCTCTACTGTACTCCACTATACTCTAACTCTACTATACTCCACTGTACTCTATCTCTACTGTGCTCCACTGTACTCTATTTCTACTGTGCTCCACTGTACTCTATCTCTACTGTACTCCACTGTACTCTATTTCTACTGCACTTCACTGTCCTCTATCTCTACTGTACTCCACTGTACTCTACCTCTATTGTGCTCCACTGTACTCTATATCTACTGTACTCTACTGTACTCTATCTCTACTGTACTCCACTGTACTCTATCTCTACTGTACTCCACTGTACTCTACCTCTACTGTACTCTACTGTACTCTATCTCTACTGTACTCCACTGTACTCTATCTCTACTGTACTCCACTGTACTCTACCTCTACTGTACTCTACTGTTCTCTACCTCTACTCGGCTCTACTGTACTCTACTCTACTGTACTCCACCGTACTCTATCTCTACTGTGATCCACTGTACTCTACTTTTACTGTACTCCACTGTAATCTATCTCTACTGTGATCCACTGTACTCTATCTCTACTGTGATCCACTGTACTCTACCTCTACTGTGCTCCACTGTACCCTACCTCTACTGTGCTCCACTGTACTCTACCTCTACTGTGCTCCACTGTACTCTACCTCTACTGTACTCCACTGTACTCTATCTCTACTGTGCTCCACTCTACTCTACCTCTACTGTGCTCCACTGTATCCTACCTCTACTGTGCTCTACTGTACTCTATCTCTACTGTGCTCCACTGTACTCTACCTCTACTGTACTCCACTATACTCTAACTCTACTATACTCCACTGTACTCTATCTCTACTGTGCTCCACTGTACTCTATTTCTACTGTGCTCCACTGTACTCTATCTCTACTGTACTCCACTGTACTCTATTTCTACTGCACTTCACTGTCCTCTATCTCTACTGTACTCCACTGTACTCTACCTCTATTGTGCTCCACTGTACTCTATATCTACTGTACTCTACTGTACTCTATCTCTACTGTACTCCACTGTACTCTATCTCTACTGTACTCCACTGTACTCTACCTCTACTGTACTCTACTGTACTCTATCTCTACTGTACTCCACTGTACTCTATCTCTACTGTACTCCACTGTACTCTACCTCTACTGTACTCTACTGTTCTCTACCTCTACTCGGCTCTACTGTACTCTACTCTACTGTACTCCACCGTACTCTATCTCTACTGTGATCCACTGTACTCTACTTTTACTGTACTCCACTGTAATCTATCTCTACTGTGATCCACTGTACTCTATCTCTACTGTGATCCACTGTACTCTACCTCTACTGTGCTCCACTGTACCCTACCTCTACTGTGCTCCACTGTACTCTACCTCTACTGTGCTCCACTGTACTCTACCTCTACTGTACTCCACTGTACTCTATCTCTACTGTGCTCCACTGTACTCTACCTCTACTGTACTCCACTGTACTCTATCTCTACTGTGCTCCACTGTACTCTATCTCTACTGTACTCTACCTCTACTGTGCTCTACTGTTCTCTACCTCTACTGTGCTCTACTGTACTCCACCTCTACTGTGCTCCACTGTACCCTACCTCTAATGTGCTCCACTGTACTCTACCTCTACTGTGCTCCACTGTACTCTACCTCTACTCTGCTCCACTGTATCCACTGTACTCTACCTCTACTGTGCTCCACTGTACTCTACCTCTACTGTGCTCCACTGTACTCTATCTCTACTGTGATCCACTGTACTCTACCTCTACTGTACTCCACTGTACTCTGTCTCTACTGTGCTCCACTGTACTCTATCTCTACTGTGCTCCACTGTACTCTATCTGTACTGTGCTCCACTCTACTCTACCTCTACTGTGCTCCACTGTACTCTACCTCTACTGTACTCCACTGTACTCTATCTCTACTGTGCTCCACTGTACTCTATCTCTATTGTACTCCACTGTACTCTACCTCTACTGTGCTCTACTGTTCTCTACCTCTACTGTGCTCTACTGTACTCCACCTCTACTGTGCTCCACTGTACCCTACCTCTACTGTGCTCCACTGTACTCTACCTCTAGAGTGCTCCACTGTACTCTACCTCTACTGTGCTCCACTGTACTCTACCTCTACTGTGCTCCACTGTACTCTACCTCTACTGTGCTCCACTGTACTCTATCTCTACTGTGCTCCACTGTACTCTACCTCTAATGTACTCTACTGTACTCCACCTCTAATGTGCTCCACTGTACTCTAGCCCTACTGTACTCCACTGTACTTTACCTCTACTGTACTCCACTGTACTCTACCTCTACTGTGCTCCACTGTACTCTATTTCTACTGTACTCCTCTGTACTCTACCTCTACTGTGCTCCACTGTACTCTGTCTGTAATGTACTCTACTGTACTCTATCTCTACTGTGATCCATTATACTCTACCTCTGCTGTGCTCCACTGTACTCTATCTCTACTGTGCTCCACTCTACTCTACCTCTACTGTGCTCCACTGTATCCTACCTCTACTGTACTCCACTGTACTCTATCTCTACTGTGCTCCACTGTACTTTATCTCTACTGTACTCCACTGTACTCTACCTCTACTGTTCTCTACTGTTCTCTACCTCTACTGTGCTCTACTGTACTCCACCTCTACTGTTCTCCACTGTACCCTACCTCTATTGTGCTCCACTGTACTCTACCTCTACTGTGCTCCACTGTACTCTACCTCTACTGTACTCCACTGTATTCTATCTCTACTGTGCTCCACTGTACTCTACCTCTACTGTGCTCAACTGTACTCTACTGTACTCCACTGTACTCTACCTCTACTGTACTCCACTGTACTCTACCTCTACTGTACTCCACTGTACTCTATCTCTACTGTGCTCCACTGTACTCTACCTCTACTGTGCCCAACTTTACTGTACTCTACTCCACTGTACTCTACCTCTACTGTACTCCACTGTACTCTACCTCTACTGTACTCCACTGTACTCTACCTCTACTGTACTCAACTGTACTCTATCTCTACTGTGCTCCACTGTACTCTACCTCTACTGTACTCGACTGTTCTCTACCACTACTGTACTCCGCTGTACTCTATCTCTACTGTGATCCACTGTACTCTACCTCTACTGTACTCCACTGTACTCTATCTCTACTCTACTCCACTGTACTCTACCTCTACTGTACTCTAATGTTCTCTACCTCTACTGTGCTCTACTGTACTCTTCTCTACTGTACTCCACTGTACTCTATCTCTACTGTGATCCACTGTACTCTACCTCTACTGTACTCCACTGTACTCTATCTCTACTGTGATCCACTGTACTCTATCTCTACTGTGCTCCACTGTACTCTACCTCTACTATGCTCCACTGTACTCTATCTGTACTGTGCTCCACTCTACTCTACCTCTACTGTACTCCACTGTACTCTATCTCTACTGTGCTCCACTGTACTCTATCTCTACTGTGCTCCACTGTACTCTATCTCTACTGTGCTCCACTCTACTCTACCTCTACTGTGCTCCACTGTATCCTACCTCTACTGTGCTCTACTGTACTCTATCTCTACTGTGCTCCACTGTACTCTACCTCTACTGTACTCCACTATACTCTAACTCTACTATACTCCACTGTACTCTATCTCTACTGTGCTCCACTGTACTCTATTTCTACTGTGCTCCACTGTACTCTATCTCTACTGTACTCCACTGTACTCTATTTCTACTGCATTTCACTGTCCTCTATCTCTACTGTACTCCACTGTACTCTACCTCTATTGTGCTCCACTGTACTCTATATCTACTGTACTCTACTGTACTCTATCTCTACTGTACTCCACTGTACTCTATCTCTACTGTACTCCACTGTACTCTACCTCTACTGTACTCTACTGTACTCTATCTCTACTGTACTCCACTGTACTCTATCTCTACTGTACTCCACTGTACTCTACCTCTACTGTACTCTACTGTTCTCTACCTCTACTCGGCTCTACTGTACTCTACTCTACTGTACTCCACCGTACTCTATCTCTACTGTGATCCACTGTACTCTACTTCTACTGTACTCCACTGTAATCTATCTCTACTGTGATCCACTGTACTCTATCTCTACTGTGCTCCACTGTACTCTACCTCTACTGTGCTCCACTGTACTCTATCTCTACTGTGCTCCACTGTATCCTACCTCTACTGTACTCCACTGTACTCTATCTCTACTGTGCTCCACTGTACTCTATCTCTACTGTACTCCACTGTACTCTACCTCTACTGTGCTCTACTGTTCTCTACCTCTACTGTGCTCTACTGTACTCCACCTCTACTGTGCTCCACTGTACCCTACCTCTACTGTGCTCCACTGTACTCTACCTCTACTGTGCTCCACTGTACTCTACCTCTACTGTACTCCACTGTACTCTATCTCTACTGTGCTCCACTGTACTCTACCTCTACTGTGCTCAACTGTACTCTACTGTACTCCACTGTACTCTACCTCTACTGTACTCCACTGTACTCTATCTCTACTGTACTCCACTGTACTCTACCTCTACTGTACTCCACTGTACTCTATCTCTACTGTGCTCAACTGTACTGTACTGTACTCCACTGTAATCTACCTCTACTGTACTCCACTGTACTCTACTTCTACTGTGCTCCACTGTACTCTACCTCTACTGTACTCCACTGTACTCTACTCTACTGTACTCCACTGTACTCTATCTCTACTGTGATCCACTGTACTCTACCTCTACTGTACTCCACTGTACTCTATCTCTACTGTACTCCACTGTACTCTACCTCTACTGTACTCTACTGTTCTCTACCTCTACTTTGCTCTACTGTACTCTACTCTACTGTACTCCACTGTACTCTATCTCTACTGTGATCCACTGTACTCTACCTCTACTGTACTCTACTGTTCTCTACCTCTACTATGCTCTACTGTACTGTACTCTACTGTACTACACTGTACTCTATCTCTACTGTGATCCACTGTACTCTACCTCTACTGTACTCTACTGTACTCTACCTCTAATGTGCTCCACTGTACTCTATCTCTACTGTGCTCCACTGTACTCTATTTCTGCTGTGCTCCACTGTACTCTATCTCTACTGTACTCCACTGTACTCTATCTCTACTGTACTTCACTGTCCTTTATCTCTAATGTACTCCACTGTACTCTACCTCTATTGTGCTCCATTGTACTCTATCTCTACTGTACTCTACTGTACTCTATCTCTACTTTACTCCACTGTACTCTATCTCTACTGTACTCCACTGTACTCTACCTCTACTGTGCTCCACTGTACTCTACCTCTACCGTACTCCACTGTACTCTATCTCTACTGTACTCCACTGTACTCTACCTCTACTGTACTCTACTGTTCTCTACCTCTACTGTGCTCTACTGTACTCTTCTCTACTGTACTCCACTGTACTCTATCTCTACTGTGATCCACTATACTCTACCTCTACTGTACTCTACTGTACTCTATCTCTACTGTGATCTACTGTACTCTATCTCTACTGTGCTCCACTGTACTCTACCTCTACTGTGCTCCACTGTACTCTATCTCTACTGTGCTCCACTCTACTCTACCTCTACTGTGCTCCACTGTATCCTACCTCTACTGTACTCCACTGTACTCTATCTCTACTGTGCTCCACTGTACTCTATCTCTACTGTACTCCACTGTACTCTACCTCTACTGTGCTCTACTGTACTCTATCTCTACTGTGCTCCACTGTACTCTACCTCTACTGTACTCCACTATACTCTAACTCTACTATACTCCACTGTACTCTATCTCTACTGTGCTCCACTGTACTCTATTTCTACTGTGCTCCACTGTACTCTATCTCTACTGTACTCCACTGTACTATATCTCTACTGTACTTCACTGTCCTCTATCTCTACTGTACTCCACTGTACTCTACCTCTATTGTGCTCCACTGTACTCTATCTCTACTGTACTCTAATGTACTCTATCTCTACTGTACTCCACTGTAGTCTATCTCTACTGTACTCCACTGTACTCTACCTCTATTGTGCTCCACTGTACTCTACCTCTACCGTACTCCACTGTACTCTATCTCTACTGTACTCCACTGTACTCTACCTCTACTGTACTCTACTGTTCTCTACCTCTACTGTGCTCTACTGTACTCTACTCTACTGTACTCCACTGTACTCTATCTCTACTGTGATCCACTGTACTCTACCTCTACTGTACTCCACTGTACTCTATCTCTACTGTGCTCCACTGTACTCTATCTCTACTGTGCTCCACTGTACTCTATCTCTACTGTGCTCCACTCTACTCTACCTCTACTGTGCTCCACTGTATCCTACCTCTACTGTGCTCTACTGTACTCTATCTCTACTGTGCTCCACTGTACTCTACCTCTACTGTACTCCACTATACTCTAACTCTACTATACTCCACTGTACTCTATCTCTACTGTGCTCCACTGTACTCTATTTCTACTGTGCTCCACTGTACTCTATCTCTACTGTACTCCACTGTACTCTATTTCTACTGCACTTCACTGTCCTCTATCTCTACTGTACTCCACTGTACTCTACCTCTATTGTGCTCCACTGTACTCTATATCTACTGTACTCTACTGTACTCTATCTCTACTGTACTCCACTGTACTCTATCTCTACTGTACTCCACTGTACTCTACCTCTACTGTACTCTACTGTACTCTATCTCTACTGTACTCCACTGTACTCTATCTCTACTGTACTCCACTGTACTCTACCTCTACTGTACTCTACTGTTCTCTACCTCTACTCGGCTCTACTGTACTCTACTCTACTGTACTCCACCGTACTCTATCTCTACTGTGATCCACTGTACTCTACTTTTACTGTACTCCACTGTAATCTATCTCTACTGTGATCCACTGTACTCTTTTCTCTACTGTGATCCACTGTACTCTACCTCTACTGTGCTCCACTGTACCCTACCTCTACTGTGCTCCACTGTACTCTACCTCTACTGTGCTCCACTGTACTCTACCTCTACTGTACTCCACTGTACTCTATCTCTACTGTGCTCCACTCTACTCTACCTCTACTGTGCTCCACTGTATCCTACCTCTACTGTGCTCTACTGTACTCTATCTCTACTGTGCTCCACTGTACTCTACCTCTACTGTACTCCACTATACTCTAACTCTACTATACTCCACTGTACTCTATCTCTACTGTGCTCCACTGTACTCTATTTCTACTGTGCTCCACTGTACTCTATCTCTACTGTACTCCACTGTACTCTATTTCTACTGCACTTCACTGTCCTCTATCTCTACTGTACTCCACTGTACTCTACCTCTATTGTGCTCCACTGTACTCTATATCTACTGTACTCTACTGTACTCTATCTCTACTGTACTCCACTGTACTCTATCTCTACTGTACTCCACTGTACTCTACCTCTACTGTACTCTACTGTACTCTATCTCTACTGTACTCCACTGTACTCTATCTCTACTGTACTCCACTGTACTCTACCTCTACTGTACTCTACTGTTCTCTACCTCTACTCGGCTCTACTGTACTCTACTCTACTGTACTCCACCGTACTCTATCTCTACTGTGATCCACTGTACTCTACTTTTACTGTACTCCACTGTAATCTATCTCTACTGTGATCCACTGTACTCTATCTCTACTGTGATCCACTGTACTCTACCTCTACTGTGCTCCACTGTACCCTACCTCTACTGTGCTCCACTGTACTCTACCTCTACTGTGCTCCACTGTACTCTACCTCTACTGTACTCCACTGTACTCTATCTCTACTGTGCTCCACTGTACTCTACCTCTACTGTACTCCACTGTACTCTATCTCTACTGTGCTCCACTGTACTCTATCTCTACTGTACTCTACCTCTACTGTGCTCTACTGTTCTCTACCTCTACTGTGCTCTACTGTACTCCACCTCTACTGTGCTCCACTGTACCCTACCTCTAATGTGCTCCACTGTACTCTACCTCTACTGTGCTCCACTGTACTCTACCTCTACTCTGCTCCACTGTATCCACTGTACTCTACCTCTACTGTGCTCCACTGTACTCTACCTCTACTGTGCTCCACTGTACTCTATCTCTACTGTGATCCACTGTACTCTACCTCTACTGTACTCCACTGTACTCTGTCTCTACTGTGCTCCACTGTACTCTATCTCTACTGTGCTCCACTGTACTCTATCTCTACTGTGCTCCACTCTACTCTACCTCTACTGTGCTCCACTGTATCCTACCTCTACTGTGCTCTACTGTACTCTATCTCTACTGTGCTCCACTGTACTCTACCTCTACTGTACTCCACTATACTCTAACTCTACTATACTCCACTGTACTCTATCTCTACTGTGCTCCACTGTACTCTATTTCTACTGTGCTCCACTGTACTCTATCTCTACTGTACTCCACTGTACTCTATTTCTACTGCACTTCACTGTCCTCTATCTCTACTGTACTCCACTGTACTCTACCTCTATTGTGCTCCACTGTACTCTATATCTACTGTACTCTACTGTACTCTATCTCTACTGTACTCCACTGTACTCTATCTCTACTGTACTCCACTGTACTCTACCTCTACTGTACTCTACTGTACTCTATCTCTACTGTACTCCACTGTACTCTATCTCTACTGTACTCCACTGTACTCTACCTCTACTGTACTCTACTGTTCTCTACCTCTACTCGGCTCTACTGTACTCTACTCTACTGTACTCCACCGTACTCTATCTCTACTGTGATCCACTGTACTCTACTTCTACTGTACTCCACTGTAATATATCTCTACTGTGATCCACTGTACTCTATCTCTACTGTGCTCCACTGTACTCTACCTCTACTGTGCTCCACTGTACTCTATCTCTACTGTGCTCCACTGTATCCTACCTCTACTGTACTCCACTGTACTCTATCTCTACTGTGCTCCACTGTACTCTATCTCTACTGTACTCCACTGTACTCTACCTCTACTGTGCTCTACTGTTCTCTACCTCTACTGTGCTCTACTGTACTCCACCTCTACTGTGCTCCACTGTACCCTACCTCTACTGTGCTCCACTGTACTCTACCTCTACTGTGCTCCACTGTACTCTACCTCTACTGTACTCCACTGTACTCTATCTCTACTGTGCTCCACTGTACTCTACCTCTACTGTGCTCAACTGTACTCTACTGTACTCCACTGTATTCTACCTCTACTGTACTCCACTGTACTCTATCTCTACTGTACTCCACTGTACTCTACCTCTACTGTACTCCACTGTACTCTATCTCTACTGTGCTCAACTGTACTGTACTGTACTCCACTGTAATCTACCTCTACTGTACTCCACTGTAAAATACTTCTACTGTACTCCACTGTACTCTACCTCTACTGTACTCCACTGTACTCTACTCTACTGTACTCCACTGTACTCTATCTCTACTGTGATCCACTGTACTCTACCTCTACTGTACTCCACTGTACTCTATCTCTACTGTACTCCACTGTACTCTACCTCTACTGTACTCTACTGTTCTCTACCTCTACTTTGCTCTACTGTACTCTACTCTACTGTACTCCACTGTACTCTATCTCTACTGTGATCCACTGTACTCTACCTCTACTGTACTCTACTGTTCTCTACCTCTACTATGCTCTACTGTACTGTACTCTACTGTACTACACTGTACTCTATCTCTACTGTGATCCACTGTACTCTACCTCTACTGTACTCTACTGTACTCTACCTCTAATGTGCTCCACTGTACTCTATCTCTACTGTGCTCCACTGTACTCTATTTCTACTGTGCTCCACTGTACTCTATCTCTACTGTACTCCACTGTACTCTATCTCTACTGTACTTCACTGTCCTTTATCTCTAATGTACTCCACTGTACTCTACCTCTATTGTGCTCCATTGTACTCTATCTCTACTGTACTCTACTGTACTCTATCTCTACTTTACTCCACTGTACTCTATCTCTACTGTACTCCACTGTACTCTACCTCTACTGTGCTCCACTGTACTATATTTCTACTGCACTTCACTGTCCTCTATCTCTACTGTACTCCACTGTACTCTACCTCTATTGTGCTCCACTGTACTCTATATCTACTGTACTCTACTGTACTCTATCTCTACTGTTCTCCACTGTACTCTATCTCTACTGTACTCCACTGTACTCTACCTCTACTGTACTCTACTGTACTCTATCTCTACTGTACTCCTCTGTACTCTATCTCTACTGTACTCCACTGTACTCTACCTCTACTGTGCTCAACTGTACTCTACTGTACTCCACTGTACTCTACCTCTACTGTACTCCACTGTACTCTATCTCTACTGTACTCCACTGTACTCTACCTCTACTGTACTCCACTGTACTCTATCTCTACTGTGCTCAACTGTACTGTACTGTACTCCACTGTAATCTACCTCTACTGTACTCCACTGTACTCTACTTCTACTGTGCTCCACTGTACTCTACCTCTACTGTACTCCACTGTACTCTACTCTACTGTACTCCACTGTACTCTATCTCTACTGTGATCCACTGTACTCTACCTCTACTGTACTCCACTGTACTCTATCTCTACTGTACTCCACTGTACTCTACCTCTACTGTACTCTACTGTTCTCTACCTCTACTTTGCTCTACTGTACTCTACTCTACTGTACTCCACTGTACTCTATCTCTACTGTGATCCACTGTACTCTACCTCTACTGTACTCTACTGTTCTCTACCTCTACTATGCTCTACTGTACTGTACTCTACTGTACTACACTGTACTCTATCTCTACTGTGATCCACTGTACTCTACCTCTACTGTACTCTACTGTTCTCTACCTCTAATGTGCTCCACTGTACTCTATCTCTACTGTGCTCCACTGTACTCTATTTCTGCTGTGCTCCACTGTACTCTATCTCTACTGTACTCCACTGTACTCTATCTCTACTGTACTTCACTGTCCTTTATCTCTAATGTACTCCACTGTACTCTACCTCTATTGTGCTCCATTGTACTCTATCTCTACTGTACTCTACTGTACTCTATCTCTACTTTACTCCACTGTACTCTATCTCTACTGTACTCCACTGTACTCTACCTCTACTGTGCTCCACTGTACTCTACCTCTACCGTACTCCACTGTACTCTATCTCTACTGTACTCCACTGTACTCTACCTCTACTGTACTCTACTGTTCTCTACCTCTACTGTGCTCTACTGTACTCTTCTCTACTGTACTCCACTGTACTCTATCTCTACTGTGATCCACTATACTCTACCTCTACTGTACTCTACTGTACTCTATCTCTACTGTGATCTACTGTACTCTATCTCTACTGTGCTCCACTGTACTCTACCTCTACTGTGCTCCACTGTACTCTATCTCTACTGTGCTCCACTCTTCTCTACCTCTACTGTGCTCCACTGTATCCTACCTCTACTGTACTCCACTGTACTCTATCTCTACTGTGCTCCACTGTACTCTATCTCTACTGTACTCCACTGTACTCTACCTCTACTGTGCTCTACTGTACTCTATCTCTACTGTGCTCCACTGTACTCTACCTCTACTGTACTCCACTATACTCTAACTCTACTATACTCCACTGTACTCTATCTCTACTGTGCTCCACTGTACTCTATTTCTACTGTGCTCCACTGTACTCTATCTCTACTGTACTCCACTGTACTATATCTCTACTCTACTTCACTGTCCTCTATCTCTACTGTACTCCACTGTACTCTACCTCTATTGTGCTCCACTGTACTCTATCTCTACTGTACTCTAATGTACTCTATCTCTACTGTACTCCACTGTAGTCTATCTCTACTGTAAGGGGGTGTACAGTTAAAGACCCAGAACCAGATATGAAGAATGAAGACCCGGAGTCAGAATTATAAAAAATTAAAGAAAAGTTTTACTGAAGATAGTTTGCAGTTTCATCAGCAGAAGTCAGCTTCAAGACTCACACAGGAGTTCGTAGGCCGCCTCCCTTACAGTTACAAAGATCACAGCAGTTATACCATTTCCAAGGTCTAAGCTACGTCATTGCTTACAGGTTGAATGATTCTCATTGGCTAAGAAACATTAAGAGCCTAAACAATTTAACACATGTGAGGAGATAGGGGTGCCTATCGCCATTAGTAAAGATAGTTGTCGTCCACTCAATAGATTTAGGTCTGTGGTGGCCTCGCAGGTAAGAGAAGGGCGCCGGGGTGTCTGGTCCGAACGTCCAGAACCTACATAGAATGTCATACGCACACACACAAATAACAGACACTAGCAAATAACAGCTCCCATCAAGGCTGAAGAGAGTCTGAGCTCCTTATTATCAGTTAAGTATACCAAAACATAATGCTAAAACATTCACTCGTTTGGGAGAAAAACACATAACTGGCATTTACTCCCAAGGAAGGAAATATACTGGAAAGAATACACTTTAATACAACAATTAAAGTTTGATAGTAACGCTCAATATAGCTTGACCATCTGTCCAGCGAAGGATCATATGTGTCCATGCTGCCTTTAGGACCCTCTAACCTTTCTTCTGATACCAGAGAAAGAGACAAACGGCCTTGTGGGTTACATGGCCTTCGTGTCCTGCGTGTACTACGTGCAATCTCAAAGTAAGATTGGAATGCATGTAAAAGAAACTGGTTACTTCCATCACATGCATTTAAGAAAATATAATTTCACAAGCACAAAGAATATAAAAATAAGTATGTGATAATGAATATATTTGATTATTGATTTTTTATAAGGAAGTATATAAGCATCCAAAAGGATTTATGATTATAGATGTATTTGAAGAGGCAAGGGATTTTGACCAACCCTTCAGTCCCCCGTTTTAGACCAATGTGGGGTCCAATACCGCCACGTCTGGTCTAACCAGTGAGGTCACTACGGAAGGGAGGAGTGGTGACGCATGCTCCCCTGACGGGTCACACTTGTCTCTTCACCTCGTCACGGACATGCTGGTTACTAAAAATTCCAGTCCCCATTAAGAGGTTCTCCCACCTTCCACTCACAACAGGACATCAATGTAATTCTTCCTCAGTTTATCAGTCAGGTTAAAATTTTTATAAAACACATAACTGATTACGAAACAAGTACATATTTATTCTCTGGAAGCCAGGCTACATAAGCAAGCACTGTTGCTGTATTCCTAGCATGGCCTAGATCCACAGTCACTACTCAGATCCTAAATGAAGACATTGTCTATAATCATGAATACCAGAATATATGCACTAGGTTTTTATTTTTATTTTTATAAAACTATGATTTCCAAATCCTTTTATTATAAACAAAGTTGGATGGTGAATCCATTATTTTCACTACCCCTTTTATAGACCCTTTAGGTTCAAAACACAATGGTTATCTAACTAAAAATAAACAACAACAAAAATAAAATATTAATAATTAAGACCCATAATAATCGATGTAAGAACTTTAAGTCTTTACTGAAATCATCTTTCAGTTTACGGTCACATAGCATGTACCATTTTAATTGTATAACATCTTATACCCTTTTTTGTTTGTTTCAAAAATAGAAATAAAATAAAACAAATTCACATCATCATTTCAGTCTAAAATATAGAATTGTTCCCCATTCTGCTTAATAAAGCTTTTGTTCATTCCTTATCTTTATATCACATTAATCCCTGTTAATCATACAATGCCTTATTATTTTTATTTTGAAACTCACTTTTCATACCATTTAAACTTAATTTGACTTCCATACAGTATTTGTCTATCAAATAGTTAGTCTAAAGATTATTAGAACATTGTAAGTATATTACAAACAAAAAAAATAAAAATAATATTAGCAGTATTGTCTCAGTCCCACTTATCTTTACAGTTTCACAGAAAACAAAATATTATGTTACTCAGATCCCAACCCCTAAGACAGCCATATAGCTGTTTTCTTAGACATCTAATGTCATACATCCATTTAATGGATTGAGAAATAAAACCTTTCCTTTTTAGAAGTTATATTCACTCCTCCTTTGTTCGCCCTCCGGCCTTTCAATAAAAATGAGGGAGCTCACTCTGGATAATTTGGATAGTGACTTAGCCAATGTGTCACTTTGTCTCTCTGCCGTCAAGTCTATATATATATGTATGTTTTTTTTTCCCTACGTTTATCCTTATGATCCCGCCTAGTTGTCTATTTAAATTTAGACCCTCAGTTGAATTTAGACAAGTGTTTTACCCCATGATGGACGGCAATCTTCTTTATAACTCCAATTTATATAAAATACTAATCCAGAGAGTAATTCAGTTCAACATCATAAATGACAAAAGATTTCATAGTTACCAATAGCAGACAGAGCTGGAAAACCACTCCAATTAAAGCTCGTCCCATGTTCTGCATTGTCTTTTCATCAGATTGATTTAGAATTATCAACTTTTTTAAAGTTTGTCATTTTACTTAACCCATCTGTAATGATAAAACACTAATTCCAGAAGTTAATGACACAATATCCTTAAAATCAGGAAATAATAGTACCCCAAACTAACACATACAAGACATGACGTGCAGTCACCAACAAATACACACATTCATACCTGACTATGAACTGCTCATATTCATATATTTTATATTGTTGCTAAAAGATTAAAATTTTAAATAAGATTTTAACCTTTCCATTTTCCTGTAGCTTCTATCTAATTTTACATGGTCCCTAAACCAGTTTCAAAGCATGCCTGTTCATTATTCATTTGATTTTAACAAGGTCAGCTGGGTTGTTTTGGTTCATTAACATTATTTTGTTTAAGCTTGCTCTAGCAGGCCGATAACAGAAAGACAGACACAGTTACCATCCTTTCCTTCACTCAAGCAGTCTCTCTCACTATGAACCTTTGACCATTCACCTTTGTTAGCCAGACTTTTCTTGAATCTACAAAAACTGTCTTCATCTTTAGTCACCACCATGTCTAACGACCTTCAGAAGTTAAAACTATGTTAGACATACTAGTTCAAACTCAACACTATAATTTTCCTTGCCCATAAGGCAACCGACATCAAAAAGTTTTATTACTGTCTCCACAACAACTAATGGGAATCACTTCATGGCCCCGACTGAACCCCGAAAGCCCATTCCTGTTAGCTCTTTATCTATAACCTCCTTCAGGGTGTTTCCTTTTCCCCCTGGCATATTTGCAGACGCTTGTCACAATGAAAAACAAGCCATACAACTAATGCGGTTTCTTCTGGTGAGTGGTATAGAGGAGCTTTGCTTTATTGGGGAGACATGCCGTAACTCGTCACCGCGTCATCTCCCCTTAACGGCATAAGGACGCTGCTGGCCTCACAGCTCCTGCTCAACTCTCATACCTGTCTCACATAAAACATCTCCATTCAGGAAATGCCCAGTGACTTTACGTGAATCCACTCTGGCTTAGGTTGCCCCCTGTCTGGCCAAAGAAGGTCTTACCCGTCATGGAGATGGTCACTCGTGCCCACTGGTGACCGCTTTTTTTTCCCATCACAGAATCTTTGACCGTTTTCTTCAACAAAATCTGTTGTTCTCTGGAGCTTAGGAAAGACACAATCAAGAGTCACCAGGGCCATTCGGACTGCCTAATAGTTGTAACACAGGGAGACAGGTTAATAACAACAGTATTTAATCACTTAAATCCATTAACCATCTTAAAAGCAGCAACCTAGCTACTCAGTGGATTTAGATCACAACCGTACATTCAGTGTAGAGTTTCTGTAGCCGAAGGCGTCGGCCCACCCCCGTTTCATGGTGGGGACTAAGATCAGACAAAGAAGTTACTGGTCCTAAAATAACCTAATCAAAGATGTCACTTCTATAGTTTAAGGTCTGTAGTATTATTTTAAAGACTTCTTTAAAGTCATTCAGTTTTACATTTAAAACATTTACAAATACAAATTGCCCTTTATGGCAATTGTTTCTTTAAACATCTCTGTGTCTATGATTCTTCAACTGAAACACTGTGTTTTAATTCAAATAGCTTATTATCACTAATGACAGGCTCAGATAACAGCTTTTAGCTGACATTGAATGAGAGAGACTCTGAGACATTCAGGACTGGCACACTGCACTCTCATAAACTTCTAACATCAAACTTTTATCTACCATCCTATAACTCTATCCCAGCTTAAGGCATATTTGCCAGAAATTACATGTGTTTCCAAATAAACATAATTTTTATAGTTGTCTTTATTTAGACATTACAAATTTCCACTCAGATTGAGTCTCTGTTGCACTGGCAGTTTCAGCCACAGTACACATCAGATCCAGATAAGCAAACTGTTTCATTACAGCCAATAACAAACTTATCTTTTGAAAGCAAAACATCAGCTTCTAGTTCTTTCATGGTCAACTTTTCAAGCTGTTTGTTTAATCAGCATTCAGCAACTGTTAATCCAGTCCTGCTTCTGCTTATTTGATCTTCAATAAAAATAATTATTTTAGTTCTAAATAATGTTTCACATTTCTCAATCTTGATTTTAGTGTCAAGTTCTCAACCATAGTTTAATATTTGACTTAAGTTTTCTCTTGGAGTTTATGCATCTCCAATTAGGATTCACACTAACTTTGACGAGGCTAGACCTATCTGCTTGTGATACTTTTGCAGTTATTGTAAATCATCTGTGAGATAAGTCTCTCTATATCATCTAAAACCTTTTTAAAATGTTTAATTATAACACAATCATCCTTTTAGTTACTTTGATATATTTTGCAATTCACATTTGTTGGAGTCATTAATTTTACATCAACTAGTGTTCATCAATTCACTTATAAAAATGACTATTATAGATCTTTTCTTCAACAAGATTCACTTTAAGACTTCAATCTTTTGACCTTGTTTTTTTATCTCTTATTTTTCAGACGAAGAATGTTAATGTCGTCATTTAAACACATTTTTAAACACCTTCTGTCGGCTCCACTTACTGCACACTCTTGAAGCAGTGTGTGTCCCATTCAGGAATGCAAACAGAGCCACTGATAAGCAGTTCTCTGTATTCTTTTACAGTCCACCAGTGGCGGATTTAATCATAATAGCCAAATCATAATCTTCATCATTATCATTGGCAGAACATTAATTTTCATAAGCTGCATGGAAATGCTCAAAATATTGTAAGTTGTTTTCACAAAGTTTCCTTTTAACTTTAGTCACTTGTCGAGGGAAATTATCCCCGACCCAGAATTTACTTCACTTGCTTTTTGTAATCATCGTAAGCAATACAAGGCTAAACATTTAAATTTTCCAGTTTCTTTATTTGTTTGTAGCCAGTCAAGTTGTTTAAATTTCCAATCAGAATCAAAATACTGACTACCATTTACTTAATAATTTCTGCAAATTTCTTTGAAGTGAGGGCTTCAGAGCACAGCTGCTAACAGCGTTTGCTTTCCTGTCTCACTATTTGTTTCAGGACTGCCATATCTTAATCATGGTTCATACTCACCTGAAGTTATTGCAGAAATGGAGGCGGCGATCTTTTAACAACACAGCTTGGCTTCTGCGTGATGAAACTGCAAAGTATACTCCAAAATCACAGTTACATATACTGGTCCACGCCAATTTGGGTCACAACTTCTTTTTTTTTTTTTTTTTTTTTTTTCTCTCGGAATCGTTCCTGATGCATCCCTGGCAAACAACCCTATTATTGTTAGTATCCCTAACTGCCTGATTCACTTCACTAAGTTCGGGGATCCCCTATCTGAGATGGAAGAGATTGAGCAGGTTTTCGGTGCCACTGGACCTACAATCCAGGGACGTACTCTGCTGGGGTGTTGCTATACCAACAATGCCCAATGGGGCCCCCACAGAGCACGCTTCGCTTGCGCTGTCTGCTCTTGTTAAAACTTTAAACAATGCTATCAGCGACTTCCTTTTATACTTTAACCTTCAGTATAATTAATCTTCACTCTCCTCATCGGAGTGAAGCTCTCCCGCTCCCCTTCAAAATCTCTCCCAATCAGATAGCCCTAACCAAATAATAAAATTACTACCTTGTTTGTTGATTAGCCAGGGATGTCACCAAAGAATAATTGCCCGCATCCTCCACCATAACTGTAAGGGGGTGTACAGTTAAAGACCCAGAACCAGATATGAAGAATGAAGACCCGGAGTCAGAATTATAAAAAATTAAAGAAAAGTTTTACTGAAGATAGTTTGCAGTTTCATCAGCAGAAGTCAGCTTCAAGACTCACACAGGAGTTCGTAGGCCGCCTCCCTTACAGTTACAAAGATCACAGCAGTTATACCATTTCCAAGGTCTAAGCTACGTCATTGCTTACAGGTTGAATGATTCTCATTGGCTAAGAAACATTAAGAGCCTAAACAATTTAACACATGTGAGGAGATAGGGGTGCCTATCGCCATTAGTAAAGATAGTTGTCGTCCACTCAATAGATTTAGGTCTGTGGTGGCCTCGCAGGTAAGAGAAGGGCGCCGGGGTGTCTGGTCCGAACGTCCAGAACCTACATAGAATGTCATACGCACACACACAAATAACAGACACTAGCAAATAACAGCTCCCATCAAGGCTGAAGAGAGTCTGAGCTCCTTATTATCAGTTAAGTATACCAAAACATAATGCTAAAACATTCACTCGTTTGGGAGAAAAACACATAACTGGCATTTACTCCCAAGGAAGGAAATATACTGGAAAGAATACACTTTAATACAACAATTAAAGTTTGATAGTAACGCTCAATATAGCTTGACCATCTGTCCAGCGAAGGATCATATGTGTCCATGCTGCCTTTAGGACCCTCTAACCTTTCTTCTGATACCAGAGAAAGAGACAAACGGCCTTGTGGGTTACATGGCCTTCGTGTCCTGCGTGTACTACGTGCAATCTCAAAGTAAGATTGGAATGCATGTAAAAGAAACTGGTTACTTCCATCACATGCATTTAAGAAAATATAATTTCACAAGCACAAAGAATATAAAAATAAGTATGTGATAATGAATATATTTGATTATTGATTTTTTATAAGGAAGTATATAAGCATCCAAAAGGATTTATGATTATAGATGTATTTGAAGAGGCAAGGGATTTTGACCAACCCTTCACTACTGTACTCCACTGTACTCTACCTCTATTGTGCTCCACTGTACTCTACCTCTACCGTACTCCACTGTACTCTATCTCTACTGTACTCCACTGTACTCTACCTCTACTGTGCTCCACTGTACTCTATTTCTACTGCACTTCACTGTCCTCTATCTCTACTGTACTCCACTGTACTCTACCTCTATTGTGCTCCACTGTACTCTATATCTACTGTACTCTACTGTACTCTATCTCTACTGTTCTCCACTGTACTCTATCTCTACTGTACTCCACTGTACTCTACCTCTACTGTACTCTACTGTACTCTATCTCTACTGTACTCCTCTGTACTCTATCTCTACTGTACTCCACTGTACTCTACCTCTACTGTACTCTACTGTTCTCTACCTCTACTCGGCTCTACTGTACTCTACTCTACTGTACTCCACCATACTCTATCTCTACTGTTATCCACTGTACTCTACTTCTACTGTACTCCACTGTAATCTATCTCTACTGTGATCCACTGTACTCTATCTCTACTGTGCTCCACTGTACTCTACCTCTACTTTGCTCCACTGTACCCTACCTCTACTGTGCTCCACTGTACTCTACCTCTACTGTGCTCCACTGTACTCTACCTCTACTGTACTCCACTGTACTCTATCTCTACTGTGCTCCACTGTACTCTACCTCTACTGTACTCCACTGTACTCTATCTCTACTGTGCTCCACTGTACTCTATCTCTACTGTACTCTACCTCTACTGTGCTCTACTGTTCTCTACCTCTACTGTGCTCTACTGTACTCCACCTCTACTGTGCTCCACTGTACCCTACCTCTAATGTGCTCCACTGTACTCTACCTCTACTGTGCTCCACTGTACTCTACCTCTACTCTGCTCCACTGTATCCACTGTACTCTACCTCTACTGTGCTCCACTGTACTCTACCTCTACTGTGCTCCACTGTACTCTATCTCTACTGTGATCCACTGTACTCTACCTCTACTGTACTCCACTGTACTCTATCTCTACTGTACTCCACTGTACTCTACCTCTACTGTGCTCCACTGTACTCTATTTCTACTGCACTTCACTGTCCTCTATCTCTACTGTACTCCACTGTACTCTACCTCTATTGTGCTCCACTGTACTCTATATCTACTGTACTCTACTGTACTCTATCTCTACTGTTCTCCACTGTACTCTATCTCTACTGTACTCCACTGTACTCTACCTCTACTGTACTCTACTGTACTCTATCTCTACTGTACTCCTCTGTACTCTATCTCTACTGTACTCCACTGTACTCTACCTCTACTGTACTCTACTGTTCTCTACCTCTACTCGGCTCTACTGTACTCTACTCTACTGTACTCCACCGTACTCTATCTCTACTGTTATCCACTGTACTCTACTTCTACTGTACTCCACTGTAATCTATCTCTACTGTGATCCACTGTACTCTATCTCTACTGTGCTCCACTGTACTCTACCTCTACTGTGCTCCACTGTACCCTACCTCTACTGTGCTCCACTGTACTCTACCTCTACTGTGCTCCACTGTACTCTACCTCTACTGTACTCCACTGTACTCTATCTCTACTGTGCTCCACTGTACTCTACCTCTACTGTACTCCACTGTACTCTATCTCTACTGTGCTCCACTGTACTCTATCTCTACTGTACTCTACCTCTACTGTGCTCTACTGTTCTCTACCTCTACTGTGCTCTACTGTACTCCACCTCTACTGTGCTCCACTGTACCCTACCTCTAATGTGCTCCACTGTACTCTACCTCTACTGTGCTCCACTGTACTCTACCTCTACTCTGCTCCACTGTATCCACTGTACTCTACCTCTACTGTGCTCCACTGTACTCTACCTCTACTGTGCTCCACTGTACTCTATCTCTACTGTGATCCACTGTACTCTACCTCTACTGTACTCCACTGTACTCTATCTCTACTGTGCTCCACTGTACTCTATCTCTACTGTGCTCCACTGTACTCTATCTCTACTGTGCTCCACTCTACTCTACCTCTACTGTGCTCCACTGTATCCTACCTCTACTGTGCTCTACTGTACTCTATCTCTACTGTGCTCCACTGTACTCTATCTCTACTGTACTCCACTATACTCTAACTCTACTATACTCCACTGTACTCTATCTCTACTGTGCTCCACTGTACTCTATTTCTACTGTGCTCCACTGTACTCTATCTCTACTGTACTCCACTGTACTCTATTTCTACTGCATTTCACTGTCCTCTATCTCTACTGTACTCCACTGTACTCTACCTCTATTGTGCTCCACTGTACTCTATATCTACTGTACTCTACTGTACTCTATCTCTACTGTACTCCACTGTACTCTATCTCTACTGTACTCCACTGTACTCTACCTCTACTGTACTCTACTGTACTCTATCTCTACTGTACTCCACTGTACTCTATCTCTACTGTACTCCACTGTACTCTACCTCTACTGTACTCTACTGTTCTCTACCTCTACTCGGCTCTACTGTACTCTACTCTACTGTACTCCACCGTACTCTATCTCTACTGTGATCCACTGTACTCTACTTCTACTGTACTCCACTGTAATCTATCTCTACTGTGATCCACTGTACTCTATCTCTACTGTGCTCCACTGTACTCTACCTCTACTGTGCTCCACTGTACTCTATCTCTACTGTGCTCCACTGTATCCTACCTCTACTGTACTCCACTGTACTCTATCTCTACTGTGCTCCACTGTACTCTATCTCTACTGTACTCCACTGTACTCTACCTCTACTGTGCTCTACTGTTCTCTACCTCTACTGTGCTCTACTGTACTCCACCTCTACTGTGCTCCACTGTACCCTACCTCTACTGTGCTCCACTGTACTCTACCTCTACTGTGCTCCACTGTACTCTACCTCTACTGTACTCCACTGTACTCTATCTCTACTGTGCTCCACTGTACTCTACCTCTACTGTGCTCAACTGTACTCTACTGTACTCCACTGTACTCTACCTCTACTGTACTCCACTGTACTCTATCTCTACTGTACTCCACTGTACTCTACCTCTACTGTACTCCACTGTACTCTATCTCTACTGTGCTCAACTGTACTGTACTGTACTCCACTGTAATCTACCTCTACTGTACTCCACTGTACTCTACTTCTACTGTGCTCCACTGGTCTCTACCTCTACTGTACTCCACTGTACTCTACTCTACTGTACTCCACTGTACTCTATCTCTACTGTGATCCACTGTACTCTACCTCTACTGTACTCCACTGTACTCTATCTCTACTGTACTCCACTGTACTCTACCTCTACTGTACTCTACTGTTCTCTACCTCTACTTTGCTCTACTGTACTCTACTCTACTGTACTCCACTGTACTCTATCTCTACTGTGATCCACTGTACTCTACCTCTACTGTACTCCACTGTACTCTATCTCTACTGTGCTCAACTGTACTGTACTGTACTCCACTGTAATCTACCTCTACTGTACTCCACTGTACTCTACCTCTACTGTACTCCACTGTACTCTATCTCTACTGTACTCCACTGTACTCTACCTCTACTGTACTCCACTGTACTCTATCTCTACTGTGCTCAACTGTACTGTACTGTACTCCACTGTAATCTACCTCTACTGTACTCCACTGTACTCTACTTCTACTGTGCTCCACTGGTCTCTACCTCTACTGTACTCCACTGTACTCTACTCTACTGTACTCCACTGTACTCTATCTCTACTGTGATCCACTGTACTCTACCTCTACTGTACTCCACTGTACTCTATCTCTACTGTACTCCACTGTACTCTACCTCTACTGTACTCTACTGTTCTCTACCTCTACTTTGCTCTACTGTACTCTACTCTACTGTACTCCACTGTACTCTATCTCTACTGTGATCCACTGTACTCTACCTCTACTGTACTCTACTGTTCTCTACCTCTACTATGCTCTACTGTACTGTACTCTACTGTACTACACTGTACTCTATCTCTACTGTGATCCACTGTACTCTACCTCTACTGTACTCTACTGTTCTCTACCTCTAATGTGCTCCACTGTACTCTATCTCTACTGTGCTCCACTGTACTCTATTTCTGCTGTGCTCCACTGTACTCTATCTCTACTGTACTCCACTGTACTCTATCTCTACTGTACTTCACTGTCCTTTATCTCTAATGTACTCCACTGTACTCTACCTCTATTGTGCTCCATTGTACTCTATCTCTACTGTACTCTACTGTACTCTATCTCTACTTTACTCCACTGTACTCTATCTCTACTGTACTCCACTGTACTCTACCTCTACTGTGCTCCACTGTACTCTACCTCTACCGTACTCCACTGTACTCTATCTCTACTGTACTCCACTGTACTCTACCTCTACTGTACTCTACTGTTCTCTACCTCTACTGTGCTCTACTGTACTCTTCTCTACTGTACTCCACTGTACTCTATCTCTACTGTGATCCACTATACTCTACCTCTACTGTACTCTACTGTACTCTATCTCTACTGTGATCTACTGTACTCTATCTCTACTGTGCTCCACTGTACTCTACCTCTACTGTGCTCCACTGTACTCTATCTCTACTGTGCTCCACTCTACTCTACCTCTACTGTGCTCCACTGTATCCTACCTCTACTGTACTCCACTGTACTCTATCTCTACTGTGCTCCACTGTACTCTATCTCTACTGTACTCCACTGTACTCTACCTCTACTGTGCTCTACTGTACTCTATCTCTACTGTGCTCCACTGTACTCTACCTCTACTGTACTCCACTATACTCTAACTCTACTATACTCCACTGTACTCTATCTCTACTGTGCTCCACTGTACTCTATTTCTACTGTGCTCCACTGTACTCTATCTCTACTGTACTCCACTGTACTATATCTCTACTCTACTTCACTGTCCTCTATCTCTACTGTACTCCACTGTACTCTACCTCTATTGTGCTCCACTGTACTCTATCTCTACTGTACTCTAATGTACTCTATCTCTACTGTACTCCACTGTAGTCTATCTCTACTGTACTCCACTGTACTCTACCTCTATTGTGCTCCACTGTACTCTACCTCTACCGTACTCCACTGTACTCTATCTCTACTGTACTCCACTGTACTCTACCTCTACTGTACTCTACTGTTCTCTACCTCTACTGTGCTCTACTGTACTCTACTCTACTGTACTCCACTGTACTCTATCTCTACTGTGATCCACTGTACTCTACCTCTACTGTACTCCACTGTACTCTATCTCTACTGTGCTCCACTGTACTCTATCTCTACTGTGCTCCACTGTACTCTATCTCTACTGTGCTCCACTCTACTCTACCTCTACTGTGCTCCACTGTATCCTACCTCTACTGTGCTCTACTGTACTCTATCTCTACTGTGCTCCACTTTACTCTACCTCTACTGTACTCCACTATACTCTAACTCTACTATACTCCACTGTACTCTATCTCTACTGTGCTCCACTGTACTCTATTTCTACTGTGCTCCACTGTACTCTATCTCTACTGTACTCCACTGTACTCTATTTCTACTGCACTTCACTGTCCTCTATCTCTACTGTACTCCACTGTACTCTACCTCTATTGTGCTCCACTGTACTCTATATCTACTGTACTCTACTGTACTCTATCTCTACTGTACTCCACTGTACTCTATCTCTACTGTACTCCACTGTACTCTACCTCTACTGTACTCTACTGTACTCTATCTCTACTGTACTCCACTGTACTCTATCTCTACTGTACTCCACTGTACTCTACCTCTACTGTACTCTACTGTTCTCTACCTCTACTCGGCTCTACTGTACTCTACTCTACTGTACTCCACCGTACTCTATCTCTACTGTGATCCACTGTACTCTACTTTTACTGTACTCCACTGTAATCTATCTCTACTGTGATCCACTGTACTCTATCTCTACTGTGCTCCACTGTACTCTACCTCTACTGTGCTCCACTGTACCCTACCTCTACTGTGCTCCACTGTACTCTACCTCTACTGTGCTCCACTGTACTCTACCTCTACTGTACTCCACTGTACTCTATCTCTACTGTGCTCCACTGTACTCTACCTCTACTGTACTCCACTGTACTCTATCTCTACTGTGCTCCACTGTACTCTATCTCTACTGTACTCTACCTCTACTGTGCTCTACTGTTCTCTACCTCTACTGTGCTCTACTGTACTCCACCTCTACTGTGCTCCACTGTACCCTACCTCTAATGTGCTCCACTGTACTCTACCTCTACTGTGCTACACTGTACTCTACCTCTACTCTGCTCCACTGTATCCACTGTACTCTACCTCTACTGTGCTCCACTGTACTCTACCTCTACTGTGCTCCACTGTACTCTATCTCTACTGTGATCCACTGTACTCTACCTCTACTGTACTCCACTGTACTCTATCTCTACTGTGCTCCACTGTACTCTATCTCTACTGTGCTCCACTGTACTCTATCTCTACTGTGCTCCACTCTACTCTACCTCTACTGTGCTCCACTGTATCCTACCTCTACTGTGCTCTACTGTACTCTATCTCTACTGTGCTCCACTGTACTCTACCTCTACTGTACTCCACTATACTCTAACTCTACTATACTCCACTGTACTCTATTTCTACTGTGCTCCACTGTACTCTATCTCTACTGTACTCCACTGTACTCTATTTCTACTGCATTTCACTGTCCTCTATCTCTACTGTACTCCACTGTACTCTACCTCTATTGTGCTCCACTGTACTCTACCTCTACTGTACTCTACTGTACTCTATCTATACTGTACTCCACTGTACTCTATCTCTACTGTACTCCACTGTACTCTACCTCTACTGTACTCTACTGTACTCTATCTCTACTATACTCCACTGTACTCTATCTCTACTGTACTCCACTGTACTCTACCTCTACTGTACTCTACTGTTCTCTACCTCTACTCGGCTCTACTGTACTCTACTCTACTGTACTCCACCGTACTCTATCTCTACTGTGATCCACTGTACTCTACTTCTACTGTACTCCACTGTAATCTATCTCTACTGTGATCCACTGTACTCTATCTCTACTGTGCTCCACTGTACTCTACCTCTACTGTGCTCCACTGTACTCTATCTCTACTGTGCTCCACTGTATCCTACCTCTACTGTACTCCACTGTACTCTATCTCTACTGTGCTCCACTGTACTCTATCTCTACTGTACTCCACTGTACTCTACCTCTACTGTGCTCTACTGTTCTCTACCTCTACTGTGCTCTACTGTACTCCACCTCTACTGTGCTCCACTGTACCCTACCTCTACTGTGCTCCACTGTACTCTACCTCTACTGTGCTCCACTGTACTCTACCTCTTCTGTACTCCACTGTACTCTATCTCTACTGTGCTCCACTGTACTCTACCTCTACTGTGCTCAACTGTACTCTACTGTACTCCACTGTACTCTACCTCTACTGTACTCCACTGTACTCTATCTCTACTGTACTCCACTGTACTCTACCTCTACTGTACTCCACTGTACTCTATCTCTACTGTGCTCAACTGTACTGTACTGTACTCCACTGTAATCTACCTCTACTGTACTCCACTGTACTCTACCTCTATTGTGCTCCACTGTACTCTATATCTACTGTACTCTACTGTACTCTATCTATACTGTACTCCACTGTACTCTATCTCTACTGTACTCCACTGTACTCTACCTCTACTGTACTCTACTGTACTCTATCTCTACTATACTCCACTGTACTCTATCTCTACTGTACTCCACTGTACTCTACCTCTACTGTACTCTACTGTTCTCTACCTCTACTCGGCTCTACTGTACTCTACTCTACTGTACTCCACCGTACTCTATCTCTACTGTGATCCACTGTACTCTACTTCTACTGTACTCCACTGTAATCTATCTCTACTGTGATCCACTGTACTCTATCTCTACTGTGCTCCACTGTACTCTACCTCTACTGTGCTCCACTGTACTCTATCTCTACTGTGCTCCACTGTATCCTACCTCTACTGTACTCCACTGTACTCTATCTCTACTGTGCTCCACTGTACTCTATCTCTACTGTACTCCATTGTACTCTACCTCTACTGTGCTCTACTGTTCTCTACCTCTACTGTGCTCTACTGTACTCCACCTCTACTGTGCTCCACTGTACCCTACCTCTACTGTGCTCCACTGTACTCTACCTCTACTGTGCTCCACTGTACTCTACCTCTTCTGTACTCCACTGTACTCTATCTCTACTGTGCTCCACTGTACTCTACCTCTACTGTGCTCAACTGTACTCTACTGTACTCCACTGTACTCTACCTCTACTGTACTCCACTGTACTCTATCTCTACTGTACTCCACTGTACTCTACCTCTACTGTACTCCACTGTACTCTATCTCTACTGTGCTCAACTGTACTGTACTGTACTCCACTGTAATCTACCTATACTGTACTCCACTGTACTCTACTTCTACTGTGCTCCACTGTACTCTACCTCTACTGTACTCCACTGTACTCTACTCTACTGTACTCCACTGTACTCTATCTCTACTGTGATCCACTGTACTCTACCTCTACTGTACTCCACTGTACTCTATCTCTACTGTACTCCACTGTACTCTACCTCTACTGTACTCTACTGTTCTCTACCTCTACTTTGCTCTACTGTACTCTACTCTACTGTACTCCACTGTACTCTATCTCTACTGTGATCCACTGTACTCTACCTCTACTGTACTCTACTGTTCTCTACCTCTACTATGCTCTACTGTACTGTACTCTACTGTACTACACTGTACTCTATCTCTACTGTGATCCACTGTACTCTACCTCTACTGTACTCTACTGTACTCTACCTCTAATGTGCTCCACTGTACTCTATCTCTACTGTGCTCCACTGTACTCTATTTCTGCTGTGCTCCACTGTACTCTATCTCTACTGTACTCCACTGTACTCTATCTCTACTGTACTTCACTGTCCTTTATCTCTAATGTACTCCACTGTACTCTACCTCTATTGTGCTCCATTGTACTCTATCTCTACTGTACTCTACTGTACTCTATCTCTACTTTACTCCACTGTACTCTATCTCTACTGTACTCCACTGTACTCTACCTCTACTGTGCTCCACTGTACTCTACCTCTACCGTACTCCACTGTACTCTATCTCTACTGTACTCCACTGTACTCTACCTCTACTGTACTCTACTGTTCTCTACCTCTACTGTGCTCTACTGTACTCTTCTCTACTGTACTCCACTGTACTCTATCTCTACTGTGATCCACTATACTCTACCTCTACTGTACTCTACTGTACTCTATCTCTACTGTGATCTACTGTACTCTATCTCTACTGTGCTCCACTGTACTCTACCTCTACTGTGCTCCACTGTACTCTATCTCTACTGTGCTCCACTCTACTCTACCTCTACTGTGCTCCACTGTATCCTACCTCTACTGTACTCCACTGTACTCTATCTCTACTGTGCTCCACTGTACTCTATCTCTACTGTACTCCACTGTACTCTACCTCTACTGTGCTCTACTGTACTCTATCTCTACTGTGCTCCACTGTACTCTACCTCTACTGTACTCCACTATACTCTAACTCTACTATACTCCACTGTACTCTATCTCTACTGTGCTCCACTGTACTCTATTTCTACTGTGCTCCACTGTACTCTATCTCTACTGTACTCCACTGTACTATATCTCTACTGTACTTCACTGTCCTCTATCTCTACTGTACTCCACTGTACTCTACCTCTATTGTGCTCCACTGTACTCTATCTCTACTGTACTCTAATGTACTCTATCTCTACTGTACTCCACTGTAGTCTATCTCTACTGTACTCCACTGTACTCTACCTCTATTGTGCTCCACTGTACTCTACCTCTACCGTACTCCACTGTACTCTATCTCTACTGTACTCCACTGTACTCTACCTCTACTGTACTCTACTGTTCTCTACCTCTACTGTGCTCTACTGTACTCTACTCTACTGTACTCCACTGTACTCTATCTCTACTGTGATCCACTGTACTCTACGTCTACTGTACTCCACTGTACTCTATCTCTACTGTGCTCCACTGTACTCTATCTCTACTGTGCTCCACTGTACTCTATCTCTACTGTGCTCCACTCTACTCTACCTCTACTGTGCTCCACTGTATCCTACCTCTACTGTGCTCTACTGTACTCTATCTCTACTGTGCTCCACTGTACTCTACCTCTACTGTACTCCACTATACTCTAACTCTACTATACTCCACTGTACTCTATCTCTACTGTGCTCCACTGTACTCTATTTCTACTGTGCTCCACTGTACTCTATCTCTACTGTACTCCACTGTACTCTATTTCTACTGCACTTCACTGTCCTCTATCTCTACTGTACTCCACTGTACTCTACCTCTATTGTGCTCCACTGTACTCTATATCTACTGTACTCTACTGTACTCTATCTCTACTGTACTCCACTGTACTCTATCTCTACTGTACTCCACTGTACTCTACCTCTACTGTACTCTACTGTACTCTATCTCTACTGTACTCCACTGTACTCTATCTCTACTGTACTCCACTGTACTCTACCTCTACTGTACTCTACTGTTCTCTACCTCTACTCGGCTCTACTGTACTCTACTCTACTGTACTCCACCGTACTCTATCTCTACTGTGATCCACTGTACTCTACTTTTACTGTACTCCACTGTAATCTATCTCTACTGTGATCCACTGTACTCTATCTCTACTGTGCTCCACTGTGCTCTACCTCTACTGTGCTCCACTGTACCCTACCTCTACTGTGCTCCACTGTACTCTACCTCTACTGTGCTCCACTGTACTCTACCTCTACTGTACTCCACTGTACTCTATCTCTACTGTGCTCCACTGTACTCTACCTCTATTGTACTCCACTGTACTCTATCTCTACTGTGCTCCACTGTACTCTATCTCTACTGTACTCTACCTCTACTGTGCTCTACTGTTCTCTACCTCTACTGTGCTCTACTGTACTCCACCTCTACTGTGCTCCACTGTACCCTACCTCTAATGTGCTCCACTGTACTCTACCTCTACTGTGCTCCACTGTACTCTACCTCTACTCTGCTCCACTGTATCCACTGTACTCTACCTCTACTGTGCTCCACTGTACTCTACCTCTACTGTGCTCCACTGTACTCTATCTCTACTGTGATCCACTGTACTCTACCTCTACTGTACTCCACTGTACTCTGTCTCTACTGTGCTCCACTGTACTCTATCTCTACTGTGCTCCACTGTACTCTATCTCTACTGTGCTCCACTCTACTCTACCTCTACTGTGCTCCACTGTATCCTACCTCTACTGTGCTCTACTGTACTCTATCTCTACTGTGCTCCACTGTACTCTACCTCTACTGTACTCCACTATACTCTAACTCTACTATACTCCACTGTACTCTATCTCTACTGTGCTCCACTGTACTCTATCTCTACTGTGCTCCACTCTACTCTACCTCTACTGTACTCCACTGTACTCTACCTCTACTGTACTCCACTGTACTCTATCTCTACTGTACTCCACTGTACTCTACCTCTACTGTACTCCACTGTACTCTATCTCTACTGTGCTCAACTGTACTGTACTGTACTCCACTGTAATCTACCTCTACTGTACTCCACTGTACTCTACTTCTACTGTGCTCCACTGTACTCTACCTCTACTGTACTCCACTGTACTCTACTCTACTGTACTCCACTGTACTCTATCTCTACTGTGATCCACTGTACTCTACCTCTACTGTACTCCACTGTACTCTATCTCTACTGTACTCTACTGTACTCTATCTCTACTGTGCTCCACTGTACTCTACCTCTACTGTACTCCACTATACTCTAACTCTACTATACTCCACTGTACTCTATCTCTACTGTGCTCCACTGTACTCTATTTCTACTGTGCTCCACTGTACTCTATCTCTACTGTACTCCACTGTACTCTATTTCTACTGCACTTCACTGTCCTCTATCTCTACTGTACTCCACTGTACTCTACCTCTATTGTGCTCCACTGTACTCTATATCTACTGTACTCTACTGTACTCTATCTCTACTGTACTCCACTGTACTCTATCTCTACTGTACTCCACTGTACTCTACCTCTACTGTACTCTACTGTACTCTATCTCTACTGTACTCCACTGTACTCTATCTCTACTGTACTCCACTGTACTCTACCTCTACTGTACTCTACTGTTCTCTACCTCTACTCGGCTCTACTGTACTCTACTCTACTGTACTCCACCGTACTCTATCTCTACTGTGATCCACTGTACTCTACTTCTACTGTACTCCACTGTAATATATCTCTACTGTGATCCATTGTACTCTATCTCTACTGTGCTCCACAGTACTCTACCTCTACTGTGCTCCACTGTACTCTATCTCTACTGTGCTCCACTGTATCCTACCTCTACTGTACTCCACTGTACTCTATCTCTACTGTGCTCCACTGTACTCTATCTCTACTGTACTCCACTGTACTCTACCTCTACTGTGCTCTACTGTTCTCTACCTCTACTGTGCTCTACTGTACTCCACCTCTACTGTGCTCCACTGTACCCTACCTCTACTGTGCTCCACTGTACTCTACCTCTACTGTGCTCCACTGTACTCTACCTCTACTGTACTCCACTGTACTCTATCTCTACTGTGCTCCACTGTACTCTACCTCTACTGTGCTCAACTGTACTCTACTGTACTCCACTGTATTCTACCTCTACTGTACTCCACTGTACTCTATCTCTACTGTACTCCACTGTACTCTACCTCTACTGTACTCCACTGTACTCTATCTCTACTGTGCTCAACTGTACTGTACTGTACTCCACTGTAATCTACCTCTACTGTACTCCACTGTACTCTACTCTACTGTACTCCACTGTACTCTATCTCTACTGTGATCCACTGTACTCTACCTCTACTGTACTCCACTGTACTCTATCTCTACTGTACTCCACTGTACTCTACCTCTACTGTACTCTACTGTTCTCTACCTCTACTATGCTCTACTGTACTGTACTCTACTGTACTACACTGTACTCTATCTCTACTGTGATCCACTGTACTCTACCTCTACTGTACTCTACTGTACTCTACCTCTAATGTGCTCCACTGTACTCTATCTCTACTGTGCTCCACTGTACTCTATTTCTACTGTGCTCCACTGTACTCTATCTCTACTGTACTCCACTGTACTCTATCTCTACTGTACTTCACTGTCCTTTATCTCTAATGTACTCCACTGTACTCTACCTCTATTGTGCTCCATTGTACTCTATCTCTACTGTACTCTACTGTACTCTATCTCTACTTTACTCCACTGTACTCTATCTCTACTGTACTCCACTGTACTCTACCTCTACTGTGCTCCACTGTACTCTATTTCTACTGCACTTCACTGTCCTCTATCTCTACTGTATTCCACTGTACTCTACCTCTATTGTGCTCCACTGTACTCTATATCTACTGTACTCTACTGTACTCTATCTCTACTGTTCTCCACTGTACTCTATCTCTACTGTACTCCACTGTACTCTACCTCTACTGTACTCTACTGTACTCTATCTCTACTGTACTCCTCTGTACTCTATCTCTACTGTACTCCACTGTACTCTACCTCTACTGTACTCTACTGTTCTCTACCTCTACTCGGCTCTACTGTACTCTACTCTACTGTACTCCACCGTACTCTATCTCTACTGTTATCCACTGTACTCTACTTCTACTGTACTCCACTGTAATCTATCTCTACTGTGATCCACTGTACTCTATCTCTACTGTGCTCCACTGTACTCTACCTCTACTGTGCTCCACTGTACCCTACCTCTACTGTGCTCCACTGTACTCTACCTCTACTGTGCTCCACTGTACTCTACCTCTACTGTACTCCACTGTACTCTATCTCTACTGTGCTCCACTGTACTCTACCTCTACTGTACTCCACTGTACTCTATCTCTACTGTGCTCCACTGTACTCTATCTCTACTGTACTCTACCTCTACTGTGCTCTACTGTTCTCTACCTCTACTGTGCTCTACTGTACTCCACCTCTACTGTGCTCCACTGTACCCTACCTCTAATGTGCTCCACTGTACTCTACCTCTACTGTGCTCCACTGTACTCTACCTCTACTCTGCTCCACTGTATCCACTGTACTCTACCTCTACTGTGCTCCACTGTACTCTACCTCTACTGTGCTCCACTGTACTCTATCTCTACTGTGATCCACTGTACTCTACCTCTACTGTACTCCACTGTACTCTATCTCTACTGTGCTCCACTGTACTCTATCTCTACTGTGCTCCACTGTACTCTATCTCTACTGTGCTCCACTCTACTCTACCTCTACTGTGCTCCACTGTATCCTACCTCTACTGTGCTCTACTGTACTCTATCTCTACTGTGCTCCACTGTACTCTACCTCTACTGTACTCCACTATACTCTAACTCTACTATACTCCACTGTACTCTATCTCTACTGTGCTCCACTGTACTCTATTTCTACTGTGCTCCACTGTACTCTATCTCTACTGTACTCCACTGTACTCTATTTCTACTGCATTTCACTGTCCTCTATCTCTACTGTACTCCACTGTACTCTACCTCTATTGTGCTCCACTGTACTCTATATCTACTGTACTCTACTGTACTCTATCTCTACTGTACTCCACTGTACTCTATCTCTACTGTACTCCACTGTACTCTACCTCTACTGTACTCTACTGTACTCTATCTCTACTGTACTCCACTGTACTCTATCTCTACTGTACTCCACTGTACTCTACCTCTACTGTACTCTACTGTTCTCTACCTCTACTCGGCTCTACTGTACTCTACTCTACTGTACTCCACCGTACTCTATCTCTACTGTGATCCACTGTACTCTACTTCTACTGTACTCCACTGTAATCTATCTCTACTGTGATCCACTGTACTCTATCTCTACTGTGCTCCACTGTACTCTACCTCTACTGTGCTCCACTGTACTCTATCTCTACTGTGCTCCACTGTATCCTACCTCTACTGTACTCCACTGTACTCTATCTCTACTGTGCTCCACTGTACTCTATCTCTACTGTACTCCACTGTACTCTACCTCTACTGTGCTCTACTGTTCTCTACCTCTACTGTGCTCTACTGTACTCCACCTCTACTGTGCTCCACTGTACCCTACCTCTACTGTGCTCCACTGTACTCTACCTCTACTGTGCTCCACTGTACTCTACCTCTACTGTACTCCACTGTACTCTATCTCTACTGTGCTCCACTGTACTCTACCTCTACTGTGCTCAACTGTACTCTACTGTACTCCACTGTACTCTACCTCTACTGTACTCCACTGTACTCTATCTCTACTGTACTCCACTGTACTCTACCTCTACTGTACTCCACTGTACTCTATCTCTACTGTGCTCAACTGTACTGTACTCTACTCCACTGTAATCTACCTCTACTGTACTCCACTGTACTCTACTTCTACTGTGCTCCACTGTACTCTACCTCTACTGTACTCCACTGTACTCTACTCTACTGTACTCCACTGTACTCTATCTCTACTGTGATCCACTGTACTCTACCTCTACTGTACTCCACTGTACTCTATCTCTACTGTACTCCACTGTACTCTACCTCTACTGTACTCTACTGTTCTCTACCTCTACTTTGCTCTACTGTAGTCTACTCTACTGTACTCCACTGTACTCTATCTCTACTGTGATCCACTGTACTCTACCTCTACTGTACTCTACTGTTCTCTACCTCTACTATGCTCTACTGTACTGTACTCTACTGTACTACACTGTACTCTATCTCTACTGTGATCCACTGTACTCTACCTCTACTGTACTCTACTGTTCTCTACCTCTAATGTGCTCCACTGTACTCTATCTCTACTGTGCTCCACTGTACTCTATTTCTGCTGTGCTCCACTGTACTCTATCTCTACTGTACTCCACTGTACTCTATCTCTACTGTACTTCACTGTCCTTTATCTCTAATGTACTCCACTGTACTCTACCTCTATTGTGCTCCATTGTACTCTATCTCTACTGTACTCTACTGTACTCTATCTCTACTTTACTCCACTGTACTCTATCTCTACTGTACTCCACTGTACTCTACCTCTACTGTGCTCCACTGTACTCTACCTCTACCGTACTCCACTGTACTCTATCTCTACTGTACTCCACTGTACTCTACCTCTACTGTACTCTACTGTTCTCTACCTCTACTGTGCTCTACTGTACTCTTCTCTACTGTACTCCACTGTACTCTATCTCTACTGTGATCCACTATACTCTACCTCTACTGTACTCTACTGTACTCTATCTCTACTGTGATCTACTGTACTCTATCTCTACTGTGCTCCACTGTACTCTACCTCTACTGTGCTCCACTGTACTCTATCTCTACTGTGCTCCACTCTACTCTACCTCTACTGTGCTCCACTGTATCCTACCTCTACTGTACTCCACTGTACTCTATCTCTACTGTGCTCCACTGTACTCTATCTCTACTGTACTCCACTGTACTCTACCTCTACTGTGCTCTACTGTACTCTATCTCTACTGTGCTCCACTGTACTCTACCTCTACTGTACTCCACTATACTCTAACTCTACTATACTCCACTGTACTCTATCTCTACTGTGCTCCACTGTACTCTATTTCTACTGTGCTCCACTGTACTCTATCTCTACTGTACTCCACTGTACTATATCTCTACTGTACTTCACTGTCCTCTATCTCTACTGTACTCCACTGTACTCTACCTCTATTGTGCTCCACTGTACTCTATCTCTACTGTACTCTAATGTACTCTATCTCTACTGTACTCCACTGTAGTCTATCTCTACTGTACTCCACTGTACTCTACCTCTATTGTGCTCCACTGTACTCTACCTCTACCGTACTCCACTGTACTCTATCTCTACTGTACTCCACTGTACTCTACCTCTACTGTACTCTACTGTTCTCTACCTCTACTGTGCTCTACTGTACTCTACTCTACTGTACTCCACTGTACTCTATCTCTACTGTGATCCACTGTACTCTACCTCTACTGTACTCCACTGTACTCTATCTCTACTGTGCTCCACTGTACTCTATCTCTACTGTGCTCCACTGTACTCTATCTCTACTGTGCTCCACTCTACTCTACCTCTACTGTGCTCCACTGTATCCTACCTCTACTGTGCTCTACTGTACTCTATCTCTACTGTGCTCCACTGTACTCTACCTCTACTGTACTCCACTATACTCTAACTCTACTATACTCCACTGTACTCTATCTCTACTGTGCTCCACTGTACTCTATTTCTACTGTGCTCCACTGTACTCTATTTCTACTGTACTCCACTGTACTCTATTTCTACTGCACTTCACTGTCCTCTATCTCTACTGTACTCCACTGTACTCTACCTCTATTGTGCTCCACTGTACTCTATATCTACTGTACTCTACTGTACTCTATCTCTACTGTACTCCACTGTACTCTATCTCTACTGTACTCCACTGTACTCTACCTCTACTGTACTCTACTGTACTCTATCTCTACTGTACTCCACTGTACTCTATCTCTACTGTACTCCACTGTACTCTACCTCTACTGTACTCTACTGTTCTCTACCTCTACTCGGCTCTACTGTACTCTACTCTACTGTACTCCACCGTACTCTATCTCTACTGTGATCCACTGTACTCTACTTTTACTGTACTCCACTGTAATCTATCTCTACTGTGATCCACTGTACTCTATCTCTACTGTGCTCCACTGTACTCTACCTCTACTGTGCTCCACTGTACCCTACCTCTACTGTGCTCCACTGTACTCTACCTCTACTGTGCTCCACTGTACTCTACCTCTACTGTACTCCACTGTACTCTATCTCTACTGTGCTCCACTGTACTCTACCTCTACTGTACTCCACTGTACTCTATCTCTACTGTGCTCCACTGTACTCTATCTCTACTGTACTCTACCTCTACTGTGCTCTACTGTTCTCTACCTCTACTGTGCTCTACTGTACTCCACCTCTACTGTGCTCCACTGTACCCTACCTCTAATGTGCTCCACTGTACTCTACCTCTACTGTGCTCCACTGTACTCTACCTCTACTCTGCTCCACTGTATCCACTGTACTCTACCTCTACTGTGCTCCACTGTACTCTACCTCTACTGTGCTCCACTGTACTCTATCTCTACTGTGATCCACTGTACTCTACCTCTACTGTACTCCACTGTACTCTATCTCTACTGTGCTCCACTGTACTCTATCTCTACTGTGCTCCACTGTACTCTATCTCTACTGTGCTCCACTCTACTCTACCTCTACTGTGCTCCACTGTATCCTACCTCTACTGTGCTCTACTGTACTCTATCTCTACTGTGCTCCACTGTACTCTACCTCTACTGTACTCCACTATACTCTAACTCTACTATACTCCACTGTACTCTATCTCTACTGTGCTCCACTGTACTCTATTTCTACTGTGCTCCACTGTACTCTATCTCTACTGTACTCCACTGTACTCTATTTCTACTGCATTTCACTGTCCTCTATCTCTACTGTACTCCACTGTACTCTACCTCTATTGTGCTCCACTGTACTCTATATCTACTGTACTCTACTGTACTCTATCTCTACTGTACTCCACTGTACTCTATCTCTACTGTACTCCACTGTACTCTACCTCTACTGTACTCTACTGTACTCTATCTCTACTATACTCCACTGTACTCTATCTCTACTGTACTCCACTGTACTCTACCTCTACTGTACTCTACTGTTCTCTGACTCTACTCGGCTCTACTGTACTCTACTCTACTGTACTCCACCGTACTCTATCTCTACTGTGATCCACTGTACTCTACTTCTACTGTACTCCACTGTAATCTATCTCTACTGTGATCCACTGTACTCTATCTCTACTGTGCTCCACTGTACTCTACCTCTACTGTGCTCCACTGTACTCTATCTCTACTGTGCTCCACTGTATCCTACCTCTACTGTACTCCACTGTACTCTATCTCTACTGTGCTCCACTGTACTCTATCTCTACTGTACTCCACTGTACTCTACCTCTACTGTGCTCTACTGTTCTCTACCTCTACTGTGCTCTACTGTACTCCACCTCTACTGTGCTCCACTGTACCCTACCTCTACTGTGCTCCACTATACTCTACCTCTACTGTGCTCCACTGTACTCTACCTCTACTGTACTCCACTGTACTCTATCTCTACTGTGCTCCACTGTACTCTACCTCTACTGTGCTCAACTGTACTCTACTGTACTCCACTGTACTCTACCTCTACTGTACTCCACTGTACTCTATCTCTACTGTACTCCACTGTACTCTACCTCTACTGTACTCCACTGTACTCTATCTCTACTGTGCTCAACTCTACTGTACTGTACTCCACTGTAATCTACCTCTACTGTACTCCACTGTACTCTACTTCTACTGTGCTCCACTGTACTCTACCTCTACTGTACTCCACTGTACTCTACTCTACTGTACTCCACTGTACTCTATCTCTACTGTGATCCACTGTACTCTACCTCTACTGTACTCCACTGTACTCTATCTCTACTGTACTCCACTGTACTCTACCTCTACTGTACTCTACTGTACTCTACCTCTAATGTGCTCCACTGTACTCTATCTCTACTGTGCTCCACTGTACTCTATTTCTGCTGTGCTCCACTGTACTCTATCTCTACTGTACTCCACTGTACTCTATCTCTACTGTACTTCACTGTCCTTTATCTCTAATGTACTCCACTGTACTCTACCTCTATTGTGCTCCATTGTACTCTATCTCTACTGTACTTTACTGTACTCTATCTCTACTTTACTCCACTGTACTCTATCTCTACTGTACTCCACTGTACTCTACCTCTACTGTGCTCCACTGTACTCTACCTCTACCGTACTCCACTGTACTCTATCTCTACTGTACTCCACTGTACTATACCTCTACTGTACTCTACTGTTCTCTACCTCTACTGTGCTCTACTGTACTCTTCTCTACTGTACTCCACTGTACTCTATCTCTACTGTGATCCACTATACTCTACCTCTACTGTACTCTACTGTACTCTATCTCTACTGTGATCTACTGTACTCTATCTCTACTGTGCTCCACTGTACTCTACCTCTACTGTGCTCCACTGTACTCTATCTCTACTGTGCTCCACTCTACTCTACCTCTACTGTGCTCCACTGTATCCTACCTCTACTGTACTCCACTGTACTCTATCTCTACTGTGCTCCACTGTACTCTATCTCTACTGTACTCCACTGTACTCTACCTCTACTGTGCTCTACTGTACTCTATCTCTACTGTGCTCCACTGTACTCTACCTCTACTGTACTCCACTATACTCTAACTCTACTATACTCCACTGTACTCTATCTCTACTGTGCTCCACTGTACTCTATTTCTACTGTGCTCCACTGTACTCTATCTCTACTGTACTCCACTGTACTATATCTCTACTGTACTTCACTGTCCTCTATCTCTACTGTACTCCACTGTACTCTACCTCTATTGTGCTCCACTGTACTCTATCTCTACTGTACTCTAATGTACTCTATCTCTACTGTACTCCACTGTAGTCTATCTCTACTGTACTCCACTGTACTCTACCTCTATTGTGCTCCACTGTACTCTACCTCTACCGTACTCCACTGTACTCTATCTCTACTGTACTCCACTGTACTCTACCTCTACTGTACTCTACTGTTCTCTACCTCTACTGTGCTCTACTGTACTCTACTCTACTGTACTCCACTGTACTCTATCTCTACTGTGATCCACTGTACTCTACGTCTACTGTACTCCACTGTACTCTATCTCTACTGTGCTCCACTGTACTCTATCTCTACTGTGCTCCACTGTACTCTATCTCTACTGTGCTCCACTCTACTCTACCTCTACTGTGCTCCACTGTATCCTACCTCTACTGTGCTCTACTGTACTCTATCTCTACTGTGCTCCACTGTACTCTACCTCTACTGTACTCCACTATACTCTAACTCTACTATACTCCACTGTACTCTATCTCTACTGTGCTCCACTGTACTCTATTTCTACTGTGCTCCACTGTACTCTATCTCTACTGTACTCCACTGTACTCTATTTCTACTGCACTTCACTGTCCTCTATCTCTACTGTACTCCACTGTACTCTACCTCTATTGTGCTCCACTGTACTCTATATCTACTGTACTCTACTGTACTCTATCTCTACTGTACTCCACTGTACTCTATCTCTACTGTACTCCACTGTACTCTATCTCTACTGTGATCCACTGTACTCTACCTCTACTGTACTCCACTGTACTCTATCTCTACTGTGCTCCACTGTACTCTATCTCTACTGTGCTCCACTGTACTCTATCTCTACTGTGCTCCACTCTACTCTACCTCTACTGTGCTCCACTGTATCCTACCTCTACTGTGCTCTACTGTACTCTATCTCTACTGTGCTCCACTGTACTCTACCTCTACTGTACTCCACTATACTCTAACTCTACTATACTCCACTGTACTCTATCTCTACTGTGCTCCACTGTACTCTATTTCTACTGTGCTCCACTGTACTCTATCTCTACTGTACTCCACTGTACTCTATTTCTACTGCATTTCACTGTCCTCTATCTCTACTGTACTCCACTGTACTCTACCTCTATTGTGCTCCACTGTACTCTATATCTACTGTACTCTACTGTACTCTATCTCTACTGTACTCCACTGTACTCTATCTCTACTGTACTCCACTGTACTCTACCTCTACTGTACTCTACTGTACTCTATCTCTACTGTACTCCACTGTACTCTATCTCTACTGTACTCCACTGTACTCTACCTCTACTGTACTCTACTGTTCTCTACCTCTACTCGGCTCTACTGTACTCTACTCTACTGTACTCCACCGTACTCTATCTCTACTGTGATCCACTGTACTCTACTTCTACTGTACTCCACTGTAATCTATCTCTACTGTGATCCACTGTACTCTATCTCTACTGTGCTCCACTGTACTCTACCTCTACTGTGCTCCACTGTACTCTATCTCTACTGTGCTCCACTGTATCCTACCTCTACTGTACTCCACTGTACTCTATCTCTACTGTGCTCCACTGTACTCTATCTCTACTGTACTCCACTGTACTCTACCTCTACTGTGCTCTACTGTTCTCTACCTCTACTGTGCTCTACTGTACTCCACCTCTACTGTGCTCCACTGTACCCTACCTCTACTGTGCTCCACTGTACTCTACCTCTACTGTGCTCCACTGTACTCTACCTCTACTGTACTCCACTGTACTCTATCTCTACTGTGCTCCACTGTACTCTACCTCTACTGTGCTCAACTGTACTCTACTGTACTCCACTGTACTCTACCTCTACTGTACTCCACTGTACTCTATCTCTACTGTACTCCACTGTACTCTACCTCTACTGTACTCCACTGTACTCTATCTCTACTGTGCTCAACTGTACTGTACTCTACTCCACTGTAATCTACCTCTACTGTACTCCACTGTACTCTACTTCTACTGTGCTCCACTGTACTCTACCTCTACTGTACTCCACTGTACTCTACTCTACTGTACTCCACTGTACTCTATCTCTACTGTGATCCACTGTACTCTACCTCTACTGTACTCCACTGTACTCTATCTCTACTGTACTCCACTGTACTCTACCTCTACTGTACTCTACTGTTCTCTACCTCTACTTTGCTCTACTGTAGTCTACTCTACTGTACTCCACTGTACTCTATCTCTACTGTGATCCACTGTACTCTACCTCTACTGTACTCTACTGTTCTCTACCTCTACTATGCTCTACTGTACTGTACTCTACTGTACTACACTGTACTCTATCTCTACTGTGATCCACTGTACTCTACCTCTACTGTACTCTACTGTTCTCTACCTCTAATGTGCTCCACTGTACTCTATCTCTACTGTGCTCCACTGTACTCTATTTCTGCTGTGCTCCACTGTACTCTATCTCTACTGTACTCCACTGTACTCTATCTCTACTGTACTTCACTGTCCTTTATCTCTAATGTACTCCACTGTACTCTACCTCTATTGTGCTCCATTGTACTCTATCTCTACTGTACTCTACTGTACTCTATCTCTACTTTACTCCACTGTACTCTATCTCTACTGTACTCCACTGTACTCTACCTCTACTGTGCTCCACTGTACTCTACCTCTACCGTACTCCACTGTACTCTATCTCTACTGTACTCCACTGTACTCTACCTCTACTGTACTCTACTGTTCTCTACCTCTACTGTGCTCTACTGTACTCTTCTCTACTGTACTCCACTGTACTCTATCTCTACTGTGATCCACTATACTCTACCTCTACTGTACTCTACTGTACTCTATCTCTACTGTGATCTACTGTACTCTATCTCTACTGTGCTCCACTGTACTCTACCTCTACTGTGCTCCACTGTACTCTATCTCTACTGTGCTCCACTCTACTCTACCTCTACTGTGCTCCACTGTATCCTACCTCTACTGTACTCCACTGTACTCTATCTCTACTGTGCTCCACTGTACTCTATCTCTACTGTACTCCACTGTACTCTACCTCTACTGTGCTCTACTGTACTCTATCTCTACTGTGCTCCACTGTACTCTACCTCTACTGTACTCCACTATACTCTAACTCTACTATACTCCACTGTACTCTATCTCTACTGTGCTCCACTGTACTCTATTTCTACTGTGCTCCACTGTACTCTATCTCTACTGTACTCCACTGTACTATATCTCTACTGTACTTCACTGTCCTCTATCTCTACTGTACTCCACTGTACTCTACCTCTATTGTGCTCCACTGTACTCTATCTCTACTGTACTCTAATGTACTCTATCTCTACTGTACTCCACTGTAGTCTATCTCTACTGTACTCCACTGTACTCTACCTCTATTGTGCTCCACTGTACTCTACCTCTACCGTACTCCACTGTACTCTATCTCTACTGTACTCCACTGTACTCTACCTCTACTGTACTCTACTGTTCTCTACCTCTACTGTGCTCTACTGTACTCTACTCTACTGTACTCCACTGTACTCTATCTCTACTGTGATCCACTGTACTCTACCTCTACTGTACTCCACTGTACTCTATCTCTACTGTGCTCCACTGTACTCTATCTCTACTGTGCTCCACTGTACTCTATCTCTACTGTGCTCCACTCTACTCTACCTCTACTGTGCTCCACTGTATCCTACCTCTACTGTGCTCTACTGTACTCTATCTCTACTGTGCTCCACTGTACTCTACCTCTACTGTACTCCACTATACTCTAACTCTACTATACTCCACTGTACTCTATCTCTACTGTGCTGCACTGTACTCTATTTCTACTGTGCTCCACTGTACTCTATTTCTACTGTACTCCACTGTACTCTATTTCTACTGCACTTCACTGTCCTCTATCTCTACTGTACTCCACTGTACTCTACCTCTATTGTGCTCCACTGTACTCTATATCTACTGTACTCTACTGTACTCTATCTCTACTGTACTCCACTGTACTCTATCTCTACTGTACTCCACTGTACTCTACCTCTACTGTACTCTACTGTATTCTATCTCTACTGTACTCCACTGTACTCTATCTCTACTGTACTCCACTGTACTCTACCTCTACTGTACTCTACTGTTCTCTACCTCTACTCGGCTCTACTGTACTCTACTCTACTGTACTCCACCGTACTCTATCTCTACTGTGATCCACTGTACTCTACTTTTACTGTACTCCACTGTAATCTATCTCTACTGTGATCCACTGTACTCTATCTCTACTGTGCTCCACTGTACTCTACCTCTACTGTGCTCCACTGTACCCTACCTCTACTGTGCTCCACTGTACTCTACCTCTACTGTGTTCCACTGTACTCTACCTCTACTGTACTCCACTGTACTCTATCTCTACTGTGCTCCACTGTACTCTACCTCTACTGTACTCCACTGTACTCTATCTCTACTGTGCTCCACTGTACTCTATCTCTACTGTACTCTACCTCTACTGTGCTCTACTGTTCTCTACCTCTACTGTGCTCTACTGTACTCCACCTCTACTGTGCTCCACTGTACCCTACCTCTAATGTGCTCCACTGTACTCTACCTCTACTGTGCTCCACTGTACTCTACCTCTACTCTGCTCCACTGTATCCACTGTACTCTACCTCTACTGTGCTCCACTGTACTCTACCTCTACTGTGCTCCACTGTACTCTATCTCTACTGTGATCCACTGTACTCTACCTCTACTGTACTCCACTGTACTCTATCTCTACTGTGCTCCACTGTACTCTATCTCTACTGTGCTCCACTCTACTCTATCTCTACTGTGCTCCACTCTACTCTACCTCTACTGTGCTCCACTGTATCCTACCTCTACTGTGCTCTACTGTACTCTATCTCTACTGTACTCCACTGTACTCTATCTCTACTGTACTCCACTGTACTCTACCTCTACTGTACTCTACTGTACTCTATCTCTACTATACTCCACTGTACTCTATCTCTACTGTACTCCACTGTACTCTACCTCTACTGTACTCTACTGTTCTCTACCTCTACTCGGCTCTACTGTACTCTACTCTACTGTACTCCACCGTACTCTATCTCTACTGTGATCCACTGTACTCTACTTCTACTGTACTCCACTGTAATCTATCTCTACTGTGATCCACTGTACTCTATCTCTACTGTGCTCCACTGTACTCTACCTCTACTGTGCTCCACTGTACTCTATCTCTACTGTGCTCCACTGTATCCTACCTCTACTGTACTCCACTGTACTCTATCTCTACTGTGCTCCACTGTACTCTATCTCTACTGTACTCCACTGTACTCTACCTCTACTGTGCTCTACTGTTCTCTACCTCTACTGTGCTCTACTGTACTCCACCTCTACTGTGCTCCACTGTACCCTACCTCTACTGTGCTCCACTATACTCTACCTCTACTGTGCTCCACTGTACTCTACCTCTACTGTACTCCACTGTACTCTATCTCTACTGTGCTCCACTGTACTCTACCTCTACTGTGCTCAACTGTACTCTACTGTACTCCACTGTACTCTACCTCTACTGTACTCCACTGTACTCTATCTCTACTGTACTCCACTGTACTCTACCTCTACTGTACTCCACTGTACTCTATCTCTACTGTGCTCAACTCTACTGTACTGTACTCCACTGTAATCTACCTCTACTGTACTCCACTGTACTCTACTTCTACTGTGCTCCACTGTACTCTACCTCTACTGTACTCCACTGTACTCTACTCTACTGTACTCCACTGTACTCTATCTCTACTGTGATCCACTGTACTCTACCTCTACTGTACTCCACTGTACTCTATCTCTACTGTACTCCACTGTACTCTACCTCTACTGTACTCTACTGTACTCTACCTCTAATGTGCTCCACTGTACTCTATCTCTACTGTGCTCCACTGTACTCTATTTCTGCTGTGCTCCACTGTACTCTATCTCTACTGTACTCCACTGTACTCTATCTCTACTGTACTTCACTGTCCTTTATATCTAATGTACTCCACTGTACTCTACCTCTATTGTGCTCCATTGTACTCTATCTCTACTGTACTCTACTGTACTCTATCTCTACTTTACTCCACTGTACTCTATCTCTACTGTACTCCACTGTACTCTACCTCTACTGTGCTCCACTGTACTCTACCTCTACCGTACTCCACTGTACTCTATCTCTACTGTACTCCACTGTACTCTACCTCTACTGTACTCTACTGTTCTCTACCTCTACTGTGCTCTACTGTACTCTTCTCTACTGTACTCCACTGTACTCTATCTCTACTGTGATCCACTATACTCTACCTCTACTGTACTCTACTGTACTCTATCTCTACTGTGATCTACTGTACTCTATCTCTACTGTGCTCCACTGTACTCTACCTCTACTGTGCTCCACTGTACTCTATCTCTACTGTGCTCCACTCTACTCTACCTCTACTGTGCTCCACTGTACTCTATCTCTACTGTGCTCCACTGTACTCTATCTCTACTGTACTCCACTGTACTCTACCTCTACTGTGCTCTACTGTACTCTATCTCTACTGTGCTCCACTGTACTCTACCTCTACTGTACTCCACTATACTCTAACTCTACTATACTCCACTGTACTCTATCTCTACTGTGCTCCACTGTACTCTATTTCTACTGTGCTCCACTGTACTCTATCTCTACTGTACTCCACTGTACTATATCTCTACTGTACTTCACTGTCCTCTATCTCTACTGTACTCCACTGTACTCTACCTCTATTGTGCTCCACTGTACTCTATCTCTACTGTACTCTAATGTACTCTATCTCTACTGTACTCCACTGTAGTCTATCTCTACTGTACTCCACTGTACTCTACCTCTATTGTGCTCCACTGTACTCTACCTCTACCGTACTCCACTGTACTCTATCTCTACTGTACTCCACTGTACTCTACCTCTACTGTACTCTACTGTTCTCTACCTCTACTGTGCTCTACTGTACTCTACTCTACTGTACTCCACTGTACTCTATCTCTACTGTGATCCACTGTACTCTACGTCTACTGTACTCCACTGTACTCTATCTCTACTGTGCTCCACTGTACTCTATCTCTACTGTGCTCCACTGTACTCTATCTCTACTGTGCTCCACTCTACTCTACCTCTACTGTGCTCCACTGTATCCTACCTCTACTGTGCTCTACTGTACTCTATCTCTACTGTGCTCCACTGTACTCTACCTCTACTGTACTCCACTATACTCTAACTCTACTATACTCCACTGTACTCTATCTCTACTGTGCTCCACTGTACTCTATTTCTACTGTGCTCCACTGTACTCTATCTCTACTGTACTCCACTGTACTCTATTTCTACTGCACTTCACTGTCCTCTATCTCTACTGTACTCCACTGTACTCTACCTCTATTGTGCTCCACTGTACTCTATATCTACTGTACTCTACTGTACTCTATCTCTACTGTACTCCACTGTACTCTATCTCTACTGTACTCCACTGTACTCTACCTCTACTGTACTCTACTGTACTCTATCTCTACTGTACTCCACTGTACTCTATCTCTACTGTACTCCACTGTACTCTACCTCTACTGTACTCTACTGTTCTCTACCTCTACTCGGCTCTACTGTACTCTACTCTACTGTACTCCACCGTACTCTATCTCTACTGTGATCCACTGTACTCTACTTTTACTGTACTCCACTGTAATCTATCTCTACTGTGATCCACTGTACTCTATCTCTACTGTGCTCCACTGTGCTCTACCTCTACTGTGCTCCACTGTACCCTACCTCTACTGTGCTCCACTGTACTCTACCTCTACTGTGCTCCACTGTACTCTACCTCTACTGTACTCCACTGTACTCTATCTCTACTGTGCTCCACTGTACTCTACCTCTACTGTACTCCACTGTACTCTATCTCTACTGTGCTCCACTGTACTCTATCTCTACTGTACTCTACCTCTACTGTGCTCTACTGTTCTCTACCTCTACTGTGCTCTACTGTACTCCACCTCTACTGTGCTCCACTGTACCCTACCTCTAATGTGCTCCACTGTACTCTACCTCTACTGTGCTCCACTGTACTCTACCTCTACTCTGCTCCACTGTATCCACTGTACTCTACCTCTACTGTGCTCCACTGTACTCTACCTCTACTGTGCTCCACTGTACTCTATCTCTACTGTGATCCACTGTACTCTACCTCTACTGTACTCCACTGTACTCTGTCTCTACTGTGCTCCACTGTACTCTATCTCTACTGTGCTCCACTGTACTCTATCTCTACTGTGCTCCACTCTACTCTACCTCTACTGTGCTCCACTGTATCCTACCTCTACTATGCTCTACTGTACTCTATCTCTACTGTGCTCCACTGTACTCTACCTCTACTGTACTCCACTATACTCTAACTCTACTATACTCCACTGTACTCTATCTCTACTGTGCTCCACTGTGCTCTATTTCTACTGTGCTCCACTGTACTCTATCTCTACTGTACTCCACTGTACTCTATTTCTACTGCACTTCACTGTCCTCTATCTCTACTGTACTCCACTGTACTCTACCTCTATTGTGCTCCACTGTACTCTATATCTACTGTACTCTACTGTACTCTATCTCTACTGTACTCCACTGTACTCTATCTCTACTGTACTCCACTGTACTCTACCTCTACTGTACTCTACTGTACTCTATCTCTACTGTACTCCACTGTACTCTATCTCTACTGTACTCCACTGTACTCTACCTCTACTGTACTCTACTGTTCTCTACCTCTACTCGGCTCTACTGTACTCTACTCTACTGTACTCCACCGTACTCTATCTCTACTGTGATCCACTGTACTCTACTTCTACTGTACTCCACTGTAATATATCTCTACTGTGATCCACTGTACTCTATCTCTACTGTGCTCCACTGTACTCTACCTCTACTGTGCTCCACTGTACTCTATCTCTACTGTGCTCCACTGTATCCTACCTCTACTGTACTCCACTGTACTCTATCTCTACTGTGCTCCACTGTACTCTATCTCTACTGTACTCCACTGTACTCTACCTCTACTGTGCTCTACTGTTCTCTACCTCTACTGTGCTCTACTGTACTCCACCTCTACTGTGCTCCACTGTACCCTACCTCTACTGTGCTCCACTGTACTCTACCTCTACTGAGCTCCACTGTACTCTACCTCTACTGTACTCCACTGTACTCTATCTCTACTGTGCTCCACTGTACTCTACCTCTACTGTGCTCAACTGTACTCTACTGTACTCCACTGTACTCTACCTCTACTGTACTCCACTGTACTCTATCTCTACTGTACTCCACTGTACTCTACCTCTACTGTACTCCACTGTACTCTATCTCTACTGTGCTCAACTGTACTGTACTGTACTCCACTGTAATCTACCTCTACTGTACTCCACTGTAAAATACTTCTACTGTACTCCACTGTACTCTACCTCTACTGTACTCCACTGTACTCTACTCTACTGTACTCCACTGTACTCTATCTCTACTGTGATCCACTGTACTCTACCTCTACTGTACTCCACTGTACTCTATCTCTACTGTACTCCACTGTACTCTACCTCTACTGTACTCTACTGTTCTCTACCTCTACTTTGCTCTACTGTACTCTACTCTACTGTACTCCACTGTACTCTATCTCTACTGTGATCCACTGTACTCTACCTCTACTGTACTCTACTGTTCTCTACCTCTACTATGCTCTACTGTACTGTACTCTACTGTACTACACTGTACTCTATCTCTACTGTGATCCACTGTACTCTACCTCTACTGTACTCTACTGTACTCTATCTCTAATGTGCTCCACTGTACTCTATCTCTACTGTGCTCCACTGTACTCTATTTCTACTGTGCTCCACTGTACTCTATCTCTACTGTACTCCACTGTACTCTATCTCTACTGTACTTCACTGTCCTTTATCTCTAATGTACTCCACTGTACTCTACCTCTATTGTGCTCCATTGTACTCTATCTCTACTGTACTCTACTGTACTCTATCTCTACTTTACTCCACTGTACTCTATCTCTACTGTACTCCACTGTACTCTACCTCTACTGTGCTCCACTGTACTCTATTTCTACTGCACTTCACTGTCCTCTATCTCTACTGTACTCCACTGTACTCTACCTCTTTTGTGCTCCACTGTACTCTATATCTACTGTACTCTACTGTACTCTATCTCTACTGTTCTCCACTGTACTCTATCTCTACTGTACTCCACTGTACTCTACCTCTATTGTGCTCCACTGTACTCTATCTCTACTGTACTCTAATGTACTCTATCTCTACTGTACTCCACTGTAGTCTATCTCTACTGTACTCCACTGTACTCTACCTCTATTGTGCTCCACTGTACTCTACCTCTACCGTACTCCACTGTACTCTATCTCTACTGTACTCCACTGTACTCTACCTCTACTGTACTCTACTGTTCTCTACCTCTACTGTGCTCTACTGTACTCTACTCTACTCTACTCCACTGTACTCTATCTCTACTGTGATCCACTGTACTCTACCTCTACTGTACTCCACTGTACTCTATCTCTACTGTGCTCCACTGTACTCTATCTCTACTGTGCTCCACTGTACTCTATCTCTACTGTGCTCCACTCTACTCTACCTCTACTGTGCTCCACTGTATCCTACCTCTACTGTGCTCTACTGTACTCTATCTCTACTGTGCTCCACTGTACTCTACCTCTACTGTACTCCACTATACTCTAACTCTACTATACTCCACTGTACTCTATCTCTACTGTGCTCCACTGTACTCTATTTCTACTGTGCTCCACTGTACTCTATCTCTACTGTACTCCACTGTACTCTATTTCTACTGCACTTCACTGTCCTCTATCTCTACTGTACTCCACTGTACTCTACCTCTATTGTGCTCCACTGTACTCTATATCTACTGTACTCTACTGTACTCTATCTCTACTGTACTCCACTGTACTCTATCTCTACTGTACTCCACTGTACTCTACCTCTACTGTACTCTACTGTACTCTATCTCTACTGTACTCCACTGTACTCTATCTCTACTGTACTCCACTGTACTCTACCTCTACTGTACTCTACTGTTCTCTACCTCTACTCGGCTCTACTGTACTCTACTCTACTGTACTCCACCGTACTCTATCTCTACTGTGATCCACTGTACTCTACTTTTACTGTACTCCACTGTAATCTATCTCTACTGTGATCCACTGTACTCTATCTCTACTGTGCTCCACTGTACTCTACCTCTACTGTGCTCCACTGTACCCTACCTCTACTGTACTCCACTGTACTCTACCTCTACTGTGCTCCACTGTACTCTACCTCTACTGTACTCCACTGTACTCTATCTCTACTGTGCTCCACTGTACTCTATCTCTACTGTACTCTACCTCTACTGTGCTCTACTGTTCTCTACCTCTACTGTGCTATACTGTACTCCACCTCTACTGTGCTCCACTGTACCCTACCTCTAATGTGCTCCACTGTACTCTACCTCTACTGTGCTCCACTGTACTCTACCTCTACTCTGCTCCACTGTATCCACTGTACTCTACCTCTACTGTGCTCCACTGTACTCTACCTCTACTGTGCTCCACTGTACTCTATCTCTACTGTGATCCACTGTACTCTACCTCTACTGTACTCCACTGTACTCTGTCTCTACTGTGCTCCACTGTACTCTATCTCTACTGTGCTCCACTGTACTCTATCTCTACTGTGCTCCACTCTACTCTACCTCTACTGTGCTCCACTGTATCCTACCTCTACTGTGCTCTACTTACTCTATCTCTACTGTGCTCCACTGTACTCTACCTCTACTGTACTCCACTATACTCTAACTCTACTATACTCCACTGTACTCTATCTCTACTGTGCTCCACTGTACTCTATTTCTACTGTGCTCCACTGTACTCTATCTCTACTGTACTCCACTGTACTCTATTTCTACTGCACTTCACTGTCCTCTATCTCTACTGTACTCCACTGTACTCTACCTCTATTGTGCTCCACTCTACTCTATATCTACTGTACTCTACTGTACTCTATCTCTACTGTACTCCACTGTACTCTATCTCTACTGTACTCCACTGTACTCTACCTCTACTGTACTCTACTGTACTCTATCTCTACTGTACTCCACTGTACTCTATCTCTACTGTACTCCACTGTACTCTACCTCTACTGTACTCTACTGTTCTCTACCTCTACTCGGCTCTACTGTACTCTACTCTACTGTACTCCACCGTACTCTATCTCTACTGTGATCCACTGTACTCTACTTCTACTGTACTCCACTGTAATATATCTCTACTGTCATCCACTGTACTCTATCTCTACTGTGCTCCACTGTACTCTACCTCTACTGTGCTCCACTGTACTCTATCTCTACTGTGCTCCACTGTATCCTACCTCTACTGTACTCCACTGTACTCTATCTCTACTGTGCTCCACTGTACTCTATCTCTACTGTACTCCACTGTACTCTACCTCTACTGTGCTCTACTGTTCTCTACCTCTACTGTGCTCTACTGTACTCCACCTCTACTGTGCTCCACTGTACCCTACCTCTACTGTGCTCCACTGTACTCTACCTCTACTGTGCTCCACTGTGCTCTACCTCTACTGTACTCCACTGTACTCTATCTCTACTGTGCTCCACTGTACTCTACCTCTACTGTGCTCAACTGTACTCTACTGTACTCCACTGTACTCTACCTCTACTGTACTCCACTGTACTCTATCTCTACTGTACTCCACTGTACTCTACCTCTACTGTACTCCACTGTACTCTATCTCTACTGTGCTCAACTGTACTGTACTGTACTCCACTGTAATCTACCTCTACTGTACTCCACTGTACTCTACTTCTACTGTACTCCACTGTACTCTACCTCTACTGTACTCCACTGTACTCTACTCTACTGTACTCCACTGTACTCTATCTCTACTGTGATCCACTGTACTCTACCTCTACTGTACTCCACTGTACTCTATCTCTACTGTACTCCACTGTACTCTACCTCTACTGTACTCTACTGTTCTCTACCTCTACTTTGCTCTACTGTACTCTACTCTACTGTACTCCACTGTACTCTATCTCTACTATGATCCACTGTACTCTACCTCTACTGTACTCTACTGTTCTCTACCTCTACTATGCTCTACTGTACTGTACTCTACTGTACTACACTGTACTCTATCTCTACTGTGATCCACTGTACTCTACCTCTACTGTACTCTACTGTACTCTACCTCTAATGTGCTCCACTGTACTCTATCTCTACTGTGCTCCACTGTACTCTATTTCTACTGTGCTCCACTGTACTCTATCTCTACTGTACTCCACTGTACTCTATCTCTACTGTACTTCACTGTCCTTTATCTCTAATGTACTCCACTGTACTCTACCTCTATTGTGCTCCATTGTACTCTATCTCTACTGTACTCTACTGTACTCTATCTCTACTTTACTCCACTGTACTCTATCTCTACTGTACTCCACTGTACTCTACCTCTACTGTGCTCCACTGTACTCTACCTCTACCGTACTCCACTGTACTCTATCTCTACTGTACTCCACTGTACTCTACCTCTACTGTACTCTACTGTTCTCTACCTCTACTGTGCTCTACTGTACTCTTCTCTACTGTACTCCACTGTACTCTATCTCTACTGTGATCCACTATACTCTACCTCTACTGTACTCTACTGTACTCTATCTCTACTGTGATCTACTGTACTCTATCTCTACTGTGCTCCACTGTACTCTACCTCTACTGTGCTCCACTGTACTCTATCTCTACTGTGCTCCACTCTACTCTACCTCTACTGTGCTCCACTGTATCCTACCTCTACTGTACTCCACTGTACTCTATCTCTACTGTGCTCCACTGTACTCTATCTCTACTGTACTCCACTGTACTCTACCTCTACTGTGCTCTACTGTACTCTATCTCTACTGTGCTCCACTGTACTCTACCTCTACTGTACTCCACTATACTCTAACTCTACTATACTCCACTGTACTCTATCTCTACTGTGCTCCACTGTACTCTATTTCTACTGTGCTCCACTGTACTCTATCTCTACTGTACTCCACTGTACTATATCTCTACTGTACTTCACTGTCCTCTATCTCTACTGTACTCCACTGTACTCTACCTCTATTGTGCTCCACTGTACTCTATCTCTACTGTACTCTAATGTACTCTATCTCTACTGTACTCCACTGTAGTCTATCTCTACTGTACTCCACTGTACTCTACCTCTATTGTGCTCCACTGTACTCTACCTCTACCGTACTCCACTGTACTCTATCTCTACTGTACTCCACTGTACTCTACCTCTACTGTACTCTACTGTTCTCTACCTCTACTGTGCTCTACTGTACTCTACTCTACTGTACTCCACTGTACTCTATCTCTACTGTGATCCACTGTACTCTACGTCTACTGTACTCCACTGTACTCTATCTCTACTGTGCTCCACTGTACTCTATCTCTACTGTGCTCCACTGTACTCTATCTCTACTGTGCTCCACTCTACTCTACCTCTACTGTGCTCCACTGTATCCTACCTCTACTGTGCTCTACTGTACTCTATCTCTACTGTGCTCCACTGTACTCTACCTCTACTGTACTCCACTATACTCTAACTCTACTATACTCCACTGTACTCTATCTCTACTGTGCTCCACTGTACTCTATTTCTACTGTGCTCCACTGTACTCTATCTCTACTGTACTCCACTGTACTCTATTTCTACTGCACTTCACTGTCCTCTATCTCTACTGTACTCCACTGTACTCTACCTCTATTGTGCTCCACTGTACTCTATATCTACTGTACTCTACTGTACTCTATCTCTACTGTACTCCACTGTACTCTATCTCTATTGTACTCCACTGTACTCTACCTCTACTGTACTCTACTGTACTCTATCTCTACTGTACTCCACTGTACTCTATCTCTACTGTACTCCACTGTACTCTACCTCTACTGTACTCTACTGTTCTCTACCTCTACTCGGCTCTACTGTACTCTACTCTACTGTACTCCACCGTACTCTATCTCTACTGTGATCCACTGTACTCTACTTTTACTGTACTCCACTGTAATCTATCTCTACTGTGATCCACTGTACTCTATCTCTACTGTGCTCCACTGTGCTCTACCTCTACTGTGCTCCACTGTACCCTACCTCTACTGTGCTCCACTGTACTCTACCTCTACTGTGCTCCACTGTACTCTACCTCTACTGTACTCCACTGTACTCTATCTCTACTGTGCTCCACTGTACTCTACCTCTACTGTACTCCACTGTACTCTATCTCTACTGTGCTCCACTGTACTCTATCTCTACTGTACTCTACCTCTACTGTGCTCTACTGTTCTCTACCTCTACTGTGCTCTACTGTACTCCACCTCTACTGTGCTCCACTGTACCCTACCTCTAATGTGCTCCACTGTACTCTACCTCTACTGTGCTCCACTGTACTCTACCTCTACTCTGCTCCACTGTATCCACTGTACTCTACCTCTACTGTGCTCCACTGTACTCTACCTCTACTGTGCTCCACTGTACTCTATCTCTACTGTGATCCACTGTACTCTACCTCTACTGTACTCCACTGTACTCTGTCTCTACTGTGCTCCACTGTACTCTATCTCTACTGTGCTCCACTGTACTCTATCTCTACTGTGCTCCACTCTACTCTACCTCTACTGTGCTCCACTGTATCCTACCTCTACTATGCTCTACTGTACTCTATCTCTACTGTGCTCCACTGTACTCTACCTCTACTGTACTCCACTATACTCTAACTCTACTATACTCCACTGTACTCTATCTCTACTGTGCTCCACTGTACTCTATTTCTACTGTGCTCCACTGTACTCTATCTCTACTGTACTCCACTGTACTCTATTTCTACTGCACTTCACTGTCCTCTATCTCTACTGTACTCCACTGTACTCTACCTCTATTGTGCTCCACTGTACTCTATATCTACTGTACTCTACTGTACTCTATCTCTACTGTACTCCACTGTACTCTATCTCTACTGTACTCCACTGTACTCTACCTCTACTGTACTCTACTGTACTCTATCTCTACTGTACTCCACTGTACTCTATCTCTACTGTACTCCACTGTACTCTACCTCTACTGTACTCTACTGTTCTCTACCTCTACTCGGCTCTAGTGTACTCTACTCTACTGTACTCCACCGTACTCTATCTCTACTGTGATCCACTGTACTCTACTTCTACTGTACTCCACTGTAATATATCTCTACTGTGATCCACTGTACTCTATCTCTACTGTGCTCCACTGTACTCTACCTCTACTGTGCTCCACTGTACTCTATCTCTACTGTGCTCCACTGTATCCTACCTCTACTGTACTCCACTGTACTCTATCTCTACTGTGCTCCACTGTACTCTATCTCTACTGTAATCCACTGTACTCTACCTCTACTGTGCTCTACTGTTCTCTACCTCTACTGTGCTCTACTGTACTCCACCTCTACTGTGCTCCACTGTACCCTACCTCTACTGTGCTCCACTGTACTCTACCTCTACTGTGCTCCACTGTACTCTACCTCTACTGTACTCCACTGTACTCTATCTCTACTGTGCTCCACTGTACTCTACCTCTACTCTGCTCAACTGTACTCTACTGTACTCCACTGTACTCTACCTCTACTGTACTCCACTGTACTCTATCTCTACTGTACTCCACTGTACTCTACCTCTACTGTACTCCACTGTACTCTATCTCTACTGTGCTCAACTGTACTGTACTGTACTCCACTGTAATCTACCTCTACTGTACTCCACTGTAAAATACTTCTACTGTACTCCACTGTACTCTACCTCTACTGTACTCCACTGTACTCTACTCTACTGTACTCCACTGTACTCTATCTCTACTGTGATCCACTGTACTCTACCTCTACTGTACTCCACTGTACTCTATCTCTACTGTACTCCACTGTACTCTACCTCTACTGTACTCTACTGTTCTCTACCTCTACTTTGCTCTACTGTACTCTACTCTACTGTACTCCACTGTACTCTATCTCTACTGTGATCCACTGTACTCTACCTCTACTGTACTCTACTGTTCTCTACCTCTACTATGCTCTACTGTACTGTACTCTACTGTACTACACTGTACTCTATCTCTACTGTGATCCACTGTACTCTACCTCTACTGTACTCTACTGTACTCTATCTCTAATGTGCTCCACTGTACTCTATCTCTACTGTGCTCCACTGTACTCTATTTCTACTGTGCTCCACTGTACTCTATCTCTACTGTACTCCACTGTACTCTATCTCTACTGTACTTCACTGTCCTTTATCTCTAATGTACTCCACTGTACTCTACCTCTATTGTGCTCCATTGTACTCTATCTCTACTGTACTCTACTGTACTCTATCTCTACTTTACTCCACTGTACTCTATCTCTACTGTACTCCACTGTACTCTACCTCTACTGTGCTCCACTGTACTCTATTTCTACTGCACTTCACTGTCCTCTATCTCTACTGTACTCCACTGTACTGTACCTCTACTGTGCTCCACTGTACTCTATATCTACTGTACTCTACTGTACTCTATCTCTACTGTTCTCCACTGTACTCTATCTCTACTGTACTCCACTGTACTCTACCTCTATTGTGCTCCACTGTACTCTATCTCTACTGTACTCTAATGTACTCTATCTCTACTGTACTCCACTGTAGTCTATCTCTACTGTACTCCACTGTACTCTACCTCTATTGTGCTCCACTGTACTCTACCTCTACCGTACTCCACTGTACTCTATCTCTACTGTACTCCACTGTACTCTACCTCTACTGTACTCTACTGTTCTCTACCTCTACTGTGCTCTACTGTACTCTACTCTACTCTACTCCACTGTACTCTATCTCTACTGTGATCCACTGTACTCTACCTCTACTGTACTCCACTGTACTCTATCTCTACTGTGCTCCACTGTACTCTATCTCTACTGTGCTCCACTGTACTCTATCTCTACTGTGCTCCACTCTACTCTACCTCTACTGTGCTCCACTGTATCCTACCTCTACTGTGCTCTACTGTACTCTATCTCTACTGTGCTCCACTGTACTCTACCTCTACTGTACTCCACTATACTCTAACTCTACTATACTCCACTGTACTCTATCTCTACTGTGCTCCACTGTACTCTATTTCTACTGTGCTCCACTGTACTCTATCTCTACTGTACTCCACTGTACTCTATTTCTACTGCACTTCACTGTCCTCTATCTCTACTGTACTCCACTGTACTCTACCTATATTGTGCTCCACTGTACTCTATATCTACTGTACTCTACTGTACTCTATCTCTACTGTACTCCACTGTACTCTATCTCTACTGTACTCCACTGTACTCTACCTCTACTGTACTCTACTGTACTCTATCTCTACTGTACTCCACTGTACTCTATCTCTACTGTACTCCACTGTACTCTACCTCTACTGTACTCTACTGTTCTCTACCTCTACTCGGCTCTACTGTACTCTACTCTACTGTACTCCACCGTACTCTATCTCTACTGTGATCCACTGTACTCTACTTTTACTGTACTCCACTGTAATCTATCTCTACTGTGATCCACTGTACTCTATCTCTACTGTGCTCCACTGTACTCCACCTCTACTGTGCTCCACTGTACCCTACCTCTAGTGTACTCCACTGTACTCTACCTCTACTGTGCTCCACTGTACTCTACCTCTACTGTACTCCACTGTACTCTATCTCTACTGTGCTCCACTGTACTCTACCTCTACTGTACTCCACTGTACTCTATCTCTACTGTGCTCCACTGTACTCTATCTCTACTGTACTCTACCTCTACTGTGCTCTACTGTTCTCTACCTCTACTGTGCTCTACTGTACTCCACCTCTACTGTGCTCCACTGTACCCTACCTCTAATGTGCTCCACTGTACTCTACCTCTACTGTGCTCCACTGTACTCTACCTCTACTCTGCTCCACTGTATCCACTGTACTCTACCTCTACTGTGCTCCACTGTACTCTACCTCTACTGTGCTCCACTGTACTCTATCTCTACTGTGATCCACTGTACTCTACCTCTACTGTACTCCACTGTACTCTGTCTCTACTGTGCTCCACTGTACTCTATCTCTACTGTGCTCCACTGTACTCTATCTCTACTGTGCTCCACTCTACTCTACCTCTACTGTGCTCCACTGTATCCTACCTCTACTGTGCTCTACTTACTCTATCTCTACTGTGCTCCACTGTACTCTACCTCTACTGTACTCCACTATACTCTAACTCTACTATACTCCACTGTACTCTATCTCTACTGTGCTCCACTGTACTCTATTTCTACTGTGCTCCACTGTACTCTATCTCTACTGTACTCCACTGTACTCTATTTCTACTGCACTTCACTGTCCTCTATCTCTACTGTACTCCACTGTACTCTACCTCTATTGTGCTCCACTCTACTCTATATCTACTGTACTCTACTGTACTCTATCTCTACTGTACTCCACTGTACTCTATCTCTACTGTACTCCACTGTACTCTACCTCTACTGTACTCTACTGTACTCTATCTCTACTGTACTCCACTGTACTCTATCTCTACTGTACTCCACTGTACTCTACCTCTACTGTACTCTACTGTTCTCTACCTCTACTCGGCTCTACTGTACTCTACTCTACTGTACTCCACCGTACTCTATCTCTACTGTGATCCACTGTACTCTACTTCTACTGTACTCCACTGTAATATATCTCTACTGTCATCCACTGTACTCTATCTCTACTGTGCTCCACTGTACTCTACCTCTACTGTGCTCCACTGTACTCTATCTCTACTGTGCTCCACTGTATCCTACCTCTACTGTACTCCACTGTACTCTATCTCTACTGTGCTCCACTGTACTCTATCTCTACTGTACTCCACTGTACTCTACCTCTACTGTGCTCTACTGTTCTCTACCTCTACTGTGCTCTACTGTACTCCACCTCTACTGTGCTCCACTGTACCCTACCTCTACTGTGCTCCACTGTACTCTACCTCTACTGTGCTCCACTGTGCTCTACCTCTACTGTACTCCACTGTACTCTATCTCTACTGTGCTCCACTGTACTCTACCTCTACTGTGCTCAACTGTACTCTACTGTACTCCACTGTACTCTACCTCTACTGTACTCCACTGTACTCTATCTCTACTGTACTCCACTGTACTCTACCTCTACTGTACTCCACTGTACTCTATCTCTACTGTGCTCAACTGTACTGTACTGTACTCCACTGTAATCTACCTCTACTGTACTCCACTGTACTCTACTTCTACTGTACTCCACTGTACTCTACCTCTACTGTACTCCACTGTACTCTACTCTACTGTACTCCACTGTACTCTATCTCTACTGTGATCCACTGTACTCTACCTCTACTGTACTCCACTGTACTCTATCTCTACTGTACTCCACTGTACTCTACCTCTACTGTACTCTACTGTTCTCTACCTCTACTTTGCTCTACTGTACTCTACTCTACTGTACTCCACTGTACTCTATCTCTACTATGATCCACTGTACTCTACCTCTACTGTACTCTACTGTTCTCTACCTCTACTATGCTCTACTGTACTGTACTCTACTGTACTACACTGTACTCTATCTCTACTGTGATCCACTGTACTCTACCTCTACTGTACTCTACTGTACTCTACCTCTAATGTGCTCCACTGTACTCTATCTCTACTGTGCTCCACTGTACTCTATTTCTACTGTGCTCCACTGTACTCTATCTCTACTGTACTCCACTGTACTCTATCTCTACTGTACTTCACTGTCCTTTATCTCTAATGTACTCCACTGTACTCTACCTCTACCGTACTCAACTGTACTCTATCTCTACTGTACTCCACTGTACTCTACCTCTTCTGTACTCTACTGTTCTCTACCTCTACTGTGCTCTACTGTACTCTTCTCTACTGTACTCCACTGTACTCTATCTCTACTGTGATCCACTATACTCTACCTCTACTGTACTCTACTGTACTCTATCTCTACTGTGATCTACTGTACTCTATCTCTACTGTGCTCCACTGTACTCTACCTCTACTGTGCTCCACTGTACTCTATCTCTACTGTGCTCCACTGTACTCTACCTCTACTGTGCTCACCTGTAATCTACTGTACTCCACTGTACTCTACCTCTACTGTACTCCACTGTACTCTATCTCTACTGTACTCCACTGTACTCTACCTCTACTGTACTCCACTGTACTCTATCTCTACTGTGCTCCACTGTACTCTACCTCTACTGTACCCAACTTTACTGTACTCTACTCCACTGTACTCTACCTCTACTGTACTCCACTGTACTCTACCTCTACTGTACTCCACTGTACTCTACCTCTACTGTACTCAACTGTACTCTATCTCTACTGTGCTCCACTGTACTCTACCTCTACTGTACTCGACTGTACTCTATCTCTACTGTACTCCACTGTACTCTACCTATACTGTACTCTACTGTTCTCTACCTCTACTGTACTCCGCTGTACTCTATCTCTACTGTGATCCACTGTATTCTACCTCTACTGTACTCCACTCTACTCTATCTCTACTCTACTCCACTGTACTCTACCTCTACTGTACTCTACTGTTCTCTACCTCTACTGTGCTCTACTGTACTCTTCTCTACTGTACTCCACTGTACTCTATCTCTACTGTGATCCACTGTACTCTACCTCTACTGTACTCCACTGTACTCTATCTCTACTGTGATCCACTGTACTCTATCTCTACTGTGCTCCACTGTACTCTACCTCTACTATGCTCCACTGTACTCTATCTGTACTGTGCTCCACTCTACTCTACCTCTACTGTGCTCCACTGTACTCTACCTCTACTGTACTCCACTGTACTCTATCTCTACTGTGCTCCACTGTACTCTTTCTCTACTGTACTCCACTGTACTCTACCTCTACTGTGCTCTACTGTTCTCTACCTCTACTGTGCTCTACTGTACTCCACCTCTACTGTGCTCCACTGTACCCTACCTCTACTGTGCTCCACTGTACTCTACCTCTACTGTGCTCCACTGTACTCTACCTCTACTGTGCTCCACTGTACTCTACCTCTACTGTGCTCCACTGTACTCTACCTCTACTGTGCTCCACTGTACTCTATCTCTACTGTGCTCCACTGTACTCTACCTCTAATGTACTCTACTGTACTCCACCTCTAATGTGCTCCACTGTACTCTAGCCCTACTGTACTCCACTGTACTTTACCTCTACTGTACTCCACTGTACTCTACCTCTACTGTGCTCCACTGTACTCTATTTCTACTGTACTCCTCTGTACTCTACCTCTACTGTGCTCCACTGTACTCTATCTGTAATGTACTCTACTGTACTCTATCTCTACTGTGATCCATTGTACTCTACCTCTGCTGTGCTCCACTGTACTCTATCTCTACTTTACTCCACTGTACTCTACAGTTATCTACCTCTACTGTACTCTACTGTGCTCCACTGTACTCCACTGTAGTCTACATCTACTGTGCTCCACTGTACTCTACCTCTACTGTGTTCCACTATAATTTACCTCTACTGTGCTCCACTGTACTCTACCTCTACTGTCCTCCACTGTACTCTACCTCTACTGTGCTCCACTGTACTCTCTCTCTACTGTACTCTACCTCTACTGTACTCTACTGTACTCCACTTCTAATGTGCTCCACTGTACTCTACCTCTACTGTACTCTACCTCTACTGTACTCCACTGTACTCTACCTCTACTGTGCTCTACTGTACTCTATCTCTACTGTGCTCCACTGTACTATACCTCTACTGTACTCCACTATACTCTAACTCTACTATACTCCACTGTACTCTATCTCTACTGTGCTCCACTGTACTCTATCTCTACTGTACTCCACTGTACTATATCTTTACTGTACTTCACTGTCCTCTATCTCTACTGTACTCCACTGTACTCTACCTCTATTGTGCTCCACTGTACTCTATCTCTACTGTACTCTACTGTACTCTATCTCTACTGTACTCTACTGTTCTCTACCTCTACTGTGCTCTACTGTACTCTACTCTACTGTACTCCACTGTACTCTATCTCTACTGTGATCCACTGTACTCTACCTCTACTGTGCTCCACTGTACTCTCTCTCTACTGTACTCTACCTCTACTGTACTCTACTGTACTCCACCTCTAATATGCTCCACTGTACTCTACCTCTACTGTACTCTACCTCTACTGTACTCCACTGTACTCTACCTCTAATGTGCTCCACTGTACTCTATCTCTACTGTGCTCCACTGTACTCTATTTCTACTGTGCTCCACTGTACTCTATCTCTACTGTACTCCACTGTACTCTATCTCTACTGTACTTCAATGTCCTTTATCTCTAATGTACTCCACTGTACTCTACCTCTATTGTGCTCCATTGTACTCTATCTCTACTGTACTCTACTGTACTCTATCTCTACTTTACTCCACTGTACTCTATCTCTACTGTACTCCACTGTACTCTACCTCTACTGTGCTCCACTGTACTCTACCTCTACCGTACTCCACTGTACTCTATCTCTACTGTACTCCACTGTACTCTACCTCTACTGTACTCTACTGTTCTCTACCTCTACTGTGCTCTACTGTACTCTACTCTACTGTACTCCACTGTACTCTATCTCTACTGTGATCCACTGTACTCTACCTCTACTGTACTCTACTGTACTCTATCTCTACTGTGATCTACTGTACTCTATCTCTACTGTGCTCCACTGTACTCTACCTCTACTGTGCTCCACTGTACTCTATCTCTACTGTGCTCCACTCTACTCTACCTCTACTGTGCTCCACTGTATCCTACCTCTACTGTACTCCACTGTACTCTACTGTTCTCTACCTCTACTGTACTCTACTGTGCTCCACTGTACTCCACTGTAGTCTAAATCTACTATGCTCCACTGTACTCTACCTCTACTGTGCTCCACTATAATTTACCTCTACTGTGCTCCACTGTACTCTACCTCTACTGTCCTCCACTGTACTCTACCTCTACTGTGCTCCACTGTACTCTCTCTCTACTGTACTCTACCTCTACTGTACTCTACTGTACTCCACTTCTAATGTGCTCCACTGTACTCTACCTCTACTGTACTCTACCTCTACTGTACTCCACTGTACTCTACCTCTACTGTCCTCTACTGTACTCTATCTCTACTGTGCTCCACTGTACTATACCTCTACTGTACTCCACTATACTCTAACTCTACTATACTCCACTGTACTCTATCTCTACTGTGCTCCACTGTACTCTATCTCTACTGTACTCCACTGTACTATATCTTTACTGTACTTCACTGTCCTCTATCTCTACTGTACTCCACTGTACTCTACCTCTATTGTGCTCCACTGTACTCTATCTCTACTGTACTCTACTGTACTCTATCTCTACTGTACTCTACTGTTCTCTACCTCTACTCTGCTCTACTGTACTCTACTCTACTGTACTCCACTGTACTCTATCTCTACTGTGATCCACTGTACTCTACCTCTACTGTGCTCCACTGTACTCTCTCTCTACTGTACTCTACCTCTACTGTACTCTACTGTACTCCACCTCTAATGTGCTCCACTGTACTCTACCTCTACTGTACTCTACCTCTACTGTACTCCACTGTACTCTACCTCTAATGTGCTCCACTGTACTCTATCTCTACTCTGCTCCACTGTACTCTATTTCTACTGTGCTCCACTGTACTCTATCTCTACTGTACTCCACTGTACTCTATCTCTACTGTACTTCAATGTCCTTTATCTCTAATGTACTCCACTGTACTCTACCTCTATTGTGCTCCATTGTACTCTATCTCTACTGTACTCTACTGTACTCTATCTCTACTTTACTCCACTGTACTCTATCTCTACTGTACTCCACTGTACTCTACCTCTACTGTGCTCCACTGTACTCTACCTCTACCGTACTCCACTGTACTCTATCTCTACTGTACTCCACTGTACTCTACCTCTACTGTACTCTACTGTTCTCTACCTCTACTGTGCTCTACTGTACTCTACTCTACTGTACTCCACTGTACTCTATCTCTACTGTGATCCACTGTACTCTACCTCTACTGTACTCTACTGTACTCTATCTCTACTGTGATCTACTGTACTCTATCTCTACTGTGCTCCACTGTACTCTACCTCTACTGTGCTCCACTGTACTCTATCTCTACTGTGCTCCACTCTACTCTACCTCTACTGTGCTCCACTGTATCCTACCTCTACTGTACTCCACTGTACTCTATCTCTACTGTGCTCCACTGTACTCTATCTCTACTGTACTCCACTGTACTCTACCTCTACTGTGCTCTTTTGTTCTCTACCTCTACTGTGCTCTACTGTACTCCACCTCTACTGTTCTCCACTGTACCCTACCTCTATTGTGCTCCACTGTACTCTACCTCTACTGTGCTCCACTCTACTCTACCTCTACTGTACTCCACTGTATTTTATCTCTACTGTGCTCCACTGTACTCTACCTCTACTGTGCTCAACTGTACTCTACTGTACTCCAATGTACTCTACCTCTACTGTACTCCACTGTACTCTATCTCTACTGTACTCCACTGTACTCTACCTCTACTGTACTCCACTGTACTCTATCTCTACTGTGCTCCACTGTACTCTACCTCTACTGTGCCCAACTTTACTGTACTCTACTCAACTGTACTCTACCTCTACTGTACTCCACTGTACTCTACCTCTACTGTACTCCACTGTACTCTACCTCTACTGTACTCAACTGTACTCTATCTCTACTGTACTCGACTGTACTCTATCTCTACTGTACTCCACTGTACTTTACCTATACTGTACTCTACTGTTCTCTACCTCTACTGTACTCCACTGTACTCTATTTCTACTGTGATCCACTGTACTCTACCTCTACTGTACTCCACTGTACTCTATCTCTACTCTACTCCACTGTACTCTACCTCTACTGTACTCTACTGTTCTCTACCTCTACTGTGCTCTACTCTACTCTTCTCTACTGTACTCCACTGTACTCTATCTCTACTGTGATCCACTGTACTCTATCTCTACTCTACTCCACTGTACTCTATCTCTACTGTGATCCACTGTACTCTATCTCTACTGTGCTCCATTGTATCTACCTCTACTATGCTCCACTGTACTCTATCTGTACTGTGCTCCACTCTACTCTACCTGTACTGTGCTCCACTGTACTCTACCATTACTGTGCTCCACTGTACTCTACCTCTACTGTGCTCCACTGTACTCTATCTCTACTGTGCTCCACTGTACTCTACCTCTAATGTACTCTACTGTACTCCACCTCTAATGTGCTCCACTGTACTCTAGCCCTACTGTACTCCACTGTACTTTACCTCTACTGTACTCCACTGTACTCTACGTCTACTGTGCACCACTGTACTCTATTTCTACTGTGATCCATTGTACTCTACCTCTGCTGTGCTCCACTGTACTCTATCTCTACTGTACTCCACTGTACTCTACTGTTCTCTACCTCTACTGTACTCTACTGTGCTCCACTGTACTCCACTGTAGTCTACTTCTACTGTGCTCCACTGTACTCTACCTCTACTGTGCTCCACTATAATTTACCTCTACTGTGCTCCACTGTACTCTACCTCTACTGTCCTCCACTGTACTCTACCTCTACTGTGCTCCACTGTACTCTCTCTCTAATGTACTCTACCTCTACTCTACTCTACTATACTCCACCTCTAATGTGCTCCACTGCACTCTACCTCTACTGTACTCTACCTCTACTGTACTCCACTGTACTCTACCTCTACTGTGCTCTACTGTACTCTATCTCTACTCTGCTCCACTGTACTCTACCTCTACTGTACTCCACTATACTCTAACTCTACTATACTCCACTGTACTCTATCTCTACTGTGCTCCACTGTACTCTATTTCTACTGTGCTCCACTGTACTCTATCTCTACTGTACTCCACTGTACTATATCTCTACTGTACTTCACTGTCCTCTATCTCTACTGTACTCCACTGTACTCTACCTCGATTGTGCTCCACTGTACTCTATCCCTACTGTACTCTAATGTACTCTATCTCTACTATACTCCACTGTACTCTATCTCTACTGTAGTCCACTGTACTCTACCTCTATTGTGCTCCACTGTACTCTACCTCTACCGTACTCCACTGTACTCTATCTCTACTGTACTCCACTGTACTCTACCTCTACTGTACTCTACTGTTCTCTACCTCTACTGTGCTCTACTGTACTCTACTCTACTGTACTCCACTGTACTCTATCTCTACTGTGATCCACTGTACTCTACCTCTACTGTACTCCACTGTACTCTATCTCTACTGTGCTCCACTGTACTCTATCTCTACTGTGCTCCACTGTACTCTATCTCTACTGTGCTCCACTCTACTCTACCTCTACTGTGCTCCACTGTATCCTACCTCTACTGTGCTCTACTGTACTCTATCTCTACTGTGCTCCACTGTACTCTACCTCTACTGTACTCCACTATACTCTAACTCTACTATACTCCACTGTACTCTATCTCTACTGTGCTCCACTGTACTCTATTTCTACTGTGCTCCACTGTACTCTATCTCTACTGTACTCCACTGTACTCTATTTCTACTGCACTTCACTGTCCTCTATCTCTACTGTACTCCACTGTACTCTACCTCTATTGTGCTCCACTGTACTCTATATCTACTGTAATCTACTGTACTATATCTCTACTGTACTCCACTGTACTCTATCTCTACTGTACTCCACTGTACTCTACCTCTACTGTACTCTACTGTACTCTATCTCTACTGTACTCCACTGTACTCTATCTCTACTGTACTCCACTGTACTCTACCTCTACTGTACTCTACTGTTCTCTACCTCTACTCGGCTCTACTGTACTCTACTCTACTGTACTCCACCGTACTCTATCTCTACTGTGATCCACTGTACTCTACTTCTACTGTACTCCACTGTAATCTATCTCTACTGTGATCCACTGTACTCTATCTCTACTGTGCTCCACTGTACTCTACCTCTACTGTGCTCCACTGTACTCTATCTCTACTGTGCTCCACTGTATCCTACCTCTACTGTACTCCACTGTACTCTATCTCTACTGTGCTCCACTGTACTCTATCTCTACTGTACTCCACTGTACTCTACCTCTACTGTGCTCTACTGTTCTCTACCTCTACTGTGCTCTACTGTACTCCACCTCTACTGTGCTCCACTGTACCCTACCTCTACTGTGCTCCACTGTACTCTACCTCTACTGTGCTCCACTGTACTCTACCTCTACTCTACTCCACTGTACTCTATCTCTACTGTGCTCCACTGTACTCTACCTCTACTGTGCTCAACTGTACTCTACTGTACTCCACTGTACTCTACCTCTACTGTACTCCACTGTACTCTATCTCTACTGTACTCCACTGTACTCTACCTCTACTGTACTCCACTGTACTCTATCTCTACTGTGCTCAACTGAACTGTACTGTACTCCACTGTAATCTACCTCTACTGTACTCCACTGTAATCTACTTCTACTGTACTCCACTGTACTCTACCTCTACTGTACTCCACTGTACTCTACTCTACTGTACTCCACTGTACTCTATCTCTACTGTGATCCACTGTACTCTACCTCTACTGTACTCCACTGTACTCTATCTCTACTGTACTCCACTGTACTCTACCTCTACTGTACTCTACTGTTCTCTACCTCTACTTTGCTCTACTGTACTCTACTCTACTGTAGTCCACTGTACTCTATCTCTACTGTGATCCACTGTACTCTACCTCTACTGTACTCTACTGTTCTCTACCTCTACTGTGCTCTACTGTACTGTACTCTACTGTACTACACTGTACTCTATCTCTCCTGTGATCCACTGTACTCTACCTCTACTGTACTCTACTGTACTCTATCTCTACTGTGATCCACTGTACTCTATCTCTACTGTGCTCCACTGTACTCTATCTCTACTGTGCTCCACTCTACTCTACCTCTACTGTGCTCCACTGTATCCTACCTCTACTGTACTCCACTGTACTCTATCTCTACTGTACTCCACTGTACTCTACCTCTACTGTGCTCTACTGTTCTCTACCTCTACTGTGCTCTACTGTACTCCACCTCTACTGTGCTCCACTGTACCCTACCTCTACTGTGCTCCACTGTACTCTACCTCTACTGTGCTCCACTGTACTCTACCTCTACTGTACTCCACTGTACTCTATCTCTACTGTGCTAGACTGTACTCTACATCTACTGTGCTCAACTGTACTCTACTGTACTCCACTGTACTCTACCTCTACTGTACTCCACTGTACTCTATCTCTACTGTACTCCACTGTACTCTACCTCTACTGTACTCCACTGTACTCTATCTCTACTGTGCTCCACTGTACTCTACCTCTACTGTGCTCAACTGTACTGTACTGTACTCCACTGTACTCTACCTCTACTGTACTCCACTGTACTCTACTCTACTCTACTCCACTGTACTCTATCTGTAGTGTGATCCACTGTACTCTACATCTACTGTACTCCACTGTACTCTATCTCTACTGTACTCTACTGTACTCTACCTCTACTGTACTCTACTGTTCTCTAGCTCTACTGTGCTGTACTGTACTCTTCTCTACTGTACTCCACTTTACTCTCTCTCTACTGTGATCCACTGTACTCTACCTCTACTGTACTCCACTGTACTCTATCTCTACTGTGATCCACTGTACTCTATCTCTACTGTGCTCCACTGTACTCTACCTCTACCATGCTCCACTGTACTCTATCTCTACTGTGCTCCACTCTACTCTACCTCTACTGTGCTCCACTGTACTCTACCTCTACTGTACTCCACTGTACACTATCTCTACTGTGATCCACTGTACTCTATCTCTACTGTGCTCCACTGTACTCTATCTCTACTGTGCTCCACTCTACTCTACCTCTACTGTGCTCCACTGTATCCTACCTCTACTGTACTCCACTGTACTCTATCTCTAATGTACTCCACTGTACTCTACCTCTACTGTGCTCTACTGTTCTCTACCTCTACTGTGCTCCACTGTACTCTACCTCTACTGTGCTCCACTGTACTCTACCTCTACTATGCTCCACTGTACTCTATCTCTACTTTGCTCCACTGTACTCTATCTCTACTGTGCTCCACTCTACTCTACCTCTACTGTGCTCCACTGTACTCTACCTCTACTGTACTCCACTGTACACTATCTCTACTGTGATCCACTGTACTCTATCTCTACTGTGCTCCACTGTACTCTATCTCTACTGTGCTCCACTCTACTCTACCTCTACTGTGCTCCACTGTATCCTACCTCTACTGTACTCCACTGTACTCTATCTCTACTGTACTCCACTGTACTCTACCTCTACTGTGCTCTACTGTTCTCTACCTCTACTGTGCTCCACTGTACTCTACCTCTACTGTGCTCCACTGTACTCTACCTCTACTATGCTCCACTGTACTCTATCTCTACTTTGCTCCACTGTACTCTATCTCTACTGTACTCCACTGTACTCTACCTCTACTGTACTCCACTGTACTCTATCTCTACTGTGCTCCACTGTACTCTACCTCTACTGTGCTCAACTGTACTGTACTGTACTCCACTGTACTCTACCTCTACTGTACTCCACTGTACTCTACTCTACTCTACTCTACTCCACTGTACTCTATCTCTACTGTGATCCACTGTACTCTACATCTACTGTACTCCACCGTACTCTATCTCTACTGTACTCTACTGTACTCTACCTCTACTGTACTCTACTGTTCTCTAGCTCTACTGTGCTGTACTGTACTCTTCTCTACTGTACTCCACTGTACTCTATCTCTACTGTGATCCACTGTACTCTACCTCTACTGTACTCCACTGTACTCTATCTCTACTGTGATCCACTGTACTCTATCTCTACTGTGCTCCACTGTACTCTACCTCTACTATGCTCCACTGTACTCTATCTCTACTGTGCTCCACTCTACTCTACCTCTACTGTGCTCCACTGTACTCTACCTCTACTGTACTCCACTGTACACTATCTCTACTGTGCTCCGCTGTACTCTATCTCTACTGTACTCCACTGTACTGTACCTCTACTGTGCTCTACTGTTCTCTACCTCTACTGTGCTCTACTGTACTCCACCTCTACTGTGCTCCACTGTACCCTACCTCTACTGTGCTCCACTGTACTCTACCTCTGCTGTGTTCCACTGTACTCTACCTCTACTGTGCTCCACTGTACTCTACCTCTACTGTGCTCCACTGTACTCTACCTCTACTATGCTCCACTGTACTCTATCTCTACTTTGCTCCACTGTACTCTACCTCTACTGTACTCTACTGTACTCCACCTCTAATGTGCTCCACTGTACTCTAGCTCTACTGTACTCGACTGTACTCTACCTCTACTGTGCTCCACTGTACTCTATTTCTACTGTACTCCTCTGTACTCTACCTCTACTGTGCTCCACTGTACTCTATCTGTAATATACTCTACTGTACTCTATCGCTACTGTGATCCACTGTACTCTACCTCTGCTGTGCTCCACTGTACTCTATCTCTACTGTACTCCACTGCACTCTACTGTTCTCTACCTCTACTGTACTCTACTGTGCTCCACTGTACTCTACCTCTACTGTGCTCAACTGTACTCTACTGTACTCCAATGTACTCTACCTCTACTGTACTCCACTGTACTCTATCTCTACTGTACTCCACTGTACTCTACCTCTACTGTACTCCACTGTACTCTATCTCTACTGTGCTCCACTGTACTCTACCTCTACTGTGCCCAACTTTACTGTACTCTACTCCACTGTACTCTACCTCTACTGTACTCCACTGTACTCTACCTCTACTGTACTCCACTGTACTCTACCTCTACTGTACTCAACTGTACTCTATCTCTACTGTGCTCCACTGTACTCTACCTCTACTGTACTCGACTGTACTCTATCTCTACTGTACTCCACTGTACTTTACCTATACTGTACTCTACTGTTCTCTACCTCTACTGTACTCCACTGTACTCTATTTCTACTGTTATCCACTGTACTCTACCTCTACTGTACTCCACTGTACTCTATCTCTACTCTACTCCACTGTACTCTACCTCTACTGTACTCTACTGTTCTCTACCTCTACTGTGCTCTACTGTACTCTTCTCTACTGTACTCCACTGTACTCTATCTCTACTGTGATCCACTGTACTCTACCTCTACTGTACTCCACTGTACTCTATCTCTACTGTGATCCACTGTACTCTATCTCTACTGTACTCTACCTCTACTGTACTCTACTGTACTCCACCTCTAATGTGCTCCACTGTACTCTACCTCTACTGTACTCTACCTCTACTGTGCTCCACTGTATCTACCTCTACTATGCTCCACTGTACTCTATCTGTACTGTGCTCCACTCTACTCTACCTCTACTGTGCTCCACTGTACTCTACCTCTACTGTACTCCACTGTACTCTATCTCTACTGTGCTCCACTGTACTCTATCTCTACTGTACTCCACTGTACTCTACCTCTACTGTGCTCTACTGTTCTCTACCTCTACTGTGCTCTACTGTACTCCACCTCTACTGTGCTCCACTGTACCCTACCTCTACTGTGCTCCACTGTACTCTACCTCTACTCTGCTCCACTGTACTCTACCTCTACTGTGCTCCACTGTACTCTACCTCTACTGTGCTCCACTGTACTCTACCTCTACTGTGCTCCACTGTACTCTATCTCTACTGTGCTCCACTGTACTCTACCTCTAATGTACTCTACTGTACTCCACCTCTAATGTGCTCCACTGTACTCTAGCCCTACTGTACTCCACTGTACTTTACCTCTACTGTACTCCACTGTACTCTACGTCTACTGTGCACCACTGTACTCTATTTCTACTGTGATCCATTGTACTCTACCTCTGCTGTGCTCCACTGTACTCTATCTCTACTGTACTCCACTGTACTCTACTGTTCTCTACCTCTACTGTACTCTACTGTGCTCCACTGTACTCCACTGTAGTCTACTTCTACTGTGCTCCACTGTACTCTACCTCTACTGTGCTCCACTATAATTTACCTCTACTGTGCTCCACTGTACTCTACCTCTACTGTCCTCCACTGTACTCTACCTCTACTGTGCTCCACTGTACTCTCTCTCTACTGTACTCTACCTCTACTCTACTCTACTATACTCCACCTCTAATGTGCTCCACTGTACTCTACCTCTACTGTACTCTACCTCTACTGTACTCCACTGTACTCTACCTCTACTGTCCTCCACTGTACTCTACCTCTACTGTGCTCCACTGTACTCTCTCTCTACTGTACTCTACCTCTACTCTACTCTACTATACTCCACCTCTAATGTGCTCCACTGTACTCTACCTCTACTGTACTCTAACTCTACTATACTCCACTGTACTCTATCTCTACTGTGCTCCACTGTACTCTATTTCTACTGTGCTCCACTGTACTCTATCTCTACTGTACTCCACTGTACTATATCTCTACTGTACTCCACTGTACTCTACCTCTATTATGCTCCACTGTACTCTATCCCTACTGTACTCTAATGTACTCTATCTCTACTGTACTCCACTGTACTCTATCTCTACTGTACTCCACTGTACTCTACCTCTATTGTGCTCCACTGTACTCTACCTCTACCGTACTCCACTGTACTCTATCTCTACTGTACTCCACTGTACTCTATCTCTACTGTGATCCACTGTACTCTACCTCTACTGTACTCCACTGTACTCTATCTCTACTGTGCTCCACTGTACTCTATCTCTACTGTGCTCCACTGTACTCTATCTCTACTGTGCTCCACTCTACTCTACCTCTACTGTGCTCCACTGTATCCTACCTCTACTGTGCTCTACTGTACTCTATCTCTACTGTGCTCCACTGTACTCTACCTCTACTGTACTCCACTATACTCTAACTCTACTATACTCCACTGTACTCTATCTCTACTGTGCTCCACTGTACTCTATTTCTACTGTGCTCCACTGTACTCTATCTCTACTGTACTCCACTGTACTCTATTTCTACTGCACTTCACTGTCCTTTATCTCTACTGTACTCCACTGTACTCTACCTCTATTGTGCTCCACTGTACTCTATATCTACTGTACTCTACTGTACTATATCTCTACTGTACTCCACTGTACTCTATCTCTACTGTACTCCACTGTACTCTACCTCTACTGTACTCTACTGTACTCTATCTCTACTGTACTCCACTGTACTCTATCTCTACTGTACTCCACTGTACTCTACCTCTACTGTACTCTACTGTTCTCTACCTCTACTCGGCTCTACTGTACTCTACTCTACTGTACTCCACCGTACTCTATCTCTACTGTGATCCACTGTACTCTACTTCTACTGTACTCCACTGTAATCTATCTCTACTGTGATCCACTGTACTCTATCTCTACTGTGCTCCACTGTACTCTACCTCTACTGTGCTCCACTGTACTCTATCTCTACTGTGCTCCACTGTATCCTACCTCTACTGTACTCCACTGTACTCTATCTCTACTGTGCTCCACTGTACTCTATCTCTACTGTACTCCACTGTACTCTACCTCTACTGTGCTCTACTGTTCTCTACCTCTACTGTGCTCTACTGTACTCCACCTCTACTGTGCTCCACTGTACCCTACCTCTACTGTGCTCCACTGTACTCTACCTCTACTGTGCTCCACTGTACTCTACCTCTACTGTACTCCACTGTACTCTATCTCTACTGTGCTCCACTGTACTCTACCTCTACTGTGCTCAACTGTACTCTACTGTACTCCACTGTACTCTACCTCTACTGTACTCCACTGTACTCTATCTCTACTGTACTCCACTGTACTCTACCTCTACTGTACTCCACTGTACTCTATCTCTACTGTGCTCAACTGAACTGTACTGTACTCCACTGTAATCTACCTCTACTGTACTCCACTGTACTCTACTTCTACTGTACTCCACTGTACTCTACCTCTACTGTACTCCACTGTACTCTACTCTACTGTACTCCACTGTACTCTATCTCTACTGTGATCCACTGTACTCTACCTCTACTGTACTCCACTGTACTCTATCTCTACTGTACTCCACTGTACTCTACCTCTACTGTACTCTACTGTTCTCTACCTCTACTTTGCTCTACTGTACTCTACTCTACTGTAGTCCACTGTACTCTATCTCTACTGTGATCCACTGTACTCTATCTCTACTGTGATCCACTGTACTCTACCTCTACTGTACTCTACTGTACTCTATCTCTACTGTGATCCACTGTACTCTATCTCTACTGTGCTCCACTGTACTCTATCTCTACTGTGCTCCACTCTACTCTACCTCTACTGTGCTCCACTGTATCCTACCTCTACTGTACTCCACTGTACTCTATCTCTACTGTACTCCACTGTACTCTACCTCTACTGTGCTCTACTGTTCTCTACCTCTACTGTGCTCTACTGTACTCCACCTCTACTGTGCTCCACTGTACCCTACCTCTACTGTGCTCCACTGTACTCTACCTCTACTGTGCTCCACTGTACTCTACCTCTACTGTACTCCACTGTACTCTATCTCTACTGTGCTCCACTGTACTCTACATCTACTGTGCTCAACTGTACTCTACTGTACTCCACTGTACTCTACCTCTACTGTACTCCACTGTACTATATCTCTACTGTACTCCACTGTACTCTACCTCTACTGTACTCCACTGTACTCTATCTCTACTGTGCTCCACTGTACTCTACCTCTACTGTGCTCAACTGTACTGTACTGTACTCCACTGTACTCTACCTCTACTGTACTCCACTGTACTCTACTCTACTCTACTCCACTGTACTCTATCTCTACTGTGATCCACTGTACTCTACATCTACTGTACTCCACTGTACTCTATCTCTACTGTACTCTACTGTACTCTACCTCTACTGTACTCTACTGTTCTCTAGCTCTACTGTGCTGTACTGTACTCTTCTCTACTGTACTCCACTGTACTCTCTCTCTACTGTGATCCACTGTACTCTACCTCTACTGTACTCCACTGTACTCTATCTCTACTGTGATCCACTGTACTCTATCTCTACTGTGCTCCACTGTACTCTACCTCTACTATGCTCCACTGTACTCTATCTCTACTGTGCTCCACTCTACTCTACCTCTACTGTGCTCCACTGTACTCTACCTCTACTGTACTCCACTGTACACTATCTCTACTGTGATCCACTGTACTCTATCTCTACTGTGCTCCACTGTACTCTATCTCTACTGTGCTCCACTCTACTCTACCTCTACTGTGCTCCACTGTATCCTACCTCTACTGTACTCCACTGTACTCTATCTCTACTGTACTCCACTGTACTCTACCTCTACTGTGCTCTACTGTTCTCTACCTCTACTTTGCTCCACTGTACTCTACCTCTACTGTGCTCCACTGTACTCTACCTCTACTATGCTCCACTGTACTCTATCTCTACTTTGCTCCACTGTACTCTATCTCTACTGTACTCCACTGTACTCTACCTCTACTGTACTCCACTGTACTCTATCTCTACTGTGCTCCACTGTACTCTACCTCTACTGTGCTCAACTGTACTGTACTGTACTCCACTGTACTCTACCTCTACTGTACTCCACTGTACTCTACTCTACTCTACTCTACTCTACTCCACTGTACTCTATCTCTACTGTGATCCACTGTACTCTACATCTACTGTACTCCACTGTACTCTATCTCTACTGTACTCTACTGTACTCTACCTCTACTGTACTCTACTGTTCTCTAGCTCTACTGTGCTGTACTGTACTCTTCTCTACTGTACTCCACTGTACTCTATCTCTACTGTGATCCACTGTACTCTACCTCTACTGTACTCCACTGTACTCTATCTCTACTGTGATCCACTGTACTCTATCTCTACTGTGCTCCACTGTACTCTACCTCTACTATGCTCCACTGTACTCTATCTCTACTGTGCTCCACTCTACTCTATCTCTACTGTGCTCCACTGTACTCTACCTCTACTGTACTCCACTGTACACTATCTCTACTGTGCTCCACTGTACTCTATCTCTACTGTACTCCACTGTACTGTACCTCTACTGTGCTCTACTGTTCTCTACCTCTACTGTGCTCTACTGTACTCCACCTCTACTGTGCTCCACTGTACCCTACCTCTACTGTGCTCCACTGTACTCTACCTCTGCTGTGCTCCACTGTACTCTACCTCTACTGTGCTCCACTGTACTCTACCTCTACTGTGCTCCACTGTACTCTACCTCTACTATGCTCCACTGTACTCTACCTCTACTGTACTCTACTGTACTCCACCTCTAATGTGCTCCACTGTACTCTAGCTCTACTGTACTCGACTGTACTCTACCTCTACTGTGCTCCACTGTACTCTATTTCTACTGTACTCCTCTGTACTCTACCTCTACTGTGCTCCACTGTACTCTATCTGTAATGTACTCTACTGTACTCTATCGCTACTGTGATCCACTGTACTCTACCTCTGCTGTGCTCCACTGTACTCTATCTCTACTGTACTCCACTGCACTCTACTGTTCTCTACCTCTACTGTACTCTACTGTGCTCCACTGTACTCCACTGTAGTCTACCTCTACTGTGCTCCACTGTACTCTACCTCTACTGTGCTCCACTATACTCTACCTCTACTGTGCTCCACTGTACTCTACCTCTACTGTCCTCCACTGTACTCTACCTCTACTGTGCTCCACTGTACTCTCTCTCTACTGTACTCTACCTCTACTGTACTCTACTGTACTCCACCTCTAATGTGCTCCACTGTACTCTACCTCTACTGTACTCTACCTCTACTGTACTCCACTGTACTCTACCTCTAATGTGCTCCACTGTACTCTATCTCTACTGTGCTCCACTGTACTCTATTTCTACTGTGCTCCACTGTACTCTATCTCTACTGTACTCCACTGTACTCTATCTCTACTGTACTTCACTGTCCTTTATCTCTAATGTACTCCACTGTACTCTACCTCTATTGTGCTCCATTGTACTCTATCTCTACTGTACTCTACTGTACTCTATCTCTACTGTACTCCACTGTACTCTATCTCTACTGTACTCCACTGTACTCTACCTCTACTGTGCTCCACTGTATCCTACCTCTACTGTACTCCACTGTACTCTCTCTCTACTGTGCTCCACGGTACTCTATCTCTACTGTCCTCAGCTGTACTCTACCTCTACTGTGCTCTACTGTTCTCTACCTCTACTGTGCTCTACTCTACTCCACCTCTACTGTGCTCCACTGTACCCTACCTCTACTGTGCTCCACCGTACTCTACCTCTACTGTGCTCCACTGTACTCTACCTCTACTGTACTCCACTGTACTCTATCTCTACTGTACTCCACTGTACTCTACCTCTACTGTACTCCACTGTACTCTATCTCTACTGTACTCCACTGTACTCTACCTCTACTGTCCTCCACTGTACTCTACCTCTACTGTGCTCCACTGTACTCTCTCTCTACTGTACTCTACCTCTACTGTACTCTACTGTACTCCACCTCTAATGTGCTCCACTGTACTCTACCTCTACTGTACTCTACCTCTACTGTACTCCACTGTACTCTACCTCTAATGTGCTCCACTGTACTCTATCGCTACTGTGCTCCACTGTACTCTATTTCTACTGTGCTCCACTGTACTCTATCTCTACTGTACTCCACTGTACTCTATCTCTACTGTACTTCACTGTCCTTTATCTCTAATGTACTCCACTGTACTCTACCTCTATTGTGCTCCATTGTACTCTATCTCTACTGTACTCTACTGTACTCTATCTCTACTTTTAGTCCACTGTACTCTATCTCTACTGTACTCCACTGTACTCTACCTCTACTGTGCTCCACTGTACTCTACCTCTACCGTACTTTACCGTACTCTATCTCTACTGTACTCCACTGTACTCTACCTCAACTGTACTCTACTGTTCTCTACCTTTACTGTGCTCTACTCTACTCTACTGTACTCCACTGTACTTTATCTCTACTGTGATCCACTGTACTCTACCTCTACTGTACTCTACTGTACTCTATCTCTACTGTGATCTACTGTACTCTATCTCTACTGTGCTCCACTGTACTCTACCTCTACTGTGCTCCACTGTACTCTATCTCTACTGTGCTCCACTCTACTCTACCTCTACTGTGCTCCACTGTATCCTACCTCTACTGTACTCCACTGTACTCTATCTCTACTGTGCTCCACTGTACTCTCTCTCTACTGTACTCCACTGTACTCTACCTCTACTGTGCTCTACTGTTCTCTACCTCTACTGTGCTCCACTGTACCCTATCTCTACTGTGCTCCACTGTACTCTACCTCTACTGTGCTCCACTGTACTCTACCTCTACTGTACTCCACTGTACTCTATCTCTACTGTGCTCCACTGTACTCTACCTCTACTGTGCTCAACTGTACTCTACTGTACTCCACTGTACTCTACCTCTACTGTACTCCACTGTACTCTATCTCTACTGTACTCCACTGTACTCTACCTCTACTGTACTCCACTGTACTATATCTCTACTGTACTACACTGTACTCTATCTCTACTGTGATCCACTGTACTCTACCTCTACTGTACTCCACTGTACTCTATCTCTACTGTACTCCACTGTACTCTACCTCTACTGTACTCTACTGTTCTCTACCTCTACTTTGCTCTACTGTACTCTACTCTACTGTACTCCACTGTACTCTATCTCTACTGTGATCCACTGTACTCTACCTCTACTGTACTCTACTGTTCTCTACCTCTACTATGCTCTACTGTACTGTACTCTACTGTACTACACTGTACTCTATCTCTACTGTGATCCACTGTACTCTACCTCTACTGTACTCTACTGTACTCTACCTCTAATGTGCTCCACTGTACTCTATCTCTACTGTGCTCCACTGTACTCTATTTCTACTGTGCTCCACTGTACTCTATCTCTACTGTACTCCACTGTACTCTATCTCTACTGTACTTCACTGTCCTTTATCTCTAATGTACTCCACTCTACTCTACCTCTATTGTGCTCCATTGTACTCTATCTCTACTGTACTCTACTGTACTCTATCTCTACTTTACTCCACTGTACTCTATCTCTACTGTACTCCTCTGTACTCTACCTCTACTGTGCTCCACTGTACTCTATCTGTAATGTACTCTACTGTACTCTATCTCTACTGTGATCCATTGTACTCTACCTCTGCTGTGCTGTGCTCCACTGTACTCTATCTCTACTGTACTCCACTGTACTCTACTGTTCTCTACCTCTAGTGTACTCTACTGTGCTCCACTGTACTCCACTGTAGTCTACATCTACTGTGCTCCACTGTACTCTACCTCTACTGTGCTCCACTATAATTTACCTCTACTGTGCTCCACTGTACTCTACCTCTACTGTCCTCCACTGTACTCTACCTCTGCTGTGCTCCACTGTACTCTCTCTCTACTGTACTCTACCTCTACTGTACTCTACTGTACTCCACTTCTAATGTGCTCCACTGTACTCTACCTCTACTGTACTCTACCTCTACTGTACTCCACTGTACTCTACCTCTACTGTGCTCTACTGTACTCTATCTCTACTGTGCTCCACTGTACTATACCTCTACTGTACTCCACTATACTCTAACTCTACTATACTCCACTGTACTCTATCTCTACTGTGATCCACTGTACTCTACCTCTACTGTACTCCACTGTACTCTATCTCTACTGTGATCCACTGTACTCTATCTCTACTGTGCTCCACTGTATCTACCTCTACTATGCTCCAACGTACTCTATCTGTACTGTGCTCCACTCTACTCTACCTCTACTGTGCTCCACTGTACTCTACCTCTACTGTACTCCACTGTACTCTATCTCTACTGTGCTCCACTGTACTCTATCTCTACTGTACTCCACTGTACTCTACCTCTACTGTGCTCTACTGTTCTCTACCTCTACTGTGCTCTACTGTACTCCACCTCTACTGTGCTCCACTGTACCCTACCTCTACTGTGCTCCACTGTACTCTACCTCTACTGTGCTCCACTGTACTCTACCTCTACTGTGCTCCACTGTACTCTACCTCTACTGTGCTCCACTGTACTCTACCTCTACTGTGCTCCACTGTACTCTATCTCTACTGTGCTCCACTGTACTCTACCTCTAATGTACTCTACTGTACTCCACCTCTAATGTGCTCCACTGTACTCTAGCCCTACTGTACTCCACTGTACTTTACCTCTACTGTACTCCACTGTACTCTACGTCTACTGTGCACCACTGTACTCTATTTCTACTGTGATCCATTGTACTCTACCTCTGCTGTGCTCCACTGTACTCTATCTCTACTGTACTCCACTGTACTCTACTGTTCTCTACCTCTACTGTACTCTACTGTGCTCCACTGTACTCCACTGTAGTCTACTTCTACTGTGCTCCACTGTACTCTACCTCTACTGTGCTCCACTATAATTTACCTCTACTGTGCTCCACTGTACTCTACCTCTACTGTCCTCCACTGTACTCTACCTCTACTGTGCTCCACTGTACTCTCTCTCTAATGTACTCTACCTCTACTCTACTCTACTATACTCCACCTCTAATGTGCTCCACTGTACTCTATCTCTACTGTACTCTACCTCTACTGTACTCCACTGTACTCTACCTCTACTGTGCTCTACTGTACTCTATCTCTACTCTGCTCCACTGTACTCTACCTCTACTGTACTCCACTATACTCTAACTCTACTATACTCCACTGTACTCTATCTCTACTGTGCTCCACTGTACTCTATTTCTACTGTGCTCCACTGTACTCTATCTCTACTGTACTCCACTGTACTATATCTCTACTGTACTTCACTGTCCTCTATCTCTACTGTACTCCACTGTACTCTACCTCTATTGTGCTCCACTGTACTCTATCCCTACTGTACTCTAATGTACTCTATCTCTACTGTACTCCACTGTACTCTATCTCTACTGTACTCCACTGTACTCTACCTCTATTGTGCTCCACTGTACTCTACCTCTACCGTACTCCACTGTACTCTATCTCTACTGTACTCCACTGTACTCTACCTCTACTGTACTCTACTGTTCTCTACCTCTACTGTGCTCTACTGTACTCTACTCTACTGTACTCCACTGTACTCTATCTCTACTGTGATCCACTGTACTCTACCTCTACTGTACTCCACTGTACTCTATCTCTACTGTGCTCCACTGTACTCTATCTCTACTGTGCTCCACTGTACTCTATCTCTACTGTGCTCCACTCTACTCTACCTCTACTGTGCTCCACTGTATCCTACCTCTACTGTGCTCTACTGTACTCTATATCTACTGTGCTCCACTGTACTCTACCTCTACTGTACTCCACTATACTCTAACTCTACTATACTCCACTGTACTCTATCTCTACTGTGCTCCACTGTACTCTATTTCTACTGTGCTCCACTGTACTCTATCTCTACTGTACTCCACTGTACTCTATTTCTACTGCACTTCACTGTCCTCTATCTCTACTGTACTCCACTGTACTCTACCTCTATTGTGCTCCACTGTACTCTATATCTACTGTACTCTACTGTACTATATCTCTACTGTACTCCACTGTACTCTATCTCTACTGTACTCCACTGTACTCTACCTCTACTGTACTCTACTGTACTCTATCTCTACTGTACTCCACTGTACTCTATCTCTACTGTACTCCACTGTACTCTACCTCTACTGTACTCTACTGTTCTCTACCTCTACTCGGCTCTACTGTACTCTACTCTACTGTACTCCACCGTACTCTATCTCTACTGTGATCCACTGTACTCTACTTCTACTGTACTCCACTGTAATCTATCTCTACTGTGATCCACTGTACTCTATCTCTACTGTGCTCCACTGTACTCTACCTCTACTGTGCTCCACTGTACTCTATCTCTACTGTGCTCCACTGTATCCTACCTCTACTGTACTCCACTGTACTCTATCTCTACTGTGCTACACTGTACTCTATCTCTACTGTACTCCACTGTACTCTACCTCTACTGTGCTCTACTGTTCTCTACCTCTACTGTGCTCTACTGTACTCCACCTCTACTGTGCTCCACTGTACCCTACCTCTACTGTGCTCCACTGTACTCTACCTCTACTGTGCTCCACTGTACTCTACCTCTACTGTACTCCACTGTACTCTATCTCTACTGTGCTCCACTGTACTCTACCTCTACTGTGCTCAACTGTACTCTACTGTACTCCACTGTACTCTACCTCTACTGTACTCCACTGTACTCTATCTCTACTGTACTCCACTGTACTCTACCTCTACTGTACTCCACTGTACTCTATCTCTACTGTGCTCAACTGAACTGTACTGTACTCCACTGTAATCTACCTCTACTGTACTCCACTGTACTCTACTTCTACTGTACTCCACTGTACTCTACCTCTACTGTACTCCACTGTACTCTACTCTACTGTACTCCACTGTACTCTATCTCTACTGTGATCCACTGTACTCTACCTCTACTGTACTCTACTGTTCTCTACCTCTACTTTGCTCTACTGTACTCTACTCTACTGTAGTCCACTGTACTCTATCTCTACTGTGATCCACTGTACTCTACCTCTACTGTACTCTACTGTTCTCTACCTCTACTGTGCTCTACTGTACTGTACTCTACTGTACTACACTGTACTCTATCTCTACTGTGATCCACTGTACTCTACCTCTACTGTACTCTACTGTACTCTATCTCTACTGTGATCCACTGTACTCTATCTCTACTGTGCTCCACTGTACTCTATCTCTACTGTGCTCCACTCTACTCTACCTCTACTGTGCTCCACTGTATCCTACCTCTACTGTACTCCACTGTACTCTATCTCTACTGTACTCCACTGTACTCTACCTCTACTGTGCTCTACTGTTCTCTACCTCTACTGTGCTCTACTGTACTCCACCTCTACTGTGCTCCACTGTACCTTACCTCTACTGTGCTCCACTGTACTCTACCTCTACTGTGCTCCACTGTACTCTACCTCTACTGTACTCCACTGTACTCTATCTCTACTGTGCTCCACTGTACTCTACATCTACTGTGCTCAACTGTACTCTACTGTACTCCACTGTACTCTACCTCTACTGTACTCCACTGTACTCTATCTCTACTGTACTCCACTGTACTCTACCTCTACTGTACTCCACTGTACTCTATCTCTACTGTGCTCCACTGTACTCTACCTCTACTGTGCTCAACTGTACTGTACTGTACTCCACTGTACTCTACCTCTACTGTACTCCACTGTACTCTACTCTACTCTACTCCACTGTACTCTATCTGTACTGTGATCCACTGTACTCTACATCTACTGTACTCCACTGTACTCTATCTCTACTGTACTCTACTGTACTCTACCTCTACTGTACTCTACTGTTCTCTAGCTCTACTGTGCTGTACTGTACTCTTCTCTACTGTACTCCACTTTACTCTCTCTCTACTGTGATCCACTGTACTCTACCTCTACTGTACTCCACTGTACTCTATCTCTACTGTGATCCACTGTACTCTATCTCTACTGTGCTCCACTGTACTCTACCTCTACTATGCTCCACTGTACTCTATCTCTACTGTGCTCCACTCTACTCTACCTCTACTGTGCTCCACTGTACTCTACCTCTACTGTACTCCACTGTACACTATCTCTACTGTGATCCACTGTACTCTATCTCTACTGTGCTCCACTGTACTCTATCTCTACTGTGCTCCACTCTACTCTACCTCTACTGTGCTCCACTGTATCCTACCTCTACTGTACTCCACTGTACTCTATCTCTACTGTACTCCACTCTACTCTACCTCTACTGTGCTCTACTGTTCTCTAGCTCTACTGTGCTCCACTGTACTCTACCTCTACTGTGCTCCACTGTACTCTACCTCTACTATGCTCCACTGTACTCTATCTCTACTTTGCTCCACTGTACTCTATCTCTACTGTGCTCCACTCTACTCTACCTCTACTGTGCTCCACTGTACTCTACCTCTACTGTACTCCACTGTACACTATCTCTACTGTGATCCACTGTACTCTATCTCTACTGTGCTCCACTGTACTCTATCTCTACTGTGCTCCACTCTACTCTACCTCTACTGTGCTCCACTGTATCCTACCTCTACTGTACTCCACTGTACTCTATCTCTACTGTACTCCACTGTACTCTACCTCTACTGTGCTCTACTGTTCTCTACCTCTACTGTGCTCCACTGTACTCTACCTCTACTGTGCTCCACTGTACTCTACCTCTACTATGCTCCACTGTACTCTATCTCTACTTTGCTCCACTGTACTCTATCTCTACTGTACTCCACTGTACTCTACCTCTACTGTACTCCACTGTACTCTATCTCTACTGTGCTCCACTGTACTCTACCTCTACTGTACTCAACTGTACTGTACTGTACTCCACTGTACTCTACCTCTACTGTACTCCACTGTACTCTACTCTACTCTACTCTACTCCACTGTACTCTATCTCTACTGTGATCCACTGTACTCTACATCTACTGTACTCCACTGTACTTTATCTCTACTGTACTCCACTGTACTCTACCTCTACTGTACTCCACTGTACTCTATCTCTACTGTGCTCAACTGAACTGTACTGTACTCCACTGTAATCTACCTCTACTGTACTCCACTGTACTCTACTTCTACTGTACTCCACTGTACTCTACCTCTACTGTACTCCACTTTACTCTACTCTACTGTACTCCACTGTACTCTATCTCTACTGTGATCCACTGTACTCTACCTCTACTGTACTCCACTGTACTCTATCTCTACTGTACTCCACTGTACTCTACCTCTACTGTACTCTACTGTTCTCTACCTCTACTTTGCTCTACTGTACTCTACTCTACTGTAGTCCACTGTACTCTATCTCTACTGTGATCCACTGTACTCTACCTCTACTGTACTCTACTGTTCTCTACCTCTACTGTGCTCTACTGTACTGTACTCTACTGTACTACACTGTACTCTATCTCTACTGTGATCCACTGTACTCTACCTCTACTGTACTCTACTGTACTCTATCTCTACTGTGATCCACTGTACTCTATCTCTACTGTGCTCCACTGTACTCTATCTCTACTGTGCTCCACTCTACTCTACCTCTACTGTGCTCCACTGTATCCTACCTCTACTGTACTCCACTGTACTCTATCTCTACTGTACTCCACTGTACTCTACCTCTACTGTGCTCTACTGTTCTCTACCTCTACTGTGCTCTACTGTACTCCACCTCTACTGTGCTCCACTGTACCCTACCTCTACTGTGCTCCACTGTACTCTACCTCTACTGTGCTCCACTGTACTCTACCTCTACTGTACTCCACTGTACTCTATCTCTACTGTGCTCCACTGTACTCTACATCTACTGTGCTCAACTGTACTCTACTGTACTCCACTGTACTCTACCCCTACTGTACTCCACTGTACTCTATCTCTACTGTACTCCACTGTACTCTACCTCTACTGTACTCCACTGTACTCTATCTCTACTGTGCTCCACTGTACTCTACCTCTACTGTGCTCAACTGTACTGTACTGTACTCCACTGTACTCTACCTCTACTGTACTCCACTGTACTCTACTCTACTCTACTCCACTGTACTCTATCTCTACTGTACTCTACTGTACTCTACCTCTACTGTACTCTACTGTTCTCTAGCTCTACTGTGCTGTACTGTACTCTTCTCTACTGTACTCCACTGTACTCTCTCTCTACTGTGATCCACTGTACTCTACCTCTACTGTACTCCAATGTACTCTATCTCTACTGTGATCCACTGTACTCTATCTCTACTGTGCTCCACTGTACTCTACCTCTACTATGCTCCACTGTACTCTATCTCTACTGTGCTCCACTCTACTCTACCTCTACTGTGCTCCACTGTACTCTACCTCTACTGTACTCCACTGTACACTATCTCTACTGTGATCCACTGTACTCTATCTCTACTGTGCTCCACTGTACTCTATCTCTACTGTGCTCCACTCTACTCTACCTCTACTGTGCTCCACTGTATCCTACCTCTACTGTACTCCACTGTACTCTATCTCTACTGTACTCCACTGTACTCTACCTCTACTGTGCTCTACTGTTCTCTACCTCTACTGTGCTCCACTGTACTCTACCTCTACTGTGCTCCACTGTACTCTACCTCTACTATGCTCCACTGTACTCTATCTCTACTTTGCTCCACTGTACTCTATCTCTACTGTACTCCACTGTACTCTACCTCTACTGTACTCCACTGTACTCTATCTCTACTTTGCTCCACTGTACTCTACCTCTACTGTGCTCAACTGTACTGTACTGTACTCCACTGTACTCTACCTCTACTGTACTCCACTGTACTCTACTCTACTCTACTCTACTCCACTGTACTCTATCTCTACTGTGATCCACTGTACTCTACATCTACTGTACTCCACTGTACTCTATCTCTACTGTACTCTACTGTACTCTACCTCTACTGTACTCTACTGTTCTCTAGCTCTACTGTGCTGTACTGTACTCTTCTCTACTGTACTCCACTGTACTCTATCTCTACTGTGATCCACTGTACTCTACCTCTACTGTACTCCACTGTACTCTATCTCTACTGTGATCCACTGTACTCTATCTCTACTGTGCTCCACTGTACTCTACCTCTACTATGCTCCACTGTACTCTATCTCTACTGTGCTCCACTCTACTCTACCTCTACTGTGCTCCACTGTACTCTACCTCTACTGTACTCCACTGTACACTATCTCTACTGTGCTCCACTGTACTCTATCTCTACTGTACTCCACTGTACTGTACCTCTACTGTGCTCTACTGTTCTCTACCTCTACTGTGCTCTACTGTACTCCACCTCTACTGTGCTCCACTGTACCCTACCTCTACTGTGCTCCACTGTACTCTACCTCTGCTGTGCTCCACTGTACTCTACCTCTACTGTGCTCCACTGTACTCTACCTCTACTGTGCTCCACTGTACTCTACCTCTACTATGCTCCACTGTACTCTATCTCTACTTTGCTCCACTGTACTCTACCTCTACTGTACTCTACTGTACTCCACCTCTAATGTGCTCCACTGTACTCTAGCTCTACTGTACTCGACTGTACTCTACCTCTACTGTGCTCCACTGTACTCTATTTCTACTGTACTCCTCTGTACTCTACCTCTACTGTGCTCCACTGTACTCTATCTGTAATGTACTCTACTGTACTCTATCGCTACTGTGATCCACTGTACTCTACCTCTGCTGTGCTCCACTGTACTCTATCTCTACTGTACTCCACTGCACTCTACTGTTCTCTACCTCTACTGTACTCTACTGTGCTCCACTGTACTCCACTGTAGTCTACCTCTACTGTGCTCCACTGTACTCTACCTCTACTGTGCTCCACTATACTCTACCTCTACTGTGCTCCACTGTACTCTACCTCTACTGTCCTCCACTGTACTCTACCTCTACTGTGCTCCACTGTACTCTCTCTCTACTGTACTCTACCTCTACTGTACTCTACCTCTACTGTACTCCACTGTACTCTACCTCTAATGTGCTCCACTGTACTCTATCTCTACTGAGCTCCACTGTACTCTATTTCTACTGTGCTCCACTGTACTCTATCTCTACTGTACTCCACTGTACTCTATCTCTACTGTACTTCACTGTCCTTTATCTCTAATGTACTCCACTGTACTCTACCTCTATTGTGCTCCACTGTACTCTACCTCTACTATGCTCCACTGTACTCTATCTCTACTGTGCTCCACTCTACTCTACCTCTACTGTGCTCCACTGTACTCTACCTCTACTGTACTCCACTGTACACTATCTCTACTGTGATCCACTGTACTCTATCTCTACTGTGCTCCACTGTACTCTATCTCTACTGTGCTCCACTCTACTCTACCTCTACTGTGCTCCACTGTATCCTACCTCTACTGTACTCCACTGTACTCTATATCTACTGTACTCCACTCTACTCTACCTCTACTGTGCTCTACTGTTCTCTACCTCTACTGTGCTCCACTGTACTCTACCTCTACTGTGCTCCACTGTACTCTACCTCTACTATGCTCCACTGTACTCTATCTCTACTTTGCTCCACTGTACTCTATCTCTACTGTGCTCCACTCTACTCTACCTCTACTGTGCTCCACTGTACTCTACCTCTACTGTACTCGACTGTACACTATCTCTACTGTGATCCACTGTACTCTATCTCTACTGTGCTCCACTGTACTCTATCTCTACTGTGCTCCACTCTACTCTACCTCTACTTTGCTCCACTGTATCCTACCTCTACTGTACTCCACTGTACTCTATCTCTACTGTACTCCACTGTACTCTACCTCTACTGTGCTCTACTGTTCTCTACCTCTACTGTGCTCCACTGTACTCTACCTCTACTGTGCTCCACTGTACTCTACCTCTACTATGCTCCACTGTACTCTATCTCTACTTTGCTCCACTGTACTCTATCTCTACTGTACTCCACTGTACTCTACCTCTACTGTACTCCACTGTACTCTATCTCTACTGTGCTCCACTGTACTCTACCTCTACTGTGCTCAACTGTACTGTACTGTACTCCACTGTACTCTACCTCTACTGTACTCCACTGTACTCTACTCTACTCTACTCTACTCCACTGTACTCTATCTCTACTGTGATCCACTATACTCTACATCTACTGTACTCCACTGTACGTTATCTCTACTGTACTCCACTGTACTCTACCTCTACTGTACTCCACTGTACTCTATCTCTACTGTGCTCAACTGAACTGTACTGTACTCCACTGTAATCTACCTCTACTGTACTCCACTGCACTCTACTTCTACTGTACTCCACTGTACTCTACCTCTACTGTACTCCACTTTACTCTACTCTACTGTACTCCACTGTACTCTATCTCTACTGTGATCCACTGTACTCTACCTCTACTGTACTCCACTGTACTCTATCTCTACTGTACTCCACTGTACTCTACCTCTACTGTACTCTACTGTTCTCTACCTCTACTTTGCTCTACTGTACTCTACTCTACTGTAGTCCACTGTACTCTATCTCTACTGTGATCCACTGTACTCTACCTCTACTGTACTCTACTGTTCTCTACCTCTACTGTGCTCTACTGTACTGTACTCTACTGTACTACACTGTACTCTATCTCTACTGTGATCCACTGTACTCTACCTCTACTGTACTCTACTGTACTCTATCTCTACTGTGATCCACTGTACTCTATCTCTACTGTGCTCCACTGTACTCTATCTCTACTGTGCTCCACTCTACTCTACCTCTACTGTGCTCCACTGTATCCTACCTCTACTGTACTCCACTGTACTCTATCTCTACTGTACTCCACTGTACTCTACCTCTACTGTGCTCTACTGTTCTCTACCTCTACTGTGCTCTACTGTACTCCACCTCTACTGTGCTCCACTGTACCCTACCTCTACTGTGCTCCACTGTACTCTACCTCTACTGTGCTCCACTGTACTCTACCTCTACTGTACTCCACTGTACTCTATCTCTACTGTGCTCCACTGTACTCTACATCTACTGTGCTCAACTGTACTCTACTGTACTCCACTGTACTCTACCCCTACTGTACTCCACTGTACTCTATCTCTACTGTACTCCACTGTACTCTACCTCTACTGTACTCCACTGTACTCTATCTCTACTGTGCTCCACTGTACTCTACCTCTACTGTGCTCAACTGTACTGTACTGTACTCCACTGTACTCTACCTCTACTGTACTCCACTGTACTCTACTCTACTCTACTCCACTGTACTCTATCTCTACTGTGATCCACTGTACTCTATCTCTACTGTGCTCCACTCTACTCTACCTCTACTGTGCTCCACTGTACTCTACCTCTACTGTACTCCACTGTACACTATCTCTACTGTGCTCCACTGTACTCTATCTCTACTGTACTCCACTGTACTGTACCTCTACTGTGCTCTACTGTTCTCTACCTCTACTGTGCTCTACTGTACTCCACCTCTACTGTGCTCCACTGTACCCTACCTCTACTGTGCTCCACTGTACTCTACCTCTGCTGTGCTCCACTGTACTCTACCTCTACTGTGCTCCACTGTACTCTACCTCTACTGTGCTCCACTGTACTCTACCTCTACTATGCTCCACTGTACTCTATCTCTACTTTGCTCCACTGTACTCTACCTCTACTGTACTCTACTGTACTCCACCTCTAATGTGCTCCACTGTACTCTAGCTCTACTGTACTCGACTGTACTCCACCTCTACTGTGCTCCACTGTACCCTACCTCTACTGTGCTCCACTGTACTCTACCTCTGCTGTGCTCCACTGTACTCTACCTCTACTGTGCTCCACTGTACTCTACCTCTACTGTGCTCCACTGTACTCTACCTCTACTATGCTCCACTGTACTCTATCTCTACTTTGCTCCACTGTACTCTACCTCTACTGTACTCTACTGTACTCCACCTCTAATGTGCTCCACTGTACTCTAGCTCTACTGTACTCGACTGTACTCTACCTCTACTGTGCTCCACTGTACTCTATTTCTACTGTACTCCTCTGTACTCTACCTCTACTGTGCTCCACTGTACTCTATCTGTAATGTACTCTACTGTACTCTATCGCTACTGTGATCCACTGTACTCTACCTCTGCTGTGCTCCACTGTACTCTATCTCTACTGTACTCCACTGCACTCTACTGTTCTCTACCTCTACTGTACTCTACTGTGCTCCACTGTACTCCACTGTAGTCTACCTTTACTGTGCTCCACTGTACTCTACCTCTACTGTGCTCCACTATACTCTACCTCTACTGTGCTCCACTGTACTCTACCTCTACTGTCCTCCACTCTACTCTACCTCTACTGTGCTCCACTGTACTCTCTCTCTACTGTACTCTACCTCTACTGTACTCTACTGTACTCCACCTCTAATGTGCTCCACTGTACTCTACCTCTACTGTACTCTACCTCTACTGTACTCCACTGTACTCTACCTCTAATGTGCTCCACTGTACTCTATCTCTACTGTGCTCCACTGTACTCTATTTCTACTGTGCTCCACTGTACTCTATCTCTACTGTACTCCACTGTACTCTATCTCTACTGTACTTCACTGTCCTTTATCTCTAATGTACTCCACTGTACTCTACCTCTATTGTGCTCCATTGTACTCTATCTCTACTGTACTCTACTGTACTCTATCTCTACTGTACTCCACTGTACTCTATCTCTACTGTACTCCACTGTACTCTACCTCTACTGTGCTCCACTGTATCCTACCTCTACTGTACTCCACTGTACTCTCTCTCTACTGTGCTCCACTGTACTCTATCTCTACTGTCCTCAGCTGTACTCTACCTCTACTGTGCTCTACTGTTCTCTACCTCTACTGTGCTCTACTCTACTCCACCTCTACTGTGCTCCACTGTACCCTACCTCTACTGTGCTCCACCGTACTCTACCTCTACTGTGCTCCACTGTACTCTACCTCTACTGTACTCCACTGTACTCTATCTCTACTGTACTCCACTGTACTCTACCTCTACTGTACTCCACTGTACTCTATCTCTACTGTACTCCACTGTACTCTACCTCTACTGTCCTCCACTGTACTCTACCTCTACTGTGCTCCACTGTACTCTCTCTCTACTGTACTCTACCTCTACTGTACTCTACTGTACTCCACCTCTAATGTGCTCCACTGTACTCTACCTCTACTGTACTCTACCTCTACTGTACTCCACTGTACTCTACCTCTAATGTGCTCCACTGTACTCTATCTCTACTGTGCTCCACTGTACTCTATTTCTACTGTGCTCCACTGTACTCTATCTCTACTGTACTCCACTGTACTCTATCTCTACTGTACTTCACTGTCCTTTATCTCTAATGTACTCCACTGTACTCTACCTCTATTGTGCTCCATTGTACTCTATCTCTACTGTACTCTACTGTACTCTATCTCTACTTTTAGTCCACTGTACTCTATCTCTACTGTACTCCACTGTACTCTACCTCTACTGTGCTCCACTGTACTCTACCTCTACCGTACTTTACCGTACTCTATCTCTACTGTACTCCACTGTACTCTACCTCAACTGTACTCTACTGTTCTCTACCTTTACTGTGCTCTACTCTACTCTACTGTACTCCACTGTACTTTATCTCTACTGTGATCCACTGTACTCTACCTCTACTGTACTCTACTGTACTCTATCTCTACTGTGATCTACTGTACTCTATCTCTACTGTGCTCCACTGTACTCTACCTCTACTGTGCTCCACTGTACTCTATCTCTACTGTGCTCCACTCTACTCTACCTCTACTGTGCTCCACTGTATCCTACCTCTACTGTACTCCACTGTACTCTATCTCTACTGTGCTCCACTGTACTCTCTCTCTACTGTACTCCACTGTACTCTACCTCTACTGTTCTCTACTGTTCTCTACCTCTACTGTGCTCTACTGTACTCCACCTCTACTGTTCTCCACTGTACCCTACCTCTATTGTGCTCCACTGTACTCTACCTCTACTGTACTCCACTGTATTCTATCTCTACTGTGCTCCACTGTACTCTACCTCTACTGTGCTCAACTGTACTCTATTGTACTCCACTGTACTCTACCTCTACTGTACTCCACTGTACTCTATCTCTACTGTACTCCACTGTACTCTATCTCTACTGTGCTCTACTGTACTCTACCTCTACTGTGCCCAACTGTACTGTACTCTACCTCTACTGTACTCCACTGTACTCTACCTCTACTGTACTCCACTTTACTCTACCTCTACTGTACTCAACTGTACTCTATCTCTACTGTACTCCACTGTACTCTACCTATACTGTACTCTACTGTTCTCTTCCTCTACTGTACTCCACTGTACTCTATCTCTACTGTGATCCACTGTACTCTACCTCTACTGTACTCTACTGTTCTCTACCTCTACTGTGCTCTACTGTACTCTACTCTACTGTACTCCACTGTACTCTATCTCTACTGTGATCCACTGTAATCTACCTCTACTGTGCTCCACTGTACTCTATCTCTACTGTGCTCCACTCTACTCTACCTCTACTGTGCTCCACTGTATCCTACCTCTACTGTACTCCACTGTACTCTATCTCTACTGTGCTCCACTGTACTCTATCTCTACTGTACTCCACTGTACTCTACATCTACTGTGCTCTACTGTTCTCTACCTCTACTGTGCTCTACTGTACTCCACCTCTACTGTGCTCCACTGTACCCTACCTCTACTGTGCTCCACTGTACTCTACCTCTACTGTGCTCCACTGTACTCTACCTCTACTGTACTTCTCTGTACTCTATCTCTACTGTGCTCCACTGTACTCTACCTCTACTGTGCTCCACTGTACTCTACCTCTACTGTGCTCCACTGTACTCTACATCTACTGTACTCCACTGTACTCTATCTCTACTGTGCTCCACTGTACTCTACCTCTACTGTGCTCAACTGTACTCTACTGTACTCCACTGTACTCTACCTCTACTGTACTCCACTGTACTCTATCTCTACTGTACTCCACTGTACTCTACCTCTACTGTACTCCACTGTACTCTATCTCTACTGTGCTCCACTGTACTCTACCTCTACTGTGCTCAACTGTACTGTACTGTACTCCACTGTAATCTACCTCTACTGTACTCCACTGTACTCTACCTCTACTGTACTCCACTGTACTCTACCTCTACTGTACTCCACTGTACTCTACTCTACTGTACTCCACTGTACTCTATCTCTACTGTGATCCACTGTACTCTACCTCTACTGTACTCCACTGTACTCTATCTCTACTGTACTCCACTGTACTCTACCTCTACTGTACTCCACTGTACTCTACCTCTACTATGCTCCACTGTACTCTATCTCTACTGTGCTGCACTCTACTCTACCTCTACAGTGCTCCACTGTACTCTACCTCTACTGTACTCCACTTTACTTTATCTCTACTCTGATCCACTGTACTTTTTCTCTACTGTGCTCCACTGTACTCTACCTCTACTATGCTCCACTGTACTCTATCTCTACTGTGCTCCACTCTACTCTACCTCTACTGTGCTCCACTATACTCTACCTCTACTGTACTCCACTGTACTCTATCTCTACTGTACTCCACTGTACTCTACCTCTACTGTGCTCTACTGTTCTCTACCTCTACTGTGCTCTACTGTACTCCACTTCTAATGTGCTCCACTGTACCCTACCTCTACTGTGCTCCACTGTACTCTACCTCTACTGTGATCCACTGTACTCTACCTCTACTGTGCTCAACTGTACTGTACTGTACTCCACTGTAATCTACCTCTACTGTACTCCACTGTACTCTACCTCTACTGTACTCCACTGTACTCTACCTCTACTGTACTCCACTGTACTCTACCTCTACTGTACTCCACTGTACTCTACCTCTACTGTGCTCAACTGTACTCTACTGTACTCCAATGTACTCTACCTCTACTGTACTCCACTGTACTCTATCTCTACTGTACTCCACTGTACTCTACCTCTACTGTACTCCACTGTACTCTATCTCTACTGTGCTCCACTGTACTCTACCTCTACTGTGCCCAACTTTACTGTACTCTACTCCACTGTACTCTACCTCTACTGTACTCCACTGTACTCTACCTCTACTGTACTCCACTGTACTCTGCCTCTACTGTACTCAACTGTACTCTATCTCTACTGTGCTCCACTGTACTCTACCTCTACTGTACTTGACTGTACTTTATCTCTACTGTACTCCACTGTACTTTACCTATACTGTACTCTACTGTTCTCTACCTCTACTGTACTCCACTGTACTCTATCTCTACTGTGATCCACTGTACTCTACCTCTACTGTACTCCACTGTACTCTATCTCTACTCTACTCCACTGTACTCTACCTCTACTGTACTCTACTGTTCTCTACCTCTACTGTGCTCTACTGTACTCTTCTCTACTGTACTCCACTGTACTCTATCTCTACTGTGATCCACTGTACTCTACCTCTACAGTACTCCACTGTACTCTATCTCTACTGTGATCCACTGTACTCTATCTCTACTGTGCTCCACTGTATCTACCTCTACTATGCTCCACTGTACTCTATCTGTACTGTGCTCCACTCTACTCTACCTCTACTGTGCTCCACTGTACTCTACCTCTACTGTACTCCACTGTACTCTATCTCTACTTTGCTCCACTGTACTCTATCTCTACTGTACTCCACTGTACTCTACCTCTACTGTGCTCTACTGTTCTCTACCTCTACTGTGCTCTACTGTACTCCACCTCTACTGTGCTCCACTGTACCCTACCTCTACTGTGCTCCACTGTACTCTACCTCTACTGTGCTCCACTGTACTCTACCTCTACTGTGCTCCACTGTACTCTACCTCTACTGTGCTCCACTGTACTCTACCTCTACTGTGCTCCACTGTACTCTATCTCTACTGTGCTCCACTGTACTCTACCTCTAATGTACTCTACTGTACTCCATCTCTAATGTGCTCCACTGTACTCTAGCCCTACTGTACTCCACTGTACTTTACCTCTACTGTACTCCACTGTACTCCACCTCTACTGTCCTCCACTGTACCCTACCTCTACTGTGCTCCACTGTACTCTACCTCTACTGTGCTCCACTGTACTCTACCTCTACTGTGCTCCACTGTACTCTACCTCTACTGTGCTCCACTGTACTCTACCTCTACTGTGCTCCACTGTACTCTATCTCTACTGTGCTCCACTGTACTCTACCTCTAATGTACTCTACTGTACTCCACCTCTAATGTGCTCCACTGTACTCTAGCCCTACTGTACTCCACTGTACTTTACCTCTACTGTACTCCACTTTACTCTATCTCTACTGTGCTCCACTGTATCCTACCTCTACTGTACTCCACTGTACTCTATCTCTACTGTGCTCCACTGTACTCTATCTCTACTGTACTCCACTGTACTCTACCTCTACTCTGCTCTACTGTTCTCTACCTCTACTGTGCTCTACTGTACTCCACCTCTACTGTGCTCCACTGTACCCTACCTCTACTGTGCTCCACTGTACTCTACCTCTACTGTGCTCCACTGTACTCTACCTCTACTGTACTCCACTGTACTCTATCTCTACTGTGCTCCACTCTACTCTACCTCTACTGTGCTCAACTGTACTCTACTGTACTCCACTGTACTCTACCTCTACTGTACTCCACTGTACTCTATCTCTACTGTACTCCACTGTACTCTACCTCTACTGTACTCCAGTGTACTCTATCTCTACTGTGCTCAACTGTACTGTACTGTACTCCACTGTAATCTACCTCTACTGTACTCCACTGTACTCTACTTCTACTGTACTCCACTGTACTCTACCTCTACTGTACTCCACTGTACTCTACTCTACTGTACTCCAATGTACTCTATCTCTACTGTGATCCACTGTACTCTACCTCTACTGTACTCCACTGTACTCTATCTCTACTGTACTCCACTGTACTCTACCTCTACTCTACTCTACTGTTCTCTACCTCTACTTTGCTCTACTGTACTCTACTCTACTGTACTCCACTGTACTCTATCTCTACTGTGATTCACTGTACTCTACCTCTACTGTACTCTACTGTTCTCTACCTCTACTCTGCTCTACTGTACTGTACTCTACTGTACTACACTGTACTCTATCTCTACTGTGATCCACTGTACTCTACCTCTACTGTACTCTACTGTACTCTATCTTTACTGTGATCCACTGTACTCTATCTCTACTGTGCTCCACTGTACTCTATCTCTACTGTGCTCCACTCTACTCTACCTCTACTGTGCTCCACTGTATCCTACCTCTACTGTACTCCACTGTACTCTATCTCTACTGTACTCCACTGTACTCTACCTCTACTGTGCTCTACTGTTCTCTACCTCTACTGTGCTCTACTGTACTCAACCTATACTGTGCTCCACTGTACCCTACCTCTACTGTGCTCCACTGTACTCTACCTCTACTGTACTCCAATGTACTCTACCTCTACTGTGCTCTACTGTTCTCTACCTCTACTGTGCTCTACTGTACTCAACCTATACTGTGCTCCACTGTACCCTACCTCTACTGTGCTCCACTGTACTCTACATCTACTGTGCTCAACTGTACTCTACTGTACTCCACTGTACTCTACCTCTACTGTACTCCACAGTACTCTATCTCTACTGTACTCCACTGTACTCTACCTCTACTGTACTCCACTGTACTCTATCTCTACTGTGCTCCACTGTACTCTACCTCTACTGTGCTCAACTGTACTGTACTGTACTCCACTGTACTCTACCTCTACTGTACTCCACTGTACTCTACTCTACTCTACTCCACTGTACTCTATCTCTACTGTGATCCACTGTACTCTACATCTACTGTACTCCACTGTACTCTATCTCTACTGTACTCTACTGTACTCTACCTCTACTGTACTCTACTGTTCTCTAGCTCTACTGTGCTGTACTGTACTCTTCTCTACTGTACTCCACTGTACTCTATCTCTACTGTCATCCACTGTACTCTACCTCTACTGTACTCCACTGTACTCTATCTCTACTGTGATCCACTGTACTCTACCTCTACTGTACTCAACTGTACTCTATCTCTACTGTGCTCCACTGTACTCTACCTCTACTGTACTCGACTGTACTTTATCTCTACTGTACTCCACTGTACTTTACCTATACTGTACTCTACTGTTCTCTACCTCTACTGTACTCCACTGTACTCTATCTCTACTGTGATCCACTGTACTCTACCTCTACTGTACTCCACTGTACTCTTTCTCTACTCTACTCCACTGTACTCTACCTCTCCTGTACTCTAGTGTTCTCTACCTCTACTGTGCTCTACTGTACTCTTCTCTACTGTACTCCACTGTACTCTATCTCTACTGTGATCCACTGTACTCTACCTCTACAGTACTCCACTGTACTCTATCTCTACTGTGATCCACTGTACTCTATCTCTACTGTGCTCCACTGTATCTACCTCTACTATGCTCCACTGTACTCTATCTGTACTGTGCTCCACTCTACTCTACCTCTACTGTGCTCCACTGTACTCTACCTCTACTGTACTCCACTGTACTCTATCTCTACTTTGCTCCACTGTACTCTATCTCTACTGTACTCCACTGTACTCTACCTCTACTGTGCTCTACTGTTCTCTACCTCTACTGTGCTCTACTGTACTCCACCTCTAATGTGCTCCACTGTACCCTACCTCTACTGTGCTCCACTGTACTCTACCTCTACTGTGCTCCACTGTACTCTACCTCTACTGTGCTCCACTGTACTCTACCTCTACTGTGCTCCACTGTACTCTACCTCTACTGTGCTCCACTGTACTCTATCTCTACTGTGCTCCACTGTACTCTACCTCTAATGTACTCTACTGTACTCCATCTCTAATGTGCTCCACTGTACTCTAGCCCTACTGTACTCCACTGTACTTTACCTCTACTGTACTCCACTGTACTCCACCTCTACTGTCCTCCACTGTACCCTACCTCTACTGTGCTCCACTGTACTCTACCTCTACTGTGCTCCACTGTACTCTACCTCTACTGTGCTCCACTGTACTCTACCTCTACTGTGCTCCACTGTACTCTACCTCTACTGTGCTCCACTGTACTCTATCTCTACTGTGCTCCACTGTACTCTACCTCTAATGTACTCTACTGTACTCCACCTCTAATGTGCTCCACTGTACTCTAGCCCTACTGTACTCCACTGTACTTTACCTCTACTGTACTCCACTGTACTCTATCTCTACTGTGCTCCACTGTATCCTACCTCTACTGTACTCCACTGTACTCTATCTCTACTGTGCTCCACTGTACTCTATCTCTACTGTACTCCACTGTACTCTACCTCTACTCTGCTCTACTGTTCTCTACCTCTACTGTGCTCTACTGTACTCCACCTCTACTGTGCTCCACTGTACCCTACCTCTACTGTGCTCCACTGTACTCTACCTCTACTGTGCTCCACTGTACTCTACCTCTACTGTACTCCACTGTACTCTATCTCTACTGTGCTCCACTGTACTCTACCTCTACTGTGCTCAACTGTACTCTACTGTACTCCACTGTACTCTACCTCTACTGTACTCCACTGTACTCTACCTCTACTGTACTCCAGTGTACTTTATCTCTACTGTGCTCAACTGTACTGTACTGTACTCCACTGTAATCTACCTCTACTGTACTCCACTGTACTCTACTTCTACTGTACTCCACTGTACTCTACCTCTACTGTACTCCACTGTACTCTACTCTACTGTACTCCAATGTACTCTATCTCTACTGTGATCCACTGTACTCTACCTCTACTGTACTCCACTGTACTCTATCTCTACTGTACTCCACTGTACTCTACCTCTACTCTACTCTACTGTTCTCTACCTCTACTTTGCTCTACTGTACTCTACTCTACTGTACTCCACTGTACTCTATCTCTACTGTGATTCACTGTACTCTACCTCTACTGTACTCTACTGTTCTCTACCTCTACTCTGCTCTACTGTACTGTACTCTACTGTACTACACTGTACTCTATCTCTACTGTGATCCACTGTACTCTACCTCTACTGTACTCTACTGTACTCTATCTCTACTGTGATCCACTGTACTCTATCTCTACTGTGCTCCACTGTACTCTATCTCTACTGTGCTCCACTCTACTCTACCTCTACTGTGCTCCACTGTATCCTACCTCTACTGTACTCCACTGTACTCTATCTCTACTGTACTCCACTGTACTCTACCTCTACTGTGCTCTACTGTTCTCTACCTCTACTGTGCTCTACTGTACTCAACCTCTACTGTGCTCCACTGTACCCTACCTCTACTGTGCTCCACTGTACTCTACCTCTACTGTGCTCCACTGTACTCTACCTCTACTGTACTCCACTGTACTCTATCTCTACAGTGCTCCACTCTACTCTACATCTACTGTGCTCAACTGTACTCTACTGTACTCCACTGTACTCTACCTCTACTGTACTCCACAGTACTCTATCTCTACTGTACTCCACTGTACTCTACCTCTACTGTACTCCACTGTACTCTATCTCTACTGTGCTCCACTGTACTCTACCTCTACTGTGCTCAACTGTACTGTACTGTACTCCACTGTACTCTACCTCTACTGTACTCCACTGTACTCTACTCTACTCTACTCCACTGTACTCTATCTCTACTGTGATCCACTGTACTCTACATCTACTGTACTCCACTGTACTCTATCTCTACTGTACTCTACTGTACTCTACCTCTACTGTACTCTACTGTTCTCTAGCTCTACTGTGCTGTACTGTACTCTTCTCTACTGTACTCCACTGTACTCTATCTCTACTGTGATCCACTGTACTCTACCTCTACTGTACTCCACTGTACTCTATCTCTACTGTGATCCACTGTACTCTACCTCTACTGTACTCCACTGTACTCTATCTCTACTGTGCTCCACTGTACTCTACCTCTACTATGCTCCACTGTACTCTATCTCTACTGTGCTCCACTCTACTCTACCTCTACTGTTCTCCACTGTACTCTACCTCTACTGTACTCCACTGTACACTATCTCTACTGTGCTCCACTGTACTCTATCTCTACTGTACTCCACTGTACTGTACCTCTACTGTGCTCTACTGTTCTCTACCTCTACTGTGCTCTACTGTACTCCACCTCTACTGTGCTCCACTGTACCCTACCTCTACTGTGCTCCACTGTACTCTACCTCTGCTGTGCTCCACTGTACTCTACCTCTACTGTGCTCCACTGTACTCTACCTCTACTGTGCTCCACTGTACTCTACCTCTACTATGCTCCACTGTACTCTATCTCTACTTTGCTCCACTGTACTCTACCTCTACTGTACTCTACTGTACTCCACCTCTAATGTGCTCCACTGTACTCTAGCTCTACTGTACTCGACTGTACTCTACCTCTACTGTGCTCCACTGTGCTCTATTTCTACTGTACTCCTCTGTACTCTACCTCTACTGTGCTCCACTGTACTCTATCTGTAATGTACTCTACTGTACACTATCGCTACTGTGATCCACTGTACTCTACCTCTGCTGTGCTCCACTGTACTCTATCTCTACTGTACTCCACTGCACTCTACTGTTCTCTACCTCTACTGTACTCTACTGTGCTCCACTGTACTCCACTGTAGTCTACCTCTGCTGTGCTCCACTGTACTCTACCTCTACTGTGCTCCACTATACTCTACCTCTACTGTGCTCCACTGTACTCTACCTCTACTGTCCTCCACTGTACTCTACCTCTACTGTGCTCCACTGTACTCTCTCTCTACTGTGATCCACTGTACTCTATCTCTACTGGGCTCCACTGTACTCTACCTCTACTGTGCTCCACTGTATTCTATCTCTACTGTGCTCAACTCTACTCTACCTCTACTGTGCTCCACTGTATCCTACCTCTACTGTACTCCACTGTACTCTATATCTACTGTGCTCCACTGTACTCTATCTCTACTGTACTCCACTGTACTCTACATCTACTGTGCTCTAATGTTCCCTACCTCTACTGTGCTCTACTGTACTCCACCTCTACTCTGCTCCACTGTACCCTACCTCTACTGTGCTCCACTGTACTCTACCTCTACTGTGCTCCACTGTACTCTACCTCTACTGTACTTCTCTGTACTCTATCTCTACTGTGCTCCACTGTACTCTACCTCTACTGTGCTCCACTGTACTCTACCTCTACTGTGCTCCACTGTACTCTACATCTACTGTACTCCACTGTACTCTATCTCTACTGTGCTCCACTGTACTCTACCTCTACTGTGCTCAACTGTACTCTACTGTACTCCACTGTACTCTACCTCTACTGTACTCCACTGTACTCTATCTCTACTGTACTCCACTGTACTCTACCTCTACTGTACTCCACTGTACTCTATCTCTACTGTGCTCCACTGTACTCTACCTCTACTGTGCTCAACTGTACTGTACTGTACTCCACTGTAATCTACCTCTACTGTACTCCACTGTACTCTACCTCTACTGTACTCCACTGTACTCTACCTCTACTGTACTCCACTGTACTCTACTCTACTCTACTCCACTGTACTCTATCTCTACTGTGATCCACTGTAATCTACCTCTACTGTACTCCACTGTACTCTATCTCTACTGTACTCCACTGTACTCTACCTCTACTGTACTCTACTGTTCTCTACCTCTACTGTGCTCTACTGTACTCTACTCTACTGTACTCCACTGTACTCTATCTCTACTGTGATCCACTGTACTCTACCTCTACTGTACTCCACTTTACTTTATCTCTACTGTGATCCACTGTACTCTATCTCTACTGTACTCCACTGTACTCTACCTCTACTATGCTCCACTGTACTCTATCTCTACTGTGCTCCACTCTACTCTACCTCTACAGTGCTCCACTGTACTCTACCTCTACTGTACTCCACTTTACTTTATCTCTACTCTGATCCACTGTACTCTATCTCTACTGTGCTCCACTCTACTCTACCTCTACAGTGCTCCACTGTACTCTACCTCTACTGTACTCCACATTACTTTATCTCTACTCTGATCCACTGTACTCTACCTCTACTGTGCTCCACTGTACTCTACCTCTACTGTGCTCCACTGTACTCTACCTCTACTGTGCTCCACTGTACTCTACCTCTACAGTGCTCCACTGTACTCTATCTCTACTGTGCTCCACTGTACTCTACCTCTAATGTACTCTACTGTACTCCACCTCTAATGTGCTCCACTGTACTCTAGCCCTACTGTACTCCACTGTACTTTACCTCTACTGTACTCCACTGTACTCTATCTCTACTGTGCTCCACTGTATCCTACCTCTACTGTACTCCACTGTACTCTATCTCTACTGTGCTCCACTGTACTCTATCTCTACTGTACTCCACTGTACTCTACCTCTACTCTGCTCTACTGTTCTCTACCTCTACTGTGCTCTACTGTACTCCACCTCTACTGTGCTCCACTGTACCCTACCTCTACTGTGCTCCACTGTACTCTACCTCTACTGTGCTCCACTGTACTCTACCTCTACTGTACTCCACTGTACTCTATCTCTACTGTGCTCCACTGTACTCTACCTCTACTGTGCTCAACTGTACTCTACTGTACTCCACTGTACTCTACCTCTACTGTACTCCACTGTACTCTATCTCTACTGTACTCCACTGTACTCTACCTCTACTGTACTCCAGTGTACTCTATCTCTACTGTGCTCAACTGTACTGTACTGTACTCCACTGTAATCTACATCTACTGTACTCCACTGTACTCTACTTCTTCTGTACTCCACTGTACTCTACCTCTACTGTACTCCACTGTACTCTACTCTACTGTACTCCAATGTACTCTATCTCTACTGTGATCCACTGTACTCTACCTCTACTGTACTCCACTGTACTCTATCTCTACTGTACTCCACTGTACTCTACCTCTACTCTACTCTACTGTTCTCTACTTCTACTTTGCTCTACTGTACTCTACTCTACTGTACTCCACTGTACTCTATCTCTACTGTGATTCACTGTACTCTACCTCTACTGTACTCTACTGTTCTCTACCTCTACTCTGCTCTACTGTACTGTACTCTACTGTACTACACTGTACTCTATCTCTACTGTGATCCACTGTACTCTACCTCTACTGTACTCTACTGTACTCTATCTCTACTGTGATCCACTGTACTCTATCTCTACTGTGCTCCACTGTACTCTATCTCTACTGTGCTCCACTCTACTCTACCTCTACTGTGCTCCACTGTATCCTACCTCTACTGTACTCCACTGTACTCTATCTCTACTGTACTCCACTGTACTCTACCTCTACTGTGCTCTACTGTTCTCTACCTCTACTGTGCTCTACTGTACTCAACCTCTAGTGTGCTCCACTGTACCCTACCTCTACTGTGCTCCACTGTACTCTACCTCTACTGTGCTCCACTGTACTCTACCTCTACTGTACTCCACTGTACTCTATCTCTACTGTGCTCCACTCTACTCTACATCTACTGTGCTCAACTGTACTCTACTGTACTCCACTGTACTCTACCTCTACTGTACTCCACAGTACTCTATCTCTACTGTACTCCACTGTACTCTACCTCTACTGTACTCCACTGTACTCTATCTCTACTGTGCTCCACTGTACTCTACCTCTACTGTGCTCAACTGTACTGTACTGTACTCCACTGTACTCTACCTCTACTGTACTCCACTGTACTCTACTCTACTCTACTCTACTCCACTGTACTCTATCTCTACTGTGATCCACTGTACTCTACATCTACTGTACTCCACTGTACTCTATCTCTACTGTACTCTACTGTACTCTACCTCTACTGTACTCTACTGTTCTCTAGCTCTACTGTGCTGTACTGTACTCTTCTCTACTGTACTCCACTGTACTCTATCTCTACTGTGATCCACTGTACTCTACCTCTACTGTACTCCACTGTACTCTATCTCTACTGTGATCCACTGTACTCTACCTCTACTGTACTCCACTGTACTCTATCTCTACTGTGCTCCACTGTACTCTACCTCTACTATGCTCCACTGTACTCTATCTCTACTGTGCTCCACTCTACTCTACCTCTACTGTGCTCCACTGTACTCTACCTCTACTGTACTCCACTGTACACTATCTCTACTGTGCTCCACTGTACTCTATCTCTACTGTACTCCACTGTACTGTACCTCTACTGTGCTCTACTGTTCTCTACCTCTACTGTGCTCTACTGTACTCCACCTCTACTGTGCTCCACTGTACCCTACCTCTACTGTGCTCCACTGTACTCTACCTCTGCTGTGCTCCACTGTACTCTACCTCTACTGTGCTCCACTGTACTCTACCTCTACTGTGCTCCACTGTACTCTACCTCTACTATGCTCCACTGTACTCTATCTCTACTTTGCTCCACTGTACTCTACCTCTACTGTACTCTACTGTACTCCACCTCTAATGTGCTCAACTGTACTCTAGCTCTACTGTACTCGACTGTACTCTACCTCTACTGTGCTCCACTGTACTCTATTTCTACTGTACTCCTCTGTACTCTACCTCTACTGTGCTCCACTGTACTCTATCTGTAATGTACTCTACTGTACACTATCGCTACTGTGATCCACTGTACTCTACCTCTGCTGTGCTCCACTGTACTCTATCTCTACTGTACTCCACTGCACTCTACTGTTCTCTACCTCTACTGTACTCTACTGTGCTCCACTGTACTCCACTGTAGTCTACCTCTGCTGTGCTCCACTGTACTCTACCTCTACTGTGCTTCACTATACTCTACCTCTACTGTGCTCCACTGTACTCTACCTCTACTGTCCTCCACTGTACTCTACCTCTACTGTGCTCCACTGTACTCTCTCTCTACTGTGATCCACTGTACTCTATCTCTACTGGGCTCCACTGTACTCTACCTCTACTGTGCTCCACTGTATTCTATCTCTACTGTGCTCCACTCTACTCTACCTCTACTGTGCTCCACTGTATCCTACCTCTACTGTACTCCACTGTACTCTATCTCTACTGTGCTCCACTGTACTCTATCTCTACTGTACTCCACTGTACTCTATATCTACTGTGCTCTACTGTTCCCTACCTCTACTGTGCTCTACTGTACTCCACCTCTACTCTGCTCCACTGTACCCTACCTCTACTGTGCTCCACTGTACTCTACCTCTACTGTGCTCCACTGTACTCTACCTCTACTGTACTTCTCTGTACTCTATCTCTACTGTGCTCCACTGTACTCTACCTCTACTGTGCTCCACTGTACTCTACCTCTACTGTGCTCCACTGTACTCTACATCTACTGTACTCCACTGTACTCTATCTCTACTGTGCTCCACTGTACTCTACCTCTACTGTGCTCAACTGTACTCTACTGTACTCCACTGTACTCTACCTCTACTGTACTCCACTGTACTCTATCTCTACTGTACTCCACTGTACTCTACCTCTACTGTACTCCACTGTACTCTATCTCTACTGTGCTCCACTGTACTCTACCTCTACTGTGCTCAACTGTACTGTACTGTACTCCACTGTAATCTACCTCTACTGTACTCCACTGTACTCTACCTCTACTGTACTCCACTGTACTCTACCTCTACTGTACTCCACTGTACTCTACTCTACTGTACTCCACTGTACTCTATCTCTACTGTGATCCACTCTAATCTACCTCTACTGTACTCCACTGTACTCTATCTCTACTGTACTCCACTGTACTCTAACTCTACTGTACTCTACTGTTCTCTACCTCTACTGTGCTCTACTGTACTCTACTCTACTGTACTCCACTGTACTCTATCTCTACTGTGATCCACTGTACTCTACCTCTACTGTACTCCACTTTACTTTATCTCTACTGTGATCCACTGTACTCTATCTCTACTGTACTCCACTGTACTCTACCTCTACTATGCTCCACTGTACTCTATCTCTACTGTGCTCCACTCTACTCTACCTCTACAGTGCTCCACTGTACTCTACCTCTACTGTACTCCACTTTACTTTATCTCTACTCTGATCCACTGTACTCTATCTCTACTGTGCTCCACTGTACTCTACCTCTACTATGCTCCACTGTACTCTATCTCTACTGTGCTCCACTCTACTCTACCTCTACTGTGCTCCACTGTACTCTACCTCTACTGTACTCCACTGTACTCTATCTCTACTGTACTCCACTGTACTCTACCTCTACTGTGCTCTACTGTTCTCTACCTCTACTGTGCTCTACTGTACTCCACTTCTACTGTGCTCCACTGTACCCTACCTCTACTGTGCTCCACTGTACTCTACCTCTACTGTGATCCACTGTACTCTACCTCTACTGTGCTCCACTGTACTCTACCTCTACTGTACTCCACTGTACTCTATCTCTACTGTACTCTACTGTACTCTACCTCTACTGTACTCTACTGTTCTCTAGCTCTACTGTGCTGTAATGTACTCTTCTCTACTGTACTCCACTGTACTCTATCTCTACTGTGATCCACTGTACTCTACCTCTACTGTACTCCACTGTACTCTATCTCTACTGTGATCCACTGTACTCTATCTCTACTGTGCTCCACTGTACTCTACCTCTACTATGCTCCACTGTACTCTATCTCTACTGTGCTCCACTCTACTCTACCTCTACTGTGCTCCACTGTACTCTATTTCTACTGTACTCCTCTGTACTCTACCTCTACTGTGCTCCACTGTACTCTATCTGTAATGTACTCTACTGTATTCTATCTCTACTGTGATCCACTGTACTCTACCTCTGCTGTGCTCCACTGTACTCTATCTCTACTGTACTCCACTGTACTCTACTGTTCTCTACCTCTACTGTACTCTACTGTGCTCCACTGTACTCCACTGTAGTCTACCTCTACTGTGCTCCACTGTACTCTATCTCTACTGTGCTCCACTCTACTCTACCTCTACTGTGCTCCACTGTATCCTACCTCTACTATGCTCTACTGTACTCTATCTCTACTGTGCTCCACTGTACTCTACCTCTACTGTACTCCACTATACTCTAACTCTACTATACTCCACTGTACTCTATCTCTACTGTGCTCCACTGTACTCTATTTCTACTGTGCTCCACTGTACTCTATCTCTACTGTACTCCACTGTACTCTATTTCTACTGCACTTCACTGTCCTCTATCTCTACTGTACTCCACTGTACTCTACCTCTATTGTGCTCCACTGTACTCTATATCTACTGTACTCTACTGTACTCTATCTCTACTGTACTCCACTGTACTCTATCTCTACTGTACTCCACTGTACTCTACCTCTACTGTACTCTACTGTACTCTATCTCTACTGTACTCCACTGTACTCTATCTCTACTGTACTCCACTGTACTCTACCTCTACTGTACTCTACTGTTCTCTACCTCTACTCGGCTCTACTGTACTCTACTCTACTGTACTCCACCGTACTCTATCTCTACTGTGATCCACTGTACTCTACTTCTACTGTACTCCACTGTAATATATCTCTACTGTGATCCACTGTACTCTATCTCTACTGTGCTCCACTGTACTCTACCTCTACTGTGCTCCACTGTACTCTATCTCTACTGTGCTCCACTGTATCCTACCTCTACTGTACTCCACTGTACTCTATCTCTACTGTGCTCCACTGTACTCTATCTCTACTGTACTCCACTGTACTCTACCTCTACTGTGCTCTACTGTTCTCTACCTCTACTGTGCTCTACTGTACTCCACCTCTACTGTGCTCCACTGTACCCTACCTCTACTGTGCTCCACTGTACTCTACCTCTACTCTGCTCCACTGTACTCTACCTCTACTGTACTCCACTGTACTCTATCTCTACTGTGCTCCACTGTACTCTACCTCTACTGTGCTCAACTGTACTCTACTGTACTCCACTGTACTCTACCTCTACTGTACTCCACTGTACTCTATCTCTACTGTACTCCACTGTACTCTACCTCTACTGTACTCCACTGTACTCTATCTCTACTGTGCTCAACTGTACTGTACTGTACTCCACTGTAATCTACCTCTACTGTACTCCACTGTAAAATACTTCTACTGTACTCCACTGTACTCTACCTCTACTGTACTCCACTGTACTCTACTCTACTGTACTCCACTGTACTCTATCTCTACTGTGATCCACTGTACTCTACCTCTACTGTACTCCACTGTACTCTATCTCTACTGTACTCCACTGTACTCTACCTCTACTGTACTCTACTGTTCTCTACCTCTACTTTGCTCTACTGTACTCTACTCTACTGTACTCCACTGTACTCTATCTCTACTGTGATCCACTGTACTCTACCTCTACTGTACTCTACTGTTCTCTACCTCTACTATGCTCTACTGTACTGTACTCTACTGTACTACACTGTACTCTATCTCTACTGTGATCCACTGTACTCTACCTCTACTGTACTCTACTGTACTCTATCTCTAATGTGCTCCACTGTACTCTATCTCTACTGTGCTCCACTGTACTCTATTTCTACTGTGCTCCACTGTACTCTATCTCTACTGTACTCCACTGTACTCTATCTCTACTGTACTTCACTGTCCTTTATCTCTAATGTACTCCACTGTACTCTACCTCTATTGTGCTCCATTGTACTCTATCTCTACTGTACTCTACTGTACTCTATCTCTACTTTACTCCACTGTACTCTATCTCTACTGTACTCCACTGTACTCTACCTCTACTGTGCTCCACTGTACTCTATTTCTACTGCACTTCACTGTCCTCTATCTCTACTGTACTCCACTGTACTCTACCTCTATTGTGCTCCACTGTACTCTATATCTACTGTACTCTACTGTACTCTATCTCTACTGTTCTCCACTGTACTCTATCTCTACTGTACTCCACTGTACTCTACCTCTATTGTGCTCCACTGTACTCTATCTCTACTGTACTCTAATGTACTCTATCTCTACTGTACTCCACTGTAGTCTATCTCTACTGTACTCCACTGTACTCTACCTCTATTGTGCTCCACTGTACTCTACCTCTACCGTACTCCACTGTACTCTATCTCTACTGTACTCCACTGTACTCTACCTCTACTGTACTCTACTGTTCTCTACCTCTACTGTGCTCTACTGTACTCTACTCTACTCTACTCCACTGTACTCTATCTCTACTGTGATCCACTGTACTCTACCTCTACTGTGCTCCACTGTACTCTATCTCTACTGTGCTCCACTGTACTCTATCTCTACTGTGCTCCACTCTACTCTACCTCTACTGTGCTCCACTGTATCCTACCTCTACTGTGCTCTACTGTACTCTATCTCTACTGTGCTCCACTGTACTCTACCTCTACTGTACTCCACTATACTCTAACTCTACTATACTCCACTGTACTCTATCTCTACTGTGCTCCACTGTACTCTATTTCTACTGTGCTCCACTGTACTCTATCTCTACTGTACTCCACTGTACTCTATTTCTACTGCACTTCACTGTCCTCTATCTCTACTGTACTCCACTGTACTCTACCTCTATTGTGCTCCACTGTACTCTATATCTACTGTACTCTACTGTACTCTATCTCTACTGTACTCCACTGTACTCTATCTCTACTGTACTCCACTGTACTCTACCTCTACTGTACTCTACTGTACTCTATCTCTACTGTACTCCACTGTACTCTATCTCTACTGTACTCCACTGTACTCTACCTCTACTGTACTCTACTGTTCTCTACCTCTACTCGGCTCTACTGTACTCTACTCTACTGTACTCCACCGTACTCTATCTCTACTGTGATCCACTGTACTCTACTTTTACTGTACTCCACTGTAATCTATCTCTACTGTGATCCACTGTACTCTATCTCTACTGTGCTCCACTGTACTCTACCTCTACTGTGCTCCACTGTACCCTACCTCTACTGTACTCCACTGTACTCTACCTCTACTGTGCTCCACTGTACTCTACCTCTACTGTACTCCACTGTACTCTATCTCTACTGTGCTCCACTGTACTCTACCTCTACTGTACTCCACTGTACTCTATCTTTACTGTGCTCCACTGTACTCTATCTCTACTGTACTCTACCTCTACTGTGCTCTACTGTTCTCTACCTCTACTGTGCTCTACTGTACTCCACCTCTACTGTGCTCCACTGTACCCTACCTCTAATGTGCTCCACTGTACTCTACCTCTACTGTGCTCCACTGTACTCTACCTCTACTCTGCTCCACTGTATCCACTGTACTCTACCTCTACTGTGCTCCACTGTACTCTACCTCTACTGTGCTCCACTGTACTCTATCTCTACTGTGATCCACTGTACTCTACCTCTACTGTACTCCACTGTACTCTGTCTCTACTGTGCTCCACTGTACTCTATCTCTACTGTGCTCCACTGTACTCTATCTCTACTGTGCTCCACTCTACTCTACCTCTACTGTGCTCCACTGTATCCTACCTCTACTGTGCTCTACTTACTCTATCTCTACTGTGCTCCACTGTACTCTACCTCTACTGTACTCCACTATACTCTAACTCTACTATACTCCACTGTACTCTATCTCTACTGTGCTCCACTGTACTCTATTTCTACTGTGCTCCACTGTACTCTATCTCTACTGTACTCCACTGTACTCTATTTCTACTGCACTTCACTGTCCTCTATCTCTACTGTACTCCACTGTACTCTACCTCTATTGTGCTCCACTCTACTCTATATCTACTGTACTCTACTGTACTCTATCTCTACTGTACTCCACTGTACTCTATCTCTACTGTACTCCACTGTACTCTACCTCTACTGTACTCTACTGTACTCTATCTCTACTGTACTCCACTGTACTCTATCTCTACTGTACTCCACTGTACTCTACCTCTACTGTACTCTACTGTTCTCTACCTCTACTCGGCTCTACTGTACTCTACTCTACTGTACTCCACCGTACTCTATCTCTACTGTGATCCACTGTACTCTACTTCTACTGTACTCCACTGTAATATATCTCTACTGTCATCCACTGTACTCTATCTCTACTGTGCTCCACTGTACTCTACCTCTACTGTGCTCCACTGTACTCTATCTCTACTGTGCTCCACTGTATCCTACCTCTACTGTACTCCACTGTACTCTATCTCTACTGTGCTCCACTGTACTCTATCTCTACTGTACTCCACTGTACTCTACCTCTACTGTGCTCTACTGTTCTCTACCTCTACTGTGCTCTACTGTACTCCACCTCTACTGTGCTCCACTGTACCCTACCTCTACTGTGCTCCACTGTACTCTACCTCTACTGTGCTCCACTGTGCTCTACCTCTACTGTACTCCACTGTACTCTATCTCTACTGTGCTCCACTGTACTCTACCTCTACTGTGCTCAACTGTACTCTACTGTACTCCACTGTACTCTACCTCTACTGTACTCCACTGTACTCTATCTCTACTGTACTCCACTGTACTCTACCTCTACTGTACTCCACTGTACTCTATCTCTACTGTGCTCAACTGTACTGTACTGTACTCCACTGTAATCTACCTCTACTGTACTCCACTGTACTCTACTTCTACTGTACTCCACTGTACTCTACCTCTACTGTACTCCACTGTACTCTACTCTACTGTACTCCACTGTACTCTATCTCTACTGTGATCCACTGTACTCTACCTCTACTGTACTCCACTGTACTCTATCTCTACTGTACTCCACTGTACTCTACCTCTACTGTACTCTACTGTTCTCTACCTCTACTTTGCTCTACTGTACTCTACTCTACTGTACTCCACTGTACTCTATCTCTACTATGATCCACTGTACTCTACCTCTACTGTACTCTACTGTTCTCTACCTCTACTATGCTCTACTGTACTGTACTCTACTGTACTACACTGTACTCTATCTCTACTGTGATCCACTGTACTCTACCTCTACTGTACTCTACTGTACTCTACCTCTAATGTGCTCCACTGTACTCTATCTCTACTGTGCTCCACTGTACTCTATTTCTACTGTGCTCCACTGTACTCTATCTCTACTGTACTCCACTGTACTCTATCTCTACTGTACTTCACTGTCCTTTATCTCTAATGTACTCCACTGTACTCTACCTCTATTGTGCTCCATTGTACTCTATCTCTACTGTACTCTACTGTACTCTATCTCTACTTTACTCCACTGTACTCTATCTCTACTGTACTCCACTGTACTCTACCTCTACTGTGCTCCACTGTACTCTACCTCTACCGTACTCAACTGTACTCTATCTCTACTGTACTCCACTGTACTCTACCTCTTCTGTACTCTACTGTTCTCTACCTCTACTGTGCTCTACTGTACTCTTCTCTACTGTACTCCACTGTACTCTATCTCTACTGTGATCCACTATACTCTACCTCTACTGTACTCTACTGTACTCTATCTCTACTGTGATCTACTGTACTCTATCTCTACTGTGCTCCACTGTACTCTACCTCTACTGTGCTCCACTGTACTCTATCTCTACTGTGCTCCACTGTACTCTACCTCTACTGTGCTCACCTGTAATCTACTGTACTCCACTGTACTCTACCTCTACTGTACTCCACTGTACTCTATCTCTACTGTACTCCACTGTACTCTACCTCTACTGTACTCCACTGTACTCTATCTCTACTGTGCTCCACTGTACTCTACCTCTACTGTACCCAACTTTACTGTACTCTACTCCACTGTACTCTACCTCTACTGTACTCCACTGTACTCTACCTCTACTGTACTCCACTGTACTCTACCTCTACTGTACTCAACTGTACTCTATCTCTACTGTGCTCCACTGTACTCTACCTCTACTGTACTCGACTGTACTCTATCTCTACTGTACTCCACTGTAATCTACCTCTACTGTACTCCACTGTACTCTACTTCTTCTGTACTCCACTGTACTCTACCTCTACTGTACTCCACTGTACTCTACTCTACTGTACTCCAATGTACTCTATCTCTACTGTGATCCACTGTACTCTACCTCTACTGTACTCCACTGTACTCTATCTCTACTGTACTCCACTGTACTCTACCTCTACTCTACTCTACTGTTCTCTACCTCTACTTTGCTCTACTGTACTCTACTCTACTGTACTCCACTGTACTCTATCTCTACTGTGATTCACTGTACTCTACCTCTACTGTACTCTACTGTTCTCTACCTCTACTCTGCTCTACTGTACTGTACTCTACTGTACTACACTGTACTCTATCTCTACTGTGATCCACTGTACTCTACCTCTACTGTACTCTACTGTACTCTATCTCTACTGTGATCCACTGTACTCTATCTCTACTGTGCTCCACTGTACTCTATCTCTACTGTGCTCCACTCTACTCTACCTCTACTGTGCTCCACTGTATCCTACCTCTACTGTACTCCACTGTACTCTATCTCTACTGTACTCCACTGTACTCTACCTCTACTGTGCTCTACTGTTCTCTACCTCTACTGTGCTCTACTGTACTCAACCTCTAGTGTGCTCCACTGTACCCTACCTCTACTGTGCTCCACTGTACTCTACCTCTACTGTGCTCCACTGTACTCTACCTCTACTGTACTCCACTGTACTCTATCTCTACTGTGCTCCACTCTACTCTACATCTACTGTGCTCAACTGTACTCTACTGTACTCCAGTGTACTCTACCTCTACTGTACTCCACAGTACTCTATCTCTACTGTACTCCACTGTACTCTACCTCTACTGTACTCCACTGTACTCTATCTCTACTGTGCTCCACTGTACTCTACCTCTACTGTGCTCAACTGTACTGTACTGTACTCCACTGTACTCTACCTCTACTGTACTCCACTGTACTCTACTCTACTCTACTCTACTCCACTGTACTCTATCTCTACTGTGATCCACTGTACTCTACATCTACTGTACTCCACTGTACTCTATCTCTACTGTACTCTACTGTACTCTACCTCTACTGTACTCTACTGTTCTCTAGCTCTACTGTGCTGTACTGTACTCTTCTCTACTGTACTCCACTGTACTCTATCTCTACTGTGATCCACTGTACTCTACCTCTACTGTACTCCACTGTACTCTATCTCTACTGTGATCCACTGTACTCTATCTCTACTGTACTCCACTGTACTCTATCTCTACTGTGCTCCACTGTACTCTACCTCTACTATGCTCCAATGTACTCTATCTCTACTGTGCTCCACTCTACTCTACCTCTACTGTGCTCCACTGTACTCTACCTCTACTGTACTCCACTGTACACTATCTCTACTGTGCTCCACTGTACTCTATCTCTACTGTACTCCACTGTACTGTACCTCTACTGTGCTCTACTGTTCTCTACCTCTACTGTGCTCTACTGTACTCCACCTCTACTGTGCTCCACTGTACCCTACCTCTACTGTGCTCCACTGTACTCTACCTCTGCTGTGCTCCACTGTACTCTACCTCTACTGTGCTCCACTGTACTCTACCTCTACTGTGCTCCACTGTACTCTACCTCTACTATGCTCCACTGTACTCTATCTCTACTTTGCTCCACTGTACTCTACCTCTACTGTACTCTACTGTACTCCACCTCTAATGTGCTCCACTGTACTCTAGCTCTACTGTACTCGACTGTACTCTACCTCTACTGTGCTCCACTGTACTCTATTTCTACTGTACTCCTCTGTACTCTACCTCTACTGTGCTCCACTGTACTCTATCTGTAATGTACTCTACTGTACACTATCGCTACTGTGATCCACTGTACTCTACCTCTGCTGTGCTCCACTGTACTCTATCTCTACTGTACTCCACTGCACTCTACTGTTCTCTACCTCTACTGTACTCTACTGTGCTCCACTGTACTCCACTGTAGTCTACCTCTGCTGTGCTCCACTGTACTCTACCTCTACTGTGCTCCACTATACTCTACCTCTACTGTGCTCCACTGTACTCTACCTCTACTGTCCTCCACTGTACTCTACCTCTACTGTGCTCCACTGTACTCTCTCTCTACTGTGATCCACTGTACTCTATCTCTACTGGGCTCCACTGTACTCTACCTCTACTGTGCTCCACTGTATTCTATCTCTACTGTGCTCCACTCTACTCTACCTCTACTGTGCTCCACTGTATCCTACCTCTACTGTACTCCACTGTACTCTATCTCTACTGTGCTCCACTGTACTCTATCTCTACTGTACTCCACTGTACTCTACATCTACTGTGCTCTACTGTTCCCTACCTCTACTGTGCTCTACTGTACTCCACCTCTACTCTGCTCCACTGTACCCTACCTCTACTGTGCTCCACTGTACTCTACCTCTACTGTGCTCCACTGTACTCTACCTCTACTGTACTTCTCTGTACTCTATCTCTACTGTGCTCCACTGTACTCTACCTCTACTGTGCTCCACTGTACTCTACCTCTACTGTGCTCCACTGTACTCTACATCTACTGTACTCCACTGTACTCTATCTCTACTGTGCTCCACTGTACTCTACCTCTACTGTGCTCAACTGTACTCTACTGTACTCCACTGTACTCTACCTCTACTGTACTCCACTGTACTCTATCTCTACTGTACTCCACTGTACTCTACCTCTACTGTACTCCACTGTACTCTATCTCTACTGTGCTCCACTGTACTCTACCTCTACTGTGCTCAACTGTACTGTACTGTACTCCACTGTAATCTACCTCTACTGTACTCCACTGTACTCTACCTCTACTGTACTCCACTGTACTCTACCTCTACTGTACTCCACTGTACTCTACTCTACTGTACTCCACTGTACTCTATCTCTACTGTGATCCACTGTAATCTACCTCTACTGTACTCCACTGTACTCTATCTCTACTGTACTCCACTGTACTCTAACTCTACTGTACTCTACTGTTCTCTACCTCTACTGTGCTCTACTGTACTCTACTCTACTGTACTCCACTGTACTCTATCTCTACTGTGATCCACTGTACACTACCTCTACTGTACTCCACTTTACTTTATCTCTACTGTGATCCACTGTACTCTATCTCTACTGTACTCCACTGTACTCTACCTCTACTATGCTCCACTGTACTCTATCTCTACTGTGCTCCACTCTACTCTACCTCTACAGTGCTCCACTGTACTCTACCTCTACTGTACTCCACTTTACTTTATCTCTACTCTGATCCACTGTACTCTATCTCTACTGTGCTCCACTGTACTCTACCTCTACTATGCTCCACTGTACTCTATCTCTACTGTGCTCCACTCTACTCTACCTCTACTGTGCTCCACTGTACTCTACCTCTACTGTACTCCACTGTACTCTATCTCTACTGTACTCCACTGTACTCTACCTCTACTGTGCTCTACTCTTCTCTACCTCTACTGTGCTCTACTGTACTCCACTTCTACTGTGCTCCACTGTACCCTACCTCTACTGTGCTCCACTGTACTCTACCTCTACTGTGATCCACTGTACTCTACCTCTACTGTGCTCCACTGTACTCTACCTCTACTGTACTCCACTGTACTCTATCTCTACTGTACTCTACTGTACTCTACCTCTACTGTACTCTACTGTTCTCTAGCTCTACTGTGCTGTAATGTACTCTTCTCTACTGTACTCCACTGTACTCTATCTCTACTGTGATCCACTGTACTCTACCTCTACTGTACTCCACTGTACTCTATCTCTACTGTGATCCACTGTACTCTATCTCTACTGTGCTCCACTGTACTCTACCTCTACTATGCTCCACTGTACTCTATCTCTACTGTGCTCCACTCTACTCTACCTCTACTGTGCTCCACTGTACTCTATTTCTACTGTACTCCTCTGTACTCTACCTCTACTGTGCTCCACTGTACTCTATCTGTAATGTACTCTACTGTATTCTATCTCTACTGTGATCCACTGTACTCTACCTCTGCTGTGCTCCACTGTACTCTATCTCTACTGTACTCCACTGTACTCTACTGTTCTCTACCTCTACTGTACTCTACTGTGCTCCACTGTACTCCACTGTAGTCTACCTCTACTGTGCTCCACTGTACTCTATCTCTACTGTGCTCCACTCTACTCTACCTCTACTGTGCTCCACTGTATCCTACCTCTACTATGCTCTACTGTACTCTATCTCTACTGTGCTCCACTGTACTCTACCTCTACTGTACTCCACTATACTCTAACTCTACTATACTCCACTGTACTCTATCTCTACTGTGCTCCACTGTACTCTATTTCTACTGTGCTCCACTGTACTCTATCTCTACTGTACTCCACTGTACTCTATTTCTACTGCACTTCACTGTCCTCTATCTCTACTGTACTCCACTGTACTCTACCTCTATTGTGCTCCACTGTACTCTATATCTACTGTACTCTACTGTACTCTATCTCTACTGTACTCCACTGTACTCTATCTCTACTGTACTCCACTGTACTCTACCTCTACTGTACTCTACTGTACTCTATCTCTACTGTACTCCACTGTACTCTATCTCTACTGTACTCCACTGTACTCTACCTCTACTGTACTCTACTGTTCTCTACCTCTACTCGGCTCTACTGTACTCTACTCTACTGTACTCCACCGTACTCTATCTCTACTGTGATCCACTGTACTCTACTTCTACTGTACTCCACTGTAATATATCTCTACTGTGATCCACTGTACTCTATCTCTACTGTGCTCCACTGTACTCTACCTCTACTGTGCTCCACTGTACTCTATCTCTACTGTGCTCCACTGTATCCTACCTCTAATGTACTCCACTGTACTCTATCTCTACTGTGCTCCACTGTACTCTATCTCTACTGTACTCCACTGTACTCTACCTCTACTGTGCTCCACTGTACCCTACCTCTACTGTGCTCCACTGTACTCTACCTCTACTGTGCTCCACTGTACTCTACCTCTACTGTACTCCACTGTACTCTATCTCTACTGTGCTCCACTGTACTCTACCTCTACTGTGCTCAACTGTACTCTACTGTACTCCACTGTACTCTACCTCTACTGTACTCCACTGTACTCTATCTCTACTGTACTCCACTGTACTCTACCTCTACTGTACTCCACTGTACTCTATCTCTACTGTGCTCAACTGTACTGTACTGTACTCCACTGTAATCTACCTCTACTGTACTCCACTGTAAAATACTTCTACTGTACTCCACTGTACTCTACCTCTACTGTACTCCACTGTACTCTACTCTACTGTACTCCACTGTACTCTATCTCTACTGTGATCCACTGTACTCTACCTCTACTGTACTCCACTGTACTCTATCTCTACTGTACTCCACTGTACTCTACCTCTACTGTACTCTACTGTTCTCTACCTCTACTTTGCTCTACTGTACTCTACTCTACTGTACTCCACTGTACTCTATCTCTACTGTGATCCACTGTACTCTACCTCTACTGTACTCTACTGTTCTCTACCTCTACTATGCTCTACTGTACTGTACTCTACTGTACTACACTGTACTCTATCTCTACTGTGATCCACTGTACTCTACCTCTACTGTACTCTACTGTACTCTATCTCTAATGTGCTCCACTGTACTCTATCTCTACTGTGCTCCACTGTACTCTATTTCTACTGTGCTCCACTGTACTCTATCTCTACTGTACTCCACTGTACTCTATCTCTACTGTACTTCACTGTCCTTTATCTCTAATGTACTCCACTGTACTCTACCTCTATTGTGCTCCATTGTACTCTATCTCTACTGTACTCTACTGTACTCTATCTCTACTTTACTCCACTGTACTCTATCTCTACTGTACTCCACTGTACTCTACCTCTACTGTGCTCCACTGTACTCTATTTCTACTGCACTTCACTGTCCTCTATCTCTACTGTACTCCACTGTACTCTACCTCTATTGTGCTCCACTGTACTCTATATCTACTGTACTCTACTGTACTCTATCTCTACTGTTCTCCACTGTACTCTATCTCTACTGTACTCCACTGTACTCTACCTCTATTGTGCTCCACTGTACTCTATCTCTACTGTACTCTAATGTACTCTATCTCTACTGTACTCCACTGTAGTCTATCTCTACTGTACTCCACTGTACTGTACCTCTATTGTGGTCCACTGTACTCTACCTCTACCGTACTCCACTGTACTCTATCTCTACTGTACTCCACTGTACTCTACCTCTACTGTACTCTACTGTTCTCTACCTCTACTGTGCTCTACTGTACTCTACTCTACTCTACTCCACTGTACTCTATCTCTACTGTGATCCACTGTACTCTACCTCTACTGTACTCCACTGTACTCTATCTCTACTGTGCTCCACTGTACTCTATCTCTACTGTGCTCCACTGTACTCTATCTCTACTGTGCTCCACTCTACTCTACCTCTACTGTGCTCCACTGTATCCTACCTCTACTGTGCTTTACTGTACTCTATCTCTACTGTGCTCCACTGTACTCTACCTCTACTGTACTCCACTATACTCTAACTCTACTATACTCCACTGTACTCTATCTCTACTGTGCTCCACTGTACTCTATTTCTACTGTGCTCCACTGTACTCTATCTCTACTGTACTCCACTGTACTCTATTTCTACTGCACTTCACTGTCCTCTATCTCTACTGTACTCCACTGTACTCTACCTCTATTGTGCTCCACTGTACTCTATATCTACTGTACTCTACTGTACTCTATCTCTACTGTACTCCACTGTACTCTATCTCTACTGTACTCCACTGTACTCTACCTCTACTGTACTCTACTGTACTCTATCTCTACTGTACTCCACTGTACTCTATCTCTACTGTACTCCACTGTACTCTACCTCTACTGTACTCTACTGTTCTCTACCTCTACTCGGCTCTACTGTACTCTACTCTACTGTACTCCACCGTACTCTATCTCTACTGTGATCCACTGTACTCTACTTTTACTGTACTCCACTGTAATCTATCTCTACTGTGATCCACTGTACTCTATCTCTACTGTGCTCCACTGTACTCTACCTCTACTGTGCTCCACTGTACCCTACCTCTACTGTACTCCACTGTACTCTACCTCTACTGTGCTCCACTGTACTCTACCTCTACTGTACTCCACTGTACTCTATCTCTACTGTGCTCCACTCTACTCTACCTCTACTGTACTCCACTGTACTCTATCTCTACTGTGCTCCACTGTACTCTATCTCTACTGTACTCTACCTCTACTGTGCTCTACTGTTCTCTACCTCTACTGTGCTCTACTGTACTCCACCTCTACTGTGCTCCACTGTACCCTACCTCTAATGTGCTCCACTGTACTCTACCTCTACTGTGCTCCACTGTACTCTACCTCTACTCTGCTCCACTGTATCCACTTTACTCTACCTCTACTGTGCTCCACTGTACTCTACCTCTACTGTGCTCCACTGTACTCTATCTCTACTGTGATCCACTGTACTCTACCTCTACTGTACTCCACTGTACTCTGTCTCTACTGTGCTCCACTGTACTCTATCTCTACTGTGCTCCACTGTACTCTATCTCTACTGTGCTCCACTCTACTCTACCTCTACTGTGCTCCACTGTATCCTACCTCTACTGTGCTCTACTTACTCTATCTCTGCTGTGCTCCACTGTACTCTACCTCTACTGTACTCCACTATACTCTAACTCTACTATACTCCACTGTACTCTATCTCTACTGTGCTCCACTGTACTCTATTTCTACTGTGCTCCACTGTACTCTATCTCTACTGTACTCCACTGTACTCTATTTCTACTGCACTTCACTGTCCTCTATCTCTACTGTACTCCACTGTACTCTACCTCTATTGTGCTCCACTCTACTCTATATCTACTGTACTCTACTGTACTCTATCTCTACTGTACTCCACTGTACTCTATCTCTACTGTACTCCACTGTACTCTACCTCTACTGTACTCTACTGTACTCTATCTCTACTGTACTCCACTGTACTCTATCTCTACTGTACTCCACTGTACTCTACCTCTACTGTACTCTACTGTTCTCTACCTCTACTCGGCTCTACTGTACTCTACTCTACTGTACTCCACCGTACTCTATCTCTACTGTGATCCACTGTACTCTACTTCTACTGTACTCCACTGTAATATATCTCTACTGTCATCCACTGTACTCTATCTCTACTGTGCTCCACTGTACTCTACCTCTACTGTGCTCCACTGTACTCTATCTCTACTGTGCTCCACTGTATCCTACCTCTACTGTACTCCACTGTACTCTATCTCTACTGTGCTCCACTGTACTCTATCTCTACTGTACTCCACTGTACTCTACCTCTACTGTGCTCTACTGTTCTCTACCTCTACTGTGCTCTACTGTACTCCACCTCTACTGTGCTCCACTGTACCCTACCTCTACTGTGCTCCACTGTACTCTACCTCTACTGTGCTCCACTGTGCTCTACCTCTACTGTACTCCACTGTACTCTATCTCTACTGTGCTCCACTGTACTCTACCTCTACTGTGCTCAACTGTACTCTACTGTACTCCACTGTACTCTACCTCTACTGTACTCCACTGTACTCTATCTCTACTGTACTCCACTGTACTCTACCTCTACTGTACTCCACTGTACTCTATCTCTACTGTGCTCAACTGTACTGTACTGTACTCCACTGTAATCTACCTCTACTGTACTCCACTGTACTCTACTTCTACTGTACTCCACTGTACTCTACCTCTACTGTACTCCACTGTACTCTACTCTACTGTACTCCACTGTACTCTATCTCTACTGTGATCCACTGTACTCTACCTCTACTGTACTCCACTGTACTCTATCTCTACTGTACTCCACTGTACTCTACCTCTACTGTACTCTACTGTTCTCTACCTCTACTTTGCTCTACTGTACTCTACTCTACTGTACTCCACTGTACTCTATCTCTACTATGATCCACTGTACTCTACCTCTACTGTACTCTACTGTTCTCTACCTCTACTATGCTCTACTGTACTGTACTCTACTGTACTACACTGTACTCTATCTCTACTGTGATCCACTGTACTCTACCTCTACTGTACTCTACTGTACTCTACCTCTAATGTGCTCCACTGTACTCTATCTCTACTGTGCTCCACTGTACTCTATTTCTACTGTGCTCCACTGTACTCTATCTCTACTGTACTCCACTGTACTCTATCTCTACTGTTCTTCACTGTCCTTTATCTCTAATGTACTCCACTGTACTCTACCTCTATTGTGCTCCATTGTACTCTATCTCTACTGTACTCTACTGTACTCTATCTCTACTTTACTCCACTGTACTCTATCTCTACTGTACTCCACTGTACTCTACCTCTACTGTGCTCCACTGTACTCTACCTCTACCGTACTCAACTGTACTCTATCTCTACTGTACTCCACTGTACTCTACCTCTTCTGTACTCTACTGTTCTCTACCTCTACTGTGCTCTACTGTACTCTTCTCTACTGTACTCCACTGTACTCTATCTCTACTGTGATCCACTATACTCTACCTCTACTGTACTCTACTGTACTCTATCTCTACTGTGATCTACTGTACTCTATCTCTACTGTGCTCCACTGTACTCTACCTCTACTGTGCTCCACTGTACTCTATCTCTACTGTGCTCCACTGTACTCTACCTCTACTGTGCTCACCTGTAATCTACTGTACTCCACTGTACTCTACCTCTACTGTACTCCACTGTACTCTATCTCTACTGTACTCCACTGTACTCTACCTCTACTGTACTCCACTGTACTCTATCTCTACTGTGCTCCACTGTACTCTACCTCTACTGTACCCAACTTTACTGTACTCTACTCCACTGTACTCTACCTCTACTGTACTCCACTGTACTCTACCTCTACTGTACTCCACTGTACTCTACCTCTACTGTACTCAACTGTACTCTATCTCTACTGTGCTCCACTGTACTCTACCTCTACTGTACTCGACTGTACTCTATCTCTACTGTACTCCACTGTACTCTACCTATACTGTACTCTACTGTTCTCTACCTCTACTGTACTCCGCTGTACTCTATCTCTACTGTGATCCACTGTATTCTACCTCTACTGTACTCCACTCTACTCTATCTCTACTCTACTCCACTGTACTCTACCTCTACTGTACTCTACTGTTCTCTACCTCTACTGTGCTCTACTGTACTCTTCTCTACTGTACTCCACTCTACTCTATCTCTACTGTGATCCACTGTACTCTACCTCTACTGTACTCCACTGTACTCTATCTCTACTGTGATCCACTGTACTCTATCTCTACTGTGCTCCACTGTACTCTACCTCTACTATGCTCCACTGTACTCTATCTGTACTGTGCTCCACTCTACTCTACCTCTACTGTGCTCCACTGTACTCTACCTCTACTGTACTCCACTGTACTCTATCTCTACTGTGCTCCACTGTACTCTTTCTCTACTGTACTCCACTGTACTCTACCTCTACTGTGCTCTACTGTTCTCTACCTCTACTGTGCTCTACTGTACTCCACCTCTACTGTGCTCCACTGTACCCTACCTCTACTGTGCTCCACTGTACTCTACCTCTACTGTGCTCCACTGTACTCTACCTCTACTGTGCTCCACTGTACTCTACCTCTACTGTGCTCCACTGTACTCTACCTCTACTGTGCTCCACTGTACTCTATCTCTACTGTGCTCCACTGTACTCTACCTCTAATGTACTCTACTGTACTCCACCTCTAATGTGCTCCACTGTACTCTAGCCCTACTGTACTCCACTGTACTTTACCTCTACTGTACTCCACTGTACTCTACCTCTACTGTGCTCCACTGTACTCTATTTCTACTGTACTCCTCTGTACTCTACCTCTACTGTGCTCCACTGTACTCTATCTGTAATGTACTCTACTGTACTCTATCTCTACTGTGATCCATTGTACTCTACCTCTGCTGTGCTCCACTGTACTCTATCTCTACTTTACTCCACTGTACTCTACAGTTATCTACCTCTACTGTACTCTACTGTGCTCCACTGTACTCCACTGTAGTCTACATCTACTGTGCTCCACTGTACTCTACCTCTACTGTGTTCCACTATAATTTACCTCTACTGTGCTCCACTGTACTCTACCTCTACTGTCCTCCACTGTACTCTACCTCTACTGTGCTCCACTGTACTCTCTCTCTACTGTACTCTACCTCTACTGTACTCTACTGTACTCCACTTCTAATGTGCTCCACTGTACTCTACCTCTACTGTACTCTACCTCTACTGTACTCCACTGTACTCTACCTCTACTGTGCTCTACTGTACTCTATCTCTACTGTGCTCCACTGTACTATACCTCTACTGTACTCCACTATACTCTAACTCTACTATACTCCACTGTACTCTATCTCTACTGTGCTCCACTGTACTCTATCTCTACTGTACTCCACTGTACTATATCTTTACTGTACTTCACTGTCCTCTATCTCTACTGTACTCCACTGTACTCTACCTCTATTGTGCTCCACTGTACTCTATCTCTACTGTACTCTACTGTACTCTATCTCTACTGTACTCTACTGTTCTCTACCTCTACTGTGCTCTACTGTACTCTACTCTACTGTACTCCACTGTACTCTATCTCTACTGTGATCCACTGTACTCTACCTCTACTGTGCTCCACTGTACTCTCTCTCTACTGTACTCTACCTCTACTGTACTCTACTGTACTCCACCTCTAATATGCTCCACTGTACTCTACCTCTACTGTACTCTACCTCTACTGTACTCCACTGTACTCTACCTCTAATGTGCTCCACTGTACTCTATCTCTACTGTGCTCCACTGTACTCTATTTCTACTGTGCTCAACTGTACTCTATCTCTACTGTACTCCACTGTACTCTATCTCTACTGTACTTCAATGTCCTTTATCTCTAATGTACTCCACTGTACTCTACCTCTATTGTGCTCCATTGTACTCTATCTCTACTGTACTCTACTGTACTCTATCTCTACTTTACTCCACTGTACTCTATCTCTACTGTACTCCACTGTACTCTACCTCTACTGTGCTCCACTGTACTCTACCTCTACCGTACTCCACTGTACTCTATCTCTACTGTACTCCACTGTACTCTACCTCTACTGTACTCTACTGTTCTCTACCTCTACTGTGCTCTACTGTACTCTACTCTACTGTACTCCACTGTACTCTATCTCTACTGTGATCCACTGTACTCTACCTCTACTGTACTCTACTGTACTCTATCTCTACTGTGATCTACTGTACTCTATCTCTACTGTGCTCCACTGTACTCTACCTCTACTGTGCTCCACTGTACTCTATCTCTACTGTGCTCCACTCTACTCTACCTCTACTGTGCTCCACTGTATCCTACCTCTACTGTACTCCACTGTACTCTACTGTTCTCTACCTCTACTGTACTCTACTGTGCTCCACTGTACTCCACTGTAGTCTAAATCTACTATGCTCCACTGTACTCTACCTCTACTGTGCTCCACTATAATTTACCTCTACTGTGCTCCACTGTACTCTACCTCTACTGTCCTCCACTGTACTCTACCTCTACTGTGCTCCACTGTACTCTCTCTCTACTGTACTCTACCTCTACTGTACTCTACTGTACTCCACTTCTAATGTGCTCCACTGTACTCTACCTCTACTGTACTCTACCTCTACTGTACTCCACTGTACTCTACCTCTACTGTGCTCTACTGTACTCTATCTCTACTGTGCTCCACTGTACTATACCTCTACTGTACTCCACTATACTCTAACTCTACTATACTCCACTGTACTCTATCTCTACTGTGCTCCACTGTACTCTATCTCTACTGTACTCCACTGTACTATATCTTTACTGTACTTCACTGTCCTCTATCTCTACTGTACTCCACTGTACTCTACCTCTATTGTGCTCCACTGTACTCTATCTCTACTGTACTCTACTGTACTCTATCTCTACTGTACTCTACTGTTCTCTACCTCTACTGTGCTCTACTGTACTCTACTCTACTGTACTCCACTGTACTCTATCTCTACTGTGATCCACTGTACTCTACCTCTACTGTGCTCCACTGTACTCTCTCTCTACTGTACTCTACCTCTACTGTACTCTACTGTACTCCACCTCTAAGGTGCTCCACTGTACTCTACCTCTACTGTACTCTACCTCTACTGTACTCCACTGTACTCTACCTCTAATGTGCTCCACTGTACTCTATCTCTACTCTGCTCCACTGTACTCTATTTCTACTGTGCTCCACTGTACTCTATCTCTACTGTACTCCACTGTACTCTATCTCTACTGTACTTCAATGTCCTTTATCTCTAATGTACTCCACTGTACTCTACCTCTACTGTGCCCAACTTTACTGTACTCTACTCCACTGTACTCTACCTCTACTGTACTCCACTGTACTCTACCTCTACTGTACTCCACTGTACTCTACCTCTACTGTACTCAACTGTACTCTATCTCTACTGTACTCGACTGTACTCTATCTCTACTGTACTCCACTGTACTTTACCTATACTGTACTCTACTGTTCTCTACCTCTACTGTACTCCACTGTACTCTATTTCTACTGTGATCCACTGTACTCTACCTCTACTGTACTCCACTGTACTCTATCTCTACTCTACTCCACTGTACTCTACCTCTACTGTACTCTACTGTTCTCTACCTCTACTGTGCTCTACTCTACTCTTCTCTACTGTACTCCACTGTACTCTATCTCTACTGTGATCCACTGTACTCTATCTCTACTCTACTCCACTGTACTCTATCTCTACTGTGATCCACTGTACTCTATCTCTACTGTGCTCCACTGTATCTACCTCTACTATGCTCCACTGTACTCTATCTGTACTGTGCTCCACTCTACTCTACCTGTACTGTGCTCCACTGTACTCTACCATTACTGTGCTCCACTGTACTCTACCTCTACTGTGCTCCACTGTACTCTATCTCTACTGTGCTCCACTGTACTCTACCTCTAATGTACTCTACTGTACTCCACCTCTAATGTGCTCCACTGTACTCTAGCCCTACTGTACTCCACTGTACTTTACCTCTACTGTACTCCACTGTACTCTACGTCTACTGTGCACCACTGTACTCTATTTCTACTGTGATCCATTGTACTCTACCTCTGCTGTGCTCCACTGTACTCTATCTCTACTGTACTCCACTGTACTCTACTGTTCTCTACCTCTACTGTACTCTACTGTGCTCCACTGTACTCCACTGTAGTCTACTTCTACTGTGCTCCACTGTACTCTACCTCTACTGTGCTCCACTATAATTTACCTCTACTGTGCTCCACTGTACTCTACCTCTACTGTCCTCCACTGTACTCTACCTCTACTGTGCTCCACTGTACTCTCTCTCTAATGTACTCTACCTCTACTCTACTCTACTATACTCCACCTCTAATGTGCTCCACTGCACTCTACCTCTACTGTACTCTACCTCTACTGTACTCCACTGTACTCTACCTCTACTGTGCTCTACTGTACTCTATCTCTACTCTGCTCCACTGTACTCTACCTCTACTGTACTCCACTATACTCTAACTCTACTATACTCCACTGTACTCTATCTCTACTGTGCTCCACTGTACTCTATTTCTACTGTGCTCCACTGTACTCTATCTCTACTGTACTCCACTGTACTATATCTCTACTGTACTTCACTGTCCTCTATCTCTACTGTACTCCACTGTACTCTACCTCGATTGTGTTCCACTGTACTCTATCCCTACTGTACTCTAATGTACTCTATCTCTACTGTACTCCACTGTACTCTATCTCTACTGTAGTCCACTGTACTCTACCTCTATTGTGCTCCACTGTACTCTACCTCTACCGTACTCCACTGTACACTATCTCTACTGTACTCCACTGTACTCTACCTCTACTGTACTCTACTGTTCTCTACCTCTACTGTGCTCTACTGTACTCTACTCTACTGTACTCCACTGTACTCTATCTCTACTGTGATCCACTGTACTCTACCTCTACTGTACTCCACTGTACTCTATCTCTACTGTGCTCCACTGTACTCTATCTCTACTGTGCTCCACTGTACTCTATCTCTACTGTGCTCCACTCTACTCTACCTCTACTGTGCTCCACTGTATCCTACCTCTACTGTGCTCTACTGTACTCTATCTCTACTGTGCTCCACTGTACTCTACCTCTACTGTACTCCACTATACTCTAACTCTACTATACTCCACTGTACTCTATCTCTACTGTGCTCCACTGTACTCTATTTCTACTGTGCTCCACTGTACTCTAGCTCTACTTTACTCCACTGTACTCTATTTCTACTGCACTTCACTGTCCTCTATCTCTACTGTACTCCACTGTACTCTACCTCTATTGTGCTCCACTGTACTCTATATCTACTGTAATCTACTGTACTATATCTCTACTGTACTCCACTGTACTCTATCTCTACTGTACTCCACTGTACTCTACCTCTACTGTACTCTACTGTACTCTATCTCTACTGTACTCCACTGTACTCTATCTCTACTGTTCTCCACTGTACTCTACCTCTACTGTACTCTACTGTTCTCTACCTCTACTCGGCTCTACTGTACTCTACTCTACTGTACTCCACCGTACTCTATCTCTACTGTGATCCACTGTACTCTACTTCTACTGTACTCCACTGTAATCTATCTCTACTGTGATCCACTGTACTCTATCTCTACTGTGCTCCACTGTACTCTACCTCTACTGTGCTCCACTGTACTCTATCTCTACTGTGCTCCACTGTATCCTACCTCTACTGTACTCCACTGTACTCTATCTCTACTGTGCTCCACTGTACTCTATCTCTACTGTACTCCACTGTACTCTACCTCTACTGTGCTCTACTGTTCTCTACCTCTACTGTGCTCTACTGTACTCCACCTCTACTGTGCTCCACTGTACCCTACCTCTACTGTGCTCCACTGTACTCTACCTCTACTGTGCTCCACTGTACTCTACCTCTACTGTACTCCACTGTACTCTATCTCTACTGTGCTCCACTGTACTCTACCTCTACTGTGCTCAACTGTACTCTACTGTACTCCACTGTACTCTACCTCTACTGTACTCCACTGTACTCTATCTCTACTGTACTCCACTGTACTCTACCTCTACTGTACTCCACTGTACTCTATCTCTACTGTGCTCAACTGAACTGTACTGTACTCCACTGTAATCTACCTCTACTGTACTCCACTGTAATCTACTTCTACTGTACTCCACTGTACTCTACCTCTACTGTACTCCACTGTACTCTACTCTACTGTACTCCACTGTACTCTATCTCTACTGTGATCCACTGTACTCTACCTCTACTGTACTCCACTGTACTCTATCTCTACTGTACTCCACTGTACTCTACCTCTACTGTACTCTACTGTTCTCTACCTCTACTTTGCTCTACTGTACTCTACTCTACTGTAGTCCACTGTACTCTATCTCTACTGTGATCCACTGTACTCTACCTCTACTGTACTCTACTGTTCTCTACCTCTACTGTGCTCTACTGAACTGTACTCTACTGTACTACACTGTACTCTATCTCTCCTGTGATCCACTGTACTCTACCTCTACTGTACTCTACTGTACTCTATCTCTACTGTGATCCACTGTACTCTATCTCTACTGTGCTCCACTGTACTCTATCTCTACTGTGCTCCACTCTACTCTACCTCTACTGTGCTCCACTGTATCCTACCTCTACTGTACTCCACTGTACTCTATCTCTACTGTACTCCACTGTACTCTACCTCTACTGTGCTCTACTGTTCTCTACCTCTACTGTGCTCTACTGTACTCCACCTCTACTGTGCTCCACTGTACCCCACCTCTACTGTGCTCCACTGTACTCTACCTCTACTGTGCTCCACTGTACTCTACCTCTACTGTACTCCACTGTACTCTATCTCTACTGTGCTAGACTGTACTCTACATCTACTGTGCTCAACTGTACTCTACTGTACTCCACTGTACTCTACCTCTACTGTACTCCACTGTACTCTATCTCTACTGTACTCCACTGTACTCTACCTCTACTGTACTCCACTGTACTCTATCTCTACTGTGCTCCACTGTACTCTACCTCTACTGTGCTCAACTGTACTGTAATGTACTCCACTGTACTCTACCTCTACTGTACTCCACTGTACTCTACTCTACTCTACTCCACTGTACTCTATCTGTACTGTGATCCACTGTACTCTACATCTACTGTACTCCACTGTACTCTATCTCTACTGTACTCTACTGTACTCTACCTCTACTGTACTCTACTGTTCTCTAGCTCTACTGTGCTGTACTGTACTCTTCTCTACTGTACTCCACTTTACTCTCTCTCTACTGTGATCCACTGTACTCTACCTCTACTGTACTCCACTGTACTCTATCTCTACTGTGATCCACTGTACTCTATCTCTACTGTGCTCCACTGTACTCTACCTCTACTATGCTCCACTGTACTCTATCTCTACTGTGCTCCACTCTACTCTACCTCTACTGTGCTCCACTGTACTCTACCTCTACTGTACTCCACTGTACACTATCTCTACTGTGATCCACTGTACTCTATCTCTACTGTGCTCCACTGTACTCTATCTCTACTGTGCTCCACTCTACTCTACCTCTACTGTGCTCCACTGTATCCTACCTCTACTGTACTCCACTGTACTCTATCTCTACTGTACTCCACTGTACTCTACCTCTACTGTGCTCTACTGTTCTCTACCTCTACTGTGCTCCACTGTACTCTACCTCTACTGTGCTCCACTGTACTCTACCTCTACTATGCTCCACTGTACTCTATCTCTACTTTGCTCCACTGTACTCTATCTCTACTGTGCTCCACTCTACTCTACCTCTACTGTGCTCCACTGTAGTCTACCTCTACTGTACTCCACTGTACACTATCTCTACTGTGATCCACTGTACTCTATCTCTACTGTGCTCCACTGTACTCTATCTCTACTGTGCTCCACTCTACTCTACCTCTACTGTGCTCCACTGTATCCTACCTCTACTGTACTCCACTGTACTCTATCTCTACTGTACTCCACTGTACTCTACCTCTACTGTGCTCTACTGTTCTCTACCTCTACTGTGCTCCACTGTACTCTACCTCTACTGTGCTCCACTGTACTCTACCTCTACTATGCTCCACTGTACTCTATCTCTACTTTGCTCCACTGTACTCTATCTCTACTGTACTCCACTGTACTCTACCTCTACTGTACTCCACTGTACTCTATCTCTACTGTGCTCCACTGTACTCTACCTCTACTGTGCTCAACTGTACTGTACTGTACTCCACTGTACTCTACCTCTACTGTACTCCACTGTACTCTACTCTACTCTACTCTACTCCACTGTACTCTATCTCTACTGTGATCCACTGTACTCTACATCTACTGTACTCCACCGTACTCTATCTCTACTGTACTCTACTGTACTCTACCTCTACTGTACTCTACTGTTCTCTAGCTCTACTGTGATGTACTGTACTCTTCTCTACTGTACTCCACTGTACTCTATCTCTACTGTGATCCACTGTACTCTACCTCTACTGTACTCCACTGTACTCTATCTCTACTGTGATCCACTGTACTCTATCTCTACTGTGCTCCACTGTACTCTACCTCTACTATGCTCCACTGTACTCTATCTCTACTGTGCTCCACTCTACTCTACCTCTACTGTGCTCCACTGTACTCTACCTCTACTGTACTCCACTGTACACTATCTCTACTGTGCTCCGCTGTACTCTATCTCTACTGTACTCCACTGTACTGTACCTCTACTGTGCTCTACTGTTCTCTACCTCTACTGTGCTCTACTGTACTCCACCTCTACTGTGCTCCACTGTACCCTACCTCTACTGTGCTCCACTGTACTCTACCTCTGCTGTGTTCCACTGTACTCTACCTCTACTGTGCTCCACTGTACTCTACCTCTACTGTGCTCCACTGTACTCTACCTCTACTATGCTCCACTGTACTCTATCTCTACTTTGCTCCACTGTACTCTACCTCTACTGTACTCTACTGTACTCCACCTCTAATGTGCTCCACTGTACTCTAGCTCTACTGTACTCGACTGTACTCTACCTCTACTGTGCTCCACTGTACTCTATTTCTACTGTACTCCTCTGTACTCTACCTCTACTGTGCTCCACTGTACTCTATCTGTAATGTACTCTACTGTACTCTATCGCTACTGTGATCCACTGTACTCTACCTCTGCTGTGCTCCACTGTACTCTATCTCTACTGTACTCCACTGCACTCTACTGTTCTCTACCTCTACTGTACTCTACTGTGCTCCACTGTACTCTACCTCTACTGTGCTCAACTGTACTCTACTGTACTCCAATGTACTCTACCTCTACTGTACTCCACTGTACTCTATCTCTACTGTACTCCACTGTACTCTACCTCTACTGTACTCCACTGTACTCTATCTCTACTGTGCTCCACTGTACTCTACCTCTACTGTGCCCAACTTTACTGTACTCTACTCCACTGTACTCTACCTCTACTGTACTCCACTGTACTCTACCTCTACTGTACTCCATTGTACTCTACCTCTACTGTACTCAACTGTACTCTATCTCTACTGTGCTCCACTGTACTCTACCTCTACTGTACTCGACTGTACTCTATCTCTACTGTACTCCACTGTACTTTACCTATACTGTACTCTACTGTTCTCTACCTCTACTGTACTCCACTGTACTCTATTTCTACTGTGATCCACTGTACTCTACCTCTACTGTACTCCACTGTACTCTATCTCTACTCTACTCCACTGTACTCTACCTCTACTGTACTCTACTGTTCTCTACCTCTACTGTGCTCTACTGTACTCTTCTCTACTGTACTCCACTGTACTCTATCTCTACTGTGATCCACTGTACTCTACCTCTACTGTACTCCACTGTACTCTATCTCTACTGTGATCCACTGTACTCTATCTCTACTGTGCTCCACTGTATCTACCTCTACTATGCTCCACTGTACTCTATCTGTACTGTGCTCCACTCTACTCTACCTCTACTGTGCTCCACTGTACTCTACCTCTACTGTACTCCACTGTACTCTATCTCTACTGTGCTCCACTGTACTCTATCTCTACTGTACTCCACTGTACTCTACCTCTACTGTGCTCTACTGTTCTCTACCTCTACTGTGCTCTACTGTACTCCACCTCTACTGTGCTCCACTGTACCCTACCTCTACTGTGCTCCACTGTACTCTACCTCTACTGTGCTCCACTGTACTCTACCTCTACTGTGCTCCACTGTACTCTACCTCTACTGTGCTCCACTGTACTCTACCTCTACTGTGCTCCACTGTACTCTATCTCTACTGTGCTCCACTGTACTCTACCTCTAATGTACTCTACTGTACTCCACCTCTAATGTGCTCCACTGTACTCTAGCCCTACTGTACTCCACTGTACTTTACCTCTACTGTACTCCACTGTACTCTACGTCTACTGTGCACCACTGTACTCTATTTCTACTGTGATCCATTGTACTCTACCTCTGCTGTGCTCCACTGTACTCTATCTCTACTGTACTCCACTGTACTCTACTGTTCTCTACCTCTACTGTACTCTACTGTGCTCCACTGTACTCCACTGTAGTCTACTTCTACTGTGCTCCACTGTACTCTACCTCTACTGTGCTCCACTATAATTTACCTCTACTGTGCTCCACTGTACTCTACCTCTACTGTCCTCCACTGTACTCTACCTCTACTGTGCTCCACTGTACTCTCTCTCTACTGTACTCTACCTCTACTCTACTCTACTATACTCCACCTCTAATGTGCTCCACTGTACTCTACCTCTACTGTACTCTACCTCTACTGTACTCCACTGTACTCTACCTCTACTGTGCTCTACTGTACTCTATCTCTACTCTGCTCCACTGTACTCTACCTCTACTGTACTCCACTATACTCTAACTCTACTATACTCCACTGTACTCTATCTCTACTGTGCTCCACTGTACTCTATTTCTACTGTGCTCCACTGTACTCTATCTCTACTGTACTCCACTGTACTATATCTCTACTGTACTTCACTGTCCTCTATCTCTACTGTACTCCACTGTACTCTACCTCTATTGTGCTCCACTGTACTCTATCCCTACTGTACTCTAATGTACTCTATCTCTACTGTACTCCACTGTACTCTATCTCTACTGTACTCCACTGTACTCTACCTCTATTGTGCTCCACTGTACTCTACCTCTACCGTACTCCACTGTACTCTATCTCTACTGTACTCCACTGTACTCTATCTCTACTGTGATCCACTGTACTCTACCTCTACTGTACTCCACTGTACTCTATCTCTACTGTGCTCCACTGTACTCTATCTCTACTGTGCTCCACTGTACTCTATCTCTACTGTGCTCCACTCTACTCTACCTCTACTGTGCTCCACTGTATCCTACCTCTACTGTGCTCTACTGTACTCTATCTCTACTGTGCTCCACTGTACTCTACCTCTACTGTACTCCACTATACTCTAACTCTACTATACTCCACTGTACTCTATCTCTACTGTGCTCCACTGTACTCTATTTCTACTGTGCTCCACTGTACTCTATCTCTACTGTACTCCACTGTACTCTACTGTTCTCTACCTCTACTGTACTCTACTGTGCTCCACTGTACTCCACTGTAGTCTACTTCTACTGTGCTCCACTGTACTCTACCTCTACTGTGCTCCACTATAATTTACCTCTACTGTGCTCCACTGTACTCTACCTCTACTGTCCTCCACTGTACTCTACCTCTACTGTGCTCCACTGTACTCTCTCTCTAATGTACTCTACCTCTACTCTACTCTACTATACTCCACCTCTAATGTGCTCCACTGCACTCTACCTCTACTGTACTCTACCTCTACTGTACTCCACTGTACTCTACCTCTACTGTGCTCTACTGTACTCTATCTCTACTCTGCTCCACTGTACTCTACCTCTACTGTACTCCACTATACTCTAACTCTACTATACTCCACTGTACTCTATCTCTACTGTGCTCCACTGTACTCTATTTCTACTGTGCTCCACTGTACTCTATCTCTACTGTACTCCACTGTACTATATCTCTACTGTACTTCACTGTCCTCTATCTCTACTGTACTCCACTGTACTCTACCTCGATTGTGCTCCACTGTACTCTATCCCTACTGTACTCTAATGTACTCTATCTCTACTGTACTCCACTGTACTCTATCTCTACTGTAGTCCACTGTACTCTACCTCTATTGTGCTCCACTGTACTCTACCTCTACCGTACTCCACTGTACTCTATCTCTACTGTACTCCACTGTACTCTACCTCTACTGTACTCTACTGTTCTCTACCTCTACTGTGCTCTACTGTACTCTACTCTACTGTACTCCACTGTACTCTATCTCTACTGTGATCCACTGTACTCTACCTCTACTGTACTCCACTATACTCTATCTCTACTGTGCTCCACTGTACTCTATCTCTACTGTGCTCCACTGTACTCTATCTCTACTGTGCTCCACTCTACTCTACCTCTACTGTGCTCCACTGTATCCTACCTCTACTGTGCTCTACTGTACTCTATCTCTACTGTGCTCCACTGTACTCTACCTCTACTGTACTCCACTATACTCTAACTCTACTATACTCCACTGTACTCTATCTCTACTGTGCTCCACTGTACTCTATTTCTACTGTGCTCCACTGTACTCTATCTCTACTGTACTCCACTGTACTCTATTTCTACTGCACTTCACTGTCCTCTATCTCTACTGTACTCCACTGTACTCTACCTCTATTGTGCTCCACTGTACTCTATATCTACTGTAATCTACTGTACTATATCTCTACTGTACTCCACTGTACTCTATCTCTACTGTACTCCACTGTACTCTACCTCTACTGTACTCTACTGTACTCTATCTCTACTGTACTCCACTGTACTCTATCTCTACTGTACTCCACTGTACTCTACCTCTACTGTACTCTACTGTTCTCTACCTCTACTCGGCTCTACTGTACTCTACTCTACTGTACTCCACCGTACTCTATCTCTACTGTGATCCACTGTACTCTACTTCTACTGTACTCCACTGTAATCTATCTCTACTGTGATCCACTGTACTCTATCTCTACTGTGCTCCACTGTACTCTACCTCTACTGTGCTCCACTGTACTCTATCTCTACTGTGCTCCACTGTATCCTACCTCTACTGTACTCCACTGTACTCTATCTCTACTGTGCTCCACTGTACTCTATCTCTACTGTACTCCACTGTACTCTACCTCTACTGTGCTCTACTGTTCTCTACCTCTACTGTGCTCTACTGTACTCCACCTCTACTGTGCTCCACTGTACCCTACCTCTACTGTGCTCCACTGTACTCTACCTCTACTGTGCTCCACTGTACTCTACCTCTACTGTACTCCACTGTACTCTATCTCTACTCTGCTCCACTGTACTCTACCTCTACTGTGCTCAACTGTACTCTACTGTACTCCACTGTACTCTACCTCTACTGTACTCCACTGTACTCTATCTCTACTGTACTCCACTGTACTCTACCTCTACTGTACTCCACTGTACTCTATCTCTACTGTGCTCAACTGAACTGTACTGTACTCCACTGTAATCTACCTCTACTGTACTCCACTGTAATCTACTTCTACTGTACTCCACTGTACTCTACCTCTACTGTACTCCACTGTACTCTACTCTACTGTACTCCACTGTACTCAATCTCTACTGTGATCCACTGTACTCTACCTCTACTGTACTCCACTGTACTCTATCTCTACTGTACTCCACTGTACTCTACCTCTACTGTAATCTACTGTTCTCTATCTCTACTTTGCTCTACTGTACTCTACTCTACTGTAGTCCACTGTACTCTATCTCTACTGTGATCCACTGTACTCTACCTCTACTGTACTCTACTGTTCTCTACCTCTACTGTGCTCTACTGTATTGTACTCTACTGTACTACACTGTACTCTATCTCTCCTGTGATCCACTGTACTCTACCTCTACTGTACTCTACTGTACTCTATCTCTACTGTGATCCACTGTACTCTATCTCTACTGTGCTCCACTGTACTCTATCTCTACTGTGCTCCACTCTACTCTACCTCTACTGTGCTCCACTGTATCCTACCTCTACTGTACTCCACTGTACTCTATCTCTACTGTACTCCACTGTACTCTACCTCTACTGTGCTCTACTGTTCTCTACCTCTACTGTGCTCTACTGTACTCCACCTCTACTGTGCTCCACTGTACCCTACCTCTACTGTGCTCCACTGTACTCTACCTCTACTGTGCTCCACTGTACTCTACCTCTACTGTACTCCACTGTACTCTATCTCTACTGTGCTAGACTGTACTCTACATCTACTGTGCTCAACTGTACTCTACTGTACTCCACTGTACTCTACCTCTACTGTACTCCACTGTACTCTATCTCTACTGTACTCCACTGTACTCTACCTCTACTGTACTCCACTGTACTCTATCTCTACTGTGCTCCACTGTACTCTACCTCTACTGTGCTCAACTGTACTGTACTGTACTCCACTGTACTCTACCTCTACTGTACTCCACTGTACTCTACTCTACTCTACTCCACTGTACTCTATCTGTACTGTGATCCACTGTACTCTACATCTACTGTACTCCACTGTACTCTATCTCTACTGTACTCTACTGTACTCTACCTCTACTGTACTCTACTGTTCTCTAGCTCTACTGTGCTGTACTGTACTCTTCTCTACTGTACTCCACTTTACTCTCTCTCTACTGTGATCCACTGTACTCTACCTCTACTGTACTCCACTGTACTCTATCTCTACTGTGATCCACTGTACTCTATCTCTACTGTGCTCCACTGTACTCTACCTCTACTATGCTCCACTGTACTCTATCTCTACTGTGCTCCACTCTACTCTACCTCTACTGTGCTCCACTGTACTCTACCTCTACTGTACTCCACTGTACACTATCTCTACTGTGATCCACTGTACTCTATCTCTACTGTGCTCCACTGTACTCTATCTCTACTGTGCTCCACTCTACTCTACCTCTACTGTGCTCCACTGTATCCTACCTCTACTGTACTCCACTGTACTCTATCTCTACTGTACTCCACTGTACTCTACCTCTACTGTGCTCTACTGTTCTCTACCTCTACTGTGCTCCACTGTACTCTACCTCTACTGTGCTCCACTGTACTCTACCTCTACTATGCTCCACTGTACTCTATCTCTACTTTGCTCCACTGTACTCTATCTCTACTGTGCTCCACTCTACTCTACCTCTACTGTGCTCCACTGTACTCTACCTCTACTGTACTCCACTGTACACTATCTCTACTGTGATCCACTGTACTCTATCTCTACTGTGCTCCACTGTACTCTATCTCTACTGTGCTCCACTCTACTCTACCTCTACTGTGCTCCACTGTACTCTACCTCTACTGTGCTCAACTGTACTGTACTCCACTGTACTCTACCTCTACTGTACTCCACTGTACTCTACTCTACTCTACTCTACTCCACTGTACTCTATCTCTACTGTGATCCACTGTACTCTACATCTACTGTACTCCACCGTACTCTATCTCTACTGTACTCTACTGTACTCTACCTCTACTTTACTCCACTGTACTCTATCTCTACTGTGATCCACTGTACTCTACCTCTACTGTACTCCACTGTACTCTATCTCTACTGTGATCCACTGTACTCTATCTCTACTGTGCTCCACTGTACTCTACCTCTACTATGCTCCACTGTACTCTATCTCTACTGTGCTCCACTCTACTCTACCTCTACTGTGCTCCACTGTACTCTACCTCTACTGTACTCCACTGTACACTATCTCTACTGTGCTCCGCTGTACTCTATCTCTACTGTACTCCACTGTACTGTACCTCTACTGTGCTCTACTGTTCTCTACCTCTACTGTGCTCTACTGTACTCCACCTCTACTGTGCTCCACTGTACCCTACCTCTACTGTGCTCCACTGTACTCTACCTCTGCTGTGTTCCACTGTACTCTACCTCTACTGTGCTCCACTGTACTCTACCTCTACTGTGCTCCACTGTACTCTACCTCTACTATGCTCCACTGTACTCTATCTCTACTTTGCTCCACTGTACTCTACCTCTACTGTACTCTACTGTACTCCACCTCTAATGTGCTCCACTGTACTCTAGCTCTACTGTACTCGACTGTACTCTACCTCTACTGTGCTCCACTGTACTCTATTTCTACTGTACTCCTCTGTACTCTACCTCTACTGTGCTCCACTGTACTCTATCTGTAATGTACTCTACTGTACTCTATCGCTACTGTGATCCACTGTACTCTACCTCTGCTGTGCTCCACTGTACTCTATCTCTACTGTACTCCACTGCACTCTACTGTTCTCTACCTCTACTGTACTCTACTGTGCTCCACTGTACTCTACCTCTACTGTGCTCAACTGTACTCTACTGTACTCCAATGTACTCTACCTCTACTGTACTCCACTGTACTCTTTCTCTACTGTACTCCACTGTACTCTACCTCTACTGTACTCCACTGTACTCTATCTCTACTGTGCTCCACTGTACTCTACCTCTACTGTGCCCAACTTTACTGTACTCTACTCCACTGTACTCTACCTCTACTGTACTCCACTGTACTCTACCTCTACTGTACTCCACTGTACTCTACCTCTACTGTACTCAACTGTACTCTATCTCTACTGTGCTCCACTGTACTCTACCTCTACTGTACTCGACTGTACTCTATCTCTACTGTACTCCACTGTACTTTACCTATACTGTACTCTACTGTTCTCTACCTCTACTGTACTCCACTGTACTCTATTTCTACTGTGATCCACTGTACTCTACCTCTACTGTACTCCACTGTACTCTATCTCTACTCTACTCCACTGTACTCTACCTCTACTGTACTCTACTGTTCTCTACCTCTACTGTGCTCTACTGTACTCTTCTCCACTGTACTCCACTGTACTCTATCTCTACTGTGATCCACTGTACTCTACCTCTACTGTACTCCACTGTACTCTATCTCTACTGTGATCCACTGTACTCTATCTCTACTGTGCTCCACTGTATCTACCTCTACTATGCTCCACTGTACTCTATCTGTACTGTGCTCCACTCTACTCTACCTCTACTGTGCTCCACTGTACTCTACCTCTACTGTACTCCACTGTACTCTATCTCTACTGTGCTCCACTGTACTCTATCTCTACTGTACTCCACTGTACTCTACCTCTACTGTGCTCTACTGTTCTCTACCTCTACTGTGCTCTACTGTACTCCACCTCTACTGTGCTCCACTGTACCCTACCTCTACTGTGCTCCACTGTACTCTACCTCTACTCTGCTCCACTGTACTCTACCTCTACTGTGCTCCACTGTACTCTACCTCTACTGTGCTCCACTGTACTCTACCTCTACTGTGCTCCACTGTACTTTATCTCTACTGTGCTCCACTGTACTCTACCTCTAATGTACTCTACTGTACTCCACCTCTAATGTGCTCCACTGTACTCTAGCCCTACTGTACTCCACTGTACTTTACCTCTACTGTACTCCACTGTACTCTACGTCTACTGTGCACCACTGTACTCTATTTCTACTGTGATCCATTGTACTCTACCTCTGCTGTGCTCCACTGTACTCTATCTCTACTGTACTCCACTGTACTCTACTGTTCTCTACCTCTACTGTACTCTACTGTGCTCCACTGTACTCCACTGTAGTCTACTTCTACTGTGCTCCACTGTACTCTACCTCTACTGTGCTCCACTATAATTTACCTCTACTGTGCTCCACTGTACTCTACCTCTACTGTCCTCCACTGTACTCTACCTCTACTGTGCTCCACTGTACTCTCTCTCTACTGTACTCTACCTCTACTCTACTCTACTATACTCCACCTCTAATGTGCTCCACTGTACTCTACCTCTACTGTACTCTACCTCTACTGTACTCCACTGTACTCTACCTCTACTGTGCTCTACTGTACTCTATCTCTACTCTGCTCCACTGTACTCTACCTCTACTGTACTCCACTATACTCTAACTCTACTATACTCCACTGTACTCTATCTCTACTGTGCTCCACTGTACTCTATTTCTACTGTGCTCCACTGTACTCTATCTCTACTGTACTCCACTGTACTATATCTCTACTGTACTCCACTGTACTCTACCTCTATTATGCTCCACTGTACTCTATCCCTACTGTACTCTAATGTACTCTATCTCTACTGTACTCCACTGTACTCTATCTCTACTGTACTCCACTGTACTCTACCTCTACTGTACTCCACTGTACTCTATCTCTACTGTGATCCACTGTACTCTACCTCTACTGTACTCCACTGTACTCTATCTCTACTGTGCTCCACTGTACTCTATCTCTACTGTGCTCCACTGTACTCTATCTCTACTGTGCTCCACTCTACTCTACCTCTACTGTGCTCCACTGTATCCTACCTCTACTGTGCTCTACTGTACTCTATCTCTACTGTGCTCCACTGTACTCTACCTCTACTGTACTCCACTATACTCTAACTCTACTATACTCCACTGTACTCTATCTCTACTGTGCTCCACTGTACTCTATTTCTACTGTGCTCCACTGTACTCTATCTCTACTGTACTCCACTGTACTCTATTTCTACTGCACTTCACTGTCCTCTATCTCTACTGTACTCCACTGTACTCTACCTCTATTGTGCTCCACTGTACTCTATATCTACTGTACTCTACTGTACTATATCTCTACTGTACTCCACTGTACTCTATCTCTACTGTACTCCACTGTACTCTACCTCTACTGTACTCTACTGTACTCTATCTCTACTGTACTCCACTGTACTCTATCTCTACTGTACTCCACTGTACTCTACCTCTACTGTACTCTACTGTTCTCTACCTCTACTCGGCTCTACTGTACTCTACTCTACTGTACTCCACCGTACTCTATCTCTACTGTGATCCACTGTACTCTACTTCTACTGTACTCCACTGTAATCTATCTCTACTGTGATCCACTGTACTCTATCTCTACTGTGCTCCACTGTACTCTACCTCTACTGTGCTCCACTGTACTCTATCTCTACTGTGCTCCACTGTATCCTACCTCTACTGTACTCCACTGTACTCTATCTCTACTGTGCTCCACTGTACTCTATCTCTACTGTACTCCACTGTACTCTACCTCTACTGTGCTCTACTGTTCTCTACCTCTACTGTGCTCTACTGTACTCCACCTCTACTGTGCTCCACTGTACCCTACCTCTACTGTGCTCCACTGTACTCTACCTCTACTGTGCTCCACTGTACTCTACCTCTACTGTACTCCACTGTACTCTATCTCTACTGTGCTCCACTGTACTCTACCTCTACTGTGCTCAACTGTACTGTACTGTACTCCACTGTACTCTACCTCTACTGTACTCCACTGTACTCTATCTCTACTGTACTCCACTGTACTCTACCTCTACTGTACTCCACTGTACTCTATCTCTACTGTGCTCAACTGAACTGTACTGTACTCCACTGTAATCTACCTCTACTGTACTCCACTGTACTCTACTTCTACTGTACTCCACTGTACTCTACCTCTACTGTACTCCACTGTACTCTACTCTACTGTACTCCACTGTACTCTATCTCTACTGTGATCCACTGTACTCTACCTCTACTGTACTCCACTGTACTCTATCTCTACTGTACTCCACTGTACTCTACCTCTACTGTACTCTACTGTTCTCTACCTCTACTTTGCTCTACTGTACTCTACTCTACTGTAGTCCACTGTACTCTATCTCTACTGTGATCCACTGTACTCTACCTCTACTGTACTCTACTGTTCTCTACCTCTACTGTGCTCTACTGTACTGTACTCTACTGTACTACACTGTACTCTATCTCTACTGTGATCCACTGTACTCTACCTCTACTGTACTCTACTGTACTCTATCTCTACTGTGATCCACTGTACTCTATCTCTACTGTGCTCCACTCTACTCTACCTCTACTGTGCTCCACTGTATCCTACCTCTACTGTACTCCACTGTACTCTATCTCTACTGTACTCCACTGTACTCTACCTCTACTGTGCTCTACTGTTCTCTACCTCTACTGTGCTCTACTGTACTCCACCTCTACTGTGCTCCACTGTACCCTACCTCTACTGTGCTCCACTGTACTCTACCTCTACTGTGCTCCACTGTACTCTACCTCTACTGTACTCCACTGTACTCTATCTCTACTGTGCTCCACTGTACTCTACATCTACTGTGCTCAACTGTACTCTACTGTACTCCACTGTACTCTACCTCTACTGTACTCCACTGTACTATATCTCTACTGTACTCCACTGTACTCTACCTCTACTGTACTCCACTGTACTCTATCTCTACTGTGCTCCACTGTACTCTACCTCTACTGTGCTCAACTGTACTGTACTGTACTCCACTGTACTCTACCTCTACTGTACTCCACTGTACTCTACTCTACTCTACTCCACTGTACTCTATCTCTACTGTGATCCACTGTACTCTACATCTACTGTACTCCACTGTACTCTATCTCTACTGTACTCTACTGTACTCTACCTCTACTGTACTCTACTGTTCTCTAGCTCTACTGTGCTGTACTGTACTCTTCTCTACTGTACTCCACTGTACTCTCTCTCTACTGTGATCCACTGTACTCTACCTCTACTGTACTCCACTGTACTCTATCTCTACTGTGATCCACTGTACTCTATCTCTACTGTGCTCCACTGTACTCTACCTCTACTATGCTCCACTGTACTCTATCTCTACTGTGCTCCACTCTACTCTACCTCTACTGTGCTCCACTGTACTCTACCTCTACTGTACTCCACTGTACACTATCTCTACTGTGATCCACTGTACTCTATCTCTACTGTGCTCCACTGTACTCTATCTCTACTGTGCTCCACTCTACTCTACCTCTACTGTGCTCCACTGTATCCTACCTCTACTGTACTCCACTGTACTCTATCTCTACTGTACTCCACTGTACTCTACCTCTACTGTGCTCTACTGTTCTCTACCTCTACTTTGCTCCACTGTACTCTACCTCTACTGTGCTCCACTGTACTCTACCTCTACTATGCTCCACTGTACTCTATCTCTACTTTGCTCCACTGTACTCTATCTCTACTGTACTCCACTGTACTCTACCTCTACTGTACTCCACTGTACTCTATCTCTACTGTGCTCCACTGTACTCTACCTCTACTGTGCTCAACTGTACTGTACTGTACTCCACTGTACTCTACCTCTACTGTACTCCACTGTACTCTACTCTACTCTACTCTACTCTACTCTACTCCACTGTACTCTATCTCTACTGTGATCCACTGTACTCTACATCTACTGTACTCCACTGTACTCTATCTCTACTGTACTCTACTGTACTCTACCTCTACTGTACTCTACTGTTCTCTAGCTCTACTGTGCTGTACTGTACTCTTCTCTACTGTACTCCACTGTACTCTATCTCTACTGTGATCCACTGTACTCTACCTCTACTGTACTCCACTGTACTCTATCTCTACTGTGATCCACTGTACTCTATCTCTACTGTGCTCCACTGTACTCTACCTCTACTATGCTCCACTGTACTCTATCTCTACTGTGCTCCACTCTACTCTATCTCTACTGTGCTCCACTGTACTCTACCTCTACTGTACTCCACTGTACACTATCTCTACTGTGCTCCACTGTACTCTATCTCTACTGTACTCCACTGTACTGTACCTCTACTGTGCTCTACTGTTCTCTACCTCTACTGTGCTCTACTGTACTCCACCTCTACTGTGCTCCACTGTACCCTACCTCTACTGTGCTCCACTGTACTCTACCTCTGCTGTGCTCCACTGTACTCTACCTCTACTGTGCTCCACTGTACTCTACCTCTACTGTGCTCCACTGTACTCTACCTCTACTATGCTCCACTGTACTCTACCTCTACTGTACTCTACTGTACTCCACCTCTAATGTGCTCCACTGTACTCTAGCTCTACTGTACTCGACTGTACTCTACCTCTACTGTGCTCCACTGTACTCTATTTCTACTGTACTCCTCTGTACTCTACCTCTACTGTGCTCCACTGTACTCTATCTGTAATGTACTCTACTGTACTCTATCGCTACTGTGATCCACTGTACTCTACCTCTGCTGTGCTCCACTGTACTCTATCTCTACTGTACTCCACTGCACTCTACTGTTCTCTACCTCTACTGTACTCTACTGTGCTCCACTGTACTCCACTGTAGTCTACCTCTACTGTGCTCTACTGTTCTCTACCTCTACTGTGCTCCACTGTACTCTACCTCTACTGTGCTCCACTGTACTCTACCTCTACTATGCTCCACTGTACTCTATCTCTACTTTGCTCCACTGTACTCTATCTCTACTGTGCTCCACTCTACTCTACCTCTACTGTGCTCCACTGTAGTCTACCTCTACTGTACTCCACTGTACACTATCTCTACTGTGATCCACTGTACTCTATCTCTACTGTGCTCCACTGTACTCTATCTCTACTGTGCTCCACTCTACTCTACCTCTACTGTGCTCCACTGTATCCTACCTCTACTGTACTCCACTGTACTCTATCTCTACTGTACTCCACTGTACTCTACCTCTACTGTGCTCTACTGTTCTCTACCTCTACTGTGCTCCACTGTACTCTACCTCTACTGTGCTCCACTGTACTCTACCTCTACTATGCTCCACTGTACTCTATCTCTACTTTGCTCCACTGTACTCTATCTCTACTGTACTCCACTGTACTCTACCTCTACTGTACTCCACTGTACTCTATCTCTACTGTGCTCCACTGTACTCTACCTCTACTGTGCTCAACTGTACTGTACTGTACTCCACTGTACTCTACCTCTACTGTACTCCACTGTACTCTACTCTACTCTACTCTACTCCACTGTACTCTATCTCTACTGTGATCCACTGTACTCTACATCTACTGTACTCCACCGTACTCTATCTCTACTGTACTCTACTGTACTCTACCTCTACTGTACTCTACTGTTCTCTAGCTCTACTGTGATGTACTGTACTCTTCTCTACTGTACTCCACTGTACTCTATCTCTACTGTGATCCACTGTACTCTACCTCTACTGTACTCCACTGTACTCTATCTCTACTGTGATCCACTGTACTCTATCTCTACTGTGCTCCACTGTACTCTACCTCTACTATGCTCCACTGTACTCTATCTCTACTGTGCTCCACTCTACTCTACCTCTACTGTGCTCCACTGTACTCTACCTCTACTGTACTCCACTGTACACTATCTCTACTGTGCTCCGCTGTACTCTATCTCTACTGTACTCCACTGTACTGTACCTCTACTGTGCTCTACTGTTCTCTACCTCTACTGTGCTCTACTGTACTCCACCTCTACTGTGCTCCACTGTACCCTACCTCTACTGTGCTCCACTGTACTCTACCTCTGCTGTGTTCCACTGTACTCTACCTCTACTGTGCTCCACTGTACTCTACCTCTACTGTGCTCCACTGTACTCTACCTCTACTATGCTCCACTGTACTCTATCTCTACTTTGCTCCACTGTACTCTACCTCTACTGTACTCTACTGTACTCCACCTCTAATGTGCTCCACTGTACTCTAGCTCTACTGTACTCGACTGTACTCTACCTCTACTGTGCTCCACTGTACTCTATTTCTACTGTACTCCTCTGTACTCTACCTCTACTGTGCTCCACTGTACTCTATCTGTAATGTACTCTACTGTACTCTATCGCTACTGTGATCCACTGTACTCTACCTCTGCTGTGCTCCACTGTACTCTATCTCTACTGTACTCCACTGCACTCTACTGTTCTCTACCTCTACTGTACTCTACTGTGCTCCACTGTACTCTACCTCTACTGTGCTCAACTGTACTCTACTGTACTCCAATGTACTCTACCTCTACTGTACTCCACTGTACTCTATCTCTACTGTACTCCACTGTACTCTACCTCTACTGTACTCCACTGTACTCTATCTCTACTGTGCTCCACTGTACTCTACCTCTACTGTGCCCAACTTTACTGTACTCTACTCCACTGTACTCTACCTCTACTGTACTCAACTGTACTCTATCTCTACTGTGCTCCACTGTACTCTACCTCTACTGTACTCGACTGTACTCTATCTCTACTGTACTCCACTGTACTTTACCTATACTGTACTCTACTGTTCTCTACCTCTACTGTACTCCACTGTACTCTATTTCTACTGTGATCCACTGTACTCTACCTCTACTGTACTCCACTGTACTCTATCTCTACTCTACTCCACTGTACTCTACCTCTACTGTACTCTACTGTTCTCTACCTCTACTGTGCTCTACTGTACTCTTCTCTACTGTACTCCACTGTACTCTATCTCTACTGTGATCCACTGTACTCTACCTCTACTGTACTCCACTGTACTCTATCTCTACTGTGATCCACTGTACTCTATCTCTACTGTGCTCCACTGTATCTACCTCTACTATGCTCCACTGTACTCTATCTGTACTGTGCTCCACTCTACTCTACCTCTACTGTGCTCCACTGTACTCTACCTCTACTGTACTCCACTGTACTCTATCTCTACTGTGCTCCACTGTACTCTATCTCTACTGTACTCCACTGTACTCTACCTCTACTGTGCTCTACTGTTCTCTACCTCTACTGTGCTCTACTGTACTCCACCTCTACTGTGCTCCACTGTACCCTACCTCTACTGTGCTCCACTGTACTCTACCTCTACTGTGCTCCACTGTACTCTACCTCTACTGTGCTCCACTGTACTCTACCTCTACTGTGCTCCACTGTACTCTACCTCTACTGTGCTCCACTGTACTCTATCTCTACTGTGCTCCACTGTACTCTACCTCTAATGTACTCTACTGTACTCCACCTCTAATGTGCTCCACTGTACTCTAGCCCTACTGTACTCCACTGTACTTTACCTCTACTGTACTCCACTGTACTCTACGTCTACTGTGCACCACTGTACTCTATTTCTACTGTGATCCATTGTACTCTACCTCTGCTGTGCTCCACTGTACTCTATCTCTACTGTACTCCACTGTACTCTACTGTTCTCTACCTCTACTGTACTCTACTGTGCTCCACTGTACTCCACTGTAGTCTACTTCTACTGTGCTCCACTGTACTCTACCTCTACTGTGCTCCACTATAATTTACCTCTACTGTGCTCCACTGTACTCTACCTCTACTGTCCTCCACTGTACTCTACCTCTACTGTGCTCCACTGTACTCTCTCTCTACTGTACTCTACCTCTACTCTACTCTACTATACTCCACCTCTAATGTGCTCCACTGTACTCTACCTCTACTGTACTCTACCTCTACTGTACTCCACTGTACTCTACCTCTACTGTGCTCTACTGTACTCTATCTCTACTCTGCTCCACTGTACTCTACCTCTACTGTACTCCACTATACTCTAACTCTACTATACTCCACTGTACTCTATCTCTACTGTGCTCCACTGTACTCTATTTCTACTGTGCTCCACTGTACTCTATCTCTACTGTACTCCACTGTACTATATCTCTACTGTACTTCACTGTCCTCTATCTCTACTGTACTCCACTGTACTCTACCTCTATTGTGCTCCACTGTACTCTATCCCTACTGTACTCTAATGTACTCTATCTCTACTGTACTCCACTGTACTCTATCTCTACTGTACTCCACTGTACTCTACCTCTATTGTGCTCCACTGTACTCTACCTCTACCGTACTCCACTGTACTCTATCTCTACTGTACTCCACTGTACTCTATCTCTACTGTGATCCACTGTACTCTACCTCTACTGTACTCCACTGTACTCTACCTCTACTGTGCTCTACTGTACTCTATCTCTACTCTGCTCCACTGTACTCTACCTCTACTGTACTCCACTATACTCTAACTCTACTATACTCCACTGTACTCTATCTCTACTGTGCTCCACTGTACTCTATTTCTACTGTGCTCCACTGTACTCTATCTCTACTGTACTCCACTGTACTATATCTCTACTGTACTCCACTGTACTCTACCTCTATTATGCTCCACTGTACTCTATCCCTACTGTACTCTAATGTACTCTATCTCTACTGTACTCCACTGTACTCTATCTCTACTGTACTCCACTGTACTCTACCTCTACTGTACTCCACTGTACTCTATCTCTACTGTGATCCACTGTACTCTACCTCTACTGTACTCCACTGTACTCTATCTCTACTGTGCTCCACTGTACTCTATCTCTACTGTGCTCCACTGTACTCTATCTCTACTGTGCTCCACTCTACTCTACCTCTACTGTGCTCCACTGTATCCTACCTCTACTGTGCTCTACTGTACTCTATCTCTACTGTGCTCCACTGTACTCTACCTCTACTGTACTCCACTATACTCTAACTCTACTATACTCCACTGTACTCTATCTCTACTGTGCTCCACTGTACTCTATTTCTACTGTGCTCCACTGTACTCTATCTCTACTGTACTCCACTGTACTCTATTTCTACTGCACTTCACTGTCCTCTATCTCTACTGTACTCCACTGTACTCTACCTCTATTGTGCTCCACTGTACTCTATATCTACTGTACTCTACTGTACTATATCTCTACTGTACTCCACTGTACTCTATCTCTACTGTACTCCACTGTACTCTACCTCTACTGTACTCTACTGTACTCTATCTCTACTGTACTCCACTGTACTCTATCTCTACTGTACTCCACTGTACTCTACCTCTACTGTACTCTACTGTTCTCTACCTCTACTCGGCTCTACTGTACTCTACTCTACTGTACTCCACCGTACTCTATCTCTACTGTGATCCACTGTACTCTACTTCTACTGTACTCCACTGTAATCTATCTCTACTGTGATCCACTGTACTCTATCTCTACTGTGCTCCACTGTACTCTACCTCTACTGTGCTCCACTGTACTCTATCTCTACTGTGCTCCACTGTATCCTACCTCTACTGTACTCCACTGTACTCTATCTCTACTGTGCTCCACTGTACTCTATCTCTACTGTACTCCACTGTACTCTACCTCTACTGTGCTCTACTGTTCTCTACCTCTACTGTGCTCTACTGTACTCCACCTCTACTGTGCTCCACTGTACCCTACCTCTACTGTGCTCCACTGTACTCTACCTCTACTGTGCTCCACTGTACTCTACCTCTACTGTACTCCACTGTACTCTATCTCTACTGTGCTCCACTGTACTCTACCTCTACTGTGCTCAACTGTACTGTACTGTACTCCACTGTACTCTACCTCTACTGTACTCCACTGTACTCTATCTCTACTGTACTCCACTGTACTCTACCTCTACTGTACTCCACTGTACTCTATCTCTACTGTGCTCAACTGAACTGTACTGTACTCCACTGTAATCTACCTCTACTGTACTCCACTGTACTCTACTTCTACTGTACTCCACTGTACTCTACCTCTACTGTACTCCACTGTACTCTACTCTACTGTACTCCACTGTACTCTATCTCTACTGTGATCCACTGTACTCTACCTCTACTGTACTCCACTGTACTCTATCTCTACTGTACTCCACTGTACTCTACCTCTACTGTACTCTACTGTTCTCTACCTCTACTTTGCTCTACTGTACTCTACTCTACTGTAGTCCACTGTACTCTATCTCTACTGTGATCCACTGTACTCTACCTCTACTGTACTCTACTGTTCTCTACCTCTACTGTGCTCTACTGTACTGTACTCTACTGTACTACACTGTACTCTATCTCTACTGTGATCCACTGTACTCTACCTCTACTGTACTCTACTGTACTCTATCTCTACTGTGATCCACTGTACTCTATCTCTACTGTGCTCCACTGTACTCTATCTCTACTGTGCTCCACTCTACTCTACCTCTACTGTGCTCCACTGTATCCTACCTCTACTGTACTCCACTGTACTCTATCTCTACTGTACTCCACTGTACTCTACCTCTACTGTGCTCTACTGTTCTCTACCTCTACTGTGCTCTACTGTACTCCACCTCTACTGTGCTCCACTGTACCCTACCTCTACTGTGCTCCACTGTACTCTACCTCTACTGTGCTCCACTGTACTCTACCTCTACTGTACTCCACTGTACTCTATCTCTACTGTGCTCCACTGTACTCTACATCTACTGTGCTCAACTGTACTCTACTGTACTCCACTGTACTCTACCTCTACTGTACTCCACTGTACTATATCTCTACTGTACTCCACTGTACTCTACCTCTACTGTACTCCACTGTACTCTATCTCTACTGTGCTCCACTGTACTCTACCTCTACTGTGCTCAACTGTACTGTACTGTACTCCACTGTACTCTACCTCTACTGTACTCCACTGTACTCTACTCTACTCTACTCCACTGTACTCTATCTCTACTGTGATCCACTGTACTCTACATCTACTGTACTCCACTGTACTCTATCTCTACTGTACTCTACTGTACTCTACCTCTACTGTACTCTACTGTTCTCTAGCTCTACTGTGCTGTACTGTACTCTTCTCTACTGTACTCCACTGTACTCTCTCTCTACTGTGATCCACTGTACTCTACCTCTACTGTACTCCACTGTACTCTATCTCTACTGTGATCCACTGTACTCTATCTCTACTGTGCTCCACTGTACTCTACCTCTACTATGCTCCACTGTACTCTATCTCTACTGTGCTCCACTCTACTCTACCTCTACTGTGCTCCACTGTACTCTACCTCTACTGTACTCCACTGTACACTATCTCTACTGTGATCCACTGTACTCTATCTCTACTGTGCTCCACTGTACTCTATCTCTACTGTGCTCCACTCTACTCTACCTCTACTGTGCTCCACTGTATCCTACCTCTACTGTACTCCACTGTACTCTATCTCTACTGTACTCCACTGTACTCTACCTCTACTGTGCTCTACTGTTCTCTACCTCTACTTTGCTCCACTGTACTCTACCTCTACTGTGCTCCACTGTACTCTACCTCTACTATGCTCCACTGTACTCTATCTCTACTTTGCTCCACTGTACTCTATCTCTACTGTACTCCACTGTACTCTACCTCTACTGTACTCCACTGTACTCTATCTCTACTGTGCTCCACTGTACTCTACCTCTACTGTGCTCAACTGTACTGTACTGTACTCCACTGTACTCTACCTCTACTGTACTCCACTGTACTCTACTCTACTCTACTCTACTCTACTCCACTGTACTCTATCTCTACTGTGATCCACTGTACTCTACATCTACTGTACTCCACTGTACTCTATCTCTACTGTACTCTACTGTACTCTACCTCTACTGTACTCTACTGTTCTCTAGCTCTACTGTGCTGTACTGTACTCTTCTCTACTGTACTCCACTGTACTCTATCTCTACTGTGATCCACTGTACTCTACCTCTACTGTACTCCACTGTACTCTATCTCTACTGTGATCCACTGTACTCTATCTCTACTGTGCTCCACTGTACTCTACCTCTACTATGCTCCACTGTACTCTATCTCTACTGTGCTCCACTCTACTCTATCTCTACTGTGCTCCACTGTACTCTACCTCTACTGTACTCCACTGTACACTATCTCTACTGTGCTCCACTGTACTCTATCTCTACTGTACTCCACTGTACTGTACCTCTACTGTGCTCTACTGTTCTCTACCTCTACTGTGCTCTACTGTACTCCACCTCTACTGTGCTCCACTGTACCCTACCTCTACTGTGCTCCACTGTACTCTACCTCTGCTGTGCTCCACTGTACTCTACCTCTACTGTGCTCCACTGTACTCTACCTCTACTGTGCTCCACTGTACTCTACCTCTACTATGCTCCACTGTACTCTACCTCTACTGTACTCTACTGTACTCCACCTCTAATGTGCTCCACTGTACTCTAGCTCTACTGTACTCGACTGTACTCTACCTCTACTGTGCTCCACTGTACTCTATTTCTACTGTACTCCTCTGTACTCTACCTCTACTGTGCTCCACTGTACTCTATCTGTAATGTACTCTACTGTACTCTATCGCTACTGTGATCCACTGTACTCTACCTCTGCTGTGCTCCACTGTACTCTATCTCTACTGTACTCCACTGCACTCTACTGTTCTCTACCTCTACTGTACTCTACTGTGCTCCACTGTACTCCACTGTAGTCTACCTCTACTGTGCTCTACTGTTCTCTACCTCTACTGTGCTCCACTGTACTCTACCTCTACTGTGCTCCACTGTACTCTACCTCTACTATGCTCCACTGTACTCTATCTCTACTTTGCTCCACTGTACTCTATCTCTACTGTGCTCCACTCTACTCTACCTCTACTGTGCTCCACTGTAGTCTACCTCTACTGTACTCCACTGTACACTATCTCTACTGTGATCCACTGTACTCTATCTCTACTGTGCTCCACTGTACTCTATCTCTACTGTGCTCCACTCTACTCTACCTCTAGTGTGCTCCACTGTATCCTACCTCTACTGTACTCCACTGTACTCTATCTCTACTGTACTCCACTGTACTCTACCTCTACTGTGCTCTACTGTTCTCTACCTCTACTGTGCTCCACTGTACTCTACCTCTACTGTGCTCCACTGTACTCTACCTCTACTATGCTCCACTGTACTCTATCTCTACTTTGCTCCACTGTACTCTATCTCTACTGTACTCCACTGTACTCTACCTCTACTGTACTCCACTGTACTCTATCTCTACTGTGCTCCACTGTACTCTACCTCTACTGTGCTCAACTGTACTGTACTGTACTCCACTGTACTCTACCTCTACTGTACTCCACTGTACTCTACTCTACTCTACTCTACTCCACTGTACTCTATCTCTACTGTGATCCACTGTACTCTACATCTACTGTACTCCACCGTACTCTATCTCTACTGTACTCTACTGTACTCTACCTCTACTGTACTCTACTGTTCTCTAGCTCTACTGTGATGTACTGTACTCTTCTCTACTGTACTCCACTGTACTCTATCTCTACTGTGATCCACTGTACTCTACCTCTACTGTACTCCACTGTACTCTATCTCTACTGTGATCCACTGTACTCTATCTCTACTGTGCTCCACTGTACTCTACCTCTACTATGCTCCACTGTACTCTATCTCTACTGTGCTCCACTCTACTCTACCTCTACTGTGCTCCACTGTACTCTACCTCTACTGTACTCCACTGTACACTATCTCTACTGTGCTCCGCTGTACTCTATCTCTACTGTACTCCACTGTACTGTACCTCTACTGTGCTCTACTGTTCTCTACCTCTACTGTGCTCTACTGTACTCCACCTCTACTGTGCTCCACTGTACCCTACCTCTACTGTGCTCCACTGTACTCTACCTCTGCTGTGTTCCACTGTACTCTACCTCTACTGTGCTCCACTGTACTCTACCTCTACTGTGCTCCACTGTACTCTACCTCTACTATGCTCCACTGTACTCTATCTCTACTTTGCTCCACTGTACTCTACCTCTACTGTACTCTACTGTACTCCACCTCTAATGTGCTCCACTGTACTCTAGCTCTACTGTACTCGACTGTACTCTACCTCTACTGTGCTCCACTGTACTCTATTTCTACTGTACTCCTCTGTACTCTACCTCTACTGTGCTCCACTGTACTCTATCTGTAATGTACTCTACTGTACTCTATCGCTACTGTGATCCACTGTACTCTACCTCTGCTGTGCTCCACTGTACTCTATCTCTACTGTACTCCACTGCACTCTACTGTTCTCTACCTCTACTGTACTCTACTGTGCTCCACTGTACTCTACCTCTACTGTGCTCAACTGTACTCTACTGTACTCCAATGTACTCTACCTCTACTGTACTCCACTGTACTCTATCTCTACTGTACTCCACTGTACTCTACCTCTACTGTACTCCACTGTACTCTATCTCTACTGTGCTCCACTGTACTCTACCTCTACTGTGCCCAACTTTACTGTACTCTACTCCACTGTACTCTACCTCTACTGTACTCAACTGTACTCTATCTCTACTGTGCTCCACTGTACTCTACCTCTACTGTACTCGACTGTACTCTATCTCTACTGTACTCCACTGTACTTTACCTATACTGTACTCTACTGTTCTCTACCTCTACTGTACTCCACTGTACTCTATTTCTACTGTGATCCACTGTACTCTACCTCTACTGTACTCCACTGTACTCTATCTCTACTCTACTCCACTGTACTCTACCTCTACTGTACTCTACTGTTCTCTACCTCTACTGTGCTCTACTGTACTCTTCTCTACTGTACTCCACTGTACTCTATCTCTACTGTGATCCACTGTACTCTACCTCTACTGTACTCCACTGTACTCTATCTCTACTGTGATCCACTGTACTCTATCTCTACTGTGCTCCACTGTATCTACCTCTACTATGCTCCACTGTACTCTATCTGTACTGTGCTCCACTCTACTCTACCTCTACTGTGCTCCACTGTACTCTACCTCTACTGTACTCCACTGTACTCTATCTCTACTGTGCTCCACTGTACTCTATCTCTACTGTACTCCACTGTACTCTACCTCTACTGTGCTCTACTGTTCTCTACCTCTACTGTGCTCTACTGTACTCCACCTCTACTGTGCTCCACTGTACCCTACCTCTACTGTGCTCCACTGTACTCTACCTCTACTGTGCTCCACTGTACTCTACCTCTACTGTGCTCCACTGTACTCTACCTCTACTGTGCTCCACTGTACTCTACCTCTACTGTGCTCCACTGTACTCTATCTCTACTGTGCTCCACTGTACTCTACCTCTAATGTACTCTACTGTACTCCACCTCTAATGTGCTCCACTGTACTCTAGCCCTACTGTACTCCACTGTACTTTACCTCTACTGTACTCCACTGTACTCTACGTCTACTGTGCACCACTGTACTCTATTTCTACTGTGATCCATTGTACTCTACCTCTGCTGTGCTCCACTGTACTCTATCTCTACTGTACTCCACTGTACTCTACTGTTCTCTACCTCTACTGTACTCTACTGTGCTCCACTGTACTCCACTGTAGTCTACTTCTACTGTGCTCCACTGTACTCTACCTCTACTGTGCTCCACTATAATTTACCTCTACTGTGCTCCACTGTACTCTACCTCTACTGTCCTCCACTGTACTCTACCTCTACTGTGCTCCACTGTACTCTCTCTCTACTGTACTCTACCTCTACTCTACTCTACTATACTCCACCTCTAATGTGCTCCACTGTACTCTACCTCTACTGTACTCTACCTCTACTGTACTCCACTGTACTCTACCTCTACTGTGCTCTACTGTACTCTATCTCTACTCTGCTCCACTGTACTCTACCTCTACTGTACTCCACTATACTCTAACTCTACTATACTCCACTGTACTCTATCTCTACTGTGCTCCACTGTACTCTATTTCTACTGTGCTCCACTGTACTCTATCTCTACTGTACTCCACTGTACTATATCTCTACTGTACTTCACTGTCCTCTATCTCTACTGTACTCCACTGTACTCTACCTCTATTGTGCTCCACTGTACTCTATCCCTACTGTACTCTAATGTACTCTATCTCTACTGTACTCCACTGTACTCTATCTCTACTGTACTCCACTGTACTCTACCTCTATTGTGCTCCACTGTACTCTACCTCTACCGTACTCCACTGTACTCTATCTCTACTGTACTCCACTGTACTCTATCTCTACTGTGATCCACTGTACTCTACCTCTACTGTACTCCACTGTACTCTATCTCTACTGTGCTCCACTGTACTCTATCTCTACTGTGCTCCACTGTACTCTATCTCTACTGTGCTCCACTCTACTCTACCTCTACTGTGCTCCACTGTATCCTACCTCTACTGTGCTCTACTGTACTCTATCTCTACTGTGCTCCACTGTACTCTACCTCTACTGTACTCCACTATACTCTAACTCTACTATACTCCACTGTACTCTATCTCTACTGTGCTCCACTGTACTCTATTTCTACTGTGCTCCACTGTACTCTATCTCTACTGTACTCCACTGTACTCTACTGTTCTCTACCTCTACTGTACTCTACTGTGCTCCACTGTACTCCACTGTAGTCTACTTCTACTGTGCTCCACTGTACTCTACCTCTACTGTGCTCCACTATAATTTACCTCTACTGTGCTCCACTGTACTCTACCTCTACTGTCCTCCACTGTACTCTACCTCTACTGTGCTCCACTGTACTCTCTCTCTAATGTACTCTACCTCTACTCTACTCTACTATACTCCACCTCTAATGTGCTCCACTGCACTCTACCTCTACTGTACTCTACCTCTACTGTACTCCACTGTACTCTACCTCTACTGTGCTCTACTGTACTCTATCTCTACTCTGCTCCACTGTACTCTACCTCTACTGTACTCCACTATACTCTAACTCTACTATACTCCACTGTACTCTATCTCTACTGTGCTCCACTGTACTCTATTTCTACTGTGCTCCACTGTACTCTATCTCTACTGTACTCCACTGTACTATATCTCTACTGTACTTCACTGTCCTCTATCTCTACTGTACTCCACTGTACTCTACCTCGATTGTGCTCCACTGTACTCTATCCCTACTGTACTCTAATGTACTCTATCTCTACTGTACTCCACTGTACTCTATCTCTACTGTAGTCCACTGTACTCTACCTCTATTGTGCTCCACTGTACTCTACCTCTACCGTACTCCACTGTACTCTATCTCTACTGTACTCCACTGTACTCTACCTCTACTGTACTCTACTGTTCTCTACCTCTACTGTGCTCTACTGTACTCTACTCTACTGTACTCCACTGTACTCTATCTCTACTGTGATCCACTGTACTCTACCTCTACTGTACTCCACTATACTCTATCTCTACTGTGCTCCACTGTACTCTATCTCTACTGTGCTCCACTGTACTCTATCTCTACTGTGCTCCACTCTACTCTACCTCTACTGTGCTCCACTGTATCCTACCTCTACTGTGCTCTACTGTACTCTATCTCTACTGTGCTCCACTGTACTCTACCTCTACTGTACTCCACTATACTCTAACTCTACTATACTCCACTGTACTCTATCTCTACTGTGCTCCACTGTACTCTATTTCTACTGTGCTCCACTGTACTCTATCTCTACTGTACTCCACTGTACTCTATTTCTACTGCACTTCACTGTCCTCTATCTCTACTGTACTCCACTGTACTCTACCTCTATTGTGCTCCACTGTACTCTATATCTACTGTAATCTACTGTACTATATCTCTACTGTACTCCACTGTACTCTATCTCTACTGTACTCCACTGTACTCTACCTCTACTGTACTCTACTGTACTCTATCTCTACTGTACTCCACTGTACTCTATCTCTACTGTACTCCACTGTACTCTACCTCTACTGTACTCTACTGTTCTCTACCTCTACTCGGCTCTACTGTACTCTACTCTACTGTACTCCACCGTACTCTATCTCTACTGTGATCCACTGTACTCTACTTCTACTGTACTCCACTGTAATCTATCTCTACTGTGATCCACTGTACTCTATCTCTACTGTGCTCCACTGTACTCTACCTCTACTGTGCTCCACTGTACTCTATCTCTACTGTGCTCCACTGTATCCTACCTCTACTGTACTCCACTGTACTCTATCTCTACTGTGCTCCACTGTACTCTATCTCTACTGTACTCCACTGTACTCTACCTCTACTGTGCTCTACTGTTCTCTACCTCTACTGTGCTCTACTGTACTCCACCTCTACTGTGCTCCACTGTACCCTACCTCTACTGTGCTCCACTGTACTCTACCTCTACTGTGCTCCACTGTACTCTACCTCTACTGTACTCCACTGTACTCTATCTCTACTCTGCTCCACTGTACTCTAATGTTCTCTACCTCTACTGTGATCTACTGTACTCCACCTCTACTGTGCTCCACTGTACCCTACCTCTACTGTGCTCCACTGTACTCTACCTCTACTGTGCTCAACTGTACTCTACTGTACTCCACTGTACTCTACCTCTACTGTACTCCACTGTACTCTATCTCTACTGTACTCCACTGTACTCTACCTCTACTGTACTCCACTGTACTCTATCTCTACTGTGCTCAACTGAACTGTACTGTACTCCACTGTAATCTACCTCTACTGTACTCCACTGTAATCTACTTCTACTGTACTCCACTGTACTCTACCTCTACTGTACTCCACTGTACTCTACTCTACTGTACTCCACTGTACTCTATCTCTACTGTGATCCACTGTACTCTACCTCTACTGTACTCCACTGTACTCTATCTCTACTGTACTCCACTGTACTCTACCTCTACTGTAATCTACTGTTCTCTACCTCTACTTTGCTCTACTGTACTCTACTCTACTGTAGTCCACTGTACTCTATCTCTACTGTGATCCACTGTACTCTACCTCTACTGTACTCTACTGTTCTCTACCTCTACTGTGCTCTACTGTATTGTACTCTACTGTACTACACTGTACTCTATCTCTCCTGTGATCCACTGTACTCTACCTCTACTGTACTCTACTGTACTCTATCTCTACTGTGATCCACTGTACTCTATCTCTACTGTGCTCCACTGTACTCTATCTCTACTGTGCTCCACTCTACTCTACCTCTACTGTGCTCCACTGTATCCTACCTCTACTGTACTCCACTGTACTCTATCTCTACTGTACTCCACTGTACTCTACCTCTACTGTGCTCTACTGTTCTCTACCTCTACTGTGCTCTACTGTACTCCACCTCTACTGTGCTCCACTGTACCCTACCTCTACTGTGCTCCACTGTACTCTACCTCTACTGTGCTCCACTGTACTCTACCTCTACTGTACTCCACTGTACTCTATCTCTACTGTGCTAGACTGTACTCTACATCTACTGTGCTCAACTGTACTCTACTGTACTCCACTGTACTCTACCTCTACTGTACTCCACTGTACTCTATCTCTACTGTACTCCACTGTACTCTACCTCTACTGTACTCCACTGTACTCTATCTCTACTGTGCTCCACTGTACTCTACCTCTACTGTGCTCAACTGTACTGTACTGTACTCCACTGTACTCTACCTCTACTGTACTCCACTGTACTCTACTCTACTCTACTCCACTGTACTCTATCTGTACTGTGATCCACTGTACTCTACATCTACTGTACTCCACTGTACTCTATCTCTACTGTACTCTACTGTACTCTACCTCTACTGTACTCTACTGTTCTCTAGCTCTACTGTGCTGTACTGTACTCTTCTCTACTGTACTCCACTTTACTCTCTCTCTACTGTGATCCACTGTACTCTACCTCTACTGTACTCCACTGTACTCTATCTCTACTGTGATCCACTGTACTCTATCTCTACTGTGCTCCACTGTACTCTACCTCTACTATGCTCCACTGTACTCTATCTCTACTGTGCTCCACTCTACTCTACCTCTACTGTGCTCCACTGTACTCTACCTCTACTGTACTCCACTGTACACTATCTCTACTGTGATCCACTGTACTCTATCTCTACTGTGCTCCACTGTACTCTATCTCTACTGTGCTCCACTCTACTCTACCTCTACTGTGCTCCACTGTATCCTACCTCTACTGTACTCCACTGTACTCTATCTCTACTGTACTCCACTGTACTCTACCTCTACTGTGCTCTACTGTTCTCTACCTCTACTGTGCTCCACTGTACTCTACCTCTACTGTGCTCCACTGTACTCTACCTCTACTATGCTCCACTGTACTCTATCTCTACTTTGCTCCACTGTACTCTATCTCTACTGTGCTCCACTCTACTCTACCTCTACTGTGCTCCACTGTACTCTACCTCTACTGTACTCCACTGTACACTATCTCTACTGTGATCCACTGTACTCTATCTCTACTGTGCTCCACTGTACTCTATCTCTACTGTGCTCCACTCTACTCTACCTCTACTGTGCTCCACTGTACTCTACCTCTACTGTGCTCAACTGTACTGTACTCCACTGTACTCTACCTCTACTGTACTCCACTGTACTCTACTCTACTCTACTCTACTCCACTGTACTCTATCTCTACTGTGATCCACTGTACTCTACATCTACTGTACTCCACCGTACTCTATCTCTACTGTACTCTACTGTACTCTACCTCTACTTTACTCCACTGTACTCTATCTCTACTGTGATCCACTGTACTCTACCTCTACTGTACTCCACTGTACTCTATCTCTACTGTGATCCACTGTACTCTATCTCTACTGTGCTCCACTGTACTCTACCTCTACTATGCTCCACTGTACTCTATCTCTACTGTGCTCCACTCTACTCTACCTCTACTGTGCTCCACTGTACTCTACCTCTACTGTACTCCACTGTACACTATCTCTACTGTGCTCCGCTGTACTCTATCTCTACTGTACTCCACTGTACTGTACCTCTACTGTGCTCTACTGTTCTCTACCTCTACTGTGCTCTACTGTACTCCACCTCTACTGTGCTCCACTGTACCCTACCTCTACTGTGCTCCACTGTACTCTACCTCTGCTGTGTTCCACTGTACTCTACCTCTACTGTGCTCCACTGTACTCTACCTCTACTGTGCTCCACTGTACTCTACCTCTACTATGCTCCACTGTACTCTATCTCTACTTTGCTCCACTGTACTCTACCTCTACTGTACTCTACTGTACTCCACCTCTAATGTGCTCCACTGTACTCTAGCTCTACTGTACTCGACTGTACTTTACCTCTACTGTGCTCCACTGTACTCTATTTCTACTGTACTCCTCTGTACTCTACCTCTACTGTGCTCCACTGTACTCTATCTGTAATGTACTCTACTGTACTCTATCGCTACTGTGATCCACTGTACTCTACCTCTGCTGTGCTCCACTGTACTCTATCTCTACTGTACTCCACTGCACTCTACTGTTCTCTACCTCTACTGTACTCTACTGTGCTCCACTGTACTCTACCTCTACTGTGCTCAACTGTACTCTACTGTACTCCAATGTACTCTACCTCTACTGTACTCCACTGTACTCTATCTCTACTGTACTCCACTGTACTCTACCTCTACTGTACTCCACTGTACTCTATCTCTACTGTGCTCCACTGTACTCTACCTCTACTGTGCCCAACTTTACTGTACTCTACTCCACTGTACTCTACCTCTACTGTACTCCACTGTACTCTACCTCTACTGTACTCCACTGTACTCTACCTCTACTGTACTCAACTGTACTCTATCTCTACTGTGCTCCACTGTACTCTACCTCTACTGTACTCGACTGTACTCTATCTCTACTGTACTCCACTGTACTTTACCTATACTGTACTCTACTGTTCTCTACCTCTACTGTACTCCACTGTACTCTATTTCTACTGTGATCCACTGTACTCTACCTCTACTGTACTCCACTGTACTCTATCTCTACTCTACTCCACTGTACTCTACCTCTACTGTACTCTACTGTTCTCTACCTCTACTGTGCTCTACTGTACTCTTCTCCACTGTACTCCACTGTACTCTATCTCTACTGTGATCCACTGTACTCTACCTCTACTGTACTCCACTGTACTCTATCTCTACTGTGATCCACTGTACTCTATCTCTACTGTGCTCCACTGTATCTACCTCTACTATGCTCCACTGTACTCTATCTGTACTGTGCTCCACTCTACTCTACCTCTACTGTGCTCCACTGTACTCTACCTCTACTGTACTCCACTGTACTCTATCTCTACTGTGCTCCACTGTACTCTATCTCTACTGTACTCCACTGTACTCTACCTCTACTGTGCTCTACTGTTCTCTACCTCTACTGTGCTCTACTGTACTCCACCTCTACTGTGCTCCACTGTACCCTACCTCTACTGTGCTCCACTGTACTCTACCTCTACTCTGCTCCACTGTACTCTACCTCTACTGTGCTCCACTGTACTCTACCTCTACTGTGCTCCACTGTACTCTACCTCTACTGTGCTCCACTGTACTTTATCTCTACTGTGCTCCACTGTACTCTACCTCTAATGTACTCTACTGTACTCCACCTCTAATGTGCTCCACTGTACTCTAGCCCTACTGTACTCCACTGTACTTTACCTCTACTGTACTCCACTGTACTCTACGTCTACTGTGCACCACTGTACTCTATTTCTACTGTGATCCATTGTACTCTACCTCTGCTGTGCTCCACTGTACTCTATCTCTACTGTACTCCACTGTACTCTACTGTTCTCTACCTCTACTGTACTCTACTGTGCTCCACTGTACTCCACTGTAGTCTACTTCTACTGTGCTCCACTGTACTCTACCTCTACTGTGCTCCACTATAATTTACCTCTACTGTGCTCCACTGTACTCTACCTCTACTGTCCTCCACTGTACTCTACCTCTACTGTGCTCCACTGTACTCTCTCTCTACTGTACTCTACCTCTACTCTACTCTACTATACTCCACCTCTAATGTGCTCCACTGTACTCTACCTCTACTGTACTCTACCTCTACTGTACTCCACTGTACTCTACCTCTACTGTGCTCTACTGTACTCTATCTCTACTCTGCTCCACTGTACTCTACCTCTACTGTACTCCACTATACTCTAACTCTACTATACTCCACTGTACTCTATCTCTACTGTGCTCCACTGTACTCTATTTCTACTGTGCTCCACTGTACTCTATCTCTACTGTACTCCACTGTACTATATCTCTACTGTACTCCACTGTACTCTACCTCTATTATGCTCCACTGTACTCTATCCCTACTGTACTCTAATGTACTCTATCTCTACTGTACTCCACTGTACTCTATCTCTACTGTACTCCACTGTACTCTACCTCTACTGTACTCCACTGTACTCTATCTCTACTGTGATCCACTGTACTCTACCTCTACTGTACTCCACTGTACTCTATCTCTACTGTGCTCCACTGTACTCTATCTCTACTGTGCTCCACTGTACTCTATCTCTACTGTGCTCCACTCTACTCTACCTCTACTGTGCTCCACTGTATCCTACCTCTACTGTGCTCTACTGTACTCTATCTCTACTGTGCTCCACTGTACTCTACCTCTACTGTACTCCACTATACTCTAACTCTACTATACTCCACTGTACTCTATCTCTACTGTGCTCCACTGTACTCTATTTCTACTGTGCTCCACTGTACTCTATCTCTACTGTACTCCACTGTACTCTATTTCTACTGCACTTCACTGTCCTCTATCTCTACTGTACTCCACTGTACTCTACCTCTATTGTGCTCCACTGTACTCTATATCTACTGTACTCTACTGTACTATATCTCTACTGTACTCCACTGTACTCTATCTCTACTGTACTCCACTGTACTCTACCTCTACTGTACTCTACTGTACTCTATCTCTACTGTACTCCACTGTACTCTATCTCTACTGTACTCCACTGTACTCTACCTCTACTGTACTCTACTGTTCTCTACCTCTACTCGGCTCTACTGTACTCTACTCTACTGTACTCCACCGTACTCTATCTCTACTGTGATCCACTGTACTCTACTTCTACTGTACTCCACTGTAATCTATCTCTACTGTGATCCACTGTACTCTATCTCTACTGTGCTCCACTGTACTCTACCTCTACTGTGCTCCACTGTACTCTATCTCTACTGTGCTCCACTGTATCCTACCTCTACTGTACTCCACTGTACTCTATCTCTACTGTGCTCCACTGTACTCTATCTCTACTGTACTCCACTGTACTCTACCTCTACTGTGCTCTACTGTTCTCTACCTCTACTGTGCTCTACTGTACTCCACCTCTACTGTGCTCCACTGTACCCTACCTCTACTGTGCTCCACTGTACTCTACCTCTACTGTGCTCCACTGTGCTCTACCTCTACTGTACTCCACTGTACTCTATCTCTACTGTGCTCCACTGTACTCTACCTCTACTGTGCTCAACTGTACTGTACTGTACTCCACTGTACTCTACCTCTACTGTACTCCACTGTACTCTATCTCTACTGTACTCCACTGTACTCTACCTCTACTGTACTCCACTGTACTCTATCTCTACTGTGCTCAACTGAACTGTACTGTACTCCACTGTAATCTACCTCTACTGTACTCCACTGTACTCTACTTCTACTGTACTCCACTGTACTCTACCTCTACTGTACTCCACTGTACTCTACTCTACTGTACTCCACTGTACTCTATCTCTACTGTGATCCACTGTACTCTACCTCTACTGTACTCCACTGTACTCTATCTCTACTGTACTCCACTGTACTCTACCTCTACTGTACTCTACTGTTCTCTACCTCTACTTTGCTCTACTGTACTCTACTCTACTGTAGTCCACTGTACTCTATCTCTACTGTGATCCACTGTACTCTACCTCTACTGTACTCTACTGTTCTCTACCTCTACTGTGCTCTACTGTACTGTACTCTACTGTACTACACTGTACTCTATCTCTACTGTGATCCACTGTACTCTACCTCTACTGTACTCTACTGTACTCTATCTCTACTGTGATCCACTGTACTCTATCTCTACTGTGCTCCACTGTACTCTATCTCTACTGTGCTCCACTCTACTCTACCTCTACTGTGCTCCACTGTATCCTACCTCTACTGTACTCCACTGTACTCTATCTCTACTGTACTCCACTGTACTCTACCTCTACTGTGCTCTACTGTTCTCTACCTCTACTGTGCTCTACTGTACTCCACCTCTACTGTGCTCCACTGTACCCTACCTCTACTGTGCTCCACTGTACTCTACCTCTACTGTGCTCCACTGTACTCTACCTCTACTGTACTCCACTGTACTCTATCTCTACTGTGCTCCACTGTACTCTACATCTACTGTGCTCAACTGTACTCTACTGTACTCCACTGTACTCTACCTCTACTGTACTCCACTGTACTATATCTCTACTGTACTCCACTGTACTCTACCTCTACTGTACTCCACTGTACTCTATCTCTACTGTGCTCCACTGTACTCTACCTCTACTGTGCTCAACTGTACTGTACTGTACTCCACTGTACTCTACCTCTACTGTACTCCACTGTACTCTACTCTACTCTACTCCACTGTACTCTATCTCTACTGTGATCCACTGTACTCTACATCTACTGTACTCCACTGTACTCTATCTCTACTGTACTCTACTGTACTCTACCTCTACTGTACTCTACTGTTCTCTAGCTCTACTGTGCTGTACTGTACTCTTCTCTACTGTACTCCACTGTACTCTCTCTCTACTGTGATCCACTGTACTCTACCTCTACTGTACTCCACTGTACTCTATCTCTACTGTGATCCACTGTACTCTATCTCTACTGTGCTCCACTGTACTCTACCTCTACTATGCTCCACTGTACTCTATCTCTACTGTGCTCCACTCTACTCTACCTCTACTGTGCTCCACTGTACTCTACCTCTACTGTACTCCACTGTACACTATCTCTACTGTGATCCACTGTACTCTATCTCTACTGTGCTCCACTGTACTCTATCTCTACTGTGCTCCACTCTACTCTACCTCTACTGTGCTCCACTGTATCCTACCTCTACTGTACTCCACTGTACTCTATCTCTACTGTACTCCACTGTACTCTACCTCTACTGTGCTCTACTGTTCTCTACCTCTACTTTGCTCCACTGTACTCTACCTCTACTGTGCTCCACTGTACTCTACCTCTACTATGCTCCACTGTACTCTATCTCTACTTTGCTCCACTGTACTCTATCTCTACTGTACTCCACTGTACTCTACCTCTACTGTACTCCACTGTACTCTATCTCTACTGTGCTCCACTGTACTCTACCTCTACTGTGCTCAACTGTACTGTACTGTACTCCACTGTACTCTACCTCTACTGTACTCCACTGTACTCTACTCTACTCTACTCTACTCTACTCCACTGTACTCTATCTCTACTGTGATCCACTGTACTCTACATCTACTGTACTCCACTGTACTCTATCTCTACTGTACTCTACTGTACTCTACCTCTACTGTACTCTACTGTTCTCTAGCTCTACTGTGCTGTTCTGTACTCTTCTCTACTGTACTCCACTGTACTCTATCTCTACTGTGATCCACTGTACTCTACCTCTACTGTACTCCACTGTACTCTATCTCTACTGTGATCCACTGTACTCTATCTCTACTGTGCTCCACTGTACTCTACCTCTACTATGCTCCACTGTACTCTATCTCTACTGTGCTCCACTCTACTCTATCTCTACTGTGCTCCACTGTACTCTACCTCTACTGTACTCCACTGTACACTATCTCTACTGTGCTCCACTGTACTCTATCTCTACTGTACTCCACTGTACTGTACCTCTACTGTGCTCTACTGTTCTCTACCTCTACTGTGCTCTACTGTACTCCACCTCTACTGTGCTCCACTGTACCCTACCTCTACTGTGCTCCACTGTACTCTACCTCTGCTGTGCTCCACTGTACTCTACCTCTACTGTGCTCCACTGTACTCTACCTCTACTGTGCTCCACTGTACTCTACCTCTACTATGCTCCACTGTACTCTACCTCTACTGTACTCTACTGTACTCCACCTCTAATGTGCTCCACTGTACTCTAGCTCTACTGTACTCGACTGTACTCTACCTCTACTGTGCTCCACTGTACTCTATTTCTACTGTACTCCTCTGTACTCTACCTCTACTGTGCTCCACTGTACTCTATCTGTAATGTACTCTACTGTACTCTATCGCTACTGTGATCCACTGTACTCTACCTCTGCTGTGCTCCACTGTACTCTATCTCTACTGTACTCCACTGCACTCTACTGTTCTCTACCTCTACTGTACTCTACTGTGCTCCACTGTACTCCACTGTAGTCTACCTCTACTGTGCTCCACTGTACTCTACCTCTACTGTGCTCCACTATACTCTACCTCTACTGTGCTCCACTGTACTCTACCTCTACTGTCCTCCACTGTACTCTACCTCTACTGTGCTCCACTGTACTCTCTCTCTACTGTACTCTACCTCTACTGTACTCTACTGTACTCCACCTCTAATGTGCTCCACTGTACTCTACCTCTACTGTACTCTACCTCTACTGTACTCCACTGTACTCTACCTCTAATGTGCTCCACTGTACTCTATCTCTACTGTGCTCCACTGTACTCTATTTCTACTGTGCTCCACTGTACTCTATCTCTACTGTACTCCACTGTACTCTATCTCTACTGTACTTCACTGTCCTTTATCTCTAATGTACTCCACTGTACTCTACCTCTATTGTGCTCCATTGTACTCTATCTCTACTGTACTCTACTGTACTCTATCTCTACTGTACTCCACTGTACTCTATCTCTACTGTACTCCACTGTACTCTACCTCTACTGTGCTCCACTGTATCCTACCTCTACTGTACTCCACTGTACTCTCTCTCTACTGTGCTCCACGGTACTCTATCTCTACTGTCCTCAGCTGTACTCTACCTCTACTGTGCTCTACTGTTCTCTACCTCTACTGTGCTCTACTCTACTCCACCTCTACTGTGCTCCACTGTACCCTACCTCTACTGTGCTCCACCGTACTCTACCTCTACTGTGCTCCACTGTACTCTACCTCTACTGTACTCCACTGTACTCTATCTCTACTGTACTCCACTGTACTCTACCTCTACTGTACTCCACTGTACTCTATCTCTACTGTACTCCACTGTACTCTACCTCTACTGTCCTCCACTGTACTCTACCTCTACTGTGCTCCACTGTACTCTCTCTCTACTGTACTCTACCTCTACTGTACTCTACTGTACTCCACCTCTAATGTGCTCCACTGTACTCTACCTCTACTGTACTCTACCTCTACTGTACTCCACTGTACTCTACCTCTAATGTGCTCCACTGTACTCTATCTCTACTGTGCTCCACTGTACTCTATTTCTACTGTGCTCCACTGTACTCTATCTCTACTGTACTCCACTGTACTCTATCTCTACTGTACTTCACTGTCCTTTATCTCTAATGTACTCCACTGTACTCTACCTCTATTGTGCTCCATTGTACTCTATCTCTACTGTACTCTACTGTACTCTATCTCTACTTTTAGTCCACTGTACTCTATCTCTACTGTACTCCACTGTACTCTACCTCTACTGTGCTCCACTGTACTCTACCTCTACCGTACTTTACCGTACTCTATCTCTACTGTACTCCACTGTACTCTACCTCAACTGTACTCTACTGTTCTCTACCTTTACTGTGCTCTACTCTACTCTACTGTACTCCACTGTACTTTATCTCTACTGTGATCCACTGTACTCTACCTCTACTGTACTCTACTGTACTCTATCTCTACTGTGATCTACTGTACTCTATCTCTACTGTGCTCCACTGTACTCTACCTCTACTGTGCTCCACTGTACTCTATCTCTACTGTGCTCCACTCTACTCTACCTCTACTGTGCTCCACTGTATCCTACCTCTACTGTACTCCACTGTACTCTATCTCTACTGTGCTCCACTGTACTCTCTCTCTACTGTACTCCACTGTACTCTACCTCTACTGTGCTCTACTGTTCTCTACCTCTACTGTGCTCTACTGTACTCCACCTCTACTGTTCTCCACTGTACCCTACCTCTATTGTGCTCCACTGTACTCTACCTCTACTGTACTCCACTGTATTCTATCTCTACTGTGCTCCACTGTACTCTACCTCTACTGTGCTCAACTGTACTCTACTGTACTCCACTGTACTCTACCTCTACTGTACTCCACTGTACTCTATCTCTACTGTACTCCACTGTACTCTATCTCTACTGTGCTTCTACTGTACTCTACCTCTACTGTGCCCAACTGTACTGTACTCTACCTCTACTGTACTCCACTGTACTCTACCTCTACTGTACTCCACTTTACTCTACCTCTACTGTACTCAACTGTACTCTATCTCTACTGTGCTCCACTGTACTCTACCTCTACTTTACTCCACTGTACTCTATCTCTACTGTACTCCACTGTACTCTACCTATACTGTACTCTACTGTTCTCTTCCTCTACTGTACTCCACTGTACTCTATCTCTACTGTGATCCACTGTACTCTACCTCTACTGTACTCTACTGTTCTCTACCTCTACTGTGCTCTACTGTACTCTTCTCTACTGTACTCCACTGTACTCTATCTCTACTGTGATCCACTGTACTCTATCTCTACTGTGATCCACTCTACTCTACCTCTACTGTACTCCACTGTACTCTATCTCTACTCTACTCCACTGTACTCTACCTCTACTGTACTCTACTGTTCTCTACCTCTACTGTGCTCTACTGTACTCTTCTCTACTGTACTCCACTGTACTCTATCTCTACTGTGATCCACTGTACTCTACCTCCACTGTACTCTACCTCTACCGTACTCCACTGTACTACTGTACTCTATCTCTACTGTGCTCCACCGTACTCTACCTCTACTGTGCTCCACTGTACTCTACCTCTACTGTACTCCACTGTACTCTATCTCTACTGTACTCCACTGTACTCTACCTCTACTGTACTCCACTGTACTCTATCTCTACTGTACTCCACTCTAATCTACCTCTACTGTCCTCCACTGTACTCTACCTCTACTGTGCTCCACTGTACTCTCTCTCTACTGTACTCTACCTCTACTGTACTCTACTGTGCTCCACTGTACTCCACTGTAGTCTACCTCTACTGTGCTCCACTGTACTCTACCTCTACTCTGCTCCACTATACTCTACCTCTACTGTGCTCCACTGTACTCTACCTCTACTGTCCTCCACTGTACTCTGCCTCTACTTTGCTCCACTGTACTCTCTCTCTACTGTACTCTACCTCTACTGTACTCTACTGTACTCCACCTCTAATGTGCTCCACTGTACTCTACCTCTAATGTACTCTACCTCTACTGTACTCCACTGTACTCTACCTCTAATGTGCTCCACTGTACTCTATCTCTACTGTGCTCCACTGTACTCTATTTCTACTGTGCTCCACTGTAATCTATCTCTACTGTACTTCACTGTCCTTTATCTCTAATGTACTCCACTGTACTCTACCTCTATTGTGCTCCATTGTACTCTATCTCTACTGTACTCTACTGTACTCTATCTCTACTTTACTCCACTGTCCTCTATCTCTACTGTACTCCACTGTACTCTACCTCTACTGTGCTCCACTGTACTCTACCTCTACCGTACTCCACTGTACTCTATCTCTACTGTACTCCACTGTACTCTACCTCAACTGTACTCTACTGTTCTCTACCTCTACTGTGCTCTACTCTACTCTACTGTACTCCACTGTACTCTATCTCTACTGTGATCCACTGTACTCTACCTCTACTGTACTCTACTGTACTCTGTCTCTACTGTGATCTACTGTACTCTATCTCTACTGTGCTCCACTGTAATCTACCTCTACTGTGCTCCACTGTACTCTATCTCTACTGTGCTCCACTCTACTCTACCTCTACTGTGCTCCACTGTATCCTACCTCTACTGTACTCCACTGTACTCTATCTCTACTGTACTCCACTGTACTCTACCTCTACTGTGCTCTACTGTTCTCTACCTCTACTGTGCTCTACTGTACTCCACCTCTACTGTTCTCCACTGTACCCTACCTCTATTGTGCTCCACTGTACTCTACCTCTACTGTACTCCACTGTATTCTATCTCTACTGTGCTCCACTGTACTCTACCTCTACTGTGCTCAACTGTACTCTACTGTACTCCACTGTACTCTACCTCTACTGTACTCCACTGTACTCTACCTCTACTGTGCTCTACTGTTCTCTACCTCTACTTTGCTCCACTGTACTCTACCTCTACTGTGCTCCACTGTACTCTACCTCTACTATGCTCCACTGTACTCTATCTCTACTTTGCTCCACTGTACTCTATCTCTACTGTACTCCACTGTACTCTACCTCTACTGTACTCCACTGTACTCTATCTCTACTGTGCTCCACTGTACTCTACCTCTACTGTGCTCAACTGTACTGTACTGTACTCCACTGTACTCTACCTCTACTGTACTCCACTGTACTCTACTCTACTCTACTCTACTCTACTCCACTGTACTCTATCTCTACTGTGATCCACTGTACTCTACATCTACTGTACTCCACTGTACTCTATCTCTACTGTACTCTACTGTACTCTACCTCTACTGTACTCTACTGTTCTCTAGCTCTACTGTGCTGTACTGTACTCTTCTCTACTGTACTCCACTGTACTCTATCTCTACTGTGATCCACTGTACTCTACCTCTACTGTACTCCACTGTACTCTATCTCTACTGTGATCCACTGTACTCTATCTCTACTGTGCTCCACTGTACTCTACCTCTACTATGCTCCACTGTACTCTATCTCTACTGTGCTCCACTCTACTCTATCTCTACTGTGCTCCACTGTACTCTACCTCTACTGTACTCCACTGTACACTATCTCTACTGTGCTCCACTGTACTCTATCTCTACTGTACTCCACTGTACTGTACCTCTACTGTGCTCTACTGTTCTCTACCTCTACTGTGCTCTACTGTACTCCACCTCTACTGTGCTCCACTGTACCCTACCTCTACTGTGCTCCACTGTACTCTACCTCTGCTGTGCTCCACTGTACTCTACCTCTACTGTGCTCCACTGTACTCTACCTCTACTGTGCTCCACTGTACTCTACCTCTACTATGCTCCACTGTACTCTACCTCTACTGTACTCTACTGTACTCCACCTCTAATGTGCTCCACTGTACTCTAGCTCTACTGTACTCGACTGTACTCTACCTCTACTGTGCTCCACTGTACTCTATTTCTACTGTACTCCTCTGTACTCTACCTCTACTGTGCTCCACTGTACTCTATCTGTAATGTACTCTACTGTACTCTATCGCTACTGTGATCCACTGTACTCTACCTCTGCTGTGCTCCACTGTACTCTATCTCTACTGTACTCCACTGCACTCTACTGTTCTCTACCTCTACTGTACTCTACTGTGCTCCACTGTACTCCACTGTAGTCTACCTCTACTGTGCTCCACTGTACTCTACCTCTACTGTGCTCCACTATACTCTACCTCTACTGTGCTCCACTGTACTCTACCTCTACTGTCCTCCACTGTACTCTACCTCTACTGTGCTCCACTGTACTCTCTCTCTACTGTACTCTACCTCTACTGTACTCTACTGTACTCCACCTCTAATGTGCTCCACTGTACTCTACCTCTACTGTACTCTACCTCTACTGTACTCCACTGTACTCTACCTCTAATGTGCTCCACTGTACTCTATCTCTACTGTGCTCCACTGTACTCTATTTCTACTGTGCTCCACTGTACTCTATCTCTACTGTACTCCACTGTACTCTATCTCTACTGTACTTCACTGTCCTTTATCTCTAATGTACTCCACTGTACTCTACCTCTATTGTGCTCCATTGTACTCTATCTCTACTGTACTCTACTGTACTCTATCTCTACTGTACTCCACTGTACTCTATCTCTACTGTACTCCACTGTACTCTACCTCTACTGTGCTCCACTGTATCCTACCTCTACTGTACTCCACTGTACTCTCTCTCTACTGTGCTCCACGGTACTCTATCTCTACTGTCCTCAGCTGTACTCTACCTCTACTGTGCTCTACTGTTCTCTACCTCTACTGTGCTCTACTCTACTCCACCTCTACTGTGCTCCACTGTACTCTACCTCTACTGTACTCTACTGTTCTCTAGCTCTACTGTGCTGTACTGTACTCTTCTCTACTGTACTCCACTGTACTCTATCTCTACTGTGATCCACTGTACTCTACCTCTACTGTACTCCACTGTACTCTATCTCTACTGTGATCCACTGTACTCTATCTCTACTGTGCTCCACTGTACTCTACCTCTACTATGCTCCACTGTACTCTATCTCTACTGTGCTCCACTCTATTCTATCTCTACTGTGCTCCACTGTACTCTACCTCTACTGTACTCCACTGTACACTATCTCTACTGTGCTCCACTGTACTCTATCTCTACTGTACTCCACTGTACTGTACCTCTACTGTGCTCTACTGTTCTCTACCTCTACTGTGCTCTACTGTACTCCACCTCTACTGTGCTCCACTGTACCCTACCTCTACTGTGCTCCACTGTACTCTACCTCTGCTGTGCTCCACTGTACTCTACCTCTACTGTGCTCCACTGTACTCTACCTCTACTGTGCTCCACTGTACTCTACCTCTACTATGCTCCACTGTACTCTACCTCTACTGTACTCTACTGTACTCCACCTCTAATGTGCTCCACTGTACTCTAGCTCTACTGTACTCGACTGTACTCTACCTCTACTGTGCTCCACTGTACTCTATTTCTACTGTACTCCTCTGTACTCTACCTCTACTGTGCTCCACTGTACTCTATCTGTAATGTACTCTACTGTACTCTATCGCTACTGTGATCCACTGTACTCTACCTCTGCTGTGCTCCACTGTACTCTATCTCTACTGTACTCCACTGCACTCTACTGTTCTCTACCTCTACTGTACTCTACTGTGCTCCACTGTACTCCACTGTAGTCTACCTCTACTGTGCTCCACTGTACTCTACCTCTACTGTGCTCCACTATACTCTACCTCTACTGTGCTCCACTGTACTCTACCTCTACTGTCCTCCACTGTACTCTACCTCTACTGTGCTCCACTGTACTCTCTCTCTACTGTACTCTACCTCTACTGTACTCTACTGTACTCCACCTCTAATGTGCTCCACTGTACTCTACCTCTACTGTACTCTACTTCTACTGTACTCCACTGTACTCTACCTCTAATGTGCTCCACTGTACTCTATCTCTACTGTGCTCCACTGTACTCTATTTCTACTGTGCTCCACTGTACTCTATCTCTACTGTACTCCACTGTACTCTATCTCTACTGTACTTCACTGTCCTTTATCTCTAATGTACTCCACTGTACTCTACCTCTACTGTGCTCCACTGTACTCTACCTCTACCGTACTCCACTGTACTCTATCTCTACTGTACTCCACTGTACTCTACCTCAACTGTACTCTACTGTTCTCTACCTCTACTGTGCTCTACTCTACTCTACTGTACTCCACTGTACTCTATCTCTACTGTGATCCACTGTACTCTACCTCTACTGTACTCTACTGTACTCTGTCTCTACTGTGATCTACTGTACTCTATCTCTACTGTGCTCCACTGTAATCTACCTCTACTGTGCTCCACTGTACTCTATCTCTACTGTGCTCCACTCTACTCTACCTCTACTGTGCTCCACTGTATCCTACCTCTACTGTACTCCACTGTACTCTATCTCTACTGTACTCCACTGTACTCTACCTCTACTGTGCTCTACTGTTCTCTACCTCTACTGTGCTCTACTGTACTCCACCTCTACTGTTCTCCACTGTACCCTACCTCTATTGTGCTCCACTGTACTCTACCTCTACTGTACTCCACTGTATTCTATCTCTACTGTGCTCCACTGTACTCTACCTCTACTGTGCTCAACTGTACTCTACTGTACTCCACTGTACTCTACCTCTACTGTACTCCACTGTACTCTACCTCTACTGTGCTCTACTGTTCTCTACCTCTACTTTGCTCCACTGTACTCTACCTCTACTGTGCTCCACTGTACTCTACCTCTACTATGCTCCACTGTACTCTATCTCTACTTTGCTCCACTGTACTCTATCTCTACTGTACTCCACTGTACTCTACCTCTACTGTACTCCACTGTACTCTATCTCTACTGTGCTCCACTGTACTCTACCTCTACTGTGCTCAACTGTACTGTACTGTACTCCACTGTACTCTACCTCTACTGTACTCCACTGTACTCTACTCTACTCTACTCTACTCTACTCCACTGTACTCTATCTCTACTGTGATCCACTGTACTCTACATCTACTGTACTCCACTGTACTCTATCTCTACTGTACTCTACTGTACTCTACCTCTACTGTACTCTACTGTTCTCTAGCTCTACTGTGCTGTACTGTACTCTTCTCTACTGTACTCCACTGTACTCTATCTCTACTGTGATCCACTGTACTCTACCTCTACTGTACTCCACTGTACTCTATCTCTACTGTGATCCACTGTACTCTATCTCTACTGTGCTCCACTGTACTCTACCTCTACTATGCTCCACTGTACTCTATCTCTACTGTGCTCCACTCTACTCTATCTCTACTGTGCTCCACTGTACTCTACCTCTACTGTACTCCACTGTACACTATCTCTACTGTGCTCCACTGTACTCTATCTCTACTGTACTCCACTGTACTGTACCTCTACTGTGCTCTACTGTTCTCTACCTCTACTGTGCTCTACTGTACTCCACCTCTACTGTGCTCCACTGTACCCTACCTCTACTGTGCTCCACTGTACTCTACCTCTGCTGTGCTCCACTGTACTCTACCTCTACTGTGCTCCACTGTACTCTACCTCTACTGTGCTCCACTGTACTCTACCTCTACTATGCTCCACTGTACTCTACCTCTACTGTACTCTACTGTACTCCACCTCTAATGTGCTCCACTGTACTCTAGCTCTACTGTACTCGACTGTACTCTACCTCTACTGTGCTCCACTGTACTCTATTTCTACTGTACTCCTCTGTACTCTACCTCTACTGTGCTCCACTGTACTCTATGTGTAATGTACTCTACTGTACTCTATCGCTACTGTGATCCACTGTACTCTACCTCTGCTGTGCTCCACTGTACTCTATCTCTACTGTACTCCACTGCACTCTACTGTTCTCTACCTCTACTGTACTCTACTGTGCTCCACTGTACTCCACTGTAGTCTACCTCTACTGTGCTCCACTGTACTCTACCTCTACTGTGCTCCACTATACTCTACCTCTACTGTGCTCCACTGTACTCTACCTCTACTGTCCTCCACTGTACTCTACCTCTACTGTGCTCCACTGTACTCTCTCTCTACTGTACTCTACCTCTACTGTACTCTACTGTACTCCACCTCTAATGTGCTCCACTGTACTCTACCTCTACTGTACTCTACCTCTACTGTACTCCACTGTACTCTACCTCTAATGTGCTCCACTGTACTCTATCTCTACTGTGCTCCACTGTACTCTATTTCTACTGTGCTCCACTGTACTCTATCTCTACTGTACTCCACTGTACTCTATCTCTACTGTACTTCACTGTCCTTTATCTCTAATGTACTCCACTGTACTCTACCTCTATTGTGCTCCATTGTACTCTATCTCTACTGTACTCTACTGTACTCTATCTCTACTGTACTCCACTGTACTCTATCTCTACTGTACTCCACTGTACTCTACCTCTACTGTGCTCCACTGTATCCTACCTCTACTGTACTCCACTGTACTCTCTCTCTACTGTGCTCCACGGTACTCTATCTCTACTGTCCTCAGCTGTACTCTACCTCTACTGTGCTCTACTGTTCTCTACCTCTACTGTGCTCTACTCTACTCCACCTCTACTGTGCTCCACTGTACTCTACCTCTACTGTACTCTACTGTTCTCTAGCTCTACTGTGCTGTACTGTACTCTTCTCTACTGTACTCCACTGTACTCTATCTCTACTGTGATCCACTGTACTCTACCTCTACTGTACTCCACTGTACTCTATCTCTACTGTGATCCACTGTACTCTATCTCTACTGTGCTCCACTGTACTCTACCTCTACTATGCTCCACTGTACTCTATCTCTACTGTGCTCCACTCTACTCTATCTCTACTGTGCTCCACTGTACTCTACCTCTACTGTACTCCACTGTACACTATCTCTACTGTGCTCCACTGTACTCTATCTCTACTGTACTCCACTGTACTGTACCTCTACTGTGCTCTACTGTTCTCTACCTCTACTGTGCTCTACTGTACTCCACCTCTACTGTGCTCCACTGTACCCTACCTCTACTGTGCTCCACTGTACTCTACCTCTGCTGTGCTCCACTGTACTCTACCTCTACTGTGCTCCACTGTACTCTACCTCTACTGTGCTCCACTGTACTCTACCTCTACTATGCTCCACTGTACTCTACCTCTACTGTACTCTACTGTACTCCACCTCTAATGTGCTCCACTGTACTCTAGCTCTACTGTACTCGACTGTACTCTACCTCTACTGTGCTCCACTGTACTCTATTTCTACTGTACTCCTCTGTACTCTACCTCTACTGTGTTCCACTGTACTCTATCTGTAATGTACTCTACTGTACTCTATCGCTACTGTGATCCACTGTACTCTACCTCTGCTGTGCTCCACTGTACTCTATCTCTACTGTACTCCACTGCACTCTACTGTTCTCTACCTCTACTGTACTCTACTGTGCTCCACTGTACTCCACTGTAGTCTACCTCTACTGTGCTCCACTGTACTCTACCTCTACTGTGCTCCACTATACTCTACCTCTACTGTGCTCCACTGTACTCTACCTCTACTGTCCTCCACTGTACTCTACCTCTACTGTGCTCCACTGTACTCTCTCTCTACTGTACTCTACCTCTACTGTACTCTACTGTACTCCACCTCTAATGTGCTCCACTGTACTCTACCTCTACTGTACTCTACCTCTACTGTACTCCACTGTACTCTACCTCTAATGTGCTCCACTGTACTCTATCTCTACTGTGCTCCACTGTACTCTATTTCTACTGTGCTCCACTGTACTCTATCTCTACTGTACTCCACTGTACTCTATCTCTACTGTACTTCACTGTCCTTTATCTCTAATGTACTCCACTGTACTCTACCTCTATTGTGCTCCATTGTACTCTATCTCTACTGTACTCTACTGTACTCTATCTCTACTGTACTCCACTGTACTCTATCTCTACTGTACTCCACTGTACTCTACCTCTACTGTGCTCCACTGTATCCTACCTCTACTGTACTCCACTGTACTCTCTCTCTACTGTGCTCCACGGTACTCTATCTCTACTGTCCTCAGCTGTACTCTACCTCTACTGTGCTCTACTGTTCTCTACCTCTACTGTGCTCTACTCTACTCCACCTCTACTGTGCTCCACTGTACCCTACCTCTACTGTGCTCCACCGTACTCTACCTCTACTGTGCTCCACTGTACTCTACCTCTACTGTACTCCACTGTACTCTATCTCTACTGTACTCCACTGTACTCTACCTCTACTGTACTCCACTGTACTCTATCTCTACTGTACTCCACTGTACTCTACCTCTACTGTCCTCCACTGTACTCTACCTCTACTGTGCTCCACTGTACTCTCTCTCTACTGTACTCTACCTCTACTGTACTCTACTGTACTCCACCTCTAATGTGCTCCACTGTACTCTACCTCTACTGTACTCTACCTCTACTGTACTCCACTGTACTCTACCTCTAATGTGCTCCACTGTACTCTATCTCTACTGTGCTCCACTGTACTCTATTTCTACTGTGCTCCACTGTACTCTATCTCTACTGTACTCCACTGTACTCTATCTCTACTGTACTTCACTGTCCTTTATCTCTAATGTACTCCACTGTACTCTACCTCTATTGTGCTCCATTGTACTCTATCTCTACTGTACTCTACTGTACTCTATCTCTACTTTTAGTCCACTGTACTCTATCTCTACTGTACTCCACTGTACTCTACCTCTACTGTGCTCCACTGTACTCTACCTCTACCGTACTTTACCGTACTCTATCTCTACTGTACTCCACTGTACTCTACCTCAACTGTACTCTACTGTTCTCTACCTTTACTGTGCTCTACTCTACTCTACTGTACTCCACTGTACTTTATCTCTACTGTGATCCACTGTACTCTACCTCTACTGTACTCTACTGTACTCTATCTCTACTGTGATCTACTGTACTCTATCTCTACTGTGCTCCACTGTACTCTACCTCTACTGTGCTCCACTGTACTCTATCTCTACTGTGCTCCACTCTACTCTACCTCTACTGTGCTCCACTGTATCCTACCTCTACTGTACTCCACTGTACTCTATCTCTACTGTGCTCCACTGTACTCTCTCTCTACTGTACTCCACTGTACTCTACCTCTACTGTGCTCTACTGTTCTCTACCTCTACTGTGCTCTACTGTACTCCACCTCTACTGTTCTCCACTGTACCCTACCTCTATTGTGCTCCACTGTACTCTACCTCTACTGTACTCCACTGTATTCTATCTCTACTGTGCTCCACTGTACTCTACCTCTACTGTGCTCAACTGTACTCTACTGTACTCCACTGTACTCTACCTCTACTGTACTCCACTGTACTCTATCTCTACTGTACTCCACTGTACTCTATCTCTACTGTGCTTCTACTGTACTCTACCTCTACTGTGCCCAACTGTACTGTACTCTACCTCTACTGTACTCCACTGTACTCTACCTCTACTGTACTCCACTTTACTCTACCTCTACTGTACTCAACTGTACTCTATCTCTACTGTGCTCCACTGTACTCTACCTCTACTTTACTCCACTGTACTCTATCTCTACTGTACTCCACTGTACTCTACCTATACTGTACTCTACTGTTCTCTTCCTCTACTGTACTCCACTGTACTCTATCTCTACTGTGATCCACTGTACTCTACCTCTACTGTACTCTACTGTTCTCTACCTCTACTGTGCTCTACTGTACTCTTCTCTACTGTACTCCACTGTACTCTATCTCTACTGTGATCCACTGTACTCTATCTCTACTGTGATCCACTCTACTCTACCTCTACTGTACTCCACTGTACTCTATCTCTACTCTACTCCACTGTACTCTACCTCTACTGTAATCTACTGTTCTCTACCTCTACTGTGCTCTACTGTACTCTTCTCTACTGTACTCCACTGTACTCTATCTCTACTGTGATCCACTGTACTCTACCTCCACTGTACTCTACCTCTACCGTACTCCACTGTACTACTGTACTCTATCTCTACTGTGCTCCACCGTACTCTACCTCTACTGTGCTCCACTGTACTCTACCTCTACTGTACTCCACTGTACTCTATCTCTACTGTACTCCACTGTACTCTACCTCTACTGTACTCCACTGTACTCTATCTCTACTGTACTCCACTCTAATCTACCTCTACTGTCCTCCACTGTACTCTACCTCTACTGTGCTCCACTGTACTCTCTCTCTACTGTACTCTACCTCTACTGTACTCTACTGTGCTCCACTGTACTCCACTGTAGTCTACCTCTACTGTGCTCCACTGTACTCTACCTCTACTCTGCTCCACTATACTCTACCTCTACTGTGCTCCACTGTACTCTACCTCTACTGTCCTCCACTGTACTCTGCCTCTACTTTGCTCCACTGTACTCTCTCTCTACTGTACTCTACCTCTACTGTACTCTACTGTACTCCACCTCTAATGTGCTCCACTGTACTCTACCTCTAATGTACTCTACCTCTACTGTACTCCACTGTACTCTACCTCTAATGTGCTCCACTGTACTCTATCTCTACTGTGCTCCACTGTACTCTATTTCTACTGTGCTCCACTGTAATCTATCTCTACTGTACTTCACTGTCCTTTATCTCTAATGTACTCCACTGTACTCTACCTCTATTGTGCTCCATTGTACTCTATCTCTACTGTACTCTACTGTACTCTATCTCTACTTTACTCCACTGTCCTCTATCTCTACTGTACTCCACTGTACTCTACCTCTACTGTGCTCCACTGTACTCTACCTCTACCGTACTCCACTGTACTCTATCTCTACTGTACTCCACTGTACTCTACCTCAACTGTACTCTACTGTTCTCTACCTCTACTGTGCTCTACTCTACTCTACTGTACTCCACTGTACTCTATCTCTACTGTGATCCACTGTACTCTACCTCTACTGTACTCTACTGTACTCTGTCTCTACTGTGATCTACTGTACTCTATCTCTACTGTGCTCCACTGTAATCTACCTCTACTGTGCTCCACTGTACTCTATCTCTACTGTGCTCCACTCTACTCTACCTCTACTGTGCTCCACTGTATCCTACCTCTACTGTACTCCACTGTACTCTATCTCTACTGTACTCCACTGTACTCTACCTCTACTGTGCTCTACTGTTCTCTACCTCTACTGTGCTCTACTGTACTCCACCTCTACTGTTCTCCACTGTACCCTACCTCTATTGTGCTCCACTGTACTCTACCTCTACTGTACTCCACTGTATTCTATCTCTACTGTGCTCCACTGTACTCTACCTCTACTGTGCTCAACTGTACTCTACTGTACTCCACTGTACTCTACCTCTACTGTACTCCACTGTACTCTACCTCTACTGTGCTCTACTGTTCTCTACCTCTACTTTGCTCCACTGTACTCTACCTCTACTGTGCTCCACTGTACTCTACCTCTACTATGCTCCACTGTACTCTATCTCTACTTTGCTCCACTGTACTCTATCTCTACTGTACTCCACTGTACTCTACCTCTACTGTACTCCACTGTACTCTATCTCTACTGTGCTCCACTGTACTCTACCTCTACTGTGCTCAACTGTACTGTACTGTACTCCACTGTACTCTACCTCTACTGTACTCCACTGTACTCTACTCTACTCTACTCTACTCTACTCCACTGTACTCTATCTCTACTGTGATCCACTGTACTCTACATCTACTGTACTCCACTGTACTCTATCTCTACTGTACTCTACTGTACTCTACCTCTACTGTACTCTACTGTTCTCTAGCTCTACTGTGCTGTACTGTACTCTTCTCTACTGTACTCCACTGTACTCTATCTCTACTGTGATCCACTGTACTCTACCTCTACTGTACTCCACTGTACTCTATCTCTACTGTGATCCACTGTACTCTATCTCTACTGTGCTCCACTGTACTCTACCTCTACTATGCTCCACTGTACTCTATCTCTACTGTGCTCCACTCTACTCTATCTCTACTGTGCTCCACTGTACTCTACCTCTACTGTACTCCACTGTACACTATCTCTACTGTGCTCCACTGTACTCTATCTCTACTGTACTCCACTGTACTGTACCTCTACTGTGCTCTACTGTTCTCTACCTCTACTGTGCTCTACTGTACTCCACCTCTACTGTGCTCCACTGTACCCTACCTCTACTGTGCTCCACTGTACTCTACCTCTGCTGTGCTCCACTGTACTCTACCTCTACTGTGCTCCACTGTACTCTACCTCTACTGTGCTCCACTGTACTCTACCTCTACTATGCTCCACTGTACTCTACCTCTACTGTACTCTACTGTACTCCACCTCTAATGTGCTCCACTGTACTCTAGCTCTACTGTACTCGACTGTACTCTACCTCTACTGTGCTCCACTGTACTCTATTTCTACTGTACTCCTCTGTACTCTACCTCTACTGTGCTCCACTGTACTCTATCTGTAATGTACTCTACTGTACTCTATCGCTACTGTGATCCACTGTACTCTACCTCTGCTGTGCTCCACTGTACTCTATCTCTACTGTACTCCACTGCACTCTACTGTTCTCTACCTCTACTGTACTCTACTGTGCTCCACTGTACTCCACTGTAGTCTACCTCTACTGTGCTCCACTGTACTCTACCTCTACTGTGCTCCACTATACTCTACCTCTACTGTGCTCCACTGTACTCTACCTCTACTGTCCTCCACTGTACTCTACCTCTACTGTGCTCCACTGTACTCTCTCTCTACTGTACTCTACCTCTACTGTACTCTACTGTACTCCACCTCTAATGTGCTCCACTGTACTCTACCTCTACTGTACTCTACCTCTACTGTACTCCACTGTACTCTACCTCTAATGTGCTCCACTGTACTCTATCTCTACTGTGCTCCACTGTACTCTATTTCTACTGTGCTCCACTGTACTCTATCTCTACTGTACTCCACTGTACTCTATCTCTACTGTACTTCACTGTCCTTTATCTCTAATGTACTCCACTGTACTCTACCTCTATTGTGCTCCATTGTACTCTATCTCTACTGTACTCTACTGTACTCTATCTCTACTGTACTCCACTGTACTCTATCTCTACTGTACTCCACTGTACTCTACCTCTACTGTGCTCCACTGTATCCTACCTCTACTGTACTCCACTGTACTCTCTCTCTACTGTGCTCCACGGTACTCTATCTCTACTGTCCTCAGCTGTACTCTACCTCTACTGTGCTCTACTGTTCTCTACCTCTACTGTGCTCTACTCTACTCCACCTCTACTGTGCTCCACTGTACTCTACCTCTACTGTACTCTACTGTTCTCTAGCTCTACTGTGCTGTACTGTACTCTTCTCTACTGTACTCCACTGTACTCTATCTCTACTGTGATCCACTGTACTCTACCTCTACTGTACTCCACTGTACTCTATCTCTACTGTGATCCACTGTACTCTATCTCTACTGTGCTCCACTGTACTCTACCTCTACTATGCTCCACTGTACTCTATCTCTACTGTGCTCCACTCTATTCTATCTCTACTGTGCTCCACTGTACTCTACCTCTACTGTACTCCACTGTACACTATCTCTACTGTGCTCCACTGTACTCTATCTCTACTGTACTCCACTGTACTGTACCTCTACTGTGCTCTACTGTTCTCTACCTCTACTGTGCTCTACTGTACTCCACCTCTACTGTGCTCCACTGTACCCTACCTCTACTGTGCTCCACTGTACTCTACCTCTGCTGTGCTCCACTGTACTCTACCTCTACTGTGCTCCACTGTACTCTACCTCTACTGTGCTCCACTGTACTCTACCTCTACTATGCTCCACTGTACTCTACCTCTACTGTACTCTACTGTACTCCACCTCTAATGTGCTCCACTGTACTCTAGCTCTACTGTACTCGACTGTACTCTACCTCTACTGTGCTCCACTGTACTCTATTTCTACTGTACTCCTCTGTACTCTACCTCTACTGTGCTCCACTGTACTCTATCTGTAATGTACTCTACTGTACTCTATCGCTACTGTGATCCACTGTACTCTACCTCTGCTGTGCTCCACTGTACTCTATCTCTACTGTACTCCACTGCACTCTACTGTTCTCTACCTCTACTGTACTCTACTGTGCTCCACTGTACTCCACTGTAGTCTACCTCTACTGTGCTCCACTGTACTCTACCTCTACTGTGCTCCACTATACTCTACCTCTACTGTGCTCCACTGTACTCTACCTCTACTGTCCTCCACTGTACTCTACCTCTACTGTGCTCCACTGTACTCTCTCTCTACTGTACTCTACCTCTACTGTACTCTACTGTACTCCACCTCTAATGTGCTCCACTGTACTCTACCTCTACTGTACTCTACTTCTACTGTACTCCACTGTACTCTACCTCTAATGTGCTCCACTGTACTCTATCTCTACTGTGCTCCACTGTACTCTATTTCTACTGTGCTCCACTGTACTCTATCTCTACTGTACTCCACTGTACTCTATCTCTACTGTACTTCACTGTCCTTTATCTCTAATGTACTCCACTGTACTCTACCTCTACTGTGCTCCACTGTACTCTACCTCTACCGTACTCCACTGTACTCTATCTCTACTGTACTCCACTGTACTCTACCTCAACTGTACTCTACTGTTCTCTACCTCTACTGTGCTCTACTCTACTCTACTGTACTCCACTGTACTCTATCTCTACTGTGATCCACTGTACTCTACCTCTACTGTACTCTACTGTACTCTGTCTCTACTGTGATCTACTGTACTCTATCTCTACTGTGCTCCACTGTAATCTACCTCTACTGTGCTCCACTGTACTCTATCTCTACTGTGCTCCACTCTACTCTACCTCTACTGTGCTCCACTGTATCCTACCTCTACTGTACTCCACTGTACTCTATCTCTACTGTACTCCACTGTACTCTACCTCTACTGTGCTCTACTGTTCTCTACCTCTACTGTGCTCTACTGTACTCCACCTCTACTGTTCTCCACTGTACCCTACCTCTATTGTGCTCCACTGTACTCTACCTCTACTGTACTCCACTGTATTCTATCTCTACTGTGCTCCACTGTACTCTACCTCTACTGTGCTCAACTGTACTCTACTGTACTCCACTGTACTCTACCTCTACTGTACTCCACTGTACTCTACCTCTACTGTGCTCTACTGTTCTCTACCTCTACTTTGCTCCACTGTACTCTACCTCTACTGTGCTCCACTGTACTCTACCTCTACTATGCTCCACTGTACTCTATCTCTACTTTGCTCCACTGTACTCTATCTCTACTGTACTCCACTGTACTCTACCTCTACTGTACTCCACTGTACTCTATCTCTACTGTGCTCCACTGTACTCTACCTCTACTGTGCTCAACTGTACTGTACTGTACTCCACTGTACTCTACCTCTACTGTACTCCACTGTACTCTACTCTACTCTACTCTACTCTACTCCACTGTACTCTATCTCTACTGTGATCCACTGTACTCTACATCTACTGTACTCCACTGTACTCTATCTCTACTGTACTCTACTGTACTCTACCTCTACTGTACTCTACTGTTCTCTAGCTCTACTGTGCTGTACTGTACTCTTCTCTACTGTACTCCACTGTACTCTATCTCTACTGTGATCCACTGTACTCTACCTCTACTGTACTCCACTGTACTCTATCTCTACTGTGATCCACTGTACTCTATCTCTACTGTGCTCCACTGTACTCTACCTCTACTATGCTCCACTGTACTCTATCTCTACTGTGCTCCACTCTACTCTATCTCTACTGTGCTCCACTGTACTCTACCTCTACTGTACTCCACTGTACACTATCTCTACTGTGCTCCACTGTACTCTATCTCTACTGTACTCCACTGTACTGTACCTCTACTGTGCTCTACTGTTCTCTACCTCTACTGTGCTCTACTGTACTCCACCTCTACTGTGCTCCACTGTACCCTACCTCTACTGTGCTCCACTGTACTCTACCTCTGCTGTGCTCCACTGTACTCTACCTCTACTGTGCTCCACTGTACTCTACCTCTACTGTGCTCCACTGTACTCTACCTCTACTATGCTCCACTGTACTCTACCTCTACTGTACTCTACTGTACTCCACCTCTAATGTGCTCCACTGTACTCTAGCTCTACTGTACTCGACTGTACTCTACCTCTACTGTGCTCCACTGTACTCTATTTCTACTGTACTCCTCTGTACTCTACCTCTACTGTGCTCCACTGTACTCTATGTGTAATGTACTCTACTGTACTCTATCGCTACTGTGATCCACTGTACTCTACCTCTGCTGTGCTCCACTGTACTCTATCTCTACTGTACTCCACTGCACTCTACTGTTCTCTACCTCTACTGTACTCTACTGTGCTCCACTGTACTCCACTGTAGTCTACCTCTACTGTGCTCCACTGTACTCTACCTCTACTGTGCTCCACTATACTCTACCTCTACTGTGCTCCACTGTACTCTACCTCTACTGTCCTCCACTGTACTCTACCTCTACTGTGCTCCACTGTACTCTCTCTCTACTGTACTCTACCTCTACTGTACTCTACTGTACTCCACCTCTAATGTGCTCCACTGTACTCTACCTCTACTGTACTCTACCTCTACTGTACTCCACTGTACTCTACCTCTAATGTGCTCCACTGTACTCTATCTCTACTGTGCTCCACTGTACTCTATTTCTACTGTGCTCCACTGTACTCTATCTCTACTGTACTCCACTGTACTCTATCTCTACTGTACTTCACTGTCCTTTATCTCTAATGTACTCCACTGTACTCTACCTCTATTGTGCTCCATTGTACTCTATCTCTACTGTACTCTACTGTACTCTATCTCTACTGTACTCCACTGTACTCTATCTCTACTGTACTCCACTGTACTCTACCTCTACTGTGCTCCACTGTATCCTACCTCTACTGTACTCCACTGTACTCTCTCTCTACTGTGCTCCACGGTACTCTATCTCTACTGTCCTCAGCTGTACTCTACCTCTACTGTGCTCTACTGTTCTCTACCTCTACTGTGCTCTACTCTACTCCACCTCTACTGTGCTCCACTGTACTCTACCTCTACTGTACTCTACTGTTCTCTAGCTCTACTGTGCTGTACTGTACTCTTCTCTACTGTACTCCACTGTACTCTATCTCTACTGTGATCCACTGTACTCTACCTCTACTGTACTCCACTGTACTCTATCTCTACTGTGATCCACTGTACTCTATCTCTACTGTGCTCCACTGTACTCTACCTCTACTATGCTCCACTGTACTCTATCTCTACTGTGCTCCACTCTACTCTATCTCTACTGTGCTCCACTGTACTCTACCTCTACTGTACTCCACTGTACACTATCTCTACTGTGCTCCACTGTACTCTATCTCTACTGTACTCCACTGTACTGTACCTCTACTGTGCTCTACTGTTCTCTACCTCTACTGTGCTCTACTGTACTCCACCTCTACTGTGCTCCACTGTACCCTACCTCTACTGTGCTCCACTGTACTCTACCTCTGCTGTGCTCCACTGTACTCTACCTCTACTGTGCTCCACTGTACTCTACCTCTACTGTGCTCCACTGTACTCTACCTCTACTATGCTCCACTGTACTCTACCTCTACTGTACTCTACTGTACTCCACCTCTAATGTGCTCCACTGTACTCTAGCTCTACTGTACTCGACTGTACTCTACCTCTACTGTGCTCCACTGTACTCTATTTCTACTGTACTCCTCTGTACTCTACCTCTACTGTGTTCCACTGTACTCTATCTGTAATGTACTCTACTGTACTCTATCGCTACTGTGATCCACTGTACTCTACCTCTGCTGTGCTCCACTGTACTCTATCTCTACTGTACTCCACTGCACTCTACTGTTCTCTACCTCTACTGTACTCTACTGTGCTCCACTGTACTCCACTGTAGTCTACCTCTACTGTGCTCCACTGTACTCTACCTCTACTGTGCTCCACTATACTCTACCTCTACTGTGCTCCACTGTACTCTACCTCTACTGTCCTCCACTGTACTCTACCTCTACTGTGCTCCACTGTACTCTCTCTCTACTGTACTCTACCTCTACTGTACTCTACTGTACTCCACCTCTAATGTGCTCCACTGTACTCTACCTCTACTGTACTCTACCTCTACTGTACTCCACTGTACTCTACCTCTAATGTGCTCCACTGTACTCTATCTCTACTGTGCTCCACTGTACTCTATTTCTACTGTGCTCCACTGTACTCTATCTCTACTGTACTCCACTGTACTCTATCTCTACTGTACTTCACTGTCCTTTATCTCTAATGTACTCCACTGTACTCTACCTCTATTGTGCTCCATTGTACTCTATCTCTACTGTACTCTACTGTACTCTATCTCTACTGTACTCCACTGTACTCTATCTCTACTGTACTCCACTGTACTCTACCTCTACTGTGCTCCACTGTATCCTACCTCTACTGTACTCCACTGTACTCTCTCTCTACTGTGCTCCACGGTACTCTATCTCTACTGTCCTCAGCTGTACTCTACCTCTACTGTGCTCTACTGTTCTCTACCTCTACTGTGCTCTACTCTACTCCACCTCTACTGTGCTCCACTGTACCCTACCTCTACTGTGCTCCACCGTACTCTACCTCTACTGTGCTCCACTGTACTCTACCTCTACTGTACTCCACTGTACTCTATCTCTACTGTACTCCACTGTACTCTACCTCTACTGTACTCCACTGTACTCTATCTCTACTGTACTCCACTGTACTCTACCTCTACTGTCCTCCACTGTACTCTACCTCTACTGTGCTCCACTGTACTCTCTCTCTACTGTACTCTACCTCTACTGTACTCTACTGTACTCCACCTCTAATGTGCTCCACTGTACTCTACCTCTACTGTACTCTACCTCTACTGTACTCCACTGTACTCTACCTCTAATGTGCTCCACTGTACTCTATCTCTACTGTGCTCCACTGTACTCTATTTCTACTGTGCTCCACTGTACTCTATCTCTACTGTACTCCACTGTACTCTATCTCTACTGTACTTCACTGTCCTTTATCTCTAATGTACTCCACTGTACTCTACCTCTATTGTGCTCCATTGTACTCTATCTCTACTGTACTCTACTGTACTCTATCTCTACTTTTAGTCCACTGTACTCTATCTCTACTGTACTCCACTGTACTCTACCTCTACTGTGCTCCACTGTACTCTACCTCTACCGTACTTTACCGTACTCTATCTCTACTGTACTCCACTGTACTCTACCTCAACTGTACTCTACTGTTCTCTACCTTTACTGTGCTCTACTCTACTCTACTGTACTCCACTGTACTTTATCTCTACTGTGATCCACTGTACTCTACCTCTACTGTACTCTACTGTACTCTATCTCTACTGTGATCTACTGTACTCTATCTCTACTGTGCTCCACTGTACTCTACCTCTACTGTGCTCCACTGTACTCTATCTCTACTGTGCTCCACTCTACTCTACCTCTACTGTGCTCCACTGTATCCTACCTCTACTGTACTCCACTGTACTCTATCTCTACTGTGCTCCACTGTACTCTCTCTCTACTGTACTCCACTGTACTCTACCTCTACTGTGCTCTACTGTTCTCTACCTCTACTGTGCTCTACTGTACTCCACCTCTACTGTTCTCCACTGTACCCTACCTCTATTGTGCTCCACTGTACTCTACCTCTACTGTACTCCACTGTATTCTATCTCTACTGTGCTCCACTGTACTCTACCTCTACTGTGCTCAACTGTACTCTACTGTACTCCACTGTACTCTACCTCTACTGTACTCCACTGTACTCTATCTCTACTGTACTCCACTGTACTCTATCTCTACTGTGCTTCTACTGTACTCTACCTCTACTGTGCCCAACTGTACTGTACTCTACCTCTACTGTACTCCACTGTACTCTACCTCTACTGTACTCCACTTTACTCTACCTCTACTGTACTCAACTGTACTCTATCTCTACTGTGCTCCACTGTACTCTACCTCTACTTTACTCCACTGTACTCTATCTCTACTGTACTCCACTGTACTCTACCTATACTGTACTCTACTGTTCTCTTCCTCTACTGTACTCCACTGTACTCTATCTCTACTGTGATCCACTGTACTCTACCTCTACTGTACTCTACTGTTCTCTACCTCTACTGTGCTCTACTGTACTCTTCTCTACTGTACTCCACTGTACTCTATCTCTACTGTGATCCACTGTACTCTATCTCTACTGTGATCCACTCTACTCTACCTCTACTGTACTCCACTGTACTCTATCTCTACTCTACTCCACTGTACTCTACCTCTACTGTAATCTACTGTTCTCTACCTCTACTGTGCTCTACTGTACTCTTCTCTACTGTACTCCACTGTACTCTATCTCTACTGTGATCCACTGTACTCTACCTCCACTGTACTCTACCTCTACCGTACTCCACTGTACTACTGTACTCTATCTCTACTGTGCTCCACCGTACTCTACCTCTACTGTGCTCCACTGTACTCTACCTCTACTGTACTCCACTGTACTCTATCTCTACTGTACTCCACTGTACTCTACCTCTACTGTACTCCACTGTACTCTATCTCTACTGTACTCCACTCTAATCTACCTCTACTGTCCTCCACTGTACTCTACCTCTACTGTGCTCCACTGTACTCTCTCTCTACTGTACTCTACCTCTACTGTACTCTACTGTGCTCCACTGTACTCCACTGTAGTCTACCTCTACTGTGCTCCACTGTACTCTACCTCTACTCTGCTCCACTATACTCTACCTCTACTGTGCTCCACTGTACTCTACCTCTACTGTCCTCCACTGTACTCTGCCTCTACTTTGCTCCACTGTACTCTCTCTCTACTGTACTCTACCTCTACTGTACTCTACTGTACTCCACCTCTAATGTGCTCCACTGTACTCTAGCTCTACTGTACTCGACTGTACTCTACCTCTACTGTGCTCCACTGTACTCTATTTCTACTGTACTCCTCTGTACTCTACCTCTACTGTGCTCCACTGTACTCTATCTGTAATGTACTCTACTGTACTCTATCGCTACTGTGATCCACTGTACTCTACCTCTGCTGTGCTCCACTGTACTCTATCTCTACTGTACTCCACTGCACTCTACTGTTCTCTACCTCTACTGTACTCTACTGTGCTCCACTGTACTCCACTGTAGTCTACCTCTACTGTGCTCCACTGTACTCTACCTCTACTGTGCTCCACTGTACTCTACCTCTACTGTGCTCAACTGTACTCTACTGTACTCCACTGTACTCTACCTCTACTGTACTCCACTGTACTCTATCTCTACTGTACTCCACTGTACTCTACCTCTACTGTACTCCACTGTACTCTATCTCTACTGTGCTCCACTGTACTCTACCTCTACTGTGCCCAACTGTACTGTACTCTACCTCTACTGTACTCCACTGTACTCTACCTCTACTGTGCTCCACTGTACTCTATCTCTACTGTGCTCCACTGTATCCTACCTCTACTGTACTCCACTGTACTCTATCTCTACTGTGCTCCACTGTACTCTATCTCTACTGTACTCCACTGTACTCTATCTCTACTGTGCTCTACTGTTCTCTACCTCTACTGTGCTCTACTGTACTCCACCTCTACTGTGCTCCACTGTACCCTATCTCTACTGTGCTCCACTGTACTCTACCTCTACTGTGCTCCACTGTACTCTACCTCTACTGTACTCCACTGTACTCTATCTCTACTGTGCTCCACTGTACTCTACCTCTACTGTGCTCAACTGTACTCTACTGTACTCCACTGTACTCTACCTCTACTGTACTCCACTGTACTCTATCTCTACTGTACTCCACTGTACTCTACCTCTACTGTACTCCACTGTACTATATCTCTACTGTACTACACTGTACTCTATCTCTACTGTGATCCACTGTACTCTACCTCTACTGTACTCCACTGTACTCTATCTCTACTGTACTCCACTGTACTCTACCTCTACTGTACTCTACTGTTCTCTACCTCTACTTTGCTCTACTGTACTCTACTCTACTGTACTCCACTGTACTCTATCTCTACTGTGATCCACTGTACTCTACCTCTACTGTACTCTACTGTTCTCTACCTCTACTATGCTCTACTGTACTGTACTCTACTGTACTACACTGTACTCTATCTCTACTGTGATCCACTGTACTCTACCTCTACTGTACTCTACTGTACTCTACCTCTAATGTGCTCCACTGTACTCTATCTCTACTGTGCTCCACTGTACTCTATTTCTACTGTGCTCCACTGTACTCTATCTCTACTGTACTCCACTGTACTCTATCTCTACTGTACTTCACTGTCCTTTATCTCTAATGTACTCCACTCTACTCTACCTCTATTGTGCTCCATTGTACTCTATCTCTACTGTACTCTACTGTACTCTATCTCTACTTTACTCCACTGTACTCTATCTCTACTGTACTCCTCTGTACTCTACCTCTACTGTGCTCCACTGTACTCTATCTGTAATGTACTCTACTGTACTCTATCTCTACTGTGATCCATTGTACTCTACCTCTGCTGTGCTGTGCTCCACTGTACTCTATCTCTACTGTACTCCACTGTACTCTACTGTTCTCTACCTCTACTGTACTCTACTGTGCTCCACTGTACTCCACTGTAGTCTACATCTACTGTGCTCCACTGTACTCTACCTCTACTGTGCTCCACTATAATTTACCTCTACTGTGCTCCACTGTACTCTACCTCTACTGTCCTCCACTGTACTCTACCTCTGCTGTGCTCCACTGTACTCTCTCTCTACTGTACTCTACCTCTACTGTACTCTACTGTACTCCACTTCTAATGTGCTCCACTGTACTCTACCTCTACTGTACTCTACCTCTACTGTACTCCACTGTACTCTACCTCTACTGTGCTCTACTGTACTCTATCTCTACTGTGCTCCACTGTACTATACCTCTACTGTACTCCACTATACTCTAACTCTACTATACTCCACTGTACTCTATCTCTACTGTGATCCACTGTACTCTACCTCTACTGTACTCCACTGTACTCTATCTCTACTGTGATCCACTGTACTCTATCTCTACTGTGCTCCACTGTATCTACCTCTACTATGCTCCACTGTACTCTATCTGTACTGTGCTCCACTCTACTCTACCTCTACTGTGCTCCACTGTACTCTACCTCTACTGTACTCCACTGTACTCTATCTCTACTGTGCTCCACTGTACTCTATCTCTACTGTACTCCACTGTACTCTACCTCTACTGTGCTCTACTGTTCTCTACCTCTACTGTGCTCTACTGTACTCCACCTCTACTGTGCTCCACTGTACCCTACCTCTACTGTGCTCCACTGTACTCTACCTCTACTGTGCTCCACTGTACTCTACCTCTACTGTGCTCCACTGTACTCTACCTCTACTGTGCTCCACTGTACTCTACCTCTACTGTGCTCCACTGTACTCTATCTCTACTGTGCTCCACTGTACTCTACCTCTAATGTACTCTACTGTACTCCACCTCTAATGTGCTCCACTGTACTCTAGCCCTACTGTACTCCACTGTACTTTACCTCTACTGTACTCCACTGTACTCTACGTCTACTGTGCACCACTGTACTCTATTTCTACTGTGATCCATTGTACTCTACCTCTGCTGTGCTCCACTGTACTCTATCTCTACTGTACTCCACTGTACTCTACTGTTCTCTACCTCTACTGTACTCCACTGTGCTCCACTGTACTCCACTGTAGTCTACTTCTACTGTGCTCCACTGTACTCTACCTCTACTGTGCTCCACTATAATTTACCTCTACTGTGCTCCACTGTACTCTACCTCTACTGTCCTCCACTGTACTCTACCTCTACTGTGCTCCACTGTACTCTCTCTCTAATGTACTCTACCTCTACTCTACTCTACTATACTCCACCTCTAATGTGCTCCACTGTACTCTATCTCTACTGTACTCTACCTCTACTGTACTCCACTGTACTCTACCTCTACTGTGCTCTACTGTACTCTATCTCTACTCTGCTCCACTGTACTCTACCTCTACTGTACTCCACTATACTCTAACTCTACTATACTCCACTGTACTCTATCTCTACTGTGCTCCACTGTACTCTATTTCTACTGTGCTCCACTGTACTCTATCTCTACTGTACTCCACTGTACTATATCTCTACTGTACTTCACTGTCCTCTATCTCTACTGTACTCCACTGTACTCTACCTCTATTGTGCTCCACTGTACTCTATCCCTACTGTACTCTAATGTACTCTATCTCTACTGTACTCCACTGTACTCTATCTCTACTGTACTCCACTGTACTCTACCTCTATTGTGCTCCACTGTACTCTACCTCTACCGTACTCCACTGTACTCTATCTCTACTGTACTCCACTGTACTCTACCTCTACTGTACTCTACTGTTCTCTACCTCTACTGTGCTCTACTGTACTCTACTCTACTGTACTCCACTGTACTCTATCTCTACTGTGATCCACTGTACTCTACCTCTACTGTACTCCACTGTACTCTATCTCTACTGTGCTCCACTGTACTCTATCTCTACTGTGCTCCGCTGTACTCTATCTCTACTGTGCTCCACTCTACTCTACCTCTACTGTGCTCCACTGTATCCTACCTCTACTGTGCTCTACTGTACTCTATATCTACTGTGCTCCACTGTACTCTACCTCTACTGTACTCCACTATACTCTAACTCTACTATACTCCACTGTACTCTATCTCTACTGTGCTCCACTGTACTCTATTTCTACTGTGCTCCACTGTACTCTATCTCTACTGTACTCCACTGTACTCTATTTCTACTGCACTTCACTGTCCTCTATCTCTACTGTACTCCACTGTACTCTACTTCTATTGTGCTCCACTGTACTCTATATCTACTGTACTCTACTGTACTATATCTCTACTGTACTCCACTGTACTCTATCTCTACTGTACTCCACTGTACTCTACCTCTACTGTACTCTACTGTACTCTATCTCTACTGTACTCCACTGTACTCTATCTCTACTGTACTCCACTGTACTCTACCTCTACTGTACTCTACTGTTCTCTACCTCTACTCGGCTCTACTGTACTCTACTCTACTGTACTCCACCGTACTCTATCTCTACTGTGATCCACTGTACTCTACTTCTACTGTACTCCACTGTAATCTATCTCTACTGTGATCCACTGTACTCTATCTCTACTGTGCTCCACTGTACTCTACCTCTACTGTGCTCCACTGTACTCTATCTCTACTGTGCTCCACTGTATCCTACCTCTACTGTACTCCACTGTACTCTATCTCTACTGTGCTCCACTGTACTCTATCTCTACTGTACTCCACTGTACTCTACCTCTACTGTGCTCTACTGTTCTCTACCTCTACTGTGCTCTACTGTACTCCACCTCTACTGTGCTCCACTGTACCCTACCTCTACTGTGCTCCACTGTACTCTACCTCTACTGTGCTCCACTGTACTCTACCTCTACTGTACTCCACTGTACTCTATCTCTACTGTGCTCCACTGTACTCTACCTCTACTGTGCTCAACTGTACTCTACTGTACTCCACTGTACTCTACCTCTACTGTACTCCACTGTACTCTATCTCTACTGTACTCCACTGTACTCTACCTCTACTGTACTCCACTGTACTCTATCTCTACTGTGCTCAACTGAACTGTACTGTACTCCACTGTAATCTACCTCTACTGTACTCCACTGTACTCTACTTCTACTGTACTCCACTGTACTCTACCTCTACTGTACTCCACTGTACTCTACTCTACTGTACTCCACTGTACTCTATCTCTACTGTGATCCACTGTACTCTACCTCTACTGTACTCTACTGTTCTCTACCTCTACTTTGCTCTACTGTACTCTACTCTACTGTAGTCCACTGTACTCTATCTCTACTGTGATCCACTGTACTCTACCTCTACTGTACTCTACTGTTCTCTACCTCTACTGTGCTCTACTGTACTGTACTCTACTGTACTACACTGTACTCTATCTCTACTGTGATCCACTGTACTCTACCTCTACTGTACTCTACTGTACTCTATCTCTACTGTGATCCACTGTACTCTATCTCTACTGTGCTCCACTGTACTCTATCTCTACTGTGCTCCACTCTACTCTACCTCTACTGTGCTCCACTGTATCCTACCTCTACTGTACTCCACTGTACTCTATCTCTACTGTACTCCACTGTACTCTACCTCTACTGTGCTCTACTGTTCTCTACCTCTACTGTGCTCTACTGTACTCCACCTCTACTGTGCTCCACTGTACCCTACCTCTACTGTGCTCCACTGTACTCTACCTCTACTGTGCTCCACTGTACTCTACCTCTACTGTACTCCACTGTACTCTATCTCTACTGTGCTCCACTGTACTCTACATCTACTGTGCTCAACTGTACTCTACGGTACTCCACTGTACTCTACCTCTACTGTACTCCACTGTACTCTATCTCTACTGTACTCCACTGTACTCTACCTCTACTGTACTCCACTGTACTCTATCTCTACTGTGCTCCACTGTACTCTACCTCTACTGTGCTCAACTGTACTGTACTGTACTCCACTGTACTCTACCTCTACTGTACTCCACTGTACTCTACTCTACTCTACTCCACTGTACTCTATCTGTACTGTGATCCACTGTACTCTACATCTACTGTACTCCACTGTACTCTATCTCTACTGTACTCTACTGTACTCTACCTCTACTGTACTCTACTGTTCTCTAGCTCTACTGTGCTGTACTGTACTCTTCTCTACTGTACTCCACTTTACTCTCTCTCTACTGTGATCCACTGTACTCTACCTCTACTGTACTCCACTGTACTCTATCTCTACTGTGATCCACTGTACTCTATCTCTACTGTGCTCCACTGTACTCTACCTCTACTATGCTCCACTGTACTCTATCTCTACTGTGCTCCACTCTACTCTACCTCTACTGTGCTCCACTGTACTCTACCTCTACTGTACTCCACTGTACACTATCTCTACTGTGATCCACTGTACTCTATCTCTACTGTGCTCCACTGTACTCTATCTCTACTGTGCTCCACTCTACTCTACCTCTACTGTGCTCCACTGTATCCTACCTCTACTGTACTCCACTGTACTCTATCTCTACTGTACTCCACTCTACTCTACCTCTACTGTGCTCTACTGTTCTCTAGCTCTACTGTGCTCCACTGTACTCTACCTCTACTGTGCTCCACTGTACTCTACCTCTACTATGCTCCACTGTACTCTATCTCTACTTTGCTCCACTGTACTCTATCTCTACTGTGCTCCACTCTACTCTACCTCTACTGTGCTCCACTGTACTCTACCTCTACTGTACTCCACTGTACACTATCTCTACTGTGATCCACTGTACTCTATCTCTACTGTGCTCCACTGTACTCTATCTCTACTGTGCTCCACTCTACTCTACCTCTACTGTGCTCCACTGTATCCTACCTCTACTGTACTCCACTGTACTCTATCTCTACTGTACTCCACTGTACTCTACCTCTACTGTGCTCTACTGTTCTCTACCTCTACTGTGCTCCACTGTACTCTACCTCTACTGTGCTCCACTGTACTCTACCTCTACTATGCTCCACTGTACTCTATCTCTACTTTGCTCCACTGTACTCTATCTCTACTGTACTCCACTGTACTCTACCTCTACTGTACTCCACTGTACTCTATCTCTACTGTACTCCACTGTACTCTACCTCTACTGTACTCCACTGTACTCTACTCTACTCTACTCTACTCCACTGTACTCTATCTCTACTGTGATCCACTGTACTCTACATCTACTGTACTCCACTGTACTTTATCTCTACTGTACTCCACTGTACTCTACCTCTACTGTACTCCACTGTACTCTATCTCTACTGTGCTCAACTGAACTGTACTGTACTCCACTGTAATCTACCTCTACTGTACTCCACTGTACTCTACTTCTACTGTACTCCACTGTACTCTACCTCTACTGTACTCCACTTTACTCTACTCTACTGTACTCCACTGTACTCTATCTCTACTGTGATCCACTGTACTCTACCTCTACTGTACTCCACTGTACTCTATCTCTACTGTACTCCACTGTACTCTACCTCTACTGTACTCTACTGTTCTCTACCTCTACTTTGCTCTACTGTACTGTACTCTACTGTACTACACTGTACTCTATCTCTACTGTGATCCACTGTACTCTACCTCTACTGTACTCTACTGTACTCTATCTCTACTGTGATCCACTGTACTCTATCTCTACTGTGCTCCACTGTACTCTATCTCTACTGTGCTCCACTCTACTCTACCTCTACTGTGCTCCACTGTATCCTACCTCTACTGTACTCCACTGTACTCTATCTCTACTGTACTCCACTGTACTCTACCTCTACTGTGCTCTACTGTTCTCTACCTCTACTGTGCTCTACTGTACTCCACCTCTACTGTGCTCCACTGTACCCTACCTCTACTGTGCTCCACTGTACTCTACCTCTACTGTGCTCCACTGTACTCTGCCTCTACTGTACTCCACTGTACTCTATCTCTACTGTGCTCCACTGTACTCTACATCTACTGTGCTCAACTGTACTCTACTGTACTCCACTGTACTCTACCCCTACTGTACTCCACTGTACTCTATCTCTACTGTACTCCACTGTACTCTACCTCTACTGTACTCCACTGTACTCTATCTCTACTGTGCTCCACTGTACTCTACCTCTACTGTGCTCAACTGTACTGTACTGTACTCCACTGTACTCTACCTCTACTGTACTCCACTGTACTCTACTCTACTCTACTCCACTGTACTCTATCTCTACTGTGATCCACTGTACTCTACATCTACTGTACTCCACTGTACTCTATCTCTACTGTACTCTACTGTACTCTACCTCTACTGTACTCTACTGTTCTCTAGCTCTACTGTGCTGTACTGTACTCTTCTCTACTGTACTCCACTGTACTCTCTCTCTACTGTGATCCACTGTACTCTACCTCTACTGTACTCCAATGTACTCTATCTCTACTGTGATCCACTGTACTCTATCTCTACTGTGCTCCACTGTACTCTACCTCTACTATGCTCCACTGTACTCTATCTCTACTGTGCTCCACTCTACTCTACCTCTACTGTGCTCCACTGTACTCTACCTCTACTGTACTCCACTGTACACTATCTCTACTGTGATCCACTGTACTCTATCTCTACTGTGCTCCACTGTACTCTATCTCTACTGTGCTCCACTCTACTCTACCTCTACTGTGCTCCACTGTATCCTACCTCTACTGTACTCCACTGTACTCTATCTCTACTGTACTCCACTGTACTCTACCTCTACTGTGCTCTACTGTTCTCTACCTCTACTGTGCTCCACTGTACTCTACCTCTACTGTGCTCCACTGTACTCTACCTCTACTATGCTCCACTGTACTCTATCTCTACTTTGCTCCACTGTACTCTATCTCTACTGTACTCCACTGTACTCTACCTCTACTGTACTCCACTGTACTCTATCTCTACTTTGCTCCACTGTACTCTACCTCTACTGTGCTCAACTGTACTGTACTGTACTCTACTGTACTCTACCTCTACTGTACTCCACTGTACTCTACTCTACTCTACTCTACTCCACTGTACTCTATCTCTACTGTGATCCACTGTACTCTACATCTACTGTACTCCACTGTACTCTATCTCTACTGTACTCTACTGTACTCTACCTCTACTGTACTCTACTGTTCTCTAGCTCTACTGTGCTGTACTGTACTCTTCTCTACTGTACTCCACTGTACTCTATCTCTACTGTGATCCACTGTACTCTACCTCTACTGTACTCCACTGTACTCTATCTCTACTGTGATCCACTGTACTCTATCTCTACTGTGCTCCACTGTACTCTACCTCTACTATGCTCCACTGTACTCTATCTCTACTGTGCTCCACTCTACTCTACCTCTACTGTGCTCCACTGTACTCTACCTCTACTGTACTCCACTGTACACTATCTCTACTGTGCTCCACTGTACTCTATCTCTACTGTACTCCACTGTACTGTACCTCTACTGTGCTCTACTGTTCTCTACCTCTACTGTGCTCTACTGTACTCCACCTCTACTGTGCTCCACTGTACCCTACCTCTACTGTGCTCCACTGTACTCTACCTCTGCTGTGCTCCACTGTACTCTACCTCTACTGTGCTCAACTGTACTCTACCTCTACTGTGCTCCACTGTACTCTACCTCTACTATGCTCCACTGTACTCTATCTCTACTTTGCTCCACTGTACTCTACCTCTACTGTACTCTACTGTACTCCACCTCTAATGTGCTCCACTGTACTCTAGCTCTACTGTACTCGACTGTACTCTACCTCTACTGTGCTCCACTGTACTCTATTTCTACTGTACTCCTCTGTACTCTACCTCTACTGTGCTCCACTGTACTCTATCTGTAATGTACTCTACTGTACTCTATCGCTACTGTGATCCACTGTACTCTACCTCTGCTGTGCTCCACTGTACTCTATCTCTACTGTACTCCACTGCACTCTACTGTTCTCTACCTCTACTGTACTCTACTGTGCTCCACTGTACTCCACTGTAGTCTACCTCTACTGTGCTCCACTGTACTCTACCTCTACTGTGCTCCACTATACTCTACCTCTACTGTGCTCCACTGTACTCTACCTCTACTGTCCTCCACTGTACTCTACCTCTACTGTGCTCCACTGTACTCTCTCTCTACTGTACTCTACCTCTACTGTACTCTACCTCTACTGTACTCCACTGTACTCTACCTCTAATGTGCTCCACTGTACTCTATCTCTACTGAGCTCCACTGTACTCTATTTCTACTGTGCTCCACTGTACTCTATCTCTACTGTACTCCACTGTACTCTATCTCTACTGTACTTCACTGTCCTTTATCTCTAATGTACTCCACTGTACTCTACCTCTATTGTGCTCCACTGTACTCTACCTCTACTATGCTCCACTGTACTCTATCTCTACTGTGCTCCACTCTACTCTACCTCTACTGTGCTCCACTGTACTCTACCTCTACTGTACTCCACTGTACACTATCTCTACTGTGATCCACTGTACTCTATCTCTACTGTGCTCCACTGTACTCTATCTCTACTGTGCTCCACTCTACTCTACCTCTACTGTGCTCCACTGTATCCTACCTCTACTGTACTCCACTGTACTCTATCTCTACTGTACTCCACTCTACTCTACCTCTACTGTGCTCTACTGTTCTCTACCTCTACTGTGCTCCACTGTACTCTACCTCTACTGTGCTCCACTGTACTCTACCTCTACTATGCTCCACTGTACTCTATCTCTACTTTGCTCCACTGTACTCTATCTCTACTGTGCTCCACTCTACTCTACCTCTACTGTGCTCCACTGTACTCTACCTCTACTGTACTCGACTGTACACTATCTCTACTGTGATCCACTGTACTCTATCTCTACTGTGCTCCACTGTACTCTATCTCTACTGTGCTCCACTCTACTCTACCTCTACTGTGCTCCACTGTATCCTACCTCTACTGTACTCCACTGTACTCTATCTCTACTGTACTCCACTGTACTCTACCTCTACTGTGCTCTACTGTTCTCTACCTCTACTGTGCTCCACTGTACTCTACCTCTACTGTGCTCCACTGTACTCTACCTCTACTATGCTCCACTGTACTCTATCTCTACTTTGCTCCACTGTACTCTATCTCTACTGTACTCCACTGTACTCTACCTCTACTGTACTCCACTGTACTCTATCTCTACTGTGCTCCACTGTACTCTACCTCTACTGTGCTCAACTGTACTGTACTGTACTCCACTGTACTCTACCTCTACTATACTCCACTGTACTCTACTCTACTCTACTCTACTCCACTGTACTCTATCTCTACTGTGATCCACTATACTCTACATCTACTGTACTCCACTGTACGTTATCTCTACTGTACTCCACTGTACTCTACCTCTACTGTACTCCACTGTACTCTATCTCTACTGTGCTCAACTGAACTGTACTGTACTCCACTGTAATCTACCTCTACTGTACTCCACTGTACTCTACTTCTACTGTACTCCACTGTACTCTACCTCTACTGTACTCCACTTTACTCTACTCTACTGTACTCCACTGTACTCTATCTCTACTGTGATCCACTGTACTCTACCTCTACTGTACTCCACTGTACTCTATCTCTACTGTACTCCACTGTACTCTACCTCTACTGTACTCTACTGTTCTCTACCTCTACTTTGCTCTACTGTACTCTACTCTACTGTAGTCCACTGTACTCTATCTCTACTGTGATCCACTGTACTCTACCTCTACTGTACTCTACTGTTCTCTACCTCTACTGTGCTCTACTGTACTGTACTCTACTGTACTACACTGTACTCTATCTCTACTGTGATCCACTGTACTCTACCTCTACTGTACTCTACTGTACTCTATCTCTACTGTGATCCACTGTACTCTATCTCTACTGTGCTCCACTGTACTCTATCTCTACTGTGCTCCACTCTACTCTACCTCTACTGTGCTCCACTGTATCCTACCTCTACTGTACTCCACTGTACTCTATCTCTACTGTACTCCACTGTACTCTACCTCTACTGTGCTCTACTGTTCTCTACCTCTACTGTGCTCTACTGTACTCCACCTCTACTGTGCTCCACTGTACCCTACCTCTACTGTGCTCCACTGTACTCTACCTCTACTGTGCTCCACTGTACTCTACCTCTACTGTACTCCACTGTACTCTATCTCTACTGTGCTCCACTGTACTCTACATCTACTGTGCTCAACTGTACTCTACTGTACTCCACTGTACTCTACCCCTACTGTACTCCACTGTACTCTATCTCTACTGTACTCCACTGTACTCTACCTCTACTGTACTCCACTGTACTCTATCTCTACTGTGCTCCACTGTACTCTACCTCTACTGTGCTCAACTGTACTGTACTGTACTCCACTGTACTCTACCTCTACTGTACTCCACTGTACTCTACTCTACTCTACTCCACTGTACTCTATCTCTACTGTGATCCACTGTACTCTACATCTACTGTACTCCACTGTACTCTATCTCTACTGTACTGTACTGTACTCTACCTCTATTGTACTCTACTGTTCTCTAGCTCTACTGTGCTGTACTGTACTCTTCTCTACTGTACTCCACTGTACTCTATCTCAACTGTGATCCACTGTACTCTACCTCTACTGTACTCCACTGTACTCTATCTCTACTGTGATCCACTGTACTCTATCTCTACTGTGCTCCACTGTACTCTACCTCTACTATGCTCCACTGTACTCTATCTCTACTGTGCTCCACTCTACTCTACCTCTACTGTGCTCCACTGTACTCTACCTCTACTGTACTCCACTGTACACTATCTCTACTGTGCTCCACTGTACTCTATCTCTACTGTACTCCACTGTACTGTACCTCTACTGTGCTCTACTGTTCTCTACCTCTACTGTGCTCTACTGTACTCCACCTCTACTGTGCTCCACTGTACCCTACCTCTACTGTGCTCCACTGTACTCTACCTCTGCTGTGCTCCACTGTACTCTACCTCTACTGTGCTCCACTGTACTCTACCTCTACTGTGCTCCACTGTACTCTACCTCTACTATGCTCCACTGTACTCTATCTCTACTTTGCTCCACTGTACTCTACCTCTACTGTACTCTACTGTACTCCACCTCTAATGTGCTCCACTGTACTCTAGCTCTACTGTACTCGACTGTACTCTACCTCTACTGTGCTCCACTGTACTCTACCTCTACTGTGCTCCACTGTACTCTACCTCTACTATGCTCCACTGTACTCTATCTCTACTGTGCTCCACTCTACTCTACCTCTACTGTGCTCCACTGTACTCTACCTCTACTGTACTCCACTGTACACTATCTCTACTGTGCTCCACTGTACTCTATCTCTACTGTACTCCACTGTACTGTACCTCTACTGTGCTCTACTGTTCTCTACCTCTACTGTGCTCTACTGTACTCCACCTCTACTGTGCTCCACTGTACCCTACCTCTACTGTGCTCCACTGTACTCTACCTCTGCTGTGCTCCACTGTACTCTACCTCTACTGTGCTCAACTGTACTCTACCTCTACTGTGCTCCACTGTACTCTACCTCTACTATGCTCCACTGTACTCTATCTCTACTTTGCTCCACTGTACTCTACCTCTACTGCACTCTACTGTACTCCACCTCTAATGTGCTCCACTGTACTCTAGCTCTACTGTACTCGACTGTACTCTACCTCTACTGTGCTCCACTGTACTCTATTTCTACTGTACTCCTCTGTACTCTACCTCTACTGTGCTCCACTGTACTCTATCTGTAATGTACTCTACTGTACTCTATCGCTACTGTGATCCACTGTACTCTACCTCTGCTGTGCTCCACTGTACTCTATCTCTACTGTACTCCACTGCACTCTACTGTTCTCTACCTCTACTGTACTCTACTGTGCTCCACTGTACTCCACTGTAGTCTACCTCTACTGTGCTCCACTGTACTCTACCTCTACTGTGCTCCACTATACTCTACCTCTACTGTGCTCCACTGTACTCTACCTCTACTGTCCTCCACTGTACTCTACCTCTACTGTGCTCCACTGTACTCTCTCTCTACTGTACTCTACCTCTACTGTACTCTACCTCTACTGTACTCCACTGTACTCTACCTCTAATGTGCTCCACTGTACTCTATCTCTACTGAGCTCCACTGTACTCTATTTCTACTGTGCTCCACTGTACTCTATCTCTACTGTACTCCACTGTACTCTATCTCTACTGTACTTCACTGTCCTTTATCTCTAATGTACTCCACTGTACTCTACCTCTATTGTGCTCCACTGTACTCTACCTCTACTATGCTCCACTGTACTCTATCTCTACTGTGCTCCACTCTACTCTACCTCTACTGTGCTCCACTGTACTCTACCTCTACTGTACTCCACTGTACACTATCTCTACTGTGATCCACTGTACTCTATCTCTACTGTGCTCCACTGTACTCTATCTCTACTGTGCTCCACTCTACTCTACCTCTACTGTGCTCCACTGTATCCTACCTCTACTGTACTCCACTGTACTCTATCTCTACTGTACTCCACTCTACTCTACCTCTACTGTGCTCTACTGTTCTCTACCTCTACTGTGCTCCACTGTACTCTACCTCTACTGTGCTCCACTGTACTCTACCTCTACTATGCTCCACTGTACTCTATCTCTACTTTGCTCCACTGTACTCTATCTCTACTGTGCTCCACTCTACTCTACCTCTACTGTGCTCCACTGTACTCTACCTCTACTGTACTCGACTGTACACTATCTCTACTGTGATCCACTGTACTCTATCTCTACTGTGCTCCACTGTACTCTATCTCTACTGTGCTCCACTCTACTCTACCTCTACTGTGCTCCACTGTATCCTACCTCTACTGTACTCCACTGTACTCTATCTCTACTGTACTCCACTGTACTCTACCTCTACTGTGCTCTACTGTTCTCTACCTCTACTGTGCTCCACTGTACTCTACCTCTACTGTGCTCCACTGTACTCTACCTCTACTATGCTCCACTGTACTCTATCTCTACTTTGCTCCACTGTACTCTATCTCTACTGTACTCCACTGTACTCTACCTCTACTGTACTCCACTGTACTCTATCTCTACTGTGCTCCACTGTACTCTACCTCTACTGTGCTCAACTGTACTGTACTGTACTCCACTGTACTCTACCTCTACTATACTCCACTGTACTCTACTCTACTCTACTCTACTCCACTGTACTCTATCTCTACTGTGATCCACTATACTCTACATCTACTGTACTCCACTGTACGTTATCTCTACTGTACTCCACTGTACTCTACCTCTACTGTACTCCACTGTACTCTATCTCTACTGTGCTCAACTGAACTGTACTGTACTCCACTGTAATCTACCTCTACTGTACTCCACTGTACTCTACTTCTACTGTACTCCACTGTACTCTACCTCTACTGTACTCCACTTTACTCTACTCTACTGTACTCCACTGTACTCTATCTCTACTGTGATCCACTGTACTCTACCTCTACTGTACTCCACTGTACTCTATCTCTACTGTACTCCACTGTACTCTACCTCTACTGTACTCTACTGTTCTCTACCTCTACTTTGCTCTACTGTACTCTACTCTACTGTAGTCCACTGTACTCTATCTCTACTGTGATCCACTGTACTCTACCTCTACTGTACTCTACTGTTCTCTACCTCTACTGTGCTCTACTGTACTGTACTCTACTGTACTACACTGTACTCTATCTCTACTGTGATCCACTGTACTCTACCTCTACTGTACTCTACTGTACTCTATCTCTACTGTGATCCACTGTACTCTATCTCTACTGTGCTCCACTGTACTCTATCTCTACTGTGCTCCACTCTACTCTACCTCTACTGTGCTCCACTGTATCCTACCTCTACTGTACTCCACTGTACTCTATCTCTACTGTACTCCACTGTACTCTACCTCTACTGTGCTCTACTGTTCTCTACCTCTACTGTGCTCTACTGTACTCCACCTCTACTGTGCTCCACTGTACCCTACCTCTACTGTGCTCCACTGTACTCTACCTCTACTGTGCTCCACTGTACTCTACCTCTACTGTACTCCACTGTACTCTATCTCTACTGTGCTCCACTGTACTCTACATCTACTGTGCTCAACTGTACTCTACTGTACTCCACTGTACTCTACCCCTACTGTACTCCACTGTACTCTATCTCTACTGTACTCCACTGTACTCTACCTCTACTGTACTCCACTGTACTCTATCTCTACTGTGCTCCACTGTACTCTACCTCTACTGTGCTCAACTGTACTGTACTGTACTCCACTGTACTCTACCTCTACTGTACTCCACTGTACTCTACTCTACTCTACTCCACTGTACTCTATCTCTACTGTGATCCACTGTACTCTACATCTACTGTACTCCACTGTACTCTATCTCTACTGTACTCTACTGTACTCTACCTCTATTGTACTCTACTGTTCTCTAGCTCTACTGTGCTGTACTGTACTCTTCTCTACTGTACTCCACTGTACTCTATCTCTACTGTGATCCACTGTACTCTACCTCTACTGTACTCCACTGTACTCTATCTCTACTGTGATCCACTGTACTCTATCTCTACTGTGCTCCACTGTACTCTACCTCTACTATGCTCCACTGTACTCTATCTCTACTGTGCTCCACTCTACTCTACCTCTACTGTGCTCCACTGTACTCTACCTCTACTGTACTCCACTGTACACTATCTCTACTGTGCTCCACTGTACTCTATCTCTACTGTACTCCACTGTACTGTACCTCTACTGTGCTCTACTGTTCTCTACCTCTACTGTGCTCTACTGTACTCCACCTCTACTGTGCTCCACTGTACCCTACCTCTACTGTGCTCCACTGTACTCTACATCTGCTGTGCTCCACTGTACTCTACCTCTACTGTGCTCCACTGTACTCTACCTCTACTGTGCTCCACTGTACTCTACCTCTACTATGCTCCACTGTACTCTATCTCTACTTTGCTCCACTGTACTCTACCTCTACTGTACTCTACTGTACTCCACCTCTAATGTGCTCCACTGTACTCTAGCTCTACTGTACTCGACTGTACTCTACCTCTACTGTGCTCCACTGTACTCTATTTCTACTGTACTCCTCTGTACTCTACCTCTACTGTGCTCCACTGTACTCTATCTGTAATGTACTCTACTGTACTCTATCGCTACTGTGATCCACTGTACTCTACCTCTGCTGTGCTCCACTGTACTCTATCTCTACTGTACTCCACTGCACTCTACTGTTCTCTACCTCTACTGTACTCTACTGTGCTCCACTGTACTCCACTGTAGTCTACCTCTACTGTGCTCCACTGTACTCTACCTCTACTGTGCTCCACTATACTCTACCTCTACTGTGCTCCACTGTACTCTACCTCTACTGTCCTCCACTGTACTCTACCTCTACTGTGCTCCACTGTACTCTCTCTCTACTGTACTCTACCTCTACTGTACTCTACTGTACTCCACCTCTAATGTGCTCCACTGTACTCTACCTCTACTGTACTCTACCTCTACTGTACTCCACTGTACTCTACCTCTAATGTGCTCCACTGTACTCTATCTCTACTGTGCTCCACTGTACTCTATTTCTACTGTGCTCCACTGTACTCTATCTCTACTGTACTCCACTGTACTCTATCTCTACTGTACTTCACTGTCCTTTATCTCTAATGTACTCCACTGTACTCTACCTCTATTGTGCTCCATTGTACTCTATCTCTACTGTACTCTACTGTACTCTATCTCCACTGTACTCCACTGTACTCTATCTCTACTGTACTCCACCTTACTCTACCTCTACTGTGCTCCACTGTATCCTACCTCTACTGTACTCCACTGTACTCTCTCTCTACTGTGCTCCACTGTACTCTATCTCTACTGTCCTCAGCTGTACTCTACCTCTACTGTGCTCTACTGTTCTCTACCTCTACTGTGCTCTACTCTACTCCACCTCTACTGTGCTCCACTGTACCCTACCTCTACTGTGCTCCACCGTACTCTACCTCTACTGTGCTCCACTGTACTCTACCTCTACTGTACTCCACTGTACTCTATCTCTACTGTACTCCACTGTACTCTACCTCTACTGTACTCCACTGTACTCTATCTCTACTGTACTCCACTGTACTCTACCTCTACTGTCCTCCACTGTACTCTACCTCTACTGTGCTCCACTGTACTCTCTCTCTACTGTACTCTACCTCTACTGTACTCTACTGTACTCCACCTCTAATGTGCTCCACTGTACTCTACCTCTACTGTACTCTACCTCTACTGTACTCCACTGTACTCTACCTCTAATGTGCTCCACTGTACTCTATCTCTACTGTGCTCCACTGTACTCTATTTCTACTGTGCTCCACTGTACTCTATCTCTACTGTACTCCACTGTACTCTATCTCTACTGTACTTCACTGTCCTTTATCTCTAATGTACTCCACTGTACTCTACCTCTATTGTGCTCCATTGTACTCTATCTCTACTGTACTCTACTGTACTCTATCTCTACTTTTAGTCCACTGTACTCTATCTCTACTGTACTCCACTGTACTCTACCTCAACTGTACTCTACTGTTCTCTACCTTTACTGTGCTCTACTCTACTCTACTGTACTCCACTGTACTTTATCTCTACTGTGATCCACTGTACTCTACCTCTACTGTACTCTACTGTACTCTATCTCTACTGTGATCTACTGTACTCTATCTCTACTGTGCTCCACTGTACTCTACCTCTACTGTGCTCCACTGTACTCTATCTCTACTGTGCTCCACTCTACTCTACCTCTACTGTGCTCCACTGTATCCTACCTCTACTGTACTCCACTGTACTCTATCTCTACTGTGCTCCACTGTACTCTCTCTCTACTGTACTCCACTGTACTCTACCTCTACTGTTCTCTACTGTTCTCTACCTCTACTGTGCTCTACTGTACTCCACCTCTACTGTTCTCCACTGTACCCTACCTCTATTGTGCTCCACTGTACTCTACCTCTACTGTACTCCACTGTATTCTATCTCTACTGTGCTCCACTGTACTCTACCTCTACTGTGCTCAACTGTACTCTATTGTACTCCACTGTACTCTACCTCTACTGTACTCCACTGTACTCTATCTCTACTGTACTCCACTGTACTCTATCTCTACTGTGCTCTACTGTACTCTACCTCTACTGTGCCCAACTGTACTGTACTCTACCTCTACTGTACTCCACTGTACTCTACCTCTACTGTACTCCACTTTACTCTACCTCTACTGTACTCAACTGTACTCTATCTCTACTGTGCTCCACTGTACTCTACCTCTACTTTACACCACTGTACTCTATCTCTACTGTACTCCACTGTACTCTACCTATACTGTACTCTACTGTTCTCTTCCTCTACTGTACTCCACTGTACTCTATCTCTACTGTGATCCACTGTACTCTACCTCTACTGTACTCTACTGTTCTCTACCTCTACTGTGCTCTACTGTACTCTTCTCTACTGTACTCCACTGTACTCTATCTCTACTGTGATCCACTGTACTCTATCTCTACTGTGATCCACTCTACTCTACCTCTACTGTACTCCACTGTACTCTATCTCTACTCTACTCCACTGTACTCTACCTCTACTGTACTCTACTGTTCTCTACCTCTACTGTGCTCTACTGTACTCTTCTCTACTGTACTCCACTGTACTCTATCTCTACTGTGATCCACTGTACTCTACCTCCACTGTACTCTACCTCTACCGTACTCCACTGTACTACTGTACTCTATCTCTACTGTGCTCCACCGTACTCTACCTCTACTGTGCTCCACTGTACTCTACCTCTACTGTACTCCACTGTACTCTATCTCTACTGTACTCCACTGTACTCTACCTCTACTGTACTCCACTGTACTCTACCTCTACTGTACTCCACTCTAATCTACCTCTACTGTCCTCCACTGTACTCTACCTCTACTGTGCTCCTCTGTACTCTCTCTCTACTGTACTCTACCTCTACTGTACTCTACTGTGCTCCACTGTACTCCACTGTAGTCTACCTCTACTCTGCTCCACTGTACTCTACCTCTACTGTGCTCCACTATACTCTACCTCTACTGTGCTCCACTGTACTCTACCTCTACTGTCCTCCACTGTACTCTGCCTCTACTGTGCTCCACTGTACTCTCTCTCTACTGTACTCTACCTCTACTGTACTCTACTGTACTCCACCTCTAATGTGCTCCACTGTACTCTACCTCTACTGTACTCTACCTCTACTGTACTCCACTGTACTCTACCTCTAATGTGCTCCACTGTACTCTATCTCTACTGTGCTCCACTGTACTCTATTTCTACTGTGCTCCACTGTAATCTATCTCTACTGTACTTCACTGTCCTTTATCTCTAATGTACTCCATTGTACTCTACCTCTATTGTGCTCCATTGTACTCTATCTCTACTGTACTCTACTGTACTCTATCTCTACTTTACTCCACTGTCCTCTATCTCTACTGTACTCCACTGTACTCTACCTCTACTGTGCTCCACTGTACTCTACCTCTACCTTACTCCACTGTACTCTATCTCTACTGTACTCCACTGTACTCTACCTCAACTGTACTCTACTGTTCTCTACCTCTACTGTGCTCTACTCTACTCTACTGTACTCCACTGTACTCTATCTCTACTGTGATCCACTGTACTCTACCTCTACTGTACTCTACTGTACTCTATCTCTACTGTGATCTACTGTACTCTATCTCTACTGTGCTCCACTGTACTCTACCTCTACTGTGCTCCACTGTACTCTATCTCTACTGTGCTCCACTCTACTCTACCTCTACTGTGCTCCACTGTATCCTACCTCTACTGTACTCCACTGTACTCTATCTCTACTGTACTCCACTGTACTCTACCTCTACTGTGCTCTACTGTTCTCTACCTCTACTGTGCTCTACTGTACTCCACCTCTACTGTTCTCCACTGTACCCTACCTCTATTGTGCTCCACTGTACTCTACCTCTACTGTACTCCACGGTATTCTATCTCTACTGTGCTCCACTGTACTCTACCTCTACTGTGCTCAACTGTACTCTACTGTACTCCACTGTACTCTACCTCTACTGTACTCCACTGTACTCTATCTCTACTGTACTCCACTGTACTCTACCTCTACTGTACTCCACTGTACTCTATCTCTACTGTGCTCCACTGTACTCTACCTCTACTGTGCCCAACTGTACTGTACTCTACCTCTACTGTACTCCACTGTACTCTACCTCTACTGTGCTCCACTGTACTCTATCTCTACTGTGCTCCACTGTATCCTACCTCTACTGTACTCCACTGTACTCTATCTCTACTGTGCTCCACTGTACTCTATCTCTACTGTACTCCACTGTACTCTATCTCTACTGTGCTCTACTGTTCTCTACCTCTACTGTGCTCTACTGTACTCCACCTCTACTGTGCTCCACTGTACCCTATCTCTACTGTGCTCCACTGTACTCTACCTCTACTGTGCTCCACTGTACTCTACCTCTACTGTACTCCACTGTACTCTATCTCTACTGTGCTCCACTGTACTCTACCTCTACTGTGCTCAACTGTACTCTACTGTACTCCACTGTACTCTACCTCTACTGTACTCCACTGTACTCTATCTCTACTGTACTCCACTGTACTCTACCTCTACTGTACTCCACTGTACTATATCTCTACTGTACTCCACTGTACTCTATCTCTACTGTGATCCACTGTACTCTACCTCTACTGTACTCCACTGTACTCTATCTCTACTGTACTCCACTGTACTCTACCTCTACTGTACTCTACTGTTCTCTACCTCTACTTTGCTCTACTGTACTCTACTCTACTGTACTCCACTGTACTCTATCTCTACTGTGATCCACTGTACTCTACCTCTACTGTACTCTACTGTTCTCTACCTCTACTATGCTCTACTGTACTGTACTCCACTGTACCACACTGTACTCTATCTCTACTGTGATCCACTGTACTCTACCTCTACTGTACTCTACTGTACTCTACCTCTAATGTGCTCCACTGTACTCTATCTCTACTGTGCTCCACTGTACTCTATTTCTACTGTGCTCCACTGTACTCTATCTCTACTGTACTCCACTGTACTCTATCTCTACTGTACTTCACTGTCCTTTATCTCTAATGTACTCCACTGTACTCTACCTCTATTGTGCTCCATTGTACTCTATCTCTACTGTACTCTACTGTACTCTATCTCTACTGTACTCCACTGTACTCTATCTCTACTGTACTCCTCTGTACTCTACCTCTACTGTGCTCCACTGTACTCTATCTGTAATGTACTCTACTGTACTCTATCTCTACTGTGATCCATTGTACTCTACCTCTGCTGTGCTGTGCTCCACTGTACTCTATCTCTACTGTACTCCACTGTACTCTACTGTTCTCTACCTCTACTGTACTCTACTGTGCTCCACTGTACTCCACTGTAGTCTACATCTACTGTGCTCCACTGTACTCTACCTCTACTGTGCTCCACTATAATTTACCTCTACTGTGCTCCACTGTACTCTACCTCTACTGTCCTCCACTGTACTCTACCTCTGCTGTGCTCCACTGTACTCTCTCTCTACTGTACTCTACCTCTACTGTACTCTACTGTACTCCACTTCTAATGTGCTCCACTGTACTCTACCTCTACTGTACTCTACCTCTACTGTACTCCACTGTACTCTACCTCTACTGTGCTCTACTGTACTCTATCTCTACTGTGCTCCACTGTACTATACCTCTACTGTACTCCACTATACTCTAACTCTACTATACTCCACTGTACTCTATCTCTACTGTGCTCCACTGTACTCTATCTCTACTGTACTCCACTGTACTATATCTCTACTGTACTTCACTGTCCTCTATCTCTACTGTACTCCACTGTACTCTACCTCTATTGTGCTCCACTGTACTCTATATCTACTGTACTCTACTGTACTCTATCTCTACTGTACTCCACTGTACTCTATCTCTACTGTACTCCACTGTACTCTATCTCTACTGTACTCTACTGTTCTCTACCTCTACTGTGCTCTACTGTACTCTACTCTACTGTACTCCACTGTACTCTATCTCTACTGTGATCCACTGTACTCTACCTCTACTGTGCTCCACTGTACTCTCTCTCTACTGTACTCTACCTCTACTGTACTCTACTGTACTCCACCTCTAATGTGCTCCACTGTACTCTAACTCTACTGTACTCTACCTCTACTGTACTCCACTGTACTCTACCTCTAATGTGCTCCACTGTACTCTATCTCTACTGTGCTCCACTGTACTCTATTTCTACTGTGCTCCACTGTACTCTATCTCTACTGTACTCCACTGTACTCTATCTCTACTGTACTTCACTGTCCTTTATCTCTAATGTACTCCACTGTACTCTACCTCTATTGTGCTCCATTTTACTCTATCTCTACTGTACTCTACTGTACTCTATCTCTACTTTACTCCACTGTACTCTATCTCTACTGTACTCCACTGTACTCTACCTCTACTGTGCTCCACTGTACTCTACCTCTACCGTACTCCACTGTACTCTATCTCTACTGTACTCCACTGTACTCTACCTCTACTGTACTCTACTGTTCTCTACCTCTACTGTGCTCTACTGTACTCTACTCTACTGTACTCCACTGTATCCTACCTCTACTGTACTCTACTGTACTCTATCTCTACTGTGATCTACTGTACTCTACCTCTACTGTACTCTACTGTACTCTATCTCTACTGTGATCTACTGTACTCTATCTCTACTGTGCTCCACTGTACTCTACCTCTACTGTGCTCCACTGTACTTTATCTCTACTGTGCTCCACTCTACTCTACCTCTACTGTGCTCCACTGTATCCTACCTCTACTGTACTCCACTGTACTCTATCTCTACTGTGCTCCACTGTACTCTATATCTACTGTACTCCACTGTACTCTACCTCTACTGTGCTCTACTGTTCTCTACCTCTACTGTGCTCTACTGTACTCCACCTCTACTGTTCTCCACTGTACCCTACCTCTATTGTGCTCCACTGTACTCTACCTCTACTGTGCTCCACTGTACTCTACCTCTACTGTACTCCACTGTATTCTATCTCTACTGTGCTCCACTGTACTCTACCTCTACTGTGCTCAACTGTACTCTACTGTACTCCAATGTACTCTACCTCTACTGTACTCCACTGTACTCTATCTCTACTGTACTCCACTGTACTCTACCTCTACTCTACTCCACTGTACTCTATCTCTACTGTGCTCCACTGTACTCTACCTCTACTGTGCCCAACTTTACTGTACTCTACTCCACTGTACTCTACCTCTACTGTACTCCACTGTACTCTACCTCTACTGTACTCCACTGTACTCTACCTCTACTGTACTCAACTGTACTCTATCTCTACTGTGCTCCACTGTACTCTACCTCTACTGTACTCGACTGTACTCTATCTCTGCTGTGCTCTACTGTACTCCACCTCTACTGTGCTCCACTGTACCCTACCTCTACTGTGCTCCACTGTACTCTACTGTACTACACTGTACTCTACTGTTCTCTACCTCTACTGTGCTCTACTGTACTGTACTCTACTGTACTACACTGTACTCTATCTCTACTGTGATCCACTGTACTCTACCTCTACTGTACTCTACTGTACTCTATCTCTACTGTGATCCACTGTACTCTATCTCTACTGTGCTCCACTGTACTCTATCTCTACTGTGCTCCACTCTACTCTACCTCTACTGTGCTCCACTGTATCCTACCTCTACTGTACTCCACTGTACTCTATCTCTACTGTACTCCACTGTACTCTACCTCTACTGTGCTCTACTGTTCTCTACCTCTACTGTGCTCTACTGTACTCCACCTCTACTGTGCTCCACTGTACCCTACCTCTACTGTGCTCCACTGTACTCTACCTCTACTGTGCTCCACTGTACTCTACCTCTACTGTACTCCACTGTACTCTATCTCTACTGTGCTCCACTGTACTCTACATCTACTGTGCTCAACTGTACTCTACTGTACTCCACTGTACTCTACCTCTACTGTACTCCACTGTACTCTATCTCTACTCTACTCCACTGTACTCTACCTCTACTGTACTCCACTGTACTCTATCTCTACTGTGCTCCACTGTACTCTACCTCTACTGTGCTCAACTGTACTGTACTGTACTCCACTGTACTCTACCTCTACTGTACTCCACTGTACTCTACTCTACTCTACTCCACTGTACTCTATCTGTACTGTGATCCACTGTACTCTACATCTACTGTACTCCACTGTACTCTATCTCTACTGTACTCTACTGTACTCTACCTCTACTGTACTCTACTGTTCTCTAGCTCTACTGTGCTGTACTGTACTCTTCTCTACTGTACTCCACTTTACTCTCTCTCTACTGTGATCCACTGTACTCTACCTCTACTGTACTCCACTGTACTCTATCTCTACTGTGATCCACTGTACTCTATCTCTACTGTGCTCCACTGTACTCTACCTCTACTATGCTCCACTGTACTCTATCTCTACTGTGCTCCACTCTACTCTACCTCTACTGTGCTCCACTGTACTCTACCTCTACTGTACTCCACTGTACACTATCTCTACTGTGATCCACTGTACTCTATCTCTACTGTGCTCCACTGTACTCTATCTCTACTGTGCTCCACTCTACTCTACCTCTACTGTGGTCCACTGTATCCTACCTCTACTGTACTCCACTGTACTCTATCTCTACTGTACTCCACTCTACTCTACCTCTACTGTGCTCTACTGTTCTCTAGCTCTACTGTGCTCCACTGTACTCTACCTCTACTGTGCTCCACTGTACTCTACCTCTACTATGCTCCACTGTACTCTATCTCTACTTTGCTCCACTGTACTCTATCTCTACTGTGCTCCACTCTACTCTACCTCTACTGTGCTCCACTGTACTCTACCTCTACTGTACTCCACTGTACACTATCTCTACTGTGATCCACTGTACTCTATCTCTACTGTGCTCCACTGTACTCTATCTCTACTGTGCTCCACTCTACTCTACCTCTACTGTGCTCCACTGTATCCTACCTCTACTGTACTCCACTGTACTCTATCTCTACTGTACTCCACTGTACTCTACCTCTACTGTGCTCTACTGTTCTCTACCTCTACTGTGCTCCACTGTACTCTACCTCTACTGTGCTCCACTGTACTCTACCTCTACTATGCTCCACTGTACTCTATCTCTACTTTGCTCCACTGTACTCTATCTCTACTGTACTCCACTGTACTCTACCTCTACTGTACTCCACTGTACTCTATCTCTACTGTACTCCACTGTACTCTACCTCTACTGTACTCCACTGTACTCTACTCTACTCTACTCTACTCCACTGTACTCTATCTCTACTGTGATCCACTGTACTCTACATCTACTGTACTCCACTGTACTTTATCTCTACTGTACTCCACTGTACTCTACCTCTACTGTACTCCACTGTACTCTATCTCTACTGTGCTCAACTGAACTGTACTGTACTCCACTGTAATCTACCTCTACTGTACTCCACTGTACTCTACTTCTACTGTACTCCACTGTACTCTACCTCTACTGTACTCCACTTTACTCTACTCTACTGTACTCCACTGTACTCTATCTCTACTGTGATCCACTGTACTCTACCTCTACTGTACTCCACTGTACTCTATCTCTACTGTACTCCACTGTACTCTACCTCTACTGTACTCTACTGTTCTCTACCTCTACTTTGCTCTACTGTACTGTACTCTACTGTACTACACTGTACTCTATCTCTACTGTGATCCACTGTACTCTACCTCTACTGTACTCTACTGTACTCTATCTCTACTGTGATCCACTGTACTCTATCTCTACTGTGCTCCACTGTACTCTATCTCTACTGTGCTCCACTCTACTCTACCTCTACTGTGCTCCACTGTATCCTACCTCTACTGTACTCCACTGTACTCTATCTCTACTGTACTCCACTGTACTCTACCTCTACTGTGCTCTACTGTTCTCTACCTCTACTGTGCTCTACTGTACTCCACCTCTACTGTGCTCCACTGTACCCTACCTCTACTGTGCTCCACTGTACTCTACCTCTACTGTGCTCCACTGTACTCTACCTCTACTGTACTCCACTGTACTCTATCTCTACTGTGCTCCACTGTACTCTACATCTACTGTGCTCAACTGTACTCTACTGTACTCCACTGTACTCTACCCCTACTGTACTCCACTGTACTCTATCTCTACTGTACTCCACTGTACTCTACCTCTACTGTACTCCACTGTACTCTATCTCTACTGTGCTCCACTGTACTCTACCTCTACTGTGCTCAACTGTACTGTACTGTACTCCACTGTACTCTACCTCTACTGTACTCCACTGTACTCTACTCTACTCTACTCCACTGTACTCTATCTCTACTGTGATCCACTGTACTCTACATCTACTGTACTCCACTGTACTCTATCTCTACTGTACTCTACTGTACTCTACCTCTACTGTACTCTACTGTTCTCTAGCTCTACTGTGCTGTACTGTACTCTTCTCTACTGTACTCCACTGTACTCTCTCTCTACTGTGATCCACTGTACTCTACCTCTACTGTACTCCAATGTACTCTATCTCTACTGTGATCCACTGTACTCTATCTCTACTGTGCTCCACTGTACTCTACCTCTACTATGCTCCACTGTACTCTATCTCTACTGTGCTCCACTCTACTCTACCTCTACTGTGCTCCACTGTACTCTACCTCTACTGTACTCCACTGTACACTATCTCTACTGTGATCCACTGTACTCTATCTCTACTGTGCTCCACTGTACTCTATCTCTACTGTGCTCCACTCTACTCTACCTCTACTGTGCTCCACTGTATCCTACCTCTACTGTACTCCACTGTACTCTATCTCTACTGTACTCCACTGTACTCTACCTCTACTGTGCTCTACTGTTCTCTACCTCTACTGTGCTCCACTGTACTCTACCTCTACTGTGCTCCACTGTACTCTACCTCTACTATGCTCCACTGTACTCTATCTCTACTTTGCTCCACTGTACTCTATCTCTACTGTACTCCACTGTACTCTACCTCTACTGTACTCCACTGTACTCTATCTCTACTTTGCTCCACTGTACTCTACCTCTACTGTGCTCAACTGTACTGTACTGTACTCTACTGTACTCTACCTCTACTGTACTCCACTGTACTCTACTCTACTCTACTCTACTCCACTGTACTCTATCTCTACTGTGATCCACTGTACTCTACATCTACTGTACTCCACTGTACTCTATCTCTACTGTACTCTACTGTACTCTACCTCTACTGTACTCTACTGTTCTCTAGCTCTACTGTGCTGTACTGTACTCTTCTCTACTGTACTCCACTGTACTCTATCTCTACTGTGATCCACTGTACTCTACCTCTACTGTACTCCACTGTACTCTATCTCTACTGTGATCCACTGTACTCTATCTCTACTGTGCTCCACTGTACTCTACCTCTACTATGCTCCACTGTACTCTATCTCTACTGTGCTCCACTCTACTCTACCTCTACTGTGCTCCACTGTACTCTACCTCTACTGTACTCCACTGTACACTATCTCTACTGTGCTCCACTGTACTCTATCTCTACTGTACTCCACTGTACTGTACCTCTACTGTGCTCTACTGTTCTCTACCTCTACTGTGCTCTACTGTACTCCACCTCTACTGTGCTCCACTGTACCCTACCTCTACTGTGCTCCACTGTACTCTACCTCTGCTGTGCTCCACTGTACTCTACCTCTACTGTGCTCAACTGTACTCTACCTCTACTGTGCTCCACTGTACTCTACCTCTACTATGCTCCACTGTACTCTATCTCTACTTTGCTCCACTGTACTCTACCTCTACTGTACTCTACTGTACTCCACCTCTAATGTGCTCCACTGTACTCTAGCTCTACTGTACTCGACTGTACTCTACCTCTACTGTGCTCCACTGTACTCTATTTCTACTGTACTCCTCTGTACTCTACCTCTACTGTGCTCCACTGTACTCTATCTGTAATGTACTCTACTGTACTCTATCGCTACTGTGATCCACTGTACTCTACCTCTACTGTACTCCACTGCACTCTACTGTTCTCTACCTCTACTGTACTCTACTGTGCTCCACTGTACTCCACTGTAGTCTACCTCTACTGTGCTCCACTGTACTCTACCTCTACTGTGCTCCACTATACTCTACCTCTACTGTGCTCCACTGTACTCTACCTCTACTGTCCTCCACTGTACTCTACCTCTACTGTGCTCCACTGTACTCTCTCTCTACTGTACTCTACCTCTACTGTACTCTACCTCTACTGTACTCCACTGTACTCTACCTCTAATGTGCTCCACTGTACTCTATCTCTACTGAGCTCCACTGTACTCTATTTCTACTGTGCTCCACTGTACTCTATCTCTACTGTACTCCACTGTACTCTATCTCTACTGTACTTCACTGTCCTTTATCTCTAATGTACTCCACTGTACTCTACCTCTATTGTGCTCCACTGTACTCTACCTCTACTATGCTCCACTGTACTCTATCTCTACTGTGCTCCACTCTACTCTACCTCTACTGTGCTCCACTGTACTCTACCTCTACTGTGCTCCACTGTACTCTATCTCTACTGTGCTCCACTCTACTCTACCTCTACTGTGCTCCACTGTATCCTACCTCTACTGTACTCCACTGTACTCTATCTCTACTGTACTCCACTCTACTCTACCTCTACTGTGCTCTACTGTTCTCTACCTCTACTGTGCTCCACTGTACTCTACCTCTACTGTGCTCCACTGTACTCTACCTCTACTATGCTCCACTGTACTCTATCTCTACTTTGCTCCACTGTACTCTATCTCTACTGTGCTCCACTCTACTCTACCTCTACTGTGCTCCACTGTACTCTACCTCTACTGTACTCGACTGTACACTATCTCTACTGTGATCCACTGTACTCTATCTCTACTGTGCTCCACTGTACTCTATCTCTACTGTGCTCCACTCTACTCTACCTCTACTGTGCTCCACTGTATCCTACCTCTACTGTACTCCACTGTACTCTATCTCTACTGTACTCCACTGTACTCTACCTCTACTGTGCTCTACTGTTCTCTACCTCTACTGTGCTCCACTGTACTCTACCTCTACTGTGCTCCACTGTACTCTACCTCTACTATGCTCCACTGTACTCTATCTCTACTTTGCTCCACTGTACTCTATCTCTACTGTACTCCACTGTACTCTACCTCTACTGTACTCCACTGTACTCTATCTCTACTCTGCTCCACTGTACTCTACCTCTACTGTGCTCAACTGTACTGTACTGTACTCCACTGTACTCTACCTCTACTATACTCCACTGTACTCTACTCTACTCTACTCTACTCCACTGTACTCTATCTCTACTGTGATCCACTATACTCTACATCTACTGTACTCCACTGTACGTTATCTCTACTGTACTCCACTGTACTCTACCTCTACTGTACTCCACTGTACTCTATCTCTACTGTGCTCAACTGAACTGTACTGTACTCCACTGTAATCTACCTCTACTGTACTCCACTGTACTCTACTTCTACTGTACTCCACTGTACTCTACCTCTACTGTACTCCACTTTACTCTACTCTACTGTACTCCACTGTACTCTATCTCTACTGTGATCCACTGTACTCTACCTCTACTGTACTCCACTGTACTCTATCTCTACTGTACTCCACTGTACTCTACCTCTACTGTACTCTACTGTTCTCTACCTCTACTTTGCTCTACTGTACTCTACTCTACTGTAGTCCACTGTACTCTATCTCTACTGTGATCCACTGTACTCTACCTCTACTGTACTCTACTGTTCTCTACCTCTACTGTGCTCTACTGTACTGTACTCTACTGTACTACACTGTACTCTATCTCTACTGTGATCCACTGTACTCTACCTCTACTGTACTCTACTGTACTCTATCTCTACTGTGATCCACTGTACTCTATCTCTACTGTGCTCCACTGTACTCTATCTCTACTGTGCTCCACTCTACTCTACCTCTACTGTGCTCCACTGTATCCTACCTCTACTGTACTCCACTGTACTCTATCTCTACTGTACTCCACTGTACTCTACCTCTACTGTGCTCTACTGTTCTCTACCTCTACTGTGCTCTACTGTACTCCACCTCTACTGTGCTCCACTGTACCCTACCTCTACTGTGCTCCACTGTACTCTACCTCTACTGTGCTCCACTGTACTCTACCTCTACTGTACTCCACTGTACTCTATCTCTACTGTGCTCCACTGTACTCTACATCTACTGTGCTCAACTGTACTCTACTGTACTCCACTGTACTCTACCCCTACTGTACTCCACTGTACTCTATCTCTACTGTACTCCACTGTACTCTACCTCTACTGTACTCCACTGTACTCTATCTCTACTGTGCTCCACTGTACTCTACCTCTACTGTGCTCAACTGTACTGTACTGTACTCCACTGTACTCTACCTCTACTGTACTCCACTGTACTCTACTCTACTCTACTCCACTGTACTCTATCTCTACTGTGATCCACTGTACTCTACATCTACTGTACTCCACTGTACTCTATCTCTACTGTACTCTACTGTACTCTACCTCTATTGTACTCTACTGTTCTCTAGCTCTACTGTGCTGTACTGTACTCTTCTCTACTGTACTCCACTGTACTCTATCTCTACTGTGATCCACTGTACTCTACCTCTACTGTACTCCACTGTACTCTATCTCTACTGTGATCCACTGTACTCTATCTCTACTGTGCTCCACTGTACTCTACCTCTACTATGCTCCACTGTACTCTATCTCTACTGTGCTCCACTCTACTCTACCTCTACTGTGCTCCACTGTACTCTACCTCTACTGTACTCCACTGTACACTATCTCTACTGTGCTCCACTGTACTCTATCTCTACTGTACTCCACTGTACTGTACCTCTACTGTGCTCTACTGTTCTCTACCTCTACTGTGCTCTACTGTACTCCACCTCTACTGTGCTCCACTGTACCCTACCTCTACTGTGCTCCACTGTACTCTACCTCTGCTGTGCTCCACTGTACTCTACCTCTACTGTGCTCCACTGTACTCTACCTCTACTGTGCTCCACTGTACTCTACCTCTACTATGCTCCACTGTACTCTATCTCTACTTTGCTCCACTGTACTCTACCTCTACTGTACTCTACTGTACTCCACCTCTAATGTGCTCCACTGTACTCTAGCTCTACTGTACTCGACTGTACTCTACCTCTACTGTGCTCCACTGTACTCTACCTCTACTGTGCTCCACTGTACTCTACCTCTACTATGCTCCACTGTACTCTATCTCTACTGTGCTCCACTCTACTCTACCTCTACTGTGCTCCACTGTACTCTACCTCTACTGTACTCCACTGTACACTATCTCTACTGTGCTCCACTGTACTCTATCTCTACTGTACTCCACTGTACTGTACCTCTACTGTGCTCTACTGTTCTCTACCTCTACTGTGCTCTACTGTACTCCACCTCTACTGTGCTCCACTGTACCCTACCTCTACTGTGCTCCACTGTACTCTACCTCTGCTGTGCTCCACTGTACTCTACCTCTACTGTGCTCAACTGTACTCTACCTCTACTGTGCTCCACTGTACTCTACCTCTACTATGCTCCACTGTACTCTATCTCTACTTTGCTCCACTGTACTCTACCTCTACTGTACTCTACTGTACTCCACCTCTAATGTGCTCCACTGTACTCTAGCTCTACTGTACTCGACTGTACTCTACCTCTACTGTGCTCCACTGTACTCTATTTCTACTGTACTCCTCTGTACTCTACCTCTACTGTGCTCCACTGTACTCTATCTGTAATGTACTCTACTGTACTCTATCGCTACTGTGATCCACTGTACTCTACCTCTGCTGTGCTCCACTGTACTCTATCTCTACTGTACTCCACTGCACTCTACTGTTCTCTACCTCTACTGTACTCTACTGTGCTCCACTGTACTCCACTGTAGTCTACCTCTACTGTGCTCCACTGTACTCTACCTCTACTGTGCTCCACTATACTCTACCTCTACTGTGCTCCACTGTACTCTACCTCTACTGTCCTCCACTGTACTCTACCTCTACTGTGCTCCACTGTACTCTCTCTCTACTGTACTCTACCTCTACTGTACTCTACCTCTACTGTACTCCACTGTACTCTACCTCTAATGTGCTCCACTGTACTCTATCTCTACTGAGCTCCACTGTACTCTATTTCTACTGTGCTCCACTGTACTCTATCTCTACTGTACTCCACTGTACTCTATCTCTACTGTACTTCACTGTCCTTTATCTCTAATGTACTCCACTGTACTCTACCTCTATTGTGCTCCACTGTACTCTACCTCTACTATGCTCCACTGTACTCTATCTCTACTGTGCTCCACTCTACTCTACCTCTACTGTGCTCCACTGTACTCTACCTCTACTGTACTCCACTGTACACTATCTCTACTGTGATCCACTGTACTCTATCTCTACTGTGCTCCACTGTACTCTATCTCTACTGTGCTCCACTCTACTCTACCTCTACTGTGCTCCACTGTATCCTACCTCTACTGTACTCCACTGTACTCTATCTCTACTGTACTCCAGTCTACTCTACCTCTACTGTGCTCTACTGTTCTCTACCTCTACTGTGCTCCACTGTACTCTACCTCTACTGTGCTCCACTGTACTCTACCTCTACTATGCTCCACTGTACTCTATCTCTACTTTGCTCCACTGTACTCTATCTCTACTGTGCTCCACTCTACTCTACCTCTACTGTGCTCCACTGTACTCTACCTCTACTGTACTCGACTGTACACTATCTCTACTGTGATCCACTGTACTCTATCTCTACTGTGCTCCACTGTACTCTATCTCTACTGTGCTCCACTCTACTCTACCTCTACTGTGCTCCACTGTATCCTACCTCTACTGTACTCCACTGTACTCTATCTCTACTGTACTCCACTGTACTCTACCTCTACTGTGCTCTACTGTTCTCTACCTCTACTGTGCTCCACTGTACTCTACCTCTACTGTGCTCCACTGTACTCTACCTCTACTATGCTCCACTGTACTCTATCTCTACTTTGCTCCACTGTACTCTATCTCTACTGTACTCCACTGTACTCTACCTCTACTGTACTCCACTGTACTCTATCTCTACTGTGCTCCACTGTACTCTACCTCTACTGTGCTCAACTGTACTGTACCTCTACTGTGCTCTACTGTTCTCTACCTCTACTGTGCTCTACTGTACTCCACCTCTACTGTGCTCCACTGTACCCTACCTCTACTGTGCTCCACTGTACTCTACCTCTGCTGTGCTCCACTGTACTCTACCTCTACTGTGCTCCACTGTACTCTACCTCTACTGTGCTCCACTGTACTCTACCTCTACTATGCTCCACTGTACTCTATCTCTACTTTGCTCCACTGTACTCTACCTCTACTGTACTCTACTGTACTCCACCTCTAATGTGCTCCACTGTACTCTAGCTCTACTATGCTCCACTGTACTCTATCTCTACTGTGCTCCACTCTACTCTACCTCTACTGTGCTCCACTGTACTCTACCTCTACTGTACTCCACTGTACACTATCTCTACTGTGCTCCACTGTACTCTATCTCTACTGTACTCCACTGTACTGTACCTCTACTGTGCTCTACTGTTCTCTATCTCTACTGTGCTCCACTCTACTCTACCTCTACTGTGCTCCACTGTACTCTACCTCTACTGTACTCCACTGTACACTATCTCTACTGTGATCCACTGTACTCTATCTCTACTGTGCTCCACTGTACTCTATCTCTACTGTGCTCCACTCTACTCTACCTCTACTGTGCTCCACTGTATCCTACCTCTACTGTACTCCACTGTACTCTATCTCTACTGTACTCCACTCTACTCTACCTCTACTGTGCTCTACTGTTCTCTACCTCTACTGTGCTCCACTGTACTCTACCTCTACTGTGCTCCACTGTACTCTACCTCTACTATGCTCCACTGTACTCTATCTCTACTTTGCTCCACTGTACTCTATCTCTACTGTGCTCCACTCTACTCTACCTCTACTGTGCTCCACTGTACTCTACCTCTACTGTACTCGACTGTACACTATCTCTACTGTGATCCACTGTACTCTATCTCTACTGTGCTCCACTGTACTCTATCTCTACTGTGCTCCACTCTACTCTACCTCTACTGTGCTCCACTGTATCCTACCTCTACTGTACTCCACTGTACTCTATCTCTACTGTACTCCACTGTACTCTACCTCTACTGTGCTCTACTGTTCTCTACCTCTACTGTGCTCCACTGTACTCTACCTCTACTGTGCTCCACTGTACTCTACCTCTACTATGCTCCACTGTACTCTATCTCTACTTTGCTCCACTGTACTCTATCTCTACTGTACTCCACTGTACTCTACCTCTACTGTACTCCACTGTACTCTATCTCTACTGTGCTCCACTGTACTCTACCTCTACTGTGCTCAACTGTACTGTACTGTACTCCACTGTACTCTACCTCTACTATACTCCACTGTACTCTACTCTACTCTACTCTACTCCACTGTACTCTATCTCTACTGTGATCCACTATACTCTACATCTACTGTACTCCACTGTACGTTATCTCTACTGTACTCCACTGTACTCTACCTCTACTGTACTCCACTGTACTCTATCTCTACTGTGCTCAACTGAACTGTACTGTACTCCACTGTAATCTACCTCTACTGTACTCCACTGTACTCTACTTCTACTGTACTCCACTGTACTCTACCTCTACTGTACTCCACTTTACTCTACTCTACTGTACTCCACTGTACTCTATCTCTACTGTGATCCACTGTACTCTACCTCTACTGTACTCCACTGTACTCTATCTCTACTGTACTCCACTGTACTCTACCTCTACTGTACTCTACTGTTCTCTACCTCTACTTTGCTCTACTGTACTCTACTCTACTGTAGTCCACTGTACTCTATCTCTACTGTGATCCACTGTACTCTACCTCTACTGTACTCTACTGTTCTCTACCTCTACTGTGCTCTACTGTACTGTACTCTACTGTACTACACTGTACTCTATCTCTACTGTGATCCACTGTACTCTACCTCTACTGTACTCTACTGTACTCTATCTCTACTGTGATCCACTGTACTCTATCTCTACTGTGCTCCACTGTACTCTATCTCTACTGTGCTCCACTCTACTCTACCTCTACTGTGCTCCACTGTATCCTACCTCTACTGTACTCCACTGTACTCTATCTCTACTGTACTCCACTGTACTCTACCTCTACTGTGCTCTACTGTTCTCTACCTCTACTGTGCTCTACTGTACTCCACCTCTACTGTGCTCCACTGTACCCTACCTCTACTGTGCTCCACTGTACTCTACCTCTACTGTGCTCCACTGTACTCTACCTCTACTGTACTCCACTGTACTCTATCTCTACTGTGCTCCACTGTACTCTACATCTACTGTGCTCAACTGTACTCTACTGTACTCCACTGTACTCTACCCCTACTGTACTCCACTGTACTCTATCTCTACTGTACTCCACTGTACTCTACCTCTACTGTACTCCACTGTACTCTATCTCTACTGTGCTCCACTGTACTCTACCTCTACTGTGCTCAACTGTACTGTACTGTACTCCACTGTACTCTACCTCTACTGTACTCCACTGTACTCTACTCTACTCTACTCCACTGTACTCTATCTCTACTGTGATCCACTGTACTCTACATCTACTGTACTCCACTGTACTCTATCTCTACTGTACTCTACTGTACTCTACCTCTATTGTACTCTACTGTTCTCTAGCTCTACTGTGCTGTACTGTACTCTTCTCTACTGTACTCCACTGTACTCTATCTCTACTGTGATCCACTGTACTCTACCTCTACTGTACTCCACTGTACTCTATCTCTACTGTGATCCACTGTACTCTATCTCTACTGTGCTCCACTGTACTCTACCTCTACTATGCTCCACTGTACTCTATCTCTACTGTGCTCCACTCTACTCTACCTCTACTGTGCTCCACTGTACTCTACCTCTACTGTACTCCACTGTACACTATCTCTACTGTGCTCCACTGTACTCTATCTCTACTGTACTCCACTGTACTGTACCTCTACTGTGCTCTACTGTTCTCTACCTCTACTGTGCTCTACTGTACTCCACCTCTACTGTGCTCCACTGTACCCTACCTCTACTGTGCTCCACTGTACTCTACCTCTGCTGTGCTCCACTGTACTCTACCTCTACTGTGCTCCACTGTACTCTACCTCTACTGTGCTCCACTGTACTCTACCTCTACTATGCTCCACTGTACTCTATCTCTACTTTGCTCCACTGTACTCTACCTCTACTGTACTCTACTGTACTCCACCTCTAATGTGCTCCACTGTACTCTAGCTCTACTGTACTCGACTGTACTCTACCTCTACTGTGCTCCACTGTACTCTATTTCTACTGTACTCCTCTGTACTCTACCTCTACTGTGCTCCACTGTACTCTATCTGTAATGTACTCTACTGTACTCTATCGCTACTGTGATCCACTGTACTCTACCTCTGCTGTGCTCCACTGTACTCTATCTCTACTGTACTCCACTGCACTCTACTGTTCTCTACCTCTACTGTACTCTACTGTGCTCCACTGTACTCCACTGTAGTCTACCTCTACTGTGCTCCACTGTACTCTACCTCTACTGTGCTCCACTATACTCTACCTCTACTGTGCTCCACTGTACTCTACCTCTACTGTCCTCCACTGTACTCTACCTCTACTGTGCTCCACTGTACTCTCTCTCTACTGTACTCTACCTCTACTGTACTCTACTGTACTCCACCTCTAATGTGCTCCACTGTACTCTACCTCTACTGTACTCTACCTCTACTGTACTCCACTGTACTCTACCTCTAATGTGCTCCACTGTACTCTATCTCTACTGTGCTCCACTGTACTCTATTTCTACTGTGCTCCACTGTACTCTATCTCTACTGTACTCCACTGTACTCTATCTCTACTGTACTTCACTGTCCTTTATCTCTAATGTACTCCACTGTACTCTACCTCTATTGTGCTCCATTGTACTCTATCTCTACTGTACTCTACTGTACTCTATCTCCACTGTACTCCACTGTACTCTATCTCTACTGTACTCCACCTTACTCTACCTCTACTGTGCTCCACTGTATCCTACCTCTACTGTACTCCACTGTACTCTCTCTCTACTGTGCTCCACTGTACTCTATCTCTACTGTCCTCAGCTGTACTCTACCTCTACTGTGCTCTACTGTTCTCTACCTCTACTGTGCTCTACTCTACTCCACCTCTACTGTGCTCCACTGTACCCTACCTCTACTGTGCTCCACCGTACTCTACCTCTACTGTGCTCCACTGTACTCTACCTCTACTGTACTCCACTGTACTCTATCTCTATTGTACTCCACTGTACTCTACCTCTACTGTACTCCACTGTACTCTATCTCTACTGTACTCCACTGTACTCTACCTCTACTGTCCTCCACTGTACTCTACCTCTACTGTGCTCCACTGTACTCTCTCTCTACTGTACTCTACCTCTACTGTACTCTACTGTACTCCACCTCTAATGTGCTCCACTGTACTCTACCTCTACTGTACTCTACCTCTACTGTACTCCACTGTACTCTACCTCTAATGTGCTCCACTGTACTCTATCTCTACTGTGCTCCACTGTACTCTATTTCTACTGTGCTCCACTGTACTCTATCTCTACTGTACTCCACTGTACTCTATCTCTACTGTACTTCACTGTCCTTTATCTCTAATGTACTCCACTGTACTCTACCTCTATTGTGCTCCATTGTACTCTATCTCTACTGTGCTCCACTGTACTCTACCTCTGCTGTGCTCCACTGTACTCTACCTCTACTGTGCTCCACTGTACTCTACCTCTACTGTGCTCCACTGTACTCTACCTCTACTATGCTCCACTGTACTCTATCTCTACTTTGCTCCACTGTACTCTACCTCTACTGTACTCTACTGTACTCCACCTCTAATGTGCTCCACTGTACTCTAGCTCTACTGTACTCGACTGTACTCTACCTCTACTGTGCTCCACTGTACTCTATTTCTACTGTACTCCTCTGTACTCTACCTCTACTGTGCTCCACTGTACTCTATCTGTAATGTACTCTACTGTACTCTATCGCTACTGTGATCCACTGTACTCTACCTCTGCTGTGCTCCACTGTACTCTATCTCTACTGTACTCCACTGCACTCTACTGTTCTCTACCTCTACTGTACTCTACTGTGCTCCACTGTACTCCACTGTAGTCTACCTCTACTGTGCTCCACTGTACTCTACCTCTACTGTGCTCCACTATACTCTACCTCTACTGTGCTCCACTGTACTCTACCTCTACTGTCCTCCACTGTACTCTACCTCTACTGTGCTCCACTGTACTCTCTCTCTACTGTACTCTACCTCTACTGTACTCTACTGTACTCCACCTCTAATGTGCTCCACTGTACTCTACCTCTACTGTACTCTACCTCTACTGTACTCCACTGTACTCTACCTCTAATGTGCTCCACTGTACTCTATCTCTACTGTGCTCCACTGTACTCTATTTCTACTGTGCTCCACTGTACTCTATCTCTACTGTACTCCACTGTACTCTATCTCTACTGTACTTCACTGTCCTTTATCTCTAATGTACTCCACTGTACTCTACCTCTATTGTGCTCCATTGTACTCTATCTCTACTGTACTCTACTGTACTCTATCTCCACTGTACTCCACTGTACTCTATCTCTACTGTACTCCACCTTACTCTACCTCTACTGTGCTCCACTGTATCCTACCTCTACTGTACTCCACTGTACTCTCTCTCTACTGTGCTCCACTGTACTCTATCTCTACTGTCCTCAGCTGTACTCTACCTCTACTGTGCTCTACTGTTCTCTACCTCTACTGTGCTCTACTCTACTCCACCTCTACTGTGCTCCACTGTACCCTACCTCTACTGTGCTCCACCGTACTCTACCTCTACTGTGCTCCACTGTACTCTACCTCTACTGTACTCCACTGTACTCTATCTCTATTGTACTCCACTGTACTCTACCTCTACTGTACTCCACTGTACTCTATCTCTACTGTACTCCACTGTACTCTACCTCTACTGTCCTCCACTGTACTCTACCTCTACTGTGCTCCACTGTACTCTCTCTCTACTGTACTCTACCTCTACTGTACTCTACTGTACTCCACCTCTAATGTGCTCCACTGTACTCTACCTCTACTGTACTCTACCTCTACTGTACTCCACTGTACTCTACCTCTAATGTGCTCCACTGTACTCTATCTCTACTGTGCTCCACTGTACTCTATTTCTACTGTGCTCCACTGTACTCTATCTCTACTGTACTCCACTGTACTCTATCTCTACTGTACTTCACTGTCCTTTATCTCTAATGTACTCCACTGTACTCTACCTCTATTGTGCTCCATTGTACTCTATCTCTACTGTACTCTACTGTACTCTATCTCTACTTTTAGTCCACTGTACTCTATCTCTACTGTACTCCACTGTACTCTACCTCTACTGTGCTCCACTGTACTCTACCTCTACCGTACTTTACCGTACTCTATCTCTACTGTACTCCACTGTACTCTACCTCAACTGTACTCTACTGTTCTCTACCTTTACTGTGCTCTACTCTACTCTACTGTACTCCACTGTACTTTATCTCTACTGTGATCCACTGTACTCTACCTCTACTGTACTCTACTGTACTCTATCTCTACTGTGATCTACTGTACTCTATCTCTACTGTGCTCCACTGTACTCTACCTCTACTGTGCTCCACTGTACTCTATCTCTACTGTGCTCCACTCTACTCTACCTCTACTGTGCTCCACTGTATCCTACCTCTACTGTACTCCACTGTACTCTATCTCTACTGTGCTCCACTGTACTCTCTCTCTACTGTACTCCACTGTACTCTACCTCTACTGTTCTCTACTGTTCTCTACCTCTACTGTGCTCTACTGTACTCCACCTCTACTGTTCTCCACTGTACCCTACCTCTATTGTGCTCCACTGTACTCTACCTCTACTGTACTCCACTGTATTCTATCTCTACTGTGCTCCACTGTACTCTACCTCTACTGTGCTCAACTGTACTCTATTGTACTCCACTGTACTCTACCTCTACTGTACTCCACTGTACTCTATCTCTACTGTACTCCACTGTACTCTATCTCTACTGTGCTCTACTGTACTCTACCTCTACTGTGCCCAACTGTACTGTACTCTACCTCTACTGTACTCCACTGTACTCTACCTCTACTGTACTCCACTTTACTCTACCTCTACTGTACTCAACTGTACTCTATCTCTACTGTGCTCCACTGTACTCTACCTCTACTTTACACCACTGTACTCTATCTCTACTGTACTCCACTGTACTCTACCTATACTGTACTCTACTGTTCTCTTCCTCTACTGTACTCCACTGTACTCTATCTCTACTGTGATCCACTGTACTCTACCTCTACTGTACTCTACTGTTCTCTACCTCTACTGTGCTCTACTGTACTCTTCTCTACTGTACTCCACTGTACTCTATCTCTACTGTGATCCACTGTACTCTATCTCTACTGTGATCCACTCTACTCTACCTCTACTGTACTCCACTGTACTCTATCTCTACTCTACTCCACTGTACTCTACCTCTACTGTACTCTACTGTTCTCTACCTCTACTGTGCTCTACTGTACTCTTCTCTACTGTACTCCACTGTACTCTATCTCTACTGTGATCCACTGTACTCTACCTCCACTGTACTCTACCTCTACCGTACTCCACTGTACTACTGTACTCTATCTCTACTGTGCTCCACCGTACTCTACCTCTACTGTGCTCCACTGTACTCTACCTCTACTGTACTCCACTGTACTCTATCTCTACTGTACTCCACTGTACTCTACCTCTACTGTACTCCACTGTACTCTACCTCTACTGTACTCCACTCTAATCTACCTCTACTGTCCTCCACTGTACTCTACCTCTACTGTGCTCCTCTGTACTCTCTCTCTACTGTACTCTACCTCTACTGTACTCTACTGTGCTCCACTGTACTCCACTGTAGTCTACCTCTACTCTGCTCCACTGTACTCTACCTCTACTGTGCTCCACTATACTCTACCTCTACTGTGCTCCACTGTACTCTACCTCTACTGTCCTCCACTGTACTCTGCCTCTACTGTGCTCCACTGTACTCTCTCTCTACTGTACTCTACCTCTACTGTACTCTACTGTACTCCACCTCTAATGTGCTCCACTGTACTCTACCTCTACTGTACTCTACCTCTACTGTACTCCACTGTACTCTACCTCTAATGTGCTCCACTGTACTCTATCTCTACTGTGCTCCACTGTACTCTATTTCTACTGTGCTCCACTGTAATCTATCTCTACTGTACTTCACTGTCCTTTATCTCTAATGTACTCCATTGTACTCTACCTCTATTGTGCTCCATTGTACTCTATCTCTACTGTACTCTACTGTACTCTATCTCTACTTTACTCCACTGTCCTCTATCTCTACTGTACTCCACTGTACTCTACCTCTACTGTGCTCCACTGTACTCTACCTCTACCTTACTCCACTGTACTCTATCTCTACTGTACTCCACTGTACTCTACCTCAACTGTACTCTACTGTTCTCTACCTCTACTGTGCTCTACTCTACTCTACTGTACTCCACTGTACTCTATCTCTACTGTGATCCACTGTACTCTACCTCTACTGTACTCTACTGTACTCTATCTCTACTGTGATCTACTGTACTCTATCTCTACTGTGCTCCACTGTACTCTACCTCTACTGTGCTCCACTGTACTCTATCTCTACTGTGCTCCACTCTACTCTACCTCTACTGTGCTCCACTGTATCCTACCTCTACTGTACTCCACTGTACTCTATCTCTACTGTACTCCACTGTACTCTACCTCTACTGTGCTCTACTGTTCTCTACCTCTACTGTGCTCTACTGTACTCCACCTCTACTGTTCTCCACTGTACCCTACCTCTATTGTGCTCCACTGTACTCTACCTCTACTGTACTCCACGGTATTCTATCTCTACTGTGCTCCACTGTACTCTACCTCTACTGTGCTCAACTGTACTCTACTGTACTCCACTGTACTCTACCTCTACTGTACTCCACTGTACTCTATCTCTACTGTACTCCACTGTACTCTACCTCTACTGTACTCCACTGTACTCTATCTCTACTGTGCTCCACTGTACTCTACCTCTACTGTGCCCAACTGTACTGTACTCTACCTCTACTGTACTCCACTGTACTCTACCTCTACTGTGCTCCACTGTACTCTATCTCTACTGTGCTCCACTGTATCCTACCTCTACTGTACTCCACTGTACTCTATCTCTACTGTGCTCCACTGTACTCTATCTCTACTGTACTCCACTGTACTCTATCTCTACTGTGCTCTACTGTTCTCTACCTCTACTGTGCTCTACTGTACTCCACCTCTACTGTGCTCCACTGTACCCTATCTCTACTGTGCTCCACTGTACTCTACCTCTACTGTGCTCCACTGTACTCTACCTCTACTGTACTCCACTGTACTCTATCTCTACTGTGCTCCACTGTACTCTACCTCTACTGTGCTCAACTGTACTCTACTGTACTCCACTGTACTCTACCTCTACTGTACTCCACTGTACTCTATCTCTACTGTACTCCACTGTACTCTACCTCTACTGTACTCCACTGTACTATATCTCTACTGTACTTCACTGTCCTTTATCTCTAATGTACTCCACTGTACTCTACCTCTATTGTGCTCCATTGTACTCTATCTCTACTGTGCTCCACTGTACTCTACCTCTGCTGTGCTCCACTGTACTCTACCTCTACTGTGCTCCACTGTACTCTACCTCTACTGTGCTCCACTGTACTCTACCTCTACTATGCTCCACTGTACTCTATCTCTACTTTGCTCCACTGTACTCTACCTCTACTGTACTCTACTGTACTCCACCTCTAATGTGCTCCACTGTACTCTAGCTCTACTGTACTCGACTGTACTCTACCTCTACTGTGCTCCACTGTACTCTATTTCTACTGTACTCCTCTGTACTCTACCTCTACTGTGCTCCACTGTACTCTATCTGTAATGTACTCTACTGTACTCTATCGCTACTGTGATCCACTGTACTCTACCTCTGCTGTGCTCCACTGTACTCTATCTCTACTGTACTCCACTGCACTCTACTGTTCTCTACCTCTACTGTACTCTACTGTGCTCCACTGTACTCCACTGTAGTCTACCTCTACTGTGCTCCACTGTACTCTACCTCTACTGTGCTCCACTATACTCTACCTCTACTGTGCTCCACTGTACTCTACCTCTACTGTCCTCCACTGTACTCTACCTCTACTGTGCTCCACTGTACTCTCTCTCTACTGTACTCTACCTCTACTGTACTCTACTGTACTCCACCTCTAATGTGCTCCACTGTACTCTACCTCTACTGTACTCTACCTCTACTGTACTCCACTGTACTCTACCTCTAATGTGCTCCACTGTACTCTATCTCTACTGTGCTCCACTGTACTCTATTTCTACTGTGCTCCACTGTACTCTATCTCTACTGTACTCCACTGTACTCTATCTCTACTGTACTTCACTGTCCTTTATCTCTAATGTACTCCACTGTACTCTACCTCTATTGTGCTCCATTGTACTCTATCTCTACTGTACTCTACTGTACTCTATCTCCACTGTACTCCACTGTACTCTATCTCTACTGTACTCCACCTTACTCTACCTCTACTGTGCTCCACTGTATCCTACCTCTACTGTACTCCACTGTACTCTCTCTCTACTGTGCTCCACTGTACTCTATCTCTACTGTCCTCAGCTGTACTCTACCTCTACTGTGCTCTACTGTTCTCTACCTCTACTGTGCTCTACTCTACTCCACCTCTACTGTGCTCCACTGTACCCTACCTCTACTGTGCTCCACCGTACTCTACCTCTACTGTGCTCCACTGTACTCTACCTCTACTGTACTCCACTGTACTCTATCTCTATTGTACTCCACTGTACTCTACCTCTACTGTACTCCACTGTACTCTATCTCTACTGTACTCCACTGTACTCTACCTCTACTGTCCTCCACTGTACTCTACCTCTACTGTGCTCCACTGTACTCTCTCTCTACTGTACTCTACCTCTACTGTACTCTACTGTACTCCACCTCTAATGTGCTCCACTGTACTCTACCTCTACTGTACTCTACCTCTACTGTACTCCACTGTACTCTACCTCTAATGTGCTCCACTGTACTCTATCTCTACTGTGCTCCACTGTACTCTATTTCTACTGTGCTCCACTGTACTCTATCTCTACTGTACTCCACTGTACTCTATCTCTACTGTACTTCACTGTCCTTTATCTCTAATGTACTCCACTGTACTCTACCTCTATTGTGCTCCATTGTACTCTATCTCTACTGTACTCTACTGTACTCTATCTCTACTTTTAGTCCACTGTACTCTATCTCTACTGTACTCCACTGTACTCTACCTCTACTGTGCTCCACTGTACTCTACCTCTACCGTACTTTACCGTACTCTATCTCTACTGTACTCCACTGTACTCTACCTCAACTGTACTCTACTGTTCTCTACCTTTACTGTGCTCTACTCTACTCTACTGTACTCCACTGTACTTTATCTCTACTGTGATCCACTGTACTCTACCTCTACTGTACTCTACTGTACTCTATCTCTACTGTGATCTACTGTACTCTATCTCTACTGTGCTCCACTGTACTCTACCTCTACTGTGCTCCACTGTACTCTATCTCTACTGTGCTCCACTCTACTCTACCTCTACTGTGCTCCACTGTATCCTACCTCTACTGTACTCCACTGTACTCTATCTCTACTGTGCTCCACTGTACTCTCTCTCTACTGTACTCCACTGTACTCTACCTCTACTGTTCTCTACTGTTCTCTACCTCTACTGTGCTCTACTGTACTCCACCTCTACTGTTCTCCACTGTACCCTACCTCTATTGTGCTCCACTGTACTCTACCTCTACTGTACTCCACTGTATTCTATCTCTACTGTGCTCCACTGTACTCTACCTCTACTGTGCTCAACTGTACTCTATTGTACTCCACTGTACTCTACCTCTACTGTACTCCACTGTACTCTATCTCTACTGTACTCCACTGTACTCTATCTCTACTGTGCTCTACTGTACTCTACCTCTACTGTGCCCAACTGTACTGTACTCTACCTCTACTGTACTCCACTGTACTCTACCTCTACTGTACTCCACTTTACTCTACCTCTACTGTACTCAACTGTACTCTATCTCTACTGTGCTCCACTGTACTCTACCTCTACTTTACACCACTGTACTCTATCTCTACTGTACTCCACTGTACTCTACCTATACTGTACTCTACTGTTCTCTTCCTCTACTGTACTCCACTGTACTCTATCTCTACTGTGATCCACTGTACTCTACCTCTACTGTACTCTACTGTTCTCTACCTCTACTGTGCTCTACTGTACTCTTCTCTACTGTACTCCACTGTACTCTATCTCTACTGTGATCCACTGTACTCTATCTCTACTGTGATCCACTCTACTCTACCTCTACTGTACTCCACTGTACTCTATCTCTACTCTACTCCACTGTACTCTACCTCTACTGTACTCTACTGTTCTCTACCTCTACTGTGCTCTACTGTACTCTTCTCTACTGTACTCCACTGTACTCTATCTCTACTGTGATCCACTGTACTCTACCTCCACTGTACTCTACCTCTACCGTACTCCACTGTACTACTGTACTCTATCTCTACTGTGCTCCACCGTACTCTACCTCTACTGTGCTCCACTGTACTCTACCTCTACTGTACTCCACTGTACTCTATCTCTACTGTACTCCACTGTACTCTACCTCTACTGTACTCCACTGTACTCTACCTCTACTGTACTCCACTCTAATCTACCTCTACTGTCCTCCACTGTACTCTACCTCTACTGTGCTCCTCTGTACTCTCTCTCTACTGTACTCTACCTCTACTGTACTCTACTGTGCTCCACTGTACTCCACTGTAGTCTACCTCTACTCTGCTCCACTGTACTCTACCTCTACTGTGCTCCACTATACTCTACCTCTACTGTGCTCCACTGTACTCTACCTCTACTGTCCTCCACTGTACTCTGCCTCTACTGTGCTCCACTGTACTCTCTCTCTACTGTACTCTACCTCTACTGTACTCTACTGTACTCCACCTCTAATGTGCTCCACTGTACTCTACCTCTACTGTACTCTACCTCTACTGTACTCCACTGTACTCTACCTCTAATGTGCTCCACTGTACTCTATCTCTACTGTGCTCCACTGTACTCTATTTCTACTGTGCTCCACTGTAATCTATCTCTACTGTACTTCACTGTCCTTTATCTCTAATGTACTCCATTGTACTCTACCTCTATTGTGCTCCATTGTACTCTATCTCTACTGTACTCTACTGTACTCTATCTCTACTTTACTCCACTGTCCTCTATCTCTACTGTACTCCACTGTACTCTACCTCTACTGTGCTCCACTGTACTCTACCTCTACCTTACTCCACTGTACTCTATCTCTACTGTACTCCACTGTACTCTACCTCAACTGTACTCTACTGTTCTCTACCTCTACTGTGCTCTACTCTACTCTACTGTACTCCACTGTACTCTATCTCTACTGTGATCCACTGTACTCTACCTCTACTGTACTCTACTGTACTCTATCTCTACTGTGATCTACTGTACTCTATCTCTACTGTGCTCCACTGTACTCTACCTCTACTGTGCTCCACTGTACTCTATCTCTACTGTGCTCCACTCTACTCTACCTCTACTGTGCTCCACTGTATCCTACCTCTACTGTACTCCACTGTACTCTATCTCTACTGTACTCCACTGTACTCTACCTCTACTGTGCTCTACTGTTCTCTACCTCTACTGTGCTCTACTGTACTCCACCTCTACTGTTCTCCACTGTACCCTACCTCTATTGTGCTCCACTGTACTCTACCTCTACTGTACTCCACGGTATTCTATCTCTACTGTGCTCCACTGTACTCTACCTCTACTGTGCTCAACTGTACTCTACTGTACTCCACTGTACTCTACCTCTACTGTACTCCACTGTACTCTATCTCTACTGTACTCCACTGTACTCTACCTCTACTGTACTCCACTGTACTCTATCTCTACTGTGCTCCACTGTACTCTACCTCTACTGTGCCCAACTGTACTGTACTCTACCTCTACTGTACTCCACTGTACTCTACCTCTACTGTGCTCCACTGTACTCTATCTCTACTGTGCTCCACTGTATCCTACCTCTACTGTACTCCACTGTACTCTATCTCTACTGTGCTCCACTGTACTCTATCTCTACTGTACTCCACTGTACTCTATCTCTACTGTGCTCTACTGTTCTCTACCTCTACTGTGCTCTACTGTACTCCACCTCTACTGTGCTCCACTGTACCCTATCTCTACTGTGCTCCACTGTACTCTACCTCTACTGTGCTCCACTGTACTCTACCTCTACTGTACTCCACTGTACTCTATCTCTACTGTGCTCCACTGTACTCTACCTCTACTGTGCTCAACTGTACTCTACTGTACTCCACTGTACTCTACCTCTACTGTACTCCACTGTACTCTATCTCTACTGTACTCCACTGTACTCTACCTCTACTGTACTCCACTGTACTATATCTCTACTGTACTCCACTGTACTCTATCTCTACTGTGATCCACTGTACTCTACCTCTACTGTACTCCACTGTACTCTATCTCTACTGTACTCCACTGTACTCTACCTCTACTGTACTCTACTGTTCTCTACCTCTACTTTGCTCTACTGTACTCTACTCTACTGTACTCCACTGTACTCTATCTCTACTGTGATCCACTGTACTCTACCTCTACTGTACTCTACTGTTCTCTACCTCTACTATGCTCTACTGTACTGTACTCCACTGTACCACACTGTACTCTATCTCTACTGTGATCCACTGTACTCTACCTCTACTGTACTCTACTGTACTCTACCTCTAATGTGCTCCACTGTACTCTATCTCTACTGTGCTCCACTGTACTCTATTTCTACTGTGCTCCACTGTACTCTATCTCTACTGTACTCCACTGTACTCTATCTCTACTGTACTTCACTGTCCTTTATCTCTAATGTACTCCACTGTACTCTACCTCTATTGTGCTCCATTGTACTCTATCTCTACTGTACTCTACTGTACTCTATCTCTACTTTACTCCACTGTACTCTATCTCTACTGTACTCCTCTGTACTCTACCTCTACTGTGCTCCACTGTACTCTATCTGTAATGTACTCTACTGTACTCTATCTCTACTGTGATCCATTGTACTCTACCTCTGCTGTGCTGTGCTCCACTGTACTCTATCTCTACTGTACTCCACTGTACTCTACTGTTCTCTACCTCTACTGTACTCTACTGTGCTCCACTGTACTCCACTGTAGTCTACATCTACTGTGCTCCACTGTACTCTACCTCTACTGTGCTCCACTATAATTTACCTCTACTGTGCTCCACTGTACTCTACCTCTACTGTCCTCCACTGTACTCTACCTCTGCTGTGCTCCACTGTACTCTCTCTCTACTGTACTCTACCTCTACTGTACTCTACTGTACTCCACTTCTAATGTGCTCCACTGTACTCTACCTCTACTGTACTCTACCTCTACTGTACTCCACTGTACTCTACCTCTACTGTGCTCTACTGTACTCTATCTCTACTGTGCTCCACTGTACTATACCTCTACTGTACTCCACTATACTCTAACTCTACTATACTCCACTGTACTCTATCTCTACTGTGCTCCACTGTACTCTATCTCTACTGTACTCCACTGTACTATATCTCTACTGTACTTCACTGTCCTCTATCTCTACTGTACTCCACTGTACTCTACCTCTATTGTGCTCCACTGTACTCTATCTCTACTGTACTCTACTGTACTCTATCTCTACTGTACTCCACTGTACTCTATCTCTACTGTACTCCACTGTACTCTACCTCTACTGTACTCTACTGTTCTCTACCTCTACTGTGCTCTACTGTACTCTACTCTACTGTACTCCACTGTACTCTATCTCTACTGTGATCCACTGTACTCTACCTCTACTGTGCTCCACTGTACTCTCTCTCTACTGTACTCTACCTCTACTGTACTCTACTGTACTCCACCTCTAATGTGCTCCACTGTACTCTAACTCTACTGTACTCTACCTCTACTGTACTCCACTGTACTCTACCTCTAATGTGCTCCACTGTACTCTATCTCTACTGTGCTCCACTGTACTCTATTTCTACTGTGCTCCACTGTACTCTATCTCTACTGTACTCCACTGTACTCTATCTCTACTGTACTTCACTGTCCTTTATCTCTAATGTACTCCACTGTACTCTACCTCTATTGTGCTCCATTTTACTCTATCTCTACTGTACTCTACTGTACTCTATCTCTACTTTACTCCACTGTACTCTATCTCTACTGTACTCCACTGTACTCTACCTCTACTGTGCTCCACTGTACTCTACCTCTACCGTACTCCACTGTACTCTATCTCTACTGTACTCCACTGTACTCTACCTCTACTGTACTCTACTGTTCTCTACCTCTACTGTGCTCTACTGTACTCTACTCTACTGTACTCCACTGTATCCTACCTCTACTGTACTCTACTGTACTCTATCTCTACTGTGATCTACTGTACTCTACCTCTACTGTACTCTACTGTACTCTATCTCTACTGTGATCTACTGTACTCTATCTCTACTGTGCTCCACTGTACTCTACCTCTACTGTGCTCCACTGTACTTTATCTCTACTGTGCTCCACTCTACTCTACCTCTACTGTGCTCCACTGTATCCTACCTCTACTGTACTCCACTGTACTCTATCTCTACTGTGCTCCACTGTACTCTATCTCTACTGTACTCCACTGTACTCTACCTCTACTGTGCTCTACTGTTCTCTACCTCTACTGTGCTCTACTGTACTCCACCTCTACTGTTCTCCACTGTACCCTACCTCTATTGTGCTCCACTGTACTCTACCTCTACTGTGCTCCACTGTACTCTACCTCTACTGTACTCCACTGTATTCTATCTCTACTGTGCTCCACTGTACTCTACCTCTACTGTGCTCAACTGTACTCTACTGTACTCCAATGTACTCTACCTCTACTGTACTCCACTGTACTCTATCTCTACTGTACTCCACTGTACTCTACCTCTACTCTACTCCACTGTACTCTATCTCTACTGTGCTCCACTGTACTCTACCTCTACTGTGCCCAACTTTACTGTACTCTACTCCACTGTACTCTACCTCTACTGTACTCCACTGTACTCTACCTCTACTGTACTCAACTGTACTCTATCTCTACTGTGCTCCACTGTACTCTACCTCTACTGTACTCGACTGTACTCTATCTCTGCTGTGCTCTACTGTACTCCACCTCTACTGTGCTCCACTGTACCCTACCTCTACTGTGCTCCACTGTACTCTAACTCTGCTGTGCTCCACTGTACTCTACCTCTACTGTGCTCCACTGTACTCTACCTCTACTGTGCTCCACTGTACTCTACCTCTACTATGCTCCACTGTACTCTATCTCTACTTTGCTCCACTGTACTCTACCTCTACTGTACTCTACTGTACTCCACCTCTAATGTGCTCCACTGTACTCTAGCTCTACTGTACTCGACTGTACTCTACCTCTACTGTGCTCCACTGTACTCTATTTCTACTGTACTCCTCTGTACTCTACCTCTACTGTGCTCCACTGTACTCTATCTGTAATGTACTCTACTGTACACTATCGCTACTGTGATCCACTGTACTCTACCTCTGCTGTGCTCCACTGTACACTATCTCTACTGTACTCCACTGCACTCTACTGTTCTCTACCTGTACTGTACTCTACTGTGCTCCACTGTACTCCACTGTAGTCTACCTCTACTGTGCTCCACTGTACTCTACCTCTACTGTGCTCCACTATACTCTACCTCTACTGTGCTCCACTGTACTCTACCTCTACTGTCCTCCACTGTACTCTACCTCTACTGTGCTCCACTGTACTCTCTCTCTACTGTGATCCACTGTACTCTATCTCTACTGGGCTCCACTGTACTCTACCTCTACTGTGCTCCACTGTATTCTATCTCTACTGTGCTCCACTCTACTCTACCTCTACTGTGCTCCACTGTATCCTACCTCTACTGTACTCCACTGTACTCTATCTCTACTGTGCTCCACTGTACTCTATCTCTACTGTACTCCACTGTACTCTACATCTACTGTGCTCTACTGTTCTCTACCTCTACTGTGCTCTACTGTACTCCACCTCTACTGTGCTCCACTGTACCCTACCTCTACTGTGCTCCACTGTACTCTACCTCTACTGTGCTCCACTGTACTCTACCTCTACTGTACTTCTCTGTACTCTATCTCTACTGTGCTCCACTGTACTCTACCTCTACTGTGCTCCACTGTACTCTACCTCTACTGTGCTCCACTGTACTCTACATCTACTGTACTCCACTGTACTCTATCTCTACTGTGCTCCACTGTACTCTACCTCTACTGTGCTCAACTGTACTCTACTGTACTCTACCTCTACTGTACTCCACTGTACTCTATCTCTACTGTACTCCACTGTACTCTACCTCTACTGTACTCCACTGTACTCTATCTCTACTGTGCTCCACTGTACTCTACCTCTACTGTGCTCAACTGTACTGTACTGTACTCCACTGTAATCTACCTCTACTGTACTCCACTGTACTCTACCTCTACTGTACTCCACTGTACTCTACCTCTACTGTACTCCACTGTACTCTACTCTACTGTACTCCACTGTACTCTATCTCTACTGTGATCCACTGTACTCTACCTCTACTGTACTCCACTGTACTCTATCTCTACTGTACTCCACTGTACTCTACCTCTACTGTACTCTACTGTTCTCTACCTCTACTGTGCTCTACTGTACTCTACTCTACTGTACTCCACTGTACTCTATCTCTACTGTGATCCACTGTACTCTACCTCTACTGTACTCCACTTTACTTTATCTCTATTGTGATCCACTGTACTATATCTCTACTGTACTCCACTGTACTCTACCTCTACTATGCTCCACTGTACTCTATCTCTACTGTGCTGCACTCTACTCTACCTCTACAGTGCTCCACTGTACTCTACCTCTACTGTACTCCACTTTACTTTATCTCTACTCTGATCCACTGTACTTTATCTCTACTGTGCTCCACTGTACTCTACCTCTACTATGCTCCACTGTACTCTATCTCTACTGTGCTCCACTCTACTCTACCTCTACTGTGCTCCACTATACTCTACCTCTACTGTACTCCACTGTACTCTATCTCTACTGTACTCCACTGTACTCTACCTCTACTGTGCTCTACTGTTCTCTACCTCTACTGTGCTCTACTGTACTCCACTTCTAATGTGCTCCACTGTACCCTACCTCTACTGTGCTCCACTGTACTCTACCTCTACTGTGATCCACTGTACTCTACCTCTACTGTGCTCAACTGTACTGTACTGTACTCCACTGTAATCTACCTCTACTGTACTCCACTGTACTCTACCTCTACTGTACTCCACTGTACTCTACCTCTACTGTACTCCACTGTACTCTACCTCTACTGTACTCCACTGTACTCTACCTCTACTGTGCTCAACTGTACTCTACTGTACTCCAATGTACTCTACCTCTACTGTACTCCACTGTACTCTATCTCTACTGTACTCCACTGTACTCTACCTCTACTGTACTCCACTGTACTCTATCTCTACTGTGCTCCACTGTACTCTACCTCTACTGTGCCCAACTTTACTGTACTCTACTCCACTGTACTCTACCTCTACTGTACTCCACTGTACTCTACCTCTACTGTACTCCACTGTACTCTGCCTCTACTGTACTCAACTGTACTCTATCTCTACTGTGCTCCACTGTACTCTACCTCTACTGTACTTGACTGTACTTTATCTCTACTGTACTCCACTGTACTTTACCTATACTGTACTCTACTGTTCTCTACCTCTACTGTACTCCACTGTACTCTATCTCTACTGTGATCCACTGTACTCTACCTCTACTGTACTCCACTGTACTCTATCTCTACTCTACTCCACTGTACTCTACCTCTACTGTACTCTACTGTTCTCTACCTCTACTGTGCTCTACTGTACTCTTCTCTACTGTACTCCACTGTACTCTATCTCTACTGTGATCCACTGTACTCTACCTCTACAGTACTCCACTGTACTCTATCTCTACTGTGATCCACTGTACTCTATCTCTACTGTGCTCCACTGTATCTACCTCTACTATGCTCCACTGTACTCTATCTGTACTGTGCTCCACTCTACTCTACCTCTACTGTGCTCCACTGTACTCTACCTCTACTGTACTCCACTGTACTCTATCTCTACTTTGCTCCACTGTACTCTATCTCTACTGTACTCCACTGTACTCTACCTCTACTGTGCTCTACTGTTCTCTACCTCTACTGTGCTCTACTGTACTCCACCTCTACTGTGCTCCACTGTACCCTACCTCTACTGTGCTCCACTGTACTCTACCTCTACTGTGCTCCACTGTACTCTACCTCTACTGTGCTCCACTGTACTCTACCTCTACTGTGCTCCACTGTACTCTACCTCTACTGTGCTCCACTGTACTCTATCTCTACTGTGCTCCACTGTACTCTACCTCTAATGTACTCTACTGTACTCCATCTCTAATGTGCTCCACTGTACTCTACCTCTAATGTACTCTACTGTACTCCACCTCTAATGTGCTCCACTGTACTCTAGCCCTACTGTACTCCACTGTACTTTACCTCTACTGTACTCCACTGTACTCTATCTCTACTGTGCTCCACTGTATCCTACCTCTACTGTACTCCACTGTACTCTATCTCTACTGTGCTCCACTGTACTCTATCTCTACTGTACTCCACTGTACTCTACCTCTACTCTGCTCTACTGTTCTCTACCTCTACTGTGCTCTACTGTACTCCACCTCTACTGTGCTCCACTGTACCCTACCTCTACTGTGCTCCACTGTACTCTACCTCTACTGTGCTCCACTGTACTCTACCTCTACTGTACTCCACTGTACTCTATCTCTACTGTGCTCCACTGTACTCTACCTCTACTGTGCTCAACTGTACTCTACTGTACTCCACTGTACTCTACCTCTACTGTACTCCACTGTACTCTATCTCTACTGTACTCCACTGTACTCTACCTCTACTGTACTCCAGTGTACTCTATCTCTACTGTGCTCAACTGTACTGTACTGTACTCCACTGTAATCTACCTCTACTGTACTCCACTGTACTCTACTTCTACTGTACTCCACTGTACTCTACCTCTACTGTACTCCACTGTACTCTACTCTACTGTACTCCAATGTACTCTATCTCTACTGTGATCCACTCTACTCTACCTCTACTGTACTCCACTGTACTCTATCTCTACTGTACTCCACTGTACTCTACCTCTACTCTACTCTACTGTTCTCTACCTCTACTTTGCTCTACTGTACTCTACTCTACTGTACTCCACTGTACTCTATCTCTACTGTGATTCACTGTACTCTACCTCTACTGTACTCTACTGTTCTCTACCTCTACTCTGCTCTACTGTACTGTACTCTACTGTACTACACTGTACTCTATCTCTACTGTGATCCACTGTACTCTACCTCTACTGTACTCTACTGTACTCTATCTCTACTGTGATCCACTGTACTCTATCTCTACTGTGCTCCACTGTACTCTATCTCTACTGTGCTCCACTCTACTCTACCTCTACTGTGCTCCACTGTATCCTACCTCTACTGTACTCCACTGTACTCTATCTCTACTGTACTCCACTGTACTCTACCTCTACTGTGCTCTACTGTTCTCTACCTCTACTGTGCTCTACTGTACTCAACCTATACTGTGCTCCACTGTACCCTACCTCTACTGTGCTCCACTGTACTCTACCTCTACTGTGCTCCACTGTACTCTACCTCTACTGTACTCCACTGTACTCTATCTCTACTGTGCTCCACTCTACTCTACATCTACTGTGCTCAACTGTACTCTACTGTACTCCACTGTACTCTACCTCTACTGTACTCCACAGTACTCTATCTCTACTGTACTCCACTGTACTCTACCTCTACTGTACTCCACTGTACTCTATCTCTACTGTGCTCCACTGTACTCTACCTCTACTGTGCTCAACTGTACTGTACTGTACTCCACTGTACTCTACCTCTACTGTACTCCACTGTACTCTACTCTACTCTACTCCACTGTACTCTATCTCTACTGTGATCCACTCTACTCTACATCTACTGTACTCCACTGTACTCTATCTCTACTGTACTCTACTGTACTCTACCTCTACTGTACTCTACTGTTCTCTAGCTCTACTGTGCTGTACTGTACTCTTCTCTACTGTACTCCACTGTACTCTATCTCTACTGTGATCCACTGTACTCTACCTCTACTGTACTCCACTGTACTCTATCTCTACTGTGATCCACTGTACTCTACCTCTACTGTACTCAACTGTACTCTATCTCTACTGTGCTCCACTGTACTCTACCTCTACTGTACTCGACTGTACTTTATCTCTACTGTACTCCACTGTACTTTACCTATACTGTACTCTACTGTTCTCTACCTCTACTGTACTCCACTGTACTCTATCTCTACTGTGATCCACTGTACTCTACCTCTACTGTACTCCACTGTACTCTATCTCTACTCTACTCCACTGTACTCTACCTCTCCTGTACTCTAGTGTTCTCTACCTCTACTGTGCTCTACTGTACTCTTCTCTACTGTACTCCACTGTACTCTATCTCTACTGTGATCCACTGTACTCTACCTCTACAGTACTCCACTGTACTCTATCTCTACTGTGATCCACTGTACTCTATCTCTACTGTGCTCCACTGTATCTACCTCTACTATGCTCCACTGTACTCTATCTGTACTGTGCTCCACTCTACTCTACCTCTACTGTGCTCCACTGTACTCTACCTCTACTGTACTCCACTGTACTCTATCTCTACTTTGCTCCACTGTACTCTATCTCTACTGTACTCCACTGTACTCTACCTCTACTGTGCTCTACTGTTCTCTACCTCTACTGTGCTCTACTGTACTCCACCTCTAATGTGCTCCACTGTACCCTACCTCTACTGTGCTCCACTGTACTCTACCTCTACTGTGCTCCACTGTACTCTACCTCTACTGTGCTCCACTGTACTCTACCTCTACTGTGCTCCACTGTACTCTACCTCTACTGTGCTCCACTGTACTCTATCTCTACTGTGCTCCACTGTACTCTACCTCTAATGTACTCTACTGTACTCCATCTCTAATGTGCTCCACTGTACTCTAGCCCTACTGTACTCCACTGTACTTTACCTCTACTGTACTCCACTGTACTCCACCTCTACTGTCCTCCACTGTACCCTACCTCTACTGTGCTCCACTGTACTCTACCTCTACTGTGCTCCACTGTACTCTACCTCTACTGTGCTCCACTGTACTCTACCTCTACTGTGCTCCACTGTACTCTACCTCTACTGTGCTCCACTGTACTCTATCTCTACTGTGCTCCACTGTACTCTACCTCTAATGTACTCTACTGTACTCCACCTCTAATGTGCTCCACTGTACTCTAGCCCTACTGTACTCCACTGTACTTTACCTCTACTGTACTCCACTGTACTCTATCTCTACTGTGCTCCACTGTATCCTACCTCTACTGTACTCTACTGTACTCTATCTCTACTGTGCTCCACTGTACTCTATCTCTACTGTACTCCACTGTACTCTACCTCTACTCTGCTCTACTGTTCTCTACCTCTACTGTGCTCTACTGTACTCCACCTCTACTGTGCTCCACTGTACCCTACCTCTACTGTGCTCCACTGTACTCTACCTCTACTGTGCTCCACTGTACTCTACCTCTACTGTACTCCACTGTACTCTATCTCTACTGTGCTCCACTGTACTCTACCTCTACTGTGCTCAACTGTACTCTACTGTACTCCACTGTACTCTACCTCTACTGTACTCCACTGTACTCTACCTCTACTGTACTCCAGTGTACTCTATCTCTACTGTGCTCAACTGTACTGTACTGTACTCCACTGTAATCTACCTCTACTGTACTCCATTGTACTCTACTTCTACTGTACTCCACTGTACTCTACCTCTACTGTACTCCACTGTACTCTACTCTACTGTACTCCAATGTACTCTATCTCTACTGTGATACACTGTACTCTACCTCTACTGTACTCCACTGTACTCTATCTCTACTGTACTCCACTGTACTCTACCTCTACTCTACTCTACTGTTCTCTACCTCTACTTTGCTCTACTGTACTCTACTCTACTGTACTCCACTGTACTCTATCTCTACTGTGATTCACTGTACTCTACCTCTACTGTACTCTACTGTTCTCTACCTCTACTCTGCTCTACTGTACTGTACTCTACTGTACTACACTGTACTCTATCTCTACTGTGATCCACTGTACTCTACCTCTACTGTACTCTACTGTACTCTATCTCTACTGTGATCCACTGTACTCTATCTCTACTGTGCTCCACTGTACTCTATCTCTACTGTGCTCCACTCTACTCTACCTCTACTGTGCTCCACTGTATCCTACCTCTACTGTACTCCACTGTACTCTATCTCTACTGTACTCCACTGTACTCTACCTCTACTGTGCTCTACTGTTCTCTACCTCTACTGTGCTCTACTGTACTCAACCTCTACTGTGCTCCACTGTACCCTACCTCTACTGTGCTCCACTGTACTCTACCTCTACTGTGCTCCACTGTACTCTACCTCTACTGTACTCCACTGTACTCTATCTCTACAGTGCTCCACTCTACTCTACATCTACTGTGCTCAACTGTACTCTACTGTACTCCACTGTACTCTACCTCTACTGTACTCCACAGTACTCTATCTCTACTGTACTCCACTGTACTCTACCTCTACTGTACTCCACTGTACTCTATCTCTACTGTGCTCCACTGTACTCTACCTCTACTGTGCTCAACTGTACTGTACTGTACTCCACTGTACTCTACCTCTACTGTACTCCACTGTACTCTACTCTACTCTACTCCACTGTACTCTATCTCTACTGTGATCCACTGTACTCTACATCTACTGTACTCCACTGTACTCTATCTCTACTGTACTCTACTGTACTCTACCTCTACTGTACTCTACTGTTCTCTAGCTCTACTGTGCTGTACTGTACTCTTCTCTACTGTACTCCACTGTACTCTATCTCTACTGTGATCCACTGTACTCTACCTCTACTGTACTCCACTGTACTCTATCTCTACTGTGATCCACTGTACTCTACCTCTACTGTACTCCACTGTACTCTATCTCTACTGTGCTCCACTGTACTCTACCTCTACTATGCTCCACTGTACTCTATCTCTACTGTGCTCCACTCTACTCTACCTCTACTGTTCTCCACTGTACTCTACCTCTACTGTACTCCACTGTACACTATCTCTACTGTGCTCCACTGTACTCTATCTCTACTGTACTCCACTGTACTGTACCTCTACTGTGCTCTACTGTTCTCTACCTCTACTGTGCTCTACTGTACTCCACCTCTACTGTGCTCCACTGTACCCTACCTCTACTGTGCTCCACTGTACTCTACCTCTGCTGTGCTCCACTGTACTCTACCTCTACTGTGCTCCACTGTACTCTACCTCTACTGTGCTCCACTGTACTCTACCTCTACTATGCTCCACTGTACTCTATCTCTACTTTGCTCCACTGTACTCTACCTCTACTGTACTCTACTGTACTCCACCTCTAATGTGCTCCACTGTACTCTAGCTCTACTGTACTCGACTGTACTCTACCTCTACTGTGCTCCACTGTACTCTATTTCTACTGTACTCCTCTGTACTCTACCTCTACTGTGCTCCACTGTACTCTATCTCTACTGTACTCCACTGTACTCTACCTCTATTGTGCTCCACTGTACTCTATCTCTACTGTACTCTACTGTACTCTATCTCTACTGTACTCCACTGTACTCTATCTCTACTGTACTCTACTGTACTCTATTTCTACTGTACTCCACTGTACTCCACCTCTACTGTTCTCCACTGTACCCTACCTCTATTGTGCTCCACTGTACTCTAACTCTACTGTACTCCACTGTATTCTATCTCTACTGTGCTCCACTGTACTCTACCTCTACTGTGCTCAACTGTACTCTACTGTACTCCACTGTACTCTACCTCTACTGTACTCCACTGTACTCTATCTCTAATGTACTCCACTGTACTCTACCTCTACTGTACTCCACTGTACTCTACCTCTACTGTGCTCCACTGTACTCTACCTCTACTGTGCCCAACTGTACTGTACTCTACCTCTACTGTACTCCACTGTACTCTACCTCTACTGTGCTCCACTGTACTCTATCTCTACTGTGCTCCACTGTATCCTACCTCTACTGTACTCCACTGTACTCTATCTCTACTGTGCTCCACTGTACTCTATCTCTACTGTACTCCACTGTACTCTATCTCTACTGTACTCTACTGTTCTCTACCTCTACTGTGCTCTACTGTACTCCACCTCTACTGTGCTCCACTGTACCCTATCTCTACTGTGCTCCACTGTACTCTACCTCTACTGTGCTCCACTGTACTCTACCTCTACTGTACTCCACTGTACTCTATCTCTACTCTGCTCCACTGTACTCTACCTCTACTGTGCTCAACTGTACTCTACTGTACTCCACTGTACTCTACCTCTACTGTACTCCACTGTACTCTATCTCTACTGTACTCCACTGTACTCTACCTCTACTGTACTCCACTGTACTATATCTCTACTGTACTCCACTGTACTCTATCTCTACTGTGATCCACTGTACTCTACCTCTACTGTACTCCACTGTACTCTATCTCTACTGTACTCCACTGTACTCTACCTCTACTGTACTCTACTGTTCTCTACCTCTACTTTGCTCTACTGTACTCTACTCTACTGTACTCCACTGTACTCTATCTCTACTGTGATCCACTGTACTCTACCTCTACTGTACTCTACTGTTCTCTACCTCTACTATGCTCTACTGTACTGTACTCTACTGTACTACACTGTACTCTATCTCTACTGTGATACACTGTACTCTACCTCTACTGTACTCTACTGTACTCTACCTCTAATGTGCTCCACTGTACTCTATTTCTACTGTGCTCCACTGTACTCTATCTCTACTGTACTCCACTGTACTCTATCTCTACTGTACTTCACTGTCCTTTATCTCTAATGTACTCCACTGTACTCTACCTCTATTGTGCTCCATTGTACTCTATCTCTACTGTACTCTACTGTACTCTATCTCTACTTTACTCCACTGTACTCTATCTCTACTGTACTCCTCTGGACTCTACCTCTACTGTGCTCCACTGTACTCTATCTGTAATGTACTCTACTGTACTCTATCTCTACTGTGATCCATTGTACTCTACCTCTGCTGTGCTCCACTGTACTCTATCTCTACTGTACTCCACTGTACTCTACTGTTCTCTACCTCTACTGTACTCTACTGTGCTCCACTGTACTCCACTGTAGTCTACATCTACTGTGCTCCACTGTACTCTACCTCTACTGTGCTCCACTATAATTTACCTCTACTGTGCTCCACTGTACTCTACCTCTACTGTCCTCCACTGTACTCTACCTGTACTGTGCTCCACTGTACTCTCTCTCTACTGTACTCTACCTCTACTGTACTCTACTGTACTCCACTTCTAATGTGCTCCACTGTACTCTACCTCTACTGTACTCTACCTCTACTGTACTCCACTGTACTCTACCTCTACTGTGCTCTACTGTACTCTATCTCTACTGTGCTCCACTGTACTATACCTCTACTGTACTCCACTATACTCTAACTCTACTATACTCCACTGTACTCTATCTCTACTGTGCTCCACTGTACTCTATCTCTACTGTACTCCACTGTACTATATCTCTACTGTACTTCACTGTCCTCTATCTCTACTGTACTCCACTGTACTCTACCTCTATTGTGCTCCACTGTACTCTATCTCTACTGTACTCTACTGTACTCTATCTCTACTGTACTCCACTGTACTCTATCTCTACTGTACTCCACTGTACTCTACCTCTACTGTACTCTACTGTTCTCTACCTCTACTGTGCTCTACTGTACTCTACTCTACTGTACTCCACTGTACCCTATCTCTACTGTGATCCACTGTACTCTACCTCTACTGTGCTCCACTGTACTCTCTCTCTACTGTACTCTACCTCTACTGTACTCTACTGTACTCCACCTCTAATGTGCTCCACTGTACTCTACCTCTACTGTACTCTACCTCTACTGTACTCCACTGTACTCTACCTCTAATGTGCTCCACTGTACTCTATCTCTACTGTGCTCCACTGTACTCTATTTCTACTGTGCTCCACTGTACTCTATCTCTACTGTACTCCACTGTACTCTATCTCTACTGTACTTCACTGTCCTTTATCTCTAATGTACTCCACTGTACTCTACCTCTATTGTGCTCCATTTTACTCTATCTCTACTTTACTCCACTGTACTCTATCTCTACTGTACTCCACTGTACTCTACCTCTACTGTGCTCCACTGTACTCTACCTCTACCGTACTCCACTGTACTCTATCTCTACTGTACTCCACTGTACTCTACCTCTACTGTACTCTACTGTTCTCTACCTCTACTGTGCTCTACTGTACTCTACTCTACTGTACTCCACTGTATCCTACCTCTACTGTACTCTACTGTACTATATCTCTACTGTGATCTACTGTACTCTACCTCTACTGTACTCTACTGTACTCTATCTCTACTGTGATCTACTGTACTCTATCTCTACTGTGCTCCACTGTACTCTACCTCTACTGTGCTCCACTGTACTCTATCTCTACTGTGCTCCACTCTACTCTACCTCTACTGTGCTCCACTGTATCCTACCTCTACTGTACTCCACTGTACTCTATCTCTACTGTGCTCCACTGTACTCTATCTCTACTGTACTCCACTGTACTCTACCTCTACTGTGCTCTACTGTTCTCTACCTCTACTGTGCTCTACTGTACTCCACCTCTACTGTTCTCCACTGTACCCTACCTCTATTGTGCTCCACTGTACTTTACCTCTACTGTGCTCCACTGTACTCTACCTCTACTGTACTCCACTGTACTCTACCTCTACTGTGCTCCACGGTACTCTATCTCTACTGTGCTCCACTGTATCCTACCTCTACTGTACTCCACTGTACTCTATCTCTACTGTGCTCCACTGTACTCTATCTCTACTGTACTCCACTGTACTCTATCTCTACTGTGCTCTACTGTTCTCTACCTCTACTGTGCTCTACTGTACTCCACCTCTACTGTGCTCCACTGTACCCTATCCCTACTGTGCTCCACTGTACTCTACCTCTACTGTGCTCCACTGTACTCTACCTCTACTGTACTCCACTGTACTCTATCTCTACTGTGCTCCACTGTACTCTACCTCTACTGTGCTCAACTGTACTCTACTCTACTCCACTGTACTCTACCTCTACTGTACTCCACTGTACTCTATCTCTACTGTACTCCACTGTACTCTACCTCTACTGTACTCCACTGTACTATATCTCTACTGTACTCCACTGTACTCTATCTCTACTGTGATCCACTGTACTCTACCTCTACTGTACTCCACTGTACTCTATCTCTACTGTACTCCACTGTACTCTACCTCTACTGTACTCTACTGTTCTCTACCTCTACTTTGCTCTACTGTACTCTACTCTACTGTACTCCACTGTACTCTATCTCTACTGTGATCCACTGTAATCTACCTCTACTGTACTCTACTGTTCTCTACCTCTACTATGCTCTACTGTACTGTACTCTACTGTACTACACTGTACTCTATCTCTACTGTGATCCACTGTACTCTACCTCTACTGTACTCTACTGTACTCTACCTCTAATGTGCTCCACTGTACTCTATCTCTACTGTGCTCCACTGTACTCTATTTCTACTGTGCTCCACTGTACTCTATCTCTACTGTACTCCACTGTACTCTATCTCTACTGTACTTCACTGTCCTTTATCTCTAATGTACTCCACTGTACTCTACCTCTATTATGCTCCATTGTACTCTATCTCTACTGTACTCTACTGTACTCTATCTCTACTTTACTCCACTGTACTCTATCTCTACTGTACTCCTCTGTACTCTACCTCTACTGTGCTCCACTGTACTCTATCTGTAATGTACTCTACTGTACTCTATCTCTACTGTGATCCATTGTACTCTACCTCTGCTGTGCTCCACTGTACTCTATCTCTACTGTACTCCACTGTACTCTACTGTTCTCTACCTCTACTGTACTCTACTGTGCTCCACTGTACTCCACTGTAGTCTACATCTACTGTGCTCCACTGTACTCTACCTCTACTGTGCTCCACTATAATTTACCTCTACTGTGCTCCACTGTACTCTACCTCTACTGTCCTCCACTGTACTCTACCTCTACTGTGCTCCACTGTACTCTCTCTCTACTGTACTCTACCTCTACTGTACTCTACTGTACTCCACTTCTAATGTGCTCCACTGTACTCTAACTCTACTGTACTCTACCTCTACTGTACTCCACTGTACTCTACCTCTACTGTGCTCTACTGTACTCTATCTCTACTGTGCTCCACTGTACTATACCTCTACTGTACTCCACTATACTCTAACTCTACTATACTCCACTGTACTCTATCTCTACTGTGCTCTACTGTACTCTATCTCTACTGTACTCCACTGTACTATATCTCTACTGTACTTCACTGTCCTCTATCTCTACTGTACTCCACTGTACTCTACCTCTATTTTGCTCCACTGTACTATATCTCTACTGTACTCTACTGTACTCTATCTCTACTGTACTCCACTGTACTCTATCTCTACTGTACTCTACTATACTCTATCTCTACTGTACTCCACTGTACTCCACCTCTACTGTTCTCCACTGTACCCTACCTCTATTGTGCTCCACTGTACTCTACCTCTACTGTACTCCACTGTATTCTATCTCTACTGTAATCCACTGTACTCTACCTCTACTGTGCTCAACTGTACTCTACTGTACTCCACTGTACTCTACCTCTACTGTACTCCACTGTACTCTATCTCTACTGTACTCCACTGTACTCTACCTCTACTGTACTCCACTGTACTCTATCTCTACTGTGCTCCACTGTACTCTACCTCTACTGTGCCCAACTGTACTGTACTCTACCTCTACTGTACTCCACTGTACTCTACCTCTACTGTGCTCCACTGTACTCTATCTCTACTGTGCTCCACTGTATCCTACCTCTACTGTACTCCACTGTACTCTATCTCTACTGTGCTCCACTGTACTCTATCTCTACTGTACTCCACTGTACTCTATCTCTACTGTGCTCTACTGTTCTCTACCTCTACTGTGCTCTACTGTACTCCACCTCTACTGTGCTCCACTGTACCCTATCTCTACTGTGCTCCACTGTACTCTACCTCTACTGTGCTCCACTGTACTCTACCTCTACTGTACTCCACTGTACTCTATCTCTACTGTGCTCCACTGTACTCTACCTCTACTGTGCTCAACTGTACTCTACTGTACTCCACTGTACTCTACCTCTACTGTACTCCACTGTACTCTATCTCTACTGTACTCCACTGTACTCTACCTCTACTGTACTCCACTGTACTATATCTCTACTGTACTCCACTGTACTCTATCTCTACTGTGATCCACTGTACTCTACCTCTACTGTACTCCACTGTACTCTATCTCTACTGTACTCCACTGTACTCTACCTCTACTGTACTCTACTGTTCTCTACCTCTACTTTGCTCTACTGTACTCTACTCTACTGTACTCCACTGTACTCTATCTCTACTGTGATCCACTGTACTCTACCTCTACTGTACTCTACTGTTCTCTACCTCTACTATGCTCTACTGTACTGTACTCTACTGTACTACACTGTACTCTATCTCTACTGTGATCCACTGTACTCTACCTCTACTGTACTCTACTGTACTCTACCTCTAATGTGCTCCACTGTACTCTATATCTACTGTGCTCCACTGTACTCTATTTCTACTGTGCTCCACTGTACTCTATCTCTACTGTACTCCACTGTACTCTATCTCTACTGTACTTCACTGTCCTTTATCTCTAATGTACTCCACTGTACTCTACCTCTATTGTGCTCCATTGTACTCTATCTCTACTGTACTCTACTGTTCTCTATCTCTACTTTACTCCACTGTACTCTATCTCTACTGTACTCCTCTGTACTCTACCTCTACTGTGCTCCACTGTACTCTATCTGTAATGTACTCTACTGTACTCTATCTCTACTGTGATCCATTGTACTCTACCTCTGCTGTGCTCCACTGTACTCTATCTCTACTGTACTCCACTGTACTCTACTGTTCTCTACCTCTACTGTACTCTACTGTGCTCCACTGTACTCCACTGTAGTCTACATCTACTGTGCTCCACTGTACTCTACCTCTACTGTGCTCCACTATAATTTACCTCTACTGTGCTCCACTGTACTCTACCTCTACTGTCCTCCACTGTACTCTACCTCTACTGTGCTCCACTGTACTCTCTCTCTACTGTACTCTACCTCTACTGTACTCTACTGTACTCCACTTCTAATGTGCTCCACTGTACTCTACCTCTACTGTACTCTACCTCTACTGTACTCCACTGTACTCTACCTCTACTGTGCTCTACTGTACTCTATCTCTACTGTGATCCACTGTACTCTACCTCTACTGTACTCCACTGTACTCTATCTCTACTGTACTCCACTGTACTCTACCTCTACTGTACTCTACTGTTCTCTACCTCTACTGTGCTCTACTGTACTCTACTCTACTGTACTCCACTGTACTCTATCTCTACTGTGATCCACTGTACTCTACCTCTACTGTACTCCACTTTACTTTATCTCTACTGTGATCCACTGTACTATATCTCTACTGTACTCCACTGTACTCTACCTCTACTATGCTCCACTGTACTCTATCTCTACTGTGCTGCACTCTACTCTACCTCTACAGTGCTCCACTGTACTCTACCTCTACTGTACTCCACTTTACTTTATCTCTACTCTGATCCACTGTACTTTATCTCTACTGTGCTCCACTGTACTCTACCTCTACTATGCTCCACTGTACTCTATCTCTACTGTGCTCCACTCTACTCTACCTCTACTGTGCTCCACTATACTCTACCTCTACTGTACTCCACTGTACTCTATCTCTACTGTACTCCACTGTACTCTACCTCTACTGTGCTCTACTGTTCTCTACCTCTACTGTGCTCTACTGTACTCCACTTCTAATGTGCTCCACTGTACCCTACCTCTACTGTGCTCCACTGTACTCTACCTCTACTGTGATCCACTGTACTCTACCTCTACTCTGCTCCACTGTATCCACTGTATTCTACCTCTACTGTGCTCCACTGTACTCTATGCTCCACTGTACTCTACCTCTACTGTACTCTACTGTACTCCACCTCTAATGGGCTCCACTGTACTCTAGCTCTACTGTACTCCACTGTACTTTACCTCTACTGTACTCCACTGTACTCTACCTCTACTGTGCTCCACTGTACTCTATTTCTACTGTACTCCTCTGTACTCTACCTCTACTGTGCTCCACTGTACTCTATCTGTAATGTACTCTACTGTACTCTATCTCTACTGTGATCCACTGTACTCTACCTCTGCTGTGCTCCACTGTGCTCTATCTATACTGTACTCCACTGTACTCTACTGTTCTCTACCTCTACTGTACTCTACTGTGCTCCACTGTACTCCACTGTAGTCTACCTCTACTGTGCTCCACTGTACTCTACCTCTACTGTGCTCCACTATACTCTACCTCTACTGTGCTCCACTGTACTCTACCTCTACTGTCCTCCACTGTACTCTACCTCTACTGTGCTCCACTGTACTCTCTCTACTGTACTCTACCTCTACTGTACTCTAGTGTACTCCACCTCTAATGTGCTCCACTGTACTCTACCTCTACTGTACTCCACTGTACTCTACCTCTACTGTGCTCTACTGTACTCTATCTCTACTCTGCTCCACTGTACTCTACCTCTACTGTGCTCCACTGTACTCTACCTCTACTGTACTTCACTGTCCTCTATCTCTACTGTACTCCACTGTACTCTACCTCTACTGTACTCCACTGTACTCTATCTCTATTGTGATCCACTGTACTCTATCTCTACTGTGCTCCACTGTACTCTACCTCTACTATGCTCCACTGTACTCTATCTGTACTGTGCTCCACTCTACTCTACCTCTACTGTGCTCCACTGTACTCTACCTCTACTGTACTCCACTCTACTCTATCTCTACTGTGCTCCACTGTATTCTACCTCTACTGTACTCCACTGTACTCTACCTCTACTGTGCTCCACTGTACTCTACCTCTACTGTGCCCAACTGTACTGTACTCTACCTCTACTGTACTCCACTGTACTCTACCTCTACTGTGCTCCACTGTACTCTATCTCTACTGTGCTCCACTGTACTCTATCTCTACTGTACTCCACTGTACTCTATCTCTACTGTGCTCTACTGTTCTCTACCTCTACTGTGCTCTACTGTACTCCACCTCTACTGTGCTCCACTGTACCCTATCTCTACTGTGCTCCACTGTACTCTACCTCTACTGTGCTCCACTGTACTCTACCTCTACTGTACTCCACTGTACTCTATCTCTACTGTGCTCCACTGTACTCTACCTCTACTGTGCTCAACTGTACTCTACTGTACTCCACTGTACTCTACCTCTACTGTACTCCACTGTACTCTATCTCTACTGTACTCCACTGTACTCTACCTCTACTGTACTCCACTGTACTATATCTCTACTGTACTCCACTGTACTCTATCTCTACTGTGATCCACTGTACTCTACCTCTACTGTACTCCACTGTACTCTATCTCTACTGTACTCCACTGTACTCTACCTCTACTGTACTCTACTGTTCTCTACCTCTACTTTGCTCTACTGTACTCTACTCTACTGTACTCCACTGTACTCTATCTCTACTGTGATCCACTGTACTCTACCTCTACTGTACTCTACTGTTCTCTACCTCTACTATGCTCTACTGTACTGTACTCTACTGTACTACACTGTACTCTATCTCTACTGTGATCCACTGTACTCTACCTCTACTGTACTCTACTGTACTCTACCTCTAATGTGCTCCACTGTACTCTATCTCTACTGTGCTCCACTGTACTCTATTTCTACTGTGCTCCACTGTACTCTATCTCTACTGTACTCCACTGTACTCTATCTCTACTGTACTTCACTGTCCTTTCTCTCTACTGTACTCCACTGTACTCTACCTCTATTGTGCTCCACTGTACTCTATCTCTACTGTACTCTACTGTACTCTATCTCTACTGTACTCCACTGTACTCTATCTCTACTGTACTCTACTGTACTCTATCTCTACTGTACTCCACTGTACTCCACCTCTACTGTTCTCCACTGTACCCTACCTCTATTGTGCTCCACTGTACTCTACCTCTACTGTAATCCACTGTATTCTATCTCTACTGTGCTCCACTGTACTCTACCTCTACTGTGCTCAACTGTACTCTACTGTACTCCACTGTACTCTACCTCTACTGTACTCCACTGTACTCTATCTCTACTGTACTCCACTGTACTCTACTGTTCTCTACCTCTACTGTACTCTACTGTGCTCCACTGTACTCCACTGTAGTCTACCTCTACTGTGCTCCACTGTACTCTACCTCTACTGTGCTCCACTATACTCTACCTCTACTGTGCTCCACTGTACTCTACCTCTACTGTCCTCCACTGTACTCTACCTCTACTGTGCTCCACTGTACTCTCTCTACTGTACTCTACCTCTACTGTACTCTAGTGTACTCCACCTCTAATGTGCTCCACTGTACTCTACCTCTACTGTACTCCACTGTACTCTACCTCTACTGTGCTCTACTGTACTCTATCTCTACTCTGCTCCACTGTACTCTACCTCTACTGTGCTCCACTGTACTCTACCTCTACTGTACTTCACTGTCCTCTATCTCTACTGTACTCCACTGTACTCTACCTCTACTGTACTCCACTGTACTCTATCTCTACTGTGATCCACTGTACTCTATCTCTACTGTGCTCCACTGTACTCTACCTCTACTATGCTCCACTGTACTCTATCTGTACTGTGCTCCACTCTACTCTACCTCTACTGTGCTCCACTGTACTCTACCTCTACTGTACTCCACTCTACTCTATCTCTACTGTGCTCCACTGTACTCTACCTCTACTGTACTCCACTGTACTCTACCTCTACTGTGCTCCACTGTACTCTACCTCTACTGTGCCCAACTGTACTGTACTCTACCTCTACTGTACTCCACTGTACTCTACCTCTACTGTGCTCCACTGTACTCTATCTCTACTGTGCTCCACTGTACTCTATCTCTACTGTACTCCACTGTACTCTATCTCTACTGTGCTCTACTGTTCTCTACCTCTACTGTGCTCTACTGTACTCCACCTCTACTGTGCTCCACTGTACCCTATCTCTACTGTGCTCCACTGTACTCTACCTCTACTGTGCTCCACTGTACTCTACCTCTACTGTACTCCACTGTACTCTATCTCTACTGTGCTCCACTGTACTCTACCTCTACTGTGCTCAACTGTACTCTACTGTACTCCACTGTACTCTACCTCTACTGTACTCCACTGTACTCTATCTCTACTGTACTCCACTGTACTCTACCTCTACTGTACTCCACTGTACTATATCTCTACTGTACTCCACTGTACTCTATCTCTACTGTGATCCACTGTACTCTACCTCTACTGTACTCCACTGTACTCTATCTCTACTGTACTCCACTGTACTCTACCTCTACTGTACTCTACTGTTCTCTACCTCTACTTTGCTCTACTGTACTCTACTCTACTGTACTCCACTGTACTCTATCTCTACTGTGATCCACTGTACTCTACCTCTACTGTACTCTACTGTTCTCTACCTCTACTATGCTCTACTGTACTGTACTCTACTGTACTACACTGTACTCTATCTCTACTGTGATCCACTGTACTCTACCTCTACTGTACTCTACTGTACTCTACCTCTAATGTGCTCCACTGTACTCTATCTCTACTGTGCTCCACTGTACTCTATTTCTACTGTGCTCCACTGTACTCTATCTCTACTGTACTCCACTGTACTCTATCTCTACTGTACTTCACTGTCCTTTCTCTCTACTGTACTCCACTGTACTCTACCTCTATTGTGCTCCACTGTACTCTATCTCTACTGTACTCTACTGTACTCTATCTCTACTGTACTCCACTGTACTCTATCTCTACTGTACTCTACTGTACTCTATCTCTACTGTACTCCACTGTACTCCACCTCTACTGTTCTCCACTGTACCCTACCTCTATTGTGCTCCACTGTACTCTACCTCTACTGTACTCCACTGTATTCTATCTCTACTGTGCTCCACTGTACTCTACCTCTACTGTGCTCAACTGTACTCTACTGTACTCCACTGTACTCTACCTCTACTGTACTCCACTGTACTCTATCTCTACTGTACTCCACTGTACTCTATCTCTACTGTACTCCACTGTACTCTACCTCTACTGTACTCTACTGTTCTCTACCTCTACTGTGCTCTACTGTACTCTACTCTACTGTACTCCACTGTACCCTATCTCTACTGTGATCCACTGTACTCTACCTCTACTGTGCTCCACTGTACTCTCTCTCTACTGTACTCTACCTCTACTGTACTCTACTGTACTCCACCTCTAATGTGCTCCACTGTACTCTACCTCTACTGTACTCTACCTCTACTGTACTCCACTGTACTCTACCTCTAATGTGCTCCACTGTACTCTATCTCTACTGTGCTCCACTGTACTCTATTTCTACTGTGCTCCACTGTACTCTATCTCTACTGTACTCCACTGTACTCTATCTCTACTGTACTTCACTGTCCTTTATCTCTAATGTACTCCACTGTACTCTACCTCTATTGTGCTCCATTTTACTCTATCTCTACTGTACTCTACTGTACTCTATCTCTACTTTACTCCACTGTACTCTATCTCTACTGTACTCCACTGTACTCTACCTCTACTGTGCTCCACTGTACTCTACCTCTACCGTACTCCACTGTACTCTATCTCTACTGTACTCCACTGTACTCTACCTCTACTGTACTCTACTGTTCTCTACCTCTACTGTGCTCTACTGTACTCTACTCTACTGTACTCCACTGTATCCTACCTCTACTGTACTCTACTGTACTATATCTCTACTGTGATCTACTGTACTCTACCTCTACTGTACTCTACTGTACTCTATCTCTACTGTGATCTACTGTACTCTATCTCTACTGTGCTCCACTGTACTCTACCTCTACTGTGCTCCACTGTACTCTATCTCTACTGTGCTCCACTCTACTCTACCTCTACTGTGCTCCACTGTATCCTACCTCTACTGTACTCCACTGTACTCTATCTCTACTGTGCTCCACTGTACTCTATCTCTACTGTACTCCACTGTACTCTACCTCTACTGTGCTCTACTGTTCTCTACCTCTACTGTGCTCTACTGTACTCCACCTCTACTGTTCTCCACTGTACCCTACCTCTATTGTGCTCCACTGTACTCTACCTCTACTGTGCTCCACTGTACTATACCTCTACTGTACTCCACTGTACTCTACCTCTACTGTGCTCCACTGTACTCTATCTCTACTGTGCTCCACTGTATCCTACCTCTACTGTACTCCACTGTACTCTATCTCTACTGTGCTCCACTGTACTCTATCTCTACTGTACTCCACTGTACTCTATCTCTACTGTGCTCTACTGTTCTCTACCTCTACTGTGCTCTACTGTACTCCACCTCTACTGTGCTCCACTGTACCCTATCCCTACTGTGCTCCACTGTACTCTACCTCTACTGTGCTCCACTGTACTCTACCTCTACTGTACTCCACTGTACTCTATCTCTACTGTGCTCCACTGTACTCTACCTCTACTGTGCTCAACTGTACTCTACTGTACTCCACTGTACTCTACCTCTACTGTACTCCACTGTACTCTATCTCTACTGTACTCCACTGTACTCTACCTCTACTGTACTCCACTGTACTATATCTCTACTGTACTCCACTGTACTCTATCTCTACTGTGATCCACTGTACTCTACCTCTACTGTACTCCACTGTACTCTATCTCTACTGTACTCCACTGTACTCTACCTCTACTGTACTCTACTGTTCTCTACCTCTACTTTGCTCTACTGTACTCTACTCTACTGTACTCCACTGTACTCTATCTCTACTGTGATCCACTGTAATCTACCTCTACTGTACTCTACTGTTCTCTACCTCTACTATGCTCTACTGTACTGTACTCTACTGTACTACACTGTACTCTATCTCTACTGTGATCCACTGTACTCTACCTCTTCTGTACTCTACTGTACTCTACCTCTAATGTGCTCCACTGTACTCTATCTCTACTGTGCTCCACTGTACTCTATTTCTACTGTGCTCCACTGTACTCTATCTCTACTGTACTCCACTGTACTCTACCTCTACTGTGCTCCACTGTACTCTCTCTCTACTGTACTCTACCTCTACTGTACTCTACTGTACTCCACCTCTAATGTGCTCCACTGTACTCTACCTCTACTGTACTCTACCTCTACTGTACTCCACTGTACTCTACCTCTAATGTGCTCCACTGTACTCTATCTCTACTGTGCTCCACTGTACTCTATTTCTACTGTGCTCCACTGTACTCTATCTCTACTGTACTCCACTGTACTCTATCTCTACTGTACTTCACTGTCCTTTATCTCTAATGTACTCCACTGTACTCTACCTCTATTGTGCTCCATTTTACTCTATCTCTACTGTACTCTACTGTACTCTATCTCTACTTTACTCCACTGTACTCTATCTCTACTGTACTCCACTGTACTCTACCTCTACTGTGCTCCACTGTACTCTACCTCTACCGTACTCCACTGTACTCTATCTCTACTGTACTCCACTGTACTCTACCTCTACTGTACTCTACTGTTCTCTACCTCTACTGTGCTCTACTGTACTCTACTCTACTGTACTCCACTGTATCCTACCTCTACTGTACTCTACTGTACTATATCTCTACTGTGATCTACTGTACTCTACCTCTACTGTACTCTACTGTACTCTATCTCTACTGTGATCTACTGTACTCTATCTCTACTGTGCTCCACTGTACTCTACCTCTACTGTGCTCCACTGTACTCTATCTCTACTGTGCTCCACTCTACTCTACCTCTACTGTGCTCCACTGTATCCTACCTCTACTGTACTCCACTGTACTCTATCTCTACTGTGCTCCACTGTACTCTATCTCTACTGTACTCCACTGTACTCTACCTCTACTGTGCTCTACTGTTCTCTACCTCTACTGTGCTCTACTGTACTCCACCTCTACTGTTCTCCACTGTACCCTACCTCTATTGTGCTCCACTGTACTCTACCTCTACTGTGCTCCACTGTACTCTACCTCTACTGTACTCCACTGTACTCTACCTCTACTGTGCTCCACTGTACTCTATCTCTACTGTGCTCCACTGTATCCTACCTCTACTGTACTCCACTGTACTCTATCTCTACTGTGCTCCACTGTACTCTATCTCTACTGTACTCCACTGTACTCTATCTCTACTGTGCTCTACTGTTCTCTACCTCTACTGTGCTCTACTGTACTCCACCTCTACTGTGCTCCACTGTACCCTATCCCTACTGTGCTCCACTGTACTCTACCTCTACTGTGCTCCACTGTACTCTACCTCTACTGTACTCCACTGTACTCTATCTCTACTGTGCTCCACTGTACTCTACCTCTACTGTGCTCAACTGTACTCTACTGTACTCCACTGTACTCTACCTCTACTGTACTCCACTGTACTCTATCTCTACTGTACTCCACTGTACTCTACCTCTACTGTACTCCACTGTACTATATCTCTACTGTACTCCACTGTACTCTATCTCTACTGTGATCCACTGTACTCTACCTCTACTGTACTCCACTGTACTCTATCTCTACTGTACTCCACTGTACTCTACCTCTACTGTACTCTACTGTTCTCTACCTCTACTTTGCTCTACTGTACTCTACTCTACTGTACTCCACTGTACTCTATCTCTACTGTGATCCACTGTAATCTACCTCTACTGTACTCTACTGTTCTCTACCTCTACTATGCTCTACTGTACTGTACTCTACTGTACTACACTGTACTCTATCTCTACTGTGATCCACTGTACTCTACCTCTTCTGTACTCTACTGTACTCTACCTCTAATGTGCTCCACTGTACTCTATCTCTACTGTGCTCCACTGTACTCTATTTCTACTGTGCTCCACTGTACTCTATCTCTACTGTACTCCACTGTACTCTATCTCTACTGTACTTCACTGTCCTTTATCTCTAATGTACTCCACTGTACTCTACCTCTATTATGCTCCATTGTACTCTATCTCTACTGTACTCTACTGTACTCTATCTCTACTTTACTCCACTGTACTCTATCTCTACTGTACTCCTCTGTACTCTACCTCTACTGTGCTCCACTGTACTCTATCTGTAATGTACTCTACTGTACTCTATCTCTACTGTGATCCATTGTACTCTACCTCTGCTGTGCTCCACTGTACTCTATCTCTACTGTACTCCACTGTACTCTACTGTTCTCTACCTCTACTGTACTCTACTGTGCTCCACTGTACTCCACTGTAGTCTACATCTACTGTGCTCCACTGTACTCTACCTCTACTGTGTTCCACTATAATTTACCTCTACTGTGCTCCACTGTACTCTACCTCTACTGTCCTCCACTGTACTCTACCTCTACTGTGCTCCACTGTACTCTCTCTCTACTGTACTCTACCTCTACTGTACTCTACTGTACTCCACTTCTAATGTGCTCCACTGTACTCTACCTCTACTGTACTCTACCTCTACTGTACTCCACTGTACTCTACCTCTACTGTGCTCTACTGTACTCTATCTCTACTGTGCTCCACTGTACTATACCTCTACTGTACTCCACTATACTCTAACTCTACTATACTCCACTGTACTCTATCTCTACTGTGCTCTACTGTACTCTATCTCTACTGTACTCCACTGTACTATATCTCTACTGTACTTCACTGTCCTCTATCTCTACTGTACTCCACTGTACTCTACCTCTATTTTGCTCCACTGTACTATATCTCTACTGTACTCTACTGTACTCTATCTCTACTGTACTCCACTGTACTCTATCTCTACTGTACTCTACTATACTCTATCTCTACTGTACTCCACTGTACTCCACCTCTACTGTTCTCCACTGTACCCTACCTCTATTGTGCTCCACTGTACTCTACCTCTACTGTACTCCACTGTATTCTATCTCTACTGTAATCCACTGTACTCTACCTCTACTGTGCTCAACTGTACTCTACTGTACTCCACTGTACTCTACCTCTACTGTACTCCACTGTACTCTATCTCTACTGTACTCCACTGTACTCTACCTCTACTGTACTCCACTGTACTCTACCTCTACTGTGCTCCACTGTACTCTACCTCTACTGTGCCCAACTGTACTGTACTCTACCTCTACTGTACTCCACTGTACTCTACCTCTACTGTGCTCCACTGTACTCTATCTCTACTGTGCTCCACTGTATCCTACCTCTACTGTACTCCACTGTACTCTATCTCTACTGTGCTCCACTGTACTCTATCTCTACTGTACTCCACTGTACTCTATCTCTACTGTGCTCTACTGTTCTCTACCTCTACTGTGCTCTACTGTACTCCACCTCTACTGTGCTCCACTGTACCCTATCTCTACTGTGCTCCACTGTACTCTACCTCTACTGTGCTCCACTGTACTCTACCTCTACTGTACTCCACTGTACTCTATCTCTACTGTGCTCCACTGTACTCTACCTCTACTGTGCTCAACTGTACTCTACTGTACTCCACTGTACTCTACCTCTACTGTACTCCACTGTACTCTATCTCTACTGTACTCCACTGTACTCTACCTCTACTGTACTCCACTGTACTATATCTCTACTGTACTCCACTGTACTCTATCTCTACTGTGATCCACTGTACTCTACCTCTACTGTACTCCACTGTACTCTATCTCTACTGTGCTCCACTGTACTCTATCTCTGCTGTACTCCACTGTACTATATCTCTACTGTACTCCACTGTACTCTATCTCTACTGTGATCCACTGTACTCTACCTCTACTGTACTCCACTGTACTCTATCTCTACTGTACTCCACTGTACTCTACCTCTACTGTACTCTACTGTTCTCTACCTCTACTTTGCTCTACTGTACTCTACTCTACTGTACTCCACTGTACTCTATCTCTACTGTGATCCACTGTACTCTACCTCTACTGTACTCTACTGTTCTCTACCTCTACTATGCTCTACTGTACTGTACTCTACTGTACTACACTGTACTCTATCTCTACTGTGATCCACTGTACTCTACCTCTACTGTACTCTACTGTACTCTACCTCTAATGTGCTCCACTGTACTCTATATCTACTGTGCTCCACTGTACTCTATTTCTACTGTGCTCCACTGTACTCTATCTCTACTGTACTCCACTGTACTCTATCTCTACTGTACTTCACTGTCCTTTATCTCTAATGTACTCCACTGTACTCTACCTCTATTGTGCTCCATTGTACTCTATCTCTACTGTACTCTACTGTTCTCTATCTCTACTTTACTCCACTGTACTCTATCTCTACTGTACTCCTCTGTACTCTACCTCTACTGTGCTCCACTGTACTCTATCTGTAATGTACTCTACTGTACTCTATCTCTACTGTGATCCATTGTACTCTACCTCTGCTGTGCTCCACTGTACTCTATCTCTACTGTACTCCACTGTACTCTACTGTTCTCTACCTCTACTGTACTCTACTGTGCTCCACTGTACTCCACTGTAGTCTACATCTACTGTGCTCCACTGTACTCTACCTCTACTGTGCTCCACTATAATTTACCTCTACTGTGCTCCACTGTACTCTACCTCTACTGTCCTCCACTGTACTCTACCTTTACTGTGCTCCACTGTACTCTCTCTCTACTGTACTCTACCTCTACTGTACTCTACTGTACTCCACTTCTAATGTGCTCCACTGTACTCTACCTCTACTGTACTCTACCTCTACTGTACTCCACTGTACTCTACCTCTACTGTGCTCTACTGTACTCTATCTCTACTGTGATCCACTGTACTCTACCTCTACTGTACTCCACTGTACTCTATCTCTATTGTACTCCACTGTACTCTACCTCTACTGTACTCTACTGTTCTCTACCTCTACTGTGCTCTACTGTACTCTACTCTACTGTACTCCACTGTACTCTATCTCTACTGTGATCCACTGTACTCTACCTCTACTGTACTCCACTTTACTTTATCTCTACTGTGATCCACTGTACTATATCTCTACTGTACTCCACTGTACTCTACCTCTACTATGCTCCACTGTACTCTATCTCTACTGTGCTGCACTCTACTCTACCTCTACAGTGCTCCACTGTACTCTACCTCTACTGTACTCCACTTTACTTTATCTCTACTCTGATCCACTGTACTTTATCTCTACTGTGCTCCACTGTACTCTACCTCTACTATACTCCACTGTACTCTATCTCTACTGTGCTCCACTCTACTCTACCTCTACTGTGCTCCACTATACTCTACCTCTACTGTACTCCACTGTACTCTATCTCTACTGTACTCCACTGTACTCTACCTCTACTGTGCTCTACTGTTCTCTACCTCTACTGTGCTCTACTGTACTCCACTTCTAATGTGCTCCACTGTACCCTACCTCTACTGTGCTCCACTGTACTCTACCTCTACTGTGATCCACTGTACTCTACCTCTACTCTGCTCCACTGTATCCACTGTATTCTACCTCTACTGTGCTCCACTGTACTCTATGCTCCACTGTACTCTACCTCTACTGTACTCTACTGTACTCCACCTCTAATGGGCTCCACTGTACTCTAGCTCTACTGTACTCCACTGTACTTTACCTCTACTGTACTCCACTGTACTCTACCTCTACTGTGCTCCACTGTACTCTATTTCTACTGTACTCCTCTGTACTCTACCTCTACTGTGCTCCACTGTACTCTATCTGTAATGTACTCTACTGTACTCTATCTCTACTGTGATCCACTGTACTCTACCTCTGCTGTGCTCCACTGTGCTCTATCTCTACTGTACTCCACTGTACTCTACTGTTCTCTACCTCTACTGTACTCTACTGTGCTCCACTGTACTCCACTGTAGTCTACCTCTACTGTGCTCCACTGTACTCTACCTCTACGGTGCTCCACTATACTCTACCTCTACTGTGCTCCACTGTACTCTACCTCTACTGTCCTCCACTGTACTCTACCTCTACTGTGCTCCACTGTACTCTCTCTACTGTACTCTACCTCTACTGTACTCTAGTGTACTCCACCTCTAATGTGCTCCACTGTACTCTACCTCTACTGTACTCCACTGTACTCTACCTCTACTGTGCTCTACTGTACTCTATCTCTACTCTGCTCCACTGTACTCTACCTCTACTGTGCTCCACTGTACTCTACCTCTACTGTACTTCACTGTCCTCTATCTCTACTGTACTCCACTGTACTCTACCTCTACTGTACTCCACTGTACTCTATCTCTACTGTGATCCACTGTACTCTATCTCTACTGTGCTCCACTGTACTCTACCTCTACTATGCTCCACTGTACTCTATCTGTACTGTGCTCCACTCTACTCTACCTCTACTGTGCTCCACTGTACTCTACCTCTACTGTACTCCACTCTACTCTATCTCTACTGTGCTCCACTGTACTCTACCTCTACTGTACTCCACTGTACTCTACCTCTACTGTGCTCCACTGTACTCTACCTCTACTGTGCCCAACTGTACTGTACTCTACCTCTACTGTACTCCACTGTACTCTACCTCTACTGTGCTCCACTGTACTCTATCTCTACTGTGCTCCACTGTACTCTATCTCTACTGTACTCCACTGTACTCTATCTCTACTGTGCTCTACTGTTCTCTACCTCTACTGTGCTCTACTGTAGTCCACCTCTACTGTGCTCCACTGTACCCTATCTCTACTGTGCTCCACTGTACTCTACCTCTACTGTGCTCCACTGTACTCTACCTCTACTGTACTCCACTGTACTCTATCTCTACTGTGCTCCACTGTACTCTACCTCTACTGTGCTCAACTGTACTCTACTGTACTCCACTGTACTCTACCTCTACTGTACTCCACTGTACTCTATCTCTACTGTACTCCACTGTACTCTACCTCTACTGTACTCCACTGTACTATATCTCTACTGTACTCCACTGTACTCTATCTCTACTGTGATCCACTGTACTCTACCTCTACTGTACTCCACTGTACTCTATCTCTACTGTACTCCACTGTACTCTACCTCTACTGTACTCTACTGTTCTCTACCTCTACTTTGCTCTACTGTACTCTACTCTACTGTACTCCACTGTACTCTATCTCTACTGTGATCCACTGTACTCTACCTCTACTGTACTCTACTGTTCTCTACCTCTACTATGCTCTACTGTACTGTACTCTACTGTACTACACTGTACTCTATCTCTACTGTGATCCACTGTACTCTACCTCTACTGTACTCTACTGTACTCTACCTCTAATGTGCTCCACTGTACTCTATCTCTACTGTGCTCCACTGTACTCTATTTCTACTGTGCTCCACTGTACTCTATCTCTACTGTACTCCACTGTACTCTATCTCTACTGTACTTCACTGTCCTTTCTCTCTACTGTACTCCACTGTACTCTACCTCTATTGTGCTCCACTGTACTCTATCTCTACTGTACTCTACTGTACTCTATCTCTACTGTACTCCACTGTACTCTATCTCTACTGTACTCTACTGTACTCTATCTCTACTGTACTCCACTGTACTCCACCTCTACTGTTCTCCACTGTACCCTACCTCTATTGTGCTCCACTGTACTCTACCTCTACTGTACTCCACTGTATTCTATCTCTACTGTGCTCCACTGTACTCTACCTCTACTGTGCTCAACTGTACTCTACTGTACTCCACTGTACTCTACCTCTACTGTACTCCACTGTACTCTATCTCTACTGTACTCCACTGTACTCTACCTCTACTGTACTCCACTGTACTCTACCTCTACTGTGCTCCACTGTACTCTACCTCTACTGTGCCCAACTGTACTGTACTCTACCTCTACTGTACTCCACTGTACTCTATCTCTACTGTGCTCCACTGTACTCTATCTCTACTGTACTCCACTGTACTCTATCTCTACTGTGCTCTACTGTTCTCTACCTCTACTGTGCTCTACTGTACTCCACCTCTACTGTGCTCCACTGTACCCTATCTCTACTGTGCTCCACTGTACTCTACCTCTACTGTGCTCCACTGTACTCTACCTCTACTGTACTCCACTGTACTCTATCTCTACTGTGCTCCACTGTACTCTACCTCTACTGTGCTCAACTGTACTCTACTGTACTCCACTGTACTCTACCTCTACTGTACTCCACTGTACTCTATCTCTACTGTACTCCACTGTACTCTACCTCTACTGTACTCCACTGTACTATATCTCTACTGTACTCCACTGTACTCTATCTCTACTGTGATCCACTGTACTCTACCTCTACTGTACTCCACTGTACTCTATCTCTACTGTACTCCACTGTACTCTACCTCTACTGTACTCTACTGTTCTCTACCTCTACTTTGCTCTACTGTACTCTACTCTACTGTACTCCACTGTACTCTATCTCTACTGTGATCCACTGTACTCTACCGCTACTGTACTCTACTGTTCTCTACCTCTACTATGCTCTACTGTACTGTACTCTACTGTACTACACTGTACTCTATCTCTACTGTGATCCACTGTACTCTACCTCTACTGTACTCTACTGTACTCTACCTCTAATGTGCTCCACTGTACTCTATCTCTACTGTGCTCCACTGTACTCTATTTCTACTGTGCTCCACTGTACTCTATCTCTACTGTACTCCACTGTACTCTATCTCTACTGTACTTCACTGTCCTTTATCTCTAATGTACTCCACTGTACTCTACCTCTATTGTGCTCCATTGTACTCTATCTCTACTGTACTCTACTGTACTCTATCTCTACTTTACTCCACTGTACTCTATCTCTACTGTACTCCTCTGTACTCTACCTCTACTGTGCTCCACTGTACTCTATCTGTAATGTACTCTACTGTACTCTATCTCTACTGTGATCCATTGTACTCTACCTCTGCTGTGCTCCACTGTACTCTATCTCTACTGTACTCCACTGTACTCTACTGTTCTCTACCTCTACTGTACTCTACTGTGCTCCACTGTACTCCACTGTAGTCTACATCTACTGTGCTCCACTGTACTCTACCTCTACTGTGCTCCACTATAATTTACCTCTACTGTGCTCCACTGTACTCTACCTCTACTGTCCTCCACTGTACTCTACCTCTACTGTGCTCCACTGTACTCTCTCTCTACTGTACTCTACCTCTACTGTACTCTACTGTACTCCACTTCTAATGTGCTCCACTGTACTCTACCTCTACTGTACTCTACCTCTACTGTACTCCACTGTACTCTACCTCTACTGTGCTCTACTGTACTCTATCTCTACTGTGATCCACTGTACTCTACCTCTACTGTACTCCACTGTACTCTATCTCTACTGTACTCCACTGTACTCTACCTCTACTGTACTCTACTGTTCTCTACCTCTACTGTGCTCTACTGTACTCTACTCTACTGTACTCCACTGTACTCTATCTCTACTGTGATCCACTGTACTCTACCTCTACTGTACTCCACTTTACTTTATCTCTACTGTGATCCACTGTACTATATCTCTACTGTACTCCACTGTACTCTACCTCTACTATGCTCCACTGTACTCTATCTCTACTGTGCTGCACTCTACTCTACCTCTACAGTGCTCCACTGTACTCTACCTCTACTGTACTCCACTTTACTTTATCTCTACTCTGATCCACTGTACTTTATCTCTACTGTGCTCCACTGTACTCTACCTCTACTATGCTCCACTGTACTCTATCTCTACTGTGCTCCACTCTACTCTACCTCTACTGTGCTCCACTATACTCTACCTCTACTGTACTCCACTGTACTCTCTCTCTACTGTACTCTACCTCTACTGTACTCTACTGTACTCCACTTCTAATGTGCTCCACTGTACTCTACCTCTACTGTACTCTACCTCTACTGTACTCCACTGTACTCTACCTCTACTGTGCTCTACTGTACTCTATCTCTACTGTGATCCACTGTACTCTACCTCTACTGTACTCCACTGTACTCTATCTCTACTGTACTCCACTGTACTCTACCTCTACTGTACTCCACTGTACTCTATCTCTACTGTGATCCACTGTACTCTATCTCTACTGTGCTGCACTCTACTCTACCTCTACAGTGCTCCACTGTACTCTACCTCTACTGTACTCCACTTTACTTTATCTCTACTCTGATCCACTGTACTTTATCTCTACTGTGCTCCACTGTACTCTACCTCTACTATGCTCCACTGTACTCTATCTCTACTGTGCTCCACTCTACTCTACCTCTACTGTGCTCCACTATACTCTACCTCTACTGTACTCCACTGTACTCTATCTCTACTGTACTCCACTGTACTCTACCTCTACTGTGCTCTACTGTTCTCTACCTCTACTGTGCTCTACTGTACTCCACTTCTAATGTGCTCCACTGTACCCTACCTCTACTGTGCTCCACTGTACTCTACCTCTACTGTGATCCACTGTACTCTACCTCTACTCTGCTCCACTGTATCCACTGTATTCTACCTCTACTGTGCTCCACTGTACTCTATGCTCCACTGTACTCTACCTCTACTGTACTCTACTGTACTCCACCTCTAATGGGCTCCACTGTACTCTAGCTCTACTGTACTCCACTGTACTTTACCTCTACTGTACTCCACTGTACTCTACCTCTACTGTGCTCCACTGTACTCTATTTCTACTGTAATCCTCTGTACTCTACCTCTACTGTGCTCCACTGTACTCTATCTGTAATGTACTCTACTGTACTCTATCTCTACTGTGATCCACTGTACTCTACCTCTGCTGTGCTCCACTGTGCTCTATCTCTACTGTACTCCACTGTACTCTACTGTTCTCTACCTCTACTGTACTCTACTGTGCTCCACTGTACTCCACTGTAGTCTACCTCTACTGTGCTCCACTGTACTCTACCTCTACTGTGCTCCACTATACTCTACCTCTACTGTGCTCCACTGTACTCTACCTCTACTGTCCTCCACTGTACTCTACCTCTACTGTGCTCCACTGTACTCTCTCTCTACTGTACTCTACCTCTACTGTACTCTACTGTACTCCACCTCTAATGTGCTCCACTGTACTCTACCTCTACTGTACTCCACTGTACTCTACCTCTACTGTGCTCTACTGTACTCTATCTCTACTCTGCTCCACTGTACTCTACCTCTACTGTGCTCCACTGTACTCTACCTCTACTGTACTTCACTGTCCTCTATCTCTACTGTACTCCACTGTACTCTACCTCTACTGTGCTCCACTTTACTCTATCTCTACTTTGCTCCACTGTACTCTACCTCTACTGTGCTCCACTGTACTCTACCTCTACTGTACTCCACTGTACTCTATCTCTACTGTGCTCCACTGTACTCTACCTCTACTTTGCTCCACTGTACTCTACCTCTACTGTGCTCCACTGTACTCTACCTCTACTGTACTCCACTGTACTCTATCTCTACTGTGCTCCACTGTACTCTACCTCTACTGTGCTCAACTGTACTGTACTGTACTCCACTGTAATCTACCTCTACTGTACTCCACTGTACTCTACCTCTACTGTACTCCACTGTACTCTACCTCTACTGTACTCCACTGTACTCTACCTCTACTGTACTCCACTGTACTCTACCTCTACTGTACTCCACTGTACTCTACTCTACTGTACTCCACTGTACTCTATCTCTACTGTGATCCACTGTACTCTACCTCTACTGTACTCCACTGTACTCTATCTCTACTGTACTCCACTGTACTCTACCTCTACTGTACTCTACTGTTCTCTACCTCTACTGTGCTCTACTGTACTCTACTCTACTGTACTCCACTGTACTCTATCTCTACTGTGATCCTCTGTACTCTACCTCTACTGTACTCCACTTTACTTTATCTCTACTGTGATCCACTGTACTCTATCTCTACTGTGCTCCACTGTACTCTACCTCTACTATGCTCCACTGTACTCTATCTCTACTGTGCTCCACTCTACTCTACCTCTACTGTGCTCCACTGTACTCTACCTCTACTGTACTCCACTTTACTTTATCTCTACTGTGATCCACTGTACTCTATCTCTACTGTGCTCCACTGTACTCTACCTCTACTATGCTCCACTGTACTCTATCTCTACTGTGCTCCACTCTACTCTACCTCTAATGTGCTCCACTGTACTCTACCTCTACCGTACTCCACTGTACTCTATCTCTACTGTACTCCACTGTACTCTACCTCTACTGTACTCTACTGTTCTCTACCTTTACTGTGCTCTACTGTACTCTTCTCTACTGTACTCCACTGTACTCTATCTCTACTGTGATCCACTATACTCTACCTCTACTGTACTCTACTGTACTCTATCTCTACTGTGATCTACTGTACTCTATCTCTACTGTGCTCCACTGTACTCTACCTCTACTGTACTCCACTGTACTCTACCTCTAATGTGCTCCACTGTACTCTATCTCTACTGTGCTCCACTGTACTCTATTTCTACTGTGCTCCACTGTACTCTATCTCTACTGTACTCCACTGTACTCTATCTCTACTGTACTTCACTGTCCTTTATCTCTAATGTACTCCACTGTACTCTACCTCTATTGTGCTCCATTTTACTCTATCTCTACTGTACTCCACTGTACTCTATCTCTACTGTACTCCACTGTACTCTATCTCTACTGTACTCCACTGTACTCTACCTCTACTGTGCTCCACTGTACTCTACCTCTACCGTACTCCACTGTACTCTATCTCTACTGTACTCCACTGTACTCTACCTCTACTGTACTCTACTGTTCTCTACCTCTACTGTGCTCTACTGTACTCTACTCTACTGTACTCCACTGTATCCTACCTCTACTGTACTCTACTGTACTCTATCTCTACTGTGATCTACTGTACTCTACCTCTACTGTACTCTACTGTACTCTATCTCTACTGTGATCTACTGTACTCTATCTCTACTGTGCTCCACTGTACTCTACCTCTACTGTGCTCCACTGTACTCTATCTCTACTGTGCTCCACTCTACTCTACCTCTACTGTGCTCCACTGTATCCTACCTCTACTGTACTCCACTGTACTCTATCTCTACTGTGCTCCACTGTACTCTATCTCTACTGTACTCCACTGTACTCTACCTCTACTGTGCTCTACTGTTCTCTACCTCTACTGTGCTCTACTGTACTCAACCTCTACTGTTCTCCACTGTACCCTACCTCTATTGTGCTCCACTGTACTCTACCTCTACTGTGCTCCACTGTACTCTACCTCTACTGTACTCCACTGTACTCTACCTCTACTGTGCTCCACTGTACTCTATCTCTACTGTGCTCCACTGTATCCTACCTCTACTGTACTCCACTGTACTCTATCTCTACTGTGCTCCACTGTACTCTATCTCTACTGTACTCCACTGTACTCTGTCTCTACTGTGCTCTACTGTTCTCTACCTCTACTGTGCTCTACTGTACTCCACCTCTACTGTGCTCCACTGTACCCTATCTCTACTGTGCTCCACTGTACTCTACCTCTACTGTGCTCCACTGTACTCTACCTCTACTGTACTCCACTGTACTCTATCTCTACTGTGCTCCACTGTACTCTACCTCTACTGTGCTCAACTGTACTCTACTGTACTCCACTGTACTCTACCTCTACTGTACTCCACTGTACTCTATCTCTACTGTACTCCACTGTACTCTACCTCTACTGTACTCCACTGTACTATATCTCTACTTACTCCACTGTACTCTATCTCTACTGTGATCCACTATACTCTACCTCTACTGTACTCCACTGTACTCTATCTCTACTGTACTCCACTGTACTCTACCTCTACTGTACTCTACTGTTCTCTACCTCTACTTTGCTCTACTGTACTCTACTCTACTGTACTCCACTGTACTCTATCTCTACTGTGATCCACTGTAATCTACCTCTACTGTACTCTACTGTTCTCTACCTCTACTATGCTCTACTGTACTGTACTCTACTGTACTACACTGTACTCTATCTCTACTGTGATCCACTGTACTCTACCTCTACTGTACTCTACTGTACTCTACCTCTAATGTGCTCCACTGTACTCTATCTCTACTGTGCTCCACTGTACTCTATTTCTACTGTGCTCCACTGTACTCTATCTCTACTGTACTCCACTGTACTCTATCTCTACTGTACTTCACTGTCCTTTATCTCTAATGTACTCCACTGTACTCTACCTCTATTGTGCTCCATTGTACTCTATCTCTACTGTACTCTACTGTACTCTATCTCTACTTTACTCCACTGTACTCTATCTCTACTGTACTCCTCTGTACTCTACCTCTACTGTGCTCCACTGTACTCTATCTGTAATGTACTCTACTGTACTCTATCTCTACTGTGATCCATTGTACTCTACCTCTGCTGTGCTCCACTGTACTCTATCTCTACTGTACTCCACTGTACTCTACTGTTCTCTACCTCTACTGTACTCTACTGTGCTCCACTGTACTCCACTGTAGTCTACATCTACTGTGCTCCACTGTACACTACCTCTACTGTGCTCCACTATAATTTACCTCTACTGTGCTCCACTGTACTCTACCTCTACTGTCCTCCACTGTACTCTACCTCTACTGTGCTCCACTGTATTCTCTCTCTACTGTACTCTACCTCTACTGTACTCTACTGTACTCCACTTCTAATGTGCTCCACTGTACTCTACCTCTACTGTACTCTACCTCTACTGTACTCCACTGTACTCTACCTCTACTGTGCTCTACTGTACTCTATCTCTACTGTGCTCCACTGTACTATACCTCTACTGTACTCCACTATACTCTAACTCTACTATACTCCACTGTACTCTATCTCTACTGTGCTCTACTGTACTCTATCTCTACTGTACTCCACTGTACTATATCTCTACTGTACTTCACTGTCCTCTATCTCTACTGTACTCCACTGTACTCTACCTCTATTGTGCTCCACTGTACTCTATCTCTACTGTACTCTACTGTACTCTATCTCTACTGTACTCCACTGTACTCTATCTCTACTGTACTCTACTGTACTCTATCTCTACTGTACTCCACTGTACTCCACCTCTACTGTTCTCCACTGTACCCTACCTCTATTGTGCTCCACTGTACTCTACCTCTACTGTACTCCACTGTATTCTATCTCTACTGTGCTCCACTGTACTCTACCTCTACTGTGCTCAACTGTACTCTACTGTACTCCACTGTACTCTTCCTCTACTGTACTCCACTGTACTCTATCTCTACTGTACTCCACTGTACTCTACCTCTACTGTACTCCACTGTACTCTACCTCTACTGTGCTCCACTGTACTCTACCTCTACTGTGCCCAACTGTACTGTACTCTACCTCTACTGTACTCCACTGTACTCTACCTCTACTGTGCTCCACTGTACTCTATCTCTACTGTGCTCCACTGTATCCTACCTCTACTGTACTCCACTGTACTCTATCTCTACTGTGCTCCACTGTACTCTATCTCTACTGTACTCCACTGTACTCTATCTCTACTGTGCTCTACTGTTCTCTACCTCTACTGTGCTCTACTGTACTCCACCTCTACTGTGCTCCACTGTACCCTATCTCTACTGTGCTCCACTGTACTCTACCTCTACTGTACTCTACTGTACTCCACCTCTAATGTGCTCCACTGTACTCTACCTCTACTGTACTCCACTGTACTCTACCTCTACTGTGCTCTACTGTACTCTATCTCTACTCTGCTCCACTGTACTCTACCTCTACTGTGCTCCACTGTACTCTACCTCTACTGTACTTCACTGTCCTCTATCTCTACTGTACTCCACTGTACTCTACCTCTACTGTGCTCCACTGTACTCTATCTCTACTTTGCTCCACTGTACTCTACCTCTACTGTGCTCCACTGTACTCTACCTCTACTGTACTCCACTGTACTCTATCTCTACTGTGCTCCACTGTACTCTACCTCTACTTTGCTCCACTGTACTCTACCTCTACTGTGCTCCACTGTACTCTACCTCTACTGTACTCCACTGTACTCTATCTCTACTGTGCTCCACTGTACTCTACCTCTACTGTGCTCAACTGTACTGTACTGTACTCCACTGTAATCTACCTCTACTGTACTCCACTGTACTCTACCTCTACTGTACTCCACTGTACTCTACCTCTACTGTACTCCACTGTACTCTACCTCTACTGTACTCCACTGTACTCTACCTCTACTGTACTCCACTGTACTCTACTCTACTGTACTCCACTGTACTCTATCTCTACTGTGATCCACTGTACTCTACCTCTACTGTACTCCACTGTACTCTATCTCTACTGTACTCCACTGTACTCTACCTCTACTGTACTCTACTGTTCTCTACCTCTACTGTGCTCTACTGTACTCTACTCTACTGTACTCCACTGTACTCTATCTCTACTGTGATCCTCTGTACTCTACCTCTACTGTACTCCACTTTACTTTATCTCTACTGTGATCCACTGTACTCTATCTCTACTGTGCTCCACTGTACTCTACCTCTACTATGCTCCACTGTACTCTATCTCTACTGTGCTCCACTCTACTCTACCTCTACTGTGCTCCACTGTACTCTACCTCTACTGTACTCCACTTTACTTTATCTCTACTGTGATCCACTGTACTCTATCTCTACTGTGCTCCACTGTACTCTACCTCTACTATGCTCCACTGTACTCTATCTCTACTGTGCTCCACTCTACTCTACCTCTACTGTGCTCCACTGTACTCTACCTCTACCGTACTCCACTGTACTCTATCTCTACTGTACTCCACTGTACTCTACCTCTACTGTACTCTACTGTTCTCTACCTCTACTGTGCTCTACTGTACTCTTCTCTACTGTACTCCACTGTACTCTATCTCTACTGTGATCCACTATACTCTACCTCTACTGTACTCTACTGTACTCTATCTCTACTGTGATCTACTGTAATCTATCTCTACTGTGCTCCACTGTACTCTACCTCTACTGTACTCCACTGTACTCTACCTCTAATGTGCTCCACTGTACTCTATCTCTACTGTGCTCCACTGTACTCTATTTCTACTGTGCTCCACTGTACTCTATCTCTACTGTACTCCACTGTACTCTATCTCTACTGTGCTCCACTGTACTCTACCTCTACTGTGCTCAACTGTACTCTACTGTACTCCACTGTACTCTACCTCTACTGTACTCCACTGTACTCTATCTCTACTGTACTCCACTGTACTCTACCTCTACTGTACTCCACTGTACTATATCTCTACTGTACTCCACTGTACTCTATCTCTACTGTGATCCACTGTACTCTACCTCTACTGTACTCCACTGTACTCTATCTCTACTGTACTCCACTGTACTCTACCTCTACTGTACTCTACTGTTCTCTACCTCTACTTTGCTCTACTGTACTCTACTCTACTGTACTCCACTGTACTCTATCTCTACTGTGATCCACTGTACTCTACCTCTACTGTACTCTACTGTTCTCTACCTCTACTATGCTCTACTGTACTGTACTCTACTGTACTACACTGTACTCTATATCTACTGTGATCCACTGTACTCTACCTCTACTGTACTCTACTGTACTCTACCTCTAATGTGCTCCACTGTACTCTATCTCTACTGTGCTCCACTGTACTCTATTTCTACTGTGCTCCACTGTACTCTATCTCTACTGTACTCCACTGTACTCTATCTCTACTGTACTTCACTGTCCTTTATCTCTAATGTACTCCACTGTACTCTACCTCTATTGTGCTCCATTGTACTCTATCTCTACTGTACTCTACTGTACTCTATCTCTACTTTACTCCACTGTACTCTATCTCTACTGTACTCCTCTGTACTCTACCTCTACTGTGCTCCACTGTACTCTATCTGTAATGTACTCTACTGTACTCTATCTCTACTGTGATCCATTGTACTCTACCTCTGCTGTGCTCCACTGTACTCTATCTCTACTGTACTCCACTGTACTCTACTGTTCTCTACCTCTACTGTACTCTACTGTGCTCCACTGTACTCCACTGTAGTCTACATCTACTGTGCTCCACTGTACTCTACCTCTACTGTGCTCCACTATAATTTACCTCTACTGTGCTCCACTGTACTCTACCTCTACTGTCCTCCACTGTACTCTACCTCTACTGTGCTCCACTGTACTCTCTCTCTACTGTACTCTACCTCTACTGTACTCTACTGTACTCCACTGTACTCTATCTCTACTGTGATCCTCTGTACTCTACCTCTACTGTACTCCACTTTACTTTATCTCTACTGTGATCCACTGTACTCTATCTCTACTGTGCTCCACTGTACTCTACCTCTACTATGCTCCACTGTACTCTATCTCTACTGTGCTCCACTCTACTCTACCTCTACTTTGCTCCACTGTACTCTACCTCTACTGTACTCCACTTTACTTTATCTCTACTGTGATCCACTGTACTCTATCTCTACTGTGCTCCACTCTACTCTACCTCTACTGTGCTCCACTGTACTCTACCTCTACTGTACTCCACTTTACTTTATCTCTACTGTGATCCACTGTACTCTATCTCTACTGTGCTCCACTGTACTCTACCTCTACTATGCTCCACTGTACTCTATCTCTACTGTGCTCCACTCTACTCTACCTCTACTGTGCTCCACTGTACTCTACCTCTACCGTACTCCACTGTACTCTATCTCTACTGTACTCCACTGTACTCTACCTCTACTGTACTCTACTGTTCTCTACCTCTACTGTGCTCTACTGTACTCTTCTCTACTGTACTCCACTGTACTCTATCTCTACTGTGATCCACTATACTCTACCTCTACTGTACTCTACTGTACTCTATCTCTACTGTGATCTACTGTAATCTATCTCTACTGTGCTCCACTGTACTCTACCTCTACTGTACTCCACTGTACTCTACCTCTAATGTGCTCCACTGTACTCTATCTCTACTGTGCTCCACTGTACTCTATTTCTACTGTGCTCCACTGTACTCTATCTCTACTGTACTCCACTGTACTCTATCTCTACTGTGCTCCACTGTACTCTACCTCTACTGTGCTCAACTGTACTCTACTGTACTCCACTGTACTCTACCTCTACTGTACTCCACTGTACTCTATCTCTACTGTACTCCACTGTACTCTACCTCTACTGTACTCCACTGTACTATATCTCTACTGTACTCCACTGTACTCTATCTCTACTGTGATCCACTGTACTCTACCTCTACTGTACTCTTCTGTACTCTATCTCTACTGTACTCCACTGTACTCTACCTCTACTGTACTCTACTGTTCTCTACCTCTACTTTGCTCTACTGTACTCTACTCTACTGTACTCCACTGTACTCTATCTCTACTGTGATCCACTGTACTCTACCTCTACTGTACTCTACTGTTCTCTACCTCTACTATGCTCTACTGTACTGTACTCTACTGTACTACACTGTACTCTATATCTACTGTGATCCACTGTACTCTACCTCTACTGTACTCTACTGTACTCTACCTCTAATGTGCTCCACTGTACTCTATCTCTACTGTGCTCCACTGTACTCTATTTCTACTGTGCTCCACTGTACTCTATCTCTACTGTACTCCACTGTACTCTATCTCTACTGTACTTCACTGTCCTTTATCTCTAATGTACTCCACTGTACTCTACCTCTATTGTGCTCCATTGTACTCTATCTCTACTGTACTCTACTGTACTCTATCTCTACTTTACTCCACTGTACTCTATCTCTACTGTACTCCTCTGTACTCTACCTCTACTGTGCTCCACTGTACTCTATCTGTAATGTACTCTACTGTACTCTATCTCTACTGTGATCCATTGTACTCTACCTCTGCTGTGCTCCACTGTACTCTATCTCTACTGTACTCCACTGTACTCTACTGTTCTCTACCTCTACTGTACTCTACTGTGCTCCACTGTACTCCACTGTAGTCTACATCTACTGTGCTCCACTGTACTCTACCTCTACTGTGCTCCACTATAATTTACCTCTACTGTGCTCCACTGTACTCTACCTCTACTGTCCTCCACTGTACTCTACCTCTACTGTGCTCCACTGTACTCTCTCTCTACTGTACTCTACCTCTACTGTACTCTACTGTACTCCACTGTACTCTATCTCTACTGTGATCCTCTGTACTCTACCTCTACTGTACTCCACTTTACTTTATCTCTACTGTGATCCACTGTACTCTATCTCTACTGTGCTCCACTGTACTCTACCTCTACTATGCTCCACTGTACTCTATCTCTACTGTGCTCCACTCTACTCTACCTCTACTTTGCTCCACTGTACTCTACCTCTACTGTACTCCACTTTACTTTATCTCTACTGTGATCCACTGTACTCTATCTCTACTGTGCTCCACTGTACTCTACCTCTACTATGCTCCACTGTACTCTATCTCTACTGTGCTCCACTCTACTCTACCTCTACTGTGCTCCACTGTACTCTACCTCTACCGTACTCCACTGTACTCTATCTCTACTGTACTCCACTGTACTCTACCTCTACTGTACTCTACTGTTCTCTACCTCTACTGTGCTCTACTGTACTCTTCTCTACTGTACTCCACTGTACTCTATCTCTACTGTGATCCACTATACTCTACCTCTACTGTACTCTACTGTACTCTATCTCTACTGTGATCTACTGTAATCTATCTCTACTGTGCTCCACTGTACTCTACCTCTACTGTACTCCACTGTACTCTACCTCTAATGTGCTCCACTGTACTCTATCTCTACTGTGCTCCACTGTACTCTATTTCTACTGTGCTCCACTGTACTCTATCTCTACTGTACTCCACTGTACTCTATCTCTACTGTGCTCCACTGTACTCTACCTCTACTGTGCTCAACTGTACTCTACTGTACTCCACTGTACTCTACCTCTACTGTACTCCACTGTACTCTATCTCTACTGTACTCCACTGTACTCTACCTCTACTGTACTCCACTGTACTATATCTCTACTGTACTCCACTGTACTCTATCTCTACTGTGATCCACTGTACTCTACCTCTACTGTACTCCACTGTACTCTATCTCTACTGTACTCCACTGTACTCTACCTCTACTGTACTCTACTGTTCTCTACCTCTACTTTGCTCTACTGTACTCTACTCTACTGTACTCCACTGTACTCTATCTCTACTGTGATCCACTGTACTCTACCTCTACTGTACTCTACTGTTCTCTACCTCTACTATGCTCTACTGTACTGTACTCTACTGTACTACACTGTACTCTATATCTACTGTGATCCACTGTACTCTACCTCTACTGTACTCTACTGTACTCTACCTCTAATGTGCTCCACTGTACTCTATCTCTACTGTGCTCCACTGTACTCTATTTCTACTGTGCTCCACTGTACTCTATCTCTACTGTACTCCACTGTACTCTATCTCTACTGTACTTCACTGTCCTTTATCTCTAATGTACTCCACTGTACTCTACCTCTATTGTGCTCCATTGTACTCTATCTCTACTGTACTCTACTGTACTCTATCTCTACTTTACTCCACTGTACTCTATCTCTACTGTACTCCTCTGTACTCTACCTCTACTGTGCTCCACTGTACTCTATCTGTAATGTACTCTACTGTACTCTATCTCTACTGTGATCCATTGTACTCTACCTCTGCTGTGCTCCACTGTACTCTATCTCTACTGTACTCCACTGTACTCTACTGTTCTCTACCTCTACTGTACTCTACTGTGCTCCACTGTACTCCACTGTAGTCTACATCTACTGTGCTCCACTGTACTCTACCTCTACTGTGCTCCACTATAATTTACCTCTACTGTGCTCCACTGTACTCTACCTCTACTGTCCTCCACTGTACTCTACCTCTACTGTGCTCCACTGTACTCTCTCTCTACTGTACTCTACCTCTACTGTACTCTACTGTACTCCACTGTACTCTATCTCTACTGTGATCCACTGTACTCTACCTCTACTGTACTCCACTGTACTCTATCTCTACTGTACTCCACTGTACTCTACCTCTACTGTACTCCACTGTACTCTATCTCTACTGTGATCCACTGTACTCTATCTCTACTGTGCTGCACTCTACTCTACCTCTACAGTGCTCCACTGTACTCTACCTCTACTGTACTCCACATTACTTTATCTCTACTCTGATCCACTGTACTTTATCTCTACTGTGCTCCACTGTACTCTACCTCTACTATGCTCCACTGTACTCTATCTCTACTGTGCTCCACTCTACTCTACCTCTACTGTGCTCCACTTTACTCTACCTCTACTGTACTCCACTGTACTCTATCTCTACTGTACTCCACTGTACTCTACCTCTACTGTGCTCTACTGTTCTCTACCTCTACTGTGCTCTACTGTACTCCACTTCTAATGTGCTCCACTGTACCCTACCTCTACTGTGCTCCACTGTACTCTACCTCTACTGTGATCCACTGTACTCTACCTCTACTCTGCTCCACTGTATCCACTGTATTCTACCTCTACTGTGCTCCACTGTACTCTATGCTCCACTGTACTCTACCTCTACTGTACTCTACTGTACTCCACCTCTAATGGGCTCCACTGTACTCTAGCTCTACTGTACTCCACTGTACTTTACCTCTACTGTACTCCACTGTACTCTACCTCTACTGTGCTCCACTGTACTCTATTTCTACTGTACTCCTCTGTACTCTACCTCTACTGTGCTCCACTGTACTCTATCTGTAATGTACTCTACTGTACTCTATCTCTACTGTGATCCACTGTACTCTACCTCTGCTGTGCTCCACTGTGCTCTATCTCTACTGTACTCCACTGTACTCTACTGTTCTCTACCTCTACTGTACTCTACTGTGCTCCACTGTACTCCACTGTAGTCTACCTCTACTGTGCTCCACTGTACTCTACCTCTACTGTGCTCCACTATACTCTACCTCTACTGTGCTCCACTGTACTCTACCTCTACTGTCCTCCACTGTACTCTACCTCTACTGTGCTCCACTGTACTCTCTCTCTACTGTACTCTACCTCTACTGTACTCTACTGTACTCCACCTCTAATGTGCTCCACTGTACTCTACCTCTACTGTACTCCACTGTACTCTACCTCTACTGTGCTCTACTGTACTCTATCTCTACTCTGCTCCACTGTACTCTACCTCTACTGTGCTCCACTGTACTCTACCTCTACTGTACTTCACTGTCCTCTATCTCTACTGTACTCCACTGTACTCTACCTCTACTGTGCTCCACTTTACTCTATCTCTACTTTGCTCCACTGTACTCTACCTCTACTGTGCTCCACTGTACTCTACCTCTACTGTACTCCACTGTACTCTATCTCTACTGTGCTCCACTGTACTCTACCTCTACTTTGCTCCACTGTACTCTACCTCTACTGTGCTCCACTGTACTCTACCTCTACTGTACTCCACTGTACTCTATCTCTACTGTGCTCCACTGTACTCTACCTCTACTGTGCTCAACTGTACTGTACTGTACTCCACTGTAATCTACCTCTACTGTACTCCACTGTACTCTACCTCTACTGTACTCCACTGTACTCTACCTCTACTGTACTCCACTGTACTCTACCTCTACTGTACTCCACTGTACTCTACCTCTACTGTACTCCACTTTACTCTACTCTACTGTACTCCACTGTACTCTATCTCTACTGTGATCCACTGTACTCTACCTCTACTGTACTCCACTGTACTCTATCTCTACTGTACTCCACTGTACTCTACCTCTACTGTACTCCACTGTACTCTATCTCTACTGTACTCCACTGTACTCTACTGTTCTCTACCTCTACTGTACTCTACTGTGCTCCACTGTACTCCACTGTAGTCTACATCTACTGTGCTCCACTGTACACTACCTCTACTGTGCTCCACTATAATTTACCTCTACTGTGCTCCACTGTACTCTACCTCTACTGTCCTCCACTGTACTCTACCTCTACTGTGCTCCACTGTATTCTCTCTCTACTGTACTCTACCTCTACTGTACTCTACTGTACTCCACTTCTAATGTGCTCCACTGTACTCTACCTCTACTGTACTCTACCTCTACTGTACTCCACTGTACTCTACCTCTACTGTGCTCTACTGTACTCTATCTCTACTGTGCTCCACTGTACTATACCTCTACTGTACTCCACTATACTCTAACTCTACTATACTCCACTGTACTCTATCTCTACTGTGCTCTACTGTACTCTATCTCTACTGTACTCCACTGTACTATATCTCTACTGTACTTCACTGTCCTCTATCTCTACTGTACTCCACTGTACTCTACCTCTATTGTGCTCCACTGTACTCTATCTCTACTGTACTCTACTGTACTCTATCTCTACTGTACTCCACTGTACTCTATCTCTACTGTACTCTACTGTACTCTATCTCTACTGTACTCCACTGTACTCCACCTCTACTGTTCTCCACTGTACCCTACCTCTATTGTGCTCCACTGTACTCTACCTCTACTGTACTCCACTGTATTCTATCTCTACTGTGCTCCACTGTACTCTACCTCTACTGTGCTCAACTGTACTCTACTGTACTCCACTGTACTCTTCCTCTACTGTACTCCACTGTACTCTATCTCTACTGTACTCCACTGTACTCTACCTCTACTGTACTCCACTGTACTCTACCTCTACTGTGCTCCACTGTACTCTACCTCTACTGTGCCCAACTGTACTGTACTCTATCTCTACTGTACTCCACTGTACTCTACCTCTACTGTGCTCCACTGTACTCTATCTCTACTGTGCTCCACTGTATCCTACCTCTACTGTACTCCACTGTACTCTATCTCTACTGTGCTCCACTGTACTCTATCTCTACTGTACTCCACTGTACTCTATCTCTACTGTGCTCTACTGTTCTCTACCTCTACTGTGCTCTACTGTACTCCACCTCTACTGTGCTCCACTGTACCCTATCTCTACTGTGCTCCACTGTACTCTACCTCTACTGTGCTCCACTGTACTCTACCTCTACTGTACTCCACTGTACTCTACCTCTACTGTGCTCCACTGTACTCTATCTCTACTTTGCTCCACTGTACTCTACCTCTACTGTGCTCCACTATACTCTACCTCTACTGTGCTCCACTGTACTCTACCTCTACTGTCCTCCACTGTACTCTACCTCTACTGTGCTCCACTGTACTCTCTCTCTACTGTACTCTACCTCTACTGTACTCTACTGTACTCCACCTCTAATGTGCTCCACTGTACTCTACCTCTACTGTACTCCACTGTACTCTACCTCTACTGTGCTCTACTGTACTCTATCTCTACTCTGCTCCACTGTACTCTACCTCTACTGTGCTCCACTGTACTCTACCTCTACTGTACTTCACTGTCCTCTATCTCTACTGTACTCCACTGTACTCTACCTCTACTGTGCTCCACTGTACTCTATCTCTACTTTGCTCCACTGTACTCTACCTCTACTGTGCTCCACTGTACTCTACCTCTACTGTACTCCACTGTACTCTATCTCTACTGTGCTCCACTGTACTCTACCTCTACTTTGCTCCACTGTACTCTACCTCTACTGTGCTCCACTGTACTCTACCTCTACTGTACTCCACTGTACTCTATCTCTACTGTGCTCCACTGTACTCTACCTCTACTGTGCTCAACTGTACTGTACTGTACTCCACTGTAATCTACCTCTACTGTACTCCACTGTACTCTACCTCTACTGTACTCCACTGTACTCTACCTCTACTGTACTCCACTGTACTCTACCTCTACTGTACTCCACTGTACTCTACCTCTACTGTACTCCACTGTACTCTACTCTACTGTACTCCACTGTACTCTATCTCTACTGTGATCCACTGTACTCTACCTCTACTGTACTCCACTGTACTCTATCTCTACTGTACTCCACTGTACTCTACCTCTACTGTACTCTACTGTTCTCTACCTCTACTGTGCTCTACTGTACTCTACTCTACTGTACTCCACTGTACTCTATCTCTACTGTGATCCTCTGTACTCTACCTCTACTGTACTCCACTTTACTTTATCTCTACTGTGATCCACTGTACTCTATCTCTACTGTGCTCCACTGTACTCTACCTCTACTATGCTCCACTGTACTCTATCTCTACTGTGCTCCACTCTACTCTACCTCTACTGTGCTCCACTGTACTCTACCTCTACTGTACTCCACTTTACTTTATCTCTACTGTGATCCACTGTACTCTATCTCTACTGTGCTCCACTGTACTCTACCTCTACTATGCTCCACTGTACTCTATCTCTACTGTGCTCCACTCTACTCTACCTCTACTGTGCTCCACTGTACTCTACCTCTACCGTACTCCACTGTACTCTATCTCTACTGTACTCCACTGTACTCTACCTCTACTGTACTCTACTGTTCTCTACCTCTACTGTGCTCTACTGTACTCTTCTCTACTGTACTCCACTGTACTCTATCTCTACTGTGATCCACTATACTCTACCTCTACTGTACTCTACTGTACTCTATCTCTACTGTGATCTACTGTAATCTATCTCTACTGTGCTCCACTGTACTCTACCTCTACTGTACTCCACTGTACTCTACCTCTAATGTGCTCCACTGTACTCTATCTCTACTGTGCTCCACTGTACTCTATTTCTACTGTGCTCCACTGTACTCTATCTCTACTGTACTCCACTGTACTCTATCTCTACTGTGCTCCACTGTACTCTACCTCTACTGTGCTCAACTGTACTCTACTGTACTCCACTGTACTCTACCTCTACTGTACTCCACTGTACTCTATCTCTACTGTACTCCACTGTACTCTACCTCTACTGTACTCCACTGTACTATATCTCTACTGTACTCCACTGTACTCTATCTCTACTGTGATCCACTGTACTCTACCTCTACTGTACTCCACTGTACTCTATCTCTACTGTACTCCACTGTACTCTACCTCTACTGTACTCTACTGTTCTCTACCTCTACTTTGCTCTACTGTACTCTACTCTACTGTACTCCACTGTACTCTATCTCTACTGTGATCCACTGTACTCTACCTCTACTGTACTCTACTGTTCTCTACCTCTACTATGCTCTACTGTACTGTACTCTACTGTACTACACTGTACTCTATATCTACTGTGATCCACTGTACTCTACCTCTACTGTACTCTACTGTACTCTACCTCTAATGTGCTCCACTGTACTCTATCTCTACTGTGCTCCACTGTACTCTATTTCTACTGTGCTCCACTGTACTCTATCTCTACTGTACTCCACTGTACTCTATCTCTACTGTACTTCACTGTCCTTTATCTCTAATGTACTCCACTGTACTCTACCTCTATTGTGCTCCATTGTACTCTATCTCTACTGTACTCTACTGTACTCTATCTCTACTTTACTCCACTGTACTCTATCTCTACTGTACTCCTCTGTACTCTACCTCTACTGTGCTCCACTGTACTCTATCTGTAATGTACTCTACTGTACTCTATCTCTACTGTGATCCATTGTACTCTACCTCTGCTGTGCTCCACTGTACTCTATCTCTACTGTACTCCACTGTACTCTACTGTTCTCTACCTCTACTGTACTCTATTGTGCTCCACTGTACTCCACTGTAGTCTACATCTACTGTGCTCCACTGTACTCTACCTCTACTGTGCTCCACTATAATTTACCTCTACTGTGCTCCACTGTACTCTACCTCTACTGTCCTCCACTGTACTCTACCTCTACTGTGCTCCACTGTACTCTCTCTCTACTGTACTCTACCTCTACTGTACTCTACTGTACTCCACTGTACTCTATCTCTACTGTGATCCACTGTACTCTACCTCTACTGTACTCCACTGTACTCTATCTCTACTGTACTCCACTGTACTCTACCTCTACTGTACTCCACTGTACTCTATCTCTACTGTGATCCACTGTACTCTATCTCTACTGTGCTGCACTCTACTCTACCTCTACAGTGCTCCACTGTACTCTACCTCTACTGTACTCCACTTTACTTTATCTCTACTCTGATCCACTGTACTTTATCTCTACTGTGCTCCACTGTACTCTACCTCTACTATGCTCCACTGTACTCTATCTCTACTGTGCTCCACTCTACTCTACCTCTACTGTGCTCCACTATACTCTACCTCTACTGTACTCCACTGTACTCTATCTCTACTGTACTCCACTGTACTCTACCTCTACTGTGCTCTACTGTTCTCTACCTCTACTGTGCTCTACTGTACTCCACTTCTAATGTGCTCCACTGTACCCTACCTCTACTGTGCTCCACTGTACTCTACCTCTACTGTGATCCACTGTACTCTACCTCTACTCTGCTCCACTGTATCCACTGTATTCTACCTCTACTGTGCTCCACTGTACTCTATGCTCCACTGTACTCTACCTCTACTGTACTCTACTGTACTCCACCTCTAATGGGCTCCACTGTACTCTAGCTCTACTGTACTCCACTGTACTTTACCTCTACTGTACTCCACTGTACTCTACCTCTACTGTGCTCCACTGTACTCTATTTCTACTGTACTCCTCTGTACTCTACCTCTACTGTGCTCCACTGTACTCTATCTGTAATGTACTCTACTGTACTCTATCTCTACTGTGATCCACTGTACTCTACCTCTGCTGTGCTCCACTGTGCTCTATCTCTACTGTACTCCACTGTACTCTACTGTTCTCTACCTCTACTGTACTCTACTGTGCTCCACTGTACTCCACTGTAGTCTACCTCTACTGTGCTCCACTGTACTCTACCTCTACTGTGCTCCACTATACTCTACCTCTACTGTGCTCCACTGTACTCTACCTCTACTGTCCTCCACTGTACTCTACCTCTACTGTGCTCCACTGTACTCTCTCTCTACTGTACTCTACCTCTACTGTACTCTACTGTACTCCACCTCTAATGTGCTCCACTGTACTCTACCTCTACTGTACTCCACTGTACTCTACCTCTACTGTGCTCTACTGTACTCTATCTCTACTCTGCTCCACTGTACTCTACCTCTACTGTGCTCCACTGTACTCTACCTCTACTGTACTTCACTGTCCTCTATCTCTACTGTACTCCACTGTACTCTACCTCTACTGTGCTCCACTTTACTCTATCTCTACTTTGCTCCACTGTACTCTACCTCTACTGTGCTCCACTGTACTCCACCTCTACTGTACTCCACTGTACTCTATCTCTACTGTGCTCCACTGTACTCTACCTCTACTTTGCTCCACTGTACTCTACCTCTACTGTGCTCCACTGTACTCTACCTCTACTGTACTCCACTGTACTCTATCTCTACTGTGCTCCACTGTACTCTACCTCTACTGTGCTCAACTGTGCTGTACTGTACTCCACTGTAATCTACCTCTACTGTACTCCACTGTACTCTACCTCTACTGTACTCCACTGTACTCTACCTCTACTGTACTCCACTGTACTCTACCTCTACTGTACTCCACTGTACTCTACCTCTACTGTACTCCACTGTACTCTACTCTACTGTACTCCACTGTACTCTATCTCTACTGTGATCCACTGTACTCTACCTCTACTGTACTCCACTGTACTCTATCTCTACTGTACTCCACTGTACTCTACCTCTACTGTACTCTACTGTTCTCTACCTCTACTGTGCTCTACTGTACTCTACTCTACTGTACTCCACTGTACTCTATCTCTACTGTGATCCTCTGTACTCTACCTCTACTGTACTCCACTTTACTTTATCTCTACTGTGATCCACTGTACTCTATCTCTACTGTGCTCCACTGTACTCTACCTCTACTATGCTCCACTGTACTCTATCTCTACTGTGCTCCACTCTACTCTACCTCTACTGTGCTCCACTGTACTCTACCTCTACTGTACTCCACTTTACTTTATCTCTACTGTGATCCACTGTACTCTATCTCTACTGTGCTCCACTGTACTCTACCTCTACTATGCTCCACTGTACTCTATCTCTACTGTGCTCCACTCTACTCTACCTCTACTGTGCTCCACTGTACTCTACCTCTACTGTACTCTACTGTTCTCTACCTTTACTGTGCTCTACTGTACTCTTCTCTACTGTACTCCACTGTACTCTATCTCTACTGTGATCCACTATACTCTACCTCTACTGTACTCTACTGTACTCTATCTCTACTGTGATCTACTGTACTCTATCTCTACTGTGCTCCACTGTACTCTACCTCTACTGTACTCCACTGTACTCTACCTCTAATGTGCTCCACTGTACTCTATCTCTACTGTGCTCCACTGTACTCTATTTCTACTGTGCTCCACTGTACTCTATCTCTACTGTACTCCACTGTACTCTATCTCTACTGTACTTCACTGTCCTTTATCTCTAATGTACTCCACTGTACTCTACCTCTATTGTGCTCCATTTTACTCTATCTCTACTGTACTCCATTGTACTCTATCTCTACTGTACTCCACTGTACTCTATCTCTACTGTACTCCACTGTACTCTACCTCTACTGTGCTCCACTGTACTCTACCTCTACCGTACTCCACTGTACTCTATCTCTACTGTACTCCACTGTACTCTACCTCTACTGTACTCTACTGTTCTCTACCTCTACTGTGCTCTACTGTACTCTACTCTACTGTACTCCACTGTATCCTACCTCTACTGTACTCTACTGTACTCTATCTCTACTGTGATCTACTGTACTCTACCTCTACTGTACTCTACTGTACTCTATCTCTACTGTGATCTACTGTACTCTATCTCTACTGTGCTCCACTGTACTCTACCTCTACTGTGCTCCACTGTACTCTATCTCTACTGTGCTCCACTCTACTCTACCTCTACTGTGCTCCACTGTATCCTACCTCTACTGTACTCCACTGTACTCTATCTCTACTGTGCTCCACTGTACTCTATCTCTACTGTACTCCACTGTACTCTACCTCTACTGTGCTCTACTGTTCTCTACCTCTACTGTGCTCTACTGTACTCCACCTCTACTGTTCTCCACTGTACCCTACCTCTATTGTGCTCCACTGTACTCTACCTCTACTGTGCTCCACTGTACTCTACCTCTACTGTACTCTACTGTACTCTACCTCTACTGTGCTCCACTGTACTCTATCTCTACTGTGCTCCACTGTATCCTACCTCTACTGTACTCCACTGTACTCTATCTCTACTGTGCTCCACTGTACTCTATCTCTACTGTACTCCACTGTACTCTATCTCTACTGTGCTCTACTGTTCTCTACCTCTACTGTGCTCTACTGTACTCCACCTCTACTGTGCTCCACTGTACCCTATCTCTACTGTGCTCCACTGTACTCTACCTCTACTGTGCTCCACTGTACTCTACCTCTACTCTACTCCACTGTACTCTATCTCTACTGTGCTCCACTGTACTCTACCTCTACTGTGCTCAACTGTACTCTACTGTACTCCACTGTACTCTACCTCTACTGTACTCCACTGTACTCTATCTCTACTGTACTTCACTGTCCTTTATCTCTAATGTACTCCACTGTACTCTACCTCTATTGTGCTCCATTGTACTCTATCTCTACTGTACTCTACTGTACTCTATCTCTACTTTACTCCACTGAACTCTATCTCTACTGTACTCCTCTGTACTCTACCTCTACTGTGCTCCACTGTACTCTATCTGTAATGTACTCTACTGTACTCTATCTCTACTGTGATCCATTGTACTCTACCTCTGCTGTGCTCCACTGTACTCTATCTCTACTGTACTCCACTGTACTCTACTGTTCTCTACCTCTACTGTACTCTACTGTGCTCCACTGTACTCCACTGTAGTCTACATCTACTGTGCTCCACTGTACACTACCTCTACTGTGCTCCACTATAATTTACCTCTACTGTGCTCCACTGTACTCTACCTCTACTGTCCTCCACTGTACTCTACCTCTACTGTGCTCCACTGTATTCTCTCTCTACTGTACTCTACCTCTACTGTACTCTACTGTACTCCACTTCTAATGTGCTCCACTGTACTCTACCTCTACTGTACTCTACCTCTACTGTACTCCACTGTACTCTACCTCTACTGTGCTCTACTGTACTCTATCTCTACTGTGCTCCACTGTACTATACCTCTACTGTACTCCACTATACTCTAACTCTACTATACTCCACTGTACTCTATCTCTACTGTGCTCTACTGTACTCTATCTCTACTGTACTCCACTGTACTATATCTCTACTGTACTTCACTGTCCTCTATCTCTACTGTACTCCACTGTACTCTACCTCTATTGTGCTCCACTGTACTCTATCTCTACTGTACTCTACTGTACTCTATCTCTACTGTACTCCACTGTACTCTATCTCTACTGTACTCTACTGTACTCTATCTCTACTGTACTCCACTGTACTCCACCTCTACTGTTCTCCACTGTACCCTACCTCTATTGTGCTCCACTGTACTCTACCTCTACTGTACTCCACTGTATTCTATCTCTACTGTGCTCCACTGTACTCTACCTCTACTGTGCTCAACTGTACTCTACTGTACTCCACTGTACTCTTCCTCTTCTGTACTCCACTGTACTCTATCTCTACTGTGCTCCACTGTACTCTACCTCTACTGTACTCTACCTCTACTGTACTCCACTGTACTCTACCTCTACTGTGCTCTACTGTACTCTATCTCTACTGTGCTCCACTGTACTATACCTCTACTGTACTCCACTATACTCTAACTCTACTATACTCCACTGTACTCTATCTCTACTGTGCTCTACTGTACTCTATATCTACTGTACTCCACTGTACTATATCTCTACTGTACTTCACTGTCCTCTATCTCTACTGTACTCCACTGTACTCTACCTCTATTGTGCTCCACTGTACTCTATCTCTACTGTACTCTACTGTACTCTATCTCTACTGTACTCCACTGTACTCTATCTCTACTGTACTCTACTGTACTCTATCTCTACTGTACTCCACTGTACTCCACTGTAGACTTGGAATTAAAGCCTCTTTTGTTTCCCCGTTATTATTTGATTTACGGGACCAGACACCAGTTATCTTGCCAAGAAAGATTTTATTCTTATATGTCAGGAGAGAAACTTCAAGATGTTGTATTCATGCCAGGTCTATGCGTTTCCGTGTTTCTCTGAGGTAGTACGGTAAGATTGAGCTTTTATACATCACAGAGAGTCTTACAGCTTCCTTGTAAGGTAACAAAACATGTTGCTCTGAGCTTCTTAAAATTAGAACGTATGTCATACGTACACGTTATGTTTAACATGTCACAATTCACTTCCATATTAAGAACTATCCTTGTTGTTTACATCTGTGATGCACTTACATCAGTCGAACATGTTACATTGTACACACCCCATAGCAAAATATAGCTTCCCCCTGTCTGACATATGATCATCCCATGGATCCATGCTATCTATAGTTCCCTCATGCATTCAAACTCATGCTTTTGAAACTTCATAAGATGATACAACTGATTATGAATATTAATAAAGAATAATAATACAGATACATAATATTTAATAATAAAATAATATTAAAAGATGAAATTTTGAATCTTCATCTCCCTCCACTGGAACTACGGCCGTCAGTTCCACACCATCATTCCCAGGTGGCCAACCTATAGAAGTGATAGTGAGGAGAAGAAATAGCAGACCAAGAAAATAGACAGAAAGAACAGAAGAATGGAAACAGAGAAACAAAACAAAGAACAAAACCCCAACCCATGTTATGTCCCCGTATACTATGTGTATTTTAATATCTATGTGTATGTCTTTAAAATGAACCCCAATTATCTAAGAAAAGAAAAACTAATAAGTCTTCTGCCCGTGCCTGAACTCATTAATTAATTAACTTGTTAATTAATTAAATCCTTCAGTTCCGAACCAAAACAAGAAATTAAAATAAACGTTGACGTTAAAGGATCCTATCCCTTGGGGTTGAAAATCAGTAAGCGGATGTTCATTGTTTGTGAGGTAGTGTTTTGCATAAAATCTCTTATTTCACGCTGTATGTCCCATTCTTAGTTCTATCCATTTGGTTAGAAATAATCAATTTGACAGGTTTGGTACTTTTCCTTCTAGTAACACATATAAGGACTTGGATTATTAGCATGAAGACAAAAACTCCTACCATAGTCAAAACTATCCAATCGGACCATGATAAATTCCCTAGGATTCGTGGTAGTTTCCTTTCAGACATTAATTTAGCTACTCCATTTGCTACAATAACATGACCCATTGCTTGAATTCCCTCCTCTTGAGCTGCTTTTACACTCTTTTTAACTCTTCTAACCATTTCAAAGAGGTCATAATTCCGTTCTTCTACTAGATCATTATTCCACCATTGTGGCTCTAACTGCAACAGTTGCACATGTGGAACATGAATTCCACCCAAGTGAAGAGGATAGAGAATCTCAAGGCAAAATGGATCAGGAGGAATTGGACACAACTTTCCCCCGTATATCATATTTTCACTTATTCCATCATGTAATATACACCACTGTGCTTCTGACACCTGCCATGCACCTGTGGCTTGATCTAAAGGAACTACTTCCCAAACAGCAGAACCATTAAGAGATAGACTAAACATTGTAGAGCATGAGCAAATTACCCACTCATGTTCCTCAACACAACAGTCTGTGGTAGAAATCATCGGTGTATTGCCGTCAGCCCAATATCCATTCCTTCCTAATCTAATTACTGAATTTCCTTGTCTAACACCCATAGATTGGAATTGCCTGACTGTCATAATATTGCGCTTCCCATATTGAGGCCATATCATAATCAAAGGTAACATTCCAGAACCTGACAACGAATTTTCATTAATAGCGATTTTAACTAATGGAATATGTTTAGCAGAAGTCAAATTAAGTTGATTACCGAAAACCACTAACAAAGATTCTGCTATTCGCTCAGGAACTTGTCCCATTCGAATAACTTGAATATCTTCTACCATTTGATCCTTTAAATTCTGAGCTAAAAATAAACACGCCGCACGATGTGTCTCAAAATTAGATGATTTTGTTAATGCATCTGCCAATTCCTTTGCAGCATCATTAAGATGCTGACCCGCTGCTATAATATGTAGAGAACCCTGAAGAGCCTCAGTGAGTCCTTTCCCAGTCATTGTTCCCACCCACTGAGTATACTCGCTTAGTTGATTCATTTGAGCAGTATTACTAATTGAATTGACAGAACCAAATACCCCCGCTATGTCTCCCCATATACTTCGAGTTTTACGATTTTTACTACTCAGAGGATTTTTAGAGGTATAATATTTAACTTCTTTGTCCAACCAACTTCTTATTTGTGTAAAATTACCACAATAAGACTGATCAAAAACTGTAAGAAGAGAGTTTAAGTTATAATTAATTCGTTGTCGCACCATATGGGCTTCATTTATCAAGGTTTTGGTTTCTTTTGCCAACAAAATACCATGAGCTGGTGCAATAGTTGTATTTGGGCATGTTTCAGCTTTGTTTGTCTTTTCCGCAGAAAGATAAAAACACCTTCCGATTTCCCCAGTTTCTAGTTCAGTCTCACAATATTCATTCTCATCTTCTGAATGCCATACTCGTACATAATTTCCCTTAAATCTTGTTGTTCTTGAGGAAGCATCCCCCAGAAACCCTTCACATGGCAACACTATGGGATAAATACACCCTTGGGTCAATGAATCCCATATTGTAAGCATGTGGGTACGGTTCAGAACAAAATTAATTTCCACATTAGTAGACGTTATGAGGTTTAACCCTATAACTTCACATTGTTCTTTTGAACAAATGTCTCGTCTTTGAGCACTACCAGTATACCCCCCGTCTTTTACCGGCCAAATTACTCTGCTTTTGTAACATTGGTGGTAAAAGTTACATCCTCCAAAGACGTCCTTACGATATTTAGCAAGGTCTTTATCATTGCGTGGCACCCAATCCCATAATCCCCATTTGGAAATAAAGGGTAGAGTAAAATGTTGGCCAGATTTCAGAGTTGCATTCCGAGTGATTTCTTGAACTCGAGGAGTCCATAAGGCTTGGCTTTCTTGATAAATGCCAAGTAAAATTAAAAATAAGCATACCATCGTCGTTGGGTATCGAGAATAACTTGCAACCATCTCTAATCAATGTCAATGGAACTGATTCCTGAAATGGAAGCAGAGAAATAATTAACATCACTTCTTTGTTCCCAATCTTTAAAACTAATGGATGAACATTGCTCAATCTCAGGCCATAAGCCATCATTATCATCTTGTTCATTCACTAAGCAAGGTTTAACTTGTGACCAATGATACCATCTATCTGTTCCTACACCCTTCCCTTTGAGACAAACACTTGTATCAGTAGTTAGGAGTATCTCATATGGTCCTTCCCATCTAGGCTCTAAACCTTTCCTAGCAATTCGTTTGATCATAACAAAACTACCTAACTCGGGAATGTGTGGAATGTCAGTAGTGGTGTGTTTTTCATCCCATTGCTTTTGAGCTTCTCGCACTTTCTTATTATTGTCTTTAGTAGCTTTGTCTAGCATTGCGAGATAGCGTCGTAACTTTTCTTGGAATAAAGTAGAGTCTCCTCCTGTTCCCGCTGGTGGCGGAGCATCAGGAGGTAGAACCATTGCTCTTCCCGTCATTAGTTCAAAAGGGGTTAGTCCTGTAACTCGGTTTGGAGTTGCTCTCAAGTTCCACAGAATAGCAGGTAATAACTTATGCCAGCCTTGGCCAGTTTGCAGAATGGCTTTGGTAAGAGCGGTTTTCAAAGATCTATTCATTCGTTCAACCAGGCCTGAGCTTTCCGGCCTATAAGGAATGTGGAATTTCTGTTTAATTCCCATCAATTTCATTGCTTCCTTCATCAATTTCCCAGTGAAATGAGTTCCATTGTCAGAATCAAGTTCATATGGAAGGCCCCAGCGAGGAAAAACTTCTTCCACCATTACTCGTGCTGCCGCTTCAGCAGTGCAGGATTTTGTAGGGTATGCTTCCACCCATCTAGTAAATCTGTCCATGATTACAAGTATGTATTGATACCCTCCACTGGGTGATAAAGGTCCTGTGAAATCAATTTGAAGGTGTGTCCATGGACCTGTTGGTCTGGGTGCATGTGACATTCGCACCTTTACAGATTTTCCTACATTTGCTTTGAGGCATATCAAGCATCTCCTACAGTAATCATCAATGTCTCTCATCATTCTTGGCCACCACCAAGTCTCACTGATTTGAGATTTCATTGCTTTTGCTCCAGCATGTACCTTTCCATGATACAGCTGCATTAGTTCTCTTCTTGTTCCGATAGGCATCACCACTTGTCCTGTTGGAATTCTCCAGATACCTTGATCATCCTCTTTCGCTCCCGCTTTCATCCATTGTTCTTTCTCTTCATCTGTCTCCAATTGATATGACAGAAGATGGAGCTCAGGATTATCCTTGCTATTTTCCTTTACCAAGGTAACAGGAGTAAAAGGAAGTAGAGCTGCTTCTCTAGCTGCTGCATCTGCTGCCGTGTTTCCTTGACTTTCTTTGGACTTGTCAGATTGATGTGATTTTACTTTGATCACGGCTGCTTCTCGGGGTAAGTAACATGCTGTAATCAAACGACGAATTATGGAAGCATGTTGTATTTCGCTCCCACTGCTAGTGATAAGTCCACGTCTTTTCCACAGAGCAAGGTAGTCATGGACCACGCCAAAAGTATAACGACTATCTGTATAGATGTTGACTCGATCTCCTTCTGATAGTTCAAAGGCTTCTGTAAGTGCTATAAGTTCAGCTACTTGTGCTGAAAATTTCCCAGGAAGGGCTCCTTTCTTTACAACAGTTCCATCTCCTTTCACTACAGCCCATCCAGTATGTCGTTTTCCATCAACATAATAACTGGATCCATCAACCCATAACTCTTTGTCTGGGTTTTCAAGAGGGATTGGATTAACTGGACCAAGACTATCTTCTTCTACTTGTTTTTCACACTCATGTGGTATTCCCTCGTGTGGTTCCAGCATCATTGTTGCAGGGTTAAGAGTCGTGTCCCTGATGATTTCCACTCTTAAATCTTTGTTCAACAAAGTTGCTTCCCATTTTGCTCTTCTTGCATCAGTTATGGTTTTGATGTTCGTGTTGTTCAACAGCGTCACTATACTGTGTGGAGTGTGCAATATGATAGTTTGTGCTCCTATCAGATTCTCAACAGCATCCACTGCCCATGTGGCACCATCGAGGGCTTGTATACATCGTGGTTGCCCAATCATAGTGACAGGAATCTTTGTGGAAAAGTATCCAACTGGTCTGTATCGATCACCTGGTTTTTGACACAGTACTGCTGAATAGGTCTCATCTCCTACCCTGGTCCACAAATGAAAATGCAACCGTCCGTCAGGAAGTCCCAATGCTGGGGCTGAAGTCAGTTTTTCTTTCATAGAAGTAAACGCTTCCTCAGCTTCTGGTGTCCAGTTTATCTGTTCCACTCCAGGCTTTCCTCCCTTGTACAGGTCGATGAGGGGGCTGGTGATGCTAGCAAAATCAGGTATATACTGACGACAATAGTTGAAAAGTCCCATCACCTTCCGCATTCCTGTAACTGTTAGAGGTTTTGGAAGTTGTCGTAATGCCTCTACACGCTCTGTTGTCATTCTCCTTCCCTCCACAGATATTTCTTGGCCCAAATAGATAACCTTGGATTTGGCCAGCTGTGCTTTATCGGGGTTAACTTTGAATCCCCCTTTCCTAAGGGCTTGTAGGACAACATTCAGAGCAAATACATGGCTGTTTTCATCTGGGCTTGCAATTAACAAGTCATCAACATATTGGAGGCAGACACTTCCTGATTTCTCAATTTCAGCTTTTTGCTCCGTTAAGAACTGGTCCAAAGCTCTATGAAATACAACAGGAGAAAGATTAAGACCTTGTGGGAGTCTGTTCCAAACATACTGTTTTGCGCCCACTGTGAAGGCTAATTTCTCTTGAGATCTTTTGTCTATAGGTATAGACCAGAAAGCCGACAGTACATCCAGTACCGTAAACATTTTAGCATTTCCTGGAATGTCATTCAGAATGGTGGCAGGATTGGCCACAATAGGATGCGGTTTTGGTGTTACACTGTTAAGTCTTGTGTAATCAATGGTTAGTCTCCATGAGTTATCAGATTTCTTGACAGGCCAGACAGGACTATTAGTGGTAGATGAAGTTTGTCTGATGATTCCTTCAGCTTCCAAGTCTGCCACTATCTCCTCCACGGCTCGTCTTGCTTCAGGTCGGATGGGGTATTGTTTATGAGGGGCATGTATCGGTCCCTCAATAACAATGGGATCAATGTTGGCTTTACCACAATCCAATTTGTGTTTAGCCCAAACATCCGGATATAAACTGCACAGAAGACCCCACACACCGTCTTTCTTCCAGTTTCTGATAATTGGTTTTGCTGTACCAACAGACCTTAGATTACATGTGCGATCTTCGTGTGGTATTATCCCAGCAGTTGTAGCGATTTGACGACTGTCAGTGAATATGATCATGTTTAACAATGGAAGAATGTCCATGCCAATAAGGCTTCCTTGTGAATTCGGCCCAACCCAGAAAGATGTCCATAAGACTTCATCTTCATGTATTTGCAGTGGAACTTGAATACTTTTGCGGAATTTTGTGATACCTCCTCCAACTCCTTCAACATCCATAGTTTCCTCTGTTGTAGGTAGATTCAGATCTGTTATTGAAATGGCTGCGCCTGTGTCAACAAGGATGTCACATGGGTGGCCCCCTATTAATGCATTAACGAAAAGGCGATTGTCTCTTTTCTTACTAATACAGGGGGCCGCTGATTCCTATTGCGGACGCATAATTCCCTCAATGAGCTGACGGACTTGTGCTTCAGTCCACGTCTTCCCTTGAGGGGTTTCATTATGGTTTTTTGCACTGACCTGTCTAAATGATGGACCTTGACCTTCTGCTCCACCTCCTTTAGCCCAACAATCTATTTTTGAGTGTCCACGCTTTCCACAGTTGCTGCAGGAAATCACCCTATTCTTTGTGTCCTTGTTGTATTGAGCTGTTGCCACTCCTCTTCGATATGGCTTGTTTCCTTCTTCTTTATTTGATCTCATAGCCATCTCTAAGCGGCCAGCCCATTGCATAATTTGGTCAAATGTCTCACCTGGGTTGACTCCAAGTGATAAGGCTTGTTGGTATTTTGTGCTAAGTCCATCCACAAGTGTGTCAGTGAACTGTACATCATCTCTGTCAGGTTGTTTCTTGGCACAGAGAGCCCATCTCTCATAAGCATTCCACTTACGTAGAGCATATTCATCTGGAGATTCATCATCCTTTTGCTTAATCAATGTCACTAATGTGAAAGGAATTTTACCACTGCCCAAGATTTCCTGGATTTCTTTTCGGAACACATCTAATGCTTGCCAAAGACCCAGGGGTCGTCCCTGGCCATCAACCCACAAATCTATCCATTGGGCGGTTGTTATCGAAGCTGGCAAGCGTTCCCATCTGTCTCTTGGGATTTTAGCTTTCACAATGGTGTGTATGTCTCTTAATGTCATTTGATGTGCTTCAATCAATGAGTCTAATTCTCGCCAAAACTCTGTGTTTGGATCTTGTCTCTTCAGAGGAGGCAAGGCTGTGAGAATGGCTTGACGTTCTCCTGGTGTGAATGGTCTCTCTTCTGTCATCATTTCAGATCCTTCCCTTTTAATTACAGGTGAAGAAAATTCAGGACCGATCTTGTCAATTGTGATCATGTCGTCATCTCTTGTCTCATCACCCCAGTCAGAATCATAATTCCGAACTGGTGTACATCGCAGCATGTCTCTGTTTGGCTGAACTGTTTTAGATCTTGTTATTACCGGAGCTGCTTGTGCAGATGCAATATACATTTTGTCAACTGGACCTCCATTTGATCTCGAAGCTTGAGGCTGTGTCAGAGGTTTAGATGAATTTGTATATTGTTCAGGCAAAATTGGATAAATTGGGTTGTAAGGAGGAGGCGTTACAGTTGTTGCAGATTTCACTGGTGCTTGTGAATATTTCTTTTCAGCTTCAGTTATTATATTTGTCCAATCTGGATCAAATGAATCATCATTGGTTGTATTTTCTCCATCTGAACATTTAATAGACATAATTTTGTTCAATTTGTTATATGCTTCAATTTGAGGCTTCATTGCTTCAACAAGTGGGACTGGGCACCCATTGAGACCGCAACAAATTCCACCTTGTTTCAAAATCCAATGTGCGGCGAGGATTGGAAATACTTTTGACTTGATAGAGTCCTTCTGGGACTCAAGCCAGCTTAACTGCACATCCATAGATGTGTTAATGTCCAGTCCTTTTTTCAAAAACTTAGCTTGCTTTTTCTGTTTTCTTTCTAAGTACCAAGCAGATATTGTTCTGCTGTTAAATCCACTTTCTGCCATTGCAAATTATTTGTCACTCTGTGTCTGTGTGCTCAAACAGCAGGGCTATTTTTGTGAGGGAGTGTGTGTGTGAATTCCAGGGGAGGCCCTCTGCTTTTCTCACTCTGCTTAGCTCCCTCTGCTTTTCTCCCTTTCCACCTGTTCTAATTTCTCAAGAACAAAGAAGGGGTTGGGAAACAAAAAAAAACAAAAAAAAACTCTAATATTTTCCGTTTTTCTTTTTCGTTTGTCTTAATTCAGATTAATTTATATATATATATATATATATATATACATACATACACACATATACACACATATACATATATATATATACACACACTAAAGTTGCTCTCAGATCAGTCTCTTCCTCCAAACACTGAACAGCTTTATTGTCAAAATCAGAATGCATGCAATTCTAGCATCTATTCCATTGATACCCTTCTTCTAAGGGTTCAATCCTCTGCGTATTTACGTTTTAGGGTTTATTTGTATTTTTTTTATACTGCACTGTACTAACTTCAAGCACAGACCCGCCACTGTAAACCGCTATAAATCATTGCTTGTCACACTATCCTCGTCTTCTTCTGAAACGATTCTTCGTGTATTGGATATATTTTAGAGATAAATCTGCCCTTTATCGCAATCTCGCCATATTCCAACCACCTTACAAGCTAATTGCTAAATCGCCTTACAGCTATTTCCAAAATTTGACTAAGATGGTCTTTTTCCTAAAAAAGATCCACTTTCTACAGTTTTTTCAAAAATGAAAAAGACTTCCCCAGCATCATTCAATATTCAGAGGTCTACTGACCAGAGCAACTCAAATAAGCCACATTCTAATTATTTAAATTATTTTTATTTTTCTGACACATATATTCATTGGCAAAACAACTGGTACTTTAAATAACACAGTTCTTTTAAGCAGTTTCAGTCAATGTCCAATCATCAGGCAGACTTAGAATTATTTAGAATAGAAAAAGTCTTACCTTGAATGATTGAGACAAATGCCTGAAGATGCAATCCTGTTCGTGACGCCAAATGTAGACTTGGAATTAAAGCCTCTTTTGTTTCCCCGTTATTATTTGATTTACGGGACCAGACACCAGTTATCTTGCCAAGAAAGATTTTATTCTTATATGTCAGGAGAGAAACTTCAAGATGTTGTATTCATGCCAGGTCTATGCGTTTCCGTGTTTCTCTGAGGTAGTACGGTAAGATTGAGCTTTTATACATCACAGAGAGTCTTACAGCTTCCTTGTAAGGTAACAAAACATGTTGCTCTGAGCTTCTTAAAATTAGAACGTATGTCATACGTACACGTTATGTTTAACATGTCACAATTCACTTCCATATTAAGAACTATCCTTGTTGTTTACATCTGTGATGCACTTACATCAGTCGAACATGTTACATTGTACACACCCCATAGCAAAATATAGCTTCCCCCTGTCTGACATATGATCATCCCATGGATCCATGCTATCTATAGTTCCCTCATGCATTCAAACTCATGCTTTTGAAACTTCATAAGATGATACAACTGATTATGAATATTAATAAAGAATAATAATACAGATACATAATATTTAATAATAAAATAATATTAAAAGATGAAATTTTGAATCTTCACCACCTCTACTGTTCTCCACTGTACCCTACCTCTATTGTGCTCCACTGTACTCTACCTCTACTGTACTCCACTGTATTCTATCTCTACTGTGCTCCACTGTACTCTACCTCTACTGTGCTCAACTGTACTCTACTGTACTCCACTGTACTCTTCCTCTACTGTACTCCACTGTACTCTATCTCTACTGTACTCCACTGTACTCTACCTCTACTGTACTCCACTGTACTCTACCTCTACTGTGCTCCACTGTACTCTACCTCTACTGTGCCCAACTGTACTGTACTCTACCTCTACTGTACTCCACTGTACTCTACCTCTACTGTGCTCCACTGTACTCTATCTCTACTGTGCTCCACTGTATCCTACCTCTACTGTACTCCACTGTACTCTATCTCTACTGTGCTCCACTGTACTCTATCTCTACTGTACTCCACTGTACTCTATCTCTACTGTGCTCTACTGTTCTCTACCTCTACTGTGCTCTACTGTACTCCACCTCTACTGTGCTCCACTGTACCCTATCTCTACTGTGCTCCACTGTACTCTACCTCTACTGTGCTCCACTGTACTCTACCTCTACTGTACTCCACTGTACTCTACCTCTACTGTGCTCCACTGTACTCTATCTCTACTTTGCTCCACTGTACTCTACCTCTACTGTGCTCCACTATACTCTACCTCTACTGTGCTCCACTGTACTCTACCTCTACTGTCCTCCACTGTACTCTACCTCTACTGTGCTCCACTGTACTCTCTCTCTACTGTACTCTACCTCTACTGTACTCTACTGTACTCCACCTCTAATGTGCTCCACTGTACTCTACCTCTACTGTACTCCACTGTACTCTACCTCTACTGTGCTCTACTGTACTCTATCTCTACTCTGCTCCACTGTACTCTACCTCTACTGTGCTCCACTGTACTCTACCTCTACTGTACTTCACTGTCCTCTATCTCTACTGTACTCCACTGTACTCTACCTCTACTGTGCTCCACTGTACTCTATCTCTACTTTGCTCCACTGTACTCTACCTCTACTGTGCTCCACTGTACTCTACCTCTACTGTACTCCACTGTACTCTATATCTACTGTGCTCCACTGTACTCTACCTCTACTTTGCTCCACTGTACTCTACCTCTACTGTGCTCCACTGTACTCTACCTCTACTGTACTCCACTGTACTCTATCTCTACTGTGCTCCACTGTACTCTACCTCTACTGTGCTCAACTGTACTGTACTGTACTCCACTGTAATCTACCTCTACTGTACTCCACTGTACTCTACCTCTACTGTACTCCACTGTACTCTACCTCTACTGTACTCCACTGTACTCTACCTCTACTGTACTTCACTGTACTCTACCTCTACTGTACTCCACTGTACTCTACTCTACTGTACTCCACTGTACTCTATCTCTACTGTGATCCACTGTACTCTACCTCTACTGTACTCCACTGTACTCTATCTCTACTGTACTCCACTGTACTCTACCTCTACTGTACTCTACTGTTCTCTACCTCTACTGTGCTCTACTGTACTCTACTCTACTGTACTCCACTGTACTCTATCTCTACTGTGATCCTCTGTACTCTACCTCTACTGTACTCCACTTTACTTTATCTCTACTGTGATCCACTGTACTCTATCTCTACTGTGCTCCACTGTACTCTACCTCTACTATGCTCCACTGTACTCTATCTCTACTGTGCTCCACTCTACTCTACCTCTACTGTGCTCCACTGTACTCTACCTCTACTGTACTCCACTTTACTTTATCTCTACTGTGATCCACTGTACTCTATCTCTACTGTGCTCCACTGTACTCTACCTCTACTATGCTCCACTGTACTCTATCTCTACTGTGCTCCACTCTACTCTACCTCTACTGTGCTCCACTGTACTCTACCTCTACCGTACTCCACTGTACTCTATCTCTACTGTACTCCACTGTACTCTACCTCTACTGTATTCTACTGTTCTCTACCTCTACTGTGCTCTACTGTACTCTTCTCTACTGTACTCCACTGTACTCTATCTCTACTGTGATCCACTATACTCTACCTCTACTGTACTCTACTCTACTCTATCTCTACTGTGATCTACTGTACTCTATCTCTACTGTGCTCCACTGTACTCTACCTCTACTGTACTCCACTGTACTCTACCTCTAATGTGCTCCACTGTACTCTATCTCTACTGTGCTCCACTGTACTCTATTTCTACTGTGCTCCACTGTACTCTATCTCTACTGTACTCCACTGTACTCTATCTCTACTGTACTTCACTGTCCTTTATCTCTAATGTACTCCACTGTACTCTACCTCTATTGTGCTCTATTTTACTCTATCTCTACTGTACTCCATTGTACTCTATCTCTACTGTACTCCACTGTACTCTATCTCTACTGTACTCCACTGTACTCTACCTCTACTGTGCTCCACTGTACTCTACCTCTACCGTACTCCACTGTACTCTATCTCTACTGTACTCCACTGTACTCTACCTCTACTGTACTCTACTGTTCTCTACCTCTACTGTGCTCTACTGTACTCTACTCTACTGTACTCCACTGTATCCTACCTCTACTGTACTCTACTGTACTCTATCTCTACTGTGATCTACTGTACTCTACCTCTACTGTACTCTACTGTACTCTATCTCTACTGTGATCTACTGTACTCTATCTCTACTGTGCTCCACTGTACTCTACCTCTACTGTGCTCCACTGTACTCTATCTCTACTGTGCTCCACTCTACTCTACCTCTACTGTGCTCCACTGTATCCTACCTCTACTGTACTCCACTGTACTCTATCTCTACTGTGCTCCACTGTACTCTATCTCTACTGTACTCCACTGTACTCTACCTCTACTGTGCTCTACTGTTCTCTACCTCTACTGTGCTCTACTGTACTCCACCTCTACTGTTCTCCACTACACCCTACCTCTATTGTGCTCCACTGTACTCTACCTCTACTGTGCTCCACTGTACTCTACCTCTACTGTACTCCACTGTACTCTACCTCTACTGTGCTCCACTGTACTCTATCTCTACTGTGCTCCACTGTATCCTACCTCTACTGTACTCCACTGTACTCTATCTCTACTGTGCTCCACTGTACTCTATCTCTACTGTACTCCACTGTACTCTATCTCTACTGTGCTCTACTGTTCTCTACCTCTACTGTGCTCTACTGTACTCCACCTCTACTGTGCTCCACTGTACCCTATCTCTACTGTGCTCCACTGTACTCTACCTCTACTGTGCTCCACTGTACTCTACCTCTACTGTACTCCACTGTACTCTATCTCTACTGTGCTCCACTGTACTCTACCTCTACTGTGCTCAACTGTACTCTACTGTACTCCACTGTACTCTACCTCTACTGTACTCCACTGTACTCTATCTCTACTGTACTCCACTGTACTCTACCTCTACTGTACTCCACTGTACTATATCTCTACTGTACTCCACTGTACTCTATCTCTACTGTGATCCACTGTACTCTACCTCTACTGTACTCCACTGTACTCTATCTCTACTCTACTCCACTGTACTCTACCTCTACTGTACTCTACTGTTCTCTACCTCTACTTTGCTCTACTGTACTCTACTCTACTGTACTCCACTGTACTCTATCTCTACTGTGATCCACTGTAATCTACCTCTACTGTACTCTACTGTTCTCTACCTCTACTATGCTCTACTGTACTGTACTCTACTGTACTACACTGTACTCTATCTCTACTGTGATCCACTGTACTCTACCTCTACTGTACTCTACTGTACTCTACCTCTAATGTGCTCCACTGTACTCTATCTCTACTGTGCTCCACTGTACTCTATTTCTACTGTGCTCCACTGTACTCTATCTCTACTGTACTCCACTGTACTCTATCTCTACTGTACTTCACTGTCCTTTATCTCTAATGTACTCCACTGTACTCTACCTCTATTGTGCTCCATTGTACTCTATCTCTACTGTACTCTACTGTACTCTATCTCTACTTTACTCCACTGTACTCTATCTCTACTGTACTCCTCTGTACTCTACCTCTACTGTGCTCCACTGTACTCTATCTGTAATGTACTCTACTGTACTCTATCTCTACTGTGATCCATTGTACTCTACCTCTGCTGTGCTCCACTGTACTCTATCTCTACTGTACTCCACTGTACTCTACTGTTCTCTACCTCTACTGTACTCTACTGTGCTCCACTGTACTCCACTGTAGTCTACATCTACTGTGCTCCACTGTACTCTACCTCTACTGTGCTCCACTATAATTTACCTCTACTGTGCTCCACTGTACTCTACCTCTACTGTCCTCCACTGTACTCTACCTCTACTGTGCTCCACTGTACTCTCTCTCTACTGTACTCTACCTCTACTGTACTCTACTGTACTCCACTTCTAATGTGCTCCACTGTACTCTACCTCTACTGTACTCTACCTCTACTGTACTCCACTGTACTCTACCTCTACTGTGCTGTACTGTACTCTATATCTACTGTGCTCCACTGTACTATACCTCTACTGTACTCCACTATACTCTAACTCTACTATACTCCACTGTACTCTATCTCTACTGTGCTCTACTGTACTCTATCTCTACTGTACTCCACTGTACTATATCTCTACTGTACTTCACTGTCCTCTATCTCTACTGTACTCCACTGTACTCTACCTCTATTGTGCTCCACTGTACTCTATCTCTACTGTACTCTACTGTACTCTATCTCTACTGTACTCCACTGTACTCTATCTCTACTGTACTCTACTGTACTCTATCTCTACTGTACTCCACTGTACTCCACCTCTACTGTTCTCCACTGTACCCTACCTCTATTGTGCTCCACTGTACTCTACCTCTACTGTACTCCACTGTATTCTATCTCTACTGTGCTCCACTGTACTCTACCTCTACTGTGCTCAACTGTACTCTACTGTACTCCACTGTACTCTACCTCTACTGTACTCCACTGTACTCTTTCTCTACTGTACTCCACTGTACTCTACCTCTACTGTACTCCACTGTACTCTACCTCTACTGTGCTCCACTGTACTCTACCTCTACTGTGCCCAACTGTACTGTACTCTACCTCTACTGTACTCCACTGTACTCTACCTCTACTGTGCTCCACTGTACTCTATCTCTACTGTGCTCCACTGTATCCTACCTCTACTGTACTCCACTGTACTCTATCTCTACTGTGCTCCACTGTACTCTATCTCTACTGTACTCCACTGTACTCTATCTCTACTGTGCTCTACTGTTCTCTACCTCTACTGTGCTCTACTGTACTCCACCTCTACTGTGCTCCACTGTACCCTATCTCTACTGTGCTCCACTGTACTCTACCTCTACTGTGCTCCACTGTACTCTACCTCTACTGTACTCCACTGTACTCTTTCTCTACTGTGCTCCACTGTACTCTACCTCTACTGTGCTCAACTGTACTCTACTGTACTCCACTGTACTCTACCTCTACTGTACTCCACTGTACTCTATCTCTACTGTACTCCACTGTACTCTACCTCTACTGTACTCCACTGTACTATATCTCTACTGTACTCCACTGTACTCTATCTCTACTGTGATCCACTGTACTCTACCTCTACTGTACTCCACTGTACTCTATCTCTACTGTACTCCACTGTACTCTACCTCTACTGTACTCTACTGTTCTCTACCTCTACTTTGCTCTACTGTACTCTACTCTACTGTACTCCACTGTACTCTATCTCTACTGTGATCCACTGTACTCTACCTCTACTGTACTCTACTGTTCTCTACCTCTACTATGCTCTACTGTACTGTACTCTACTGTACTACACTGTACTCTATCTCTACTGTGATCCACTGTACTCTACCTCTACTGTACTCTACTGTACTCTACCTCTAATGTGCTCCACTGTACTCTATCTCTACTGTGCTCCACTGTACTCTATTTCTACTGTGCTCCACTGTACTCTATCTCTACTGTACTCCACTGTACTCTATCTCTACTGTACTTCACTGTCCTTTATCTCTAATGTACTCCACTGTACTCTACCACTATTGTGCTCCATTGTACTCTATCTCTACTGTACTCTACTGTACTCTATCTCTACTTTACTCCACTGTACTCTATCTCTACTGTACTCCTCTGTACTCTACCTCTACTGTGCTCCACTGTACTCTATCTGTAATGTACTCTACTGTACTCTATCTCTACTGTGATCCATTGTACTCTACCTCTGCTGTGCTCCACTGTACTTTATCTCTACTGTACTCCACTGTACTCTACTGTTCTCTACCTCTACTGTACTCTACTGTGCTCCACTGTACTCCACTGTAGTCTACATCTACTGTGCTCCACTGTACTCTACCTCTACTGTGCTCCACTATAATTTACCTCTACTGTGCTCCACTGTACTCTACCTCTACTGTCCTCCACTGTACTCTACCTCTACTGTGCTCCACTGTACTCTCTCTCTACTGTACTCTACCTCTACTGTACTCTACTGTACTCCACTTCTAATGTGCTCCACTGTACTCTACCTCTACTGTACTCTACCTCTACTGTACTCCACTGTACTCTACCTCTACTGTGCTCTACTGTACTCTATCTCTACTGTGCTCCACTGTACTATACCTCTACTGTACTCCACTATACTCTAACTCTACTATACTCCACTGTACTCTATCTCTACTGTGCTCCACTGTACTCTATCTCTACTGTACTCCACTGTACTATATCTCTACTGTACTTCACTGTCCTCTATCTCTACTGTACTCCACTGTACTCTACCTCTATTGTGCTCCACTGTACTCTATCTCTACTGTACTCTACTGTACTCTATCTCTACTGTACTCCACTGTACTCTATCTCTACTGAACTCCACTGTACTCTACTCTACTGTACTCCACTGTACTCTATCTCTACTGTGATCCACTGTACTCTACCTCTACTGTGCTCCACTGTACTCTCTCTCTACTGTACTCTACCTCTACTGTACTCTACTGTACTCCACCTCTAATGTGCTCCACTGTACTCAACCTCTACTGTACTCTACCTCTACTGTACTCCACTGTACTCTACCTCTAATGTGCTCCACTGTACTCTATCTCTACTGTGCTCCACTGTACTCTATTTCTACTGTGCTCCACTGTACTCTATCTCTACTGTACTCCACTGTACTCTATCTCTACTGTACTTCACTGTCCTTTATCTCTAATGTACTCCACTGTACTCTACCTCTATTGTGCTCCATTTTACTCTATCTCTACTGTACTCTACTGTACTCTATCTCTACTTTACTCCACTGTACTCTATCTCTACTGTACTCCACTGTACTCTACCTCTACTGTGCTCCACTGTACTCTACCTCTACCGTACTCCACTGTACTCTATCTCTACTGTACTCCACTGTACTCTACATCTACTGTACTCTACTGTTCTCTACCTCTACTGTGCTCTACTGTACTCTACTCTACTGTACTCCACTGTATCCTACCTCTACTGTACTCTACTGTACTCTATATCTACTGTGATCTACTGTACTCTACCTCTACTGTACTCTACTGTACTATATCTCTACTGTGATCTACTGTACTCTATCTCTACTGTGCTCCACTGTACTCTACCTCTACTGTGCTCCACTGTACTCTATCTCTACTGTGCTCCACTCTACTCTACCTCTACTGTGCTCCACTGTATCCTACCTCTACTGTACTCCACTGTACTCTATCTCTACTGTGCTCCACTGTACTCTATCTCTACTGTACTCCACTGTACTCTACCTCTACTGTGCTCTACTGTTCTCTACCTCTACTGTGCTCTACTGTACTCCACCTCTACTGTTCTCCACTGTACCCTACCTCTATTGTGCTCCACTGTACTCTACCTCTACTGTGCTCCACTGTACTCTACCTCTACTGTACTCCACTGTATTCTATCTCTACTGTGCTCCACTGTACTCTACCTCTACTGTGCTCAACTGTACTCTACTGTACTCCAATGTACTCTACCTCTACTGTACTCCACTGTACTCTATCTCTACTGTACTCCACTGTACTCTATCTCTACTGTACTCCACTGTACTCTATCTCTACTGTGCTCCACTGTACTCTACCTCTACTGTGCCCAACTTTACTGTACTCTACTCCACTGTACTCTACCTCTACTGTACTCCACTGTACTCTACCTCTACTGTACTCCACTGTACTCTACCTCTACTGTACTCAACTGTACTCTATCTCTACTGTGCTCCACTGTACTCTACCTCTACTGTACTCGACTGTACTCTATCTCTGCTGTGCTCTACTGTACTCCACCTCTACTGTGCTCCACTGTACCCTACCTCTACTGTGCTCCACTGTACTCTAACTCTGCTGTGCTCCACTGTACTCTACCTCTACTGTGCTCCACTGTACTCTACCTCTACTGTGCTCCACTGTACTCTACCTCTACTATGCTCCACTGTACTCTATCTCTACTTTGCTCCACTGTACTCTACCTCTACTGTACTCTACTGTACTCCACCTCTAATGTGCTCCACTGTACTCTAGCTCTACTGTACTCGACTGTACTCTACCTCTACTGTGCTCCACTGTACTCTATTTCTACTGTACTCCTCTGTACTCTACCTCTACTGTGCTCCACTGTACTCTATCTGTAATGTACTCTACTGTACACTATCGCTACTGTGATCCACTGTACTCTACCTCTGCTGTGCTCCACTGTACTCTATCTCTACTGTACTCCACTGCACTCTACTGTTCTCTACCTGTACTGTACTCTACTGTGCTCCACTGTACTCCACTGTAGTCTACCTCTACTGTGCTCCACTGTACTCTACCTCTACTGTGCTCCACTATACTCTACCTCTACTGTGCTCCACTGTACTCTACCTCTACTGTCCTCCACTGTACTCTACCTCTACTGTGCTCCACTGTACTCTCTCTCTACTGTGATCCACTGTACTCTATCTCTACTGGGCTCCACTGTACTCTACCTCTACTGAGCTCCACTGTATTCTATCTCTACTGTGCTCCACTCTACTCTACCTCTACTGTGCTCCACTGTATCCTACCTCTACTGTACTCCACTGTACTCTATCTCTACTGTGCTCCACTGTACTCTATCTCTACTGTACTCCACTGTACTCTACATCTACTGTGCTCTACTGTTCTCTACCTCTACTGTGCTCTACTGTACTCCACCTCTACTGTGCTCCACTGTACCCTACCTCTACTGTGCTCCACTGTACTCTACCTCTACTGTGCTCCACTGTACTCTACCTCTACTGTACTTCTCTGTACTCTATCTCTACTGTGCTCCACTGTACTCTACCTCTACTGTGCTCCACTGTACTCTACCTCTACTGTGCTCCACTGTACTCTACATCTACTGTACTCCACTGTACTCTATCTCTACTGTGCTCCACTGTACTCTACCTTTACTGTGCTCAACTGTACTCTACTGTACTCCACTGTACTCTACCTCTACTGTACTCCACTGTACTCTATCTCTACTGTACTCCACTGTACTCTACCTCTACTGTACTCCACTGTACTCTATCTCTACTGTGCTCCACTGTACTCTACCTCTACTGTGCTCAACTGTACTGTACTGTACTCCACTGTAATCTACCTCTACTGTACTCCACTGTACTCTACCTCTACTGTACTCTACTGTTCTCTACCTCTACTGTGCTCTACTGTACTATACTCTACTGTACTCCACTGTACTCTATCTCTACTGTGATCCACTGTACTCTACCTCTACTGTACTCCACTGTACTCTATCTCTACTGTACTCCACTGTACTCTACCTCTACTATGCTCCACTGTACTCTATCTCTACTGTGCTACACTCTACTCTACCTCTACAGTGCTCCACTGTACTCTACCTCTACTGTACTCCACTTTACTTTATCTCTACTCTGATCCACTGTACTTTATCTCTACTGTGCTCCACTGTACTCTACCTCTACTATGCTCCACTGTACTCTATCTCTACTGTGCTCCACTCTACTCTACCTCTACTGTGCTCCACTATACTCTACCTCTACTGTACTCCACTGTACTCTATCTCTACTGTACTCCACTGTACTCTAACTCTACTGTGCTCTACTGTTCTCTACCTCTACTGTGCTCTACTGTACTCCACTTCTAATGTGCTCCACTGTACCCTACCTCTACTGTGCTCCACTGTACTCTACCTCTACTGTGCTCCACTGTACTCTCTCTCTACTGTACTCTACCTCTACTGTACTCTACTGTACTCCACCTCTAATGTGCTCCACTGTACTCTACCTCTACTGTACTCTACCTCTACTGTACTCCACTGTACTCTACCTCTAATGTGCTCCACTGTACTCTATCTCTACTGTGCTCCACTGTACTCTATTTCTACTGTGCTCCACTGTACTCTATCTCTACTGTACTCCACTGTACTCTATCTCTACTGTACTTCACTGTCCTTTATCTCTAATGTACTCCACTGTACTCTACCTCTATTGTGCTCCATTTTACTCTATCTCTACTGTACTCTACTGTACTCTATCTCTACTTTACTCCACTGTACTCTATCTCTACTGTACTCCACTGTACTCTACCTCTACTGTGCTCCACTGTACTCTACCTCTACCGTACTCCACTGTACTCTATCTCTACTGTACTCCACTGTACTCTACATCTACTGTACTCTACTGTTCTCTACCTCTACTGTGCTCTACTGTACTCTACTCTACTGTACTCCACTGTATCCTACCTCTACTGTACTCTACTGTACTCTATATCTACTGTGATCTACTGTACTCTACCTCTACTGTACTCTACTGTACTATATCTCTACTGTGATCTACTGTACTCTATCTCTACTGTGCTCCACTGTACTCTACCTCTACTGTGCTCCACTGTACTCTATCTCTACTGTGCTCCACTCTACTCTACCTCTACTGTGCTCCACTGTATCCTACCTCTACTGTACTCCACTGTACTCTATCTCTACTGTGCTCCACTGTACTCTATCTCTACTGTACTCCACTGTACTCTACCTCTACTGTGCTCTACTGTTCTCTACCTCTACTGTGCTCTACTGTACTCCACCTCTACTGTTCTCCACTGTACCCTACCTCTATTGTGCTCCACTGTACTCTACCTCTACTGTGCTCCACTGTACTCTACCTCTACTGTACTCCACTGTATTCTATCTCTACTGTGCTCCACTGTACTCTACCTCTACTGTGCTCAACTGTACTCTACTGTACTCCAATGTACTCTACCTCTACTGTACTCCACTGTACTCTATCTCTACTGTACTCCACTGTACTCTATCTCTACTGTACTCCACTGTACTCTATCTCTACTGTGCTCCACTGTACTCTACCTCTACTGTGCCCAACTTTACTGTACTCTACTCCACTGTACTCTACCTCTACTGTACTCCACTGTACTCTACCTCTACTGTACTCCACTGTACTCTACCTCTACTGTACTCAACTGTACTCTATCTCTACTGTGCTCCACTGTACTCTACCTCTACTGTACTCGACTGTACTCTATCTCTGCTGTGCTCTACTGTACTCCACCTCTACTGTGCTCCACTGTACCCTACCTCTACTGTGCTCCACTGTACTCTAACTCTGCTGTGCTCCACTGTACTCTACCTCTACTGTGCTCCACTGTACTCTACCTCTACTGTGCTCCACTGTACTCTACCTCTACTATGCTCCACTGTACTCTATCTCTACTTTGCTCCACTGTACTCTACCTCTACTGTACTCTACTGTACTCCACCTCTAATGTGCTCCACTGTACTCTAGCTCTACTGTACTCGACTGTACTCTACCTCTACTGTGCTCCACTGTACTCTATTTCTACTGTACTCCTCTGTACTCTACCTCTACTGTGCTCCACTGTACTCTATCTGTAATGTACTCTACTGTACACTATCGCTACTGTGATCCACTGTACTCTACCTCTGCTGTGCTCCACTGTACTCTATCTCTACTGTACTCCACTGCACTCTACTGTTCTCTACCTGTACTGTACTCTACTGTGCTCCACTGTACTCCACTGTAGTCTACCTCTACTGTGCTCCACTGTACTCTACCTCTACTGTGCTCCACTATACTCTACCTCTACTGTGCTCCACTGTACTCTACCTCTACTGTCCTCCACTGTACTCTACCTCTACTGTGCTCCACTGTACTCTCTCTCTACTGTGATCCACTGTACTCTATCTCTACTGGGCTCCACTGTACTCTACCTCTACTGAGCTCCACTGTATTCTATCTCTACTGTGCTCCACTCTACTCTACCTCTACTGTGCTCCACTGTATCCTACCTCTACTGTACTCCACTGTACTCTATCTCTACTGTGCTCCACTGTACTCTATCTCTACTGTACTCCACTGTACTCTACATCTACTGTGCTCTACTGTTCTCTACCTCTACTGTGCTCTACTGTACTCCACCTCTACTGTGCTCCACTGTACCCTACCTCTACTGTGCTCCACTGTACTCTACCTCTACTGTGCTCCACTGTACTCTACCTCTACTGTACTTCTCTGTACTCTATCTCTACTGTGCTCCACTGTACTCTACCTCTACTGTGCTCCACTGTACTCTACCTCTACTGTGCTCCACTGTACTCTACATCTACTGTACTCCACTGTACTCTATCTCTACTGTGCTCCACTGTACTCTACCTCTACTGTGCTCAACTGTACTCTACTGTACTCCACTGTACTCTACCTCTACTGTACTCCACTGTACTCTATCTCTACTGTACTCCACTGTACTCTACCTCTACTGTACTCCACTGTACTCTATCTCTACTGTGCTCCACTGTACTCTACCTCTACTGTGCTCAACTGTACTGTACTGTACTCCACTGTAATCTACCTCTACTGTACTCCACTGTACTCTACCTCTACTGTACTCCACTGTACTCTACCTCTACCGTACTCCACTGTACTCTACTCTACTGTACTCCACTGTACTCTATCTCTACTGTGATCCACTGTACTCTACCTCTACTGTACTCCACTGTACTCTATCTCTACTGTACTCCACTGTACTCTACCTCTACTGTACTCTACTGTTCTCTACCTCTACTGTGCTCTACTGTACTCTACTCTACTGTACTCCACTGTACTCTATCTCTACTGTGATCCACTGTACTCTACCTCTACTGTACTCCACTGTACTCTATCTCTACTGTACTCCACTGTACTCTACCTCTACTATGCTCCACTGTACTCTATCTCTACTGTGCTGCACTCTACTCTACCTCTACAGTGCTCCACTGTACTCTACCTCTACTGTACTCCACTTTACTTTATCTCTACTCTGATCCACTGTACTTTATCTCTACTGTGCTCCACTGTACTCTACCTCTACTATGCTCCACTGTACTCTATCTCTACTGTGCTCCACTCTACTCTACCTCTACTGTGCTCCACTATACTCTACCTCTACTGTACTCCACTGTACTCTATCTCTACTGTACTCCACTGTACTCTACCTCTACTGTGCTCTACTGTTCTCTACCTCTACTGTGCTCTACTGTACTCCACTTCTAATGTGCTCCACTGTACCCTACCTCTACTGTGCTCCACTGTACTCTACCTCTACTGTGATCCACTGTACTCTACCTCTACTCTGCTCCACTGTATCCACTGTATTCTACCTCTACTGTGCTCCACTGTACTCTGTGCTCCACTGTACTCTACCTCTACTGTACTCTACTGTACTCCACCTCTAATGGGCTCCACTGTACTCTAGCTCTACTGTACTCCACTGTACTTTACCTCTACTGTACTCCACTGTACTCTACCTCTACTGTGCTCCACTGTACTCTATTTCTACTGTACTCCTCTGTACTCTACCTCTACTGTGCTCCACTGTACTCTATCTGTAATGTACTCTACTGTACTCTATCTCTACTGTGATCCACTGTACTCTACCTCTGCTGTGCTCCACTGTGCTCTATCTCTACTGTACTCCACTGTACTCTACTGTTCTCTACCTCTACTGTACTCTACTGTGCTCCACTGTACTCCACTGTAGTCTACCTCTACTGTGCTCCACTGTACTCTACCTCTACTGTGCTCCACTATACTCTACCTCTACTGTGCTCCACTGTACTCTACCTCTACTGTCCTCCACTGTACTCTACCTCTACTGTGCTCCACTGTACTCTCTCTCTACTGTACTCTACCTCCACTGTACTCTACTGTACTCCACCTCTAATGTGCTCCACTGTACTCTACCTCTACTGTACTCCACTGTACTCTACCTCTACTGTGCTCTACTGTACTCTATCTCTACTCTGCTCCACTGTACTCTACCTCTACTGTGCTCCACTGTACTCTACCTCTACTGTACTTCACTGTCCTCTATCTCTACTGTACTCCACTGTACTCTACCTCTACTGTGCTCCACTGTACTCTATCTCTACTTTGCTCCACTGTACTCTACCTCTACTGTGCTCCACTGTACTCTACCTCTACTCTACTCCACTGTACTCTATCTCTACTGTGCTCCACTGTACTCTACCTCTACTTTGCTCCACTGTACTCTACCTCTACTGTGCTCCACTGTACTCTACCTCTACTGTACTCCACTGTACTCTATCTCTACTGTGCTCCACTGTACTCTACCTCTACTGTGCTCAACTGTACTGTACTGTACTCCACTGTAATCTACCTCTACTGTACTCCACTGTACTCTACCTCTACTGTACTCCACTGTACTCTACCTCTACTGTACTCCACTGTACTCTACCTCTACTGTACTCCACTGTACTCTACCTCTACTGTACTCCACTGTACTCTACTCTACTGTACTCCACTGTACTCTATCTCTACTGTGATCCACTGTACTCTACCTCTACTGTACTCCACTGTACTCTATCTCTACTGTACTCCACTGTACTCTACCTCTACTGTACTCTACTGTTCTCTACCTCTACTGTGCTCTACTGTACTCTACTCTACTGTACTCCACTGTACTCTATCTCTACTGTGATCCTCTGTACTCTACCTCTACTGTACTCCACTTTACTTTATCTCTACTGTGATCCACTGTACTCTATCTCTACTGTGCTCCACTGTACTCTACCTCTACTATGCTCCACTGTACTCTATCTCTACTGTGCTCCACTCTACTCTACCTCTACTGTGCTCCACTGTACTCTACCTCTACTGTACTCCACTTTACTTTATCTCTACTGTGATCCACTGTACTCTATCTCTACTGTGCTCCACTGTACTCTACCTCTACTATGCTCCACTGTACTCTATCTCTACTGTGCTCCACTCTACTCTACCTCTACTGTGCTCCACTGTACTCTACCTCTACCGTACTCCACTGTACTCTATCTCTACTGTACTCCACTGTACTCTACCTCTACTGTACTCTACTGTTCTCTACCTCTACTGTGCTCTACTGTATTCTTCTCTACTGTACTCCACTGTACTCTATCTCTACTGTGATCCACTATACTCTACCTCTACTGTACTCTACTGTACTCTATCTCTACTGTGATCTACTGTACTCTATCTCTACTGTGCTCCACTGTACTCTACCTCTACTGTGCTCCACTGTACTCTATCTCTACTGTGCTCCACTCTACTCTACCTCTACTGTGCTCCACTGTATCCTACCTCTACTGTACTCCACTGTACTCTATCTCTACTGTGCTCCACTGTACTCTATCTCTACTGTACTCCACTGTACTCTACCTCTACTGTGCTCTACTGTTCTCTACCTCTACTGTGCTCTACTGTACTCCACCTCTACTGTTCTCCATTGTACCCTACCTCTATTGTGCTCCACTGTACTCTACCTCTACTGTGCTCCACTGTACTCTACCTCTACTGTACTCCACTGTATTCTATCTCTACTGTGCTCCACTGTACTCTACCTCTACTGTGCTCAACTGTAATCTACTGTACTCCACTGTACTCTACCTCTACTGTACTCCACTGTACTCTATCTCTACTGTACTCCACTGTACTCTACCTCTACTGTACTCCACTGTACTCTATCTCTACTGTGCTCCACTGTACTCTACCTCTACTGTGCCCAACTTTACTGTACTCTACTCCACTGTACTCTACCTCTACTGTACTCCACTGTACTCTACCTCTACTGTACTCCACTGTACTCTACCTCTACTGTACTCAACTGTACTCTATCTCTACTGTGCTCCACTGTACTCTACCTCTACTGTACTCGACTGTACTCTATCTCTACTGTACTCCACTGTACTCTACCTATACTGTACTCTACTGTTCTCTACCTCTACTGTACTCCGCTGTACTCTATCTCTACTGTGATCCACTGTATTCTACCTCTACTGTACTCCACTGTACTCTATCTCTACTCTACTCCACTGTACTCTACCTCTACTGTACTCTACTGTTCTCTACCTCTACTGTGCTCTACTGTACTCTTCTCTACTGTACTCCACTGTACTCTATCTCTACTGTGATCCACTGTACTCTACCTCTACTGTACTCCACTGTACTCTATCTCTACTGTGATCCACTGTACTCTATCTCTACTGTGCTCCACTGTACTCTACCTCTACTATGCTCCACTGTACTCTATCTGTACTGTGCTCCACTCTACTCTACCTCTACTGTGCTCCACTGTACTCTACCTCTACTGTGCTCCACTGTACTCTATCTCTACTGTACTCCACTGTACTCTACCTCTACTGTGCTCTACTGTTCTCTACCTCTACTGTGCTCTACTGTACTCCACCTCTACTGTTTTCCACTGTACTCTACCTCTACTGTGCTCCACTGTACTCTACCTCTACTGTGCTCCACTGTACTCTACCTCTACTGTGCTCCACTGTACTCTACCTCTACTGTGCTCCACTGTACTCTACCTCTAATGTACTCTACTGTACTCCACCTCTAATGTGCTCCACTGTACTCTAGCCCTACTGTACTCCACTGTACTTTACCTCTACTGTACTCCACTGTACTCTACCTCTACTGTGCTCCACTGTACTCTATTTCTACTGTACTCCTCTGTACTCTACCTCTACTGTGCTCCACTGTACTCTATCTGTAATGTACTCTACTGTACTCTATCTCTACTGTGATCCATTGTACTCTACCTCTGCTGTGCTCCACTGTACTCTATCTCTACTGTACTCCACTGTACTCTACTGTTCTCTACCTCTACTGTACTCTACTGTGCTCCACTGTACTCCACTGTAGTCTACATCTACTGTGCTCCACTGTACTCTACCTCTACTGTGCTCCACTATAATTTACCTCTACTGTGCTCCACTGTACTCTACCTCTACTGTCCTCCACTGTACTCTACCTCTACTGTGCTCCACTGTACTCTCTCTCTACTGTACTCTACCTCTACTGTACTCTACTGTACTCCACTTCTAATGTGCTCCACTGTACTCTACCTCTACTGTACTCTACCTCTAATGTACTCCACTGTACTCTACCTCTACTGTGCTCTACTGTACTCTATCTCTACTGTGCTCCACTGTACTATACCTCTACTGTACTCCACTATACTCTAACTCTACTATACTCCACTGTACTCTATCTCTACTGTGCTCCACTGTACTCTATCTCTACTGTACTCCACTGTACTATATCTCTACTGTACTTCACTGTCCTCTATCTCTACTGTACTCCACTGTACTCTACCTCTATTGTGCTCCACTGTACTCTATCTCTACTGTACTCTACTGTACTCTATCTCTACTGTACTCCACTGTACTCTATCTCTACTGTACTCCACTGTACTCTACCTCTACTGTACTCTACTGTTCTCTACCTCTACTGTGCTCTACTGTACTCTACTCTACTGTACTCCACTGTACTCTATCTCTACTGTGATCCACTGTACTCTACCTCTAATGTGCTCCACTGTACTCTACCTCTACTGTACTCTACCTCTACTGTGCTCCACTGTACTCTATCTCTACTGTGCTCCACTGTACTCTATTTCTACTGTGCTCCACTGTACTCTATCTCTACTGTACTCCACTGTACTCTATCTCTACTGTACTTCACTGTCCTTTATCCCTAATGTACTCCACTGTACTCTACCTCTATTGTGCTCCATTGTACTCTATCTCTACTGTACTCTACTGTACTCTATCTCTACTTTACTCCACTGTACTCTATCTCTACTGTACTCCACTGTACTCTACCTCTACTGTGCTCCACTGTACTCTACCTCTACCGTACTCCACTGTACTCTATCTCTACTGTACTCCACTGTACTCTACCTCTACTGTACTCTACTGTTCTCTACCTCTACTGTGCTCTACTGTACTCTACTCTACTGTACTCCACTGTACTCTATCTCTACTGTGATCCACTGTACTCTACCTCTACTGTACTCTACTGTACTCTATCTCTACTGTGATCTACTGTACTCTATCTCTACTGTGCTCCACTCTACTCTACCTCTACTGTGCTCCACTGTATCCTACCTCTACTGTACTCCACTGTACTCTATCTCTACTGTGCTCCACTGTACTCTATCTCTACTGTACTCCACTGTACTCTACCTCTACTGTGCTCTACTGTTCTCTACCTCTACTGTGCTCTTCTGTACTCCACATCTACTGTTTTCCACTGTACCCTACCTCTATTGTGCTCCACTGTACTCTACCTCTACTGTGCTCCACTGTACTCTACCTCTACTGTACTCCACTGTATTCTATCTCTACTGTGCTCCACTGTACTCTACCTCTACTCTGCTCAACTGTACTCTACTGTACTCCAATGTACTCTACCTCTACTGTACTCCACTGTACTCTATCTCTACTGTACTCCACTGTACTCTACCTCTACTGTACTCCACTGTACTCTATCTCTACTGTGCTCCACTGTACTCTACCTCTACTGTGCCCAACTTTACTGTACTCTACTCCACTGTACTCTACCTCTACTGTACTCCACTGTACTCTACCTCTACTGTACTCCACTGTACTCTACCTCTACTGTACTCAACTGTACTCTATCTCTACTGTGCTCCGCTGTACTCTACCTCTACTGTACTCGACTGTACTTTATCTCTACTGTACTCCACTGTACTTTACCTATACTGTACTCTACTGTTCTCTACCTCTACTGTACTCCACTGTACTCTATCTCTACTGTGATCCACTGTACTCTACCTCTACTGTACTCCACTGTACTCTATCTCTACTCTACTCCACTGTACTCTACCTCTACTGTACTCTACTGTTCTCTACCTCTACTGTGCTCTACTGTACTCTTCTCTACTGTACTCCACTGTACTCTATCTCTACTGTGATCCACTGTACTCTACCTCTACTGTACTCCACTGTACTCTATCTCTACTGTGATCCACTGTACTCTATCTCTACTGTGCTCCACTGTATCTACCTCTACTATGCTCCACTGTACTCTATCTGTACTGTGCTCCACTCTACTCTACCTCTACTGTGCTCCACTGTACTCTACCTCTACTGTACTCGACTGTACTTTATCTCTACTGTACTCCACTGTACTTTACCTATACTGTACTCTACTGTTCTCTACCTCTACTGTACTCCACTGTACTCTATCTCTACTGTGATCCACTGTACTCTACCTCTACTGTACTCCACTGTACTCTATCTCTACTCTACTCCACTGTACTCTACCTCTACTGTACTCTACTGTTCTCTACCTCTACTGTGCTCTACTGTACTCTTCTCTACTGTACTCCACTGTACTCTATCTCTACTGTGATCCACTGTACACTACCTCTACTGTACTCCACTGTACTCTATCTCTACTGTGATCCACTGTACTCTATCTCTACTGTGCTCCACTGTATCTACCTCTACTATGCTCCACTGTACTCTATCTGTACTGTGCTCCACTCTACTCTACCTCTACTGTGCTCCACTGTACTCTATCTCTACTGTACTCCACTGTACTCTACCTCTACTGTGCTCTACTGTTCTCTACCTCTACTGTGCTCTACTGTACTCCACCTCTACTGTGCTCCACTGTACCCTACCTCTACTGTGCTCCACTGTACTCTACCTCTACTGTGCTCCACTGTACTCTACCTCTACTGTGCTCCACTGTACTCTACCTCTACTGTGCTCCACTGTACTCTACCTCTACTGTGCTCCACTGTACTCTATCTCTACTGTGCTCCACTGTACTCTACCTCTAATGTACTCTACTGTACTCCATCTCTAATGTGCTCCACTGTACTCTAGCCCTACTGTACTCCACTGTACTTTACCTCTACTGTACTCCACAGTACTCCACCTCTACTGTCCTCCACTGTACCCTACCTCTACTGTGCTCCACTGTACTCTACCTTTACTGTGCTCCACTGTACTCTACCTCTACTGTGCTCCACTGTACTCTACCTCTACTGTGCTCCACTGTACTCTACCTCTACTGTGCTCCACTGTACTCTATCTCTACTGTGCTCCACTGTACTCTACCTCTAATGTACTCTACTGTACCCACCTCTAATGTGCTCCACTGTACTCTAGCCCTACTGTACTCCACTGTACTTTACCTCTACTGTACTCCACTGTACTCTATCTCTACTGTGCTCCACTGTATCCTACCTCTACTGTACTCCACTGTACTCTATCTCTACTGTGCTCCACTGTACTCTATCTCTACTGTACTCCACTGTACTCTACCTCTACTCTGCTCTACTGTTCTCTACCTCTACTGTGCTCTACTGTACTCCACCTCTACTGTGCTCCACTGTACCCTACCTCTACTGTGCTCCACTGTACTCTACCTCTACTGTGCTCCACTGTACTCTACCTCTACTGTACTCCACTGTACTCTATCTCTACTGTGCTCCACTGTACTCTACCTCTACTGTGCTCAACTGTACTCTACTGTACTCCACTGTACTCTACCTCTACTGTACTCCACTGTACTCTATCTCTACTGTACTCCACTGTACTCTACCTCTACTGTACTCCAGTGTACTCTATCTCTACTGTGCTCAACTGTACTGTACTGTACTCCACTGTAATCTACCTCTACTGTACTCCACTGTACTCTACTTCTACTGTACTCCACTCTACTCTACCTCTACTGTACTCCACTGTACTCTACTCTACTGTACTCCAATGTACTCTATCTCTACTGTGATCCACTTCACTCTACCTCTACTGTACTCCACTGTACTCTATCTCTACTGTACTCCACTGTACTCTACCTCTACTCTACTCTACTGTTCTCTACCTCTACTTTGCTCTACTGTACTCTACTCTACTGTACTCCACTGTACTCTATCTCTACTGTGATTCACTGTACTCTACCTCTACTGTACTCTACTGTTCTCTACCTCTACTGTGCTCTACTGTACTGTACTCTACTGTACTACACTGTACTCTATCTCTACTGTGATCCACTGTACTCTACCTCTACTGTACTCTACTGTACTCCATCTCTACTGTGATCCACTGTACTCTATCTCTACTGTGCTCCACTGTACTCTATCTCTACTGTGCTCCACTCTACTCTACCTCTACTGTGCTCCACTGTATCCTACCTCTACTGTATCCACTGTACTCTATCTCTACTGTACTCCACTGTACTCTACCTCTACTGTGCTCTACTGTTCTCTACCTCTACTGTGCTCTACTGTACTCCACCTCTACTGTGCTCCACTGTACCCTACCTCTACTGTGCTCCACTGTACTCTACCTGTACTGTGCTCCACTGTACTCTACCTCTACTGTACTCCACTGTACTCTATCTCTACTGTGCTCCACTCTACTCTACATCTACTGTGCTCAACTGTACTCTACTGTACTCCACTGTACTCTACCTCTACTGTACTCCACTGTACTCTATCTCTACTGTACTCCACTGTACTCTACCTCTACTGTACTCCACTGTACTCTATCTCTACTGTGCTCCACTGTAATCTACCTCTACTGTGCTCAACTGTACTCTACTGTACTCCACCTCTAATGTGCTCCACTGTACTCTACCTCTACTGTACTCTACCTCTACTGTACTCCACTGTACTCTACCTCTAATGTGCTCCACTGTACTCTATCTCTACTGTGCTCCACTGTACTCTATTTCTACTGTGCTCCACTGTACTCTATCTCTACTGTACTCCACTGTACTCTATCTCTACTGTACTTCACTGTCCTTTATCTCTAATGTACTCCACTCTACTCTACCTCTATTGTGCTCCATTGTACTCTATCTCTACTGTACTCTACTGTACTCTATCTCTACTTTACTCCACTGTACTCTATCTCTACTGTACTCCACTGTACTCTACCTCTACTGTGCTCCACTGTACTCTACCTCTACCGTACTCCACTGTACTCTATCTCTACTGTGCTCCACTCTACTCTACCTCTACTGTGCTCCACTGTATCCTACCTCTACTGTACTCCACTGTACTCTATCTCTACTGTGCTCCACTGTACTCTATCTCTACTGTACTCCACTGTACTCTACCTCTACTGTGCTCTACTGTTCTCTACCTCTACTGTGCTCTTCTGTACTCCACCTCTACTGTTCTCCACTGTACCCTACCTCTATTGTGCTCCACTGTACTCTACCTCTACTGTGCTCCACTGTACTCTACCTCTACTGTACTCCACTGTATTCTATCTCTACTGTGCTCCACTGTACTCTACCTCTACTGTGCTCAACTGTACTCTACTGTACTCCAATGTACTTTACCTCTACTGTACTCCACTGTACTCTATCTCTACTGTACTCCACTGTACTCTACCTCTACTGTACTCCACTGTACTCTATCTCTACTGTGCTCACCTGTACTCTACCTCTACTGTGCCCAACTTTACTGTACTCTACTCTACTGTACTCTACCTCTACTGTACTCCACTGTACTCTACCTCTACTGTACTCCACTGTACTCTACCTCTACTGTACTCAACTGTACTCTATCTCTACTGTGCTCCACTGTACTCTACCTCTACTGTACTCGACTGTACTTTATCTCTACTGTACTCCACTGTACTTTACCTATACTGTACTCTACTGTTCTCTACCTCTACTGTACTCCACTGTACTCTATCTCTACTGTGATCCACTGTACTCTACCTCTACTGTACTCCACTGTACTCTATCTCTACTCTACTCCACTGTACTCTACCTCTACTGTACTCTACTGTTCTCTACCTCTACTGTGCTCTACTGTACTCTTCTCTACTGTACTCCACTGTACTCTATCTCTACTGTGATCCACTGTACTCTACCTCTACAGTACTCCACTGTACTCTATCTCTACTGTGATCCACTGTACTCTATCTCTACTGTGCTCCACTGTATCTACCTCTACTATGCTCCACTGTACTCTATCTGTACTGTGCTCCACTCTACTCTACCTCTACTGTGCTCCACTGTACTCTACCTCTACTGTACTCCACTGTACTCTATCTCTACTGTGCTCCACTGTACTCTATCTCTACTGTACTCCACTGTACTCTACCTCTACTGTGCTCTACTGTTCTCTACCTCTACTGTGCTCTACTGTACTCCACCTCTACTGTGCTCCACTGTACCCTACCTCTACTGTGCTCCACTGTACTCTACCTCTACTGTGCTCCACTGTACTCTACCTCTACTGTACTCCACTGTACTCTATCTCTACTGTGATCCACTGTACTCTATCTCTACTGTGCTCCACTGTATCTACCTCTACTATGCTCCACTGTACTCTATCTGTACTGTGCTCCACTCTACTCTACCTCTACTGTGCTCCACTGTACTCTACCTCTACTGTACTCCACTGTACTCTATCTCTACTGTGCTCCACTGTACTCTATCTCTACTGTACTCCACTGTACTCTACCTCTACTGTGCTCTACTGTTCTCTACCTCTACTGTGCTCTACTGTACTCCACCTCTACTGTGCTCCACTGTACCCTACCTCTACTGTGCTCCACTGTACTCTACCTCTACTGTGCTCCACTGTACTCTACCTCTACTGTGCTCCACTGTACTCTACCTCTACTGTGCTCCACTGTACTCTACCTCTACTGTGCTCCACTGTACTCTATCTCTACTGTGCTCCACTGTACTCTACCTCTAATGTACTCTACTGTACTCCATCTCTAATGTGCTCCACTGTACTCTAGCCCTACTGTACTCCACTGTACTTTACCTCTACTGTACTCCACAGTACTCCACCTCTACTGTCCTCCATTGTACCCTACCTCTACTGTGCTCCACTGTACTCTACCTTTACTGTGCTCCACTGTACTCTACCTCTACTGTGCTCCACTGTACTCTACCTCTACTGTGCTCCACTGTACTCTACCTCTACTGTGCTCCACTGTACTCTATCTCTACTGTGCTCCACTGTACTCTACCTCTAATGTACTCTACTGTACTCCACCTCTAATGTGCTCCACTGTACTCTAGCCCTACTGTACTCCACTGTACTTTACCTCTACTGTACTCCACTGTACTCTATCTCTACTGTGCTCCACTGTATCCTACCTCTACTGTACTCCACTGTACTCTATCTCTACTGTGCTCCACTGTACTCTATCTCTACTGTACTCCACTGTACTCTACCTCTACTCTGCTCTACTGTTCTCTACCTCTACTGTGCTCTACTGTACTCCACCTCTTCTGTGCTCCACTGTACCCTACCTCTACTGTGCTCCACTGTACTCTACCTCTACTGTGCTCCACTGTACTCTACCTCTACTGTACTCCACTGTACTCTATCTCTACTGTGCTCCACTGTACTCTACCTCTACTGTGCTCAACTGTACTCTACTGTACTCCACTGTACTCTACCTCTACTGTACTCCACTGTACTCTATCTCTACTGTACTCCACTGTACTCTACCTCTACTGTACTCCAGTGTACTCTATCTCTACTGTGCTCAACTGTACTGTACTGTACTCCACTGTAATCTACCTCTACTGTACTCCACTGTACTCTACTTCTACTGTACTCCACTGTACTCTACCTCTACTGTACTCCACTGTACTCTACTCTACTGTACTCCAATGTACTCTATCTCTACTGTGATCCACTGTACTCTACCTCTACTGTACTCCACTGTACTCTATCTCTACTGTACTCCACTGTACTCTACCTCTACTCTACTCTACTGTTCTCTACCTCTACTTTGCTCTACTGTACTCTACTCTACTGTACTCCACTGTACTCTATCTCTACTGTGATTCACTGTACTCTACCTCTACTGTACTCTACTGTTCTCTACCTCTACTGTGCTCTACTGTACTGTACTCTACTGTACTACACTGTACTCTATCTCTACTGTGATCCACTGTACTCTACCTCTACTGTACTCTACTGTACTCCATCTCTACTGTGATCCACTGTACTCTATCTCTACTGTGCTCCACTGTACTCTATCTCTACTGTGCTCCACTCTACTCTACCTCTACTGTGCTCCACTGTATCCTACCTCTACTGTATCCACTGTACTCTATCTCTACTGTACTCCACTGTACTCTACCTCTACTGTGCTCTACTGTTCTCTACCTCTACTGTGCTCTACTGTACTCCACCTCTACTGTGCTCCACTGTACCCTACCTCTACTGTGCTCCACTGTACTCTACCTCTACTGTGCTCCACTGTACTCTACCTCTACTGTACTCCACTGTACTCTATCTCTACTGTGATCCACTGTACTCTATCTCTACTGTGCTCCACTGTATCTACCTCTACTATGCTCCACTGTACTCTATCTGTACTGTGCTCCACTCTACTCTACCTCTACTGTGCTCCACTGTACTCTACCTCTACTCTACTCCACTGTACTCTATCTCTACTGTGCTCCACTGTACTCTATCTCTACTGTACTCCACTGTACTCTACCTCTACTGTGCTCTACTGTTCTCTACCTCTACTGTGCTCTACTGTACTCCACCTCTACTGTGCTCCACTGTACCCTACCTCTACTGTGCTCCACTGTACTCTACCTCTACTGTGCTCCACTGTACTCTACCTCTACTGTGCTCCACTGTACTCTACCTCTACTGTGCTCCACTGTACTCTACCTCTACTGTGCTCCACTGTACTCTATCTCTACTGTGCTCCACTGTACTCTACCTCTAATGTACTCTACTGTACTCCATCTCTAATGTGCTCCACTGTACTCTAGCCCTACTGTACTCCACTGTACTTTACCTCTACTGTACTCCACAGTACTCCACCTCTACTGTCCTCCACTGTACCCTACCTCTACTGTGCTCCACTGTACTCTACCTTTACTGTGCTCCACTGTACTCTACCTCTACTGTGCTCCACTGTACTCTATCTCTACTGTGCTCCACTGTACTCTACCTCTACTGTACTCCACTGTACTCTATCTCTACTGTGCTCCACTGTTCTCTACCTCTACTGTGCTCTACTGTACTCCACCTCTACTGTGCTCCACTGTACCCTACCTCTACTGTGCTCCACTGTACTCTACCTCTACTGTGCTCCACTGTACTCTACCTCTACTGTGCTCCACTGTACTCTACCTCTACTGTGCTCCACTGTACTCTACCTCTACTGTGCTCCACTGTACTCTATCTCTACTGTGCTCCACTGTACTCTACCTCTAATGTACTCTACTGTACTCCATCTCTAATGTGCTCCACTGTACTCTAGCCCTACTGTACTCCACTGTACTTTACCTCTACTGTACTCCACAGTACTCCACCTCTACTGTCCTCCACTGTACCCTACCTCTACTGTGCTCCACTGTACTCTACCTTTACTGTGCTCCACTGTACTCTACCTCTACTGTGCTCCACTGTACTCTACCTCTACTGTGCTCCACTGTACTCTACCTCTACTGTGCTCCACTGTACTCTATCTCTACTGTGCTCCACTGTACTCTACCTCTAATGTACTCTACTGTACTCCACCTCTAATGTGCTCCACTGTACTCTAGCCCTACTGTACTCCACTGTACTTTACCTCTACTGTACTCCACTGTACTCTATCTCTACTGTGCTCCACTGTATCCTACCTCTACTGTACTCCACTGTACTCTATCTCTACTGTGCTCCACTGTACTCTATCTCTACTGTACTCCACTGTACTCTACCTCTACTCTGCTCTACTGTTCTCTACCTCTACTGTGCTCTACTGTACTCCACCTCTACTGTGCTCCACTGTACCCTACCTCTACTGTGCTCCACTGTACTCTACCTCTACTGTGCTCCACTGTACTCTACCTCTACTGTACTCCACTGTACTCTATCTCTACTGTGCTCCACTGTACTCTACCTCTACTGTGCTCAACTGTACTCTACTGTACTCCACTGTACTCTACCTCTACTGTACTCCACTGTACTCTATCTCTACTCTACTCCACTGTACTCTACCTCTACTGTACTCTACTGTTCTCTACCTCTACTGTGCTCTACTGTACTCTTCTCTACTGTACTCCACTGTACTCTATCTCTACTGTGATCCACTGTACTCTACCTCTACTGTACTCCACTGTACTCTATCTCTACTGTGATCCACTGTACTCTATCTCTACTGTGCTCCACTGTATCTACCTCTACTATGCTCCACTGTACTCTATCTGTACTGTGCTCCACTCTACTCTACCTCTACTGTGCTCCACTGTACTCTACCTCTACTGTACTCCACTGTACTCTATCTCTACTGTGCTCCACTGTACTCTATCTCTACTGTACTCCACTGTACTCTACCTCTACTGTGCTCTACTGTTCTCTACCTCTACTGTGCTCTACTGTACTCCACCTCTACTGTGCTCCACTGTACCCTACCTCTACTGTGCTACACTGTACTCTACCTCTACTGTGCTCCACTGTACTCTACCTCTACTGTGCTCCACTGTACTCTACCTCTACTGTGCTCCACTGTACTCTATCTCTACTGTGCTCCACTGTACTCTACCTCTAATGTACTCTACTGTACTCCATCTCTAATGTGCCCCACTGTACTCTAGCCCTACTGTACTCCACTGTACTTTACCTCTACTGTACTCCACAGTACTCCACCTCTACTGTCCTCCACTGTACCCTACCTCTACTGTGCTCCACTGTACTCTACCTTTACTGTGCTCCACTGTACTCTACCTCTACTGTGCTCCACTGTACTCTACCTCTACTGTGCTCCACTGTACTCTACCTCTACTGTGCTCCACTGTACTCTATCTCTACTGTGCTCCACTGTACTCTACCTCTAATGTACTCTACTGTACCCACCTCTAATGTGCTCCACTGTACTCTAGCCCTACTGTACTCCACTGTACTTTACCTCTACTGTACTCCACTGTACTCTATCTCTACTGTGCTCCACTGTATCCTACCTCTACTGTACTCCACTGTACTCTATCTCTACTGTACTCCACTGTACTCTACTGTTCTCTACCTCTACTGTACTCTACTGTGCTCCACTGTACTCCACTGTAGTCTACATCTACTGTGCTCCACTGTACACTACCTCTACTGTGCTCCACTATAATTTACCTCTACTGTGCTCCACTGTACTCTACCTCTACTGTCCTCCACTGTACTCTACCTCTACTGTGCTCCACTGTATTCTCTCTCTACTGTACTCTACCTCTACTGTACTCTACTGTACTCCACTTCTAATGTGCTCCACTGTACTCTACCTCTACTGTACTCTACCTCTACTGTACTCCACTGTACTCTACCTCTACTGTGCTCTACTGTACTCTATCTCTACTGTGCTCCACTGTACTATACCTCTACTGTACTCCACTATACTCTAACTCTACTATACTCCACTGTACTCTATCTCTACTGTGCTCTACTGTACTCTATCTCTACTGTACTCCACTGTACTATATCTCTACTGTACTTCACTGTCCTCTATCTCTACTGTACTCCACTGTACTCTACCTCTATTGTGCTCCACTGTACTCTATCTCTACTGTACTCTACTGTACTCTATCTCTACTGTACTCCACTGTACTCTATCTCTACTGTACTCTACTGTACTCTATCTCTACTGTACTCCACTGTACTCCACCTCTACTGTTCTCCACTGTACCCTACCTCTATTGTGCTCCACTGTACTCTACCTCTACTGTACTCCACTGTATTCTATCTCTACTGTGCTCCACTGTACTCTACCTCTACTGTGCTCAACTGTACTCTACTGTACTCCACTGTACTCTTCCTCTTCTGTACTCCACTGTACTCTATCTCTACTGTGCTCCACTGTACTCTACCTCTACTGTACTCTACCTCTACTGTACTCCACTGTACTCTACCTCTACTGTGCTCTACTGTACTCTATCTCTACTGTGCTCCACTGTACTATACCTCTACTGTACTCCACTATACTCTAACTCTACTATACTCCACTGTACTCTATCTCTACTGTGCTCTACTGTACTCTATATCTACTGTACTCCACTGTACTATATCTCTACTGTACTTCACTGTCCTCTATCTCTACTGTACTCCACTGTACTCTACCTCTATTGTGCTCCACTGTACTCTATCTCTACTGTACTCTACTGTACTCTATCTCTACTGTACTCCACTGTACTCTATCTCTACTGTACTCTACTGTACTCTATCTCTACTGTACTCCACTGTACTCCACCTCTACTGTTCTCCACTGTACCCTACCTCTATTGTGCTCCACTGTACTCTACCTCTACTGTACTCCACTGTATTCTATCTCTACTGTGCTCCACTGTACTCTACCTCTACTGTGCTCAACTGTACTCTACTGTACTCCACTGTACTCTTCCTCTACTGTACTCCACTGTACTCTATCTCTACTGTACTCCACTGTACTCTACCTCTACTGTACTCCACTGTACTCTACCTCTACTGTGCTCCACTGTACTCTACCTCTACTGTGCCCAACTGTACTGTACTCTACCTCTACTGTACTCCACTGTACTCTACCTCTACTGTGCTCCACTGTACTCTATCTCTACTGTGCTCCACTGTATCCTACCTCTACTGTACTCCACTGTACTCTATCTCTACTGTGCTCCACTGTACTCTATCTCTACTGTACTCCACTGTACTCTATCTCTACTGTGCTCTACTGTTCTCTACCTCTACTGTGCTCTACTGTACTCCACCTCTACTGTGCTCCACTGTACCCTATCTCTACTGTGCTCCACTGTACTCTACCTCTACTGTGCTCCACTGTACTCTACCTCTACTGTACTCCACTGTACTCTACCTCTACTGTGCTCCACTGTACTCTATCTCTACTTTGCTCCACTGTACTCTACCTCTACTGTGCTCCACTATACTCTACCTCTACTGTGCTCCACTGTACTCTACCTCTACTGTCCTCCACTGTACTCTACCTCTACTGTGCTCCACTGTACTCTCTCTCTACTGTACTCTACCTCTACTGTACTCTACTGTACTCCACCTCTAATGTGCTCCACTGTACTCTACCTCTACTGTACTCCACTGTACTCTACCTCTACTGTGCTCTACTGTACTCTATCTCTACTCTGCTCCACTGTACTCTACCTCTACTGTGCTCCACTGTACTCTACCTCTACTGTACTTCACTGTCCTCTATCTCTACTGTACTCCACTGTACTCTACCTCTACTGTGCTCCACTGTACTCTATCTCTACTTTGCTCCACTGTACTCTACCTCTACTGTGCTCCACTGTACTCTACCTCTACTGTACTCCACTGTACTCTATATCTACTGTGCTCCACTGTACTCTACCTCTACTTTGCTCCACTGTACTCTACCTCTACTGTGCTCCACTGTACTCTACCTCTACTGTACTCCACTGTACTCTATCTCTACTGTGCTCCACTGTACTCTACCTCTACTGTGCTCAACTGTACTGTACTGTACTCCACTGTAATCTACCTCTACTGTACTCCACTGTACTCTACCTCTACTGTACTCCACTGTACTCTACCTCTACTGTACTCCACTGTACTCTACCTCTACTGTACTCCACTGTACTCTACCTCTACTGTACTCCACTGTACTCTACTCTACTGTACTCCACTGTACTCTATCTCTACTGTGATCCACTGTACTCTACCTCTACTGTACTCCACTGTACTCTATCTCTACTGTACTCCACTGTACTCTACCTCTACTGTACTCTACTGTTCTCTACCTCTACTGTGCTCTACTGTACTCTACTCTACTGTACTCCACTGTACTCTATCTCTACTGTGATCCTCTGTACTCTACCTCTACTGTACTCCACTTTACTTTATCTCTACTGTGATCCACTGTACTCTATCTCTACTGTGCTCCACTGTACTCTACCTCTACTATGCTCCACTGTACTCTATCTCTACTGTGCTCCACTCTACTCTACCTCTACTGTGCTCCACTGTACTCTACCTCTACTGTACTCCACTTTACTTTATCTCTACTGTGATCCACTGTACTCTATCTCTACTGTGCTCCACTGTACTCTACCTCTACTATGCTCCACTGTACTCTATCTCTACTGTGCTCCACTCTACTCTACCTCTACTGTGCTCCACTGTACTCTACCTCTACCGTACTCCACTGTACTCTATCTCTACTGTACTCCACTGTACTCTACCTCTACTGTATTCTACTGTTCTCTACCTCTACTGTGCTCTACTGTACTCTTCTCTACTGTACTCCACTGTACTCTATCTCTACTGTGATCCACTATACTCTACCTCTACTGTACTCTACTCTACTCTATCTCTACTGTGATCTACTGTACTCTATCTCTACTGTGCTCCACTGTACTCTACCTCTACTGTACTCCACTGTACTCTACCTCTAATGTGCTCCACTGTACTCTATCTCTACTGTGCTCCACTGTACTCTATTTCTACTGTGCTCCACTGTACTCTATCTCTACTGTACTCCACTGTACTCTATCTCTACTGTACTTCACTGTCCTTTATCTCTAATGTACTCCACTGTACTCTACCTCTATTGTGCTCTATTTTACTCTATCTCTACTGTACTCCATTGTACTCTATCTCTACTGTACTCCACTGTACTCTATCTCTACTGTACTCCACTGTACTCTACCTCTACTGTGCTCCACTGTACTCTACCTCTACCGTACTCCACTGTACTCTATCTCTACTGTACTCCACTGTACTCTACCTCTACTGTACTCTACTGTTCTCTACCTCTACTGTGCTCTACTGTACTCTACTCTACTGTACTCCACTGTATCCTACCTCTACTGTACTCTACTGTACTCTATCTCTACTGTGATCTACTGTACTCTACCTCTACTGTACTCTACTGTACTCTATCTCTACTGTGATCTACTGTACTCTATCTCTACTGTGCTCCACTGTACTCTACCTCTACTGTGCTCCACTGTACTCTATCTCTACTGTGCTCCACTCTACTCTACCTCTACTGTGCTCCACTGTATCCTACCTCTACTGTACTCCACTGTACTCTATCTCTACTGTGCTCCACTGTACTCTATCTCTACTGTACTCCACTGTACTCTACCTCTACTGTGCTCTACTGTTCTCTACCTCTACTGTGCTCTACTGTACTCCACCTCTACTGTTCTCCACTACACCCTACCTCTATTGTGCTCCACTGTACTCTACCTCTACTGTGCTCCACTGTACTCTACCTCTACTGTGCTCCACTGTACTCTATCTCTACTGTGCTCCACTGTATCCTACCTCTACTGTACTCCACTGTACTCTATCTCTACTGTGCTCCACTGTACTCTATCTCTACTGTACTCCACTGTACTCTATCTCTACTGTGCTCTACTGTTCTCTACCTCTACTGTGCTCTACTGTACTCCACCTCTACTGTGCTCCACTGTACCCTATCTCTACTGTGCTCCACTGTACTCTACCTCTACTGTGCTCCACTGTACTCTACCTCTACTGTACTCCACTGTACTCTATCTCTACTGTGCTCCACTGTACTCTACCTCTACTGTGCTCAACTGTACTCTACTGTACTCCACTGTACTCTACCTCTACTGTACTCCACTGTACTCTATCTCTACTGTACTCCACTGTACTCTACCTCTACTGTACTCCACTGTACTATATCTCTACTGTACTCCACTGTACTCTATCTCTACTGTGATCCACTGTACTCTACCTCTACTGTACTCCACTGTACTCTATCTCTACTGTGCTCCACTGTACTCTACCTCTAATGTACTCTACTGTACTCCATCTCTAATGTGCTCCACTGTACTCTAGCCCTACTGTACTCCACTGTACTTTACCTCTACTGTACTCCACAGTACTCCACCTCTACTGTCCTCCACTGTACCCTACCTCTACTGTGCTCCACTGTACTCTACCTTTACTGTGCTCCACTGTACTCTACCTCTACTGTGCTCCACTGTACTCTACCTCTACTGTGCTCCACTGTACTCTACCTCTACTGTGCTCCACTGTACTCTATCTCTACTGTGCTCCACTGTACTCTACCTCTAATGTACTCTACTGTACCCACCTCTAATGTGCTCCACTGTACTCTAGCCCTACTGTACTCCACTGTACTTTACCTCTACTGTACTCCACTGTACTCTATCTCTACTGTGCTCCACTGTATCCTACCTCTACTGTACTCCACTGTACTCTATCTCTACTGTGCTCCACTGTACTCTATCTCTACTGTACTCCACTGTACTCTACCTCTACTCTGCTCTACTGTTCTCTACCTCTACTGTGCTCTACTGTACTCCACCTCTACTGTGCTCCACTGTACCCTACCTCTACTGTGCTCCACTGTACTCTACCTCTACTGTGCTCCACTGTACTCTACCTCTACTGTACTCCACTGTACTCTATCTCTACTGTGCTCCACTGTACTCTACCTCTACTGTGCTCAACTGTACTCTACTGTACTCCACTGTACTCTACCTCTACTGTACTCCACTGTACTCTATCTCTACTGTACTCCACTGTACTCTACCTCTACTGTACTCCAGTGTACTCTATCTCTACTGTGCTCAACTGTACTGTACTGTACTCCACTGTAATCTACCTCTACTGTACTCCACTGTACTCTACTTCTACTGTACTCCACTCTACTCTACCTCTACTGTACTCCACTGTACTCTACTCTACTGTACTCCAATGTACTCTATCTCTACTGTGATCCACTTCACTCTACCTCTACTGTACTCCACTGTACTCTATCTCTACTGTACTCCACTGTACTCTACCTCTACTCTACTCTACTGTTCTCTACCTCTACTTTGCTCTACTGTACTCTACTCTACTGTACTCCACTGTACTCTATCTCTACTGTGATTCACTGTACTCTACCTCTACTGTACTCTACTGTTCTCTACCTCTACTGTGCTCTACTGTACTGTACTCTACTGTACTACACTGTACTCTATCTCTACTGTGATCCACTGTACTCTACCTCTACTGTACTCTACTGTACTCCATCTCTACTGTGATCCACTGTACTCTATCTCTACTGTGCTCCACTGTACTCTATCTCTACTGTGCTCCACTCTACTCTACCTCTACTGTGCTCCACTGTATCCTACCTCTACTGTATCCACTGTACTCTATCTCTACTGTACTCCACTGTACTCTACCTCTACTGTGCTCTACTGTTCTCTACCTCTACTGTGCTCTACTGTACTCCACCTCTACTGTGCTCCACTGTACCCTACCTCTACTGTGCTCCACTGTACTCTACCTGTACTGTGCTCCACTGTACTCTACCTCTACTGTACTCCACTGTACTCTATCTCTACTGTGCTCCACTCTACTCTACATCTACTGTGCTCAACTGTACTCTACTGTACTCCACTGTACTCTACCTCTACTGTACTCCACTGTACTCTATCTCTACTGTACTCCACTGTACTCTACCTCTACTGTACTCCACTGTACTCTATCTCTACTGTGCTCCACTGTAATCTACCTCTACTGTGCTCAACTGTACTCTACTGTACTCCACCTCTAATGTGCTCCACTGTACTCTACCTCTACTGTACTCTACCTCTACTGTACTCCACTGTACTCTACCTCTAATGTGCTCCACTGTACTCTATCTCTACTGTGCTCCACTGTACTCTATTTCTACTGTGCTCCACTGTACTCTATCTCTACTGTACTCCACTGTACTCTATCTCTACTGTACTTCACTGTCCTTTATCTCTAATGTACTCCACTCTACTCTACCTCTATTGTGCTCCATTGTACTCTATCTCTACTGTACTCTACTGTACTCTATCTCTACTTTACTCCACTGTACTCTATCTCTACTGTACTCCACTGTACTCTACCTCTACTGTGCTCCACTGTACTCTACCTCTACCGTACTCCACTGTACTCTATCTCTACTGTGCTCCACTCTACTCTACCTCTACTGTGCTCCACTGTATCCTACCTCTACTGTACTCCACTGTACTCTATCTCTACTGTGCTCCACTGTACTCTATCTCTACTGTACTCCACTGTACTCTACCTCTACTGTGCTCTACTGTTCTCTACCTCTACTGTGCTCTTCTGTACTCCACCTCTACTGTTCTCCACTGTACCCTACCTCTATTGTGCTCCACTGTACTCTACCTCTACTGTGCTCCACTGTACTCTACCTCTACTGTACTCCACTGTATTCTATCTCTACTGTGCTCCACTGTACTCTACCTCTACTGTGCTCAACTGTACTCTACTGTACTCCAATGTACTTTACCTCTACTGTACTCCACTGTACTCTATCTCTACTGTACTCCACTGTACTCTACCTCTACTGTACTCCACTGTACTCTATCTCTACTGTGCTCACCTGTACTCTACCTCTACTGTGCCCAACTTTACTGTACTCTACTCTACTGTACTCTACCTCTACTGTACTCCACTGTACTCTACCTCTACTGTACTCCACTGTACTCTACCTCTACTGTACTCAACTGTACTCTATCTCTACTGTGCTCCACTGTACTCTACCTCTACTGTACTCGACTGTACTTTATCTCTACTGTACTCCACTGTACTTTACCTATACTGTACTCTACTGTTCTCTACCTCTACTGTACTCCACTGTACTCTATCTCTACTGTGATCCACTGTACTCTACCTCTACTGTACTCCACTGTACTCTATCTCTACTCTACTCCACTGTACTCTACCTCTACTGTACTCTACTGTTCTCTACCTCTACTGTGCTCTACTGTACTCTTCTCTACTGTACTCCACTGTACTCTATCTCTACTGTGATCCACTGTACTCTACCTCTACAGTACTCCACTGTACTCTATCTCTACTGTGATCCACTGTACTCTATCTCTACTGTGCTCCACTGTATCTACCTCTACTATGCTCCACTGTACTCTATCTGTACTGTGCTCCACTCTACTCTACCTCTACTGTGCTCCACTGTACTCTACCTCTACTGTACTCCACTGTACTCTATCTCTACTGTGCTCCACTGTACTCTATCTCTACTGTACTCCACTGTACTCTACCTCTACTGTGCTCTACTGTTCTCTACCTCTACTGTGCTCTACTGTACTCCACCTCTACTGTGCTCCACTGTACCCTACCTCTACTGTGCTCCACTGTACTCTACCTCTACTGTGCTCCACTGTACTCTACCTCTACTGTACTCCACTGTACTCTATCTCTACTGTGATCCACTGTACTCTATCTCTACTGTGCTCCACTGTATCTACCTCTACTATGCTCCACTGTACTCTATCTGTACTGTGCTCCACTCTACTCTACCTCTACTGTGCTCCACTGTACTCTACCTCTACTGTACTCCACTGTACTCTATCTCTACTGTGCTCCACTGTACTCTATCTCTACTGTACTCCACTGTACTCTACCTCTACTGTGCTCTACTGTTCTCTACCTCTACTGTGCTCTACTGTACTCCACCTCTACTGTGCTCCACTGTACCCTACCTCTACTGTGCTCCACTGTACTCTACCTCTACTGTGCTCCACTGTACTCTACCTCTACTGTGCTCCACTGTACTCTACCTCTACTGTGCTCCACTGTACTCTACCTCTACTGTGCTCCACTGTACTCTATCTCTACTGTGCTCCACTGTACTCTACCTCTAATGTACTCTACTGTACTCCATCTCTAATGTGCTCCACTGTACTCTAGCCCTACTGTACTCCACTGTACTTTACCTCTACTGTACTCCACAGTACTCCACCTCTACTGTCCTCCACTGTACCCTACCTCTACTGTGCTCCACTGTACTCTACCTTTACTGTGCTCCACTGTACTCTACCTCTACTGTGCTCCACTGTACTCTACCTCTACTGTGCTCCACTGTACTCTACCTCTACTGTGCTCCACTGTACTCTATCTCTACTGTGCTCCACTGTACTCTACCTCTAATGTACTCTACTGTACTCCACCTCTAATGTGCTCCACTGTACTCTAGCCCTACTGTACTCCACTGTACTTTACCTCTACTGTACTCCACTGTACTCTATCTCTACTGTGCTCCACTGTATCCTACCTCTACTGTACTCCACTGTACTCTATCTCTACTGTGCTCCACTGTACTCTATCTCTACTGTACTCCACTGTACTCTACCTCTACTCTGCTCTACTGTTCTCTACCTCTACTGTGCTCTACTGTACTCCACCTCTTCTGTGCTCCACTGTACCCTACCTCTACTGTGCTCCACTGTACTCTACCTCTACTGTGCTCCACTGTACTCTACCTCTACTGTACTCCACTGTACTCTATCTCTACTGTGCTCCACTGTACTCTACCTCTACTGTGCTCAACTGTACTCTACTGTACTCCACTGTACTCTACCTCTACTGTACTCCACTGTACTCTATCTCTACTGTACTCCACTGTACTCTACCTCTACTGTACTCCAGTGTACTCTATCTCTACTGTGCTCAACTGTACTGTACTGTACTCCACTGTAATCTACCTCTACTGTACTCCACTGTACTCTACTTCTACTGTACTCCACTGTACTCTACCTCTACTGTACTCCACTGTACTCTACTCTACTGTACTCCAATGTACTCTATCTCTACTGTGATCCACTGTACTCTACCTCTACTGTACTCCACTGTACTCTATCTCTACTGTACTCCACTGTACTCTACCTCTACTCTACTCTACTGTTCTCTACCTCTACTTTGCTCTACTGTACTCTACTCTACTGTACTCCACTGTACTCTATCTCTACTGTGATTCACTGTACTCTACCTCTACTGTACTCTACTGTTCTCTACCTCTACTGTGCTCTACTGTACTGTACTCTACTGTACTACACTGTACTCTATCTCTACTGTGATCCACTGTACTCTACCTCTACTGTACTCTACTGTACTCCATCTCTACTGTGATCCACTGTACTCTATCTCTACTGTGCTCCACTGTACTCTATCTCTACTGTGCTCCACTCTACTCTACCTCTACTGTGCTCCACTGTATCCTACCTCTACTGTATCCACTGTACTCTATCTCTACTGTACTCCACTGTACTCTACCTCTACTGTGCTCTACTGTTCTCTACCTCTACTGTGCTCTACTGTACTCCACCTCTACTGTGCTCCACTGTACCCTACCTCTACTGTGCTCCACTGTACTCTACCTCTACTGTGCTCCACTGTACTCTACCTCTACTGTACTCCACTGTACTCTATCTCTACTGTGATCCACTGTACTCTATCTCTACTGTGCTCCACTGTATCTACCTCTACTATGCTCCACTGTACTCTATCTGTACTGTGCTCCACTCTACTCTACCTCTACTGTGCTCCACTGTACTCTACCTCTACTCTACTCCACTGTACTCTATCTCTACTGTGCTCCACTGTACTCTATCTCTACTGTACTCCACTGTACTCTACCTCTACTGTGCTCTACTGTTCTCTACCTCTACTGTGCTCTACTGTACTCCACCTCTACTGTGCTCCACTGTACCCTACCTCTACTGTGCTCCACTGTACTCTACCTCTACTGTGCTCCACTGTACTCTACCTCTACTGTGCTCCACTGTACTCTACCTCTACTGTGCTCCACTGTACTCTACCTCTACTGTGCTCCACTGTACTCTATCTCTACTGTGCTCCACTGTACTCTACCTCTAATGTACTCTACTGTACTCCATCTCTAATGTGCTCCACTGTACTCTAGCCCTACTGTACTCCACTGTACTTTACCTCTACTGTACTCCACAGTACTCCACCTCTACTGTCCTCCACTGTACCCTACCTCTACTGTGCTCCACTGTACTCTACCTTTACTGTGCTCCACTGTACTCTACCTCTACTGTGCTCCACTGTACTCTATCTCTACTGTGCTCCACTGTACTCTACCTCTACTGTACTCCACTGTACTCTATCTCTACTGTGCTCCACTGTTCTCTACCTCTACTGTGCTCTACTGTACTCCACCTCTACTGTGCTCCACTGTACCCTACCTCTACTGTGCTCCACTGTACTCTACCTCTACTGTGCTCCACTGTACTCTACCTCTACTGTGCTCCACTGTACTCTACCTCTACTGTGCTCCACTGTACTCTACCTCTACTGTGCTCCACTGTACTCTATCTCTACTGTGCTCCACTGTACTCTACCTCTAATGTACTCTACTGTACTCCATCTCTAATGTGCTCCACTGTACTCTAGCCCTACTGTACTCCACTGTACTTTACCTCTACTGTACTCCACAGTACTCCACCTCTACTGTCCTCCACTGTACCCTACCTCTACTGTGCTCCACTGTACTCTACCTTTACTGTGCTCCACTGTACTCTACCTCTACTGTGCTCCACTGTACTCTACCTCTACTGTGCTCCACTGTACTCTACCTCTACTGTGCTCCACTGTACTCTATCTCTACTGTGCTCCACTGTACTCTACCTCTAATGTACTCTACTGTACTCCACCTCTAATGTGCTCCACTGTACTCTAGCCCTACTGTACTCCACTGTACTTTACCTCTACTGTACTCCACTGTACTCTATCTCTACTGTGCTCCACTGTATCCTACCTCTACTGTACTCCACTGTACTCTATCTCTACTGTGCTCCACTGTACTCTATCTCTACTGTACTCCACTGTACTCTACCTCTACTCTGCTCTACTGTTCTCTACCTCTACTGTGCTCTACTGTACTCCACCTCTACTGTGCTCCACTGTACCCTACCTCTACTGTGCTCCACTGTACTCTACCTCTACTGTGCTCCACTGTACTCTACCTCTACTGTACTCCACTGTACTCTATCTCTACTGTGCTCCACTGTACTCTACCTCTACTGTGCTCAACTGTACTCTACTGTACTCCACTGTACTCTACCTCTACTGTACTCCACTGTACTCTATCTCTACTCTACTCCACTGTACTCTACCTCTACTGTACTCTACTGTTCTCTACCTCTACTGTGCTCTACTGTACTCTTCTCTACTGTACTCCACTGTACTCTATCTCTACTGTGATCCACTGTACTCTACCTCTACTGTACTCCACTGTACTCTATCTCTACTGTGATCCACTGTACTCTATCTCTACTGTGCTCCACTGTATCTACCTCTACTATGCTCCACTGTACTCTATCTGTACTGTGCTCCACTCTACTCTACCTCTACTGTGCTCCACTGTACTCTACCTCTACTGTACTCCACTGTACTCTATCTCTACTGTGCTCCACTGTACTCTATCTCTACTGTACTCCACTGTACTCTACCTCTACTGTGCTCTACTGTTCTCTACCTCTACTGTGCTCTACTGTACTCCACCTCTACTGTGCTCCACTGTACCCTACCTCTACTGTGCTACACTGTACTCTACCTCTACTGTGCTCCACTGTACTCTACCTCTACTGTGCTCCACTGTACTCTACCTCTACTGTGCTCCACTGTACTCTATCTCTACTGTGCTCCACTGTACTCTACCTCTAATGTACTCTACTGTACTCCATCTCTAATGTGCCCCACTGTACTCTAGCCCTACTGTACTCCACTGTACTTTACCTCTACTGTACTCCACAGTACTCCACCTCTACTGTCCTCCACTGTACCCTACCTCTACTGTGCTCCACTGTACTCTACCTTTACTGTGCTCCACTGTACTCTACCTCTACTGTGCTCCACTGTACTCTACCTCTACTGTGCTCCACTGTACTCTACCTCTACTGTGCTCCACTGTACTCTATCTCTACTGTGCTCCACTGTACTCTACCTCTAATGTACTCTACTGTACCCACCTCTAATGTGCTCCACTGTACTCTAGCCCTACTGTACTCCACTGTACTTTACCTCTACTGTACTCCACTGTACTCTATCTCTACTGTGCTCCACTGTATCCTACCTCTACTGTACTCCACTGTACTCTATCTCTACTGTACTCCACTGTACTCTACTGTTCTCTACCTCTACTGTACTCTACTGTGCTCCACTGTACTCCACTGTAGTCTACATCTACTGTGCTCCACTGTACACTACCTCTACTGTGCTCCACTATAATTTACCTCTACTGTGCTCCACTGTACTCTACCTCTACTGTCCTCCACTGTACTCTACCTCTACTGTGCTCCACTGTATTCTCTCTCTACTGTACTCTACCTCTACTGTACTCTACTGTACTCCACTTCTAATGTGCTCCACTGTACTCTACCTCTACTGTACTCTACCTCTACTGTACTCCACTGTACTCTACCTCTACTGTGCTCTACTGTACTCTATCTCTACTGTGCTCTACTGTACTATACCTCTACTGTACTCCACTATACTCTAACTCTACTATACTCCACTGTACTCTATCTCTACTGTGCTCTACTGTACTCTATCTCTACTGTACTCCACTGTACTATATCTCTACTGTACTTCACTGTCCTCTATCTCTACTGTACTCCACTGTACTCTACCTCTATTGTGCTCCACTGTACTCTATCTCTACTGTACTCTACTGTACTCTATCTCTACTGTACTCCACTGTACTCTATCTCTACTGTACTCTACTGTACTCTATCTCTACTGTACTCCACTGTACTCCACCTCTACTGTTCTCCACTGTACCCTACCTCTATTGTGCTCCACTGTACTCTACCTCTACTGTACTCCACTGTATTCTATCTCTACTGTGCTCCACTGTACTCTACCTCTACTGTGCTCAACTGTACTCTACTGTACTCCACTGTACTCTTCCTCTTCTGTACTCCACTGTACTCTATCTCTACTGTGCTCCACTGTACTCTACCTCTACTGTACTCTACCTCTACTGTACTCCACTGTACTCTACCTCTACTGTGCTCTACTGTACTCTATCTCTACTGTGCTCCACTGTACTATACCTCTACTGTACTCCACTATACTCTAACTCTACTATACTCCACTGTACTCTATCTCTACTGTGCTCTACTGTACTCTATATCTACTGTACTCCACTGTACTATATCTCTACTGTACTTCACTGTCCTCTATCTCTACTGTACTCCACTGTACTCTACCTCTATTGTGCTCCACTGTACTCTATCTCTACTGTACTCTACTGTACTCTATCTCTACTGTACTCCACTGTACTCTATCTCTACTGTACTCTACTGTACTCTATCTCTACTGTACTCCACTGTACTCCACCTCTACTGTTCTCCACTGTACCCTACCTCTATTGTGCTCCACTGTACTCTACCTCTACTGTACTCCACTGTATTCTATCTCTACTGTGCTCCACTGTACTCTACCTCTACTGTGCTCAACTGTACTCTACTGTACTCCACTGTACTCTTCCTCTACTGTACTCCACTGTACTCTATCTCTACTGTACTCCACTGTACTCTACCTCTACTGTACTCCACTGTACTCTACCTCTACTGTGCTCCACTGTACTCTACCTCTACTGTGCCCAACTGTACTGTACTCTACCTCTACTGTACTCCACTGTACTCTACCTCTACTGTGCTCCACTGTACTCTATCTCTACTGTGCTCCACTGTATCCTACCTCTACTGTACTCCACTGTACTCTATCTCTACTGTGCTCCACTGTACTCTATCTCTACTGTACTCCACTGTACTCTATCTCTACTGTGCTCTACTGTTCTCTACCTCTACTGTGCTCTACTGTACTCCACCTCTACTGTGCTCCACTGTACCCTATCTCTACTGTGCTCCACTGTACTCTACCTCTACTGTGCTCCACTGTACTCTACCTCTACTGTACTCCACTGTACTCTACCTCTACTGTGCTCCACTGTACTCTATCTCTACTTTGCTCCACTGTACTCTACCTCTACTGTGCTCCACTATACTCTACCTCTACTGTGCTCCACTGTACTCTACCTCTACTGTCCTCCACTGTACTCTACCTCTACTGTGCTCCACTGTACTCTCTCTCTACTGTACTCTACCTCTACTGTACTCTACTGTACTCCACCTCTAATGTGCTCCACTGTACTCTACCTCTACTGTACTCCACTGTACTCTACCTCTACTGTGCTCTACTGTACTCTATCTCTACTCTGCTCCACTGTACTCTACCTCTACTGTGCTCCACTGTACTCTACCTCTACTGTACTCCACAGTACTCCACCTCTACTGTCCTCCACTGTACCCTACCTCTACTGTGCTCCACTGTACTCTACCTTTACTGTGCTCCACTGTACTCTACCTCTACTGTGCTCCACTGTACTCTACCTCTACTGTGCTCCACTGTACTCTACCTCTACTGTGCTCCACTGTACTCTATCTCTACTGTGCTCCACTGTACTCTACCTCTAATGTACTCTACTGTACTCCACCTCTAATGTGCTCCACTGTACTCTAGCCCTACTGTACTCCACTGTACTTTACCTCTACTGTACTCCACTGTACTCTATCTCTACTGTGCTCCACTGTATCCTACCTCTACTGTACTCCACTGTACTCTATCTCTACTGTGCTCCACTGTACTCTATCTCTACTGTACTCCACTGTACTCTACCTCTACTCTGCTCTACTGTTCTCTACCTCTACTGTGCTCTACTGTACTCCACCTCTACTGTGCTCCACTGTACCCTACCTCTACTGTGCTCCACTGTACTCTACCTCTACTGTGCTCCACTGTACTCTACCTCTACTGTACTCCACTGTACTCTATCTCTACTGTGCTCCACTGTACTCTACCTCTACTGTGCTCAACTGTACTCTACTGTACTCCACTGTACTCTACCTCTACTGTACTCCACTGTACTCTATCTCTACTCTACTCCACTGTACTCTACCTCTACTGTACTCTACTGTTCTCTACCTCTACTGTGCTCTACTGTACTCTTCTCTACTGTACTCCACTGTACTCTATCTCTACTGTGATCCACTGTACTCTACCTCTACTGTACTCCACTGTACTCTATCTCTACTGTGATCCACTGTACTCTATCTCTACTGTGCTCCACTGTATCTACCTCTACTATGCTCCACTGTACTCTATCTGTACTGTGCTCCACTCTACTCTACCTCTACTGTGCTCCACTGTACTCTACCTCTACTGTACTCCACTGTACTCTATCTCTACTGTGCTCCACTGTACTCTATCTCTACTGTACTCCACTGTACTCTACCTCTACTGTGCTCTACTGTTCTCTACCTCTACTGTGCTCTACTGTACTCCACCTCTACTGTGCTCCACTGTACCCTACCTCTACTGTGCTACACTGTACTCTACCTCTACTGTGCTCCACTGTACTCTACCTCTACTGTGCTCCACTGTACTCTACCTCTACTGTGCTCCACTGTACTCTATCTCTACTGTGCTCCACTGTACTCTACCTCTAATGTACTCTACTGTACTCCATCTCTAATGTGCCCCACTGTACTCTAGCCCTACTGTACTCCACTGTACTTTACCTCTACTGTACTCCACAGTACTCCACCTCTACTGTCCTCCACTGTACCCTACCTCTACTGTGCTCCACTGTACTCTACCTTTACTGTGCTCCACTGTACTCTACCTCTACTGTGCTCCACTGTACTCTACCTCTACTGTGCTCCACTGTACTCTACCTCTACTGTGCTCCACTGTACTCTATCTCTACTGTGCTCCACTGTACTCTACCTCTAATGTACTCTACTGTACCCACCTCTAATGTGCTCCACTGTACTCTAGCCCTACTGTACTCCACTGTACTTTACCTCTACTGTACTCCACTGTACTCTATCTCTACTGTGCTCCACTGTATCCTACCTCTACTGTACTCCACTGTACTCTATCTCTACTGTACTCCACTGTACTCTACTGTTCTCTACCTCTACTGTACTCTACTGTGCTCCACTGTACTCCACTGTAGTCTACATCTACTGTGCTCCACTGTACACTACCTCTACTGTGCTCCACTATAATTTACCTCTACTGTGCTCCACTGTACTCTACCTCTACTGTCCTCCACTGTACTCTACCTCTACTGTGCTCCACTGTATTCTCTCTCTACTGTACTCTACCTCTACTGTACTCTACTGTACTCCACTTCTAATGTGCTCCACTGTACTCTACCTCTACTGTACTCTACCTCTACTGTACTCCACTGTACTCTACCTCTACTGTGCTCTACTGTACTCTATCTCTACTGTGCTCCACTGTACTATACCTCTACTGTACTCCACTATACTCTAACTCTACTATACTCCACTGTACTCTATCTCTACTGTGCTCTACTGTACTCTATCTCTACTGTACTCCACTGTACTATATCTCTACTGTACTTCACTGTCCTCTATCTCTACTGTACTCCACTGTACTCTACCTCTATTGTGCTCCACTGTACTCTATCTCTACTGTACTCTACTGTACTCTATCTCTACTGTACTCCACTGTACTCTATCTCTACTGTACTCTACTGTACTCTATCTCTACTGTACTCCACTGTACTCCACCTCTACTGTTCTCCACTGTACCCTACCTCTATTGTGCTCCACTGTACTCTACCTCTACTGTACTCCACTGTATTCTATCTCTACTGTGCTCCACTGTACTCTACCTCTACTGTGCTCAACTGTACTCTACTGTACTCCACTGTACTCTTCCTCTTCTGTACTCCACTGTACTCTATCTCTACTGTGCTCCACTGTACTCTACCTCTACTGTACTCTACCTCTACTGTACTCCACTGTACTCTACCTCTACTGTGCTCTACTGTACTCTATCTCTACTGTGCTCCACTGTACTATACCTCTACTGTACTCCACTATACTCTAACTCTACTATACTCCACTGTACTCTATCTCTACTGTGCTCTACTGTACTCTATATCTACTGTACTCCACTGTACTATATCTCTACTGTACTTCACTGTCCTCTATCTCTACTGTACTCCACTGTACTCTACCTCTATTGTGCTCCACTGTACTCTATCTCTACTGTACTCTACTGTACTCTATCTCTACTGTACTCCACTGTACTCTATCTCTACTGTACTCTACTGTACTCTATCTCTACTGTACTCCACTGTACTCCACCTCTACTGTTCTCCACTGTACCCTACCTCTATTGTGCTCCACTGTACTCTACCTCTACTGTACTCCACTGTATTCTATCTCTACTGTGCTCCACTGTACTCTACCTCTACTGTGCTCAACTGTACTCTACTGTACTCCACTGTACTCTTCCTCTACTGTACTCCACTGTACTCTATCTCTACTGTACTCCACTGTACTCTACCTCTACTGTACTCCACTGTACTCTACCTCTACTGTGCTCCACTGTACTCTACCTCTACTGTGCCCAACTGTACTGTACTCTACCTCTACTGTACTCCACTGTACTCTACCTCTACTGTGCTCCACTGTACTCTATCTCTACTGTGCTCCACTGTATCCTACCTCTACTGTACTCCACTGTACTCTATCTCTACTGTGCTCCACTGTACTCTATCTCTACTGTACTCCACTGTACTCTATCTCTACTGTGCTCTACTGTTCTCTACCTCTACTGTGCTCTACTGTACTCCACCTCTACTGTGCTCCACTGTACCCTATCTCTACTGTGCTCCACTGTACTCTACCTCTACTGTGCTCCACTGTACTCTACCTCTACTGTACTCCACTGTACTCTACCTCTACTGTGCTCCACTGTACTCTATCTCTACTTTGCTCCACTGTACTCTACCTCTACTGTGCTCCACTATACTCTACCTCTACTGTGCTCCACTGTACTCTACCTCTACTGTCCTCCACTGTACTCTACCTCTACTGTGCTCCACTGTACTCTCTCTCTACTGTACTCTACCTCTACTGTACTCTACTGTACTCCACCTCTAATGTGCTCCACTGTACTCTACCTCTACTGTACTCCACTGTACTCTACCTCTACTGTGCTCTACTGTACTCTATCTCTACTCTGCTCCACTGTACTCTACCTCTACTGTGCTCCACTGTACTCTACCTCTACTGTACTTCACTGTCCTCTATCTCTACTGTACTCCACTGTACTCTACCTCTACTGTGCTCCACTGTACTCTATCTCTACTTTGCTCCACTGTACTCTACCTCTACTGTGCTCCACTGTACTCTACCTCTACTGTACTCCACTGTACTCTATATCTACTGTGCTCCACTGTACTCTACCTCTACTTTGCTCCACTGTACTCTACCTCTACTGTGCTCCACTGTACTCTACCTCTACTGTACTCCACTGTACTCTATCTCTACTGTGCTCCACTGTACTCTACCTCTACTGTGCTCAACTGTACTGTACTGTACTCCACTGTAATCTACCTCTACTGTACTCCACTGTACTCTACCTCTACTGTACTCCACTGTACTCTACCTCTACTGTACTCCACTGTACTCTACCTCTACTGTACTCCACTGTACTCTACCTCTACTGTACTCCACTGTACTCTACTCTACTGTACTCCACTGTACTCTATCTCTACTGTGATCCACTGTACTCTACCTCTACTGTACTCCACTGTACTCTATCTCTACTGTACTCCACTGTACTCTACCTCTACTGTACTCTACTGTTCTCTACCTCTACTGTGCTCTACTGTACTCTACTCTACTGTACTCCACTGTACTCTATCTCTACTGTGATCCTCTGTACTCTACCTCTACTGTACTCCACTTTACTTTATCTCTACTGTGATCCACTGTACTCTATCTCTACTGTGCTCCACTGTACTCTACCTCTACTATGCTCCACTGTACTCTATCTCTACTGTGCTCCACTCTACTCTACCTCTACTGTGCTCCACTGTACTCTACCTCTACTGTACTCCACTTTACTTTATCTCTACTGTGATCCACTGTACTCTATCTCTACTGTGCTCCACTGTACTCTACCTCTACTATGCTCCACTGTACTCTATCTCTACTGTGCTCCACTCTACTCTACCTCTACTGTGCTCCACTGTACTCTACCTCTACCGTACTCCACTGTACTCTATCTCTACTGTACTCCACTGTACTCTACCTCTACTGTATTCTACTGTTCTCTACCTCTACTGTGCTCTACTGTACTCTTCTCTACTGTACTCCACTGTACTCTATCTCTACTGTGATCCACTATACTCTACCTCTACTGTACTCTACTCTACTCTATCTCTACTGTGATCTACTGTACTCTATCTCTACTGTGCTCCACTGTACTCTACCTCTACTGTACTCCACTGTACTCTACCTCTAATGTGCTCCACTGTACTCTATCTCTACTGTGCTCCACTGTACTCTATTTCTACTGTGCTCCACTGTACTCTATCTCTACTGTACTCCACTGTACTCTATCTCTACTGTACTTCACTGTCCTTTATCTCTAATGTACTCCACTGTACTCTACCTCTATTGTGCTCTATTTTACTCTATCTCTACTGTACTCCATTGTACTCTATCTCTACTGTACTCCACTGTACTCTATCTCTACTGTACTCCACTGTACTCTACCTCTACTGTGCTCCACTGTACTCTACCTCTACCGTACTCCACTGTACTCTATCTCTACTGTACTCCACTGTACTCTACCTCTACTGTACTCTACTGTTCTCTACCTCTACTGTGCTCTACTGTACTCTACTCTACTGTACTCCACTGTATCCTACCTCTACTGTACTCTACTGTACTCTATCTCTACTGTGATCTACTGTACTCTACCTCTACTGTACTCTACTGTACTCTATCTCTACTGTGATCTACTGTACTCTATCTCTACTGTGCTCCACTGTACTCTACCTCTACTGTGCTCCACTGTACTCTATCTCTACTGTGCTCCACTCTACTCTACCTCTACTGTGCTCCACTGTATCCTACCTCTACTGTACTCCACTGTACTCTATCTCTACTGTGCTCCACTGTACTCTATCTCTACTGTACTCCACTGTACTCTACCTCTACTGTGCTCTACTGTTCTCTACCTCTACTGTGCTCTACTGTACTCCACCTCTACTGTTCTCCACTACACCCTACCTCTATTGTGCTCCACTGTACTCTACCTCTACTGTGCTCCACTGTACTCTACCTCTACTGTACTCCACTGTACTCTACCTCTACTGTGCTCCACTGTACTCTATCTCTACTGTGCTCCACTGTATCCTACCTCTACTGTACTCCACTGTACTCTATCTCTACTGTGCTCCACTGTACTCTATCTCTACTGTACTCCACTGTACTCTATCTCTACTGTGCTCTACTGTTCTCTACCTCTACTGTGCTCTACTGTACTCCACCTCTACTGTGCTCCACTGTACCCTATCTCTACTGTGCTCCACTGTACTCTACCTCTACTGTGCTCCACTGTACTCTACCTCTACTGTACTCCACTGTACTCTATCTCTACTGTGCTCCACTGTACTCTACCTCTACTGTGCTCAACTGTACTCTACTGTACTCCACTGTACTCTACCTCTACTGTACTCCACTGTACTCTATCTCTACTGTACTCCACTGTACTCTACCTCTACTGTACTCCACTGTACTATATCTCTACTGTACTCCACTGTACTCTATCTCTACTGTGATCCACTGTACTCTACCTCTACTGTACTCCACTGTACTCTATCTCTACTCTACTCCACTGTACTCTACCTCTACTGTACTCTACTGTTCTCTACCTCTACTTTGCTCTACTGTACTCTACTCTACTGTACTCCACTGTACTCTATCTCTACTGTGATCCACTGTAATCTACCTCTACTGTACTCTACTGTTCTCTACCTCTACTATGCTCTACTGTACTGTACTCTACTGTACTACACTGTACTCTATCTCTACTGTGATCCACTGTACTCTACCTCTACTGTACTCTACTGTACTCTACCTCTAATGTGCTCCACTGTACTCTATCTCTACTGTGCTCCACTGTACTCTATTTCTACTGTGCTCCACTGTACTCTATCTCTACTGTACTCCACTGTACTCTATCTCTACTGTACTTCACTGTCCTTTATCTCTAATGTACTCCACTGTACTCTACCTCTATTGTGCTCCATTGTACTCTATCTCTACTGTACTCTACTGTACTCTATCTCTACTTTACTCCACTGTACTCTATCTCTACTGTACTCCTCTGTACTCTACCTCTACTGTGCTCCACTGTACTCTATCTGTAATGTACTCTACTGTACTCTATCTCTACTGTGATCCATTGTACTCTACCTCTGCTGTGCTCCACTGTACTCTATCTCTACTGTACTCCACTGTACTCTACTGTTCTCTACCTCTACTGTACTCTACTGTGCTCCACTGTACTCCACTGTAGTCTACATCTACTGTGCTCCACTGTACTCTACCTCTACTGTGCTCCACTATAATTTACCTCTACTGTGCTCCACTGTACTCTACCTCTACTGTCCTCCACTGTACTCTACCTCTACTGTGCTCCACTGTACTCTCTCTCTACTGTACTCTACCTCTACTGTACTCTACTGTACTCCACTTCTAATGTGCTCCACTGTACTCTACCTCTACTGTACTCTACCTCTACTGTACTCCACTGTACTCTACCTCTACTGTGCTGTACTGTACTCTATATCTACTGTGCTCCACTGTACTATACCTCTACTGTACTCCACTATACTCTAACTCTACTATACTCCACTGTACTCTATCTCTACTGTGCTCTACTGTACTCTATCTCTACTGTACTCCACTGTACTATATCTCTACTGTACTTCACTGTCCTCTATCTCTACTGTACTCCACTGTACTCTACCTCTATTGTGCTCCACTGTACTCTATCTCTACTGTACTCTACTGTACTCTATCTCTACTGTACTCCACTGTACTCTATCTCTACTGTACTCTACTGTACTCTATCTCTACTGTACTCCACTGTACTCCACCTCTACTGTTCTCCACTGTACCCTACCTCTATTGTGCTCCACTGTACTCTACCTCTACTGTACTCCACTGTATTCTATCTCTACTGTGCTCCACTGTACTCTACCTCTACTGTGCTCAACTGTACTCTACTGTACTCCACTGTACTCTACCTCTACTGTACTCCACTGTACTCTTTCTCTACTGTACTCCACTGTACTCTACCTCTACTGTACTCCACTGTACTCTACCTCTACTGTGCTCCACTGTACTCTACCTCTACTGTGCCCAACTGTACTGTACTCTACCTCTACTGTACTCCACTGTACTCTACCTCTACTGTGCTCCACTGTACTCTATCTCTACTGTGCTCCACTGTATCCTACCTCTACTGTACTCCACTGTACTCTATCTCTACTGTGCTCCACTGTACTCTATCTCTACTGTACTCCACTGTACTCTATCTCTACTGTGCTCTACTGTTCTCTACCTCTACTGTGCTCTACTGTACTCCACCTCTACTGTGCTCCACTGTACCCTATCTCTACTGTGCTCCACTGTACTCTACCTCTACTGTGCTCCACTGTACTCTACCTCTACTGTACTCCACTGTACTCTTTCTCTACTGTGCTCCACTGTACTCTACCTCTACTGTGCTCAACTGTACTCTACTGTACTCCACTGTACTCTACCTCTACTGTACTCCACTGTACTCTATCTCTACTGTACTCCACTGTACTCTACCTCTACTGTACTCCACTGTACTATATCTCTACTGTACTCCACTGTACTCTATCTCTACTGTGATCCACTGTACTCTACCTCTACTGTACTCCACTGTACTCTATCTCTACTGTGATCCACTGTACTCTACCTCTACTGTACTCTACTGTTCTCTACCTCTACTATGCTCTACTGTACTGTACTCTACTGTACTACACTGTACTCTATCTCTACTGTGATCCACTGTACTCTACCTCTACTGTACTCTACTGTACTCTACCTCTAATGTGCTCCACTGTACTCTATCTCTACTGTGCTCCACTGTACTCTATTTCTACTGTGCTCCACTGTACTCTATCTCTACTGTACTCCACTGTACTCTATCTCTACTGTACTTCACTGTCCTTTATCTCTAATGTACTCCACTGTACTCTACCACTATTGTGCTCCATTGTACTCTATCTCTACTGTACTCTACTGTACTCTATCTCTACTTTACTCCACTGTACTCTATCTCTACTGTACTCCTCTGTACTCTACCTCTACTGTGCTCCACTGTACTCTATCTGTAATGTACTCTACTGTACTCTATCTCTACTGTGATCCATTGTACTCTACCTCTGCTGTGCTCCACTGTACTTTATCTCTACTGTACTCCACTGTACTCTACTGTTCTCTACCTCTACTGTACTCTACTGTGCTCCACTGTACTCCACTGTAGTCTACATCTACTGTGCTCCACTGTACTCTACCTCTACTGTGCTCCACTATAATTTACCTCTACTGTGCTCCACTGTACTCTACCTCTACTGTCCTCCACTGTACTCTACCTCTACTGTGCTCCACTGTACTCTCTCTCTACTGTACTCTACCTCTACTGTACTCTACTGTACTCCACTTCTAATGTGCTCCACTGTACTCTACCTCTACTGTACTCTACCTCTACTGTACTCCACTGTACTCTACCTCTACTGTGCTCTACTGTACTCTATCTCTACTGTGATCCATTGTACTCTACCTCTGCTGTGCTCCACTGTACTTTATCTCTACTGTACTCCACTGTACTCTACTGTTCTCTACCTCTACTGTACTCTACTGTGCTCCACTGTACTCCACTGTAGTCTACATCTACTGTGCTCCACTGTACTCTACCTCTACTGTGCTCCACTATAATTTACCTCTACTGTGCTCCACTGTACTCTACCTCTACTGTCCTCCACTGTACTCTACCTCTACTGTGCTCCACTGTACTCTCTCTCTACTGTACTCTACCTCTACTGTACTCTACTGTACTCCACTTCTAATGTGCTCCACTGTACTCTACCTCTACTGTACTCTACCTCTACTGTACTCCACTGTACTCTACCTCTACTGTGCTCTACTGTACTCTATCTCTACTGTGCTCCACTGTACTATACCTCTACTGTACTCCACTATACTCTAACTCTACTATACTCCACTGTACTCTATCTCTACTGTGCTCCACTGTACTCTATCTCTACTGTACTCCACTGTACTATATCTCTACTGTACTTCACTGTCCTCTATCTCTACTGTACTCCACTGTACTCTACCTCTATTGTGCTCCACTGTACTCTATCTCTACTGTACTCTACTGTTCTCTATCTCTACTGTACTCCACTGTACTCTATCTCTACTGAACTCCACTGTACTCTACTCTACTGTACTCCACTGTACTCTATCTCTACTGTGATCCACTGTACTCTACCTCTACTGTGCTCCACTGTACTCTCTCTCTACTGTACTCTACCTCTACTGTACTCTACTGTACTCCACCTCTAATGTGCTCCACTGTACTCAACCTCTACTGTACTCTACCTCTACTGTACTCCACTGTACTCTACCTCTAATGTGCTCCACTGTACTCTATCTCTACTGTGCTCCACTGTACTCTATTTCTACTGTGCTCCACTGTACTCTATCTCTACTGTACTCCACTGTACTCTATCTCTACTGTACTTCACTGTCCTTTATCTCTAATGTACTCCACTGTACTCTACCTCTATTGTGCTCCATTTTACTCTATCTCTACTGTACTCTACTGTACTCTATCTCTACTTTACTCCACTGTACTCTATCTCTACATGTACTCCACTGTACTCTACCTCTACTGTGCTCCACTGTACTCTACCTCTACCGTACTCCACTGTACTCTATCTCTACTGTACTCCACTGTACTCTACATCTACTGTACTCTACTGTTCTCTACCTCTACTGTGCTCTACTGTACTCTACTCTACTGTACTCCACTGTATCCTACCTCTACTGTACTCTACTGTACTCTATATCTACTGTGATCTACTGTACTCTACCTCTACTGTACTCTACTGTACTATATCTCTACTGTGATCTACTGTACTCTATCTCTACTGTGCTCCACTGTACTCTACCTCTACTGTGCTCCACTGTACTCTATCTCTACTGTGCTCCACTCTACTCTACCTCTACTGTGCTCCACTGTATCCTACCTCTACTGTACTCCACTGTACTCTATCTCTACTGTGCTCCACTGTACTCTATCTCTACTGTACTCCACTGTACTCTACCTCTACTGTGCTCTACTGTTCTCTACCTCTACTGTGCTCTACTGTACTCCACCTCTACTGTTCTCCACTGTACCCTACCTCTATTGTGCTCCACTGTACTCTACCTCTACTGTGCTCCACTGTACTCTACCTCTACTGTACTCCACTGTATTCTATCTCTACTGTGCTCCACTGTACTCTACCTCTACTGTGCTCAACTGTACTCTACTGTACTCCAATGTACTCTACCTCTACTGTACTCCACTGTACTCTATCTCTACTGTACTCCACTGTACTCTATCTCTACTGTACTCCACTGTACTCTATCTCTACTGTGCTCCACTGTACTCTACCTCTACTGTGCCCAACTTTACTGTACTCTACTCCACTGTACTCTACCTCTACTGTACTCCACTGTACTCTACCTCTACTGTACTCCACTGTACTCTACCTCTACTGTACTCAACTGTACTCTATCTCTACTGTGCTCCACTGTACTCTACCTCTACTGTACTCGACTGTACTCTATCTCTGCTGTGCTCTACTGTACTCCACCTCTACTGTGCTCCACTGTACCCTACCTCTACTGTGCTCCACTGTACTCTAACTCTGCTGTGCTCCACTGTACTCTACCTCTACTGTGCTCCACTGTACTCTACCTCTACTGTGCTCCACTGTACTCTACCTCTACTATGCTCCACTGTACTCTATCTCTACTTTGCTCCACTGTACTCTACCTCTACTGTACTCTACTGTACTCCACCTCTAATGTGCTCCACTGTACTCTAGCTCTACTGTACTCGACTGTACTCTACCTCTACTGTGCTCCACTGTACTCTATTTCTACTGTACTCCTCTGTACTCTACCTCTACTGTGCTCCACTGTACTCTATCTGTAATGTACTCTACTGTACACTATCGCTACTGTGATCCACTGTACTCTACCTCTGCTGTGCTCCACTGTACTCTATCTCTACTGTACTCCACTGCACTCTACTGTTCTCTACCTGTACTGTACTCTACTGTGCTCCACTGTACTCCACTGTAGTCTACCTCTACTGTGCTCCACTGTACTCTACCTCTACTGTGCTCCACTATACTCTACCTCTACTGTGCTCCACTGTACTCTACCTCTACTGTCCTCCACTGTACTCTACCTCTACTGTGCTCCACTGTACTCTCTCTCTACTGTGATCCACTGTACTCTATCTCTACTGGGCTCCACTGTACTCTACCTCTACTGAGCTCCACTGTATTCTATCTCTACTGTGCTCCACTCTACTCTACCTCTACTGTGCTCCACTGTATCCTACCTCTACTGTACTCCACTGTACTCTATCTCTACTGTGCTCCACTGTACTCTATCTCTACTGTACTCCACTATACTCTACATCTACTGTGCTCTACTGTTCTCTACCTCTACTGTGCTCTACTGTACTCCACCTCTACTGTGCTCCACTGTACCCTACCTCTACTGTGCTCCACTGTACTCTACCTCTACTGTGCTCCACTGTACTCTACCTCTACTGTACTTCTCTGTACTCTATCTCTACTGTGCTCCACTGTACTCTACCTCTACTGTGCTCCACTGTACTCTACCTCTACTGTGCTCCACTGTACTCTACATCTACTGTACTCCACTGTACTCTATCTCTACTGTGCTCCACTGTACTCTACCTCTACTGTGCTCAACTGTACTCTACTGTACTCCACTGTACTCTACCTCTACTGTACTCCACTGTACTCTATCTCTACTGTACTCCACTGTACTCTACCTCTACTGTACTCCACTGTACTCTATCTCTACTGTGCTCCACTGTACTCTACCTCTACTGTGCTCAACTGTACTGTACTGTACTCCACTGTAATCTACCTCTACTGTACTCCACTGTACTCTACCTCTACTGTACTCTACTGTTCTCTACCTCTACTGTGCTCTACTGTACTATACTCTACTGTACTCCACTGTACTCTATCTCTACTGTGATCCACTGTACTCTACCTCTACTGTACTCCACTGTACTCTATCTCTACTGTACTCCACTGTACTCTACCTCTACTATGCTCCACTGTACTCTATCTCTACTGTGCTGCACTCTACTCTACCTCTACAGTGCTCCACTGTACTCTACCTCTACTGTACTCCACTTTACTTTATCTCTACTCTGATCCACTGTACTTTATCTCTACTGTGCTCCACTGTACTCTACCTCTACTATGCTCCACTGTACTCTATCTCTACTGTGCTCCACTCTACTCTACCTCTACTGTGCTCCACTATACTCTACCTCTACTGTACTCCACTGTACTCTATCTCTACTGTACTCCACTGTACTCTAACTCTACTGTGCTCTACTGTTCTCTACCTCTACTGTGCTCTACTGTACTCCACTTCTAATGTGCTCCACTGTACCCTACCTCTACTGTGCTCCACTGTACTCTACCTCTACTGTGCTCCACTGTACTCTCTCTCTACTGTACTCTACCTCTACTGTACTCTACTGTACTCCACCTCTAATGTGCTCCACTGTACTCTACCTCTACTGTACTCTACCTCTACTGTACTCCACTGTACTCTACCTCTAATGTGCTCCACTGTACTCTATCTCTACTGTGCTCCACTGTACTCTATTTCTACTGTGCTCCACTGTACTCTATCTCTACTGTACTCCACTGTACTCTATCTCTACTGTACTTCACTGTCCTTTATCTCTAATGTACTCCACTGTACTCTACCTCTATTGTGCTCCATTTTACTCTATCTCTACTGTACTCTACTGTACTCTATCTCTACTTTACTCCACTGTACTCTATCTCTACTGTACTCCACTGTACTCTACCTCTACTGTGCTCCACTGTACTCTACCTCTACCGTACTCCACTGTACTCTATCTCTACTGTACTCCACTGTACTCTACATCTACTGTACTCTACTGTTCTCTACCTCTACTGTGCTCTACTGTACTCTACTCTACTGTACTCCACTGTATCCTACCTCTACTGTACTCTACTGTACTCTATATCTACTGTGATCTACTGTACTCTACCTCTACTGTACTCTACTGTACTATATCTCTACTGTGATCTACTGTACTCTATCTCTACTGTGCTCCACTGTACTCTACCTCTACTGTGCTCCACTGTACTCTATCTCTACTGTGCTCCACTCTACTCTACCTCTACTGTGCTCCACTGTATCCTACCTCTACTGTACTCCACTTTACTCTATCTCTACTGTGCTCCACTGTACTCTATCTCTACTGTACTCCACTGTACTCTACCTCTACTGTGCTCTACTGTTCTCTACCTCTACTGTGCTCTACTGTACTCCACCTCTACTGTTCTCCACTGTACCCTACCTCTATTGTGCTCCACTGTACTCTACCTCTACTGTGCTCCACTGTACTCTACCTCTACTGTACTCCACTGTATTCTATCTCTACTGTGCTCCACTGTACTCTACCTCTACTGTGCTCAACTGTACTCTACTGTACTCCAATGTACTCTACCTCTACTGTACTCCACTGTACTCTATCTCTACTGTACTCCACTGTACTCTATCTCTACTGTACTCCACTGTACTCTATCTCTACTGTGCTCCACTGTACTCTACCTCTACTGTGCCCAACTTTACTGTACTCTACTCCACTGTACTCTACCTCTACTGTACTCCACTGTACTCTACCTCTACTGTACTCCACTGTACTCTACCTCTACTGTACTCAACTGTACTCTATCTCTACTGTGCTCCACTGTACTCTACCTCTACTGTACTCGACTGTACTCTATCTCTGCTGTGCTCTACTGTACTCCACCTCTACTGTGCTCCACTGTACCCTACCTCTACTGTGCTCCACTGTACTCTAACTCTGCTGTGCTCCACTGTACTCTACCTCTACTGTGCTCCACTGTACTCTACCTCTACTGTGCTCCACTGTACTCTACCTCTACTATGCTCCACTGTACTCTATCTCTACTTTGCTCCACTGTACTCTACCTCTACTGTACTCTACTGTACTCCACCTCTAATGTGCTCCACTGTACTCTAGCTCTACTGTACTCGACTGTACTCTACCTCTACTGTGCTCCACTGTACTCTATTTCTACTGTACTCCTCTGTACTCTACCTCTACTGTGCTCCACTGTACTCTATCTGTAATGTACTCTACTGTACACTATCGCTACTGTGATCCACTGTACTCTACCTCTGCTGTGCTCCACTGTACTCTATCTCTACTGTACTCCACTGCACTCTACTGTTCTCTACCTGTACTGTACTCTACTGTGCTCCACTGTACTCCACTGTAGTCTACCTCTACTGTGCTCCACTGTACTCTACCTCTACTGTGCTCCACTATACTCTACCTCTACTGTGCTCCACTGTACTCTACCTCTACTGTCCTCCACTGTACTCTACCTCTACTGTGCTCCACTGTACTCTCTCTCTACTGTGATCCACTGTACTCTATCTCTACTGGGCTCCACTGTACTCTACCTCTACTGAGCTCCACTGTATTCTATCTCTACTGTGCTCCACTCTACTCTACCTCTACTGTGCTCCACTGTATCCTACCTCTACTGTACTCCACTGTACTCTATCTCTACTGTGCTCCACTGTACTCTATCTCTACTGTACTCCACTGTACTCTACATCTACTGTGCTCTACTGTTCTCTACCTCTACTGTGCTCTACTGTACTCCACCTCTACTGTGCTCCACTGTACCCTACCTCTACTGTGCTCCACTGTACTCTACCTCTACTGTGCTCCACTGTACTCTACCTCTACTGTACTTCTCTGTACTCTATCTCTACTGTGCTCCACTGTACTCTACCTCTACTGTGCTCCACTGTACTCTACCTCTACTGTGCTCCACTGTACTCTACATCTACTGTACTCCACTGTACTCTATCTCTACTGTGCTCCACTGTACTCTACCTCTACTGTGCTCAACTGTACTCTACTGTACTCCACTGTACTCTACCTCTACTGTACTCCACTGTACTCTATCTCTACTGTACTCCACTGTACTCTACCTCTACTGTACTCCACTGTACTCTATCTCTACTGTGCTCCACTGTACTCTACCTCTACTGTGCTCAACTGTACTGTACTGTACTCCACTGTAATCTACCTCTACTGTACTCCACTGTACTCTACCTCTACTGTACTCCACTGTACTCTACCTCTACTGTACTCCACTGTACTCTACTCTACTGTACTCCACTGTACTCTATCTCTACTGTGATCCACTGTACTCTACCTCTACTGTACTCCACTGTACTCTATCTCTACTGTACTCCACTGTACTCTACCTCTACTGTACTCTACTGTTCTCTACCTCTACTGTGCTCTACTGTACTCTACTCTACTGTACTCCACTGTACTCTATCTCTACTGTGATCCACTGTACTCTACCTCTACTGTACTCCACTGTACTCTATCTCTACTGTACTCCACTGTACTCTACCTCTACTATGCTCCACTGTACTCTATCTCTACTGTGCTGCACTCTACTCTACCTCTACAGTGCTCCACTGTACTCTACCTCTACTGTACTCCACTTTACTTTATCTCTACTCTGATCCACTGTACTTTATCTCTACTGTGCTCCACTGTACTCTACCTCTACTATGCTCCACTGTACTCTATCTCTACTGTGCTCCACTCTACTCTACCTCTACTGTGCTCCACTATACTCTACCTCTACTGTACTCCACTGTACTCTATCTCTACTGTACTCCACTGTACTCTACCTCTACTGTGCTCTACTGTTCTCTACCTCTACTGTGCTCTACTGTACTCCACTTCTAATGTGCTCCACTGTACCCTACCTCTACTGTGCTCCACTGTACTCTACCTCTACTGTGATCCACTGTACTCTACCTCTACTCTGCTCCACTGTATCCACTGTATTCTACCTCTACTGTGCTCCACTGTACTCTGTGCTCCACTGTACTCTACCTCTACTGTACTCTACTGTACTCCACCTCTAATGGGCTCCACTGTACTCTAGCTCTACTGTACTCCACTGTACTTTACCTCTACTGTACTCCACTGTACTCTACCTCTACTGTGCTCCACTGTACTCTATTTCTACTGTACTCCTCTGTACTCTACCTCTACTGTGCTCCACTGTACTCTATCTGTAATGTACTCTACTGTACTCTATCTCTACTGTGATCCACTGTACTCTACCTCTGCTGTGCTCCACTGTGCTCTATCTCTACTGTACTCCACTGTACTCTACTGTTCTCTACCTCTACTGTACTCTACTGTGCTCCACTGTACTCCACTGTAGTCTACCTCTACTGTGCTCCACTGTACTCTACCTCTACTGTGCTCCACTATACTCTACCTCTACTGTGCTCCACTGTACTCTACCTCTACTGTCCTCCACTGTACTCTACCTCTACTGTGCTCCACTGTACTCTCTCTCTACTGTACTCTACCTCCACTGTACTCTACTGTACTCCACCTCTAATGTGCTCCACTGTACTCTACCTCTACTGTACTCCACTGTACTCTACCTCTACTGTGCTCTACTGTACTCTATCTCTACTCTGCTCCACTGTACTCTACCTCTACTGTGCTCCACTGTACTCTACCTCTACTGTACTTCACTGTCCTCTATCTCTACTGTACTCCACTGTACTCTACCTCTACTGTGCTCCACTGTACTCTATCTCTACTTTGCTCCACTGTACTCTACCTCTACTGTGCTCCACTGTACTCTACCTCTACTCTACTCCACTGTACTCTATCTCTACTGTGCTCCACTGTACTCTACCTCTACTTTGCTCCACTGTACTCTACCTCTACTGTGCTCCACTGTACTCTACCTCTACTGTACTCCACTGTACTCTATCTCTACTGTGCTCCACTGTACTCTACCTCTACTGTGCTCAACTGTACTGTACTGTACTCCACTGTAATCTACCTCTACTGTACTCCACTGTACTCTACCTCTACTGTACTCCACTGTACTCTACCTCTACTGTACTCCACTGTACTCTACCTCTACTGTACTCCACTGTACTCTACCTCTACTGTACTCCACTGTACTCTACTCTACTGTACTCCACTGTACTCTATCTCTACTGTGATCCACTGTACTCTACCTCTACTGTACTCCACTGTACTCTATCTCTACTGTACTCCACTGTACTCTACCTCTACTGTACTCTACTGTTCTCTACCTCTACTGTGCTCTACTGTACTCTACTCTACTGTACTCCACTGTACTCTATCTCTACTGTGATCCTCTGTACTCTACCTCTACTGTACTCCACTTTACTTTATCTCTACTGTGATCCACTGTACTCTATCTCTACTGTGCTCCACTGTACTCTACCTCTACTATGCTCCACTGTACTCTATCTCTACTGTGCTCCACTCTACTCTACCTCTACTGTGCTCCACTGTACTCTACCTCTACTGTACTCCACTTTACTTTATCTCTACTGTGATCCACTGTACTCTATCTCTACTGTGCTCCACTGTACTCTACCTCTACTATGCTCCACTGTACTCTATCTCTACTGTGCTCCACTCTACTCTACCTCTACTGTGCTCCACTGTACTCTACCTCTACCGTACTCCACTGTACTCTATCTCTACTGTACTCCACTGTACTCTACCTCTACTGTACTCTACTGTTCTCTACCTCTACTGTGCTCTACTGTATTCTTCTCTACTGTACTCCACTGTACTCTATCTCTACTGTGATCCACTATACTCTACCTCTACTGTACTCTACTGTACTCTATCTCTACTGTGATCTACTGTACTCTATCTCTACTGTGCTCCACTGTACTCTACCTCTACTGTGCTCCACTGTACTCTATCTCTACTGTGCTCCACTCTACTCTACCTCTACTGTGCTCCACTGTATCCTACCTCTACTGTACTCCACTGTACTCTATCTCTACTGTGCTCCACTGTACTCTATCTCTACTGTACTCCACTGTACTCTACCTCTACTGTGCTCTACTGTTCTCTACCTCTACTGTGCTCTACTGTACTCCACCTCTACTGTTCTCCATTGTACCCTACCTCTATTGTGCTCCACTGTACTCTACCTCTACTGTGCTCCACTGTACTCTACCTCTACTGTACTCCACTGTATTCTATCTCTACTGTGCTCCACTGTACTCTACCTCTACTGTGCTCAACTGTAATCTACTGTACTCCACTGTACTCTACCTCTACTGTACTCCACTGTACTCTATCTCTACTGTACTCCACTGTACTCTACCTCTACTGTACTCCACTGTACTCTATCTCTACTGTGCTCCACTGTACTCTACCTCTACTGTGCCCAACTTTACTGTACTCTACTCCACTGTACTCTACCTCTACTGTACTCCACTGTACTCTACCTCTACTGTACTCCACTGTACTCTACCTCTACTGTACTCAACTGTACTCTATCTCTACTGTGCTCCACTGTACTCTACCTCTACTGTACTCGACTGTACTCTATCTCTACTGTACTCCACTGTACTCTACCTATACTGTACTCTACTGTTCTCTACCTCTACTGTACTCCGCTGTACTCTATCTCTACTGTGATCCACTGTATTCTACCTCTACTGTACTCCACTGTACTCTATCTCTACTCTACTCCACTGTACTCTACCTCTACTGTACTCTACTGTTCTCTACCTCTACTGTGCTCTACTGTACTCTTCTCTACTGTACTCCACTGTACTCTATCTCTACTGTGATCCACTGTACTCTACCTCTACTGTACTCCACTGTACTCTATCTCTACTGTGATCCACTGTACTCTATCTCTACTGTGCTCCACTGTACTCTACCTCTACTATGCTCCACTGTACTCTATCTGTACTGTGCTCCACTCTACTCTACCTCTACTGTGCTCCACTGTACTCTACCTCTACTGTGCTCCACTGTACTCTATCTCTACTGTACTCCACTGTACTCTACCTCTACTGTGCTCTACTGTTCTCTACCTCTACTGTGCTCTACTGTACTCCACCTCTACTGTGCTCCACTGTACTCTACCTCTACTGTGCTCCACTGTACTCTACCTCTACTGTGCACCACTGTACTCTACCTCTACTGTGCTCCACTGTACTCTACCTCTACTGTGCTCCACTGTACTCTACCTCTAATGTACTCTACTGTACTCCACCTCTAATGTGCTCCACTGTACTCTAGCCCTACTGTACTCCACTGTACTTTACCTCTACTGTACTCCACTGTACTCTACCTCTACTGTGCTCCACTGTACTCTATTTCTACTGTACTCCTCTGTACTCTACCTCTACTGTGCTCCACTGTACTCTATCTGTAATGTACTCTACTGTACTCTATCTCTACTGTGATCCATTGTACTCTACCTCTGCTGTGCTCCACTGTACTCTATCTCTACTGTACTCCACTGTACTCTACTGTTCTCTACCTCTACTGTACTCTACTGTGCTCCACTGTACTCCACTGTAGTCTACATCTACTGTGCTCCACTGTACTCTACCTCTACTGTGCTCCACTATAATTTACCTCTACTGTGCTCCACTGTACTCTACCTCTACTGTCCTCCACTGTACTCTACCTCTACTGTGCTCCACTGTACTCTCTCTCTACTGTACTCTACCTCTACTGTACTCTACTGTACTCCACTTCTAATGTGCTCCACTGTACTCTACCTCTACTGTACTCTACCTCTAATGTACTCCACTGTACTCTACCTCTACTGTGCTCTACTGTACTCTATCTCTACTGTGCTCCACTGTACTATACCTCTACTGTACTCCACTATACTCTAACTCTACTATACTCCACTGTACTCTATCTCTACTGTGCTCCACTGTACTCTATCTCTACTGTACTCCACTGTACTATATCTCTACAGTACTTCACTGTCCTCTATCTCTACTGTACTCCACTGTACTCTACCTCTATTGTGCTCCACTGTACTCTATCTCTACTGTACTCTACTGTACTCTATCTCTACTGTACTCCACTGTACTCTATCTCTACTGTACTCCACTGTACTCTACCTCTACTGTACTCTACTGTTCTCTACCTCTACTGTGCTCTACTGTACTCTACTCTACTGTACTCCACTGTACTCTATCTCTACTGTGATCCACTGTACTCTACCTCTAATGTGCTCCACTGTACTCTACCTCTACTGTACTCTACCTCTACTGTGCTCCACTGTACTCTATCTCTACTGTGCTCCACTGTACTCTATTTCTACTGTGCTCCACTGTACTCTATCTCTACTGTACTCCACTGTACTCTATCTCTACTGTACTTCACTGTCCTTTATCCCTAATGTACTCCACTGTACTCTACCTCTATTGTGCTCCATTGTACTCTATCTCTACTGTACTCTACTGTACTCTATCTCTACTTTACTCCACTGTACTCTATCTCTACTGTACTCCACTGTACTCTACCTCTACTGTGCTCCACTGTACTCTACCTCTACCGTACTCCACTGTACTCTATCTCTACTGTACTCCACTGTACTCTACCTCTACTGTACTCTACTGTTCTCTACCTCTACTGTGCTCTACTGTACTCTACTCTACTGTACTCCACTGTACTCTATCTCTACTGTGATCCACTGTACTCTACCTCTACTGTACTCTACTGTACTCTATCTCTACTGTGATCTACTGTACTCTATCTCTACTGTGCTCCACTCTACTCTACCTATACTGTGCTCCACTGTATCCTACCTCTACTGTACTCCACTGTACTCTATCTCTACTGTGCTCCACTGTACTCTATCTCTACTGTACTCCACTGTACTCTACCTCTACTGTGCTCTACTGTTCTCTACCTCTACTGTGCTCTTCTGTACTCCACATCTACTGTTTTCCACTGTACCCTACCTCTATTGTGCTCCACTGTACTCTACCTCTACTGTGCTCCACTGTACTCTACCTCTACTGTACTCCACTGTATTCTATCTCTACTGTGCTCCACTGTACTCTACCTCTACTCTGCTCAACTGTACTCTACTGTACTCCAATGTACTCTACCTCTACTGTACTCCACTGTACTCTATCTCTACTGTACTCCACTGTACTCTACCTCTACTGTACTCCACTGTACTCTATCTCTACTGTGCTCCACTGTACTCTACCTCTACTGTGCCCAACTTTACTGTACTCTACTCCACTGTACTCTACCTCTACTGTACTCCACTGTACTCTACCTCTACTGTACTCCACTGTACTCTACCTCTACTGTACTCAACTGTACTCTATCTCTACTGTGCTCCGCTGTACTCTACCTCTACTGTACTCGACTGTACTTTATCTCTACTGTACTCCACTGTACTTTACCTATACTGTACTCTACTGTTCTCTACCTCTACTGTACTCCACTGTACTCTATCTCTACTGTGATCCACTGTACTCTACCTCTACTGTACTCCACTGTACTCTATCTCTACTCTACTCCACTGTACTCTACCTCTACTGTACTCTACTGTTCTCTACCTCTACTGTGCTCTACTGTACTCTTCTCTACTGTACTCCACTGTACTCTATCTCTACTGTGATCCACTGTACTCTACCTCTACTGTACTCCACTGTACTCTATCTCTACTGTGATCCACTGTACTCTATCTCTACTGTGCTCCACTGTATCTACCTCTACTATGCTCCACTGTACTCTATCTGTACTGTGCTCCACTCTACTCTACCTCTACTGTGCTCCACTGTACTCTACCTCTACTGTACTCCACTGTACTCTATCTCTACTGTGCTCCACTGTACTCTATCTCTACTGTACTCCACTGTACTCTACCTCTACTGTGCTCTACTGTTCTCTACCTCTACTGTGCTCTACTGTACTCCACCTCTACTGTGCTCCACTGTACCCTACCTCTACTGTGCTCCACTGTACTCTACCTCTACTGTGCTCCACTGTACTCTACCTCTACTGTGCTCCACTGTACTCTACCTCTACTGTGCTCCACTGTACTCTACCTCTACTGTGCTCCACTGTACTCTATCTCTACTGTGCTCCACTGTACTCTACCTCTAATGTACTCTACTGTACTCCATCTCTAATGTGCTCCACTGTACTCTAGCCCTACTGTACTCCACTGTACTTTACCTCTACTGTACTCCACAGTACTCCACCTCTACTGTCCTCCACTGTACCCTACCTCTACTGTGCTCCACTGTACTCTACCTTTACTGTGCTCCACTGTACTCTACCTCTACTGTGCTCCACTGTACTCTACCTCTACTGTGCTCCACTGTACTCTACCTCTACTGTGCTCCACTGTACTCTATCTCTACTGTGCTCCACTGTACTCTACCTCTAATGTACTCTACTGTACCCACCTCTAATGTGCTCCACTGTACTCTAGCCCTACTGTACTCCACTGTACTTTACCTCTACTGTACTCCACTGTACTCTATCTCTACTGTGCTCCACTGTATCCTACCTCTACTGTACTCCACTGTACTCTATCTCTACTGTGCTCCACTGTACTCTATCTCTACTGTACTCCACTGTACTCTACCTCTACTCTGCTCTACTGTTCTCTACCTCTACTGTGCTCTACTGTACTCCACCTCTACTGTGCTCCACTGTACCCTACCTCTACTGTGCTCCACTGTACTCTACCTCTACTGTGCTCCACTGTACTCTACCTCTACTGTACTCCACTGTACTCTATCTCTACTGTGCTCCACTGTACTCTACCTCTACTGTACTCCTCTGTACTCTACCTCTACTGTGCTCCACTGTACTCTATCTGTAATGTACTCTACTGTACTCTATCTCTACTGTGATCCATTGTACTCTACCTCTGCTGTGCTCCACTGTACTCTATCTCTACTGTACTCCACTGTACTCTACTGTTCTCTACCTCTACTGTACTCTACTGTGCTCCACTGTACTCCACTGTAGTCTACATCTACTGTGCTCCACTGTACTCTACCTCTACTGTGCTCCACTATAATTTACCTCTACTGTGCTCCACTGTACTCTACCTCTACTGTCCTCCACTGTACTCTACCTCTACTGTGCTCCACTGTACTCTCTCTCTACTGTACTCTACCTCTACTGTACTCTACTGTACTCCACTTCTAATGTGCTCCACTGTACTCTACCTCTACTGTACTCTACCTCTAATGTACTCCACTGTACTCTACCTCTACTGTGCTCTACTGTACTCTATCTCTACTGTGCTCCACTGTACTATACCTCTACTGTACTCCACTATACTCTAACTCTACTATACTCCACTGTACTCTATCTCTACTGTGCTCCACTGTACTCTATCTCTACTGTACTCCACTGTACTATATCTCTACAGTACTTCACTGTCCTCTATCTCTACTGTACTCCACTGTACTCTACCTCTATTGTGCTCCACTGTACTCTATCTCTACTGTACTCTACTGTACTCTATCTCTACTGTACTCCACTGTACTCTATCTCTACTGTACTCCACTGTACTCTACCTCTACTGTACTCTACTGTTCTCTACCTCTACTGTGCTCTACTGTACTCTACTCTACTGTACTCCACTGTACTCTATCTCTACTGTGATCCACTGTACTCTACCTCTAATGTGCTCCACTGTACTCTACCTCTACTGTACTCTACCTCTACTGTGCTCCACTGTACTCTATCTCTACTGTGCTCCACTGTACTCTATTTCTACTGTGCTCCACTGTACTCTATCTCTACTGTACTCCACTGTACTCTATCTCTACTGTACTTCACTGTCCTTTATCCCTAATGTACTCCACTGTACTCTACCTCTATTGTGCTCCATTGTACTCTATCTCTACTGTACTCTACTGTACTCTATCTCTACTTTACTCCACTGTACTCTATCTCTACTGTACTCCACTGTACTCTACCTCTACTGTGCTCCACTGTACTCTACCTCTACCGTACTCCACTGTACTCTATCTCTACTGTACTCCACTGTACTCTACCTCTACTGTACTCTACTGTTCTCTACCTCTACTGTGCTCTACTGTACTCTACTCTACTGTACTCCACTGTACTCTATCTCTACTGTGATCCACTGTACTCTACCTCTACTGTACTCTACTGTACTCTATCTCTACTGTGATCTACTGTACTCTATCTCTACTGTGCTCCACTCTACTCTACCTATACTGTGCTCCACTGTATCCTACCTCTACTGTACTCCACTGTACTCTATCTCTACTGTGCTCCACTGTACTCTATCTCTACTGTACTCCACTGTACTCTACCTCTACTGTGCTCTACTGTTCTCTACCTCTACTGTGCTCTTCTGTACTCCACATCTACTGTTTTCCACTGTACCCTACCTCTATTGTGCTCCACTGTACTCTACCTCTACTGTGCTCCACTGTACTCTACCTCTACTGTACTCCACTGTATTCTATCTCTACTGTGCTCCACTGTACTCTACCTCTACTCTGCTCAACTGTACTCTACTGTACTCCAATGTACTCTACCTCTACTGTACTCCACTGTACTCTATCTCTACTGTACTCCACTGTACTCTACCTCTACTGTACTCCACTGTACTCTATCTCTACTGTGCTCCACTGTACTCTACCTCTACTGTGCCCAACTTTACTGTACTCTACTCCACTGTACTCTACCTCTACTGTACTCCACTGTACTCTACCTCTACTGTACTCCACTGTACTCTACCTCTACTGTACTCAACTGTACTCTATCTCTACTGTGCTCCGCTGTACTCTACCTCTACTGTACTCGACTGTACTTTATCTCTACTGTACTCCACTGTACTTTACCTATACTGTACTCTACTGTTCTCTACCTCTACTGTACTCCACTGTACTCTATCTCTACTGTGATCCACTGTACTCTACCTCTACTGTACTCCACTGTACTCTATCTCTACTCTACTCCACTGTACTCTACCTCTACTGTACTCTACTGTTCTCTACCTCTACTGTGCTCTACTGTACTCTTCTCTACTGTACTCCACTGTACTCTATCTCTACTGTGATCCACTGTACTCTACCTCTACTGTACTCCACTGTACTCTATCTCTACTGTGATCCACTGTACTCTATCTCTACTGTGCTCCACTGTATCTACCTCTACTATGCTCCACTGTACTCTATCTGTACTGTGCTCCACTCTACTCTACCTCTACTGTGCTCCACTGTACTCTACCTCTACTGTACTCCACTGTACTCTATCTCTACTGTGCTCCACTGTACTCTATCTCTACTGTACTCCACTGTACTCTACCTCTACTGTGCTCTACTGTTCTCTACCTCTACTGTGCTCTACTGTACTCCACCTCTACTGTGCTCCACTGTACCCTACCTCTACTGTGCTCCACTGTACTCTACCTCTACTGTGCTCCACTGTACTCTACCTCTACTGTGCTCCACTGTACTCTACCTCTACTGTGCTCCACTGTACTCTACCTCTACTGTGCTCCACTGTACTCTATCTCTACTGTGCTCCACTGTACTCTACCTCTAATGTACTCTACTGTACTCCATCTCTAATGTGCTCCACTGTACTCTAGCCCTACTGTACTCCACTGTACTTTACCTCTACTGTACTCCACAGTACTCCACCTCTACTGTCCTCCACTGTACCCTACCTCTACTGTGCTCCACTGTACTCTACCTTTACTGTGCTCCACTGTACTCTACCTCTACTGTGCTCCACTGTACTCTACCTCTACTGTGCTCCACTGTACTCTACCTCTACTGTGCTCCACTGTACTCTATCTCTACTGTGCTCCACTGTACTCTACCTCTAATGTACTCTACTGTACCCACCTCTAATGTGCTCCACTGTACTCTAGCCCTACTGTACTCCACTGTACTTTACCTCTACTGTACTCCACTGTACTCTATCTCTACTGTGCTCCACTGTATCCTACCTCTACTGTACTCCACTGTACTCTATCTCTACTGTGCTCCACTGTACTCTATCTCTACTGTACTCCACTGTACTCTACCTCTACTCTGCTCTACTGTTCTCTACCTCTACTGTGCTCTACTGTACTCCACCTCTACTGTGCTCCACTGTACCCTACCTCTACTGTGCTCCACTGTACTCTACCTCTACTGTGCTCCACTGTACTCTACCTCTACTGTACTCCACTGTACTCTATCTCTACTGTGCTCCACTGTACTCTACCTCTACTGTGCTCAACTGTACTCTACTGTACTCCACTGTACTCTACCTCTACTGTACTCCACTGTACTCTATCTCTACTGTACTCCACTGTACTCTACCTCTACTGTACTCCAGTGTACTCTATCTCTACTGTGCTCAACTGTACTGTACTGTACTCCACTGTAATCTACCTCTACTGTACTCCACTGTACTCTACTTCTACTGTACTCCACTCTACTCTACCTCTACTGTACTCCACTGTACTCTACTCTACTGTACTCCAATGTACTCTATCTCTACTGTGATCCACTTCACTCTACCTCTACTGTACTCCACTGTACTCTATCTCTACTGTACTCCACTGTACTCTACCTCTACTCTACTCTACTGTTCTCTACCTCTACTTTGCTCTACTGTACTCTACTCTACTGTACTCCACTGTACTCTATCTCTACTGTGATTCACTGTACTCTACCTCTACTGTACTCTACTGTTCTCTACCTCTACTGTGCTCTACTGTACTGTACTCTACTGTACTACACTGTACTCTATCTCTACTGTGATCCACTGTACTCTACCTCTACTGTACTCTACTGTACTCCATCTCTACTGTGATCCACTGTACTCTATCTCTACTGTGCTCCACTGTACTCTATCTCTACTGTGCTCCACTCTACTCTACCTCTACTGTGCTCCACTGTATCCTACCTCTACTGTATCCACTGTACTCTATCTCTACTGTACTCCACTGTACTCTACCTCTACTGTGCTCTACTGTTCTCTACCTCTACTGTGCTCTACTGTACTCCACCTCTACTGTGCTCCACTGTACCCTACCTCTACTGTGCTCCACTGTACTCTACCTGTACTGTGCTCCACTGTACTCTACCTCTACTGTACTCCACTGTACTCTATCTCTACTGTGCTCCACTCTACTCTACATCTACTGTGCTCAACTGTACTCTACTGTACTCCACTGTACTCTACCTCTACTGTACTCCACTGTACTCTATCTCTACTGTACTCCACTGTACTCTACCTCTACTGTACTCCACTGTACTCTATCTCTACTGTGCTCCACTGTAATCTACCTCTACTGTGCTCAACTGTACTCTACTGTACTCCACCTCTAATGTGCTCCACTGTACTCTACCTCTACTGTACTCTACCTCTACTGTACTCCACTGTACTCTACCTCTAATGTGCTCCACTGTACTCTATCTCTACTGTGCTCCACTGTACTCTATTTCTACTGTGCTCCACTGTACTCTATCTCTACTGTACTCCACTGTACTCTATCTCTACTGTACTTCACTGTCCTTTATCTCTAATGTACTCCACTCTACTCTACCTCTATTGTGCTCCATTGTACTCTATCTCTACTGTACTCTACTGTACTCTATCTCTACTTTACTCCACTGTACTCTATCTCTACTGTACTCCACTGTACTCTACCTCTACTGTGCTCCACTGTACTCTACCTCTACCGTACTCCACTGTACTCTATCTCTACTGTGCTCCACTCTACTCTACCTCTACTGTGCTCCACTGTATCCTACCTCTACTGTACTCCACTGTACTCTATCTCTACTGTGCTCCACTGTACTCTATCTCTACTGTACTCCACTGTACTCTACCTCTACTGTGCTCTACTGTTCTCTACCTCTACTGTGCTCTTCTGTACTCCACCTCTACTGTTCTCCACTGTACCCTACCTCTATTGTGCTCCACTGTACTCTACCTCTACTGTGCTCCACTGTACTCTACCTCTACTGTACTCCACTGTATTCTATCTCTACTGTGCTCCACTGTACTCTACCTCTACTGTGCTCAACTGTACTCTACTGTACTCCAATGTACTTTACCTCTACTGTACTCCACTGTACTCTATCTCTACTGTACTCCACTGTACTCTACCTCTACTGTACTCCACTGTACTCTATCTCTACTGTGCTCACCTGTACTCTACCTCTACTGTGCCCAACTTTACTGTACTCTACTCTACTGTACTCTACCTCTACTGTACTCCACTGTACTCTACCTCTACTGTACTCCACTGTACTCTACCTCTACTGTACTCAACTGTACTCTATCTCTACTGTGCTCCACTGTACTCTACCTCTACTGTACTCGACTGTACTTTATCTCTACTGTACTCCACTGTACTTTACCTATACTGTACTCTACTGTTCTCTACCTCTACTGTACTCCACTGTACTCTATCTCTACTGTGATCCACTGTACTCTACCTCTACTGTACTCCACTGTACTCTATCTCTACTCTACTCCACTGTACTCTACCTCTACTGTACTCTACTGTTCTCTACCTCTACTGTGCTCTACTGTACTCTTCTCTACTGTACTCCACTGTACTCTATCTCTACTGTGATCCACTGTACTCTACCTCTACAGTACTCCACTGTACTCTATCTCTACTGTGATCCACTGTACTCTATCTCTACTGTGCTCCACTGTATCTACCTCTACTATGCTCCACTGTACTCTATCTGTACTGTGCTCCACTCTACTCTACCTCTACTGTGCTCCACTGTACTCTACCTCTACTGTACTCCACTGTACTCTATCTCTACTGTGCTCCACTGTACTCTATCTCTACTGTACTCCACTGTACTCTACCTCTACTGTGCTCTACTGTTCTCTACCTCTACTGTGCTCTACTGTACTCCACCTCTACTGTGCTCCACTGTACCCTACCTCTACTGTGCTCCACTGTACTCTACCTCTACTGTGCTCCACTGTACTCTACCTCTACTGTACTCCACTGTACTCTATCTCTACTGTGATCCACTGTACTCTATCTCTACTGTGCTCCACTGTATCTACCTCTACTATGCTCCACTGTACTCTATCTGTACTGTGCTCCACTCTACTCTACCTCTACTGTGCTCCACTGTACTCTACCTCTACTGTACTCCACTGTACTCTATCTCTACTGTGCTCCACTGTACTCTATCTCTACTGTACTCCACTGTACTCTACCTCTACTGTGCTCTACTGTTCTCTACCTCTACTGTGCTCTACTGTACTCCACCTCTACTGTGCTCCACTGTACCCTACCTCTACTGTGCTCCACTGTACTCTACCTCTACTGTGCTCCACTGTACTCTACCTCTACTGTGCTCCACTGTACTCTACCTCTACTGTGCTCCACTGTACTCTACCTCTACTGTGCTCCACTGTACTCTATCTCTACTGTGCTCCACTGTACTCTACCTCTAATGTACTCTACTGTACTCCATCTCTAATGTGCTCCACTGTACTCTAGCCCTACTGTACTCCACTGTACTTTACCTCTACTGTACTCCACAGTACTCCACCTCTACTGTCCTCCACTGTACCCTACCTCTACTGTGCTCCACTGTACTCTACCTTTACTGTGCTCCACTGTACTCTACCTCTACTGTGCTCCACTGTACTCTACCTCTACTGTGCTCCACTGTACTCTACCTCTACTGTGCTCCACTGTACTCTATCTCTACTGTGCTCCACTGTACTCTACCTCTAATGTACTCTACTGTACTCCACCTCTAATGTGCTCCACTGTACTCTAGCCCTACTGTACTCCACTGTACTTTACCTCTACTGTACTCCACTGTACTCTATCTCTACTGTGCTCCACTGTATCCTACCTCTACTGTACTCCACTGTACTCTATCTCTACTGTGCTCCACTGTACTCTATCTCTACTGTACTCCACTGTACTCTACCTCTACTCTGCTCTACTGTTCTCTACCTCTACTGTGCTCTACTGTACTCCACCTCTTCTGTGCTCCACTGTACCCTACCTCTACTGTGCTCCACTGTACTCTACCTCTACTGTGCTCCACTGTACTCTACCTCTACTGTACTCCACTGTACTCTATCTCTACTGTGCTCCACTGTACTCTACCTCTACTGTGCTCAACTGTACTCTACTGTACTCCACTGTACTCTACCTCTACTGTACTCCACTGTACTCTATCTCTACTGTACTCCACTGTACTCTACCTCTACTGTACTCCAGTGTACTCTATCTCTACTGTGCTCAACTGTACTGTACTGTACTCCACTGTAATCTACCTCTACTGTACTCCACTGTACTCTACTTCTACTGTACTCCACTGTACTCTACCTCTACTGTACTCCACTGTACTCTACTCTACTGTACTCCAATGTACTCTATCTCTACTGTGATCCACTGTACTCTACCTCTACTGTACTCCACTGTACTCTATCTCTACTGTACTCCACTGTACTCTACCTCTACTCTACTCTACTGTTCTCTACCTCTACTTTGCTCTACTGTACTCTACTCTACTGTACTCCACTGTACTCTATCTCTACTGTGATTCACTGTACTCTACCTCTACTGTACTCTACTGTTCTCTACCTCTACTGTGCTCTACTGTACTGTACTCTACTGTACTACACTGTACTCTATCTCTACTGTGATCCACTGTACTCTACCTCTACTGTACTCTACTGTACTCCATCTCTACTGTGATCCACTGTACTCTATCTCTACTGTGCTCCACTGTACTCTATCTCTACTGTGCTCCACTCTACTCTACCTCTACTGTGCTCCACTGTATCCTACCTCTACTGTATCCACTGTACTCTATCTCTACTGTACTCCACTGTACTCTACCTCTACTGTGCTCTACTGTTCTCTACCTCTACTGTGCTCTACTGTACTCCACCTCTACTGTGCTCCACTGTACCCTACCTCTACTGTGCTCCACTGTACTCTACCTCTACTGTGCTCCACTGTACTCTACCTCTACTGTACTCCACTGTACTCTATCTCTACTGTGATCCACTGTACTCTATCTCTACTGTGCTCCACTGTATCTACCTCTACTATGCTCCACTGTACTCTATCTGTACTGTGCTCCACTCTACTCTACCTCTACTGTGCTCCACTGTACTCTACCTCTACTCTACTCCACTGTACTCTATCTCTACTGTGCTCCACTGTACTCTATCTCTACTGTACTCCACTGTACTCTACCTCTACTGTGCTCTACTGTTCTCTACCTCTACTGTGCTCTACTGTACTCCACCTCTACTGTGCTCCACTGTACCCTACCTCTACTGTGCTCCACTGTACTCTACCTCTACTGTGCTCCACTGTACTCTACCTCTACTGTGCTCCACTGTACTCTACCTCTACTGTGCTCCACTGTACTCTACCTCTACTGTGCTCCACTGTACTCTATCTCTACTGTGCTCCACTGTACTCTACCTCTAATGTACTCTACTGTACTCCATCTCTAATGTGCTCCACTGTACTCTAGCCCTACTGTACTCCACTGTACTTTACCTCTACTGTACTCCACAGTACTCCACCTCTACTGTCCTCCACTGTACCCTACCTCTACTGTGCTCCACTGTACTCTACCTTTACTGTGCTCCACTGTACTCTACCTCTACTGTGCTCCACTGTACTCTATCTCTACTGTGCTCCACTGTACTCTACCTCTACTGTACTCCACTGTACTCTATCTCTACTGTGCTCCACTGTTCTCTACCTCTACTGTGCTCTACTGTACTCCACCTCTACTGTGCTCCACTGTACCCTACCTCTACTGTGCTCCACTGTACTCTACCTCTACTGTGCTCCACTGTACTCTACCTCTACTGTGCTCCACTGTACTCTACCTCTACTGTGCTCCACTGTACTCTACCTCTACTGTGCTCCACTGTACTCTATCTCTACTGTGCTCCACTGTACTCTACCTCTAATGTACTCTACTGTACTCCATCTCTAATGTGCTCCACTGTACTCTAGCCCTACTGTACTCCACTGTACTTTACCTCTACTGTACTCCACAGTACTCCACCTCTACTGTCCTCCACTGTACCCTACCTCTACTGTGCTCCACTGTACTCTACCTTTACTGTGCTCCACTGTACTCTACCTCTACTGTGCTCCACTGTACTCTACCTCTACTGTGCTCCACTGTACTCTACCTCTACTGTGCTCCACTGTACTCTATCTCTACTGTGCTCCACTGTACTCTACCTCTAATGTACTCTACTGTACTCCACCTCTAATGTGCTCCACTGTACTCTAGCCCTACTGTACTCCACTGTACTTTACCTCTACTGTACTCCACTGTACTCTATCTCTACTGTGCTCCACTGTATCCTACCTCTACTGTACTCCACTGTACTCTATCTCTACTGTGCTCCACTGTACTCTATCTCTACTGTACTCCACTGTACTCTACCTCTACTCTGCTCTACTGTTCTCTACCTCTACTGTGCTCTACTGTACTCCACCTCTACTGTGCTCCACTGTACCCTACCTCTACTGTGCTCCACTGTACTCTACCTCTACTGTGCTCCACTGTACTCTACCTCTACTGTACTCCACTGTACTCTATCTCTACTGTGCTCCACTGTACTCTACCTCTACTGTGCTCAACTGTACTCTACTGTACTCCACTGTACTCTACCTCTACTGTACTCCACTGTACTCTATCTCTACTCTACTCCACTGTACTCTACCTCTACTGTACTCTACTGTTCTCTACCTCTACTGTGCTCTACTGTACTCTTCTCTACTGTACTCCACTGTACTCTATCTCTACTGTGATCCACTGTACTCTACCTCTACTGTACTCCACTGTACTCTATCTCTACTGTGATCCACTGTACTCTATCTCTACTGTGCTCCACTGTATCTACCTCTACTATGCTCCACTGTACTCTATCTGTACTGTGCTCCACTCTACTCTACCTCTACTGTGCTCCACTGTACTCTACCTCTACTGTACTCCACTGTACTCTATCTCTACTGTGCTCCACTGTACTCTATCTCTACTGTACTCCACTGTACTCTACCTCTACTGTGCTCTACTGTTCTCTACCTCTACTGTGCTCTACTGTACTCCACCTCTACTGTGCTCCACTGTACCCTACCTCTACTGTGCTACACTGTACTCTACCTCTACTGTGCTCCACTGTACTCTACCTCTACTGTGCTCCACTGTACTCTACCTCTACTGTGCTCCACTGTACTCTATCTCTACTGTGCTCCACTGTACTCTACCTCTAATGTACTCTACTGTACTCCATCTCTAATGTGCCCCACTGTACTCTAGCCCTACTGTACTCCACTGTACTTTACCTCTACTGTACTCCACAGTACTCCACCTCTACTGTCCTCCACTGTACCCTACCTCTACTGTGCTCCACTGTACTCTACCTTTACTGTGCTCCACTGTACTCTACCTCTACTGTGCTCCACTGTACTCTACCTCTACTGTGCTCCACTGTACTCTACCTCTACTGTGCTCCACTGTACTCTATCTCTACTGTGCTCCACTGTACTCTACCTCTAATGTACTCTACTGTACCCACCTCTAATGTGCTCCACTGTACTCTAGCCCTACTGTACTCCACTGTACTTTACCTCTACTGTACTCCACTGTACTCTATCTCTACTGTGCTCCACTGTATCCTACCTCTACTGTACTCCACTGTACTCTATCTCTACTGTGCTCCACTGTACTCTATCTCTACTGTACTCCACTGTACTCTACCTCTACTCTGCTCTACTGTTCTCTACCTCTACTGTGCTCTACTGTACTCCACCTCTACTGTGCTCCACTGTACCCTACCTCTACTGTGCTCCACTGTACTCTACCTCTACTGTGCTCCACTGTACTCTACCTCTACTGTACTCCACTGTACTCTATCTCTACTGTGCTCCACTGTACTCTACCTCTACTGTGCTCAACTGTACTCTACTGTACTCCACTGTACTCTACCTCTACTGTACTCCACTGTACTCTATCTCTACTGTACTCCACTGTACTCTACCTCTACTGTACTCCAGTGTACTCTATCTCTACTGTGCTCAACTGTACTGTACTGTACTCCACTGTAATCTACCTCTACTGTACTCCACTGTACTCTACTTCTACTGTACTCCACTCTACTCTACCTCTACTGTACTCCACTGTACTCTACTCTACTGTACTCCAATGTACTCTATCTCTACTGTGATCCACTGTACTCTACCTCTACTGTACTCCACTGTACTCTATCTCTACTGTACTCCACTGTACTCTACCTCTACTCTACTCTACTGTTCTCTACCTCTACTTTGCTCTACTGTACTCTACTCTACTGTACTCCACTGTACTCTATCTCTACTGTGATTCACTGTACTCTACCTCTACTGTACTCTACTGTTCTCTACCTCTACTGTGCTCTACTGTACTGTACTCTACTGTACTACACTGTACTCTATCTCTACTGTGATCCACTGTACTCTACCTCTACTGTACTCTACTGTACTCCATCTCTACTGTGATCCACTGTACTCTATCTCTACTGTGCTCCACTGTACTCTATCTCTACTGTGCTCCACTCTACTCTACCTCTACTGTGCTCCACTGTATCCTACCTCTACTGTATCCACTGTACTCTATCTCTACTGTACTCCACTGTACTCTACCTCTACTGTGCTCTACTGTTCTCTACCTCTACTGTGCTCTACTGTACTCCACCTCTACTGTGCTCCACTGTACCCTACCTCTACTGTGCTCCACTGTACTCTACCTGTACTGTGCTCCACTGTACTCTACCTCTACTGTACTCCACTGTACTCTATCTCTACTGTGCTCCACTCTACTCTACATCTACTGTGCTCAACTGTACTCTACTGTACTCCACTGTACTCTACCTCTACTGTACTCCACTGTACTCTATCTCTACTGTACTCCACTGTACTCTACCTCTACTGTACTCCACTGTACTCTATCTCTACTGTGCTCCACTGTACTCTACCTCTACTGTGCTCAACTGTACTCTACTGTACTCCACCTCTAATGTGCTCCACTGTACTCTACCTCTACTGTACTCTACCTCTACTGTACTCCACTGTACTCTACCTCTAATGTGCTCCACTGTACTCTATCTCTACTGTGCTCCACTGTACTCTATTTCTACTGTGCTCCACTGTACTCTATCTCTACTGTACTCCACTGTACTCTATCTCTACTGTACTTCACTGTCCTTTATCTCTAATGTACTCCACTGTACTCTACCTCTATTGTGCTCCATTGTACTCTATCTCTACTGTACTCTACTGTACTCTATCTCTACTTTACTCCACTGTACTCTATCTCTACTGTACTCCACTGTACTCTACCTCTACTGTGCTCCACTGTACTCTACCTCTACCGTACTCCACTGTACTCTATCTCTACTGTACTCCACTGTACTCTACCTCTACTGTACTCTACTGTTCTCTACCTCTACTGTGCTCTACTGTACTGTACTCTACTGTACTCCACTGTACTCTATCTCTACTGTGATCCACTGTACTCTACCTCTACTGTACTCTACTGTACTCTATCTCTACTGTGATCTACTGTACTCTATCTCTACTGTGCTCCACTGTACTCTACCTCTACTGTGCTCCACTGTACTCTATCTCTACTGTGCTCCACTCTACTCTACCTCTACTGTGCTCCACTGTATCCTACCTCTACTGTACTCCACTGTACTCTATCTCTACTGTGCTCCACTGTACTCTATCTCTACTGTACTCCACTGTACTCTACCTCTACTGTGCTCTACTGTTCTCTACCTCTACTGTGCTCTTCTGTACTCCACCTCTACTGTTCTCCACTGTACCCTACCTCTATTGTGCTCCACTGTACTCTACCTCTACTGTGCTCCACTGTACTCTACCTCTACTGTACTCCACTGTATTCTATCTCTACTGTGCTCCACTGTACTCTACCTCTACTGTGCTCAACTGTACTCTACTGTACTCCAATGTACTTTACCTCTACTGTACTCCACTGTACTCTATCTCTACTGTACTCCACTGTACTCTACCTCTACTGTACTCCACTGTACTCTATCTCTACTGTGCTCACCTGTACTCTACCTCTACTGTGCCCAACTTTACTGTACTCTACTCTACTGTACTCTACCTCTACTGTACTCCACTGTACTCTACCTCTACTGTACTCCACTGTACTCTACCTCTACTGTACTCAACTGTACTCTATCTCTACTGTGCTCCACTGTACTCTACCTCTACTGTACTCGACTGTACTTTATCTCTACTGTACTCCACTGTACTTTACCTATACTGTACTCTACTGTTCTCTACCTCTACTGTACTCCACTGTACTCTATCTCTACTGTGATCCACTGTACTCTACCTCTACTGTACTCCACTGTACTCTATCTCTACTCTACTCCACTGTACTCTACCTCTACTGTACTCTACTGTTCTCTACCTCTACTGTGCTCTACTGTACTCTTCTCTACTGTACTCCACTGTACTCTATCTCTACTGTGATCCACTGTACTCTACCTCTACAGTACTCCACTGTACTCTATCTCTACTGTGATCCACTGTACTCTATCTCTACTGTGCCCCACTGTATCTACCTCTACTATGCTCCACTGTACTCTATCTGTACTGTGCTCCACTCTACTCTACCTCTACTGTGCTCCACTGTACTCTACCTCTACTGTACTCCACTGTACTCTATCTCTACTGTGCTCCACTGTACTCTATCTCTACTGTACTCCACTGTACTCTACCTCTACTGTGCTCTACTGTTCTCTACCTCTACTGTGCTCTACTGTACTCCACCTCTACTGTGCTCCACTGTACCCTACCTCTACTGTGCTCCACTGTACTCTACCTCTACTGTGCTCCACTGTACTCTACCTCTACTGTACTCCACTGTACTCTATCTCTACTGTGATCCACTGTACTCTATCTCTACTGTGCTCCACTGTATCTACCTCTACTATGCTCCACTGTACTCTATCTGTACTGTGCTCCACTCTACTCTACCTCTACTGTGCTCCACTGTACTCTACCTCTACTGTACTCCACTGTACTCTATCTCTACTGTGCTCCACTGTACTCTATCTCTACTGTACTCCACTGTACTCTACCTCTACTGTGCTCTACTGTTCTCTACCTCTACTGTGCTCTACTGTACTCCACCTCTACTGTGCTCCACTGTACCCTACCTCTACTGTGCTCCACTGTACTCTACCTCTACTGTGCTCCACTGTACTCTACCTCTACTGTGCTCCACTGTACTCTACCTCTATTGTGCTCCACTGTACTCTACCTCTACTGTGCTCCACTGTACTCTATCTCTACTGTGCTCCACTGTACTCTACCTCTAATGTACTCTACTGTACTCCATCTCTAATGTGCTCCACTGTACTCTAGCCCTACTGTACTCCACTGTACTTTACCTCTACTGTACTCCACAGTACTCCACCTCTACTGTCCTCCACTGTACCCTACCTCTACTGTGCTCCACTGTACTCTACCTTTACTAAGCTCCACTGTACTCTACCTCTACTGTGCTCCACTGTACTCTACCTCTACTGTGCTCCACTGTACTCTACCTCTACTGTGCTCCACTGTACTCTATCTCTACTGTGCTCCACTGTACTCTACCTCTAATGTACTCTACTGTACTCCACCTCTAATGTGCTCCACTGTACTCTAGCCCTACTGTACTCCACTGTACTTTACCTCTACTGTACTCCACTGTACTCTATCTCTACTGTGCTCCACTGTATCCTACCTCTACTGTACTCCACTGTACTCTATCTCTACTGTGCTCCACTGTACTCTATCTCTACTGTACTCCACTGTACTCTACCTCTACTCTGCTCTACTGTTCTCTACCTCTACTGTGCTCTACTGTACTCCACCTCTTCTGTGCTCCACTGTACCCTACCTCTACTGTGCTCCACTGTACTCTACCTCTACTGTGCTCCACTGTACTCTACCTCTACTGTACTCCACTGTACTCTATCTCTACTGTGCTCCACTGTACTCTACCTCTACTGTGCTCAACTGTACTCTACTGTACTCCACTGTACTCTACCTCTACTGTACTCCACTGTACTCTATCTCTACTGTACTCCACTGTACTCTACCTCTACTGTACTCCAGTGTACTCTATCTCTACTGTGCTCAACTGTACTGTACTGTACTCCACTGTAATCTACCTCTACTGTACTCCACTGTACTCTACTTCTACTGTACTCCACTGTACTCTACCTCTACTGTACTCCACTGTACTCTACTCTACTGTACTCCAATGTACTCTATCTCTACTGTGATCCACTGTACTCTACCTCTACTGTACTCCACTGTACTCTATCTCTACTGTACTCCACTGTACTCTACCTCTACTCTACTCTACTGTTCTCTACCTCTACTTTGCTCTACTGTACTCTACTCTACTGTACTCCACTGTACTCTATCTCTACTGTGATTCACTGTACTCTACCTCTACTGTACTCTACTGTTCTCTACCTCTACTGTGCTCTACTGTACTGTACTCTACTGTACTACACTGTACTCTATCTCTACTGTGATCCACTGTACTCTACCTCTACTTTACTCTACTGTACTCCATCTCTACTGTGATCCACTGTACTCTATCTCTACTGTGCTCCACTGTACTCTATCTCTACTGTGCTCCACTCTACTCTACCTCTACTGTGCTCCACTGTATCCTACCTCTACTGTATCCACTGTACTCTATCTCTACTGTACTCCACTGTACTCTACCTCTACTGTGCTCTACTGTTCTCTACCTCTACTGTGCTCTACTGTACTCCACCTCTACTGTGCTCCACTGTACCCTACCTCTACTGTGCTCCACTGTACTCTACCTCTACTGTGCTCCACTGTACTCTACCTCTACTGTACTCCACTGTACTCTATCTCTACTGTGATCCACTGTACTCTATCTCTAGTGTGCTCCACTGTATCTACCTCTACTATGCTCCACTGTACTCTATCTGTACTGTGCTCCACTCTACTCTACCTCTACTGTGCTCCACTGTACTCTACCTCTACTCTACTCCACTGTACTCTATCTCTACTGTGCTCCACTGTACTCTATCTCTACTGTACTCCACTGTACTCTACCTCTACTGTGCTCTACTGTTCTCTACCTCTACTGTGCTCTACTGTACTCCACCTCTACTGTGCTCCACTGTACCCTACCTCTACTGTGCTCCACTGTACTCTACCTCTACTGTGCTCCACTGTACTCTACCTCTACTGTGCTCCACTGTACTCTACCTCTACTGTGCTCCACTGTACTCTACCTCTACTGTGCTCCACTGTACTCTATCTCTACTGTGCTCCACTGTACTCTACCTCTAATGTACTCTACTGTACTCCATCTCTAATGTGCTCCACTGTACTCTAGCCCTACTGTACTCCACTGTACTTTACCTCTACTGTACTCCACAGTACTCCACCTCTACTGTCCTCCACTGTACCCTACCTCTACTGTGCTCCACTGTACTCTACCTTTACTGTGCTCCACTGTACTCTACCTCTACTGTGCTCCACTGTACTCTATCTCTACTGTGCTCCACTGTACTCTACCTCTACTGTACTCCACTGTACTCTATCTCTACTGTGCTCCACTGTTCTCTACCTCTACTGTGCTCTACTGTACTCCACCTCTACTGTGCTCCACTGTACCCTACCTCTACTGTGCTCCACTGTACTCTACCTCTACTGTGCTCCACTGTACTCTACCTCTACTGTGCTCCACTGTACTCTACCTCTACTGTGCTCCACTGTACTCTACCTCTACTGTGCTCCACTGTACTCTATCTCTACTGTGCTCCACTGTACTCTACCTCTAATGTACTCTACTGTACTCCATCTCTAATGTGCTCCACTGTACTCTAGCCCTACTGTACTCCACTGTACTTTACCTCTACTGTACTCCACAGTACTCCACCTCTACTGTCCTCCACTGTACCCTACCTCTACTGTGCTCCACTGTACTTTACCTTTACTGTGCTCCACTGTACTCTACCTCTACTGTGCTCCACTGTACTCTACCTCTACTGTGCTCCACTGTACTCTACCTCTACTGTGCTCCACTGTACTCTATCTCTACTGTGCTCCACTGTACTCTACCTCTAATGTACTCTACTGTACTCCACCTCTAATGTGCTCCACTGTACTCTAGCCCTACTGTACTCCACTGTACTTTACCTCTACTGTACTCCACTGTACTCTATCTCTACTGTGCTCCACTGTATCCTACCTCTACTGTACTCCACTGTACTCTATCTCTACTGTGCTCCACTGTACTCTATCTCTACTGTACTCCACTGTACTCTACCTCTACTCTGCTCTACTGTTCTCTACCTCTACTGTGCTCTACTGTACTCCACCTCTACTGTGCTCCACTGTACCCTACCTCTACTGTGCTCCACTGTACTCTACCTCTACTGTGCTCCACTGTACTCTACCTCTACTGTACTCCACTGTACTCTATCTCTACTGTGCTCCACTGTACTCTACCTCTACTGTGCTCAACTGTACTCTACTGTACTCCACTGTACTCTACCTCTACTGTACTCCACTGTACTCTATCTCTACTGTACTCCACTGTACTCTACCTCTACTGTACTCCAGTGTACTCTATCTCTACTGTGCTCAACTGTACTGTACTGTACTCCACTGTAATCTACCTCTACTGTACTCCACTGTACTCTACTTCTACTGTACTCCACTGTACTCTACCTCTACTGTACTCCACTGTACTCTACTCTACTGTACTCCAATGCACTCTATCTCTACTGTGATCCACTGTACTCTACCTCTACTGTACTCCACTGTACTCTATCTCTACTGTACTCCACTGTACTCTACCTCTACTCTACTCTACTGTTCTCTACCTCTACTTTGCTCTACTGTACTCTACTCTACTGTACTCCACTGTACTCTATCTCTACTGTGATTCACTGTACTCTACCTCTACTGTACTCTACTGTTCTCTACCTCTACTGTGCTCTACTGTACTGTACTCTACTGTACTACACTGTACTCTATCTCTACTGTGATCCACTGTACTCTACCTCTACTGTACTCTACTGTACTCCATCTCTACTGTGATCCACTGTACTCTATCTCTACTGTGCTCCACTGTACTCTATCTCTACTGTGCTCCACTCTACTCTACCTCTACTGTGCTCCACTGTATCCTACCTCTACTGTATCCACTGTACTCTATCTCTACTGTACTCCACTGTACTCTACCTCTACTGTGCTCTACTGTTCTCTACCTCTACTGTGCTCTACTGTACTCCACCTCTACTGTGCTCCACTGTACCCTACCTCTACTGTGCTCCACTGTACTCTACCTCTACTGTGCTCCACTGTACTCTACCTCTACTGTACTCCACTGTACTCTACCTCTACTGTGCTCCACTGTACTCTACCTCTACTGTGCTCCACTGTACTCTATCTCTACTGTGCTCCACTGTACTCTACCTCTAATGTACTCTACTGTACTCCATCTCTAATGTGCTCCACTGTACTCTAGCCCTACTGTACTCCACTGTACTTTACCTCTACTGTACTCCACAGTACTCCACCTCTACTGTCCTCCACTGTACCCTACCTCTACTGTGCTCCACTGTACTCTACCTTTACTGTGCTCCACTGTACTCTACCTCTACTGTGCTCCACTGTACTCTATCTCTACTGTGCTCCACTGTACTCTACCTCTACTGTACTCCACTGTACTCTATCTCTACTGTGCTCCACTGTTCTCTACCTCTACTGTGCTCTACTGTACTCCACCTCTACTGTGCTCCACTGTACCCTACCTCTACTGTGCTCCACTGTACTCTACCTCTACTGTGCTCCACTGTACTCTACCTCTACTGTGCTCCACTGTACTCTACCTCTACTGTGCTCCACTGTACTCTACCTCTACTGTGCTCCACTGTACTCTATCTCTACTGTGCTCCACTGTACTCTACCTCTAATGTACTCTACTGTACTCCATCTCTAATGTGCTCCACTGTACTCTAGCCCTACTGTACTCCACTGTACTTTACCTCTACTGTACTCCACAGTACTCCACCTCTACTGTCCTCCACTGTACCCTACCTCTACTGTGCTCCACTGTACTTTACCTTTACTGTGCTCCACTGTACTCTACCTCTACTGTGCTCCACTGTACTCTACCTCTACTGTGCTCCACTGTACTCTACCTCTACTGTGCTCCACTGTACTCTATCTCTACTGTGCTCCACTGTACTCTACCTCTAATGTACTCTACTGTACTCCACCTCTAATGTGCTCCACTGTACTCTAGCCCTACTGTACTCCACTGTACTTTACCTCTACTGTACTCCACTGTACTCTATCTCTACTGTGCTCCACTGTATCCTACCTCTACTGTACTCCACTGTACTCTATCTCTACTGTGCTCCACTGTACTCTATCTCTACTGTACTCCACTGTACTCTACCTCTACTCTGCTCTACTGTTCTCTACCTCTACTGTGCTCTACTGTACTCCACCTCTACTGTGCTCCACTGTACCCTACCTCTACTGTGCTCCACTGTACTCTACCTCTACTGTGCTCCACTGTACTCTACCTCTACTGTACTCCACTGTACTCTATCTCTACTGTGCTCCACTGTACTCTACCTCTACTGTGCTCAACTGTACTCTACTGTACTCCACTGTACTCTACCTCTACTGTACTCCACTGTACTCTATCTCTACTGTACTCCACTGTACTCTACCTCTACTGTACTCCAGTGTACTCTATCTCTACTGTGCTCAACTGTACTGTACTGTACTCCACTGTAATCTACCTCTACTGTACTCCACTGTACTCTACTTCTACTGTACTCCACTGTACTCTACCTCTACTGTACTCCACTGTACTCTACTCTACTGTACTCCAATGCACTCTATCTCTACTGTGATCCACTGTACTCTACCTCTACTGTACTCCACTGTACTCTATCTCTACTGTACTCCACTGTACTCTACCTCTACTCTACTCTACTGTTCTCTACCTCTACTTTGCTCTACTGTACTCTACTCTACTGTACTCCACTGTACTCTATCTCTACTGTGATTCACTGTACTCTACCTCTACTGTACTCTACTGTTCTCTACCTCTACTGTGCTCTACTGTACTGTACTCTACTGTACTACACTGTACTCTATCTCTACTGTGATCCACTGTACTCTACCTCTACTGTACTCTACTGTACTCCATCTCTACTGTGATCCACTGTACTCTATCTCTACTGTGCTCCACTGTACTCTATCTCTACTGTGCTCCACTCTACTCTACCTCTACTGTGCTCCACTGTATCCTACCTCTACTGTATCCACTGTACTCTATCTCTACTGTACTCCACTGTACTCTACCTCTACTGTGCTCTACTGTTCTCTACCTCTACTGTGCTCTACTGTACTCCACCTCTACTGTGCTCCACTGTACCCTACCTCTACTGTGCTCCACTGTACTCTACCTCTACTGTGCTCCACTGTACTCTACCTCTACTGTACTCCACTGTACTCTATCTCTACTGTGATCCACTGTACTCTATCTCTACTGTGCTCCACTGTATCTACCTCTACTATGCTCCACTGTACTCTATCTGTACTGTGCTCCACTCTACTCTACCTCTACTGTGCTCCACTGTACTCTACCTCTACTCTACTCCACTGTACTCTATCTCTACTGTGCTCCACTGTACTCTATCTCTACTGTACTCCACTGTACTCTACCTCTACTGTGCTCTACTGTTCTCTACCTCTACTGTGCTCTACTGTACTCCACCTCTACTGTGCTCCACTGTACCCTACCTCTACTGTGCTCCACTGTACTCTACCTCTACTGTGCTCCACTGTACTCTACCTCTACTGTGCTCCACTGTACTCTACCTCTACTGTGCTCCACTGTACTCTACCTCTACTGTGCTCCACTGTACTCTATCTCTACTGTGCTCCACTGTACTCTACCTCTAATGTACTCTACTGTACTCCATCTCTAATGTGCTCCACTGTACTCTAGCCCTACTGTACTCCACTGTACTTTACCTCTACTGTACTCCACAGTACTCCACCTCTACTGTCCTCCACTGTACCCTACCTCTACTGTGCTCCACTGTACTCTACCTTTACTGTGCTCCACTGTACTCTACCTCTACTGTGCTCCACTGTACTCTACCTCTACTGTGCTCCACTGTACTCTACCTCTACTGTGCTCCACTGTACTCTATCTCTACTGTGCTCCACTGTACTCTACCTCTAATGTACTCTACTGTACTCCACCTCTAATGTGCTCCACTGTACTCTAGCCCTACTGTACTCCACTGTACTTTACCTCTACTGTACTCCACTGTACTCTATCTCTACTGTGCTCCACTGTATCCTACCTCTACTGTACTCCACTGTACTCTATCTCTACTGTGCTCCACTGTACTCTATCTCTACTGTACTCCACTGTACTCTACCTCTACTCTGCTCTACTGTTCTATACCTCTACTGTGCTCTACTGTACTCCACCTCTACTGTGCTCCACTGTACCCTACCTCTACTGTGCTCCACTGTACTCTACCTCTACTGTGCTCCACTGTACTCTACCTCTACTGTACTCCACTGTACTCTATCTCTACTGTGCTCCACTGTACTCTACCTCTACTGTGCTCAACTGTACTCTACTGTACTCCACTGTACTCTACCTCTACTGTACTCCACTGTACTCTATCTCTACTGTACTCCACTGTACTCTACCTCTACTGTACTCCAGTGTACTCTATCTCTACTGTGCTCAACTGAACTGTACTGTACTCCACTGTAATCTACCTCTACTGTACTCCACTGTACTCTACTTCTACTGTACTCCACTGTACTCTACCTCTACTGTACTCCACTGTACTCTACTCTACTGTACTCCAATGTACTCTATCTCTACTGTGATCCACTGTACTCTACCTCTACTGTACTCCACTGTACTCTATCTCTACTGTACTCCACTGTACTCTACCTCTACTCTACTCTACTGTTCTCTACCTCTACTTTGCTCTACTGTACTCTACTCTACTGTACTCCACTGTACTCTATCTCTACTGTGATTCACTGTACTCTACCTCTACTGTACTCTACTGTTCTCTACCTCTACTGTGCTCTACTGTACTGTACTCTACTGTACTACACTGTACTCTATCTCTACTGTGATCCACTGTACTCTACCTCTACTGTACTCTACTGTACTCCATCTCTACTGTGATCCACTGTACTCTATCTCTACTGTGCACCACTGTACTCTATCTCTACTGTGCTCCACTCTACTCTACCTCTACTGTGCTCCACTGTATCCTACCTCTACTGTATCCACTGTACTCTATCTCTACTGTACTCCACTGTACTCTACCTCTACTGTGCTCTACTGTTCTCTACCTCTACTGTGCTCTACTGTACTCCACCTCTACTGTGCTCCACTGTACCCTACCTCTACTGTGCTCCACTGTACTCTACCTCTACTGTGCTCCACTGTACTCTACCTCTACTGTACTCCACTGTACTCTATCTCTACTGTGCTCCACTCTACTCTACATCTACTGTGCTCAACTGTACTCTACTGTACTCCACTGTACTCTACCTCTACTGTACTCCACTGTACTCTATCTCTACTGTACTCCACTGTACTCTACCTCTACTGTACTCCACTGTACTCTATCTCTACTGTGCTCCACTGTACTCTACCTCTACTGTGCTCAACTGTACTCTACTGTACTCCACCTCTAATGTGCTCCACTGTACTCTACCTCTACTGTACTCTACCTCTACTGTACTCCACTGTACTCTACCTCTAATGTGCTCCACTGTACTCTATCTCTACTGTGCTCCACTGTACTCTATTTCTACTGTGCTCCACTGTACTCTATCTCTACTGTACTCCACTGTACTCTATCTCTACTGTACTTCACTGTCCTTTATCTCTAATGTACTCCACTGTACTCTACCTCTATTGTGCTCCATTGTACTCTATCTCTACTGTACTCTACTGTACTCTATCTCTACTTTACTCCACTGTACTCTATCTCTACTGTACTCCACTGTACTCTACCTCTACTGTGCTCCACTGTACTCTACCTCTACCGTACTCCACTGTACTCTATCTCTACTGTACTCCACTGTACTCTACCTCTACTGTACTCTACTGTTCTCTACCTCTACTGTGCTCTACTGTACTCTACTCTACTGTACTCCACTGTACTCTATCTCTACTGTGATCCACTGTACTCTACCTCTACTGTACTCTACTGTACTCTATCTCTACTGTGATCTACTGTACTCTATCTCTACTGTGCTCCACTGTACTCTACCTCTACTGTGCTCCACTGTACTCTATCTCTACTGTGCTCCACTCTACTCTACCTCTACTGTGCTCCACTGTATCCTACCTCTACTGTACTCCACTGTACTCTATCTCTACTGTGCTCCACTGTACTCTATCTCTACTGTACTCCACTGTACTCTACCTCTACTGTGCTCTACTGTTCTCTACCTCTACTGTGCTCTTCTGTACTCCACCTCTACTGTTCTCCACTGTACCCTACCTCTATTGTGCTCCACTGTACTCTACCTCTACTGTGCTCCACTGTACTCTACCTCTACTGTACTCCACTGTATTCTATCTCTACTGTGCTCCACTGTACTCTAACTCTACTGTGCTCAACTGTACTCTACTGTACTCCAATGTACTCTACCTCTACTGTACTCCACTGTACTCTATCTCTACTGTACTCCACTGTACTCTACCTCTACTGTACTCCACTGTACTCTATCTCTACTGTGCTCCACTGTACTCTACCTCTACTGTGCTCAACTGTACTGTACTGTACTCCACTGTAATCTACCTCTACTGTACTCCACTGTACTCTACCTCTACTGTACTCCACTGTACTCTACCTCTACTGTACTCCACTGTACTCTACTCTACTGTACTCCACTGTACTCTATCTCTACTGTGATCCACTGTACTCTACCTCTACTGTACTCCACTGTACTCTATCTCTACTGTACTCCACTGTACTCTACCTCTACTGTACTCTACTGTTCTCTACCTCTACTGTGCTCTACTGTACTATACTCTACTGTACTCCACTGTACTCTATCTCTACTGTGATCCACTGTACTCTACCTCTACTGTACTCCACTGTACTCTATCTCTACTGTACTCCACTGTACTCTACCTCTACTATGCTCCACTGTACTCTATCTCTACTGTGCTGCACTCTACTCTACCTCTACAGTGCTCCACTGTACTCTACCTCTACTGTACTCCACTTTACTTTATCTCTACTCTGATCCACTGTACTTTATCTCTACTGTGCTCCACTGTACTCTACCTCTACTATGCTCCACTGTACTCTATCTCTACTGTGCTCCACTCTACTCTACCTCTACTGTGCTCCACTATACTCTACCTCTACTGTACTCCACTGTACTCTATCTCTACTGTACTCCACTGTACTCTACCTCTACTGTGCTCTACTGTTCTCTACCTCTACTGTGCTCTACTGTACTCCACTTCTAATGTGCTCCACTGTACCCTACCTCTACTGTGCTCCACTGTACTCTACCTCTACTGTGATCCACTGTACTCTACCTCTACTCTGCTCCACTGTATCCACTGTATTCTACCTCTACTGTGCTCCACTGTACTCTATGCTCCACTGTACTCTACCTCTACTGTACTCTACTGTACTCCACCTCTAATGGGCTCCACTGTACTCTAGCTCTACTGTACTCCACTGTACTTTACCTCTACTGTACTCCACTGTACTCTACCTCTACTGTGCTCCACTGTACTCTATTTCTACTGTACTCCTCTGTACTCTACCTCTACTGTGCTCCACTGTACTCTATCTGTAATGTACTCTACTGTACTCTATCTCTACTGTGATCCACTGTACTCTACCTCTGCTGTGCTCCACTGTGCTCTATCTCTACTGTACTCCACTGTACTCTACTGTTCTCTACCTCTACTGTACTCTACTGTGCTCCACTGTACTCCACTGTAGTCTACCTCTACTGTGCTCCACTGTACTCTACCTCTACTGTGCTCCACTATACTCTACCTCTACTGTGCTCCACTGTACTCTACCTCTACTGTCCTCCACTGTACTCTACCTCTACTGTGCTCCACTGTACTCTCTCTCTACTGTACTCTACCTCCACTGTACTCTACTGTACTCCACCTCTAATGTGCTCCACTGTACTCTACCTCTACTGTACTCCACTGTACTCTACCTCTACTGTGCTCTACTGTACTCTATCTCTACTCTGCTCCACTGTACTCTACCTCTACTGTGCTCCACTGTACTCTACCTCTACTGTACTTCACTGTCCTCTATCTCTACTGTACTCCACTGTACTCTACCTCTACTGTGCTCCACTGTACTCTATCTCTACTTTGCTCCACTGTACTCTACCTCTACTCTACTCCACTGTACTCTATCTCTACTGTGCTCCACTGTACTCTACCTCTACTTTGCTCCACTGTACTCTACCTCTACTGTGCTCCACTGTACTCTACCTCTACTGTACTCCACTGTACTCTATCTCTACTGTGCTCCACTGTACTCTACCTCTACTGTGCTCAACTGTACTGTACTGTACTCCACTGTAATCTACCTCTACTGTACTCCACTGTACTCTACCTCTACTGTACTCCACTGTACTCTACCTCTACTGTACTCCACTGTACTCTACCTCTACTGTACTCCACTGTACTCTACCTCTACTGTACTCCACTGTACTCTACTCTACTGTACTCCACTGTACTCTATCTCTACTGTGATCCACTGTACTCTACCTCTACTGTACTCCACTGTACTCTATCTCTACTGTACTCCACTGTACTCTACCTCTACTGTACTCTACTGTTCTCTACCTCTACTGTGCTCTACTGTACTCTACTCTACTGTACTCCACTGTACTCTATCTCTACTGTGATCCTCTGTACTCTACCTCTACTGTACTCCACTTTACTTTATCTCTACTGTGATCCACTGTACTCTATCTCTACTGTGCTCCACTGTACTCTACCTCTACTATGCTCCACTGTACTCTATCTCTACTGTGCTCCACTCTACTCTACCTCTACTGTGCTCCACTGTACTCTACCTCTACTGTACTCCACTTTACTTTATCTCTACTGTGATCCACTGTACTCTATCTCTACTGTGCTCCACTGTACTCTACCTCTACTATGCTCCACTGTACTCTATCTCTACTGTGCTCCACTCTACTCTACCTCTACTGTGCTCCACTGTACTCTACCTCTACCGTACTCCACTGTACTCTATCTCTACTGTACTCCACTGTACTCTACCTCTACTGTACTCTACTGTTCTCTACCTCTACTGTGCTCTACTGTATTCTTCTCTACTGTACTCCACTGTACTCTATCTCTACTGTGATCCACTATACTCTACCTCTACTGTACTCTACTGTACTCTATCTCTACTGTGATCTACTGTACTCTATCTCTACTGTGCTCCACTGTACTCTACCTCTACTGTGCTCCACTGTACTCTATCTCTACTGTGCTCCACTGTACTCTACCTCTAATGTACTCTACTGTACTCCACCTCTAATGTGCTCCACTGTACTCTAGCCCTACTGTACTCCACTGTACTTTACCTCTACTGTACTCCACTGTACTCTATCTCTACTGTGCTCCACTGTATCCTACCTCTACTGTACTCCACTGTACTCTATATCTACTGTGCTCCACTGTACTCTATCTCTACTGTACTCCACTGTACTCTACCTCTACTCTGCTCTACTGTTCTATACCTCTACTGTGCTCTACTGTACTCCACCTCTACTGTGCTCCACTGTACCCTACCTCTACTGTGCTCCACTGTACTCTACCTCTACTGTGCTCCACTGTACTCTACCTCTACTGTACTCCACTGTACTCTATCTCTACTGTGCTCCACTGTACTCTACCTCTACTGTGCTCAACTGTACTCTACTGTACTCCACTGTACTCTACCTCTACTGTACTCCACTGTACTCTATCTCTACTGTACTCCACTGTACTCTACCTCTACTGTACTCCAGTGTACTCTATCTCTACTGTGCTCAACTGTACTGTACTGTACTCCACTGTAATCTACCTCTACTGTACTCCACTGTACTCTACTTCTACTGTACTCCACTGTACTCTACCTCTACTGTACTCCACTGTACTCTACTCTACTGTACTCCAATGTACTCTATCTCTACTGTGATCCACTGTACTCTACCTCTACTGTACTCCACTGTACTCTATCTCTACTGTACTCCACTGTACTCTACCTCTACTCTACTCTACTGTTCTCTACCTCTACTTTGCTCTACTGTACTCTACTCTACTGTACTCCACTGTACTCTATCTCTACTGTGATTCACTGTACTCTACCTCTACTGTACTCTACTGTTCTCTACCTCTACTGTGCTCTACTGTACTGTACTCTACTGTACTACACTGTACTCTATCTCTACTGTGATCCACTGTACTCTACCTCTACTGTACTCTACTGTACTCCATCTCTACTGTGATCCACTGTACTCTATCTCTACTGTGCACCACTGTACTCTATCTCTACTGTGCTCCACTCTACTCTACCTCTACTGTGCTCCACTGTATCCTACCTCTACTGTATCCACTGTACTCTATCTCTACTGTACTCCACTGTACTCTACCTCTACTGTGCTCTACTGTTCTCTACCTCTACTGTGCTCTACTGTACTCCACCTCTACTGTGCTCCACTGTACCCTACCTCTACTGTGCTCCACTGTACTCTACCTCTACTGTGCTCCACTGTACTCTACCTCTACTGTACTCCACTGTACTCTATCTCTACTGTGCTCCACTCTACTCTACATCTACTGTGCTCAACTGTACTCTACTGTACTCCACTGTACTCTACCTCTACTGTACTCCACTGTACTCTATCTCTACTGTACTCCACTGTACTCTACCTCTACTGTACTCCACTGTACTCTATCTCTACTGTGCTCCACTGTACTCTACCTCTACTGTGCTCAACTGTACTCTACTGTACTCCACCTCTAATGTGCTCCACTGTACTCTACCTCTACTGTACTCTACCTCTACTGTACTCCACTGTACTCTACCTCTAATGTGCTCCACTGTACTCTATCTCTACTGTGCTCCACTGTACTCTATTTCTACTGTGCTCCACTGTACTCTATCTCTACTGTACTCCACTGTACTCTATCTCTACTGTACTTCACTGTCCTTTATCTCTAATGTACTCCACTGTACTCTACCTCTATTGTGCTCCATTGTACTCTATCTCTACTGTACTCTACTGTACTCTATCTCTACTTTACTCCACTGTACTCTATCTCTACTGTACTCCACTGTACTCTACCTCTACTGTGCTCCACTGTACTCTACCTCTACCGTACTCCACTGTACTCTATCTCTACTGTACTCCACTGTACTCTACCTCTACTGTACTCTACTGTTCTCTACCTCTACTGTGCTCTACTGTACTCTACTCTACTGTACTCCACTGTACTCTATCTCTACTGTGATCCACTGTACTCTACCTCTACTGTACTCTACTGTACTCTATCTCTACTGTGATCTACTGTACTCTATCTCTACTGTGCTCCACTGTACTCTACCTCTACTGTGCTCCACTGTACTCTATCTCTACTGTGCTCCACTCTACTCTACCTCTACTGTGCTCCACTGTATCCTACCTCTACTGTACTCCACTGTACTCTATCTCTACTGTGCTCCACTGTACTCTATCTCTACTGTACTCCACTGTACTCTACCTCTACTGTGCTCTACTGTTCTCTACCTCTACTGTGCTCTTCTGTACTCCACCTCTACTGTTCTCCACTGTACCCTACCTCTATTGTGCTCCACTGTACTCTACCTCTACTGTGCTCCACTGTACTCTACCTCTACTGTACTCCACTGTATTCTATCTCTACTGTGCTCCACTGTACTCTAACTCTACTGTGCTCAACTGTACTCTACTGTACTCCAATGTACTCTACCTCTACTGTACTCTACTGTACTCTATCTCTACTGTACTCCACTGTACTCTACCTCTACTGTACTCCACTGTACTCTATCTCTACTGTGCTCCACTGTACTCTACCTCTACTGTGCTCAACTGTACTGTACTGTACTCCACTGTAATCTACCTCTACTGTACTCCACTGTACTCTACCTCTACTGTACTCCACTGTACTCTACCTCTACTGTACTCCACTGTACTCTACTCTACTGTACTCCACTGTACTCTATCTCTACTGTGATCCACTGTACTCTACCTCTACTGTACTCCACTGTACTCTATCTCTACTGTACTCCACTGTACTCTACCTCTACTGTACTCTACTGTTCTCTACCTCTACTGTGCTCTACTGTACTCTACTCTACTGTACTCCACTGTACTCTATCTCTACTGTGATCCACTGTACTCTACCTCTACTGTACTCCACTGTACTCTATCTCTACTGTACTCCACTGTACTCTACCTCTACTATGCTCCACTGTACTCTATCTCTACTGTGCTGCACTCTACTCTACCTCTACAGTGCTCCACTGTACTCTACCTCTACTGTACTCCACTTTACTTTATCTCTACTCTGATCCACTGTACTTTATCTCTACTGTGCTCCACTGTACTCTACCTCTACTATGCTCCACTGTACTCTATCTCTACTGTGCTCCACTCTACTCTACCTCTACTGTGCTCCACTATACTCTACCTCTACTGTACTCCACTGTACTCTATCTCTACTGTACTCCACTGTACTCTACCTCTACTGTGCTCTACTGTTCTCTACCTCTACTGTGCTCTACTGTACTCCACTTCTAATGTGCTCCACTGTACCCTACCTCTACTGTGCTCCACTGTACTCTACCTCTACTGTGATCCACTGTACTCTACCTCTACTCTGCTCCACTGTATCCACTGTATTCTACCTCTACTGTGCTCCACTGTACTCTATGCTCCACTGTACTCTACCTCTACTGTACTCTACTGTACTCCACCTCTAATGGGCTCCACTGTACTCTAGCTCTACTGTACTCCACTGTACTTTACCTCTACTGTACTCCACTGTACTCTACCTCTACTGTGCTCCACTGTACTCTATTTCTACTGTACTCCTCTGTACTCTACCTCTACTGTGCTCCACTGTACTCTATCTGTAATGTACTCTACTGTACTCTATCTCTACTGTGATCCACTGTACTCTACCTCTGCTGTGCTCCACTGTGCTCTATCTCTACTGTACTCCACTGTACTCTACTGTTCTCTACCTCTACTGTACTCTACTGTGCTCCACTGTACTCCACTGTAGTCTACCTCTACTGTGCTCCACTGTACTCTACCTCTACTGTGCTCCACTATACTCTACCTCTACTGTGCTCCACTGTACTCTACCTCTACTGTCCTCCACTGTACTCTACCTCTACTGTGCTCCACTGTACTCTCTCTCTACTGTACTCTACCTCCACTGTACTCTACTGTACTCCACCTCTAATGTGCTCCACTGTACTCTACCTCTACTGTACTCCACTGTACTCTACCTCTACTGTGCTCTACTGTACTCTATCTCTACTCTGCTCCACTGTACTCTACCTCTACTGTGCTCCACTGTACTCTACCTCTACTGTACTTCACTGTCCTCTATCTCTACTGTACTCCACTGTACTCTACCTCTACTGTGCTCCACTGTACTCTATCTCTACTTTGCTCCACTGTACTCTACCTCTACTCTACTCCACTGTACTCTATCTCTACTGTGCTCCACTGTACTCTACCTCTACTTTGCTCCACTGTACTCTACCTCTACTGTGCTCCACTGTACTCTACCTCTACTGTACTCCACTGTACTCTATCTCTACTGTGCTCCACTGTACTCTACCTCTACTGTGCTCAACTGTACTGTACTGTACTCCACTGTAATCTACCTCTACTGTACTCCACTGTACTCTACCTCTACTGTACTCCACTGTACTCTACCTCTACTGTACTCCACTGTACTCTACCTCTACTGTACTCCACTGTACTCTACCTCTACTGTACTCCACTGTACTCTACTCTACTGTACTCCACTGTACTCTATCTCTACTGTGATCCACTGTACTCTACCTCTACTGTACTCCACTGTACTCTATCTCTACTGTACTCCACTGTACTCTACCTCTACTGTACTCTACTGTTCTCTACCTCTACTGTGCTCTACTGTACTCTACTCTACTGTACTCCACTGTACTCTATCTCTACTGTGATCCTCTGTACTCTACCTCTACTGTACTCCACTTTACTTTATCTCTACTGTGATCCACTGTACTCTATCTCTACTGTGCTCCACTGTACTCTACCTCTACTATGCTCCACTGTACTCTATCTCTACTGTGCTCCACTCTACTCTACCTCTACTGTGCTCCACTGTACTCTACCTCTACTGTACTCCACTTTACTTTATCTCTACTGTGATCCACTGTACTCTATCTCTACTGTGCTCCACTGTACTCTACCTCTACTATGCTCCACTGTACTCTATCTCTACTGTGCTCCACTCTACTCTACCTCTACTGTGCTCCACTGTACTCTACCTCTACCGTACTCCACTGTACTCTATCTCTACTGTACTCCACTGTACTCTACCTCTACTGTACTCTACTGTTCTCTACCTCTACTGTGCTCTACTGTATTCTTCTCTACTGTACTCCACTGTACTCTATCTCTACTGTGATCCACTATACTCTACCTCTACTGTACTCTACTGTACTCTATCTCTACTGTGATCTACTGTACTCTATCTCTACTGTGCTCCACTGTACTCTACCTCTACTGTGCTCCACTGTACTCTATCTCTACTGTGCTCCACTCTACTCTACCTCTACTGTGCTCCACTGTATCCTACCTCTACTGTACTCCACTGTACTCTATCTCTACTGTGCTCCACTGTACTCTATCTCTACTGTACTCCACTGTACTCTACCTCTACTGTGCTCTACTGTTCTCTACCTCTACTGTGCTCTACTGTACTCCACCTCTACTGTTCTCCACTGTACCCTACCTCTATTGTGCTCCACTGTACTCTACCTCTACTGTGCTCCACTGTACTCTACCTCTACTGTACTCCACTGTATTCTATCTCTACTGTGCTCCACTGTACTCTACCTCTACTGTGCTCAACTGTAATCTACTGTACTCCACTGTACTCTACCTCTACTGTACTCCACTGTACTCTATCTCTACTGTACTCCACTGTACTCTACCTCTACTGTACTCCACTGTACTCTATCTCTACTGTGCTCCACTGTACTCTACCTCTACTGTGCCCAACTTTACTGTACTCTACTCCACTGTACTCTACCTCTACTGTACTCCACTGTACTCTACCTCTACTGTACTCCACTGTACTCTACCTCTACTGTACTCAACTGTACTCTATCTCTACTGTGCTCCACTGTACTCTACCTCTACTGTACTCGACTGTACTCTATCTCTACTGTACTCCACTGTACTCTACCTATACTGTACTCTACTGTTCTCTACCTCTACTGTACTCCGCTGTACTCTATCTCTACTGTGATCCACTGTATTCTACCTCTACTGTACTCCACTGTACTCTATCTCTACTCTACTCCACTGTACTCTACCTCTACTGTACTCTACTGTTCTCTACCTCTACTGTGCTCTACTGTACTCTTCTCTACTGTACTCCACTGTACTCTATCTCTACTGTGATCCACTGTACTCTACCTCTACTGTACTCCACTGTACTCTATCTCTACTGTGATCCACTGTACTCTATCTCTACTGTGCTCCACTGTACTCTACCTCTACTATGCTCCACTGTACTCTATCTGTACTGTGCTCCACTCTACTCTACCTCTACTGTGCTCCACTGTACTCTACCTCTACTGTGCTCCACTGTACTCTATCTCTACTGTACTCCACTGTACTCTACCTCTACTGTGCTCTACTGTTCTCTACCTCTACTGTGCTCTACTGTACTCCACCTCTACTGTGCTCCACTGTACTCTACCTCTACTGTGCTCCACTGTACTCTACCTCTACTGTGCTCCACTGTACTCTACCTCTACTGTGCTCCACTGTACTCTACCTCTACTGTGCTTCACTGTACTCTACCTCTAATGTACTCTACTGTACTCCACCTCTAATGTGCTCCACTGTACTCTAGCCCTACTGTACTCCACTGTACTTTACCTCTACTGTACTCCACTGTACTCTACCTCTACTGTGCTCCACTGTACTCTATTTCTACTGTACTCCTCTGTACTCTACCTCTACTGTGCTCCACTGTACTCTATCTGTAATGTACTCTACTGTACTCTATCTCTACTGTGATCCATTGTACTCTACCTCTGCTGTGCTCCACTGTACTCTATCTCTACTGTACTCCACTGTACTCTACTGTTCTCTACCTCTACTGTACTCCACTGTACTCTATCTCTACTGTACTCCACTGTACTCTACCTCCACTGTACTCTACCTCTACTGTGCTCCACTGTACTCTCTCTCTACTGTACTCTACCTCTACTGTACTCTACTGTACTCCACCTCTAATGTGCTCCACTGTACTCTACCTCTACTGTACTCTACCTCTACTGTACTCCACTGTACTCTACCTCTACTGTGCTCTACTGTACTCTATCTCTACTGTGCTCCACTGTACTCTACCTCTACTGTGATCCACTGTACTCTACCTCTACTGTACTCCACTGTACTATATCTCTACTGTGATCCACTGTACTCTATCTCTATTGTGCTCCACTGTACTCTACCTCTACTGTGCTCCACTGTACTCTATCTCTACTGTGCTCCACTCTACTCTACCTCTACTGTGCTCCACTGTATCCTACCTCTACTGTACTCCACCGTACTCTCTCTCTACTGTGCTCCACTATACTCTATCTCTACTTTACTCAGCTGTACTCTACCTCTACTGTGCTCTACTGTTCTCTACCTCTACTGTGCTCTACTCTACTCCACCTCTACTGTGCTCCACTGTACCCTACCTCTACTGTGCTCCACCGTACTCTACCTCTACTGTGCTCCACTGTACTCTACCTCTACTGTACTCCACTGTACTCTATCTCTACTGTACTCCACTGTACTCTACCTCTACTGTACTCCACTGTACTCTATCTCTACTGTACTCCACTCTAATCTACCTCTACTGTCCTCCACTGTACTCTACCTCTACTGTGCTCCACTGTACTCTCTCTCTACTGTACTCTACCTCTACTGTACTCTACTGTGCTCCACTGTACTCCACTGTAGTCTACCTCTACTGTGCTCCACTGTACTCTACCTCTACTGTGCTCCACTATACTCTACCTCTACTGTGCTCCACTGTACTCTACCTCTACTGTCCTCCACTGTACTCTACCTCTACTGTGCTCCACTGTACTCTCTCTCTACTGTACTCTACCTCTACTGTATCCTACTGTACTCCACCTCTAATGTGCTCCACTGTACTCTACCTCTACTGTACTCTACCTCTACTGTACTCCACCTCTACTGTACTCCACTGTACTCTACCTCTAATGTGCTCCACTTTACTCTATCTCTACTGTGCTCCACTGTACTCTATTTCTACTGTGCTCCACTGTACTCTATCTCTACTGTACTCCACTGAACTCTATCTCTACTGTACTTCACTGTCCTTTATCTCTAATGTACTCCACTGTACTCTACCTCTATTGTGCTCCATTGTACTCTATCTCTACTGTACTCTACTGTACTCTATCTCTACTTTACTCCACTGTACTCTATCTCTACTGTACTCCACTGTACTCTACCTCTACTGTGCTCCACTGTACTCTACCTCTACCGTACTCCACTGTACTCTATCTCTACTGTACTCCACTGTACTCTACCTCAACTGTACTCTACTGTTCTCTACCTCTACTGTGCTCTACTCTACTCTACTGTACTCCACTGTACTCTATCTCTACTGTGATCCACTGTACTCTACCTCTACTGTACTCTACTGTACTCTATCTCTACTGTGATCTACTGTACTCTATCTCTACTGTGCTCCACTGTACTCTACCTCTACTGTGCTCCACTGTACTCTATCTCTACTGTGCTCCAATCTACTCTACCTCTACTGTGCTCCACTGTATCCTACCTCTACTGTACTCCACTGTACTCTATCTCTACTGTGCTCCACTGTACTCTATCTCTACTGTACTCCACTGTACTCTACCTCTACTGTGCTCTACTGTTCTCTACCTCTACTGTGCTCTACTGTACTCCACCTCTACTGTTCTCCACTGTACCCTACCTCTATTGTGCTCCACTGTACTCTACCTCTACTGTACTCCACTGTATTCTATCTCTACTGTGCTCCACTGTACTCTACCTCTACTGTGCTCTACTGTACTCCACTGTACTCTACCTCTACTGTACTCCACTGTACTCTATCTCTACTGTACTCCACTGTACTCTACCTCTACTGTACTCCACTGTACTCTATCTCTACTGTGCTCCACTGTACACTACCTCTACTGTGCCCAACTGTACTGTACTCTACTCCACTGTACTCTACCTCTACTGTACTCCACTGTACTCTACCTCTACTGTACTCCACTTTACTCTACCTCTACTGTACTCAACTGTACTCTATCTCTACTGTGCTCCACTGTACTCTATCTCTACTGTGCTCCACTCTACTCTACCTCTACTGTGCTCCACTGTATCCTACCTCTACTGTACTCCACTGTACTCTATCTCTACTGTACTCCACTGTACTCTACCTCTACTGTGCTCTACTGTTCTCTACCTCTACTGTGCTCTACTGTACTCCACCTCTACTGTTCTCCACTGTACCCTACCTCTATTGTGCTCCACTGTACTCTACCTCTACTGTACTCCACTGTATTCTATCTCTACTGTGCTCCACTGTACTCTACCTCTACTGTGCTCAACTGTACTCTACTGTACTCCACTGTACTCTACCTCTACTGTACTCCACTGTACTCTACCTCTACTGTACTCTACCTCTAATGTGCTCCACTGTACTCTACCTCTACTGTACTCTACCTCTACTGTACTCCACTGTACTCTACCTCTACTGTACTCCACTGTACTCTATCTCTACTGTGCTCCACTGTACTCTACCTCTACTGTGCCCAACTGTACTGTACTCTACCTCTACTGTACTCCACTGTACTCTACCTCTACTGTACTCCACTTTACTCTACCTCTACTGTACTCAACTGTACTCTATCTCTACTGTGCTCCACTGTACTCTACCTCTACTGTACTCCACTGTACTCTATCTCTACTGTACTCCACTGTACTCTACCTATACTGTACTCTACTGTTCTCTTCCTCTACTGTACTCCACTGTACTCTATCTCTACTGTGATCCACTGTACTCTACCTCTTCTGTACTCCACTGTACTTTATCTCTACTCTACTCCACTGTACTCTACCTCTACTGTACTCTACTGTTCTCTACCTCTACTGTGCTCTACTGTACTCTTCTCTACTGTACTCCACTGTACTCTATCTCTACTGTGATCCACTGTACTCTATCTCTACTGTGCTCCACTGTACTCTACCTCTACTATGCTCCACTGTACTCTATCTGTACTGTGCTCCACTCTACTCTACCTCTACTGTGCTCCACTGTACTCTACCGCTACTGTACTCCACTCTACTCTATCTCTACTGTGCTCCACTGTACTCTATCTCTACTGTACTCCACTGTACTCTACCTCTACTGTGCTCTACTGTTCTCTACCTCTACTGTGCTCTACTGTACTCCACCTCTACTGTGCTCCACTGTACCCTACCTCTACTGTGCTCCACTGTACTCTACCTCTACTGTGCTCCACTGTACTCTACCTCTACTGTGCTCCACTGTACTCTACCTCTACTGTGCTCCACTGTACTCTACCTCTACTGTGCTCCACTGTACTCTATCTCTACTGTACTCCACTGTACTCTACCTCTACTGTACTCTACTGTTCTCTACCTCTACTGTGCTCTACTGTACTCTACTCTACTGTACTCCACTGTACTCTACCTCTATTGTGCTCCATTGTACTCTATCTCTACTTTACTCCACTGTACTCTACCTATACTGTACTCTACTGTTCTCTTCCTCTACTGTACTCCACTGTACTCTATCTCTACTGTGATCCACTGTACTCTACCTCTACTGTACTCCACTGTACTCTATCTCTACTCTACTCCACTGTACTCTACCTCTACTGTACTCTACTGTTCTCTACCTCTACTGTGCTCTACTGTACTCTTCTCTACTGTACTCCACTGTACTCTATCTCTACTGTGATCCACTGTACTCTACCTCTACTGTACTCCACTGTACTCTATCTCTACTGTGATCCACTGTACTCTATCTCTACTGTGCTCCACTGTACTCTACCTCTACTATGCTCCACTGTACTCTATCTGTACTGTGCTCCACTCTACTCTACCTCTACTGTGCTCCACTGTACTCTACCTCTACTGTACTCCACTCTACTCTATCTCTACTGTGCTCCACTGTACTCTATCTCTACTGTACTCCACTCTACTCTACCTCTACTGTGCTCTACTGTTCTCTACCTCTACTGTGCTCTACTGTACTCCACCTCTACTGTGCTCCACTGTACCCAACCTCTACTCTGCTCCACTGTACTCTACCTCTACTGTGCTCCACTGTACTCTACCTCTACTGTGCTCCACTGTACTCTACCTCTACTGTGCTCCACTGTACTCTACCTCTACTGTGCTCCACTGTACTCTATCTCTACTGTGCTCCACTGTACTCTATTTCTACTGTACTCTACTGTACTCCACCTCTAATGTGCTCCACTGTACTCTACCTCTACTGTACTCTACTGTACTCTATCTCTACTCTGCTCCACTGTACTCTACCTCTACTGTGCTCCACTGTACTCTACCTCTACTGTACTTCACTGTCCTGTATCTCTACTGTACTCCACTGTACTCTACCTCTACTGTGCTCCACTGTACTCTACCTCTACTGTACTACACTGTACTCTATCTCTACTGTGCTCCACTGTACTCTACCTCTACTGTGCTCCACTGTACTCTACCTCTACTGTGCTCCACTGTACTCTACCTCTACTGTACTCCACTGTACTCTATCTCTACTGTGCTCCACTGTACTCTACCTCTACTGTGCTCAACTGTACTCTACTGTACTCCACTGTACTCTACCTCTACTGTACTCCACTGTACTCTATCTCTACTGTACTCCACTGTACTCTACCTCTACTGTACTCCACTGTACTCTATCTCTACTGTGCTCCACTGTACTCTACCTCTACTGTGCTCAACTGTACTGTACTGTACTCCACTGTAATCTACCTCTACTGTACTCCACTGTACTCTACCTCTACTGTACTCCACTGTACTCTACCTCTACTGTACTCCACTGTACTCTACTCTACTGTACTCCACTGTACTCTATCTCTACTGTGATCCACTGTACTCTACCTCTACTGTACTCCACTGTACTCTATCTCTACTGTACTCCACTGTACTCTACCTCTACTGTACTCTACTGTTCTCTACCTCTACTGTGCTCTACTGTACTCTACTCTACTGTACTCCACTGTACTCTACCTCTATTGTGCTCCATTGTACTCTATCTCTACTTTACTCCACTGTACTCTACCTATACTGTACTCTACTGTTCTCTTCCTCTACTGTACTCCACTGTACTCTATCTCTACTGTGATCCACTGTACTCTACCTCTACTGTACTCCACTGTACTCTATCTCTACTCTACTCCACTGTACTCTACCTCTACTGTACTCTACTGTTCTCTACCTCTACTGTGCTCTACTGTACTCTTCTCTACTGTACTCCACTGTACTCTATCTCTACTGTGATCCACTGTACTCTACCTCTACTGTACTCCACTGTACTCTATCTCTACTGTGATCCACTGTACTCTATCTCTACTGTGCTCCACTGTACTCTACCTCTACTATGCTCCACTGTACTCTATCTGTACTGTGCTCCACTCTACACTACCTCTACTGTGCTCCACTGTACTCTACCTCTACTGTACTCCACTCTACTCTATCTCTACTGTGCTCCACTGTACTCTATCTCTACTGTACTCCACTCTACTCTACCTCTACTGTGCTCTACTGTTCTCTACCTCTACTGTGCTCTACTGTACTCCACCTCTACTGTGCTCCACTGTACCCAACCTCTACTCTGCTCCACTGTACTCTACCTCTACTGTGCTCCACTGTACTCTACCTCTACTGTGCTCCACTGTACTCTACCTCTACTGTGCTCCACTGTACTCTACCTCTACTGTGCTCCACTGTACTCTATCTCTACTGTGCTCCATTGTACTCTATTTCTACTGTACTCTACTGTACTCCACCTCTAATGTGCTCCACTGTACTCTACCTCTACTGTACTCTACTGTACTCTATCTCTACTCTGCTCCACTGTACTCTACCTCTACTGTGCTCCACTGTACTCTACCTCTACTGTACTTCACTGTCCTGTATCTCTACTGTACTCCACTGTACTCTACCTCTACTGTGCTCCACTGTACTCTACCTCTACTGTACTCCACTGTACTCTATCTCTACTGTGCTCCACTGTACTCTACCTCTACTGTGCTCCACTGTACTCTACCTCTACTGTGCTCCACTGTACTCTACCTCTACTGTACTCCACTGTACTCTATCTCTACTGTGCTCCACTGTACTCTACCTCTACTGTGCTCAACTGTACTCTACTGTACTCCACTGTACTCTACCTCTATTGTACTCCACTGTACTCTATCTCTACTGTACTCCACTGTACTCTACCTCTACTGTACTCCACTGTACTCTATCTCTACTGTGCTCCACTGTACTCTACCTCTACTGTGCTCAACTGTACTGTACTGTACTCCACTGTAATCTACCTCTACTGTACTCCACTGTACTCTACCTCTACTGTACTCCACTGTACTCTACCTCTACTGTACTCCACTGTACTCTACTCTACTGTACTCCACTGTACTCTATCTCTACTGTGATCCACTGTACTCTACCTCTACTGTACTCCACTGTACTCTATCTCTACTGTACTCCACTGTACTCTACCTCTACTGTACTCTACTGTTCTCTACCTCTACTGTGCTCTACTGTACTCTACTCTACTGTACTCCACTGTACTCTATCTCTACTGTGATCCACTGTACTCTACCTCTACTGTACTCCACTTTACTTTATCTCTACTGTGATCCACTGTACTCTATCTCTACTGTGCTCCACTGTACTCTACCTCTACTATGTTCCACTGTACTCTATCTCTACTGTGCTCCACTCTACTCTACCTATACTGTGCTCCACTGTACTCTACCTCTACTGTACTCCACTTTACTTTATCTCTACTGTGATCCACTGTACTCTATCTCTACTGTGCTCCACTGTACTCTACCTCTACTATGCTCCACTGTACTCTATCTCTACTGTGCTCCACTCTACTCTACCTCTACTGTGCTCCACTGTACTCTACCTCTACTGTACTCCACTGTACTCTATCTCTACTGTACTCCACTGTACTCTACCTCTACTGTGCTCTACTGTTCTCTACCTCTACTGTGCTCTACTGTACTCCACCTCTACTGTGCTCCACTGTACCCTACCTCTACTGTGCTCCACTGTACTCTACCTCTACTGTGCTCCACTGTACTCTACCTCTACTCTGCTCCACTGTATCCACTGTACTCTACCTCTACTGTGCTCCACTGTACTCTACCTCTACTGTGCTCCACTGTACTCTACCTCTACTGTACTCTACTGTACTCCACCTCTAATGAGCTCCAATGTACTCTGGCTCTACTGTACTCCACTGTACTTTACCTCTACTGTACTCCACTGTACTCTACCTCTACTGTGCTCCACTGTACTCTATTTCTACTGTACTCCTCTGTACTCTACCTCTACTGTGCTCAACTGTACTCTATCTGTAATGTACTCTACTGTACTCTATCTCTACTGTGATCCACTGTACTCTACCTCTGCTGTGCTCCACTGTACTCTATCTCTACTGTACTCCACTGTACTCTACTGTTCTCTACCTCTACTGTACTCTACTGTGCTCCACTGTACTCCACTGTAGTCTACCTCTACTGTGCTCCACTGTACTCTACCTCTACTGTGCTCCACTATACTCTACCTCTACTGTGCTCCACTGTACTCTACCTCTACTGTCCTCCACTGTACTCTACCTCTACTGTGCTCCACTGTACTCTCTCTCTACTGTACTCTACCTCTACTGTACTCTACTGTACTCCACCTCTAATGTGCTCCACTGTACTCTACCTCTACTGTACTCTACCTCTACTGTACTCCACTGTACTCTACCTCTACTGTGCTCTACTGTACTCTATCTCTACTGTGCTCTACTGTACTCTATCTCTACTGTGCTCCACTGTACTCTACCTCTACTGTGCTCCACTGTACTCTACCTCTACTGTACTTCACTGTCCTCTATCTCTACTGTACTCCACTGTACTCTACCTCTATTGTCCTCCACTGTACTCTATCTCTACTGTACTCTACTGTACTATATCTCTACTGTACTCCACTGTACTCTATCTCTACTGTACTCCACTGTACTCTACCTCCACTGTACTCTACCTCTACTGTGCTCCACTGTACTCTCTCTCTACTGTACTCTACCTCTACTGTACTCTACTGTACTCCACCTCTAATGTGCTCCACTGTACTCTACCTCTACTGTACTCTACCTCTACTGTACTCCACTGTACTCTACCTCTACTGTGCTCTACTGTACTCTATCTCTACTGTGCTCCACTGTACTCTACCTCTACTGTGCTCCACTGTACTCTACCTCTACTGTGCTCTACTGTACTCTATCTCTACTGTGCTCCACTGTACTCTACCTCTACTGTGCTCCACTGTACTCTACCTCTACTGTACTTCACTGTCCTCTATCTCTACTGTACTCCACTGTTCTCTACCTCTACTGTACTCTACTGTTCTCTACCTCTACTGTGCTCTACTGTACTTTACTCTACTGTACTCCACTGTACTCTATCTCTACTGTGATCCACTGTACTCTACCTCTACTGTACTCCACTGTACTCTATCTCTACTGTGATCCACTGTACTCTATCTCTATTGTGCTCCACTGTACTCTACCTCTACTGTGCTCCACTGTACTCTATCTCTACTGTGCTCCACTCTACTCTACCTCTACTGTGCTCCACTGTATCCTACCTCTACTGTACTCCACCGTACTCTCTCTCTACTGTGCTCCACTGTACTCTATCTCTACTTTACTCAGCTGTACTCTACCTCTACTGTGCTCTACTGTTCTCTACCTCTACTGTGCTCTACTCTACTCCACCTCTACTGTGCTCCACTGTACCCTACCTCTACTGTGCTCCACCGTACTCTACCTCTACTGTGCTCCACTGTACTCTACCTCTACTGTACTCCACTGTACTCTATCTCTACTGTACTCCACTGTACTCTACCTCTACTGTACTCCACTGTACTCTATCTCTACTGTACTCCACTCTAATCTACCTCTACTGTCCTCCACTGTACTCTACCTCTACTGTGCTCCACTGTACTCTCTCTCTACTGTACTCTACCTCTACTGTACTCTACTGTGCTCCACTGTACTCCACTGTAGTCTACCTCTACTGTGCTCCACTGTACTCTACCTCTACTGTGCTCCACTATACTCTACCTCTACTGTGCTCCACTGTACTCTACCTCTACTGTCCTCCACTGTACTCTACCTCTACTGTGCTCCACTGTACTCTCTCTCTACTGTACTCTACCTCTACTGTATCCTACTGTACTCCACCTCTAATGTGCTCCACTGTACTCTACCTCTACTGTACTCTACCTCTACTGTACTCCACCTCTACTGTACTCCACTGTACTCTACCTCTAATGTGCTCCACTTTACTCTATCTCTACTGTGCTCCACTGTACTCTATTTCTACTGTGCTCCACTGTACTCTATCTCTACTGTACTCCACTGAACTCTATCTCTACTGTACTTCACTGTCCTTTATCTCTAATGTACTCCACTGTACTCTACCTCTATTGTGCTCCATTGTACTCTATCTCTACTGTACTCTACTGTACTCTATCTCTACTTTACTCCACTGTACTCTATCTCTACTGTACTCCACTGTACTCTACCTCTACTGTGCTCCACTGTACTCTACCTCTACCGTACTCCACTGTACTCTATCTCTACTGTACTCCACTGTACTCTACCTCAACTGTACTCTACTGTTCTCTACCTCTACTGTGCTCTACTCTACTCTACTGTACTCCACTGTACTCTATCTCTACTGTGATCCACTGTACTCTACCTCTACTGTACTCTACTGTACTCTATCTCTACTGTGATCTACTGTACTCTATCTCTACTGTGCTCCACTGTACTCTACCTCTACTGTGCTCCACTGTACTCTATCTCTACTGTGCTCCAATCTACTCTACCTCTACTGTGCTCCACTGTATCCTACCTCTACTGTACTCCACTGTACTCTATCTCTACTGTGCTCCACTGTACTCTATCTCTACTGTACTCCACTGTACTCTACCTCTACTGTGCTCTACTGTTCTCTACCTCTACTGTGCTCTACTGTACTCCACCTCTACTGTTCTCCACTGTACCCTACCTCTATTGTGCTCCACTGTACTCTACCTCTACTGTACTCCACTGTATTCTATCTCTACTGTGCTCCACTGTACTCTACCTCTACTGTGCTCAACTGTACTCTACTGTACTCCACTGTACTCTACCTCTACTGTACTCCACTGTACTCTATCTCTACTGTACTCCACTGTACTCTACCTCTACTGTACTCCACTGTACTCTATCTCTACTGTGCTCCACTGTACACTACCTCTACTGTGCCCAACTGTACTGTACTCTACTCCACTGTACTCTACCTCTACTGTACTCCACTGTACTCTACCTCTACTGTACTCCACTTTACTCTACCTCTACTGTACTCAACTGTACTCTATCTCTACTGTGCTCCACTGTACTCTATCTCTACTGTGCTCCACTCTACTCTACCTCTACTTTGCTCCACTGTATCCTACCTCTACTGTACTCCACTGTACTCTATCTCTACTGTACTCCACTGTACTCTACCTCTACTGTGCTCTACTGTTCTCTACCTCTACTGTGCTCTACTGTACTCCACCTCTACTGTTCTCCACTGTACCCTACCTCTATTGTGCTCCACTGTACTCTACCTCTACTGTACTCCACTGTATTCTATCTCTACTGTGCTCCACTGTACTCTACCTCTACTGTGCTCAACTGTATTCTACTGTACTCCACTGTACTCTACCTCTACTGTACTCCACTGTACTCTACCTCTACTGTACTCTACCTCTAATGTGCTCCACTGTACTCTACCTCTACTGTACTCTACCTCTACTGTACTCCACTGTACTCTACCTCTACTGTACTCCACTGTACTCTATCTCTACTGTGCTCCACTGTACTCTACCTCTACTGTGCCCAACTGTACTGTACTCTACCTCTACTGTACTCCACTGTACTCTACCTCTACTGTACTCCACTTTACTCTACCTCTACTGTACTCAACTGTACTCTATCTCTACTGTGCTCCACTGTACTCTACCTCTACTGTACTCCACTGTACTCTATCTCTACTGTACTCCACTGTACTCTACCTATACTGTACTCTACTGTTCTCTTCCTCTACTGTACTCCACTGTACTCTATCTCTACTGTGATCCACTGTACTCTACCTCTACTGTACTCCACTGTACTTTATCTCTACTCTACTCCACTGTACTCTACCTCTACTGTACTCTACTGTTCTCTACCTCTACTGTGCTCTACTGTACTCTTCTCTACTGTACTCCACTGTACTCTATCTCTACTGTGATCCACTGTACTCTATCTCTACTGTGCTCCACTGTACTCTACCTCTACTATGCTCCACTGTACTCTATCTGTACTGTGCTCCACTCTACTCTACCTCTACTGTGCTCCACTGTACTCTACCTCTACTGTACTCCACTCTACTCTATCTCTACTGTGCTCCACTGTACTCTATCTCTACTGTACTCCACTGTACTCTACCTCTACTGTGCTCTACTGTTCTCTACCTCTACTGTGCTCTACTGTACTCCACCTCTACTGTGCTCCACTGTACCCTACCTCTACTGTGCTCCACTGTACTCTACCTCTACTGTGCTCCACTGTACTCTACCTCTACTGTGCTCCACTGTACTCTACCTCTACTGTGCTCCACTGTACTCTACCTCTACTGTGCTCCACTGTACTCTATCTCTACTGTGCTCCACTGTACTCTATTTCTACTGTACTCTACTGTACTCCACCTCTAATGTGCTCCACTGTACTCTACCTCTACTGTACTCTACCTCTACTGTGCTCCACTGTACTCTACCTCTACTGTGCTCTACTGTACTCTATCTCTACTCTGCTCCACTGTACTCTACCTCTACTGTGCTCCACTGTACTCTACCTCTACTGTACTTCACTGTCCTCTATCTCTACTGTACTCCACTGTACTCTACCTCTACTGTGCTCCACTGTACTCTACCTCTACTGTACTCCACTGTACTCTATCTCTACTGTGCTCCACTGTACTCTACCTCTACTGTGCTCCACTGTACTCTACCTCTACTGTGCTCCACTGTACTCTACCTCTACTGTACTCCACTGTACTCTATCTCTACTGTGCTCCACTGTACTCTACCTCTACTGTGCTCAACTGTACTCTACTGTACTCCACTGTACTCTACCGCTACTGTACTCCACTGTACTCTATCTCTACTGTACTCCACTGTACTCTACCTCTACTGTGCTCCACTGTACTCTACCTCTACTGTACTCCACAGTACTCTATCTCTACTGTGCTCCACTGTACTCTATCTCTACTGTACTCCACTGTACTCTACCTCTACTGTGCTCTACTGTTCTCTACCTCTACTGTGCTCTACTTTACTCCACCTCTACTGTTCTCCACTGTACCCTACCTCTATTGTGCTCCACTGTACTCTACCTCTACTGTACTCCACTGTATTCTATCTCTACTGTGCTCCACTGTACTCTACCTCTACTGTGCTCAACTGTACTCTACTGTACTCCACTGTACTCTACCTCTACTGTACTCCACTGTACTCTATCTCTACTGTACTCCACTTTACTCTACCTCTACTGTACTCCACTGTACTCTATCTCTACTGTGCTCCACTGTACTCTATTTCTACTGTACTCTACTGTACTCCACCTCTAATGTGCTCCGCTGTACTCTACCTCTACTGTACTCTACTGTACTCTATCTCTACTCTGCTCCACTGTACTCTACCTCTACTGTGCTCCACTGTACTCTACCTCTACTGTACTTCACTGTCCTCTATCTCTACTGTACTCCACTGTACTCTACCTCTACTGTGCTCCACTGTACTCTACCTCTACTGTGCTCCACTGTACTCTACCTCTACTGTACTCCACTGTACTCTATCTCTACTGTGCTCCACTGTACTCTACCTCTACTGTGCTCAACTGTACTCTACTGTACTCCACTGTACTCTACCTCTACTGTACTCCACTGTACTATATCTCTACTGTACTCCACTGTACTCTACCTCTACTGTACTCCACTGTACTCTATCTCTACTGTGCTCCACTGTACTCTACCTCTACTGTGCTCAACTGTACTGTACTGTACTCCACTGTAATCTACCTCTACTGTACTCCACTGTACTCTACCTCTACTGTGCTCCACTGTACTCTATCTCTACTGTGCTCCACTCTACTCTACCTCTACTGTGCTCCACTGTATCCTACCTCTACTGTACTCCACTGTACTCTCTCTCTACTGTGCTCCACTGTACTCTATCTCTACTGTACTCAGCTGTACTCTACCTCTACTGTGCTCTACTGTTCTCTACCTCTACTGTGCTCTACTCTACTCCACCTCTACTGTGCTCCACTGTACCCTACCTCTACTGTGCTCCACCGTACTCTACCTCTACTGTGCTCCACTGTACTCTACCTCTACTGTACTCCACTGTACTCTATCTCTACTGTGCTCCACTGTACTCTCTCTCTACTGTACTCTACCTCTACTGTACTCTACTGTGCTCCACTGTACTCCAATGTAGTCTACCTCTACTGTGCTCCACTGTACTCTACCTCTACTGTGCTCCACTATACTCTACCTCTACTGTGCTCCACTGTACTCTACCTCTACAGTCCTCCACTGTACTCTACCTCTACTGTGCTCCACTGTACTCTCTCTCTACTGTACTCTACCTCTACTGTACTCTACTGTACTCCACCTCTAATGTGCTCCACTGTACTCTACCTCTACTGTACTCTACCTCTACTGTACTCCACTGTACACTACCTCTAATGTGCTCCACTGTACTCTATCTCTACTGTGCTCCACTGTACTCTATTTCTACTGTGCTCCACTGTACTCTATCTCTACTGTACTCCACTGTACTCTATCTCTACTGTACTTCACTGTCCTTTATCTCTAATGTACTCCACTGTACTCTACCTCTATTGTGCTCCATTGTACTCTATCTCTACTGTACTCTACTGTACTCTATCTCTACTTTACTCCACTGTACTCTACCTATACTGTACTCTACTGTTCTCTTCCTCTACTGTACTCCACTGTACTCTATCTCTACTGTGATCCACTGTACTCTACCTCTACTGTACTCCACTGTACTCTATCTCTACTCTACTCCACTGTACTCTACCTCTACTGTACTCTACTGTTCTCTACCTCTACTGTGCTCTACTGTACTCTTCTCTACTGTACTCCACTGTACTCTATCTCTACTGTGATCCACTGTACTCTACCTCTACTGTACTCCACTGTACTCTATCTCTACTGTGATCCACTGTACTCTATCTCTACTGTGCTCCACTGTACTCTACCTCTACTATGCTCCACTGTACTCTATCTGTACTGTGCTCCACTCTACTCTACCTCTACTGTGCTCCACTGTACTCTACCTCTACTGTACTCCACTCTACTCTATCTCTACTGTGCTCCACTGTACTCTATCTCTACTGTACTCCACTCTACTCTACCTCTACTGTGCTCTACTGTTCTCTACCTCTACTGTGCTCTACTGTACTCCACCTCTACTGTGCTCCACTGTACCCTACCTCTACTGTGCTCCACTGTACTCTACCTCTACTGTGCTCCACTGTACTCTACCTCTACTGTGCTCCACTGTACTCTACCTCTACTGTGCTCCACTGTACTCTACCTCTACTGTGCTCCACTGTACTCTATCTCTACTGTGCTCCACTGTACTCTATTTCTACTGTACTCTACTGTACTCCACCTCTAATGTGCTCCACTGTACTCTACCTCTACTGTACTCTACTGTACTCTATCTCTACTCTGCTCCACTGTACTCTACCTCTACTGTGCTCCACTGTACTCTACCTCTACTGTACTTCACTGTCCTCTATCTCTACTGTACTCCACTGTACTCTACCTCTACTGTGCTCCACTGTACTCTACCTCTACTGTACTCCACTGTACTCTATCTCTACTGTGCTCCACTGTACTCTACCTCTACTGTGCTCCACTGTACTCTACCTCTACTGTGCTCCACTGTACTCTACCTCTACTGTACTCCACTGTACTCTATCTCTACTGTGCTCCACTGTACTCTACCTCTACTGTGCTCAACTGTACTCTACTGTACTCCACTGTACTCTACCTCTACTGTACTCCACTGTACTCTATCTCTACTGTACTCCACTGTACTCTACCTCTACTGTACTCCACTGTACTCTATCTCTACTGTGCTCCACTGTACTCTACCTCTACTGTGCTCAACTGTACTGTACTGTACTCCACTGTAATCTACCTCTACTGTACTCCACTGTACTCTACCTCTACTGTACTCCACTGTACTCTACCTCTACTGTACTCCACTGTACTCTACTCTACTGTACTCCACTGTACTCTATCTCTACTGTGATCCACTGTACTCTACCTCTACTGTACTCCACTGTACTCTATCTCTACTGTACTCCACTGTACTCTACCTCTACTGTACTCTACTGTTCTCTACCTCTACTGTGCTCTACTGTACTCTACTCTACTGTACTCCACTGTACTCTATCTCTACTGTGATCCACTGTACTCTACCTCTACTGTACTCCACTTTACTTTATCTCTACTGTGATCCACTGTACTCTATCTCTACTGTGCTCCACTGTACTCTACGTCTACTATGCTCCACTGTACTCTATCTCTACTGTGCTCCACTCTACTCTACCTCTACTGTGCTCCACTGTACTCTACCTCTACTGTACTCCACTTTACTTTATCTCTACTGTGATCCACTGTACTCTATCTCTACTGTGCTCCACTGTACTCTACCTCTACTATGCTCCACTGTACTCTATCTCTACTGTGCTCCACTCTACTCTACCTCTACTGTGCTCCACTGTACTCTACCTCTACTGTACTCCACTGTACTCTATCTCTACTGTGCTCCACTGTACTCTACCTCTACTGTACTCCACTGTACTCTATCTCTACTGTGCTCCACTGTACTCTACCTCTACTGTGCTCAACTGTACTCTACTGTACTCCACTGTACTCTACCGCTACTGTACTCCACTGTACTCTATCTCTACTGTACTCCACTGTACTCTACCTCTACTGTGCTCCACTGTACTCTACCTCTACTGTACTCCACAGTACTCTATCTCTACTGTGCTCCACTGTACTCTATCTCTACTGTACTCCACTGTACTCTACCTCTACTGTGCTCTACTGTTCTCTACCTCTACTGTGCTCTACTTTACTCCACCTCTACTGTTCTCCACTGTACCCTACCTCTATTGTGCTCCACTGTACTCTACCTCTACTGTACTCCACTGTATTCTATCTCTACTGTGCTCCACTGTACTCTACCTCTACTGTGCTCAACTGTACTCTACTGTACTCCACTGTACTCTACCTCTACTGTACTCCACTGTACTCTATCTCTACTGTACTCCACTTTACTCTACCTCTACTGTACTCCACTGTACTCTATCTCTACTGTGCTCCACTGTACTCTATTTCTACTGTACTCTACTGTACTCCACCTCTAATGTGCTCCGCTGTACTCTACCTCTACTGTACTCTACTGTACTCTATCTCTACTCTGCTCCACTGTACTCTACCTCTACTGTGCTCCACTGTACTCTACCTCTACTGTACTTCACTGTCCTCTATCTCTACTGTACTCCACTGTACTCTACCTCTACTGTGCTCCACTGTACTCTACCTCTACTGTACTCTACTGTACTCTATCTCTACTCTGCTCCACTGTACTCTACCTCTACTGTGCTCCACTGTACTCTATCTCTACTGTACTTCACTGTCCTTTATCTCTAATGTACTCCACTGTACTCTACCTCTATTGTGCTCCATTGTACTCTATCTCTACTGTACTCTACTGTACTCTATCTCTACTTTACTCCACTGTACTCTACCTATACTGTACTCTACTGTTCTCTTCCTCTACTGTACTCCACTGTACTCTATCTCTACTGTGATCCACTGTACTCTACCTCTACTGTACTCCACTGTACTCTATCTCTACTCTACTCCACTGTACTCTACCTCTACTGTACTCTACTGTTCTCTACCTCTACTGTGCTCTACTGTACTCTTCTCTACTGTACTCCACTGTACTCTATCTCTACTGTGATCCACTGTACTCTACCTCTACTGTACTCCACTGTACTCTATCTCTACTGTGATCCACTGTACTCTATCTCTACTGTGCTCCACTGTACTCTACCTCTACTATGCTCCACTGTACTCTATCTGTACTGTGCTCCACTCTACTCTACCTCTACTGTGCTCCACTGTACTCTACCTCTACTGTACTCCACTCTACTCTATCTCTACTGTGCTCCACTGTACTCTATCTCTACTGTACTCCACTCTACTCTACCTCTACTGTGCTCTACTGTTCTCTACCTCTACTGTGCTCTACTGTACTCCACCTCTACTGTGCTCCACTGTACCCTACCTCTACTGTGCTCCACTGTACTCTACCTCTACTGTGCTCCACTGTACTCTACCTCTACTGTGCTCCACTGTACTCTACCTCTACTGTGCTCCACTGTACTCTACCTCTACTGTGCTCCACTGTACTCTATCTCTACTGTGCTCCACTGTACTCTATTTCTACTGTACTCTACTGTACTCCACCTCTAATGTGCTCCACTGTACTCTACCTCTACTGTACTCTACTGTACTCTATCTCTACTCTGCTCCACTGTACTCTACCTCTACTGTGCTCCACTGTACTCTACCTCTACTGTACTTCACTGTCCTCTATCTCTACTGTACTCCACTGTACTCTACCTCTACTGTGCTCCACTGTACTCTACCTCTACTGTACTCCACTGTACTCTATCTCTACTGTGCTCCACTGTACTCTACCTCTACTGTGCTCCACTGTACTCTACCTCTACTGTGCTCCACTGTACTCTACCTCTACTGTACTCCACTGTACTCTATCTCTACTGTGCTCCACTGTACTCTACCTCTACTGTGCTCAACTGTACTCTACTGTACTCCACTGTACTCTACCTCTACTGTACTCCACTGTACTCTATCTCTACTGTACTCCACTGTACTCTACCTCTACTGTACTCCACTGTACTCTATCTCTACTGTGCTCCACTGTACTCTACCTCTACTGTGCTCAACTGTACTGTACTGTACTCCACTGTAATCTACCTCTACTGTACTCCACTGTACTCTACCTCTACTGTACTCCACTGTACTCTACCTCTACTGTACTCCACTGTACTCTACTCTACTGTACTCCACTGTACTCTATCTCTACTGTGATCCACTGTACTCTACCTCTACTGTACTCCACTGTACTCTATCTCTACTGTACTCCACTGTACTCTACCTCTACTGTACTCTACTGTTCTCTACCTCTACTGTGCTCTACTGTACTCTACTCTACTGTACTCCACTGTACTCTATCTCTACTGTGATCCACTGTACTCTACCTCTACTGTACTCCACTTTACTTTATCTCTACTGTGATCCACTGTACTCTATCTCTACTGTGCTCCACTGTACTCTACCTCTACTATGCTCCACTGTACTCTATCTCTACTGTGCTCCACTCTACTCTACCTCTACTGTGCTCCACTGTACTCTACCTCTACTGTACTCCACTTTACTTTATCTCTACTGTGATCCACTGTACTCTATCTCTACTGTGCTCCACTGTACTCTACCTCTACTATGCTCCACTGTACTCTATCTCTACTGTGCTCCACTCTACTCTACCTCTACTGTGCTCCACTGTACTCTACCTCTACTGTACTCCACTGTACTCTATCTCTACTGTACTCCACTGTACTCTACCTCTACTGTGCTCTACTGTTCTCTACCTCTACTGTGCTCTACTGTACTCCACCTCTACTGTGCTCCACTGTACCCTACCTCTACTCTGCTCCACTGTACTCTACCTCTACTGTGCTCCACTGTACTCTACCTCTACTCTGCTCCACTGTATCCACTGTACTCTACCTCTACTGTGCTCCACTGTACTCTACCTCTACTGTGTTCCACTGTACTCTACCTCTACTGTACTCTACTGTACTCCACCTCTAATGAGCTCCAATGTACTCTGGCTCTACTGTACTCCACTGTACTTTACCTCTACTGTACTCCACTGTACTCTACCTCTACTGTGCTCCACTGTACTCTATTTCTACTGTACTCCTCTGTACTCTACCTCTACTGTGCTCAACTGTACTCTATCTGTAATGTACTCTACTGTACTCTATCTCTACTGTGATCCACTGTACTCTACCTCTGCTGTGCTCCACTGTACTCTATCTCTACTGTACTCCACTGTACTCTACTGTTCTCTACCTCTACTGTACTCTACTGTGCTCCACTGTACTCCACTGTAGTCTACCTCTACTGTGCTCCACTGTACTCTACCTCTACTGTGCTCCACTATACTCTACCTCTACTGTGCTCCACTGTACTCTACCTCTACTGTCCTCCACAGTACTCTACCTCTACTGTGCTCCACTGTACTCTCTCTCTACTGTACTCTACCTCTACTGTACTCTACTGTACTCCACCTCTAATGTGCTCCACTGTACTCTACCTCTACTGTACTCTACCTCTACTGTACTCCACTGTACTCTACCTCTACTGTGCTCTACTGTACTCTATCTCTACTGTGCTCTACTGTACTCTACCTCTACTGTACTTCACTGTACTCTATCTCTACTGTACTCCACTGTACTCTACCTCTATTGTCCTCCACTGTACTCTATCTCTACTGTACTCTACTGTACTATATCTCTACTGTACTCCACTGTACTCTATCTCTACTGTACTCCACTGTACTCTACCTCCACTGTACTCTACCTCTACCGTACTCCACTGTACTCTATCTCTACTGTACTCCACTGTTCTCTACCTCTACTGTACTCTACTGTTCTCTACCTCTTCTGTGCTCTACTGTACTTTACTCTACTGTACTCCACTCTACTCTATCTCTACTGTGATCCACTGTACTCTACCTCTACTGTACTCCACTGTACTCTATCTCTACTGTGATCCACTGTACTCTATCTCTATTGTGCTCCACTGTACTCTACCTCTACTGTGCTCCACTGTACTCTATCTCTACTGTGCTCCACTCTACTCTACCTCTACTGTGCTCAGCTGTATCCTACCTCTACTGTACTCCACTGTACTCTCTCTCTACTGTGCTCCACTGTACTCTATCTCTACTTTACTCAGCTGTACTCTACCTCTACTGTGCTCTACTGTTCTCTACCTCTACTGTGCTCTACTCTACTCCACCTCTACTGTGCTCCACTGTACCCTACCTCTACTGTGCTCCACCGTACTCTACCTCTACTGTGCTCCACTGTACTCTACCTCTACTGTACTCCACTGTACTCTATCTCTACTGTACTCCACTGTACTCTACCTCTACTGTACTCCACTGTACTCTATCTCTACTGTACTCCACTCTAATCTACCTCTACTGTCCTCCACTGTACTCTACCTCTACTGTGCTCTACTGTACTCTATCTCTACTGTGCTCTACTGTACTCTATCTCTACTGTGCTCCACTGTACTCTACCTCTACTGTGCTCCACTGTACTCTACCTCTACTGTACTTCACTGTCCTCTATCTCTACTGTACTCCACTGTACTCTACCTCTATTGTCCTCCACTGTACTCTATCTCTACTGTACTCTACTGTACTATATCTCTACTGTACTCCACTGTACTCTATCTCTACTGTACTCCACTGTACTCTACCTCCACTGTACTCTACCTCTACTGTGCTCCACTGTACTCTCTCTCTACTGTACTCTACCTCTACTGTACTCTACTGTACTCCACCTCTAATGTGCTCAACTGTACTCTACCTCTACTGTACTCTACCTCTACTGTACTCCACTGTACTCTACCTCTACTGTGCTCTACTGTACTCTATCTCTACTGTGCTCCACTGTACTCTACCTCTACTGTGCTCCACTGTACTCTACCTCTACTGTGCTCTACTGTACTCTATCTCTACTGTGCTCCACTGTACTCTACCTCTACTGTACTTCACTGTCCTCTATCTCTACTGTACTCCACTGTTCTCTACCTCTACTGTACTCTACTGTTCTCTACCTCTACTGTGCTCTACTGTACTTTACTCTACTGTACTCCACTGTACTCTATCTCTACTGTGATCCACTGTACTCTACCTCTACTGTACTCCACTGTACTCTATCTCTACTGTGATCCACTGTACTCTATCTCTATTGTGCTCCACTGTACTCTACCTCTACTGTGCTCCACTGTACTCTATCTCTACTGTGCTCCACTCTACTCTACCTCTACTGTGCTCCACTGTATCCTACCTCTACTGTACTCCACCGTACTCTCTCTCTACTGTGCTCCACTGTACTCTATCTCTACTTTACTCAGCTGTACTCTACCTCTACTGTGCTCTACTGTTCTCTACCTCTACTGTGCTCTACTCTACTCCACCTCTACTGTGCTCCACTGTACCCTACCTCTACTGTGCTCCACCGTACTCTACCTCTACTGTGCTCCACTGTACTCTACCTCTACTGTACTCCACTGTACTCTATCTCTACTGTACTCCACTGTACTCTACCTCTACTGTACTCCACTGTACTCTATCTCTACTGTACTCCACTCTAATCTACCTCTACTGTCCTCCACTGTACTCTACCTCTACTGTGCTCCACTGTACTCTCTCTCTACTGTACTCTACCTCTACTGTACTCTACTGTGCTCCACTGTACTCCACTGTAGTCTACCTCTACTGTGCTCCACTGTACTCTACCTCTACTGTGCTCCACTATACTCTACCTCTACTGTGCTCCACTGTACTCTACCTCTACTGTCCTCCACTGTACTCTACCTCTACTGTGCTCCACTGTACTCTCTCTCTACTGTACTCTACCTCTACTGTATCCTACTGTACTCCACCTCTAATGTGCTCCACTGTACTCTACCTCTACTGTACTCTACCTCTACTGTACTCCACCTCTACTGTACTCCACTGTACTCTACCTCTAATGTGCTCCACTTTACTCTATCTCTACTGTGCTCCACTGTACTCTATTTCTACTGTGCTCCACTGTACTCTATCTCTACTTTACTCCACTGAACTCTATCTCTACTGTACTTCACTGTCCTTTATCTCTAATGTACTCCACTGTACTCTACCTCTATTGTGCTCCATTGTACTCTATCTCTACTGTACTCTACTGTACTCTATCTCTACTTTACTCCACTGTACTCTATCTCTACTGTACTCCACTGTACTCTACCTCTACTGTGCTCCACTGTACTCTACCTCTACCGTACTCCACTGTACTCTATCTCTACTGTACTCCACTGTACTCTACCTCAACTGTACTCTACTGTTCTCTACCTCTACTGTGCTCTACTCTACTCTACTGTACTCCACTGTACTCTATCTCTACTGTGATCCACTGTACTCTACCTCTACTGTACTCTACTGTACTCTATCTCTACTGTGATCTACTGTACTCTATCTCTACTGTGCTCCACTGTACTCTACCTCTACTGTGCTCCACTGTACTCTATCTCTACTGTGCTCCAATCTACTCTACCTCTACTGTGCTCCACTGTATCCTACCTCTACTGTACTCCACTGTACTCTATCTCTACTGTGCTCCACTGTACTCTATCTCTACTGTACTCCACTGTACTCTACCTCTACTGTGCTCTACTGTTCTCTACCTCTACTGTGCTCTACTGTACTCCACCTCTACTGTTCTCCACTGTACCCTACCTCTATTGTGCTCCACTGTACTCTACCTCTACTGTACTCCACTGTATTCTATCTCTACTGTGCTCCACTGTACTCTACCTCTACTGTGCTCAACTGTACTCTACTGTACTCCACTGTACTCTACCTCTACTGTACTCCACTGTACTCTATCTCTACTGTACTCCACTGTACTCTACCTCTACTGTACTCCACTGTACTCTATCTCTACTGTGCTCCACTGTACACTACCTCTACTGTGCCCAACTGTACTGTACTCTACTCCACTGTACTCTACCTCTACTGTACTCCACTGTACTCTACCTCTACTGTACTCCACTTTACTCTACCTCTACTGTACTCAACTGTACTCTATCTCTACTGTGCTCCACTGTACTCTATCTCTACTGTGCTCCACTCTACTCTACCTCTACTGTGCTCCACTGTATCCTACCTCTACTGTACTCCACTGTACTCTATCTCTACTGTACTCCACTGTACTCTACCTCTACTGTGCTCTACTGTTCTCTACCTCTACTGTGCTCTACTGTACTCCACCTCTACTGTTCTCCACTGTACCCTACCTCTATTGTGCTCCACTGTACTCTACCTCTACTGTACTCCACTGTATTCTATCTCTACTGTGCTCCACTGTACTCTACCTCTACTGTGCTCAACTGTACTCTACTGTACTCCACTGTACTCTACCTCTACTGTACTCCACTGTACTCTACTTCTACTGTACTCTACCTCTAATGTGCTCCACTGTACTCTACCTCTACTGTACTCTACCTCTACTGTACTCCACTGTACTCTACCTCTACTGTACTCCACTGTACTCTATCTCTACTGTGCTCCACTGTACTCTACCTCTACTGTGCCCAACTGTACTGTACTCTACCTCTACTGTACTCCACTGTACTCTACCTCTACTGTACTCCACTTTACTCTACCTCTACTGTACTCAACTGTACTCTATCTCTACTGTGCTCCACTGTACTCTACCTCTACTGTACTCCACTGTACTCTATCTCTACTGTACTCCACTGTACTCTACCTATACTGTACTCTACTGTTCTCTTCCTCTACTGTACTCCACTGTACTCTATCTCTACTGTGATCCACTGTACTCTACCTCTACTGTACTCCACTGTACTTTATCTCTACTCTACTCCACTGTACTCTACCTCTACTGTACTCTACTGTTCTCTACCTCTACTGTGCTCTACTGTACTCTTCTCTACTGTACTCCACTGTACTCTATCTCTACTGTGATCCACTGTACTCTATCTCTACTGTGCTCCACTGTACTCTACCTCTACTATGCTCCACTGTACTCTATCTGTACTGTGCTCCACTCTACTCTACCTCTACTGTGCTCCACTGTACTCTACCTCTACTGTACTCCACTCTACTCTATCTCTACTGTGCTCCACTGTACTCTATCTCTACTGTACTCCACTGTACTCTACCTCTACTGTGCTCTACTGTTCTCTACCTCTACTGTGCTCTACTGTACTCCACCTCTACTGTGCTCCACTGTACCCTACCTCTACTGTGCTCCACTGTACTCTACCTCTACTGTGCTCCACTGTACTCTACCTCTACTGTGCTCCACTGTACTCTACCTCTACTGTGCTCCACTGTACTCTACCTCTACTGTGCTCCACTGTACTCTATCTCTACTGTGCTCCACTGTACTCTATTTCTACTGTACTCTACTGTACTCCACCTCTAATGTGCTCCACTGTACTCTACCTCTACTGTACTCTACCTCTACTGTGCTCCACTGTACTCTACCTCTACTGTGCTCTACTGTACTCTATCTCTACTCTGCTCCACTGTACTCTACCTCTACTGTGCTCCACTGTACTCTACCTCTACTGTACTTCACTGTCCTCTATCTCTACTGTACTCCACTGTACTCTACCTCTACTGTGCTCCACTGTACTCTACCTCTACTGTACTCCACTGTACTCTATCTCTACTGTGCTCCACTGTACTCTACCTCTACTGTGCTCCACTGTACTCTACCTCTACTGTGCTCCACTGTACTCTACCTCTACTGTACTCCACTGTACTCTATCTCTACTGTGCTCCACTGTACTCTACCTCTACTGTGCTCAACTGTACTCTACTGTACTCCACTGTACTCTACCGCTACTGTACTCCACTGTACTCTATCTCTACTGTACTCCACTGTACTCTACCTCTACTGTGCTCCACTGTACTCTACCTCTACTGTACTCCACAGTACTCTATCTCTACTGTGCTCCACTGTACTCTATCTCTACTGTACTCCACTGTACTCTACCTCTACTGTGCTCTACTGTTCTCTACCTCTACTGTGCTCTACTTTACTCCACCTCTACTGTTCTCCACTGTACCCTACCTCTATTGTGCTCCACTGTACTCTACCTCTACTGTACTCCACTGTATTCTATCTCTACTGTGCTCCACTGTACTCTACCTCTACTGTGCTCAACTGTACTCTACTGTACTCCACTGTACTCTACCTCTACTGTACTCCACTGTACTCTATCTCTACTGTACTCCACTTTACTCTACCTCTACTGTACTCCACTGTACTCTATCTCTACTGTGCTCCACTGTACTCTATTTCTACTGTACTCTACTGTACTCCACCTCTAATGTGCTCCGCTGTACTCTACCTCTACTGTACTCTACTGTACTCTATCTCTACTCTGCTCCACTGTACTCTACCTCTACTGTGCTCCACTGTACTCTACCTCTACTGTACTTCACTGTCCTCTATCTCTACTGTACTCCACTGTACTCTACCTCTACTGTGCTCCACTGTACTCTACCTCTACTGTGCTCCACTGTACTCTACCTCTACTGTACTCCACTGTACTCTATCTCTACTGTGCTCCACTGTACTCTACCTCTACTGTGCTCAACTGTACTCTACTGTACTCCACTGTACTCTACCTCTACTGTACTCCACTGTACTATATCTCTACTGTACTCCACTGTACTCTACCTCTACTGTACTCCACTGTACTCTATCTCTACTGTGCTCCACTGTACTCTACCTCTACTGTGCTCAACTGTACTGTACTGTACTCCACTGTAATCTACCTCTACTGTACTCCACTGTACTCTACCTCTACTGTGCTCCACTGTACTCTATCTCTACTGTGCTCCACTCTACTCTACCTCTACTGTGCTCCACTGTATCCTACCTCTACTGTACTCCACTGTACTCTCTCTCTACTGTGCTCCACTGTACTCTATCTCTACTGTACTCAGCTGTACTCTACCTCTACTGTGCTCTACTGTTCTCTACCTCTACTGTGCTCTACTCTACTCCACCTCTACTGTGCTCCACTGTACCCTACCTCTACTGTGCTCCACCGTACTCTACCTCTACTGTGCTCCACTGTACTCTACCTCTACTGTACTCCACTGTACTCTATCTCTACTGTGCTCCACTGTACTCTCTCTCTACTGTACTCTACCTCTACTGTACTCTACTGTGCTCCACTGTACTCCAATGTAGTCTACCTCTACTGTGCTCCACTGTACTCTACCTCTACTGTGCTCCACTATACTCTACCTCTACTGTGCTCCACTGTACTCTACCTCTACAGTCCTCCACTGTACTCTACCTCTACTGTGCTCCACTGTACTCTCTCTCTACTGTACTCTACCTCTACTGTACTCTACTGTACTCCACCTCTAATGTGCTCCACTGTACTCTACCTCTACTGTACTCTACCTCTACTGTACTCCACTGTACACTACCTCTAATGTGCTCCACTGTACTCTATCTCTACTGTGCTCCACTGTACTCTATTTCTACTGTGCTCCACTGTACTCTATCTCTACTGTACTCCACTGTACTCTATCTCTACTGTACTTCACTGTCCTTTATCTCTAATGTACTCCACTGTACTCTACCTCTATTGTGCTCCATTGTACTCTATCTCTACTGTACTCTACTGTACTCTATCTCTACTTTACTCCACTGTACTCTACCTATACTGTACTCTACTGTTCTCTTCCTCTACTGTACTCCACTGTACTCTATCTCTACTGTGATCCACTGTACTCTACCTCTACTGTACTCCACTGTACTCTATCTCTACTCTACTCCACTGTACTCTACCTCTACTGTACTCTACTGTTCTCTACCTCTACTGTGCTCTACTGTACTCTTCTCTACTGTACTCCACTGTACTCTATCTCTACTGTGATCCACTGTACTCTACCTCTACTGTACTCCACTGTACTCTATCTCTACTGTGATCCACTGTACTCTATCTCTACTGTGCTCCACTGTACTCTACCTCTACTATGCTCCACTGTACTCTATCTGTACTGTGCTCCACTCTACTCTACCTCTACTGTGCTCCACTGTACTCTACCTCTACTGTACTCCACTCTACTCTATCTCTACTGTGCTCCACTGTACTCTATCTCTACTGTACTCCACTCTACTCTACCTCTACTGTGCTCTACTGTTCTCTACCTCTACTGTGCTCTACTGTACTCCACCTCTACTGTGCTCCACTGTACCCTACCTCTACTGTGCTCCACTGTACTCTACCTCTACTGTGCTCCACTGTACTCTACCTCTACTGTGCTCCACTGTACTCTACCTCTACTGTGCTCCACTGTACTCTACCTCTACTGTGCTCCACTGTACTCTATCTCTACTGTGCTCCACTGTACTCTATTTCTACTGTACTCTACTGTACTCCACCTCTAATGTGCTCCACTGTACTCTACCTCTACTGTACTCTACTGTACTCTATCTCTACTCTGCTCCACTGTACTCTACCTCTACTGTGCTCCACTGTACTCTACCTCTACTGTACTTCACTGTCCTCTATCTCTACTGTACTCCACTGTACTCTACCTCTACTGTGCTCCACTGTACTCTACCTCTACTGTACTCCACTGTACTCTATCTCTACTGTGCTCCACTGTACTCTACCTCTACTGTGCTCCACTGTACTCTACCTCTACTGTGCTCCACTGTACTCTACCTCTACTGTACTCCACTGTACTCTATCTCTACTGTGCTCCACTGTACTCTACCTCTACTGTGCTCAACTGTACTCTACTGTACTCCACTGTACTCTACCTCTACTGTACTCCACTGTACTCTATCTCTACTGTACTCCACTGTACTCTACCTCTACTGTACTCCACTGTACTCTATCTCTACTGTGCTCCACTGTACTCTACCTCTACTGTGCTCAACTGTACTGTACTGTACTCCACTGTAATCTACCTCTACTGTACTCCACTGTACTCTACCTCTACTGTACTCCACTGTACTCTACCTCTACTGTACTCCACTGTACTCTACTCTACTGTACTCCACTGTACTCTATCTCTACTGTGATCCACTGTACTCTACCTCTACTGTACTCCACTGTACTCTATCTCTACTGTACTCCACTGTACTCTACCTCTACTGTACTCTACTGTTCTCTACCTCTACTGTGCTCTACTGTACTCTACTCTACTGTACTCCACTGTACTCTATCTCTACTGTGATCCACTGTACTCTACCTCTACTGTACTCCACTTTACTTTATCTCTACTGTGATCCACTGTACTCTATCTCTACTGTGCTCCACTGTACTCTACGTCTACTATGCTCCACTGTACTCTATCTCTACTGTGCTCCACTCTACTCTACCTCTACTGTGCTCCACTGTACTCTACCTCTACTGTACTCCACTTTACTTTATCTCTACTGTGATCCACTGTACTCTATCTCTACTGTGCTCCACTGTACTCTACCTCTACTATGCTCCACTGTACTCTATCTCTACTGTGCTCCACTCTACTCTACCTCTACTGTGCTCCACTGTACTCTACCTCTACTGTACTCCACTGTACTCTATCTCTACTGTACTCCACTGTACTCTACCTCTACTGTGCTCTACTGTTCTCTACCTCTACTGTGCTCTACTGTACTCCACCTCTACTGTGCTCCACTGTACCCTACCTCTACTCTGCTCCACTGTACTCTACCTCTACTGTGCTCCACTGTACTCTACCTCTACTCTGCTCCACTGTATCCACTGTACTCTACCTCTACTGTGCTCCACTGTACTCTACCTCTACTGTGTTCCACTGTACTCTACCTCTACTGTACTCTACTGTACTCCACCTCTAATGAGCTCCAATGTACTCTGGCTCTACTGTACTCCACTGTACTTTACCTCTACTGTACTCCACTGTACTCTACCTCTACTGTGCTCCACTGTACTCTATTTCTACTGTACTCCTCTGTACTCTACCTCTACTGTGCTCAACTGTACTCTATCTGTAATGTACTCTACTGTACTCTATCTCTACTGTGATCCACTGTACTCTACCTCTGCTGTGCTCCACTGTACTCTATCTCTACTGTACTCCACTGTACTCTACTGTTCTCTACCTCTACTGTACTCTACTGTGCTCCACTGTACTCCACTGTAGTCTACCTCTACTGTGCTCCACTGTACTCTACCTCTACTGTGCTCCACTATACTCTACCTCTACTGTGCTCCACTGTACTCTACCTCTACTGTCCTCCACTGTACTCTACCTCTACTGTGCTCCACTGTACTCTCTCTCTACTGTACTCTACCTCTACTGTACTCTACTGTACTCCACCTCTAATGTGCTCCACTGTACTCTACCTCTACTGTACTCTACCTCTACTGTACTCCACTGTACTCTACCTCTACTGTGCTCTACTGTACTCTATCTCTACTGTGCTCTACTGTACTCTACCTCTACTGTACTTCACTGTACTCTATCTCTACTGTACTCCACTGTACTCTACCTCTATTGTCCTCCACTGTACTCTATCTCTACTGTACTCTACTGTACTATATCTCTACTGTACTCCACTGTACTCTATCTCTACTGTACTCCACTGTACTCTACCTCCACTGTACTCTACCTCTACCGTACTCCACTGTACTCTATCTCTACTGTACTCCACTGTTCTCTACCTCTACTGTACTCTACTGTTCTCTACCTCTTCTGTGCTCTACTGTACTTTACTCTACTGTACTCCACTCTACTCTATCTCTACTGTGATCCACTGTACTCTACCTCTACTGTACTCCACTGTACTCTATCTCTACTGTGATCCACTGTACTCTATCTCTATTGTGCTCCACTGTACTCTACCTCTACTGTGCTCCACTGTACTCTATCTCTACTGTGCTCCACTCTACTCTACCTCTACTGTGCTCAGCTGTATCCTACCTCTACTGTACTCCACTGTACTCTCTCTCTACTGTGCTCCACTGTACTCTATCTCTACTTTACTCAGCTGTACTCTTCCTCTACTGTGCTCTACTGTTCTCTACCTCTACTGTGCTCTACTCTACTCCACCTCTACTGTGCTCCACTGTACCCTACCTCTACTGTGCTCCACCGTACTCTACCTCTACTGTGCTCCACTGTACTCTACCTCTACTGTACTCCACTGTACTCTATCTCTACTGTACTCCACTGTACTCTACCTCTACTGTACTCCACTGTACTCTATCTCTACTGTACTCCACTCTAATCTACCTCTACTGTCCTCCACTGTACTCTACTGTAGTCTACATCTACTGTGCTCCACTGTACTCTACCTCTACTGTGCTCCACTATAATTTACCTCTACTGTGCTCCACTGTACTCTACCTCTACTGTCCTCCACTGTACTCTACCTCTACTGTGCTCCACTGTACTCTCTCTCTACTGTACTCTACCTCTACTGTACTCTACTGTACTCCACTTCTAATGTGCTCCACTGTACTCTACCTCTACTGTACTCTACCTCTAATGTACTCCACTGTACTCTACCTCTACTGTGCTCTACTGTACTCTATCTCTACTGTGCTCCACTGTACTATACCTCTACTGTACTCCACTATACTCTAACTCTACTATACTCCACTGTACTCTATCTCTACTGTGCTCCACTGTACTCTATCTCTACTGTACTCCACTGTACTATATCTCTACTGTACTTCACTGTCCTCTATCTCTACTGTACTCCACTGTACTCTACCTCTATTGTGCTCCACTGTACTCTATCTCTACTGTACTCTACTGTACTCTATCTCTACTGTACTCCACTGTACTCTATCTCTACTGTACTCCACTGTACTCTACCTCTACTGTACTCTACTGTTCTCTACCTCTACTGTGCTCTACTGTACTCTACTCTACTGTACTCCAATGTACTCTATCTCTACTGTGATCCACTGTACTCTACCTCTAATGTGCTCCACTGTACTCTACCTCTACTGTACTCTACCTCTACTGTGCTCCACTGTACTCTATCTCTACTGTGCTCCACTGTACTCTATTTCTACTGTGCTCCACTGTACTCTATCTCTACTGTACTCCACTGTACTCTATCTCTACTGTACTTCACTGTCCTTTATCCCTAATGTACTCCACTGTACTCTACCTCTATTGTGCTCCATTGTACTCTATCTCTACTGTACTCTACTGTACTCTATCTCTACTTTACTCCACTGTACTCTATCTCTACTGTACTCCACTGTACTCTACCTCTACTGTGCTCCACTGTACTCTACCTCTACCGTACTCCACTGTACTCTATCTCTACTGTACTCCACTGTACTCTACCTCTACTGTACTCTACTGTTCTCTACCTCTACTGTGCTCTACTGTACTCTACTCTACTGTACTCCACTGTACTCTATCTCTACTGTGATCCACTGTACTCTACCTCTACTGTACTCTACTGTACTCTATCTCTACTGTGATCTACTGTACTCTATCTCTACTGTGCTCCACTCTACTCTACCTCTACTGTGCTCCACTGTATCCTACCTCTACTGTACTCCACTGTACTCTATCTCTACTGTGCTCCACTGTACTCTATCTCTACTGTACTCCACTGTACTCTACCTCTACTGTGCTCTACTGTTCTCTACCTCTACTGTGCTCTTCTGTACTCCACATCTACTGTTTTCCACTGTACCCTACCTCTATTGTGCTCCACTGTACTCTACCTCTACTGTGCTCCACTGTACTCTACCTCTACTGTACTCCACTGTATTCTATCTCTACTGTGCTCCACTGTACTCTACCTCTACTCTGCTCAACTGTACTCTACTGTACTCCAATGTACTCTACCTCTACTGTACTCCACTGTACTCTATCTCTACTGTACTCCACTGTACTCTACCTCTACTGTACTCCACTGTACTCTATCTCTACTGTGCTCCACTGTACTCTACCTCTACTGTGCCCAACTTTACTGTACTCTACTCCACTGTACTCTACCTCTACTGTACTCCACTGTACTCTACCTCTACTGTACTCCACTGTACTCTACCTCTACTGTACTCAACTGTACTCTATCTCTACTGTGCTCCACTGTACTCTACCTCTACTGTACTCGACTGTACTTTATCTCTACTGTACTCCACTGTACTTTACCTATACTGTACTCTACTGTTCTCTACCTCTACTGTACTCCACTGTACTCTATCTCTACTGTGATCCACTGTACTCTACCTCTACTGTACTCCACTGTACTCTATCTCTACTCTACTCCACTGTACTCTACCTCTACTGTACTCTACTGTTCTCTACCTCTACTGTGCTCTACTGTACTCTTCTCTACTGTACTCCACTGTACTCTATCTCTACTGTGATCCACTGTACTCTACCTCTACTGTACTCCACTGTACTCTATCTCTACTGTGATCCACTGTACTCTATCTCTACTGTGCTCCACTGTATCTACCTCTACTATGCTCCACTGTACTCTATCTGTACTGTGCTCCACTCTACTCTACCTCTACTGTGCTCCACTGTACTCTACCTCTACTGTACTCCACTGTACTCTATCTCTACTGTGCTCCACTGTACTCTATCTCTACTGTACTCCACTGTACTCTACCTCTACTGTGCTCTACTGTTCTCTACCTCTACTGTGCTCTACTGTACTCCACCTCTACTGTGCTCCACTGTACCCTACCTCTACTGTGCTCCACTGTACTCTACCTCTACTGTGCTCCACTGTACTCTACCTCTACTGTGCTCCACTGTACTCTACCTCTACTGTGCTCCACTGTACTCTACCTCTACTGTGCTCCACTGTACTCTATCTCTACTGTGCTCCACTGTACTCTACCTCTAATGTACTCTACTGTACTCCATCTCTAATGTGCTCCACTGTACTCTAGCCCTACTGTACTCCACTGTACTTTACCTCTACTGTACTCCACAGTACTCCACCTCTACTGTCCTCCACTGTACCCTACCTCTACTGTGCTCCACTGTACTCTACCTTTACTGTGCTCCACTGTACTCTACCTCTACTGTGCTCCACTGTACTCTACCTCTACTGTGCTCCACTGTACTCTACCTCTACTGTGCTCCACTGTACTCTATCTCTACTGTGCTCCACTGTACTCTACCTCTAATGTACTCTACTCTACTCCACCTCTAATGTGCTCCACTGTACTCTAGCCCTACTGTACTCCACTGTACTTTACCTCTACTGTACTCCACTGTACTCTATCTCTACTGTGCTCCACTGTATCCTACCTCTACTGTACTCCACTGTACTCTATCTCTACTGTGCTCCACTGTACTCTATCTCTACTGTACTCCACTGTACTCTACCTCTACTCTGCTCTACTGTTCTCTACCTCTACTGTGCTCTACTGTACTCCACCTCTACTGTGCTCCACTGTACCCTACCTCTACTGTGCTCCACTGTACTCTACCTCTACTGTGCTCCACTGTACTCTACCTCTACTGTACTCCACTGTACTCTATCTCTACTGTGCTCCACTGTACTCTACCTCTACTGTGCTCAACTGTACTCTACTGTACTCCACTGTACTCTACCTCTACTGTACTCCACTGTACTCTATCTCTACTGTACTCCACTGTACTCTACCTCTACTGTACTCCAGTGTCCTCTATCTCTACTGTGCTCAACTGTACTGTACTGTACTCCACTGTAATCTACCTCTACTGTACTCCACTGTACTCTACTTCTACTGTACTCCACTCTACTCTACCTCTACTGTACTCCACTGTACTCTACTCTACTGTACTCCAATGTACTCTATCTCTACTGTGATCCACTGTACTCTACCTCTACTGTACTCCACTGTACTCTATCTCTACTGTACTCCACTGTACTCTACCTCTACTCTACTCTACTGTTCTCTACCTCTACTTTGCTCTACTGTACTCTACTCTACTGTACTCCACTGTACTCTATCTCTACTCTGATTCACTGTACTCTACCTCTACTGTACTCTACTGTTCTCTACCTCTACTGTGCTCTACTGTACTGAACTCTACTGTACTACACTGTACTCTATCTCTACTGTGATCCACTGTACTCTACCTCTACTGTACTCTACTGTACTCCATCTCTACTGTGATCCACTGTACTCTATCTCTACTGTGCTCCACTGTACTCTATCTCTACTGTGCTCCACTCTACTCTACCTCTACTGTGCTCCACTGTATCCTACCTCTACTGTATCCACTGTACTCTATCTCTACTGTACTCCACTGTACTCTACCTCTACTGTGCTCTACTGTTCTCTACCTCTACTGTGCTCTACTGTACTCCACCTCTACTGTGCTCCACTGTACCCTACCTCTACTGTGCTCCACTGTACTCTACCTGTACTGTGCTCCACTGTACTCTACCTCTACTGTACTCCACTGTACTCTATCTCTACTGTGCTCCACTCTACTCTACATCTACTGTGCTCAACTGTACTCTACTGTACTCCACTGTACTCTACCTCTACTGTACTCCACTGTACTCTATCTCTACTGTACTCCACTGTACTCTACCTCTACTGTACTCCACTGTACTCTATCTCTACTGTGCTCCACTGTACTCTACCTCTACTGTGCTCAACTGTACTCTACTGTACTCCACCTCTAATGTGCTCCACTGTACTCTACCTCTACTGTACTCTACCTCTACTGTACTCCACTGTACTCTACCTCTAATGTGCTCCACTGTACTCTATCTCTACTGTGCTCCACTGTACTCTATTTCTACTGTGCTCCACTGTACTCTATCTCTACTGTACTCCACTGTACTCTATCTCTACTGTACTTCACTGTCCTTTATCTCTAATGTACTCCACTGTACTCTACCTCTATTGTGCTCCATTGTACTCTATCTCTACTGTACTCTACTGTACTCTATCTCTACTTTACTCCACTGTACTCTATCTCTACTGTACTCCACTGTACTCTACCTCTACTGTGCTCCACTGTACTCTACCTCTACCGTACTCCACTGTACTCTATCTCTACTGTACTCCACTGTACTCTACCTCTACTGTACTCTACTGTTCTCTACCTCTACTGTGCTCTACTGTACTGTACTCTACTGTACTCCACTGTACTCTATCTCTACTGTGATCCACTGTACTCTACCTCTACTGTACTCTACTGTACTCTATCTCTACTGTGATCTACTGTACTCTATCTCTACTGTGCTCCACTGTACTCTACCTCTACTGTGCTCCACTGTACTCTATCTCTACTGTGCTCCACTCTACTCTACCTCTACTGTGCTCCACTGTATCCTACCTCTACTGTACTCCACTGTACTCTATCTCTACTGTGCTCCACTGTACTCTATCTCTACTGTACTCCACTGTACTCTACCTCTACTGTGCTCTACTGTTCTCTACCTCTACTGTGCTCTTCTGTACTCCACCTCTACTGTTCTCCACTGTACCCTACCTCTATTGTGCTCCACTGTACTCTACCTCTACTGTGCTCCACTGTACTCTACCTCTACTGTACTCCACTGTATTCTATCTCTACTGTGCTCCACTGTACTCTACCTCTACTGTGCTCAACTGTACTCTACTGTACTCCAATGTACTTTACCTCTACTGTACTCCACTGTACTCTATCTCTACTGTACTCCACTGTACTCTACCTCTACTGTACTCCACTGTACTCTATCTCTACTGTGCTCACCTGTACTCTACCTCTACTGTGCCCAACTTTACTGTACTCTACTCTACTGTACTCTACCTCTACTGTACTCCACTGTACTCTACCTCTACTGTACTCCACTGTACTCTACCTCTACTGTACTCAACTGTACTCTATCTCTACTGTGCTCCACTGTACTCTACCTCTACTGTACTCGACTGTACTTTATCTCTACTGTACTCCACTGTACTTTACCTATACTGTACTCTACTGTTCTCTACCTCTACTGTACTCCACTGTACTCTATCTCTACTGTGATCCACTGTACTCTACCTCTACTGTACTCCACTGTACTCTATCTCTACTCTACTCCACTGTACTCTACCTCTACTGTACTCTACTGTTCTCTACCTCTACTGTGCTCTACTGTACTCTTCTCTACTGTACTCCACTGTACTCTATCTCTACTGTGATCCACTGTACTCTACCTCTACAGTACTCCACTGTACTCTATCTCTACTGTGATCCACTGTACTCTATCTCTACTGTGCTCCACTGTATCTACCTCTACTATGCTCCACTGTACTCTATCTGTACTGTGCTCCACTCTACTCTACCTCTACTGTGCTCCACTGTACTCTACCTCTACTGTACTCCACTGTACTCTATCTCTACTGTGCTCCACTGTACTCTATCTCTACTGTACTCCACTGTACTCTACCTCTACTGTGCTCTACTGTTCTCTACCTCTACTGTGCTCTACTGTACTCCACCTCTACTGTGCTCCACTGTACCCTACCTCTACTGTGCTCCACTGTACTCTACCTCTACTGTGCTCCACTGTACTCTACCTCTACTGTACTCCACTGTACTCTATCTCTACTGTGATCCACTGTACTCTATCTCTACTGTGCTCCACTGTATCTACCTCTACTATGCTCCACTGTACTCTATCTGTACTGTGCTCCACTCTACTCTACCTCTACTGTGCTCCACTGTACTCTACCTCTACTGTACTCCACTGTACTCTATCTCTACTGTGCTCCACTGTACTCTATCTCTACTGTACTCCACTGTACTCTACCTCTACTGTGCTCTACTGTTCTCTACCTCTACTGTGCTCTACTGTACTCCACCTCTACTGTGCTCCACTGTACCCTACCTCTACTGTGCTCCACTGTACTCTACCTCTACTGTGCTCCACTGTACTCTACCTCTACTGTGCTCCACTGTACTCTACCTCTACTGTGCTCCACTGTACTCTACCTCTACTGTGCTCCACTGTACTCTATCTCTACTGTGCTCCACTGTACTCTACCTCTAATGTACTCTACTGTACTCCATCTCTAATGTGCTCCACTGTACTCTAGCCCTACTGTACTCCACTGTACTTTACCTCTACTGTACTCCACAGTACTCCACCTCTACTGTCCTCCACTGTACCCTACCTCTACTGTGCTCCACTGTACTCTACCTTTACTGTGCTCCACTGTACTCTACCTCTACTGTGCTCCACTGTACTCTACCTCTACTGTGCTCCACTGTACTCTACCTCTACTGTGCTCCACTGTACTCTATCTCTACTGTGCTCCACTGTACTCTACCTCTAATGTACTCTACTGTACTCCACCTCTAATGTGCTCCACTGTACTCTAGCCCTACTGTACTCCACTGTACTTTACCTCTACTGTACTCCACTGTACTCTATCTCTACTGTGCTCCACTGTATCCTACCTCTACTGTACTCCACTGTACTCTATCTCTACTGTGCTCCACTGTACTCTATCTCTACTGTACTCCACTGTACTCTACCTCTACTCTGCTCTACTGTTCTCTACCTCTACTGTGCTCTACTGTACTCCACCTCTTCTCTGCTCCACTGTACCCTACCTCTACTGTGCTCCACTGTACTCTACCTCTACTGTGCTCCACTGTACTCTACCTCTACTGTACTCCACTGTACTCTATCTCTACTGTGCTCCACTGTACTCTACCTCTACTGTGCTCAACTGTACTCTACTGTACTCCACTGTACTCTACCTCTACTGTACTCCACTGTACTCTATCTCTACTGTACTCCACTGTACTCTACCTCTACTGTACTCCAGTGTACTCTATCTCTACTGTGCTCAACTGTACTGTACTGTACTCCACTGTAATCTACCTCTACTGTACTCCACTGTACTCTACTTCTACTGTACTCCACTGTACTCTACCTCTACTGTACTCCACTGTACTCTACTCTACTGTACTCCAATGTACTCTATCTCTACTGTGATCCACTGTACTCTACCTCTACTGTACTCCACTGTACTCTATCTCTACTGTACTCCACTGTACTCTACCTCTACTCTACTCTACTGTTCTCTACCTCTACTTTGCTCTACTGTACTCTACTCTACTGTACTCCACTGTACTCTATCTCTACTGTGATTCACTGTACTCTACCTCTACTGTACTCTACTGTTCTCTACCTCTACTGTGCTCTACTGTACTGTACTCTACTGTACTACACTGTACTCTATCTCTACTGTGATCCACTGTACTCTACCTCTACTGTACTCTACTGTACTCCATCTCTACTGTGATCCACTGTACTCTATCTCTACTGTGCTCCACTGTACTCTATCTCTACTGTGCTCCACTCTACTCTACCTCTACTGTGCTCCACTGTATCCTACCTCTACTGTATCCACTGTACTCTATCTCTACTGTACTCCACTGTACTCTACCTCTACTGTGCTCTACTGTTCTCTACCTCTACTGTGCTCTACTGTACTCCACCTCTACTGTGCTCCACTGTACCCTACCTCTACTGTGCTCCACTGTACTCTACCTCTACTGTGCTCCACTGTACTCTACCTCTACTGTACTCCACTGTACTCTATCTCTACTGTGATCCACTGTACTCTATCTCTACTGTGCTCCACTGTATCTACCTCTACTATGCTCCACTGTACTCTATCTGTACTGTGCTCCACTCTACTCTACCTCTACTGTGCTCCACTGTACTCTACCTCTACTCTACTCCACTGTACTCTATCTCTACTGTGCTCCACTGTACTCTATCTCTACTGTACTCCACTGTACTCTACCTCTACTGTGCTCTACTGTTCTCTACCTCTACTGTGCTCTACTGTACTCCACCTCTACTGTGCTCCACTGTACCCTACCTCTACTGTGCTCCACTGTACTCTACCTCTACTGTGCTCCACTGTACTCTACCTCTACTGTGCTCCACTGTACTCTACCTCTACTGTGCTCCACTGTACTCTACCTCTACTGTGCTCCACTGTACTCTATCTCTACTGTGCTCCACTGTACTCTACCTCTAATGTACTCTACTGTACTCCATCTCTAATGTGCTCCACTGTACTCTAGCCCTACTGTACTCCACTGTACTTTACCTCTACTGTACTCCACAGTACTCCACCTCTACTGTCCTCCACTGTACCCTACCTCTACTGTGCTCCACTGTACTCTACCTTTACTGTGCTCCACTGTACTCTACCTCTACTGTGCTCCACTGTACTCTATCTCTACTGTGCTCCACTGTACTCTACCTCTACTGTACTCCACTGTACTCTATCTCTACTGTGCTCCACTGTTCTCTACCTCTACTGTGCTCTACTGTACTCCACCTCTACTGTGCTCCACTGTACCCTACCTCTACTGTGCTCCACTGTACTCTACCTCTACTGTGCTCCACTGTACTCTACCTCTACTGTGCTCCACTGTACTCTACCTCTACTGTGCTCCACTGTACTCTACCTCTACTGTGCTCCACTGTACTCTATCTCTACTGTGCTCCACTGTACTCTACCTCTAATGTACTCTACTGTACTCCATCTCTAATGTGCTCCACTGTACTCTAGCCCTACTGTACTCCACTGTACTTTACCTCTACTGTACTCCACAGTACTCCACCTCTACTGTCCTCCACTGTACCCTACCTCTACTGTGCTCCACTGTACTCTACCTTTACTGTGCTCCACTGTACTCTACCTCTACTGTGCTCCACTGTACTCTACCTCTACTGTGCTCCACTGTACTCTACCTCTACTGTGCTCCACTGTACTCTATCTCTACTGTGCTCCACTGTACTCTACCTCTAATGTACTCTACTGTACTCCACCTCTAATGTGCTCCACTGTACTCTAGCCCTACTGTACTCCACTGTACTTTACCTCTACTGTACTCCACTGTACTCTATCTCTACTGTGCTCCACTGTATCCTACCTCTACTGTACTCCACTGTACTCTATCTCTACTGTGCTCCACTGTACTCTATCTCTACTGTACTCCACTGTACTCTACCTCTACTCTGCTCTACTGTTCTCTACCTCTACTGTGCTCTACTGTACTCCACCTCTACTGTGCTCCACTGTACCCTACCTCTACTGTGCTCCACTGTACTCTACCTCTACTGTGCTCCACTGTACTCTACCTCTACTGTACTCCACTGTACTCTATCTCTACTGTGCTCCACTGTACTCTACCTCTACTGTGCTCAACTGTACTCTACTGTACTCCACTGTACTCTACCTCTACTGTACTCCACTGTACTCTATCTCTACTCTACTCCACTGTACTCTACCTCTACTGTACTCTACTGTTCTCTACCTCTACTGTGCTCTACTGTACTCTTCTCTACTGTACTCCACTGTACTCTATCTCTACTGTGATCCACTGTACTCTATCTCTACTGTGCTCCACTGTATCTACCTCTACTATGCTCCACTGTACTCTATCTGTACTGTGCTCCACTCTACTCTACCTCTACTGTGCTCCACTGTACTCTACCTCTACTGTACTCCACTGTACTCTATCTCTACTGTGCTCCACTGTACTCTATCTCTACTGTACTCCACTGTACTCTACCTCTACTGTGCTCTACTGTTCTCTACCTCTACTGTGCTCTACTGTACTCCACCTCTACTGTGCTCCACTGTACCCTACCTCTACTGTGCTCCACTGTACTCTACCTCTACTGTGCTCCACTGTACTCTACCTCTACTGTACTCCACTGTACTCTATCTCTACTGTGATCCACTGTACTCTATCTCTACTGTGCTCCACTGTATCTACCTCTACTATGCTCCACTGTACTCTATCTGTACTGTGCTCCACTCTACTCTACCTCTACTGTGCTCCACTGTACTCTACCTCTACTGTACTCCACTGTACTCTATCTCTACTGTGCTCCACTGTACTCTATCTCTACTGTACTCCACTGTACTCTACCTCTACTGTGCTCTACTGTTCTCTACCTCTACTGTGCTCTACTGTACTCCACCTCTACTGTGCTCCACTGTACCCTACCTCTACTGTGCTCCACTGTACTCTACCTCTACTGTGCTCCACTGTACTCTACCTCTACTGTGCTCCACTGTACTCTACCTCTACTGTGCTCCACTGTACTCTACCTCTACTGTGCTCCACTGTACTCTATCTCTACTGTGCTCCACTGTACTCTACCTCTAATGTACTCTACTGTACTCCATCTCTAATGTGCTCCACTGTACTCTAGCCCTACTGTACTCCACTGTACTTTACCTCTACTGTACTCCACAGTACTCCACCTCTACTGTCCTCCACTGTACCCTACCTCTACTGTGCTCCACTGTACTCTACCTTTACTGTGCTCCACTGTACTCTACCTCTACTGTGCTCCACTGTACTCTACCTCTACTGTGCTCCACTGTACTCTACCTCTACTGTGCTCCACTGTACTCTATCTCTACTGTGCTCCACTGTACTCTACCTCTAATGTACTCTACTGTACTCCACCTCTAATGTGCTCCACTGTACTCTAGCCCTACTGTACTCCACTGTACTTTACCTCTACTGTACTCCACTGTACTCTATCTCTACTGTGCTCCACTGTATCCTACCTCTACTGTACTCCACTGTACTCTATCTCTACTGTGCTCCACTGTACTCTATCTCTACTGTACTCCACTGTACTCTACCTCTACTCTGCTCTACTGTTCTCTACCTCTACTGTGCTCTACTGTACTCCACCTCTTCTGTGCTCCACTGTACCCTACCTCTACTGTGCTCCACTGTACTCTACCTCTACTGTGCTCCACTGTACTCTACCTCTACTGTACTCCACTGTACTCTATCTCTACTGTGCTCCACTGTACTCTACCTCTACTGTGCTCAACTGTACTCTACTGTACTCCACTGTACTCTACCTCTACTGTACTCCACTGTACTCTATCTCTACTGTACTCCACTGTACTCTACCTCTACTGTACTCCAGTGTACTCTATCTCTACTGTGCTCAACTGTACTGTACTGTACTCCACTGTAATCTACCTCTACTGTACTCCACTGTACTCTACTTCTACTGTACTCCACTGTACTCTACCTCTACTGTACTCCACTGTACTCTACTCTACTGTACTCCAATGTACTCTATCTCTACTGTGATCCACTGTACTCTACCTCTACTGTACTCCACTGTACTCTATCTCTACTGTACTCCACTGTACTCTACCTCTACTCTACTCTACTGTTCTCTACCTCTACTTTGCTCTACTGTACTCTACTCTACTGTACTCCACTGTACTCTATCTCTACTGTGATTCACTGTACTCTACCTCTACTGTACTCTACTGTTCTCTACCTCTACTGTGCTCTACTGTACTGTACTCTACTGTACTACACTGTACTCTATCTCTACTGTGATCCACTGTACTCTACCTCTACTGTACTCTACTGTACTCCATCTCTACTGTGATCCACTGTACTCTATCTCTACTGTGCTCCACTGTACTCTATCTCTACTGTGCTCCACTCTACTCTACCTCTACTGTGCTCCACTGTATCCTACCTCTACTGTATCCACTGTACTCTATCTCTACTGTACTCCACTGTACTCTACCTCTACTGTGCTCTACTGTTCTCTACCTCTACTGTGCTCTACTGTACTCCACCTCTACTGTGCTCCACTGTACCCTACCTCTACTGTGCTCCACTGTACTCTACCTCTACTGTGCTCCACTGTACTCTACCTCTACTGTACTCCACTGTACTCTATCTCTACTGTGATCCACTGTACTCTATCTCTACTGTGCTCCACTGTATCTACCTCTACTATGCTCCACTGTACTCTATCTGTACTGTGCTCCACTCTACTCTACCTCTACTGTGCTCCACTGTACTCTACCTCTACTCTACTCCACTGTACTCTATCTCTACTGTGCTCCACTGTACTCTATCTCTACTGTACTCCACTGTACTCTACCTCTACTGTGCTCTACTGTTCTCTACCTCTACTGTGCTCTACTGTACTCCACCTCTACTGTGCTCCACTGTACCCTACCTCTACTGTGCTCCACTGTACTCTACCTCTACTGTGCTCCACTTTACTCTACCTCTACTGTGCTCCACTGTACTCTACCTCTACTGTGCTCCACTGTACTCTACCTCTACTGTGCTCCACTGTACTCTATCTCTACTGTGCTCCACTGTACTCTACCTCTAATGTACTCTACTGTACTCCATCTCTAATGTGCTCCACTGTACTCTAGCCCTACTGTACTCCACTGTACTTTACCTCTACTGTACTCCACAGTACTCCACCTCTACTGTCCTCCACTGTACCCTACCTCTACTGTGCTCCACTGTACTCTACCTTTACTGTGCTCCACTGTACTCTACCTCTACTGTGCTCCACTGTACTCTATCTCTACTGTGCTCCACTGTACTCTACCTCTACTGTACTCCACTGTACTCTATCTCTACTGTGCTCCACTGTTCTCTACCTCTACTGTGCTCTACTGTACTCCACCTCTACTGTGCTCCACTGTACCCTACCTCTACTGTGCTCCACTGTACTCTACCTCTACTGTGCTCCACTGTACTCTACCTCTACTGTGCTCCACTGTACTCTACCTCTACTGTGCTCCACTGTACTCTACCTCTACTGTGCTCCACTGTACTCTATCTCTACTGTGCTCCACTGTACTCTACCTCTAATGTACTCTACTGTACTCCATCTCTAATGTGCTCCACTGTACTCTAGCCCTACTGTACTCCACTGTACTTTACCTCTACTGTACTCCACAGTACTCCACCTCTACTGTCCTCCACTGTACCCTACCTCTACTGTGCTCCACTGTACTCTACCTTTACTGTGATCCACTGTACTCTACCTCTACTGTGCTCCACTGTACTCTACCTCTACTGTGCTCCACTGTACTCTACCTCTACTGTGCTCCACTGTACTCTATCTCTACTGTGCTCCACTGTACTCTACCTCTAATGTACTCTACTGTACTCCACCTCTAATGTGCTCCACTGTACTCTAGCCCTACTGTACTCCACTTTACTTTACCTCTACTGTACTCCACTGTACTCTATCTCTACTGTGCTCCACTGTATCCTACCTCTACTGTACTCCACTGTACTCTATCTCTACTGTGCTCCACTGTACTCTATCTCTACTGTACTCCACTGTACTCTACCTCTACTCTGCTCTACTGTTCTCTACCTCTACTGTGCTCTACTGTACTCCACCTCTACTGTGCTCCACTGTACCCTACCTCTACTGTGCTCCACTGTACTCTACCTCTACTGTGCTCCACTGTACTCTACCTCTACTGTACTCCACTGTACTCTATCTCTACTGTGCTCCACTGTACTCTACCTCTACTGTGCTCAACTGTACTCTACTGTACTCCACTGTACTCTACCTCTACTGTACTCCACTGTACTCTATCTCTACTCTACTCCACTGTACTCTACCTCTACTGTACTCTACTGTTCTCTACCTCTACTGTGCTCTACTGTACTCTTCTCTACTGTACTCCACTGTACTCTATCTCTACTGTGATCCACTGTACTCTACCTCTACTGTACTCCACTGTACTCTATCTCTACTGTGATCCACTGTACTCTATCTCTACTGTGCTCCACTGTATCTACCTCTACTATGCTCCACTGTACTCTATCTGTACTGTGCTCCACTCTACTCTACCTCTACTGTGCTCCACTGTACTCTACCTCTACTGTACTCCACTGTACTCTATCTCTACTGTGCTCCACTGTACTCTATCTCTACTGTACTCCACTGTACTCTACCTCTACTGTGCTCTACTGTTCTCTACCTCTACTGTGCTCTACTGTACTCCACCTCTACTGTGCTCCACTGTACCCTACCTCTACTGTGCTACACTGTACTCTACCTCTACTGTGCTCCACTGTACTCTACCTCTACTGTGCTCCACTGTACTCTACCTCTACTGTGCTCCACTGTACTCTACCTCTACTGTGCTCCACTGTACTCTATCTCTACTGTGCTCCACTGTACTCTACCTCTAATGTACTCTACTGTACTCCATCTCTAATGTGCTCCACTGTACTCTAGCCCTACTGTACTCCACTGTACTTTACCTCTACTGTACTCCACAGTACTCCACCTCTACTGTCCTCCACTGTACCCTACCTCTACTGTGCTCCACTGTACTCTACCTTTACTGTGCTCCACTGTACTCTACCTCTACTGTGCTCCACTGTACTCTACCTCTACTGTGCTCCACTGTACTCTACCTCTACTGTGCTCCACTGTACTCTATCTCTACTGTGCTCCACTGTACTCTACCTCTAATGTACTCTACTGTACCCACCTCTAATGTGCTCCACTGTACTCTAGCCCTACTGTACTCCACTGTACTTTACCTCTACTGTACTCCACTGTACTCTATCTCTACTGTGCTCCACTGTATCCTACCTCTACTGTACTCCACTGTACTCTATCTCTACTGTGCTCCACTGTACTCTATCTCTACTGTACTCCACTGTACTCTACCTCTACTCTGCTCTACTGTTCTCTACCTCTACTGTGCTCTACTGTACTCCACCTCTACTGTGCTCCACTGTACCCTACCTCTACTGTGCTCCACTGTACTCTACCTCTACTGTGCTCCACTGTACTCTACCTCTACTGTACTCCACTGTACTCTATCTCTACTGTGCTCCACTGTACTCTACCTCTACTGTGCTCAACTGTACTCTACTGTACTCCACTGTACTCTACCTCTACTGTACTCCACTGTACTCTATCTCTACTGTACTCCACTGTACTCTACCTCTACTGTACTCCAGTGTACTCTATCTCTACTGTGCTCAACTGTACTGTACTGTACTCCACTGTAATCTACCTCTACTGTACTCCACTGTACTCTACTTCTACTGTACTCCACTCTACTCTACCTCTACTGTACTCCACTGTACTCTACTCTACTGTACTCCAATGTACTCTATCTCTACTGTGATCCACTGTACTCTACCTCTACTGTACTCCACTGTACTCTATCTCTACTGTACTCCACTGTACTCTACCTCTACTCTACTCTACTGTTCTCTACCTCTACTTTGCTCTACTGTACTCTACTCTACTGTACTCCACTGTACTCTATCTCTACTGTGATTCACTGTACTCTACCTCTACTGTACTCTACTGTTCTCTACCTCTACTGTGCTCTACTGTACTGTACTCTACTGTACTACACTGTACTCTATCTCTACTGTGATCCACTGTACTCTACCTCTACTGTACTCTACTGTACTCCATCTCTACTGTGATCCACTGTACTCTATCTCTACTGTGCTCCACTGTACTCTATCTCTACTGTGCTCCACTCTACTCTACCTCTACTGTGCTCCACTGTATCCTACCTCTACTGTATCCACTGTACTCTATCTCTACTGTACTCCACTGTACTCTACCTCTACTGTGCTCTACTGTTCTCTACCTCTACTGTGCTCTACTGTACTCCACCTCTACTGTGCTCCACTGTACCCTACCTCTACTGTGCTCCACTGTACTCTACCTGTACTGTGCTCCACTGTACTCTACCTCTACTGTACTCCACTGTACTCTATCTCTACTGTGCTCCACTCTACTCTACATCTACTGTGCTCAACTGTACTCTACTGTACTCCACTGTACTCTACCTCTACTGTACTCCACTGTACTCTATCTCTACTGTACTCCACTGTACTCTACCTCTACTGTACTCCACTGTACTCTATCTCTACTGTGCTCCACTGTACTCTACCTCTACTGTGCTCAACTGTACTCTACTGTACTCCACCTCTAATGTGCTCCACTGTACTCTACCTCTACTGTACTCTACCTCTACTGTACTCCACTGTACTCTACCTCTAATGTGCTCCACTGTACTCTATCTCTACTGTGCTCCACTGTACTCTATTTCTACTGTGCTCCACTGTACTCTATCTCTACTGTACTCCACTGTACTCTATCTCTACTGTACTTCACTGTCCTTTATCTCTAATGTACTCCACTGTACTCTACCTCTATTGTGCTCCATTGTACTCTATCTCTACTGTACTCTACAGTACTCTATCTCTACTTTACTCCACTGTACTCTACCTCTACTGTGCTCCACTGTACTCTACCTCTACCGTACTCCACTGTACTCTATCTCTACTGTACTCCACTGTACTCTACCTCTACTGTACTCTACTGTTCTCTACCTCTACTGTGCTCTACTGTACTGTACTCTACTGTACTCCACTGTACTCTATCTCTACTGTGATCCACTGTACTCTACCTCTACTGTACTCTACTGTACTCTATCTCTACTGTGATCTACTGTACTCTATCTCTACTGTGCTCCACTGTACTCTACCTCTACTGTGCTCCACTGTACTCTATCTCTACTGTGCTCCACTCTACTCTACCTCTACTGTGCTCCACTGTATCCTACCTCTACTGTACTCCACTGTACTCTATCTCTACTGTGCTCCACTGTACTCTATCTCTACTGTACTCCACTGTACTCTACCTCTACTGTGCTCTACTGTTCTCTACCTCTACTTTGCTCTTCTGTACTCCACCTCTACTGTTCTCCACTGTACCCTACCTCTATTGTGCTCCACTGTACTCTACCTCTACTGTGCTCCACTGTACTCTACCTCTACTGTACTCCACTGTATTCTATCTCTACTGTGCTCCACTGTACTCTACCTCTACTGTGCTCAACTGTACTCTACCTTTACTGTGCTCCACTGTACTTTACCTCTACTGTGCTCCACTGTACTCTATCTCTACTGTGCTCCACTGTATCCTACCTCTACTGTACTCCACTGTACTCTATCTCTACTGTGCTCCACTGTACTCTATCTCTACTGTACTCCACTGTACTCTACCTCTACTCTGCTCTACTGTTCTCTACCTCTACTGTGCTCTACTGTACTCCACCTCTACTGTGCTCCACTGTACCCTACCTCTACTGTGCTCCACTGTACTCTACCTCTACTGTGCTCCACTGTACTCTACCTCTACTGTACTCCACTGTACTCTATCTCTACTGTGCTCCACTGTACTCTACCTCTACTGTGCTCAACTGTACTCTACTGTACTCCACTGTACTCTACCTCTACTGTACTCCACTGTACTCTATCTCTACTGTACTCCACTGTACTCTACCTCTACTGTACTCCAGTGTACTCTATCTCTACTGTGCTCAACTGTACTGTACTGTACTCCACTGTAATCTACCTCTACTGTACTCCACTGTACTCTACTTCTACTGTACTCCACTCTACTCTACCTCTACTGTACTCCACTGTACTCTACTCTACTGTACTCCAATGTACTCTATCTCTACTGTGATCCACTGTACTCTACCTCTACTGTACTCCACTGTACTCTATCTCTACTGTACTCCACTGTACTCTACCTCTACTCTACTCTACTGTTCTCTACCTCTACTTTGCTCTACTGTACTCTACTCTACTGTACTCCACTGTACTCTATCTCTACTGTGATTCACTGTACTCTACCTCTACTGTACTCTACTGTTCTCTACCTCTACTGTGCTCTACTGTACTGTACTCTACTGTACTACACTGTACTCTATCTCTACTGTGATCCACTGTACTCTACCTCTACTGTACTCTACTGTACTCCATCTCTACTGTGATCCACTGTACTCTATCTCTACTGTGCTCCACTGTACTCTATCTCTACTGTGCTCCACTCTACTCTACCTCTACTGTGCTCCACTGTATCCTACCTCTACTGTATCCACTGTACTCTATCTCTACTGTACTCCACTGTACTCTACCTCTACTGTGCTCTACTGTTCTCTACCTCTACTGTGCTCTACTGTACTCCACCTCTACTGTGCTCCACTGTACCCTACCTCTACTGTGCTCCACTGTACTCTACCTGTACTGTGCTCCACTGTACTCTACCTCTACTGTACTCCACTGTACTCTATCTCTACTGTGCTCCACTCTACTCTACATCTACTGTGCTCAACTGTACTCTACTGTACTCCACTGTACTCTACCTCTACTGTACTCCACTGTACTCTATCTCTACTGTACTCCACTGTACTCTACCTCTACTGTACTCCACTGTACTCTATCTCTACTGTGCTCCACTGTACTCTACCTCTACTGTGCTCAACTGTACTCTACTGTACTCCACCTCTAATGTGCTCCACTGTACTCTACCTCTACTGTACTCTACCTCTACTGTACTCCACTGTACTCTACCTCTAATGTGCTCCACTGTACTTTATCTCTACTGTGCTCCACTGTACTCTATTTCTACTGTGCTCCACTGTACTCTATCTCTACTGTACTCCACTGTACTCTATCTCTACTGTACTTCACTGTCCTTTATCTCTAATGTACTCCACTGTACTCTACCTCTATTGTGCTCCATTGTACTCTATCTCTACTGTACTCTACAGTACTCTATCTCTACTTTACTCCACTGTACTCTATCTCTACTGTACTCCACTGTACTCTACCTCTACTGTGCTCCACTGTACTCTACCTCTACCGTACTCCACTGTACTCTATCTCTACTGTACTCCACTGTACTCTACCTCTACTGTACTCTACTGTTCTCTACCTCTACTGTGCTCTACTGTACTGTACTCTACTGTACTCCACTGTACTCTATCTCTACTGTGATCCACTGTACTCTACCTCTACTGTACTCTACTGTACTCTATCTCTACTGTGATCTACTGTACTCTATCTCTACTGTGCTCCACTGTACTCTACCTCTACTGTGCTCCACTGTACTCTATCTCTACTGTGCTCCACTCTACTCTACCTCTACTGTGCTCCACTGTATCCTACCTCTACTGTACTCCACTGTACTCTATCTCTACTGTGCTCCACTGTACTCTATCTCTACTGTACTCCACTGTACTCTACCTCTACTGTGCTCTACTGTTCTCTACCTCTACTTTGCTCTTCTGTACTCCACCTCTACTGTTCTCCACTGTACCCTACCTCTATTGTGCTCCACTGTACTCTACCTCTACTGTGCTCCACTGTACTCTACCTCTACTGTACTCCACTGTATTCTATCTCTACTGTGCTCCACTGTACTCTACCTCTACTGTGCTCAACTGTACTCTACTGTACTCCAATGTACTTTACCTCTACTGTACTCCACTGTACTCTATCTCTACTGTACTCCACTGTACTCTACCTCTACTGTACTCCACTGTACTCTATCTCTACTGTGCTCACCTGTACTCTACCTCTACTGTGCCCAACTTTACTGTACTCTACTCTACTGTACTCTACCTCTACTGTACTCCACTGTACTCTACCTCTACTGTACTCCACTGTACTCTACCTCTACTGTACTCAACTGTACTCTATCTCTACTGTGCTCCACTGTACTCTACCTCTACTGTACTCGACTGTACTTTATCTCTACTGTACTCCACTGTACTTTACCTATACTGTACTCTACTGTTCTCTACCTCTACTGTACTCCACTGTACTCTATCTCTACTGTGATCCACTGTACTCTACCTCTACTGTACTCCACTGTACTCTATCTCTACTCTACTCCACTGTACTCTACCTCTACTGTACTCTACTGTTCTCTACCTCTACTGTGCTCTACTGTAATCTTCTCTACTGTACTCCACTGTACTCTATCTCTACTGTGATCCACTGTACTCTACCTCTACAGTACTCCACTGTACTCTATCTCTACTGTGATCCACTGTACTCTATCTCTACTGTGCCCCACTGTATCTACCTCTACTATGCTCCACTGTACTCTATCTGTACTGTGCTCCACTCTACTCTACCTCTACTGTGCTCCACTGTACTCTACCTCTACTGTACTCCACTGTACTCTATCTCTACTGTGCTCCACTGTACTCTATCTCTACTGTACTCCACTGTACTCTACCTCTACTGTGCTCTACTGTTCTCTACCTCTACTGTGCTCTACTGTACTCCACCTCTACTGTGCTCCACTGTACCCTACCTCTACTGTGCTCCACTGTACTCTACCTCTACTGTGCTCCACTGTACTCTACCTCTACTGTACTCCACTGTACTCTATCTCTACTGTGATCCACTGTACTCTATCTCTACTGTGCTCCACTGTATCTACCTCTACTATGCTCCACTGTACTCTATCTGTACTGTGCTCCACTCTACTCTACCTCTACTGTGCTCCACTGTACTCTACCTCTACTGTACTCCACTGTACTCTATCTCTACTGTACTCCACTGTACTCTACCTCTACTGTGCTCTACTGTTCTCTACCTCTACTGTGCTACTGTACCTCTACTGTACTCTACTGTTCTCTACCTCTACTGTGCTCTACTGTACTCTTCTCTACTGTACTCCACTGTACTCTATCTCTACTGTGATCCACTGTACTCTACCTCTACAGTACTCCACTGTACTCTATCTCTACTGTGATCCACTGTACTCTATCTCTACTGTGCCCCACTGTATCTACCTCTACTATGCTCCACTGTACTCTATCTGTACTGTGCTCCACTCTACTCTACCTCTACTGTGCTCCACTGTACTCTACCTCTACTGTACTCCACTGTACTCTATCTCTACTGTGCTCCACTGTACTCTATCTCTACTGTACTCCACTGTACTCTACCTCTACTGTGCTCTACTGTTCTCTACCTCTACTGTGCTCTACTGTACTCCACCTCTACTGTGCTCCACTGTACCCTACCTCTACTGTGCTCCACTGTACTCTACCTCTACTGTGCTCCACTGTACTCTACCTCTACTGTACTCCACTGTACTCTATCTCTACTGTGATCCACTGTACTCTATCTCTACTGTGCTCCACTGTATCTACCTCTACTATGCTCCACTGTACTCTATCTGTACTGTGCTCCACTCTACTCTACCTCTACTGTGCTCCACTGTACTCTACCTCTACTGTACTCCACTGTACTCTATCTCTACTGTGCTCCACTGTACTCTATCTCTACTGTACTCCACTGTACTCTACCTCTACTGTGCTCTACTGTTCTCTACCTCTACTGTGCTCTACTGTACTCCACCTCTACTGTGCTCCATCGTACCCTACCTCTACTGTGCTCCACTGTACTCTACCTCTACTGTGCTCCACTGTACTCTACCTCTACTGTGCTCCACTGTACTCTACCTCTATTGTGCTCCACTGTACTCTACCTCTACTGTGCTCCACTGTACTCTATCTCTACTGTGCTCCACTGTACTCTACCTCTAATGTACTCTACTGTACTCCATCTCTAATGTGCTCCACTGTACTCTAGCCCTACTGTACTCCACTGTACTTTACCTCTACTGTACTCCACAGTACTCCACCTCTACTGTCCTCCACTGTACCCTACCTCTACTGTGCTCCACTGTACTCTACCTTTACTAAGCTCCACTGTACTCTACCTCTACTGTGCTCCACTGTACTCTACCTCTACTGTGCTCCACTGTACTCTACCTCTACTGTGCTCCACTGTACTCTATCTCTACTGTGCTCCACTGTACTCTACCTCTAATGTACTCTACTGTACTCCACCTCTAATGTGCTCCACTGTACTCTAGCCCTACTGTACTCCACTGTACTTTACCTCTACTGTACTCCACTGTACTCTATCTCTACTGTGCTCCACTGTATCCTACCTCTACTGTACTCCACTGTACTCTATCTCTACTGTGCTCCACTGTACTCTATCTCTACTGTACTCCACTGTACTCTACCTCTACTCTGCTCTACTGTTCTCTACCTCTACTGTGCTCTACTGTACTCCACCTCTTCTGTGCTCCACTGTACCCTACCTCTACTGTGCTCCACTGTACTCTACCTCTACTGTGCTCCACTGTACTCTACCTCTACTGTACTCCACTGTACTCTATCTCTACTGTGCTCCACTGTACTCTACCTCTACTGTGCTCAACTGTACTCTACTGTACTCCACTGTACTCTACCTCTACTGTACTCCACTGTACTCTATCTCTACTGTACTCCACTGTACTCTACCTCTACTGTACTCCAGTGTACTCTATCTCTACTGTGCTCAACTGTACTGTACTGTACTCCACTGTAATCTACCTCTACTGTACTCCACTGTACTCTACTTCTACTGTACTCCACTGTACTCTACCTCTACTGTACTCCACTGTACTCTACTCTACTGTACTCCAATGTACTCTATCTCTACTGTGATCCACTGTACTCTACCTCTACTGTACTCCACTGTACTCTATCTCTACTGTACTCCACTGTACTCTACCTCTACTCTACTCTACTGTTCTCTACCTCTACTTTGCTCTACTGTACTCTACTCTACTGTACTCCACTGTACTCTATCTCTACTGTGATTCACTGTACTCTACCTCTACTGTACTCTACTGTTCTCTACCTCTACTGTGCTCTACTGTACTGTACTCTACTGTACTACACTGTACTCTATCTCTACTGTGATCCACTGTACTCTACCTCTACTGTACTCTACTGTACTCCATCTCTACTGTGATCCACTGTACTCTATCTCTACTGTGCTCCACTGTACTCTATCTCTACTGTGCTCCACTCTACTCTACCTCTACTGTGCTTCACTGTATCCTACCTCTACTGTATCCACTGTACTCTATCTCTACTGTACTCCACTGTACTCTACCTCTACTGTGCTCTACTGTTCTCTACCTCTACTGTGCTCTACTGTACTCCACCTCTACTGTGCTCCACTGTACCCTACCTCTACTGTGCTCCACTGTACTCTACCTCTACTGTGCTCCACTGTACTCTACCTCTACTGTACTCCACTGTACTCTATCTCTACTGTGATCCACTGTACTCTATCTCTACTGTGCTCCACTGTATCTACCTCTACTATGCTCCACTGTACTCTATCTGTACTGTGCTCCACTCTACTCTACCTCTACTGTGCTCCACTGTACTCTACCTCTACTCTACTCCACTGTACTCTATCTCTACTGTGCTCCACTGTACTCTATCTCTACTGTACTCCACTGTACTCTACCTCTACTGTGCTCTACTGTTCTCTACCTCTACTGTGCTCTACTGTACTCCACCTCTACTGTGCTCCACTGTACCCTACCTCTACTGTGCTCCACTGTACTCTACCTCTACTGTGCTCCACTGTACTCTACCTCTACTGTGCTCCACTGTACTCTACCTCTACTGTGCTCCACTGTACTCTACCTCTACTGTGCTCCACTGTACTCTATCTCTACTGTGCTCCACTGTACTCTACCTCTAATGTACTCTACTGTACTCCATCTCTAATGTGCTCCACTGTACTCTAGCCCTACTGTACTCCACTGTACTTTACCTCTACTGTACTCCACAGTACTCCACCTCTACTGTCCTCCACTGTACCCTACCTCTACTGTGCTCCACTGTACTCTACCTTTACTGTGCTCCACTGTACTCTACCTCTACTATGCTCCACTGTACTCTATCTCTACTGTGCTCCACTGTACTCTACCTCTACTGTACTCCACTGTACTCTATCTCTACTGTGCTCCACTGTTCTCTACCTCTACTGTGCTCTACTGTACTCCACCTCTACTGTGCTCCACTGTACCCTACCTCTACTGTGCTCCACTGTACTCTACCTCTACTGTGCTCCACTGTACTCTACCTCTACTGTGCTCCACTGTACTCTACCTCTACTGTGCTCCACTGTACTCTACCTCTACTGTGCTCCACTGTACTCTATCTCTACTGTGCTCCACTGTACTCTACCTCTAATGTACTCTACTGTACTCCATCTCTAATGTGCTCCACTGTACTCTAGCCCTACTGTACTCCACTGTACTTTACCTCTACTGTACTCCACAGTACTCCACCTCTACTGTCCTCCACTGTACCCTACCTCTACTGTGCTCCACTGTACTCTACCTTTACTGTGCTCCACTGTACTCTACCTCTACTGTGCTCCACTGTACTCTACCTCTACTGTGCTCCACTGTACTCTACCTCTACTGTGCTCCACTGTACTCTATCTCTACTGTGCTCCACTGTACTCTACCTCTAATGTACTCTACTGTACTCCACCTCTAATGTGCTCCACTGTACTCTAGCCCTACTGTACTCCACTGTACTTTACCTCTACTGTACTCCACTGTACTCTATCTCTACTGTGCTCCACTGTATCCTACCTCTACTGTACTCCACTGTACTCTATCTCTACTGTGCTCCACTGTACTCTATCTCTACTGTACTCCACTGTACTCTACCTCTACTCTGCTCTACTGTTCTCTACCTCTACTGTGCTCTACTGTACTCCACCTCTACTGTGCTCCACTGTACCCTACCTCTACTGTGCTCCACTGTACTCTACCTCTACTGTGCTCCACTGTACTCTACCTCTACTGTACTCCACTGTACTCTATCTCTACTGTGCTCCACTGTACTCTACCTCTACTGTGCTCAACTGTACTCTACTGTACTCCACTGTACTCTACCTCTACTGTACTCCACTTTACTCTATCTCTACTGTACTCCACTGTACTCTACCTCTACTGTACTCCAGTGTACTCTATCTCTACTGTGCTCAACTGTACTGTACTGTACTCCACTGTAATCTACCTCTACTGTACTCCACTGTACTCTACTTCTACTGTACTCCACTGTACTCTACCTCTACTGTACTCCACTGTACTCTACTCTACTGTACTCCAATGTACTCTATCTCTACTGTGATCCACTGTACTCTACCTCTACTGTACTCCACTGTACTCTATCTCTACTGTACTCCACTGTACTCTACCTCTACTCTACTCTACTGTTCTCTACCTCTACTTTGCTCTACTGTACTCTACTCTACTGTACTCCACTGTACTCTATCTCTACTGTGATTCACTGTACTCTACCTCTACTGTACTCTACTGTTCTCTACCTCTACTGTGCTCTACTGTACTGTACTCTACTGTACTACACTGTACTCTATCTCTACTGTGATCCACTGTACTCTACCTCTACTGTACTCTACTGTACTCCATCTCTACTGTGATCCACTGTACTCTATCTCTACTGTGCTCCACTGTACTCTATCTCTACTGTGCTCCACTCTACTCTACCTCTACTGTGCTCCACTGTATCCTACCTCTACTGTATCCACTGTACTCTATCTCTACTGTACTCCACTGTACTCTACCTCTACTGTGCTCTACTGTTCTCTACCTCTACTGTGCTCTACTGTACTCCACCTCTACTGTGCTCCACTGTACCCTACCTCTACTGTGCTCCACTGTACTCTACCTCTACTGTGCTCCACTGTACTCTACCTCTACTGTACTCCACTGTACTCTATCTCTACTGTGATCCACTGTACTCTATCTCTACTGTGCTCCACTGTATCTACCTCTACTATGCTCCACTGTACTCTATCTGTACTGTGCTCCACTCTACTCTACCTCTACTGTGCTCCACTGTACTCTACCTCTACTCTACTCCACTGTACTCTATCTCTACTGTGCTCCACTGTACTCTATCTCTACTGTACTCCACTGTACTCTACCTCTACTGTGCTCTACTGTTCTCTACCTCTACTGTGCTCTACTGTACTCCACCTCTACTGTGCTCCACTGTACCCTACCTCTACTGTGCTCCACTGTACTCTACCTCTACTGTGCTCCACTGTACTCTACCTCTACTGTGCTCCACTGTACTCTACCTCTACTGTGCTCCACTGTACTCTACCTCTACTGTGCTCCACTGTACTCTATCTCTACTGTGCTCCACTGTACTCTACCTCTAATGTACTCTACTGTACTCCATCTCTAATGTGCTCCACTGTACTCTAGCCCTACTGTACTCCACTGTACTTTACCTCTACTGTACTCCACAGTACTCCACCTCTACTGTCCTCCACTGTACCCTACCTCTACTGTGCTCCACTGTACTCTACCTTTACTGTGCTCCACTGTACTCTACCTCTACTGTGCTCCACTGTACTCTACCTCTACTGTGCTCCACTGTACTCTACCTCTACTGTGCTCCACTGTACTCTATCTCTACTGTGCTCCACTGTACTCTACCTCTAATGTACTCTACTGTACTCCACCTCTAATGTGCTCCACTGTACTCTAGCCCTACTGTACTCCACTGTACTTTACCTCTACTGTACTCCACTGTACTCTATCTCTACTGTGCTCCACTGTATCCTACCTCTACTGTACTCCACTGTACTCTATCTCTACTGTGCTCCACTGTACTCTATCTCTACTGTACTCCACTGTACTCTACCTCTACTCTGCTCTACTGTTCTATACCTCTACTGTGCTCTACTGTACTCCACCTCTACTGTGCTCCACTGTACCCTACCTCTACTGTGCTCCACTGTACTCTACCTCTACTGTGCTCCACTGTACTCTACCTCTACTGTACTCCACTGTACTCTATCTCTACTGTGCTCCACTGTACTCTACCTCTACTGTGCTCAACTGTACTCTACTGTACTCCACTGTACTCTACCTCTACTGTACTCCACTGTACTCTATCTCTACTGTACTCCACTGTACTCTACCTCTACTGTACTCCAGTGTACTCTATCTCTACTGTGCTCAACTGTACTGTACTGTACTCCACTGTAATCTACCTCTACTGTACTCCACTGTACTCTACTTCTACTGTACTCCACTGTACTCTACCTCTACTGTACTCCACTGTACTCTACTCTACTGTACTCCAATGTACTCTATCTCTACTGTGATCCACTGTACTCTAACTCTACTGTACTCCACTGTACTCTATCTCTACTGTACTCCACTGTACTCTACCTCTACTCTACTCTACTGTTCTCTACCTCTACTTTGCTCTACTGTACTCTACTCTACTGTACTCCACTGTACTCTATCTCTACTGTGATTCACTGTACTCTACCTCTACTGTACTCTACTGTTCTCTACCTCTACTGTGCTCTACTGTACTGTACTCTACTGTACTACACTGTACTCTATCTCTACTGTGATCCACTCTACTCTACCTCTACTGTACTCTACTGTACTCCATCTCTACTGTGATCCACTGTACTCTATCTCTACTGTGCACCACTGTACTCTATCTCTACTGTGCTCCACTCTACTCTACCTCTACTGTGCTCCACTGTATCCTACCTCTACTGTATCCACTGTACTCTATCTCTACTGTACTCCACTGTACTCTACCTCTACTGTGCTCTACTGTTCTCTACCTCTACTGTGCTCTACTGTACTCCACCTCTACTGTGCTCCACTGTACCCTACCTCTACTGTGCTCCACTGTACTCTACCTCTACTGTGCTCCACTGTACTCTACCTCTACTGTACTCCACTGTACTCTATCTCTACTGTGCTCCACTCTACTCTACATCTACTGTGCTCAACTGTACTCTACTGTACTCCACTGTACTCTACCTCTACTGTACTCCACTGTACTCTATCTCTACTGTACTCCACTGTACTCTACCTCTACTGTACTCCACTGTACTCTATCTCTACTGTGCTCCACTGTACTCTACCTCTACTGTGCTCAACTGTACTCTACTGTACTCCACCTCTAATGTGCTCCACTGTACTCTACCTCTACTGTACTCTACCTCTACTGTACTCCACTGTACTCTACCTCTAATGTGCTCCACTGTACTCTATCTCTACTGTGCTCCACTGTACTCTATTTCTACTGTGCTCCACTGTACTCTATCTCTACTGTACTCCACTGTACTCTATCTCTACTGTACTTCACTGTCCTTTATCTCTAATGTACTCCACTGTACTCTACCTCTATTGTGCTCCATTGTACTCTATCTCTACTGTACTCTACTGTACTCTATCTCTACTTTACTCCACTGTACTCTATCTCTACTGTACTCCACTGTACTCTACCTCTACTGTGCTCCACTGTACTCTACCTCTACCGTACTCCACTGTACTCTATCTCTACTGTACTCCACTGTACTCTACCTCTACTGTACTCTACTGTTCTCTACCTCTACTGTGCTCTACTGTACTCTACTCTACTGTACTCCACTGTACTCTATCTCTACTGTGATCCACTGTACTCTACCTCTACTGTACTCTACTGTACTCTATCTCTACTGTGATCTACTGTACTCTATCTCTACTGTGCTCCACTGTACTCTACCTCTACTGTGCTCCACTGTACTCTATCTCTACTGTGCTCCACTCTACTCTACCTCTACTGTGCTCCACTGTATCCTACCTCTACTGTACTCCACTGTACTCTATCTCTACTGTGCTCCACTGTACTCTATCTCTACTGTACTCCACTGTACTCTACCTCTACTGTGCTCTACTGTTCTCTACCTCTACTGTGCTCTTCTGTACTCCACCTCTACTGTTCTCCACTGTACCCTACCTCTATTGTGCTCCACTGTACTCTACCTCTACTGTGCTCCACTGTACTCTACCTCTACTGTACTCCACTGTATTCTATCTCTACTGTGCTCCACTGTACTCTACCTCTACTGTGCTCAACTGTACTCTACTGTACTCCAATGTACTCTACCTCTACTGTACTCCACTGTACTCTATCTCTACTGTACTCCACTGTACTCTACCTCTACTGTACTCCACTGTACTCTATCTCTACTGTGCTCCACTGTACTCTACCTCTACTGTGCCCAACTTTACTGTACTCTACTCTACTGTACTCTACCTCTACTGTACTCCACTGTACTCTACCTCTACTGTACTCCACTGCACTCTACCTCTACTGTACTCAACTGTACTCTATCTCTACTGTGCTCCACTGTACCCTACCTCTACTGTGCTCCACTGTACTCTACCTCTGCTGTGCTCCACTGTACTCTACCTCTGCTGTGCTCCACTGTACTCTACCTCTGCTGTGCTCCACTGTACTCTACCTCTACTGTGCTCCACTGTACTCTACCTCTACTGTGCTCCACTGTACTCTATCTCTACTCTGCTCCACTGTACTCTATCTCTACTGTGCTCCACTCTACTCTACTTCTACTGTGCTCCACTGTATCCTACCTCTACTGTGCTCTACTGTACTCTATCTCTACTGTGCTCCACTGTACTCTACCTCTACTGTCCTCCACTGTACTCTACCTCTACTGTGCTCCACTGTATTCTATCTCTACTGTGCTCCACTCTACTCTACCTCTACTGTGCTCCACTGTATCCTACCTCTACTGTACTCCACTGTACTCTATCTCTACTGTGCTCCACTGTACTCTATCTCTACTGTACTCCACTGTACTCTACATCTACTGTGCTCTACTGTTCTCTACCTCTACTGTGCTCTACTGTACTCCACCTCTACTGTGCTCCACTGTACCCTACCTCTACTGTGCTCCACTGTACTCTACCTCTACTGTGCTCCACTGTACTCTACCTCTACTGTACTTCTCTGTACTCTATCTCTACTGTGCTCCACTGTACTCTACCTCTACTGTGCTCCACTGTACTCTACCTCTACTGTGCTCCACTGTACTCTATCTCTACTGTGCTCCACTGTACTCTACCTCTAATGTACTCTACTGTACTCCATCTCTAATGTGCTCCACTGTACTCTAGCCCTACTGTACTCCACTGTACTTTACCTCTACTGTACTCCACAGTACTCCACCTCTACTGTCCTCCACTGTACCCTACCTCTACTGTGCTCCACTGTACTCTACCTTTACTAAGCTCCACTGTACTCTACCTCTACTGTGCTCCACTGTACTCTACCTCTACTGTGCTCCACTGTACTCTACCTCTACTGTGCTCCACTGTACTCTATCTCTACTGTGCTCCACTGTACTCTACCTCTAATGTACTCTACTGTACTCCACCTCTAATGTGCTCCACTGTACTCTAGCCCTACTGTACTCCACTGTACTTTACCTCTACTGTACTCCACTGTACTCTATCTCTACTGTGCTCCACTGTATCCTACCTCTACTGTACTCCACTGTACTCTATCTCTACTGTGCTCCACTGTACTCTATCTCTACTGTACTCCACTGTACTCTACCTCTACTCTGCTCTACTGTTCTCTACCTCTACTGTGCTCTACTGTACTCCACCTCTTCTGTGCTCCACTGTACCCTACCTCTACTGTGCTCCACTGTACTCTACCTCTACTGTGCTCCACTGTACTCTACCTCTACTGTACTCCACTGTACTCTATCTCTACTGTGCTCCACTGTACTCTACCTCTACTGTGCTCAACTGTACTCTACTGTACTCCACTGTACTCTACCTCTACTGTACTCCACTGTACTCTATCTCTACTGTACTCCACTGTACTCTACCTCTACTGTACTCCAGTGTACTCTATCTCTACTGTGCTCAACTGTACTGTACTGTACTCCACTGTAATCTACCTCTACTGTACTCCACTGTACTCTACTTCTACTGTACTCCACTGTACTCTACCTCTACTGTACTCCACTGTACTCTACTGTACTCCAATGTACTCTATCTCTACTGTGATCCACTGTACTCTACCTCTACTGTACTCCACTGTACTCTATCTCTACTGTGCTCCACTGTACTCTACCTCTACTGTGCTCAACTGTACTCTACTGTACTCCACTGTACTCTACCTCTACTGTACTCCACTGTACTCTATCTCTACTGTACTCCACTGTACTCTACCTCTACTGTACTCCAGTGTACTCTATCTCTACTGTGCTCAACTGTACTGTACTGTACTCCACTGTAATCTACCTCTACTGTACTCCACTGTACTCTACTTCTACTGTACTCCACTGTACTCTACCTCTACTGTACTCCACTGTACTCTACTCTACTGTACTCCAATGTACTCTATCTCTACTGTGATCCACTGTACTCTACCTCTACTGTACTCCACTGTACTCTATCTCTACTGTACTCCACTGTACTCTACCTCTACTCTACTCTACTGTTCTCTACCTCTACTTTGCTCTACTGTACTCTACTCTACTGTACTCCACTGTACTCTATCTCTACTGTGATTCACTGTACTCTACCTCTACTGTACTCTACTGTTCTCTACCTCTACTGTGCTCTACTGTACTGTACTCTACTGTACTACACTGTACTCTATCTCTACTGTGATCCACTCTACTCTACCTCTACTGTACTCTACTGTACTCCATCTCTACTGTGATCCACTGTACTCTATCTCTACTGTGCACCACTGTACTCTATCTCTACTGTGCTCCACTCTACTCTACCTCTACTGTGCTCCACTGTATCCTACCTCTACTGTATCCACTGTACTCTATCTCTACTGTACTCCACTGTACTCTACCTCTACTGTGCTCTACTGTTCTCTACCTCTACTGTGCTCTACTGTACTCCACCTCTACTGTGCTCCACTGTACCCTACCTCTACTGTGCTCCACTGTACTCTACCTCTACTGTGCTCCACTGTACTCTACCTCTACTGTACTCCACTGTACTCTATCTCTACTGTGCTCCACTCTACTCTACATCTACTGTGCTCAACTGTACTCTACTGTACTCCACTGTACTCTACCTCTACTGTACTCCACTGTACTCTATCTCTACTGTACTCCACTGTACTCTACCTCTACTGTACTCCACTGTACTCTATCTCTACTGTGCTCCACTGTACTCTACCTCTACTGTGCTCAACTGTACTCTACTGTACTCCACCTCTAATGTGCTCCACTGTACTCTACCTCTACTGTACTCTACCTCTACTGTACTCCACTGTACTCTACCTCTAATGTGCTCCACTGTACTCTATCTCTACTGTGCTCCACTGTACTCTATTTCTACTGTGCTCCACTGTACTCTATCTCTACTGTACTCCACTGTACTCTATCTCTACTGTACTTCACTGTCCTTTATCTCTAATGTACTCCACTGTACTCTACCTCTATTGTGCTCCATTGTACTCTATCTCTACTGTACTCTACTGTACTCTATCTCTACTTTACTCCACTGTACTCTATCTCTACTGTACTCCACTGTACTCTACCTCTACTGTGCTCCACTGTACTCTACCTCTACCGTACTCCACTGTACTCTATCTCTACTGTACTCCACTGTACTCTACCTCTACTGTACTCTACTGTTCTCTACCTCTACTGTGCTCTACTGTACTCTACTCTACTGTACTCCACTGTACTCTATCTCTACTGTGATCCACTGTACTCTACCTCTACTGTACTCTACTGTACTCTATCTCTACTGTGATCTACTGTACTCTATCTCTACTGTGCTCCACTGTACTCTACCTCTACTGTGCTCCACTGTACTCTATCTCTACTGTGCTCCACTCTACTCTACCTCTACTGTGCTCCACTGTATCCTACCTCTACTGTACTCCACTGTACTCTATCTCTACTGTGCTCCACTGTACTCTATCTCTACTGTACTCCACTGTACTCTACCTCTACTGTGCTCTACTGTTCTCTACCTCTACTGTGCTCTTATGTACTCCACCTCTACTGTTCTCCACTGTACCCTACCTCTATTGTGCTCCACTGTACTCTACCTCTACTGTGCTCCACTGTACTCTACCTCTACTGTACTCCACTGTATTCTATCTCTACTGTGCTCCACTGTACTCTTCCTCTACTGTGCTCAACTGTACTCTACTGTACTCCAATGTACTCTACCTCTACTGTACTCCACTGTACTCTATCTCTACTGTACTCCACTGTACTCTACCTCTACTGTACTCCACTGTACTCTATCTCTACTGTGCTCCACTGTACTCTACCTCTACTGTGCCCAACTTTACTGTACTCTACTCTACTGTACTCTACCTCTACTGTACTCCACTGTACTCTACCTCTACTGTACTCCACTGCACTCTACCTCTACTGTACTCAACTGTACTCTATCTCTACTGTGCTCCACTGTACCCTACCTCTACTGTGCTCCACTGTACTCTACCTCTGCTGTGCTCCACTGTACTCTACCTCTGCTGTGCTCCACTGTACTCTACCTCTGCTGTGCTCCACTGTACTCTACCTCTACTGTGCTCCACTGTACTCTACCTCTACTGTGCTCCACTGTACTCTATCTCTACTCTGCTCCACTGTACTCTATCTCTACTGTGCTCCACTCTACTCTACTTCTACTGTGCTCCACTGTATCCTACCTCTACTGTGCTCTACTGTACTCTATCTCTACTGTGCTCCACTGTACTCTACCTCTACTGTCCTCCACTGTACTCTACCTCTACTGTGCTCCACTGTATTCTATCTCTACTGTGCTCCACTCTACTCTACCTCTACTGTGCTCCACTGTATCCTACCTCTACTGTACTCCACTGTACTCTATCTCTACTGTGCTCCACTGTACTCTATCTCTACTGTACTCCACTGTACTCTACATCTACTGTGCTCTACTGTTCTCTACCTCTACTGTGCTCTACTGTACTCCACCTCTACTGTGCTCCACTGTACCCTACCTCTACTGTGCTCCACTGTACTCTACCTCTACTGTGCTCCACTGTACTCTACCTCTACTGTACTTCTCTGTACTCTATCTCTACTGTGCTCCACTGTACTCTACCTCTACTGTGCTCCACTGTACTCTACCTCTACTGTGCTCCACTGTACTCTACATCTACTGTACTCCACTGTACTCTATCTCTACTGTGCTCCACTGTACTCTACCTCTACTGTGCTCAACTGTACTCTACTGTACTCCACTGTACTCTACCTCTACTGTACTCCACTGTACTCTATCTCTACTGTACTCCACTGTACTCTACCTCTACTGTACTCCACTGTACTCTATCTCTACTGTGCTCCACTGTACTCTACCTCTACTGTGCTCAACTGTACTGTACTGTACTCCACTGTAATCTACCTCTACTGTACTCCACTGTACTCTAACTCTACTGTACTCCACTGTACTCTACCTCTACTGTACTCCACTGTACTCTACTCTACTGTACTCCACTGTACTCTATCTCTACTGTGATCCACTGTAGTCTACCTCTACTGTACTCCACTGTACTCTATCTCTACTGTACTCCACTGTACTCTACCTCTACTGTACTCTACTGTTCTCTACCTCTACTGTGCTCTACTGTACTCTACTCTACTGTACTCCACTGTACTCTATCTCTACTGTGATCCACTGTACTCTACCTCTACTGTACTCCACTTTACTTTATCTCTACTGTGATCCACTGTACTCTATCTCTACTGTACTCCACTGTACTCTACCTCTACTATGCTCCACTGTACTCTATCTCTACTGTGCTCCACTCTACTCTACCTCTACAGTGCTCCACTGTACTCTACCTCTACTGTACTCCACTTTACTTTATCTCTACTCTGATCCACTGTACTCTATCTCTACTGTGCTCCACTGTACTCTACCTCTACTATGCTCCACTGTACTCTATCTCTACTGTGCTCCACTCTACTCTACCTCTACTGTGCTCCACTGTACTCTACCTCTACTGTACTCCACTGTACTCTATCTCTACTGTGCTCCACTGTACTCTACCTCTACTGTGCTCTACTGTTCTCTACCTCTACTGTGCTCTACTGTACTCCACTTCTACTGTGCTCCACTGTACCCTACCTCTACTGTGCTCCACTGTACTCTACCTCTACTGTGATCCACTGTACTCTACCTCTACTGTGCTCCACTGTACTCTACCTCTACTGTACTCCACTGTACTCTATCTCTACTGTACTCTACTGTACTCTACCTCTACTGTACTCTACTGTTCTCTAGCTCTACTGTGCTGTAATGTACTCTTCTCTACTGTACTCCACTGTACTCTATCTCTACTGTGATCCACTGTACTCTACCTCTACTGTACTCCACTGTACTCTATCTCTACTGTGATCCACTGTACTCTATCTCTACTGTGCTCCACTGTACTCTACCTCTACTATGCTCCACTGTACTCTATCTCTACTGTGCTCCACTCTACTCTACCTCTACTGTGCTCCACTGTACTCTACCTCTACTGTACTCCACTGTACACTATCTCTACTGTGCTCCACTGTACTCTATCTCTACTGTACTCCACTGTACTGTACCTCTACTGTGCTCTACTGTTCTCTACCTCTACTGTGCTCTACTGTACTCCACCTCTACTGTGCTCCACTGTACCCTACCTCTACTGTGCTCCACTGTACTCTACCTCTGCTGTGCTCCACTGTACTCTACCTCTACTGTGCTCCACTGTACTCTACCTCTACTGTGCTCCACTGTACTCTACCTCTACTATGCTCCACTGTACTCTATCTCTACTTTGCTCCACTGTACTCTACCTCTACTGTACTCTACTGTACTCCACCTCTAATGTGCTCCACTGTACTCTAGCTCTACTGTACTCGACTGTACTCTACCTCTACTGTGCTCCACTGTACTCTATTTCTACTGTACTCCTCTGTACTCTACCTCTACTGTGCTCCACTGTACTCTATCTGTAATGTACTCTACTGTACACTATCGCTACTGTGATCCACTGTACTCTACCTCTGCTGTGCTCCACTGTACTCTATCTCTACTGTACTCCACTGCACTCTACTGTTCTCTACCTCTACTGTACTCTACTGTGCTCCACTGTACTCCACTGTAGTCTACCTCTACTGTGCTCCACTGTACTCTACCTCTACTGTGCTCCACTATACTCTACCTCTACTGTGCTCCACTGTACTCTACCTCTACTGTCCTCCACTGTACTCTACCTCTACTGTGCTCCACTGTACTCTCTCTCTACTGTGATCCACTGTACTCTATCTCTACTGGGCTCCACTGTACTCTACCTCTACTGTGCTCCACTGTATTCTATCTCTACTGTGCTCCACTCTACTCTACCTCTACTGTGCTCCACTGTATCCTACCTCTACTGTACTCCACTGTACTCTATCTCTACTGTGCTCCACTGTACTCTATCTCTACTGTACTCCACTGTACTCTACATCTACTGTGCTCTACTGTTCTCTACCTCTACTGTGCTCTACTGTACTCCACCTCTACTGTGCTCCACTGTACCCTACCTCTACTGTGCTCCACTGTACTCTACCTCTACTGTGCTCCACTGTACTCTACCTCTACTGTACTTCTCTGTACTCTATCTCTACTGTGCTCCACTGTACTCTACCTCTACTGTGCTCCACTGTACTCTACCTCTACTGTGCTCCACTGTACTCTACATCTACTGTACTCCACTGTACTCTATCTCTACTGTGCTCCACTGTACTCTACCTCTACTGTGCTCAACTGTACTCTACTGTACTCCACTGTACTCTACCTCTACTGTACTCCACTGTACTCTATCTCTACTGTACTCCACTGTACTCTACCTCTACTGTACTCCACTGTACTCTATCTCTACTGTGCTCCACTGTACTCTACCTCTACTGTACTCCACTGTACTCTACCTCTACTGTACTCCACTGTACTCTACTCTACTGTACTCCACTGTACTCTATCTCTACTGTGATCCACTGTACTCTACCTCTACTGTACTCCACTGTACTCTATCTCTACTGTACTCCACTGTACTCTACCTCTACTGTACTCTACTGTTCTCTACCTCTACTGTGCTCTACTGTACTCTACTCTACTGTACTCCACTGTACTCTATCTCTACTGTGATCCACTGTACTCTACCTCTACTGTACTCCACTTTACTTTATCTCTACTGTGATCCACTGTACTCTATCTCTACTGTACTCCACTGTACTCTACCTCTACTATGCTCCACTGTACTCTATCTCTACTGTGCTCCACTCTACTCTACCTCTACAGTGCTCCACTGTAATCTACCTCTACTGTACTCCACTGTACTCTACCTCTACTGTACTCCACTGTACTCTACCTCTACTGTACTCCACTGTACTCTACTCTACTGTACTCCACTGTACTCTATCTCTACTGTGATCCACTGTACTCTACCTCTACTGTACTCCACTGTACTCTATCTCTACTGTACTCCACTGTACTCTACCTCTACTGTACTCTACTGTTCTCTACCTCTACTGTGCTCTACTGTACTCTACTCTACTGTACTCCACTGTACTCTATCTCTACTGTGATCCACTGTACTCTACCTCTACTGTACTCCACTTTACTTTATCTCTACTGTGATCCACTGTACTCTATCTCTACTGTACTCCACTGTACTCTACCTCTACTATGCTCCACTGTACTCTATCTCTACTGTGCTCCACTCTACTCTACCTCTACAGTGCTCCACTGTACTCTACCTCTACTGTACTCCACTTTACTTTATCTCTACTCTGATCCACTGTACTCTATCTCTACTGTGCTACACTGTACTCTACCTCTACTATGCTCCACTGTACTCTATCTCTATTGTGCTCCACTCTACTCTACCTCTACTGTGCTCCACTGTACTCTACCTCTACTGTACTCCACTGTACTCTATCTCTACTGTACTCCACTGTACTCTACCTCTACTCTGCCCTGCAAAGGCAAAAGACCTTAACTCGCTAGAGTGTGAAACTGAGAAAAATGACTTTAAAGTTTCTGTTTTGTCCAGACAAAACTATTATAGGTAGGACTCCCAAAATTTGACAACTAGTTGCTATAATGAAGAAATGTTTGTATGCAAAAAATCTTGAGCTCAAAATTGACCTTTGACCCTTGTTTGGCAGTTACTGTACTCTGCCTTTGTATCATGTGCCAAAAATAAGGAGTCGTGCAAAGGCAAAAGGCAGTAACTGACATACAATCAATATTTGCTTGCTGTTCCCCATACTTACATCCAAAATAAGAACACCTAACCAAGGTCTAGTCATCATGGTATGTGTTTTAAATTATATAGAAGACCTTTGGTTGTTCCTATTTAGTGCTATAATGATCATGATAGTCCGGCAACACTAACACAGTTAAACAGTATGACAGATAAGTTACTTTGCAGTACAGTATGTATGAATAGCCTAAATACAATAAATATTTCCACAATAAAGATAATTTAATTATAATTGAATACAAAGGTATATTTATTTAAATGCAAGATATAGAGTAATAATTAATTAAACATAATTTATCAATTTGCAACAAGAATATTTCATATTCATTAGACGTCTTTGGCCTTTATTTTGAAAAAGCAATAAACATGAAAAATCATGAAATTGGTAGAAAGCTCAGTTTGTTTTCATACCAAGAGTTCAAAAAATAACACAATTAAATTTTATTTTAAAAAAAAGTCAGAAATCTTTTTTATATATATAAACAAAAATATTATGGATTCTCGATTTGTGATGCTGCTGCCAGCTGTAAAGCACATATATGCTTGTTTTATGCGTTTATTAGAGGTTGAATTCAAATCAAATACTGCCAAACAACTCATACTACTTCTGAATAGGATTTCTACTTCATAAATTGTATGCAAATTATGAAAATACTTGGTTCAGATCACTCAAAGCTTATATGAAAATGGAGGCATCCTTATATGGTCAGTAAGGAAGCTTGGCTGTCCATCTAGTGACAAAGTTTGTTACTGCGCCCAAATAAAATCTTACTAAAAGCTCATTTTTTTTAGATATCAACCTAAAATTTGGAACACAATTTGTCCATAGGTCTATTACAAAGCATTATTATATTACAACCATTTAAGTTTGGATAGTGATTTTCATGTCTATGCGAAAAAAGGGAGGGGAGGGGAGAAGGGGAGGGGTGTGGTGACAGTTAAAGGGTTATGGGCCACCAAACTGCTCAAGATGCACAGTCAACGAACTTGACTTGGATTACTGCTTTTTAATTCTGAGATAATATAGACAGAGTCAACCGAAAAAAAGCTGGAATTACTTTTACCATTTAGGTTAGCCTACTTTGTACGGACTTTAGTGATAACTAGCTTAGTGCTATATGGATTTGAGTAAGATCTGATATGGAACACCTGCAAGAAGGAATATGGCTCAAACACGTATGAATTGTTGTGGATACAGCAAATGACGTGCATTGCTATATGGATTATGGATTTTCCATGGATTATATCGGATTGCATGGAAAGGTAGGATGCCTGTGTATTTAATAATTCGTTTTTGGCGTCTCTGAACGTTAGCGCTAATTTACGTGACACAGATTAAATTTAGCTAGCTCCGGGCTGTCACTGACATTGACAGATCTGAACCAATCGCCCTGAACGAAAAACAATATTTATGACAACCTATTAGCTTGCATCTAAGTATGGCTTGTTCACCTTGCTTTGTTTCTGATTGCATACTTAGCAGTTTGTCTGGCCAGCAAAGTTGGTGGTATGTTGTTTTAGCAAACTGAATTAAGCAGAATGCAATCGAAAATGTATCATGTTTATAATAAAATTTTTGGTATGTTCTTAACAAAGATGTGTCGTGTGTATGTTACGTGGTTTGAGAGCGGCAAAATTTGACAGTATGACAAAGCCAGAGTACAGTAAAATCACAGCGGCACCGTAACATCTCTCTTGATGCCAGGCTAAACAAAGCCAGAACACCTTAACTCAACTTCAGCGTGCTGGAACAAAGGCAAAGAGCCGTAACAGCTGTTACGGCGTTCTGCTGTGGTTTCTCACATGGTTTTGGATGTTACGGTTGTCATATCCCTTTATTTTCTCGTTAAAACAATCAAATTGACTCACGATATTTATTCACATGATAAAGGAGGTCTCAAATACCACAAAAATGACACTAACTCATTTTTGACGAAACATGATGTTACGGCGTTTTGCCTTTGTAGGGCAGTACTGTGCTCTACTGTTCTCTACCTCTACTGTGCTCTACTGTACTCCACTTCTACTGTGCTCCACTGTACCCTACCTTTACTGTGCTCCACTGTACTCTACCTCTACTGTGATCCACTGTACTCTACCTCTACTCTGCTCCACTGTATCCACTGTATTCTACCTCTACTGTGCTCCACTGTACTCTATGCTCCACTGTACTCTACCTCTACTGTACTCTACTGTACTCCACCTCTAATGGGCTCCACTGTACTCTAGCTCTACTGTACTCCACTGTACTTTACCTCTACTGTACTCCAATGTACTCTACCTCTACTGTGCTCCACTGTACTCTATTTCTACTGTACTCCTCTGTACTCTACCTCTACTGTGCTCCACTGTACTCTATCTGTAATGTACTCTACTGTACTCTATCTCTACTGTGATTCACTGTACTCTACCTCTGCTGTGCTCCACTGTGCTCTATCTCTACTGTACTCCACTGTACTCTACTGTTCTCTACCTCTACTGTACTCTACTCTGCTCCACTGTATCCACTGTATTCTACCTCTACTGTGCTCCACTGTACTCTATGCTCCACTGTACTCTACCTCTACTGTACTCTACTGTACTCCACCTCTAATGGGCTCCACTGTACTCTAGCTCTACTGTACTCCACTGTACTTTACCTCTACTGTACTCCACTGTACTCTACCTCTACTGTGCTCCACTGTACTCTATTTCTACTGTACTCCTCTGTACTCTACCTCTACTGTGCTCCACTGTACTCTATCTGTAATGTACTCTACTGTACTCTACCTCTACTGTACTCTACTGTACTCCACCTCTAATGTGCTCCACTGTACTCTACCTCTACTGTACTCCACTGTACTCTACCTCTACTGTGCTCCACTGTACTCTCTCTCTACTGTGATCCACTGTACTCTACCTCTACTGTACTCCACTGTACTCTACCTCTACTGTGCTCTACTGTACTCTATCTCTACTCTGCTCCATTGTACTCTACCTCTACTGTGCTCCACTGTACTCTACCTCTACTGTACTTCACTGTCCTCTATCTCTACTGTACTCCACTGTACTCTACCTCTACTGTGCTCCACTGTACTCTACCTCTACTGTACTCCACTGTACTCTATCTCTACTCTGCTCCACTGTACTCTACCTCTACTGTGCTCCACTGTACTCTACCTCTACTGTGCTCCACTGTACTCTACCTCTACTGTACTCCACTGTACTCTATCTCTACTGTGCTCCACTGTACTCTACCTCTACTGTGCTCCACTGTACTCTACCTCTACTGTGCTCCACTGTACTCTACCTCTACTGTACTCCACTGTACTCTATCTCTACTGTGCTCGACTGTACTCTACCTCTACTGTGCTCAACTGTACTCTACTGTACTCCACTGTACTCTACCTCTACTGTACTCCACTGTACTCTATCTCTACTGTACTCCACTGTACTCTACCTCTACTGTACTCCACTGTACTCTATCTCTACTGTGCTCCACTGTACTCTACCTCTACTGTGCTCAACTGTACTCTACTGTACTCCACTGTAATTTACCTCTACTGTACTCCACTGTACTCTACCTCTACTGTGCTCCACTGTACTCTATCTCTACTGTGCTCCACTCTACTCTACCTCTACTGTGCTCCACTGTATCCTACCTCTACTGTACTCCACTGTACTCTCTCTCTACTGTGCTCCACTGTACTCTATCTCTACTGTACTCAGCTGTACTCTACCTCTACTGTGCTCTACTGTGCTCCACTGTACTCCACTGTAGTCTACCTCTACTGTGCTCCACTGTACTCTACCTCTACTGTGCTCCACTATACTCTACCTCTACTGTGCTCCACTGTACTCTACCTCTACTGTCCTCCACTGTACTCTACCTCTCTTGTGCTCCACTGTACTCTCTCTCTACTGTACTCTACCTCTACTGTACTCTACTGTGCTCCACTGTACTCCACTGTAGTCTACCTCTACTGTGCTCCATTGTACTCTATCTCTACTTTACTCCACTGTACTCTACCTATACTGTACTCTACTGTTCTCTTCCTCTACTGTACTCCACTGTACTCTATCTCTACTGTGATCCACTGTACTCTACCTCTACTGTACTCCACTGTACTCTATCTCTACTCTACTCCACTGTACTCTACCTCTACTGTACTCTACTGTTCTCTACCTCTACTGTGCTCTACTGTACTCTTCTCTACTGTACTCCACTGTACTCTATCTCTACTGTGATCCACTGTACTCTACCTCTACTGTACTCCACTGTACTCTATCTCTACTGTGATCCACTGTACTCTATCTCTACTGTGCTCCACTGTACTCTACCTCTACTATGCTCCACTGTACTCTATCTGTACTGTGCTCCACTCTACTCTACCTCTACTGTGCTCCACTGTACTCTACCTCTACTGTACTCCACTCTACTCTATCTCTACTGTGCTCCACTGTACTCTATCTCTACTGTACTCCACTCTACTCTACCTCTACTGTGCTCTACTGTTCTCTACCTCTACTGTGCTCTACTGTACTCCACCTCTACTGTGCTCCACTGTACCCAACCTCTACTCTGCTCCACTGTACTCTACCTCTACTGTGCTCCACTGTACTCTACCTCTACTGTGCTCCACTGTACTCTACCTCTACTGTGCTCCACTGTACTCTACCTCTACTGTGCTCCACTGTACTCTATCTCTACTGTGCTCCACTGTACTCTATTTCTACTGTACTCTACTGTACTCCACCTCTAATGTGCTCCACTGTACTCTACCTCTACTGTACTCTACTGTACTCTATCTCTACTCTGCTCCACTGTACTCTACCTCTACTGTGCTCCACTGTACTCTACCTCTACTGTACTTCACTGTCCTGTATCTCTACTGTACTCCACTGTACTCTACCTCTACTGTGCTCCACTGTACTCTACCTCTACTGTACTCCACTGTACTCTATCTCTACTGTGCTCCACTGTACTCTACCTCTACTGTGCTCCACTGTACTCTACCTCTACTGTGCTCCACTGTACTCTACCTCTACTGTACTCCACTGTACTCTATCTCTACTGTGCTCCACTGTACTCTACCTCTACTGTGCTCAACTGTACTCTACTGTACTCCACTGTACTCTACCTCTACTGTACTCCACTGTACTCTATCTCTACTGTACTCCACTGTACTCTACCTCTACTGTACTCCACTGTACTCTATCTCTACTGTGCTCCACTGTACTCTACCTCTACTGTGCTCAACTGTACTGTACTGTACTCCACTGTAATCTACCTCTACTGTACTCCACTGTACTCTACCTCTACTGTACTCCACTGTACTCTACCTCTACTGTACTCCACTGTACTCTACTCTACTGTACTCCACTGTACTCTATCTCTACTGTAATCCACTGTACTCTACCTCTACTGTACTCCACTGTACTCTATCTCTACTGTACTCCACTGTACTCTACCTCTACTGTACTCTACTGTTCTCTACCTCTACTGTGCTCTACTGTACTCTACTCTACTGTACTCCACTGTACTCTACCTCTATTGTGCTCCATTGTACTCTATCTCTACTTTACTCCACTGTACTCTACCTATACTGTACTCTACTGTTCTCTTCCTCTACTGTACTCCACTGTACTCTATCTCTACTGTGATCCACTGTACTCTACCTCTACTGTACTCCACTGTACTCTATCTCTACTCTACTCCACTGTACTCTACCTCTACTGTACTCTACTGTTCTCTACCTCTACTGTGCTCTACTGTACTCTTCTCTACTGTACTCCACTGTACTCTATCTCTACTGTGATCCACTGTACTCTACCTCTACTGTACTCCACTGTACTCTATCTCTACTGTGATCCACTGTACTCTATCTCTACTGTGCTCCACTGTACTCTACCTCTACTATGCTCCACTGTACTCTATCTGTACTGTGCTCCACTCTACTCTACCTCTACTGTGCTCCACTGTACTCTACCTCTACTGTACTCCACTCTACTCTATCTCTACTGTGCTCCACTGTACTCTATCTCTACTGTACTCCACTCTACTCTACCTCTACTGTGCTCTACTGTTCTCTACCTCTACTGTGCTCTACTGTACTCCACCTCTACTGTGCTCCACTGTACCCAACCTCTACTCTGCTCCACTGTACTCTACCTCTACTGTGCTCCACTGTACTCTACCTCTACTGTGCTCCACTGTACTCTACCTCTACTGTGCTCCACTGTACTCTACCTCTACTGTGCTCCACTGTACTCTATCTCTACTGTGCTCCACTGTACTCTATTTCTACTGTACTCTACTGTACTCCACCTCTAATGTGCTCCACTGTACTCTACCTCTACTGTACTCTACTGTACTCTATCTCTACTCTGCTCCACTGTACTCTACCTCTACTGTGCTCCACTGTACTCTACCTCTACTGTACTTCACTGTCCTGTATCTCTACTGTACTCCACTGTACTCTACCTCTACTGTGCTCCACTGTACTCTACCTCTACTGTACTCCACTGTACTCTATCTCTACTGTGCTCCACTGTACTCTACCTCTACTGTGCTCCACTGTACTCTACCTCTACTGTGCTCCACTGTACTCTACCTCTACTGTACTCCACTGTACTCTATCTCTACTGTGCTCCACTGTACTCTACCTCTACTGTGCTCAACTGTACTCTACTGTACTCCACTGTACTCTACCTCTACTGTACTCCACTGTACTCTATCTCTACTGTACTCCACTGTACTCTACCTCTACTGTACTCCACTGTACTCTATCTCTACTGTGCTCCACTGTACTCTACCTCTACTGTGCTCAACTGTACTGTACTGTACTCCACTGTAATCTACCTCTACTGTACTCCACTGTACTCTACCTCTACTGTACTCCACTGTACTCTACCTCTACTGTACTCCACTGTACTCTACTCTACTGTACTCCACTGTACTCTATCTCTACTGTGATCCACTGTACTCTACCTCTACTGTACTCCACTGTACTCTATCTCTACTGTACTCCACTGTACTCTACCTCTACTGTACTCTACTGTTCTCTACCTCTACTGTGCTCTACTGTACTCTACTCTACTGTACTCCACTGTACTCTACCTCTATTGTGCTCCATTGTACTCTATCTCTACTTTACTCCACTGTACTCTACCTATACTGTACTCTACTGTTCTCTTCCTCTACTGTACTCCACTGTACTCTATCTCTACTGTGATCCACTGTACTCTACCTCTACTGTACTCCACTGTACTCTATCTCTACTCTACTCCACTGTACTCTACCTCTACTGTACTCTACTGTTCTCTACCTCTACTGTGCTCTACTGTACTCTTCTTTACTGTACTCCACTGTACTCTATCTCTACTGTGATCCACTGTACTCTACCTCTACTGTACTCCACTGTACTCTATCTCTACTGTGATCCACTGTACTCTATCTCTACTGTGCTCCACTGTACTCTACCTCTACTATGCTCCACTGTACTCTATCTGTACTGTGCTCCACTCTACTCTACCTCTACTGTGCTCCACTGTACTCTACCTCTACTGTACTCCACTCTACTCTATCTCTACTGTGCTCCACTGTACTCTATCTCTACTGTACTCCACTCTACTCTACCTCTACTGTGCTCTACTGTTCTCTACCTCTACTGTGCTCTACTGTACTCCACCTCTACTGTGCTCCACTGTACCCAACCTCTACTCTGCTCCACTGTACTCTACCTCTACTGTGCTCCACTGTACTCTACCTCTACTGTGCTCCACTGTACTCTACCTCTACTGTGCTCCACTGTACTCTACCTCTACTGTGCTCCACTGTACTCTATCTCTACTGTGCTCCACTGTACTCTATTTCTACTGTACTCTACTGTACTCCACCTCTAATGTGCTCCACTGTACTCTACCTCTACTGTACTCTACTGTACTCTATCTCTACTCTGCTCCACTGTACTCTACCTCTACTGTGCTCCACTGTACTCTACCTCTACTGTACTTCACTGTCCTGTATCTCTACTGTACTCCACTGTACTCTACCTCTACTGTGCTCCACTGTACTCTACCTCTACTGTACTCCACTGTACTCTATCTCTACTGTGCTCCACTGTACTCTACCTCTACTGTGCTCCACTGTACTCTACCTCTACTGTGCTCCACTGTACTCTACCTCTACTGTACTCCACTGTACTCTATCTCTACTGTGCTCCACTGTACTCTACCTCTACTGTGCTCAACTGTACTCTACTGTACTCCACTGTACTCTACCTCTATTGTACTCCACTGTACTCTATCTCTACTGTACTCCACTGTACTCTACCTCTACTGTACTCCACTGTACTCTATCTCTACTGTGCTCCACTGTACTCTACCTCTACTGTGCTCAACTGTACTGTACTGTACTCCACTGTAATCTACCTCTACTGTACTCCACTGTACTCTACCTCTACTGTACTCCACTGTACTCTACCTCTACTGTACTCCACTGTACTCTACTCTACTGTACTCCACTGTACTCTATCTCTACTGTGATCCACTGTACTCTACCTCTACTGTACTCCACTGTACTCTATCTCTACTGTACTCCACTGTACTCTACCTCTACTGTACTCTACTGTTCTCTACCTCTACTGTGCTCTACTGTACTCTACTCTACTGTACTCCACTGTACTCTATCTCTACTGTGATCCACTGTACTCTACCTCTACTGTACTCCACTTTACTTTATCTCTACTGTGATCCACTGTACTCTATCTCTACTGTGCTCCACTGTACTCTACCTCTACTATGCTCCACTGTACTCTATCTCTACTGTGCTCCACTCTACTCTACCTCTACTGTGCTCCACTGTACTCTACCTCTACTGTACTCCACTTTACTTTATCTCTACTGTGATCCACTGTACTCTATCTCTACTGTGCTCCACTGTACTCTACCTCTACTATGCTCCACTGTACTCTATCTCTACTGTGCTCCACTCTACTCTACCTCTACTGTGCTCCACTGTACTCTACCTCTACTGTACTCCACTGTACTCTATCTCTACTGTACTCCACTGTACTCTACCTCTACTGTGCTCTACTGTTCTCTACCTCTACTGTGCTCTACTGTACTCCACCTCTACTGTGCTCCACTGTACCCTACCTCTACTGTGCTCCACTGTACTCTACCTCTACTGTGCTCCACTGTACTCTACCTCTACTCTGCTCCACTGTATCCACTGTACTCTACCTCTACTGTGCTCCACTGTACTCTACCTCTACTGTGCTCCACTGTACTCTACCTCTACTGTACTCTACTGTACTCCACCTCTAATGAGCTCCAATGTACTCTGGCTCTACTGTACTCCACTGTACTTTACCTCTACTGTACTCCACTGTACTCTACCTCTACTGTGCTCCACTGTACTCTATTTCTACTCTACTCCTCTGTACTCTACCTCTACTGTGCTCAACTGTACTCTATCTGTAATGTACTCTACTGTACTCTATCTCTACTGTGATCCACTGTACTCTACCTCTGCTGTGCTCCACTGTACTCTATCTCTACTGTACTCCACTGTACTCTACTGTTCTCTACCTCTACTGTACTCTACTGTGCTCCACTGTACTCCACTGTAGTCTACCTCTACTGTGCTCCACTGTACTCTACCTCTACTGTGCTCCACTATACTCTACCTCTACTGTGCTCAACTGTACTCTACCTCTACTGTCCTCCACTGTACTCTACCTCTACTGTGCTCCACTGTACTCTCTCTCTACTGTACTCTACCTCTACTGTACTCTACTGTACTCCACCTCTAATGTGCTCCACTGTACTCTACCTCTACTGTACTCTACCTCTACTGTACTCAACTGTACTCTACCTCTACTGTGCTCTACTGTACTCTATCTCTACTGTGCTCTACTGTACTCTATCTCTACTGTGCTCCACTGTACTCTACCTCTACTGTGCTCCACTGTACTCTACCTCTACTGTACTTCACTGTCCTCTATCTCTACTGTACTCCACTGTACTCTACCTCTATTGTCCTCCACTGTACTCTATCTCTACTGTACTCTACTGTACTATATCTCTACTGTACTCCACTGTACTCTATCTCTACTGTACTCCACTGTACTCTACCTCCACTGTACTCTACCTCTACTGTGCTCCACTGTACTCTCTCTCTACTGTACTCTACCTCTACTGTACTCTACTGTACTCCACCTCTAATGTGCTCCACTGTACTCTACCTCTACTGTACTCTACCTCTACTGTACTCCACTGTACTCTACCTCTACTGTGCTCTACTGTACTCTATCTCTACTGTGCTCCACTGTACTCTACCTCTACTGTGCTCCACTGTACTCTACCTCTACTGTGCTCTACTGTACTCTATCTCTACTGTGCTCCACTGTACTCTACCTCTACTGTGCTCCACTGTACTCTACCTCTACTGTACTTCACTGTCCTCTATCTCTACTGTACTCCACTGTTCTCTACCTCTACTGTACTCTACTGTTCTCTACCTCTACTGTGCTCTACTGTACTTTACTCTACTGTACTCCACTGTACTCTATCTCTACTGTGATCCACTGTACTCTACCTCTACTGTACTCCACTGTACTCTATCTCTACTGTGATCCACTGTACTCTATCTCTATTGTGCTCCACTGTACTCTACCTCTACTGTGCTCCACTGTACTCTATCTCTACTGTGCTCCACTCTACTCTACCTCTACTGTGCTCCACTGTATCCTACCTCTACTGTACTCCACCGTACTCTCTCTCTACTGTGCTCCACTGTACTCTATCTCTACTTTACTCAGCTGTACTCTACCTCTACTGTGCTCTACTGTTCTCTACCTCTACTGTGCTCTACTCTACTCCACCTCTACTGTGCTCCACTGTACCCTACCTCTACTGTGCTCCACCGTACTCTACCTCTACTGTGCTCCACTGTACTCTACCTCTACTGTACTCCACTGTACTCTATCTCTACTGTACTCCACTGTACTCTACCTCTACTGTACTCCACTGTACTCTATCTCTACTGTACTCCACTCTAATCTACCTCTACTGTCCTCCACTGTACTCTACCTCTACTGTGCTCCACTGTACTCTCTCTCTACTGTACTCTACCTCTACTGTACTCTACTGTGCTCCACTGTACTCCACTGTAGTCTACCTCTACTGTGCTCCACTGTACTCTACCTCTACTGTGCTCCACTATACTCTACCTCTACTGTGCTCCACTGTACTCTACCTCTACTGTCCTCCACTGTACTCTACCTCTACTGTGCTCCACTGTACTCTCTCTCTACTGTACTCTACCTCTACTGTATCCTACTGTACTCCACCTCTAATGTGCTCCACTGTACTCTACCTCTACTGTACTCTACCTCTACTGTACTCCACCTCTACTGTACTCCACTGTACTCTACCTCTAATGTGCTCCACTTTACTCTATCTCTACTGTGCTCCACTGTACTCTATTTCTACTGTGCTCCACTGTACTCTATCTCTACTGTACTCCACTGAACTCTATCTCTACTGTACTTCACTGTCCTTTATCTCTAATGTACTCCACTGTACTCTACCTCTATTGTGCTCCATTGTACTCTATCTCTACTGTACTCTACTGTACTCTATCTCTACTTTACTCCACTGTACTCTATCTCTACTGTACTCCACTGTACTCTACCTCTACTGTGCTCCACTGTACTCTACCTCTACCGTACTCCACTGTACTCTATCTCTACTGTACTCCACTGTACTCTACCTCAACTGTACTCTACTGTTCTCTACCTCTACTGTGCTCTACTCTACTCTACTGTACTCCACTGTACTCTATCTCTACTGTGATCCACTGTACTCTACCTCTACTGTACTCTACTGTACTCTATCTCTACTGTGATCTACTGTACTCTATCTCTACTGTGCTCCACTGTACTCTACCTCTACTGTGCTCCACTGTACTCTATCTCTACTGTGCTCCAATCTACTCTACCTCTACTGTGCTCCACTGTATCCTACCTCTACTGTACTCCACTGTACTCTATCTCTACTGTGCTCCACTGTACTCTATCTCTACTGTACTCCACTGTACTCTACCTCTACTGTGCTCTACTGTTCTCTACCTCTACTGTGCTCTACTGTACTCCACCTCTACTGTTCTCCACTGTACCCTACCTCTATTGTGCTCCACTGTACTCTACCTCTACTGTACTCCACTGTATTCTATCTCTACTGTGCTCCACTGTACTCTACCTCTACTGTGCTCAACTGTACTCTACTGTACTCCACTGTACTCTACCTCTACTGTACTCCACTGTACTCTATCTCTACTGTACTCCACTGTACTCTACCTCTACTGTACTCCACTGTACTCTATCTCTACTGTGCTCCACTGTACACTACCTCTACTGTGCCCAACTGTACTGTACTCTACTCCACTGTACTCTACCTCTACTGTACTCCACTGTACTCTACCTCTACTGTACTCCACTTTACTCTACCTCTACTGTACTCAACTGTACTCTATCTCTACTGTGCTCCACTGTACTCTATCTCTACTGTGCTCCACTCTACTCTACCTCTACTGTGCTCCACTGTATCCTACCTCTACTGTACTCCACTGTACTCTATCTCTACTGTACTCCACTGTACTCTACCTCTACTGTGCTCTACTGTTCTCTACCTCTACTGTGCTCTACTGTACTCCACCTCTACTGTTCTCCACTGTACCCTACCTCTATTGTGCTCCACTGTACTCTACCTCTACTGTACTCCACTGTATTCTATCTCTACTGTGCTCCACTGTACTCTACCTCTACTGTGCTCAACTGTACTCTACTGTACTCCACTGTACTCTACCTCTACTGTACTCCACTGTACTCTACCTCTACTGTACTCTACCTCTAATGTGCTCCACTGTACTCTACCTCTACTGTACTCTACCTCTACTGTACTCCACTGTACTCTACCTCTACTGTACTCCACTGTACTCTATCTCTACTGTGCTCCACTGTACTCTACCTCTACTGTGCCCAACTGTACTGTACTCTACCTCTACTGTACTCCACTGTACTCTACCTCTACTGTACTCCACTTTACTCTACCTCTACTGTACTCAACTGTACTCTATCTCTACTGTGCTCCACTGTACTCTACCTCTACTGTACTCCACTGTACTCTATCTCTACTGTACTCCACTGTACTCTACCTATACTGTACTCTACTGTTCTCTTCCTCTACTGTACTCCACTGTACTCTATCTCTACTGTGATCCACTGTACTCTACCTCTACTGTACTCCACTGTACTTTATCTCTACTCTACTCCACTGTACTCTACCTCTACTGTACTCTACTGTTCTCTACCTCTACTGTGCTCTACTGTACTCTTCTCTACTGTACTCCACTGTACTCTATCTCTACTGTGATCCACTGTACTCTATCTCTACTGTGCTCCACTGTACTCTACCTTTACTATGCTCCACTGTACTCTATCTGTACTGTGCTCCACTCTACTCTACCTCTACTGTGCTCCACTGTACTCTACCTCTACTGTACTCCACTCTACTCTATCTCTACTGTGCTCCACTGTACTCTATCTCTACTGTACTCCACTGTACTCTACCTCTACTGTGCTCTACTGTTCTCTACCTCTACTGTGCTCTACTGTACTCCACCTCTACTGTGCTCCACTGTACCCTACCTCTACTGTGCTCCACTGTACTCTACCTCTACTGTGCTCCACTGTACTCTACCTCTACTGTGCTCCACTGTACTCTACCTCTACTGTGCTCCACTGTACTCTACCTCTACTGTGCTCCACTGTACTCTATCTCTACTGTGCTCCACTGTACTCTATTTCTACTGTACTCTACTGTACTCCACCTCTAATGTGCTCCACTGTACTCTACCTCTACTGTACTCTACCTCTACTGTGCTCCACTGTACTCTACCTCTACTGTGCTCTACTGTACTCTATCTCTACTCTGCTCCACTGTACTCTACCTCTACTGTGCTCCACTGTACTCTACCTCTACTGTACTTCACTGTCCTCTATCTCTACTGTACTCCACTGTACTCTACCTCTACTGTGCTCCACTGTACTCTACCTCTACTGTACTCCACTGTACTCTATCTCTACTGTGCTCCACTGTACTCTACCTCTACTGTGCTCCACTGTACTCTACCTCTACTGTGCTCCACTGTACTCTACCTCTACTGTACTCCACTGTACTCTATCTCTACTGTGCTCCACTGTACTCTACCTCTACTGTGCTCAACTGTACTCTACTGTACTCCACTGTACTCTACCGCTACTGTGCTCCACTGTACTCTACCTCTACTGTACTCCACAGTACTCTATCTCTACTGTGCTCCACTGTACTCTATCTCTACTGTACTCCACTGTACTCTACCTCTACTGTGCTCTACTGTTCTCTACCTCTACTGTGCTCTACTTTACTCCACCTCTACTGTTCTCCACTGTACCCTACCTCTATTGTGCTCCACTGTACTCTACCTCTACTGTACTCCACTGTATTCTATCTCTACTGTGCTCCACTGTACTCTACCTCTACTGTGCTCAACTGTACTCTACTGTACTCCACTGTACTCTACCTCTACTGTACTCCACTGTACTCTATCTCTACTGTACTCCACTTTACTCTACCTCTACTGTACTCCACTGTACTCTATCTCTACTGTGCTCCACTGTACTCTATTTCTACTGTACTCTACTGTACTCCACCTCTAATGTGCTCCGCTGTACTCTACCTCTACTGTACTCTACTGTACTCTATCTCTACTCTGCTCCACTGTACTCTACCTCTACTGTGCTCCACTGTACTCTACCTCTACTGTACTTCACTGTCCTCTATCTCTACTGTACTCCACTGTACTCTACCTCTACTGTGCTCCACTGTACTCTACCTCTACTGTGCTCCACTGTACTCTACCTCTACTGTACTCCACTGTACTCTATCTCTACTGTGCTCCACTGTACTCTACCTCTACTGTGCTCAACTGTACTCTACTGTACTCCACTGTACTCTACCTCTACTGTACTCCACTGTACTATATCTCTACTGTACTCCACTGTACTCTACCTCTACTGTACTCCACTGTACTCTATCTCTACTGTGCTCCACTGTACTCTACCTCTACTGTGCTCAACTGTACTGTACTGTACTCCACTGTAATCTACCTCTACTGTACTCCACTGTACTCTACCTCTACTGTGCTCCACTGTACTCTATCTCTACTGTGCTCCACTCTACTCTACCTCTACTGTGCTCCACTGTATCCTACCTCTACTGTACTCCACTGTACTCTCTCTCTACTGTGCTCCACTGTACTCTATCTCTACTGTACTCAGCTGTACTCTACCTCTACTGTGCTCTACTGTTCTCTACCTCTACTGTGCTCTACTCTACTCCACCTCTACTGTGCTCCACTGTACCCTACCTCTACTGTGCTCCACCGTACTCTACCTCTACTGTGCTCCACTGTACTCTACCTCTACTGTACTCCACTGTACTCTATCTCTACTGTGCTCCACTGTACTCTCTCTCTACTGTACTCTACCTCTACTGTACTCTACTGTGCTCCACTGTACTCCAATGTAGTCTACCTCTACTGTGCTCCACTGTACTCTACCTCTACTGTGCTCCACTATACTCTACCTCTACTGTGCTCCACTGTACTCTACCTCTACAGTCCTCCACTGTACTCTACCTCTACTGTGCTCCACTGTACTCTCTCTCTACTGTACTCTACCTCTACTGTACTCTACTGTACTCCACCTCTAATGTGCTCCACTGTACTCTACCTCTACTGTACTCTACCTCTACTGTACTCCACTGTACACTACCTCTAATGTGCTCCACTGTACTCTACCTCTACTGTACTCCACTGTATTCTATCTCTACTGTGCTCCACTGTACTCTACCTCTACTGTGCTCAACTGTACTCTACTGTACTCCACTGTACTCTACCTCTACTGTACTCCACTGTACTCTATCTCTACTGTACTCCACTGTACTCTACCTCTACTGTACTCCACTGTACTCTATCTCTACTGTGCTCCACTGTACACTACCTCTACTGTGCCCAACTGTACTGTACTCTACTCCACTGTACTCTACCTCTACTGTACTCCACTGTACTCTACCTCTACTGTACTCCACTTTACTCTACCTCTACTGTACTCAACTGTACTCTATCTCTACTGTGCTCCACTGTACTCTATCTCTACTGTGCTCCACTCTACTCTACCTCTACTGTGCTCCACTGTATCCTACCTCTACTGTACTCCACTGTACTCTATCTCTACTGTACTCCACTGTACTCTACCTCTACTGTGCTCTACTGTTCTCTACCTCTACTGTGCTCTACTGTACTCCACCTCTACTGTTCTCCACTGTACCCTACCTCTATTGTGCTCCACTGTACTCTACCTCTACTGTACTCCACTGTATTCTATCTCTACTGTGCTCCACTGTACTCTACCTCTACTGTGCTCAACTGTACTCTACTGTACTCCACTGTACTCTACCTCTACTGTACTCCACTGTACTCTACCTCTACTGTACTCTACCTCTAATGTGCTCCACTGTACTCTACCTCTACTGTACTCTACCTCTACTGTACTCCACTGTACTCTACCTCTACTGTACTCCACTGTACTCTATCTCTACTGTGCTCCACTGTACTCTACCTCTACTGTGCCCAACTGTACTGTACTCTACCTCTACTGTACTCCACTGTACTCTACCTCTACTGTACTCCACTTTACTCTACCTCTACTGTACTCAACTGTACTCTATCTCTACTGTGCTCCACTGTACTCTACCTCTACTGTACTCCACTGTACTCTATCTCTACTGTACTCCACTGTACTCTACCTATACTGTACTCTACTGTTCTCTTCCTCTACTGTACTCCACTGTACTCTATCTCTACTGTGATCCACTGTACTCTACCTCTACTGTACTCCACTGTACTTTATCTCTACTCTACTCCACTGTACTCTACCTCTACTGTACTCTACTGTTCTCTACCTCTACTGTGCTCTACTGTACTCTTCTCTACTGTACTCCACTGTACTCTATCTCTACTGTGATCCACTGTACTCTATCTCTACTGTGCTCCACTGTACTCTACCTTTACTATGCTCCACTGTACTCTATCTGTACTGTGCTCCACTCTACTCTACCTCTACTGTGCTCCACTGTACTCTACCTCTACTGTACTCCACTCTACTCTATCTCTACTGTGCTCCACTGTACTCTATCTCTACTGTACTCCACTGTACTCTACCTCTACTGTGCTCTACTGTTCTCTACCTCTACTGTGCTCTACTGTACTCCACCTCTACTGTGCTCCACTGTACCCTACCTCTACTGTGCTCCACTGTACTCTACCTCTACTGTGCTCCACTGTACTCTACCTCTACTGTGCTCCACTGTACTCTACCTCTACTGTGCTCCACTGTACTCTACCTCTACTGTGCTCCACTGTACTCTATCTCTACTGTGCTCCACTGTACTCTATTTCTACTGTACTCTACTGTACTCCACCTCTAATGTGCTCCACTGTACTCTACCTCTACTGTACTCTACCTCTACTGTGCTCCACTGTACTCTACCTCTACTGTGCTCTACTGTACTCTATCTCTACTCTGCTCCACTGTACTCTACCTCTACTGTGCTCCACTGTACTCTACCTCTACTGTACTTCACTGTCCTCTATCTCTACTGTACTCCACTGTACTCTACCTCTACTGTGCTCCACTGTACTCTACCTCTACTGTACTCCACTGTACTCTATCTCTACTGTGCTCCACTGTACTCTACCTCTACTGTGCTCCACTGTACTCTACCTCTACTGTGCTCCACTGTACTCTACCTCTACTGTACTCCACTGTACTCTATCTCTACTGTGCTCCACTGTACTCTACCTCTACTGTGCTCAACTGTACTCTACTGTACTCCACTGTACTCTACCGCTACTGTACTCCACTGTACTCTATCTCTACTGTACTCCACTGTACTCTACCTCTACTGTGCTCCACTGTACTCTACCTCTACTGTACTCCACAGTACTCTATCTCTACTGTGCTCCACTGTACTCTATCTCTACTGTACTCCACTGTACTCTACCTCTACTGTGCTCTACTGTTCTCTACCTCTACTGTGCTCTACTTTACTCCACCTCTACTGTTCTCCACTGTACCCTACCTCTATTGTGCTCCACTGTACTCTACCTCTACTGTACTCCACTGTATTCTATCTCTACTGTGCTCCACTGTACTCTACCTCTACTGTGCTCAACTGTACTCTACTGTACTCCACTGTACTCTACCTCTACTGTACTCCACTGTACTCTATCTCTACTGTACTCCACTTTACTCTACCTCTACTGTACTCCACTGTACTCTATCTCTACTGTGCTCCACTGTACTCTATTTCTACTGTACTCTACTGTACTCCACCTCTAATGTGCTCCGCTGTACTCTACCTCTACTGTACTCTACTGTACTCTATCTCTACTCTGCTCCACTGTACTCTACCTCTACTGTGCTCCACTGTACTCTACCTCTACTGTACTTCACTGTCCTCTATCTCTACTGTACTCCACTGTACTCTACCTCTACTGTGCTCCACTGTACTCTACCTCTACTGTGCTCCACTGTACTCTACCTCTACTGTACTCCACTGTACTCTATCTCTACTGTGCTCCACTGTACTCTACCTCTACTGTGCTCAACTGTACTCTACTGTACTCCACTGTACTCTACCTCTACTGTACTCCACTGTACTATATCTCTACTGTACTCCACTGTACTCTACCTCTACTGTACTCCACTGTACTCTATCTCTACTGTGCTCCACTGTACTCTACCTCTACTGTGCTCAACTGTACTGTACTGTACTCCACTGTAATCTACCTCTACTGTACTCCACTGTACTCTACCTCTACTGTGCTCCACTGTACTCTATCTCTACTGTGCTCCACTCTACTCTACCTCTACTGTGCTCCACTGTATCCTACCTCTACTGTACTCCACTGTACTCTCTCTCTACTGTGCTCCACTGTACTCTATCTCTACTGTACTCAGCTGTACTCTACCTCTACTGTGCTCTACTGTTCTCTACCTCTACTGTGCTCTACTCTACTCCACCTCTACTGTGCTCCACTGTACCCTACCTCTACTGTGCTCCACCGTACTCTACCTCTACTGTGCTCCACTGTACTCTACCTCTACTGTACTCCACTGTACTCTATCTCTACTGTACTCCACTGTACTCTACCTCTACTGTACTCCACTGTACTCTATCTCTACTGTACTCCACTCTAATCTACCTCTACTGTCCTCCACTGTACTCTACCTCTACTGTGCTCCACTGTACTCTCTCTCTACTGTACTCTACCTCTACTGTACTCTACTGTGCTCCACTGTACTCCACTGTAGTCTACCTCTACTGTGCTCCACTGTACTCTACCTCTACTGTGCTCCACTATACTCTACCTCTACTGTGCTCCACTGTACTCTACCTCTACTGTCCTCCACTGTACTCTACCTCTACTGTGCTCCACTGTACTCTCTCTCTACTGTACTCTACCTCTACTGTATCCTACTGTACTCCACCTCTAATGTGCTCCACTGTACTCTACCTCTACTGTACTCTACCTCTACTGTACTCCACCTCTACTGTACTCCACTGTACTCTACCTCTAATGTGCTCCACTTTACTCTATCTCTACTGTGCTCCACTGTACTCTATTTCTACTGTGCTCCACTGTACTCTATCTCTACTGTACTCCACTGAACTCTATCTCTACTGTACTTCACTGTCCTTTATCTCTAATGTACTCCACTGTACTCTACCTCTATTGTGCTCCATTGTACTCTATCTCTACTGTACTCTACTGTACTCTATCTCTACTTTACTCCACTGTACTCTATCTCTACTGTACTCCACTGTACTCTACCTCTACTGTGCTCCACTGTACTCTACCTCTACCGTACTCCACTGTACTCTATCTCTACTGTACTCCACTGTACTCTACCTCAACTGTACTCTACTGTTCTCTACCTCTACTGTGCTCTACTCTACTCTACTGTACTCCACTGTACTCTATCTCTACTGTGATCCACTGTACTCTACCTCTACTGTACTCTACTGTACTCTATCTCTACTGTGATCTACTGTACTCTATCTCTACTGTGCTCCACTGTACTCTACCTCTACTGTGCTCCACTGTACTCTATCTCTACTGTGCTCCAATCTACTCTACCTCTACTGTGCTCCACTGTATCCTACCTCTACTGTACTCCACTGTACTCTATCTCTACTGTGCTCCACTGTACTCTATCTCTACTGTACTCCACTGTACTCTACCTCTACTGTGCTCTACTGTTCTCTACCTCTACTGTGCTCTACTGTACTCCACCTCTACTGTTCTCCACTGTACCCTACCTCTATTGTGCTCCACTGTACTCTACCTCTACTGTACTCCACTGTATTCTATCTCTACTGTGCTCCACTGTACTCTACCTCTACTGTGCTCAACTGTACTCTACTGTACTCCACTGTACTCTACCTCTACTGTACTCCACTGTACTCTATCTCTACTGTACTCCACTGTACTCTACCTCTACTGTACTCCACTGTACTCTATCTCTACTGTGCTCCACTGTACACTACCTCTACTGTGCCCAACTGTACTGTACTCTACTCCACTGTACTCTACCTCTACTGTACTCCACTGTACTCTACCTCTACTGTACTCCACTTTACTCTACCTCTACTGTACTCAACTGTACTCTATCTCTACTGTGCTCCACTGTACTCTATCTCTACTGTGCTCCACTCTACTCTACCTCTACTGTGCTCCACTGTATCCTACCTCTACTGTACTCCACTGTACTCTATCTCTACTGTACTCCACTGTACTCTACCTCTACTGTGCTCTACTGTTCTCTACCTCTACTGTGCTCTACTGTACTCCACCTCTACTGTTCTCCACTGTACCCTACCTCTATTGTGCTCCACTGTACTCTACCTCTACTGTACTCCACTGTATTCTATCTCTACTGTGCTCCACTGTACTCTACCTCTACTGTGCTCAACTGTACTCTACTGTACTCCACTGTACTCTACCTCTACTGTACTCCACTGTACTCTACCTCTACTGTACTCTACCTCTAATGTGCTCCACTGTACTCTACCTCTACTGTACTCTACCTCTACTGTACTCCACTGTACTCTACCTCTACTGTACTCCACTGTACTCTATCTCTACTGTGCTCCACTGTACTCTACCTCTACTGTGCCCAACTGTACTGTACTCTACCTCTACTGTACTCCACTGTACTCTACCTCTACTGTACTCCACTTTACTCTACCTCTACTGTACTCAACTGTACTCTATCTCTACTGTGCTCCACTGTACTCTACCTCTACTGTACTCCACTGTACTCTATCTCTACTGTACTCCACTGTACTCTACCTATACTGTACTCTACTGTTCTCTTCCTCTACTGTACTCCACTGTACTCTATCTCTACTGTGATCCACTGTACTCTACCTCTACTGTACTCCACTGTACTTTATCTCTACTCTACTCCACTGTACTCTACCTCTACTGTACTCTACTGTTCTCTACCTCTACTGTGCTCTACTGTACTCTTCTCTACTGTACTCCACTGTACTCTATCTCTACTGTGATCCACTGTACTCTATCTCTACTGTGCTCCACTGTACTCTACCTTTACTATGCTCCACTGTACTCTATCTGTACTGTGCTCCACTCTACTCTACCTCTACTGTGCTCCACTGTACTCTACCTCTACTGTACTCCACTCTACTCTATCTCTACTGTGCTCCACTGTACTCTATCTCTACTGTACTCCACTGTACTCTACCTCTACTGTGCTCTACTGTTCTCTACCTCTACTGTGCTCTACTGTACTCCACCTCTACTGTGCTCCACTGTACCCTACCTCTACTGTGCTCCACTGTACTCTACCTCTACTGTGCTCCACTGTACTCTACCTCTACTGTGCTCCACTGTACTCTACCTCTACTGTGCTCCACTGTACTCTACCTCTACTGTGCTCCACTGTACTCTATCTCTACTGTGCTCCACTGTACTCTATTTCTACTGTACTCTACTGTACTCCACCTCTAATGTGCTCCACTGTACTCTACCTCTACTGTACTCTACCTCTACTGTGCTCCACTGTACTCTACCTCTACTGTGCTCTACTGTACTCTATCTCTACTCTGCTCCACTGTACTCTACCTCTACTGTGCTCCACTGTACTCTACCTCTACTGTACTTCACTGTCCTCTATCTCTACTGTACTCCACTGTACTCTACCTCTACTGTGCTCCACTGTACTCTACCTCTACTGTACTCCACTGTACTCTATCTCTACTGTGCTCCACTGTACTCTACCTCTACTGTGCTCCACTGTACTCTACCTCTACTGTGCTCCACTGTACTCTACCTCTACTGTACTCCACTGTACTCTATCTCTACTGTGCTCCACTGTACTCTACCTCTACTGTGCTCAACTGTACTCTACTGTACTCCACTGTACTCTACCGCTACTGTGCTCCACTGTACTCTACCTCTACTGTACTCCACAGTACTCTATCTCTACTGTGCTCCACTGTACTCTATCTCTACTGTACTCCACTGTACTCTACCTCTACTGTGCTCTACTGTTCTCTACCTCTACTGTGCTCTACTTTACTCCACCTCTACTGTTCTCCACTGTACCCTACCTCTATTGTGCTCCACTGTACTCTACCTCTACTGTACTCCACTGTATTCTATCTCTACTGTGCTCCACTGTACTCTACCTCTACTGTGCTCAACTGTACTCTACTGTACTCCACTGTACTCTACCTCTACTGTACTCCACTGTACTCTATCTCTACTGTACTCCACTTTACTCTACCTCTACTGTACTCCACTGTACTCTATCTCTACTGTGCTCCACTGTACTCTATTTCTACTGTACTCTACTGTACTCCACCTCTAATGTGCTCCGCTGTACTCTACCTCTACTGTACTCTACTGTACTCTATCTCTACTCTGCTCCACTGTACTCTACCTCTACTGTGCTCCACTGTACTCTACCTCTACTGTACTTCACTGTCCTCTATCTCTACTGTACTCCACTGTACTCTACCTCTACTGTGCTCCACTGTACTCTACCTCTACTGTGCTCCACTGTACTCTACCTCTACTGTACTCCACTGTACTCTATCTCTACTGTGCTCCACTGTACTCTACCTCTACTGTGCTCAACTGTACTCTACTGTACTCCACTGTACTCTACCTCTACTGTACTCCACTGTACTATATCTCTACTGTACTCCACTGTACTCTACCTCTACTGTACTCCACTGTACTCTATCTCTACTGTGCTCCACTGTACTCTACCTCTACTGTGCTCAACTGTACTGTACTGTACTCCACTGTAATCTACCTCTACTGTACTCCACTGTACTCTACCTCTACTGTGCTCCACTGTACTCTATCTCTACTGTGCTCCACTCTACTCTACCTCTACTGTGCTCCACTGTATCCTACCTCTACTGTACTCCACTGTACTCTCTCTCTACTGTGCTCCACTGTACTCTATCTCTACTGTACTCAGCTGTACTCTACCTCTACTGTGCTCTACTGTTCTCTACCTCTACTGTGCTCTACTCTACTCCACCTCTACTGTGCTCCACTGTACCCTACCTCTACTGTGCTCCACCGTACTCTACCTCTACTGTGCTCCACTGTACTCTACCTCTACTGTACTCCACTGTACTCTATCTCTACTGTGCTCCACTGTACTCTCTCTCTACTGTACTCTACCTCTACTGTACTCTACTGTGCTCCACTGTACTCCAATGTAGTCTACCTCTACTGTGCTCCACTGTACTCTACCTCTACTGTGCTCCACTATACTCTACCTCTACTGTGCTCCACTGTACTCTACCTCTACAGTCCTCCACTGTACTCTACCTCTACTGTGCTCCACTGTACTCTCTCTCTACTGTACTCTACCTCTACTGTACTCTACTGTACTCCACCTCTAATGTGCTCCACTGTACTCTACCTCTACTGTACTCTACCTCTACTGTACTCCACTGTACACTACCTCTAATGTGCTCCACTGTACTCTACCTCTACTGTACTCCACTGTATTCTATCTCTACTGTGCTCCACTGTACTCTACCTCTACTGTGCTCAACTGTACTCTACTGTACTCCACTGTACTCTACCTCTACTGTACTCCACTGTACTCTATCTCTACTGTACTCCACTGTACTCTACCTCTACTGTACTCCACTGTACTCTATCTCTACTGTGCTCCACTGTACACTACCTCTACTGTGCCCAACTGTACTGTACTCTACTCCACTGTACTCTACCTCTACTGTACTCCACTGTACTCTACCTCTACTGTACTCCACTTTACTCTACCTCTACTGTACTCAACTGTACTCTATCTCTACTGTGCTCCACTGTACTCTATCTCTACTGTGCTCCACTCTACTCTACCTCTACTGTGCTCCACTGTATCCTACCTCTACTGTACTCCACTGTACTCTATCTCTACTGTACTCCACTGTACTCTACCTCTACTGTGCTCTACTGTTCTCTACCTCTACTGTGCTCTACTGTACTCCACCTCTACTGTTCTCCACTGTACCCTACCTCTATTGTGCTCCACTGTACTCTACCTCTACTGTACTCCACTGTATTCTATCTCTACTGTGCTCCACTGTACTCTACCTCTACTGTGCTCAACTGTACTCTACTGTACTCCACTGTACTCTACCTCTACTGTACTCCACTGTACTCTACCTCTACTGTACTCTACCTCTAATGTGCTCCACTGTACTCTACCTCTACTGTACTCTACCTCTACTGTACTCCACTGTACTCTACCTCTACTGTACTCCACTGTACTCTATCTCTACTGTGCTCCACTGTACTCTACCTCTACTGTGCCCAACTGTACTGTACTCTACCTCTACTGTACTCCACTGTACTCTACCTCTACTGTACTCCACTTTACTCTACCTCTACTGTACTCAACTGTACTCTATCTCTACTGTGCTCCACTGTACTCTACCTCTACTGTACTCCACTGTACTCTATCTCTACTGTACTCCACTGTACTCTACCTATACTGTACTCTACTGTTCTCTTCCTCTACTGTACTCCACTGTACTCTATCTCTACTGTGATCCACTGTACTCTACCTCTACTGTACTCCACTGTACTTTATCTCTACTCTACTCCACTGTACTCTACCTCTACTGTACTCTACTGTTCTCTACCTCTACTGTGCTCTACTGTACTCTTCTCTACTGTACTCCACTGTACTCTATCTCTACTGTGATCCACTGTACTCTATCTCTACTGTGCTCCACTGTACTCTACCTTTACTATGCTCCACTGTACTCTATCTGTACTGTGCTCCACTCTACTCTACCTCTACTGTGCTCCACTGTACTCTACCTCTACTGTACTCCACTCTACTCTATCTCTACTGTGCTCCACTGTACTCTATCTCTACTGTACTCCACTGTACTCTACCTCTACTGTGCTCTACTGTTCTCTACCTCTACTGTGCTCTACTGTACTCCACCTCTACTGTGCTCCACTGTACCCTACCTCTACTGTGCTCCACTGTACTCTACCTCTACTGTGCTCCACTGTACTCTACCTCTACTGTGCTCCACTGTACTCTACCTCTACTGTGCTCCACTGTACTCTACCTCTACTGTGCTCCACTGTACTCTATCTCTACTGTGCTCCACTGTACTCTATTTCTACTGTACTCTACTGTACTCCACCTCTAATGTGCTCCACTGTACTCTACCTCTACTGTACTCTACCTCTACTGTGCTCCACTGTACTCTACCTCTACTGTGCTCTACTGTACTCTATCTCTACTCTGCTCCACTGTACTCTACCTCTACTGTGCTCCACTGTACTCTACCTCTACTGTACTTCACTGTCCTCTATCTCTACTGTACTCCACTGTACTCTACCTCTACTGTGCTCCACTGTACTCTACCTCTACTGTACTCCACTGTACTCTATCTCTACTGTGCTCCACTGTACTCTACCTCTACTGTGCTCCACTGTACTCTACCTCTACTGTGCTCCACTGTACTCTACCTCTACTGTACTCCACTGTACTCTATCTCTACTGTGCTCCACTGTACTCTACCTCTACTGTGCTCAACTGTACTCTACTGTACTCCACTGTACTCTACCGCTACTGTACTCCACTGTACTCTATCTCTACTGTACTCCACTGTACTCTACCTCTACTGTGCTCCACTGTACTCTACCTCTACTGTACTCCACAGTACTCTATCTCTACTGTGCTCCACTGTACTCTATCTCTACTGTACTCCACTGTACTCTACCTCTACTGTGCTCTACTGTTCTCTACCTCTACTGTGCTCTACTTTACTCCACCTCTACTGTTCTCCACTGTACCCTACCTCTATTGTGCTCCACTGTACTCTACCTCTACTGTACTCCACTGTATTCTATCTCTACTGTGCTCCACTGTACTCTACCTCTACTGTGCTCAACTGTACTCTACTGTACTCCACTGTACTCTACCTCTACTGTACTCCACTGTACTCTATCTCTACTGTACTCCACTTTACTCTACCTCTACTGTACTCCACTGTACTCTATCTCTACTGTGCTCCACTGTACTCTATTTCTACTGTACTCTACTGTACTCCACCTCTAATGTGCTCCGCTGTACTCTACCTCTACTGTACTCTACTGTACTCTATCTCTACTCTGCTCCACTGTACTCTACCTCTACTGTGCTCCACTGTACTCTACCTCTACTGTACTTCACTGTCCTCTATCTCTACTGTACTCCACTGTACTCTACCTCTACTGTGCTCCACTGTACTCTACCTCTACTGTGCTCCACTGTACTCTACCTCTACTGTACTCCACTGTACTCTATCTCTACTGTGCTCCACTGTACTCTACCTCTACTGTGCTCAACTGTACTCTACTGTACTCCACTGTACTCTACCTCTACTGTACTCCACTGTACTATATCTCTACTGTACTCCACTGTACTCTACCTCTACTGTACTCCACTGTACTCTATCTCTACTGTGCTCCACTGTACTCTACCTCTACTGTGCTCAACTGTACTGTACTGTACTCCACTGTAATCTACCTCTACTGTACTCCACTGTACTCTACCTCTACTGTGCTCCACTGTACTCTATCTCTACTGTGCTCCACTCTACTCTACCTCTACTGTGCTCCACTGTATCCTACCTCTACTGTACTCCACTGTACTCTCTCTCTACTGTGCTCCACTGTACTCTATCTCTACTGTACTCAGCTGTACTCTACCTCTACTGTGCTCTACTGTTCTCTACCTCTACTGTGCTCTACTCTACTCCACCTCTACTGTGCTCCACTGTACCCTACCTCTACTGTGCTCCACCGTACTCTACCTCTACTGTGCTCCACTGTACTCTACCTCTACTGTACTCCACTGTACTCTATCTCTACTGTGCTCCACTGTACTCTCTCTCTACTGTACTCTACCTCTACTGTACTCTACTGTGCTCCACTGTACTCCAATGTAGTCTACCTCTACTGTGCTCCACTGTACTCTACCTCTACTGTGCTCCACTATACTCTACCTCTACTGTGCTCCACTGTACTCTACCTCTACAGTCCTCCACTGTACTCTACCTCTACTGTGCTCCACTGTACTCTCTCTCTACTGTACTCTACCTCTACTGTACTCTACTGTACTCCACCTCTAATGTGCTCCACTGTACTCTACCTCTACTGTACTCTACCTCTACTGTACTCCACTGTACACTACCTCTAATGTGCTCCACTGTACTCTATCTCTACTGTGCTCCACTGTACTCTATTTCTACTGTGCTCCACTGTACTCTATCTCTACTGTACTCCACTGTACTCTATCTCTACTGTACTTCACTGTCCTTTATCTCTAATGTACTCCACTGTACTCTACCTCTATTGTGCTCCATTGTACTCTATCTCTACTGTACTCTACTGTACTCTATCTCTACTTTACTCCACTGTACTCTACCTATACTGTACTCTACTGTTCTCTTCCTCTACTGTACTCCACTGTACTCTATCTCTACTGTGATCCACTGTACTCTACCTCTACTGTACTCCACTGTACTCTATCTCTACTCTACTCCACTGTACTCTACCTCTACTGTACTCTACTGTTCTCTACCTCTACTGTGCTCTACTGTACTCTTCTCTACTGTACTCCACTGTACTCTATCTCTACTGTGATCCACTGTACTCTACCTCTACTGTACTCCACTGTACTCTATCTCTACTGTGATCCACTGTACTCTATCTCTACTGTGCTCCACTGTACTCTACCTCTACTATGCTCCACTGTACTCTATCTGTACTGTGCTCCACTCTACTCTACCTCTACTGTGCTCCACTGTACTCTACCTCTACTGTACTCCACTCTACTCTATCTCTACTGTGCTCCACTGTACTCTATCTCTACTGTACTCCACTCTACTCTACCTCTACTGTGCTCAACTGTTCTCTACCTCTACTGTGCTCTACTGTACTCCACCTCTACTGTGCTCCACTGTACCCTACCTCTACTGTGCTCCACTGTACTCTACCTCTACTGTGCTCCACTGTACTCTACCTCTACTGTGCTCCACTGTACTCTACCTCTACTGTGCTCCACTGTACTCTACCTCTACTGTGCTCCACTGTACTCTATCTCTACTGTGCTCCACTGTACTCTATTTCTACTGTACTCTACTGTACTCCACCTCTAATGTGCTCCACTGTACTCTACCTCTACTGTACTCTACTGTACTCTATCTCTACTCTGCTCCACTGTACTCTACCTCTACTGTGCTCCACTGTACTCTACCTCTACTGTACTTCACTGTCCTCTATCTCTACTGTACTCCACTGTACTCTACCTCTACTGTGCTCCACTGTACTCTACCTCTACTGTACTCCACTGTACTCTATCTCTACTGTGCTCCACTGTACTCTACCTCTACTGTGCTCCACTGTACTCTACCTCTACTGTGCTCCACTGTACTCTACCTCTACTGTACTCCACTGTACTCTATCTCTACTGTGCTCCACTGTACTCTACCTCTACTGTGCTCAACTGTACTCTACTGTACTCCACTGTACTCTACCTCTACTGTACTCCACTGTACTCTATGTCTACTGTACTCCACTGTACTCTACCTCTACTGTACTCCACTGTACTCTATCTCTACTGTGCTCCACTGTACTCTACCTCTACTGTGCTCAACTGTACTGTACTGTACTCCACTGTAATCTACCTCTACTGTACTCCACTGTACTCTACCTCTACTGTACTCCACTGTACTCTACCTCTACTGTACTCCACTGTACTCTACTCTACTGTACTCCACTGTACTCTATCTCTACTGTGATCCACTGTACTCTACCTCTACTGTACTCCACTGTACTCTATCTCTACTGTACTCCACTGTACTCTACCTCTACTGTACTCTACTGTTCTCTACCTCTACTGTGCTCTACTGTACTCTACTCTACTGTACTCCACTGTACTCTATCTCTACTGTGATCCACTGTACTCTACCTCTACTGTACTCCACTTTACTTTATCTCTACTGTGATCCACTGTACTCTATCTCTACTGTGCTCCACTGTACTCTACCTCTACTATGCTCCACTGTACTCTATCTCTACTGTGCTCCACTCTACTCTACCTCTACTGTGCTCCACTGTACTCTACCTCTACTGTACTCCACTTTACTTTATCTCTACTGTGATCCACTGTACTCTATCTCTACTGTGCTCCACTGTACTCTACCTCTACTATGCTCCACTGTACTCTATCTCTACTGTGCTCCACTCTACTCTACCTCTACTGTGCTCCACTGTACTCTACCTCTACTGTACTCCACTGTACTCTATCTCTACTGTACTCCACTGTACTCTACCTCTACTGTGCTCTACTGTTCTCTACCTCTACTGTGCTCTACTGTACTCCACCTCTACTGTGCTCCACTGTACCCTACCTCTACTCTGCTCCACTGTACTCTACCTCTACTGTGCTCCACTGTACTCTACCTCTACTCTGCTCCACTGTATCCACTGTACTCTACCTCTACTGTGCTCCACTGTACTCTACCTCTACTGTGTTCCACTGTACTCTACCTCTACTGTACTCTACTGTACTCCACCTCTAATGAGCTCCAATGTACTCTGGCTCTACTGTACTCCACTGTACTTTACCTCTACTGTACTCCACTGTACTCTACCTCTACTGTGCTCCACTGTACTCTATTTCTACTGTACTCCTCTGTACTCTACCTCTACTGTGCTCAACTGTACTCTATCTGTAATGTACTCTACTGTACTCTATCTCTACTGTGATCCACTGTACTCTACCTCTGCTGTGCTCCACTGTACTCTATCTCTACTGTACTCCACTGTACTCTACTGTTCTCTACCTCTACTGTACTCTACTGTGCTCCACTGTACTCCACTGTAGTCTACCTCTACTGTGCTCCACTGTACTCTACCTCTACTGTGCTCCACTATACTCTACCTCTACTGTGCTCCACTGTACTCTACCTCTACTGTCCTCCACTGTACTCTACCTCTACTGTGCTCCACTGTACTCTCTCTCTACTGTACTCTACCTCTACTGTACTCTACTGTACTCCACCTCTAATGTGCTCCACTGTACTCTACCTCTACTGTACTCTACCTCTACTGTACTCCACTGTACTCTACCTCTACTGTGCTCTACTGTACTCTATCTCTACTGTGCTCTACTGTACTCTACCTCTACTGTACTTCACTGTACTCTATCTCTACTGTACTCCACTGTACTCTACCTCTATTGTCCTCCACTGTACTCTATCTCTACTGTACTCTACTGTACTATATCTCTACTGTACTCCACTGTACTCTATCTCTACTGTACTCCACTGTACTCTACCTCCACTGTACTCTACCTCTACCGTACTCCACTGTACTCTATCTCTACTGTACTCCACTGTTCTCTACCTCTACTGTACTCTACTGTTCTCTACCTCTTCTGTGCTCTACTGTACTTTACTCTACTGTACTCCACTCTACTCTATATCTACTGTGATCCACTGTACTCTACCTCTACTGTACTCCACTGTACTCTATCTCTACTGTGATCCACTGTACTCTATCTCTATTGTGCTCCACTGTACTCTACCTCTACTGTGCTCCACTGTACTCTATCTCTACTGTGCTCCACTCTACTCTACCTCTACTGTGCTCAGCTGTATCCTACCTCTACTGTACTCCACTGTACTCTCTCTCTACTGTGCTCCACTGTACTCTATCTCTACTTTACTCAGCTGTACTCTACCTCTACTGTGCTCTACTGTTCTCTACCTCTACTGTGCTCTACTCTACTCCACCTCTACTGTGCTCCACTGTACCCTACCTCTACTGTGCTCCACCGTACTCTACCTCTACTGTGCTCCACTGTACTCTACCTCTACTGTACTCCACTGTACTCTATCTCTACTGTACTCCACTGTACTCTACCTCTACTGTACTCCACTGTACTCTATCTCTACTGTACTCCACTCTAATCTACCTCTACTGTCCTCCACTGTACTCTACCTCTACTGTGCTCCACTGTACTCTCTCTCTACTGTACTCTACCTCTACTGTACTCTACTGTGCTCCACTGTACTCCACTGTAGTCTACCTCTACTGTGCTCCATTGTACTCTACCTCTACTGTGCTCCACTATACTCTACCTCTACTGTGCTCCACTGTACTGTACCTCTACTGTCCTCCACTGTACTCTACCTCTACTGTGCTCCACTGTACTCTCTCTCTACTGTACTCTACCTCTACTGTATCCTACTCTACTCCACCTCTAATGTGCTCCACTGTACTCTACCTCTACTGTACTCTACCTCTACTGTACTCCACTGTACTCTACCTCTAATGTGCTCCACTTTACTCTATCTCTACTGTGCTCCACTGTACTCTATTTCTACTGTGCTCCACTGTACTCTATCTCTATTGTACTCCACTGTACTCTATCTCTACTGTACTTCACTGTCCTTTATCTCTTATGTACTCCACTGTACTCTACCTCTATTGTGCTCCATTGTACTCTATCTCTACTGTACTCTACTGTACTCTATCTCTACTTTACTCCACTGTACTCTATCTCTACTGTACTCCACTGTACTCTACCTCTACTGTGCTCCACTGTACTCTACCTCTACCGTACTCCACTGTACTCTATCTCTACTGTACTCCACTGTACTCTACCTCAACTGTACTCTACTGTTCTCTACCTCTACTGTGCTCTACTCTACTCTACTGTACTCCACTGTACTCTATCTCTACTGTGATCCACTGTACTCTACCTCTACAGTCCTCCACTGTACTCTACCTCTACTGTGCTCCACTGTACTCTCTCTCTACTGTACTCTACCTCTACTGTACTCTACTGTACTCCACCTCTAATGTGCTCCACTGTACTCTACCTCTACTGTACTCTACCTCTACTGTACTCCACTGTACACTACCTCTAATGTGCTCCACTGTACTCTATCTCTACTGTCCTCCACTGTACTCTATTTCTACTGTGCTCCACTGTACTCTATCTCTACTGTACTCCACTGTACTCTATCTCTACTGTACTTCACTGTCCTTTATCTCTAATGTACTCCACTGTACTCTACCTCTATTGTGCTCCATTGTACTCTATCTCTACTGTACTCTACTGTACTCTATCTCTACTTTACTCCACTGTACTCTACCTATACTGTACTCTACTGTTCTCTTCCTCTACTGTACTCCATTGTACTCTATCTCTACTGTGATCCACTGTACTCTACCTCTACTGTACTCCACTGTACTCTATCTCTACTCTACTCCACTGTACTCTACCTCTACTGTACTCTACTGTTCTCTACCTCTACTGTGCTCTACTGTACTCTTCTCTACTGTACTCCACTGTACTCTATCTCTACTGTGATCCACTGTACTCTACCTCTACTGTACTCCACTGTACTCTATCTCTACTGTGATCCACTGTACTCTATCTCTACTGTGCTCCACTGTACTCTACCTCTACTATGCTCCACTGTACTCTATCTGTACTGTGCTCCACTCTACTCTACCTCTACTGTGCTCCACTGTACTCTACCTCTACTGTACTCCACTCTACTCTATCTCTACTGTGCTCCACTGTACTCTATCTCTACTGTACTCCACTCTACTCTACCTCTACTGTGCTCTACTGTTCTCTACCTCTACTGTGCTCTACTGTACTCCACCTCTACTGTGCTCCACTGTACCCTACCTCTACTGTGCTCCACTGTACTCTACCTCTACTGTGCTCCACTGTACTCTACCTCTACTGTGCTCCACTGTACTCTACCTCTACTGTGCTCCACTGTACTCTACCTCTACTGTGCTCCACTGTACTCTATCTCTACTGTGCTCCACTGTACTCTATTTCTACTGTACTCTACTGTACTCCACCTCTAATGTGCTCCACTGTACTCTACCTCTACTGTACTCTACTGTACTCTATCTCTACTCTGCTCCACTGTACTCTACCTCTACTGTGCTCCACTGTACTCTACCTCTACTGTACTTCACTGTCCTCTATCTCTACTGTACTCCACTGTACTCTACCTCTACTGTGCTCCACTGTACTCTACCTCTACTGTACTCCACTGTACTCTATCTCTACTGTGCTCCACTGTACTCTACCTCTACTGTGCTCCACTGTACTCTACCTCTACTGTGCTCCACTGTACTCTACCTCTACTGTACTCCACTGTACTCTATCTCTACTGTGCTCCACTGTACTCTACCTCTACTGTGCTCAACTGTACTCTACTGTACTCCACTGTACTCTACCTCTACTGTACTCCACTGTACTCTATCTCTACTGTACTCCACTGTACTCTACCTCTACTGTACTCCACTGTACTCTATCTCTACTGTGCTCCACTGTACTCTACCTCTACTGTGCTCAACTGTACTGTACTGTACTCCACTGTAATCTACCTCTACTGTACTCCACTGTACTCTACCTCTACTGTACTCCACTGTACTCTACCTCTACTGTACTCCACTGTACTCTACTCTACTGTACTCCACTGTACTCTATCTCTACTGTGATCCACTGTACTCTACCTCTACTGTACTCCACTGTACTCTATCTCTACTGTACTCCACTGTACTCTACCTCTACTGTACTCTACTGTTCTCTACCTCTACTGTGCTCTACTGTACTCTACTCTACTGTACTCCACTGTACTCTATCTCTACTGTGATCCACTGTACTCTACCTCTACTGTACTCCACTTTACTTTATCTCTACTGTGATCCACTGTACTCTATCTCTACTGTGCTCCACTGTACTCTACCTCTACTATGCTCCACTGTACTCTATCTCTACTGTGCTCCACTCTACTCTACCTCTACTGTGCTCCACTGTACTCTACCTCTACTGTACTCCACTTTACTTTATCTCTACTGTGATCCACTGTACTCTATCTCTACTGTGCTCCACTGTACTCTACCTCTACTATGCTCCACTGTACTCTATCTTTACTGTGCTCCACTCTACTCTACCTCTACTGTGCTCCACTGTACTCTACCTCTACTGTACTCCACTGTACTCTATCTCTACTGTACTCCACTGTACTCTACCTCTACTGTGCTCTACTGTTCTCTACCTCTACTGTGCTCTACTGTACTCCACCTCTACTGTGCTCCACTGTACCCTACCTCTACTCTGCTCCACTGTACTCTACCTCTACTGTGCTCCACTGTACTCTACCTCTACTCTGCTCCACTGTATCCACTGTACTCTACCTCTACTGTGCTCCACTGTACTCTACCTCTACTGTGTTCCACTGTACTCTACCTCTACTGTACTCTACTGTACTCCACCTCTAATGAGCTCCAATGTACTCTGGCTCTACTGTACTCCACTGTACTTTACCTCTACTGTACTCCACTGTACTCTACCTCTACTGTGCTCCACTGTACTCTATTTCTACTGTACTCCTCTGTACTCTACCTCTACTGTGCTCAACTGTACTCTATCTGTAATGTACTCTACTGTACTCTATCTCTACTGTGATCCACTGTACTCTACCTCTGCTGTGCTCCACTGTACTCTATCTCTACTGTACTCCACTGTACTCTACTGTTCTCTACCTCTACTGTACTCTACTGTGCTCCACTGTACTCCACTGTAGTCTACCTCTACTGTGCTCCACTGTACTCTACCTCTACTGTGCTCCACTATACTCTACCTCTACTGTGCTCCACTGTACTCTACCTCTACTGTCCTCCACTGTACTCTACCTCTACTGTGCTCCACTGTACTCTCTCTCTACTGTACTCTACCTCTACTGTACTCTACTGTACTCCACCTCTAATGTGCTCCACTGTACTCTACCTCTACTGTACTCTACCTCTACTGTACTCCACTGTACTCTACCTCTACTGTGCTCTACTGTACTCTATCTCTACTGTGCTCCACTGTACTCTACCTCTACTGTACTTCACTGTACTCTATCTCTACTGTACTCCACTGTACTCTACCTCTATTGTCCTCCACTGTACTCTATCTCTACTGTACTCTACTGTACTATATCTCTACTGTACTCCACTGTACTCTATCTCTACTGTACTCCACTGTACTCTACCTCCACTGTACTCTACCTCTACCGTACTCCACTGTACTCTATCTCTACTGTACTCCACTGTTCTCTACCTCTACTGTACTCTACTGTTCTCTACCTCTTCTGTGCTCTACTGTACTTTACTCTATTGTACTCCACTCTACTCTATCTCTACTGTGATCCACTGTACTCTACCTCTACTGTACTCCACTGTACTCTATCTCTACTGTGATCCACTGTACTCTATCTCTATTGTGCTCCACTGTACTCTACCTCTACTGTGCTCCACTGTACTCTATCTCTACTGTGCTCCACTCTACTCTACCTCTACTGTGCTCAGCTGTATCCTACCTCTACTGTACTCCACTGTACTCTCTCTCTACTGTGCTCCACTGTACTCTATCTCTACTTTACTCAGCTGTACTCTACCTCTACTGTGCTCTACTGTTCTCTACCTCTACTGTGCTCTACTCTACTCCACCTCTACTGTGCTCCACTGTACCCTACCTCTACTGTGCTCCACCGTACTCTACCTCTACTGTGCTCCACTGTACTCTACCTCTACTGTACTCCACTGTACTCTATCTCTACTGTACTCCACTGTACTCTACCTCTACTGTACTCCACTGTACTCTATCTCTACTGTACTCCACTCTAATCTACCTCTACTGTCCTCCACTGTACTCTACCTCTACTGTGCTCCACTGTACTCTCTCTCTACTGTACTCTACCTCTACTGTACTCTACTGTGCTCCACTGTACTCCACTGTAGTCTACCTCTACTGTGCTCCATTGTACTCTACCTCTACTGTGCTCCACTATACTCTACCTCTACTGTGCTCCACTGTACTCTACCTCTACTGTCCTCCACTGTACTCTACCTCTACTGTGCTCCACTGTACTCTCTCTCTACTGTACTCTACCTCTACTGTATCCTACTCTACTCCACCTCTAATGTGCTCCACTGTACTCTACCTCTACTGTACTCTACCTCTACTGTACTCCACTGTACTCTACCTCTAAAGTGCTCCACTTTACTCTATCTCTACTGTGCTCCACTGTACTCTATTTCTACTGTGCTCCACTGTACTCTATCTCTACTGTACTCCACTGTACTCTATCTCTACTGTACTTCACTGTCCTTTATCTCTTATGTACTCCACTGTACTCTACCTCTATTGTGCTCCATTGTACTCTATCTCTACTGTACTCTACTGTACTCTATCTCTACTTTACTCCACTGTACTCTATCTCTACTGTACTCCACTGTACTCTACCTCTACTGTGCTCCACTGTACTCTACCTCTACCGTACTCCACTGTACTCTATCTCTACTGTACTCCACTGTACTCTACCTCAACTGTACTCTACTGTTCTCTACCTCTACTGTGCTCTACTCTACTCTACTGTACTCCACTGTACTCTATCTCTACTGTGATCCACTGTACTCTACCTCTACTGTACTCTACTGCACTCTATCTCTACTGTGATCTACTGTACTCTATCTCTACTGTGCTCCACTGTACTCTACCTCTACTGTGCTCCACTGTACTCTATCTCTACTGTGCTCCACTCTACTCTACCTCTACTGTGCTCCACTGTATCCTACCTCTACTGTAATCCACTGTACTCTATCTCTACTGTGCTCTACTGTTCTCTACCTCTACTGTGCTTTACTGTACTCCACCTCTACTGTTCTCCACTGTACCCTACCTCTATTGTGCTCCACTGTACTCTACCTCTACTGTACTCCACTGTATTCTATCTCTACTGTGCTCCACTGTACTCTACCTCTACTGTGCTCAACTGTACTCTACTGTACTCCACTGTACTCTACCTCTACTGTACTCCACTGTACTCTATCTCTACTGTACTCCACTGTACTCTACCTCTACTGTACTCCACTGTACTCTATCTCTACTGTGCTCCACTGTACACTACCTCTACTGTGCCCAACTGTACTGTACTCTACTCCACTGTACTCTACCTCTACTGTACTCCACTCTACTCTACCTCTACTGTACTCCACTTTACTCTACCTCTACTGTACTCAACTGTACTCTATCTCTACTGTGCTCCACTGTACTCTATCTCTACTGTGCTCCACTCTACTCTACCTCTACTGTGCTCCATTGTATCCTACCTCTACTGTACTCCACTGTACTCTATCTCTACTGTGCTCCACTGTACTCTATCTCTACTGCACTCCACTGTACTCTACCTCTACTGTGCTCTACTGTTCTCTACCTCTACTGTGCTCTACTGTACTCCACCTCTACTCTTCTCCACTGTACCCTACCTCTATTGTGCTCTACTGTTCTCTACCTCTACTGTGCTCTACTGTACTCCACCTCTACTCTTCTCCACTGTACCCTACCTCTATTGTGCTCCACTGTACTCTACCTCTACTGTACTCCACTGTATTCTATCTCTACTGTGCTCCACTGTACTCTACCTCTACTGTGCTCAACTGTACTCTACTGTACTCCACTGTACTCTACCTCTACTGTACTCCACTGTACTCTACCTCTACTGTACTCTACCTCTAATGTGCTCCACTGTACTCTACCTCTACTGTACTCTACCTCTACTGTACTCCACTGTACTCTACCTCTACTGTACTCCACTGTACTCTATCTCTACTGTGCTCCACTGTACTCTACCTCTACTGTGCCCAACTGTACTGTACTCTACCTCTACTGTACTCCACTGTACTCTACCTCTACTGTACTCCACTTTACTCTACCTCTACTGTACTCAACTGTACTCTATCTCTACTGTGCTCCACTGTACTCTACCTCTACTGTACTCCACTGTACTCTATCTCTACTGTACTCCACTGTACTCTACCTATACTGTACTCTACTGTTCTCTTCCTCTACTGTACTCCACTGTACTCTATCTCTACTGTGATCCACTGTACTCTACCTCTACTGTACTCCACTGTACTCTATCTCTACTGTACTCCACTGTACTCTACCTATACTGTACTCTACTGTTCTCTTCCTCTACTGTACTCCACTGTACTCTATCTCTACTGTGACCCACTGTACTCTACCTCTACTGTACTCCACTGTACTCTATCTCTACTCTACTCCACTGTACTCTACCTCTACTGTACTCTACTGTTCTCTACCTCTACTCTGCTCTACTGTACTCTTCTCTACTGTACTCCACTGTACTCTATCTCTACTGTGATCCACTGTACTCTATCTCTACTGTGCTCCACTGTACTCTACCTCTACTATGCTCCACTGTACTCTATCTGTACTGTGCTCCACTCTACTCTACCTCTACTGTGCTCCACTGTACTCTACCTCTACTGTACTCCACTCTACTCTATCTCTACTGTGCTCCACTGTACTCTATCTCTACTGTACTCCACTGTACTCTACCTCTACTGTGCTCTACTGTTCTCTACCTCTACTGTGCTCTACTGTACTCCACCTCTACTGTGCTCCACTGTACCCTACCTCTACTGTGCTCCACTGTACTCTACCTCTACTGTGCTCCACTGTACTCTACCTCTACTGTGCTCCACTGTACTCTACCTCTACTGTGCTCCACTGTACTCTACCTCTACTGTGCTCCACTGTACTCTATCTCTACTGTGCTCCACTGTACTCTATTTCTACTGTACTCTACTGTACTCCACCTCTAATGTGCTCCACTGTACTCTACCTCTACTGTACTCTACCTCTACTGTACTCCACTGTACTATACCTCTACTGTGCTCTACTGTACTCTATCTCTACTCTGCTCCACTGTACTCTACCTCTACTGTGCTCCACTGTACTCTACCTCTACTGTACTTCACTGTCCTCTATCTCTACTGTACTCCACTGTACTCTACCTCTACTGTGCTCCACTGTACTCTACCTCTACTGTACTCCACTGTACTCTATCTCTACTGTGCTCCACTGTACTCTACCTCTACTGTGCTCCACTGTACTCTACCTCTACTGTGCTCCACTGTACTCTACCTCTACTGTACTCCACTGTACTCTATCTCTACTGTGCTCCACTGTCCTCTACCTCTACTGTGCTCAACTGTACTCTACTGTACTCCACTGTACTCTACCTCTACTGTACTCCACTGTACTCTATCTCTACTGTACTCCACTGTACTCTACCTCTACTGTGCTCCACTGTACTCTACCTCTACTGTACTCCACAGTACTCTATCTCTACTGTGCTCCACTCTACTCTATCTCTACTGTACTCCACTGTACTCTACCTCTACTGTGCTCTACTGTTCTCTACCTCTACTGTGCTCTACTGTACTCCACCTCTACTGTTCTCCACTGTACCCTACCTCTATTGTGCTCCACTGTACTCTACCTCTACTGTACTCCACTGTATTCTATCTCTACTGTGCTCCACTGTACTCTACCTCTACTGTGCTCAACTGTACTCTACTGTACTCCACTGTACTCTACCTCTACTGTACTCTACCTCTACTGTACTCCACTGTACACTACCTCTAATGTGCTCCACTGTACTCTATCTCTACTGTCCTCCACTGTACTCTATTTCTACTGTGCTCCACTGTACTCTATCTCTACTGTACTCCACTGTACTCTATCTCTACTGTACTTCACTGTCCTTTATCTCTAATGTACTCCACTGTACTCTACCTCTATTGTGCTCCATTGTACTCTATCTCTACTGTACTCTACTGTACTCTATCTCTACTTTACTCCACTGTACTCTACCTATACTGTACTCTACTGTTCTCTTCCTCTACTGTACTCCATTGTACTCTATCTCTACTGTGATCCACTGTACTCTACCTCTACTCTACTCCACTGTACTCTATCTCTACTCTACTCCACTGTACTCTACCTCTACTGTACTCTACTGTTCTCTACCTCTACTGTGCTCTACTGTACTCTTCTCTACTGTACTCCACTGTACTCTATCTCTACTGTGATCCACTGTACTCTACCTCTACTGTACTCCACTGTACTCTATCTCTACTGTGATCCACTGTACTCTATCTCTACTGTGCTCCACTGTACTCTACCTCTACTATGCTCCACTGTACTCTATCTGTACTGTGCTCCACTCTACTCTACCTCTACTGTGCTCCACTGTACTCTACCTCTACTGTACTCCACTCTACTCTATCTCTACTGTGCTCCACTGTACTCTATCTCTACTGTACTCCACTCTACTCTACCTCTACTGTGCTCTACTGTTCTCTACCTCTACTGTGCTCTACTGTACTCCACCTCTACTGTGCTCCACTGTACCCTACCTCTACTGTGCTCCACTGTACTCTACCTCTACTGTGCTCCACTGTACTCTACCTCTACTGTGCTCCACTGTACTCTACCTCTACTGTGCTCCACTGTACTCTACCTCTACTGTGCTCCACTGTACTCTATCTCTACTGTGCTCCACTGTACTCTATTTCTACTGTACTCTACTGTACTCCACCTCTAATGTGCTCCACTGTACTCTACCTCTACTGTACTCTACTGTACTCTATCTCTACTCTGCTCCACTGTACTCTACCTCTACTGTGCTCCACTGTACTCTACCTCTACTGTACTTCACTGTCCTCTATCTCTACTGTACTCCACTGTACTCTACCTCTACTGTGCTCCACTGTACTCTACCTCTACTGTACTCCACTGTACTCTATCTCTACTGTGCTCCACTGTACTCTACCTCTACTGTGCTCCACTGTACTCTACCTCTACTGTGCTCCACTGTACTCTACCTCTACTGTACTCCACTGTACTCTATCTCTACTGTGCTCCACTGTACTCTACCTCTACTGTGCTCAACTGTACTCTACTGTACTCCACTGTACTCTACCTCTACTGTACTCCACTGTACTCTATCTCTACTGTACTCCACTGTACTCTACCTCTACTGTACTCCACTGTACTCTATCTCTACTGTGCTCCACTGTACTCTACCTCTACTGTGCTCAACTGTACTGTACTGTACTCCACTGTAATCTACCTCTACTGTACTCCACTGTACTCTACCTCTACTGTACTCCACTGTACTCTACCTCTACTGTACTCCACTGTACTCTACTCTACTGTACTCCACTGTACTCTATCTCTACTGTGATCCACTGTACTCTACCTCTACTGTACTCCACTGTACTCTATCTCTACTGTACTCCACTGTACTCTACCTCTACTGTACTCTACTGTTCTCTACCTCTACTGTGCTCTACTGTACTCTACTCTACTGTACTCCACTGTACTCTATCTCTACTGTGATCCACTGTACTCTACCTCTACTGTACTCCACTTTACTTTATCTCTACTGTGATCCACTGTACTCTATCTCTACTGTGCTCCACTGTACTCTACCTCTACTATGCTCCACTGTACTCTATCTCTACTGTGCTCCACTCTACTCTACCTCTACTGTGCTCCACTGTACTCTACCTCTACTGTACTCCACTTTACTTTATCTCTACTGTGATCCACTGTACTCTATCTCTACTGTGCTCCACTGTACTCTACCTCTACTATGCTCCACTGTACTCTATCTTTACTGTGCTCCACTCTACTCTACCTCTACTGTGCTCCACTGTACTCTACCTCTACTGTACTCCACTGTACTCTATCTCTACTGTACTCCACTGTACTCTACCTCTACTGTGCTCTACTGTTCTCTACCTCTACTGTGCTCTACTGTACTCCACCTCTACTGTGCTCCACTGTACCCTACCTCTACTCTGCTCCACTGTACTCTACCTCTACTGTGCTCCACTGTACTCTACCTCTACTCTGCTCCACTGTATCCACTGTACTCTACCTCTACTGTGCTCCACTGTACTCTACCTCTACTGTGTTCCACTGTACTCTACCTCTACTGTACTCTACTGTACTCCACCTCTAATGAGCTCCAATGTACTCTGGCTCTACTGTACTCCACTGTACTTTACCTCTACTGTACTCCACTGTACTCTACCTCTACTGTGCTCCACTGTACTCTATTTCTACTGTACTCCTCTGTACTCTACCTCTACTGTGCTCAACTGTACTCTATCTGTAATGTACTCTACTGTACTCTATCTCTACTGTGATCCACTGTACTCTACCTCTGCTGTGCTCCACTGTACTCTATCTCTACTGTACTCCACTGTACTCTACTGTTCTCTACCTCTACTGTACTCTACTGTGCTCCACTGTACTCCACTGTAGTCTACCTCTACTGTGCTCCACTGTACTCTACCTCTACTGTGCTCCACTATACTCTACCTCTACTGTGCTCCACTGTACTCTACCTCTACTGTCCTCCACTGTACTCTACCTCTACTGTGCTCCACTGTACTCTCTCTCTACTGTACTCTACCTCTACTGTACTCTACTGTACTCCACCTCTAATGTGCTCCACTGTACTCTACCTCTACTGTACTCTACCTCTACTGTACTCCACTGTACTCTACCTCTACTGTGCTCTACTGTACTCTATCTCTACTGTGCTCCACTGTACTCTACCTCTACTGTACTTCACTGTACTCTATCTCTACTGTACTCCACTGTACTCTACCTCTATTGTCCTCCACTGTACTCTATCTCTACTGTACTCTACTGTACTATATCTCTACTGTACTCCACTGTACTCTATCTCTACTGTACTCCACTGTACTCTACCTCCACTGTACTCTACCTCTACCGTACTCCACTGTACTCTATCTCTACTGTACTCCACTGTTCTCTACCTCTACTGTACTCTACTGTTCTCTACCTCTTCTGTGCTCTACTGTACTTTACTCTATTGTACTCCACTCTACTCTATCTCTACTGTGATCCACTGTACTCTACCTCTACTGTACTCCACTGTACTCTATCTCTACTGTGATCCACTGTACTCTATCTCTATTGTGCTCCACTGTACTCTACCTCTACTGTGCTCCACTGTACTCTATCTCTACTGTGCTCCACTCTACTCTACCTCTACTGTGCTCAGCTGTATCCTACCTCTACTGTACTCCACTGTACTCTCTCTCTACTGTGCTCCACTGTACTCTATCTCTACTTTACTCAGCTGTACTCTACCTCTACTGTGCTCTACTGTTCTCTACCTCTACTGTGCTCTACTCTACTCCACCTCTACTGTGCTCCACTGTACCCTACCTCTACTGTGCTCCACCGTACTCTACCTCTACTGTGCTCCACTGTACTCTACCTCTACTGTACTCCACTGTACTCTATCTCTACTGTACTCCACTGTACTCTACCTCTACTGTACTCCACTGTACTCTATCTCTACTGTACTCCACTCTAATCTACCTCTACTGTCCTCCACTGTACTCTACCTCTACTGTGCTCCACTGTACTCTCTCTCTACTGTACTCTACCTCTACTGTACTCTACTGTGCTCCACTGTACTCCACTGTAGTCTACCTCTACTGTGCTCCATTGTACTCTACCTCTACTGTGCTCCACTATACTCTACCTCTACTGTGCTCCACTGTACTCTACCTCTACTGTCCTCCACTGTACTCTACCTCTACTGTGCTCCACTGTACTCTCTCTCTACTGTACTCTACCTCTACTGTATCCTACTCTACTCCACCTCTAATGTGCTCCACTGTACTCTACCTCTACTGTACTCTACCTCTACTGTACTCCACTGTACTCTACCTCTAAAGTGCTCCACTTTACTCTATCTCTACTGTGCTCCACTGTACTCTATTTCTACTGTGCTCCACTGTACTCTATCTCTACTGTACTCCACTGTACTCTATCTCTACTGTACTTCACTGTCCTTTATCTCTTATGTACTCCACTGTACTCTACCTCTATTGTGCTCCATTGTACTCTATCTCTACTGTACTCTACTGTACTCTATCTCTACTTTACTCCACTGTACTCTATCTCTACTGTACTCCACTGTACTCTACCTCTACTGTGCTCCACTGTACTCTACCTCTACCGTACTCCACTGTACTCTATCTCTACTGTACTCCACTGTACTCTACCTCAACTGTACTCTACTGTTCTCTACCTCTACTGTGCTCTACTCTACTCTACTGTACTCCACTGTACTCTATCTCTACTGTGATCCACTGTACTCTACCTCTACTGTACTCTACTGCACTCTATCTCTACTGTGATCTACTGTACTCTATCTCTACTGTGCTCCACTGTACTCTACCTCTACTGTGCTCCACTGTACTCTATCTCTACTGTGCTCCACTCTACTCTACCTCTACTGTGCTCCACTGTATCCTACCTCTACTGTAATCCACTGTACTCTATCTCTACTGTGCTCTACTGTTCTCTACCTCTACTGTGCTTTACTGTACTCCACCTCTACTGTTCTCCACTGTACCCTACCTCTATTGTGCTCCACTGTACTCTACCTCTACTGTACTCCACTGTATTCTATCTCTACTGTGCTCCACTGTACTCTACCTCTACTGTGCTCAACTGTACTCTACTGTACTCCACTGTACTCTACCTCTACTGTACTCCACTGTACTCTATCTCTACTGTACTCCACTGTACTCTACCTCTACTGTACTCCACTGTACTCTATCTCTACTGTGCTCCACTGTACACTACCTCTACTGTGCCCAACTGTACTGTACTCTACTCCACTGTACTCTACCTCTACTGTACTCCACTCTACTCTACCTCTACTGTACTCCACTTTACTCTACCTCTACTGTACTCAACTGTACTCTATCTCTACTGTGCTCCACTGTACTCTATCTCTACTGTGCTCCACTCTACTCTACCTCTACTGTGCTCCATTGTATCCTACCTCTACTGTACTCCACTGTACTCTATCTCTACTGTGCTCCACTGTACTCTATCTCTACTGCACTCCACTGTACTCTACCTCTACTGTGCTCTACTGTTCTCTACCTCTACTGTGCTCTACTGTACTCCACCTCTACTCTTCTCCACTGTACCCTACCTCTATTGTGCTCTACTGTTCTCTACCTCTACTGTGCTCTACTGTACTCCACCTCTACTCTTCTCCACTGTACCCTACCTCTATTGTGCTCCACTGTACTCTACCTCTACTGTACTCCACTGTATTCTATCTCTACTGTGCTCCACTGTACTCTACCTCTACTGTGCTCAACTGTACTCTACTGTACTCCACTGTACTCTACCTCTACTGTACTCCACTGTACTCTACCTCTACTGTACTCTACCTCTAATGTGCTCCACTGTACTCTACCTCTACTGTACTCTACCTCTACTGTACTCCACTGTACTCTACCTCTACTGTACTCCACTGTACTCTATCTCTACTGTGCTCCACTGTACTCTACCTCTACTGTGCCCAACTGTACTGTACTCTACCTCTACTGTACTCCACTGTACTCTACCTCTACTGTACTCCACTTTACTCTACCTCTACTGTACTCAACTGTACTCTATCTCTACTGTGCTCCACTGTACTCTACCTCTACTGTACTCCACTGTACTCTATCTCTACTGTACTCCACTGTACTCTACCTATACTGTACTCTACTGTTCTCTTCCTCTACTGTACTCCACTGTACTCTATCTCTACTGTGATCCACTGTACTCTACCTCTACTGTACTCCACTGTACTCTATCTCTACTGTACTCCACTGTACTCTACCTATACTGTACTCTACTGTTCTCTTCCTCTACTGTACTCCACTGTACTCTATCTCTACTGTGACCCACTGTACTCTACCTCTACTGTACTCCACTGTACTCTATCTCTACTCTACTCCACTGTACTCTACCTCTACTGTACTCTACTGTTCTCTACCTCTACTCTGCTCTACTGTACTCTTCTCTACTGTACTCCACTGTACTCTATCTCTACTGTGATCCACTGTACTCTATCTCTACTGTGCTCCACTGTACTCTACCTCTACTATGCTCCACTGTACTCTATCTGTACTGTGCTCCACTCTACTCTACCTCTACTGTGCTCCACTGTACTCTACCTCTACTGTACTCCACTCTACTCTATCTCTACTGTGCTCCACTGTACTCTATCTCTACTGTACTCCACTGTACTCTACCTCTACTGTGCTCTACTGTTCTCTACCTCTACTGTGCTCTACTGTACTCCACCTCTACTGTGCTCCACTGTACCCTACCTCTACTGTGCTCCACTGTACTCTACCTCTACTGTGCTCCACTGTACTCTACCTCTACTGTGCTCCACTGTACTCTACCTCTACTGTGCTCCACTGTACTCTACCTCTACTGTGCTCCACTGTACTCTATCTCTACTGTGCTCCACTGTACTCTATTTCTACTGTACTCTACTGTACTCCACCTCTAATGTGCTCCACTGTACTCTACCTCTACTGTACTCTACCTCTACTGTACTCCACTGTACTATACCTCTACTGTGCTCTACTGTACTCTATCTCTACTCTGCTCCACTGTACTCTACCTCTACTGTGCTCCACTGTACTCTACCTCTACTGTACTTCACTGTCCTCTATCTCTACTGTACTCCACTGTACTCTACCTCTACTGTGCTCCACTGTACTCTACCTCTACTGTACTCCACTGTACTCTATCTCTACTGTGCTCCACTGTACTCTACCTCTACTGTGCTCCACTGTACTCTACCTCTACTGTGCTCCACTGTACTCTACCTCTACTGTACTCCACTGTACTCTATCTCTACTGTGCTCCACTGTCCTCTACCTCTACTGTGCTCAACTGTACTCTACTGTACTCCACTGTACTCTACCTCTACTGTACTCCACTGTACTCTATCTCTACTGTACTCCACTGTACTCTACCTCTACTGTGCTCCACTGTACTCTACCTCTACTGTACTCCACAGTACTCTATCTCTACTGTGCTCCACTCTACTCTATCTCTACTGTACTCCACTGTACTCTACCTCTACTGTGCTCTACTGTTCTCTACCTCTACTGTGCTCTACTGTACTCCACCTCTACTGTTCTCCACTGTACCCTACCTCTATTGTGCTCCACTGTACTCTACCTCTACTGTACTCCACTGTATTCTATCTCTACTGTGCTCCACTGTACTCTACCTCTACTGTGCTCAACTGTACTCTACTGTACTCCACTGTACTCTACCTCTACTGTACTCCACTGTACTCTATCTCTACTGTACTCTACCTCTACTGTAATCCACTGTACTCTATATCTACTGTGCTCCACTGTACTCTACCTCTACTGTGCCCAACTGTACTGTACTCTACCTCTACTGTACTCCACTGTACTCTACCTCTACTGTACTCCACTTTACTCTACCTCTACTGTACTCAACTGTACTCTATCTCTACTGTGCTCCACTGTACTCTACCTCTACTGTACTCCACTGTACTCTATCTCTACTGTACTCCACTGTACTCTACCTCTACTGTGCTCCACTGTACTCTACCTCTACTGTACTCCACAGTACTCTATCTCTACTGTGCTCCACTGTACTCTATCTCTACTGTACTCCACTGTACTCTACCTCTACTGTGCTCTACTGTTCTCTACCTCTACTGTGCTCTACTGTACTCCACCTCTACTGTTCTCCACTGTACCCTACCTCTATTGTGCTCCACTGTACTCTACCTCTACTGTACTCCACTGTATTCTATCTCTACTGTGCTCCACTGTACTCTACCTCTACTGTGCTCAACTGTACTCTACTGTACTCCACTGTACTCTACCTCTACTGTACTCCACTGTACTCTATCTCTACTGTACTCCACTGTACTCTACCTCTACTGTACTCCACTGTACTCTATCTCTACTGTGCTCCACTGTACTCTATTTCTACTGTACTCTACTGTACTCCACCTCTAATGTGCTCCGCTGTACTCTACCTCTACTGTACTCTACTGTACTCTATCTCTACTCTGCTCCACTGTACTCTACCTCTACTGTGCTCCACTGTACTCTACCTCTACTGTACTTCACTGTCCTCTATCTCTACTGTACTCCACTGTACTCTACCTCTACTGTGCTCCACTGTACTCTACCTCTACTGTACTCCACTGTACTCTATCTCTAATGTGCTCCACTGTACTCTACCTCTACTGTGCTCCACTGTACTCTACCTCTACTGTGCTCCACTGTACTCTACCTCTACTGTACTCCACTGTACTCTATCTCTACTGTGCTCCACTGTACTCTACCTCTACTGTGCTCAACTGTACTCTACTGTACTCCACTGTACTCTACCTCTACTGTACTCCACTGTACTCTATCTCTACTGTACTCCACTGTACTCTACCTCTACTGTACTCCACTGTACTCTATCTCTACTGTGCTCCACTGTACTCTACCTCTACTGTGCTCAACTGTACTGTACTGTACTCCACTGTAATCTACCTCTACTGTACTCCACTGTACTCTACGTCTACTGTGCTCCACTGTACTCTATCTCTACTGTGCTCCACTCTACTCTACCTCTACTGTGCTCCACTGTATCCTACCTCTACTGTACTCCACTGTACTCTCTCTCTACTGTGCTCCACTGTACTCTATCTCTACTGTACTCAGCTGTACTCTACCTCTACTGTGCTCTACTGTTCTCTACCTCTACTGTGCTCTACTCTACTCCACCTCTACTGTGCTCCACTGTACCCTACCTCTACTGTGCTCCACCGTACTCTACCTCTACTGTGCTCCACTGTACTCTACCTCTACTGTACTCCACTGTACTCTATCTCTACTGTGCTCCACTGTACTCTCTCTCTACTGTACTCTACCTCTACTGTACTCTACTGTGCTCCACTGTACTCCACTGTAGTCTACCTCTACTGTGCTCCACTGTACTCTACCTCTACTGTGCTCCACTATACTCTACCTCTACTGTGCTCCACTGTACTCTACCTCTACTGTCCTCCACTGTACTCTACCTCTACTGTGCTCCACTGTACTCTCTCTCTACTGTACTCTACCTCTACTGTACTCTACTGTACTCCACCTCTAATGTGCTCCACTGTACTCTACCTCTACTGTACTCTACCTCTACTGTACTCCACTGTACTCTACCTCTAATGTGCTCCACTGTACTCTATCTCTACTGTGCTCCACTGTACTCTATTTCTACTGTGCTCCACTGTACTCTATCTCTACTGTACTCCACTGTACTCTATCTCTACTGTACTTCACTGTCCTTTATCTCTAATGTACTCCACTGTACTCTACCTCTATTGTGCTCCATTGTACTCTATCTCTACTGTACTCTACTGTACTCTATCTCTACTTTACTCCACTATACTCTACCTATACTGTACTCTACTGTTCTCTTCCTCTACTGTACTCCACTGTACTCTATCTCTACTGTGATCCACTGTACTCTACCTCTACTGTACTCCACTGTACTCTATCTCTACTCTACTCCACTGTACTCTACCTCTACTGTACTCTACTGTTCTCTACCTCTACTGTGCTCTACTGTACTCTTCTCTACTGTACTCCAATGTACTCTATCTCTACTGTGATCCACTGTACTCTACCTCTACTGTACTCCACTGTACTCTATCTCTACTGTGATCCACTGTACTCTATCTCTACTGTGCTCCACTGTACTCTACCTCTACTATGCTCCACTGTACTCTATCTGTACTGTGCTCCACTCTACTCTACCTCTACTGTGCTCCACTGTACTCTACCTCTACTGTACTCCACTCTACTCTATCTCTACTGTGCTCCACTGTACTCTATCTCTACTGTACTCCATTCTACTCTACCTCTACTGTGCTCTACTGTTCTCTACCTCTACTGTGCTCTACTGTACTCCACCTCTACTGTGCTCCACTGTACCCTACCTCTACTGTGCTCCACTGTACTCTACCTCTACTGTGCTCCACTGTACTCTACCTCTACTGTGCTCCACTGTACTCTACCTCTACTGTGCTCCACTGTACTCTACCTCTACTGTGCTCCACTGTACTCTATCTCTACTGTGCTCCACTGTACTCTATTTCTACTGTACTCTACTGTACTCCACCTCTAATGTGCTCCACTGTACTCTACCTCTACTGTACTCTACTGTACTCTATCTCTACTCTGCTCCACTGTACTCTACCTCTACTGTGCTCCACTGTACTCTACCTCTACTGTACTTCACTGTCCTCTATCTCTACTGTACTCCACTGTACTCTACCTCTACTGTCCTCCACTGTACTCTACCTCTACTGTGCTCCACTGTACTCTCTCTCTACTGTACTCTACCTCTACTGTACTCTACTGTACTCCACCTCTAATGTGCTCCACTGTACTCTACCTCTACTGTACTCTACCTCTACTGTACTCCACTGTACTCTACCTCTACTGTGCTCTACTGTACTCTATCTCTACTGTGCTCCACTGTACTCTACCTCTACTGTACTTCACTGTACTCTATCTCTACTGTACTCCACTGTACTCTACCTCTATTGTCCTCCACTGTACTCTATCTCTACTGTACTCTACTGTACTATATCTCTACTGTACTCCACTGTACTCTATCTCTACTGTACTCCACTGTACTCTACCTCCACTGTACTCTACCTCTACCGTACTCCACTGTACTCTATCTCTACTGTACTCCACTGTTCTCTACCTCTACTGTACTCTACTGTTCTCTACCTCTTCTGTGCTCTACTGTACTTTACTCTATTGTACTCCACTCTACTCTATCTCTACTGTGATCCACTGTACTCTACCTCTACTGTACTCCACTGTACTCTATCTCTACTGTGATCCACTGTACTCTATCTCTATTGTGCTCCACTGTACTCTACCTCTACTGTGCTCCACTGTACTCTATCTCTACTGTGCTCCACTCTACTCTACCTCTACTGTGCTCAGCTGTATCCTACCTCTACTGTACTCCACTGTACTCTCTCTCTACTGTACTCTCTATCTACTGTGCTCCACTGTACTCTATCTCTACTTTACTCAGCTGTACTCTACCTCTACTGTGCTCTACTGTTCTCTACCTCTACTGTGCTCTACTCTACTCCACCTCTACTGTGCTCCACTGTACCCTACCTCTACTGTGCTCCACCGTACTCTACCTCTACTGTGCTCCACTGTACTCTACCTCTACTGTACTCCACTGTACTCTATCTCTACTGTACTCCACTGTACTCTACCTCTACTGTACTCCACTGTACTCTATCTCTACTGTACTCCACTCTAATCTACCTCTACTGTCCTCCACTGTACTCTACCTCTACTGTGCTCCACTGTACTCTCTCTCTACTGTACTCTACCTCTACTGTACTCTACTGTGCTCCACTGTACTCCACTGTAGTCTACCTCTACTGTGCTCCATTGTACTCTACCTCTACTGTGCTCCACTATACTCTACCTCTACTGTGCTCCACTGTACTCTACCTCTACGGTGCTCCACTGTACTCTCTCTCTACTGTACTCTACCTCTACTGTATCCTACTCTACTCCACCTCTAATGTGCTCCACTGTACTCTACCTCTACTGTACTCTACCTCTACTGTACTCCACTGTACTCTACCTCTAATGTGCTCCACTTTACTCTATCTCTACTGTGCTCCACTGTACTCTATTTCTACTGTGCTCCACTGTACTCTATCTCTACTGTACTCCACTGTACTCTATCTCTACTGTACTTCACTGTCCTTTATCTCTCATGTACTCCACTGTACTCTACCTCTATTGTGCTCCATTGTACTCTATCTCTACTGTACTCTACTGTACTCTATCTCTACTTTACTCCACTGTACTCTATCTCTACTGTACTCCACTGTACTCTACCTCTACTGTGCTCCACTGTACTCTACCTCTACCGTACTCCACTGTACTCTATCTCTACTGTACTCCACTGTACTCTACCTCAACTGTACTCTACTGTTCTCTACCTCTACTGTGCTCTACTCTACTCTACTGTACTCCACTGTACTCTATCTCTACTGTGATCCACTGTACTCTACCTCTACTGTACTCTACTGCACTCTATCTCTACTGTGATCTACTGTACTCTATCTCTACTGTGCTCCACTGTACTCTACCTCTACTGTGCTCCACTGTACTCTATCTCTACTGTGCTCCACTCTACTCTACCTCTACTGTGCTCCACTGTATCCTACCTCTACTGTAATCCACTGTACTCTATCTCTACTGTGCTCTACTGTTCTCTACCTCTACTGTGCTTTACTGTACTCCACCTCTACTGTTCTCCACTGTACCCTAACTCTATTGTGCTCCTCTGTACTCTACCTCTACTGTACTCCACTGTATTCTATCTCTACTGTGCTCCACTGTACTCTACCTCTACTGTGCTCAACTGTACTCTACTGTACTCCACTGTACTCTACCTCTACTGTACTCCACTGTACTCTATCTCTACTGTACTCCACTGTACTCTACCTCTACTGTACTCCACTGTACTCTATCTCTACTGTGCTCCACTGTACACTACCTCTACTGTGCCCAACTGTACTGTACTCTACTCCACTGTACTCTACCTCTACTGTACTCCACTCTACTCTACCTCTACTGTACTCCACTTTACTCTACCTCTACTGTACTCAACTGTACTCTATCTCTACTGTGCTCCACTGTACTCTATCTCTACTGTGCTCCACTCTACTCTACCGCTACTGTGCTCCATTGTATCCTACCTCTACTGTACTCCACTGTACTCTATCTCTACTGTGCTCCACTGTACTCTATCTCTACTGCACTCCACTGTACTCTACCTCTACTGTGCTCTACTGTTCTCTACCTCTACTGTGCTCTACTGTACTCCACCTCTACTCTTCTCCACTGTACCCTACCTCTATTGTGCTCTACTGTTCTCTACCTCTACTGTGCTCTACTGTACTCCACCTCTACTCTTCTCCACTGTACCCTACCTCTATTGTGCTCCACTGTACTCTACCTCTACTGTACTCCACTGTATTCTATCTCTACTGTGCTCCACTGTACTCTACCTCTACTGTGCTCAACTGTACTCTACTGTACTCCACTGTACTCTACCTCTACTGTACTCCACTGTACTCTACCTCTACTGTACTCTACCTCTAATGTGCTCCACTGTACTCTACCTCTACTGTACTCTACCTCTACTGTACTCCACTGTACTCTACCTCTACTGTACTCCACTGTACTCTATCTCTACTGTGCTCCACTGTACTCTACCTCTACTGTGCCCAACTGTACTGTACTCTACCTCTACTGTACTCCACTGTACTCTACCTCTACTGTACTCCACTTTACTCTACCTCTACTGTACTCAACTGTACTCTATCTCTACTGTGCTCCACTGTACTCTACCTCTACTGTACTCCACTGTACTCTATCTCTACTGTACTCCACTGTACTCTACCTATACTGTACTCTACTGTTCTCTTCCTCTACTGTACTCCACTGTACTCTATCTCTACTGTGATCCACTGTACTCTACCTCTACTGTACTCCACTGTACTCTATCTCTACTGTACTCCACTGTACTCTACCTATACTGTACTCTACTGTTCTCTTCCTCTACTGTACTCCACTGTACTCTATCTCTACTGTGACCCACTGTACTCTACCTCTACTGTACTCCACTGTACTCTATCTCTACTCTACTCCACTGTACTCTACCTCTACTGTACTCTACTGTTCTCTACCTCTACTGTGCTCTACTGTACTCTTCTCTACTGTACTCCACTGTACTCTATCTCTACTGTGATCCACTGTACTCTATCTCTACTGTGCTCCACTGTACTCTACCTCTACTATGCTCCACTGTACTCTATCTGTACTGTGCTCCACTCTACTCTACCTCTACTGTGCTCCACTGTACTCTACCTCTACTGTACTCCACTCTACTCTATCTCTACTGTGCTCCACTGTACTCTATCTCTACTGTACTCCACTGTACTCTACCTCTACTGTGCTCTACTGTTCTCTACCTCTACTGTGCTCTACTGTACTCCACCTCTACTGTGCTCCACTGTACCCTACCTCTACTGTGCTCCACTGTACTCTACCTCTACTGTGCTCCACTGTACTCTACCTCTACTGTGCTCCACTGTACTCTACCTCTACTGTGCTCCACTGTACTCTACCTCTACTGTGCTCCACTGTACTCTATCTCTACTGTGCTCCACTGTACTCTATTTCTACTGTACTCTACTGTACTCCACCTCTAATGTGCTCCACTGTACTCTACCTCTACTGTACTCTACCTCTACTGTACTCCACTGTACTCTACCTCTACTGTGCTCTACTGTACTCTATCTCTACTCTGCTCCACTGTACTCTACCTCTACTGTGCTCCACTGTACTCTACCTCTACTGTACTTCACTGTCCTCTATCTCTACTGTACTCCACTGTACTCTACCTCTACTGTGCTCCACTGTACTCTACCTCTACTGTACTCCACTGTACTCTATCTCTACTGTGCTCCACTGTACTCTACCTCTACTGTGCTCCACTGTACTCTACCTCTACTGTGCTCCACTGTACTCTACTTCTACTGTACTCCACTGTACTCTATCTCTACTGTGCTCCACTGTCCTCTACCTCTACTGTGCTCAACTGTACTCTACTGTACTCCACTGTACTCTACCTCTACTGTACTCCACTGTACTCTATCTCTACTGTACTCCACTGTACTCTACCTCTACTGTGCTCCACTGTACTCTACCTCTACTGTACTCCACAGTACTCTATCTCTACTGTGCTCCACTCTACTCTATCTCTACTGTACTCCACTGTACTCTACCTCTACTGTGCTCTACTGTTCTCTACCTCTACTGTGCTCTACTGTACTCCACCTCTACTGTTCTCCACTGTACCCTACCTCTATTGTGCTCCACTGTACTCTACCTCTACTGTACTCCACTGTATTCTATCTCTACTGTGCTCCACAGTACTCTACCTCTACTGTGCTCAACTGTACTCTACTGTACTCCACTGTACTCTACCTCTACTGTACTCCACTGTACTCTATCTCTACTGTACTCCACTGTACTCTACCTCTACTGTACTCCACTGTACTCTATATCTACTGTGCTCCACTGTACTCTACCTCTACTGTGCCCAACTGTACTGTACTCTACCTCTGCTGTACTCCACTGTACTCTACCTCTACTGTACTCCACTTTACTCTACCTCTACTGTACTCAACTGTACTCTATCTCTACTGTGCTCCACTGTACTCTACCTCTACTGTACTCCACTGTACTCTATCTCTACTGTACTCCACTGTACTCTACCTCTACTGTGCTCCACTGTACTCTACCTCTACTGTACTCCACAGTACTCTATCTCTACTGTGCTCCACTGTACTCTATCTCTACTGTACTCCACTGTACTCTACCTCTACTGTGCTCTACTGTTCTCTACCTCTACTGTGCTCTACTGTACTCCACCTCTACTGTTCTCCACTGTACCCTACCTCTATTGTGCTCCACTGTACTCTACCTCTACTGTACTCCACTGTATTCTATCTCTACTGTGCTCCACTGTACTCTACCTCTACTGTGCTCAACTGTACTCTACTGTACTCCACTGTACTCTACCTCTACTGTACTCCACTGTACTCTATCTCTACTGTACTCCACTGTACTCTACCTCTACTGTACTCCACTGTACTCTATCTCTACTGTGCTCCACTGTACTCTATTTCTACTGTACTCTACTGTACTCCACCTCTAATGTGCTCCGCTGTACTCTACCTCTACTGTACTCTACTGTACTCTATCTCTACTCTGCTCCACTGTACTCTACCTCTACTGTGCTCCACTGTACTCTACCTCTACTGTACTTCACTGTCCTCTATCTCTACTGTACTCCACTGTACTCTACCTCTACTGTGCTCCACTGTACTCTACCTCTACTGTACTCCACTGTACTCTATCTCTAATGTGCTCCACTGTACTCTACCTCTACTGTGCTCCACTGTACTCTACCTCTACTGTGCTCCACTGTACTCTACCTCTACTGTACTCCACTGTACTCTATCTCTACTGTGCTCCACTGTACTCTATCTCTACTGTGCTCCACTGTACTCTATCTCTACTGTACTCCACTGTACTCTACCTCTACTGTACTCCACTGTACTCTATCTCTACTGTGCTCCACTGTACTCTACCTCTACTGTGCTCAACTGTACTGTACTGTACTCCACTGTAATCTACCTCTACTGTACTCCACTGTACTCTACGTCTACTGTGCTCCACTGTACTCTATCTCTACTGTGCTCCACTCTACTCTACCTCTACTGTGCTCCACTGTATCCTACCTCTACTGTACTCCACTGTACTCTCTCTCTACTGTGCTCCACTGTACTCTATCTCTACTGTACTCAGCTGTACTCTACCTCTACTGTGCTCTACTGTTCTCTACCTCTACTGTGCTCTACTCTACTCCACCTCTACTGTGCTCCACTGTACCCTACCTCTACTGTGCTCCACCGTACTCTACCTCTACTGTGCTCCACTGTACTCTACCTCTACTGTACTCCACTGTACTCTATCTCTACTGTGCTCCACTGTACTCTCTCTCTACTGTACTCTACCTCTACTGTACTCTACTGTGCTCCACTGTACTCCACTGTAGTCTACCTCTACTGTGCTCCACTGTACTCTACCTCTACTGTGCTCCACTATACTCTACCTCTACTGTGCTCCACTGTACTCTACCTCTACTGTCCTCCACTGTACTCTACCTCTACTGTGCTCCACTGTACTCTCTCTCTACTGTACTCTACCTCTACTGTACTCTACTCTACTCCACCTCTAATGTGCTCCACTGTACTCTACCTCTACTGTACTCTACCTCTACTGTACTCCACTGTACTCTACCTCTAATGTGCTCCACTGTACTCTATCTCTACTGTGCTCCACTGTACTCTATTTCTACTGTGCTCCACTGTACTCTATCTCTACTGTACTCCACTGTACTCTATCTCTACTGTACTTCACTGTCCTTTATCTCTAATGTACTCCACTGTACTCTACCTCTATTGTGCTCCATTGTACTCTATCTCTACTGTACTCTACTGTACTCTATCTCTACTTTACTCCACTATACTCTACCTATACTGTACTCTACTGTTCTCTTCCTCTACTGTACTCTTCCTCTACTGTACTCCACTGTACTCTATCTCTACTGTGATCCACTGTACTCTACCTCTACTGTACTCCACTGTACTCTATCTCTACTCTACTCCACTGTACTCTACCTCTACTGTACTCTACTGTTCTCTACCTCTACTGTGCTCTACTGTACTCTTCTCTACTGTACTCCAATGTACTCTATCTCTACTGTGATCCACTGTACTCTACCTCTACTGTACTCCACTGTACTCTATCTCTACTGTGATCCACTGTACTCTATCTCTACTGTGCTCCACTGTACTCTACCTCTACTATGCTCCACTGTACTCTATCTGTACTGTGCTCCACTCTACTCTACCTCTACTGTGCTCCACTGTACTCTACCTCTACTGTACTCCACTCTACTCTATCTCTACTGTGCTCCACTGTACTCTATCTCTACTGTACTCCATTCTACTCTACCTCTACTGTGCTCTACTGTTCTCTACCTCTACTGTGCTCTACTGTACTCCACCTCTACTGTGCTCCACTGTACCCTACCTCTACTGTGCTCCACTGTACTCTACCTCTACTGTGCTCCACTGTACTCTACCTCTACTGTGCTCCACTGTACTCTACCTCTACTGTGCTCCACTGTACTCTACCTCTACTGTGCTCCACTGTACTCTATCTCTACTGTGCTCCACTGTACTCTATTTCTACTGTACTCTACTGTACTCCACCTCTAATGTGCTCCACTGTACTCTACCTCTACTGTACTCTACTGTACTCTATCTCTACTCTGCTCCACTGTACTCTACCTCTACTGTGCTCCACTGTACTCTACCTCTACTGTACTTCACTGTCCTCTATCTCTACTGTACTCCACTGTACTCTACCTCTACTGTGCTCCACTGTACTCTACCTCTACTGTACTCCACTGTACTCTATCTCTACTGTGCTCCACTGTACTCTACCTCTACTGTGCTCCACTGTACTCTACCTCTACTGTGCTCCACTGTACTCTACCTCTACTGTACTCCACTGTACTCTATCTCTACTGTGCTCCACTGTACTCTACCTCTACTGTGCTCAACTGTACTCTACTGTACTCCACTGTACTCTACCTCTACTGTACTCCACTGTACTCTATCTCTACTGTACTCCACTGTACTCTACCTCTACTTTACTCCACTGTACTCTATCTCTACTGTGCTCCACTGTACTCTACCTCTACTGTGCTCAACTGTACTGTACTGTACTCCACTGTAATCTACCTCTACTGTACTCCACTGTACTCTACCTCTACTGTACTCCACTGTACTCTACCTCTACTGTACTCCACTGTACTCTACTGTACTCCACTGTACTCTATCTCTACTGTGATCCACTGTACTCTACCTCTACTGTACTCCACTGTACTCTATCTCTACTGTACTCCACTGTACTCTACCTCTACTGTACTCTACTGTTCTCTACCTCTACTGTGCTCTACTGTACTCTACTCTACTGTACTCCACTGTACTCTATCTCTACTGTGATCCACTGTACTCTACCTCTACTGTACTTCACTTTACTTTATCTCTACTGTGATCCACTGTACTCTATCTCTACTGTGCTCCACTGTACTCTACCTCTACTATGCTCCACTGTACTCTATCTCTACTGTGCTCCACTCTACTCTACCTCTACTGTGCTCCACTGTACTCTACCTCTACTGTACTCCACTTTACTTTATCTCTACTGTGATCCACTGTACTCTATCTCTACTGTGCTCCACTGTACTCTACCTCTACTATGCTCCACTGTACTCTATCTCTACTGTGCTCCACTCTACTCTACCTCTACTGTGCTCCACTGTACTCTACCTCTACTGTACTCCACTGTACTCTATCTCTACTGTACTCCACTGTACTCTACCTCTACTGTGCTCTACTGTTCTCTACCTCTACTGTGCTCTACTGTACTCCACCTCTACTGTGCTCCACTGTACCCTACCTCTACTGTGTTCCACTGTACTCTACCTCTACTGTGCTCCACTGTACTCTACCTCTACTCTGCTCCACTGTATCCACTGTACTCTACCTCTACTTTTGCTCCACTGTACTCTACCTCTACTGTGCTCCACTGTACTCTACCTCTACTGTACTCTACTGTACTCCACCTCTAATGAGCTCCAATGTACTCTGGCTCTACTGTACTCCACTGTACTTTACCTCTACTGTACTCCACTGTACTCTACCTCTACTGTGCTCCACTGTACTCTATTTCTACTGTACTCCTCTGTACTCTACCTCTACTGTGCTCAACTGTACTCTATCTGTAATGTACTCTACTGTACTCTATCTCTACTGTGATCCACTGTACTCTACCTCTGCTGTGCTCCACTGTACTCTACCTCTGCTGTGCTCCACTGTTCTCTACCTCTACTGTACTCTACTGTGCTCCACTGTACTCCACTGTAGTCTACCTCTACTGTGCTCCACTGTACTCTACCTCTACTGTGATCCACTATACTCTACCTCTACTGTGCTCCACTGTACTCTACCTCTACTGTCCTCCACTGTACTCTACCTCTACTGTGCTCCACTGTACTCTCTCTCTACTGTACTCTACCTCTACTGTACTCTACTGTACTCCACCTCTAATGTGCTCCACTGTACTCTGCCTCTACTGTACTCTACCTCTACTGTACTCCACTGTACTCTACCTCTACTGTGCTCTACTGTACTCTATCTCTACTGTGCTCCACTGTACTCTACCTCTACTGTGCTCCACTGTACTCTACCTCTACTGTACTTCACTGTCCTCTATCTCTACTGTACTCCACTGTACTCTACCTCTATTGTCCTCCACTGTACTCTATCTCTACTGTACTCTACTGTACTATATCTCTACTGTACTCCACTGTACTCTATCTCTACTGTACTCCAGTGTACTCTACCTCCACTGTACTCTACCTCTACCGTACTCCACTGTACTCTATCTCTACTGTACTCCACTGTTCTCTACCTCTACTGTACTCTACTGTTCTCTACCTCTACTGTGCTCTACTGTACTTTACTCTACTGTACTCCACTGTACTCTATCTCTACTGTGATCCACTGTACTCTACCTCTACTGTACTCCACTGTACTCTATCTCTACTGTGATCCACTGTACTCTATCTCTATTGTGCTCCACTGTACTCTACCTCTACTGTGCTCCACTGTACTCTATCTCTACTGTGCTCCACTCTACTCTACCTCTACTGTGCTCCACTGTATCCTACCTCTACTGTACTCCACTGTACTCTCTCTCTACTGTGCTCCACTGTACTCTATCTCTACTTTACTCAGCTGTACTCTACCTCTACTGTGCTCTACTGTTCTCTACCTCTACTGTGCTCTACTCTACTCCATCTCTACTGTGCTCCACTGTACCCTACATCTACTGTGCTCCACCGTACTCTACCTCTACTGTGCTCCACTGTACTCTACCTCTACTGTACTCCACTGTACTCTATCTCTACTGTACTCCACTGTACTCTACCTCTACTGTACTCCACTGTACTCTATCTCTACTGTACTCCACTCTAATCTACCTCTACTGTCCTCCACTGTACTCTACCTCTACTGTGCTCCACTGTACTCTCTCTCTACTGTACTCTACCTCTACTGTACTCTACTGTGCTCCACTGTACTCCACTGTAGTCTACCTCTACTGTGCTCCACTGTACTCTACCTCTACTGTGCTCCACTATACTCTACCTCTACTGTGCTCCATTGTACTCTACCTCTACTGTCCTCCACTGTACTCTACCTCTACTGTGCTTCACTGTACTCTCTCTCTACTGTACTCTACCTCTGCTGTATCCTACTGTACTCCACCTCTAATGTGCTCCACTGTACTCTACCTCTACTGTACTCTACCTCTACTGTACTCCACTGTACTCTACCTCTAATGTGCTCCACTTTACTCTATCTCTACTGTGCTCCACTGTACTCTATTTCTACTGTGCTCCACTGTACTCTATCTCTACTGTACTCCACTGTACTCTATCTCTACTGTACTTCACTGTCCTTTATCTCTAATGTACTCCACTGTACTCTACCTCTATTGTGCTCCATTGTACTCTATCTCTACTGTACTCTACTGTACTCTATCTCTACTTTACTCCACTGTACTCTATCTCTACTGTACTCCACTGTACTCTACCTCTACTGTGCTCCACTGTACTCTACCTCTACCGTACTCCACTGTACTCTATCTCTACTGTACTCCACTGTACTCTACCTCAACTGTACTCTACTGTTCTCTACCTCTACTGTGCTCTACTCTACTCTACTGTACTCCACTGTACTCTATCTCTACTGTGATCCACTGTACTCTACCTCTACTGTACTCCACTGTACTCTATCTCTACTGTGATCCACTGTACTCTATCTCTATTGTACTCCACTGTACTCTATCTCTACTGTACTCCACTGTACTCTATCTCTACTGTACTCCACTGTACTCTACCTATACTGTACTCTACTGTTCTCTTCCTCTACTGTACTCCACTGTACTCTATCTCTACTGTGATCCACTGTACTCTACCTCTACTGTACTCCACTGTACTCTATCTCTACTCTACTCCACTGTACTCTACCTCTACTGTACTCTACTGTTCTCTACCTCTACTGTGCTCTACTGTACTCTTCTCTACTGTACTCCACTGTACTCTATCTCTACTGTGATCCACTGTACTCTATCTCTACTGTGCTCCACTGTACTCTACCTCTACTATGCTCCACTGTACTCTATCTGTACTGTGCTCCACTCTACTCTACCTCTACTGTGCTCCACTGTACTCTACCTCTACTGTACTCCACTCTACTCTATCTCTACTGTGCTCCACTGTACTCTATCTCTACTGTACTCCACAGTACTCTACCTCTACTGTGCTCTACTGTTCTCTACCTCTACTGTGCTCTACTGTACTCCACCTCTACTGTGCTCCACTGTACCCTACCTCTACTGTGCTCCACTGTACTCTACCTCTACTGTGCTCCACTGTACCCTACCTCTACTGTGCTCCACTGTACTCTACCTCTACTGTGCTCCACTGTACTCTACCTCTACTGTGCTCCACTGTACTCTATCTCTACTGTGCTCCACTGTACTCTATTTCTACTGTACTCTACTGTACTCCACCTCTAATGTGCTCCACTGTACTCTACCTCTACTGTACTCCACTGTACTCTACCTCTACTGTGCTCTACTGTACTCTATCTCTACTCTGCTCCACTGTACTCTACCTCTACTGTGCTCCACTGTACTCTACCTCTACTGTACTTCACTGTCCTCTATCTCTACTGTACTCCACTGTACTCTACCTCTACTGTGCTCCACTGTACTCTACCTCTACTGTACTCCACTGTACTCTATCTCTACTGTGCTCCACTGTACTCTACCTCTACTGTGCTCCACTGTACTCTACCTCTACTGTGCTCCACTGTACTCTACCTCTACTGTACTCCACTGTACTCTATCTCTACTGTGCTCCACTGTCCTCTACCTCTACTGTGCTCAACTGTACTCTACTGTACTCCACTGTACTCTACCTCTACTGTACTCCACTGTACTCTATCTCTACTGTACTCCACTGTACTCTACCTCTACTGTGCTCCACTGTACTCTACCTCTACTGTACTCCACAGTACTCTATCTCTACTGTGCTCCACTCTACTCTATCTCTACTGTACTCCACTGTACTCTACCTCTACTGTGCTCTACTGTTCTCTACCTCTACTGTGCTCTACTGTACTCCACCTCTACTGTTCTCCACTGTACCCTACCTCTATTGTGCTCCACTGTACTCTACCTCTACTGTACTCCACTGTATTCTATCTCTACTGTGCTCCACTGTACTCTACCTCTACTGTGCTCAACTGTACTCTACTGTACTCCACTGTACTCTACCTCTACTGTACTCCACTGTACTCTATCTCTACTGTACTCCACTGTACTCTACCTCTACTGTACTCCACTGTACTCTATATCTACTGTGCTCCACTGTACTCTACCTCTACTGTGCCCAACTGTACTGTACTCTACCTCTACTGTACTCCACTGTACTCTACCTCTACTGTACTCCACTTTACTCTACCTCTACTGTACTCAACTGTACTCTATCTCTACTGTGCTCCACTGTACTCTACCTCTACTGTACTCCACTGTACTCTATCTCTACTGTACTCCACTGTACTCTACCTCTACTGTGCTCCACTGTACTCTACCTCTACTGTACTCCACAGTACTCTATCTCTACTGTGCTCCACTGTACTCTATCTCTACTGTACTCCACTGTACTCTACCTCTACTGTGCTCTACTGTTCTCTACCTCTACTGTGCTCTACTGTACTCCACCTCTACTGTTCTCCACTGTACCCTACCTCTATTGTGCTCCACTGTACTCTACCTCTACTGTACTCCACTGTATTCTATCTCTACTGTGCTCCACTGTACTCTACCTCTACTGTGCTCAACTGTACTCTACTGTACTCCACTGTACTCTACCTCTACTGTACTCCACTGTACTCTATCTCTACTGTACTCCACTGTACTCTACCTCTACTGTACTCCACTGTACTCTATCTCTACTGTGCTCCACTGTACTCTATTTCTACTGTACTCTACTGTACTCTACCTATACTGTACTCTACTGTTCTCTTCCTCTACTGTACTCCACTGTACTCTATCTCTACTGTGATCCACTGTACTCTACCTCTACTGTACTCCACTGTACTCTATCTCTACTCTACTCCACTGTACTCTACCTCTACTGTACTCTACTGTTCTCTACCTCTACTGTGCTCTACTGTACTCTTCTCTACTGTACTCCAATGTACTCTATCTCTACTGTGATCCACTGTACTCTACCTCTACTGTACTCCACTGTACTCTATCTCTACTGTGATCCACTGTACTCTATCTCTACTGTGCTCCACTGTACTCTACCTCTACTATGCTCCACTGTACTCTATCTGTACTGTGCTCCACTCTACTCTACCTCTACTGTGCTCCACTGTACTCTACCTCTACTGTACTCCACTCTACTCTATCTCTACTGTGCTCCACTGTACTCTATCTCTACTGTACTCCATTCTACTCTACCTCTACTGTGCTCTACTGTTCTCTACCTCTACTGTGCTCTACTGTACTCCACCTCTACTGTGCTCCACTGTACCCTACCTCTACTGTGCTCCACTGTACTCTACCTCTACTGTGCTCCACTGTACTCTACCTCTACTGTGCTCCACTGTACTCTACCTCTACTGTGCTCCACTGTACTCTACCTCTACTGTGCTCCACTGTACTCTATCTCTACTGTGCTCCACTGTACTCTATTTCTACTGTACTCTACTGTACTCCACCTCTAATGTGCTCCACTGTACTCTACCTCTACTGTACTCTACTGTACTCTATCTCTACTCTGCTCCACTGTACTCTACCTCTACTCTGCTCCACTGTACTCTACCTCTACTGTACTTCACTGTCCTCTATCTCTACTGTACTCCACTGTACTCTACCTCTACTGTGCTCCACTGTACTCTACCTCTACTGTACTCCACTGTACTCTATCTCTACTCTACTCCACTGTACTCTACCTCTACTGTACTCTACTGTTCTCTACCTCTACTGTGCTCTACTGTACTCTTCTCTACTGTACTCCACTGTACTCTATCTCTACTGTGATCCACTGTACTCTATCTCTACTGTGCTCCACTGTACTCTACCTCTACTATGCTCCACTGTACTCTATCTGTACTGTGCTCCACTCTACTCTACCTCTACTGTGCTCCACTGTACTCTACCTCTACTGTACTCCACTCTACTCTATCTCTACTGTGCTCCACTGTACTCTATCTCTACTGTACTCCACAGTACTCTACCTCTACTGTGCTCTACTGTTCTCTACCTCTACTGTGCTCTACTGTACTCCACCTCTACTGTGCTCCACTGTACCCTACCTCTACTGTGCTCCACTGTACTCTACCTCTACTGTGCTCCACTGTACCCTACCTCTACTGTGCTCCACTGTACTCTACCTCTACTGTGCTCCACTGTACTCTACCTCTACTGTGCTCCACTGTACTCTATCTCTACTGTGCTCCACTGTACTCTATTTCTACTGTACTCTACTGTACTCCACCTCTAATGTGCTCCACTGTACTCTACCTCTACTGTACTCCACTGTACTCTACCTCTACTGTGCTCTACTGTACTCTATCTCTACTCTGCTCCACTGTACTCTACCTCTACTGTGCTCCACTGTACTCTACCTCTACTGTACTTCACTGTCCTCTATCTCTACTGTACTCCACTGTACTCTACCTCTACTGTGCTCCACTGTACTCTACCTCTACTGTACTCCACTGTACTCTATCTCTACTGTGCTCCACTGTACTCTACCTCTACTGTGCTCCACTGTACTCTACCTCTACTGTGCTCCACTGTACTCTACCTCTACTGTACTCCACTGTACTCTATCTCTACTGTGCTCCACTGTCCTCTACCTCTACTGTGCTCAACTGTACTCTACTGTACTCCACTGTACTCTACCTCTACTGTACTCCACTGTACTCTATCTCTACTGTACTCCACTGTACTCTACCTCTACTGTGCTCCACTGTACTCTACCTCTACTGTACTCCACAGTACTCTATCTCTACTGTGCTCCACTCTACTCTATCTCTACTGTACTCCACTGTACTCTACCTCTACTGTGCTCTACTGTTCTCTACCTCTACTGTGCTCTACTGTACTCCACCTCTACTGTTCTCCACTGTACCCTACCTCTATTGTGCTCCACTGTACTCTACCTCTACTGTACTCCACTGTATTCTATCTCTACTGTGCTCCACTGTACTCTACCTCTACTGTGCTCAACTGTACTCTACTGTACTCCACTGTACTCTACCTCTACTGTACTCCACTGTACTCTATCTCTACTGTACTCCACTGTACTCTACCTCTACTGTACTCCACTGTACTCTATATCTACTGTGCTCCACTGTACTCTACCTCTACTGTGCCCAACTGTACTGTACTCTACCTCTACTGTACTCCACTGTACTCTACCTCTACTGTACTCCACTTTACTCTACCTCTACTGTACTCAACTGTACTCTATCTCTACTGTGCTCCACTGTACTCTACCTCTACTGTACTCCACTGTACTCTATCTCTACTGTACTCCACTGTACTCTACCTCTACTGTGCTCCACTGTACTCTACCTCTACTGTACTCCACAGTACTCTATCTCTACTGTGCTCCACTGTACTCTATCTCTACTGTACTCCACTGTACTCTACCTCTACTGTGCTCTACTGTTCTCTACCTCTACTGTGCTCTACTGTACTCCACCTCTACTGTTCTCCACTGTACCCTACCTCTATTGTGCTCCACTGTACTCTACCTCTACTGTACTCCACTGTATTCTATCTCTACTGTGCTCCACTGTACTCTACCTCTACTGTGCTCAACTGTACTCTACTGTACTCCACTGTACTCTACCTCTACTGTACTCCACTGTACTCTATCTCTACTGTACTCCACTGTACTCTACCTCTACTGTACTCCACTGTACTCTATCTCTACTGTGCTCCACTGTACTCTATTTCTACTGTACTCTACTGTACTCTACCTATACTGTACTCTACTGTTCTCTTCCTCTACTGTACTCCACTGTACTCTATCTCTACTGTGATCCACTGTACTCTACCTCTACTGTACTCCACTGTACTCTATCTCTACTCTACTCCACTGTACTCTACCTCTACTGTACTCTACTGTTCTCTACCTCTACTGTGCTCTACTGTACTCTTCTCTACTGTACTCCAATGTACTCTATCTCTACTGTGATCCACTGTACTCTACCTCTACTGTACTCCACTGTACTCTATCTCTACTGTGATCCACTGTACTCTATCTCTACTGTGCTCCACTGTACTCTACCTCTACTATGCTCCACTGTACTCTATCTGTACTGTGCTCCACTCTACTCTACCTCTACTGTGCTCCACTGTACTCTACCTCTACTGTACTCCACTCTACTCTATCTCTACTGTGCTCCACTGTACTCTATCTCTACTGTACTCCATTCTACTCTACCTCTACTGTGCTCTACTGTTCTCTACCTCTACTGTGCTCTACTGTACTCCACCTCTACTGTGCTCCACTGTACCCTACCTCTACTGTGCTCCACTGTACTCTACCTCTACTGTGCTCCACTGTACTCTACCTCTACTGTGCTCCACTGTACTCTACCTCTACTGTGCTCCACTGTACTCTACCTCTACTGTGCTCCACTGTACTCTATCTCTACTGTGCTCCACTGTACTCTATTTCTACTGTACTCTACTGTACTCCACCTCTAATGTGCTCCACTGTACTCTACCTCTACTGTACTCTACTGTACTCTATCTCTACTCTGCTCCACTGTACTCTACCTCTACTCTGCTCCACTGTACTCTACCTCTACTGTACTTCACTGTCCTCTATCTCTACTGTACTCCACTGTACTCTACCTCTACTGTGCTCCACTGTACTCTACCTCTACTGTACTCCACTGTACTCTATCTCTACTGTGCTCCACTGTACTCTACCTCTACTGTGCTCCACTGTACTCTACCTCTACTGTGCTCCACTGTACTCTACCTCTACTGTACTCCACTGTACTCTATCTCTACTGTGCTCCACTGTACTCTACCTCTACTGTGCTCAACTGTACTCTACTGTACTCCACTGTACTCTACCTCTACTGTACTCCACTGTACTCTATCTCTACTGTACTCCACTGTACTCTACCTCTACTGTACTCCACTGTACTCTATCTCTACTGTGCTCCACTGTACTCTACCTCTACTGTGCTCAACTGTACTGTACTGTACTCCACTGTAATCTACCTCTACTGTACTCCACTGTACTCTACCTCTACTGTACTCCACTGTACTCTACCTCTACTGTACTCCACTGTACTCTACTCTACTGTACTCCACTGTACTCTATCTCTACTGTGATCCACTGTACTCTACCTCTACTGTACTCCACTGTACTCTATCTCTACTGTACTCCACTGTACTCTACCTCTACTGTACTCTACTGTTCTCTACCTCTACTGTGCTCTACTGTACTCTACTCTACTGTACTCCACTGTACTCTATCTCTACTGTGATCCACTGTACTCTACCTCTACTGTACTTCACTTTACTTTATCTCTACTGTGATCCACTGTACTCTATCTCTACTGTGCTCCACTGTACTCTACCTCTACTATGCTCCACTGTACTCTATCTCTACTGTGCTCCACTCTACTCTACCTCTACTGTGCTCCACTGTACTCTACCTCTACTGTACTCCACTTTACTTTATCTCTACTGTGATCCACTGTACTCTATCTCTACTGTGCTCCACTGTACTCTACCTCTACTATGCTCCACTGTACTCTATCTCTACTGTGCTCCACTCTACTCTACCTCTACTGTGCTCCACTGTACTCTACCTCTACTGTACTCCACTGTACTCTATCTCTACTGTACTCCACTGTACTCTACCTCTACTGTGCTCTACTGTTCTCTACCTCTACTGTGCTCTACTGTACTCCACCTCTACTGTGCTCCACTGTACCCTACCTCTACTGTGTTCCACTGTACTCTACCTCTACTGTGCTCCACTGTACTCTACCTCTACTCTGCTCCACTGTATCCACTGTACTCTACCTCTACTTTTGCTCCACTGTACTCTACCTCTACTGTGCTCCACTGTACTCTACCTCTACTGTACTCTACTGTACTCCACCTCTAATGAGCTCCAATGTACTCTGGCTCTACTGTACTCCACTGTACTTTACCTCTACTGTACTCCACTGTACTCTACCTCTACTGTGCTCCACTGTACTCTATTTCTACTGTACTCCTCTGTACTCTACCTCTACTGTGCTCAACTGTACTCTATCTGTAATGTACTCTACTGTACTCTATCTCTACTGTGATCCACTGTACTCTACCTCTGCTGTGCTCCACTGTACTCTATCTCTACTGTACTCCACTGTACTCTACTGTTCTCTACCTCTACTGTACTCTACTGTGCTCCACTGTACTCCACTGTAGTCTACCTCTACTGTGCTCCACTGTACTCTACCTCTACTGTGATCCACTATACTCTACCTCTACTGTGCTCCACTGTACTCTACCTCTACTGTCCTCCACTGTACTCTACCTCTACTGTGCTCCACTGTACTCTCTCTCTACTGTACTCTACCTCTACTGTACTCTACTGTACTCCACCTCTAATGTGCTCCACTGTACTCTGCCTCTACTGTACTCTACCTCTACTGTACTCCACTGTACTCTACCTCTACTGTGCTCTACTGTACTCTATCTCTACTGTGCTCCACTGTACTCTACCTCTACTGTGCTCCACTGTACTCTACCTCTACTGTACTTCACTGTCCTCTATCTCTACTGTACTCCACTGTACTCTACCTCTATTGTCCTCCACTGTACTCTATCTCTACTGTACTCTACTGTACTATATCTCTACTGTACTCCACTGTACTCTATCTCTACTGTACTCCACTGTACTCTACCTCCACTGTACTCTACCTCTACCGTACTCCACTGTACTCTATCTCTACTGTACTCCACTGTTCTCTACCTCTACTGTACTCTACTGTTCTCTACCTCTACTGTGCTCTACTGTACTTTACTCTACTGTACTCCACTGTACTCTATCTCTACTGTGATCCACTGTACTCTACCTCTACTGTACTCCACTGTACTCTATCTCTACTGTGATCCACTGTACTCTATCTCTATTGTGCTCCACTGTACTCTACCTCTACTGTGCTCCACTGTACTCTATCTCTACTGTGCTCCACTCTACTCTACCTCTACTGTGCTCCACTGTATCCTACCTCTACTGTACTCCACTGTACTCTCTCTCTACTGTGCTCCACTGTACTCTATCTCTACTTTACTCAGCTGTACTCTACCTCTACTGTGCTCTACTGTTCTCTACCTCTACTGTGCTCTACTCTACTCCATCTCTACTGTGCTCCACTGTACCCTACATCTACTGTGCTCCACCGTACTCTACCTCTACTGTGCTCCACTGTACTCTACCTCTACTGTACTCCACTGTACTCTATCTCTACTGTACTCCACTGTACTCTACCTCTACTGTACTCCACTGTACTCTATCTCTACTGTACTCCACTCTAATCTACCTCTACTGTCCTCCACTGTACTCTACCTCTACTGTGCTCCACTGTACTCTCTCTCTACTGTACTCTACCTCTACTGTACTCTACTGTGCTCCACTGTACTCCACTGTAGTCTACCTCTACTGTGCTCCACTGTACTCTACCTCTACTGTGCTCCACTATACTCTACCTCTACTGTGCTCCATTGTACTCTACCTCTACTGTCCTCCACTGTACTCTACCTCTACTGTGCTTCACTGTACTCTCTCTCTACTGTACTCTACCTCTGCTGTATCCTACTGTACTCCACCTCTAATGTGCTCCACTGTACTCTACCTCTACTGTACTCTACCTCTACTGTACTCCACTGTACTCTACCTCTAATGTGCTCCACTTTACTCTATCTCTACTGTACTCCACTGTACTCTATCTCTACTGTACTCCACTGTACTCTACCTGTACTGTACTCTACTGTTCTCTACCTCTACTCGGCTCTACTGTACTCTACTCTACTGTACTACACTGTACTCTATCTCTACTGTGATCCACTGTACTCTACTTCTACTGTACTCCACTGTAATCTATCTCTACTGTATCCACTGTACTCTATCTCTACTGTGCTCCACTGTACTCTACCTCTACTGTGCTCCACTGTACTCTACCTCTACCGTACTCCACTGTACTCTATCTCTACTGTACTCCACTGTACTCTACCTCAACTGTACTCTACTGTTCTCTACCTCTACTGTGCTCTACTCTACTCTACTGTGCTCCACTCTACTCTACCTCTACTGTGCTCCACTGTACTCTACCTCTACTGTACTCCACTGTACTCTACCTCTACTGTGCTCTACTGTTCTCTACCTCTACTGTGCTCTACTGTACTCCACCTCTACTGTGCTCCACTGTACCCTACCTCTACTGTGTTCCACTGTACTCTACCTCTACTGTGCTCCACTGTACTCTACCTCTACTCTGCTCCACTGTATCCACTGTACTCTACCTCTACTTTTGCTCCACTGTACTCTACCTCTACTGTGCTCCACTGTACTCTACCTCTACTGTACTCTACTGTACTCCACCTCTAATGAGCTCCAATGTACTCTGGCTCTACTGTACTCCACTGTACTTTACCTCTACTGTACTCCACTGTACTCTACCTCTACTGTGCTCCACTGTACTCTATTTCTACTGTACTCCTCTGTACTCTACCTCTACTGTGCTCAACTGTACTCTATCTGTAATGTACTCTACTGTACTCTATCTCTACTGTGATCCACTGTACTCTACCTCTGCTGTGCTCCACTGTACTCTATCTCTACTGTACTCCACTGTACTCTACTGTTCTCTACCTCTACTGTACTCTACTGTGCTCCACTGTACTCCACTGTAGTCTACCTCTACTGTGCTCCACTGTACTCTACCTCTACTGTGATCCACTATACTCTACCTCTACTGTGCTCCACTGTACTCTACCTCTACTGTCCTCCACTGTACTCTACCTCTACTGTGCTCCACTGTACTCTCTCTCTACTGTACTCTACCTCTACTGTACTCTACTGTACTCCACCTCTAATGTGCTCCACTGTACTCTGCCTCTACTGTACTCTACCTCTACTGTACTCCACTGTACTCTACCTCTACTGTGCTCTACTGTACTCTATCTCTACTGTGCTCCACTGTACTCTACCTCTACTGTGCTCCACTGTACTCTACCTCTACTGTACTTCACTGTCCTCTATCTCTACTGTACTCCACTGTACTCTACCTCTATTGTCCTCCACTGTACTCTATCTCTACTGTACTCTACTGTACTATATCTCTACTGTACTCCACTGTACTCTATCTCTACTGTACTCCACTGTACTCTACCTCCACTGTACTCTACCTCTACCGTACTCCACTGTACTCTATCTCTACTGTACTCCACTGTTCTCTACCTCTACTGTACTCTACTGTTCTCTACCTCTACTGTGCTCTACTGTACTTTACTCTACTGTACTCCACTGTACTCTATCTCTACTGTGATCCACTGTACTCTACCTCTACTGTACTCCACTGTACTCTATCTCTACTGTGATCCACTGTACTCTATCTCTATTGTGCTCCACTGTACTCTACCTCTACTGTGCTCCACTGTACTCTATCTCTACTGTGCTCCACTCTACTCTACCTCTACTGTGCTCCACTGTATCCTACCTCTACTGTACTCCACTGTACTCTCTCTCTACTGTGCTCCACTGTACTCTATCTCTACTTTACTCAGCTGTACTCTACCTCTACTGTGCTCTACTGTTCTCTACCTCTACTGTGCTCTACTCTACTCCATCTCTACTGTGCTCCACTGTACCCTACATCTACTGTGCTCCACCGTACTCTACCTCTACTGTGCTCCACTGTACTCTACCTCTACTGTACTCCACTGTACTCTATCTCTACTGTACTCCACTGTACTCTACCTCTACTGTACTCCACTGTACTCTATCTCTACTGTACTCCACTCTAATCTACCTCTACTGTCCTCCACTGTACTCTACCTCTACTGTGCTCCACTGTACTCTCTCTCTACTGTACTCTACCTCTACTGTACTCTACTGTGCTCCACTGTACTCCACTGTAGTCTACCTCTACTGTGCTCCACTCTACTCTACCTCTACTGTGCTCCACTATACTCTACCTCTACTGTGCTCCATTGTACTCTACCTCTACTGTCCTCCACTGTACTCTACCTCTACTGTGCTTCACTGTACTCTCTCTCTACTGTACTCTACCTCTGCTGTATCCTACTGTACTCCACCTCTAATGTGCTCCACTGTACTCTACCTCTACTGTACTCTACCTCTACTGTACTCCACTGTACTCTACCTCTAATGTGCTCCACTTTACTCTCTCTACTGTGCTCCACTGTACTCTATTTCTACTGTGCTCCACTGTACTCTATCTCTACTGTACTCCACTGTACTCTATCTCTACTGTACTTCACTGTCCTTTATCTCTAATGTACTCCACTGTACTCTACCTCTATTGTGCTCCATTGTACTCTATCTCTACTGTACTCTACTGTACTCTATCTCTACTTTACTCCACTGTACTCTATCTCTACTGTACTCCACTGTACTCTACCTCTACTGTGCTCCACTGTACTCTACCTCTACCGTACTCCACTGTACTCTATCTCTACTGTACTCCACTGTACTCTACCTCAACTGTACTCTACTGTTCTCTACCTCTACTGTGCTCTACTCTACTCTACTGTACTCCACTGTACTCTATCTCTACTGTGATCCACTGTACTCTACCTCTACTGTACTCCACTGTACTCTATCTCTACTGTGATCCACTGTACTCTATCTCTATTGTACTCCACTGTACTCTATCTCTACTGTACTCCACTGTACTCTATCTCTACTGTACTCCACTGTACTCTACCTATACTGTACTCTACTGTTCTCTTCCTCTACTGTACTCCACTGTACTCTATCTCTACTGTGATCCACTGTACTCTACCTCTACTGTACTCCACTGTACTCTATCTCTACTCTACTCCACTGTACTCTACCTCTACTGTACTCTACTGTTCTCTACCTCTACTGTGCTCTACTGTACTCTTCTCTACTGTACTCCACTGTACTCTATCTCTACTGTGATCCACTGTACTCTATCTCTACTGTGCTCCACTGTACTCTACCTCTACTATGCTCCACTGTACTCTATCTGTACTGTGCTCCACTCTACTCTACCTCTACTGTGCTCCACTGTACTCTACCTCTACTGTACTCCACTCTACTCTATCTCTACTGTGCTCCACTGTACTCTATCTCTACTGTACTCCACTGTACTCTACCTCTACTGTGCTCTACTGTTCTCTACCTCTACTGTGCTCTACTGTACTCCACCTCTACTGTGCTCCACTGTACCCTACCTCTACTGTGCTCCACTGTACTCTACCTCTACTGTGCTCCACTGTACCCTACCTCTACTGTGCTCCACTGTACTCTACCTCTACTGTGCTCCACTGTACTCTACCTCTACTGTGCTCCACTGTACTCTATCTCTACTGTGCTCCACTGTACTCTATTTCTACTGTACTCTACTGTACTCCACCTCTAATGTGCTCCACTGTACTCTACCTCTACTGTACTCTACCTCTACTGTACTCCACTGTACTCTACCTCTACTGTGCTCTACTGTACTCTATCTCTACTCTGCTCCACTGTACTCTACCTCTACTGTGCTCCACTGTACTCTACCTCTACTGTACTTCACTGTCCTCTATCTCTACTGTACTCCACTGTACTCTACCTCTACTGTGCTCCACTGTACTCTACCTCTACTGTACTCCACTGTACTCTATCTCTACTGTGCTCCACTGTACTCTACCTCTACTGTGCTCCACTGTACTCTACCTCTACTGTGCTCCACTGTACTCTACCTCTACTGTACTCCACTGTACTCTATCTCTACTGTGCTCCACTGTCCTCTACCTCTACTGTGCTCAACTGTACTCTACTGTACTCCACTGTACTCTACCTCAACTGTACTCCACTGTACTCTATCTCTACTGTACTCCACTGTACTCTACCTCTACTGTGCTCCACTGTACTCTACCTCTACTGTACTCCACAGTACTCTATCTCTACTGTGCTCCACTCTACTCTATCTCTACTGTACTCCACTGTACTCTACCTCTACTGTGCTCTACTGTTCTCTACCTCTACTGTGCTCTACTGTACTCCACCTCTACTGTTCTCCACTGTACCCTACCTCTATTGTGCTCCACTGTACTCTACCTCTACTGTACTCCACTGTATTCTATCTCTACTGTGCTCCACTGTACTCTACCTCTACTGTGCTCAACTGTACTCTACTGTACTCCACTGTACTCTACCTCTACTGTACTCCACTGTACTCTATCTCTACTGTACTCCACTGTACTCTACCTCTACTGTACTCCACTGTACTCTATATCTACTGTGCTCCACTGTACTCTACCTCTACTGTGCCCAACTGTACTGTACTCTACCTCTACTGTACTCCACTGTACTCTACCTCTACTGTACTCCACTTTACTCTACCTCTACTGTACTCAACTGTACTCTATCTCTACTGTGCTCCACTGTACTCTACCTCTACTGTACTCCACTGTACTCTATCTCTACTGTACTCCACTGTACTCTACCTCTACTGTGCTCCACTGTACTCTACCTCTACTGTACTCCACAGTACTCTATCTCTACTGTGCTCCACTGTACTCTATCTCTACTGTACTCCACTGTACTCTACCTCTACTGTGCTCTACTGTTCTCTACCTCTACTGTGCTCTACTGTACTCCACCTCTACTGTTCTCCACTGTACCCTACCTCTATTGTGCTCCACTGTACTCTACCTCTACTGTACTCCACTGTATTATATCTCTACTGTGCTCCACTGTACTCTACCTCTACTGTGCTCAACTGTACTCTACTGTACTCCACTGTACTCTACCTCTACTGTACTCCACTGTACTCTATCTCTACTGTACTCCACTGTACTCTACCTCTACTGTACTCCACTGTACTCTATCTCTACTGTGCTCCACTGTACTCTATTTCTACTGTACTCTACTGTACTCCACCTCTAATGTGCTCCGCTGTACTCTACCTCTACTGTACTCTACTGTACTCTATCTCTACTCTGCTCCACTGTACTCTACCTCTACTGTGCTCCACTGTACTCTACCTCTACTGTACTTCACTGTCCTCTATCTCTACTGTACTCCACTGTACTCTACCTCTACTGTGCTCCACTGTACTCTACCTCTACTGTACTCCACTGTACTCTATCTCTACTGTGCTCCACTGTACTCTACCTCTACTGTGCTCCACTGTACTCTACCTCTACTGTGCTCCACTGTACTCTACCTCTACTGTACTCCACTGTACTCTATCTCTACTGTGCTCCACTGTACTCTACCTCTACTGTGCTCAACTGTACTCTACTGTACTCCACTGTACTCTATCTCTACTGTACTCCACTGTACTCTATCTCTACTGTACTCCACTGTACTCTACCTCTACTGCACTCCACTGTACTCTATCTCTACTGTGCTCCACTGTACTCTACCTCTACTGTGCTCAACTGTACTGTACTGTACTCCACTTTAATCTACCTCTACTGTACTCCACTGTACTCTACCTCTACTGTGCTCCACTGTACTCTATCTCTACTGTGCTCCACTCTACTCTACCTCTACTGTGCTCCACTGTATCCTACCTCTACTGTACTCCACTGTACTCTCTCTCTACTGTGCGCCACTGTACTCTATCTCTACTGTACTCAGCTGTACTCTACCTCTACTGTGCTCTACTGTTCTCTACCTCTACTGTGCTCTACTCTACTCCACCTCTACTGTGCTCCACTGTACCCTACCTCTACTGTGCTCCACCGTACTCTACCTCTACTGTGCTCCACTGTACTCTACCTCTACTGTACTCCACTGTACTCTATCTCTACTGTGCTCCACTGTACTCTCTCTCTACTGTACTCTACCTCTACTGTACTCTACTGTGCTCCACTGTACTCCACTGTAGTCTACCTCTACTGTGCTCCACTGTACTCTACCTCTACTGTGCTCCACTATACTCTACCTCTACTGTGCTCCACTGTACTCTACCTCTACTGTCCTCCACTGTACTCTACCTCTACTGTACTCCACTGTACTCTACCTCTACTGTACTCCACTGTACTCTATCTCTACTGTACTCCACTGTACTCTACCTCTACAGTACTCCACTGTACTCTATATCTACTGTGCTCCACTGTACTCTACCTCTACTGTGCCCAACTGTACTGTACTCTACCTCTACTGTACTCCACTGTACTCTACCTCTACTGTACTCCACTTTACTCTACCTCTACTGTACTCAACTGTACTCTATCTCTACTGTGCTCCACTGTACTCTACCTCTACTGTACTCCACTGTACTCTATCTCTACTGTACTCCACTGTACTCTACCTCTACTGTGCTCCACTGTACTCTACCTCTACTGTACTCCACAGTACTCTATCTCTACTGTGCTCCACTGTACTCTATCTCTACTGTACTCCACTGTACTCTACCTCTACTGTGCTCTACTGTTCTCTACCTCTACTGTGCTCTACTGTACTCCACCTCTACTGTTCTCCACTGTACCCTACCTCTATTGTGCTCCACTGTACTCTACCTCTACTGTACTCCACTGTATTCTATCTCTACTGTGCTCCACTGTACTCTACCTCTACTGTGCTCAACTGTACTCTACTGTACTCCACTGTACTCTACCTCTACTGTACTCCACTGTACTCTATCTCTACTGTACTCCACTGTACTCTACCTCTACTGTACTCCACTGTACTCTATCTCTACTGTGCTCCACTGTACTCTATTTCTACTGTACTCTACTGTACTCCACCTCTAATGTGCTCCGCTGTACTCTACCTCTACTGTACTCTACTGTACTCTATCTCTACTCTGCTCCACTGTACTCTACCTCTACTGTGCTCCACTGTACTCTACCTCTACTGTACTTCACTGTCCTCTATCTCTACTGTACTCCACTGTACTCTACCTCTACTGTGCTCCACTGTACTCTACCTCTACTGTACTCCACTGTACTCTATCTCTACTGTGCTCCACTGTACTCTACCTCTACTGTGCTCCACTGTACTCTACCTCTACTGTGCTCCACTGTACTCTACCTCTACTGTACTCCACTGTACTCTATCTCTACTGTGCTCCACTGTACTCTACCTCTACTGTGCTCAACTGTACTCTACTGTACTCCACTGTACTCTATCTCTACTGTACTCCACTGTACTCTATCTCTACTGTACTCCACTGTACTCTACCTCTACTGTACTCCACTGTACTCTATCTCTACTGTGCTCCACTGTACTCTACCTCTACTGTGCTCAACTGTACTGTACTGTACTCCACTGTAATCTACCTCTACTGTACTCCACTGTACTCTACCTCTACTGTGCTCCACTGTACTCTATCTCTACTGTGCTCCACTCTACTCTACCTCTACTGTGCTCCACTGTATCCTACCTCTACTGTACTCCACTGTACTCTCTCTCTACTGTGCTCCACTGTACTCTATCTCTACTGTACTCAGCTGTACTCTACCTCTACTGTGCTCTACTGTTCTCTACCTCTACTGTGCTCTACTCTACTCCACCTCTACTGTGCTCCACTGTACCCTACCTCTACTGTGCTCCACCGTACTCTACCTCTACTGTGCTCCACTGTACTCTACCTCTACTGTACTCCACTGTACTCTATCTCTACTGTGCTCCACTGTACTCTCTCTCTCTACTGTACTCTACCTCTACTGTACTCTACTGTGCTCCACTGTACTCCACTGTAGTCTACCTCTACTGTGCTCCACTGTACTCTACCTCTACTGTGCTCCACTATACTCTACCTCTACTGTGCTCCACTGTACTCTACCTCTACTGTCCTCCACTGTACTCTACCTCTACTGTGCTCCACTGTACTCTCTCTCTACTGTACTCTACCTCTACTTTACTCTACTGTACTCCACCTCTAATGTGCTCCACTGTACTCTACCTCTACTGTACTCTACCTCTACTGTACTCCACTGTACTCTACCTCTAATGTGCTCCACTGTACTCTATCTCTACTGTGCTCCACTGTACTCTATTTCTACTGTGCTCCACTGTACTCTATCTCTACTGTACTCCACTGTACTCTATCTCTACTGTACTTCACTGTCCTTTATCTCTAATGTACTCCACTGTACTCTACCTCTACTGTGCTCTACTGTACTCTATCTCTACTGTGCTCCACTGTACTCTACCTCTACTGTGCTCCACTGTACTCTACCTCTACTGTACTTCACTGTCCTCTATCTCTACTGTACTCCACTGTACTCTACCTCTATTGTCCTCCACTGTACTCTATCTCTACTGTACTCTACTGTACTATATCTCTACTGTACTCCACTGTACTCTATCTCTACTGTACTCCACTGTACTCTACCTCCACTGTACTCTACCTCTACCGTACTCCACTGTACTCTATCTCTACTGTACTCCACTGTTCTCTACCTCTACTGTACTCTACTGTTCTCTACCTCTACTGTGCTCTACTGTACTTTACTCTACTGTACTCCACTGTACTCTATCTCTACTGTGATCCACTGTACTCTACCTCTACTGTACTCCACTGTACTCTATCTCTACTGTGATCCACTGTACTCTATCTCTATTGTGCTCCACTGTACTCTACCTCTACTGTGCTCCACTGTACTCTATCTCTACTGTGCTCCACTCTACTCTACCTCTACTGTGCTCCACTGTATCCTACCTCTACTGTACTCCACTGTACTCTCTCTCTACTGTGCTCCACTGTACTCTATCTCTACTTTACTCAGCTGTACTCTACCTCTACTGTGCTCTACTGTTCTCTACCTCTACTGTGCTCTACTCTACTCCATCTCTACTGTGCTCCACTGTACCCTACATCTACTGTGCTCCACCGTACTCTACCTCTACTGTGCTCCACTGTACTCTACCTCTACTGTACTCCACTGTACTCTATCTCTACTGTACTCCACTGTACTCTACCTCTACTGTACTCCACTGTACTCTATCTCTACTGTACTCCACTCTAATCTACCTCTACTGTCCTCCACTGTACTCTACCTCTACTGTGCTCCACTGTACTCTCTCTCTACTGTACTCTACCTCTACTGTACTCTACTGTGCTCCACTGTACTCCACTGTAGTCTACCTCTACTGTGCTCCACTGTACTCTACCTCTACTGTGCTCCACTATACTCTACCTCTACTGTGCTCCATTGTACTCTACCTCTACTGTCCTCCACTGTACTCTACCTCTACTGTGCTTCACTGTACTCTCTCTCTACTGTACTCTACCTCTGCTGTATCCTACTGTACTCCACCTCTAATGTGCTCCACTGTACTCTACCTCTACTGTACTCTACCTCTACTGTACTCCACTGTACTCTACCTCTAATGTGCTCCACTTTACTCTATCTCTACTGTGCTCCACTGTACTCTATTTCTACTGTGCTCCACTGTACTCTATCTCTACTGTACTCCACTGTACTCTATCTCTACTGTACTTCACTGTCCTTTATCTCTAATGTACTCCACTGTACTCTACCTCTATTGTGCTCCATTGTACTCTATCTCTACTGTACTCTACTGTACTCTATCTCTACTTTACTCCACTGTACTCTATCTCTACTGTACTCCACTGTACTCTACCTCTACTGTGCTCCACTGTACTCTACCTCTACCGTACTCCACTGTACTCTATCTCTACTGTACTCCACTGTACTCTACCTCAACTGTACTCTACTGTTCTCTACCTCTACTGTGCTCTACTCTACTCTACTGTACTCCACTGTACTCTATCTCTACTGTGATCCACTGTACTCTACCTCTACTGTACTCCACTGTACTCTATCTCTACTGTGATCCACTGTACTCTATCTCTATTGTACTCCACTGTACTCTATCTCTACTGTACTCCACTGTACTCTATCTCTACTGTACTCCACTGTACTCTACCTATACTGTACTCTACTGTTCTCTTCCTCTACTGTACTCCACTGTACTCTATCTCTACTGTGATCCACTGTACTCTACCTCTACTGTACTCCACTGTACTCTATCTCTACTCTACTCCACTGTACTCTACCTCTACTGTACTCTACTGTTCTCTACCTCTACTGTGCTCTACTGTACTCTTCTCTACTGTACTCCACTGTACTCTATCTCTACTGTGATCCACTGTACTCTATCTCTACTGTGCTCCACTGTACTCTACCTCTACTATGCTCCACTGTACTCTATCTGTACTGTGCTCCACTCTACTCTACCTCTACTGTGCTCCACTGTACTCTACCTCTACTGTACTCCACTCTACTCTATCTCTACTGTGCTCCACTGTACTCTATCTCTACTGTACTCCACTGTACTCTACCTCTACTGTGCTCTACTGTTCTCTACCTCTACTGTGCTCTACTGTACTCCACCTCTACTGTGCTCCACTGTACCCTACCTCTACTGTGCTCCACTGTACTCTACCTCTACTGTGCTCCACTGTACCCTACCTCTACTGTGCTCCACTGTACTCTACCTCTACTGTGCTCCACTGTACTCTACCTCTACTGTGCTCCACTGTACTCTATCTCTACTGTGCTCCACTGTACTCTATTTCTACTGTACTCTACTGTACTCCACCTCTAATGTACTCCACTGTACTCTACCTCTACTGTACTCTACCTCTACTGTACTCCACTGTACTCTACCTCTACTGTGCTCTACTGTACTCTATCTCTACTCTGCTCCACTGTACTCTACCTCTACTGTGCTCCACTGTACTCTACCTCTACTGTACTTCACTGTCCTCTATCTCTACTGTACTCCACTGTACTCTACCTCTACTGTGCTCCACTGTACTCTACCTCTACTGTACTCCACTGTACTCTATCTCTACTGTGCTCCACTGTACTCTACCTCTACTGTGCTCCACTGTACTCTACCTCTACTGTGCTCCACTGTACTCTACCTCTACTGTACTCCACTGTACTCTATCTCTACTGTGCTCCACTGTCCTCTACCTCTACTGTGCTCAACTGTACTCTACTGTACTCCACTGTACTCTACCTCTACTGTACTCCACTGTACTCTATCTCTACTGTACTCCACTGTACTCTACCTCTACTGTGCTCCACTGTACTCTACCTCTACTGTACTCCACAGTACTCTATCTCTACTGTGCTCCACTCTACTCTATCTCTACTGTACTCCACTGTACTCTACCTCTACTGTGCTCTACTGTTCTCTACCTCTACTGTGCTCTACTGTACTCCACCTCTACTGTTCTCCACTGTACCCTACCTCTATTGTGCTCCACTGTACTCTACCTCTACTGTACTCCACTGTATTCTATCTCTACTGTGCTCCACTGTACTCTACCTCTACTGTGCTCAACTGTACTCTACTGTACTCCACTGTACTCTACCTCTACTGTACTCCACTGTACTCTATCTCTACTGTACTCCACTGTACTCTACCTCTACTGTACTCCACTGTACTCTATATCTACTGTGCTCCACTGTACTCTACCTCTACTGTGCCCAACTGTACTGTACTCTACCTCTACTGTACTCCACTGTACTCTACCTCTACTGTACTCCACTTTACTCTACCTCTACTGTACTCAACTGTACTCTATCTCTACTGTGCTCCACTGTACTCCACCTCTACTGTACTCCACTGTACTCTATCTCTACTGTACTCCACTGTACTCTACCTCTACTGTGCTCCACTGTACTCTACCTCTACTGTACTCCACAGTACTCTATCTCTACTGTGCTCCACTGTACTCTATCTCTACTGTACTCCACTGTACTCTACCTCTACTGTGCTCTACTGTTCTCTACCTCTACTGTGCTCTACTGTACTCCACCTCTACTGTTCTCCACTGTACCCTACCTCTATTGTGCTCCACTGTACTCTACCTCTACTGTACTCCACTGTATTATATCTCTACTGTGCTCCACTGTACTCTACCTCTACTGTGCTCAACTGTACTCTACTGTACTCCACTGTACTCTACCTCTACTGTACTCCACTGTACTCTATCTCTACTGTACTCCACTGTACTCTACCTCTACTGTACTCCACTGTACTCTATCTCTACTGTGCTCCACTGTACTCTATTTCTACTGTACTCTACTGTACTCCACCTCTAATGTGCTCCGCTGTACTCTACCTCTACTGTACTCTACTGTACTCTATCTCTACTCTGCTCCACTGTACTCTACCTCTACTGTGCTCCACTGTACTCTACCTCTACTGTACTTCACTGTCCTCTATCTCTACTGTACTCCACTGTACTCTACCTCTACTGTGCTCCACTGTACTCTACCTCTACTGTACTCCACTGTACTCTATCTCTACTGTGCTCCACTGTACTCTACCTCTACTGTGCTCCACTGTACTCTACCTCTACTGTGCTCCACTGTACTCTACCTCTACTGTACTCCACTGTACTCTATCTCTACTGTGCTCCACTGTACTCTACCTCTACTGTGCTCAACTGTACTCTACTGTACTCCACTGTACTCTATCTCTACTGTACTCCACTGTACTCTATCTCTACTGTACTCCACTGTACTCTACCTCTACTGCACTCCACTGTACTCTATCTCTACTGTGCTCCACTGTACTCTACCTCTACTGTGCTCAACTGTACTGTACTGTACTCCACTGTAATCTACCTCTACTGTACTCCACTGTACTCTACCTCTACTGTGCTCCACTGTACTCTATCTCTACTGTGCTCCACTCTACTCTACCTCTACTGTGCTCCACTGTATCCTACCTCTACTGTACTCCACTGTACTCTCTCTCTACTGTGCGCCACTGTACTCTATCTCTACTGTACTCAGCTGTACTCTACCTCTACTGTGCTCTACTGTTCTCTACCTCTACTGTGCTCTACTCTACTCCACCTCTACTGTGCTCCACTGTACCCTACCTCTACTGTGCTCCACCGTACTCTACCTCTACTGTGCTCCACTGTACTCTACCTCTACTGTACTCCACTGTACTCTATCTCTACTGTGCTCCACTGTACTCTCTCTCTACTGTACTCTACCTCTACTGTACTCTACTGTGCTCCACTGTACTCCACTGTAGTCTACCTCTACTGTGCTCCACTGTACTCTACCTCTACTGTGCTCCACTATACTCTACCTCTACTGTGCTCCACTGTACTCTACCTCTACTGTCCTCCACTGTACTCTACCTCTACTGTACTCCACTGTACTCTACCTCTACTGTACTCCACTGTACTCTATCTCTACTGTACTCCACTGTACTCTACCTCTACAGTACTCCACTGTACTCTATATCTACTGTGCTCCACTGTACTCTACCTCTACTGTGCCCAACTGTACTGTACTCTACCTCTACTGTACTCCACTGTACTCTACCTCTACTGTACTCCACTTTACTCTACCTCTACTGTACTCAACTGTACTCTATCTCTACTGTGCTCCACTGTACTCTACCTCTACTGTACTCCACTGTACTCTATCTCTACTGTACTCCACTGTACTCTACCTCTACTGTGCTCCACTGTACTCTACCTCTACTGTACTCCACAGTACTCTATCTCTACTGTGCTCCACTGTACTCTATCTCTACTGTACTCCACTGTACTCTACCTCTACTGTGCTCTACTGTTCTCTACCTCTACTGTGCTCTACTGTACTCCACCTCTACTGTTCTCCACTGTACCCTACCTCTATTGTGCTCCACTGTACTCTACCTCTACTGTACTCCACTGTATTCTATCTCTACTGTGCTCCACTGTACTCTACCTCTACTGTGCTCAACTGTACTCTACTGTACTCCACTGTACTCTACCTCTACTGTACTCCACTGTACTCTATCTCTACTGTACTCCACTGTACTCTACCTCTACTGTACTCCACTGTACTCTATCTCTACTGTGCTCCACTGTACTCTATTTCTACTGTACTCTACTGTACTCCACCTCTAATGTGCTCCGCTGTACTCTACCTCTACTGTACTCTACTGTACTCTATCTCTACTCTGCTCCACTGTACTCTACCTCTACTGTGCTCCACTGTACTCTACCTCTACTGTACTTCACTGTCCTCTATCTCTACTGTACTCCACTGTACTCTACCTCTACTGTGCTCCACTGTACTCTACCTCTACTGTACTCCACTGTACTCTATCTCTACTGTGCTCCACTGTACTCTACCTCTACTGTGCTCCACTGTACTCTACCTCTACTGTGCTCCACTGTACTCTACCTCTACTGTACTCCACTGTACTCTATCTCTACTGTGCTCCACTGTACTCTACCTCTACTGTGCTCAACTGTACTCTACTGTACTCCACTGTACTCTATCTCTACTGTACTCCACTGTACTCTATCTCTACTGTACTCCACTGTACTCTACCTCTACTGTACTCCACTGTACTCTATCTCTACTGTGCTCCACTGTACTCTACCTCTACTGTGCTCAACTGTACTGTACTGTACTCCACTGTAATCTACCTCTACTGTACTCCACTGTACTCTACCTCTACTGTGCTCCACTGTACTCTATCTCTACTGTGCTCCACTCTACTCTACCTCTACTGTGCTCCACTGTATCCTACCTCTACTGTACTCCACTGTACTCTCTCTCTACTGTGCTCCACTGTACTCTATCTCTACTGTACTCAGCTGTACTCTACCTCTACTGTGCTCTACTGTTCTCTACCTCTACTGTGCTCTACTCTACTCCACCTCTACTGTGCTCCACTGTACCCTACCTCTACTGTGCTCCACCGTACTCTACCTCTACTGTGCTCCACTGTACTCTACCTCTACTGTACTCCACTGTACTCTATCTCTACTGTGCTCCACTGTACTCTCTCTCTCTACTGTACTCTACCTCTACTGTACTCTACTGTGCTCCACTGTACTCCACTGTAGTCTACCTCTACTGTGCTCCACTGTACTCTACCTCTACTGTGCTCCACTATACTCTACCTCTACTGTGCTCCACTGTACTCTACCTCTACTGTCCTCCACTGTACTCTACCTCTACTGTGCTCCACTGTACTCTCTCTCTACTGTACTCTACCTCTACTGTACTCTACTGTACTCCACCTCTAATGTGCTCCACTGTACTCTTCCTCTACTGTACTCTACCTCTACTGTACTCCACTGTACTCTACCTCTAATGTGCTCCACTGTACTCTATCTCTACTGTGCTCCACTGTACTCTATTTCTACTGTGCTCCACTGTACTCTATCTCTACTGTACTCCACTGTACTCTATCTCTACTGTACTTCACTGTCCTTTATCTCTAATGTACTCCACTGTACTCTACCTCTATTGTGCTCCATTGTACTCTATCTCTACTGTACTCTACTGTACTCTATCTCTACTTTACTCCACTGTACTCTACCTATACTGTACTCTACTGTTCTCTTCCTCTACTGTACTCCACTGTACTCTATCTCTACTGTGATCCACTGTACTCTACCTCTACTGTACTCCACTGTACTCTATCTCTACTCTACTCCACTGTACTCTACCTCTACTGTACTCTACTGTTCTCTACCTCTACTGTGCTCTACTGTACTCTTCTCTACTGTACTCCACTGTACTCTATCCCTACTGTGATCCACTGTACTCTACCTCTACTGTACTCCACTGTACTCTATCTCTACTGTGATCCACTGTACTCTATCTCTACTGTGCTCCACTGTACTCTACCTCTACTATGCTCCACTGTACTCTATCTGTACTGTGCTCCACTCTACTCTACCTCTACTGTGCTCCACTGTACTCTACCTCTACTGTACTCCACTCTACTCTATCTCTACTGTGCTCCACTGTACTCTATCTCTACTGTACTCCATTCTACTCTACCTCTACTGTGCTCTACTGTTCTCTACCTCTACTGTGCTCTACTGTACTCCACCTCTACTGTGCTCCACTGTACCCTACCTCTACTGTGCTCCACTGTACTCTACCTCTACTGTGCTCCACTGTACTCTACCTCTACTGTGCTCCACTGTACTCTACCTCTACTATGCTCCACTGTACTCTACCTCTACTGTGCTCCACTGTACTCTATCTCTACTGTGCTCCACTGTACTCTATTTCTACTGTACTCTACTGTACTCCACCTCTAATGTGCTCCACTGTACTCTACCTCTACTGTACTCTACTGTACTCTATCTCTACTCTGCTCCACTGTACTCTACCTCTACTGTGCTCCACTGTACTCTACCTCTACTGTACTTCACTGTCCTCTATCTCTACTGTACTCCACTGTACTCTACCTCTACTGTGCTCCACTGTACTCTACCTCTACTGTACTCCACTGTACTCTATCTCTACTGTGCTCCACTGTACTCTACCTCTACTGTGCTCCACTGTACTCTACCTCTACTGTGCTCCACTGTACTCTACCTCTACTGTACTCCACTGTACTCTATCTCTACTGTGCTCCACTGTACTCTACCTCTACTGTGCTCAACTGTACTCTATCTCTACTGTGCTCCACTGTACTCTACCTCTACTGTGCTCAACTGTACTGTACTGTACTCCACTGTAATCTACCTCTACTGTACTCCACTGTACTCTACCTCTACTGTACTCCACTGTACTCTACCTATACTGTACTCCACTGTACTCTACTCTACTGTACTCCACTGTACTCTATCTCTACTGTGATCCACTGTACTCTACCTCTACTGTACTCCACTGTACTCTATCTCTACTGTACTCCACTGTACTCTACCTCTACTGTACTCTACTGTTCTCTACCTCTACTGTGCTCTACTGTACTCTACTCTACTGTACTCCACTGTACTCTATCTCTACTGTGCTCCACTGTACTCTACCTCTACTGTGCTCCACTGTACTCTACCTCTACTGTGCTCCACTGTACTCTACCTCTACTGTGCTCCACTGTACTCTACCTCTACTGTACTCCACTGTACTCTATCTCTACTGTACTCCACTGTACTCTACCTCTACTGTACTCCACTGTACTCTATCTCTACTGTGCTCCACTGTACTCTACCTCTACTGTGCTCCACTGTACTCTACCTCTAATGTGCTCCACTGTACTCTACCTCTACTGTACTCCACTGTACTCTATCTCTACTGTACTCCACTGTACTCTACCTCTACTGTACTCCACTGTACTCTATCTCTACTGTGCTCCACTGTACTCTACCTCTACTGTGCTCAACTGTACTGTACTGTACTCCACTGTAATCTACCTCTACTGTACTCCACTGTACTCTATCTCTACTGTACTCCACTGTACTCTACCTCTACTGTACTCCACTGTACTCTACTCTACTGTACTCCACTGTACTCTATCTCTACTGTGATCCACTGTACTCTACCTCTACTGTACTCCACTGTACTCTATCTCTACTGTACTCCACTGTACTCTACCTCTACTGTACTCTACTGTTCTCTACCTCTACTGTGCTCTACTGTACTCTACTCTACTGTACTCCACTGTACTCTATCTCTACTGTGATCCACTGTACTCTACCTCTACTGTACTCCACTTTACTTTATCTCTACTGTGATCCACTGTACTCTATCTCTACTGTGCTCCACTGTACTCTACCTCTACTATGCTCCACTGTACTCTATCTCTACTGTGCTCCACTCTACTCTACCTCTACTGTGCTCCACTGTACTCTACTTCTACTGTACTCCACTTTACTTTATCTCTACTGTGATCCACTGTACTCTATCTCTACTGTGCTCCACTGTACTCTACCTCTACTATGCTCCACTGTACTCTATCTCTACTGTGCTCCACTCTACTCTACCTCTACTGTGCTCCACTGTACTCTACCTCTACTGTACTCCACTGTACTCTATCTCTACTGTACTCCACTGTACTCTACCTCTACTGTGCTCTACTGTTCTCTACCTCTACTGTGCTCTACTGTACTCCACCTCTACTGTGCTCCACTGTACCCTACCTCTACTGTGTTCCACTGTACTCTACCTCTACTGTGCTCCACTGTACTCTACCTCTACTCTGCTCCACTGTATCCACTGTACTCTACCTCTACTTTTGCTCCACTGTACTCTACCTCTACTGTGCTCCACTGTACTCTACCTCTACTGCACTCTACTGTACTCCACCTCTAATGAGCTCCAATGTACTCTGGCTCTACTGTACTCCACTGTACTTTACCTCTACTGTACTCCACTGTACTCTACCTCTACTGTGCTCCACTGTACTCTATTTCTACTGTACTCCTCTGTACTCTACCTCTACTGTGCTCAACTGTACTCTATCTGTAATGTACTCTACTGTACTCTATCTCTACTGTGATCCACTGTACTCTACCTCTGCTGTGCTCCACTGTACTCTATCTCTACTGTACTCCACTGTACTCTACTGTTCTCTACCTCTACTGTACTCTACTGTGCTCCACTGTACTCCACTGTAGTCTACCTCTACTGTGCTCCACTGTACTCTACCTCTACTGTGATCCACTATACTCTACCTCTACTGTGCTCCACTGTACTCTACCTCTACTGTCCTCCACTGTACTCTACCTCTACTGTGCTCCACTGTACTCTCTCTCTACTGTACTCTACCTCTACTGTACTCTACTGTACTCCACCTCTAATGTGCTCCACTGTACTCTACCTCTACTGTACTCTACCTCTACTGTACTCCACTGTACTCTACCTCTACTGTGCTCTACTGTACTCTATCTCTACTGTGCTCCACTGTACTCTACCTCTACTGTGCTCCACTGTACTCTACCTCTACTGTACTTCACTGTCCTCTATCTCTACTGTACTCCACTGTACTCTACCTCTATTGTCCTCCACTGTACTCTATCTCTACTGTACTCTACTGTACTATATCTCTACTGTACTCCACTGTACTCTATCTCTACTGTACTCCACTGTACTCTACCTCCACTGTACTCTACCTCTACCGTACTCCACTGTACTCTATCTCTACTGTACTCCACTGTTCTCTACCTCTACTGTACTCTACTGTTCTCTACCTCTACTGTGCTCTACTGTACTTTACTCTACTGTACTCCACTGTACTCTATCTCTACTGTGATCCACTGTACTCTACCTCTACTGTACTCCACTGTACTCTATCTCTACTGTGATCCACTGTACTCTATCTCTATTGTGCTCCACTGTACTCTACCTCTACTGTGCTCCACTGTACTCTATCTCTACTGTGCTCCACTCTACTCTACCTCTACCGTGCTCCACTGTATCCTACCTCTACTGTACTCCACTGTACTCTCTCTCTACTGTGCTCCACTGTACTCTATCTCTACTTTACTCAGCTGTACTCTACCTCTACTGTGCTCTACTGTTCTCTACCTCTACTGTGCTCTACTCTACTCCACCTCTACTGTGCTCCACTGTACCCTACCTCTACTGTGCTCCACCGTACTCTACCTCTACTGTGCTCCACTGTACTCTACCTCTACTGTACTCCACTGTACTCTATCTCTACTGTACTCCACTGTACTCTACCTCTACTGTACTCCACTGTACTCTATCTCTACTGTACTCCACTCTAATCTACCTCTACTGTCCTCCACTGTACTCTACCTCTACTGTGCTCCACTGTACTCTCTCTCTACTGTACTCTACCTCTACTGTACTCTACTTTGCTCCACTGTACTCCACTGTAGTCTACCTCTACTGTGCTCCACTGTACTCTACCTCTACTGTGCTCCACTATACTCTACCTCTACTGTGCTCCACTGTACTCTACCTCTACTGTCCTCCACTGTACTCTACCTCTACTGTGCTCCACTGTACTCTCTCTCTACTGTACTCTACCTCTACTGTATCCTACTGTACTCCACCTCTAATGTGCTCCACTGTACTCTACCTCTACTGTACTCTACCTCTACTGTACTCCACTGTACTCTACCTCTAATGTGCTCCACTTTACTCTATCTCTACTGTGCTCCACTGTACTCTATTTCTACTGTGCTCCACTGTACTCTGTCTCTACTGTACTCCACTGTACTCTATCTCTACTGTACTTCACTGTCCTTTATCTCTAATGTACTCCACTGTACTCTACCTCTATTGTGCTCCATTGTACTCTATCTCTACTGTACTCTACTGTACTCTATCTCTACTTTACTCCACTGTACTCTATCTCTACTGTACTCCACTGTACTCTACCTCTACTGTGCTCCACTGTATTCTACCTCTACCGTACTCCACTGTACTCTATCTCTACTGTACTCCACTGTACTCTACCTCAACTGTACTCTACTGTTCTCTACCTCTACTGTACTCTACTCTACTCTACTGTACTCCACTGTACTCCACCTCTAATGTGCTCCACTGTACTCTACCTCTACTGTACTCTACTGTACTCTATCTCTACTCTGCTCCACTGTACTCTACCTCTACTGTGCTCCACTGTACTCTACCTCTACTGTACTTCACTGTCCTCTATCTCTACTGTACTCCACTGTACTCTACCTCTACTGTGCTCCACTGTACTCTACCTCTACTGTACTCCACTGTACTCTATCTCTACTGTGCTCCACTGTACTCTACCTCTACTGTGCTCCACTGTACTCTACCTCTACTGTGCTCCACTGTACTCTACCTCTACTGTACTCCACTGTACTCTATCTCTACTGTGCTCCACTGTACTCTACCTCTACTGTGCTCAACTGTACTCTATCTCTACTGTGCTCCACTGTACTCTACCTCTACTGTGCTCAACTGTACTGTACTGTACTCCACTGTAATCTACCTCTACTGTACTCCACTGTACTCTACCTCTACTGTACTCCACTGTACTCTACCTATACTGTACTCCACTGTACTCTACTCTACTGTACTCCACTGTACTCTATCTCTACTGTGATCCACTGTACTCTACCTCTACTGTACTCCACTGTACTCTATCTCTACTGTACTCCACTGTACTCTACCTCTACTGTACTCTACTGTTCTCTACCTCTACTGTGCTCTACTGTACTCTACTCTACTGTACTCCACTGTACTATATCTCTACTGTGCTCCACTGTACTCTACCTCTACTGTGCTCCACTGTACTCTACCTCTACTGTGCTCCACTGTACTCTACCTCTACTGTGCTCCACTGTACTCTACCTCTACTGTACTCCACTGTACTCTATCTCTACTGTACTCCACTGTACTCTACCTCTACTGTACTCCACTGTACTCTATCTCTACTATGCTCCACTGTACTCTACCTCTACTGTGCTCCACTGTACTCTACCTCTACTGTGCTCCACTGTACTCTACCTCTACTGTACTCCACTGTACTCTATCTCTACTGTACTCCACTGTACTCTACCTCTACTGTACTCCACTGTACTCTATCTCTACTGTGCTCCACTGTACTCTACCTCTACTGTGCTCAACTGTACTGTACTGTACTCCACTGTAATCTACCTCTACTGTACTCCACTGTACTCTACCTCTACTGTACTCCACTGTACTCTACCTCTACTGTACTCCACTGTACTCTACTCTACTGTACTCCACTGTACTCTATCTCTACTGTGATCCACTGTACTCTACCTCTACTGTACTCCACTGTACTCTATCTCTACTGTACTCCACTGTACTCTACCTCTACTGTACTCTACTGTTCTCTACCTCTACTGTGCTCTACTGTACTCTACTCTACTGTACTCCACTGTACTCTATCTCTACTGTGATCCACTGTACTCTACCTCTACTGTACTCCACTTTACTTTATCTCTACTGTGATCCACTGTACTCTATCTCTACTGTGCTCCACTGTACTCTACCTCTACTATGCTCCACTGTACTCTATCTCTACTGTGCTCCACTCTACTCTACCTCTACTGTGCTCCACTGTACTCTACTTCTACTGTACTCCACTTTACTTTATCTCTACTGTGATCCACTGTACTCTATCTCTACTGTGCTCCACTGTACTCTACCTCTACTATGCTCCACTGTACTCTATCTCTACTGTGCTCCACTCTACTCTACCTCTACTGTGCTCCACTGTACTCTACCTCTACTGTACTCCACTGTACTCTATCTCTACTGTACTCCACTGTACTCTACCTCTACTGTGCTCTACTGTTCTCTACCTCTACTGTGCTCTACTGTACTCCACCTCTACTGTGCTCCACTGTACCCTACCTCTACTGTGTTCCACTGTACTCTACCTCTACTGTGCTCCACTGTACTCTACCTCTACTCTGCTCCACTGTATCCACTGTACTCTACCTCTACTTTTGCTCCACTGTACTCTACCTCTACTGTGCTCCACTGTACTCTACCTCTACTGTACTCTACTGTACTCCACCTCTAATGAGCTCCAATGTACTCTGGCTCTACTGTACTCCACTGTACTTTACCTCTACTGTACTCCACTGTACTCTACCTCTACTGTGCTCCACTGTACTCTATTTCTACTGTACTCCTCTGTACTCTACCTCTACTGTGCTCAACTGTACTCTATCTGTAATGTACTCTACTGTACTCTATCTCTACTGTGATCCACTGTACTCTACCTCTGCTGTGCTCCACTGTACTCTATCTCTACTGTACTCCACTGTACTCTACTGTTCTCTACCTCTACTGTACTCTACTGTGCTCCACTGTACTCCACTGTAGTCTACCTCTACTGTGCTCCACTGTACTCTACCTCTACTGTGATCCACTATACTCTACCTCTACTGTGCTCCACTGTACTCTACCTCTACTGTCCTCCACTGTACTCTACCTCTACTGTGCTCCACTGTACTCTCTCTCTACTGTACTCTACCTCTACTGTACTCTACTGTACTCCACCTCTAATGTGCTCCACTGTACTCTACCTCTACTGTACTCTACCTCTACTGTACTCCACTGTACTCTACCTCTACTGTGCTCTACTGTACTCTATCTCTACTGTGCTCCACTGTACTCTACCTCTACTGTGCTCCACTGTACTCTACCTCTACTGTACTTCACTGTCCTCTATCTCTACTGTACTCCACTGTACTCTACCTCTATTGTCCTCCACTGTACTCTATCTCTACTGTACTCTACTGTACTATATCTCTACTGTACTCCACTGTACTCTATCTCTACTGTACTCCACTGTACTCTACCTCCACTGTACTCTACCTCTACCGTACTCCACTGTACTCTATCTCTACTGTACTCCACTGTTCTCTACCTCTACTGTACTCTACTGTTCTCTACCTCTACTGTGCTCTACTGTACTTTACTCTACTGTACTCCACTGTACTCTATCTCTACTGTGATCCACTGTACTCTACCTCTACTGTACTCCACTGTACTCTATCTCTACTGTGATCCACTGTACTCTATCTCTATTGTGCTCCACTGTACTCTACCTCTACTGTGCTCCACTGTACTCTATCTCTACTGTGCTCCACTCTACTCTACCTCTACCGTGCTCCACTGTACTCTACCTCTACTGTGCTCCACTGTACTCTACCTCTACTGTACTCCACTGTACTCTATCTCTACTGTACTCCACTGTACTCTACCTCTACTGTACTCCACTGTACTCTATCTCTACTATGCTCCACTGTACTCTACCTCTACTGTGCTCCACTGTACTCTACCTCTACTGTGCTCCACTGTACACTACCTCTACTGTACTCCACTGTACTCTATCTCTACTGTACTCCACTGTACTCTACCTCTACTGTACTCCACTGTACTCTATCTCTACTGTGCTCCACTGTACTCTACCTCTACTGTGCTCAACTGTACTGTACTGTACTCCACTGTAATCTACCTCTACTGTACTCCACTGTACTCTACCTCTACTGTACTCCACTGTACTCTACCTCTACTGTACTCCACTGTACTCTACTCTACTGTACTCCACTGTACTCTATCTCTACTGTGATCCACTGTACTCTACCTCTACTGTACTCCACTGTACTCTATCTCTACTGTACTCCACTGTACTCTACCTCTACTGTACTCTACTGTTCTCTACCTCTACTGTGCTCTACTGTACTCTACTCTACTGTACTCCACTGTACTCTATCTCTACTGTGATCCACTGTACTCTACCTCTACTGTACTCCACTTTACTTTATCTCTACTGTGATCCACTGTACTCTATCTCTACTGTGCTCCACTGTACTCTACCTCTACTATGCTCCACTGTACTCTATCTCTACTGTGCTCCACTCTACTCTACCTCTACTGTGCTCCACTGTACTCTACTTCTACTGTACTCCACTTTACTTTATCTCTACTGTGATCCACTGTACTCTATCTCTACTGTGCTCCACTGTACTCTACCTCTACTATGCTCCACTGTACTCTATCTCTACTGTGCTCCACTCTACTCTACCTCTACTGTGCTCCACTGTACTCTACCTCTACTGTACTCCACTGTACTCTATCTCTACTGTACTCCACTGTACTCTACCTCTACTGTGCTCTACTGTTCTCTACCTCTACTGTGCTCTACTGTACTCCACCTCTACTGTGCTCCACTGTACCCTACCTCTACTGTGTTCCACTGTACTCTACCTCTACTGTGCTCCACTGTACTCTACCTCTACTCTGCTCCACTGTATCCACTGTACTCTACCTCTACTTTTGCTCCACTGTACTCTACCTCTACTGTGCTCCACTGTACTCTACCTCTACTGTACTCTACTGTACTCCACCTCTAATGAGCTCCAATGTACTCTGGCTCTACTGTACTCCACTGTACTTTACCTCTACTGTACTCCACTGTACTCTACCTCTACTGTGCTCCACTGTACTCTATTTCTACTGTACTCCTCTGTACTCTACCTCTACTGTGCTCAACTGTACTCTATCTGTAATGTACTCTACTGTACTCTATCTCTACTGTGATCCACTGTACTCTACCTCTGCTGTGCTCCACTGTACTCTATCTCTACTGTACTCCACTGTACTCTACTGTTCTCTACCTCTACTGTACTCTACTGTGCTCCACTGTACTCCACTGTAGTCTACCTCTACTGTGCTCCACTGTACTCTACCTCTACTGTGATCCACTATACTCTACCTCTACTGTGCTCCACTGTACTCTACCTCTACTGTCCTCCACTGTACTCTACCTCTACTGTGCTCCACTGTACTCTCTCTCTACTGTACTCTACCTCTACTGTACTCTACTGTACTCCACCTCTAATGTGCTCCACTGTACTCTACCTCTACTGTACTCTACCTCTACTGTACTCCACTGTACTCTACCTCTACTGTGCTCTACTGTACTCTATCTCTACTGTGCTCCACTGTACTCTACCTCTACTGTGCTCCACTGTACTCTACCTCTACTGTACTTCACTGTCCTCTATCTCTACTGTACTCCACTGTACTCTACCTCTATTGTCCTCCACTGTACTCTATCTCTACTGTACTCTACTGTACTATATCTCTACTGTACTCCACTGTACTCTATCTCTACTGTACTCCACTGTACTCTACCTCCACTGTACTCTACCTCTACCGTACTCCACTGTACTCTATCTCTACTGTACTCCACTGTTCTCTACCTCTACTGTACTCTACTGTTCTCTACCTCTACTGTGCTCTATTGTACTTTACTCTACTGTACTCCACTGTACTCTATCTCTACTGTGATCCACTCTACTCTACCTCTACTGTACTCCACTGTACTCTATCTCTACTGTGATCCACTGTACTCTATCTCTATTGTGCTCCACTGTACTCTACCTCTACTGTGCTCCACTGTACTCTATCTCTACTGTGCTCCACTCTACTCTACCTCTACTGTGCTCCACTGTACTCTACCTCTACTCTGCTCCACTGTATCCACTGTACTCTACCTCTACTTTTGCTCCACTGTTCTCTACCTCTACTGTACTCTACTGTGCTCCACTGTACTCCACTGTAGTCTACCTCTACTGTGCTCCACTGTACTCTACCTCTACTGTGATCCACTATACTCTACCTCTACTGTGCTCCACTGTACTCTACCTCTACTGTCCTCCACTGTACTCTACCTCTACTGTGCTCCACTGTACTCTCTCTCTACTGTACTCTACCTCTACTGTACTCTACTGTACTCCACCTCTAATGTGCTCCACTGTACTCTACCTCTACTGTACTCTACCTCTACTGTACTCCACTGTACTCTACCTCTACTGTGCTCTACTGTACTCTATCTCTACTGTGCTCCACTGTACTCTACCTCTACTGTGCTCCACTGTACTCTACCTCTACTGTACTTCACTGTCCTCTATCTCTACTGTACTCCACTGTACTCTACCTCTATTGTCCTCCACTGTACTCTATCTCTACTGTACTCTACTGTACTATATCTCTACTGTACTCCACTGTACTCTATCTCTACTGTACTCCACTGTACTCTACCTCCACTGTACTCTACCTCTACCGTACTCCACTGTACTCTATCTCTACTGTACTCCACTGTTCTCTACCTCTACTGTACTCTACTGTTCTCTACCTCTACTGTGCTCTATTGTACTTTACTCTACTGTACTCCACTGTACTCTATCTCTACTGTGATCCACTCTACTCTACCTCTACTGTACTCCACTGTACTCTATCTCTACTGTGATCCACTGTACTCTATCTCTATTGTGCTCCACTGTACTCTACCTCTACTGTGCTCCACTGTACTCTATCTCTACTGTGCTCCACTCTACTCTACCTCTACCGTGCTCCACTGTATCCTACCTCTACTGTACTCCACTGTACTCTCTCTCTACTGTGCTCCACTGTACTCTATCTCTACTTTACTCAGCTGTACTCTACCTCTACTGTGCTCTACTGTTCTCTACCTCTACTGTGCTCTACTCTACTCCACCTCTACTGTGCTCCACTGTACCCTACCTCTACTGTGCTCCACCGTACTCTACCTCTACTGTGCTCCACTGTACTCTACCTCTACTGTACTCCACTGTACTCTATCTCTACTGTACTCCACTGTACTCTACCTCTACTGTACTCCACTGTACTCTATCTCTACTGTACTCCACTCTAATCTACCTCTACTGTCCTCCACTGTACTCTACCTCTACTGTGCTCCACTGTACTCTCTCTCTACTGTACTCTACCTCTACTGTACTCTACTGTGCTCCACTGTACTCCACTGTAGTCTACCTCTACTGTGCTCCACTGTACTCTACCTCTACTGTGCTCCACTATACTCTACCTCTACTGTGCTCCACTGTACTCTACCTCTACTGTCCTCCACTGTACTCTACCTCTACTGTGCTCCACTGTACTCTCTCTCTACTGTACTCTACCTCTACTGTATCCTACTGTACTCCACCTCTAATGTGCTCCACTGTACTCTACCTCTACTGTACTCTACCTCTACTGTACTCCACTGTACTCTACCTCTAATGTGCTCCACTTTACTCTATCTCTACTGTGCTCCACTGTACTCTATTTCTACTGTGCTCCACTGTACTCTATCTCTACTGTACTCCACTGTACTCTATCTCTACTGTACTTCACTGTCCTTTATCTCTAATGTACTCCACTGTACTCTACCTCTATTGTGCTCCATTGTACTCTATCTCTACTGTACTCTACTGTACTCTATCTCTACTTTACTCCACTGTACTCTATCTCTACTGTACTCCACTGTACTCTACCTCTACTGTGCTCCACTGTACTCTACCTCTACCGTACTCCACTGTACTCTATCTCTACTGTACTCCACTGTACTCTACCTCAACTGTACTCTACTGTTCTCTACCTCTACTGTACTCTACTCTACTCTACTGTACTCCACTGTACTCTATCTCTACTGTGATCCACTGTACTCTACCTCTACTGTACTCCACTGTACTCTATCTCTACTGTGATCCACTGTACTCTATCTCTATTGTACTCCACTGTACTCTATCTCTACTGTACTCCACTGTACTCTATCTCTACTGTACTCCACTGTACTCTACCTATACTGTACTCTACTGTTCTCTTCCTCTACTGTACTCCACTGTACTCTATCTCTACTGTGATCCACTGTACTCTACCTCTACTGTACTCCACTGTACTCTATCTCTACTCTACTCCACTGTACTCTACCTCTACTGTACTCCACTGTACTCTACCTCTACTGTACTCCACTGTACTCTACCTCTACTGTACTCCACTGTACTCTACCTCTACTGTACTCCACTGTACTCTATCTCTACTGTACTCCACTGTACTCTACCTCTACTGTACTCCAGTGTACTCTATCTCTACTGTGCTCAACTGTACTGTACTGTACTCCACTGTAATCTACCTCTACTGTACTCCACTGTACTCTACTTCTACTGTACTCCACTGTACTCTACCTCTACTGTACTCCACTGTACTCTATCTCTACTGTACTCCACTGTACTCTACCTCTACTCTACTCTACTGTTCTCTACCTCTACTTTGCTCTACTCTACTCTACTCTACTGTACTCCACTGTACTCTATCTCTACTGTGATTCACTGTACTCTACCTCTACTGTACTCTACTGTTCTCTACCTCTACTGTGCTCTACTGTACTGTACTCTACTGTACTACACTGTACTCTATCTCTACTGTGATCCACTGTACTCTACCTCTACTGTACTCTACTGTACTCCATCTCTACTGTGATCCACTGTACTCTATATCTACTGTGCTCCACTGTACTCTATCTCTACTGTGCTCCACTCTACTCTACCTCTACTGTGCTCCACTGTATCCTACCTCTACTGTATCCACTGTACTCTATCTCTACTGTACTCCACTGTACTCTACCTCTACTGTGCTCTACTGTTCTCTACCTCTACTGTGCTCTACTGTACTCCACCTCTACTGTGCTCCACTGTACCCTACCTCTACTGTGCTCCACTGTACTCTACCTCTACTGTGCTCCACTGTACTCTACCTCTACTGTACTCCACTGTACTCTATCTCTACTGTGATCCACTGTACTCTATCTCTACTGTGCTCCACTGTATCTACCTCTACTATGCTCCACTGTACTCTATCTGTACTGTGCCCCACTCTACTCTACCTCTACTGTGCTCCACTGTACTCTACCTCTACTCTACTCCACTGTACTCTATCTCTACTGTGCTCCACTGTACTCTATCTCTACTGTACTCCACTGTACTCTACCTCTACTGTGCTCTACTGTTCTCTACCTCTACTGTGCTCTACTGTACTCCACCTCTACTGTGCTCCACTGTACCCTACCTCTACTGTGCTCCACTGTACTCTACCTCTACTGTGCTCCACTGTACTCTACCTCTACTGTGCTCCACTGTACTCTACCTCTACTGTGCTCCACTGTACTCTACCTCTACTGTGCTCCACTGTACTCTACCTCTACTGTGCTCCACTGTACTCTACCTCTACTGTGCTCCACTGTACTCTACCTCTACTGTGCTCCACTGTACTCTATCTCTACTGTACTCCACTGTACTCTACCTCTACTGTACTCCACTGTACTCTATCTCTACTGTGCTCCACTGTACTCTACCTCTACTGTGCTCAACTGTACTCTACTGTACTCCACTGTACTCTACATCTACTGTACTCCACTGTACTCTATCTCTACTGTACTCCACTGTACTCTACCTCTACTGTACTCCAGTGTACTCTATCTCTACTGTGCTCAACTGTACTGTACTGTACTCCACTGTAATCTACCTCTACTGTACTCCACTGTACTCTACTTCTACTGTACTCCACTGTACTCTACCTCTACTGTACTCCACTGTACTCTACTCTACTGTACTCCAATGTACTCTATCTCTACTGTGATCCACTGTACTCTACCTCTACTGTACTCCACTGTACTCTATCTCTACTGTACTCCACTGTACTCTACCTCTACTCTACTCTACTGTTCTCTACCTCTACTTTGCTCTACTGTACTCTACTCTACTGTACTCCACTGTACTCTATCTCTACTGTGATTCACTGTACTCTACCTCTACTGTACTCTACTGTTCTCTACCTCTACTGTGCTCTACTGTACTGTACTCTACTGTACTACACTGTACTCTATCTCTACTGTGATCCACTGTACTCTACCTCTACTGTACTCTACTGTACTCCATCTCTACTGTGATCCACTGTACTCTATCTCTACTGTGCACCACTGTACTCTATCTCTACTGTGCTCCACTCTACTCTACCTCTACTGTGCTCCACTGTATCCTACCTCTACTGTATCCACTGTACTCTATCTCTACTGTACTCCACTGTACTCTACCTCTACTGTGCTCTACTGTTCTCTACCTCTACTGTGCTCTACTGTACTCCACCTCTACTGTGCTCCACTGTACCCTACCTCTACTGTGCTCCACTGTACTCTACCTCTACTGTGCTCCACTGTACTCTACCTCTACTGTACTCCACTGTACTCTATCTCTACTGTGCTCCACTCTACTCTACATCTACTGTGCTCAACTGTACTCTACTGTACTCCACTGTACTCTACCTCTACTGTACTCCACTGTACTCTATCTCTACTGTACTCCACTGTACTCTACCTCTACTGTACTCCACTGTACTCTATCTCTACTGTGCTCCACTGTACTCTACCTCTACTGTGCTCAACTGTACTCTACTGTACTCCACCTCTAATGTGCTCCACTGTACTCTACCTCTACTGTACTCTACCTCTACTGTACTCCACTGTACTCTACCTCTAATGTGCTCCACTGTACTCTATCTCTACTGTGCTCCACTGTACTCTATTTCTACTGTGCTCCACTGTACTCTATCTCTACTGTACTCCACTGTACTCTATCTCTACTGTACTTCACTGTCCTTTATCTCTAATGTACTCCACTGTACTCTACCTCTATTGTGCTCCATTGTACTCTATCTCTACTGTACTCTACTGTACTCTATCTCTACTTTACTCCACTGTACTCTATCTCTACTGTACTCCACTGTACTCTACCTCTACTGTGCTCCACTGTACTCTACCTCTACCGTACTCCACTGTACTCTATCTCTACTGTACTCCACTGTACTCTACCTCTACTGTACTCTACTGTTCTCTACCTCTACTGTGCTCTACTGTACTCTACTATACTGTACTCCACTGTACTCTATCTCTACTGTGATCCACTGTACTCTACCTCTACTGTACTCTACTGTACTCTATCTCTACTGTGATCTACTGTACTCTATCTCTACTGTGCTCCACTGTACTCTACCTCTACTGTGCTCCACTGTACTCTATCTCTACTGTGCTCCACTCTACTCTACCTCTACTGTGCTCCACTGTATCCTACCTCTACTGTACTCCACTGTACTCTATCTCTACTGTGCTCCACTGTACTCTATCTCTACTGTACTCCACTGTACTCTACCTCTACTGTGCTCTACTGTTCTCTACCTCTACTGTGCTCTTCTGTACTCCACCTCTACTGTTCTCCACTGTACCCTACCTCTATTGTGCTCCACTGTACTCTACCTCTACTGTGCTCCACTGTACTCTACCTCTACTGTACTCCACTGTATTCTATCTCTACTGTGCTCCACTGTACTCTACCTCTACTGTGCTCAACTGTACTCTACTGTACTCCAATGTACTCTACCTCTACTGTACTCCACTGTACTCTATCTCTACTGTACTCCACTGTACTCTACCTCTACTGTACTCCACTGTACTCTATCTCTACTGTGCTCCACTGTACTCTACCTCTACTGTGCCCAACTTTACTGTACTCTACTCTACTGTACTCTACCTCTACTGTACTCCACTGTACTCTACCTCTACTGTACTCCACTGCACTCTACCTCTACTGTACTCAACTGTACTCTATCTCTACTGTGCTCCACTGTACTCTACCTCTACTGTACTCGACTGTACTTTATCTCTACTGTACTCCACTGTACTTTACCTATACTGTACTCTACTGTTCTCTACCTCTACTGTACTCCACTGTACTCTATCTCTACTGTGATCCACTGTACTCTACCTCTACTGTACTCCACTGTACTCTATCTCTACTCTACTCCACTGTACTCTACCTCTACTGTACTCTACTGTTCTCTACCTCTACTGTGCTCTACTGTACTCTTCTCTACTGTACTCCACTGTACTCTATCTCTACTGTGATCCACTGTACTCTACCTCTACAGTACTCCACTGTACTCTATCTCTACTGTGATCCACTGTACTCTATCTCTACTGTGCTCCACTGTATCTACCTCTACTATGCTCCACTGTACTCTATCTGTACTGTGCTCCACTCTACTCTACCTCTACTGTGCTCCACTGTACTCTACCTCTACTGTACTCCACTGTACTCTATCTCTACTGTGCTCCACTGTACTCTATCTCTACTGTACTCCACTGTACTCTACCTCTACTGTGCTCTACTGTTCTCTACCTCTACTGTGCTCTACTGTACTCCACCTTTACTGTGCTCCACTGTACCCTACCTCTACTGTGCTCCACTGTACTCTACCTCTACTGTGCTCCACTGTACTCTACCTCTACTGTGCTCTACTGTACTCTACCTCTACTGTGCTCCACTGTACTCTACCTCTACTGTGCTCCACTGTACTCTATCTCTACTGTGCTCCACTATACTCTACCTCTAATGTACTCTACTGTACTCCATCTCTAATGTGCTCCACTGTACTCTAGCCCTACTGTACTCCACTGTACTTTACCTCTACTGTACTCCACTGTACTCCACCTCTACTGTCCTCCACTGTACCCTACCTCTACTGTGCTCCACTGTACTCTACCTCTACTGTGCTCCACTGTACTCTACCTCTACTGTGCTCCACTGTACTCTACCTCTACTGTGCTCCACTGTACTCTACCTCTACTGTGCTCCACTGTACTCTATCTCTACTGTGCTCCACTGTACTCTACCTCTAATGTACTCTACTGTACTCCACCTCTAATGTGCTCCACTGTACTCTAGCCCTACTGTACTCCACTGTACTTTACCTCTACTGTACTCCACTGTACTCTATCTCTACTGTGCTCCACTGTATCCTACCTCTACTGTACTCCACTGTACTCTATCTCTACTGTGCTCCACTGTACTCTATCTCTACTGTACTCCACTGTACTCTACCTCTACTCTGCTCTACTGTTCTCTACCTCTACTGTGCTCTACTGTACTCCACCTCTACTGTGCTCCACTGTACCCTACCTCTACTGTGCTCCACTGTACTCTGCCTCTACTGTGCTCCACTGTACTCTACCTCTACTGTACTCCACTGTACTCTATCTCTACTGTGCTCCACTGTACTCTACCTCTACTGTGCTCAACTGTACTCTACTGTACTCCACTGTACTCTACCTCTACTGTACTCCACTGTACTCTATCTCTACTGTACTCCACTGTACTCTACCTCTACTGTACTCCAGTGTACTCTATCTCTACTGTGCTCAACTGTACTGTACTGTACTCCACTGTAATCTACCTCTACTGTACTCCACTGTACTCTACTTCTACTGTACTCCACTGTACTCTACCTCTACTGTACTCCACTGTACTCTACTCTACTTTACTCCAATGTACTCTATCTCTACTGTGATCCACTGTACTCTACCTCTACTGTACTCCACTGTACTCTATCTCTACTGTACTCCACTGTACTCTACCTCTACTCTACTGTTCTCTACCTCTACTTTGCTCTACTGTACTCTACTCTACTGTACTCCACTGTACTCTATCTCTACTGTGATTCACTGTACTCTACCTCTACTGTACTCTACTGTTCTCTACCTCTACTGTGCTCTACTGTACTGTACTCTACTGTACTACACTGTACTCTATCTCTACTGTGATCCACTGTACTCTACCTCTACTGTACTCTACTGTACTCTATCTCTACTGTGATCCACTGTACTCTATCTCTACTGTGCTCCACTGTACTCTATATCTACTGTGATCCACTCTACTCTACCTCTACTGTGCTCCACTGTATCCTACCTCTACTGTACTCCACTGTACTCTATCTCTACTGTACTCCACTGTACTCTACCTCTACTGTGCTCTACTGTACTCCACCTCTACTGTGCTCCACTGTACCCTACCTCTACTGTGCTCCACTGTACTCTACCTCTACTGTGCTCCACTGTACTCTACCTCTACTGTACTCCACTGTACCCTACCTCTACTGTGCTCCACTGTACTCTACCTCTACTGTGCTCCACTGTACTCTACCTCTACTGTACTCCACTGTACTCTATCTCTACTGTGCTCCACTCTACTCTACATCTACTGTGCTCAACTGTACTCTACTGTACTCCACTGTACTCTACCTCTACTGTACTCCACTGTACTCTATCTCTACTGTACTCCACTGTACTCTACCTCTACTGTACTCCACTGTACTCTATCTCTACTGTGCTCCACTGTACTCTACCTCTACTGTGCTCAACTGTACTGTACTGTACTCCACTGTACTCTACCTCTACTGTACTCCACTGTACTCTACTCTACTCTACTCCACTGTACTCTATCTCTACTGTGATCCACTGTACTCTACATCTACTGTACTCCACTGTACTCTATCTCTACTGTACTCTACTGTACTCTACCTCTACTGTACTCTACTGTTATCTAGCTCTACTGTGCTGTACTGTACTCTTCTCTACTGTACTCCACTGTACTCTATCTCTACTGTGATCCACTGTACTCTACCTCTACTGTACTCCACTGTACTCTATCTCTACTGTGATCCACTGTACTCTATCTCTACTGTGCTCCACTGTACTCTACCTCTACTATGCTCCACTGTACTCTATCTCTAATGTGCTCCACTCTACTCTACCTCTACTGTGCTCCACTGTACTCTACCTCTACTGTACTCCACTGTACACTATCTCTACTGTGCTCCACTGTACTCTATCTCTACTGTACTCCACTGTACTGTACCTCTACTGTGCTCTACTGTTCTCTACCTCTACTGTGCTCTACTCTACTCCACCTCTACTGTGCTCCACTGTACCCTACCTCTACTGTGCTCCACTGTACTCTACCTCTGCTGTGCTCCACTGTACTCTACCTCTGCTGTGCTCCACTGTACTCTACCTCTGCTGTGCTCCACTGTACTCTACCTCTACTGTGCTCCACTGTACTCTACCTCTACTGTGCTCCACTGTACTCTATCTCTACTGTGCTCCACTGTACTCTATCTCTACTGTGCTCCACTCTACTCTACCTCTACTGTGCTCCACTGTATCCTACCTCTACTGTGCTCTACTGTACTCTATCTCTACTGTGCTCCACTGTACTCTACCTCTACTGTCCTCCACTGTACTCTACCTCTACTGTGCTCCACTGTATTCTATCTCTACTGTGCTCCACTCTACTCTACCTCTACTGTGCTCCACTGTATCCTACCTCTACTGTACTCCACTGTACTCTATCTCTACTGTGCTCCACTGTACTCTATCTCTACTGTACTCCACTGTACTCTACATCTACTGTGCTCTACTGTTCTCTACCTCTACTGTGCTCTACTGTACTCCACCTCTACTGTGCTCCACTGTACCCTACCTCTACTGTGCTCCACTGTACTCTACCTCTACTGTGCTCCACTGTACTCTACCTCTACTGTACTTCTCTGTACTCTATCTCTACTGTGCTCCACTGTACTCTACCTCTACTGTGCTCCACTGTACTCTACCTCTACTGTGCTCCACTGTACTCTACATCTACTGTACTCCACTGTACTCTATCTCTACTGTGCTCCACTGTACTCTACCTCTACTGTGCTCAACTGTACTCTACTGTACTCCACTGTACTCTACCTCTACTGTACTCCACTGTACTCTATCTCTACTGTACTCCACTGTACTCTACCTCTACTGTACTCCACTGTACTCTATCTCTACTGTGCTCCACTGTACTCTACCTCTACTGTGCTCAACTGTACTGTACTGTACTCCACTGTAATCTACCTCTACTGTACTCCACTGTACTCTACCTCTACTGTACTCCACTGTACTCTACCTCTACTGTACTCCACTGTACTCTACTCTACTGTACTCCACTGTACTCTATCTCTACTGTGATCCACTGTACTCTACCTCTACTGTACTCCACTGTACTCTATCTCTACTGTACTCCACTGTACTCTACCTCTACTGTACTCTACTGTTCTCTACCTCTACTGTGCTCTACTGTACTCTACTCTACTGTACTCCACTGTACTCTATCTCTACTGTGATCCACTGTACTCTACCTCTACTGTACTCCACTTTACTTTATCTCTACTGTGATCCACTGTACTCTATCTCTACTGTACTCCACTGTACTCTACCTCTACTATGCTCCACTGTACTCTATCTCTACTGTGCTCCACTCTACTCTACCTCTACAGTGCTCCACTGTACTCTACCTCTACTGTACTCCACTTTACTTTATCTCTACTCTGATCCACTGTACTCTATCTCTACTGTGCTCCACTGTACTCTACCTCTACTATGCTCCACTGTACTCTATCTCTACTGTGCTCCACTCTACTCTACCTCTACTGTGCTCCACTGTACTCTACCTCTACTGTACTCCACTGTACTCTATCTCTACTGTACTCCACTCTACTCTACCTCTACTGTGCTCTACTGTTCTCTACCTCTACTGTGCTCTACTGTACTCCACTTCTACTGTGCTCCACTGTACCCTACCTCTACTGTGCTCCACTGTACTCTACCTCTACTGTGATCCACTGTACTCTACCTCTACTGTGCTCCACTGTACTCTACCTCTACTGTACTCCACTGTACTCTATCTCTACTGTACTCTACTGTACTCTACCTCTACTGTACTCTACTGTTCTCTAGCTCTACTGTGCTGTAATGTACTCTTCTCTACTGTACTCCACTGTACTCTATCTCTACTGTGATCCACTGTACTCTACCTCTACTGTACTCCACTGTACTCTATCTCTACTGTGATCCACTGTACTCTATCTCTACTGTGCTCCACTGTACTCTACCTCTACTATGCTCCACTGTACTCTATCTCTACTGTGCTCCACTCTACTCTACCTCTACTGTGCTCCACTGTACTCTACCTCTACTGTACTCCACTGTACACTATCTCTACTGTGCTCCACTGTACTCTATCTCTACTGTACTCCACTGTACTGTACCTCTACTGTGCTCTACTGTTCTCTACCTCTACTGTGCTCTACTGTACTCCACCTCTACTGTGCTCCACTGTACCCTACCTCTACTGTGCTCCACTGTACTCTACCTCTGCTGTGCTCCACTGTACTCTACCTCTACTGTGCTCCACTGTACTCTACCTCTACTCTGCTCCACTGTACTCTACCTCTACTATGCTCCACTGTACTCTATCTCTACTTTGCTCCACTGTACTCTACCTCTACTGTACTCTACTGTACTCCACCTCTAATGTGCTCCACTGTACTCTAGCTCTACTGTACTCGACTGTACTCTACCTCTACTGTGCTCCACTGTACTCTATTTCTACTGTACTCCTCTGTACTCTACCTCTACTGTGCTCCACTGTACTCTATCTGTAATGTACTCTACTGTACACTATCGCTACTGTGATCCACTGTACTCTACCTCTGCTGTGCTCCACTGTACTCTATCTCTACTGTACTCCACTGCACTCTACTGTTCTCTACCTCTACTGTACTCTACTGTGCTCCACTGTACTCCACTGTAGTCTACCTCTACTGTGCTCCACTGTACTCTACCTCTACTGTGCTCCACTATACTCTACCTCTACTGTGCTCCACTGTACTCTACCTCTACTGTCCTCCACTGTACTCTACCTCTACTGTGCTCCACTGTACTCTCTCTCTACTGTGATCCACTGTACTCTATCTCTACTGGGCTCCACTGTACTCTACCTCTACTGTGCTCCACTGTATTCTATCTCTACTGTGCTCCACTCTACTCTACCTCTACTGTGCTCCACTGTATCCTACCTCTACTGTACTCCACTGTACTCTATCTCTACTGTGCTCCACTGTACTCTATCTCTACTGTACTCCACTGTACTCTACATCTACTGTGCTCTACTGTTCTCTACCTCTACTGTGCTCTACTGTACTCCACCTCTACTGTGCTCCACTGTACCCTACCTCCACTGTGCTCCACTGTACTCTACCTCTACTGTGCTCCACTGTACTCTACCTCTACTGTACTTCTCTGTACTCTATCTCTACTGTGCTCCACTGTACTCTACCTCTACTGTGCTCCACTGTACTCTACCTCTACTGTGCTCCACTGTACTCTACATCTACTGTACTCCACTGTACTCTATCTCTACTGTGCTCCACTGTACTCTACCTCTACTGTGCTCAACTGTACTCTACTGTACTCCACTGTACTCTACCTCTACTGTACTCCACTGTACTCTATCTCTACTGTACTCCACTGTACTCTACCTCTACTGTACTCCACTGTACTCTATCTCTACTGTGCTCCACTGTACTCTACCTCTACTGTACTCCACTGTACTCTACCTCTACTGTACTCCACTGTACTCTACTCTACTGTACTCCACTGTACTCTATCTCTACTGTGATCCACTGTACTCTACCTCTACTGTACTCCACTGTACTCTATCTCTACTGTACTCCACTGTACTCTACCTCTACTGTACTCTACTGTTCTCTACCTCTACTGTGCTCTACTGTACTCTACTCTACTGTACTCCACTGTACTCTATCTCTACTGTGATCCACTGTACTCTACCTCTACTGTACTCCACTTTACTTTATCTCTACTGTGATCCACTGTACTCTATCTCTACTGTACTCCACTGTACTCTACCTCTACTATGCTCCACTGTACTCTATCTCTACTGTGCTCCACTCTACTCTACCTCTACAGTGCTCCACTGTAATCTACCTCTACTGTACTCCACTGTACTCTACCTCTACTGTACTCCACTGTACTCTACCTCTACTGTACTCCACTGTACTCTACTCTACTGTACTCCACTGTACTCTATCTCTACTGTGATCCACTGTACTCTACCTCTACTGTACTCCACTGTACTCTATCTCTACTGTACTCCACTGTACTCTACCTCTACTGTACTCTACTGTTCTCTACCTCTACTGTGCTCTACTGTACTCTACTCTACTGTACTCCACTGTACTCTATCTCTACTGTGATCCACTGTACTCTACCTCTACTGTACTCCACTTTACTTTATCTCTACTGTGATCCACTGTACTCTATCTCTACTGTACTCCACTGTACTCTACCTCTACTATGCTCCACTGTACTCTATCTCTACTGTGCTCCACTCTACTCTACCTCTACAGTGCTCCACTGTACTCTACCTCTACTGTACTCCACTTTACTTTATCTCTACTCTGATCCACTGTACTCTATCTCTACTGTGCTACACTGTACTCTACCTTTACTATGCTCCACTGTACTCTATCTCTATTGTGCTCCACTCTACTCTACCTCTACTGTGCTCCACTGTACTCTACCTCTACTGTACTCCACTGTACTCTATCTCTACTGTACTCCACTGTACTCTACCTCTACTGTGCTCTACTGTTCTCTACCTCTACTGTGCTCTACTGTACTCCACTTCTACTGTGCTCCACTGTACCCTACCTCTACTGTGCTCCACTGTACTCTACCTCTACTGTGATCCACTGTACTCTACCTCTACTCTGCTCCACTGTATCCACTGTATTCTACCTCTACTGTGCTCCACTGTACTCTATGCTCCACTGTACTCTACCTCTACTGTACTCTACTGTACTCCACCTCTAATGGGCTCCACTGTACTCTAGCTCTACTGTACTCCACTGTACTTTACCTCTACTGTACTCCAATGTACTCTACCTCTACTGTGCTCCACTGTACTCTATTTCTACTGTACTCCTCTGTACTCTACCTCTACTGTGCTCCACTGTACTCTATCTGTAATGTACTCTACTGTACTATATCTCTACTGTGATTCACTGTACTCTACCTCTGCTGTGCTCCACTGTGCTCTATCTCTACTGTACTCCACTGTACTCTACTGTTCTCTACCTCTACTGTACTCTACTCTGCTCCACTGTATCCACTGTATTCTACCTCTACTGTACTCCACTGTACTCTATGCTCCACTGTACTCTACCTCTACTGTACTCTACTGTACTCCACCTCTAATGGGCTCCACTGTACTCTAGCTCTACTGTACTCCACTGTACTTTACCTCTACTGTACTCCACTGTACTCTACCTCTACTGTGCTCCACTGTACTCTATTTCTACTGTACTCCTCTGTACTCTACCTCTACTGTGCTCCACTGTACTCTATCTGTAATGTACTCTACTGTACTCTACCTCTACTGTACTCTACTGTACTCCACCTCTAATGTGCTCCACTGTACTCTACCTCTACTGTACTCCACTGTACTCTACCTCTACTGTGCTCCACTGTACTCTCTCTCTACTGTGATCCACTGTACTCTACCTCTACTGTACTCCACTGTACTCTACCTCTACTGTGCTCTACTGTACTCTATCTCTACTCTGCTCCACTGTACTCTACCTCTACTGTGCTCCACTGTACTCTACCTCTACTGTACTTCACTGTCCTCTATCTCTACTGTACTCCACTGTACTCTACCTCTACTGTGCTCCACTGTACTCTACCTCTACTGTACTCCACTGTACTCTATCTCTACTCTGCTCCACTGTACTCTACCTCTACTGTGCTCCACTGTACTCTACCTCTACTGTGCTCCACTGTACTCTACCTCTACTGTACTCCACTGTACTCTATCTCTACTGTGCTCCACTGTACTCTACCTCTACTGTGCTCAACTGTACTCTACTGTACTCCACTGTACTCTACCTCTACTGTACTCCACTGTACTCTATCTCTACTGTACTCCACTGTACTCTACCTCTACTGTACTCCACTGTACTCTATCTCTACTGTGCTCCACTGTACTCTACCTCTACTGTGCTCAACTGTACTGTACTGTACTCCACTGTAATCTACCTCTACTGTACTCCACTGTACTCTACCTCTACTGTACTCCACTGTACTCTACCTCTACTGTACTCCACTCTACTGTACTCCACTGTACTCTATCTCTACTGTGATCCACTGTACTCTACCTCTACTGTACTCCACTGTACTCTATCTCTACTGTACTCCACTGTACTCTACCTCTATTGTACTCTACTGTTCTCTACCTCTACTGTGCTCTACTGTACTCTACTCTACTGTACTCCACTGTACTCTATCTCTACTGTGATCCACTGTACTCTACCTCTACTGTACTCCACTTTACTTTATCTCTACTGTGATCCACTGTACTCTATCTCTACTGTGCTCCACTGTACTCTACCTCTACTATGCTCCACTGTACTCTATCTCTACTGTGCTCCACTCTACTCTACCTCTACTGTGCTCCACTGTACTCTACCTCTACTGTACTCCACTTTACTTTATCTCTACTGTGATCCACTGTACTCTATCTCTACTGTGCTCCACTGTACTCTACCTCTACTATGCTCCACTGTACTCTATCTCTACTGTGCTCTACTCTACTCTACCTCTACTGTGCTCCACTGTACTCTACCTCTACTCTACTCCACTGTACTCTATCTCTACTGTACTCCACTGTACTCTACCTCTACTGTGCTCTACTGTTCTCTACCTCTACTGTGCTCTACTGTACTCCACCTCTACTGTGCTCCACTGTACCCTACCTCTACTGTGCTCCACTGTACTCTACCTCTACTGTGCTCCACTGTACTCTACCTCTACTCTGCTCCACTGTACTCTACCTCTACTGTGCTCCACTGTACTCTACCTCTACTGTACTCTACTGTACTCCACCTCTAATGAGCTCCACTGTACTCTGGCTCTACTGTACTCCACTGTACTTTACCTCTACTGTACTCCACTGTACTCTACCTCTATTGTGCTCCACTGTACTCTACCTCTACTGTGCTCCACTGTACTCTATTTCTACTGTACTCCTCTGTACTCTACCTCTACTGTCCTCCACTGTACTCTATCTGTAATGTACTCTACTGTACTCTATCTCTACTGTGATCCACTGTACTCTACCTCTGCTGTGCTCCACTGTACTCTATCTCTACTGTACTCCACTGTACTCTACTGTTCTCTACCTCTACTGTACTCTACTGTGCTCCACTGTACTCCACTGTAGTCTACCTCTACTGTGCTCCACTGTACTCTACCTCTACTGTGCTCCACTATACTCTACCTCTACTGTGCTCCACTGTACTCTACCTCTACTGTCCTCCACTGTACTCTACCTCTACTCTGCTCCACTGTACTCTCTCTCTACTGTACTCTACCTCTACTGTACTCTACTGTACTCCACCTCTAATGTGCTCCACTGTACTCTACCTCTACTGTACTCTACCTCTACTGTACTCCACTGTACTCTACCTCTACTGTGCTCTACTGTACTCTATCTCTACTGTGCTCCACTGTACTCTACCTCTACTGTGCTCCACTGTACTCTACCTCTACTGTACTTCACTGTCCTCTATCTCTACTGTACTCCACTGTACTCTACCTCTATTGTCCTCCACTGTACTCTATCTCTACTGTACTCTACTGTACTATATCTCTACTGTACTCCACTGTACTCTATCTCTACTGTACTCCACTGTACTCTACCTCCACTGTACTCTACCTCTACCGTACTCCACTGTACTCTATCTCTACTGTACTCCACTGTACTCTACCTCTACTGTACTCTACTGTTCTCTACCTCTACTGTGCTCTACTGTACTTTACTCTACTGTACTCCACTGTACTCTATCTCTACTGTGATCCACTGTACTCTACCTCTACTGTACTCCACTGTACTCTATCTCTACTGTGATCCACTGTACTCTCTCTCTATTGTGCTCCACTGTACTCTACCTCTACTGTGCTCCACTGTACTCTATCTCTACTGTGCTCCACTCTACTCTACCTCTACTGTGCTCCACTGTATCCTACCTCTACTGTACTCCACTGTACTCTCTCTCTACTGTGCTCCACTGTACTCTATCTCTACTGTACTCAGCTGTACTCTACCTCTACTGTGCTCTACTGTTCTCTACCTTTACTGTGCTCTACTCTACTCCACCTCTACTGTGCTCCACTGTACCCTACCTCTACTGTGCTCCACCGTACTCTACCTCTACTGTGCTCCACTGTACTCTACCTCTACTGTACTCCACTGTACTCTATCTCTACTGTACTCCACTGTACTCTACCTCTACTGTACTCCACTGTACTCTATCTCTACTGTACTCCACTCTAATCTACCTCTACTGTCCTCCACTGTACTCTACCTCTACTGTGCTCCACTGTACTCTCTCTCTACTGTACTCTACCTCTACTGTACTCTACTGTGCTCCACTGTACTCCACTGTAGTCTACCTCTACTGTGCTCTACTGTACTCTACCTCTACTGTGCTCCACTATACTCTACCTCTACTGTGCTCCACTGTACTCTACCTCTACTGTCCTCCACTGTACTCTACCTCTACTGTGCTCCACTGTACTCTCTCTCTACTGTACTCTACCTCTACTGTACTCTACTGTACTCCACCTCTAATGTGCTCCACTGTACTCTACCTCTACTGTACTCTACCTCTACTGTACTCCACTGTACTCTACCTCTAATGTGCTCCACTGTACTCTATCTCTACTGTGCTCCACTGTACTCTATTTCTACTGTGCTCCACTGTACTCTATCTCTACTGTACTCCACTGTACTCTATCTCTACTGTACTTCACTGTCCTTTATCTCTAATGTACTCCACTGTACTCTACCTCTATTGTGCTCCGTTGTACTCTATCTCTACTGTACTCTACTGTACTCTATCTCTACTGTACTCCACTGTACTCTATCTCTACTGTACTCCACAGTACTCTACCTCTACTGTGCTCCACTGTATCCTACCTCTACTGTACTCCACTGTACTCTCTCTCTACTGTGCTCCACTGTACTCTATCTCTACTGTCTTCAGCTGTACTCTACCTCTACTGTGCTCTACTGTTCTCTACCTCTACTGTGCTCTACTCTACTCCACCTCTACTGTGCTCCACTGTACCCTACCTCTACTGTGCTCCACCGTACTCTACCTCTACTGTGCTCCACTGTACTCTACCTCTACTGTACTCCACTGTACTCTATCTCTACTGTACTCCACTGTACTCTACCTCTACTGTACTCCACTGTACTCTATCTCTACTGTACTCCACTCTAATCTACCTCTACTGTCCTCCACTGTACTCTACCTCTACTGTGCTCCACTGTACTCTCTCTCTACTGTACTCTACCTCTACTGTACTCTACTGTGCTCCACTGTAGTCTACCTCTACTGTGCTCCACTGTACTCTACCTCTACTGTGCTCCACTATACTCTACCTCTACTGTGCTCCACTGTACTCTACCTCTACTGTCCTCCACTGTACTCTACCTCTACTGTGCTCCACTGTACTCTCTCTCTACTGTACTCTACCTCTACTGTACTCTACTGTACTCCACCTCTAATGTGCTCCACTGTACTCTACCTCTACTGTACTCTACCTCTACTGTACTCCACTGTACTCTACCTCTAATGTGCTCCACTGTACTCTATCTCTACTGTGCTCCACTGTACTCTATTTCTACTGTGCTCCACTGTACTCTATCTCTACTGTACTCCATTGTACTCTATCTCTACTGTACTTCACTGTCCTTTATCTCTAATGTACTCCACTGTACTCTACCTCTATTGTGCTCCATTGTACTCTATCTCTACTGTACTCTACTGTACTCTATCTCTACTTTACTCCACTGTACTCTATCTCTACTGTACTCCACTGTACTCTACCTCTACTGTGCTCCACTGTACTCTACCTCTACCGTACTCCACCGTACTCTACCTCTACCGTACTCCACCGTACTCTATCTCTACTGTACTCCACTGTACTCTACCTCAACTGTACTCTACTGTTCTCTACCTTTACTGTGCTCTACTCTACTCTACTGTACTCCACTGTACTCTATCTCTACTGTGATCCACTGTACTCTACCTCTACTGTACTCTACTGTACTCTATCTCTACTGTGATCTACTGTACTCTATCTCTACTGTGCTCCACTGTACTCTACCTCTACTGTGCTCCACTGTACTCTATCTCTACTGTGCTCCACTCTACTCTACCTCTACTGTGCTCCACTGTATCCTACCTCTACTGTACTCCACTGTACTCTATCTCTACTGTGCTCCACTGTACTCTATCTCTACTGTACTCCACTGTACTCTACCTCTACTGTGCTCTACTGTTCTCTACCTCTACTGTGCTCTACTGTACTCCACCTCTACTGTTCTCCACTGTACCCTACCTCTATTGTGCTCCACTGTACTCTACCTCTACTGTACTCCACTGTATTCTATCTCTACTGTGCTCCACTGTACTCTACCTCTACTGTGCTCAACTGTACTCTACTGTACTCCACTGTACTCTACCTCTACTGTACTCCACTGTACTCTATCTCTACTGTACTCCACTGTACTCTACCTCTACTGTACTCCACTGTACTCTATCTCTACTGTGCTCCACTGTACTCTACCTCTACTGTGCCCAACTGTACTGTACTCTACCTCTACTGTACTCCACTGTACTCTTCCTCTACTGTACTCCACTTTACTCTACCTCTACTGTACTCAACTGTACTCTATCTCTACTGTGCTCCACTGTACTCTACCTCTACTGTACTCCACTGTACTCTATCTCTACTGTACTCCACTGTACTCTACCTATACTGTACTCTACTGTTCTCTTCCTCTACTGTACTCCACTGTACTCTATCTCTACTGTGATCCACTGTACTCTACCTCTACTGTACTCTACTGTTCTCTACCTCTACTGTGCTCTACTGTACTCTTCTCTACTGTACTCCACTGTACTCTATCTCTACTGTGATCCACTGTACTCTATCTCTACTGTGATCCACTCTACTCTACCTCTACTGTACTCCACTGTACTCTATCTCTACTCTACTCCACTGTACTCTACCTCTACTGTACTCTACTGTTCTCTACCTCTACTGTGCTCTACTGTACTCTTCTCTACTGTACTCCACTGTACTCTATCTCTACTGTGATCCACTGTACTCTACCTCCACTGTACTCTACCTCTACCGTACTCCACTGTACTACTGTACTCTATCTCTACTGTGCTCCACCGTACTCTACCTCTACTGTGCTCCACTGTACTCTACCTCTACTGTGCTCCACTGTACTCTACCTCTACTGTACTCCACTTTACTTTATCTCTACTGTGATCCACTGTACTCTATCTCTACTGTGCTCCACTGTACTCTACCTCTACTATGCTCCACTGTACTCTATCTCTACTGTGCTCCACTCTACTCTACCTCTACTGTGCTCCACTGTACTCTACCTCTACTGTACTCCACTGTACTCTATCTCTACTGTACTCCACTGTACTCTACCTCTACTGTGCTCTACTGTTCTCTACCTCTACTGTGCTCTACTGTACTCCACCTCTACTGTGCTCCACTGTACCCTACCTCTACTGTGCTCCACTGTACTCTACCTCTACTGTGCTCCACTGTACTCTACCTCTACTCTGCTCCACTGTATCCACTGTACTCTACCTCTACTGTGCTCCACTGTACTCTACCTCTACTGTGCTCCACTGTACTCTACCTCTACTGTACTCTACTGTACTCCACCTCTAATGAGCTCCTCTGTACTCTGGCTCTACTGTACTCCACTGTACTTTACCTCTACTGTACTCCACTGTACTCTACCTCTACTGTGCTCCACTGTACTCTATTTCTACTGTACTCCTCTGTACTCTACCTCTACTGTGCTCCACTGTACTCTATCTGTAATGTACTCTACTGTACTCTATCTCTAATGTGTTCCACTGTACTCTACCTCTACTGTACTCCACTGTGCTCTACTGTTCTCTACCTCTACTGTACTCTACTGTGCTCCACTGTACTCTCTCTCTACTGTACTCTACCTCTACTGTACTCTACTGTGCTCCACTGTAGTCTACCTCTACTGTGCTCCACTGTACTCTACCTCTACTGTGCTCCACTATACTCTACCTCTACTGTGCTCCACTGTACTCTACCTCTACTGTCCTCCACTGTACTCTACCTCTACTGTGCTCCACTGTACTCTCTCTCTACTGTACTCTACCTCTACTGTACTCTACTGTACTCCACCTCTAATGTGCTCCACTGTACTCTACCTCTACTGTACTCTACCTCTACTGTACTCCACTGTACTCTACCTCTAATGTGCTCCACTGTACTCTATCTCTACTGTGCTCCACTGTACTCTATTTCTACTGTGCTCCACTGTACTCTATCTCTACTGTACTCCATTGTACTCTATCTCTACTGTACTTCACTGTCCTTTATCTCTAATGTACTCCACTGTACTCTACCTCTATTGTGCTCCATTGTACTCTATCTCTACTGTACTCTACTGTACTCTATCTCTACTTTACTCCACTGTACTCTATCTCTACTGTACTCCACTGTACTCTACCTCTACTGTGCTCCACTGTACTCTACCTCTACCGTACTCCACCGTACTCTACCTCTACCGTACTCCACCGTACTCTATCTCTACTGTACTCCACTGTACTCTACCTCAACTGTACTCTACTGTTCTCTACCTTTACTGTGCTCTACTCTACTCTACTGTACTCCACTGTACTCTATCTCTACTGTGATCCACTGTACTCTACCTCTACTGTACTCTACTGTACTCTATCTCTACTGTGATCTACTGTACTCTATCTCTACTGTGCTCCACTGTACTCTACCTCTACTGTGCTCCACTGTACTCTATCTCTACTGTGCTCCACTCTACTCTACCTCTACTGTGCTCCACTGTATCCTACCTCTACTGTACTCCACTGTACTCTATCTCTACTGTGCTCCACTGTACTCTATCTCTACTGTACTCCACTGTACTCTACCTCTACTGTGCTCTACTGTTCTCTACCTCTACTGTGCTCTACTGTACTCCACCTCTACTGTTCTCCACTGTACCCTACCTCTATTGTGCTCCACTGTACTCTACCTCTACTGTACTCCACTGTATTCTATCTCTACTGTGCTCCACTGTACTCTACCTCTACTGTGCTCAACTGTACTCTACTGTACTCCACTGTACTCTACCTCTACTGTACTCCACTGTACTCTATCTCTACTGTACTCCACTGTACTCTACCTCTACTGTACTCCACTGTACTCTATCTCTACTGTGCTCCACTGTACTCTACCTCTACTGTGCCCAACTGTACTGTACTCTACCTCTACTGTACTCCACTGTACTCTACCTCTACTGTACTCCACTTTACTCTACCTCTACTGTACTCAACTGTACTCTATCTCTACTGTGCTCCACTGTACTCTACCTCTACTGTACTCCACTGTACTCTATCTCTACTGTACTCCACTGTACTCTACCTATACTGTACTCTACTGTTCTCTTCCTCTACTGTACTCCACTGTACTCTATCTCTACTGTGATCCACTGTACTCTACCTCTACTGTACTCTACTGTTCTCTACCTCTACTGTGCTCTACTGTACTCTTCTCTACTGTACTCCACTGTACTCTATCTCTACTGTGATCCACTGTACTCTATCTCTACTGTGATCCACTCTACTCTACCTCTACTGTACTCCACTGTACTCTATCTCTACTCTACTCCACTGTACTCTACCTCTACTGTACTCTACTGTTCTCTACCTCTACTGTGCTCTACTGTACTCTTCTCTACTGTACTTCACTGTACTCTATCTCTACTGTGATCCACTGTACTCTACCTCCACTGTACTCTACCTCTACCGTACTCCACTGTACTACTGTACTCTATCTCTACTGTGCTCCACCGTACTCTACCTCTACTGTGCTCCACTGTACTCTACCTCTACTGTGCTCCACTGTACTCTACCTCTACTGTACTCCACTTTACTTTATCTCTACTGTGATCCACTGTACTCTATCTCTACTGTGCTCCACTGTACTCTACCTCTACTATGCTCCACTGTACTCTATCTCTACTGTGCTCCACTCTACTCTACCTCTACTGTGCTCCACTGTACTCTACCTCTACTGTACTCCACTGTACTCTATCTCTACTGTACTCCACTGTACTCTACCTCTACTGTGCTCTACTGTTCTCTACCTCTACTGTGCTCTACTGTACTCCACCTCTACTGTGCTCCACTGTACCCTACCTCTACTGTGCTCCACTGTACTCTACCTCTACTGTGCTCCACTGTACTCTACCTCTACTCTGCTCCACTGTATCCACTGTACTCTACCTCTACTGTGCTCCACTGTACTCTACCTCTACTGTGCTCCACTGTACTCTACCTCTACTGTACTCTACTGTACTCCACCTCTAATGAGCTCCTCTGTACTCTGGCTCTACTGTACTCCACTGTACTTTACCTCTACTGTACTCCACTGTACTCTACCTCTACTGTGCTCCACTGTACTCTATTTCTACTGTACTCCTCTGTACTCTACCTCTACTGTGCTCCACTGTACTCTATCTGTAATGTACTCTACTGTACTCTATCTCTAATGTGTTCCACTGTACTCTACCTCTACTGTACTCCACTGTACTCTACTGTTCTCTACCTCTACTGTACTCTACTGTGCTCCACTGTACTCCACTCTAGTCTACCTCTACTGTGCTCCACTGTACTCTACCTCTACTGTGCTCCACTATACTCTACCTCTACTGTGCTCCACTGTACTCTACCTCTACTGTCCTCCACTGTACTCTACCTCTACTGTGCTCCACTGTACTCTCTCTCTACTGTACTCTACCTATACTGTACTCTACTGTACTCCACCTCTAATGTGCTCCACTGTACTCTACCTCTACTGTACTCTACCTCTACTGTACTCCACTGTACTCTATCTCTACTGTACTCTACTGTACTCCACCTCTAATGTGCTCCACTGTACTCTACCTCTACTGTACTCTTCCTCTACTGTACTCCACTGTACTCTACCTCTACTGTGCTCTACTGTACTCTATCTCTACTGTGCTCCACTGTACTCTACCTCTACTGTACTCCACTGTACTCTATCTCTACTGTACTCCACAGTACTCTACCTCTACTGTGCTCCACTGTATCCTACCTCTACTGTACTCCACTGTACTCTCTCTCTACTGTGCTCCACTGTACTCTATCTCTACTGTCCTCAGCTGTACTCTACCTCTACTGTGCTCTACTGTTCTCTACCTCTACTGTGCTCTACTCTACTCCACCTCTACTGTGCTCCACTGTACCCTACCTCTACTGTGCTCCACCGTACTCTACCTCTACTGTGCTCCACTGTACTCTACCTCTACTGTACTCCACTGTACTCTATCTCTACTGTACTCCACTGTACTCTACCTCTACTGTACTCCACTGTACTCTATCTCTACTGTACTCCACTCTAATCTACCTCTACTGTCCTCCACTGTACTCTACCTCTACTGTGCTCCACTGTACTCTCTCTCTACTGTACTCTACCTCTACTGTACTCTACTGTGCTCCACTGTAGTCTACCTCTACTGTGCTCCACTGTACTCTACCTCTACTGTGCTCCACTATACTCTACCTCTACTGTGCTCCACTGTACTCTACCTCTACTGTCCTCCACTGTACTCTACCTCTACTGTGCTCCACTGTACTCTCTCTCTACTGTACTCTACCTCTACTGTACTCTACTGTACTCCACCTCTAATGTGCTCCACTGTACTCTACCTCTACTGTACTCTACCTCTACTGTACTCCACTGTACTCTACCTATACTGTACTCTACTGTTCTCTTCCTCTACTGTACTCCACTGTACTCTATCTCTACTGTGATCCACTGTACTCTACCTCTACTGTACTCTACTGTTCTCTACCTCTACTGTGCTCTACTGTACTCTTCTCTACTGTACTCCACTGTACTCTATCTCTACTGTGATCCACTGTACTCTATCTCTACTGTGATCCACTCTACTCTACCTCTACTGTACTCCACTGTACTCTATCTCTACTCTACTCCACTGTACTCTACCTCTACTGTACTCTACTGTTCTCTACCTCTACTGTGCTCTACTGTACTCTTCTCTACTGTACTCCACTGTACTCTATCTCTACTGTGATCCACTGTACTCTACCTCCACTGTACTCTACCTCTACCGTACTCCACTGTACTACTGTACTCTATCTCTACTGTGCTCCACCGTACTCTACCTCTACTGTGCTCCACTGTACTCTACCTCTACTGTGCTCCACTGTACTCTACCTCTACTGTACTCCACTTTACTTTATCTCTACTGTGATCCACTGTACTCTATCTCTACTGTGCTCCACTGTACTCTACCTCTACTATGCTCCACTGTACTCTATCTCTACTGTGCTCCACTCTACTCTACCTCTACTGTGCTCCACTGTACTCTACCTCTACTGTACTCCACTGTACTCTATCTCTACTGTACTCCACTGTACTCTACCTCTACTGTGCTCTACTGTTCTCTACCTCTACTGTGCTCTACTGTACTCCACCTCTACTGTGCTCCACTGTACCCTACCTCTACTGTGCTCCACTGTACTCTACCTCTACTGTGCTCCACTGTACTCTACCTCTACTCTGCTCCACTGTATCCACTGTACTCTACCTCTACTGTGCTCCACTGTACTCTACCTCTACTGTGCTCCACTGTACTCTACCTCTACTGTACTCTACTGTACTCCACCTCTAATGAGCTCCTCTGTACTCTGGCTCTACTGTACTCCACTGTACTTTACCTCTACTGTACTCCACTGTACTCTACCTCTACTGTGCTCCACTGTACTCTATTTCTACTGTACTCCTCTGTACTCTACCTCTACTGTGCTCCACTGTACTCTATCTGTAATGTACTCTACTGTACTCTATCTCTAATGTGTTCCACTGTACTCTACCTCTACTGTACTCCACTGTACTCTACTGTTCTCTACCTCTACTGTACTCTACTGTGCTCCACTGTACTCCACTCTAGTCTACCTCTACTGTGCTCCACTGTACTCTACCTCTACTGTGCTCCACTATACTCTACCTCTACTGTGCTCCACTGTACTCTACCTCTACTGTCCTCCACTGTACTCTACCTCTACTGTGCTCCACTGTACTCTCTCTCTACTGTACTCTACCTATACTGTACTCTACTGTACTCCACCTCTAATGTGCTCCACTGTACTCTACCTCTACTGTACTCTACCTCTACTGTACTCCACTGTACTCTATCTCTACTGTACTCTACTGTACTCCACCTCTAATGTGCTCCACTGTACTCTACCTCTACTGTACTCTTCCTCTACTGTACTCCACTGTACTCTACCTCTACTGTGCTCTACTGTACTCTATCTCTACTGTGCTCCACTGTACTCTACCTCTACTGTACTCCACTGTACTCTATCTCTACTGTACTCCACAGTACTCTACCTCTACTGTGCTCCACTGTATCCTACCTCTACTGTACTCCACTGTACTCTCTCTCTACTGTGCTCCACTGTACTCTATCTCTACTGTCCTCAGCTGTACTCTACCTCTACTGTGCTCTACTGTTCTCTACCTCTACTGTGCTCTACTCTACTCCACCTCTACTGTGCTCCACTGTACCCTACCTCTACTGTGCTCCACCGTACTCTACCTCTACTGTGCTCCACTGTACTCTACCTCTACTGTACTCCACTGTACTCTATCTCTACTGTACTCCACTGTACTCTACCTCTACTGTACTCCACTGTACTCTATCTCTACTGTACTCCACTCTAATCTACCTCTACTGTCCTCCACTGTACTCTACCTCTACTGTGCTCCACTGTACTCTCTCTCTACTGTACTCTACCTCTACTGTACTCTACTGTGCTCCACTGTAGTCTACCTCTACTGTGCTCCACTGTACTCTACCTCTACTGTGCTCCACTATACTCTACCTCTACTGTGCTCCACTGTACTCTACCTCTACTGTCCTCCACTGTACTCTACCTCTACTGTGCTCCACTGTACTCTCTCTCTACTGTACTCTACCTCTACTGTACTCTACTGTACTCCACCTCTAATGTGCTCCACTGTACTCTACCTCTACTGTACTCTACCTCTACTGTACTCCACTGTACTCTACCTCTAATGTGCTCCACTGTACTCTATCTCTACTGTGCTCCACTGTACTCTATTTCTACTGTGCTCCACTGTACTCTATCTCTACTGTACTCCATTGTACTCTATCTCTACTGTACTTCACTGTCCTTTATCTCTAATGTACTCCACTGTACTCTACCTCTATTGTGCTCCATTGTACTCTATCTCTACTGTACTCTACTGTACTCTATCTCTACTTTACTCCACTGTACTCTATCTCTACTGTACTCCACTGTACTCTACCTCTACTGTGCTCCACTGTACTCTACCTCTACCGTACTCCACCGTACTCTACCTCTACCGTACTCCACCGTACTCTATCTCTACTGTACTCCACTGTACTCTACCTCAACTGTACTCTACTGTTCTCTACCTTTACTGTGCTCTACTCTACTCTACTGTACTCCACTGTACTCTATCTCTACTCTGATCCACTGTACTCTACCTCTACTGTACTCTACTGTACTCTATCTCTACTGTGATCTACTGTACTCTATCTCTACTGTGCTCCACTGTACTCTACCTCTACTGTGCTCCACTGTACTCTATCTCTACTGTGCTCCACTCTACTCTACCTCTACTGTGCTCCACTGTATCCTACCTCTACTGTACTCCACTGTACTCTATCTCTACTGTGCTCCACTGTACTCTATCTCTACTGTACTCCACTGTACTCTACCTCTACTGTGCTCTACTGTTCTCTACCTCTACTGTGCTCTACTGTACTCCACCTCTACTGTTCTCCTCTGTACCCTACCTCTATTGTGCTCCACTGTACTCTACCTCTACTGTACTCCACTGTATTCTATCTCTACTGTGCTCCACTGTACTCTACCTCTACTGTGCTCAACTGTACTCTACTGTACTCCACTGTACTCTACCTCTACTGTACTCCACTGTACTCTATCTCTACTGTACTCCACTGTACTCTACCTCTACTGTACTCCACTGTACTCTATCTCTACTGTGCTCCACTGTACTCTACCTCTACTGTGCCCAACTGTACTGTACTCTACCTCTACTCTACTCCACTGTACTCTACCTCTACTGTACTCCACTTTACTCTACCTCTACTGTACTCAACTGTACTCTATCTCTACTGTGCTCCACTGTACTCTACCTCTACTGTACTCCACTGTACTCTATCTCTACTGTACTCCACTGTACTCTACCTATACTGTACTCTACTGTTCTCTTCCTCTACTGTACTCCACTGTACTCTATCTCTACTGTGATCCACTGTACTCTACCTCTACTGTACTCTACTGTTCTCTACCTCTACTGTGCTCTACTGTACTCTTCTCTACTGTACTCCACTGTACTCTATCTCTACTGTGATCCACTGTACTCTATCTCTACTGTGATCCACTCTACTCTACCTCTACTGTACTCCACTGTACTCTATCTCTACTCTACTCCACTGTACTCTACCTCTACTGTACTCTACTGTTCTCTACCTCTACTGTGCTCTACTGTACTCTTCTCTACTGTACTCCACTGTACTCTATCTCTACTGTGATCCACTGTACTCTACCTCCACTGTACTCTACCTCTACCGTACTCCACTGTACTACTGTACTCTATCTCTACTGTGCTCCACCGTACTCTACCTCTACTGTGCTCCACTGTACTCTACCTCTACTGTGCTCCACTGTACTCTACCTCTACTGTACTCCACTTTACTTTATCTCTACTGTGATCCACTGTACTCTATCTCTACTGTGCTCCACTGTACTCTACCTCTACTATGCTCCACTGTACTCTATCTCTACTGTGCTCCACTCTACTCTACCTCTACTGTGCTCCACTGTACTCTACCTCTACTGTACTCCACTGTACTCTATCTCTACTGTACTCCACTGTACTCTACCTCTACTGTGCTCTACTGTTCTCTACCTCTACTGTGCTCTACTGTACTCCACCTCTACTGTGCTCCACTGTACCCTACCTCTACTGTGCTCCACTGTACTCTACCTCTACTGTGCTCCACTGTACTCTACCTCTACTCTGCTCCACTGTATCCACTGTACTCTACCTCTACTGTGCTCCACTGTACTCTACCTCTACTGTGCTCCACTGTACTCTACCTCTACTGTACTCTACTGTACTCCACCTCTAATGAGCTCCTCTGTACTCTGGCTCTACTGTACTCCACTGTACTTTACCTCTACTGTACTCCACTGTACTCTACCTCTACTGTGCTCCACTGTACTCTATTTCTACTGTACTCCTCTGTACTCTACCTCTACTGTGCTCCACTGTACTCTATCTGTAATGTACTCTACTGTACTCTATCTCTAATGTGTTCCACTGTACTCTACCTCTACTGTACTCCACTGTACTCTACTGTTCTCTACCTCTACTGTACTCTACTGTGCTCCACTGTACTCCACTCTAGTCTACCTCTACTGTGCTCCACTGTACTCTACCTCTACTGTGCTCCACTATACTCTACCTCTACTGTGCTCCACTGTACTCTACCTCTACTGTCCTCCACTGTACTCTACCTCTACTGTGCTCCACTGTACTCTCTCTCTACTGTACTCTACCTATACTGTACTCTACTGTACTCCACCTCTAATGTGCTCCACTGTACTCTACCTCTACTGTACTCTACCTCTACTGTACTCCACTGTACTCTATCTCTACTGTACTCTACTGTACTCCACCTCTAATGTGCTCCACTGTACTCTACCTCTACTGTACTCTTCCTCTACTGTACTCCACTGTACTCTACCTCTACTGTGCTCTACTGTACTCTATCTCTACTGTGCTCCACTGTACTCTACCTCTACTGTACTTCACTGTCCTCTATCTCTACTGTACTCCACTGTACTCTACCTCTATTGTCCTCCACTGTACTCTATCTCTACTGTACTCTACTGTACTATATCTCTACTGTACTCCACTGTACTCTATCTCTACTGTACTCCACTGTACTCTACCTCCACTGTACTCTACCTCTACCGTACTCCACTGTACTCTATCTCTACTGTACTCCACTGTACTCTACCTCTACTGTACTCTACTGTTCTCTACCTCTACTGTGCTTTACTGTACTTTACTCTACTGTACTCCACTGTACTCTATCTCTACTGTGATCCACTGTACTCTACCTCTACTGTACTCCACTGTACTCTATCTTTACTGTGATCCACTGTATTCTATCTCTATTGTGCTCCACTGTACTCTACCTCTACTGTGCTCCACTGTACTCTATCTCTACTGTGCTCCACTCTACCTCTACTGTGCTCCACTGTATCCTACCTCTACTGTACTCCACTGTACTCTCTCTCTACTGTGCTCCACTGTACTCTATCTCTACTGTACTCAGCTGTACTCTACCTCTACTGTGCTCTACTGTTCTCTACCTCTACTGTGCTCTACTCTACTCCACCTCTACTGTGCTCCACTGTACCCTACCTCTACTGTGCTCCACCGTACTCTACCTCTACTGTGCTCCACTGTACTCTACCTCTACTGTACTCCACTGTACTCTATCTCTACTGTGCTCCACTGTACTCTCTCTCTACTGTACTCCACTGTACTCTATCTCTACTGTACTCCACTCTAATCTACCTCTACTGTCCTCCACTGTACTCTACCTCTACTGTGCTCCACTGTACTCTCTCTCTACTGTACTCTACCTCTACTGTACTCTACTGTGCTCCACTGTACTCCACTGTAGTCTACCTCTACTGTGCTCCATTGTACTCTACCTCTACTGTGCTCCACTATACTCTACCTCTACTGTGCTCCACTGTACTCTACCTCTACTGTCCTCCACTGTACTCTACCTCTACTGTGCTCCACTGTACTCTCTCTCTACTGTACTCTACCTCTACTGTATCCTACTCTACTCCACCTCTAATGTGCTCCACTGTACTCTACCTCTACTGTACTCTACCTCTACTGTACTCCACTGTACTCTACCTCTAATGTGCTCCACTTTACTCTATCTCTACTGTGCTCCACTGTACTCTATTTCTACTGTGCTCCACTGTACTCTATCTCTACTGTACTCCACTGTACTCTATCTCTACTGTACTTCACTGTCCTTTATCTCTTATGTACTCCACTGTACTCTACCTCTATTGTGCTCCATTGTACTCTATCTCTACTCTACTCTACTGTACTCTATCTCTACTTTACTCCACTGTACTCTATCTCTACTGTACTCCACTGTACTCTACCTCTACTGTGCTCCACTGTACTCTACCTCTACCGTACTCCACTGTACTCTATCTCTACTGTACTCCACTGTACTCTACCTCAACTGTACTCTACTGTTCTCTACCTCTACTGTGCTCTACTCTACTCTACTGTACTCCACTGTACTCTATCTCTACTGTGATCCACTGTACTCTACCTCTACTGTACTCTACTGCACTCTATCTCTACTGTGATCTACTGTACTCTATCTCTACTGTGCTCCACTGTACTCTACCTCTACTGTGCTCCACTGTACTCTATCTCTACTGTGCTCCACTCTACTCTACCTCTACTGTGCTCCACTGTATCCTACCTCTACTGTAATCCACTGTACTCTATCTCTACTGTGCTCTACTGTTCTCTACCTCTACTGTGCTTTACTGTACTCCACCTCTACTGTTCTCCACTGTACCCTACCTCTATTGTGCTCCACTGTACTCTACCTCTACTGTACTCCACTGTATTCTATCTCTACTGTGCTCCACTGTACTCTACCTCTACTGTGCTCAACTGTACTCTACTGTACTCCACTGTACTCTACCTCTACTGTACTCCACTGTACTCTATCTCTACTGTACTCCACTGTACTCTACCTCTACTGTACTCCACTGTACTCTATCTCTACTGTGCTCCACTGTACACTACCTCTACTGTGCCCAACTGTACTGTACTCTACTCCACTGTACTCTACCTCTACTGTACTCCACTCTACTCTACCTCTACTGTACTCCACTTTACTCTACCTCTACTGTACTCAACTGTACTCTATCTCTACTGTGCTCCACTGTACTCTATCTCTACTGTGCTCCACTCTACTCTACCTCTACTGTGCTCCATTGTATCCTACCTCTACTGTACTCCACTGTACTCTATCTCTACTGTGCTCCACTGTACTCTATCTCTACTGCACTCCACTGTACTCTACCTCTACTGTGCTCTACTGTTCTCTACCTCTACTGTGCTCTACTCTACTCCACCTCTACTCTTCTCCACTGTACCCTACCTCTATTGTGCTCCACTGTACTCTACCTCTACTGTACTCCACTGTATTCTATCTCTACTGTGCTCCACTGTACTCTACCTCTACTGTGCTCAACTGTACTCTACTGTTCTCCACTGTACTCTACCTCTACTGTACTCCACTGTACTCTACCTCTACTGTACTCTACCTCTAATGTGCTCCACTGTACTCTACCTCTACTGTACTCTACCTCTACTGTACTCCACTGTACTCTACCTCTACTGTACTCCACTGTACTCTATCTCTACTGTGCTCCACTGTACTCTACCTCTACTGTGCCCAACTGTACTGTACTCTACCTCTACTGTACTCCACTGTACTCTACCTCTACTGTACTCCACTTTACTCTACCTCTACTGTACTCAACTGTACTCTATCTCTACTGTGCTCCACTGTACTCTACCTCTACTGTACTCCACTGTACTCTATCTCTACTGTACTCCACAGTACTCTACCTATACTGTACTCTACTGTTCTCTTCCTCTACTGTACTCCACTGTACTCTATCTCTACTGTGATCCACTGTACTCTACCTCTACTGTACTCCACTGTACTCTATCTCTACTGTACTCCACTGTACTCTACCTATACTGTACTCTACTGTTCTCTTCCTCTACTGTACTCCACTGTACTCTATCTCTACTGTGACCCACTGTACTCTACCTCTACTGTACTCCACTGTACTCTATCTCTACTCTACTCCACTGTACTCTACCTCTACTGTACTCTACTGTTCTCTACCTCTACTGTGCTCTACTGTACTCTTCTCTACTGTACTCCACTGTACTCTATCTCTACTGTGATCCACTGTACTCTATCTCTACTGTGCTCCACTGTACTCTACCTCTACTATGCTCCACTGTACTCTATCTGTACTGTGCTCCACTCTACTCTACCTCTACTGTGCTCCACTGTACTCTACCTCTACTGTACTCCACTCTACTCTATCTCTACTGTGCTCCACTGTACTCTATCTCTACTGTACTCCACTGTACTCTACCTCTACTGTGCTCTACTGTTCTCTACCTCTACTGTGCTCTACTGTACTCCACCTCTACTGTGCTCCACTGTACCCTACCTCTACTGTGCTCCACTGTACTCTACCTCTACTGTGCTCCACTGTACTCTACCTCTACTGTGCTCCACTGTACTCTACCTCTACTGTGCTCCACTGTACTCTACCTCTACTGTGCTCCACTGTACTCTATCTCTACTGTGCTCCACTGTACTCTATTTCTACTGTACTCTACTGTACTCCACCTCTAATGTGCTCCACTGTACTCTACCTCTACTGTACTCTACCTCTACTGTACTCTACCTCTACTGTGCTCTACTGTACTCTATCTCTACTCTGCTCCACTGTACTCTACCTCTACTGTGCTCCACTGTACTCTACCTCTACTGTACTTCACTGTCCTCTATCTCTACTGTACTCCACTGTACTCTACCTCTACTGTGCTCCACTGTACTCTACCTCTACTGTACTCCACTGTACTCTATCTCTACTGTGCTCCACTGTACTCTACCTCTACTGTGCTCCACTGTCCTCTACCTCTACTGTGCTCAACTGTACTCTACTGTACTCCACTGTACTCTACCTCTACTGTACTCCACTGTACTCTATCTCTACTGTACTCCACTGTACTCTACCTCTACTGTGCTCCACTGTACTCTACCTCTACTGTACTCCACAGTACTCTATCTCTACTGTGCTCCACTCTACTCTATCTCTACTGTACTCCACTGTACTCTACCTCTACTGTGCTCTACTGTTCTCTACCTCTACTGTGCTCTACTGTACTCCACCTCTACTGTTCTCCACTCTACCCTACCTCTATTGTGCTCCACTGTACTCTACCTCTACTGTACTCCACTGTATTCTATCTCTACTGTGCTCCACTGTACTCTACCTCTACTGTGCTCAACTGTACTCTACTGTACTCCACTGTACTCTACCTCTACTGTACTCCACTGTACTCTATCTCTACTGTACTCCACTGTACTCTACCTCTACTGTACTCCACTGTACTCTATATCTACTGTGCTCCACTGTACTCTACCTCTACTGTGCCCAACTGTACTGTACTCTACCTCTACTGTACTCCACTGTACTCTACCTCTACTGTACTCCACTTTACTCTACCTCTACTGTACTCAACTGTACTCTATCTCTACTGTGCTCCACTGTACTCTACCTCTACTGTAATCCACTGTACTCTATCTCTACTGTACTCCACTGTACTCTACCTCTACTGTGCTCCACTGTACTCTACCTCTACTGTACTCCACAGTACTCTATCTCTACTGTGCTCCACTGTACTCTATCTCTACTGTACTCCACTGTACTCTACCTCTACTGTGCTCTACTGTTCTCTACCTCTACTGTGCTCTACTGTACTCCACCTCTACTGTTCTCCACTGTACCCTACCTCTATTGTGCTCCACTGTACTCTACCTCTACTGTACTCCACTGTATTCTATCTCTACTGTGCTCCACTGTACTCTACCTCTACTGTGCTCAACTGTACTCTACTGTACTCCACTGTACTCTACCTCTACTGTACTCCACTGTACTCTATCTCTACTGTACTCCACTGTACTCTACCTCTACTGTACTCCACTGTACTCTATCTCTACTGTGCTCCACTGTACTCTATTTCTACTGTACTCTACTGTACTCCACCTCTAATGTGCTCCGCTGTACTCTACCTCTACTGTACTCTACTGTACTCTATCTCTACTCTGCTCCACTGTACTCTACCTCTACTGTGCTCCACTGTACTCTACCTCTACTGTACTTCACTGTCCTCTATCTCTACTGTACTCCACTGTACTCTACCTCTACTGTGCTCCACTGTACTCTACCTCTACTGTACTCCACTGTACTCTATCTCTACTGTGCTCCACTGTACTCTACCTCTACTGTTCTCCACTGTACTCTACCTCTACTGTGCTCCACTGTACTCTACCTCTACTGTACTCCACTGTACTCTATCTCTACTGTGCTCCACTGTACTCTACCTCTACTGTGCTCAACTGTACTCTACTGTACTCCACTGTACTCTACCTCTACTGTACTCCACTGTACTCTATCTCTACTGTACTCCACTGTACTCTACCTCTACTGTACTCCACTGTACTCTATCTCTACTGTGCTCCACTGTACTCTACCTCTACTGTGCTCAACTGTACTGTACTGTACTCCACTGTAATCTACCTCTACTGTACTCCACTGTACTCTACGTCTACTGTGCTCCACTGTACTCTATCTCTACTGTGCTCCACTCTACTCTACCTCTACTGTGCTCCACTGTATCCTACCTCTACTGTACTCCACTGTACTCTCTCTCTACTGTGCTCCACTGTACTCTATCTCTACTGTACTCAGCTGTACTCTACCTCTACTGTGCTCTACTGTTCTCTACCTCTACTGTGCTCTACTCTACTCCACCTCTACTGTGCTCCACTGTACCCTACCTCTACTGTGCTCCACCGTACTCTACCTCTACTGTGCTCCACTGTACTCTACCTCTACTGTACTCCACTGTACTCTATCTCTACTGTGCTCCACTGTACTCTCTCTCTACTGTACTCTACCTCTACTGTACTCTACTGTGCTCCACTGTACTCCACTGTAGTCTACCTCTACTGTGCTCCACTGTACTCTACCTCTACTGTGCTCCACTATACTCTACCTCTACTGTGCTCCACTGTACTCTACCTCTACTGTCCTCCACTGTACTCTACCTCTACTGTGCTCCACTGTACTCTCTCTCTACTGTACTCTACCTCTACTGTACTCTACTGTACTCCACCTCTAATGTGCTCCACTGTACTCTCTCTCTACTGTACTCTACCTCTACTGTACTCTACTGTACTCCACCTCTAATGTGCTCCACTGTACTCTATCTCTACTGTGCTCCACTGTACTCTATTTCTACTGTGCTCCACTGTACTCTATCTCTACTGTACTCCACTGTACTCTATCTCTACTGTACTTCACTGTCCTTTATCTCTAATGTACTCCACTGTACTCTACCTCTATTGTGCTCCATTGTACTCTATCTCTACTGTACTCTACTGTACTCTATCTCTACTTTACTCCACTGTACTCTACCTATACTGTACTCTACTGTTCTCTTCCTCTACTGTACTCCACTGTACTCTATCTCTACTGTGATCCACTGTACTCTACCTCTACTGTACTCCACTGTACTCTATCTCTACTCTACTCCACTGTACTCTACCTCTACTGTACTCTACTGTTCTCTACCTCTACTGTGCTCTACTGTACTCTTCTCTACTGTACTCCAATGTACTCTATCTCTACTGTGATCCACTGTACTCTACCTCTACTGTACTCCACTGTACTCTATCTCTACTGTGATCCACTGTACTCTATCTCTACTGTGCTCCACTGTACTCTACCTCTACTATGCTCCACTGTACTCTATCTGTACTGTGCTCCACTCTACTCTACCTCTACTGTGCTCCACTGTACTCTACCTCTACTGTACTCCACTCTACTCTATCTCTACTGTGCTCCACTGTACTCTATCTCTACTGTACTCCATTCTACTCTACCTCTACTGTGCTCTACTGTTCTCTACCTCTACTGTGCTCTACTGTACTCCACCTCTACTGTGCTCCACTGTACCCTACCTCTACTGTGCTCCACTGTACTCTACCTCTACTGTGCTCCACTGTACTCTACCTCTACTGTGCTCCACTGTACTCTACCTCTACTGTGCTCCACTGTACTCTACCTCTACTGTGCTCCACTGTACTCTATCTCTACTGTGCTCCACTGTACTCTATTTCTACTGTACTCTACTGTACTCCACCTCTAATGTGCTCCACTGTACTCTACCTCTACTGTACTCTACTGTACTCTATCTCTACTCTGCTCCACTGTACTCTACCTCTACTGTGCTCCACTGTACTCTACCTCTACTGTACTTCACTGTCCTCTATCTCTACTGTACTCCACTGTACTCTACCTCTACTGTGCTCCACTGTACTCTACCTCTACTGTACTCCACTGTACTCTATCTCTACTGTGCTCCACTGTACTCTACCTCTACTGTGCTCCACTGTACTCTACCTCTACTGTGCTCCACTGTACTCTACCTCTACTGTACTCCACTGTACTCTATCTCTACTGTGCTCCACTGTACTCTACCTCTACTGTGCTCAACTGTACTCTACTGTACTCCACTGTACTCTACCTCTACTGTACTCCACTGTACTCTATCTCTACTGTACTCCACTGTACTCTACCTCTACTGTACTCCACTGTACTCTATCTCTACTGTGCTCCACTGTACTCTACCTCTACTGTGCTCAACTGTACTGTACTGTACTCCACTGTAATCTACCTCTACTGTACTCCACTGTACTCTACCTCTACTGTACTCCACTGTACTCTACCTCTACTGTACTCCACTGTACTCTACTCTACTGTACTCCACTGTACTCTATATCTACTGTGATCCACTGTACTCTACCTCTACTGTACTCCACTGTACTCTATCTCTACTGTACTCCACTGTACTCTACCTCTACTGTACTCTACTGTTCTCTACCTCTACTGTGCTCTACTGTACTCTACTCTACTGTACTCCACTGTACTCTATCTCTACTGTGATCTACTGTACTCTACCTCTACTGTACTTCACTTTACTTTATCTCTACTGTGATCCACTGTACTCTATCTCTACTGTGCTCCACTGTACTCTACCTCTACTATGCTCCACTGTACTCTATCTCTACTGTGCTCCACTCTACTCTACCTCTACTGTGCTCCACTGTACTCTACCTCTACTGTACTCCACTTTACTTTATCTCTACTGTGATCCACTGTACTCTATCTCTACTGTGCTCCACTGTACTCTACCTCTACTATGCTCCACTGTACTCTATCTCTACTGTGCTCCACTCTACTCTACCTCTACTGTGCTCCACTGTACTCTACCTCTACTGTACTCCACTGTACTCTATCTCTACTGTACTCCACTGTACTCTACCTCTACTGTGCTCTACTGTTCTCTACCTCTACTGTGCTCTACTTTACTCCACCTCTACTGTGCTCCACTGTACCCTACCTCTACTGTGTTCCACTGTACTCTACCTCTACTGTGCTCCACTGTACTCTACCTCTACTCTGCTCCACTGTATCCACTGTACTCTACCTCTACTTTTGCTCCACTGTACTCTACCTCTACTGTGCTCCACTGTACTCTACCTCTACTGTACTCTACTGTACTCCACCTCTAATGAGCTCCAATGTACTCTGGCTCTACTGTACTCCACTGTACTTTACCTCTACTGTACTCCACTGTACTCTACCTCTACTGTGCTCCACTGTACTCTATTTCTACTGTACTCCTCTGTACTCTACCTCTACTGTGCTCAACTGTACTCTATCTGTAATGTACTCTACTGTACTCTATCTCTACTGTGATCCACTGTACTCTACCTCTGCTGTGCTCCACTGTACTCTATCTCTACTGTACTCCACTGTACTCTACTGTTCTCTACCTCTACTGTACTCTACTGTGCTCCACTGTACTCCACTGTAGTCTACCTCTACTGTGCTCCACTGTACTCTACCTCTACTGTGATCCACTATACTCTACCTCTACTGTGCTCCACTGTACTCTACCTCTACTGTCCTCCACTGTACTCTACCTCTACTGTGCTCCACTGTACTCTCTCTCTACTGTACTCTACCTCTACTGTACTCTACTGTACTCCACCTCTAATGTGCTCCACTGTACTCTGCCTCTACTGTACTCTACCTCTACTGTACTCCACTGTACTCTACCTCTACTGTGCTCTACTGTACTCTATCTCTACTGTGCTCCACTGTACTCTACCTCTACTGTGCTCCACTGTACTCTACCTCTACTGTACTTCACTGTCCTCTATCTCTACTGTACTCCACTGTACTCTACCTCTATTGTCCTCCACTGTACTCTATCTCTACTGTACTCTACTGTACTATATCTCTACTGTACTCCACTGTACTCTATCTCTACTGTACTCCACTGTACTCTACCTCCACTGTACTCTACCTCTACCGTACTCCACTGTACTCTATCTCTACTGTACTCCACTGTTCTCTACCTCTACTGTACTCTACTGTTCTCTACCTCTACTGTGCTCTACTGTACTTTACTCTACTGTACTCCACTGTACTCTATCTCTACTGTGATCCACTGTACTCTACCTCTACTGTACTCCACTGTACTCTATCTCTACTGTGATCCACTGTACTCTATCTCTATTGTGCTCCACTGTACTCTACCTCTACTGTGCTCCACTGTACTCTATCTCTACTGTGCTCCACTCTACTCTACCTCTACTGTGCTCCACTGTATCCTACCTCTACTGTACTCCACTGTACTCTCTCTCTACTGTGCTCCACTGTACTCTATCTCTACTTTACTCAGCTGTACTCTACCTCTACTGTGCTCTACTGTTCTCTACCTCTACTGTGCTCTACTCTACTCCACCTCTACTGTGCTCCACTGTACCCTACCTCTACTGTGCTCCACCGTACTCTACCTCTACTGTGCTCCACTGTACTCTACCTCTACTGTACTCCACTGTACTTATCTCTACTGTACTCCACTGTACTCTACCTCTACTGTGCTCCACTGTGCTCTACCTCTACTCTGCTCCACTGTACTCTACCTCTACTGTGCTCTACTGTTCTCTACCTCTACTGTGCTCTACTCTACTCCACCTCTACTGTGCTCCACTGTACCCTACCTCTACTGTGCTCCACCGTACTCTACCTCTACTGTGCTCCACTGTACTCTACCTCTACTGTACTCCACTGTACTCTATCTCTACTGTACTCCACTGTACTCTACCTCTACTGTACTCCACTGTACTCTATCTCTACTGTACTCCACTCTAATCTACCTCTACTGTCCTCCACTGTACTCTACCTCTACTGTGCTCCACTCTACTCTCTCTCTACTGTACTCTACCTCTACTGTACTCTACTGTGCTCCACTGTACTCCACTGTAGTCTACCTCTACTGTGCTCCACTGTACTCTACCTCTACTGTGCTCCACTATACTCTACCTCTACTGTGCTCCATTGTACTCTACCTCTACTGTCCTCCACTGTACTCTACCTCTACTGTGCTCCACTGTACTCTCTCTCTACTGTACTCTACCTCTACTGTATCCTACTGTACTCCACCTCTAATGTGCTCCACTGTACTCTACCTCTACTGTACTCTACCTCTACTGTACTCCACTGTACTCTACCTCTAATGTGCTCCACTTTACTCTATCTCTACTGTGCTCCACTGTACTCTATTTCTACTGTGCTCCACTGTACTCTATCTCTACTGTACTCCACTGTACTCTATCTCTACTGTACTTCACTGTCCTTTATCTCTAATGTACTCCACTGTACTCTACCTCTATTGTGCTCCATTGTACTCTATCTCTACTGTACTCTACTGTACTCTATCTCTACTTTACTCCACTGTACTCTATCGCTACTGTACTCCACTGTACTCTACCTCTACTGTGCTCCACTGTACTCTACCTCTACCGTACTCCACTGTACTCTATCTCTACTGTACTCCACTGTACTCTACCTCAACTGTACTCTACTGTTCTCTACCTCTACTGTGCTCTACTCTACTCTACTGTACTCCACTGTACTCTATCTCTACTGTGATCCACTGTACTCTACCTCTACTGTACTCCACTTTACTCTATCTCTACTGTGATCCACTGTACTCTATCTCTATTGTACTCCACTGTACTCTATCTCTACTGTACACCACTGTACTCTATCTCTACTGTACTCCACTGTACTCTACCTATACTGTACTCTACTGTTCTCTTCCTCTACTGTACTCCACTGTACTCTATCTCTACTGTGATCCACTGTACTCTACCTCTACTGTACTCCACTGTACTCTATCTCTACTCTACTCCACTGTACTCTACCTCTACTGTACTCTACTGTTCTCTACCTCTACTGTGCTCTACTGTACTCTTCTCTACTGTACTCCACTGTACTCTATCTCTACTGTGATCCACTGTACTCTATCTCTACTGTGCTCCACTGTACTCTACCTCTACTATGCTCCACTGTACTCTATCTGTACTGTGCTCCACTCTACTCTACCTCTACTGTGCTCCACTGTACTCTACCTCTACTGTACTCCACTCTACTCTATCTCTACTGTGCTCCACTGTACTCTATCTCTACTGTACTCCACTGTACTCTACCTCTACTGTGCTCTACTGTTCTCTACCTCTACTGTGCTCTACTGTACTCCACCTCTACTGTGCTCCACTGTACCCTACCTCTACTGTGCTCCACTGTACTCTACCTCTACTGTGCTCCACTGTACCCTACCTCTACTGTGCTCCACTGTACTCTACCTCTACTGTGCTCCACTGTACTCTACCTCTACTGTGCTCCACTGTACTCTATCTCTACTGTGCTCCACTGTACTCTATTTCTACTGTACTCTACTGTACTCCACCTCTAATGTGCTCCACTGTACTCTACCTCTACTGTACTCTACCTCTACTGTACTCCACTGTACTCTACCTCTACTGTGCTCTACTGTACTCTATCTCTACTCTGCTCCACTGTACTCTACCTCTACTGTGCTCCACTGTACTCTACCTCTACTGTACTCCACTGTACTCTATCTCTACTGTGCTCCACTGTACTCTACCTCTACTGTGCTCCACTGTACTCTACCTCTACTGTGCTCCACTGTACTCTACCTCTACTGTACTCCACTGTACTCTATCTCTACTGTGCTCCACTGTCCTCTACCTCTACTGTGCTCAACTGTACTCTACTGTACTCCACTGTACTCTACCTCTACTGTACTCCACTGTACTCTATCTCTACTGTACTCCACTGTACTCTACCTCTACTGTGCTCCACTGTACTCTACCTCTACTGTACTCCACAGTACTCTATCTCTACTGTGCTCCACTCTACTCTATCTCTACTGTACTCCACTGTACTCTACCTCTACTGTGCTCTACTGTTCTCTACCTCTACTGTGCTCTACTGTACTCCACCTCTACTGTTCTCCACTGTACCCTACCTCTATTGTGCTCCACTGTACTCTACCTCTACTGTACTCCACTGTATTCTATCTCTACTGTGCTCCACTGTACTCTACCTCTACTGTGCTCAACTGTACTCTACTGTACTCCACTGTACTCTACCTCTACTGTACTCCACTGTACTCTATATCTACTGTACTCCACTGTACTCTACCTCTACTGTACTCCACTGTACTCTATATCTACTGTGCTCCACTGTACTCTACCTCTACTGTGCCCAACTGTACTGTACTCTACCTCTACTGTACTCCACTGTACTCTACCTCTACTGTACTCCACTTTACTCTACCTCTACTGTACTCAACTGTACTCTATCTCTACTGTGCTCCACTGTACTCTACCTCTACTGTACTCCACTGTACTCTATCTCTACTGTACTCCACTGTACTCTACCTCTACTGTGCTCCACTGTACTCTACCTCTACTGTACTCCACAGTACTCTATATCTACTGTGCTCCACTGTACTCTATCTCTACTGTACTCCACTGTACTCTACCTCTACTGTGCTCTACTGTTCTCTACCTCTACTGTGCTCTACTGTACTCCACCTCTACTGTTCTCCACTGTACCCTACCTCTATTGTGCTCCACTGTACTCTACCTCTACTGTACTCCACTGTATTCTATCTCTACTGTGCTCCACTGTACTCTACCTCTACTGTGCTCAACTGTACTCTACTGTACTCCACTGTACTCTACCTCTACTGTACTCCACTGTACTCTATCTCTACTGTACTCCACTGTACTCTACCTCTACTGTACTCCACTGTACTCTATCTCTACTGTGCTCCACTGTACTCTATTTCTACTGTACTCTACTGTACTCCACCTCTAATGTGCTCCGCTGTACTCTACCTCTACTGTAATCTACTGTACTCTATCTCTACTCTGCTCCACTGTACTCTACCTCTACTGTGCTCCACTGTACTCTACCTCTACTGTACTTCACTGTCCTCTATCTCTACTGTACTCCACTGTACTCTACCTCTACTGTGCTCCACTGTACTCTACCTCTACTGTACTCCACTGTACTCTATCTCTACTGTGCTCCACTGTACTCTACCTCTACTGTGCTCCACTGTACTCTACCTCTACTGTGCTCCACTGTACTCTACCTCTACTGTACTCCACTGTACTCTATCTCTACTGTGCTCCACTGTACTCTACCTCTACTGTGCTCAACTGTACTCTACTGTACTCCACTGTACTCTATCTCTACTGTACTCCACTGTACTCTATCTCTACTGTACTCCACTGTACTCTACCTCTACTGCACTCCACTGTACTCTATCTCTACTGTGCTCCACTGTACTCTATCTCTACTGTGCTCCACTGTACTCTACCTCTACTGTGCTCAACTGTACTGTACTGTACTCCACTGTAATCTACCTCTACTGTACTCCACTGTACTCTACCTCTACTGTGCTCCACTGTACTCTATCTCTACTGTGCTCCACTCTACTCTACCTCTACTGTGCTCCACTGTATCCTACCTCTACTGTACTCCACTGTACTCTCTCTCTACTGTGCTCCACTGTACTCTATCTCTACTGTACTCAGCTGTACTCTACCTCTACTGTGCTCTACTGTTCTCTACCTCTACTGTGCTCTACTCTACTCCACCTCTACTGTGCTCCACTGTACCCTACCTCTACTGTGCTCCACCGTACTCTACCTCTACTGTGCTCCACTGTACTCTACCTCTACTGTACTCCACTGTACTCTATCTCTACTGTGCTCCACTGTACTCTCTCTCTACTGTACTCTACCTCTACTGTACTCTACTGTGCTCCACTGTACTCCACTGTAGTCTACCTCTACTGTGCTCCACTGTACTCTACCTCTACTGTGCTCCACTATACTCTACCTCTACTGTGCTCCACTGTACTCTACCTCTACTGTCCTCCACTGTACTCTACCTCTACTGTACTCCACTGTACTCTACCTCTACTGTACTCCACTGTACTCTATCTCTACTGTACTCCACTGTACTCTACCTCTACTGTACTCCACTGTACTCTATATCTACTGTGCTCCACTGTACTCTACCTCTACTGTGCCCAACTGTACTGTACTCTACCTCTACTGTACTCCACTGTACTCTACCTCTACTGTACTCCACTTTACTCTACCTCTACTGTACTCAACTGTACTCTATCTCTACTGTGCTCCACTGTACTCTACCTCTACTGTACTCCACTGTACTCTATCTCTACTGTACTCCACTGTACTCTACCTCTACTGTGCTCCACTGTACTCTACCTCTACTGTACTCCACAGTACTCTATCTCTACTGTGCTCCACTGTACTCTATCTCTACTGTACTCCACTGTACTCTACCTCTACTGTGCTCTACTGTTCTCTACCTCTACTGTGCTCTACTGTACTCCACCTCTACTGTTCTCCACTGTACCCTACCTCTATTGTGCTCCACTGTACTCTACCTCTACTGTACTCCACTGTATTCTATCTCTACTGTGCTCCACTGTACTCTACCTCTACTGTGCTCAACTGTACTCTACTGTACTCCACTGTACTCTACCTCTACTGTACTCCACTGTACTCTATCTCTACTGTACTCCACTGTACTCTACCTCTACTGTACTCCACTGTACTCTATCTCTACTGTGCTCCACTGTACTCTATTTCTACTGTACTCTACTGTACTCCACCTCTAATGTGCTCCGCTGTACTCTACCTCTACTGTACTCTACTGTACTCTATCTCTACTCTGCTCCACTGTACTCTACCTCTACTGTGCTCCACTGTACTCTACCTCTACTGTACTTCACTGTCCTCTATCTCTACTGTACTCCACTGTACTCTACCTCTACTGTGCTCCACTGTACTCTACCTCTACTGTACTCCACTGTACTCTATCTCTACTGTGCTCCACTGTACTCTACCTCTACTGTGCTCCACTGTACTCTACCTCTACTGTGCTCCACTGTACTCTACCTCTACTGTACTCCACTGTACTCTATCTCTACTGTGCTCCACTGTACTCTACCTCTACTGTGCTCAACTGTACTCTACTGTACTCCACTGTACTCTATCTCTACTGTACTCCACTGTACTCTATCTCTACTGTACTCCACTGTACTCTACCTCTACTGTACTCCACTGTACTCTATCTCTACTGTGCTCCACTGTACTCTACCTCTACTGTGCTCAACTGTACTGTACTGTACTCCACTGTAATCTACCTCTACTGTACTCCACTGTACTCTACCTCTACTGTGCTCCACTGTACTCTATCTCTACTGTGCTCCACTCTACTCTACCTCTACTGTGCTCCACTGTATCCTACCTCTACTGTACTCCACTGTACTCTCTCTCTACTGTGCTCCACTGTACTCTATCTCTACTGTACTCAGCTGTACTCTACCTCTACTGTGCTCTACTGTTCTCTACCTCTACTGTGCTCTACTCTACTCCACCTCTACTGTGCTTCACTGTACCCTACCTCTACTGTGCTCCACCGTACTCTACCTCTACTGTGCTCCACTGTACTCTACCTCTACTGTACTCCACTGTACTCTATCTCTACTGTGCTCCACTGTACTCTCTCTCTCTACTGTACTCTACCTCTACTGTACTCTACTGTGCTCCACTGTACTCCACTGTAGTCTACCTCTACTGTGCTCCACTGTACTCTACCTCTACTGTGCTCCACTATACTCTACCTCTACTGTGCTCCACTGTACTCTACCTCTACTGTCCTCCACTGTACTCTACCTCTACTGTGCTCCACTGTACTCTCTCTCTACTGTACTCTACCTCTACTGTACTCTACTGTACTCCACCTCTAATGTGCTCCACTGTACTCTACCTCTACTGTACTCTACCTCTACTGTACTCCACTGTACTCTACCTCTAATGTGCTCCACTGTACTCTATCTCTACTGTGCTCCACTGTACTCTATTTCTACTGTGCTCCACTGTACTCTATCTCTACTGTACTCCACTGTACTCTATCTCTACTGTACTTCACTGTCCTTTATCTCTAATGTACTCCACTGTACTCTACCTCTATTGTGCTCCATTGTACTCTATCTCTACTGTACTCTACTGTACTCTATCTCTACTTTACTCCACTGTACTCTACCTATACTGTACTCTACTGTTCTCTTCCTCTACTGTACTCCACTGTACTCTATCTCTACTGTGATCCACTGTACTCTACCTCTACTGTACTCCACTGTACTCTATCTCTACTCTACTCCACTGTACTCTACCTCTACTGTACTCTACTGTTCTCTACCTCTACTGTGCTCTACTGTACTCTTCTCTACTGTACTCCACTGTACTCTATCTCTACTGTGATCCACTGTACTCTACCTCTACTGTACTCCACTGTACTCTATCTCTACTGTGATCCACTGTACTCTATCTCTACTGTGCTCCACTGTACTCTACCTCTACTATGCTCCACTGTACTCTATCTGTACTGTGCTCCACTCTACTCTACCTCTACTGTGCTCCACTATACTCTACCTCTACTGTACTCCACTCTACTCTATCTCTACTGTGCTCCACTGTACTCTATCTCTACTGTACTCCATTCTACTCTACCTCTACTGTGCTCTACTGTTCTCTACCTCTACTGTGCTCTACTGTACTCCACCTCTACTGTGCTCCACTGTACCCTACCTCTACTGTGCTCCACTGTACTCTACCTCTACTGTGCTCCACTGTACTCTACCTCTACTGTGCTCCACTGTACTCTACCTCTACTGTGCTCCACTGTACTCTACCTCTACTGTGCTCCACTGTACTCTATTTCTACTGTACTCTACTGTACTCCACCTCTAATGTGCTCCACTGTACTCTACCTCTACTGTACTCTACTGTACTCTATCTCTACTCTGCTCCACTGTACTCTACCTCTACTGTACTCCACTGTACTCTATATCTACTGTGCTCCACTGTACTCTACCTCTACTGTGCCCAACTGTACTGTACTCTACCTCTACTGTACTCCACTGTACTCTACCTCTACTGTACTCCACTTTACTCTACCTCTACTGTACTCAACTGTACTCTATCTCTACTGTGCTCCACTGTACTCTACCTCTACTGTACTCCACTGTACTCTATCTCTACTGTACTCCACTGTACTCTACCTCTACTGTGCTCCACTGTACTCTACCTCTACTGTACTCCACAGTACTCTATCTCTACTGTGCTCCACTGTACTCTATCTCTACTGTACTCCACTGTACTCTACCTCTACTGTGCTCTACTGTTCTCTACCTCTACTGTGCTCTACTGTACTCCACCTCTACTGTTCTCCACTGTACCCTACCTCTATTGTGCTCCACTGTACTCTACCTCTACTGTACTCCACTGTATTCTATCTCTACTGTGCTCCACTGTACTCTACCTCTACTGTGCTCAACTGTACTCTACTGTACTCCACTGTACTCTACCTCTACTGTACTCCACTGTACTCTATCTCTACTGTACTCCACTGTACTCTACCTCTACTGTACTCCACTGTACTCTATCTCTACTGTGCTCCACTGTACTCTATTTCTACTGTACTCTACTGTACTCCACCTCTAATGTGCTCCGCTGTACTCTACCTCTACTGTACTCTACTGTACTCTATCTCTACTCTGCTCCACTGTACTCTACCTCTACTGTGCTCCACTGTACTCTACCTCTACTGTACTTCACTGTCCTCTATCTCTACTGTACTCCACTGTACTCTACCTCTACTGTGCTCCACTGTACTCTACCTCTACTGTACTCCACTGTACTCTATCTCTACTGTGCTCCACTGTACTCTACCTCTACTGTGCTCCACTGTACTCTACCTCTACTGTGCTCCACTGTACTCTACCTCTACTGTACTCCACTGTACTCTATCTCTACTGTGCTCCACTGTACTCTACCTCTACTGTGCTCAACTGTACTCTACTGTACTCCACTGTACTCTATCTCTACTGTACTCCACTGTACTCTATCTCTACTGTACTCCACTGTACTCTACCTCTACTGTACTCCACTGTACTCTATCTCTACTGTGCTCCACTGTACTCTACCTCTACTGTGCTCAACTGTACTGTACTGTACTCCACTGTAATCTACCTCTACTGTACTCCACTGTACTCTACCTCTACTGTGCTCCACTGTACTCTATCTCTACTGTGCTCCACTCTACTCTACCTCTACTGTGCTCCACTGTATCCTACCTCTACTGTACTCCACTGTACTCTCTCTCTACTGTGCTCCACTGTACTCTATCTCTACTGTACTCAGCTGTACTCTACCTCTACTGTGCTCTACTGTTCTCTACCTCTACTGTTCTCTACTCTACTCCACCTCTACTGTGCTCCACTGTACCCTACCTCTACTGTGCTCCACCGTACTCTACCTCTACTGTGCTCCACTGTACTCTACCTCTACTGTACTCCACTGTACTCTATCTCTACTGTGCTCCACTGTACTCTCTCTCTCTACTGTACTCTACCTCTACTGTGCTCCACTGTATCCTACCTCTACTGTACTCCACTGTACTCTCTCTCTACTGTGCTCCACTGTACTCTATCTCTACTGTACTCAGCTGTACTCTACCTCTACTGTGCTCTACTGTTCTCTACCTCTACTGTTCTCTACTCTACTCCACCTCTACTGTGCTCCACTGTACCCTACCTCTACTGTGCTCCACCGTACTCTACCTCTACTGTGCTCCACTGTACTCTACTCTACTGTACTCCACTGTACTCTATATCTACTGTGATCCACTGTACTCTACCTCTACTGTACTCCACTGTACTCTATCTCTACTGTACTCCACTGTACTCTACCTCTACTGTACTCTACTGTTCTCTACCTCTACTGTGCTCTACTGTACTCTACTCTACTGTACTCCACTGTACTCTATCTCTACTGTGATCTACTGTACTCTACCTCTACTGTACTTCACTTTACTTTATCTCTACTGTGATCCACTGTACTCTATCTCTACTGTGCTCCACTGTACTCTACCTCTACTATGCTCCACTGTACTCTATCTCTACTGTGCTCCACTCTACTCTACCTCTACTGTGCTCCACTGTACTCTACCTCTACTGTACTCCACTTTACTTTATCTCTACTGTGATCCACTGTACTCTATCTCTACTGTGCTCCACTGTACTCTACCTCTACTATGCTCCACTGTACTCTATCTCTACTGTGCTCCACTCTACTCTACCTCTACTGTGCTCCACTGTACTCTACCTCTACTGTACTCCACTGTACTCTATCTCTACTGTACTCCACTGTACTCTACCTCTACTGTGCTCTACTGTTCTCTACCTCTACTGTGCTCTACTTTACTCCACCTCTACTGTGCTCCACTGTACCCTACCTCTACTGTGTTCCACTGTACTCTACCTCTACTGTGCTCCACTGTACTCTACCTCTACTCTGCTCCACTGTATCCACTGTACTCTACCTCTACTTTTGCTCCACTGTACTCTACCTCTACTGTGCTCCACTGTACTCTACCTCTACTGTACTCTACTGTACTCCACCTCTAATGAGCTCCAATGTACTCTGGCTCTACTGTACTCCACTGTACTTTACCTCTACTGTACTCCACTGTACTCTACCTCTACTGTGCTCCACTGTACTCTATTTCTACTGTACTCCTCTGTACTCTACCTCTACTGTGCTCAACTGTACTCTATCTGTAATGTACTCTACTGTACTCTATCTCTACTGTGATCCACTGTACTCTACCTCTGCTGTGCTCCACTGTACTCTATCTCTACTGTACTCCACTGTACTCTACTGTTCTCTACCTCTACTGTACTCTACTGTGCTCCACTGTACTCCACTGTAGTCTACCTCTACTGTGCTCCACTGTACTCTACCTCTACTGTGATCCACTATACTCTACCTCTACTGTGCTCCACTGTACTCTACCTCTACTGTCCTCCACTGTACTCTACCTCTACTGTGCTCCACTGTACTCTCTCTCTACAGTACTCTACCTCTACTGTAATCTACTGTACTCCACCTCTAATGTGCTCCACTGTACTCTGCCTCTACTGTACTCTACCTCTACTGTACTCCACTGTACTCTACCTCTACTGTGCTCTACTGTACTCTATCTCTACTGTGCTCCACTGTACTCTACCTCTACTGTGCTCCACTGTACTCTACCTCTACTGTACTTCACTGTCCTCTATCTCTACTGTACTCCACTGTACTCTACCTCTATTGTCCTCCACTGTACTCTATCTCTACTGTACTCTACTGTACTATATCTCTACTGTACTCCACTGTACTCTATCTCTACTGTACTCCACTGTACTCTACCTCCACTGTACTCTACCTCTACCGTACTCCACTGTACTCTATCTCTACTGTACTCCACTGTTCTCTACCTCTACTGTACTCTACTGTTCTCTACCTCTACTGTGCTCTACTGTACTTTACTCTACTGTACTCCACTGTACTCTATCTCTACTGTGATCCACTGTACTCTACCTCTACTGTACTCCACTGTACTCTATCTCTACTGTGATCCACTGTACTCTATCTCTATTGTGCTCCACTGTACTCTACCTCTACTGTGCTCCACTGTACTCTATCTCTACTGTGCTCCACTCTACTCTACCTCTACTGTGCTCCACTGTATCCTACCTCTACTGTACTCCACTGTACTCTCTCTCTACTGTGCTCCACTGTACTCTATCTCTACTTTACTCAGCTGTACTCTACCTCTACTGTGCTCTACTGTTCTCTACCTCTACTGTGCTCTACTCTACTCCACCTCTACTGTGCTCCACTGTACCCTACCTCTACTGTGCTCCACCGTACTCTACCTCTACTGTGCTCCACTGTACTCTACCTCTACTGTACTCCACTGTACTTATCTCTACTGTACTCCACTGTACTCTACCTCTACTGTGCTCCACTGTGCTCTACCTCTACTCTGCTCCACTGTACTCTACCTCTACTGTGCTCTACTGTTCTCTACCTCTACTGTGCTCTACTCTACTCCACCTCTACTGTGCTCCACTGTACCCTACCTCTACTGTGCTCCACCGTACTCTACCTCTACTGTGCTCCACTGTACTCTACCTCTACTGTACTCCACTGTACTCTATCTCTACTGTACTCCACTGTACTCTACCTCTACTGTACTCCACTGTACTCTATCTCTACTGTACTCCACTCTAATCTACCTCTACTGTCCTCCACTGTACTCTACCTCTACTGTGCTCCACTCTACTCTCTCTCTACTGTACTCTACCTCTACTGTACTCTACTGTGCTCCACTGTACTCCACTGTAGTCTACCTCTACTGTGCTCCACTGTACTCTACCTCTACTGTGCTCCACTATACTCTACCTCTACTGTGCTCCATTGTACTCTACCTCTACTGTCCTCCACTGTACTCTACCTCTACTGTGCTCCACTGTACTCTCTCTCTACTGTACTCTACCTCTACTGTATCCTACTGTACTCCACCTCTAATGTGCTCCACTGTACTCTACCTCTACTGTACTCTACCTCTACTGTACTCCACTGTACTCTACCTCTAATGTGCTCCACTTTACTCTATCTCTACTGTGCTCCACTGTACTCTATTTCTACTGTGCTCCACTGTACTCTATCTCTACTGTACTCCACTGTACTCTATCTCTACTGTACTTCACTGTCCTTTATCTCTAATGTACTCCACTGTACTCTACCTCTATTGTGCTCCATTGTACTCTATCTCTACTGTACTCTACTGTACTCTATCTCTACTTTACTCCACTGTACTCTATCGCTACTGTACTCCACTGTACTCTACCTCTACTGTGCTCCACTGTACTCTACCTCTACCGTACTCCACTGTACTCTATCTCTACTGTACTCCACTGTACTCTACCTCAACTGTACTCTACTGTTCTCTACCTCTACTGTGCTCTACTCTACTCTACTGTACTCCACTGTACTCTATCTCTACTGTGATCCACTGTACTCTACCTCTACTGTACTCCACTGTACTCTATCTCTACTGTGATCCACTGTACTCTATCTCTATTGTACTCCACTGTACTCTATCTCTACTGTACACCACTGTACTCTATCTCTACTGTACTCCACTGTACTCTACCTATACTGTACTCTACTGTTCTCTTCCTCTACTGTACTCCACTGTACTCTATCTCTACTGTGATCCACTGTACTCTACCTCTACTGTACTCCACTGTACTCTATCTCTACTGTACTCCACTGTACTCTACCTCTACTGTACTCCACTGTACTCTATATCTACTGTGCTCCACTGTACTCTACCTCTACTGTGCCCAACTGTACTGTACTCTACCTCTACTGTACTCCACTGTACTCTACCTCTACTGTACTCCACTTTACTCTACCTCTACTGTACTCAACTGTACTCTATCTCTACTGTGCTCCACTGTACTCTACCTCTACTGTACTCCACTGTACTCTATCTCTACTGTACTCCACTGTACTCTACCTCTACTGTGCTCCACTGTACTCTACCTCTACTGTACTCCACAGTACTCTATCTCTACTGTGCTCCACTGTACTCTATCTCTACTGTACTCCACTGTACTCTACCTCTACTGTGCTCTACTGTTCTCTACCTCTACTGTGCTCTACTGTACTCCACCTCTACTGTTCTCCACTGTACCCTACCTCTATTGTGCTCCACTGTACTCTACCTCTACTGTACTCCACTGTATTCTATCTCTACTGTGCTCCACTGTACTCTACCTCTACTGTGCTCAACTGTACTCTACTGTACTCCACTGTACTCTACCTCTACTGTACTCCACTGTACTCTATCTCTACTGTACTCCACTGTACTCTACCTCTACTGTACTCCACTGTACTCTATCTCTACTGTGCTCCACTGTACTCTATTTCTACTGTACTCTACTGTACTCCACCTCTAATGTGCTCCGCTGTACTCTACCTCTACTGTACTCTACTGTACTCTATCTCTACTCTGCTCCACTGTACTCTACCTCTACTGTGCTCCACTGTACTCTACCTCTACTGTACTTCACTGTCCTCTATCTCTACTGTACTCCACTGTACTCTACCTCTACTGTGCTCCACTGTACTCTACCTCTACTGTACTCCACTGTACTCTATCTCTACTGTGCTCCACTGTACTCTACCTCTACTGTGCTCCACTGTACTCTACCTCTACTGTGCTCCACTGTACTCTACCTCTACTGTACTCCACTGTACTCTATCTCTACTGTGCTCCACTGTACTCTACCTCTACTGTGCTCAACTGTACTCTACTGTACTCCACTGTACTCTATCTCTACTGTACTCCACTGTACTCTATCTCTACTGTACTCCACTGTACTCTACCTCTACTGTACTCCACTGTACTCTATCTCTACTGTGCTCCACTGTACTCTACCTCTACTGTGCTCAACTGTACTGTACTGTACTCCACTGTAATCTACCTCTACTGTACTCCACTGTACTCTACCTCTACTGTGCTCCACTGTACTCTATCTCTACTGTGCTCCACTCTACTCTACCTCTACTGTGCTCCACTGTATCCTACCTCTACTGTACTCCACTGTACTCTCTCTCTACTGTGCTCCACTGTACTCTATCTCTACTGTACTCAGCTGTACTCTACCTCTACTGTGCTCTACTGTTCTCTACCTCTACTGTTCTCTACTCTACTCCACCTCTACTGTGCTCCACTGTACCCTACCTCTACTGTGCTCCACCGTACTCTACCTCTACTGTGCTCCACTGTACTCTACCTCTACTGTACTCCACTGTACTCTATCTCTACTGTGCTCCACTGTACTCTCTCTCTACTGTACTCTACCTCTACTGTACTCTACTGTGCTCCACTGTACTCCACTGTAGTCTACCTCTACTGTGCTCCACTGTACTCTACCTCTACTGTGCTCCACTATACTCTACCTCTACTGTGCTCCACTGTACTCTACCTCTACTGTCCTCCACTGTACTCTACCTCTACTGTACTCCACTGTACTCTACCTCTACTGTACTCCACTGTACTCTATCTCTACTGTACTCCACTGTACTCTACCTCTACTGTACTCCACTGTACTCTATATCTACTGTGCTCCACTGTACTCTACCTCTACTGTGCCCAACTGTACTGTACTCTACCTCTACTGTACTCCACTGTACTCTACCTCTACTGTACTCCACTTTACTCTACCTCTACTGTACTCAACTGTACTCTATCTCTACTGTGCTCCACTGTACTCTACCTCTACTGTACTCCACTGTACTCTATCTCTACTGTACTCCACTGTACTCTACCTCTACTGTGCTCCACTGTACTCTACCTCTACTGTACTCCACAGTACTCTATCTCTACTGTGCTCCACTGTACTCTATCTCTACTGTACTCCACTGTACTCTACCTCTACTGTGCTCTACTGTTCTCTACCTCTACTGTGCTCTACTGTACTCCACCTCTACTGTTCTCCACTGTACCCTACCTCTATTGTGCTCCACTGTACTCTACCTCTACTGTACTCCACTGTATTCTATCTCTACTGTGCTCCACTGTACTCTACCTCTACTGTGCTCAACTGTACTCTACTGTACTCCACTGTACTCTACCTCTACTGTACTCCACTGTACTCTATCTCTACTGTACTCCACTGTACTCTACCTCTACTGTACTCCACTGTACTCTATCTCTACTGTGCTCCACTGTACTCTATTTCTACTGTACTCTACTGTACTCCACCTCTAATGTGCTCCGCTGTACTCTACCTCTACTGTACTCTACTGTACTCTATCTCTACTCTGCTCCACTGTACTCTACCTCGACTGTGCTCCACTGTACTCTACCTCTACTGTACTTCACTGTCCTCTATCTCTACTGTACTCCACTGTACTCTACCTCTACTGTGCTCCACTGTACTCTACCTCTACTGTACTCCACTGTACTCTATCTCTACTGTGCTCCACTGTACTCTACCTCTACTGTGCTCCACTGTACTCTACCTCTACTGTGCTCCACTGTACTCTACCTCTACTGTACTCCACTGTACTCTATCTCTACTGTGCTCCACTGTACTCTACCTCTACTGTGCTCAACTGTACTCTACTGTACTCCACTGTACTCTATCTCTACTGTACTCCACTGTACTCTATCTCTACTGTACTCCACTGTACTCTACCTCTACTGTACTCCACTGTACTCTATCTCTACTGTGCTCCACTGTACTCTACCTCTACTGTGCTCAACTGTACTGTACTGTACTCCACTGTAATCTACCTCTACTGTACTCCACTGTACTCTACCTCTACTGTGCTCCACTGTACTCTATCTCTACTGTGCTCCACTCTACTCTACCTCTACTGTGCTCCACTGTATCCTACCTCTACTGTACTCCACTGTACTCTCTCTCTACTGTGCTCCACTGTACTCTATCTCTACTGTACTCAGCTGTACTCTACCTCTACTGTGCTCTACTGTTCTCTACCTCTACTGTGCTCTACTCTACTCCACCTCTACTGTGCTTCACTGTACCCTACCTCTACTGTGCTCCACCGTACTCTACCTCTACTGTGCTCCACTGTACTCTACCTCTACTGTACTCCACTGTACTCTATCTCTACTGTGCTCCACTGTACTCTCTCTCTCTACTGTACTCTACCTCTACTGTACTCTACTGTGCTCCACTGTACTCCACTGTAGTCTACCTCTACTGTGCTCCACTGTACTCTACCTCTACTGTGCTCCACTATACTCTACCTCTACTGTGCTCCACTGTACTCTACCTCTACTGTCCTCCACTGTACTCTACCTCTACTGTGCTCCACTGTACTCTCTCTCTACTGTCCTCTACCTCTACTGTACTCTACTGTACTCCACCTCTAATGTGCTCCACTGTACTCTACCTCTACTGTACTCTACCTCTACTGTACTCCACTGTACTCTACCTCTAATGTGCTCCACTGTACTCTATCTCTACTGTGCTCCACTGTACTCTATTTCTACTGTGCTCCACTGTACTCTATCTCTACTGTACTCCACTGTACTCTATCTCTACTGTACTTCACTGTCCTTTATCTCTAATGTACTCCACTGTACTCTACCTCTATTGTGCTCCATTGTACTCTATCTCTACTGTACTCTACTGTACTCTATCTCTACTTTACTCCACTGTACTCTACCTATACTGTACTCTACTGTTCTCTTCCTCTACTGTACTCCACTGTACTCTATCTCTACTGTGATCCACTGTACTCTACCTCTACTGTACTCCACTGTACTCTATCTCTACTCTACTCCACTGTACTCTACCTCTACTGTACTCTACTGTTCTCTACCTCTACTGTGCTCTACTGTACTCTTCTCTACTGTACTCCACTGTACTCTATCTCTACTGTGATCCACTGTACTCTACCTCTACTGTACTCCACTGTACTCTATCTCTACTGTGATCCACTGTACTCTATCTCTACTGTGCTCCACTGTACTCTACCTCTACTATGCTCCACTGTACTCTATCTGTACTGTGCTCCACTCTACTCTACCTCTACTGTGCTCCACTGTACTCTACCTCTACTGTACTCCACTCTACTCTATCTCTACTGTGCTCCACTGTACTCTATCTCTACTGTACTCCATTCTACTCTACCTCTACTGTGCTCTACTGTTCTCTACCTCTACTGTGCTCTACTGTACTCCACCTCTACTGTGCTCCACTGTACCCTACCTCTACTGTGCTCCACTGTACTCTACCTCTACTGTGCTCCACTGTACTCTACCTCTACTGTGCTCCACTGTACTCTACCTCTACTGTGCTCCACTGTACTCTACCTCTACTGTGCTCCACTGTACTCTATTTCTACTGTACTCTACTGTACTCCACCTCTAATGTGCTCCACTGTACTCTACCTCTACTGTACTCTACTGTACTCTATCTCTACTCTGCTCCACTGTACTCTACCTCTACTGTACTCCACTGTACTCTATATCTACTGTGCTCCACTGTACTCTACCTCTACTGTGCCCAACTGTACTGTACTCTACCTCTACTGTACTCCACTGTACTCTACCTCTACTGTACTCCACTTTACTCTACCTCTACTGTACTCAACTGTACTCTATCTCTACTGTGCTCCACTGTACTCTACATCTACTGTACTCCACTGTACTCTATCTCTACTGTACTCCACTGTACTCTACCTCTACTGTGCTCCACTGTACTCTACCTCTACTGTACTCCACAGTACTCTATCTCTACTGTGCTCCACTGTACTCTATCTCTACTGTACTCCACTGTACTCTACCTCTACTGTGCTCTACTGTTCTCTACCTCTACTGTGCTCTACTGTACTCCACCTCTACTGTTCTCCACTGTACCCTACCTCTATTGTGCTCCACTGTACTCTACCTCTACTGTACTCCACTGTATTCTATCTCTACTGTGCTCCACTGTACTCTACCTCTACTGTGCTCAACTGTACTCTACTGTACTCCACTGTACTCTACCTCTACTGTACTCCACTGTACTCTATCTCTACTGTACTCCACTGTACTCTACCTCTACTGTACTCCACTGTACTCTATCTCTACTGTGCTCCACTGTACTCTATTTCTACTGTACTCTACTGTACTCCACCTCTAATGTGCTCCGCTGTACTCTACCTCTACTGTACTCTACTGTACTCTATCTCTACTCTGCTCCACTGTACTCTACCTCTACTGTGCTCCACTGTACTCTACCTCTACTGTACTTCACTGTCCTCTATCTCTACTGTACTCCACTGTACTCTACCTCTACTGTGCTCCACTGTACTCTACCTCTACTGTACTCCACTGTACTCTATCTCTACTGTGCTCCACTGTACTCTACCTCTACTGTGCTCCACTGTACTCTACCTCTACTGTGCTCCACTGTACTCTACCTCTACTGTACTCCACTGTACTCTATCTCTACTGTGCTCCACTGTACTCTACCTCTACTGTGCTCAACTGTACTCTACTGTACTCCACTGTACTCTATCTCTACTGTACTCCACTGTACTCTATCTCTACTGTACTCCACTGTACTCTACCTCTACTGTACTCCACTGTACTCTATCTCTACTGTGCTCCACTGTACTCTACCTCTACTGTGCTCAACTGTACTGTACTGTACTCCACTGTAATCTACCTCTACTGTACTCCACTGTACTCTACCTCTACTGTGCTCCACTGTACTCTATCTCTACTGTGCTCCACTCTACTCTACCTCTACTGTGCTCCACTGTATCCTACCTCTACTGTACTCCACTGTACTCTCTCTCTACTGTGCTCCACTGTACTCTATCTCTACTGTACTCAGCTGTACTCTACCTCTACTGTGCTCTACTGTTCTCTACCTCTACTGTTCTCTACTCTACTCCACCTCTACTGTGCTCCACTGTACCCTACCTCTACTGTGCTCCACCGTACTCTACCTCTACTGTGCTCCACTGTACTCTACCTCTACTGTACTCCACTGTACTCTATCTCTACTGTGCTCCACTGTACTCTCTCTCTCTACTGTACTCTACCTCTACTGTACTCTACTGTGCTCCACTGTACTCCACTGTAGTCTACCTCTACTGTGCTCCACTGTACTCTACCTCTACTGTACTCCACTATACTCTACCTCTACTGTGCTCCACTGTACTCTACCTCTACTGTCCTCCACTGTACTCTACCTCTACTGTGCTCCACTGTACTCTCTCTCTACTGTACTCTACCTCTACTGTACTCTACTGTACTCCACCTCTATTGTGCTCCACTGTACTCTACCTCTACTGTACTCTACCTCTACTGTACTCCACTGTACTCTACCTCTAATGTGCTCCACTGTACTCTATCTCTACTGTGCTCCACTGTACTCTATTTCTACTGTGCTCCACTGTACTCTATCTCTACTGTACTCCACTGTACTCTATCTCTACTGTACTTCACTGTCCTTTATCTCTAATGTACTCCACTGTACTCTACCTCTATTGTGCTCCATTGTACTCTATCTCTACTGTACTCTACTGTACTCTATCTCTACTTTACTCCACTGTACTCTACCTATACTGTACTCTACTGTTCTCTTCCTCTACTGTACTCCACTGTACTCTATCTCTACTGTGATCCACTGTACTCTACCTCTACTGTACTCCACTGTACTCTATCTCTACTCTACTCCACTGTACTCTACCTCTACTGTACTCTACTGTTCTCTACCTCTACTGTGCTCTACTGTACTCTTCTCTACTGTACTCCACTGTACTCTACCTCTACTGTGCTCCACTGTACTCTATCTCTACTGTACTCCACTGTACTCTACCTCTACTGTACTCCACTGTACTCTATCTCTACTGTGCTCCACTGTACTCTATTTCTTCTGTACTCTACTGTACTCCACCTCTAATGTGCTCCGCTGTACTCTACCTCTACTGTACTCTACTGTACTCTATCTCTACTCTGCTCCACTGTACTCTACCTCGACTGTGCTCCACTGTACTCTACCTCTACTGTACTTCACTGTCCTCTATCTCTACTGTACTCCACTGTACTCTACCTCTACTGTGCTCCACTGTACTCTACCTCTACTGTACTCCACTGTACTCTATCTCTACTGTGCTCCACTGTACTCTACCTCTACTGTGCTCCACTGTACTCTACCTCTACTGTGCTCCACTGTACTCTACCTCTACTGTACTCCACTGTACTCTATCTCTACTGTGCTCCACTGTACTCTACCTCTACTGTGCTCAACTGTACTCTACTGTACTCCACTGTACTCTATCTCTACTGTACTCCACTGTACTCTATCTCTACTGTACTCCACTGTACTCTACCTCTACTGTACTCCACTGTACTCTATCTCTACTGTGCTCCACTGTACTCTACCTCTACTGTGCTCAACTGTACTGTACTGTACTCCACTGTAATCTACCTCTACTGTACTCCACTGTACTCTACCTCTACTGTGCTCCACTGTACTCTATCTCTACTGTGCTCCACTCTACTCTACCTCTACTGTGCTCCACTGTATCCTACCTCTACTGTACTCCACTGTACTCTCTCTCTACTGTGCTCCACTGTACTCTATCTCTACTGTACTCAGCTGTACTCTACCTCTACTGTGCTCTACTGTTCTCTACCTCTACTGTGCTCTACTCTACTCCACCTCTACTGTGCTTCACTGTACCCTACCTCTACTGTGCTCCACCGTACTCTACCTCTACTGTGCTCCACTGTACTCTACCTCTACTGTACTCCACTGTACTCTATCTCTACTGTGCTCCACTGTACTCTCTCTCTCTACTGTACTCTACCTCTACTGTACTCTACTGTGCTCCACTGTACTCCACTGTAGTCTACCTCTACTGTGCTCCACTGTACTCTACCTCTACTGTGCTCCACTATACTCTACCTCTACTGTGCTCCACTGTACTCTACCTCTACTGTCCTCCACTGTACTCTACCTCTACTGTGCTCCACTGTACTCTCTCTCTACTGTACTCTACCTCTACTGTACTCTACTGTACTCCACCTCTAATGTGCTCCACTGTACTCTACCTCTACTGTACTCTACCTCTACTGTACTCCACTGTACTCTACCTCTAATGTGCTCCACTGTACTCTATCTCTACTGTGCTCCACTGTACTCTATTTCTACTGTGCTCCACTGTACTCTATCTCTACTGTACTCCACTGTACTCTATCTCTACTGTACTTCACTGTCCTTTATCTCTAATGTACTCCACTGTACTCTACCTCTATTGTGCTCCATTGTACTCTATCTCTACTGTACTCTACTGTACTCTATCTCTACTTTACTCCACTGTACTCTACCTATACTGTACTCTACTGTTCTCTTCCTCTACTGTACTCCACTGTACTCTATCTCTACTGTGATCCACTGTACTCTACCTCTACTGTACTCCACTGTACTCTATCTCTACTCTACTCCACTGTACTCTACCTCTACTGTACTCTACTGTTCTCTACCTCTACTGTGCTCTACTGTACTCTTCTCTACTGTACTCCACTGTACTCTATCTCTACTGTGATCCACTGTACTCTACCTCTACTGTACTCCACTGTACTCTATCTCTACTGTGATCCACTATACTCTATCTCTACTGTGCTCCACTGTACTCTACCTCTACTATGCTCCACTGTACTCTATCTGTACTGTGCTCCACTCTACTCTACCTCTACTGTGCTCCACTGTACTCTACCTCTACTGTACTCCACTCTACTCTATCTCTACTGTGCTCCACTGTACTCTATCTCTACTGTACTCCATTCTACTCTACCTCTACTGTGCTCTACTGTTCTCTACCTCTACTGTGCTCTACTGTACTCCACCTCTACTGTGCTCCACTGTACCCTACCTCTACTGTGCTCCACTGTACTCTACCTCTACTGTGCTCCACTGTACTCTACCTCTACTGTGCTCCACTGTACTCTACCTCTACTGTGCTCCACTGTACTCTACCTCTACTGTGCTCCACTGTACTCTATCTCTACTGTGCTCCACTGTACTCTATTTCTACTGTACTCTACTGTACTCCACCTCTAATGTGCTCCACTGTACTCTACCTCTACTGTACTCTACTGTACTCTATCTCTACTCTGCTCCACTGTACTCTACCTCTACTGTACTCCACTGTACTCTATATCTACTGTGCTCCACTGTACTCTACCTCTACTGTGCCCAACTGTACTGTACTCTACCTCTACTGTACTCCACTGTACTCTACCTCTACTGTACTCCACTTTACTCTACCTCTACTGTACTCAACTGTACTCTATCTCTACTGTGCTCCACTGTACTCTACCTCTACTGTACTCCACTGTACTCTATCTCTACTGTACTCCACTGTACTCTACCTCTACTGTGCTCCACTGTACTCTACCTCTACTGTACTCCACAGTACTCTATCTCTACTGTGCTCCACTGTACTCTATCTCTACTGTACTCCACTGTACTCTACCTCTACTGTGCTCTACTGTTCTCTACCTCTACTGTGCTCTACTGTACTCCACCTCTACTGTTCTCCACTGTACCCTACCTCTATTGTGCTCCACTGTACTCTACCTCTACTGTACTCCACTGTATTCTATCTCTACTGTGCTCCACTGTACTCTACCTCTACTGTGCTCAACTGTACTCTACTGTACTCCACTGTACTCTACCTCTACTGTACTCCACTGTACTCTATCTCTACTGTACTCCACTGTACTCTACCTCTACTGTACTCCACTGTACTCTATCTCTACTGTGCTCCACTGTACTCTATTTCTACTGTACTCTACTGTACTCCACCTCTAATGTGCTCCGCTGTACTCTACCTCTACTGTACTCTACTGTACTCTATCTCTACTCTGCTCCACTGTACTCTACCTCTACTGTGCTCCACTGTACTCTACCTCTACTGTACTTCACTGTCCTCTATCTCTACTGTACTCCACTGTACTCTACCTCTACTGTGCTCCACTGTACTCTACCTCTACTGTACTCCACTGTACTCTATCTCTACTGTGCTCCACTGTACTCTACCTCTACTGTGCTCCACTGTACTCTACCTCTACTGTGCTCCACTGTACTCTACCTCTACTGTACTCCACTGTACTCTATCTCTACTGTGCTCCACTGTACTCTACCTCTACTGTGCTCAACTGTACTCTACTGTACTCCACTGTACTCTATCTCTACTGTACTCCACTGTACTCTATCTCTACTGTACTCCACTGTACTCTACCTCTACTGTACTCCACTGTACTCTATCTCTACTGTGCTCCACTGTACTCTACCTCTACTGTGCTCAACTGTACTGTACTGTACTCCACTGTAATCTACCTCTACTGTACTCCACTGTACTCTACCTCTACTGTGCTCCACTGTACTCTATCTCTACTGTGCTCCACTCTACTCTACCTCTACTGTGCTCCACTGTATCCTACCTCTACTGTACTCCACTGTACTCTCTCTCTACTGTGCTCCACTGTACTCTATCTCTACTGTACTCAGCTGTACTCTACCTCTACTGTGCTCTACTGTTCTCTACCTCTACTGTGCTCTACTCTACTCCACCTCTACTGTGCTCCACTGTACCCTACCTCTACTGTGCTCCACCGTACTCTACCTCTACTGTGCTCCACTGTACTCTACCTCTACTGTACTCCACTGTACTCTATCTCTACTGTGCTCCACTGTACTCTCTCTCTCTACTGTACTCTACCTCTACTGTACTCTACTGTGCTCCACTGTACTCCACTGTAGTCTACCTCTACTGTGCTCCACTGTACTCTACCTCTACTGTACTCCACTATACTCTACCTCTACTGTGCTCCACTGTACTCTACCTCTACTGTCCTCCACTGTACTCTACCTCTACTGTGCTCCACTGTACTCTCTCTCTGCTGTACTCTACCTCTACTGTACTCTACTGTACTCCACCTCTAATGTGCTCCACTGTACTCTACCTCTACTGTACTCTACCTCTACTGTACTCCACTGTACTCTACCTGTAATGTGCTCCACTGTACTCTATCTCTACTGTGCTCCACTGTACTCTATTTCTACTGTGCTCCACTGTACTCTATCTCTACTGTACTCCACTGTACTCTATCTCTACTGTACTTCACTGTCCTTTATCTCTAATGTACTCCACTGTACTCTACCTCTATTGTGCTCCATTGTACTCTATCTCTACTGTACTCTACTGTACTCTATCTCTACTTTACTCCACTGTACTCTACCTATACTGTACTCTACTGTTCTCTTCCTCTACTGTACTCCACTGTACTCTATCTCTACTGTGATCCACTGTACTCTACCTCTACTGTACTCCACTGTACTCTATCTCTACTCTACTCCACTGTACTCTACCTCTACTGTACTCTACTGTTCTCTACCTCTACTGTGCTCTACTGTACTCTTCTCTACTGTACTCCACTGTACTCTACCTCTACTGTGCTCCACTGTACTCTACCTCTACTGTGCTCCACTGTACTCTACCTCTACTGTACTCCACTGTACTCTATCTCTACTGTGCTCCACTGTACTCTACCTCTACTGTGCTCAACTGTACTCTACTGTACTCCACTGTACTCTACCTCTACTGTACTCCACTGTACTCTATCTCTACTGTACTCCACTGTACTCTACGTCTATTGTACTCCACTGTACTCTATCTCTACTGTGCTCCACTGTACTCTACCTCTACTGTGCTCAACTGTACTGTACTGTACTCCACTGTAATCTACCTCTACTGTACTCCACTGTACTCTACCTCTACTGTACTCCACTGTACTCTACCTCTACTGTACTCCACTGTACTCTACTCTACTGTACTCCACTGTACTCTATCTCTACTGTGATCCACTGTACTCTACCTCTACTGTACTCCACTGTACTCTATCTCTACTGTACTCCACTGTACTCTACCTCTACTGTACTCTACTGTTCTCTACCTCTACTGTGCTCTACTGTACTCTACTCTACTGTACTCCACTGTACTCTATCTCTACTGTGATCCACTGTACTCTACCTCTACTGTACTCCACTTTACTTTATCTCTACTGTGATCCACTGTACTCTATCTCTACTGTGCTCCACTGTACTCTACCTCTACTATGCTCCACTGTACTCTATCTCTACTGTGCTCCACTCTACTCTACCTCTACTGTGCTCCACTGTACTCTACTTCTACTGTACTCCACTTTACTTTATCTCTACTGTGATCCACTGTACTCTATCTCTACTGTGCTCCACTGTACTCTACCTCTACTATGCTCCACTGTACTCTATCTCTACTGTGCTCCACTCTACTCTACCTCTACTGTGCTCCACTGTACTCTACCTCTACTGTACTCCACTGTACTCTATCTCTACTGTACTCCACTGTACTCTACCTCTACTGTGCTCTACTGTTCTCTACCTCTACTGTGCTCTACTGTACTCCACCTCTACTGTGCTCCACTGTACCCTACCTCTACTGTGTTCCACTGTACTCTACCTCTACTGTGCTCCACTGTACTCTACCTCTACTCTGCTCCACTGTATCCACTGTACTCTACCTCTACTTTTGCTCCACTGTACTCTACCTCTACTGTGCTCCACTGTACTCTACCTCTACTGTACTCTACTGTACTCCACCTCTAATGAGCTCCAATGTACTCTGGCTCTACTGTACTCCACTGTACTTTACCTCTACTGTACTCCACTGTACTCTACCTCTACTGTGCTCCACTGTACTCTATTTCTACTGTACTCCTCTGTACTCTACCTCTACTGTGCTCAACTGTACTCTATCTGTAATGTACTCTACTGTACTCTATCTCTACTGTGATCCACTGTACTCTACCTCTGCTGTGCTCCACTGTACTCTATCTCTACTGTACTCCACTGTACTCTACTGTTCTCTACCTCTACTGTACTCTACTGTGCTCCACTGTACTCCACTGTAGTCTACCTCTACTGTGCTCCACTGTACTCTACCTCTACTGTGATCCACTATACTCTACCTCTACTGTGCTCCACTGTACTCTACCTCTACTGTCCTCCACTGTACTCTACCTCTACTGTGCTCCACTGTACTCTCTCTCTACTGTACTCTACCTCTACTGTACTCTACTGTACTCCACCTCTAATGTGCTCCACTGTACTCTACCTCTACTGTACTCTACCTCTACTGTACTCCACTGTACTCTACCTCTACTGTGCTCTACTGTACTCTATCTCTACTGTGCTCCACTGTACTCTACCTCTACTGTGCTCCACTGTACTCTACCTCTACTGTACTTCACTGTCCTCTATCTCTACTGTACTCCACTGTACTCTACCTCTATTGTTCTCCACTGTACTCTATCTCTACTGTACTCTACTGTACTATATCTCTACTGTACTCCACTGTACTCTATCTCTACTGTACTCCACTGTACTCTACCTCCACTGTACTCTACCTCTACCGTACTCCACTGTACTCTATCTCTACTGTACTCCACTGTTCTCTACCTCTACTGTACTCTACTGTTCTCTACCTCTACTGTGCTCTACTGTACTTTACTCTACTGTACTCCACTGTACTCTATCTCTACTGTGATCCACTGTACTCTACCTCTACTGTACTCCACTGTACTCTATCTCTACTGTGATCCACTGTACTCTATCTCTATTGTGCTCCACTGTACTCTACCTCTACTGTGCTCCACTGTACTCTATCTCTACTGTGCTCCACTCTACTCTACCTCTACTGTGCTCCACTGTATCCTACCTCTACTGTACTCCACTGTACTCTCTCTCTACTGTGCTCCACTGTACTCTATCTCTACTTTACTCAGCTGTACTCTACCTCTACTGTGCTCTACTGTTCTCTACCTCTACTGTGCTCTACTCTACTCCACCTCTACTGTGCTCCACTGTACCCTACCTCTACTGTGCTCCACCGTACTCTACCTCTACTGTGCTCCACTGTACTCTACCTCTACTGTACTCCACTGTACTCTATCTCTACTGTACTCCACTGTACTCTACCTCTACTGTACTCCACTGTACTCTATCTCTACTGTACTCCACTCTAATCTACCTCTACTGTCCTCCACTGTACTCTACCTCTACTGTGCTCCACTGTACTCTCTCTCTACTGTACTCTACCTCTACTGTACTCTACTGTGCTCCACTGTACTCCACTGTAGTCTACCTCTACTGTGCTCCACTGTACTCTACCTCTACTGTGCTCCACTATACTCTACCTCTACTGTGCTCCACTGTACTCTACCTCTACTGTCCTCCACTGTACTCTACCTCTACTGTGCTCCACTGTACTCTCTCTCTACTGTACTCTACCTCTACTGTATCCTACTGTACTCCACCTCTAATGTGCTCCACTGTACTCTACCTCTACTGTACTCTACCTCTACTGTACTCCACTGTACTCTACCTCTAATGTGCTCCACTTTACTCTATCTCTACTGTGCTCCACTGTACTCTATTTCTACTGTGCTCCACTGTACTCTATCTCTACTGTACTCCACTGTACTCTATCTCTACTGTACTTCACTGTCCTTTATCTCTAATGTACTCCACTGTACTCTACCTCTATTGTGCTCCATTGTACTCTATCTCTACTGTACTCTACTGTACTCTATCTCTACTTTACTCCACTGTACTCTATCTCTACTGTACTCCACTGTACTCTACCTCTACTGTGCTCCACTGTACTCTACCTCTACCGTACTCCACTGTACTCTATCTCTACTGTACTCCACTGTACTCTACCTCAACTGTACTCTACTGTTCTCTACCTCTACTGTGCTCTACTCTACTCTACTGTACTCCACTGTACTCTATCTCTACTGTGATCCACTGTACTCTACCTCTACTGTACTCCACTGTACTCTATCTCTACTGTGATCCACTGTACTCTATCTCTATTGTACTCCACTGTACTCTATCTCTACTGTACTCCACTGTACTCTATCTCTACTGTACTCCACTGTACTCTACCTATACTGTACTCTACTGTTCTCTTCCTCTACTGTACTCCACTGTACTCTATCTCTACTGTGATCCACTGTACTCTACCTCTACTGTACTCCACTGTACTCTATCTCTACTCTACTCCACTGTACTCTACCTCTACTGTACTCTACTGTTCTCTACCTCTACTGTGCTCTACTGTACTCTTCTCTACTGTACTCCACTGTACTCTATCTCTACTGTGATCCACTGTACTCTATCTCTACTGTGCTCCACTGTACTCTACCTCTACTATGCTCCACTGTACTCTATCTGTACTGTGCTCCACTCTACTCTACCTCTACTGTGCTCCACTGTACTCTACCTCTACTGTACTCCACTCTACTCTATCTCTACTGTGCTCCACTGTACTCTATCTCTACTGTACTCCACTGTACTCTACCTCTACTGTGCTCTACTGTTCTCTACCTCTACTGTGCTCTACTGTACTCCACCTCTACTGTGCTCCACTGTACCCTACCTCTACTGTGCTCCACTGTACTCTACCTCTACTGTGCTCCACTGTACCCTACCTCTACTGTGCTCCACTGTACTCTACCTCTACTGTGCTCCACTGTACTCTACCTCTACTGTGCTCCACTGTACTCTATCTCTACTGTGCTCCACTGTACTCTATTTCTACTGTACTCTACTGTACTCCACCTCTAATGTGCTCCACTGTACTCTACCTCTACTGTACTCTACCTCTACTGTACTCCACTGTACTCTACCTCTACTGTGCTCTACTGTACTCTATCTCTACTCTGCTCCACTGTACTCTACCTCTACTGTGCTCCACTGTACTCTACCTCTACTGTACTTCACTGTCCTCTATCTCTACTGTACTCCACTGTACTCTACCTCTACTGTGCTCCACTGTACTCTACCTCTACTGTACTCCACTGTACTCTATCTCTACTGTGCTCCACTGTACTCTACCTCTACTGTGCTCCACTGTACTCTACCTCTACTGTGCTCCACTGTACTCTACCTCTACTGTACTCCACTGTACTCTATCTCTACTGTGCTCCACTGTCCTCTACCTCTACTGTGCTCAACTGTACTCTACTGTACTCCACTGTACTCTACCTCTACTGTACTCCACTGTACTCTATCTCTACTGTACTCCACTGTACTCTACCTCTACTGTGCTCCACTGTACTCTACCTCTACTGTACTCCACAGTACTCTATCTCTACTGTGCTCCACTCTACTCTATCTCTACTGTACTCCACTGTACTCTACCTCTACTGTGCTCTACTGTTCTCTACCTCTACTGTGCTCTACTGTACTCCACCTCTACTGTTCTCCACTGTACCCTACCTCTATTGTGCTCCACTGTACTCTACCTCTACTGTACTCCACTGTATTCTATCTCTACTGTGCTCCACTGTACTCTACCTCTACTGTGCTCAACTGTACTCTACTGTACTCCACTGTACTCTACCTCTACTGTACTCCACTGTACTCTATCTCTACTGTACTCCACTGTACTCTACCTCTACTGTACTCCACTGTACTCTATATCTACTGTGCTCCACTGTACTCTACCTCTACTGTGCCCAACTGTACTGTACTTTACCTCTACTGTACTCCACTGTACTCTACCTCTACTGTACTCCACTTTACTCTACCTCTACTGTACTCAACTGTACTCTATCTCTACTGTGCTCCACTGTACTCTACCTCTACTGTACTCCACTGTACTCTATCTCTACTGTACTCCACTGTACTCTACCTCTACTGTGCTCCACTGTACTCTACCTCTACTGTACTCCACAGTACTCTATCTCTACTGTGCTCCACTGTACTCTATCTCTACTGTACTCCACTGTACTCTACCTCTACTGTGCTCTACTGTTCTCTACCTCTACTGTGCTCTACTGTACTCCACCTCTACTGTTCTCCACTGTACCCTACCTCTATTGTGCTCCACTGTACTCTACCTCTACTGTACTCCACTGTATTCTATCTCTACTGTGCTCCACTGTACTCTACCTCTACTGTGCTCAACTGTACTCTACTGTACTCCACTGTACTCTACCTCTACTGTACTCCACTGTACTCTATCTCTACTGTACTCCACTGTACTCTACCTCTACTGTACTCCACTGTACTCTATCTTTACTGTGCTCCACTGTACTCTATTTCTACTGTACTCTACTGTACTCCACCTCTAATGTGCTCCACTGTACTCTACCTCTACTGTACTCTACTGTACTCTATCTCTACTCTGCTCCACTGTACTCTACCTCTACTGTGCTCCACTGTACTCTACCTCTACTGTACTTCACTGTACTCTATCTCTACTGTACTCAACTGTACTCTACCTCTACTGTACTCCACTGTACTCTATCTCTACTGTGCTCCACTGTACTCTACCTCTACTGTGCTCAACTGTACTGTACTGTACTCCACTGTAATCTACCTCTACTGTACTCCACTGTACTCTACCTCTACTGTGCTCCACTGTACTCTATCTCTACTGTGCTCCACTCTACTCTACCTCTACTGTGCTCCACTGTATCCTACCTCTACTGTACTCCACTGTACTCTCTCTCTACTGTGCTCCACTGTACTCTATCTCTACTGTACTCAGCTGTACTCTACCTCTACTGTGCTCTACTGTTCTCTACCTCTACTGTGCTCTACTCTACTCCACCTCTACTGTGCTCCACTGTACCCTACCTCTACTGTGCTCCACCGTACTCTACCTCTACTGTGCTCCACTGTACTCTACCTCTACTGTACTCCACTGTACTCTATCTCTACTGTGCTCCACTGTACTCTCTCTCTACTGTACTCTACCTCTACTGTACTCTACTGTGCTCCACTGTACTCCACTGTAGTCTACCTCTACTGTGCTCCACTGTACTCTACCTCTACTGTGCTCCACTATACTCTACCTCTACTGTGCTCCACTGTACTCTACCTCTACTGTCCTCCACTGTACTCTACCTCTACTGTGCTCCACTGTACTCTCTCTCTACTGTACTCTACCTCTACTGTACTCTACTGTACTCCACCTCTAATGTGCTCCACTGTACTCTACCTCTACTGTACTCTACCTCTACTGTACTCCACTGTACTCTACCTCTAATGTGCTCCACTGTACTCTATCTCTACTGTGCTCCACTGTACTCTATTTCTACTGTGCTCCACTGTACTCTATCTCTACTGTACTCCACTGTACTCTATCTCTACTGTACTTCACTGTCCTTTATCTCTAATGTACTCCACTGTACTCTACCTCTATTGTGCTCCATTGTACTCTATCTCTACTGTACTCTACTGTACTCTATCTCTACTTTACTCCACTGTACTCTACCTATACTGTACTCTACTGTTCTCTTCCTCTACTGTACTCCACTGTACTCTATCTCTACTGTGATCCACTGTACTCTACCTCTACTGTACTCCACTGTACTCTATCTCTACTCTACTCCACTGTACTCTACCTCTACTGTACTCTACTGTTCTCTACCTCTACTGTGCTCTACTGTACTCTTCTCTACTGTACTCCACTGTACTCTATCTCTACTGTGATCCACTGTACTCTACCTCTACTGTACTCCACTGTACTCTATCTCTACTGTGATCCACTGTACTCTATCTCTACTGTGCTCCACTGTACTCTACCTCTACTATGCTCCACTGTACTCTATCTGTACTGTGCTCCACTCTACTCTACCTCTACTGTGCTCCACTGTACTCTACCTCTACTGTACTCCACTCTACTCTATCTCTACTGTGCTCCACTGTACTCTATCTCTACTGTACTCCATTCTACTCTACCTCTACTGTGCTCTACTGTTCTCTACCTCTACTGTGCTCTACTGTACTCCACCTCTACTGTGCTCCACTGTACCCTACCTCTACTGTGCTCCACTGTACTCTACCTCTACTGTGCTCCTCTGTACTCTACCTCTACTGTGCTCAACTGTACTCTATCTGTAATGTACTCTACTGTACTCTATCTCTACTGTGATCCACTGTACTCTACCTCTGCTGTGCTCCACTGTACTCTATCTCTACTGTACTCCACTGTACTCTACTGTTCTCTACCTCTACTGTACTCTACTGTGCTCCACTGTACTCCACTGTAGTCTACCTCTACTGTGCTCCACTGTACTCTACCTCTACTGTGATCCACTATACTCTACCTCTACTGTGCTCCACTGTACTCTACCTCTACTGTCCTCCACTGTACTCTACCTCTACTGTGCTCCACTGTACTCTCTCTCTACTGTACTCTACCTCTACTGTACTCTACTGTACTCCACCTCTAATGTGCTCCACTGTACTCTACCTCTACTGTACTCTACCTCTACTGTACTCCACTGTACTCTACCTCTACTGTGCTCTACTGTACTCTATCTCTACTGTGCTCCACTGTACTCTACCTCTACTGTGCTCCACTGTACTCTACCTCTACTGTACTTCACTGTCCTCTATCTCTACTGTACTCCACTGTACTCTACCTCTATTGTCCTCCACTGTACTCTATCTCTACTGTACTCTACTGTACTATATCTCTACTGTACTCCACTGTACTCTATCTCTACTGTACTCCACTGTACTCTACCTCCACTGTACTCTACCTCTACCGTACTCCACTGTACTCTATCTCTACTGTACTCCACTGTTCTCTACCTCTACTGTACTCTACTGTTCTCTACCTCTACTGTGCTCTACTGTACTTTACTCTACTGTACTCCACTGTACTCTATCTCTACTGTGATCCACTGTACTCTACCTCTACTGTACTCCACTGTACTCTATCTCTACTGTGATCCACTGTACTCTATCTCTATTGTGCTCCACTGTACTCTACCTCTACTGTGCTGCACTGTACTCTATCTCTACTGTGCTCCACTCTACTCTACCTCTACTGTGCTCCACTGTATCCTACCTCTACTGTACTCCACTGTACTCTCTCTCTACTGTGCTCCACTGTACTCTATCTCTACTTTACTCAGCTGTACTCTACCTCTACTGTGCTCTACTGTTCTCTACCTCTACTGTGCTCTACTCTACTCCACCTCTACTGTGCTCCACTGTACCCTACCTCTACTGTGCTCCACCGTACTCTACCTCTACTGTGCTCCACTGTACTCTACCTCTACTGTACTCCACTGTACTCTATCTCTAATGTACTCCACTGTACTCTACCTCTACTGTACTCCACTGTACTCTATCTCTACTGTACTCCACTCTAATCTACCTCTACTGTCCTCCACTGTACTCTACCTCTACTGTGCTCCACTGTACTCTCTCTCTACTGTACTCTACCTCTACTGTACTCTACTGTGCTCCACTGTACTCCACTGTAGTCTACCTCTACTGTGCTCCACTGTACTCTACCTCTACTGTGCTCCACTATACTCTACCTCTACTGTGCTCCACTGTACTCTACCTCTACTGTCCTCCACTGTACTCTACCTCTACTGTGCTCCACTGTACTCTCTCTCTACTGTACTCTACCTCTACTGTATCCTACTGTACTCCACCTCTAATGTGCTCCACTGTACTCTACCTCTACTGTACTCTACCTCTACTGTACTCCACTGTACTCTACCTCTAATGTGCTCCACTTTACTCTATCTCTACTCTGCTCCACTGTACTCTATTTCTACTGTGCTCCACTGTACTCTATCTCTACTGTACTCCACTGTACTCTATCTCTACTGTACTTCACTGTCCTTTATCTCTAATGTACTCCACTGTACTCTACCTCTATTGTGCTCCATTGTACTCTATCTCTACTGTACTCTACTGTACTCTATCTCTACTTTACTCCACTGTACTCTATCTCTACTGTACTCCACTGTACTCTACCTCTACTGTGCTCCACTGTACTCTACCTCTACCGTACTCCACTGTACTCTATCTCTACTGTACTCCACTGTACTCTACCTCAACTGTACTCTACTGTTCTCTACCTCTACTGTGCTCTACTCTACTCTACTGTACTCCACTGTACTCTATCTCTACTGTGATCCACTGTACTCTACCTCTACTGTACTCCACTGTACTCTATCTCTACTGTGATCCACTGTACTCTATCTCTATTGTACTCCACTGTACTCTATCTCTACTGTACTCCACTGTACTCTATCTCTACTGTACTCCACTGTACTCTACCTATACTGTACTCTACTGTTCTCTTCCTCTACTGTACTCCACTGTACTCTATCTCTACTGTGATCCACTGTACTCTACCTCTACTGTACTCCACTGTACTCTATCTCTACTCTACTCCACTGTACTCTACCTCTACTGTACTCTACTGTTCTCTACCTCTACTGTGCTCTACTGTACTCTTCTCTACTGTACTCCACTGTACTCTATCTCTACTGTGATCCACTGTACTCTATCTCTACTGTGCTCCACTGTACTCTACCTCTACTATGCTCCACTGTACTCTATCTGTACTGTGCTCCACTCTACTCTACCTCTACTGTGCTCCACTGTACTCTACCTCTACTGTACTCCACTCTACTCTATCTCTACTGTGCTCCACTGTACTCTATCTCTACTTTACTCCACTGTACTCTACCTCTACTGTGCTCTACTGTTCTCTACCTCTACTGTGCTCTACTGTACTCCACCTCTACTGTGCTCCACTGTACCCTACCTCTACTGTGCTCCACTGTACTCTACCTCTACTGTGCTCCACTGTACCCTACCTCTACTGTGCTCCACTGTACTCTACCTCTACTGTGCTCCACTGTACTCTACCTCTACTGTGCTCCACTGTACTCTATCTCTACTGTGCTCCACTGTACTCTATTTCTACTGTACTCTACTGAACTCCACCTCTAATGTGCTCCACTGTACTCTACCTCTACTGTACTCTACCTCTACTGTACTCCACTGTACTCTACCTCTACTGTGCTCTACTGTACTCTATCTCTACTCTGCTCCACTGTACTCTACCTCTACTGTGCTCCACTGTACTCTACCTCTACTGTACTTCACTGTCCTCTATCTCTACTGTACTCCACTGTACTCTACCTCTACTGTGCTCCACTGTACTCTACCTCTACTGTACTCCACTGTACTCTATCTCTACTGTGCTCCACTGTACTCTACCTCTACTGTGCTCCACTGTACTCTACCTCTACTGTGCTCCACTGTACTCTACCTCTACTGTACTCCACTGTACTCTATCTCTACTGTGCTCCACTGTCCTCTACCTCTACTGTGCTCAACTGTACTCTACTGTACTCCACTGTACTCTACCTCTACTGTACTCCACTGTACTCTATCTCTACTGTACTCCAATGTACTCTACCTCTACTGTGCTCCACTGTACTCTACCTCTACTGTACTCCACAGTACTCTATCTCTACTGTGCTCCACTCTACTCTATCTCTACTGTACTCCACTGTACTCTACCTCTACTGTGCTCTACTGTTCTCTACCTCTACTGTGCTCTACTGTACTCCACCTCTACTGTTCTCCACTGTACCCTACCTCTATTGTGCTCCACTGTACTCTACCTCTACTGTACTCCACTGTATTCTATCTCTACTGTGCTCCACTGTACTCTACCTCTACTGTGCTCAACTGTACTCTACTGTACTCCACTGTACTCTACCTCTACTGTACTCCACTGTACTCTATCTCTACTGTACTCCACTGTACTCTACCTCTACTGTACTCCACTGTACTCTATATCTACTGTGCTCCACTGTACTGTACCTCTACTGTGCCCAACTGTACTGTACGCTACCTCTACTGTACTCCACTGTACTCTACCTCTACTGTACTCCACTTTACTCTACCTCTACTGTACTCAACTGTACTCTATCTCTACTGTGCTCCACTGTACTCTACCTCTACTGTACTCCACTGTACTCTATCTCTACTGTACTCCACTGTACTGTACCTCTACTGTGCTCCACTGTACTCTACCTCTACTGTACTCCACAGTACTCTATCTCTACTGTGCTCCACTGTACTCTATCTCTACTGTACTCCACTGTACTCTACCTCTACTGTGCTCTACTGTTCTCTACCTCTACTGTGCTCTACTGTACTCCACCTCTACTGTTCTCCACTGTACCCTACCTCTATTGTGCTCCACTGTACTCTACCTCTACTGTACTCCACTGTATTCTATCTCTACTGTGCTCCACTGTACTCTACCTCTACTGTGCTCAACTGTACTCTACTGTACTCCACTGTACTCTACCTCTACTGTACTCCACTGTACTCTATCTCTACTGTACTCCACTGTACTCTACCTCTACTGTACTCCACTGTACTCTATCTTTACTGTGCTCCACTGTACTCTATTTCTACTGTACTCTACTGTACTCCACCTCTAATGTGCTCCGCTGTACTCTACCTCTACTGTACTCTACTGTACTCTATCTCTACTCTGCTCCACTGTACTCTACCTCTACTGTGCTCCACTGTACTCTACCTCTACTGTACTTCACTGTCCTCTATCTCTACTGTACTCCACTGTACTCTACCTCTACTGTGCTCCACTGTACTCTACCTGTACTGTACTCCACTGTACTCTATCTCTACTGTGCTCCACTGTACTCTACCTCTACTGTGCTCCACTGTACTCTACCTCTACTGTGCTCCACTGTACTCTACCTCTACTGTACTCCACTGTACTCTATCTCTACTGTGCTCCACTGTACTCTACCTCTACTGTGCTCAACTGTACTCTACTGTACTCCACTGTACTCTACCTCTACTGTACTCCACTGTACTCTATCTCTACTGTACTCAACTGTACTCTACCTCTACTGTACTCCACTGTACTCTATTTCTACTGTGCTCCACTGTACTCTACCTCTACTGTGCTCAACTGTACTGTACTGTACTCCACTGTAATCTACCTCTACTGTACTCCACTGTACTGTACCTCTACTGTGCTCCACTGTACTCTATCTCTACTGTGCTCCACTCTACTCTACCTCTACTGTGCTCCACTGTATCCTACCTCTACTGTACTCCACTGTACTCTCTCTCTACTGTGCTCCACTGTACTCTATCTCTACTGTACTCAGCTGTACTCTACCTCTACTGTGCTCTACTGTTCTCTACCTCTACTGTGCTCTACTCTACTCCACCTCTACTGTGCTCCACTGTACCCTACCTCTACTGTGCTCCACCGTACTCTACCTCTACTGTGCTCCACTGTACTCTACCTCTACTGTACTCCACTGTACTCTATCTCTACTGTGCTCCACTGTACTCTCTCTCTACTGTACTCTACCTCTACTGTACTCTACTGTGCTCCACTGTACTCCACTGTAGTCTACCTCTACTGTGCTCCACTGTACTCTACCTCTACTGTGCTCCACTATACTCTACCTCTACTGTGCTCCACTGTACTCTACCTCTACTGTACTCTACCTCTACTGTACTCCACTGTACTCTACCTCTACTGTGCTCTACTGTACTCTATCTCTACTCTGCTCCACTGTACTCTACCTCTACTGTGCTCCACTGTACTCTACCTCTACTGTACTTCACTGTCCTCTATCTCTACTGTACTCCACTGTACTCTACCTCTACTGTGCTCCACTGTACTCTACCTCTACTGTACTCCACTGTACTCTATCTCTACTGTGCTCCACTGTACTCTACCTCTACTGTGCTCCACTGTACTCTACCTCTACTGTGCTCCACTGTACTCTACCTCTACTGTACTCCACTGTACTCTATCTCTACTGTGCTCCACTGTCCTCTACCTCTACTGTGCTCAACTGTACTCTACTGTACTCCACTGTACTCTACCTCTACTGTACTCCACTGTACTCTATCTCTACTGTACTCCAATGTACTCTACCTCTACTGTGCTCCACTGTACTCTACCTCTACTGTACTCCACAGTACTCTATCTCTACTGTGCTCCACTCTACTCTATCTCTACTGTACTCCACTGTACTCTACCTCTACTGTGCTCTACTGTTCTCTACCTCTACTGTGCTCTACTGTACTCCACCTCTACTGTTCTCCACTGTACCCTACCTCTATTGTGCTCCACTGTACTCTACCTCTACTGTACTCCACTGTATTCTATCTCTACTGTGCTCCACTGTACTCTACCTCTACTGTGCTCAACTGTACTCTACTGTACTCCACTGTACTCTACCTCTACTGTACTCCACTGTACTCTATCTCTACTGTACTCCACTGTACTCTACCTCTACTGTACTCCACTGTACTCTATATCTACTGTGCTCCACTGTACTGTACCTCTACTGTGCCCAACTGTACTGTACGCTACCTCTACTGTACTCCACTGTACTCTACCTCTACTGTACTCCACTTTACTCTACCTCTACTGTACTCAACTGTACTCTATCTCTACTGTGCTCCACTGTACTCTACCTCTACTGTACTCCACTGTACTCTATCTCTACTGTACTCCACTGTACTGTACCTCTACTGTGCTCCACTGTACTCTACCTCTACTGTACTCCACAGTACTCTATCTCTACTGTGCTCCACTGTACTCTATCTCTACTGTACTCCACTGTACTCTACCTCTACTGTGCTCTACTGTTCTCTACCTCTACTGTGCTCTACTGTACTCCACCTCTACTGTTCTCCACTGTACCCTACCTCTATTGTGCTCCACTGTACTCTACCTCTACTGTACTCCACTGTATTCTATCTCTACTGTGCTCCACTGTACTCTACCTCTACTGTGCTCAACTGTACTCTACTGTACTCCACTGTACTCTACCTCTACTGTACTCCACTGTACTCTATCTCTACTGTACTCCACTGTACTCTACCTCTACTGTACTCCACTGTACTCTATCTTTACTGTGCTCCACTGTACTCTATTTCTACTGTACTCTACTGTACTCCACCTCTAATGTGCTCCGCTGTACTCTACCTCTACTGTACTCTACTGTACTCTATCTCTACTCTGCTCCACTGTACTCTACCTCTACTGTGCTCCACTGTACTCTACCTCTACTGTACTTCACTGTCCTCTATCTCTACTGTACTCCACTGTACTCTACCTCTACTGTGCTCCACTGTACTCTACCTGTACTGTACTCCACTGTACTCTATCTCTACTGTGCTCCACTGTACTCTACCTCTACTGTGCTCCACTGTACTCTACCTCTACTGTGCTCCACTGTACTCTACCTCTACTGTACTCCACTGTACTCTATCTCTACTGTGCTCCACTGTACTCTACCTCTACTGTGCTCAACTGTACTCTACTGTACTCCACTGTACTCTACCTCTACTGTACTCCACTGTACTCTATCTCTACTGTACTCAACTGTACTCTACCTCTACTGTACTCCACTGTACTCTATTTCTACTGTGCTCCACTGTACTCTACCTCTACTGTGCTCAACTGTACTGTACTGTACTCCACTGTAATCTACCTCTACTGTACTCCACTGTACTGTACCTCTACTGTGCTCCACTGTACTCTATCTCTACTGTGCTCCACTCTACTCTACCTCTACTGTGCTCCACTGTATCCTACCTCTACTGTACTCCACTGTACTCTCTCTCTACTGTGCTCCACTGTACTCTATCTCTACTGTACTCAGCTGTACTCTACCTCTACTGTGCTCTACTGTTCTCTACCTCTACTGTGCTCTACTCTACTCCACCTCTACTGTGCTCCACTGTACCCTACCTCTACTGTGCTCCACCGTACTCTACCTCTACTGTGCTCCACTGTACTCTACCTCTACTGTACTCCACTGTACTCTATCTCTACTGTGCTCCACTGTACTCTCTCTCTACTGTACTCTACCTCTACTGTACTCTACTGTGCTCCACTGTACTCCACTGTAGTCTACCTCTACTGTGCTCCACTGTACTCTACCTCTACTGTGCTCCACTATACTCTACCTCTACTGTGCTCCACTGTACTCTACCTCTACTGTCCTCCACTGTACTCTACCTCTACTGTGCTCCACTGTACTCTCTCTCTACTGTACTCTACCTCTACTGTACTCTACTGTACTCCACCTCTAATGTGCTCCACTGTACTCTACCTCTACTGTACTCTACCTCTACTGTACTCCACTGTACTCTACCTCTAATGTGCTCCACTGTACTCTATCTCTACTGTGCTCCACTGTACTCTATTTCTACTGTGCTCCACTGTACTCTATCTCTACTGTACTCCACTGTACTCTATCTCTACTGTACTCTACCTCTACTGTACTCTACTGTACTCCACCTCTAATGTGCTCCACTGTACTCTACCTCTACTGTACTCTACCTCTACTGTGCTCCACTGTACTCTACCTCTACTGTACTCCACTGTACTCTATCTCTACTGTGCTCCACTGTACTCTCTCTCTACTGTACTCTACCTCTACTGTACTCTACTGTGCTCCACTGTACTCCACTGTAGTCTACCTCTACTGTGCTCCACTGTACTCTACCTCTACTGTGCTCCACTATACTCTACCTCTACTGTGCTCCACTGTACTCTACCTCTACTGTCCTCCACTGTACTCTACCTCTACTGTGCTCCACTGTACTCTCTCTCTACTGTACTCTACCTCTACTGTACTCTACTGTACTCCACCTCTAATGTGCTCCACTGTACTCTACCTCTACTGTACTCTACCTCTACTGTACTCCACTGTACTCTACCTCTAATGTGCTCCACTGTACTCTATCTCTACTGTGCTCCACTGTACTCTATTTCTACTGTGCTCCACTGTACTCTATCTCTACTGTACTCCACTGTACTCTATCTCTACTGTACTTCACTGTCCTTTATCTCTAATGTACTCCACTGTACTCTACCTCTATTGTGCTCCATTGTACTCTATCTCTACTGTACTCTACTGTACTCTATCTCTACTTTACTCCACTCTACTCTACCTATACTGTACTCTACTGTTCTCTTCCTCTACTGTACTCCACTGTACTCTATCTCTACTGTGATCCACTGTACTCTACCTCTACTGTACTCCACTGTACTCTATCTCTACTCTACTCCACTGTACTCTACCTCTACTGTACTCTACTGTTCTCTACCTCTACTGTGCTCTACTGTACTCTTCTCTACTGTACTCCACTGTACTCTATCTCTACTGTGATCCACTGTACTCTACCTCTACTGTACTCCACTGTACTCTATCTCTACTGTGATCCACTGTACTCTATCTCTACTGTGCTCCACTGTACTCTACCTCTACTATGCTCCACTGTACTCTATCTGTACTGTGCTCCACTCTACTCTACCTCTACTGTGCTCCACTGTACTCTACCTCTACTGTACTCCACTCTACTCTATCTCTACTGTGCTCCACTGTACTCTATCTCTACTGTACTCCATTCTACTCTACCTCTACTGTGCTCTACTGTTCTCTACCTCTACTGTGCTCTACTGTACTCCACCTCTACTGTGCTCCACTGTACCCTACCTCTACTGTGCTCCACTGTACTCTACCTCTACTGTGCTCCACTGTACTCTACCTCTACTGTGCTCCACTGTACTCTACCTCTACTGTGCTCCTCTGTACTCTACCTCTACTGTGCTCAACTGTACTCTATCTGTAATGTACTCTACTGTACTCTATCTCTACTGTGATCCACTGTACTCTACCTCTGCTGTGCTCCACTGTACTCTATCTCTACTGTACTCCACTGTACTCTACTGTTCTCTACCTCTACTGTACTCTACTGTGCTCCACTGTACTCCACTGTAGTCTACCTCTACTGTGCTCCACTGTACTCTACCTCTACTGTGATCCACTATACTCTACCTCTACTGTGCTCCACTGTACTCTACCTCTACTGTCCTCCACTGTACTCTACCTCTACTGTGCTCCACTGTACTCTCTCTCTACTGTACTCTACCTCTACTGTACTCTACTGTACTCCACCTCTAATGTGCTCCACTGTACTCTACCTCTACTGTACTCTACCTCTACTGTACTCCACTGTACTCTACCTCTACTGTGCTCTACTGTACTCTATCTCTACTGTGCTCCACTGTACTCTACCTCTACTGTGATCCACTGTACTCTACCTCTACTGTACTTCACTGTCCTCTATCTCTACTGTACTCCACTGTACTCTACCTCTATTGTCCTCCACTGTACTCTATCTCTACTGTACTCTACTGTACTATATCTCTACTGTACTACACTGTACTCTATCTCTACTGTACTCCACTGTACTCTACCTCCACTGTACTCTACCTCTACCGTACTCCACTGTACTCTATCTCTACTGTACTCCACTGTTCTCTACCTCTACTGTACTCTACTGTTCTCTACCTCTACTGTGCTCTACTGTACTTTACTCTACTGTACTCCACTGTACTCTATCTCTACTGTGATCCACTGTACTCTACCTCTACTGTACTCCACTGTACTCTATCTCTACTGTGATCCACTGTACTCTATCTCTATTGTGCTCCACTGTACTCTACCTCTACTGTGCTGAACTGTACTCTATCTCTACTGTGCTCCACTCTACTCTACCTCTACTGTGCTCCACTGTATCCTACCTCTACTGTACTCCACTGTACTCTCTCTCTACTGTGCTCCACTGTACTCTATCTCTACTTTACTCAGCTGTACTCTACCTCTACTGTGCTCTACTGTTCTCTACCTCTACTGTGCTCTACTCTACTCCACCTCTACTGTGCTCCACTGTACCCTACCTCTACTGTGCTCCACCGTACTCTACCTCTACTGTGCTCCACTGTACTCTACCTCTACTGTACTCCACTGTACTCTATCTCTAATGTACTCCACTGTACTCTACCTCTACTGTACTCCACTGTACTCTATCTCTACTGTACTCCACTCTAATCTACCTCTACTGTCCTCCACTGTACTCTACCTCTACTGTGCTCCACTGTACTCTATCTCTACTGTACTCTACCTCTACTGTACTCTATCTCTACTGTGCTCCACTGTACTCTACCTCTACTGTGCTCAACTGTACTCTACTGTACTCCACTGTACTCTATCTCTACTGTACTCCACTGTACTCTATCTCTACTGTACTCCACTGTACTCTACCTCTACTGTACTCCACTGTACTCTATCTCTACTGTGCTCCACTGTACTCTACCTCTACTGTGCTCAACTGTACTGTACTGTACTCCACTGTAATCTACCTCTACTGTACTCCACTGTACTCTACCTCTACTGTGCTCCACTGTACTCTATCTCTACTGTGCTCCACTCTACTCTACCTCTACTGTGCTCCACTGTATCCTACCTCTACTGTACTCCACTGTACTCTCTCTCTACTGTGCTCCACTGTACTCTATCTCTACTGTACTCAGCTGTACTCTACCTCTACTGTGCTCTACTGTTCTCTACCTCTACTGTGCTCTACTCTACTCCACCTCTACTGTGCTCCACTGTACCCTACCTCTACTGTGCTCCACCGTACTCTACCTCTACTGTGCTCCACTGTACTCTACCTCTACTGTACTCCACTGTACTCTATCTCTACTGTGCTCCACTGTACTCTCTCTCTCTACTGTACTCTACCTCTACTGTACTCTACTGTGCTCCACTGTACTCCACTGTAGTCTACCTCTACTGTGCTCCACTGTACTCTACCTCTACTGTACTCCACTATACTCTACCTCTACTGTGCTCCACTGTACTCTACCTCTACTGTCCTCCACTGTACTCTACCTCTACTGTGCTCCACTGTACTCTCTCTCTACTGTACTCTACCTCTACTGTACTCTACTGTACTCCACCTCTAATGTGCTCCACTGTACTCTACCTCTACTGTACTCTACCTCTACTGTACTCCACTGTACTCTACCTCTAATGTGCTCCACTGTACTCTATCTCTACTGTGCTCCACTGTACTCTATTTCTACTGTGCTCCACTGTACTCTATCTCTACTGTACTCCACTGTACTCTATCTCTACTGTACTTCACTGTCCTTTATCTCTAATGTACTCCACTGTACTCTACCTCTATTGTGCTCCATTGTACTCTATCTCTACTGTACTCTACTGTACTCTATCTCTACTTTACTCCACTGTACTCTACCTATACTGTACTCTACTGTTCTCTTCCTCTACTGTACTCCACTGTACTCTATCTCTACTGTGATCCACTGTACTCTACCTCTACTGTACTCCACTGTACTCTATCTCTACTCTACTCCACTGTACTCTACCTCTACTGTACTCTACTGTTCTCTACCTCTACTGTGCTCTACTGTACTCTTCTCTACTGTACTCCACTGTACTCTACCTCTACTGTGCTCCACTGTACTCTACCTCTACTGTGCTCCACTGTACTCTACCTCTACTGTACTCCACTGTACTCTATCTCTACTGTGCTCCACTGTACTCTACCTCTACTGTGCTCAACTGTACTCTACTGTACTCCACTGTACTCTACCTCTACTGTACTCCACTGTACTCTATCTCTACTGTACTCCACTGTACTCTACCTCTATTGTACTCCACTGTACTCTATCTCTACTGTGCTCCACTGTACTCTACCTCTACTGTGCTCAACTGTACTGTACTGTACTCCACTGTAATCTACCTCTACTGTACTCCACTGTACTCTACCTCTACTGTACTCCACTGTACTCTACCTCTACTGTACTCCACTGTACTCTACTCTACTGTACTCCACTGTACTCTATCTCTACTGTGATCCACTGTACTCTACCTCTACTGTACTCCACTGTACTCTATCTCTACTGTACTCCACTGTACTCTACCTCTACTGTACTCTACTGTTCTCTACCTCTACTGTGCTCTACTGTACTCTACTCTACTGTACTCCACTGTACTCTATCTCTACTGTGATCCACTGTACTCTACCTCTACTGTACTCCACTTTACTTTATCTCTACTGTGATCCACTGTACTCTATCTCTACTGTGCTCCACTGTACTCTACCTCTACTATGCTCCACTGTACTCTATCTCTACTGTGCTCCACTCTACTCTACCTCTACTGTGCTCCACTGTACTCTACTTCTACTGTACTCCACTTTACTTTATCTCTACTGTGATCCACTGTACTCTATCTCTACTGTGCTCCACTGTACTCTACCTCTACTATGCTCCACTGTACTCTATCTCTACTGTGCTCCACTCTACTCTACCTCTACTGTGCTCCACTGTACTCTACCTCTACTGTACTCCACTGTACTCTATCTCTACTGTACTCCACTGTACTCTACCTCTACTGTGCTCTACTGTTCTCTACCTCTACTGTGCTCTACTGTACTCCACCTCTACTGTGCTCCACTGTACCCTACCTCTACTGTGTTCCACTGTACTCTACCTCTACTGTGCTCCACTGTACTCTACCTCTACTCTGCTCCACTGTATCCACTGTACTCTACCTCTACTTTTGCTCCACTGTACTCTACCTCTACTGTGCTCCACTGTACTCTACCTCTACTGTACTCTACTGTACTCCACCTCTAATGAGCTCCAATGTACTCTGGCTCTACTGTACTCCACTGTACTTTACCTCTACTGTACTCCACTGTACTCTACCTCTACTGTGCTCCACTGTACTCTATTTCTACTGTACTCCTCTGTACTCTACCTCTACTGTGCTCAACTGTACTCTATCTGTAATGTACTCTACTGTACTCTATCTCTACTGTGATCCACTGTACTCTACCTCTGCTGTGCTCCACTGTACTCTATCTCTACTGTACTCCACTGTACTCTACTGTTCTCTACCTCTACTGTACTCTACTGTGCTCCACTGTACTCCACTGTAGTCTACCTCTACTGTGCTCCACTGTACTCTACCTCTACTGTGATCCACTATACTCTACCTCTACTGTGCTCCACTGTACTCTACCTCTACTGTCCTCCACTGTACTCTACCTCTACTGTGCTCCACTGTACTCTCTCTCTACTGTACTCTACCTCTACTGTACTCTACTGTACTCCACCTCTAATGTGCTCCACTGTACTCTACCTCTACTGTACTCTACCTCTACTGTACTCCACTGTACTCTACCTCTACTGTGCTCTACTGTACTCTATCTCTACTGTGCTCCACTGTACTCTACCTCTACTGTGCTCCACTGTACTCTACCTCTACTGTACTTCACTGTCCTCTATCTCTACTGTACTCCACTGTACTCTACCTCTATTGTCCTCCACTGTACTCTATCTCTACTGTACTCTACTGTACTATATCTCTACTGTACTCCACTGTACTCTATCTCTACTGTACTCCACTGTACTCTACCTCCACTGTACTCTACCTCTACCGTACTCCACTGTACTCTATCTCTACTGTACTCTACCTCTACTGTACTCTACTGTACTCCACCTCTAATGTGCTCCACTGTACTCTACCTCTACTGTACTCTACCTCTACTGTACTCCACTGTACTCTACCTCTAATGTGCTCCACTGTACTCTATCTCTACTGTGCTCCACTGTACTCTATTTCTACTGTGCTCCACTGTACTCTATCTCTACTGTACTCCACTGTACTCTATCTCTACTGTACTTCACTGTCCTTTATCTCTAATGTACTCCACTGTACTCTACCTCTATTGTGCTCCATTGTACTCTATCTCTACTGTACTCTACTGTACTCTATCTCTACTTTACTCCACTCTACTCTACCTATACTGTACTCTACTGTTCTCTTCCTCTACTGTACTCCACTGTACTCTATCTCTACTGTGATCCACTGTACTCTACCTCTACTGTACTCCACTGTACTCTATCTCTACTCTACTCCACTGTACTCTACCTCTACTGTACTCTACTGTTCTCTACCTCTACTGTGCTCTACTGTACTCTTCTCTACTGTACTCCACTGTACTCTATCTCTACTGTGATCCACTGTACTCTACCTCTACTGTACTCCACTGTACTCTATCTCTACTGTGATCCACTGTACTCTATCTCTACTGTGCTCCACTGTACTCTACCTCTACTATGCTCCACTGTACTCTATCTGTACTGTGCTCCACTCTACTCTACCTCTACTGTGCTCCACTGTACTCTACCTCTACTGTACTCCACTCTACTCTATCTCTACTGTGCTCCACTGTACTCTATCTCTACTGTACTCCATTCTACTCTACCTCTACTGTGCTCTACTGTTCTCTACCTCTACTGTGCTCTACTGTACTCCACCTCTACTGTGCTCCACTGTACCCTACCTCTACTGTGCTCCACTGTACTCTACCTCTACTGTGCTCCACTGTACTCTACCTCTACTGTGCTCCACTGTACTCTACCTCTACTGTGCTCCTCTGTACTCTACCTCTACTGTGCTCAACTGTACTCTATCTGTAATGTACTCTACTGTACTCTATCTCTACTGTGATCCACTGTACTCTACCTCTGCTGTGCTCCACTGTACTCTATCTCTACTGTACTCCACTGTACTCTACTGTTCTCTACCTCTACTGTACTCTACTGTGCTCCACTGTACTCCACTGTAGTCTACCTCTACTGTGCTCCACTGTACTCTACCTCTACTGTGATCCACTATACTCTACCTCTACTGTGCTCCACTGTACTCTACCTCTACTGTCCTCCACTGTACTCTACCTCTACTGTGCTCCACTGTACTCTCTCTCTACTGTACTCTACCTCTACTGTACTCTACTGTACTCCACCTCTAATGTGCTCCACTGTACTCTACCTCTACTGTACTCTACCTCTACTGTACTCCACTGTACTCTACCTCTACTGTGCTCTACTGTACTCTATCTCTACTGTGCTCCACTGTACTCTACCTCTACTGTGATCCACTGTACTCTACCTCTACTGTACTTCACTGTCCTCTATCTCTACTGTACTCCACTGTACTCTACCTCTATTGTCCTCCACTGTACTCTATCTCTACTGTACTCTACTGTACTATATCTCTACTGTACTACACTGTACTCTATCTCTACTGTACTCCACTGTACTCTACCTCCACTGTACTCTACCTCTACCGTACTCCACTGTACTCTATCTCTACTGTACTCCACTGTTCTCTACCTCTACTGTACTCTACTGTTCTCTACCTCTACTGTGCTCTACTGTACTTTACTCTACTGTACTCCACTGTACTCTATCTCTACTGTGATCCACTGTACTCTACCTCTACTGTACTCCACTGTACTCTATCTCTACTGTGATCCACTGTACTCTATCTCTATTGTGCTCCACTGTACTCTACCTCTACTGTGCTGAACTGTACTCTATCTCTACTGTGCTCCACTCTACTCTACCTCTACTGTGCTCCACTGTATCCTACCTCTACTGTACTCCACTGTACTCTCTCTCTACTGTGCTCCACTGTACTCTATCTCTACTTTACTCAGCTGTACTCTACCTCTACTGTGCTCTACTGTTCTCTACCTCTACTGTGCTCTACTCTACTCCACCTCTACTGTGCTCCACTGTACCCTACCTCTACTGTGCTCCACCGTACTCTACCTCTACTGTGCTCCACTGTACTCTACCTCTACTGTACTCCACTGTACTCTATCTCTAATGTACTCCACTGTACTCTACCTCTACTGTACTCCACTGTACTCTATCTCTACTGTACTCCACTCTAATCTACCTCTACTGTCCTCCACTGTACTCTACCTCTACTGTGCTCCACTGTACTCTATCTCTACTGTACTCTACCTCTACTGTACTCTATCTCTACTGTGCTCCACTGTACTCTACCTCTACTGTGCTCAACTGTACTCTACTGTACTCCACTGTACTCTATCTCTACTGTACTCCACTGTACTCTATCTCTACTGTACTCCACTGTACTCTACCTCTACTGTACTCCACTGTACTCTATCTCTACTGTGCTCCACTGTACTCTACCTCTACTGTGCTCAACTGTACTGTACTGTACTCCACTGTAATCTACCTCTACTGTACTCCACTGTACTCTACCTCTACTGTGCTCCACTGTACTCTATCTCTACTGTGCTCCACTCTACTCTACCTCTACTGTGCTCCACTGTATCCTACCTCTACTGTACTCCACTGTACTCTCTCTCTACTGTGCTCCACTGTACTCTATCTCTACTGTACTCAGCTGTACTCTACCTCTACTGTGCTCTACTGTTCTCTACCTCTACTGTGCTCTACTCTACTCCACCTCTACTGTGCTCCACTGTACCCTACCTCTACTGTGCTCCACCGTACTCTACCTCTACTGTGCTCCACTGTACTCTACCTCTACTGTACTCCACTGTACTCTATCTCTACTGTGCTCCACTGTACTCTCTCTCTCTACTGTACTCTACCTCTACTGTACTCTACTGTGCTCCACTGTACTCCACTGTAGTCTACCTCTACTGTGCTCCACTGTACTCTACCTCTACTGTACTCCACTATACTCTACCTCTACTGTGCTCCACTGTACTCTACCTCTACTGTCCTCCACTGTACTCTACCTCTACTGTGCTCCACTGTACTCTCTCTCTACTGTACTCTACCTCTACTGTACTCTACTGTACTCCACCTCTAATGTGCTCCACTGTACTCTACCTCTACTGTACTCTACCTCTACTGTACTCCACTGTACTCTACCTCTAATGTGCTCCACTGTACTCTATCTCTACTGTGCTCCACTGTACTCTATTTCTACTGTGCTCCACTGTACTCTATCTCTACTGTACTCCACTGTACTCTATCTCTACTGTACTTCACTGTCCTTTATCTCTAATGTACTCCACTGTACTCTACCTCTATTGTGCTCCATTGTACTCTATCTCTACTGTACTCTACTGTACTCTATCTCTACTTTACTCCACTGTACTCTACCTATACTGTACTCTACTGTTCTCTTCCTCTACTGTACTCCACTGTACTCTATCTCTACTGTGATCCACTGTACTCTACCTCTACTGTACTCCACTGTACTCTATCTCTACTCTACTCCACTGTACTCTACCTCTACTGTACTCTACTGTTCTCTACCTCTACTGTGCTCTACTGTACTCTTCTCTACTGTACTCCACTGTACTCTACCTCTACTGTGCTCCACTGTACTCTACCTCTACTGTGCTCCACTGTACTCTACCTCTACTGTACTCCACTGTACTCTATCTCTACTGTGCTCCACTGTACTCTACCTCTACTGTGCTCAACTGTACTCTACTGTACTCCACTGTACTCTACCTCTACTGTACTCCACTGTACTCTATCTCTACTGTACTCCACTGTACTCTACCTCTATTGTACTCCACTGTACTCTATCTCTACTGTGCTCCACTGTACTCTACCTCTACTGTGCTCAACTGTACTGTACTGTACTCCACTGTAATCTACCTCTACTGTACTCCACTGTACTCTACCTCTACTGTACTCCACTGTACTCTACCTCTACTGTACTCCACTGTACTCTACTCTACTGTACTCCACTGTACTCTATCTCTACTGTGATCCACTGTACTCTACCTCTACTGTACTCCACTGTACTCTATCTCTACTGTACTCCACTGTACTCTACCTCTACTGTACTCTACTGTTCTCTACCTCTACTGTGCTCTACTGTACTCTACTCTACTGTACTCCACTGTACTCTATCTCTACTGTGATCCACTGTACTCTACCTCTACTGTACTCCACTTTACTTTATCTCTACTGTGATCCACTGTACTCTATCTCTACTGTGCTCCACTGTACTCTACCTCTACTATGCTCCACTGTACTCTATCTCTACTGTGCTCCACTCTACTCTACCTCTACTGTGCTCCACTGTACTCTACTTCTACTGTACTCCACTTTACTTTATCTCTACTGTGATCCACTGTACTCTATCTCTACTGTGCTCCACTGTACTCTACCTCTACTATGCTCCACTGTACTCTATCTCTACTGTGCTCCACTCTACTCTACCTCTACTGTGCTCCACTGTACTCTACCTCTACTGTACTCCACTGTACTCTATCTCTACTGTACTCCACTGTACTCTACCTCTACTGTGCTCTACTGTTCTCTACCTCTACTGTGCTCTACTGTACTCCACCTCTACTGTGCTCCACTGTACCCTACCTCTACTGTGTTCCACTGTACTCTACCTCTACTGTGCTCCACTGTACTCTACCTCTACTCTGCTCCACTGTATCCACTGTACTCTACCTCTACTTTTGCTCCACTGTACTCTACCTCTACTGTGCTCCACTGTACTCTACCTCTACTGTACTCTACTGTACTCCACCTCTAATGAGCTCCAATGTACTCTGGCTCTACTGTACTCCACTGTACTTTACCTCTACTGTACTCCACTGTACTCTACCTCTACTGTGCTCCACTGTACTCTATTTCTACTGTACTCCTCTGTACTCTACCTCTACTGTGCTCAACTGTACTCTATCTGTAATGTACTCTACTGTACTCTATCTCTACTGTGATCCACTGTACTCTACCTCTGCTGTGCTCCACTGTACTCTATCTCTACTGTACTCCACTGTACTCTACTGTTCTCTACCTCTACTGTACTCTACTGTGCTCCACTGTACTCCACTGTAGTCTACCTCTACTGTGCTCCACTGTACTCTACCTCTACTGTGATCCACTATACTCTACCTCTACTGTGCTCCACTGTACTCTACCTCTACTGTCCTCCACTGTACTCTACCTCTACTGTGCTCCACTGTACTCTCTCTCTACTGTACTCTACCTCTACTGTACTCTACTGTACTCCACCTCTAATGTGCTCCACTGTACTCTACCTCTACTGTACTCTACCTCTACTGTACTCCACTGTACTCTACCTCTACTGTGCTCTACTGTACTCTATCTCTACTGTGCTCCACTGTACTCTACCTCTACTGTGCTCCACTGTACTCTACCTCTACTGTACTTCACTGTCCTCTATCTCTACTGTACTCCACTGTACTCTACCTCTATTGTCCTCCACTGTACTCTATCTCTACTGTACTCTACTGTACTATATCTCTACTGTACTCCACTGTACTCTATCTCTACTGTACTCCACTGTACTCTACCTCCACTGTACTCTACCTCTACCGTACTCCACTGTACTCTATCTCTACTGTACTCCACTGTTCTCTACCTCTACTGTACTCTACTGTTCTCTACCTCTACTGTGCTCTACTGTACTTTACTCTACTGTACTCCACTGTACTCTATCTCTACTGTGATCCACTGTACTCTACCTCTACTGTACTCCACTGTACTCTATCTCTACTGTGATCCACTGTACTCTATCTCTATTGTGCTCCACTGTACTCTACCTCTACTGTGCTCCACTGTACTCTATCTCTACTGTGCTCCACTCTACTCTACCTCTACTGTGCTCCACTGTATCCTACCTCTACTGTACTCCACTGTACTCTCTCTCTACTGTGCTCCACTGTACTCTATCTCTACTTTACTCAGCTGTACTCTACCTCTACTGTGCTCTACTGTTCTCTACCTCTACTGTGCTCTACTCTACTCCACCTCTACTGTGCTCCACTGTACCCTACCTCTACTGTGCTCCACCGTACTCTACCTCTACTGTGCTCCACTGTACTCTACCTCTACTGTACTCCACTGTACTCTATCTCTACTGTACTCCACTGTACTCTACCTCTACTGTACTCCACTGTACTCTATCTCTACTGTACTCCACTCTAATCTACCTCTACTGTCCTCCACTGTACTCTACCTCTACTGTGCTCCACTGTACTCTCTCTCTACTGTACTCTACCTCTACTGTACTCTACTGTGCTCCACTGTACTCCACTGTAGTCTACCTCTACTGTGCTCCACTGTACTCTACCTCTACTGTGCTCCACTATACTCTACCTCTACTGTGCTCCACTGTACTCTACCTCTACTGTCCTCCACTGTACTCTACCTCTACTGTGCTCCACTGTACTCTCTCTCTACTGTACTCTACCTCTACTGTATCCTACTGTACTCCACCTCTAATGTGCTCCACTGTACTCTACCTCTACTGTACTCTACCTCTACTGTACTCCACTGTACTCTACCTCTAATGTGCTCCACTTTACTCTATCTCTACTGTGCTCCACTGTACTCTATTTCTACTGTGCTCCACTGTACTCTATCTCTACTGTACTCCACTGTACTCTATCTCTACTGTACTTCACTGTCCTTTATCTCTAATGTACTCCACTGTACTCTACCTCTATTGTGCTCCATTGTACTCTATCTCTACTGTACTCTACTGTACTCTATCTCTACTTTACTCCACTGTACTCTATCTCTACTGTACTCCACTGTACTCTACCTCTACTGTGCTCCACTGTACTCTACCTCTACCGTACTCCACTGTACTCTATCTCTACTGTACTCCACTGTACTCTACCTCAACTGTACTCTACTGTTCTCTACCTCTACTGTGCTCTACTCTACTCTACTGTACTCCACTGTACTCTATCTCTACTGTGATCCACTGTACTCTACCTCTACTGTACTCCACTGTACTCTATCTCTACTGTGATCCACTGTACTCTATCTCTATTGTACTCCACTGTACTCTATCTCTACTGTACTCCACTGTACTCTATCTCTACTGTACTCCACTGTACTCTACCTATACTGTACTCTACTGTTCTCTTCCTCTACTGTACTCCACTGTACTCTATCTCTACTGTGATCCACTGTACTCTACCTCTACTGTACTCCACTGTACTCTATCTCTACTCTACTCCACTGTACTCTACCTCTACTGTACTCTACTGTTCTCTACCTCTACTGTGCTCTACTGTACTCTTCTCTACTGTACTCCACTGTACTCTATCTCTACTGTGATCCACTGTACTCTATCTCTACTGTGCTCCACTGTACTCTACCTCTACTATGCTCCACTGTACTCTATCTGTACTGTGCTCCACTCTACTCTACCTCTACTGTGCTCCACTGTACTCTACCTCTACTGTACTCCACTCTACTCTATCTCTACTGTGCTCCACTGTACTCTATCTCTACTGTACTCCACTGTACTCTACCTCTACTGTGCTCTACTGTTCTCTACCTCTACTGTGCTCTACTGTACTCCACCTCTACTGTGCTCCACTGTACCCTACCTCTACTGTGCTCCACTGTACTCTACCTATACTGTGCTCCACTGTACCCTACCTCTACTGTGCTCCACTGTACTCTACCTCTACTGTGCTCCACTGTACTCTACCTCTACTGTGCTCCACTGTACTCTATCTCTACTGTGCTCCACTGTACTCTATTTCTACTGTACTCTACTGTACTCCACCTCTAATGTGCTCCACTGTACTCTACCTCTACTGTACTCTACCTCTACTGTACTCCACTGTACTCTACCTCTACTGTGCTCTACTGTACTCTATCTCTACTCTGCTCCACTGTACTCTACCTCTACTGTGCTCCACTGTACTCTACCTCTACTGTACTTCACTGTCCTCTATCTCTACTGTACTCCACTGTACTCTACCTCTACTGTGCTCCACTGTACTCTACCTCTACTGTACTCCACTGTACTCTATCTCTACTGTGCTCCACTGTACTCTACCTCTACTGTGCTCCACTGTACTCTACCTCTACTGTGCTCCACTGTACTCTACCTCTACTGTACTCCACTGTACTCTATCTCTACTGTGCTCCACTGTCCTCTACCTCTACTGTGCTCAACTGTACTCTACTGTACTCCACTGTACTCTACCTCTACTGTACTCCACTGTACTCTATCTCTACTGTACTCCACTGTACTCTACCTCTACTGTGCTCCACTGTACTCTACCTCTACTGTACTCCACAGTACTCTATCTCTACTGTGCTCCACTCTACTCTATCTCTACTGTACTCCACTGTACTCTACCTCTACTGTGCTCTACTGTTCTCTACCTCTACTGTGCTCTACTGTACTCCACCTCTACTGTTCTCCACTGTACCCTACCTCTATTGTGCTCCACTGTACTCTACCTCTACTGTACTCCACTGTATTCTATCTCTACTGTGCTCCACTGTACTCTACCTCTACTGTGCTCAACTGTACTCTACTGTACTCCACTGTACTCTACCTCTACTGTACTCCACTGTACTCTATCTCTACTGTACTCCACTGTACTCTACCTCTACTGTACTCCACTGTACTCTATATCTACTGTGCTCCACTGTACTCTACCTCTACTGTGCCCAACTGTACTGTACTTTACCTCTACTGTACTCCACTGTACTCTACCTCTACTGTACTCCACTTTACTCTACCTCTACTGTACTCAACTGTACTCTATCTCTACTGTGCTCCACTGTACTCTACCTCTACTGTACTCCACTGTACTCTATCTCTACTGTACTCCACTGTACTCTACCTCTACTGTGCTCCACTGTACTCTACCTCTACTGTACTCCACAGTACTCTATCTCTACTGTGCTCCACTGTACTCTATCTCTACTGTACTCCACTGTACTCTACCTCTACTGTGCTCTACTGTTCTCTACATCTACTGTGCTCTACTGTACTCCACCTCTACTGTTCTCCACTGTACCCAACCTCTATTGTGCTCCACTGTACTCTACCTCTACTGTACTCCACTGTATTCTATCTCTACTGTGCTCCACTGTACTCTACCTCTACTGTGCTCAACTGTACTCTACTGTACTCCACTGTACTCTACCTCTACTGTACTCCACTGTACTCTATCTCTACTGTACTCCACTGTACTCTACCTCTACTGTACTCCACTGTACTCTATCTTTACTGTGCTCCACTGTACTCTATTTCTACTGTACTCTACTGTACTCCACCTCTAATGTGCTCCGCTGTACTCTACCTCTACTGTACTCTACTGTACTCTATCTCTACTCTGCTCCATTGTACTCTACCTCTACTGTGCTCCACTGTACTCTACCTCTACTGTACTTCACTGTACTCTATCTCTACTGTACTCAACTGTACTCTACCTCTACTGTACTCCACTGTACTCTATCTCTACTGTGCTCCACTGTACTCTACCTCTACTGTGCTCAACTGTACTGTACTGTACTCCACTGTAATCTACCTCTACTGTACTCCACTGTACTCTACCTCTACTGTGCTCCACTGTACTCTATCTCTACTGTGCTCCACTCTACTCTACCTCTACTGTGCTCCACTGTATCCTACCTCTACTGTACTCCACTGTACTCTCTCTCTACTGTGCTCCACTGTACTCTATCTCTACTGTACTCAGCTGTACTCTACCTCTACTGTGCTCTACTGTTCTCTACCTCTACTGTGCTCTACTCTACTCCACCTCTACTGTGCTCCACTGTACCCTACCTCTACTGTGCTCCACCGTACTCTACCTCTACTGTGCTCCACTGTACTCTACCTCTACTGTACTCCACTGTACTCTATCTCTACTGTGCTCCACTGTACTCTCTCTCTACTGTACTCTACCTCTACTGTACTCTACTGTGCTCCACTGTACTCCACTGTAGTCTACCTCTACTGTGCTCCACTGTACTCTACCTCTACTGTGCTCCACTATACTCTACCTCTACTGTGCTCCACTGTACTCTACCTCTACTGTCCTCCACTGTACTCTACCTCTACTGTGCTCCACTGTACTCTCTCTCTACTGTACTCTACCTCTACTGTACTCTACTGTACTCCACCTCTAATGTGCTCCACTGTACTCTACCTCTACTGTACTCTACCTCTACTGTACTCCACTGTACTCTACCTCTAATGTGCTCCACTGTACTCTATCTCTACTGTACTCCACTGTACTCTATCTCTACTGTACTTCACTGTCCTTTATCTCTAATGTACTCCACTGTACTCTACCTCTATTGTGCTCCATTGTACTCTATCTCTACTGTACTCTACTGTACTCTATCTCTACTTTACTCCACTGTACTCTACCTATACTGTACTCTACTGTTCTCTTCCTCTACTGTACTCCACTGTACTCTATCTCTACTGTGATCCACTGTACTCTACCTCTACTGTACTCCACTGTACTCTATCTCTACTCTACTCCACTGTACTCTACCTCTACTGTACTCTACTGTTCTCTACCTCTACTGTGCTCTACTGTACTCTTCTCTACTGTACTCCACTGTACTCTATCTCTACTGTGATCCACTGTACTCTACCTCTACTGTACTCCACTGTACTCTATCTCTACTGTGATCCACTGTACTCTATCTCTACTGTGCTCCACTGTACTCTACCTCTACTATGCTCCACTGTACTCTATCTGTACTGTGCTCCACTCTACTCTACCTCTACTGTGCTCCACTGTACTCTACCTCTACTGTACTCCACTCTACTCTATCTCTACTGTGCTCCACTGTACTCTATCTCTACTGTACTCCATTCTACTCTACCTCTACTGTGCTCTACTGTTCTCTACCTCTACTGTGCTCTACTGTACTCCACCTCTACTGTGCTCCACTGTACCCTACCTCTACTGTGCTCCACTGTACTCTACCTCTACTGTGCTCCTCTGTACTCTACCTCTACTGTGCTCAACTGTACTCTATCTGTAATGTACTCTACTGTACTCTATCTCTACTGTGATCCACTGTACTCTACCTCTGCTGTGCTCCACTGTACTCTATCTCTACTGTACTCCACTGTACTCTACTGTTCTCTACCTCTACTGTACTCTACTGTGCTCCACTGTACTCCACTGTAGTCTACCTCTACTGTGCTCCACTGTACTCTACCTCTACTGTGATCCACTATACTCTACCTCTACTGTGCTCCACTGTACTCTACCTCTACTGTCCTCCACTGTACTCTACCTCTACTGTGCTCCACTGTACTCTCTCTCTACTGTAAACTACCTCTACTGTACTCTACTGTACTCCACCTCTAATGTGCTCCACTGTACTCTACCTCTACTGTACTCTACCTCTACTGTACTCCACTGTACTCTACCTCTACTGTGCTCTACTGTACTCTATCTCTACTGTGCTCCACTGTACTCTACCTCTACTGTGCTCCACTGTACTCTACCTCTACTGTACTTCACTGTCCTCTATCTCTACTGTACTCCACTGTACTCTACCTCTATTGTCCTCCACTGTACTCTATCTCTACTGTATTCTACTGTACTATATCTCTACTGTACTCCACTGTACTCTATCTCTACTGTACTCCACTGTACTCTACCTCCACTGTACTCTACCTCTACCGTACTCCACTGTACTCTATCTCTACTGTACTCCACTGTTCTCTACCTCTACTGTACTCTACTGTTCTCTACCTCTACTGTGCTCTACTGTACTTTACTCTACTGTACTCCACTGTACTCTATCTCTACTGTGATCCACTGTACTCTACCTCTACTGTACTCCACTGTACTCTATCTCTACTGTGATCCACTGTACTCTATCTCTATTGTGCTCCACTGTACTCTACCTCTACTGTGCTGCACTGTACTCTATCTCTACTGTGCTCCACTCTACTCTACCTCTACTGTGCTCCACTGTATCCTACCTCTACTGTACTCCACTGTACTCTCTCTCTACTGTGCTCCACTGTACTCTATCTCTACTTTACTCAGCTGTACTCTACCTCTACTGTGCTCTACTGTTCTCTACCTCTACTGTGCTCTACTCTACTCCACCTCTACTGTGCTCCACTGTACCCTACCTCTACTGTGCTCCACCGTACTCTACCTCTACTGTGCTCCACTGTACTCTACCTCTACTGTACTCCACTGTACTCTATCTCTAATGTACTCCACTGTACTCTACCTCTACTGTACTCCACTGTACTCTATCTCTACTGTACTCCACTCTAATCTACCTCTACTGTCCTCCACTGTACTCTACCTCTACTGTGCTCCACTGTACTCTCTCTCTACTGTACTCTACCTCTACTGTACTCTACTGTGCTCCACTGTACTCCACTGTAGTCTACCTCTACTGTGCTCCACTGTACTCTACCTCTACTGTGCTCCACTATACTCTACCTCTACTGTGCTCCACTGTACTCTACCTCTACTGTCCTCCACTGTACTCTACCTCTACTGTGCTCCACTGTACTCTCTCTCTATTGTACTCTACCTCTACTGTATCCTACTGTACTCCACCTCTAATGTGCTCCACTGTACTCTACCTCTACTGTACTCTACCTCTACTGTACTCCACTGTACTCTACCTCTAATGTGCTCCACTTTATTCTATCTCTACTCTGCTCCACTGTACTCTATTTCTACTGTGCTCCACTGTACTCTATCTCTACTGTACTCCACTGTACTCTATCTCTACTGTACTTCACTGTCCTTTATCTCTAATGTACTCCACTGTACTCTACCTCTATTGTGCTCCATTGTACTCTATCTCTACTGTACTCTACTGTACTCTATCTCTACTTTACTCCACTGTACTCTATCTCTACTGTACTCCACTGTACTCTACCTCTACTGTGCTCCACTGTACTCTACCTCTACCGTACTCCACTGTACTCTATCTCTACTGTACTCCACTGTACTCTACCTCAACTGTACTCTACTGTTCTCTACCTCTACTGTGCTCTACTCTACTCTACTGTACTCCACTGTACTCTATCTCTACTGTGATCCACTGTACTCTACCTCTACTGTACTCCACTGTACTCTATCTCTACTGTGATCCACTGTACTCTATCTCTATTGTACTCCACTGTACTCTATCTCTACTGTACTCCACTGTACTCTATCTCTACTGTACTCCACTGTACTCTACCTATACTGTACTCTACTGTTCTCTTCCTCTACTGTACTCCACTGTACTCTATCTCTACTGTGATCCACTGTACTCTACCTCTACTGTACTCCACTGTACTCTATCTCTACTCTACTCCACTGTACTCTACCTCTACTGTACTCTACTGTTCTCTACCTCTACTGTGCTCTACTGTACTCTTCTCTACTGTACTCCACTGTACTCTATCTCTACTGTGATCCACTGTACTCTATCTCTACTGTGCTCCACTGTACTCTACCTCTACTATGCTCCACTGTACTCTATCTGTACTGTGCTCCACTCTACTCTACCTCTACTGTGCTCCACTGTACTCTACCTCTACTGTACTCCACTCTACTCTATCTCTACTGTGCTCCACTGTACTCTATCTCTACTTTACTCCACTGTACTCTACCTCTACTGTGCTCTACTGTTCTCTACCTCTACTGTGCTCTACTGTACTCCACCTCTACTGTGCTCCACTGTACCCTACCTCTACTGTGCTCCACTGTACTCTACCTCTACTGTGCTCCACTGTACCCTACCTCTACTGTGCTCCACTGTACTCTACCTCTACTGTGCTCCACTGTACTCTACCTCTACTGTGCTCCACTGTACTCTATCTCTACTGTGCTCCACTGTACTCTATTTCTACTGTACTCTACTGTACTCCACCTCTAATGTGCTCCACTGTACTCTACCTCTACTGTACTCTACCTCTACTGTACTCCACTGTACTCTACCTCTACTGTGCTCTACTGTACTCTATCTCTACTCTGCTCCACTGTACTCTACCTCTACTGTGCTCCACTGTACTCTACCTCTACTGTACTTCACTGTCCTCTATCTCTACTGTACTCCACTGTACTCTACCTCTACTGTGCTCCACTGTACTCTACCTCTACTGTACTCCACTGTACTCTATCTCTACTGTGCTCCACTGTACTCTACCTCTACTGTGCTCCACTGTACTCTACCTCTACTGTGCTCCACTGTACTCTACCTCTACTGTACTCCACTGTACTCTATCTCTACTGTGCTCCACTGTCCTCTACCTCTACTGTGCTCAACTGTACTCTACTGTACTCCACTGTACTCTACCTCTACTGTACTCCACTGTACTCTATCTCTACTGTACTCCAATGTACTCTACCTCTACTGTGCTCCACTGTACTCTACCTCTACTGTACTCCACAGTACTCTATCTCTACTGTGCTCCACTCTACTCTATCTCTACTGTACTCCACTGTACTCTACCTCTACTGTGCTCTACTGTTCTCTACCTCTACTGTGCTCTACTGTACTCCACCTCTACTGTTCTCCACTGTACCCTACCTCTATTGTGCTCCACTGTACTCTACCTCTACTCTACTCCACTGTATTCTATCTCTACTGTGCTCCACTGTACTCTACCTCTACTGTGCTCAACTGTACTCTACTGTACTCCACTGTACTCTACCTCTACTGTACTCCACTGTACTCTATCTCTACTGTACTCCACTGTACTCTACCTCTACTGTACTCCACTGTACTCTATATCTACTGTGCTCCACTGTACTCTACCTCTACTGTGCCCAACTGTACTGTACGCTACCTCTACTGTACTCCACTGTACTCTACCTCTACTGTACTCCACTTTACTCTACCTCTACTGTACTCAACTGTACTCTATCTCTACTGTGCTCCACTGTACTCTACCTCTACTGTACTCCACTGTACTCTATCTCTACTATACTCCACTGTACTGTACCTCTACTGTGCTCCACTGTACTCTACCTCTACTGTACTCCACAGTACTCTATCTCTACTGTGCTCCACTGTACTCTATCTCTACTGTACTCCACTGTACTCTACCTCTACTGTGCTCTACTGTTCTCTACCTCTACTGTGCTCTACTGTACTCCACCTCTACTGTTCTCCACTGTACCCTACCTCTATTGTGCTCCACTGTACTCTACCTCTACTGTACTCCACTGTATTCTATCTCTACTGTGCTCCACTGTACTCTACCTCTACTGTGCTCAACTGTACTCTACTGTACTCCACTGTACTCTACCTCTACTGTACTCCACTGTACTCTATCTCTACTGTACTCCACTGTACTCTACCTCTACTGTACTCCACTGTACTCTATCTTTACTGTGCTCCACTGTACTCTATTTCTACTGTACTCTACTGTACTCCACCTCTAATGTGCTCCGCTGTACTCTACCTCTACTGTACTCTACTGTACTCTATCTCTACTCTGCTCCACTGTACTCTACCTCTACTGTGCTCCACTGTACTCTACCTCTACTGTACTTCACTGTCCTCTATCTCTACTGTACTCCACTGTACTCTACCTCTACTGTGCTCCACTGTACTCTACCTGTACTGTACTCCACTGTACTCTATCTCTACTGTGCTCCACTGTACTCTACCTCTACTGTGCTCCACTGTACTCTACCTCTACTGTGCTCCACTGTACTCTACCTCTACTGTACTCCACTGTACTCTATCTCTACTGTGCTCCACTGTACTCTACCTCTACTGTGCTCAACTGTACTCTACTGTACTCCACTGTACTCTACCTCTACTGTACTCCACTGTACTCTATCTCTACTGTACTCAACTGTACTCTACCTCTACTGTACTCCACTGTACTCTATCTCTACTGTGCTCCACTGTACTCTACCTCTACTGTGCTCAACTGTACTGTACTGTACTCCACTGTAATCTACCTCTACTGTACTCCACTGTACTCTACCTCTACTGTGCTCCACTGTACTCTATCTCTACTGTGCTCCACTCTACTCTACCTCTACTATGCTCCACTGTATCCTACCTCTACTGTACTCCACTGTACTCTCTCTCTACTGTGCTCCACTGTACTCTATCTCTACTGTACTCAGCTGTACTCTACCTCTACTGTGCTCTACTGTTCTCTACCTCTACTGTGCTCTACTCTACTCCACCTCTACTGTGCTCCACTGTACCCTACCTCTACTGTGCTCCACCGTACTCTACCTCTACTGTGCTCCACTGTACTCTACCTCTACTGTACTCCACTGTACTCTATCTCTACTGTGCTCCACTGTACTCTCTCTCTACTGTACTCTACCTCTACTGTACTCTACTGTGCTCCACTGTACTCCACTGTAGTCTACCTCTACTGTGCTCCACTGTACTCTACCTCTACTGTGCTCCACTATACTCTACCTCTACTGTGCTCCACTGTACTCTACCTCTACTGTCCTCCACTGTACTCTACCTCTACTGTGCTCCACTGTACTCTCTCTCTACTGTACTCTACCTCTACTGTACTCTACTGTACTCCACCTCTAATGTGCTCCACTGTACTCTACCTCTACTGTACTCTACCTCTACTGTACTCCACTGTACTCTACCTCTAATGTGCTCCACTGTACTCTATCTCTACTGTGCTCCACTGTACTCTATTTCTACTGTGCTCCACTGTACTCTATCTCTACTGTACTCCACTGTACTCTATCTCTACTGTACTCTACCTCTACTGTACTCTACTGTACTCCACCTCTAATGTGCTCCACTGTACTCTACCTCTACTGTACTCTACCTCTACTGTGCTCCACTGTACTCTACCTCTACTGTACTCCACTGTACTCTATCTCTACTGTGCTCCACTGTACTCTCTCTCTACTGTACTCTACCTCTACTGTACTCTACTGTGCTCCACTGTACTCCACTGTAGTCTACCTCTACTGTGCTCCACTGTACTCTACCTCTACTGTGCTCCACTATACTCTACCTCTACTGTGCTCCACTGTACTCTACCTCTACTGTCCTCCACTGTACTCTACCTCTACTGTGCTCCACTGTACTCTCTCTCTACTGTACTCTACCTCTACTGTACTCTACTGTACTCCACCTCTAATGTGCTCCACTGTACTCTACCTCTACTGTACTCTACCTCTACTGTACTCCACTGTACTCTACCTCTAATGTGCTCCACTGTACTCTATCTCTACTGTGCTCCACTGTACTCTATTTCTACTGTGCTCCACTGTACTCTATCTCTACTGTACTCCACTGTACTCTATCTCTACTGTACTTCACTGTCCTTTATCTCTAATGTACTCCACAATACTCTACCTCTATTGTGCTCCATTGTACTCTATCTCTACTGTACTCTACTGTACTCTATCTCTACTTTACTCCACTCTACTCTACCTATACTGTACTCTACTGTTCTCTTCCTCTACTGTACTCCACTGTACTCTATCTCTACTGTGATCCACTGTACTCTACCTCTACTGTACTCCACTGTACTCTATCTCTACTCTACTCCACTGTACTCTACCTCTACTGTACTCTACTGTTCTCTACCTCTACTGTGCTCTACTGTACTCTTCTCTACTGTACTCCACTGTACTCTATCTCTACTGTTATCCACTGTACTCTACCTCTACTGTACTCCACTGTACTCTATCTCTACTGTGATCCACTGTACTCTATCTCTACTGTGCTCCACTGTACTCTACCTCTACTATGCTCCACTGTACTCTATCTGTACTGTGCTCCACTCTACTCTACCTCTACTGTGCTCCACTGTACTCTACCTCTACTGTACTCCACTCTACTCTATCTCTACTGTGCTCCACTGTACTCTATCTCTACTGTACTCCATTCTACTCTACCTCTACTGTGCTCTACTGTTCTCTACCTCTACTGTGCTCTACTGTACTCCACCTCTACTGTGCTCCACTGTACCCTACCTCTACTGTGCTCCACTGTACTCTACCTCTACTGTGCTCCACTGTACTCTACCTCTACTGTGCTCCACTGTACTCTACCTCTACTGTGCTCCTCTGTACTCTACCTCTACTGTGCTCAACTGTACTCTATCTGTAATGTACTCTACTGTACTCTATCTCTACTGTGATCCACTGTACTCTACCTCTGCTGTGCTCCACTGTACTCTATCTCTACTGTACTCCACTGTACTCTACTGTTCTCTACCTCTACTGTACTCTACTGTGCTCCACTGTACTCCACTGTAGTCTACCTCTACTGTGCTCCACTGTACTCTACCTCTACTGTGATCCACTATACTCTACCTCTACTGTGCTCCACTGTACTCTACCTCTACTGTCCTCCACTGTACTCTACCTCTACTGTGCTCCACTGTACTCTCTCTCTACTGTACTCTACCTCTACTGTACTCTACTGTACTCCACCTCTAATGTGCTCCACTGTACTCTACCTCTACTGTACTCTACCTCTACTGTACTCCACTGTACTCTACCTCTACTGTGCTCTACTGTACTCTATCTCTACTGTGCTCCACTGTACTCTACCTCTACTGTGATCCACTGTACTCTACCTCTACTGTACTTCACTGTCCTCTATCTCTACTGTACTCCACTGTACTCTACCTCTATTGTCCTCCACTGTACTCTATCTCTACTGTACTCTACTGTACTATATCTCTACTGTACTACACTGTACTCTATCTCTACTGTACTCCACTGTACTCTACCTCCACTGTACTCTACCTCTACCGTACTCCACTGTACTCTATCTCTACTGTACTCCACTGTTCTCTACCTCTACTGTACTCTACTGTTCTCTACCTCTACTGTGCTCTACTGTACTTTACTCTACTGTACTCCACTGTACTCTATCTCTACTGTGATCCACTGTACTCTACCTCTACTGTACTCCACTGTACTCTATCTCTACTGTGATCCACTGTACTCTATCTCTATTGTGCTCCACTGTACTCTACCTCTACTGTGCTGCACTGTACTCTATCTCTACTGTGCTCCACTCTACTCTACCTCTACTGTGCTCCACTGTATCCTACCTCTACTGTACTCCACTGTACTCTCTCTCTACTGTGCTCCACTGTACTCTATCTCTACTTTACTCAGCTGTACTCTACCTCTACTGTGCTCTACTGTTCTCTACCTCTACTGTGCTCTACTCTACTCCACCTCTACTGTGCTCCACTGTACCCTACCTCTACTGTGCTCCACCGTACTCTACCTCTACTGTGCTCCACTGTACTCTACCTCTACTGTACTCCACTGTACTCTATCTCTAATGTACTCCACTGTACTCTACCTCTACTGTACTCCACTGTACTCTATCTCTACTGTACTCCACTCTAATCTACCTCTACTGTCCTCCACTGTACTCTACCTCTACTGTGCTCCACTGTACTCTCTCTCTACTGTACTCTACCTCTACTGTACTCTACTGTGCTCCACTGTACTCCACTGTAGTCTACCTCTACTGTGCTCCACTGTACTCTACCTCTACTGTGCTCCACTATACTCTACCTCTACTGTGCTCCACTGTACTCTACCTCTACTGTCCTCCACTGTACTCTACCTCTACTGTGCTCCACTGTACTCTCTCTCTACTGTACTCTACCTCTACTGTATCCTACTGTACTCCACCTCTAATGTGCTCCACTGTACTCTACCTCTACTGTACTCTACCTCTACTGTACTCCACTGTACTCTACCTCTAATGTGCTCCACTTTACTCTATCTCTACTGTGCTCCACTGTACTCTATTTCTACTGTGCTCCACTGTACTCTATCTCTACTGTACTCCACTGTACTCTATCTCTACTGTACTTCACTGTCCTTTATCTCTAATGTACTCCACTGTACTCTACCTCTATTGTGCTCCATTGTACTCTATCTCTACTGTACTCTACTGTACTCTATCTCTACTTTACTCCACTGTACTCTATCTCTACTGTACTCCACTGTACTCTACCTCTACTGTGCTCCACTGTACTCTACCTCTACCGTACTCCACTGTACTCTATCTCTACTGTACTCCACTGTACTCTACCTCAACTGTACTCTACTGTTCTCTACCTCTACTGTGCTCTACTCTACTCTACTGTACTCCACTGTACTCTATCTCTACTGTGATCCACTGTACTCTACCTCTACTGTACTCCACTGTACTCTATCTCTACTGTGATCCACTGTACTCTATCTCTATTGTACTCCACTGTACTCTATCTCTACTGTACTCCACTGTACTCTATCTCTACTGTACTCCACTGTACTCTACCTATACTGTACTCTACTGTTCTCTTCCTCTACTGTACTCCACTGTACTCTATCTCTACTGTGATCCACTGTACTCTACCTCTACTGTACTCCACTGTACTCTATCTCTACTCTACTCCACTGTACTCTACCTCTACTGTACTCTACTGTTCTCTACCTCTACTGTGCTCTACTGTACTCTTCTCTACTGTACTCCACTGTACTCTATCTCTACTGTGATCCACTGTACTCTATCTCTACTGTGCTCCACTGTACTCTACCTCTACTATGCTCCACTGTACTCTATCTGTACTGTGCTCCACTCTACTCTACCTCTACTGTGCTCCACTGTACTCTACCTCTACTGTACTCCACTCTACTCTATCTCTACTGTGCTCCACTGTACTCTATCTCTACTGTACTCCACTGTACTCTACCTCTACTGTGCTCTACTGTTCTCTACCTCTACTGTGCTCTACTGTACTCCACCTCTACTGTGCTCCACTGTACCCTACCTCTACTGTGCTCCACTGTACTCTACCTCTACTGTGCTCCACTGTACCCTACCTCTACTGTGCTCCACTGTACTCTACCTCTACTGTGCTCCACTGTACTCTACCTCTACTGTGCTCCACTGTACTCTATCTCTACTGTGCTCCACTGTACTCTATTTCTACTGTACTCTACTGTACTCCACCTCTAATGTGCTCCACTGTACTCTACCTCTACTGTACTCTACCTCTACTGTACTCCACTGTACTCTACCTCTACTGTGGTCTACTGTACTCTATCTCTACTCTGCTCCACTGTACTCTACCTCTACTGTGCTCCACTGTACTCTACCTCTACTGTACTTCACTGTCCTCTATCTCTACTGTACTCCACTGTACTCTACCTCTACTGTGCTCCACTGTACTCTACCTCTACTGTACTCCACTGTACTCTATCTCTACTGTGCTCCACTGTACTCTACCTCTACTGTGCTCCACTGTACTCTACCTCTACTGTGCTCCACTGTACTCTACCTCTACTGTACTCCACTGTACTCTATCTCTACTGTGCTCCACTGTCCTCTACCTCTACTGTGCTCAACTGTACTCTACTGTACTCCACTGTACTCTACCTCTACTGTACTCCACTGTACTCTATCTCTACTGTACTCCAATGTACTCTACCTCTACTGTGCTCCACTGTACTCTACCTCTACTGTACTCCACAGTACTCTATCTCTACTGTGCTCCACTCTACTCTATCTCTACTGTAATCCACTGTACTCTACCTCTACTGTGCTCTACTGTTCTCTACCTCTACTGTGCTCTACTGTACTCCACCTCTACTGTTCTCCACTGTACCCTACCTCTATTGTGCTCCACTGTACTCTACCTCTACTGTACTCCACTGTATTCTATCTCTACTGTGCTCCACTGTACTCTACCTCTACTGTGCTCAACTGTACTCTACTGTACTCCACTGTACTCTACCTCTACTGTACTCCACTGTACTCTATCTCTACTGTACTCCACTGTACTCTACCTCTACTGTACTCCACTGTACTCTATATCTACTGTGCTCCACTGTACTCTACCTCTACTGTGCCCAACTGTACTGTACGCTACCTCTACTGTACTCCACTGTACTCTACCTCTACTGTACTCCACTTTACTCTACCTCTACTGTACTCAACTGTACTCTATCTCTACTGTGCTCCACTGTACTCTACCTCTACTGTACTCCACTGTACTCTATCTCTACTGTACTCCACTGTACTGTACCTCTACTGTGCTCCACTGTACTCTACCTCTACTGTACTCCACAGTACTCTATCTCTACTGTGCTCCACTGTACTCTATCTCTACTGTACTCCACTGTACTCTACCTCTACTGTGCTCTACTGTTCTCTACCTCTACTGTGCTCTACTGTACTCCACCTCTACTGTTATCCACTGTACCCTACCTCTATTGTGCTCCACTGTACTCTACCTCTACTGTGCTCCACTGTACTCTATCTCTACTGTACTCCACTGTACTCTACCTCTACTGTGCTCTACTGTTCTCTACCTCTACTGTGCTCTACTGTACTCCACCTCTACTCTGCTCCACTGTACCCTACCTCTACTGTGCTCCACTGTACTCTACCTCTACTGTGCTCCACTGTACCCTACCTCTACTGTGCTCCACTGTACTCTACCTCTACTGTGCTCCGCTGTACTCTACCTCTACTGTGCTCCACTGTACTCTATCTCTACTGTGCTCCACTGTACTCTATTTCTACTGTACTCTACTGTACTCCACCTCTAATGTGCTCCACTGTACTCTACCTCTACTGTACTCTACCTCTACTGTACTCCACTGTACTCTACCTCTACTGTGCTCTACTGTACTCTATCTCTACTCTGCTCCACTGTACTCTACCTCTACTGTAGTCCACTGTACTCTACCTCTACTGTACTTCACTGTCCTCTATCTCTACTGTACTCCACTGTACTCTACCTCTACTGTGCTCCACTGTACTCTACCTCTACTGTACTCCACTGTACTCTATCTCTACTGTGCTCCACTGTACTCTACCTCTACTGTGCTCCACTGTACTCTACCTCTACTGTGCTCCACTGTACTCTACCTCTACTGTACTCCACTGTACTCTATCTCTACTGTGCTCCACTGTCCTCTACCTCTACTGTGCTCAACTGTACTCTACTGTACTCCACTGTACTCTACCTCTACTGTACTCCACTGTACTCTATCTCTACTGTACTCCAATGTACTCTACCTCTACTGTGCTCCACTGTACTCTACCTCTACTGTACTCCACAGTACTCTATCTCTACTGTGCTCCACTCTACTCTATCTCTACTGTAATCCACTGTACTCTACCTCTACTGTGCTCTACTGTTCTCTACCTCTACTGTGCTCTACTGTACTCCACCTCTACTGTTCTCCACTGTACCCTACCTCTATTGTGCTCTACTGTACTCTACCTCTACTGTACTCCACTGTATTCTATCTCTACTGTGCTCCACTGTACTCTACCTCTACTGTGCTCAACTGTACTCTACTGTACTCCACTGTACTCTACCTCTACTGTACTCCACTGTACTCTATCTCTACTGTACTCCACTGTACTCTACCTCTACTGTACTCCACTGTACTCTATATCTACTGTGCTCCACTGTACTCTACCTCTACTGTGCCCAACTGTACTGTACGCTACCTCTACTGTACTCCACTGTACTCTACCTCTACTGTACTCCACTTTACTCTACCTCTACTGTACTCAACTGTACTCTATCTCTACTGTGCTCCACTGTACTCTACCTCTACTGTACTCCACTGTACTCTATCTCTACTGTACTCCACTGTACTGTACCTCTACTGTGCTCCACTGTACTCTACCTCTACTGTACTCCACAGTACTCTATCTCTACTGTGCTCCACTGTACTCTATCTCTACTGTACTCCACTGTACTCTACCTCTACTGTGCTCTACTGTTCTCTACCTCTACTGTGCTCTACTGTACTCCACCTCTACTGTTCTCCACTGTACCCTACCTCTATTGTGCTCCACTGTACTCTACCTCTACTGTACTCCACTGTATTCTATCTCTACTGTGCTCCACTGTACTCTACCTCTACTGTGCTCAACTGTACTCTACTGTACTCCACTGTACTCTACCTCTACTGTACTCCACTGTACTCTATCTCTACTGTACTCCACTGTACTCTACCTCTACTGTACTCCACTGTACTCTATCTTTACTGTGCTCCACTGTACTCTATTTCTACTGTACTCTACTGTACTCCACCTCTAATTTGCTCCGCTGTACTCTACCTCTACTCTACTCTACTGTACTCTATCTCTACTCTGCTCCACTGTACTCTACCTCTACTGTGCTCCACTGTACTCTACCTCTACTGTACTTCACTGTCCTCTATCTCTACTGTACTCCACTGTACTCTACCTCTACTGTGCTCCACTGTACTCTACCTCTACTGTACTCCACTGTACTCTATCTCTACTGTGCTCCACTGTACTCTACCTCTACTGTGCTCCACTGTACTCTACCTCTACTGTGCTCCACTGTACTCTACCTCTACTGTACTCCACTGTACTCTATCTCTACTGTGCTCCACTGTACTCTACCTCTACTGTGCTCAACTGTACTCTACTGTACTCCACTGTACTCTACCTCTACTGTACTCCACTGTACTCTACCTCTACTGTGCTCTACTGTTCTCTACCTCTACTGTGCTCTACTGTACTCCACCTCTACTGTGCTCCACTGTACCCTACCTCTACTGTGCTCCACTGTACTCTACCTCTACTGTGCTCCACTGTACCCTACCTCTACTGTGCTCCACTGTACTCTACCTCTACTGTGCTCCACTGTACTCTACCTCTACTGTGCTCCACTGTACTCTATCTCTACTGTGCTCCACTGTACTCTATTTCTACTGTACTCTACTGTACTCCACCTCTAATGTGCTCCACTGTACTCTACCTCTACTGTACTCTACCTCTACTGTACTCCACTGTACTCTACCTCTACTGTGCTCTACTGTACTCTATCTCTACTCTGCTCCACTGTACTCTACCTCTACTGTGCTCCACTGTACTCTACCTCTACTGTACTTCACTGTCCTCTATCTCTACTGTACTCCACTGTACTCTACCTCTACTGTGCTCCACTGTACTCTACCTCTACTGTACTCCACTGTACTCTATCTCTACTGTGCTCCACTGTACTCTACCTCTACTGTGCTCCACTGTACTCTACCTCTACTGTGCTCCACTGTACTCTACCTCTACTGTACTCCACTGTACTCTATCTCTACTGTGCTCCACTGTCCTCTACCTCTACTGTGCTCAACTGTACTCTACTGTACTCCACTGTACTCTACCTCTACTGTACTCCACTGTACTCTATCTCTACTGTACTCCAATGTACTCTACCTCTACTGTGCTCCACTGTACTCTACCTCTACTGTACTCCACAGTACTCTATCTCTACTGTGCTCCACTCTACTCTATCTCTACTGTACTCCACTGTACTCTACCTCTACTGTGCTCTACTGTTCTCTACCTCTACTGTGCTCTACTGTACTCCACCTCTACTGTTCTCCACTGTACCCTACCTCTATTGTGCTCCACTGTACTCTACCTCTACTGTACTCCACTGTATTCTATCTCTACTGTGCTCCACTGTACTCTACCTCTACTGTGCTCAACTGTACTCTACTGTACTCCACTGTACTCTACCTCTACTGTACTCCACTGTACTCTATCTCTACTGTACTCCACTGTACTCTACCTCTACTGTACTCCACTGTACTCTATATCTACTGTGCTCCACTGTACTCTACCTCTACTGTGCCCAACTGTACTGTACGCTACCTCTACTGTACTCCACTGTACTCTACCTCTACTGTACTCCACTTTACTCTACCTCTACTGTACTCAACTGTACTCTATCTCTACTGTGCTCCACTGTACTCTACCTCTACTGTACTCCACTGTACTCTTTCTCTACTGTACTCCACTGTACTGTACCTCTACTGTGCTCCACTGTACTCTACCTCTACTGTACTCCACAGTACTCTATCTCTACTGTGCTCCACTGTACTCTATCTCTACTGTACTCCACTGTACTCTACCTCTACTGTGCTCTACTGTTCTCTACCTCTACTGTGCTCTACTGTACTCCACCTCTACTGTTCTCCACTGTACCCTACCTCTATTGTGCTCCACTGTACTCTACCTCTACTGTACTCCACTGTATTCTATCTCTACTGTGCTCCACTGTACTCTATCTCTACTGTGCTCAACTGTACTCTACTGTACTCCACTGTACTCTACCTCTACTGTACTCCACTGTACTCTATCTCTACTGTACTCCACTGTACTCTACCTCTACTGTACTCCACTGTACTCTACCTCTACTGTGCTCCACTGTACTCTACCTCTACTGTACTCCACTGTACTCTATCTCTACTGTGCTCCACTGTACTCTACCTCTACTGTGCTCAACTGTACTCTACTGTACTCCACTGTACTCTACCTCTACTGTACTCCACTGTACTCTATCTCTACTGTACTCAACTGTACTCTACCTCTACTGTACTCCACTGCACTCTATCTCTACTGTGCTCCACTGTACTCTACCTCTACTGTGCTCAACTGTACTGTACTGTACTCCACTGTAATCTACCTCTACTGTACTCCACTGTACTCTACCTCTACTGTGCTCCACTGTACTCTATCTCTACTGTGCTCCACTCTACTCTACCTCTACTGTGCTCCACTGTATCCTACCTCTACTGTACTCCACTGTACTCTCTCTCTACTGTGCTCCACTGTACTCTATCTCTACTGTACTCAGCTGTACTCTACCTCTACTGTGCTCTACTGTTCTCTACCTCTACTGTACTTCACTGTCCTCTATCTCTACTGTACTCCACTGTACTCTACCTCTACTGTGCTCCACTGTACTCTACCTCTACTGTGCTCCACTGTACTCTACCTCTACTGTACTCCACTGTACTCTATCTCTACTGTGCTCCACTGTACTCTACCTCTACTGTGCTCAACTGTACTCTACTGTACTCCACTGTACTCTACCTCTACTGTACTCCACTGTACTCTATCTCTACTGTACTCAACTGTACTCTACCTCTACTGTACTCCACTGTACTCTATCTCTACTGTGCTCCACTGTACTCTACCTCTACTGTGCTCAACTGTAGTGTACTGTACTCCACTGTAATCTACCTCTACTGTACTCCACTGTACTCTACCTCTACTGTGCTCCACTGTACTCTATCTCTACTGTGCTCCACTCTACTCTACCTCTACTGTGCTCCACTGTATCCTACCTCTACTGTACTCCACTGTACTCTCTCTCTACTGTGCTCCACTGTACTCTATCTCTACTGTACTCAGCTGTACTCTACCTCTACTGTGCTCTACTGTTCTCTACCTCTACTGTGCTCTACTCTACTCCACCTCTACTGTGTTCCACTGTACCCTACCTCTACTGTGCTCCACCGTACTCTACCTCTACTGTGCTCCACTGTACTCTACCTCTACTGTACTCCACTGTACTCTATCTCTACTGTGCTCCACTGTACTCTCTCTCTACTGTACTCTACCTCTACTGTACTCTACTGTGCTCCACTGTACTCCACTGTAGTCTACCTCTACTGTGCTCCACTGTACTCTACCTCTACTGTGCTCCACTATACTCTACCTCTACTGTGCTCCACTGTACTCTACCTCTACTGTCCTCCACTGTACTCTACCTCTACTGTGCTCCACTGTACTCTCTCTCTACTGTACTCTACCTCTACTGTACTCTACTGTACTCCACCTCTAATGTGCTCCACTGTACTCTACCTCTACTGTACTCTACCTCTACTGTACTCCACTGTACTCTACCTCTAATGTGCTCCACTGTACTCTATCTCTACTGTGCTCCACTGTACTCTATTTCTACTGTGCTCCACTGTACTCTATCTCTACTGTACTCCACTGTACTCTATCTCTACTGTACTTCAATGTCCTTTATCTCTAATGTACTCCACTGTACTCTACCTCTATTGTGCTCCATTGTACTCTATCTCTACTGTGATCCACTGTACTCTACCTCTACTTTACTCCACTGTACTCTATCTCTACTGTACTCCACTGTACTCTACCTCTACTGTACTCTACTGTTCTCTACCTCTACTGTGCTCTACTGTACTCTACTCTACTGTACTCCACTGTACTCTATCTCTACTGTGATCCACTGTACTCTACCTCTACTGTACTCCACTTTACTTTATCTCTACTGTGATCCACTGTACTCTATCTCTACTGTGCTCCACTGTACTCTACCTCTACTATGCTCCACTGTACTCTATCTCTACTGTGCTCCACTCTACTCTACCTCTACTGTGCTCCACTGTACTCTACCTCTACTGTACTCCACTTTACTTTATCTCTACTGTGATCCACTGTACTCTATCTCTACTGTGCTCCACTGTACTCTACCTCTACTGTGCTCCACTGTACTCTACCTCTACTGTGCTCAACTGTACTCTACTGTACTCCACTGTACTCTACCTCTACTGTACTCCACTGTACTCTATCTCTACTGTACTCCACTGTACTCTACCTCTACTGTACTCCACTGTACTCTATCTCTACTGTGCTCCACTGTACTCTACCTCTACTGTGCTCAACTGTACTGTACTGTACTCCACTGTAATCTACCTCTACTGTACTCCACTGTACTCTACCTCTACTGTACTCCACTGTACTCTACCTCTACTGTACTCCACTGTACTCTACTCTACTGTACTCCACTGTACTCTATCTCTACTGTGATCCACTGTACTCTACCTCTACTGTACTCCACTGTACTCTATCTCTACTGTACTCCACTGTACTTTACCTCTACTGTACTCTACTGTTCTCTACCTCTACTGTGCTCTACTGTACTCTACTCTACTGTACTCCACTGTACTCTATCTCTACTGTGATCCACTGTACTCTACCTCTACTGTACTCCACTTTACTTTATCTCTACTGTGATCCACTGTACTCTATCTCTACTGTGCTCCACTGTACTCTACCTCTACTATGCTCCACTGTACTCTATCTCTACTGTGCTCCACTCTACTCTACCTCTACTGTGCTCCACTGTACTCTACCTCTACTGTACTCCACTTTACTTTATCTCTACTGTGATCCACTGTACTCTATCTCTACTGTGCTCCACTGTACTCTACCTCTACTATGCTCCACTGTACTCTATCTCTACTGTACTCCATTCTACTCTACCTCTACTGTGCTCTACTGTTCTCTACCTCTACTGTGCTCTACTGTACTCCACCTCTACTGTGCTCCACTGTACCCTACCTCTACTGTGCTCCACTGTACTCTACCTCTACTGTGCTCCACTGTACTCTATCTCTAATGTGCTCCACTGTACTCTACCTCTACTGTGCTCCACTGTACTCTACCTCTACTGTGCTCCACTGTACTCTATCTCTACTGTGCTCCACTGTACTCTATTTCTACTGTACTCTACTGTACTCCACCTCTAATGTGCTCCACTGTACTCTACCTCTACTGTACTCTACTGTACTCTATCTCTACTCTGCTCCACTGTACTCTACCTCTACTGTGCTCCACTGTACTCTACCTCTACTGTACTTCACTGTCCTCTATCTCTACTGTACTCCACTGTACTCTACCTCTACTGTGCTCCACTGTACTCTACCTCTACTGTACTCCACTGTACTCTATCTCTACTGTGCTCCACTGTACTCTACCTCTACTGTGCTCCACTGTACTCTACCTCTACTGTACTCCACTGTACTCTATCTCTACTGTGCTCCACTGTACTCTACCTCTACTGTGCTCAACTGTACTCTACTGTACTCCACTGTACTCTACCTCTACTGTACTCCACTGTACTCTACCTCTACTGTGCTCCACTGTACTCTACCTCTACCGTACTCCACTGTACTCTATCTCTACTGTACTCCACTGTACTCTACCTCAACTGTACTCTACTGTTCTCTACCTCTACTGTGCTCTACTCTACTCTACTGTACTCCACTGTACTCTATCTCTACTGTGATCCACTGTACTCTACCTCTACTGTACTCCACTGTACTCTATCTGTACTGTGATCCACTGTACTCTATCTCTATTGTACTCCACTGTACTCTATCTCTACTGTACTCCACTGTACTCTATCTCTACTGTACTCCACTGTACTCTACCTATACTGTACTCTACTGTTCTCTTCCTCTACTGTACTCCACTGTACTCTATCTCTACTGTGATCCACTGTACTCTACCTCTACTGTACTCCACTGTACTCTATCTCTACTCTACTCCACTGTACTCTACCTCTACTGTACTCTACTGTTCTCTACCTCTACTGTGCTCTACTGTACTCTTCTCTACTGTACTCCACTGTACTCTATCTCTACTGTGATCCACTGTACTCTATCTCTACTGTGCTCCACTGTACTCTACCTCTACTATGCTCCACTGTACTCTATCTGTACTGTGCTCCACTCTACTCTACCTCTACTGTGCTCCACTGTACTCTACCTCTACTGTACTCCACTCTACTCTATCTCTACTGTGCTCCACTGTACTCTATCTCTACTGTACTCCACTGTACTCTACCTCTACTGTGCTCTACTGTTCTCTACCTCTACTGTGCTCTACTGTACTCCACCTCTACTGTGCTCCACTGTACCCTACCTCTACTGTGCTCCACTGTACTCTACCTCTACTGTGCTCCACTGTACCCTACCTCTACTGTGCTCCACTGTACTCTACCTCTACTGTGCTCCACTGTACTCTACCTCTACTGTGCTCCACTGTACTCTATCTCTACTGTGCTCCACTGTACTCTATTTCTACTGTACTCTACTGTACTCCACCTCTAATGTGCTCCACTGTACTCTACCTCTACTGTACTCTACCTCTACTGTACTCCACTGTACTCTACCTCTACTGTGCTCTACTGTACTCTATCTCTACTCTGCTCCACTGTACTCTACCTCTACTGTGCTCCACTGTACTCTACCTCTACTGTACTTCACTGTCCTCTATCTCTACTGTACTCCACTGTACTCTACCTCTACTGTGCTCCACTGTACTCTACCTCTACTGTACTCCACTGTACTCTATCTCTACTGTGCTCCACTGTACTCTACCTCTACTGTGCTCCACTGTACTCTACCTCTACTGTGCTCCACTGTACTCTACCTCTAGTGTACTCCACTGTACTCTATCTCTACTGTGCTCCACTGTCCTCTACCTCTACTGTGCTCAACTGTACTCTACTGTACTCCACTGTACTGTACCTCTACTGTACTCCACTGTACTCTATCTCTACTGTACTCCACTGTACTCTACCTCTACTGTGCTCCACTGTACTCTACCTCTACTGTACTCCACAGTACTCTATCTCTACTGTGCTCCACTCTACTCTATCTCTACTGTACTCCACTGTACTCTACCTCTACTGTGCTCTACTGTTCTCTACCTCTAATGTGCTCTACTGTACTCCACCTCTACTGTTCTCCACTGTACCCTACCTCTATTGTGCTCCACTGTACTCTACCTCTACTGTACTCCACTGTATTCTATCTCTACTGTGCTCCACTGTACTCTACCTCTACTGTGCTCAACTGTACTCTACTGTACTCCACTGTACTCTACCTCTACTGTACTCAACTGTACTCTATCTCTACTGTACTCCACTGTACTCTACCTCTACTGTACTCCACTGTACTCTATATCTACTGTGCTCCACTGTACTCTACCTCTACTGTGCCCAACTGTACTGTACTCTACCTCTACTGTACTCCACTGTACTCTACCTCTACTGTACTCCACTTTACTCTACCTCTACTGTACTCAACTGTACTCTATCTCTACTCTGCTCCACTGTACTCTACCTCTACTGTACTCCACTGTACTCTATCTCTACTGTACTCCACTGTACTCTACCTCTACTGTGCTCCACTGTACTCTACCTCTACTGTACTCCACAGTACTCTATCTCTACTGTGCTCCACTGTACTCTATCTCTACTGTACTCCACTGTACTCTACCTCTACTGTGCTCTACTCTTCTCTACCTCTACTGTGCTCTACTGTACTCCACCTCTACTGTTCTCCACTGTACCCTACCTCTATTGTGCTCCACTGTACTCTACCTCTACTGTACTCCACTGTATTCTATCTCCACTGTGCTCCACTGTACTCTACCTCTACTGTGCTCAACTGTACTCTACTGTACTCCACTGTACTCTACCTCTACTGTACTCCACTGTACTCTATCTCTACTGTACTCCACTGTACTCTACCTCTACTGTACTCCACTGTACTCTATCTTTACTGTGCTCCACTGTACTCTATTTCTACTGTACTCTACTGTACTCCACCTCTAATATGCTCCGCTGTACTCTACCTCTACTGTACTCTACTGTACTCTATCTCTACTCTGCTCCACTGTACTCTACCTCTACTGTGCTCCACTGTACTCTACCTCTACTGTACTTCACTGTCCTCTATCTCTACTGTACTCCACTGTACTCTACCTCTACTGTGCTCCACTGTACTCTACCTCTACTGTACTCCACTGTACTCTATCTCTACTGTGCTCCACTGTACTCTACCTCTACTGTGCTCCACTGTACTCTACCTCTACTGTGCTCCACTGTACTCTACCTCTACTGTACTCCGCTGTACTCTATCTCTACTGTGCTCCACTGTACTCTACCTCTACTGTGCTCAACTGTACTCTACTGTACTCCACTGTACTCTACCTCTACTGTACTCCACTGTACTCTATCTCTACTGTACTCCACTGTACTCTACCTCTACTGTACTCCACTGTACTCTATCTCTACTGTGCTCCACTGTACTCTACCTCTACTGTGCTCAACTGTACTGTACTGTACTCCACTGTAATCTACCTCTACTGTACTCCACTGTACTCTACCTCTACTGTGCTCCACTGTACTCTATCTCTACTGTGCTCCACTCTACTCTACCTCTACTGTGCTCCACTGTATCCTACCTCTACTGTACTCCACTGTACTCTCTCTCTACTGTGCTCCACTGTACTCTATCTCTACTGTACTCAGCTGTACTCTACCTCTACTGTGCTCTACTGTTCTCTACCTCTACTGTGCTCTACTCTACTCCACCTCTACTGTGCTCCACTGTACCCTACCTCTACTGTGCTCCACCGTACTCTACCTCTACTGTGCTCCACTGTACTCTACCTCTACTGTACTCCACTGTACTCTATCTCTACTGTGCTCCACTGTACTCTCTCTCTACTGTACTCTACCTCTACTGTACTCTACTGTGCTCCACTGTACTCCACTGTAGTCTACCTCTACTGTGCTCCACTGTAGTCTACCTCTACTGTGCTCCACTATACTCTACCTCTACTGTGCTCCACTGTACTCTACCTCTACTGTCCTCCACTGTACTCTACCTCTACTGTGCTCCACTGTACTCTCTCTCTACTGTACTCTACCTCTACTGTACTCTACTGTACTCCACCTCTAATGTGCTCCACTGTACTCTACCTCTACTGTACTCTACCTCTACTGTACTCCACTGTACTCTACCTCTAATGTGCTCCACTGTACTCTATCTCTACTGTGCTCCACTGTACTCTATTTCTACTGTGCTCCACTGTACTCTATCTCTACTGTACTCCACTGTACTCTATCTCTACTGTACTTCACTGTCCTTTATCTCTAATGTACTCCACTGTACTCTACCTCTATTGTGCTCCATTGTACTCTATCTCTACTGTACTCTACTGTACTCTATCTCTACTTTACTCCACTGTACTCTACCTATACTGTACTCTACTGTTCTCTTCCTCTACTGTACTCCACTGTACTCTATCTCTACTGTGATCCACTGTACTCTACCTCTACTGTACTCCACTGTACTCTATCTCTACTCTACTCCACTGTACTCTACCTCTACTGTACTCTACTGTTCTCTACCTCTACTGTGCTCCACTGTACTCTACCTCTACTGTACTCCACTCTACTCTATCTCTACTGTGCTCCACTACTGTTCTCTACCTCTACTGTGCTCTACTGTACTTTACTCTACTGTACTCCACTGTACTCTATCTCTACTGTGATCCACTGTACTCTACCTCTACTGTACTCCACTGTACTCTATCTCTACTGTGATCCACTGTACTCTATCTCTATTGTGCTCCACTGTACTCTACCTCTACTGTGCTCCACTGTACTCTATCTCTACTGTAATCCACTCTACTCTACCTCTACTGTGCTCCACTGTATCCTACCTCTACTGTACTCCACTGTACTCTCTCTCTACTGTGCTCCACTGTACTCTATCTCTACTGTACTCAGCTGTACTCTACCTCTACTGTGCTCTACTGTTCTCCACCTCTACTGTGCTCTACTCTACTCCACCTCTACTGTGCTCCACTGTACCCTACCTCTACTGTGCTCCACCGTACTCTACCTCTACTGTGCTCCACTGTACTCTATCTCTACTGTACTCTACTGTACTCTATCTCTACTTTACTCCACTGTATTCTATCTCTACTGTGCTCCACTGTACTCTACCTCTACTGTGCTCAACTGTACTCTACTGTACTCCACTGTACTCTACCTCTACTGTACTCCACTGTACTCTATCTCTACTGTACTCCACTGTACTCTACCTCTACTGTACTCCACTGTACTCTATCTCTACTGTGCTCCACTGTACTCTACCTCTACTGTGCCCAACTGTACTGTACTCTACCTCTACTGTTCTCCACTGTACTCTACCTCTACTGTACTCCACTTTACACTACCTCTACTGTACTCAACTGTACTCTATCTCTACTGTGCTCCACTGTACTCTACCTCTACTGTACTCCACTGTACTCTATCTCTACTGTACTCCACTGTACTCTACCTATACTGTACTCTACTGTTCTCTTCCTCTACTGTACTCCACTGTACTCTATCTCTACTGTGATCCACTGTACTCTACCTCTACTGTACTCCACTGTACTCTATCTCTACTGTACTCCACTGTCCTCTACCTATACTGTACTCTACTGTTCTCTTCCTCTACTGTACTCCACTGTACTCTATCTCTACTGTGATCCACTGTACTCTACCTCTACTGTACTCCACTGTACTCTATCTCTACTCTACTCCACTGTACTCTACCTCTACTGTACTCCACTGTACTCTATCTCTACTGTGATCCACTGTACTCTACCTCTACTGTACTCCACTGTACTCTATCTCTACTGTGATCCACTGTACTCTACCTCTACTGTACTCCACTGTACTCTATCTCTACTGTGATCCACTGTACTCTATCTCTACTGTGCTCCACTGTACTCTACCTCTACTATGCTCCACTGTACTCTATCTGTACTGTGCTCCACTCTACTCTACCTCTACTGTGCTCCACTGTACTCTACCTCTACTGTACTCCACTCTACTCTATCTCTACTGTGCTCCACTGTACTCTATCTCTACTGTACTCCACTGTACTCTACCTCTACTGTGCTCTACTGTTCTCTACCTCTACTGTGCTCTACTGTACTCCACCTCTACTGTGCTCCACTGTACCCTACCTCTACTGTGCTCCACTGTACTCTACCTCTACTGTGCTCCACTGTACTCTACCTCTACTGTGCTCCACTGTACTCTACCTCTACTGTGCTCCACTGTACTCTACCTCTACTGTGCTCCACTGTACTCTATCTCTACTGTGCTCCACTGTACTCTATTTCTACTGTACTCTACTGTACTCCACCTCTAATGTGCTCCACTGTACTCTAACTCTACTGTACTCTACCTCTACTGTACTCCACTGTACTCTACCTCTACTGTGCTCTACTGTACTCTATCTCTACTCTGCTCCACTGTACTCTACCTCTACTGTGCTCCACTGTACTCTACCTCTACTGTACTTCACTGTCCTCTATCTCTACTGTACTCCACTGTACTTTACCTCTACTGTGCTCCACTGTACTCTACCTCTACTGTACTCTACTGTACTCTATCTCTACTGTGCTCCACTGTACTCTACCTCTACTGTGCTCCACTGTACTCTACCTCTACTGTGCTCCACTGTACTCTACCTCTACTGTACTCCACTGTACTCTATCTCTACTTTGCTCCACTGTACTCTACCTCTACTGTGCTCAACTGTACTCTACTGTACTCCACTGTACTCTATCTCTACTGTACTCCACTGTACTCTATCTCTACTGTACTCCACTGTACTCTACCTCTACTGTACTCCACTGTACTCTATCTCTACTGTGCTCCACTATACTCTACCTCTACTGTGCTCAACTGTACTGTACTGTACTCCACTGTAATCTACCTCTACTGTACTCCACTGTACTCTACCTCTACTGTACTCCACTGTACTCTACCTCTACTGTACTCCACTGTACTCTACTCTACTGTACTCCACTGTACTCTATCTCTACTGTGATCCACTGTACTCTACCTCTACTGTACTCCACTGTACTCTATCTCTACTGTACTCCACTGTACTCTACCTCTACTGTACTCTACTGTTCTCTACCTCTACTGTGCTCTACTGTACTCTACTCTACTGTACTCCACTGTACTCTATCTCTACTGTGATCCACTGTACTCTACCTCTACTGTACTCCACTTTACTTTATCTCTACTGTGATCCACTGTACTCTATCTCTACTGTGCTCCACTGTACTCTACCTCTACTATGCTCCACTGTACTCTATCTCTACTGTGCTCCACTCTACTCTACCTCTACTGTGCTCCACTGTACTCTACCTCTACTGTACTCCACTTTACTTTATCTCTACTGTGATCCACTGTACTCTATCTCTACTGTGCTCCACTGTACTCTACCTCTACTATGCTCCACTGTACTCTATCTCTACTGTGCTCCACTGTACTCTACCTCTACTGTGCTCCACTGTACCCTACCTCTACTGTGCTCCACTGTACTCTACCTCTACTGTGCTCCACTGTACTCTACCTCTACTGTGCTCCACTGTACTCTATCTCTACTGTGCTCCACTGTACTCTATTTCTACTGTACTCTACTGTACTCCACCTCTAATGTGCTCCACTGTACTCTACCTCTACTGTACTCTACCTCTACTGTACTCCACTGTACTCTACCTCTACTGTGCTCTACTGTACTCTATCTCTACTCTGCTCCACTGTACTCTACCTCTACTGTGCTCCACTGTACTCTACCTCTACTGTACTTCACTGTCCTCTATCTCTACTGTACTCCACTGTACTCTACCTCTACTGTGCTCCACTGTACTCTACCTCTACTGTACTCCACTGTACTCTATCTCTACTGTGCTCCACTGTACTCTACCTCTACTGTGCTCCACTGTACTCTACCTCTACTGTGCTCCACTGTACTCTACCTCTAGTGTACTCCACTGTACTCTATCTCTACTGTGCTCCACTGTCCTCTACCTCTACTGTGCTCAACTGTACTCTACTGTACTCCACTGTACTCTACCTCTACTGTACTCCACTGTACTCTATCTCTACTGTACTCCACTTTACTCTACCTCTACTGTGCTCCACTGTACTCTACCTCTACTGTACTCCACAGTACTCTATCTCTACTGTGCTCCACTCTACTCTATCTCTACTGTACTCCACTGTACTCTACCTCTACTGTGCTCTACTGTTCTCTACCTCTAATGTGCTCTACTGTACTCCACCTCTACTGTTCTCCACTGTACCCTACCTCTATTGTGCTCCACTGTACTCTACCTCTACTGTACTCCACTGTATTCTATCTCTACTGTGCTCCACTGTACTCTACCTCTACTGTGCTCAACTGTACTCTACTGTACTCCACTGTACTCTACCTCTACTGTACTCCACTGTACTCTATCTCTACTGTACTCCACTGTACTCTACCTCTACTGTACTCCACTGTACTCTATATCTACTGTGCTCCACTGTACTCTACCTCTACTGTGCCCAACTGTACTGTACTCTACCTCTACTGTACTCCACTGTACTCTACCTCTACTGTACTCCACTTTACTCTACCTCTACTGTACTCAACTGTACTCTATCTCTACTGTGCTCCACTGTACTCTACCTCTACTGTACTCCACTTTACTCTATCTCTACTGTACTCCACTGTACTCTACCTCTACTGTGCTCCACTGTACTCTACCTCTACTGTACTCCACAGTACTCTATCTCTACTGTGCTCCACTGTACTCTATCTCTACTGTACTCCACTGTACTCTACCTCTACTGTGCTCTACTCTTCTCTACCTCTACTGTGCTCTACTGTACTCCACCTCTACTGTTCTCCACTGTACCCTACCTCTATTGTGCTCCACTGTACTCTACCTCTACTGTACTCCACTGTATTCTATCTCCACTGTGCTCCACTGTACTCTACCTCTACTGTGCTCAACTGTACTCTACTGTACTCCACTGTACTCTACCTCTACTGTACTCCACTGTACTCTATCTCTACTGTACTCCACTGTACTCTACCTCTACTGTACTCCACTGTACTCTATCTTTACTGTGCTCCACTGTACTCTATTTCTACTGTACTCTACTGTACTCCACCTCTAATGTGCTCCGCTGTACTCTACCTCTACTGTACTCTACTGTACTCTATCTCTACTCTGCTCCACTGTACTCTACCTCTACTGTGCTCCACTGTACTCTACCTCTACTGTACTTCACTGTCCTCTATCTCTACTGTACTCCACTGTACTCTACCTCTACTGTGCTCCACTGTACTCTACCTCTACTGTACTCCACTGTACTCTATCTCTACTGTGCTCCACTGTACTCTACCTCTACTGTGCTCCACTGTACTCTACCTCTACTGTGCTCCACTGTACTCTACCTCTACTGTACTCCGCTGTACTCTATCTCTACTGTGCTCCACTGTACTCTACCTCTACTGTGCTCAACTGTACTCTACTGTACTCCACTGTACTCTACCTCTACTGTACTCCACTGTACTCTATCTCTACTGTACTCCACTGTACTCTACCTCTACTGTACTCCACTGTACTCTATCTCTACTGTGCTCCACTGTACTCTACCTCTACTGTGCTCAACTGTACTGTACTGTACTCCACTGTAATCTACCTCTACTGTACTCCACTGTACTCTACCTCTACTGTGCTCCACTGTACTCTATCTCTACTGTGCTCCACTCTACTCTACCTCTACTGTGCTCCACTGTATCCTACCTCTACTGTACTCCACTGTACTCTCTCTCTACTGTGCTCCACTGTACTCTATCTCTACTGTACTCAGCTGTACTCTACCTCTACTGTGCTCTACTGTTCTCTACCTCTACTGTGCTCTACTCTACTCCACCTCTACTGTGCTCCACTGTACCCTACCTCTACTGTGCTCCACCGTACTCTACCTCTACTGTGCTCCACTGTACTCTACCTCTACTGTACTCCACTGTACTCTATCTCTACTGTGCTCCACTGTACTCTCTCTCTACTGTACTCTACCTCTACTGTACTCTACTGTGCTCCACTGTACTCCACTGTAGTCTACCTCTACTGTGCTCCACTGTACTCTACCTCTACTGTGCTCCACTATACTCTACCTCTACTGTGCTCCACTGTACTCTATTTCTACTGTACTCTACTGTACTCCACCTCTAATGTGCTCCACTGTACTCTACCTCTACTGTACTCTACCTCTACTGTACTCCACTGTACTCTACCTCTACTGTGCTCTACTGTACTCTATCTCTACTCTGCTCCACTGTACTCTACCTCTACTGTGCTCCACTGTACCCTACCTCTACTGTGCTCCACTGTACTCTACCTCTACTGTGCTCCACTGTACTCTACCTCTACTGTGCTCCACTGTACTCTATCTCTACTGTGCTCCACTGTACTCTATTTCTACTGTACTCTACTGTACTCCACCTCTAATGTGCTCCACTGTACTCTACCTCTACTGTACTCTACCTCTACTGTACTCCACTGTACTCTACCTCTACTGTGGTCTACTGTACTCTATCTCTACTCTGCTCCACTGTACTCTACCTCTACTGTGCTCCACTGTACTCTACCTCTACTGTACTTCACTGTCCTCTATCTCTACTGTACTCCACTGTACTCTACCTCTACTGTGCTCCACTGTACTCTACCTCTACTGTACTCCACTGTACTCTATCTCTACTGTGCTCCACTGTACTCTACCTCTACTGTGCTCCACTGTACTCTACCTCTACTGTGCTCCACTGTACTCTACCTCTACTGTACTCCACTGTACTCTATCTCTACTTTGCTCCACTGTACTCTACCTCTACTGTGCTCAACTGTACTCTACTGTACTCCACTGTACTCTATCTCTACTGTACTCCACTGTACTCTATCTCTACTGTACTCCACTGTACTCTACCTCTACTGTACTCCACTGTACTCTATCTCTACTGTGCTCCACTATACTCTACCTCTACTGTGCTCAACTGTACTGTACTGTACTCCACTGTAATCTACCTCTACTGTACTCCACTGTACTCTACCTCTACTGTACTCCACTGTACTCTACCTCTACTGTACTCCACTGTACTCTACTCTACTGTACTCCACTGTACTCTATCTCTACTGTGATCCACTGTACTCTACCTCTACTGTACTCCACTGTACTCTATCTCTACTGTACTCCACTGTACTCTACCTCTACTGTACTCTACTGTTCTCTACCTCTACTGTGCTCTACTGTACTCTACTCTACTGTACTCCACTGTACTCTATCTCTACTGTGATCCACTGTACTCTACCTCTACTGTACTCCACTTTACTTTATCTCTACTGTGATCCACTGTACTCTATCTCTACTGTGCTCCACTGTACTCTACCTCTACTATGCTCCACTGTACTCTATCTCTACTGTGCTCCACTCTACTCTACCTCTACTGTGCTCCACTGTACTCTACCTCTACTGTACTCCACTTTACTTTATCTCTACTGTGATCCACTGTACTCTATCTCTACTGTGCTCCACTGTACTCTACCTCTACTATGCTCCACTGTACTCTATCTCTACTGTGCTCCACTGTACTCTACCTCTACTGTGCTCCACTGTACCCTACCTCTACTGTGCTCCACTGTACTCTACCTCTACTGTGCTCCACTGTACTCTACCTCTACTGTGCTCCACTGTACTCTATCTCTACTGTGCTCCACTGTACTCTATTTCTACTGTACTCTACTGTACTCCACCTCTAATGTGCTCCACTGTACTCTACCTCTACTGTACTCTACCTCTACTGTACTCCACTGTACTCTACCTCTACTGTGCTCTACTGTACTCTATCTCTACTCTGCTCCACTGTACTCTACCTCTACTGTGCTCCACTGTACTCTACCTCTACTGTACTTCACTGTCCTCTATCTCTACTGTACTCCACTGTACTCTACCTCTACTGTGCTCCACTGTACTCTACCTCTACTGTACTCCACTGTACTCTATCTCTACTGTGCTCCACTGTACTCTACCTCTACTGTGCTCCACTGTACTCTACCTCTACTGTGCTCCACTGTACTCTACCTCTAGTGTACTCCACTGTACTCTATCTCTACTGTGCTCCACTGTCCTCTACCTCTACTGTGCTCAACTGTACTCTACTGTACTCCACTGTACTCTACCTCTACTGTACTCCACTGTACTCTATCTCTACTGTACTCCACTTTACTCTACCTCTACTGTGCTCCACTGTACTCTACCTCTACTGTACTCCACAGTACTCTATCTCTACTGTGCTCCACTCTACTCTATCTCTACTGTACTCCACTGTACTCTACCTCTACTGTGCTCTACTGTTCTCTACCTCTAATGTGCTCTACTGTACTCCACCTCTACTGTTCTCCACTGTACCCTACCTCTATTGTGCTCCACTGTACTCTACCTCTACTGTACTCCACTGTATTCTATCTCTACTGTGCTCCACTGTACTCTACCTCTACTGTGCTCAACTGTACTCTACTGTACTCCACTGTACTCTACCTCTACTGTACTCCACTGTACTCTATCTCTACTGTACTCCACTGTACTCTACCTCTACTGTACTCCACTGTACTCTATATCTACTGTGCTCCACTGTACTCTACCTCTACTGTGCCCAACTGTACTGTACTCTACCTCTACTGTACTCCACTGTACTCTACCTCTACTGTACTCCACTTTACTCTACCTCTACTGTACTCAACTGTACTCTATCTCTACTGTGCTCCACTGTACTCTACCTCTACTGTACTCCACTTTACTCTATCTCTACTGTACTCCACTGTACTCTACCTCTACTGTGCTCCACTGTACTCTACCTCTACTGTACTCCACAGTACTCTATCTCTACTGTGCTCCACTGTACTCTATCTCTACTGTACTCCACTGTACTCTACCTCTACTGTGCTCTACTCTTCTCTACCTCTACTGTGCTCTACTGTACTCCACCTCTACTGTTCTCCACTGTACCCTACCTCTATTGTGCTCCACTGTACTCTACCTCTACTGTACTCCACTGTATTCTATCTCCACTGTGCTCCACTGTACTCTACCTCTACTGTGCTCAACTGTACTCTACTGTACTCCACTGTACTCTACCTCTACTGTACTCCACTGTACTCTATCTCTACTGTACTCCACTGTACTCTACCTCTACTGTACTCCACTGTACTCTATCTTTACTGTGCTCCACTGTACTCTATTTCTACTGTACTCTACTGTACTCCACCTCTAATGTGCTCCGCTGTACTCTACCTCTACTGTACTCTACTGTACTCTATCTCTACTCTGCTCCACTGTACTCTACCTCTACTGTGCTCCACTGTACTCTACCTCTACTGTACTTCACTGTCCTCTATCTCTACTGTACTCCACTGTACTCTACCTCTACTGTGCTCCACTGTACTCTACCTCTACTGTACTCCACTGTACTCTATCTCTACTGTGCTCCACTGTACTCTACCTCTACTGTGCTCCACTGTACTCTACCTCTACTGTGCTCCACTGTACTCTACCTCTACTGTACTCCGCTGTACTCTATCTCTACTGTGCTCCACTGTACTCTACCTCTACTGTGCTCAACTGTACTCTACTGTACTCCACTGTACTCTACCTCTACTGTACTCCACTGTACTCTATCTCTACTGTACTCCACTGTACTCTACCTCTACTGTACTCCACTGTACTCTATCTCTACTGTGCTCCACTGTACTCTACCTCTACTGTGCTCAACTGTACTGTACTGTACTCCACTGTAATCTACCTCTACTGTACTCCACTGTACTCTACCTCTACTGTGCTCCACTGTACTCTATCTCTACTGTGCTCCACTCTACTCTACCTCTACTGTGCTCCACTGTATCCTACCTCTACTGTACTCCACTGTACTCTCTCTCTACTGTGCTCCACTGTACTCTATCTCTACTGTACTCAGCTGTACTCTACCTCTACTGTGCTCTACTGTTCTCTACCTCTACTGTGCTCTACTCTACTCCACCTCTACTGTGCTCCACTGTACCCTACCTCTACTGTGCTCCACCGTACTCTACCTCTACTGTGCTCCACTGTACTCTACCTCTACTGTACTCCACTGTACTCTATCTCTACTGTGCTCCACTGTACTCTCTCTCTACTGTACTCTACCTCTACTGTACTCTACTGTGCTCCACTGTACTCCACTGTAGTCTACCTCTACTGTGCTCCACTGTACTCTACCTCTACTGTGCTCCACTATACTCTACCTCTACTGTGCTCCACTGTACTCTACCTCTACTGTCCTCCACTGTACTCTACCTCTACTGTGCTCCACTGTACTCTCTCTCTACTGTACTCTACCTCTACTGTACTCTACTGTACTCCACCTCTAATGTGCTCCACTGTACTCTACCTCTACTGTACTCTACCTCTACTGTACTCCACTGTACTCTACCTCTAATGTGCTCCACTGTACTCTATCTCTACTGTGCTCCACTGTACTCTATTTCTACTGTGCTCCACTGTACTCTATCTCTACTGTACTCCACTGTACTCTATCTCTACTGTACTTCACTGTCCTTTATCTCTAATGTACTCCACTGTACTCTACCTCTATTGTGCTCCATTGTACTCTATCTCTACTGTACTCTACTGTACTCTATCTCTACTTTACTCCACTGTACTCTACCTATACTGTACTCTACTGTTCTCTTCCTCTACTGTACTCCACTGTACTCTATCTCTACTGTGATCCACTGTACTCTACCTCTACTGTACTCCACTGTACTCTATCTCTACTCTACTCCACTGTACTCTACCTCTACTGTACTCTACTGTTCTCTACCTCTACTGTGCTCCACTGTACTCTACCTCTACTGTACTCCACTCTACTCTATCTCTACTGTGCTCCACTACTGTTCTCTACCTCTACTGTGCTCTACTGTACTTTACTCTACTGTACTCCACTGTACTCTATCTCTACTGTGATCCACTGTACTCTACCTCTACTGTACTCCACTGTACTCTATCTCTACTGTGATCCACTGTACTCTATCTCTATTGTGCTCCACTGTACTCTACCTCTACTGTGCTCCACTGTACTCTATCTCTACTGTGCTCCACTCTACTCTACCTCTACTGTGCTCCACTGTATCCTACCTCTACTGTACTCCACTGTACTCTCTCTCTACTGTGCTCCACTGTACTCTATCTCTACTGTACTCAGCTGTACTCTACCTCTACTGTGCTCTACTGTTCTCCACCTCTACTGTGCTCTACTCTACTCCACCTCTACTGTGCTCCACTGTACCCTACCTCTACTGTGCTCCACCGTACTCTACCTCTACTGTGCTCCACTGTACTCTATCTCTACTGTACTCTACTGTACTCTATCTCTACTTTACTCCACTATATTCTATCTCTACTGTGCTCCACTGTACTCTACCTCTACTGTGCTCAACTGTACTCTACTGTACTCCACTGTACTCTACCTCTACTGTACTCCACTGTACTCTATCTCTACTGTACTCCACTGTACTCTACCTCTACTGTACTCCACTGTATTCTATCTCTACTGTGCTCCACTGTACTCTACCTCTACTGTGCCCAACTGTACTGTACTCTACCTCTACTGTTCTCCACTGTACTCTACCTCTACTGTACTCCACTTTACACTACCTCTACTGTACTCAACTGTACTCTATCTCTACTGTGCTCCACTGTACTCTACCTCTACTGTACTCCACTGTACTCTATCTCTACTGTACTCCACTGTACTCTACCTATACTGTACTCTACTGTTCTCTTCCTCTACTGTACTCCACTGTACTCTATCTCTACTGTGATCCACTGTACTCTACCTCTACTGTACTCCACTGTACTCTATCTCTACTGTACTCCACTGTCCTCTACCTATACTGTACTCTACTGTTCTCTTCCTCTACTGTACTCCACTGTACTCTATCTCTACTGTGATCCACTGTACTCTACCTCTACTGTACTCCACTGTACTCTATCTCTACTCTACTCCACTGTACTCTACCTCTACTGTACTCCACTGTACTCTATCTCTACTGTGATCCACTGTACTCTACCTCTACTGTACTCCACTGTACTCTATCTCTACTGTGATCCACTGTACTCTACCTCTACTGTACTCCACTGTACTCTATCTCTACTGTGATCCACTGTACTCTATCTCTACTGTGCTCCACTGTACTCTACCTCTACTATGCTCCACTGTACTCTATCTGTACTGTGCTACACTCTACTCTACCTCTACTGTGCTCCACTGTACTCTACCTCTACTGTACTCCACTCTACTCTATCTCTACTGTGCTCCACTGTACTCTATCTCTACTGTACTCCACTGTACTCTACCTCTACTGTGCTCTACTGTTCTCTACCTCTACTGTGCTCTACTGTACTCCACCTCTACTGTGCTCCACTGTACCCTACCTCTACTGTGCTCCACTGTACTCTACCTCTACTGTGCTCCACTGTACTCTACCTCTACTGTGCTCCACTGTACTCTACCTCTACTGTGCTCCACTGTACTCTACCTCTACTGTGCTCCACTGTACTCTATCTCTACTGTGCTCTACTGTACTCTATTTCTACTGTACTCTACTGTACTCCACCTCTAATGTGCTCCACTGTACTCTACCTCTACTGTACTCTACCTCTACTGTACTCCACTGTACTCTACCTCTACTGTGCTCTACTGTACTCTATCTCTACTCTGCTCCACTGTACTCTACCTCTACTGTGCTCCACTGTACTCTACCTCTACTGTACTTCACTGTCCTCTATCTCTACTGTACTCCACTGTACTTTACCTCTACTGTGCTCCACTGTACTCTACCTCTACTGTACTCTACTGTACTCTATCTCTACTGTGCTCCACTGTACTCTACCTCTACTGTGCTCCACTGTACTCTACCTCTACTGTGCTCCACTGTACTCTACCTCTACTGTACTCCACTGTACTCTATCTCTACTTTGCTCCACTGTACTCTACCTCTACTGTGCTCAACTGTACTCTACTGTACTCCACTGTACTCTACCTCTACTGTACTCCACTGTACTCTATCTCTACTGTACTCCACTGTACTCTACCTCTATTGTACTCCACTGTACTCTATCTCTACTGTGCTCCACTATACTCTACCTCTACTGTGCTCAACTGTACTGTACTGTACTCCACTGTAATCTACCTCTACTGTACTCCACTGTACTCTACCTCTACTGTACTCCACTGTACTCTACCTCTACTGTACTCCACTGTACTCTACTCTACTGTACTCCACTGTACTCTATCTCTACTGTGATCCACTGTACTCTACCTCTACTGTACTCCACTGTACTCTATCTCTACTGTACTCCACTGTACTCTACCTCTACTGTACTCTACTGTTCTCTACCTCTACTGTGCTCTACTGTACTCTACTCTACTGTACTCCACTGTACTCTATCTCTACTGTGATCCACTGTACTCTACCTCTACTGTACTCCACTTTACTTTATCTCTACTGTGATCCACTGTACTCTATCTCTACTGTGCTCCACTGTACTCTACCTCTACTATGCTCCACTGTACTCTATCTCTACTGTGCTCCACTCTACTCTACCTCTACTGTGCTCCACTGTACTCTACCTCTACTGTACTCCACTTTACTTTATCTCTACTGTGATCCACTGTACTCTATCTCTACTGTGCTCCACTGTACTCTACCTCTACTATGCTCCACTGTACTCTATCTCTACTGTGCTCCACTCTACTCTACCTCTACTGTGCTCCACTGTACTCTACCTCTACTGTACTCCACTGTACTCTATCTCTACTGTACTCCACTTTAATCTACCTCTACTGTCCTCCACTGTACTCTACCTCTACTGTGCTCCACTGTACTCTCTCTCTACTGTACTCTACCTCTACTGTACTCTACTGTGCTCCACTGTACTCCACTGTAGTCTACCTCTACTGTGCTCCACTGTACTCTACCTCTACTGTGCTCCACTATACTCTACCTCAACTGTGCTCCACTGTACTCTACCTCTACTGTCCTCCACTGTACTCTACCTCTACTGTGCTCCACTGTACTCTCTCTCTACTGTACTCTACCTCTACTGTACTCTACTGTACTCCACCTCTAATGTGCTCCACTGTACTCTACCTCTACTCTACTCTACCTCTACTGTACTCCACTGTACTCTACCTCTAATGTGCTCCACTGTACTCTATCTCTACTGTGCTCCACTGTACTCTATTTCTACTGTGCTCCACTGTACTCTATCTCTACTGTACTCCACTGTACTCTATCTCTACTGTACTTCACTATCCTTTATCTCTAATGTACTCCACTGTACTCTACCTCTATTGTGCTCCATTGTACTCTATCTCTACTGTACTCTACTGTACTCTATCTCTACTTTACTCCACTGTACTCTATCTCTACTGTACTCCACTGTACTCTACCTCTACTGTGCTCCACTGTACTCTACCTCTACCGTACTCCACTGTACTCTATCTCTACTGTACTCCACTGTACTCTACCTATACTGTACTCTACTGTTCTCTACCTCTACTGTGCTCTACTCTACTCTACTGTACTCCACTGTACTCTATCTCTACTGTGATCCACTGTACTCTACCTCTACTGTACTCTACTGTACTCTATCTCTACTGTGATCTACTGTACTCTATCTCTACTGTGCTCCACTGTACTCTACCTCTACTGTGCTCCACTGTACTCTATCTCTACTGTGCTCCACTCTACTCTACCTCTACTGTGCTCCACTGTATCCTACCTCTACTGTACTCCACTGTACTCTATCTCTACTGTGCTCCACTGTACTCTATCTCTACTGTACTCCACTGTACTCTACCTCTACTGTGCTCTACTGTTCTCTACCTCTACTGTGCTCTACTGTACTCCAGCTCTACTGTGCTCCACTGTACCCTACCTCTACTGTGCTCCACTGTACTCTACCTCTACTGTGCTCCACTGTACTCTACCTCTACTCTGCTCCACTGTATCCACTGTACTCTACCTCTACTGTGCTCCACTGTACTCTACCTCTACTGTGCTCCACTGTACTCTACCTCTACTGTACTCTACTGTACTCCACCTCTAATGAGCTCCACTGTACTCTGGCTCTACTGTACTCCACTTTACTTTACCTCTACTGTACTCCACTGTACTCTACCTCTACTGTGCTCCACTGTACTCTATTTCTACTGTACTCCACTGTACTCTACCTCTGCTGTGCTCCACTGTACTCTAACTCTACTGTACTCAACTGTACTCTACTGTTCTCTACCTCTACTGTACTCTACTGTGCTCCACTGTACTCCACTGTAGTCTACCTCTACTGTGCTCCACTGTACTCTACCTCTACTGTGCTCCACTATACTCTACCTCTACTGTGCTCCACTGTACTCTACCTCTACTGTCCTCCACTGTACTCTACCTCTACTGTGCTCCACTGTACTCTCTCTCTACTGTACTCTACCTCTACTGTACTCTGCTGTACTCCACCTCTAATGTGCTCCACTGTACTCTACCTCTACTGTACTCCACTGTACTCTATCTCTACTTTGCTCCACTGTACTCTACCTCTACTGTGCTCAACTGTACTCTACTGTACTCCACTGTACTCTATCTCTACTGTACTCCACTGTACTCTATCTCTACTGTACTCCACTGTACTCTACCTCTACTGTACTCCACTGTACTCTATCTCTACTGTGCTCCACTATACTCTACCTCTACTGTGCTCAACTGTACTGTACTGTACTCCACTGTAATCTACCTCTACTGTACTCCACTGTACTCTACCTCTACTGTACTCCACTGTACTCTACCTCTACTGTACTCCACTGTACTCTACTCTACTGTACTCCACTGTACTCTATCTCTACTGTGATCCACTGTACTCTACCTCTACTGTACTCCACTGTACTCTATCTCTACTGTACTCCACTGTACTCTACCTCTACTGTACTCTACTGTTCTCTACCTCTACTGTGCTCTACTGTACTCTACTCTACTGTACTCCACTGTACTCTATCTCTACTGTGATCCACTGTACTCTACCTCTACTGTACTCCACTTTACTTTATCTCTACTGTGATCCACTGTACTCTATCTCTACTGTGCTCCACTGTACTCTACCTCTACTATGCTCCACTGTACTCTATCTCTACTGTGCTCCACTCTACTCTACCTCTACTGTGCTCCACTGTACTCTACCTCTACTGTACTCCACTTTACTTTATCTCTACTGTGATCCACTGTACTCTATCTCTACTGTGCTCCACTGTACTCTACCTCTACTATGCTCCACTGTACTCTATCTCTACTGTGCTCCACTGTACTCTACCTCTACTGTGCTCCACTGTACCCTACCTCTACTGTGCTCCACTGTACTCTACCTCTACTGTGCTCCACTGTACTCTACCTCTACTGTGCTCCACTGTACTCTATCTCTACTGTGCTCCACTGTACTCTATTTCTACTGTACTCTACTGTACTCCACCTCTAATGTGCTCCACTGTACTCTACCTCTACTGTACTCTACCTCTACTGTACTCCACTGTACTCTACCTCTACTGTGCTCTACTGTACTCTATCTCTACTCTGCTCCACTGTACTCTACCTCTACTGTGCTCCACTGTACTCTACCTCTACTGTACTTCACTGTCCTCTATCTCTACTGTACTCCACTGTACTCTACCTCTACTGTGCTCCACTGTACTCTACCTCTACTGTACTCCACTGTACTCTATCTCTACTGTGCTCCACTGTACTCTACCTCTACTGTGCTCCACTGTACTCTACCTCTACTGTGCTCCACTGTACTCTACCTCTAGTGTACTCCACTGTACTCTATCTCTACTGTGCTCCACTGTCCTCTACCTCTACTGTGCTCAACTGTACTCTACTGTACTCCACTGTACTCTACCTCTACTGTACTCCACTGTACTCTATCTCTACTGTACTCCACTTTACTCTACCTCTACTGTGCTCCACTGTACTCTACCTCTACTGTACTCCACAGTACTCTATCTCTACTGTGCTCCACTCTACTCTATCTCTACTGTACTCCACTGTACTCTACCTCTACTGTGCTCTACTGTTCTCTACCTCTAATGTGCTCTACTGTACTCCACCTCTACTGTTCTCCACTGTACCCTACCTCTATTGTGCTCCACTGTACTCTACCTCTACTGTACTCCACTGTATTCTATCTCTACTGTGCTCCACTGTACTCTACCTCTACTGTGCTCAACTGTACTCTACTGTACTCCACTGTACTCTACCTCTACTGTACTCCACTGTACTCTATCTCTACTGTACTCCACTGTACTCTACCTCTACTGTACTCCACTGTACTCTATATCTACTGTGCTCCACTGTACTCTACCTCTACTGTGCCCAACTGTACTGTACTCTACCTCTACTGTACTCCACTGTACTCTACCTCTACTGTACTCCACTTTACTCTACCTCTACTGTACTCAACTGTACTCTATCTCTACTGTGCTCCACTGTACTCTACCTCTACTGTACTCCACTTTACTCTATCTCTACTGTACTCCACTGTACTCTACCTCTACTGTGCTCCACTGTACTCTACCTCTACTGTACTCCACAGTACTCTATCTCTACTGTGCTCCACTGTACTCTATCTCTACTGTACTCCACTGTACTCTACCTCTACTGTGCTCTACTCTTCTCTACCTCTACTGTGCTCTACTGTACTCCACCTCTACTGTTCTCCACTGTACCCTACCTCTATTGTGCTCCACTGTACTCTACCTCTACTGTACTCCACTGTATTCTATCTCCACTGTGCTCCACTGTACTCTACCTCTACTGTGCTCAACTGTACTCTACTGTACTCCACTGTACTCTACCTCTACTGTACTCCACTGTACTCTATCTCTACTGTACTCCACTGTACTCTACCTCTACTGTACTCCACTGTACTCTATCTTTACTGTGCTCCACTGTACTCTATTTCTACTGTACTCTACTGTACTCCACCTCTAATGTGCTCCGCTGTACTCTACCTCTACTGTACTCTACTGTACTCTATCTCTACTCTGCTCCACTGTACTCTACCTCTACTGTGCTCCACTGTACTCTACCTCTACTGTACTTCACTGTCCTCTATCTCTACTGTACTCCACTGTACTCTACCTCTACTGTGCTCCACTGTACTCTACCTCTACTGTACTCCACTGTACTCTATCTCTACTGTGCTCCACTGTACTCTACCTCTACTGTGCTCCACTGTACTCTACCTCTACTGTGCTCCACTGTACTCTACCTCTACTGTGCTCCACTGTACTCTACCTCTACTGTGCCCAACTGTACTGTACTCTACCTCTACTGTACTCCACTGTACTCTACCTCTACTGTACTCCACTTTACTCTACCTCTACTGTACTCAACTGTACTCTATCTCTACTGTGCTCCACTGTACTCTACCTCTACTGTACTCCACTTTACTCTATCTCTACTGTACTCCACTGTACTCTACCTCTACTGTGCTCCACTGTACTCTACCTCTACTGTACTCCACAGTACTCTATCTCTACTGTGCTCCACTGTACTCTATCTCTACTGTACTCCACTGTACTCTACCTCTACTGTGCTCTACTCTTCTCTACCTCTACTGTGCTCTACTGTACTCCACCTCTACTGTTCTCCACTGTACCCTACCTCTATTGTGCTCCACTGTACTCTACCTCTACTGTACTCCACTGTATTCTATCTCCACTGTGCTCCACTGTACTCTACCTCTACTGTGCTCAACTGTACTCTACTGTACTCCACTGTACTCTACCTCTACTGTACTCCACTGTACTCTATCTCTACTGTACTCCACTGTACTCTACCTCTACTGTACTCCACTGTACTCTATCTTTACTGTGCTCCACTGTACTCTATTTCTACTGTACTCTACTGTACTCCACCTCTAATGTGCTCCGCTGTACTCTACCTCTACTGTACTCTACTGTACTCTATCTCTACTCTGCTCCACTGTACTCTACCTCTACTGTGCTCCACTGTACTCTACCTCTACTGTACTTCACTGTCCTCTATCTCTACTGTACTCCACTGTACTCTACCTCTACTGTGCTCCACTGTACTCTACCTCTACTGTACTCCACTGTACTCTATCTCTACTGTGCTCCACTGTACTCTACCTCTACTGTGCTCCACTGTACTCTACCTCTACTGTGCTCCACTGTACTCTACCTCTACTGTACTCCGCTGTACTCTATCTCTACTGTGCTCCACTGTACTCTACCTCTACTGTGCTCAACTGTACTCTACTGTACTCCACTGTACTCTACCTCTACTGTACTCCACTGTACTCTATCTCTACTGTACTCCACTGTACTCTACCTCTACTGTACTCCACTGTACTCTATCTCTACTGTGCTCCACTGTACTCTACCTCTACTGTGCTCAACTGTACTGTACTGTACTCCACTGTAATCTACCTCTACTGTACTCCACTGTACTCTACCTCTACTGTGCTCCACTGTACTCTATCTCTACTGTGCTCCACTCTACTCTACCTCTACTGTGCTCCACTGTATCCTACCTCTACTGTACTCCACTGTACTCTCTCTCTACTGTGCTCCACTGTACTCTATCTCTACTGTACTCAGCTGTACTCTACCTCTACTGTGCTCTACTGTTCTCTACCTCTACTGTGCTCTACTCTACTCCACCTCTACTGTGCTCCACTGTACCCTACCTCTACTGTGCTCCACCGTACTCTACCTCTACTGTGCTCCACTGTACTCTACCTCTACTGTACTCCACTGTACTCTATCTCTACTGTGCTCCACTGTACTCTCTCTCTACTGTACTCTACCTCTACTGTACTCTACTGTGCTCCACTGTACTCCACTGTAGTCTACCTCTACTGTGCTCCACTGTACTCTACCTCTACTGTGCTCCACTATACTCTACCTCTACTGTGCTCCACTGTACTCTACCTCTACTGTCCTCCACTGTACTCTACCTCTACTGTGCTCCACTGTACTCTCTCTCTACTGTACTCTACCTCTACTGTACTCTACTGTACTCCACCTCTAATGTGCTCCACTGTACTCTACCTCTACTGTACTCTACCTCTACTGTACTCCACTGTACTCTACCTCTAATGTGCTCCACTGTACTCTATCTCTACTGTGCTCCACTGTACTCTATTTCTACTGTGCTCCACTGTACTCTATCTCTACTGTACTCCACTGTACTCTATCTCTACTGTACTTCACTGTCCTTTATCTCTAATGTACTCCACTGTACTCTACCTCTATTGTGCTCCATTGTACTCTATCTCTACTGTACTCTACTGTACTCTATCTCTACTTTACTCCACTGTACTCTACCTATACTGTACTCTACTGTTCTCTTCCTCTACTGTACTCCACTGTACTCTATCTCTACTGTGATCCACTGTACTCTACCTCTACTGTACTCCACTGTACTCTATCTCTACTCTACTCCACTGTACTCTACCTCTACTGTACTCTACTGTTCTCTACCTCTACTGTGCTCCACTGTACTCTACCTCTACTGTACTCCACTCTACTCTATCTCTACTGTGCTCCACTACTGTTCTCTACCTCTACTGTGCTCTACTGTACTTTACTCTACTGTACTCCACTGTACTCTATCTCTACTGTGATCCACTGTACTCTACCTCTACTGTACTCCACTGTACTCTATCTCTACTGTGATCCACTGTACTCTATCTCTATTGTGCTCCACTGTACTCTACCTCTACTGTGCTCCACTGTACTCTATCTCTACTGTGCTCCACTCTACTCTACCTCTACTGTGCTCCACTGTATCCTACCTCTACTGTACTCCACTGTACTCTCTCTCTACTGTGCTCCACTGTACTCTATCTCTACTGTACTCAGCTGTACTCTACCTCTACTGTGCTCTACTGTTCTCCACCTCTACTGTGCTCTACTCTACTCCACCTCTACTGTGCTCCACTGTACCCTACCTCTACTGTGCTCCACCGTACTCTACCTCTACTGTGCTCCACTGTACTCTATCTCTACTGTACTCTACTGTACTCTATCTCTACTTTACTCCACTATATTCTATCTCTACTGTGCTCCACTGTACTCTACCTCTACTGTGCTCAACTGTACTCTACTGTACTCCACTGTACTCTACCTCTACTGTACTCCACTGTACTCTATCTCTACTGTACTCCACTGTACTCTACCTCTACTGTACTCCACTGTATTCTATCTCTACTGTGCTCCACTGTACTCTACCTCTACTGTGCCCAACTGTACTGTACTCTACCTCTACTGTTCTCCACTGTACTCTACCTCTACTGTACTCCACTTTACACTACCTCTACTGTACTCAACTGTACTCTATCTCTACTGTGCTCCACTGTACTCTACCTCTACTGTACTCCACTGTACTCTATCTCTACTGTACTCCACTGTACTCTACCTATACTGTACTCTACTGTTCTCTTCCTCTACTGTACTCCACTGTACTCTATCTCTACTGTGATCCACTGTACTCTACCTCTACTGTACTCCACTGTACTCTATCTCTACTGTACTCCACTGTCCTCTACCTATACTGTACTCTACTGTTCTCTTCCTCTACTGTACTCCACTGTACTCTATCTCTACTGTGATCCACTGTACTCTACCTCTACTGTACTCCACTGTACTCTATCTCTACTCTACTCCACTGTACTCTACCTCTACTGTACTCCACTGTACTCTATCTCTACTGTGATCCACTGTACTCTACCTCTACTGTACTCCACTGTACTCTATCTCTACTGTGATCCACTGTACTCTACCTCTACTGTACTCCACTGTACTCTATCTCTACTGTGATCCACTGTACTCTATCTCTACTGTGCTCCACTGTACTCTACCTCTACTATGCTCCACTGTACTCTATCTGTACTGTGCTACACTCTACTCTACCTCTACTGTGCTCCACTGTACTCTACCTCTACTGTACTCCACTCTACTCTATCTCTACTGTGCTCCACTGTACTCTATCTCTACTGTACTCCACTGTACTCTACCTCTACTGTGCTCTACTGTTCTCTACCTCTACTGTGCTCTACTGTACTCCACCTCTACTGTGCTCCACTGTACCCTACCTCTACTGTGCTCCACTGTACTCTACCTCTACTGTGCTCCACTGTACTCTACCTCTACTGTGCTCCACTGTACTCTACCTCTACTGTGCTCCACTGTACTCTACCTCTACTGTGCTCCACTGTACTCTATCTCTACTGTGCTCTACTGTACTCTATTTCTACTGTACTCTACTGTACTCCACCTCTAATGTGCTCCACTGTACTCTACCTCTACTGTACTCTACCTCTACTGTACTCCACTGTACTCTACCTCTACTGTGCTCTACTGTACTCTATCTCTACTCTGCTCCACTGTACTCTACCTCTACTGTGCTCCACTGTACTCTACCTCTACTGTACTTCACTGTCCTCTATCTCTACTGTACTCCACTGTACTTTACCTCTACTGTGCTCCACTGTACTCTACCTCTACTGTACTCTACTGTACTCTATCTCTACTGTGCTCCACTGTACTCTACCTCTACTGTGCTCCACTGTACTCTACCTCTACTGTGCTCCACTGTACTCTACCTCTACTGTACTCCACTGTACTCTATCTCTACTTTGCTCCACTGTACTCTACCTCTACTGTGCTCAACTGTACTCTACTGTACTCCACTGTACTCTACCTCTACTGTACTCCACTGTACTCTATCTCTACTGTACTCCACTGTACTCTACCTCTATTGTACTCCACTGTACTCTATCTCTACTGTGCTCCACTATACTCTACCTCTACTGTGCTCAACTGTACTGTACTGTACTCCACTGTAATCTACCTCTACTGTACTCCACTGTACTCTACCTCTACTGTACTCCACTGTACTCTACCTCTACTGTACTCCACTGTACTCTACTCTACTGTACTCCACTGTACTCTATCTCTACTGTGATCCACTGTACTCTACCTCTACTGTACTCCACTGTACTCTATCTCTACTGTACTCCACTGTACTCTACCTCTACTGTACTCTACTGTTCTCTACCTCTACTGTGCTCTACTGTACTCTACTCTACTGTACTCCACTGTACTCTATCTCTACTGTGATCCACTGTACTCTACCTCTACTGTACTCCACTTTACTTTATCTCTACTGTGATCCACTGTACTCTATCTCTACTGTGCTCCACTGTACTCTACCTCTACTATGCTCCACTGTACTCTATCTCTACTGTGCTCCACTCTACTCTACCTCTACTGTGCTCCACTGTACTCTACCTCTACTGTACTCCACTTTACTTTATCTCTACTGTGATCCACTGTACTCTATCTCTACTGTGCTCCACTGTACTCTACCTCTACTATGCTCCACTGTACTCTATCTCTACTGTGCTCCACTCTACTCTACCTCTACTGTGCTCCACTGTACTCTACCTCTACTGTACTCCACTGTACTCTATCTCTACTGTACTCCACTTTAATCTACCTCTACTGTCCTCCACTGTACTCTACCTCTACTGTGCTCCACTGTACTCTCTCTCTACTGTACTCTACCTCTACTGTACTCTACTGTGCTCCACTGTACTCCACTGTAGTCTACCTCTACTGTGCTCCACTGTACTCTACCTCTACTGTGCTCCACTATACTCTACCTCAACTGTGCTCCACTGTACTCTACCTCTACTGTCCTCCACTGTACTCTACCTCTACTGTGCTCCACTGTACTCTCTCTCTACTGTACTCTACCTCTACTGTACTCTACTGTACTCCACCTCTAATGTGCTCCACTGTACTCTACCTCTACTCTACTCTACCTCTACTGTACTCCACTGTACTCTACCTCTAATGTGCTCCACTGTACTCTATCTCTACTGTGCTCCACTGTACTCTATTTCTACTGTGCTCCACTGTACTCTATCTCTACTGTACTCCACTGTACTCTATCTCTACTGTACTTCACTATCCTTTATCTCTAATGTACTCCACTGTACTCTACCTCTATTGTGCTCCATTGTACTCTATCTCTACTGTACTCTACTGTACTCTATCTCTACTTTACTCCACTGTACTCTATCTCTACTGTACTCCACTGTACTCTACCTCTACTGTGCTCCACTGTACTCTACCTCTACCGTACTCCACTGTACTCTATCTCTACTGTACTCCACTGTACTCTACCTATACTGTACTCTACTGTTCTCTACCTCTACTGTGCTCTACTCTACTCTACTGTACTCCACTGTACTCTATCTCTACTGTGATCCACTGTACTCTACCTCTACTGTACTCTACTGTACTCTATCTCTACTGTGATCTACTGTACTCTATCTCTACTGTGCTCCACTGTACTCTACCTCTACTGTGCTCCACTGTACTCTATCTCTACTGTGCTCCACTCTACTCTACCTCTACTGTGCTCCACTGTATCCTACCTCTACTGTACTCCACTGTACTCTATCTCTACTGTGCTCCACTGTACTCTATCTCTACTGTACTCCACTGTACTCTACCTCTACTGTGCTCTACTGTTCTCTACCTCTACTGTGCTCTACTGTACTCCACCTCTACTGTGCTCCACTGTACCCTACCTCTACTGTGCTCCACTGTACTCTACCTCTACTGTGCTCCACTGTACTCTACCTCTACTCTGCTCCACTGTATCCACTGTACTCTACCTCTACTGTGCTCCACTGTACTCTACCTCTACTGTGCTCCACTGTACTCTACCTCTACTGTACTCTACTGTACTCCACCTCTAATGAGCTCCACTGTACTCTGGCTCTACTGTACTCCACTTTACTTTACCTCTACTGTACTCCACTGTACTCTACCTCTACTGTGCTCCACTGTACTCTATTTCTACTGTACTCCACTGTACTCTACCTCTGCTGTGCTCCACTGTACTCTAACTCTACTGTACTCAACTGTACTCTACTGTTCTCTACCTCTACTGTACTCTACTGTGCTCCACTGTACTCCACTGTAGTCTACCTCTACTGTGCTCCACTGTACTCTACCTCTACTGTGCTCCACTATACTCTACCTCTACTGTGCTCCACTGTACTCTACCTCTACTGTCCTCCACTGTACTCTGCCCTACAAAGCAAAAAGGCAGTAACTGCATTTTTGGTCAAAAATGAGTTATTATCATTTTCATGACATTCAAGGCATCCTTTGTTATGTGACAAAACATCTTATCTCAAATGTGTGTCGTTTTGGAGAAAAATGGTAGTCGTTTGTACAGTAACTGCAAAAAGCCCTAGTGAAACAAAGCAAGAGTACAGTAACATCCATTACTGTGTTCTTGTTATGTTTTACCTAACAAAAAATAACCGTGTTTCTGCGCAGTGTAGTTACTGTTGCCATGGTGAACACAGAGCTGATTTTCGGGCATCCTCATGGGACGATTTTAACATTTGCGATTTCACCCTTCTAACTTCCCCAAATTGTTCCCCTACCAAACTACCCCCCCTCCCCTGAAAGAATGAAAAAAATATTCCAGAAAGAAAAAAAAAGGTGCAAGAGCTCCATGTAGTTTAGCGGTTACTATGATTTTCGCTATATAGCAGTTCAGTACACTTGAAATTAAATCGTGATAGACTACTGTGTGAATATTAAACCGCAATAATAGTACAATTTAAATACAAATCCTACATGTTCTGTGAATAAATGGTGCAGTCGACGCGCAGTTTCATTTAACACACAGTAGCACGTGTGACGCTCGAGCTGTTTTTTGCATATGAGGACACGACTGCATGAACTTCTCTCCAGACTCTAGATCCGCTCTTAAAGTCACTTTGTGAGCATTTAACCGCTTCATTTGAGAAAAACTATCGTCATGTCATAAACACAGAAACAAAGGTCTTTACGACAACCCGTCAAAATAAAAGTTCGGTTTAACTTGACAGAAATATAGGCCTAGCCTATTACTGTTGTACAGTACAAATTAGAAACGTATCAATATAATAATAATACTAACACTAATACAAATAAATTAAGATTAAAACTAATTTTTTATTCAATGTTTTAATTTTAACAGTAAAGCTCATTTTGCAGCATGTTGTTTGACAAAAAATGTTTGTTTCATTTCATATGATTAAAAGAAATGTAGGCTAATTAATAATATATTAGAATTTTAATATATTTTATTTGTAATATTCATAGAATATTTTTTAAATATTGTATAAGTTTAATAATAGTTTATAATAAAAGTGTCATGATTTCAATTAATTAGACATGATTTTTGATTACTAAAAATTTACACCACGTATCCGTAACACACCCGCTCTGCAAAACTAGTTTCGCAACACAAAAATGTTGAAAAAAAATGTTGTCCAAATGGTTCCAATTATTTCAAATACAGTGTATCTAACACACCCAGAGCCCAAGTTGTGGCAAAATAGTCTTTGGAGAATCTGTAGTTACTGCCTTTTTCCTTGGTTTGGTGCCACGTTTTTGGTAAGTAATACAAAGCAAGAATACAGTAACTGCAAAATAGGGGTAAAATATCAAATTAAATATGAGGATTGATATGTACAAAGAATAAGCTAATATAAAGTCACAAAACAGCCACATGTCCAATAATCTACCTACAACTACTTAGGCTGGATGACAGGATAACTTTAAAGTCATTTTTCTCTGTTCTGCACTCTGCGTAGTTACTGCCTTTTTGCTTTGTAGGGCAGAACTCTACCTCTACTGTGCTCCACTGTACTCTCTCTCTACTGTACTCTACCTCTACTGTACTCTGCTGTACTCCACCTCTAATGTGCTCCACTGTACTCTACCTCTACTGTACTCTACCTCTACTGTACTCCACTGTACTCTACCTCTACTGTGCTCTACTGTACTCTATCTCTACTGTGCTCCACTGTACTCTACCTCTACTGTGCTCCACTGTACTCTACCTCTACTGTACTTCACTGTCCTCTATCTCTACTCTACTCCACTGTACTCTACCTCTACTGTCCTCCACTGTACTCTACCTCTACTGTGCTCCACTGTACTCTCTCTCTACTGTACTCTACCTCTACTGTACTCTGCTGTACTCCACCTCTAATGTGCTCCACTGTACTCTACCTCTACTGTACTCTACCTCTACTGTACTCCACTGTACTCTACCTCTACTGTGCTCTACTGTACTCTATCTCTACTGTGCTCCACTGTACTCTACCTCTACTGTGCTCCACTGTACTCTACCTCTACTGTACTTCACTGTCCTCTATCTCTACTGTACTCCACTGTACTCTATCTCTACTGTACTCCACTGTATTCTACCTCTACTGTACTCCACTGTACTCTATCTCTACTGTACTCCACTCTAATCTACCTCTACTGTCCTCCACTGTACTCTACCTCTACTGTGCTCCACTGTACTCTCTCTCTACTGTACTCTACCTCTACTGTACTCTACTGTGCTCCACTGTACTCCACTGTAGACTACCTCTACTGTGCTCCACTGTACTCTACCTCTACTGTGCTCCACTATACTCTACCTCTACTGTGCTCCACTGTACTCTACCTCTACTGTCCTCCACTGTACTCTACCTCTACTGTGCTCCACTGTACTCTCTCTCTACTGTACTCTACCTCTACTGTACTCTACTGTACTCCACCTCTAATGTGCTGCACTGTACTCTACCTCTACTGTACTCTACCTCTACTGTACTCCACTGTACTCTACCTCTAATGTGCTCCACTGTACTCTATCTCTACTGTGCTCCACTGTACTCTATTTCTACTGTGCTCCACTGTACTCTATCTCTACTGTACTCCACTGTACTCTATCTCTACTGTACTTCACTGTCCTTTATCTCTAATGTACTCCACTGTACTCTACCTCTATTGTGCTCCATTGTACTCTATCTCTACTGTACTCTACTGTACTCTATCTCTACTTTACTCCACTGTACTCTATCTCTACTGTACTCCACTGTACTCTACCTCTACTGTGCTCCACTGTATCCTACCTCTACTCTACTCCACTGTACTCTCTCTCTACTGTGCTCCACTGTACTCTATCTCTACTGTACTCCACTGTACTCTACCTCTACTGTGCTCCACTGTACTCTACCTCTACTGTACTCCACAGTACTCTATCTCTACTGTGCTCCACTCTACTCTATCTCTACTGTACTCCACTGTACTCTACCTCTACTGTGCTCTACTGTTCTCTACCTCTAATGTGCTCTACTGTACTCCACCTCTACTGTTCTCCACTGTACCCTACCTCTATTGTGCTCCACTTTACTCTACCTCTACTGTACTCCACTGTATTCTATCTCTACTGTGCTCCACTGTACTCTACCTCTACTGTGCTCAACTGTACTCTACTGTACTCCACTGTACTCTACCTCTACTGTACTCCACTGTACTCTATCTCTACTGTACTCCACTGTACTCTACCTCTACTGTACTCCACTGTACTCTATATCTACTGTGCTCCACTGTACTCTACCTCTACTGTGCCCAACTGTACTGTACTCTACCTCTACTGTACTCCACTGTACTCTACCTCTACTGTACTCCACTTTACTCTACCTCTACTGTACTCAACTGTACTCTATCTCTACTGTGCTCCACTGTACTCTACCTCTACTGTACTCCACTGTACTCTATCTCTACTGTACTCCACTGTACTCTACCTCTACTGTGCTCCACTGTACTCTACCTCTACTGTACTCCACAGTACTCTATCTCTACTGTGCTCCACTGTACTCTATCTCTACTGTACTCCACTGTACTCTACCTCTACTGTGCTCTACTCTTCTCTACCTCTACTGTGCTCTACTGTACTCCACCTCTACTGTTCTCCACTGTACCCTACCTCTATTGTGCTCCACTGTACTCTACCTCTACTGTACTCCACTGTATTCTATCTCCACTGTGCTCCACTGTACTCTACCTCTACTGTGCTCAACTGTACTCTACTGTACTCCACTGTACTCTACCTCTACTGTACTCCACTGTACTCTATCTCTACTGTACTCCACTGTACTCTACCTCTACTGTACTCCACTGTACTCTATCTTTACTGTGCTCCACTGTACTCTATTTCTACTGTACTCTACTGTACTCCACCTCTAATGTGCTCCGCTGTACTCTACCTCTACTGTACTCTACTGTACTCTATCTCTACTCTGCTCCACTGTACTCTACCTCTACTGTGCTCCACTGTACTCTACCTCTACTGTACTTCACTGTCCTCTATCTCTACTGTACTCCACTGTACTCTACCTCTACTGTGCTCCACTGTACTCTACCTCTACTGTACTCCACTGTACTCTATCTCTACTGTGCTCCACTGTACTCTACCTCTACTGTGCTCCACTGTACTCTACCTCTACTGTGCTCCACTGTACTCTACCTCTACTGTACTCCGCTGTACTCTATCTCTACTGTGCTCCACTGTACTCTACCTCTACTGTGCTCAACTGTACTCTACTGTACTCCACTGTACTCTACCTCTACTGTACTCCACTGTACTCTATCTCTACTGTACTCCACTGTACTCTACCTCTACTGTACTCCACTATACTCTATCTCTACTGTGCTCCACTGTACTCTACCTCTACTGTGCTCAACTGTACTGTACTGTACTCCACTGTAATCTACCTCTACTGTACTCCACTGTACTCTACCTCTACTGTGCTCCACTGTACTCTATCTCTACTGTGCTCCACTCTACTCTACCTCTACTGTGCTCCACTGTATCCTACCTCTACTGTACTCCACTGTACTCTCTCTCTACTGTGCTCCACTGTACTCTATCTCTACTGTACTCAGCTGTACTCTACCTCTACTGTGCTCTACTGTTCTCTACCTCTACTGTGCTCTACTCTACTCCACCTCTACTGTGCTCCACTGTACCCTACCTCTACTGTGCTCCACCGTACTCTACCTCTACTGTGCTCCACTGTACTCTACCTCTACTGTACTCCACTGTACTCTATCTCTACTGTGCTCCATTGTACTCTCTCTCTACTGTACTCTACCTCTACTGTACTCTACTGTGCTCCACTGTACTCCACTGTAGTCTACCTCTACTGTGCTCCACTGTACTCTACCTCTACTGTGCTCCACTATACTCTACCTCTACTGTGCTCCACTGTACTCTACCTCTACTGTCCTCCACTGTACTCTACCTCTACTGTGCTCCACTGTACTCTCTCTCTACTGTACTCTACCTCTACTGTACTCTACTGTACTCCACCTCTAATGTGCTCCACTGTACTCTACCTCTACTGTACTCTACCTCTACTGTACTCCACTGTACTCTACCTCTAATGTGCTCCACTGTACTCTATCTCTACTGTGCTCCACTGTACTCTATTTCTACTGTGCTCCACTGTACTCTATCTCTACTGTACTCCACTGTACTCTATCTCTACTGTACTTCACTGTCCTTTATCTCTAATGTACTCCACTGTACTCTACCTCTATTGTGCTCCATTGTACTCTATCTCTACTGTACTCTACTGTACTCTATCTCTACTTTACTCCACTGTACTCTACCTATACTGTACTCTACTGTTCTCTTCCTCTACTGTACTCCACTGTACTCTATCTCTACTGTGATCCACTGTACTCTACCTCTACTGTACTCCACTGTACTCTATCTCTACTCTACTCCACTGTACTCTACCTCTACTGTACTCTACTGTTCTCTACCTCTACTGTGCTCCACTGTACTCTACCTCTACTGTACTCCACTCTACTCTATCTCTACTGTGCTCCACTACTGTTCTCTACCTCTACTGTGCTCTACTGTACTTTACTCTACTGTACTCCACTGTACTCTATCTCTACTGTGATCCACTGTACTCTACCTCTACTGTACTCCACTGTACTCTATCTCTACTGTGATCCACTGTACTCTATCTCTATTGTGCTCCACTGTACTCTACCTCTACTGTGCTCCACTGTACTCTATCTCTACTGTGCTCCACTCTACTCTACCTCTACTGTGCTCCACTGTATCCTACCTCTACTGTACTCCACTGTACTCTCTCTCTACTGTGCTCCACTGTACTCTATCTCTACTGTACTCAGCTGTACTCTACCTCTACTGTGCTCTACTGTTCTCCACCTCTACTGTGCTCTACTCTACTCCACCTCTACTGTGCTCCACTGTACCCTACCTCTACTGTGCTCCACCGTACTCTACCTCTACTGTGCTCCACTGTACTCTATCTCTACTGTACTCTACTGTACTCTATCTCTACTTTACTCCACTGTATTCTATCTCTACTGTGCTCCACTGTACTCTACCTCTACTGTGCTCAACTGTACTCTACTGTACTCCACTGTACTCTACCTCTACTGTACTCCACTGTACTCTATCTCTACTGTACTCCACTGTACTCTACCTCTACTGTACTCCACTGTACTCTATCTCTACTGTGCTCCACTGTACTCTACCTCTACTGTGCCCAACTGTACTGTACTCTACCTCTACTGTTCTCCACTGTACTCTACCTCTACTGTACTCCACTTTACACTACCTCTACTGTACTCAACTGTACTCTATCTCTACTGTGCTCCACTGTACTCTACCTCTACTGTACTCCACTGTACTCTATCTCTACTGTACTCCACTGTACTCTACCTATACTGTACTCTACTGTTCTCTTCCTCTACTGTACTCCACTGTACTCTATCTCTACTGTGATCCACTGTACTCTACCTCTACTGTACTCCACTGTACTCTATCTCTACTGTACTCCACTGTCCTCTACCTATACTGTACTCTACTGTTCTCTTCCTCTACTGTACTCCACTGTACTCTATCTCTACTGTGATCCACTGTACTCTACCTCTACTGTACTCCACTGTACTCTATCTCTACTCTACTCCACTGTACTCTACCTCTACTGTACTCCACTGTACTCTATCTCTACTGTGATCCACTGTACTCTACCTCTACTGTACTCCACTGTACTCTATCTCTACTGTGATCCACTGTACTCTACCTCTACTGTACTCCACTGTACTCTATCTCTACTGTGATCCACTGTACTCTATCTCTACTGTGCTCCACTGTACTCTACCTCTACTATGCTCCACTGTACTCTATCTGTACTGTGCTCCACTCTACTCTACCTCTACTGTGCTCCACTGTACTCTACCTCTACTGTACTCCACTCTACTCTATCTCTACTGTGCTCCACTGTACTCTATCTCTACTGTACTCCACTGTACTCTACCTCTACTGTGCTCTACTGTTCTCTACCTCTACTGTGCTCTACTGTACTCCACCTCTACTGTGCTCCACTGTACCCTACCTCTACTGTGCTCCACTGTACTCTACCTCTACTGTGCTCCACTGTACTCTACCTCTACTGTGCTCCACTGTACTCTACCTCTACTGTGCTCCACTGTACTCTACCTCTACTGTGCTCCACTGTACTCTATCTCTACTGTGCTCCACTGTACTCTATTTCTACTGTACTCTACTGTACTCCACCTCTAATGTGCTCCACTGTACTCTACCTCTACTGTACTCTACCTCTACTGTACTCCACTGTACTCTACCTCTACTGTGCTCTACTGTACTCTATCTCTACTCTGCTCCACTGTACTCTACCTCTACTGTGCTCCACTGTACTCTACCTCTACTGTACTTCACTGTCCTCTATCTCTACTGTACTCCACTGTACTTTACCTCTACTGTGCTCCACTGTACTCTACCTCTACTGTACTCTACTGTACTCTATCTCTACTGTGCTCCACTGTACTCTACCTCTACTGTGCTCCACTGTACTCTACCTCTACTGTGCTCCACTGTACTCTACCTCTACTGTACTCCACTGTACTCTATCTCTACTTTGCTCCACTGTACTCTACCTCTACTGTGCTCAACTGTACTCTACTGTACTCCACTGTACTCTACCTCTACTGTACTCCACTGTACTCTATCTCTACTGTACTCCACTGTACTCTACCTCTACTGTACTCCACTGTACTCTATCTCTACTGTGCTCCACTATACTCTACCTCTACTGTGCTCAACTGTACTGTACTGTACTCCACTGTAATCTACCTCTACTGTACTCCACTGTACTCTACCTCTACTGTACTCCACTGTACTCTACCTCTACTGTACTCCACTGTACTCTACTCTACTGTACTCCACTGTACTCTATCTCTACTGTGATCCACTGTACTCTACCTCTACTGTACTCCACTGTACTCTATCTCTACTGTACTCCACTGTACTCTACCTCTACTGTACTCTACTGTTCTCTACCTCTACTGTGCTCTACTGTACTCTACTCTACTGTACTCCACTGTACTCTATCTCTACTGTGATCCACTGTACTCTACCTCTACTGTACTCCACTTTACTTTATCTCTACTGTGATCCACTGTACTCTATCTCTACTGTGCTCCACTGTACTCTACCTCTACTATGCTCCACTGTACTCTATCTCTACTGTGCTCCACTCTACTCTACCTCTACTGTGCTCCACTGTACTCTACCTCTACTGTACTCCACTTTACTTTATCTCTACTGTGATCCACTGTACTCTATCTCTACTGTGCTCCACTGTACTCTACCTCTACTATGCTCCACTGTACTCTATCTCTACTGTGCTCCACTGTACTCTACCTCTACTGTGCTCCACTGTACCCTACCTCTACTGTGCTCCACTGTACTCTACCTCTACTGTGCTCCACTGTACTCTACCTCTACTGTGCTCCACTGTACTCTATCTCTACTGTGCTCCACTGTACTCTATTTCTACTGTACTCTACTGTACTCCACCTCTAATGTGCTCCACTGTACTCTACCTCTACTGTACTCTACCTCTACTGTACTCCACTGTACTCTACCTCTACTGTGCTCTACTGTACTCTATCTCTACTCTGCTCCACTGTACTCTACCTCTACTGTGCTCCACTGTACTCTACCTCTACTGTACTTCACTGTCCTCTATCTCTACTGTACTCCACTGTACTCTACCTCTACTGTGCTCCACTGTACTCTACCTCTACTGTACTCCACTGTACTCTATCTCTACTGTGCTCCACTGTACTCTACCTCTACTGTGCTCCACTGTACTCTACCTCTACTGTGCTCCACTGTACTCTACCTCTATTGTACTCCACTGTACTCTATCTCTACTGTGCTCCACTGTCCTCTACCTCTACTGTGCTCAACTGTACTCTACTGTACTCCACTGTACTCTACCTCTACTGTACTCCACTGTACTCTATCTCTACTGTACTCCACTTTACTCTACCTCTACTGTGCTCCACTGTACTCTACCTCTACTGTACTCCACAGTACTCTATCTCTACTGTGCTCCACTCTACTCTATCTCTACTGTACTCCACTGTACTCTACCTCTACTGTGCTCTACTGTTCTCTACCTCTAATGTGCTCTACTGTACTCCACCTCTACTGTTCTCCACTGTACCCTACCTCTATTGTGCTCCACTGTACTCTACCTCTACTGTACTCCACTGTATTCTATCTCTACTGTGCTCCACTGTACTCTACCTCTACTGTGCTCAACTGTACTCTACTGTACTCCACTGTACTCTACCTCTACTGTACTCCACTGTACTCTATCTCTACTGTACTCCACTGTACTCTACCTCTACTGTACTCCACTGTACTCTATATCTACTGTGCTCCACTGTACTCTACCTCTACTGTGCCCAACTGTACTGTACTCTACCTCTACTGTACTCCACTGTACTCTACCTCTACTGTACTCCACTTTACTCTACCTCTACTGTACTCAACTGTACTCTATCTCTACTGTGCTCCACTGTACTCTACCTCTACTGTACTCCACTGTACTCTATCTCTACTGTACTCCACTGTACTCTACCTCTACTGTGCTCCACTGTACTCTACCTCTACTGTACTCCACAGTACTCTATCTCTACTGTGCTCCACTGTACTCTATCTCTACTGTACTCCACTGTACTCTACCTCTACTGTGCTCTACTCTTCTCTACCTCTACTGTGCTCTACTGTACTCCACCTCTACTGTTCTCCACTGTACCCTACCTCTATTGTGCTCCACTGTACTCTACCTCTACTGTACTCCACTGTATTCTATCTCCACTGTGCTCCACTGTACTCTACCTCTACTGTGCTCAACTGTACTCTACTGTACTCCACTGTACTCTACCTCTACTGTACTCCACTGTACTCTATCTCTACTGTACTCCACTGTACTCTACCTCTACTGTACTCCACTGTACTCTATCTTTACTGTGCTCCACTGTACTCTATTTCTACTGTACTCTACTGTACTCCACCTCTAATGTGCTCCGCTGTACTCTACCTCTACTGTACTCTACTGTACTCTATCTCTACTCTGCTCCACTGTACTCTACCTCTACTGTGCTCCACTGTACTCTACCTCTACTGTACTTCACTGTCCTCTATCTCTACTGTACTCCACTGTACTCTACCTCTACTGTGCTCCACTGTACTCTACCTCTACTGTACTCCACTGTACTCTATCTCTACTGTGCTCCACTGTACTCTACCTCTACTGTGCTCCACTGTACTCTACCTCTACTGTGCTCCACTGTACTCTACCTCTACTGTACTCCGCTGTACTCTATCTCTACTGTGCTCCACTGTACTCTACCTCTACTGTGCTCAACTGTACTCTACTGTACTCCACTGTACTCTACCTCTACTGTACTCCACTGTACTCTATCTCTACTGTACTCCACTGTACTCTACCTCTACTGTACTCCACTGTACTCTATCTCTACTGTGCTCCACTGTACTCTACCTCTACTGTGCTCAACTGTACTGTACTGTACTCCACTGTAATCTACCTCTACTGTACTCCACTGTACTCTACCTCTACTGTGCTCCACTGTACTCTATCTCTACTGTGCTCCACTCTACTCTACCTCTACTGTGCTCCACTGTATCCTACCTCTACTGTACTCCACTGTACTCTCTCTCTACTGTGCTCCACTGTACTCTATCTCTACTGTACTCAGCTGTACTCTACCTCTACTGTGCTCAACTGTTCTCTACCTCTACTGTGCTCTACTCTACTCCACCTCTACTGTGCTCCACTGTACCCTACCTCTACTGTGCTCCACCGTACTCTACCTCTACTGTGCTCCACTGTACTCTACCTCTACTGTACTCCACTGTACTCTATCTCTACTGTGCTCCACTGTACTCTCTCTCTACTGTACTCTACCTCTACTGTACTCTACTGTGCTCCACTGTACTCCACTGTAGTCTACCTCTACTGTGCTCCACTGTACTCTACCTCTACTGTGCTCCACTATACTCTACCTCTACTGTGCTCCACTGTACTCTACCTCTACTGTCCTCCACTGTACTCTACCTCTACTGTGCTCCACTGTACTCTCTCTCTACTGTACTCTACCTCTACTGTACTCTACTGTACTCCACCTCTAATGTGCTCCACTGTACTCTACCTCTACTGTACTCTACCTCTACTGTACTCCACTGTACTCTACCTCTAATGTGCTCCACTGTACTCTATCTCTACTGTGCTCCACTGTACTCTATTTCTACTGTGCTCCACTGTACTCTATCTCTACTGTACTCCACTGTACTCTATCTCTACTGTACTTCACTGTCCTTTATCTCTAATGTACTCCACTGTACTCTACCTCTATTGTGCTCCATTGTACTCTATCTCTACTGTACTCTACTGTACTCTATCTCTACTTTACTCCACTGTACTCTACCTATACTGTACTCTACTGTTCTCTTCCTCTACTGTACTCCACTGTACTCTATCTCTACTGTGATCCACTGTACTCTACCTCTACTGTACTCCACTGTACTCTATCTCTACTCTACTCCACTGTACTCTACCTCTACTGTACTCTACTGTTCTCTACCTCTACTGTGCTCCACTGTACTCTACCTCTACTGTACTCCACTCTACTCTATCTCTACTGTGCTCCACTACTGTTCTCTACCTCTACTGTGCTCTACTGTACTTTACTCTACTGTACTCCACTGTACTCTATCTCTACTGTGATCCACTGTACTCTACCTCTACTGTACTCCACTGTACTCTATCTCTACTGTGATCCACTGTACTCTATCTCTATTGTGCTCCACTGTACTCTACCTCTACTGTGCTCCACTGTACTCTATCTCTACTGTGCTCCACTCTACTCTACCTCTACTGTGCTCCACTGTATCCTACCTCTACTGTACTCCACTGTACTCTCTCTCTACTGTGCTCCACTGTACTCTATCTCTACTGTACTCAGCTGTACTCTACCTCTACTGTGCTCTACTGTTCTCCACCTCTACTGTGCTCTACTCTACTCCACCTCTACTGTGCTCCACTGTACCCTACCTCTACTGTGCTCCACCGTACTCTACCTCTACTGTGCTCCACTGTACTCTATCTCTACTGTACTCTACTGTACTCTATCTCTACTTTACTCCACTGTATTCTATCTCTACTGTGCTCCACTGTACTCTACCTCTACTGTGCTCAACTGTACTCTACTGTACTCCACTGTACTCTACCTCTACTGTACTCCACTGTACTCTATCTCTACTGTACTCCACTGTACTCTACCTCTACTGTACTCCACTGTACTCTATCTCTACTGTGCTCCACTGTACTCTACCTCTACTGTGCCCAACTGTACTGTACTCTACCTCTACTGTTCTCCACTGTACTCTACCTCTACTGTACTCCACTTTACACTACCTCTACTGTACTCAACTGTACTCTATCTCTACTGTGCTCCACTGTACTCTACCTCTACTGTACTCCACTGTACTCTATCTCTACTGTACTCCACTGTACTCTACCTATACTGTACTCTACTGTTCTCTTCCTCTACTGTACTCCACTGTACTCTATCTCTACTGTGATCCACTGTACTCTACCTCTACTGTACTCCACTGTACTCTATCTCTACTGTACTCCACTGTCCTCTACCTATACTGTACTCTACTGTTCTCTTCCTCTACTGTACTCCACTGTACTCTATCTCTACTGTGATCCACTGTACTCTACCTCTACTGTACTCCACTGTACTCTATCTCTACTCTACTCCACTGTACTCTACCTCTACTGTACTCCACTGTACTCTATCTCTACTGTGATCCACTGTACTCTACCTCTACTGTACTCCACTGTACTCTATCTCTACTGTGATCCACTGTACTCTACCTCTACTGTACTCCACTGTACTCTATCTCTACTGTGATCCACTGTACTCTATCTCTACTGTGCTCCACTGTACTCTACCTCTACTATGCTCCACTGTACTCTATCTGTACTGTGCTCCACTCTACTCTACCTCTACTGTGCTCCACTGTACTCTACCTCTACTGTACTCCACTCTACTCTATCTCTACTGTGCTCCACTGTACTCTATCTCTACTGTACTCCACTGTACTCTACCTCTACTGTGCTCTACTGTTCTCTACCTCTACTGTGCTCTACTGTACTCCACCTCTACTGTGCTCCACTGTACCCTACCTCTACTGTGCTCCACTGTACTCTACCTCTACTGTGCTCCACTGTACTCTACCTCTACTGTGCTCCACTGTACTCTACCTCTACTGTGCTCCACTGTACTCTACCTCTACTGTGCTCCACTGTACTCTATCTCTACTGTGCTCCACTGTACTCTATTTCTACTGTACTCTACTGTACTCCACCTCTAATGTGCTCCACTGTACTCTACCTCTACTGTACTCTACCTCTACTGTACTCCACTGTACTCTACCTCTACTGTGCTCTACTGTACTCTATCTCTACTCTGCTCCACTGTACTCTACCTCTACTGTGCTCCACTGTACTCTACCTCTACTGTACTTCACTGTCCTCTATCTCTACTGTACTCCACTGTACTTTACCTCTACTGTGCTCCACTGTACTCTACCTCTACTGTACTCTACTGTACTCTATCTCTACTGTGCTCCACTGTACTCTACCTCTACTGTGCTCCACTGTACTCTACCTCTACTGTGCTCCACTGTACTCTACCTCTACTGTACTCCACTGTACTCTATCTCTACTTTGCTCCACTGTACTCTACCTCTACTGTGCTCAACTGTACTCTACTGTACTCCACTGTACTCTACCTCTACTGTACTCCACTGTACTCTATCTCTACTGTACTCCACTGTACTCTACCTCTACTGTACTCCACTGTACTCTATCTCTACTGTGCTCCACTATACTCTACCTCTACTGTGCTCAACTGTACTGTACTGTACTCCACTGTAATCTACCTCTACTGTACTCCACTGTACTCTACCTCTACTGTACTCCACTGTACTCTACCTCTACTGTACTCCACTGTACTCTACTCTACTGTACTCCACTGTACTCTATCTCTACTGTGATCCACTGTACTCTACCTCTACTGTACTCCACTGTACTCTATCTCTACTGTACTCCACTGTACTCTACCTCTACTGTACTCTACTGTTCTCTACCTCTACTGTGCTCTACTGTACTCTACTCTACTGTACTCCACTGTACTCTATCTCTACTGTGATCCACTGTACTCTACCTCTACTGTACTCCACTTTACTTTATCTCTACTGTGATCCACTGTACTCTATCTCTACTGTGCTCCACTGTACTCTACCTCTACTATGCTCCACTGTACTCTATCTCTACTGTGCTCCACTCTACTCTACCTCTACTGTGCTCCACTGTACTCTACCTCTACTGTACTCCACTTTACTTTATCTCTACTGTGATCCACTGTACTCTATCTCTACTGTGCTCCACTGTACTCTACCTCTACTATGCTCCACTGTACTCTATCTCTACTGTGCTCCACTCTACTCTACCTCTACTGTGCTCCACTGTACTCTACCTCTACTGTACTCCACTGTACTCTATCTCTACTGTACTCCACTTTAATCTACCTCTACTGTCCTCCACTGTACTCTACCTCTACTGTGCTCCACTGTACTCTCTCTCTACTGTACTCTACCTCTACTGTACTCTACTGTGCTCCACTGTACTCCACTGTAGTCTACCTCTACTGTGCTCCACTGTACTCTACCTCTACTGTGCTCCACTATACTCTACCTCAACTGTGCTCCACTGTACTCTACCTCTACTGTCCTCCACTGTACTCTACCTCTACTGTGCTCCACTGTACTCTCTCTCTACTGTACTCTACCTCTACTGTACTCTACTGTACTCCACCTCTAATGTGCTCCACTGTACTCTACCTCTACTCTACTCTACCTCTACTGTACTCCACTGTACTCTACCTCTAATGTGCTCCACTGTACTCTATCTCTACTGTGCTCCACTGTACTCTATTTCTACTGTGCTCCACTGTACTCTATCTCTACTGTACTCCACTGTACTCTATCTCTACTGTACTTCACTATCCTTTATCTCTAATGTACTCCACTGTACTCTACCTCTATTGTGCTCCATTGTACTCTATCTCTACTGTACTCTACTGTACTCTATCTCTACTTTACTCCACTGTACTCTATCTCTACTGTACTCCACTGTACTCTACCTCTACTGTGCTCCACTGTACTCTACCTCTACCGTACTCCACTGTACTCTATCTCTACTGTACTCCACTGTACTCTACCTATACTGTACTCTACTGTTCTCTACCTCTACTGTGCTCTACTCTACTCTACTGTACTCCACTGTACTCTATCTCTACTGTGATCCACTGTACTCTACCTCTACTGTACTCTACTGTACTCTATCTCTACTGTGATCTACTGTACTCTATCTCTACTGTGCTCCACTGTACTCTACCTCTACTGTGCTCCACTGTACTCTATCTCTACTGTGCTCCACTCTACTCTACCTCTACTGTGCTCCACTGTATCCTACCTCTACTGTACTCCACTGTACTCTATCTCTACTGTGCTCCACTGTACTCTATCTCTACTGTACTCCACTGTACTCTACCTCTACTGTGCTCTACTGTTCTCTACCTCTACTGTGCTCTACTGTACTCCACCTCTACTGTGCTCCACTGTACCCTACCTCTACTGTGCTCCACTGTACTCTACCTCTACTGTGCTCCACTGTACTCTACCTCTACTCTGCTCCACTGTATCCACTGTACTCTACCTCTACTGTGCTCCACTGTACTCTACCTCTACTGTGCTCCACTGTACTCTACCTCTACTGTACTCTACTGTACTCCACCTCTAATGAGCTCCACTGTACTCTGGCTCTACTGTACTCCACTTTACTTTACCTCTACTGTACTCCACTGTACTCTACCTCTACTGTGCTCCACTGTACTCTATTTCTACTGTACTCCACTGTACTCTACCTCTGCTGTGCTCCACTGTACTCTAACTCTACTGTACTCAACTGTACTCTACTGTTCTCTACCTCTACTGTACTCTACTGTGCTCCACTGTACTCCACTGTAGTCTACCTCTACTGTGTTCCTCTGTACTCTACCTCTACTGTGCTCCACTATACTCTACCTCTACTGTGCTCCACTGTACTCTACCTCTACTGTCCTCCACTGTACTCTACCTCTACTGTGCTCCACTGTACTCTCTCTCTACTGTACTCTACCTCTACTGTACTCTGCTGTACTCCACCTCTAATGTGCTCCACTGTACTCTACCTCTACTGTACTCTACCTCTACTGTACTCCACTGTACTCTACCTCTACTGTGCTCTACTGTACTCTATCTCTACTGTGCTCCACTGTACTCTACCTCTACTGTGCTCCACTGTACTCTACCTCTACTGTACTTCACTGTCCTCTATCTCTACTCTACTCCACTGTACTCTACCTCTACTGTCCTCCACTGTACTCTACCTCTACTGTGCTCCACTGTACTCTCTCTCTACTGTACTCTACCTCTACTGTACTCTGCTGTACTCCACCTCTAATGTGCTCCACTGTACTCTACCTCTACTGTACTCTACCTCTACTGTACTCCACTGTACTCTACCTCTACTGTGCTCTACTGTACTCTATCTCTACTGTGCTCCACTGTACTCTACCTCTACTGTGCTCCACTGTACTCTACCTCTACTGTACTTCACTGTCCTCTATCTCTACTGTACTCCACTGTACTCTATCTCTACTGTACTCCACTGTATTCTACCTCTACTGTACTCCACTGTACTCTATCTCTACTGTACTCCACTCTAATCTACCTCTACTGTCCTCCACTGTACTCTACCTCTACTGTGCTCCACTGTACTCTCTCTCTACTGTACTCTACCTCTACTGTACTCTACTGTGCTCCACTGTACTCCACTGTAGACTACCTCTACTGTGCTCCACTGTACTCTACCTCTACTGTGCTCCACTATACTCTACCTCTACTGTGCTCCACTGTACTCTACCTCTACTGTCCTCCACTGTACTCTACCTCTACTGTGCTCCACTGTACTCTCTCTCTACTGTACTCTACCTCTACTGTACTCTACTGTACTCCACCTCTAATGTGCTCCACTGTACTCTACCTCTACTGTACTCTACCTCTACTGTACTCCACTGTACTCTACCTCTAATGTGCTCCACTGTACTCTATCTCTACTGTGCTCCACTGTACTCTATTTCTACTGTGCTCCACTGTACTCTATCTCTACTGTACTCCACTGTACTCTATCTCTACTGTACTTCACTGTCCTTTATCTCTAATGTACTCCACTGTACTCTACCTCTATTGTGCTCCATTGTACTCTATCTCTACTGTACTCTACTGTACTCTATCTCTACTTTACTCCACTGTACTCTATCTCTACTGTACTCCACTGTACTCTACCTCTACTGTGCTCCACTGTATCCTACCTCTACTCTACTCCACTGTACTCTCTCTCTACTGTGCTCCACTGTACTCTATCTCTACTGTACTCAGCTGTACTCTACCTCTACTGTGCTCTACTGTTCTCTACCTCTACTGTGCTCTACTCTACTCCACCTCTACTGTGCTCCACTGTACCCTACCTCTACTGTGCTCCACCGTACTCTACCTCTACTGTGCTCCACTGTACTCTACCTCTACTGTACTCCACTGTACTCTATCTCTACTGTACTCCACTGTACTCTACCTCTACTGTACTCCACTGTACTCTATCTCTACTGTACTCCACTCTAATCTACCTCTACTGTCCTCCACTGTACTCTACCTCTACTGTGCTCCACTGTACTCTCTCTCTACTGTACTCTACCTCTACTGTACTCTACTGTGCTCCACTGTACTCCACTGTAGTCTACCTCTACTGTGCTCCACTGTACTCTACCTCTACTGTGCTCCACTATACTCTACCTCTACTGTGCTCCACTGTACTCTACCTCTACTGTCCTCCACTGTACTGTACCTCTACTGTGCTCCACTGTACTCTCTCTCTACTGTACTCTACCTCTACTGTACTCTACTGTACTCCACCTCTAATGTGCTCCACTGTACTCTATCTCTACTGTGCTCCACTGTACTCTATTTCTACTGTGCTCCACTGTACTCTATCTCTACTGTACTCCACTGTACTCTATCTCTACTGTACTTCACTGTCCTTTATCTCTAATGTACTCCACTGTACTCTACCTCTATTGTGCTCCATTGTACTCTATCTCTACTGTACTCTACTGTACTCTATCTCTACTTTACTCCACTGTATTCTATCTCTACTGTGCTCCACTGTACTCTACCTCTACTGTGCTCAACTGTACTCTACTGTACTCCACTGTACTCTACCTCTACTGTACTCCACTGTACTCTATCTCTACTGTACTCCACTGTACTCTACCTCTACTGTACTCCACTGTACTCTATCTCTACTGTGCTCCACTGTACTCTACCTCTACTGTGCCCAACTGTACTGTACTCTACCTCTACTGTACTCCACTGTACTCTACCTCTACTGTACTCCACTTTACTCTACCTCTACTGTACTCAACTGTACTCTATCTCTACTGTGCTCCACTGTACTCTACCTCTACTGTACTCCACTGTACTCTATCTCTACTGTACTCCACTGTACTCTACCTATACTGTACTCTACTGTTCTCTTCCTCTACTGTACTCCACTGTACTCTATCTCTACTGTGATCCACTGTACTCTACCTCTACTGTACTCCACTGTACTCTATCTCTACTGTACTCCACTGTACTCTACCTATACTGTACTCTACTGTTCTCTTCCTCTACTGTACTCCACTGTACTCTATCTCTACTGTGATCCACTCTACTCTACCTCTACTGTACTCCACTGTACTCTATCTCTACTCTACTCCACTGTACTCTACCTCTACTGTACTCTACTGTTCTCTACCTCTACTGTGCTCTACTGTACTCTTCTCTACTGTACTCCACTGTACTCTATCTCTACTGTGATCCACTGTACTCTATCTCTACTGTGCTCCACTGTACTCTACCTCTACTATGCTCCACTGTACTCTATCTGTACTGTGCTCCACTCTACTCTACCTCTACTGTGCTCCACTGTACTCTACCTCTACTGTACTCCACTCTACTCTATCTCTACTGTGCTCCACTACTGTTCTCTACCTCTACTGTGCTCTACTGTACTTTACTCTACTGTACTCCACTGTACTCTATCTCTACTGTGATCCACTGTACTCTACCTCTACTGTACTCCACTGTACTCTATCTCTACTGTGATCCACTGTACTCTATCTCTATTGTGCTCCACTGTACTCTACCTCTACTGTGCTCCACTGTACTCTATCTCTACTGTGCTCCACTCTACTCTACCTCTACTGTGCTCCACTGTATCCTACCTCTACTGTACTCCACTGTACTCTCTCTCTACTGTGCTCCACTGTACTCTATCTCTACTGTACTCAGCTGTACTCTACCTCTACTGTGCTCTACTGTTCTCCACCTCTACTGTGCTCTACTCTACTCCACCTCTACTGTGCTCCACTGTACCCTACCTCTACTGTGCTCCACCGTACTCTACCTCTACTGTGCTCCACTGTACTCTATCTCTACTGTACTCTACTGTACTCTATCTCTACTTTACTCCACTGTATTCTACCTCTACTGTACTCCACTGTACTCTATCTCTACTGTACTCCACTCTAATCTACCTCTACTGTCCTCCACTGTACTCTACCTCTACTGTGCTCCACTGTACTCTCTCTCTACTGTACTCTACCTCTACTGTACTCTACTGTACTCCACCTCTAATGTGCTCCACTGTACTCTACCTCTACTGTACTCTACCTCTACTGTACTCCACTGTACTCTACCTCTAATGTGCTCCACTGTACTCTATCTCTACTGTGCTCCACTGTACTCTATTTCTACTGTGCTCCACTGTACTCTATCTCTACTGTACTCCACTTTACTCTATCTCTACTGTACTTCACTGTCCTTTATCTCTAATGTACTCCACTGTACTCTACCTCTATTGTGCTCCATTGTACTCTATCTCTACTGTAGTCTACTGTACTCTATCTCTACTTTACTCCACTGTGCTCTATCTCTACTGTACTCCACTGTACTCTACCTCTACTGTGCTCCACTGTATCCTACCTCTACTGTACTCCACTGTACTCTCTCTCTACTGTGCTCCACTGTACTCTATCTCTACTGTACTCAGCTGTACTCTACCTCTACTGTGCTCTACTGTTCTCTACCTCTACTGTGCTCTACTCTACTCCACCTCTACTGTGCTCCACTGTACCCTACCTCTACTGTGCTCCACCGTACTCTACCTATACTGTGCTCCACTGTATTCTACCTCTACTGTACTCCACTGTACTCTATCTCTACTGTACTCCACTGTACTCTACCTCTACTGTACTCCACTGTACTCTATCTCTACTGTACTCCACTCTAATCTACCTCTACTGTCCTCCAATGTACTCTACCTCTACTGTGCTCCACTGTACTCTCTCTCTACTGTACTCTACCTCTACTGTACTCTACTGTGCTCCACTGTACTCCACTGTAGTCTACCTCTACTGTGCTCCACTGTACTCTACCTCTACTGTGCTCCACTATACTCTACCTCTACTGTGCTCCACTGTACTCTACCTCTACTGTCCTCCACTGTACTCTACCTCTACTGTGCTCCACTGTACTCTCTCTCTACTGTACTCTACCTCTACTGTACTCTACTGTACTCCACCTCTAATGTGCTCCACTGTACTCTATCTCTACTGTGCTCCACTGTACTCTATTTCTACTGTGCTCCACTGTACTCTATCTCTACTGTACTCCACTGTACTCTATCTCTACTGTACTTCACTGTCCTTTATCTCTAATGTACTCCACTGTACTCTACCTCTATTGTGCTCCATTGTACTCTATCTCTACTGTACTCTACTGTACTCTACCTCTACTTTACTCCACTGTATTCTATCTCTACTATGCTCCACTGTACTCTACCTCTACTGTGCTCAACTGTACTCTACTGTACTCCACTGTACTCTACCTCTACTGTACTCCACTGTACTCTATCTCTACTGTACTCCACTGTACTCTACCTCTACTGTACTCCACTGTACTCTATCTCTACTGTGCTCCACTGTACTCTACCTCTACTGTGCCCAACTGTACTGTACTCTACCTCTACTGTACTCCACTGTACTCTACCTCTACTGTACTCCACTTTACTCTACCTCTACTGTACTCAACTGTACTCTATCTCTACTGTGCTCCACTGTACTCTACCTCTACTGTACTCCACTGTACTCTATCTCTACTGTACTCCACTGTACTCTACCTATACTGTACTCTACTGTTCTCTTCCTCTACTGTACTCCACTGTACTCTATCTCTACTGTGATCCACTGTACTCTACCTCTACTGTACTCCACTGTACTCTATCTCTACTGTACTCCACTGTACTCTACCTATACTGTACTCTACTGTTCTCTACCTCTACTGTGCTCTACTGTACTCTTCTCTACTGTACTCCACTGTACTCTATCTCTACTGTGATCCACTGTACTCTACCTCTACTGTACTCCACTGTACTCTATCTCTACTGTGATCCACTGTACTATATCTCTACTGTGCTCCACTGTACTCTACCTCTACTATGCTCCACTGTACTCTATCTGTACTGTGCTCCACTCTACTCTACCTCTACTGTGCTCCACTGTACTCTACCTCTACTGTACTCCACTCTACTCTATCTCTACTGTGCTCCACTACTGTTCTCTACCTCTACTGTGCTCTACTGTACTTTACTCTACTGTACTCCACTGTACTCTATCTCTACTGTGATCCACTGTACTCTACCTCTACTGTACTCCACTGTACTCTATCTCTACTGTGATCCACTGTACTCTATCTCTATTGTGCTCCACTGTACTCTACCTCTACTGTGCTCCACTGTACTCTATCTCTACTGTGCTCCACTCTACTCTACCTCTACTGTGCTCCACTGTATCCTACCTCTACTGTACTCCACTGTACTCTCTCTCTACTGTGCTCCACTGTACTCTATCTCTACTGTACTCAGCTGTACTCTACCTCTACTGTGCTCTACTGTTCTCCACCTCTACTGTGCTCTACTCTACTCCACCTCTACTGTGCTCCACTGTACCCTACCTCTACTGTGCTCCACCGTACTCTACCTCTACTGTGCTCCACTGTACTCTATCTCTACTGTACTCTACTGTACTCTATCTCTACTTTACTCCACTGTATTCTATCTCTACTGTTCTCCACTGTACTCTACCTCTACTGTGCTCAACTGTACTCTACTGTACTCCACTGTACTCTACCTCTACTGTACTCCACTGTACTCTATCTCTACTGTACTCCACTGTACTCTACCTCTACTGTACTCCACTGTACTCTATCTCTACTGTGCTCCACTGTACTCTACCTCTACTGTGCCCAACTGTACTGTACTCTACCTCTACTGTACTCCACTGTACTCTACCTCTACTGTACTCCACTTTACTCTACCTCTACTGTACTCAACTGTACTCTATCTGTACTGTGCTCCACTGTACTCTACCTCTACTGTACTCCACTGTACTCTATCTCTACTGTGATCCACTGTACTCTATCTCTACTGTGCTCCACTGTACTCTACCTCTACTATGCTCCACTGTACTCTATCTGTACTGTGCTCCACTCTACTCTACCTCTACTGTGCTCCACTGTACTCTACCTCTACTGTGCTCCACTCTACTCTATCTCTACTGTGCTCCACTGTACTCTATCTCTACTGTACTCCACTGTACTCTACCTCTACTGTGCTCTACTGTTCTCTACCTCTACTGTGCTCTACTGTACTCCACCTCTACTGTGCTCCACTGTACCCTACCTCTACTGTGCTCCACTGTACTCTACCTCTACTGTGCTCCACTGTACTCTACCTCTACTGTGCTCCACTGTACTCTTCCTCTACTGTGCTCCACTGTACTCTACCTCTACTGTGCTCCACTGTACTCTATCTCTACTGTGCTCCACTGTACTCTATTTCTACTGTACTCTACTGTACTCCACCTCTAATGTGCTCCACTGTACTCTACCTCTACTGTACTCTACCTCTACTGTACTCCACTGTACTCTACCTCTACTGTGCTCTACTGTACTCTATCTCTACTCTGCTCCACTGTACTCTACCTCTACTGTGCTCCACTGTACTCTACCTCTACTGTACTTCACTGTCCTCTATCTCTACTGTACTCCACTGTACTCTACCTCTACTGTGCTCCACTGTACTCTACCTCTACTGTACTCCACTGTACTCTATCTCTACTGTGCTCCACTGTACTCTACCTCTACTGTGCTCCACTGTACTCTACCTCTACTGTGCTCCACTGTACTCTACCTCTACTGTACTCCACTGTACTCTATCTCTACTGTGCTCCACTGTACTCTACCTCTACTGTGCTCAACTGTACTCTACTGTACTCCACTGTACTCTACCTCTACTGTACTCCACTGTACTCTATCTCTACTGTACTCCACTGTACTCTACCTCTACTGTACTCCACTGTACTCTATCTCTACTGTGCTCCACTATACTCTACCTCTACTGTGCTCAACTGTACTGTACTGTACTCCACTGTAATCTACCTCTACTGTACTCCACTGTACTCTACCTCTACTGTACTCCACTGTACTCTACCTCTACTGTACTCCACTGTACTCTACTCTACTGTACTCCACTGTACTTTATCTCTACTTTGATCCACTGTACTCTACCTCTACTGTGCTCCACTGTACTCTATCTCTACTGTACTCCACTGTACTCTACCTCTACTGTACTCTACTGTTCTCTACCTCTACTGTGCTCTACTGTACTCTACTCTACTGTACTCCACTGTACTCTATCTCTACTGTGATCCACTGTACTCTACCTCTACTGTACTCCACTTTACTTTATCTCTACTGTGATCCACTGTACTCTATCTCTACTGTGCTCCACTGTACTCTACCTCTACTATGCTCCACTGTACTCTATCTCTACTGTGCTCCACTCTACTCTACCTCTACTGTGCTCCACTGTACTCTACCTCTACTGTACTCCACTTTACTTTATCTCTACTGTGATCCACTGTACTCTATCTCTACTGTGCTCCACTGTACTCTACCTCTACTATGCTCCACTGTACTCTATCTCTACTGTGCTCCACTCTACACTACCTCTACTGTGCTCCACTGTACTCTACCTCTACTATGCTCCACTGTACTCTATCTGTACTGTGCTCCACTCTACTCTACCTCTACTGTGCTCCACTGTACTCTACCTCTACTGTGCTCCACTCTACTCTATCTCTACTGTGCTCCACTGTACTCTATCTCTACTGTACTCCACTGTACTCTACCTCTACTGTGCTCTACTGTTCTCTACCTCTACTGTGCTCTACTGTACTCCACCTCTACTGTGCTCCACTGTACCCTACCTCTACTGTGCTCCACTGTACTCTACCTCTACTGTGCTCCACTGTACTCTACCTCTACTGTGCTCCACTGTACTCTACCTCTACTGTGCTCCACTGTACTCTACCTCTACTGTGCTCCACTGTACTCTATCTCTACTGTGCTCCACTGTACTCTATTTCTACTGTACTCTACTGTACTCCACCTCTAATGTGCTCCACTGTACTCTACCTCTACTGTACTCTACCTCTACTGTACTCCACTGTACTCTACCTCTACTGTGCTCTACTGTACTCTATCTCTACTCTGCTCCACTGTACTCTACCTCTACTGTGCTCCACTGTACTCTACCTCTACTGTACTTCACTGTCCTCTATCTCTACTGTACTCCACTGTACTCTACCTCTACTGTGCTCCACTGTACTCTACCTCTACTGTACTCCACTGTACTCTATCTCTACTGTGCTCCACTGTACTCTACCTCTACTGTGCTCCACTGTACTCTACCTCTACTGTGCTCCACTGTACTCTACCTCTACTGTACTCCACTGTACTCTATCTCTACTGTGCTCCACTGTACTCTACCTCTACTGTGCTCAACTGTACTCTACTGTACTCCACTGTACTCTACCTCTACTGTACTCCACTGTACTCTATCTCTACTGTACTCCACTGTACTCTACCTCTACTGTACTCCACTGTACTCTATCTCTACTGTGCTCCACTATACTCTACCTCTACTGTGCTCAACTGTACTGTACTGTACTCCACTGTAATCTACCTCTACTGTACTCCACTGTACTCTACCTCTACTGTACTCCACTGTACTCTACCTCTACTGTACTCCACTGTACTCTACTCTACTGTACTCCACTGTACTTTATCTCTACTTTGATCCACTGTACTCTACCTCTACTGTGCTCCACTGTACTCTATCTCTACTGTACTCCACTGTACTCTACCTCTACTGTACTCTACTGTTCTCTACCTCTACTGTGCTCTACTGTACTCTACTCTACTGTACTCCACTGTACTCTATCTCTACTGTGATCCACTGTACTCTACCTCTACTGTACTCCACTTTACTTTATCTCTACTGTGATCCACTGTACTCTATCTCTACTGTGCTCCACTGTACTCTACCTCTACTATGCTCCACTGTACTCTATCTCTACTGTGCTCCACTCTACTCTACCTCTACTGTGCTCCACTGTACTCTACCTCTACTGTACTCCACTTTACTTTATCTCTACTGTGATCCACTGTACTCTATCTCTACTGTGCTCCACTGTACTCTACCTCTACTATGCTCCACTGTACTCTATCTCTACTGTGCTCCACTCTACACTACCTCTACTGTGCTCCACTGTACTCTACCTCTACTGTACTCCACTGTACTCTATCTCTACTGTACTCCACTGCACTCTACCTCTACTGTGCTCTACTGTTCTCTACCTCTACTGTGCTCTACTGTACTCCACCTCTACTGTGCTCCACTGTACCCTACCTCTACTGTGCTCCACTGTACTCTACCTCTACTGTGCTCCACTGTACTCTACCTCTACTCTGCTCCACTGTATCCACTGTACTCTACCTCTACTGTGCTCCACTGTACTCTACCTCTACTGTGCTCCACTGTACTCTACCTCTACTGTACTCTACTGTACTCCACCTCTAATGAGCTCCACTGTACTCTGGCTCTACTGTACTCCACTGTACTTTACCTCTACTGTACTCCACTGTACTCTACCTCTACTGTGCTCCACTGTACTCTATTTCTACTGTACTCCTCTGTACTCTACCTCTACTGTGCTCCACTGTACTCTATCTGTAATGTACTCTACTGTACTCTATCTCTACTGTGATCCACTGTACTCTACCTCTGCTGTGCTCCACTGTACTCTATCTCTACTGTACTCCACTGTACTCTACTGTTCTCTACCTCTACTGTACTCTACTGTGCTCCACTGTACTCCACTGTAGTCTACCTCTACTGTGCTCCACTGTACTCTACCTCTACTGTGCTCCACTATACTCTACCTCTACTGTGCTCCACTGTACTCTACCTCTACTGTCCTCCACTGTACTCTACCTCTACTGTGCTCCACTGTACTCTCTCTCTACTGTACTCTACCTCTACTGTACTCTGCTGTACTCCACCTCTAATGTGCTCCACTGTACTCTACCTCTACTGTACTCTACCTCTACTGTACTCCACTGTACTCTACCTCTACTGTGCTCTACTGTACTCTATCTCTACTGTGCTCCACTGTACTCTACCTCTACTGTGCTCCACTGTACTCTACCTCTACTGTACTTCACTGTCCTCTATCTCTACTGTACTCCACTGTACTCTACCTCTATTGTCCTCCACTGTACTCTATCTCTACTGTACTCTACTGTACTATATCTCTACTGTACTCCACTGTACTCTATCTCTACTGTACTCCACTGTACTCTACCTCCACTGTACTCTACCTCTACCGTACTCCACTGTACTCTATCTCTACTGTACTCCACTGTACTTTACCTCTACTATACTCTACTGTTCTCTACCTCTACTGTGCTCTACTGTACTTTACTCTACTGTACTCCACTGTACTCTATCTCTACTGTGATCCACTGTACTCTACCTCTACTGTACTCCACTGTACTCTATCTCTACTGTGATCCACTGTACTCTATCTCTATTGTGCTCCACTGTACTCTACCTCTACTGTGCTCCACTGTACTCTATCTCTACTGTGCTCCACTCTACTCTACCTCTACTGTGCTCCACTGTATCCTACCTCTACTGTACTCCACTGTACTCTCTCTCTACTTTGCTCCACTGTACTCTATCTCTACTGTACTCAGCTGTACTCTACCTCTACTGTGCTCTACTGTTCTCCACCTCTACTGTGCTCTACTCTACTCCACCTCTACTGTGCTCCACTGTACCCTACCTCTACTGTGCTCCACCGTACTCTACCTCTACTGTGCTCCACTGTACTCTACCTCTACTGTACTCCACTGTACTCTATCTCTACTGTACTCCACTGTATTCTACCTCTACTGTACTCCACTGTACTCTATCTCTACTGTACTCCACTCTAATCTACCTCTACTGTCCTCCACTGTACTCTACCTCTACTGTGCTCCACTGTACTCTCTCTCTACTGTACTCTACCTCTACTGTACTCTACTGTGCTCCACTGTACTCCACTGTAGTCTACCTCTACAGTGCTCCACTGTACTCTACCTCTACTGTGCTCCACTATACTCTACCTCTACTGTGCTCCACTGTACTCTACCTCTACTGTCCTCCACTGTACTCTACCTCTACTGTGCTCCACTGTACTCTCTCTCTACTGTACTCTACCTCTACTGTACTCTACTGTACTCCACCTCTAATATGCTCCACTGTACTCTACCTCTACTGTACTCTACCTCTACTGTACTCCACTGTACTCTACCTCTAATGTGCTCCACTGTACTCTATATCTACTGTGCTCCACTGTACTCTATTTCTACTGTGCTCCACTGTACTCTATCTCTACTGTACTCCACTGTACTCTATCTCTACTGTACTTCACTGTCCTTTATCTCTAATGTACTCCACTGTACTCTACCTCTATTGTGCTCCATTGTACTCTATCTCTACTGTACTCTACTGTACTCTATCTCTACTTTACTCCACTGTACTCTATCTCTACTGTACTCCACTGTACTCTACCTCTACTGTGCTCCACTGTATCCTACCTCTACTGTACTCCACTGTACTCTCTCTCTACTGTGCTCCACTGTACTCTATCTCTACTGTACTCAGCTGTACTCTACCTCTACTGTGCTCTACTGTTCTCTACCTCTACTGTGCTCTACTCTACTCCACCTCTACTGTGCTCCACTGTACCCTACCTCTACTGTGCTCCACCGTACTCTACCTCTACTGTGCTCCACTGTACTCTACCTCTACTGTACTCCACTGTACTCTATCTCTACTGTACTCCACTGTACTCTACCTCTACTGTACTCCACTGTACTCTATCTCTACTGTACTCCACTCTAATCTACCTCTACTGTCCTCCACTGTACTCTACCTCTACTGTGCTCCACTGTACTCTCTCTCTACTGTACTCTACCTCTACTGTACTCTACTGTGCTCCACTGTATTCCACTGTAGTCTACCTCTACTGTGCTCCACTGTACTCTACCTCTACTGTGCTCCACTATACTCTACCTCTACTGTGCTCCACTGTACTCTACCTCTACTGTCCTCCACTGTACTCTACCTCTACTGTGCTCCACTGTACTCTCTCTCTACTGTACTCTACCTCTACTGTACTCTACTGTACTCCACCTCTAATGTGCTCCACTGTACTCTATCTCTACTGTGCTCCACTGTACTCTATTTCTACTGTGCTCCACTGTACTCTATCTCTACTGTACTCCACTGTACTCTATCTCTACTGTACTTCACTGTCCTTTATCTCTAATGTACTCCACTGTACTCTACCTCTATTGTGCTCCATTGTACTCTATCTCTACTGTACTCTACTGTACTCTATCTCTACTTTACTCCACTCTACTCTATCTCTACTGTACTCCACAGTACTCTACCTCTACTGTGCTCCACTGTACTCTACCTCTACCGTACTCCACTGTACTCTATCTCTACTGTACTCCACTGTACTCTACCTCAACTGTACTCTACTGTTCTCTACCTCTACTGTGCTCCACTCTACTCTACTGTACTCCACTGTACTCTATCTCTACTGTGATCCACTGTACTCTACCTCTACTGTACTCTACTGTACTCTATCTCTACTGTGATCTACTGTACTCTATCTCTACTGTGCTCCACTGTACTCTACCTCTACTGTGCTCCACTGTACTCTATCTCTACTGTGCTCCACTCTACTCTACCTCTACTGTGCTCCACTGTATCCTACCTCTACTGTACTCCACTGTACTCTATCTCTACTGTGCTCCACTGTACTCTATCTCTACTGTACTCCACTGTACTCTACCTCTACTGTGCTCTACTGTTCTCTACCTCTACTGTGCTCTACTGTACTCCACCTCTACTGTTCTCCACTGTACCCTACCTCCATTGTGCTCCACTGTACTCTACCTCTACTGTACTCCACTGTATTCTATCTCTACTGTGCTCCACTGTACTCTACCTCTACTGTGCTCAACTGTACTCTACTGTACTCCACTGTACTCTACCTCTACTGTACTCCACTGTACTCTATCTCTACTGTACTCCACTGTACTCTACCTCTACTGTACTCCACTGTACTCTATATCTACTGTGCTCAACTGTACTCTACCTCTACTGTGCCCAACTGTACTGTACTCTATCTCTACTATACTCCACTGTACTCTACCTATACTGTACTCTACTGTTCTCTTCCTCTACTGTACTCCACTGTACTCTACCTATACTGTACTCTACTGTTCTCTTCCTCTACTGTACTCCACTGTACTCTATCTCTACTGTGATCCACTGTACTCTACCTCTACTGTACTCCACTGTACTCTATCTCTACTCTACTCCACTGTACTCTACCTCTACTGTACTCTACTGTTCTCTACCTCTACTGTGCTCTACTGTACTCTTCTCTACTGTACTCCACTGTACTCTATCTCTACTGTGATCCACTGTACTCTTCCTCTACTGTAATCCACTGTACTCTATCTCTACTGTGATCCACTGTACTCTATCTCTACTGTGCTCCACTGTACTCTACCTCTACTATGCTCCACTGTACTCTATCTGTACTGTGCTACACTCTACTCTACCTCTACTGTGCTCCACTGTACTCTACCTCTACTGTACTCCACTCTACTCTATCTCTACTGTGCTCCACTGTACTCTATCTCTACTGTACTCCACTGTACTCTACCTCTACTGTGCTCTACTGTTCTCTACCTCTACTGTGCTCTACTGTACTCCACCTCTACTGTGCTCCACTGTACCCTACCTCTACTGTGCTCCACTGTACTCTACCTCTACTGTGCTCCACTGTACTCTACCTCTACTGTGCTCCACTGTACTCTACCTCTACTGTGCTCCACTGTACTCTACCTCTACTGTGCTCCACTGTACTCTATCTCTACTGTGCTCCACTGTACTCTATTTCTACTGTACTCTACTGTACTCCACCTCTAATGTGCTCCACTGTACTCTACCTCTACTGTACTCTACCTCTACTGTACTCCACTGTACTCTACCTCTACTCTGCTGTACTGTACTCTATCTCTACTCTGCTCCACTGTACTCTACCTCTACTGTGCTCCACTGTACTCTACCTCTACTGTACTTCACTGTCCTCTATCTCTACTGTACTCCACTGTACTCTACCTCTACTGTGCTCCACTGTACTCTACCTCTACTGTACTCCACTGTACTCTAGCACTACTGTGCTCCACTGTACTCTACCTCTACTGTGCTCCACTGTACTCTACCTCTACTGTGCTCCACTGTACTCTACCTCTACTGTACTCCACTGTACTCTATCTCTACTGTGCTCCACTGTACTCTACCTCTACTGTGCTCAACTGTACTCTACTGTACTCCACTGTACTCTACCTCTACTGTACTCCACTGTACTCTATCTCTACTGTACTCCACTGTACTCTACCTCTACTGTACTCCACTGTACTCTACCTCTACTGTCCTCCACTGTACTCTACCTCTACTGTGCTCCACTGTACTCTCTCTCTACTGTACTCTACCTCTACTGTACTCTACTGTACTCCACCTCTAATGTGCTCCACTGTACTCTATCTCTACTGTGCTCCACTGTACTCTATTTCTACTGTGCTCCACTGTACTCTATCTCTACTGTACTCCACTGTACTCTATCTCTACTGTACTTCACTGTCCTTTATCTCTAATGTACTCCACTGTACTCTACCTCTATTGTGCTCCATTGTACTCTATCTCTACTGTACTCTACTGTACTCTATCTCTACTTTACTCCACTCTACTCTATCTCTACTGTACTCCACTGTACTCTACCTCTACTGTGCTCCACTGTACTCTACCTCTACCGTACTCCACTGTACTCTATCTCTACTGTACTCCACTGTACTCTACCTCAACTGTACTCTACTGTTCTCTACCTCTACTGTGCTCCACTCTACTCTACTGTACTCCACTGTACTCTATCTCTACTGTGATCCACTGTACTCTACCTCTACTGTACTCTACTGTACTCTATCTCTACTGTGATCTACTGTACTCTATCTCTACTGTGCTCCACTGTACTCTACCTCTACTGTGCTCCACTGTACTCTATCTCTACTGTGCTCCACTCTACTCTACCTCTACTGTGCTCCACTGTATCCTACCTCTACTGTACCCCACTGTACTCTATCTCTACTGTGCTCCACTGTACTCTATCTCTACTGTACTCCACTGTACTCTACCTCTACTGTGCTCTACTGTTCTCTACCTCTACTGTGCTCTACTGTACTCCACCTCTACTGTTCTCCACTGTACCCTACCTCTATTGTGCTCCACTGTACTCTACCTCTACTGTACTCCACTGTATTCTATCTCTACTGTGCTCCACTGTACTCTACCTCTACTGTGCTCAACTGTACTCTACTGTACTCCACTGTACTCTACCTCTACTGTACTCCACTGTACTCTATCTCTACTGTACTCCACTGTACTCTACATGTACTGTACTCCACTGTACTCTATATCTACTGTGCTCAACTGTACTCTACCTCTACTGTGCCCAACTGTACTGTACTCTACCTCTACTGTACTCCACTGTACTCTACCTCTACTGTACTCCACTTTATTCTACCTCTACTGTACTCAACTGTACTCTATCTCTACTGTGCTCCACTGTACTCTACCTCTACTGTACTCCACTGTACTCTATCTCTACTGTACTCCACTGTATTCTACCTATACTGTACTCTACTGTTCTCTTCCTCTACTGTACTCCACTGTACTCTATCTCTACTGTGATCCACTGTACTCTACCTCTACTGTACTCCACTGTACTCTATCTCTACTATACTCCACTGTACTCTACCTATACTGTACTCTACTGTTCTCTTCCTCTACTGTACTCCACTGTACTCTATCTCTACTGTGATCCACTGTACTCTACCTCTACTGTACTCCACTGTACTCTATCTCTACTCTACTCCACTGTACTCTACCTCTACTGTACTCTACTGTTCTCTACCTCTACTGTGCTCTACTGTACTCTTCTCTACTGTACTCCACTGTACTCTATCTCTACTGTGATCCACTGTACTCTTCCTCTACTGTAATCCACTGTACTCTATCTCTACTGTGATCCACTGTACTCTATCTCTACTGTGCTCCACTGTACTCTACCTCTACTATCCTCCACTGTACTCTATCTGTACTGTGCTCCACTCTACTCTACCTCTACTGTGCTCCACTGTACTCTACCTCTACTGTACTCCACTCTACTCTATCTCTACTGTGCTCCACTGTACTCTATCTCTACTGTACTCCACTGTACTCTACCTCTACTGTGCTCTACTGTTCTCTACCTCTACTGTGCTCTACTGTACTCCACCTCTACTGTGCTCCACTGTACCCTACCTCTACTGTGCTCCACTGTACTCTACCTCTACTGTGCTCCACTGTACTCTACCTCTACTGTGCTCCACTGTACTCTACCTCTACTGTGCTCCACTGTACTCTACCTCTACTGTGCTCCACTGTACTCTATCTCTACTGTGCTCCACTGTACTCTATTTCTACTGTACTCTACTGTACTCCACCTCTAATGTGCTCCACTGTACTCTACCTCTACTGTACTCTACCTCTACTGTACTCCACTGTACTCTACCTCTACTGTGCTGTACTGTACTCTATCTCTACTCTGCTCCACTGTACTCTACCTCTACTGTGCTCCACTGTACTCTACCTCTACTGTACTTCACTGTCCTCTATCTCTACTGTACTCCACTGTACTCTACCTCTACTGTGCTCCACTGTACTCTACCTCTACTGTACTCCACTGTACTCTATCACTACTGTGCTCCACTGTACTCTACCTCTACTGTGCTCCACTGTACTCTACCTCTACTGTGCTCCACTGTACTCTACCTCTAAGTACTCCACTGTACTCTACCTCTACTGTGCTCAACTGTACTCTACTGTACTCCACTGTACTCTACCTCTACAGTACTCCACTGTACTCTATCTCTACTGTACTCCACTGTACTCTACCTCTACTGTACTCCACTGTACTCTATCTTTACTGTGCTCCACTGTACTCTACCTCTACTGTGCTCAACTGTACTGTACTGTACTCCACTCTAATCTACCTCTACTGTACTCCACTGTACTCTACCTCTACTGTACTCCACTGTACTCTACCTCTACTGTACTCCACTGTACTCTACTTTACTGTACTCCACTGTACTCTATCTCTACTGTGATCCACTGTACTCTATCTCTACTGTACTCCACTGTACTCTATCTCTACTGTAGTCCACTGTACTCTACCTCTACTGTACTCTACTGTTCTCTACCTCTACTGTGCTCTACTGTACTCTACTCTACTGTACTCCACTGTACTCTATCTCTACTGTGATCCACTGTACTCTACCTCTACTGTACTCCACTTTACTTTATCTCTACTGTGATCCACTGTACTCTATCTCTACTGTGCTCCACTGTACTCTACCTCTACTGTGCTCCACTGTACTCTACCTCTACTGTACTCCACTTTACTTTATCTCTACTGTGATCCACTGTACTCTATCTCTACTGTGCTCCACTGTACTCTACCTCTACTATGCTCCACTGTACTCTATCTCTACTGTGCTCCACTCTACTCTACCTCTACTGTGCTCCACTTTACTCTACCTCTACTGTACTCCACTGTACTCTATCTCTACTGTACTCCACTGTACTCTACCTCTACTGTGCTCTACTGTTCTCTACCTCTACTGTGCTCTACTGTACTCCACCTCTACTGTGCTCCACTGTACCCTACCTCTACTGTGCTCCACTGTACTCTACCTCTACTGTGCTCCACTGTACTCTACCTATACTCTGCTCCACTGTATCCACTGTACTCTACCTCTACTGTGCTCCACTGTACTCTACCTCTACTGTGCTCCACTGTACTCTACCTCTACTGTACTCTACTGTACTCCACCTCTAATGAGCTCCACTGTACTCTGGCTCTACTGTACTCCACTGTACTTTACCTCTACTGTACTCCACTGTACTCTACCTCTACTGTGCTCCACTGTACTCTATTTCTACTGTACTCCTCTGTACTCTACCTCTACTGTGCTCCACTGTACTCTATCTGTAATGTACTCTACTGTACTCTATCTCTACTGTGATCCACTGTACTCTACCTCTGCTGTGCTCCACTGTACTCTATCTCTACTGTACTCCACTGTACTCTACTGTTCTCTACCTCTACTGTACTCTATCTCTACTGTACTCCACTGTACTCTACTGTTCTCTACCTCCACTGTACTCTACTGTGCTCCACTGTACTCCACTTTAGTCTAACTCTACTGTGCTCCACTGTACTCTACCTCTACTCTGCTCCACTATACTCTACCTCTACTGTGCTCCACTGTACTCTACCTCTACTCTCCTCCACTGTACTCTACCTCTACTGTGCTCCACTGTACTCTCTCTCTACTGTACTCTACCTCTACTGTACTCTACTGTACTCCACCTCTAATGTGCTCCACTGTACTCTACCTCTACTGTACTCTACCTCTACTGTACTCCACTTTACTCTACCTCTACTGTGCTCTACTGTACTCTATCTCTACTGTGCTCCACTGTACTCTACCTCTACTGTGCTCCACTGTACTCTACCTCTACTGTACTTCACTGTCCTCTATCTCTGGTGTACTCCACTGTACTCTACCTCTATTGTCCTCCACTGTACTCTATCTCTACTGTACTCTACTGTACTTTATCTCTACTGTACTCCACTGTACAATATCTCTACTGTACTCCACTGTACTCTACCTCCACTGTACTCTACCTCTACCGTACTCCACTGTACTCTATCTCTACTGTACTCCACTGTACTCTACCTCTACTGTACTCTACTCTTCTCTACCTCTACTGTGCTCTACTGTAATTTACTCTACTGTACTCCACTGTACTCTATCTCTACTGTGATCCACTGTACTCTACCTCTACTGTACTCCACTGTACTCTATCTCTACTGTGATCCACTGTACTCTATCTCTATTGTGCTCCACTGTACTCTACCTCTACTGTGCTCCACTGTACTCTATCTCTACTGTGCTCCACTCTACTCTACCTCTACTGTGCTCCACTGTATCCTACCTCTACTGTACTCCACTGTACTCTCTCTCTATTGTGCTCCACTGTACTCTATCTCTACTGTACTCAGCTGTACTCTACCTCTACTGTGCTCTACTGTTCTCTACCTCTACTGTGCTCTACTCTACTCCACCTCTACTGTGCTCCACTGTACCCTACCTCTACTGTGCTCCACCGTACTCTACCTCTACTGTGCTCCACTGTACTCTACCTCTACTGTACTCCACTGTACTCTATCTCTACTGTGCTCCACTATACTCTACCTCTACTGTGCTCTACTCTACTCCACCTCTACTGTGCTCCACTGTACCCTACCTCTACTGTGCTCCACCGTACTCTACCTCTACTGTGCTCCACTGTACTCTACCTCTACTGTACTCCACTGTACTCTATCTCTACTGTCCTCCACTGTACTCTACCTCAACTGTGCTCCACTGTACTCTCTCTCTACTGTACTCTACCTCTACTGTACTCTGCTGTACTCCACCTCTAATGTGCTCCACTGTACTCTACCTCTACTGTCCTCTACCTCTACTGTACTCCACTGTACTCTACCTCTACTGTGCTCTACTGTACTCTATCTCTACTGTGCTCCACTGTACTCTACCTCTACTGTGCTCCACTGTACTCTACCTCTACTGTACTTCACTGTCCTCTATCTCTACTGTACTCCACTGTACTCTACCTCTATTGTCCTCCCCTGTACTCTATCTCTACTGTACTCTACTGTACTATATCTCTACTGTACTCCACTGTACTCTATCTCTACTGTACTCCACTGTACTCTACCTCCACTGTACTCTACCTCTACCGTACTCCACTGTACTCTATCTCTACTGTACTCCACTGTACTCTACCTCTACTGTACTCTACTGTTCTCTACCTCTACTGTGCTCTACTGTACTTTACTCTACTGTACTCCACTGTACTCTATCTCTACTGTGATCCACTGTACTCTACCTCTACTGTACTCCACTGTACTCTATCTCTACTGTGATCCACTGTACTCTATCTCTATTGTGCTCCACTGTACTCTACCTCTACTGTGCTCCACTGTACTCTATCTCTACTGTGCTCCACTCTACTCTACCTCTACTGTGCTCCACTGTATCCTACCTCTACTGTACTCCACTGTACTCTCTCTCTACTTTGCTCCACTGTACTCTATCTCTACTGTACTCAGCTGTACTCTACCTCTACTGTGCTCTACTGTTCTCCACCTCTACTGTGCTCTACTCTACTCCTCCTCTACTGTGCTCCACTGTACCCTACCTCTACTGTGCTCCACCGTACTCTACCTCTACTGTGCTCCACTGTACTCTACCTCTACTGTACTCCACTGTACTCTATCTCTACTGTACTCCACTGTATTCTACCTCTACTGTACTCCACTGTACTCTATCTCTACTGTACTCCACTCTAATCTACCTCTACTGTCCTCCACTGTACTCTACCTCTACTGTGCTCCACTGTACTCTCTCTCTACTGTACTCTACCTCTACTGTACTCTACTGTGCTCCACTGTACTCCACTGTAGTCTACCTCTACTGTGCTCCACTGTACTCTACCTCTACTGTGCTCCACTATACTCTACCTCTACTGTGCTCCACTGTACTCTACCTCTACTGTCCTCCACTGTACTCTACCTCTACTGTGCTCCACTGTACTCTCTCTCTACTGTACTCTACCTCTACTGTACTCTACTGTACTCCACCTCTAATATGCTCCACTGTACTCTACCTCTACTGTACTCTACCTCTACTGTACTCCACTGTACTCTACCTCTAATGTGCTCCACTGTACTCTATATCTACTGTGCTCCACTGTACTCTATTTCTACTGTGCTCCACTGTACTCTATCTCTACTGTACTCCACTGTACTCTATCTCTACTGTACTTCACTGTCCTTTATCTCTAATGTACTCCACTGTACTCTACCTCTATTGTGCTCCATTGTACTCTATCTCTACTGTACTCTACTGTACTCTATCTCTACTTTACTCCACTGTACTCTATCTCTACTGTACTCCACTGTACTCTACCTCTACTGTGCTCCACTGTATCCTACCTCTACTGTACTCCACTGTACTCTCTCTCTACTGTGCTCCACTGTACTCTATCTCTACTGTACTCAGCTGTACTCTACCTCTACTGTGCTCTACTGTTCTCTACCTCTACTGTGCTCTACTCTACTCCACCTCTACTGTGCTCCACTGTACCCTACCTCTACTGTGCTCCACCGTACTCTACCTCTACTGTGCTCCACTGTACTCTACCTCTACTGTACTCCACTGTACTCTATCTTTACTGTACTCCACTGTACTCTACCTCTACTGTACTCCACTGTACTCTATCTCTACTGTACTCCACTCTAATCTACCTCTACTGTCCTCCACTGTACTCTACCTCTACTGTGCTCCACTGTACTCTCTCTCTACTGTACTCTACCTCTACTGTACTCTACTGTGCTCCACTGTACTCCACTGTAGTCTACCTCTACTTTGCTCCACTGTACTCTACCTCTACTGTGCTCCACTATACTCTACCTCTACTGTGCTCCACTGTACTCTACCTCTACTGTCCTCCACTGTACTCTACCTCTACTGTGCTCCACTGTACTCTCTCTCTACTGTACTCTACCTCTACTGTACTCTACTGTACTCCACCTCTAATGTGCTCCACTGTACTCTATCTCTACTGTGCTCCACTGTACTCTATTTCTACTGTGCTCCACTGTACTCTATCTCTACTGTACTCCACTGTACTCTATCTCTACTGTACTTCACTGTCCTTTATCTCTAATGTACTCCACTGTACTCTACCTCTATTGTGCTCCATTGTACTCTATCTCTACTGTACTCTACTGTACTCTATCTCTACTTTACTCCACTCTACTCTATCTCTACTGTACTCCACTGTACTCTACCTCTACTGTGCTCCACTGTACTCTACCTCTACCGTACTCCACTGTACTCTATCTCTACTGTACTCCACTGTACTCTACCTCAACTGTACTCTACTGTTCTCTACCTCTACTGTGCTCCACTCTACTCTACTGTACTCCACTGTACTCTATCTCTACTGTGATCCACTGTACTCTACCTCTACTGTACTCTACTGTACTCTATCTCTACTGTGATCTACTGTACTCTATCTCTACTGTGCTCCACTGTACTCTACCTCTACTGTGCTCCACTGTACTCTATCTCTACTGTGCTCCACTCTACTCTACCTCTACTGTGCTCCACTGTATCCTACCTCTACTGTACTCCACTGTACTCTATCTCTACTGTGCTCCACTGTACTCTATCTCTACTGTACTCCACTGTACTCTACCTCTACTGTGCTCTACTGTTCTCTACCTCTACTGTGCTCTACTGTACTCCACCTCTACTGTTCTCCACTGTACCCTACCTCCATTGTGCTCCACTGTACTCTACCTCTACTGTACTCCACTGTATTCTATCTCTACTGTGCTCCACTGTACTCTACCTCTACTGTGCTCAACTGTACTCTACTGTAATCCACTGTACTCTACCTCTACTGTACTCCACTGTACTCTATCTCTACTGTACTCCACTGTACTCTACCTCTACTGTACTCCACTGTACTCTATATCTACTGTGCTCAACTGTACTCTACCTCTACTGTGCCCAACTGTACTGTACTCTATCTCTACTATACTCCACTGTACTCTACCTATACTGTACTCTACTGTTCTCTTCCTCTACTGTACTCCACTGTACTCTATCTCTACTGTGATCCACTGTACTCTACCTCTACTGTACTCCACTGTACTCTATCTCTACTCTACTCCACTGTACTCTACCTCTACTGTACTCTACTGTTCTCTACCTCTACTGTGCTCTACTGTACTCTTCTCTACTGTACTCCACTGTACTCTATCTCTACTGTGATCCACTGTACTCTTCCTCTACTGTAATCCACTGTACTCTATCTCTACTCTGATCCACTGTACTCTATCTCTACTGTGCTCCACTGTACTCTACCTCTACTATGCTCCACTGTACTCTATCTGTACTGTGCTCCACTCTACTCTACCTCTACTGTGCTCCACTGTACTCTACCTCTACTGTACTCCACTCTACTCTATCTCTACTGTGCTCCACTGTACTCTATCTCTACTGTACTCCACTGTACTCTACCTCTACTGTGTTCTACTGTTCTCTACCTCTACTGTGCTCTACTGTACTCCACCTCTACTGTGCTCCACTGTACCCTACCTCTACTGTGCTCCACTGTACTCTACCTCTACTGTGCTCCACTGTACTCTACCTCTACTGTGCTCCACTGTACTCTACCTCTACTGTGCTCCACTGTACTCTACCTCTACAGTGCTCCACTGTACTCTATCTCTACTGTGCTCCACTGTACTCTATTTCTACTGTACTCTACTGTACTCCACCTCTAATGTGCTCCACTGTACTCTACCTCTACTGTACTCTACCTCTACTGTACTCCACTGTACTCTACCTCTACTGTGCTGTACTGTACTCTATCTCTACTCTGCTCCACTGTACTCTACCTCTACTGTGCTCCACTGTACTATACCTCTACTGTACTTCACTGTCCTCTATCTCTACTGTACTCCACTGTACTCTACCTCTACTGTGCTCCACTGTACTCTACCTCTACTGTACTCCACTGTACTCTATCACTACTGTGCTCCACTGTACTCTACCTCTACTGTGCTCCACTGTACTCTACCTCTACTGTGCTCCACTGTACTCTACCTCTACTGTACTCCACTGTACTCTATCTCTACTGTGCTCCACTGTACTCTACCTCTACTGTGCTCAAATGTACTCTACTGTACTCCACTGTACTCTACCTCTACTGTACTCCACTGTACTCTATCTCTACTGTACTCCACTGTACTCTACCTCTACTGTACTCCACTGTACTCTACCTCTACTGTCCTCCACTGTACTCTACCTCTACCGTGCTCCACTGTACTCTCTCTCTACTGTACTCTACCTCTACTGTACTCTACTGTACTCCACCTCTAATGTGCTCCACTGTACTCTATCTCTACTGTGCTCCACTGTACTCTATTTCTACTGTGCTCCACTGTACTCTATCTCTACTGTACTCCACTGTACTCTATCTCTACTGTACTTCACTGTCCTTTATCTCTAATGTACTCCACTGTACTCTACCTCTATTGTGCTCCATTGTACTCTATCTCTACTGTACTCTACTGTACTCTATCTCTACTTTACTCCACTCTACTCTATCTCTACTGTACTCCACTGTACTCTACCTCTACTGTGCTCCACTGTACTCTACCTCTACCGTACTCCACTGTACTCTATCTCTACTGTACTCCACTGTACTCTACCTCAACTGTACTCTACTGTTCTCTACCTCTACTGTGCTCCACTCTACTCTACTGTACTCCACTGTACTCTATCTCTACTGTGATCCACTGTACTCTACCTCTACTGTACTCTACTGTACTCTATCTCTACTGTGATCTACTGTACTCTATCTCTACTGTGCTCCACTGTACTCTACCTCTACTGTGCTCCACTGTACTCTATCTCTACTGTGCTCCACTCTACTCTACCTCTACTGTGCTCCACTGTATCCTACCTCTACTGTACTCCACTGTACTCTATCTCTACTGTGCTCCACTGTACTCTATCTCTACTGTACTCCACTGTACTCTACCTCTACTGTGCTCTACTGTTCTCTACCTCTACTGTGCTCTACTGTACTCCACCTCTACTGTTCTCCACTGTACCCTACCTCTATTGTGCTCCACTGTACTCTACCTCTACTGTACTCCACTGTATTCTATCTCTACTGTGCTCCACTGTACTCTACCTCTACTGTGCTCAACTGTACTCTACTGTACTCCACTGTACTCTACCTCTACTGTACTCCACTGTACTCTATCTCTACTGTACTCCACTGTACTCTACATCTACTGTACTCCACTGTACTCTATATCTACTGTGCTCAACTGTACTCTACCTCTACTGTGCCCAACTGTACTGTACTCTACCTCTACTGTACTCCACTGTACTCTACCTCTACTGTACTCCACTTTACTCTACCTCTACTGTACTCAACTGTACTCTATCTCTACTGTGCTCCACTGTACTCTACCTCTACTGTACTCCACTGTACTCTATCTCTACTGTACTCCACTGTATTCTACCTATACTGTACTCTACTGTTCTCTTCCTCTACTGTACTCCACTGTACTCTATCTCTACTGTGATCCACTGTACTCTACCTCTACTGTACTCCACTGTACTCTATCTCTACTATACTCCACTGTACTCTACCTATACTGTACTCTACTGTTCTCTTCCTCTACTGTACTCCACTGTACTCTATCTCTACTGTGATCCACTGTACTCTACCTCTACTGTACTCCACTGTACTCTATCTCTACTCTACTCCACTGTACTCTACCTCTACTGTACTCTACTGTTCTCTACCTCTACTGTGCTCTACTGTACTCTTCTCTACTGTACTCCACTGTACTCTATCTCTACTGTGATCCACTGTACTCTTCCTCTACTGTAATCCACTGTACTCTATCTCTACTGTGATCCACTGTACTCTATCTCTACTGTGCTCCACTGTACTCTACCACTACTATGCTCCACTGTACTCTATCTGTACTGTGCTCCACTCTACTCTACCTCTACTGTGCTCCACTGTACTCTACCTCTACTGTACTCCACTCTACTCTATCTCTACTGTGCTCCACTGTACTCTATCTCTACTGTACTCCACTGTACTCTACCTCTACTGTGCTCTACTGTTCTCTACCTCTACTGTGCTCTACTGTACTCCACCTCTACTGTGCTCCACTGTACCCTACCTCTACTGTGCTCCACTGTACTCTACCTCTACTGTGCTCCACTGTACTCTACCTCTACTGTGCTCCACTGTACTCTACCTCTACTGTGCTCCACTGTACTCTACCTCTACTGTGCTCCACTGTACTCTATCTCTACTGTGCTCCACTGTACTCTATTTCTACTGTACTCTACTGTACTCCACCTCTAATGTGCTCCACTGTACTCTACCTCTACTGTACTCCACTGTACTCTACCTCTACTGTGCTGTACTGTACTCTATCTCTACTCTGCTCCACTGTACTCTACCTCTACTGTGCTCCACTGTACTCTACCTCTACTGCACTTCACTGTCCTCTATCTCTACTGTACTCCACTGTACTCTACCTCTACTGTGCTCCACTGTACTCTACCTCTACTGTACTCCACTGTACTCTATCACTACTGTGCTCCACTGTACTCTACCTCTACTGTGCTCCACTGTACTCTACCTCTACTGTGCTCCACTGTACTCTACCTCTACTGTACTCCACTGTACTCTACCTCTACTGTGCTCAACTGTACTCTACTGTACTCCACTGTACTCTACCTCTACTGTACTCCACTGTACTCTATCTCTACTGTACTCCACTGTACTCTACCTCTACTGTACTCCACTGTACTCTATCTTTACTGTGCTCCACTGTACTCTACCTCTACTGTGCTCAACTGTACTGTACTGTACTCCACTCTAATCTACCTCTACTGTACTCCACTGTACTCTACCTCTACTGTACTCCACTGTACTCTACCTCTACTGTACTCCACTGTACTCTACTCTACTGTACTCCACTGTACTCTATCTCTACTGTGATCCACTGTACTCTATCTCTACTGTACTCCACTGTACTCTATCTCTACTGTAGTCCACTGTACTCTACCTCTACTGTACTCTACTGTTCTCTACCTCTACTGTGCTCTACTGTACTCTACTCTACTGTACTCCACTGTACTCTATCTCTACTGTGATCCACTGTACTCTACCTCTACTGTACTCCACTTTACTTTATCTCTACTGTGATCCACTGTACTCTATCTCTACTGTGCTCCACTGTACTCTACCTCTACTGTGCTCCACTGTACTCTACCTCTACTGTACTCCACTTTACTTTATCTCTACTGTGATCCACTGTACTCTATCTCTACTGTGCTCCACTGTACTCTACCTCTACTATGCTCCACTGTACTCTATCTCTACTGTGCTCCACTCTACTCTACCTCTACTGTGTTCCACTTTACTCTACCTCTACTGTACTCCACTGTACTCTATCTCTACTGTACTCCACTGTACTCTACCTCTACTGTGCTCTACTGTTCTCTACCTCTACTGTGCTCTACTGTACTCCACCTCTACTGTGCTCCACTGTACCCTACCTCTACTGTGCTCCACTGTACTCTACCTCTACTGTGCTCCACTGTACTCTACCTCTACTCTGCTCCACTGTATCCACTGTACTCTACCTCTACTGTGCTCCACTGTACTCTACCTCTACTGTGCTCCACTGTACTCTACCTCTACTGTACTCTACTGTACTCCACCTCTAATGAGCTCCACTGTACTCTGGCTCTACTGTACTCCACTGTACTTTACCTCTACTGTACTCCACTGTACTCTACCTCTACTGTGCTCCACTGTACTCTATTTCTACTGTACTCCTCTGTACTCTACCTCTACTGTGCTCCACTGTACTCTATTTCTACTGTACTCCTCTGTACTCTATCTTTACTGTGCTCCACTGTACTCTACCTCTACTGTGCTCAACTGTACTGTACTGTACTCCACTCTAATCTACCTCTACTGTACTCCACTGTACTCTACCTCTACTGTACTCCACTGTACTCTACCTCTACTGTACTCTACTGTACTCCACCTCTAATGAGCTCCACTGTACTCTGGCTCTACTGTACTCCACTGTACTTTACCTCTACTGTACTCCACTGTACTCTACCTCTACTGTGCTCCACTGTACTCTATTTCTACTGTACTCCTCTGTACTCTACCTCTACTGTGCTCCACTGTACTCTATTTCTACTGTACTCCTCTGTACTCTATCTTTACTGTGCTCCACTGTACTCTACCTCTACTGTGCTCAACTGTACTGTACTGTACTCCACTCTAATCTACCTCTACTGTACTCCACTGTACTCTACCTCTACTGTACTCCACTGTACTCTACCTCTACTGTACTCCACTGTACTCTACTCTACTGTACTCCACTGTACTCTATCTCTACTGTGATCCACTGTACTCTATCTCTACTGTACTCCACTGTACTCTATCTCTACTGTAGTCCACTGTACTCTACCTCTACTGTACTCTACTGTTCTCTACCTCTACTGTGCTCTACTGTACTCTACTCTACTGTACTCCACTGTACTCTATCTCTACTGTGATCCACTGTACTCTACCTCTACTGTACTCCACTTTACTTTATCTCTACTGTGATCCACTGTACTCTATCTCTACTGTGCTCCACTGTACTCTACCTCTACTGTGCTCCACTGTACTCTACCTCTACTGTACTCCACTTTACTTTATCTCTACTGTGATCCACTGTACTCTATCTCTACTGTGCTCCACTGTACTCTACCTCTACTGTACTCCACTGTACTTTACCTCTACTGTACTCCACTGTACTCTACCTCTACTGTGCTCCACTGTACTCTATTTCTACTGTACTCCTCTGTACTCTACCTCTACTGTGCTCCACTGTACTCTATCTGTAATGTACTCTACTGTACTCTATCTCTACTGTGATCCACTGTACTCTACCTCTGCTGTGCTCCACTGTACTCTATCTCTACTGTACTCCACTGTACTCTACTGTTCTCTACCTCTACTGTACTCTATCTCTACTGTACTCCACTGTACTCTACTGTTCTCTACCTCCACTGTACTCTACTGTGCTCCACTGTACTCCACTTTAGTCTAACTCTACTGTGCTCCACTGTACTCTACCTCTACTCTGCTCCACTATACTCTACCTCTACTGTGCTCCACTGTACTCTACCTCTACTCTCCTCCACTGTACTCTACCTCTACTGTGCTCCACTGTACTCTCTCTCTACTGTACTCTACCTCTACTGTACTCTACTGTACTCCACCTCTAATGTGCTCCACTGTACTCTACCTCTACTGTACTCTACCTCTACTGTACTCCACTTTACTCTACCTCTACTGTGCTCTACTGTACTCTATCTCTACTGTGCTCCACTGTACTCTACCTCTACTGTGCTCCACTGTACTCTACCTCTACTGTACTTCACTGTCCTCTATCTCTGGTGTACTCCACTGTACTCTACCTCTATTGTCCTCCACTGTACTCTATCTCTACTGTACTCTACTGTACTTTATCTCTACTGTACTCCACTGTACAATATCTCTACTGTACTCCACTGTACTCTACCTCCACTGTACTCTACCTCTACCGTACTCCACTGTACTCTATCTCTACTGTACTCCACTGTACTCTACCTCTACTGTACTCTACTCTTCTCTACCTCTACTGTGCTCTACTGTAATTTACTCTACTGTACTCCACTGTACTCTATCTCTACTGTGATCCACTGTACTCTACCTCTACTGTACTCCACTGTACTCTATCTCTACTGTGATCCACTGTACTCTATCTCTATTGTGCTCCACTGTACTCTACCTCTACTGTGCTCCACTGTACTCTATCTCTACTGTGCTCCACTCTACTCTACCTCTACTGTGCTCCACTGTATCCTACCTCTACTGTACTCCACTGTACTCTCTCTCTATTGTGCTCCACTGTACTCTATCTCTACTGTACTCAGCTGTACTCTACCTCTACTGTGCTCTACTGTTCTCTACCTCTACTGTGCTCTACTCTACTCCACCTCTACTGTGCTCCACTGTACCCTACCTCTACTGTGCTCCACCGTACTCTACCTCTACTGTGCTCCACTGTACTCTACCTCTACTGTACTCCACTGTACTCTATCTCTACTGTGCTCCACTATACTCTACCTCTACTGTGCTCTACTCTACTCCACCTCTACTGTGCTCCACTGTACCCTACCTCTACTGTGCTCCACCGTACTCTACCTCTACTGTGCTCCACTGTACTCTACCTCTACTGTACTCCACTGTACTCTATCTCTACTGTCCTCCACTGTACTCTACCTCAACTGTGCTCCACTGTACTCTCTCTCTACTGTACTCTACCTCTACTGTACTCTGCTGTACTCCACCTCTAATGTGCTCCACTGTACTCTACCTCTACTGTCCTCTACCTCTACTGTACTCCACTGTACTCTACCTCTACTGTGCTCTACTGTACTCTATCTCTACTGTGCTCCACTGTACTCTACCTCTACTGTGCTCCACTGTACTCTACCTCTACTGTACTTCACTGTCCTCTATCTCTACTGTACTCCACTGTACTCTACCTCTATTGTCCTCCCCTGTACTCTATCTCTACTGTACTCTACTGTACTATATCTCTACTGTACTCCACTGTACTCTATCTCTACTGTACTCCACTGTACTCTACCTCCACTGTACTCTACCTCTACCGTACTCCACTGTACTCTATCTCTACTGTACTCCACTGTACTCTACCTCTACTGTACTCTACTGTTCTCTACCTCTACTGTGCTCTACTGTACTTTACTCTACTGTACTCCACTGTACTCTATCTCTACTGTGATCCACTGTACTCTACCTCTACTGTACTCCACTGTACTCTATCTCTACTGTGATCCACTGTACTCTATCTCTATTGTGCTCCACTGTACTCTACCTCTACTGTGCTCCACTGTACTCTATCTCTACTGTGCTCCACTCTACTCTACCTCTACTGTGCTCCACTGTATCCTACCTCTACTGTACTCCACTGTACTCTCTCTCTACTTTGCTCCACTGTACTCTATCTCTACTGTACTCAGCTGTACTCTACCTCTACTGTGCTCTACTGTTCTCCACCTCTACTGTGCTCTACTCTACTCCTCCTCTACTGTGCTCCACTGTACCCTACCTCTACTGTGCTCCACCGTACTCTACCTCTACTGTGCTCCACTGTACTCTACCTCTACTGTACTCCACTGTACTCTATCTCTACTGTACTCCACTGTATTCTACCTCTACTGTACTCCACTGTACTCTATCTCTACTGTACTCCACTCTAATCTACCTCTACTGTCCTCCACTGTACTCTACCTCTACTGTGCTCCACTGTACTCTCTCTCTACTGTACTCTACCTCTACTGTACTCTACTGTGCTCCACTGTACTCCACTGTAGTCTACCTCTACTGTGCTCCACTGTACTCTACCTCTACTGTGCTCCACTATACTCTACCTCTACTGTGCTCCACTGTACTCTACCTCTACTGTCCTCCACTGTACTCTACCTCTACTGTGCTCCACTGTACTCTCTCTCTACTGTACTCTACCTCTACTGTACTCTACTGTACTCCACCTCTAATATGCTCCACTGTACTCTACCTCTACTGTACTCTACCTCTACTGTACTCCACTGTACTCTACCTCTAATGTGCTCCACTGTACTCTATATCTACTGTGCTCCACTGTACTCTATTTCTACTGTGCTCCACTGTACTCTATCTCTACTGTACTCCACTGTACTCTATCTCTACTGTACTTCACTGTCCTTTATCTCTAATGTACTCCACTGTACTCTACCTCTATTGTGCTCCATTGTACTCTATCTCTACTGTACTCTACTGTACTCTATCTCTACTTTACTCCACTGTACTCTATCTCTACTGTACTCCACTGTACTCTACCTCTACTGTGCTCCACTGTATCCTACCTCTACTGTACTCCACTGTACTCTCTCTCTACTGTGCTCCACTGTACTCTATCTCTACTGTACTCAGCTGTACTCTACCTCTACTGTGCTCTACTGTTCTCTACCTCTACTGTGCTCTACTCTACTCCACCTCTACTGTGCTCCACTGTACCCTACCTCTACTGTGCTCCACCGTACTCTACCTCTACTGTGCTCCACTGTACTCTACCTCTACTGTACTCCACTGTACTCTATCTTTACTGTACTCCACTGTACTCTACCTCTACTGTACTCCACTGTACTCTATCTCTACTGTACTCCACTCTAATCTACCTCTACTGTCCTCCACTGTACTCTACCTCTACTGTGCTCCACTGTACTCTCTCTCTACTGTACTCTACCTCTACTGTACTCTACTGTGCTCCACTGTACTCCACTGTAGTCTACCTCTACTTTGCTCCACTGTACTCTACCTCTACTGTGCTCCACTATACTCTACCTCTACTGTGCTCCACTGTACTCTACCTCTACTGTCCTCCACTGTACTCTACCTCTACTGTGCTCCACTGTACTCTCTCTCTACTGTACTCTACCTCTACTGTACTCTACTGTACTCCACCTCTAATGTGCTCCACTGTACTCTATCTCTACTGTGCTCCACTGTACTCTATTTCTACTGTGCTCCACTGTACTCTATCTCTACTGTACTCCACTGTACTCTATCTCTACTGTACTTCACTGTCCTTTATCTCTAATGTACTCCACTGTACTCTACCTCTATTGTGCTCCATTGTACTCTATCTCTACTGTACTCTACTGTACTCTATCTCTACTTTACTCCACTCTACTCTATCTCTACTGTACTCCACTGTACTCTACCTCTACTGTGCTCCACTGTACTCTACCTCTACCGTACTCCACTGTACTCTATCTCTACTGTACTCCACTGTACTCTACCTCAACTGTACTCTACTGTTCTCTACCTCTACTGTGCTCCACTCTACTCTACTGTACTCCACTGTACTCTATCTCTACTGTGATCCACTGTACTCTACCTCTACTGTACTCTACTGTACTCTATCTCTACTGTGATCTACTGTACTCTATCTCTACTGTGCTCCACTGTACTCTACCTCTACTGTGCTCCACTGTACTCTATCTCTACTGTGCTCCACTCTACTCTACCTCTACTGTGCTCCACTGTATCCTACCTCTACTGTACTCCACTGTACTCTATCTCTACTGTGCTCCACTGTACTCTATCTCTACTGTACTCCACTGTACTCTACCTCTACTGTGCTCTACTGTTCTCTACCTCTACTGTGCTCTACTGTACTCCACCTCTACTGTTCTCCACTGTACCCTACCTCCATTGTGCTCCACTGTACTCTACCTCTACTGTGCTCCACTGTACTCTACCTCTACTGTGCTCCACTGTACTCTACCTCTACTGTGCTCCACTGTACTCTACCTCTACTGTGCTCCACTGTACTCTATCTCTACTGTGCTCCACTGTACTCTATTTCTACTGTACTCTACTGTACTCCACCTCTAATGTGCTCCACTGTACTCTACCTCTACTGTACTCCACTGTACTCTACCTCTACTGTGCTGTACTGTACTCTATCTCTACTCTGCTCCACTGTACTCTACCTCTACTGTGCTCCACTGTACTCTACCTCTACTGCACTTCACTGTCCTCTATCTCTACTGTACTCCACTGTACTCTACCTCTACTGTGCTCCACTGTACTCTACCTCTACTGTACTCCACTGTACTCTATCACTACTGTGCTCCACTGTACTCTACCTCTACTGTGCTCCACTGTACTCTACCTCTACTGTGCTCCACTGTACTCTACCTCTACTGTACTCCACTGTACTCTACCTCTACTGTGCTCAACTGTACTCTACTGTACTCCACTGTACTCTACCTCTACTGTACTCCACTGTACTCTATCTCTACTGTACTCCACTGTACTCTACCTCTACTGTACTCCACTGTACTCTATCTTTACTGTGCTCCACTGTACTCTACCTCTACTGTGCTCAACTGTACTGTACTGTACTCCACTCTAATCTACCTCTACTGTACTCCACTGTACTCTACCTCTACTGTACTCCACTGTACTCTACCTCTACTGTACTCCACTGTACTCTACTCTACTGTACTCCACTGTACTCTATCTCTACTGTGATCCACTGTACTCTATCTCTACTGTACTCCACTGTACTCTATCTCTACTGTAGTCCACTGTACTCTACCTCTACTGTACTCTACTGTTCTCTACCTCTACTGTGCTCTACTGTACTCTACTCTACTGTACTCCACTGTACTCTATCTCTACTGTGATCCACTGTACTCTACCTCTACTGTACTCCACTTTACTTTATCTCTACTGTGATCCACTGTACTCTATCTCTACTGTGCTCCACTGTACTCTACCTCTACTGTGCTCCACTGTACTCTACCTCTACTGTACTCCACTTTACTTTATCTCTACTGTGATCCACTGTACTCTATCTCTACTGTGCTCCACTGTACTCTACCTCTACTATGCTCCACTGTACTCTATCTCTACTGTGCTCCACTCTACTCTACCTCTACTGTGTTCCACTTTACTCTACCTCTACTGTACTCCACTGTACTCTATCTCTACTGTACTCCACTGTACTCTACCTCTACTGTGCTCTACTGTTCTCTACCTCTACTGTGCTCTACTGTACTCCACCTCTACTGTGCTCCACTGTACCCTACCTCTACTGTGCTCCACTGTACTCTACCTCTACTGTGCTCCACTGTACTCTACCTCTACTCTGCTCCACTCTATCCACTGTACTCTACCTCTACTGTGCTCCACTGTACTCTACCTCTACTGTGCTCCACTGTACTCTACCTCTACTGTACTCTACTGTACTCCACCTCTAATGAGCTCCACTGTACTCTGGCTCTACTGTACTCCACTGTACTTTACCTCTACTGTACTCCACTGTACTCTACCTCTACTGTGCTCCACTGTACTCTATTTCTACTGTACTCCTCTGTACTCTACCTCTACTGTGCTCCACTGTACTCTATTTCTACTGTACTCCTCTGTACTCTATCTTTACTGTGCTCCACTGTACTCTACCTCTACTGTGCTCAACTGTACTGTACTGTACTCCACTCTAATCTACCTCTACTGTACTCCACTGTACTCTACCTCTACTGTACTCCACTGTACTCTACCTCTACTGTACTCTACTGTACTCCACCTCTAATGAGCTCCACTGTACTCTGGCTCTACTGTACTCCACTGTACTTTACCTCTACTGTACTCCACTGTACTCTACCTCTACTGTGCTCCACTGTACTCTATTTCTACTGTACTCCTCTGTACTCTACCTCTACTGTGCTCCACTGTACTCTATTTCTACTGTACTCCTCTGTACTCTATCTTTACTGTGCTCCACTGTACTCTACCTCTACTGTGCTCAACTGTACTGTACTGTACTCCACTCTAATCTACCTCTACTGTACTCCACTGTACTCTACCTCTACTGTACTCCACTGTACTCTACCTCTACTGTACTCCACTGTACTCTACTCTACTGTACTCCACTGTACTCTATCTCTACTGTGATCCACTGTACTCTATCTCTACTGTACTCCACTGTACTCTATCTCTACTGTAGTCCACTGTACTCTACCTCTACTGTACTCTACTGTTCTCTACCTCTACTGTGCTCTACTGTACTCTACTCTACTGTACTCCACTGTACTCTATCTCTACTGTGATCCACTGTACTCTACCTCTACTGTACTCCACTTTACTTTATCTCTACTGTGATCCACTGTACTCTATCTCTACTGTGCTCCACTGTACTCTACCTCTACTGTGCTCCACTGTACTCTACCTCTACTGTACTCCACTTTACTTTATCTCTACTGTGATCCACTGTACTCTATCTCTACTGTGCTCCACTGTACTCTACCTCTACTATGCTCCACTGTACTCTATCTCTACTGTGCTCCACTCTACTCTACCTCTACTGTGTTCCACTTTACTCTACCTCTACTGTACTCCACTGTACTCTATCTCTACTGTACTCCACTGTACTCTACCTCTACTGTGCTCTACTGTTCTCTACCTCTACTGTGCTCTACTGTACTCCACCTCTACTGTGCTCCACTGTACCCTACCTCTACTGTGCTCCACTGTACTCTACCTCTACTGTGCTCCACTGTACTCTACCTCTACTCTGCTCCACTGTATCCACTGTACTCTACCTCTACTGTGCTCCACTGTACTCTACCTCTACTGTGCTCCACTGTACTCTACCTCTACTGTACTCTACTGTACTCCACCTCTAATGAGCTCCACTGTACTCTGGCTCTACTGTACTCCACTGTACTTTACCTCTACTGTACTCCACTGTACTCTACCTCTACTGTGCTCCACTGTACTCTATTTCTACTGTACTCCTCTGTACTCTACCTCTACTGTGCTCCACTGTACTCTATCTGTAATGTACTCTACTGTACTCTATCTCTACTGTGATCCACTGTACTCTACCTCTGCTGTGCTCCACTGTACTCTATCTCTACTGTACTCCACTGTACTCTACTGTTCTCTACCTCTACTGTACTCTATCTCTACTGTACTCCACTGTACTCTACTGTTCTCTACCTCCACTGTACTCTACTGTGCTCCACTGTACTCCACTTTTGTCTAACTCTACTGTGCTCCACTGTACTCTACCTCTACTCTGCTCCACTATACTCTACCTCTACTGTGCTCCACTCTACTCTACCTCTACTCTCCTCCACTGTACTCTACCTCTACTGTGATCCACTGTACTCTCTCTCTACTGTACTCTACCTCTACTGTACTCTACTGTACTCCACCTCTAAAGTGCTCCACTGTACTCTACCTCTACTGTACTCTACCTCTACTGTACTCCACTTTACTCTACCTCTACTGTGCTCTACTGTACTCTATCTCTACTGTGCTCCACTGTACTCTACCTCTACTGTGCTCCACTGTACTCTACCTCTACTGTACTCCACTGTACTCTATCTCTACTATACTCCACTGTACTCTACCTATACTGTACTCTACTGTTCTCTTCCTCTACTGTACTCCACTGTACTCTATCTCTACTGTGATCCACTGTACTCTACCTCTACTGTACTCCACTGTACTCTATCTCTACTCTACTCCACTGTACTCTACCTCTACTGTACTCTACTGTTCTCTACCTCTACTGTGCTCTACTGTACTCTTCTCTACTGTACTCCACTGTACTCTATCTCTACTGTGATCCACTGTACTCTTCCTCTACTGTAATCCACTGTACTCTATCTCTACTGTGATCCACTGTACTCTATCTCTACTGTGCTCCACTGTACTCTACCTCTACTATGCTCCACTGTACTCTATCTGTACTGTGCTCCACTCTACTCTACCTCTACTGTGCTCCACTGTACTCTACCTCTACTGTACTCCACTCTACTCTATCTCTACTGTGCTCCACTGTACTCTATCTCTACTGTACTCCACTGTACTCTACCTCTACTGTGCTCTACTGTTCTCTACCTCTACTGTGCTCTACTGTACTCCACCTCTACTGTGCTCCACTGTACCCTACCTCTACTGTGCTCCACTGTACTCTACCTCTACTGTGCTCCACTGTACTCTACCTCTACTGTGCTCCACTGTACTCTACCTCTACTGTGCTCCACTGTACTCTACCTCTACTGTTCTCCACTGTACTCTATCTCTACTGTGCTCCACTGTACTCTATTTCTACTGTACTCTACTGTACTCCACCTCTAATGTGCTCCACTGTACTCTACCTCTACTGTACTCCACTGTACTCTACCTCTACTGTGCTGTACTGTACTCTATCTCTACTCTGCTCCACTGTACTCTACCTCTACTGTGCTCCACTGTACTCTACCTCTACTGCACTTCACTGTCCTCTATCTCTACTGTACTCCACTGTACTCTACCTCTACTGTGCTCCACTGTACTCTACCTCTACTGTACTCCACTGTACTCTATCACTACTGTGCTCCACTGTACTCTACCTCTACTGTGCTCCACTGTACTCTACCTCTACTGTGCTCCACTGTACTCTACCTCTACTGTACTCCACTGTACTCTACCTCTACTGTGCTCAACTGTACTCTACTGTACTCCACTGTACTCTACCTCTACTGTACTCCACTGTACTCTATCTCTACTGTACTCCACTGTACTCTACCTCTACTGTACTCCACTGTACTCTATCTTTACTGTGCTCCACTGTACTCTACCTCTACTGTGCTCAACTGTACTGTACTGTACTCCACTCTAATCTACCTCTACTGTACTCCACTGTACTCTACCTCTACTGTACTCCACTGTACTCTACCTCTACTGTACTCCACTGTACTCTACTCTACTGTACTCCACTGTACTCTATCTCTACTGTGATCCACTGTACTCTATCTCTACTGTACTCCACTGTACTCTATCTCTACTGTAGTCCACTGTACTCTACCTCTACTGTACTCTACTGTTCTCTACCTCTACTGTGCTCTACTGTACTCTACTCTACTGTACTCCACTGTACTCTATCTCTACTGTGATCCACTGTACTCTACCTCTACTGTACTCCACTTTACTTTATCTCTACTGTGATCCACTGTACTCTATCTCTACTGTGCTCCACTGTACTCTACCTCTACTGTGCTCCACTGTACTCTACCTCTACTGTACTCCACTTTACTTTATCTCTACTGTGATCCACTGTACTCTATCTCTACTGTGCTCCACTGTACTCTACCTCTACTATGCTCCACTGTACTCTATCTCTACTGTGCTCCACTCTACTCTACCTCTACTGTGTTCCACTTTACTCTACCTCTACTGTACTCCACTGTACTCTATCTCTACTGTACTCCACTGTACTCTACCTCTACTGTGCTCTACTGTTCTCTACCTCTACTGTGCTCTACTGTACTCCACCTCTACTGTGCTCCACTGTACCCTACCTCTACTGTGCTCCACTGTACTCTACCTCTACTGTGCTCCACTGTACTCTACCTCTACTCTGCTCCACTGTATCCACTGTACTCTACCTCTACTGTGCTCCACTGTACTCTACCTCTACTGTGCTCCACTGTACTCTACCTCTACTGTACTCTACTGTACTCCACCTCTAATGAGCTCCACTGTACTCTGGCTCTACTGTACTCCACTGTACTTTACCTCTACTGTACTCCACTGTACTCTACCTCTACTGTGCTCCACTGTACTATATTTCTACTGTACTCCTCTGTACTCTACCTCTACTGTGCTCCACTGTACTCTATCTGTAATGTACTCTACTGTACTCTATCTCTACTGTGATCCACTGTACTCTACCTCTGCTGTGCTCCACTGTACTCTATCTCTACTGTACTCCACTGTACTCTACTGTTCTCTACCTCTACTGTACTCTATCTCTACTGTACTCCACTGTACTCTACTGTTCTCTACCTCCACTGTACTCTACTGTGCTCCACTGTACTCCACTTTAGTCTAACTCTACTGTGCTCCACTGTACTCTACCTCTACTCTGCTCCACTATACTCTACCTCTACTGTGCTCCACTGTACTCTACCTCTACTCTCCTCCACTGTACTCTACCTCTACTGTGCTCCACTGTACTCTCTCTCTACTGTACTCTACCTCTACTGTACTCTACTGTACTCCACCTCTAATGTGCTCCACTGTACTCTACCTCTACTGTACTCTACCTCTACTGTACTCCACTTTACTCTACCTCTACTGTGCTCTACTGTACTCTATCTCTACTGTGCTCCACTGTACTCTACCTCTACTGTGCTCCACTGTACTCTACCTCTACTGTACTTCACTGTCCTCTATCTCTGGTGTACTCCACTGTACTCTACCTCTATTGTCCTCCACTGTACTCTATCTCTACTGTACTCTACTGTACTTTATCTCTACTGTACTCCACTGTACAATATCTCTACTGTACTCCACTGTACTCTACCTCCACTGTACTCTACCTCTACCGTACTCCACTGTACTCTATCTCTACTGTACTCCACTGTACTCTACCTCTACTGTACTCTACTCTTCTCTACCTCTACTGTGCTCTACTGTACTTTACTCTACTGTACTCCACTGTACTCTATCTCTACTGTGATCCACTGTACTCTACCTCTACTGTACTCCACTGTACTCTATCTCTACTGTGATCCACTGTACTCTATCTCTATTGTGCTCCACTGTACTCTACCTCTACTGTGCTCCACTGTACTCTATCTCTACTGTGCTCCACTCTACTCTACCTCTACTGTGCTCCACTGTATCCTACCTCTACTGTACTCCACTGTACTCTCTCTCTATTGTGCTCCACTGTACTCTATCTCTACTGTACTCAGCTGTACTCTACCTCTACTGTGCTCTACTGTTCTCTACCTCTACTGTGCTCTACTCTACTCCACCTCTACTGTGCTCCACTGTACCCTACCTCTACTGTGCTCCACCGTACTCTACCTCTACTGTGCTCCACTGTACTCTACCTCTACTGTACTCCACTGTACTCTATCTCTACTGTGCTCCACTATACTCTACCTCTACTGTGCTCTACTCTACTCCACCTCTACTGTGCTCCACTGTACCCTACCTCTACTGTGCTCCACCGTACTCTACCTCTACTGTGCTCCACTGTACTCTACCTCTACTGTACTCCACTGTACTCTATCTCTACTGTCCTCCACTGTACTCTACCTCTACTGTGCTCCACTGTACTCTCTCTCTACTGTACTCTACCTCTACTGTACTCTGCTGTACTCCACCTCTAATGTGCTCCACTGTACTCTACCTCTACTGTACTCTACCTCTACTGTACTCCACTGTACTCTACCTCTACTGTGCTCTACTGTACTCTATCTCTACTGTGCTCCACTGTACTCTACCTCTACTGTGCTCCACTGTACTCTACCTCTACTGTACTTCACTGTCCTCTATCTCTACTGTACTCCACTGTACTCTACCTCTATTGTCCTCCACTGTACTCTATCTCTACTGTACTCTACTGTACTATATCTCTACTGTACTCCACTGTACTCTATCTCTACTGTACTCCACTGTACTCTACCTCCACTGTACTCTACCTCTACCGTACTCCACTGTACTCTATCTCTACTGTACTCCACTGTACTCTACCTCTACTGTACTCTACTGTTCTCTACCTCTACTGTGCTCTACTGTACTTTACTCTACTGTACTCCACTGTACTCTATCTCTACTGTGATCCACTGTACTCTACCTCTACTGTACTCCACTGTACTCTATCTCTACTGTGATCCACTGTACTCTATCTCTATTGTGCTCCACTGTACTCTACCTCTACTGTGCTCCACTGTACTCTATCTCTACTGTGCTCCACTCTACTCTACCTCTACTGTGCTCCACTGTATCCTACCTCTACTGTACTCCACTGTACTCTCTCTCTACTTTGCTCCACTGTACTCTATCTCTACTGTACTCAGCTGTACTCTACCTCTACTGTGCTCTACTGTTCTCCACCTCTACTGTGCTCTACTCTACTCCTCCTCTACTGTGCTCCACTGTACCCTACCTCTACTGTGCTCCACCGTACTCTACCTCTACTGTGCTCCACTGTACTCTACCTCTACTGTACTCCACTGTACTCTATCTCTACTGTACTCCACTGTATTCTACCTCTACTGTACTCCACTGTACTCTATCTCTACTGTACTCCACTCTAATCTACCTCTACTGTCCTCCACTGTACTCTACCTCTACTGTGCTCCACTGTACTCTCTCTCTACTGTACTCTACCTCTACTGTACTCTACTGTGCTCCACTGTACTCCACTGTAGTCTACCTCTACTGTGCTCCACTGTACTCTACCTCTACTGTGCTCCACTATACTCTACCTCTACTGTGCTCCACTGTACTCTACCTCTACTGTCCTCCACTGTACTCTACCTCTACTGTGCTCCACTGTACTCTCTCTCTACTGTACTCTACCTCTACTGTACTCTACTGTACTCCACCTCTAATATGCTCCACTGTACTCTACCTCTACTGTACTCTACCTCTACTGTACTCCACTGTACTCTACCTCTAATGTGCTCCACTGTACTCTATATCTACTGTGCTCCACTGTACTCTATTTCTACTGTGCTCCACTGTACTCTATCTCTACTGTACTCCACTGTACTCTATCTCTACTGTACTTCACTGTCCTTTATCTCTAATGTACTCCACTGTACTCTACCTCTATTGTGCTCCATTGTACTCTATCTCTACTGTACTCTACTGTACTCTATCTCTACTTTACTCCACTGTACTCTATCTCTACTGTACTCCACTGTACTCTACCTCTACTGTGCTCCACTGTATCCTACCTCTACTGTACTCCACTGTACTCTCTCTCTACTCTGCTCCACTGTACTCTATCTCTACTGTACTCAGCTGTACTCTACCTCTACTGTGCTCTACTGTTCTCTACCTCTACTGTGCTCTACTCTACTCCACCTCTACTGTGCTCCACTGTACCCTACCTCTACTGTGCTCCACCGTACTCTACCTCTACTGTGCTCCACTGTACTCTACCTCTACTGTACTCCACTGTACTCTATCTCTACTGTACTCCACTGTACTCTACCTCTACTGTACTCCACTGTACTCTATCTCTACTGTACTCCACTCTAATCTACCTCTACTGTCCTCCACTGTACTCTACCTCTACTGTGCTCCACTGTACTCTCTCTCTACTGTACTCTACCTCTACTGTACTCTACTGTGCTCCACTGTACTCCACTGTAGTCTACCTCTACTGTGCTCCACTGTACTCTACCTCTACTGTGCTCCACTATACTCTACCTCTACTGTGCTCCACTGTACTCTACCTCTACTGTCCTCCACTGTACTCTACCTCTACTGTGCTCCACTGTACTCTCTCTCTACTGTACTCTACCTCTACTGTACTCTACTGTACTCCACCTCTAATGTGCTCCACTGTACTCTATCTCTACTGTGCTCCACTGTACTCTATTTCTACTGTGCTCCACTGTACTCTATCTCTACTGTACTCCACTGTACTCTATCTCTACTGTACTTCACTGTCCTTTATCTCTAATGTACTCCACTGTACTCTACCTCTATTGTGCTCCATTGTACTCTATCTCTACTGTACTCTACTGTACTCTATCTCTACTTTACTCCACTCTACTCTATCTCTACTGTACTCCACTGTACTCTACCTCTACTGTGCTCCACTGTACTCTACCTCTACCGTACTCCACTGTACTCTATCTCTACTGTACTCCACTGTACTCTACCTCAACTGTACTCTACTGTTCTCTACCTCTACTGTGCTCCACTCTACTCTACTGTACTCCACTGTACTCTATCTCTACTGTGATCCACTGTACTCTACCTCTACTGTACTCTACTGTACTCTATCTCTACTGTGATCTACTGTACTCTATCTCTACTGTGCTCCACTGTACTCTACCTCTACTGTGCTCCACTGTACTCTATCTCTACTGTGCTCCACTCTACTCTACCTCTACTGTGCTCCACTGTATCCTACCTCTACTGTACTCCACTGTACTCTATCTCTACTGTGCTCCACTGTACTCTATCTCTACTGTACTCCACTGTACTCTACCTCTACTGTGCTCTACTGTTCTCTACCTCTACTGTGCTCTACTGTACTCCACCTCTACTGTTCTCCACTGTACCCTACCTCCATTGTGCTCCACTGTACTCTACCTCTACTGTACTCCACTGTATTCTATCTCTACTGTGCTCCACTGTACTCTACCTCTACTGTGCTCAACTGTACTCTACTGTAATCCACTGTACTCTACCTCTACTGTACTCCACTGTACTCTATCTCTACTGTACTCCACTGTACTCTACCTCTACTGTACTCCACTGTACTCTATATCTACTGTGCTCAACTGTACTCTACCTCTACTGTGCCCAACTGTACTGTACTCTATCTCTACTATACTCCACTGTACTCTACCTATACTGTACTCTACTGTTCTCTTCCTCTACTGTACTCCACTGTACTCTATCTCTACTGTGATCCACTGTACTCTACCTCTACTGTACTCCACTGTACTCTATCTCTACTCTACTCCACTGTACTCTACCTCTACTGTACTCTACTGTTCTCTACCTCTACTGTGCTCTACTGTACTCTTCTCTACTGTACTCCACTGTACTCTATCTCTACTGTGATCCACTGTACTCTTCCTCTACTGTAATCCACTGTACTCTATCTCTACTGTGATCCACTGTACTCTATCTCTACTGTGCTCCACTGTACTCTACCTCTACTATGCTCCACTGTACTCTATCTGTACTGTGCTCCACTCTACTCTACCTCTACTGTGCTCCACTGTACTCTACCTCTACTGTACTCCACTCTACTCTATCTCTACTGTGCTACACTGTACTCTATCTCTACTGTACTCCACTGTACTCTACCTCTACTGTGTTCTACTGTTCTCTACCTCTACTGTGCTCTACTGTACTCCACCTCTACTGTGCTCCACTGTACCCTACCTCTACTGTGCTCCACTGTACTCTACCTCTACTGTGCTCCACTGTACTCTACCTCTACTGTGCTCCACTGTACTCTACCTCTACTGTGCTCCACTGTACTCTACCTCTACAGTGCTCCACTGTACTCTATCTCTACTGTGCTCCACTGTACTCTATTTCTACTGTACTCTACTGTACTCCACCTCTAATGTGCTCCACTGTACTCTACCTCTACTGTACTTTACCTCTACTGTACTCCACTGTACTCTACCTCTACTGTGCTGTACTGTACTCTATCTCTACTCTGCTCCACTGTACTCTACCTCTACTGTGCTCCACTGTACTATACCTCTACTGTACTTCACTGTCCTCTATCTCTACTGTACTCCACTGTACTCTACCTCTACTGTGCTCCACTGTACTCTACCTCTACTGTACTCCACTGTACTCTATCACTACTGTGCTCCACTGTACTCTACCTCTACTGTGCTCCACTGTACTCTACCTCTACTGTGCTCCACTGTACTCTACCTCTACTGTACTCCACTGTACTCTATCTCTACTGTGCTCCACTGTACTCTACCTCTACTGTGCTCAAATGTACTCTACTGTACTCCACTGTACTCTACCTCTACTGTACTCCACTGTACTCTATCTCTACTGTACTCCACTGTACTCTACCTCTACTGTACTCCACTGTACTCTACCTCTACTGTCCTCCACTGTACTCTACCTCTACTGTGCTCCACTGTACTCTCTCTCTACTGTACTCTACCTCTACTGTACTCTACTGTACTCCACCTCTAATGTGCTCCACTGTACTCTATCTCTACTGTGCTCCACTGTACTCTATTTCTACTGTGCTCGACTGTACTCTATCTCTACTGTACTCCACTGTACTCTATCTCTACTGTACTTCACTGTCCTTTATCTCTAATGTACTCCACTGTACTCTACCTCTATTGTGCTCCATTGTACTCTATCTCTACTGTACTCTACTGTACTCTATCTCTACTTTACTCCACTCTACTCTATCTCTACTGTACTCCACTGTACTCTACCTCTACTGTGCTCCACTGTACTCTACCTCTACCGTACTCCACTGTACTCTATCTCTACTGTACTCCACTGTACTCTACCTCAACTGTACTCTACTGTTCTCTACCTCTACTGTGCTCCACTCTACTCTACTGTACTCCACTGTACTCTATCTCTACTGTGATCCACTGTACTCTACCTCTACTGTACTCTACTGTACTCTATCTCTACTGTGATCTACTGTACTCTATCTCTACTGTGCTCCACTCTACTCTACCTCTACTGTGCTCCACTGTATCCTACCTCTACTGTACTCCACTGTACTCTATCTCTACTGTGCTCCACTGTACTCTATCTCTACTGTACTCCACTGTACTCTACCTCTACTGTGCTCTACTGTTCTCTACCTCTACTGTGCTCTACTGTACTCCACCTCTACTGTTCTCCACTGTACCCTACCTCTATTGTGCTCCACTGTACTCTACCTCTACTGTACTCCACTGTATTCTATCTCTACTGTGCTCCACTGTACTCTACCTCTACTGTGCTCAACTGTACTCTACTGTACTCCACTGTACTCTACCTCTACTGTACTCCACTGTACTCTATCTCTACTGTACTCCACTGTACTCTACATCTACTGTACTCCACTGTACTCTACCTCTACTGTGCTCAACTGTACTCTACCTCTACTGTGCCCAACTGTACTGTACTCTACCTCTACTGTACTCCACTGTACTCTACCTCTACTGTACTCCACTTTACTCTACCTCTACTGTACTCAACTGTACTCTATCTCTACTGTGCTCCACTGTACTCTACCTCTACTGTACTCCACTGTACTCTATCTCTACTGTACTCCACTGTATTCTACCTATACTGTACTCTACTGTTCTCTTCCTCTACTGTACTCCACTGTACTCTATCTCTACTGTGATCCACTGTACTCTACCTCTACTGTACTCCACTGTACTCTATCTCTACTATACTCCACTGTACTCTACCTATACTGTACTCTACTGTTCTCTTCCTCTACTGTACTCCACTGTACTCTATCTCTACTGTGATCCACTGTACTCTACCTCTACTGTACTCCACTGTACTCTATCTCTACTCTACTCCACTGTACTCTACCTCTACTGTACTCTACTGTTCTCTACCTCTACTGTGCTCTACTGTACTCTTCTCTACTGTACTCCACTGTACTCTATCTCTACTGTGATCCACTGTACTCTTCCTCTACTGTAATCCACTGTACTCTATCTCTACTGTGATCCACTGTACTCTATCTCTACTGTGCTCCACTGTACTCTACCTCTACTATGCTCCACTGTACTCTATCTGTACTGTGCTCCACTCTACTCTACCTCTACTGTGCTCCACTGTACTCTACCTCTACTGTACTCCACTCTACTCTATCTCTACTGTGCTCCACTGTACTCTATCTCTACTGTACTCCACTGTACTCTACCTCTACTGTGCTCTACTGTTCTCTACCTCTACTGTGCTCTACTGTACTCCACCTCTACTGTGCTCCACTGTACCCTACCTCTACTGTGCTCCACTGTACTCTACCTCTACTGTGCTCCACTGTACTCTACCTCTACTGTGCTCCACTGTACTCTACCTCTACTGTGCTCCACTGTACTCTACCTCTACTGTGCTCCACTGTACTCTATCTCTACTGTGCTCCACTGTACTCTATTTCTACTGTACTCTACTGTACTCCACCTCTAATGTGCTCCACTGTACTCTACCTCTACTGTACTCCACTGTACTCTACCTCTACTGTGCTGTACTGTACTCTATCTCTACTCTGCTCCACTGTACTCTACCTCTACTGTGCTCCACTGTACTCTACCTCTACTGCACTTCACTGTCCTCTATCTCTACTGTACTCCACTGTACTCTACCTCTACTGTGCTCCACTGTACTCTACCTCTACTGTACTCCACTGTACTCTATCACTACTGTGCTCCACTGTACTCTACCTCTACTGTGCTCCACTGTACTCTACCTCTACTGTGCTCCACTGTACTCTACCTCTACTGTACTCCACTGTACTCTACCTCTACTGTGCTCAACTGTACTCTACTGTACTCCACTGTACTCTACCTCTACTGTACTCCACTGTACTCTATCTCTACTGTACTCCACTGTACTCTACCTCTACTGTACTCCACTGTACTCTATCTTTACTGTGCTCCACTGTACTCTACCTCTACTGTGCTCAATTGTACTGTACTGTACTCCACTCTAATCTACCTCTACTGTACTCCACTGTACTCTACCTCTACTGTACTCCACTGTACTCTACCTCTACTGTACTCCACTGTACTCTACTCTACTGTACTCCACTGTACTCTATCTCTACTGTGATCCACTGTACTCTATCTCTACTGTACTCCACTGTACTCTATCTCTACTGTAGTCCACTGTACTCTACCTCTACTGTACTCTACTGTTCTCTACCTCTACTGTGCTCTACTGTACTCTACTCTACTGTACTCCACTGTACTCTATCTCTACTGTGATCCACTGTACTCTACCTCTACTGTACTCCACTTTACTTTATCTCTACTGTGATCCACTGTACTCTATCTCTACTGTGCTCCACTGTACTCTACCTCTACTGTGCTCCACTGTACTCTACCTCTACTGTACTCCACTTTACTTTATCTCTACAGTGATCCACTGTACTCTATCTCTACTGTGCTCCACTGTACTCTACCTCTACTATGCTCCACTTTACTCTATCTCTACTGTGCTCCACTCTACTCTACCTCTACTGTGATCCACTGTACTCTACCTCTATTGTACTCCACTGTACTCTATCTCTACTGTACTCCACTGTACTCTACCTCTACTGTGCTCTACTGTTTTCTACCTCTACTGTGCTCTACTGTACTCCACCTCTACTGTGCTCCACTGTACCCTACCTCTACTGTGCTCCACTGTACTCTACCTCTACTGTGCTCCACTGTACTCTACCTCTACTCTGCTCCACTGTATCCACTGTACTCTACCTCTACTGTGCTCCACTGTACTCTACCTCTACTGTGCTCCACTGTACTCTACCTCTACTGTACTCTACTGTACTCCACCTCTAATGAGCTCCACTGTACTCTGGCTCTACTGTACTCCACTGTACTTTACCTCTACTGTACTCCACTGTACTCTACCTCTACTGTGCTCCACTGTACTCTATTTCTACTGTACTCCTCTGTACTCTACCTCTACTGTGCTCCACTGTACTCTATCTGTAATGTACTCTACTGTACTCTATCTCTACTGTGATCCACTGTACTCTACCTCTGCTGTGCTCCACTGTACTCTATCTCTACTGTACTCCACTGTACTCTACTGTTCTCTACCTCTACTGTACTCTATCTCTACTGTACTCCACTGTACTCTACTGTTCTCTACCTCTACTGTACTCTACTGTGCTCCACTGTACTCCACTTTAGTCTAACTCTACTGTGCTCCACTGTACTCTACCTCTACTCTGCTCCACTATACTCTACCTCTACTGTGCTCCACTGTACTCTACCTCTACTCTCCTCCACTGTACTCTACCTCTACTGTGCTCCACTGTACTCTCTCTCTACTGTACTCTACCTCTACTGTACTCTACTGTACTCCACCTCTAATGTGCTCCACTGTACTCTACCTCTACTGTACTCTACCTCTACTGTACTCCACTGTACTCTATCTCTACTCTACTCCACTGTACTCTACCTCTACTGTACTCTACTGTTCTCTACCTCTACTGTGCTCTACTGTACTCTTCTCTACTGTACTCCACTGTACTCTATCTCTACTGTGATCCACTGTACTCTTCCTCTACTGTAATCCACTGTACTCTATCTCTACTGTGATCCACTGTACTCTATCTCTACTGTGCTCCACTGTACTCTACCTCTACTATGCTCCACTGTACTCTATCTGTACTGTGCTCCACTCTACTCTACCTCTACTGTGCTCCACTGTACTCTACCTCTACTGTACTCCACTCTACTCTATCTCTACTGTGCTCCACTGTACTCTATCTCTACTGTACTCCACTGTACTCTACCTCTACTGTGCTCTACTGTTCTCTACCTCTACTGTGCTCTACTGTACTCCACCTCTACTGTGCTCCACTGTACCCTACCTCTACTGTGCTCCACTGTACTCTACCTCTACTGTGCTCCACTGTACTCTACCTCTACTGTGCTCCACTGTACTCTACCTCTACTGTGCTCCACTGTACTCTACCTCTACTGTGCTCCACTGTACTCTATCTCTACTGTGCTCCACTGTACTCTATTTCTACTGTACTCTACTGTACTCCACCTCTAATGTGCTCCACTGTACTCTACCTCTACTGTACTCTACCTCTACTGTACTCCACTGTACTCTACCTCTACTGTGCTGTACTGTACTCTATCTCTACTCTGCTCCACTGTACTCTACCTCTACTGTGCTCCACTGTACTCTACCTCTACTGTACTTCACTGTCCTCTATCTCTACTGTACTCCACTGTACTCTACCTCTACTGTGCTCCACTGTACTCTACCTCTACTGTACTCCACTGTACTCTATCACTACTGTGCTCCACTGTACTCTACCTCTACTGTGCTCCACTGTACTCTACCTCTACTGTGCTCCACTGTACTCTACCTCTACTGTACTCCACTGTACTCTATCTCTACTGTGCTCCACTGTACTCTACCTCTACTGTGCTCAAATGTACTCTACTGTACTCCACTGTACTCTACCTCTACTGTACTCCACTGTACTCTATCTCTACTGTACTCCACTGTACTCTACCTCTACTGTACTCCACTGTACTCTACCTCTACTGTCCTCCACTGTACTCTACCTCTACTGTGCTCCACTGTACTCTCTCTCTACTGTACTCTACCTCTACTGTACTCTACTGTACTCCACCTCTAATGTGCTCCACTGTACTCTATCTCTACTGTGCTCCACTGTACTCTATTTCTACTGTGCTCGACTGTACTCTATCTCTACTGTACTCCACTGTACTCTATCTCTACTGTACTTCACTGTCCTTTATCTCTAATGTACTCCACTGTACTCTACCTCTATTGTGCTCCATTGTACTCTATCTCTACTGTACTCTACTGTACTCTATCTCTACTTTACTCCACTCTACTCTATCTCTACTGTACTCCACTGTACTCTACCTCTACTGTGCTCCACTGTACTCTACCTCTACCGTACTCCACTGTACTCTATCTCTACTGTACTCCACTGTACTCTACCTCAACTGTACTCTACTGTTCTCTACCTCTACTGTGCTCCACTCTACTCTACTGTACTCCACTGTACTCTATCTCTACTGTGATCCACTGTACTCTACCTCTACTGTACTCTACTGTACTCTATCTCTACTGTGATCTACTGTACTCTATCTCTACTGTGCTCCACTGTACTCTACCTCTACTGTGCTCCACTGTACTCTATCTCTACTGTGCTCCACTCTACTCTACCTCTACTGTGCTCCACTGTATCCTACCTCTACTGTACTCCACTGTACTCTATCTCTACTGTGCTCCACTGTACTCTATCTCTACTGTACTCCACTGTACTCTACCTCTACTGTGCTCTACTGTTCTCTACCTCTACTGTGCTCTACTGTACTCCACCTCTACTGTTCTCCACTGTACCCTACCTCTATTGTGCTCCACTGTACTCTACCTCTACTGTACTCCACTGTATTCTATCTCTACTGTGCTCCACTGTACTCTACCTCTACTGTGCTCAACTGTACTCTATTGTACTCCACTGTACTCTACCTCTACTGTACTCCACTGTACTCTATCTCTACTGTACTCCACTGTACTCTACATCTACTGTACTCCACTGTACTCTATATCTACTGTGCTCAACTGTACTCTACCTCTACTGTGCCCAACTGTACTGTACTCTACCTCTACTGTACTCCACTGTACTCTACCTCTACTGTACTCCACTTTACTCTACCTCTACTGTACTCAACTGTACTCTATCTCTACTGTGCTCCACTGTACTCTACCTCTACTGTACTCCACTGTACTCTATCTCTACTGTACTCCACTGTATTCTACCTATACTGTACTCTACTGTTCTCTTCCTCTACTGTACTCCACTGTACTCTATCTCTACTGTGATCCACTGTACTCTACCTCTACTGTACTCCACTGTACTCTATCTCTACTATACTCCACTGTACTCTACCTATACTGTACTCTACTGTTCTCTTCCTCTACTGTACTCCACTGTACTCTATCTCTACTGTGATCCACTGTACTCTACCTCTACTGTACTCCACTGTACTCTATCTCTACTCTACTCCACTGTACTCTACCTCTACTGTACTCTACTGTTCTCTACCTCTACTGTGCTCTACTGTACTCTTCTCTACTGTACTCCACTGTACTCTATCTCTACTGTGATCCACTGTACTCTTCCTCTACTGTAATCCACTGTACTCTATCTCTACTGTGATCCACTGTACTCTATCTCTACTGTGCTCCACTGTACTCTACCTCTACTATGCTCCACTGTACTCTATCTGTACTGTGCTCCACTCTACTCTACCTCTACTGTGCTCCACTGTACTCTACCTCTACTGTACTCCACTCTACTCTATCTCTACTTTGCTCCACTGTACTCTATCTCTACTGTACTCCACTGTACTCTACCTCTACTGTGCTCTACTGTTCTCTACCTCTACTGTGCTCTACTGTACTCCACCTCTACTGTGCTCCACTGTACCCTACCTCTACTGTGCTCCACTGTACTCTACCTCTACTGTGCTCCACTGTACTCTACCTCTACTGTGCTCCACTGTACTCTACCTCTACTGTGCTCCACTGTACTCTACCTCTACTGTGCTCCACTGTACTCTATCTCTACTGTGCTCCACTGTACTCTATTTCTACTGTACTCTACTGTACTCCACCTCTAATGTGCTCCACTGTACTCTACCTCTACTGTACTCCACTGTACTCTACCTCTACTGTGCTGTACTGTACTCTATCTCTACTCTGCTCCACTGTACTCTACCTCTACTGTGCTCCACTGTACTCTACCTCTACTGCACTTCACTGTCCTCTATCTCTACTGTACTCCACTGTACTCTACCTCTACTGTGCTCCACTGTACTCTACCTCTACTGTACTCCACTGTACTCTATCACTACTGTGCTCCACTGTACTCTACCTCTACTGTGCTCCACTGTACTCTACCTCTACTGTGCTCCACTGTACTCTACCTCTACTGTACTCCACTGTACTCTACCTCTACTGTGCTCAACTGTACTCTACTGTACTCCACTGTACTCTACCTCTACTGTACTCCACTGTACTCTATCTCTACTGTACTCCACTGTACTCTACCTCTACTGTACTCCACTGTACTCTATCTTTACTGTGCTCCACTGTACTCTACCTCTACTGTGCTCAATTGTACTGTACTGTACTCCACTCTAATCTACCTCTACTGTACTCCACTGTACTCTACCTCTACTGTACTCCACTGTACTCTACCTCTACTGTACTCCACTGTACTCTACTCTACTGTACTCCACTGTACTCTCTCTCTACTGTGATCCACTGTACTCTATCTCTACTGTACTCCACTGTACTCTATCTCTACTGTAGTCCACTGTACTCTACCTCTACTGTACTCTACTGTTCTCTACCTCTACTGTGCTCTACTGTACTCTACTCTACTGTACTCCACTGTACTCTATCTCTACTGTGATCCACTGTACTCTACCTCTACTGTACTCCACTTTACTTTATCTCTACTGTGATCCACTGTACTCTATCTCTACTGTGCTCCACTGTACTCTACCTCTACTGTGCTCCACTGTACTCTACCTCTACTGTACTCCACTTTACTTTATCTCTACAGTGATCCACTGTACTCTATCTCTACTGTGCTCCACTGTACTCTACCTCTACTATGCTCCACTTTACTCTATCTCTACTGTGCTCCACTCTACTCTACCTCTACTGTGATCCACTGTACTCTACCTCTATTGTACTCCACTGTATTCTATCTCTACTGTACTCCACTGTACTCTACCTCTACTGTGCTCTACTGTTTTCTACCTCTACTGTGCTCTACTGTACTCCACCTCTACTGTGCTCCACTGTACCCTACCTCTACTGTGCTCCACTGTACTCTACCTCTACTGTGCTCCACTGTACTCTACCTCTACTCTGCTCCACTGTATCCACTGTACTCTACCTCTACTGTGCTCCACTGTACTCTACCTCTACTGTGCTCCACTGTACTCTACCTCTACTGTACTCTACTGTACTCCACCTCTAATGAGCTCCACTGTACTCTGGCTCTACTGTACTCCACTGTACTTTACCTCTACTGTACTCCACTGTACTCTACCTCTACTGTGCTCCACTGTACTCTATTTCTACTGTACTCCTCTGTACTCTACCTCTACTGTGCTCCACTGTACTCTATCTGTAATGTACTCTACTGTACTCTATCTCTACTGTGATCCACTGTACTCTACCTCTGCTGTGCTCCACTGTACTCTATCTCTACTGTACTCCACTGTACTCTACTGTTCTCTACCTCTACTGTACTCTATCTCTACTGTACTCCACTGTACTCTACTGTTCTCTACCTCTACTGTACTCTACTGTGCTCCACTGTACTCCACTTTAGTCTAACTCTACTGTGCTCCACTGTACTCTACCTCTACTCTGCTCCACTATACTCTACCTCTACTGTGCTCCACTGTACTCTACCTCTACTCTCCTCCACTGTACTCTACCTCTACTGTGCTCCACTGTACTCTCTCTCTACTGTACTCTACCTCTACTGTACTCTACTGTACTCCACCTCTAATGTGCTCCACTGTACTCTACCTCTACTGTACTCTACCTCTACTGTACTCCACTGTACTCTATCTCTACTCTACTCCACTGTACTCTACCTCTACTGTACTCTACTGTTCTCTACCTCTACTGTGCTCTACTGTACTCTTCTCTACTGTACTCCACTGTACTCTATCTCTACTGTGATCCACTGTACTCTTCCTCTACTGTAATCCACTGTACTCTATCTCTACTGTGATCCACTGTACTCTATCTCTACTGTGCTCCACTGTACTCTACCTCTACTATGCTCCACTGTACTCTATCTGTACTGTGCTCCACTCTACTCTACCTCTACTGTGCTCCACTGTACTCTACCTCTACTGTACTCCACTCTACTCTATCTCTACTGTGCTCCACTGTACTCTATCTCTACTGTACTCCACTGTACTCTACCTCTACTGTGCTCTACTGTTCTCTACCTCTACTCTGCTCTACTGTACTCCACCTCTACTGTGCTCCACTGTACCCTACCTCTACTGTGCTCCACTGTACTCTACCTCTACTGTGCTCCACTGTACTCTACCTCTACTGTGCTCCACTGTACTCTACCTCTACTGTGCTCCACTGTACTCTACCTCTACTGTGCTCCACTGTACTCTATCTCTACTGTGCTCCACTGTACTCTATTTCTACTGTACTCTACTGTACTCCACCTCTAATGTGCTCCACTGTACTCTACCTCTACTGTACTCTACCTCTACTGTACTCCACTGTACTCTACCTCTACTGTGCTGTACTGTACTCTATCTCTACTCTGCTCCACTGTACTCTACCTCTACTGTGCTCCACTGTACTCTACCTCTACTGTACTTCACTGTCCTCTATCTCTACTGTACTCCACTGTACTCTACCTCTACTGTGCTCCACTGTACTCTACCTCTACTGTACTCCACTGTACTCTATCACTACTGTGCTCCACTGTACTCTACCTCTACTGTGCTCCACTGTACTCTACCTCTACTGTGCTCCACTGTACTCTACCTCTACTGTACTCCACTGTACTCTATCTCTACTGTGCTCCACTGTACTCTACCTCTACTGTGCTCAAATGTACTCTACTGTACTCCACTGTACTCTACCTCTACTGTACTCCACTGTACTCTATCTCTACTGTACTCCACTGTACTCTACCTCTACTGTACTCCACTGTACTCTACCTCTACTGTCCTCCACTGTACTCTACCTCTACTGTGCTCCACTGTACTCTCTCTCTACTGTACTCTACCTCTACTGTACTCTACTGTACTCCACCTCTAATGTGCTCCACTGTACTCTATCTCTACTGTGCTCCACTGTACTCTATTTCTACTGTGCTCCACTGTACTCTATCTCTACTGTACTCCACTGTACTCTATCTCTACTGTACTTCACTGTCCTTTATCTCTAATGTACTCCACTGTACTCTACCTCTATTGTGCTCCATTGTACTCTATCTCTACTGTACTCTACTGTACTCTATCTCTACTTTACTCCACTCTACTCTATCTCTACTGTACTCCACTGTACTCTACCTCTACTGTGCTCCACTGTACTCTACCTCTACCGTACTCCACTGTACTCTATCTCTACTGTACTCCACTGTACTCTACCTCAACTGTACTCTACTGTTCTCTACCTCTACTGTGCTCCACTCTACTCTACTGTACTCCACTGTACTCTATCTCTACTGTGATCCACTGTACTCTACCTCTACTGTACTCTACTGTACTCTATCTCTACTGTGATCTACTGTACTCTATCTCTACTGTGCTCCACTGTACTCTACCTCTACTGTGCTCCACTGTACTCTATCTCTACTGTGCTCCACTCTACTCTACCTCTACTGTGCTCCACTGTATCCTACCTCTACTGTACTCCACTGTACTCTATCTCTACTGTGCTCCACTGTACTCTATCTCTACTGTACTCCACTGTACTCTACCTCTACTGTGCTCTACTGTTCTCTACCTCTACTGTGCTCTACTGTACTCCACCTCTACTGTTCTCCACTGTACCCTACCTCTATTGTGCTCCACTGTACTCTACCTCTACTGTACTCCACTGTATTCTATCTCTACTGTGCTCCACTGTACTCTACCTCTACTGTGCTCAACTGTACTCTACTGTACTCCACTGTACTCTACCTCTACTGTACTCCACTGTACTCTATCTCTACTGTACTCCACTGTACTCTACATCTACTGTACTCCACTGTACTCTATATCTACTGTGCTCAACTGTACTCTACCTCTACTGTGCCCAACTGTACTGTACTCTACCTCTACTGTACTCCACTGTACTCTACCTCTACTGTACTCCACTTTACTCTACCTCTACTGTACTCAACTGTACTCTATCTCTACTGTGCTCCACTGTACTCTACCTCTACTGTACTCCACTGTACTCTATCTCTACTGTACTCCACTGTATTCTACCTATACTGTACTCTACTGTTCTCTTCCTCTACTGTACTCCACTCTACTCTATCTCTACTGTGATCCACTGTACTCTACCTCTACTGTACTCCACTGTACTCTATCTCCACTATACTCCACTGTACTCTACCTATACTGTGCTCCACTGTACTCTATCTCTACTGTACTCCACTGTACTCTACCTCTACTGTGCTCTACTGTTCTCTACCTCTACTCTGCTCTACTGTACTCCACCTCTACTGTGCTCCACTGTACCCTACCTCTACTGTGCTCCACTGTACTCTACCTCTACTGTGCTCCACTGTACTCTACCTCTACTGTGCTCCACTGTACTCTACCTCTACTGTGCTCCACTGTACTCTACCTCTACTGTGCTCCACTGTATTCTATCTCTACTGTGCTCCACTGTACTCTATTTCTACTGTACTCTACTGTACTCCACCTCTAATGTGCTCCACTGTACTCTACCTCTACTGTACTCTACCTCTACTGTACTCCACTGTACTCTACCTCTACTGTGCTGTACTGTACTCTACCTCTACTGTACTTCACTGTCCTCTATCTCTACTGTACTCCACTGTACTCTACCTCTACTGTGCTCCACTGTACTCTACCTCTACTGTACTCCACTGTACTCTATCACTACTGTGCTCCACTGTACTCTACCTCTACTGTGCTCCACTGTACTCTACCTCTACTGTGCTCCACTGTACTCTACCTCTACTGTACTCCACTGTACTCTATCTCTACTGTGCTCCACTGTACTCTACCTCTACTGTGCTCCACTGTACTCTACCTCTACTGTACTCCACTGTACTCTATCACTACTGTGCTCCACTGTACTCTACCTCTACTGTGCTCCACTGTACTCTACCTCTACTGTGCTCCACTGTACTCTACCTCTACTGTACTCCACTGTACTCTATCTCTACTGTGCTCCACTGTACTCTACCTCTACTGTGCTCAAATGTACTCTACTGTACTCCACTGTACTCTACCTCTACTGTACTCCACTGTACTCTATCTCTACTGTACTCCACTGTACTCTACCTCTACTGTACTCCACTGTACTCTACCTCTACTGTCCTCCACTGTACTCTACCTCTACTGTGCTCCACTGTACTCTCTCTCTACTGTACTCTACCTCTACTGTACTCTACTGTACTCCACCTCTAATGTGCTCCACTGTACTCTATCTCTACTGTGCTCCACTGTACTCTATTTCTACTGTGCTCCACTGTACTCTATCTCTACTGTACTCCACTGTACTCTATCTCTACTGTACTTCACTGTCCTTTATCTCTAATGTACTCCACTGTACTCTACCTCTATTGTGCTCCATTGTACTCTATCTCTACTGTACTCTACTGTACTCTATCTCTACTTTACTCCACTCTACTCTATCTCTACTGTACTCCACTGTACTCTACCTCTACTGTGCTCCACTGTACTCTACCTCTACCGTACTCCACTGTACTCTATCTCTACTGTACTCCACTGTACTCTACCTCAACTGTACTCTACTGTTCTCTACCTCTACTGTGCTCCACTCTACTCTACTGTACTCCACTGTACTCTATCTCTACTGTGATCCACTGTACTCTACCTCTACTGTACTCTACTGTACTCTATCTCTACTGTGATCTACTGTACTCTATCTCTACTGTGCTCCACTGTACTCTACCTCTACTGTGCTCCACTGTACTCTATCTCTACTGTGCTCCACTCTACTCTACCTCTACTGTGCTCCACTGTATCCTACCTCTACTGTACTCCACTGTACTCTATCTCTACTGTGCTCCACTGTACTCTATCTCTACTGTACTCCACTGTACTCTACCTCTACTGTGCTCTACTGTTCTCTACCTCTACTGTGCTCTACTGTACTCCACCTCTACTGTTCTCCACTGTACCCTACCTCTATTGTGCTCCACTGTACTCTACCTCTACTGTACTCCACTGTATTCTATCTCTACTGTGCTCCACTGTACTCTACCTCTACTGTGCTCAACTGTACTCTACTGTACTCCACTGTACTCTACCTCTACTGTACTCCACTGTACTCTATCTCTACTGTACTCCACTGTACTCTACATCTACTGTACTCCACTGTACTCTATATCTACTGTGCTCAACTGTACTCTACCTCTACTGTGCCCAACTGTACTGTACTCTACCTCTACTGTACTCCACTGTACTCTACCTCTACTGTACTCCACTTTACTCTACCTCTACTGTACTCAACTGTACTCTATCTCTACTGTGCTCCACTGTACTCTACCTCTACTGTACTCCACTGTACTCTATCTCTACTGTACTCCACTGTATTCTACCTATACTGTACTCTACTGTTCTCTTCCTCTACTGTACTCCACTCTACTCTATCTCTACTGTGATCCACTGTACTCTACCTCTACTGTACTCCACTGTACTCTATCTCCACTATACTCCACTGTACTCTACCTATACTGTACTCTACTGTTCTCTTCCTCTACTGTACTCCACTGTACTCTATCTCTACTGTGATCCACTGTACTCTACCTCTACTGTACTCCACTGTACTCTATCTCTACTCTACTCCACTGTACTCTACCTCTACTGTACTCTACTGTACTCCACCTCTAATGTGCTCCACTGTACTCTACCTCTACTGTACTCTACCTCTACTGTACTCCACTGTACTCTATCTCTACTCTACTCCACTGTACTCTACCTCTACTGTACTCTACTGTACTCCACCTCTAATGTGCTCCACTTTACTCTACCTCTACTGTGCTCTACTGTACTCTATCTCTACTGTGCTCCACTGTACTCTACCTCTACTGTGCTCCACTGTACTCTACCTCTACTGTACTTCACTGTCCTCTATCTCTGCTGTACTCCACTGTACTCTACCTCTATTGTCCTCCACTGTACTCTATCTCTACTGTACTCTACTGTACTTTATCTCTACTGTACTCCACTGTACAATATATCTACTGTACTCCACTGTACTCTACCTCCACTGTACTCTACCTCTACCGTACTCCACTGTACTCTATCTCTACTGTACTCCACTGTACTCTACCTCTACTGTACTCTACTCTTCTCTACCTCTACTGTGCTCTACTGTACTTTACTCTACTGTACTCCACTGTACTCTATCTCTACTGTGATCCACTGTACTCTACCTCTACTGTACTCCACTGTACTCTATCTCTACTGTGATCCACTGTACTCTATCTCTATTGTGCTCCACTGTACTCTACCTCTACTGTGCTCCACTGTACTCTATCTCTACTGTGCTCCACTCTACTCTACCTCTACTGTGCTCCACTGTATCCTACCTCTACTGTACTCCACTGTACTCTCTCTCTATTGTGCTCCACTGTACTCTATCTCTACTGTACTCAGCTGTACTCTACCTCTACTGTGCTCTACTGTTCTCTACCTCTACTGTGCTCTACTCTACTCCACCTCTACTGTGCTCCACTGTACCCTACCTCTACTGTGCTCCACCGTACTCTACCTCTACTGTGCTCCACTGTACTCTACCTCTACTGTACTCCACTGTACTCTATCTCTACTGTACTCCACTGTACTCTACCTCTACTGTAGTCCACTGTACTCTATCTCTACTGTACTCCACTCTAATCTACCTCTACTGTCCTCCACTGTACTCTACCTCTACTGTGCTCCACTGTACTCTCTCTCTACTGTACTCTACCTCTACTGTACTCTACTGTGCTCCACTGTACTCCACTGTACTCTACCTCTACTGTCCTCCACTGTACTCTACCTCTACTGTGCTCCACTGTACTCTCTCTCTACTGTACTCTACCTCTACTGTACTCTACTGTACTCCACCTCTAATGTGCTCCACTGTACTCTACCTCTACTGTACTCTAAATCTACTGTACTCCACTGTACTCTACCTCTAATGTGCTCCACTGTACTCTATCTCTACTGTGCTCCACTGTACTCTATTTCTACTCTGCTCCACTGTACTCTATCTCTACTGTACTCCACTGTACTCTATCTCTACTGTACTTCACTGTCCTTTATCTCTAATGTACTCCACTGTACTCTACCTCTATTGTGCTCCATTGTACTCTATCTCTACTGTACTCTACTGTACTCTATCTCTACTGTACTCCACTGTATTCTATCTCTACTGTACTCCACTGTACTCTACCTCTACTCTGCTCCACTGTACTCTACCTCTACCGTACTCCACTGTACTCTATCTCTACTGTACTCCACTGTACTCTACCTCAACTGTACTCTACTGTTCTCTACCTCTACTGTGCTCTACTCTACTCTACTGTACTCCACTGTACTCTATCTCTACTGTGATCCACTGTACTCTACCTCTACTGTACTCTACTGTACTCTATCTCTACTGTGATCTACTGTACTCTATCTCTACTGTGCTCCACTGTACTCTACCTCTACTGTGCTCCACTGTACTCTATCTCTACTGTGCTCCACTCTACTCTACCTCTACTGTGCTCCACTGTATCCTACCTCTACTGTACTCCACTGTACTTTATCTCTACTGTGATCCACTGTACTCTATCTCTACTGTACTCCACTGTACTCTACCTCTACTGTGCTCTACTGTTCTCTACCTCTACTGTGCTCTACTGTACTCCACATCTACTGTTCTCCACTGTACCCTACCTCTATTGTGCTCCACTGTACTCTACCTCTACTGTACTCCACTGTATTCTATCTCTACTGTACTCCACTGTACTCTACCTCTACTGTGCTCTACTGTACTCTATCTCTACTGTGCTCCACTGTACTCTACCTCTACTGTACTCCACTATACTCTAACTCTACTGTACTCCACTGTACTCTACCTATACTTTACTCTACTGTTCTCTTCCTCTACTGTACTCCACTGTACTCTATCTCTACTGTGATCCACTGTACTCTACCTCTACTGTACTCCACTGTACTCTATCTCTACTCTACTCCACTGTACTCTACCTCTACTGTACTCTACTGTTCTCTACCTCTACTGTGCTCTACTGTACTCTTCTCTACTGTACTCCACTGTACTCTATATCTACTGTGATCCACTGTACTCTACCTCTACTGTACTCCACTGTACTCTATCTCTACTGTGATCCACTGTACTCTATCTCTACTGTGCTCCACTGTACTCTACCTCTACTATGCTCCACTGTACTCTATCTGTACTGTGCTCCACTCTACTCTACCTCTACTGTGCTCCACTGTACTCTACCTCTACTGTACTCCACTCTACTCTATCTCTACTGTGCTCCACTGTACTCTATCTCTACTGTACTCCACTGTACTCTACCTCTACTGTGCTCTACTGTTCTCTACCTCTACTGTGCTCTACTGTACTCCACCTCTACTGTGCTCCACTGTACCCTACCTCTACTGTGCTCCACTATACTCTACCTCTACTGTGCTCCACTGTACTCTACCTCTACTGTCCTCCACTGTACTCTACCTCTACTGTGCTCCACTGTACTCTCTCTCTACTGTACTCTACCTCTACTGTACTCTACTGTACTCCACCTCTAATGTGCTCCACTGTACTCTACCTCTACTGTACTCTATCTCTACTGTACTCCACTGTACTCTGGCTCTACTGTGCTCTACTGTACTCTATCTCTACTGTGCTCCACTGTACTCTACCTCTACTGTGCTCCACTGTACTCTACCTCTACTGTACTTCACTGTCCTCTATCTCTACTGTACTCCACTGTACTCTACCTCTATTGTCCTCCACTGTACTCTATCTCTACTGTACTCTACTGTACTATATCTCTACTGTACTCCACTGTACTCTATCTCTACTGTACTCCACTGTACTCTACCTCCACTGTACTCTACCTCTACCGTACTCCACTGTACTCTATCTCTACTGTACTCCACTGTACTCTACCTCTACTGTACTCTACTGTTCTCTACCTCTACTGTGCTCTACTGTACTTTACTCTACTGTACTCCACTGTACTCTATCTCTACTGTGATCCACTGTACTCTACCTCTACTGTACTCCACTGTACTCTATCTCTACTGTACTTCACTGTCCTTTATCTCTAATGTACTCCACTGTACTCTACCTCTATTGTGCTCCATTGTACTCTATCTCTACTGTACTCTACTGTACTCTATCTCTACTTTACTCCACTGTACTCTATCTCTACTGTACTCCACTGTACTCTACCTCTACTCTGCTCCACTGTACTCTACCTCTACCGTACTCCACTGTACTCTATCTCTACTGTACTCCACTGTACTCTACCTCAACTGTACTCTACTGTTCTCTACCTCTACTGTGCTCTACTCTACTCTACTGTACTCCACTGTACTCTATCTCTACTGTGATCCACTGTACTCTACCTCTACTGTACTCTACTGTACTCTATCTCTACTGTGATCTACTGTACTCTATCTCTACTGTGCTCCACTGTACTCTACCTCTACTGTGCTCCACTGTACTCTATCTCTACTGTGCTCCACTCTACTCTACCTCTACTGTGCTCCACTGTATCCTACCTCTACTGTACTCCACTGTACTCTATCTCTACTGTGCTCCACTGTACTCTATCTCTACTGTACTCCACTGTACTCTACCTCTACTGTGCTCTACTGTTCTCTACCTCTACTGTGCTCTACTGTACTCCACCTCTACTGTTCTCCACTGTACCCTACCTCTATTGTGCTCCACTGTACTCTACCTCTACTGTACTCCACTGTATTCTATCTCTACTGTGCTCCACTGTACTCTACCTCTACTGTGCTCAACTGTACTCTACTGTACTCCACTGTACTCTACCTCTACTGTACTCCACTGTACTCTATCTCTACTGTACTCCACTGTACTCTACCTCTACTGTACTCCACTGTACTCTATCTCTACTGTGCTCCACTGTACTCTACCTCTACTGTGCCCAACTGTACTGTACTCTACCTCTACTGTACTCCACTGTACTCTACCTTTACTGTACTCCACTTTACTCTACCTCTACTGTACTCAACTGTACTCTATCTCTACTGTGATCCACTGTACTCTACCTCTACTGTACTCCACTGTACTCTATCTCTACTGTACTCCACTGTACTCTACCTATACTTTACTCTACTGTTCTCTTCCTCTACTGTACTCCACTGTACTCTATCTCTACTGTGATCCACTGTACTCTATCTCTACTGTACTCCACTGTACTCTATCTCTACTCTACTCCACTGTACTCTACCTCTACTGTACTCTACTGTTCTCTACCTCTACTGTGCTCTACTGTACTCTTCTCTACTGTACTCCACTGTACTCTATATCTACTGTGATCCACTGTACTCTACCTCTACTGTACTCCACTGTACTCTATCTCTACTGTGATCCACTGTACTCTATCTCTACTGTGCTCCACTGTACTCTACCTCTACTATGCTCCACTGTACTCTATCTGTACTGTGCTCCACTCTACTCTACCTCTACTGTGCTCCACTGTACTCTACCTCTACTGTGCTCCACTGTACTCTACCTCTACTGTGCTCCACTGTACTCTATCTCTACTGTGCTCCACTGTACTCTATTTCTACTGTACTCTACTGTACTCTACTGTACTCCACCTCTAATGTGCTCCACTGTACTCTACCTCTACTGTACTCTACCTCTACTGTACTCCACTGTACTCTACCTCTACTATGCTCTACTGTACTCTATCTCTACTCTGCTCCACTGTACTCTACCTCTACTGTGCTCCACTGTACTCTACCTCTACTGTACTTCACTGTCCTCTATCTCTACTGTACTCCACTGTACTCTACCTCTACTGTGCTCCACTGTACTCTACCTCTACTGTACTCCACTGTACTCTATCTCTACTGTGCTCCACTGTACTCTACCTCTACTGTGCTCCACTGTACTCTACCTCTACTGTGCTCCACTGTACTCTACCTCTACTGTACTCCACTGTACTCTATCTCTACTGTGCTCCACTGTACTCTACCTCTACTGTGCTCAACTGTACTCTACTGTACTCCACTGTACTCTACCTCTACTGTACTCCACTTTACTCTATCTCTACTGTACTCCACTGTACTCTACCTCTACTGTACTCCACTGTACTCTATCTCTACTGTGCTCCACTGTACTCTACCTCTACTGTGCTCAACTCTACTGTACTGTACTCCACTGTAATCTACCTCTACTGTACTCCACTGTACTCTACCTCTACTGTACTCCACTGTACTCTACCTCTACTGTACTCCACTGTACTCTACTCTACTGTACTCCACTGTACTCTATCTCTACTGTGATCCACTGTACTCTACCTCTACTGTACTCCACTGTACTCTATCTCTACTGTACTCCACTGTACTCTACCTCTACTGTACTCTACTGTTCTCTACCTCTACTGTGCTCTACTGTACTCTACTCTACTGTACTCCACTGTACTCTATCTCTACTGTGATCCACTGTACTCTACCTCTACTGTACTCCACTTTACTTTATCTCTACTGTGATCCACTGTACTCTATCTCTACTGTGCTCCACTGTACTCTACCTCTACTAATGTCCACTGTACTCTATCTCTACTGTGCTCCACTCTACTCTACCTCTACTGTGCTCCACTGTACTCTACCTCTACTGTACTCCACTTTACTTTATCTCTACTGTGATCCACTGTACTCTATCTCTACTGTGCTCCACTGTACTCTACCTCTACTATGCTCCACTGTACTCTATCTCTACTGTGCTCCACTCTACTCTACCTCTTCTCTGCTCCACTTTACTCTACCTCTACTGTACTCCACTGTACTCTATCTCTACTGTACTCCACTGTACTCTACCTCTACTGTGCTCTACTGTTCTCTACCTCTACTGTGCTCTACTGTACTCCACCTCTACTGTGCTCCACTGTACCCTACCTCTACTGTGCTCCACTGTACCCTACCTCTACTGTGCTCCACTGTACTCTACCTCTACTGTGCTCCACTGTACTCTACCTCTATGTACTCTACTGTACTCCACCTCTAATGAGCTCCACTGTACTCTGGCTCTACTGTACTCCACTGTACTTTACCTCTACTGTACTCCACTGTACTCTACCTCTACTGTGCTCAACTGTACTCTATTTCTACTGTACTCCTCTGTACTCTACCTCTACTGTGCTCAACTGTACTCTATCTGTAATGTACTCTACTGTACTCTATCTCTACTGTGATCCACTGTACTCTACCTCTGCTGTGCTCCACTGTACTCTATCTCTACTGTACTCCACTGTACTCTACTGTTCTCTACCTCTACTGTACTCTACTGTGCTCCACTGTACTCCACTGTAGTCTACCTCTACTGTGCTCCACTGTACTCTACCTCTACTGTGCTCCACTATACTCTACCTCTACTGTGCTCCACTGTACTCTACCTCTACTGTCCTCCACTGTACTCTACCTCTACTGTGCTCCACTGTACTCTCTCTCTACTGTACTCTACCTCTACTGTACTCTACTGTACTCCACCTCTAATGTGCTCCACTGTACTCTACCTCTACTGTACTCTATCTCTACTGTACTCCACTGTACTCTGGCTCTACTGTGCTCTACTGTACTCTATCTCTACTGTGCTCCACTGTACTCTACCTCTACTGTGCTCCACTGTACTCTACCTCTACTGTACTTCACTGTCCTCTATCTCTACTGTGCTCCACTGTACTCTACCTCTATTGTCCTCCACTGTACTCTATCTCTACTGTACTATACTGTACTATATCTCACTACTGTACTCCACTGTACTCTATCTCTACTGTACTCCACTGTACTCTACCTCCACTGTACTCTACCTCTACCGTACTCCACTGTACTCTATCTCTACTGTACTCCACTGTACTCTACCTCTACTGTACTCTACTGTTCTCTACCTCTACTGTGCTCTACTGTACTTTACTCTACTGTACTCCACTGTACTCTATCTCTACTGTGATCCACTGTACTCTACCTCTACTGTACTCCACTGTACTCTATCTCTACTGTACTTCACTGTCCTTTATCTCTAATGTACTCCACTGTACTCTACCTCTATTGTGCTCCATTTTACTCTATCTCTACTGTACTCTACTGTACTCTATCTCTACTTTACTCCACTGTACTCTATCTCTACTGTACTCCACTGTACTCTACCTCTACTCTGCTCCACTGTACTCTACCTCTACCGTACTCCACTGTACTCTATCTCTACTGTACTCCACTGTACTCTACCTCAACTGTACTCTACTGTTCTCTACCTCTACTGTGCTCTACTCTACTCTACTGTACTCCACTGTACTCTATCTCTACTGTGATCCACTGTACTCTACCTCTACTGTACTCTACTGTACTCTATCTCTACTGTGATCTACTGTACTCTATCTCTACTGTGCTCCACTGTACTCTACCTCTACTGTGCTCCACTGTACTCTATCTCTACTGTGCTCCACTCTACTCTACCTCTACTGTGCTCCACTGTATCCTACCTCTACTGTACTCCACTGTACTCTATCTCTACTGTGCTCCACTGTACTCTATCTCTACTGTACTCCACTGTACTCTACCTCTACTGTGCTCTACTGTTCTCTACCTCTACTGTGCTCTACTGTACTCCACCTCTACTGTTCTCCACTGTACCCTACCTCTATTGTGCTCCACTGTACTCTACCTCTACTGTACTCCACTGTATTCTATCTCTACTGTGCTCCACTGTACTCTACCTCTACTGTGCTCAACTGTACTCTACTGTACTCCACTGTACTCTACCTCTACTGTACTCCACTGTACTCTATCTCTACTGTGATCCACTGTACTCTACCTCTACTGTACTCTACTGTACTCTATCTCTACTGTGATCTACTGTACTCTATCTCTACTGTGCTCCACTGTACTCTACCTCTACTGTGCTCCACTGTACTCTATCTCTACTGCGCTCCACTCTACTCTACCTCTACTGTGCTCCACTGTATCCTACCTCTACTGTACTCCACTGTACTCTATCTCTACTGTGCTCCACTGTACTCTATCTCTACTGTACTCCACTGTACTCTACCTCTACTGTGCTCCACTGTACTCTACCTCTACTGTACTCCACTGTACTCTATCTCTACTGTACTTCACTGTCCTTTATCTCTAATGTACTCCACTGTACTCTACCTCTATTGTGCTCCATTGTACTCTATCTCTACTGTACTCTACTGTACTCTATCTCTACTTTACTCCACTGTACTCTATCTCTACTGTACTCCACTGTACTCTACCTCTACTCTGCTCCACTGTACTCTACCTCTACCGTACTCCACTGTACTCTATCTCTACTGTACTCCACTGTACTCTACCTCAACTGTACTCTACTGTTCTCTACCTCTACTGTGCTCTACTCTACTCTACTGTACTCCACTGTACTCTATCTCTACTGTGATCCACTGTACTCTACCTCTACTGTACTCTACTGTACTCTATCTCTACTGTGATCTACTGTACTCTATCTCTACTGTGCTCCACTGTACTCTACCTCTACTGTGCTCCACTGTACTCTATCTCTACTGTGCTCCACTCTACTCTACCTCTACTGTGCTCCACTGTATCCTACCTCTACTGTACTCCACTGTACTCTACCTCTACTGTACTCCACTGTACTCTATCTCTACTGTACTCCACTGTACTCTACCTATACTGTACTTTACTGTTCTCTTCCTCTACTGTACTCCACTGTACTCTATCTCTACTGTGATCCACTGTACTCTACCTCTACTTTACTCCACTGTACTCTATCTCTACTGTACTCCACTGTACTCTACCTATACTTTACTCTACTGTTCTCTTCCTCTACTGTACTCCACTGTACTCTATCTCTACTGTGATCCACTGTACTCTATCTCTACTGTACTCCACTGTACTCTATCTCTACTCTACTCCACTGTACTCTACCTCTACTGCACTCTACTGTTCTCTACCTCTACTGTGCTCTACTGTACTCTTCTCTACTGTACTCCACTGTACTCTATATCTACTGTGATCCACTGTACTCTACCTCTACTGTACTCCACTGTACTCTATCTCTACTGTGATCCACTGTACTCTATCTCTACTGTGCTCCACTGTACTCTACCTCTACTATGCTCCACTGTACTCTATCTGTACTGTGCTCCACTCTACTCTACCTCTACTGTGCTCCACTGTACTCTACCTCTACTGTACTCCACTCTACTCTATCTCTACTGTGCTCCACTGTACTCTATCTCTACTGTACTCCACTGTACTCTACCTCTACTGTGCTCTACTGTTCTCTACCTCTACTGTGCTCTACTATACTCCACCTCTACTGTGCTCCACTGTACCCTACCTCTACTGTGCTCCACTGTACTCTACCTCTACTGTGCTCCACTGTACTCTACCTCTACTGTGCTCCACTGTACTCTATCTCTACTGTGCTCCACTGTACTCTACCTCTACTGTGCTCCACTGTACTCTATCTCTACTGTGCTCCACTGTACTCTATTTCTACTGTACTCTACTGTACTCTACTGTACTCCACCTCTAATGTGCTCCACTGTACTCTACCTCTACTGTACTCTACCTCTACTGTACTCCACTGTACTCTACCTCTACTGTGCTCTACTGTACTCTATCTCTACTCTGCTCCACTGTACTCTACCTCTACTGTGCTCCACTTTACTCTACCTCTACTGTACTTCACTGTCCTCTATCTCTACTGTACTCCACTGTACTCTACCTCTACTGTGCTCCACTGTACTCTACCTCTACTGTACTCCACTGTACTCTATCTCTACTGTGCTCCACTGTACTCTACCTCTACTGTGCTCCACTGTACTCTACCTCTACTGTGCTCCACTGTACTCTACCTCTACTGTACTCCACTGTACTCTATCTCTACTGTGCTCCACTGTACTCTACCTCTACTGTGCTCAACTGTACTCTACTGTACTCCACTGTACTCTACCTCTACTGTACTCCACTGTACTCTATCTCTACTGTACTCCACTGTACTCTACCTCTACTGTACTCCACTGTACTCTATCTCTACTGTGCTCCACTGTACTCTACCTCTACTGTGCTCAACTCTACTGTACTGTACTCCACTGTAATCTACCTCTACTGTACTCCACTGTACTCTACCTCTACTGTACTCCACTGTACTCTACCTCTACTGTACTCCACTGTACTCTACTCTACTGTACTCCACTGTACTCTATCTCTACTGTGATCCACTGTACTCTACCTCTACTGTACTCCACTGTACTTTATCTCTACTGTACTCCACTGTACTCTACCTCTACTGTACTCTACTGTTCTCTACCTCTACTGTGCTCTACTGTACTCTACTCTACTGTACTCCACTGTACTCTATCTCTACTGTGATCCACTGTACTCTACCTCTACTGTACTCCACTTTACTTTATCTCTACTGTGATCCACTGTACTCTATCTCTACTGTGCTCCACTGTACTCTACCTCTACTAATGTCCACTGTACTCTATCTCTACTGTGCTCCACTCTACTCTACCTCTACTGTGCTCCACTGTACTCTACCTCTACTGTACTCCACTTTACTTTATCTCTACTGTGATCCACTGTACTCTATCTCTACTGTGCTCCACTGTACTCTACCTCTACTATGCTCCACTGTACTCTATCTCTACTGTGCTCCACTCTACTCTACCTCTTCTCTGCTCCACTTTACTCTACCTCTACTGTACTCCACTGTACTCTATCTCTACTGTACTCCACTGTACTCTACCTCTACTGTGCTCTACTGTTCTCTACCTCTACTGTGCTCTACTGTACTCCACCTCTACTGTGCTCCACTGTACCCTACCTCTACTGTGCTCCACTGTACTCTACCTCTACTGTGCTCCACTGTACTCTACCTCTACTGTGCTCCACTGTACTCTACCTCTATGTACTCTACTGTACTCCACCTCTAATGAGCTCCACTGTACTCTGGCTCTACTGTACTCCACTGTACTTTACCTCTACTGTACTCCACTGTACTCTACCTCTACTGTGCTCCACTGTACTCTATTTCTACTGTACTCCTCTGTACTCTACCTCTACTGTGCTCAACTGTACTCTATCTGTAATGTACTCTACTGTACTCTATCTCTACTGTGATCCACTGTACTCTACCTCTGCTGTGCTCCACTGTACTCTATCTCTACTGTACTCCACTGTACTCTACTGTTCTCTACCTCTACTGTACTCTACTGTGCTCCACTGTACTCCACTGTAGTCTACCTCTACTGTGCTCCACTGTACTCTACCTCTACTGTGCTCCACTATACTCTACCTCTACTGTGCTCCACTGTACTCTACCTCTACTGTCCTCCACTGTACTCTACCTCTACTGTACTCCACTGTACTCTATCTCTACTGTGCTCCACTGTACTCTACCTCTACTGTGCTCAACTGTACTCTACTGTACTCCACTGTACTCTACCTCTACTGTACTCCACTGTACTCTATCTCTACTGTACTCCACTGTACTCTACCTCTACTGTACTCCACTGTACTCTATCTCTACTGTGCTCCACTGTACTCTACCTCTACTGTGCTCAACTCTACTGTACTGTACTCCACTGTAATCTACCTCTACTGTACTCCACTGTACTCTACCTCTACTGTACTCCACTGTACTCTACCTCTACTGTACTCCACTGTACTCTACTCTACTGTACTCCACTGTACTCTATCTCTACTGTGATCCACTGTACTCTACCTCTACTGTACTCCACTGTACTTTATCTCTACTGTACTCCACTGTACTCTACCTCTACTGTACTCTACTGTTCTCTACCTCTACTGTGCTCTACTGTACTCTACTCTACTGTACTCCACTGTACTCTATCTCTACTGTGATCCACTGTACTCTACCTCTACTGTACTCCACTTTACTTTATCTCTACTGTGATCCACTGTACTCTATCTCTACTGTGCTCCACTGTACTCTACCTCTACTAATGTCCACTGTACTCTATCTCTACTGTGCTCCACTCTACTCTACCTCTACTGTGCTCCACTGTACTCTACCTCTACTGTACTCCACTTTACTTTATCTCTACTGTGATCCACTGTACTCTATCTCTACTGTGCTCCACTGTACTCTACCTCTACTATGCTCCACTGTACTCTATCTCTACTGTGCTCCACTCTACTCTACCTCTTCTCTGCTCCACTTTACTCTACCTCTACTGTACTCCACTGTACTCTATCTCTACTGTACTCCACTGTACTCTACCTCTACTGTCCTCCACTGTACTCTACCTCTACTGTACTCCACTGTACTCTATCTCTACTGTGCTCCACTGTACTCTACCTCTACTGTGCTCAACTGTACTCTACTGTACTCCACTGTACTCTACCTCTACTGTACTCCACTGTACTCTATCTCTACTGTACTCCACTGTACTCTACCTCTACTGTACTCCACTGTACTCTATCTCTACTGTGCTCCACTGTACTCTACCTCTACTGTGCTCAACTCTACTGTACTGTACTCCACTGTAATCTACCTCTACTGTACTCCACTGTACTCTACCTCTACTGTACTCCACTGTACTCTACCTCTACTGTACTCCACTGTACTCTACTCTACTGTACTCCACTGTACTCTATCTCTACTGTGATCCACTGTACTCTACCTCTACTGTACTCCACTGTACTTTATCTCTACTGTACTCCACTGTACTCTACCTCTACTGTACTCTACTGTTCTCTACCTCTACTGTGCTCTACTGTACTCTACTCTACTGTACTCCACTGTACTCTATCTCTACTGTGATCCACTGTACTCTACCTCTACTGTACTCCACTTTACTTTATCTCTACTGTGATCCACTGTACTCTATCTCTACTGTGCTCCACTGTACTCTACCTCTACTAATGTCCACTGTACTCTATCTCTACTGTGCTCCACTCTACTCTACCTCTACTGTGCTCCACTGTACTCTACCTCTACTGTACTCCACTTTACTTTATCTCTACTGTGATCCACTGTACTCTATCTCTACTGTGCTCCACTGTACTCTACCTCTACTATGCTCCACTGTACTCTATCTCTACTGTGCTCCACTCTACTCTACCTCTTCTCTGCTCCACTTTACTCTACCTCTACTGTACTCCACTGTACTCTATCTCTACTGTACTCCACTGTACTCTACCTCTACTGTGCTCTACTGTTCTCTACCTCTACTGTGCTCTACTGTACTCCACCTCTACTGTGCTCCACTGTACCCTACCTCTACTGTGCTCCACTGTACTCTACCTCTACTGTGCTCCACTGTACTCTACCTCTACTGTGCTCCACTGTACTCTACCTCTATGTACTCTACTGTACTCCACCTCTAATGAGCTCCACTGTACTCTGGCTCTACTGTACTCCACTGTACTTTACCTCTACTGTACTCCACTGTACTCTACCTCTACTGTGCTCCACTGTACTCTATTTCTACTGTACTCCTCTGTACTCTACCTCTACTGTGCTCAACTGTACTCTATCTGTAATGTACTCTACTGTACTCTATCTCTACTGTGATCCACTGTACTCTACCTCTGCTGTGCTCCACTGTACTCTATCTCTACTGTACTCCACTGTACTCTACTGTTCTCTACCTCTACTGTACTCTACTGTGCTCCACTGTACTCCACTGTAGTCTACCTCTACTGTGCTCCACTGTACTCTACCTCTACTGTGCTCCACTATACTCTACCTCTACTGTGCTCCACTGTACTCTACCTCTACTGTCCTCCACTGTACTCTACCTCTACTGTGCTCCACTGTACTCTCTCTCTACTGTACTCTACCTCTACTGTACTCTACTGTACTCCACCTCTAATGTGCTCCACTGTACTCTACCTCTACTGTACTCTATCTCTACTGTACTCCACTGTACTCTGGCTCTACTGTGCTCTACTGTACTCTATCTCTACTGTGCTCCACTGTACTCTACCTCTACTGTGCTCCACTGTACTCTACCTCTACTGTACTTCACTGTCCTCTATCTCTACTGTACTCCACTGTACTCTACCTCTATTGTCCTCCACTGTACTCTATCTCTACTGTACTCTACTGTACTATATCTCACTACTGTACTCCACTGTACTCTATCTCTACTGTACTCCACTGTACTCTACCTCCACTGTACTCTTCCTCTACCGTACTCCACTGTACGCTATCTCTACTGTACTCCACTGTACTCTACCTCTACTGTACTCTACTGTTCTCTACCTCTACTGTGCTCTACTGTACTTTACTCTACTGTACTCCACTGTACTCTATCTCTACTGTGATCCACTGTACTCTACCTCTACTGTACTCCACTGTACTCTATCTCTACTGTACTTCACTGTCCTTTATCTCTAATGTACTCCACTGTACTCTACCTCTATTGTGCTCCATTGTACTCTATCTCTACTGTACTCTACTGTACTCTATCTCTACTTTACTCCACTGTACTCTATCTCTACTGTACTCCACTGTACTCTACCTCTACTCTGCTCCACTGTACTCTACCTCTACCGTACTCCACTGTACTCTATCTCTACTGTACTCCACTGTACTCTACCTCAACTGTACTCTACTGTTCTCTACCTCTACTGTGCTCTACTCTACTCTACTGTACTCCACTGTACTCTATCTCTACTGTGATCCACTGTACTCTACCTCTACTGTACTCTACTGTACTCTATCTCTACTGTGATCTACTGTACTCTATCTCTACTGTGCTCCACTGTACTCTACCTCTACTGTGCTCCACTGTACTCTATCTCTACTGTGCTCCACTCTACTCTACCTCTACTGTGCTCCACTGTATCCTACCTCTACTGTACTCCACTGTACTCTATCTCTACTGTGCTCCACTGTACTCTATCTCTACTGTACTCAACTGTACTCTACCTCTACTGTGCTCTACTGTTCTCTACCTCTACTGTGCTCTACTGTAATCCACCTCTACTGTTCTCCACTGTACCCTACCTCTATTGTGCTCCACTGTACTCTACCTCTACTGTACTCCACTGTATTCTATCTCTACTGTGCTCCACTGTACTCTACCTCTACTGTGCTCAACTGTACTCTACTGTACTCCACTGTACTCTACCTCTACTGTACTCCACTGTACTCTATCTCTACTGTACTCCACTGTACTCCACTCTACTCTATCTCTACTGTGCTCCACTGTACTCTACCTCTACTGTGCCCAACTGTACTGTACTCTACCTCTACTGTACTCCACTGTACTCTACCTCTACTGTACTCCACTTTACTCTACCTCTACTGTACTCAACTGTACTCTATCTCTACTGTGATCCACTGTACTCTACCTCTACTGTACTCCACTGTACTCTATCTCTACTGTACTCCACTGTACTCTACCTATACTGTACTTTTCTGTTCTCTTCCTCTACTGTACTCCACTGTACTCTATCTCTACTGTGATCCACTGTACTCTACCTCTACTTTACTCCACTGTACTCTATCTCTACTGTACTCCACTGTACTCTACCTATACTTTACTCTACTGTTCTCTTCCTCTACTGTACTCCACTGTACTCTATCTCTACTGTGATCCACTGTACTCTATCTCTACTGTACTCCACTGTACTCTATCTCTACTCTACTCCACTGTACTCTACCTCTACTGCACTCTACTGTTCTCTACCTCTACTGTGCTCTACTGTACTCTTCTCTACTGTACTCCACTGTACTCTATATCTACTGTGATCCACTGTACTCTACCTCTACTGTACTCCACTGTACTCTATCTCTACTGTGATCCACTGTACTCTATCTCTACTGTGCTCCACTGTACTCTACCTCTACTATGCTCCACTGTACTCTATCTGTACTGTGCTCCACTCTACTCTACCTCTACTGTGCTCCACTGTACTCTACCTCTACTGTACTCCACTCTACTCTATCTCTACTGTGCTCCACTGTACTCTATCTCTACTGTACTCCACTGTACTCTACCTCTACTGTGCTCTACTGTTCTCTACCTCTACTGTGCTCTACTATACTCCACCTCTACTGTGCTCCACTGTACCCTACCTCTACTGTGCTCCACTGTACTCTACCTCTACTGTGCTCCACTGTACTCTACCTCTACTGTGCTCCACTGTACTCTATCTCTACTGTGCTCCACTGTACTCTACCTCTACTGTGCTCCACTGTACTCTATCTCTACTGTGCTCCACTGTACTCTATTTCTACTGTACTCTACTGTACTCTACTGTACTCCACCTCTAATGTGCTCCACTGTACTCTACCTCTACTGTACTCTACCTCTACTGTACTCCACTGTACTCTACCTCTACTGTGCTCTACTGTACTCTATCTCTACTCTGCTCCACTGTACTCTACCTCTACTGTGCTCCACTTTACTCTACCTCTACTGTACTTCACTGTCCTCTATCTCTACTGTACTCCACTGTACTCTACCTCTACTGTGCTCCACTGTACTCTACCTCTACTGTACTCCACTGTACTCTATCTCTACTGTGCTCCACTGTACTCTACCTCTACTGTGCTCCACTGTACTCTACCTCTACTGTGCTCCACTGTACTCTACCTCTACTGTACTCCACTGTACTGTATCTCTACTGTGCTCCACTGTACTCTACCTCTACTGTGCTCAACTGTACTCTACTGTACTCCACTGTACTCTACCTCTACTGTACTCCACTGTACTCTATCTCTACTGTACTCCACTGTACTCTACCTCTACTGTACTCAACTGTACTCTACTGTACTCCACTGTACTCTACCTCTACTGTACTCCACTGTACTCTATCTCTACTGTACTCCACTGTACTCTACCTCTACTGTACTCCACTGTACTCTATCTCTACTGTGCTCCACTGTACTCTACCTCTACTGTACTCCACTGTACTCTATCTCTACTGTGCTCCACTGTACTCTACCTCTACTGTGCTCCACTGTACTCTACCTCTACTGTGCTCCACTATACTCTACCTCTACTGTACTCCACTGTACTCTACCTCTACTGTACTCCACTGTACTCTACCTCTACTGTACTCCACTGTACTCTACTCTACTGTACTCCACTGTACTCTATCTCTACTGTGATCCACTGTACTCTACCTCTACTGTACTCCACTGTACTCTATCTCTACTGTACTCCACTGTACTCTACCTCTACTGTACTCTACTGTTCTCTACCTCTACTGTGCTCTACTGTACTCTACTCTACTGTACTCAACTGTACTCTATCTCTACTGTGATCCACTGTACTCTACCTCTACTGTACTCCACTTTACTTTATCTCTACTGTGATCCACTGTACTCTATCTCTACTGTGCTCCACTGTACTCTACCTCTACTAATGTCCACTGTACTCTATCTCTACTGTGCTCCACTCTACTCTACCTCTACTGTGCTCCACTGTACTCTACCTCTACTGTACTCCACTTTACTTTATCTCTACTGTGATCCACTGTACTCTATCTCTACTGTGCTCCACTGTACTCTACCTCTACTATGCTCCACTGTACTCTATCTCTACTGTGCTCCACTCTACTCTACCTCTTCTCTGCTCCACTTTACTCTACCTCTACTGTACTCCACTGTACTCTATCTCTACTGTACTCCACTGTACTCTACCTCTACTGTGCTCTACTGTTCTCTACCTCTACTGTGCTCTACTGTACTCCACCTCTACTGTGCTCCACTGTACCCTACCTCTACTGTGCTCCACTGTACTCTACCTCTACTGTGCTCCACTGTACTCTACCTCTACTCTGCTCCACTGTATCCACTGTACTCTACCTCTACTCTACTCCACTGTACTCTACCTCTACTGTGCTCCACTGTACTCTACCTCTATGTACTCTACTGTACTCCACCTCTAATGAGCTCCACTGTACTCTGGCTCTACTGTACTCCACTGTACTTTACCTCTACTGTACTCCACTGTACTCTACCTCTACTGTGCTCCACTGTACTCTATTTCTACTGTACTCCTCTGTACTCTACCTCTACTGTGCTCAACTGTACTCCACTGTACTCCACTGTAGTCTACCTCTACTGTGCTCCACTGTACTCTACCTCTACTGTGCTCCACTATACTCTACCTCTACTGTGCTCCACTGTACTCTACCTCTACTGTCCTCCACTGTACTCTACCTCTACTGTGCTCCACTGTACTCTCTCTCTACTGTACTCTACCTCTACTGTACTCTACTGTACTCCACCTCTAATGTGCTCCACTGTACTCTACCTCTACTGTACTCTATCTCTACTGTACTCCACTGTACTCTGCCTCTACTGTGCTCTACTGTACTCTATCTCTACTGTGCTCCACTGTACTCTACCTCTACTGTGCTCCACTGTACTCTACCTCTACTGTACTTCACTGTCCTCTATCTCTACTGTACTCCACTGTACTCTACCTCTATTGTCCTCCACTGTACTCTATCTCTACTGTACTCTACTGTACTATATCTCTACTGTACTCCACTGTACTCTATCTCTACTGTACTCCACTGTACTCTACCTCCACTGTACTCTACCTCTACCGTACTCCACTGTACTCTATCTCTACTGTACTCCACTGTACTCTACCTCTACTGTACTCTACTGTTCTCTACCTCTACTGTGCTCTACTGTACTTTACTCTACTGTACTCCACTGTACTCTATCTCTACTGTGATCCACTGTACTCTACCTCTACTGTACTCCACTGTACTCTATCTCTACTGTGATCCACTGTACTCTATCTCTATTGTGCTCCACTGTACTCTACCTCTACTGTGCTCCACTGTACTCTATCTCTACTGTGCTCCACTCTACTCTACCTCTACTGTGCTCCACTGTATCCTACCTCTACTGTACTCCACTGTACTCTCTCTCTACTGTGCTCCACTGTACTCTATCTCTACTGTACTCAGCTGTACTCTACCTCTACTGTGCTCTACAGTTCTCTACCTCTACTGTGCTCTACTCTACTCCACCTCTACTGTGCTCCACTGTACCCTACCTCTACTGTGCTCCACCGTACTCTACCTCTACTGTGCTCCACTGTACTCTACCTCTACTGTACTCCACTGTACTCTATCTCTACTGTACTCCACTGTACTCTACCTCTACTGTACTCCACTGTACTCTATCTCTACTGTACTCCACTCTAATCTACCTCTACTGTCCTCCACTGTACTCTACCTCTACTGTGCTCCACTGTACTCTCTCTCTACTGTACTCTACCTCTACTGTACTCTACTGTGCTCCACTGTACTCCACTGTAGTCTACCTCTACTGTGCTCCACTGTACTCTCTCTCTACTGTACTCTACCTCTACTGTACTCTACTGTACTCCACCTCTAATGTGCTCCACTGTACTCTACCTCTACTGTACTCTACCTCTACTGTACTCCACTGTACTCTACCTCTAATGTGCTCCACTGTACTCTATCTCTACTGTGCTCCACTGTACTCTATTTCTACTGTGCTCCACTGTACTCTATCTCTACTGTACTCCAATGTACTCTATCTCTACTGTACTTCACTGTCCTTTATCTCTAATGTACTCCACTGTACTCTACCTCTATTGTGCTCCATTGTACTCTATCTCTACTGTACTCTACTGTACTCTATCTCTACTTTACTCCACTGTACTCTACCTATACTGTACTCTACTGTTCTCTTCCTCTACTGTACTCCACTGTACTCTATCTCTACTGTGATCCACTGTACTCTACCTCTACTGTACTCTATCTCTACTCTACTCCACTGTAGTCTACCTCTACTGTACTCTACTGTTCTCTACCTCTACTGTGCTCTACTGTACTCTTCTCTACTGTACTCCACTGTACTCTATCTCTACTGTGATCCACTGTACTCTACCTCTACTGTACTCCACTGTACTCTATCTCTACTATGATCCACTGTACTCTATCTCTACTGTGCTCCACTGTACTCTACCTCTACTATGCTCCACTGTACTCTATCTGTACTGTGCTCCACTCTACTCTACCTCTACTGTGCTCCACTTTACTCTACCTCTACTGTGCTCTACTGTACTCCACCTCTACTCTGCTCCACTGTACCCTACCTCTACTGTGCTCCACTGTACTCTACCTCTACTGTGCTCGACTGTACTCTACCTCTACTGTGCTCCACTGTACTCTACCTCTACTGTGCTCCACTGTACTCTACCTCTACTGTGCTCCACTGTACTCTATCTCTACTGTGCTCCACTGTACTCTATTTCTACTGTACTCTACTGTACTCCACCTCTAATGTGCTCCACTGTACTCTACCTCTACTGTACTCTACCTCTACTGTACTCCACTGTACTCTACCTCTACTGTGCTCTACTGTACTCTCTCTCTACTCTGCTCCACTGTACTCTACCTCTACTGTGCTCCACTGTACTCTACCTCTACCGTACTCCACTGTACTCTATCTCTACTGTACTCCACTGTACTCTACCTCTACTGTACTCCACTGTACTCTATCTCTACTGTACTCCACTTTAATCTACCTCTACTGTCCTCCACTGTACTCTACCTCTACTGTGCTCCACTGTACTCTCTCTCTACTGTACTCTACCTCTACTGTACTCTACTGTGCTCCACTGTACTCCACTGTAGTCTACCTCTACTGTGCTCCACTGTACTCTACCTCTACTGTGCTCCACTATACTCTACCTCAACTGTGCTCCACTGTACTCTACCTCTACTGTCCTCCACTGTACTCTACCTCTACTGTGCTCCACTTTACTCTATCTCTACTGTACTCTACCTCTACTGTACTCTACTGTACTCCACCTCTAATGTGCTCCACTGTACTCTACCTCTACTGTACTCTACCTCTACTGTACTCCACTGTACTCTACCTCTAATGTGCTCCACTGTACTCTATCTCTACTGTGCTCCACTGTACTCTATTTCTACTGTGCTCCACTGTACTCTATCTCTACTGTACTCCACTGTACTCTATCTCTACTGTACTTCACTATCCTTTATCTCTAATGTACTCCACTGTACTCTACCTCTATTGTGCTCCATTGTACTCTATCTCTACTGTACTCTACTGTACTCTATCTCTACTTTACTCCACTGTACTCTATCTCTACTGTACTCCACTGTACTCTACCTCTACTGTGCTCCACTGTACTCTACCTCTACCGTACTCCACTGTACTCTATCTCTACTGTACTCCACTGTACTCTACCTCTACTTTACTCTACTGTTCTCTACCTCTACTGTGCTCTACTCTACTCTACTGTAATCCACTGTACTCTATCTCTACTGTGATCCACTGTACTCTACCTCTACTGTACTCTACTGTACTCTATCTCTACTGTGATCTACTGTACTCTATCTCTACTGTGCTCCACTGTACTCTACCTCTACTGTGCTCCACCTGTACTCTATCTCTACTGTGCTCCACTCTACTCTACCTCTACTGTGCTCCACTGTATCCTACCTCTACTGTACTCCACTGTACTCTATCTCTACTGTGCTCCACTGTACTCTATCTCTACTGTACTCCACTGTACTCTACCTCTACTGTGCTCTACTGTTCTCTACCTCTACTGTGCTCTACTGTACTCCACCTCTACTGTTCTCCACTGTACCCTACCTCTATTGTGCTCCACTGTACTCTACCTCTACTGTGCTCCACTGTACTCTACCTCTACTGTACTCCACTGTATTCTATCTCTACTGTGCTCACTGTACTCTACCTCTACTGTGCTCAACTGTACTCTACTGTACTCCACTGTACTCTACCTCTACTGTACTCCACTGTACTCTATCTCTACTGTACTCCACTGTACTCTACCTCTACTGTACTCCACTGTACTCTATCTCTACTGTGCTCCACTGTACTCTACCTCTACTGTGCCCAACTGTACTGTACTCTACTCCACTGTACTCTACCTCTACTGTACTCCACTGTACTCTACCTCTACTGTACTCCACTTTACTCTACCTCTACTGTACTCAACTGTACTCTATCTCTACTGTGCTCCACTGTTCTCAACCTCTACTGTACTCCACTGTACTCTATCTCTACTGTACTCCACTGTACTCTACCTATACTGTACTCTACTGTTCTCTTCCTCTACTGTACTCCACTGTACTCTATCTCTACTGTGATCCACTGTACTCTACCTCTACTGTACTCCACTGTACTCTATCTCTACTCTACTCCACTGTACTCTACCTCTACTGTACTCTACTGTTCTCTACCTCTACTGTGCTCTACTGTACTCTTCTCTACTGTACTCCACTGTACTCTATCTCTACTGTGATCCACTGTACTCTACCTCTACTGTACTCCACTGTACTCTATCTCTACTGTGATCCACTGTACTCTACCTCTACTGTGCTCCACTGTACTCTACCTCTACTGTGCTCTACTGTACTCTACCTCTACTGTGCTCCACTGTACTCTACCTCTACTGTGCTCCACTGTACTCTACCTCTACTGTGCTCCACTGTACTCTATCTCTACTGTGCTCCACTGTACTCTATTTCTACTGTACTCCTCTGTACTCTACCTCTACTGTGCTCCACTGTACTCTATCTGTAATGTACTCTACTGTACTCTATCTCTACTGTGATCCACTGTACTCTACCTCTGCTGTGCTCCACTGTACTCTATCTCTACTGTACTCCACTGTACTCTACTGTTCTCTACCTCTACTGTACTCTACTGTGCTCCACTGTACTTCAATGTAGTCTACCTCTACTGTGCTCCACTGTACTCTACCTCTACTGTGCTCCACTATAATTTACCTCTACTGTGCTCCACTGTACTCTACCTCTACTGTCCTCCACTGTACTCTACCTCTACTGTGCTCCACTGTACTCTCTCTCTACTGTACTCTACCTCTACTGTATTCTACTGTACTCCACCTCTAATGTGCTCCACTGTACTCTACCTCTACTGTACTCTACCTCTACTGTACTCCACTCTACTCTACCTCTACTGTGCTCTACTGTACTCTATCTCTACTGTGCTCCACTGTACTCTACCTCTACTGTACTCCACTATACTCTAACTCTACTATACTCCACTGTACTCTATCTCTACTGTGCTCCACTGTACTCTATTTCTACTGTGCTCCACTGTACTCTATCTCTACTGTACTCCACTGTACTATATCTCTACTGTACTTCACTGTCCTCTATCTCTACTGTACTCCACTGTACTCTACCTCTATTGTGCTCCATTGTACTCTATCTCTACTGTACTCTACTGTACTCTATCTCTACTGTACTCCACTGTACTCTATCTCTACTGTACTCCACTGTACTCTACCTCTATTGTGCTCCACTGTACTCTACCTCTACCGTACTCCACTGTACTCTATCTCTACTGTAATCCGCTGTACTCTACCTCTACTGTACTCTACTGTTCTCTACCTCTACTGTGCTCTACTGTACTCTACTCTACTGTACTCCACTGTACTCTATCTCTACTGTGATCCACTGTACTCTACCTCTACTGTACTCCACTGTACTCTATCTCTACTGTGCTCCACTGTACTCTATCTCTACTGTGCTCCACTGTACTCTATCTCTACTGTGCTCCACTCTACTCTACCTCTACTGTGCTCCACTGTATCCTACCTCTACTGTGCTCTACTGTACTCTATCTCTACTGTGCTCCACTGTACTCTACCTCTACTGTACTCCACTGTACTCTACCTCTACTGTGCTCTACTGTTCTCTACCTCTACTGTGCTCTACTGTACTCCACCTCTACTGTGCTCCACTGTACCCTACCTCTACTGTGCTCCACTGTACTCTACCTCTACTGTGCTCCACTGTACTCTACCTCTACTCTGCTCCACTGTATCCACTGTACTCTACCTCTACTGTGCTCCACTGTACTCTACCTCTACTGTGCTCCACTGTACACTACCTCTACTGTGCTCCACTGTACTCTACCTCTACTGTGCTCCACTGTACTCTACCTCTACTGTACTCCACTGTACTCTATCTCTACTGTGCTCCACTGTACTCTACCTCTACTGCACTCCACTGTACTCTATCTCTACTGTGCTCCACTGTACTCTACCTCTACTGTGCTCAACTGTACTGTACTGTACTCCACTGTAATCTACCTCTACTGTACTCCACTGTACTCTACCTCTACTGTACTCCACTGTACTCTACCTCTTCTGTACTCCACTGTACTCTACTCTACTGTACTCCACTGTACTCTATCTCTACTGTGATCCACTGTACTCTACCTCTACTGTACTCCACTGTACTCTATCTCTACTGTACTCCACTGTACTCTACCTCTACTGTACTCTACTGTTCTCTACCTCTACTGTGCTCTACTGTACTCTACTCTACTGTACTCCACTGTACTCTATCTCTACTGTGATCCACTGTACTCTACCTCTACTGTACTCCACTTTACTTTATCTCTACTGTGATCCACTGTACTCTATCTCTACTGTGCTCCACTGTACTCTACCTCTACTATGCTCCACTGTACTCTATCTCTACTGTGCTCCACTCTACTCTACCTCTACTGTGCTCCACTGTACTCTACCTCTACTGTACTCCACTTTACTTTATCTCTACTGTGATCCACTGTACTCTATCTCTACTGTGCTCCACTGTACTCTACCTATACTATCTTCCACTGTACTCTATCTCTACTGTGCTCCACTCTACTCTACCTCTACTGTGCTGCACTGTACTCTACCTCTACTGTACTCCACTGTACTCTATCTCTACTGTACTCCACTGTACTCTACCTCTACTGTGCTCTACTGTTCTCTACCTCTACTGTGCTCTACTGTACTCCACTTCTACTGTGCTCCACTGTACCCTACCTCTACTGTGCTCCACTGTACTCTACCTCTACTGTGATCCACTGTACTCTACCTCTACTCTGCTCCACTGTATCCACTGTACTCTACCTCTACTGTGCTCCACTGTATTCTACCTCTACTGTGCTCCACTGTACTCTACCTCTACTGTGCTCCACTGTACTCTACCTCTACTGTACTCTACTGTACCCCACCTCTAATGGGCTCCACTGTACTCTAGCTCTACTGTACTCCACTGTACTTTACCTCTACTGTACTCCACTGTACTCTACCTCTACTGTGCTCCACTGTACTCTATTTCTACTGTACTCCTCTGTACTCTACCTCTACTGTGCTCCACTGTACTCTATCTGTAATGTACTCTACTGTACTCTATCTCTACTGTGATCCATTGTACTCTACCTCTGCTGTGCTCCACTGTGCTCTATCTCTACTGTACTCCACTGTGCTCCACTGTACTTCACTGTAGTCTACCTCTACTGTGCTCCACTGTACTCTACCTCTACTGTGCTCCACTATACTCTACCTCTACTGTGCTCCACTGTACTCTACCTCTACTGTGCTCCACTATACTCTACCTCTACTGTGCTCCACTGTACTCTACCTCTACTGTCCTCCACTGTACTCTACCTCTACTGTGCTCCACTGTACTCTCTCTCTACTGTACTCTACCTCTACTGTACTCTACTGTATTCAACCTCTAATGTGCTCCACTGTACTCTACCTCTACTGTACTCCACTGTACTCTACCTCTACTGTGCTCTACTGTACTCTATCTCTACTGTGCTCCACTGTACTCTACCTCTACTGTGCTCCACTGTACTCTACCTCTACTGTACTTCACTGTCCTCTATCTCTACTGTACTCCACTGTACTCTACCTCTACTGTGCTCCACTGTACTCTACCTCTACTCTACTCCACTGTACTCTATCTCTACTGTGCTCCACTGTACTCTACCTCTACTGTGCTCCACTATACTCTACCTCTACTGTGCTCCACTGTACTCTACCTCTACTGTACTCCACTGTACTCTATCTCTACTGTGCTCCACTCTACTCTACCTCTACTGTGCTCCACTGTATCCTACCTCTACTGTACTCCACTGTACTCTATCTCTACTGTGCTCCACTGTACTCTATCTCTACTGTACTCCACTGTACTCTACCTCTACTGTGCTCTACTGTTCTCTACCTCTACTGTGCTCTACTGTACTCCACCTCTACTGTTCTCCACTGTACCCTACCTCTATTGTGCTCCACTGTACTCTACCTCTACTGTGCTCCACTGTACTCTACCTCTACTGTACTCCACTGTATTCTATCTCTACTGTGCTCACTGTACTCTACCTCTACTGTGCTCAACTGTACTCTACTGTACTCCACTGTACTCTACCTCTACTGTACTCCACTGTACTCTATCTCTACTGTACTCCACTGTACTCTACCTCTACTGTACTCCACTGTACTCTATCTCTACTGTGCTCCACTGTACTCTACCTCTACTGTGCCCAACTGTACTGTACTCTACTCCACTGTACTCTACCTCTACTGTACTCCACTGTACTCTACCTCTACTGTGCTCCACTGTACTCTATCTCTACTGTACTCCACTGTACTCTACCTCTACTGTGCTCTACTGTTCTCTACCTCTACTGTGCTCTACTGTACTCAACCTCTACTGTGCTCCACTGTACCCTACCTCTACTGTGCTCCACTGTACTCTACCTCTACTGTGCTCCACTGTACTCTACCTCTACTGTGCTCTACTGTACTCTACCTCTACTGTGCTCCACTGTACTCTACCTCTACTGTGCTCCACTGTACTCTATCTCTACTGTGCTCCACTGTACTCTATTTCTACTGTACTCCTCTGTACTCTACCTCTACTGTGCTCCACTGTACTCTACCTCTACTGTGCTCCACTGTACTCTATCTGTAATGTACTCTACTGTACTCTATCTCTACTGTGATCCACTGTACTCTACCTCTGCTGTGCTCCACTGTACTCTATCTCTACTGTACTCCACTGTACTCTACTGTTCTCTACCTCTACTGTACTCTACTGTGCTCCACTGTATTTCACTGTAGTCTACCTCTACTGTGCTCCACTGTACTCTACCTCTACTGTACTCTACTGTGCTCCACTGTACTTCACTGTAGTCTACAACTACTGTGCTCCACTGTACTCTACCTCTACTGTGCTCCACTGTACTCTACCTCTACTGTGCTCCACTGTACTCTACCTCTACTGTGCTCCACTGTAATCTACCTCTACTGTACTCCACTGTACTCTATCTCTACTGTGCTCCACTGTACTCTACCTCTACTGTACTCCACTGTACTCTATCTCTACTGTGCTCCACTGTACTCTACCTCTACTGTGCTCAACTGTACTGTACTGTACTCCACTGTAATCTACCTCTACTGTACTCCACTGTACTCTACCTCTACTGTACTCCACTGTACTCTACCTCTACTGTACTCCACTGTACTCTACTCTACTGTGATCCACTGTACTCTACCTCTACTGTACTCCACTGTACTCTATCTCTACTGTACTCCACTGTACTCTACCTCTACTGTACTCTACTGTTCTCTACCTCTACTGTGCTCTACTGTACTCTACTCTACTGTAATCCACTGTACTCTATCTCTACTGTGATCCACTGTACTCTACCTCTACTGTACTCCACTTTACTTTATCTCTACTGTGATCCACTGTACTCTATCTCTACTGTGCTCCACTGTACTCTACCTCTACTATGCTCCACTGTACTCTATCTCTACTGTGCTCCACTCTACTCTACCTCTACTGTGCTCCACTGTACTCTACCTCTACTGTACTCCACTTTACTTTATCTCTAGTGTGATCCACTGTACTCTATCTCTACTGTGCTCCACTGTACTCTACCTCTACTATGCTCCACTGTACTCTATCTCTACTGTGCTCCACTCTACTCTACCTCTACTGTGCTGCACTGTACTCTACCTCTACTGTACTCCACTGTACTCTATCTCTACTGTACTCCACTGTACTCTACCTCTACTGTGCTCTACTGTTCTCTACCTCTACTGTGCTCCACTGTAACTCACTTATACTGTGCTCCACTGTACCCTACCTCTACTGTGCTCCACTGTACTCTACCTCTACTGTGATCCACTGTACTCTACCTCTACTCTGCTCCACTGTATCCACTGTACTCTACCTCTACTGTGCTCCACTGTACTCTACCTCTACTGTGCTCCACGGTACTCTACCTCTACTGTGCTCCACTGTACTCTACCTCTACTGTACTCCACTGTACTCCACCTCTAATGGGCTCCACTGTACTCTAGCTCTACTGTACTCCACTGTACTTTACCTCTACTGTGCTCTACTGTACTCTACCTCTACTGTGCTCCACTGTACTCTACCTCTACTGTGCTCAACTGTACTCTACTGTACTCCACTGTACTCTACCTCTACTGTACTCCACTGTACTCTATCTCTACTGTACTCCACTGTACTCTACCTCTACTGTACTCCACTGTACTCTATCTCTACTGTGCTCCACTGTACTCTACCTCTACTGTGCTCAACTGTACTGTACTGTACTCCACTGTAATCTACCTCTACTGTACTCCACTGTACTCTACCTCTACTGTACTCCACTGTACTCTACCTCTACTGTACTCCACTGTACTCTACTCTACTGTACTCCACTGCACTCTATCTCTACTGTGATCCACTGTACTCTACCTCTACTGTACTCCACTGTACTCTATCTCTACTGTACTCCACTGTACTCTACCTCTACTGTACTCTACTGTTCTCTACCTCTACTGTGCTCTACTGTACTCTACTCTACTGTACTCCACTGTACTCTATCTCTACTGTGATCCACTGTACTCTACCTCTACTGTACTCCACTTTACTTTATCTCTACTGTGATCCACTGTACTCTATCTCTACTGTGCTCCACTGTACTCTACCTCTACTATGCTCCACTGTACTCTATCTCTACTGTGCTCCACTCTACTCTACCTCTACTGTGCTCCACTGTACTCTACCTCTACTGTACTCCACTTTACTTTATCTCTACTGTGATCCACTGTACTCTATCTCTACTGTGCTCCACTGTACTCTACCTCTACTATGCTCCACTGTACTCTATCTCTACTGTGCTCCACTCTACTCTACCTCTACTGTGCTCCACTGTACTCTACCTCTACTGTACTCCATTGTACTCTATCTCTACTGTACTCCACTCTACTCTACCTCTACTGTGCTCTACTGTTCTCTACCTCTACTGTGCTCTACTGTACTCCACCTCTACTGTGCTCCACTGTACCCTACCTCTACTGTGCTCCACTGTACTCTACCTCTACTGTGCTCCACTGTACTCTACCTCTACTCTGCTCCACTGTATCCACTGTACTCTACCTCTACTGTGCTCCACTGTACTCTACCTCTACTGTGCTCCACTGTACTCTACCTCTACTCTGCTCCACTGTATCCACTGTACTCTACCTCTACTGTGCTCTGGCTCTACTGTACTCCACTGTACTTTACGTCTACTGTACTCCACTGTACTCTACCTCTAATGTGCTCCACTGTACTCTATTTCTACTGTACTCCTCTGTACTCTACCTCTACTGTGCTCCACTGTACTCTATCTGTAATGTACTCTACTGTACTCTATCTCTACTGTGATCCACTGTACTCTACCTCTGCTGTGCTCCACTGTACTCTATCTCTACTGTACTCCACTGTACTCTACTGTTCTCTACCTCTACTGTACTCTACTGTGCTCCACTGTACTCCACTGTAGTCTACCTCTACTGTACTCCACTGTACTCTATCTCTACTGTACTCCACTGTACTCTACCTCTACTGTACTCTACTGTTCTCTACCTCTACTGTGCTCTACTGTACTCTACTCTACTGTAATCCACTGTACTCTATCTCTACTGTGATCCACTGTACTCTACCTCTACTGTACTCCACTTTACTTTATCTCTACTGTGATCCACTGTACTCTATCTCTACTGTGCTCCACTGTACTCTACCTCTACTATGCTCCACTGTACTCTATCTCTACTGTGCTCCACTCTACTCTACCTCTACTGTGCTCCACTGTACTCTACCTCTACTGTACTCCACTTTACTTTATCTCTACTGTGATCCACTGTACTCTATCTCTACTGTGCTCCACTGTACTCTACCTCTACTATGCTCCACTGTACTCTATCTCTACTGTGCTCCACTCTACTCTACCTCTACTGTGCTGCACTGTACTCTACCTCTACTGTACTCCACTGTACTCTATCTCTACTGTACTCCACTGTACTCTACCTCTACTGTGCTCTACTGTTCTCTACCTCTACTGTGCTCCACTGTAACCCACTTATACTGTGCTCCACTGTACCCTACCTCTACTGTGCTCCACTGTACTCTACCTCTACTGTGATCCACTGTACTCTACCTCTACTCTGCTCCACTGTATCCACTGTACTCTACCTCTACTGTGCTCCACTGTACTCTATCTCTACTGTGCTCCACGGTACTCTACCTCTACTGTGCTCCACTGTACTCTACCTCTACTGTACTCTACTGTACTCCACCTCTAATGGGCTCCACTGTACTCTAGCTCTACTGTACTCCACTGTACTTTACCTCTACTGTGCTCTACTGTACTCTACCTCTACTGTGCTCCACTGTACTCTACCTCTACTGTGCTCAACTGTACTCTACTGTACTCCACTGTACTCTACCTCTACTGTACTCCACTGTACTCTATCTCTACTGTACTCCACTGTACTCTACCTCTACTGTACTCCACTGTACTCTATCTCTACTGTGCTCCACTGTACTCTACCTCTACTGTGCTCAACTGTACTGTACTGTACTCCACTGTAATCTACCTCTACTGTACTCCACTGTACTCTACCTCTACTGTACTCCACTGTACTCTACCTCTACTGTACTCCACTGTACTCTACTCTACTGTACTCCACTGCACTCTATCTCTACTGTGATCCACTGTACTCTACCTCTACTGTACTCCACTGTACTCTATCTCTACTGTACTCCACTGTACTCTACCTCTACTGTACTCTACTGTTCTCTACCTCTACTGTGCTCTACTGTACTCTACTCTACTGTACTCCACTGTACTCTATCTCTACTGTGATCCACTGTACTCTACCTCTACTGTACTCCACTTTACTTTATCTCTACTGTGATCCACTGTACTCTATCTCTACTGTGCTCCACTGTACTCTACCTCTACTATGCTCCACTGTACTCTATCTCTACTGTGCTCCACTCTACTCTACCTCTACTGTGCTCCACTGTACTCTACCTCTACTGTGCTCCACTGTACTCTATCTCTACTGTGCTCCACTGTACTCTATTTCTACTGTACTCTACTGTACTCCACCTCTAATGTGCTCCACTGTACTCTACCTCTACTGTACTCTACCTCTACTGTACTCCACTGTACTCTACCTCTACTGTGCTCTACTGTACTCTATCTCTACTCTGCTCCACTGTACTCTACCTCTACTGTGCTCCACTGTACTCTACCTCTACTGTACTTCACTGTCCTCTATCTCTACTGTACTCCACTGTACTCTACCTCTACTGTGCTCCACTGTACTCTACCTCTACTGTACTCCACTGTACTCTATCTCTACTGTGCTCCACTGTACTCTACCTCTACTGTGCTCCACTGTACTCTACCTCTACTGTGCTCCACTGTACTCTACCTCTACTGTACTCCACTGTACTCTATCTCTACTGTGCTCCACTGTACTCTACCTCTACTGTGCTCAACTGTACTCTACTGTACTCCACTGTACTCTACCTCTACTGTACTCCACTGTACTCTATCTCTACTGTACTCCACTGTACTCTACCTCTACTGTACTCCACTGTACTCTATCTCTACTGTGCTCCACTATACTCTACCTCTACTGTGCTCAACTGTACTGTACTGTACTCCACTGTAATCTACCTCTACTGTACTCCACTGTACTCTACCTCTACTGTACTCCACTGTACTCTACCTCTACTGTACTCCACTGTACTCTACTCTACTGTACTCCACTGTACTTTATCTCTACTTTGATCCACTGTACTCTACCTCTACTGTGCTCCACTGTACTCTATCTCTACTGTACTCCACTGTACTCTACCTCTACTGTACTCTACTGTTCTCTACCTCTACTGTGCTCTACTGTACTCTACTCTACTGTACTCCACTGTACTCTATCTCTACTGTGATCCACTGTACTCTACCTCTACTGTACTCCACTTTACTTTATCTCTACTGTGATCCACTGTACTCTATCTCTACTGTGCTCCACTGTACTCTACCTCTACTATGCTCCACTGTACTCTATCTCTACTGTGCTCCACTCTACTCTACCTCTACTGTGCTCCACTGTACTCTACCTCTACTGTACTCCACTTTACTTTATCTCTACTGTGATCCACTGTACTCTATCTCTACTGTGCTCCACTGTACTCTACCTCTACTATGCTCCACTGTACTCTATCTCTACTGTGCTCCACTCTACACTACCTCTACTGTGCTCCACTGTACTCTACCTCTACTATGCTCCACTGTACTCTATCTGTACTGTGCTCCACTCTACTCTACCTCTACTGTGCTCCACTGTACTCTACCTCTACTGTGCTCCACTCTACTCTATCTCTACTGTGCTCCACTGTACTCTATCTCTACTGTACTCCACTGTACTCTACCTCTACTGTGCTCTACTGTTCTCTACCTCTACTGTGCTCTACTGTACTCCACCTCTACTGTGCTCCACTGTACCCTACCTCTACTGTGCTCCACTGTACTCTACCTCTACTGTGCTCCACTGTACTCTACCTCTACTGTGCTCCACTGTACTCTACCTCTACTGTGCTCCACTGTACTCTACCTCTACTGTGCTCCACTGTACTCTATCTCTACTGTGCTCCACTGTACTCTATTTCTACTGTACTCTACTGTACTCCACCTCTAATGTGCTCCACTGTACTCTACCTCTACTGTACTCTACCTCTACTGTACTCCACTGTACTCTACCTCTACTGTGCTCTACTGTACTCTATCTCTACTCTGCTCCACTGTACTCTACCTCTACTGTGCTCCACTGTACTCTACCTCTACTGTACTTCACTGTCCTCTATCTCTACTGTACTCCACTGTACTCTACCTCTACTGTGCTCCACTGTACTCTACCTCTACTGTACTCCACTGTACTCTATCTCTACTGTGCTCCACTGTACTCTACCTCTACTGTGCTCCACTGTACTCTACCTCTACTGTGCTCCACTGTACTCTACCTCTACTGTACTCCACTGTACTCTATCTCTACTGTGCTCCACTGTACTCTACCTCTACTGTGCTCAACTGTACTCTACTGTACTCCACTGTACTCTACCTCTACTGTACTCCACTGTACTCTATCTCTACTGTACTCCACTGTACTCTACCTCTACTGTACTCCACTGTACTCTATCTCTACTGTGCTCCACTATACTCTACCTCTACTGTGCTCAACTGTACTGTACTGTACTCCACTGTAATCTACCTCTACTGTACTCCACTGTACTCTACCTCTACTGTACTCCACTGTACTCTACCTCTACTGTACTCCACTGTACTCTACTCTACTGTACTCCACTGTACTTTATCTCTACTTTGATCCACTGTACTCTACCTCTACTGTGCTCCACTGTACTCTATCTCTACTGTACTCCACTGTACTCTACCTCTACTGTACTCTACTGTTCTCTACCTCTACTGTGCTCTACTGTACTCTACTCTACTGTACTCCACTGTACTCTATCTCTACTGTGATCCACTGTACTCTACCTCTACTGTACTCCACTTTACTTTATCTCTACTGTGATCCACTGTACTCTATCTCTACTGTGCTCCACTGTACTCTACCTCTACTATGCTCCACTGTACTCTATCTCTACTGTGCTCCACTCTACTCTACCTCTACTGTGCTCCACTGTACTCTACCTCTACTGTACTCCACTTTACTTTATCTCTACTGTGATCCACTGTACTCTATCTCTACTGTGCTCCACTGTACTCTACCTCTACTATGCTCCACTGTACTCTATCTCTACTGTGCTCCACTCTACACTACCTCTACTGTGCTCCACTGTACTCTACCTCTACTGTACTCCACTGTACTCTATCTCTACTGTACTCCACTGCACTCTACCTCTACTGTGCTCTACTGTTCTCTACCTCTACTGTGCTCTACTGTACTCCACCTCTACTGTGCTCCACTGTACCCTACCTCTACTGTGCTCCACTGTACTCTACCTCTACTGTGCTCCACTGTACTCTACCTCTACTCTGCTCCACTGTATCCACTGTACTCTACCTCTACTGTGCTCCACTGTACTCTACCTCTACTGTGCTCCACTGTACTCTACCTCTACTGTACTCTACTGTACTCCACCTCTAATGAGCTCCACTGTACTCTGGCTCTACTGTACTCCACTGTACTTTACCTCTACTGTACTCCACTGTACTCTACCTCTACTGTGCTCCACTGTACTCTATTTCTACTGTACTCCTCTGTACTCTACCTCTACTGTGCTCCACTGTACTCTATCTGTAATGTACTCTACTGTACTCTATCTCTACTGTGATCCACTGTACTCTACCTCTGCTGTGCTCCACTGTACTCTATCTCTACTGTACTCCACTGTACTCTACTGTTCTCTACCTCTACTGTACTCTACTGTGCTCCACTGTACTCCACTGTAGTCTACCTCTACTGTGCTCCACTGTACTCTACCTCTACTGTGCTCCACTATACTCTACCTCTACTGTGCTCCACTGTACTCTACCTCTACTGTCCTCCACTGTACTCTACCTCTACTGTGCTCCACTGTACTCTCTCTCTACTGTACTCTACCTCTACTGTACTCTGCTGTACTCCACCTCTAATGTGCTCCACTGTACTCTACCTCTACTGTACTCTACCTCTACTGTACTCCACTGTACTCTACCTCTACTGTGCTCTACTGTACTCTATCTCTACTGTGCTCCACTGTACTCTACCTCTACTGTGCTCCACTGTACTCTACCTCTACTGTACTTCACTGTCCTCTATCTCTACTGTACTCCACTGTACTCTACCTCTATTGTCCTCCACTGTACTCTATCTCTACTGTACTCTACTGTACTATATCTCTACTGTACTCCACTGTACTCTATCTCTACTGTACTCCACTGTACTCTACCTCCACTGTACTCTACCTCTACCGTACTCCACTGTACTCTATCTCTACTGTACTCCACTGTACTCTACCTCTACTATACTCTACTGTTCTCTACCTCTACTGTGCTCTACTGTACTTTACTCTACTGTACTCCACTGTACTCTATCTCTACTGTGATCCACTGTACTCTACCTCTACTGTACTCCACTGTACTCTATCTCTACTGTGATCCACTGTACTCTATCTCTATTGTGCTCCACTGTACTCTACCTCTACTGTGCTCCACTGTACTCTATCTCTACTGTGCTCCACTCTACTCTACCTCTACTGTGCTCCACTGTATCCTACCTCTACTGTACTCCACTGTACTCTCTCTCTACTTTGCTCCACTGTACTCTATCTCTACTGTACTCAGCTGTACTCTACCTCTACTGTGCTCTACTGTTCTCTACCTCTACTGTGCTCTACTCTACTCCACCTCTACTGTGCTCCACTGTACCCTACCTCTACTGTGCTCCACCGTACTCTACCTCTACTGTGCTCCACTGTACTCTACCTCTACTGTACTCCACTGTACTCTATCTCTACTGTACTCCACTGTACTCTACCTCTACTGTACTCCACTGTACTCTATCTCTACTGTACTCCACTCTAATCTACCTCTACTGTCCTCCACTGTACTCTACCTCTACTGTGCTCCACTGTACTCTCTCTCTACTGTACTCTACCTCTACTGTACTCTACTGTGCTCCACTGTATTCCACTGTAGTCTACCTCTACTGTGCTCCACTGTACTCTACCTCTACTGTGCTCCACTATACTCTACCTCTACTGTGCTCCACTGTACTCTACCTCTACTGTCCTCCACTGTACTCTACCTCTACTGTGCTCCACTGTACTCTCTCTCTACTGTACTCTACCTCTACTGTACTCTACTGTACTCCACCTCTAATGTGCTCCACTGTACTCTATCTCTACTGTGCTCCACTGTACTCTATTTCTACTGTGCTCCACTGTACTCTATCTCTACTGTACTCCACTGTACTCTATCTCTACTGTACTTCACTGTCCTTTATCTCTAATGTACTCCACTGTACTCTACCTCTATTGTGCTCCATTGTACTCTATCTCTACTGTACTCTACTGTACTCTATCTCTACTTTACTCCACTCTACTCTATCTCTACTGTACTCCACAGTACTCTACCTCTACTGTGCTCCACTGTACTCTACCTCTACCGTACTCCACTGTACTCTATCTCTACTGTACTCCACTGTACTCTACCTCAACTGTACTCTACTGTTCTCTACCTCTACTGTGCTCCACTCTACTCTACTGTACTCCACTGTACTCTATCTCTACTGTGATCCACTGTACTCTACCTCTACTGTACTCTACTGTACTCTATCTCTACTGTGATCTACTGTACTCTATCTCTACTGTGCTCCACTGTACTCTACCTCTACTGTGCTCCACTGTACTCTATCTCTACTGTGCTCCACTCTACTCTACCTCTACTGTGCTCCACTGTATCCTACCTCTACTGTACTCCACTGTACTCTATCTCTACTGTGCTCCACTGTACTCTATCTCTACTGTACTCCACTGTACTCTACCTCTACTGTGCTCTACTGTTCTCTACCTCTACTGTGCTCTACTGTACTCCACCTCTACTGTTCTCCACTGTACCCTACCTCCATTGTGCTCCACTGTACTCTACCTCTACTGTACTCCACTGTATTCTATCTCTACTGTGCTCCACTGTACTCTACCTCTACTGTGCTCAACTGTACTCTACTGTACTCCACTGTACTCTACCTCTACTGTACTCCACTGTACTCTATCTCTACTGTACTCCACTGTACTCTACCTCTACTGTACTCCACTGTACTCTATATCTACTGTGCTCAACTGTACTCTACCTCTACTGTGCCCAACTGTACTGTACTCTATCTCTACTATACTCCACTGTACTCTACCTATACTGTACTCTACTGTTCTCTTCCTCTACTGTACTCCACTGTACTCTACCTATACTGTACTCTACTGTTCTCTTCCTCTACTGTACTCCACTGTACTCTATCTCTACTGTGATCCACTGTACTCTACCTCTACTGTACTCCACTGTACTCTATCTCTACTCTACTCCACTGTACTCTACCTCTACTGTACTCTACTGTTCTCTACCTCTACTGTGCTCTACTGTACTCTTCTCTACTGTACTCCACTGTACTCTATCTCTACTGTGATCCACTGTACTCTTCCTCTACTGTAATCCACTGTACTCTATCTCTACTGTGATCCACTGTACTCTATCTCTACTGTGCTCCACTGTACTCTACCTCTACTATGCTCCACTGTACTCTATCTGTACTGTGCTACACTCTACTCTACCTCTACTGTGCTCCACTGTACTCTACCTCTACTGTACTCCACTCTACTCTATCTCTACTGTGCTCCACTGTACTCTATCTCTACTGTACTCCACTGTACTCTACCTCTACTGTGCTCTACTGTTCTCTACCTCTACTGTGCTCTACTGTACTCCACCTCTACTGTGCTCCACTGTACCCTACCTCTACTGTGCTCCACTGTACTCTACCTCTACTGTGCTCCACTGTACTCTACCTCTACTGTGCTCCACTGTACTCTACCTCTACTGTGCTCCACTGTACTCTACCTCTACTGTGCTCCACTGTACTCTATCTCTACTGTGCTCCACTGTACTCTATTTCTACTGTACTCTACTGTACTCCACCTCTAATGTGCTCCACTGTACTCTACCTCTACTGTACTCTACCTCTACTGTACTCCACTGTACTCTACCTCTACTCTGCTGTACTGTACTCTATCTCTACTCTGCTCCACTGTACTCTACCTCTACTGTGCTCCACTGTACTCTACCTCTACTGTACTTCACTGTCCTCTATCTCTACTGTACTCCACTGTACTCTACCTCTACTGTGCTCCACTGTACTCTACCTCTACTGTACTCCACTGTACTCTAGCACTACTGTGCTCCACTGTACTCTACCTCTACTGTGCTCCACTGTACTCTACCTCTACTGTGCTCCACTGTACTCTACCTCTACTGTACTCCACTGTACTCTATCTCTACTGTGCTCCACTGTACTCTACCTCTACTGTGCTCAACTGTACTCTACTGTACTCCACTGTACTCTACCTCTACTGTACTCCACTGTACTCTATCTCTACTGTACTCCACTGTACTCTACCTCTACTGTACTCCACTGTACTCTACCTCTACTGTCCTCCACTGTACTCTACCTCTACTGTGCTCCACTGTACTCTCTCTCTACTGTACTCTACCTCTACTGTACTCTACTGTACTCCACCTCTAATGTGCTCCACTGTACTCTATCTCTACTGTGCTCCACTGTACTCTATTTCTACTGTGCTCCACTGTACTCTATCTCTACTGTACTCCACTGTACTCTATCTCTACTGTACTTCACTGTCCTTTATCTCTAATGTACTCCACTGTACTCTACCTCTATTGTGCTCCATTGTACTCTATCTCTACTGTACTCTACTGTACTCTATCTCTACTTTACTCCACTCTACTCTATCTCTACTGTACTCCACTGTACTCTACCTCTACTGTGCTCCACTGTACTCTACCTCTACCGTACTCCACTGTACTCTATCTCTACTGTACTCCACTGTACTCTACCTCAACTGTACTCTACTGTTCTCTACCTCTACTGTGCTCCACTCTACTCTACTGTACTCCACTGTACTCTATCTCTACTGTGATCCACTGTACTCTACCTCTACTGTACTCTACTGTACTCTATCTCTACTGTGATCTACTGTACTCTATCTCTACTGTGCTCCACTGTACTCTACCTCTACTGTGCTCCACTGTACTCTATCTCTACTGTGCTCCACTCTACTCTACCTCTACTGTGCTCCACTGTATCCTACCTCTACTGTACCCCACTGTACTCTATCTCTACTGTGCTCCACTGTACTCTATCTCTACTGTACTCCACTGTACTCTACCTCTACTGTGCTCTACTGTTCTCTACCTCTACTGTGCTCTACTGTACTCCACCTCTACTGTTCTCCACTGTACCCTACCTCTATTGTGCTCCACTGTACTCTACCTCTACTGTACTCCACTGTATTCTATCTCTACTGTGCTCCACTGTACTCTACCTCTACTGTGCTCAACTGTACTCTACTGTACTCCACTGTACTCTACCTCTACTGTACTCCACTGTACTCTATCTCTACTGTACTCCACTGTACTCTACATCTACTGTACTCCACTGTACTCTATATCTACTGTGCTCAACTGTACTCTACCTCTACTGTGCCCAACTGTACTGTACTCTACCTCTACTGTACTCCACTGTACTCTACCTCTACTGTACTCCACTTTATTCTACCTCTACTGTACTCAACTGTACTCTATCTCTACTGTGCTCCACTGTACTCTACCTCTACTGTACTCCACTGTACTCTATCTCTACTGTACTCCACTGTATTCTACCTATACTGTACTCTACTGTTCTCTTCCTCTACTGTACTCCACTGTACTCTATCTCTACTGTGATCCACTGTACTCTACCTCTACTGTACTCCACTGTACTCTATCTCTACTATACTCCACTGTACTCTACCTATACTGTACTCTACTGTTCTCTTCCTCTACTGTACTCCACTGTACTCTATCTCTACTGTGATCCACTGTACTCTACCTCTACTGTACTCCACTGTACTCTATCTCTACTCTACTCCACTGTACTCTACCTCTACTGTACTCTACTGTTCTCTACCTCTACTGTGCTCTACTGTACTCTTCTCTACTGTACTCCACTGTACTCTATCTCTACTGTGATCCACTGTACTCTTCCTCTACTGTAATCCACTGTACTCTATCTCTACTGTGATCCACTGTACTCTATCTCTACTGTGCTCCACTGTACTCTACCTCTACTATACTCCACTGTACTCTATCTGTACTGTGCTCCACTCTACTCTACCTCTACTGTGCTCCACTGTACTCTACCTCTACTGTACTCCACTCTACTCTATCTCTACTGTGCTCCACTGTACTCTATCTCTACTGTACTCCACTGTACTCTACCTCTACTGTGCTCTACTGTTCTCTACCTCTACTGTGCTCTACTGTACTCCACCTCTACTGTGCTCCACTGTACCCTACCTCTACTGTGCTCCACTGTACTCTACCTCTACTGTGCTCCACTGTACTCTACCTCTACTGTGCTCCACTGTACTCTACCTCTACTGTGCTCCACTGTACTCTACCTCTACTGTGCTCCACTGTACTCTATCTCTACTGTGCTCCACTGTACTCTATTTCTACTGTACTCTACTGTACTCCACCTCTAATGTGCTCCACTGTACTCTACCTCTACTGTACTCTACCTCTACTGTACTCCACTGTACTCTACCTCTACTGTGCTGTACTGTACTCTATCTCTACTCTGCTCCACTGTACTCTACCTCTACTGTGCTCCACTGTACTCTACCTCTACTGTACTTCACTGTCCTCTATCTCTACTGTACTCCACTGTACTCTACCTCTACTGTGCTCCACTGTACTCTACCTCTACTGTACTCCACTGTACTCTATCACTACTGTGCTCCACTGTACTCTACCTCTACTGTGCTCCACTGTACTCTACCTCTACTGTGCTCCACTGTACTCTACCTCTAAGTACTCCACTGTACTCTACCTCTACTGTGCTCAACTGTACTCTACTGTACTCCACTGTACTCTACCTCTACAGTACTCCACTGTACTCTATCTCTACTGTACTCCACTGTACTCTACCTCTACTGTACTCCACTGTACTCTATCTTTACTGTGCTCCACTGTACTCTACCTCTACTGTGCTCAACTGTACTGTACTGTACTCCACTCTAATCTACCTCTACTGTACTCCACTGTACTCTACCTCTACTGTACTCCACTGTACTCTACCTCTACTGTACTCCACTGTACTCTACTTTACTGTACTCCACTGTACTCTATCTCTACTGTGATCCACTGTACTCTATCTCTACTGTACTCCACTGTACTCTATCTCTACTGTAGTCCACTGTACTCTACCTCTACTGTACTCTACTGTTCTCTACCTCTACTGTGCTCTACTGTACTCTACTCTACTGTACTCCACTGTACTCTATCTCTACTGTGATCCACTGTACTCTACCTCTACTGTACTCCACTTTACTTTATCTCTACTGTGATCCACTGTACTCTATCTCTACTGTGCTCCACTGTACTCTACCTCTACTGTGCTCCACTGTACTCTACCTCTACTGTACTCCACTTTACTTTATCTCTACTGTGATCCACTGTACTCTATCTCTACTGTGCTCCACTGTACTCTACCTCTACTATGCTCCACTGTACTCTATCTCTACTGTGCTCCACTCTACTCTACCTCTACTGTGCTCCACTTTACTCTACCTCTACTGTACTCCACTGTACTCTATCTCTACTGTACTCCACTGTACTCTACCTCTACTGTGCTCTACTGTTCTCTACCTCTACTGTGCTCTACTGTACTCCACCTCTACTGTGCTCCACTGTACCCTACCTCTACTGTGCTCCACTGTACTCTACCTCTACTGTGCTCCACTGTACTCTACCTCTACTCTGCTCCACTGTATCCACTGTACTCTACCTCTACTGTGCTCCACTGTACTCTACCTCTACTGTGCTCCACTGTACTCTACCTCTACTGTACTCTACTGTACTCCACCTCTAATGAGCTCCACTGTACTCTGGCTCTACTGTACTCCACTGTACTTTACCTCTACTGTACTCCACTGTACTCTACCTCTACTGTGCTCCACTGTACTCTATTTCTACTGTACTCCTCTGTACTCTACCTCTACTGTGCTCCACTGTACTCTATCTGTAATGTACTCTACTGTACTCTATCTCTACTGTGATCCACTGTACTCTACCTCTGCTGTGCTCCACTGTACTCTATCTCTACTGTACTCCACTGTACTCTACTGTTCTCTACCTCTACTGTACTCTATCTCTACTGTACTCCACTGTACTCTACTGTTCTCTACCTCCACTGTACTCTACTGTGCTCCACTGTACTCCACTTTAGTCTAACTCTACTGTGCTCCACTGTACTCTACCTCTACTCTGCTCCACTATACTCTACCTCTACTGTGCTCCACTGTACTCTACCTCTACTCTCCTCCACTGTACTCTACCTCTACTGTGCTCCACTGTACTCTCTCTCTACTGTACTCTACCTCTACTGTACTCTACTGTACTCCACCTCTAATGTGCTCCACTGTACTCTACCTCTACTGTACTCTACCTCTACTGTACTCCACTTTACTCTACCTCTACTGTGCTCTACTGTACTCTATCTCTACTGTGCTCCACTGTACTCTACCTCTACTGTGCTCCACTGTACTCTACCTCTACTGTACTTCACTGTCCTCTATCTCTGGTGTACTCCACTGTACTCTACCTCTATTGTCCTCCACTGTACTCTATCTCTACTGTACTCTACTGTACTTTATCTCTACTGTACTCCACTGTACAATATCTCTACTGTACTCCACTGTACTCTACCTCCACTGTACTCTACCTCTACCGTACTCCACTGTACTCTATCTCTACTGTACTCCACTGTACTCTACCTCTACTGTACTCTACTCTTCTCTACCTCTACTGTGCTCTACTGTAATTTACTCTACTGTACTCCACTGTACTCTATCTCTACTGTGATCCACTGTACTCTACCTCTACTGTACTCCACTGTACTCTATCTCTACTGTGATCCACTGTACTCTATCTCTATTGTGCTCCACTGTACTCTACCTCTACTGTGCTCCACTGTACTCTATCTCTACTGTGCTCCACTCTACTCTACCTCTACTGTGCTCCACTGTATCCTACCTCTACTGTACTCCACTGTACTCTCTCTCTATTGTGCTCCACTGTACTCTATCTCTACTGTACTCAGCTGTACTCTACCTCTACTGTGCTCTACTGTTCTCTACCTCTACTGTGCTCTACTCTACTCCACCTCTACTGTGCTCCACTGTACCCTACCTCTACTGTGCTCCACCGTACTCTACCTCTACTGTGCTCCACTGTACTCTACCTCTACTGTACTCCACTGTACTCTATCTCTACTGTGCTCCACTATACTCTACCTCTACTGTGCTCTACTCTACTCCACCTCTACTGTGCTCCACTGTACCCTACCTCTACTGTGCTCCACCGTACTCTACCTCTACTGTGCTCCACTGTACTCTACCTCTACTGTACTCCACTGTACTCTATCTCTACTGCCCTCCACTGTACTCTACCTCAACTGTGCTCCACTGTACTCTCTCTCTACTGTACTCTACCTCTACTGTACTCTGCTGTACTCCACCTCTAATGTGCTCCACTGTACTCTACCTCTACTGTCCTCTACCTCTACTGTACTCCACTGTACTCTACCTCTACTGTGCTCTACTGTACTCTATCTCTACTGTGCTCCACTGTACTCTACCTCTACTGTGCTCCACTGTACTCTACCTCTACTGTACTTCACTGTCCTCTATCTCTACTGTACTCCACTGTACTCTACCTCTATTGTCCTCCCCTGTACTCTATCTCTACTGTACTCTACTGTACTATATCTCTACTGTACTCCACTGTACTCTATCTCTACTGTACTCCACTGTACTCTACCTCCACTGTACTCTACCTCTACCGTACTCCACTGTACTCTATCTCTACTGTACTCCACTGTACTCTACCTCTACTGTACTCTACTGTTCTCTACCTCTACTGTGCTCTACTGTACTTTACTCTACTGTACTCCACTGTACTCTATCTCTACTGTGATCCACTGTACTCTACCTCTACTGTACTCCACTGTACTCTATCTCTACTGTGATCCACTGTACTCTATCTCTATTGTGCTCCACTGTACTCTACCTCTACTGTGCTCCACTGTACTCTATCTCTACTGTGCTCCACTCTACTCTACCTCTACTGTGCTCCACTGTATCCTACCTCTACTGTACTCCACTGTACTCTCTCTCTACTTTGCTCCACTGTACTCTATCTCTACTGTACTCAGCTGTACTCTACCTCTACTGTGCTCTACTGTTCTCCACCTCTACTGTGCTCTACTCTACTCCTCCTCTACTGTGCTCCACTGTACCCTACCTCTACTGTGCTCCACCGTACTCTACCTCTACTGTGCTCCACTGTACTCTACCTCTACTGTACTCCACTGTACTCTATCTCTACTGTACTCCACTGTATTCTACCTCTACTGTACTCCACTGTACTCTATCTCTACTGTACTCCACTCTAATCTACCTCTACTGTCCTCCACTGTACTCTACCTCTACTGTGCTCCACTGTACTCTCTCTCTACTGTACTCTACCTCTACTGTACTCTACTGTGCTCCACTGTACTCCACTGTAGTCTACCTCTACTGTGCTCCACTGTACTCTACCTCTACTGTGCTCCACTATACTCTACCTCTACTGTGCTCCACTGTACTCTACCTCTACTGTCCTCCACTGTACTCTACCTCTACTGTGCTCCACTGTACTCTCTCTCTACTGTACTCTACCTCTACTGTACTCTACTGTACTCCACCTCTAATATGCTCCACTGTACTCTACCTCTACTGTACTCTACCTCTACTGTACTCCACTGTACTCTACCTCTAATGTGCTCCACTGTACTCTATATCTACTGTGCTCCACTGTACTCTATTTCTACTGTGCTCCACTGTACTCTATCTCTACTGTACTCCACTGTACTCTATCTCTACTGTACTTCACTGTCCTTTATCTCTAATGTACTCCACTGTACTCTACCTCTATTGTGCTCCATTGTACTCTATCTCTACTGTACTCTACTGTACTCTATCTCTACTTTACTCCACTGTACTCTATCTCTACTGTACTCCACTGTACTCTACCTCTACTGTGCTCCACTGTATCCTACCTCTACTGTACTCCACTGTACTCTCTCTCTACTGTGCTCCACTGTACTCTATCTCTACTGTACTCAGCTGTACTCTACCTCTACTGTGCTCTACTGTTCTCTACCTCTACTGTGCTCTACTCTACTCCACCTCTACTGTGCTCCACTGTACCCTACCTCTACTGTGCTCCACCGTACTCTACCTCTACTGTGCTCCACTGTACTCTACCTCTACTGTACTCCACTGTACTCTATCTCTACTGTACTCCACTGTACTCTACCTCTACTGTACTCCACTGTACTCTATCTCTACTGTACTCCACTCTAATCTACCTCTACTGTCCTCCACTGTACTCTACCTCTACTGTGCTCCACTGTACTCTCTCTCTACTGTACTCTACCTCTACTGTACTCTACTGTGCTCCACTGTACTCCACTGTAGTCTACCTCTACTTTGCTCCACTGTACTCTACCTCTACTGTGCTCCACTATACTCTACCTCTACTGTGCTCCACTGTACTCTACCTCTACTGTCCTCCACTGTACTCTACCTCTACTGTGCTCCACTGTACTCTCTCTCTACTGTACTCTACCTCTACTGTACTCTACTGTACTCCACCTCTAATGTGCTCCACTGTACTCTATCTCTACTGTGCTCCACTGTACTCTATTTCTACTGTGCTCCACTGTACTCTATCTCTACTGTACTCCACTGTACTCTATCTCTACTGTACTTCACTGTCCTTTATCTCTAATGTACTCCACTGTACTCTACCTCTATTGTGCTCCATTGTACTCTATCTCTACTGTACTCTACTGTACTCTATCTCTACTTTACTCCACTCTACTCTATCTCTACTGTACTCCACTGTACTCTACCTCTACTGTGCTCCACTGTACTCTACCTCTACCGTACTCCACTGTACTCTATCTCTACTGTACTCCACTGTACTCTACCTCAACTGTACTCTACTGTTCTCTACCTCTACTGTGCTCCACTCTACTCTACTGTACTCCACTGTACTCTATCTCTACTGTGATCCACTGTACTCTACCTCTACTGTACTCTACTGTACTCTATCTCTACTGTGATCTACTGTACTCTATCTCTACTGTGCTCCACTGTACTCTACCTCTACTGTGCTCCACTGTACTCTATCTCTACTGTGCTCCACTCTACTCTACCTCTACTGTGCTCCACTGTATCCTACCTCTACTGTACTCCACTGTACTCTATCTCTACTGTGCTCCACTGTACTCTATCTCTACTGTACTCCACTGTACTCTACCTCTACTGTGCTCTACTGTTCTCTACCTCTACTGTGCTCTACTGTACTCCACCTCTACTGTTCTCCACTGTACCCTACCTCCATTGTGCTCCACTGTACTCTACCTCTACTGTACTCCACTGTATTCTATCTCTACTGTGCTCCACTGTACTCTACCTCTACTGTGCTCAACTGTACTCTACTGTAATCCACTGTACTCTACCTCTACTGTACTCCACTGTACTCTATCTCTACTGTACTCCACTGTACTCTACCTCTACTGTACTCCACTGTACTCTATATCTACTGTGCTCAACTGTACTCTACCTCTACTGTGCCCAACTGTACTGTACTCTATCTCTACTATACTCCACTGTACTCTACCTATACTGTACTCTACTGTTCTCTTCCTCTACTGTACTCCACTGTACTCTATCTCTACTGTGATCCACTGTACTCTACCTCTACTGTACTCCACTGTACTCTATCTCTACTCTACTCCACTGTACTCTACCTCTACTGTACTCTACTGTTCTCTACCTCTACTGTGCTCTACTGTACTCTTCTCTACTGTACTCCACTGTACTCTATCTCTACTGTGATCCACTGTACTCTTCCTCTACTGTAATCCACTGTACTCTATCTCTACTCTGATCCACTGTACTCTATCTCTACTGTGCTCCACTGTACTCTACCTCTACTATGCTCCACTGTACTCTATCTGTACTGTGCTCCACTCTACTCTACCTCTACTGTGCTCCACTGTACTCTACCTCTACTGTACTCCACTCTACTCTATCTCTACTGTGCTCCACTGTACTCTATCTCTACTGTACTCCACTGTACTCTACCTCTACTGTGTTCTACTGTTCTCTACCTCTACTGTGCTCTACTGTACTCCACCTCTACTGTGCTCCACTGTACCCTACCTCTACTGTGCTCCACTGTACTCTACCTCTACTGTGCTCCACTGTACTCTACCTCTACTGTGCTCCACTGTACTCTACCTCTACTGTGCTCCACTGTACTCTACCTCTACAGTGCTCCACTGTACTCTATCTCTACTGTGCTCCACTGTACTCTATTTCTACTGTACTCTACTGTACTCCACCTCTAATGTGCTCCACTGTACTCTACCTCTACTGTACTCTACCTCTACTGTACTCCACTGTACTCTACCTCTACTGTGCTGTACTGTACTCTATCTCTACTCTGCTCCACTGTACTCTACCTCTACTGTGCTCCACTGTACTATACCTCTACTGTACTTCACTGTCCTCTATCTCTACTGTACTCCACTGTACTCTACCTCTACTGTGCTCCACTGTACTCTACCTCTACTGTACTCCACTGTACTCTATCACTACTGTGCTCCACTGTACTCTACCTCTACTGTGCTCCACTGTACTCTACCTCTACTGTGCTCCACTGTACTCTACCTCTACTGTACTCCACTGTACTCTATCTCTACTGTGCTCCACTGTACTCTACCTCTACTGTGCTCAAATGTACTCTACTGTACTCCACTGTACTCTACCTCTACTGTACTCCACTGTACTCTATCTCTACTGTACTCCACTGTACTCTACCTCTACTGTACTCCACTGTACTCTACCTCTACTGTCCTCCACTGTACTCTACCTCTACCGTGCTCCACTGTACTCTCTCTCTACTGTACTCTACCTCTACTGTACTCTACTGTACTCCACCTCTAATGTGCTCCACTGTACTCTATCTCTACTGTGCTCCACTGTACTCTATTTCTACTGTGCTCCACTGTACTCTATCTCTACTGTACTCCACTGTACTCTATCTCTACTGTACTTCACTGTCCTTTATCTCTAATGTACTCCACTGTACTCTACCTCTATTGTGCTCCATTGTACTCTATCTCTACTGTACTCTACTGTACTCTATCTCTACTTTACTCCACTCTACTCTATCTCTACTGTACTCCACTGTACTCTACCTCTACTGTGCTCCACTGTACTCTACCTCTACCGTACTCCACTGTACTCTATCTCTACTGTACTCCACTGTACTCTACCTCAACTGTACTCTACTGTTCTCTACCTCTACTGTGCTCCACTCTACTCTACTGTACTCCACTGTACTCTATCTCTACTGTGATCCACTGTACTCTACCTCTACTGTACTCTACTGTACTCTATCTCTACTGTGATCTACTGTACTCTATCTCTACTGTGCTCCACTGTACTCTACCTCTACTGTGCTCCACTGTACTCTATCTCTACTGTGCTCCACTCTACTCTACCTCTACTGTGCTCCACTGTATCCTACCTCTACTGTACTCCACTGTACTCTATCTCTACTGTGCTCCACTGTACTCTATCTCTACTGTACTCCACTGTACTCTACCTCTACTGTGCTCTACTGTTCTCTACCTCTACTGTGCTCTACTGTACTCCACCTCTACTGTTCTCCACTGTACCCTACCTCTATTGTGCTCCACTGTACTCTACCTCTACTGTACTCCACTGTATTCTATCTCTACTGTGCTCCACTGTACTCTACCTCTACTGTGCTCAACTGTACTCTACTGTACTCCACTGTACTCTACCTCTACTGTACTCCACTGTACTCTATCTCTACTGTACTCCACTGTACTCTACATCTACTGTACTCCACTGTACTCTATATCTACTGTGCTCAACTGTACTCTACCTCTACTGTGCCCAACTGTACTGTACTCTACCTCTACTGTACTCCACTGTACTCTACCTCTACTGTACTCCACTTTACTCTACCTCTACTGTACTCAACTGTACTCTATCTCTACTGTGCTCCACTGTACTCTACCTCTACTGTACTCCACTGTACTCTATCTCTACTGTACTCCACTGTATTCTACCTATACTGTACTCTACTGTTCTCTTCCTCTACTGTACTCCACTGTACTCTATCTCTACTGTGATCCACTGTACTCTACCTCTACTGTACTCCACTGTACTCTATCTCTACTATACTCCACTGTACTCTACCTATACTGTACTCTACTGTTCTCTTCCTCTACTGTACTCCACTGTACTCTATCTCTACTGTGATCCACTGTACTCTACCTCTACTGTACTCCACTGTACTCTATCTCTACTCTACTCCACTGTACTCTACCTCTACTGTACTCTACTGTTCTCTACCTCTACTGTGCTCTACTGTACTCTTCTCTACTGTACTCCACTGTACTCTATCTCTACTGTGATCCACTGTACTCTTCCTCTACTGTAATCCACTGTACTCTATCTCTACTGTGATCCACTGTACTCTATCTCTACTGTGCTCCACTGTACTCTACCACTACTATGCTCCACTGTACTCTATCTGTACTGTGCTCCACTCTACTCTACCTCTACTGTGCTCCACTGTACTCTACCTCTACTGTACTCCACTCTACTCTATCTCTACTGTGCTCCACTGTACTCTATCTCTACTGTACTCCACTGTACTCTACCTCTACTGTGCTCTACTGTTCTCTACCTCTACTGTGCTCTACTGTACTCCACCTCTACTGTGCTCCACTGTACCCTACCTCTACTGTGCTCCACTGTACTCTACCTCTACTGTGCTCCACTGTACTCTACCTCTACTGTGCTCCACTGTACTCTACCTCTACTGTGCTCCACTGTACTCTACCTCTACTGTGCTCCACTGTACTCTATCTCTACTGTGCTCCACTGTACTCTATTTCTACTGTACTCTACTGTACTCCACCTCTAATGTGCTCCACTGTACTCTACCTCTACTGTACTCCACTGTACTCTACCTCTACTGTGCTGTACTGTACTCTATCTCTACTCTGCTCCACTGTACTCTACCTCTACTGTGCTCCACTGTACTCTACCTCTACTGCACTTCACTGTCCTCTATCTCTACTGTACTCCACTGTACTCTACCTCTACTGTGCTCCACTGTACTCTACCTCTACTGTACTCCACTGTACTCTATCACTACTGTGCTCCACTGTACTCTACCTCTACTGTGCTCCACTGTACTCTACCTCTACTGTGCTCCACTGTACTCTACCTCTACTGTACTCCACTGTACTCTACCTCTACTGTGCTCAACTGTACTCTACTGTACTCCACTGTACTCTACCTCTACTGTACTCCACTGTACTCTATCTCTACTGTACTCCACTGTACTCTACCTCTACTGTACTCCACTGTACTCTATCTTTACTGTGCTCCACTGTACTCTACCTCTACTGTGCTCAACTGTACTGTACTGTACTCCACTCTAATCTACCTCTACTGTACTCCACTGTACTCTACCTCTACTGTACTCCACTGTACTCTACCTCTACTGTACTCCACTGTACTCTACTCTACTGTACTCCACTGTACTCTATCTCTACTGTGATCCACTGTACTCTATCTCTACTGTACTCCACTGTACTCTATCTCTACTGTAGTCCACTGTACTCTACCTCTACTGTACTCTACTGTTCTCTACCTCTACTGTGCTCTACTGTACTCTACTCTACTGTACTCCACTGTACTCTATCTCTACTGTGATCCACTGTACTCTACCTCTACTGTACTCCACTTTACTTTATCTCTACTGTGATCCACTGTACTCTATCTCTACTGTGCTCCACTGTACTCTACCTCTACTGTGCTCCACTGTACTCTACCTCTACTGTACTCCACTTTACTTTATCTCTACTGTGATCCACTGTACTCTATCTCTACTGTGCTCCACTGTACTCTACCTCTACTATGCTCCACTGTACTCTATCTCTACTGTGCTCCACTCTACTCTACCTCTACTGTGTTCCACTTTACTCTACCTCTACTGTACTCCACTGTACTCTATCTCTACTGTACTCCACTGTACTCTACCTCTACTGTGCTCTACTGTTCTCTACCTCTACTGTGCTCTACTGTACTCCACCTCTACTGTGCTCCACTGTACCCTACCTCTACTGTGCTCCACTGTACTCTACCTCTACTGTGCTCCACTGTACTCTACCTCTACTCTGCTCCACTGTATCCACTGTACTCTACCTCTACTGTGCTCCACTGTACTCTACCTCTACTGTGCTCCACTGTACTCTACCTCTACTGTACTCTACTGTACTCCACCTCTAATGAGCTCCACTGTACTCTGGCTCTACTGTACTCCACTGTACTTTACCTCTACTGTACTCCACTGTACTCTACCTCTACTGTGCTCCACTGTACTATATTTCTACTGTACTCCTCTGTACTCTACCTCTACTGTGCTCCACTGTACTCTATCTGTAATGTACTCTACTGTACTCTATCTCTACTGTGATCCACTGTACTCTACCTCTGCTGTGCTCCACTGTACTCTATCTCTACTGTACTCCACTGTACTCTACTGTTCTCTACCTCTACTGTACTCTATCTCTACTGTACTCCACTGTACTCTATCTCTACTGTACTCCACTGTGCTCCACTGTACTCCACTTTAGTCTAACTCTACTGTGCTCCACTGTACTCCACTTTAGTCTAACTCTACTGTGCTCCACTGTACTCTACCTCTACTCTGCTCCACTATACTCTACCTCTACTGTGCTCCACTGTACTCTACCTCTACTCTCCTCCACTGTACTCTACCTCTACTGTGCTCCACTGTACTCTCTCTCTACTGTACTCTACCTCTACTGTACTCTACTGTACTCCACCTCTAATGTGCTCCACTGTACTCTACCTCTACTGTACTCTACCTCTACTGTACTCCACTTTACTCTACCTCTACTGTGCTCTACTGTACTCTATCTCTACTGTGCTCCACTGTACTCTACCTCTACTGTGCTCCACTGTACTCTACCTCTACTGTACTTCACTGTCCTCTATCTCTGGTGTACTCCACTGTACTCTACCTCTATTGTCCTCCACTGTACTCTATCTCTACTGTACTCTACTGTACTTTATCTCTACTGTACTCCACTGTACAATATCTCTACTGTACTCCACTGTACTCTACCTCCACTGTACTCTACCTCTACCGTACTCCACTGTACTCTATCTCTACTGTACTCCACTGTACTCTACCTCTACTGTACTCTACTCTTCTCTACCTCTACTGTGCTCTACTGTACTTTACTCTACTGTACTCCACTGTACTCTATCTCTACTGTGATCCACTGTACTCTACCTCTACTGTACTCCACTGTACTCTATCTCTACTGTGATCCACTGTACTCTATCTCTATTGTGCTCCACTGTACTCTACCTCTACTGTGCTCCACTGTACTCTATCTCTACTGTGCTCCACTCTACTCTACCTCTACTGTGCTCCACTGTATCCTACCTCTACTGTACTCCACTGTACTCTCTCTCTATTGTGCTCCACTGTACTCTATCTCTACTGTACTCAGCTGTACTCTACCTCTACTGTGCTCTACTGTTCTCTACCTCTACTGTGCTCTACTCTACTCCACCTCTACTGTGCTCCACTGTACCCTACCTCTACTGTGCTCCACCGTACTCTACCTCTACTGTGCTCCACTGTACTCTACCTCTACTGTACTCCACTGTACTCTATCTCTACTGTGCTCCACTATACTCTACCTCTACTGTGCTCTACTCTACTCCACCTCTACTGTGCTCCACTGTACCCTACCTCTACTGTGCTCCACCGTACTCTACCTCTACTGTGCTCCACTGTACTCTACCTCTACTGTACTCCACTGTACTCTATCTCTACTGTCCTCCACTGTACTCTACCTCTACTGTGCTCCACTGTACTCTCTCTCTACTGTACTCTACCTCTACTGTACTCTGCTGTACTCCACCTCTAATGTGCTCCACTGTACTCTACCTCTACTGTACTCTACCTCTACTGTACTCCACTGTACTCTACCTCTACTGTGCTCTACTGTACTCTATCTCTACTGTGCTCCACTGTACTCTACCTCTACTGTGCTCCACTGTACTCTACCTCTACTGTACTTCACTGTCCTCTATCTCTACTGTACTCCACTGTACTCTACCTCTATTGTCCTCCACTGTACTCTATCTCTACTGTACTCTACTGTACTATATCTCTACTGTACTCCACTGTACTCTATCTCTACTGTACTCCACTGTACTCTACCTCCACTGTACTCTACCTCTACCGTACTCCACTGTACTCTATCTCTACTGTACTCCACTGTACTCTACCTCTACTGTACTCTACTGTTCTCTACCTCTACTGTGCTCTACTGTACTTTACTCTACTGTACTCCACTGTACTCTATCTCTACTGTGATCCACTGTACTCTACCTCTACTGTACTCCACTGTACTCTATCTCTACTGTGATCCACTGTACTCTATCTCTATTGTGCTCCACTGTACTCTACCTCTACTGTGCTCCACTGTACTCTATCTCTACTGTGCTCCACTCTACTCTACCTCTACTGTGCTCCACTGTATCCTACCTCTACTGTACTCCACTGTACTCTCTCTCTACTTTGCTCCACTGTACTCTATCTCTACTGTACTCAGCTGTACTCTACCTCTACTGTGCTCTACTGTTCTCCACCTCTACTGTGCTCTACTCTACTCCTCCTCTACTGTGCTCCACTGTACCCTACCTCTACTGTGCTCCACCGTACTCTACCTCTACTGTGCTCCACTGTACTCTACCTCTACTGTACTCCACTGTACTCTATCTCTACTGTACTCCACTGTATTCTACCTCTACTGTACTCCACTGTACTCTATCTCTACTGTACTCCACTCTAATCTACCTCTACTGTCCTCCACTGTACTCTACCTCTACTGTGCTCCACTGTACTCTCTCTCTACTGTACTCTACCTCTACTGTACTCTACTGTGCTCCACTGTACTCCACTGTAGTCTACCTCTACTGTGCTCCACTGTACTCTACCTCTACTGTGCTCCACTATACTCTACCTCTACTGTGCTCCACTGTACTCTACCTCTACTGTCCTCCACTGTACTCTACCTCTACTGTGCTCCACTGTACTCTCTCTCTACTGTACTCTACCTCTACTGTACTCTACTGTACTCCACCTCTAATATGCTCCACTGTACTCTACCTCTACTGTACTCTACCTCTACTGTACTCCACTGTACTCTACCTCTAATGTGCTCCACTGTACTCTATATCTACTGTGCTCCACTGTACTCTATTTCTACTGTGCTCCACTGTACTCTATCTCTACTGTACTCCACTGTACTCTATCTCTACTGTACTTCACTGTCCTTTATCTCTAATGTACTCCACTGTACTCTACCTCTATTGTGCTCCATTGTACTCTATCTCTACTGTACTCTACTGTACTCTATCTCTACTTTACTCCACTGTACTCTATCTCTACTGTACTCCACTGTACTCTACCTCTACTGTGCTCCACTGTATCCTACCTCTACTGTACTCCACTGTACTCTCTCTCTACTCTGCTCCACTGTACTCTATCTCTACTGTACTCAGCTGTACTCTACCTCTACTGTGCTCTACTGTTCTCTACCTCTACTGTGCTCTACTCTACTCCACCTCTACTGTGCTCCACTGTACCCTACCTCTACTGTGCTCCACCGTACTCTACCTCTACTGTGCTCCACTGTACTCTACCTCTACTGTACTCCACTGTACTCTATCTCTACTGTACTCCACTGTACTCTACCTCTACTGTACTCCACTGTACTCTATCTCTACTGTACTCCACTCTAATCTACCTCTACTGTCCTCCACTGTACTCTACCTCTACTGTGCTCCACTGTACTCTCTCTCTACTGTACTCTACCTCTACTGTACTCTACTGTGCTCCACTGTACTCCACTGTAGTCTACCTCTACTGTGCTCCACTGTACTCTACCTCTACTGTGCTCCACTATACTCTACCTCTACTGTGCTCCACTGTACTCTACCTCTACTGTCCTCCACTGTACTCTACCTCTACTGTGCTCCACTGTACTCTCTCTCTACTGTACTCTACCTCTACTGTACTCTACTGTACTCCACCTCTAATGTGCTCCACTGTACTCTATCTCTACTGTGCTCCACTGTACTCTATTTCTACTGTGCTCCACTGTACTCTATCTCTACTGTACTCCACTGTACTCTATCTCTACTGTACTTCACTGTCCTTTATCTCTAATGTACTCCACTGTACTCTACCTCTATTGTGCTCCATTGTACTCTATCTCTACTGTACTCTACTGTACTCTATCTCTACTTTACTCCACTCTACTCTATCTCTACTGTACTCCACTGTACTCTACCTCTACTGTGCTCCACTGTACTCTACCTCTACCGTACTCCACTGTACTCTATCTCTACTGTACTCCACTGTACTCTACCTCAACTGTACTCTACTGTTCTCTACCTCTACTGTGCTCCACTCTACTCTACTGTACTCCACTGTACTCTATCTCTACTGTGATCCACTGTACTCTACCTCTACTGTACTCTACTGTACTCTATCTCTACTGTGATCTACTGTACTCTATCTCTACTGTGCTCCACTGTACTCTACCTCTACTGTGCTCCACTGTACTCTATCTCTACTGTGCTCCACTCTACTCTACCTCTACTGTGCTCCACTGTATCCTACCTCTACTGTACTCCACTGTACTCTATCTCTACTGTGCTCCACTGTACTCTATCTCTACTGTACTCCACTGTACTCTACCTCTACTGTGCTCTACTGTTCTCTACCTCTACTGTGCTCTACTGTACTCCACCTCTACTGTTCTCCACTGTACCCTACCTCCATTGTGCTCCACTGTACTCTACCTCTACTGTACTCCACTGTATTCTATCTCTACTGTGCTCCACTGTACTCTACCTCTACTGTGCTCAACTGTACTCTACTGTAATCCACTGTACTCTACCTCTACTGTACTCCACTGTACTCTATCTCTACTGTACTCCACTGTACTCTACCTCTACTGTACTCCACTGTACTCTATATCTACTGTGCTCAACTGTACTCTACCTCTACTGTGCCCAACTGTACTGTACTCTATCTCTACTATACTCCACTGTACTCTACCTATACTGTACTCTACTGTTCTCTTCCTCTACTGTACTCCACTGTACTCTATCTCTACTGTGATCCACTGTACTCTACCTCTACTGTACTCCACTGTACTCTATCTCTACTCTACTCCACTGTACTCTACCTCTACTGTACTCTACTGTTCTCTACCTCTACTGTGCTCTACTGTACTCTTCTCTACTGTACTCCACTGTACTCTATCTCTACTGTGATCCACTGTACTCTTCCTCTACTGTAATCCACTGTACTCTATCTCTACTGTGATCCACTGTACTCTATCTCTACTGTGCTCCACTGTACTCTACCTCTACTATGCTCCACTGTACTCTATCTGTACTGTGCTCCACTCTACTCTACCTCTACTGTGCTCCACTGTACTCTACCTCTACTGTACTCCACTCTACTCTATCTCTACTGTGCTACACTGTACTCTATCTCTACTGTACTCCACTGTACTCTACCTCTACTGTGTTCTACTGTTCTCTACCTCTACTGTGCTCTACTGTACTCCACCTCTACTGTGCTCCACTGTACCCTACCTCTACTGTGCTCCACTGTACTCTACCTCTACTGTGCTCCACTGTACTCTACCTCTACTGTGCTCCACTGTACTCTACCTCTACTGTGCTCCACTGTACTCTACCTCTACAGTGCTCCACTGTACTCTATCTCTACTGTGCTCCACTGTACTCTATTTCTACTGTACTCTACTGTACTCCACCTCTAATGTGCTCCACTGTACTCTACCTCTACTGTACTTTACCTCTACTGTACTCCACTGTACTCTACCTCTACTGTGCTGTACTGTACTCTATCTCTACTCTGCTCCACTGTACTCTACCTCTACTGTGCTCCACTGTACTATACCTCTACTGTACTTCACTGTCCTCTATCTCTACTGTACTCCACTGTACTCTACCTCTACTGTGCTCCACTGTACTCTACCTCTACTGTACTCCACTGTACTCTATCACTACTGTGCTCCACTGTACTCTACCTCTACTGTGCTCCACTGTACTCTACCTCTACTGTGCTCCACTGTACTCTACCTCTACTGTACTCCACTGTACTCTATCTCTACTGTGCTCCACTGTACTCTACCTCTACTGTGCTCAAATGTACTCTACTGTACTCCACTGTACTCTACCTCTACTGTACTCCACTGTACTCTATCTCTACTGTACTCCACTGTACTCTACCTCTACTGTACTCCACTGTACTCTACCTCTACTGTCCTCCACTGTACTCTACCTCTACTGTGCTCCACTGTACTCTCTCTCTACTGTACTCTACCTCTACTGTACTCTACTGTACTCCACCTCTAATGTGCTCCACTGTACTCTATCTCTACTGTGCTCCACTGTACTCTATTTCTACTGTGCTCGACTGTACTCTATCTCTACTGTACTCCACTGTACTCTATCTCTACTGTACTTCACTGTCCTTTATCTCTAATGTACTCCACTGTACTCTACCTCTATTGTGCTCCATTGTACTCTATCTCTACTGTACTCTACTGTACTCTATCTCTACTTTACTCCACTCTACTCTATCTCTACTGTACTCCACTGTACTCTACCTCTACTGTGCTCCACTGTACTCTACCTCTACCGTACTCCACTGTACTCTATCTCTACTGTACTCCACCTTACTCTACCTCAACTGTACTCTACTGTTCTCTACCTCTACTGTGCTCCACTCTACTCTACTGTACTCCACTGTACTCTATCTCTACTGTGATCCACTGTACTCTACCTCTACTGTACTCTACTGTACTCTATCTCTACTGTGATCTACTGTACTCTATCTCTACTGTGCTCCACTGTACTCTACCTCTACTGTGCTCCACTGTACTCTATCTCTACTGTGCTCCACTCTACTCTACCTCTACTGTGCTCCACTGTATCCTACCTCTACTGTACTCCACTGTACTCTATCTCTACTGTGCTCCACTGTACTCTATCTCTACTGTACTCCACTGTACTCTACCTCTACTGTGCTCTACTGTTCTCTACCTCTACTGTGCTCTACTGTACTCCACCTCTACTGTTCTCCACTGTACCCTACCTCTATTGTGCTCCACTGTACTCTACCTCTACTGTACTCCACTGTATTCTATCTCTACTGTGCTCCACTGTACTCTACCTCTACTGTGCTCAACTGTACTCTACTGTACTCCACTGTACTCTACCTCTACTGTACTCCACTGTACTCTATCTCTACTGTACTCCACTGTACTCTACATCTACTGTACTCCACTGTACTCTACCTCTACTGTGCTCAACTGTACTCTACCTCTACTGTGCCCAACTGTACTGTACTCTACCTCTACTGTACTCCACTGTACTCTACCTCTACTGTACTCCACTTTACTCTACCTCTACTGTACTCAACTGTACTCTATCTCTACTGTGCTCCACTGTACTCTACCTCTACTGTACTCCACTGTACTCTATCTCTACTGTACTCCACTGTATTCTACCTATACTGTACTCTACTGTTCTCTTCCTCTACTGTACTCCACTGTACTCTATCTCTACTGTGATCCACTGTACTCTACCTCTACTGTACTCCACTGTACTCTATCTCTACTATACTCCACTGTACTCTACCTATACTGTACTCTACTGTTCTCTTCCTCTACTGTACTCCACTGTACTCTATCTCTACTGTGATCCACTGTACTCTACCTCTACTGTACTCCACTGTACTCTATCTCTACTCTACTCCACTGTACTCTACCTCTACTGTACTCTACTGTTCTCTACCTCTACTGTGCTCTACTGTACTCTTCTCTACTGTACTCCACTGTACTCTATCTCTACTGTGATCCACTGTACTCTTCCTCTACTGTAATCCACTGTACTCTATCTCTACTGTGATCCACTGTACTCTATCTCTACTGTGCTCCACTGTACTCTACCTCTACTATGCTCCACTGTACTCTATCTGTACTGTGCTCCACTCTACTCTACCTCTACTGTGCTCCACTGTACTCTACCTCTACTGTACTCCACTCTACTCTATCTCTACTGTGCTCCACTGTACTCTATCTCTACTGTACTCCACTGTACTCTACCTCTACTGTGCTCTACTGTTCTCTACCTCTACTGTGCTCTACTGTACTCCACCTCTACTGTGCTCCACTGTACCCTACCTCTACTGTGCTCCACTGTACTCTACCTCTACTGTGCTCCACTGTACTCTACCTCTACTGTGCTCCACTGTACTCTACCTCTACTGTGCTCCACTGTACTCTACCTCTACTGTGCTCCACTGTACTCTATCTCTACTGTGCTCCACTGTACTCTATTTCTACTGTACTCTACTGTACTCCACCTCTAATGTGCTCCACTGTACTCTACCTCTACTGTACTCCACTGTACTCTACCTCTACTGTGCTGTACTGTACTCTATCTCTACTCTGCTCCACTGTACTCTACCTCTACTGTGCTCCACTGTACTCTACCTCTACTGCACTTCACTGTCCTCTATCTCTACTGTACTCCACTGTACTCTACCTCTACTGTGCTCCACTGTACTCTACCTCTACTGTACTCCACTGTACTCTATCACTACTGTGCTCCACTGTACTCTACCTCTACTGTGCTCCACTGTACTCTACCTCTACTGTGCTCCACTGTACTCTACCTCTACTGTACTCCACTGTACTCTACCTCTACTGTGCTCAACTGTACTCTACTGTACTCCACTGTACTCTACCTCTACTGTACTCCACTGTACTCTATCTCTACTGTACTCCACTGTACTCTACCTCTACTGTACTCCACTGTACTCTATCTTTACTGTGCTCCACTGTACTCTACCTCTACTGTGCTCAATTGTACTGTACTGTACTCCACTCTAATCTACCTCTACTGTACTCCACTGTACTCTACCTCTACTGTACTCCACTGTACTCTACCTCTACTGTACTCCACTGTACTCTACTCTACTGTACTCCACTGTACTCTCTCTCTACTGTGATCCACTGTACTCTATCTCTACTGTACTCCACTGTACTCTATCTCTACTGTAGTCCACTGTACTCTACCTCTACTGTACTCTACTGTTCTCTACCTCTACTGTGCTCTACTGTACTCTACTCTACTGTACTCCACTGTACTCTATCTCTACTGTGATCCACTGTACTCTACCTCTACTGTACTCCACTTTACTTTATCTCTACTGTGATCCACTGTACTCTATCTCTACTGTGCTCCACTGTACTCTACCTCTACTGTGCTCCACTGTACTCTACCTCTACTGTACTCCACTTTACTTTATCTCTACAGTGATCCACTGTACTCTATCTCTACTGTGCTCCACTGTACTCTACCTCTACTATGCTCCACTTTACTCTATCTCTACTGTGCTCCACTCTACTCTACCTCTACTGTGATCCACTGTACTCTACCTCTATTGTACTCCACTGTACTCTATCTCTACTGTACTCCACTGTACTCTACCTCTACTGTGCTCTACTGTTTTCTACCTCTACTGTGCTCTACTGTACTCCACCTCTACTGTGCTCCACTGTACCCTACCTCTACTGTGCTCCACTGTACTCTACCTCTACTGTGCTCCACTGTACTCTACCTCTACTCTGCTCCACTGTATCCACTGTACTCTACCTCTACTGTGCTCCACTGTACTCTACCTCTACTGTGCTCCACTGTACTCTACCTCTACTGTACTCTACTGTACTCCACCTCTAATGAGCTCCACTGTACTCTGGCTCTACTGTACTCCACTGTACTTTACCTCTACTGTACTCCACTGTACTCTACCTCTACTGTGCTCCACTGTACTCTATTTCTACTGTACTCCTCTGTACTCTACCTCTACTGTGCTCCACTGTACTCTATCTGTAATGTACTCTACTGTACTCTATCTCTACTGTGATCCACTGTACTCTACCTCTGCTGTGCTCCACTGTACTCTATCTCTACTGTACTCCACTGTACTCTACTGTTCTCTACCTCTACTGTACTCTATCTCTACTGTACTCCACTGTACTCTACTGTTCTCTACCTCTACTGTACTCTACTGTGCTCCACTGTACTCCACTTTAGTCTAACTCTACTGTGCTCCACTGTACTCTACCTCTACTCTGCTCCACTATACTCTACCTCTACTGTGCTCCACTGTACTCTACCTCTACTCTCCTCCACTGTACTCTACCTCTACTGTGCTCCACTGTACTCTCTCTCTACTGTACTCTACCTCTACTGTACTCTACTGTACTCCACCTCTAATGTGCTCCACTGTACTCTACCTCTACTGTACTCTACCTCTACTGTACTCCACTGTACTCTATCTCTACTCTACTCCACTGTACTCTACCTCTACTGTACTCTACTGTTCTCTACCTCTACTGTGCTCTACTGTACTCTTCTCTACTGTACTCCACTGTACTCTATCTCTACTGTGATCCACTGTACTCTTCCTCTACTGTAATCCACTGTACTCTATCTCTACTGTGATCCACTGTACTCTATCTCTACTGTGCTCCACTGTACTCTACCTCTACTATGCTCCACTGTACTCTATCTGTACTGTGCTCCACTCTACTCTACCTCTACTGTGCTCCACTGTACTCTACCTCTACTGTACTCCACTCTACTCTATCTCTACTGTGCTCCACTGTACTCTATCTCTACTGTACTCCACTGTACTCTACCTCTACTGTGCTCTACTGTTCTCTACCTCTACTCTGCTCTACTGTACTCCACCTCTACTGTGCTCCACTGTACCCTACCTCTACTGTGCTCCACTGTACTCTACCTCTACTGTGCTCCACTGTACTCTACCTCTACTGTGCTCCACTGTACTCTACCTCTACTGTGCTCCACTGTACTCTACCTCTACTGTGCTCCACTGTACTCTATCTCTACTGTGCTCCACTGTACTCTATTTCTACTGTACTCTACTGTACTCCACCTCTAATGTGCTCCACTGTACTCTACCTCTACTGTACTCTACCTCTACTGTACTCCACTGTACTCTACCTCTACTGTGCTGTACTGTACTCTATCTCTACTCTGCTCCACTGTACTCTACCTCTACTGTGCTCCACTGTACTCTACCTCTACTGTACTTCACTGTCCTCTATCTCTACTGTACTCCACTGTACTCTACCTCTACTGTGCTCCACTGTACTCTACCTCTACTGTACTCCACTGTACTCTATCACTACTGTGCTCCACTGTACTCTACCTCTACTGTGCTCCACTGTACTCTACCTCTACTGTGCTCCACTGTACTCTACCTCTACTGTACTCCACTGTACTCTATCTCTACTGTGCTCCACTGTACTCTACCTCTACTGTGCTCAAATGTACTCTACTGTACTCCACTGTACTCTACCTCTACTGTACTCCACTGTACTCTATCTCTACTGTACTCCACTGTACTCTACCTCTACTGTACTCCACTGTACTCTACCTCTACTGTCCTCCACTGTACTCTACCTCTACTGTGCTCCACTGTACTCTCTCTCTACTGTACTCTACCTCTACTGTACTCTACTGTACTCCACCTCTAATGTGCTCCACTGTACTCTATCTCTACTGTGCTCCACTGTACTCTATTTCTACTGTGCTCCACTGTACTCTATCTCTACTGTACTCCACTGTACTCTATCTCTACTGTACTTCACTGTCCTTTATCTCTAATGTACTCCACTGTACTCTACCTCTATTGTGCTCCATTGTACTCTATCTCTACTGTACTCTACTGTACTCTATCTCTACTTTACTCCACTCTACTCTATCTCTACTGTACTCCACTGTACTCTACCTCTACTGTGCTCCACTGTACTCTACCTCTACCGTACTCCACTGTACTCTATCTCTACTGTACTCCACTGTACTCTACCTCAACTGTACTCTACTGTTCTCTACCTCTACTGTGCTCCACTCTACTCTACTGTACTCCACTGTACTCTATCTCTACTGTGATCCACTGTACTCTACCTCTACTGTACTCTACTGTACTCTATCTCTACTGTGATCTACTGTACTCTATCTCTACTGTGCTCCACTGTACTCTACCTCTACTGTGCTCCACTGTACTCTATCTCTACTGTGCTCCACTCTACTCTACCTCTACTGTGCTCCACTGTATCCTACCTCTACTGTACTCCACTGTACTCTATCTCTACTGTGCTCCACTGTACTCTATCTCTACTGTACTCCACTGTACTCTACCTCTACTGTGCTCTACTGTTCTCTACCTCTACTGTGCTCTACTGTACTCCACCTCTACTGTTCTCCACTGTACCCTACCTCTATTGTGCTCCACTGTACTCTACCTCTACTGTACTCCACTGTATTCTATCTCTACTGTGCTCCACTGTACTCTACCTCTACTGTGCTCAACTGTACTCTACTGTACTCCACTGTACTCTACCTCTACTGTACTCCACTGTACTCTATCTCTACTGTACTCCACTGTACTCTACATCTACTGTACTCCACTGTACTCTATATCTACTGTGCTCAACTGTACTCTACCTCTACTGTGCCCAACTGTACTGTACTCTACCTCTACTGTACTCCACTGTACTCTACCTCTACTGTACTCCACTTTACTCTACCTCTACTGTACTCAACTGTACTCTATCTCTACTGTGCTCCACTGTACTCTACCTCTACTGTACTCCACTGTACTCTATCTCTACTGTACTCCACTGTATTCTACCTATACTGTACTCTACTGTTCTCTTCCTCTACTGTACTCCACTCTACTCTATCTCTACTGTGATCCACTGTACTCTACCTCTACTGTACTCCACTGTACTCTATCTCCACTATACTCCACTGTACTCTACCTATACTGTACTCTACTGTTCTCTTCCTCTACTGTACTCCACTGTACTCTATCTCTACTGTGATCCACTGTACTCTACCTCTACTGTACTCCACTGTACTCTATCTCTACTCTACTCCACTGTACTCTACCTCTACTGTACTCTACTGTACTCCACCTCTAATGTGCTCCACTGTACTCTACCTCTACTGTACTCTACCTCTACTGTACTCCACTGTACTCTACTCTACTGTACTCCACTGTACTCTATCTCTACTGTGATCCACTGTACTCTACCTCTACTGTACTCCACTGTACTCTATCTCTACTGTACTCCACTGTACTCTACCTCTACTGTACTCTACTGTTCTCTACCTCTACTGTGCTCTACTGTACTCTACTCTACTGTACTCCACTGTACTCTATCTCTACTGTGATCCACTGTACTCTACCTCTACTGTACTCCACTTTACTTTATCTCTACTGTGATCCACTGTACTCTATCTCTACTGTGCTCCACTGTACTCTACCTCTACTAATGTCCACTGTACTCTATCTCTACTGTGCTCCACTCTACTCTACCTCTACTGTGCTCCACTGTACTCTACCTCTACTGTACTCCACTTTACTTTATCTCTACTGTGATCCACTGTACTCTATCTCTACTGTGCTCCACTGTACTCTACCTCTACTATGCTCCACTGTACTCTATCTCTACTGTGCTCCACTCTACTCTACCTCTTCTCTGCTCCACTTTACTCTACCTCTACTGTACTCCACTGTACTCTATCTCTACTGTACTCCACTGTACTCTACCTCTACTGTGCTCTACTGTTCTCTACCTCTACTGTGCTCTACTGTACTCCACCTCTACTGTGCTCCACTGTACCCTACCTCTACTGTGCTCCACTGTACTCTACCTCTACTGTGCTCCACTGTACTCTACCTCTACTGTGCTCCACTGTACTCTACCTCTATGTACTCTACTGTACTCCACCTCTAATGAGCTCCACTGTACTCTGGCTCTACTGTACTCCACTGTACTTTACCTCTACTGTACTCCACTGTACTCTACCTCTACTGTGCTCAACTGTACTCTATTTCTACTGTACTCCTCTGTACTCTACCTCTACTGTGCTCAACTGTACTCTATCTGTAATGTACTCTACTGTACTCTATCTCTACTGTGATCCACTGTACTCTACCTCTGCTGTGCTCCACTGTACTCTATCTCTACTGTACTCCACTGTACTCTACTGTTCTCTACCTCTACTGTACTCTACTGTGCTCCACTGTACTCCACTGTAGTCTACCTCTACTGTGCTCCACTGTACTCTACCTCTACTGTGCTCCACTATACTCTACCTCTACTGTGCTCCACTGTACTCTACCTCTACTGTCCTCCACTGTACTCTACCTCTACTGTGCTCCACTGTACTCTCTCTCTACTGTACTCTACCTCTACTGTACTCTACTGTACTCCACCTCTAATGTGCTCCACTGTACTCTACCTCTACTGTACTCTATCTCTACTGTACTCCACTGTACTCTGGCTCTACTGTGCTCTACTGTACTCTATCTCTACTGTGCTCCACTGTACTCTACCTCTACTGTGCTCCACTGTACTCTACCTCTACTGTACTTCACTGTCCTCTATCTCTACTGTGCTCCACTGTACTCTACCTCTATTGTCCTCCACTGTACTCTATCTCTACTGTACTATACTGTACTATATCTCACTACTGTACTCCACTGTACTCTATCTCTACTGTACTCCACTGTACTCTACCTCCACTGTACTCTACCTCTACCGTACTCCACTGTACTCTATCTCTACTGTACTCCACTGTACTCTACCTCTACTGTACTCTACTGTTCTCTACCTCTACTGTGCTCTACTGTACTTTACTCTACTGTACTCCACTGTACTCTATCTCTACTGTGATCCACTGTACTCTACCTCTACTGTACTCCACTGTACTCTATCTCTACTGTACTTCACTGTCCTTTATCTCTAATGTACTCCACTGTACTCTACCTCTATTGTGCTCCATTTTACTCTATCTCTACTGTACTCTACTGTACTCTATCTCTACTTTACTCCACTGTACTCTATCTCTACTGTACTCCACTGTACTCTACCTCTACTCTGCTCCACTGTACTCTACCTCTACCGTACTCCACTGTACTCTATCTCTACTGTACTCCACTGTACTCTACCTCAACTGTACTCTACTGTTCTCTACCTCTACTGTGCTCTACTCTACTCTACTGTACTCCACTGTACTCTATCTCTACTGTGATCCACTGTACTCTACCTCTACTGTACTCTACTGTACTCTATCTCTACTGTGATCTACTGTACTCTATCTCTACTGTGCTCCACTGTACTCTACCTCTACTGTGCTCCACTGTACTCTATCTCTACTGTGCTCCACTCTACTCTACCTCTACTGTGCTCCACTGTATCCTACCTCTACTGTACTCCACTGTACTCTATCTCTACTGTGCTCCACTGTACTCTATCTCTACTGTACTCCACTGTACTCTACCTCTACTGTGCTCTACTGTTCTCTACCTCTACTGTGCTCTACTGTACTCCACCTCTACTGTTCTCCACTGTACCCTACCTCTATTGTGCTCCACTGTACTCTACCTCTACTGTACTCCACTGTATTCTATCTCTACTGTGCTCCACTGTACTCTACCTCTACTGTGCTCAACTGTACTCTACTGTACTCCACTGTACTCTACCTCTACTGTACTCCACTGTACTCTATCTCTACTGTGATCCACTGTACTCTACCTCTACTGTACTCTACTGTACTCTATCTCTACTGTGATCTACTGTACTCTATCTCTACTGTGCTCCACTGTACTCTACCTCTACTGTGCTCCACTGTACTCTATCTCTACTGCGCTCCACTCTACTCTACCTCTACTGTGCTCCACTGTATCCTACCTCTACTGTACTCCACTGTACTCTATCTCTACTGTGCTCCACTGTACTCTATCTCTACTGTACTCCACTGTACTCTACCTCTACTGTGCTCCACTGTACTCTATCTCTACTGCGCTCCACTCTACTCTACCTCTACTGTGCTCCACTGTATCCTACCTCTACTGTACTCCACTGTACTCTATCTCTACTGTGCTCCACTGTACTCTACCTCTACTGTGCTCCACTGTACTCTACCTCTACTGTACTCCACTGTACTCTATCTCTACTGTACTTCACTGTCCTTTATCTCTAATGTACTCCACTGTACTCTACCTCTATTGTGCTCCATTGTACTCTATCTCTACTGTACTCTACTGTACTCTATCTCTACTTTACTCCACTGTACTCTATCTCTACTGTACTCCACTGTACTCTACCTCTACTCTGCTCCACTGTACTCTACCTCTACCGTACTCCACTGTACTCTATCTCTACTGTACTCCACTGTACTCTACCTCAACTGTACTCTACTGTTCTCTACCTCTACTGTGCTCTACTCTACTCTACTGTACTCCACTGTACTCTATCTCTACTGTGATCCACTGTACTCTACCTCTACTGTACTCTACTGTACTCTATCTCTACTGTGATCTACTGTACTCTATCTCTACTGTGCTCCACTGTACTCTACCTCTACTGTGCTCCACTGTACTCTATCTCTACTGTGCTCCACTCTACTCTACCTCTACTGTGCTCCACTGTATCCTACCTCTACTGTACTCCACTGTACTCTACCTCTACTGTACTCCACTGTACTCTATCTCTACTGTACTCCACTGTACTCTACCTATACTGTACTTTACTGTTCTCTTCCTCTACTGTACTCCACTGTACTCTATCTCTACTGTGATCCACTGTACTCTACCTCTACTTTACTCCACTGTACTCTATCTCTACTGTACTCCACTGTACTCTACCTATACTTTACTCTACTGTTCTCTTCCTCTACTGTACTCCACTGTACTCTATCTCTACTGTGATCCACTGTACTCTATCTCTACTGTACTCCACTGTACTCTATCTCTACTCTACTCCACTGTACTCTACCTCTACTGCACTCTACTGTTCTCTACCTCTACTGTGCTCTACTGTACTCTTCTCTACTGTACTCCACTGTACTCTATATCTACTGTGATCCACTGTACTCTACCTCTACTGTACTCCACTGTACTCTATCTCTACTGTGATCCACTGTACTCTATCTCTACTGTGCTCCACTGTACTCTACCTCTACTATGCTCCACTGTACTCTATCTGTACTGTGCTCCACTCTACTCTACCTCTACTGTGCTCCACTGTACTCTACCTCTACTGTACTCCACTCTACTCTATCTCTACTGTGCTCCACTGTACTCTATCTCTACTGTACTCCACTGTACTCTACCTCTACTGTGCTCTACTGTTCTCTACCTCTACTGTGCTCTACTATACTCCACCTCTACTGTGCTCCACTGTACCCTACCTCTACTGTGCTCCACTGTACTCTACCTCTACTGTGCTCCACTGTACTCTACCTCTACTGTGCTCCACTGTACTCTATCTCTACTGTGCTCCACTGTACTCTACCTCTACTGTGCTCCACTGTACTCTATCTCTACTGTGCTCCACTGTACTCTATTTCTACTGTACTCTACTGTACTCTACTGTACTCCACCTCTAATGTGCTCCACTGTACTCTACCTCTACTGTACTCTACCTCTACTGTACTCCACTGTACTCTACCTCTACTGTGCTCTACTGTACTCTATCTCTACTCTGCTCCACTGTACTCTACCTCTACTGTGCTCCACTTTACTCTACCTCTACTGTACTTCACTGTCCTCTATCTCTACTGTACTCCACTGTACTCTACCTCTACTGTGCTCCACTGTACTCTACCTCTACTGTACTCCACTGTACTCTATCTCTACTGTGCTCCACTGTACTCTACCTCTACTGTGCTCCACTGTACTCTACCTCTACTGTGCTCCACTGTACTCTACCTCTACTGTACTCCACTGTACTCTATCTCTACTGTGCTCCACTGTACTCTACCTCTACTGTGCTCAACTGTACTCTACTGTACTCCACTGTACTCTACCTCTACTGTACTCCACTGTACTCTATCTCTACTGTACTCCACTGTACTCTACCTCTACTGTACTCCACTGTACTCTATCTCTACTGTGCTCCACTGTACTCTACCTCTACTGTGCTCAACTCTACTGTACTGTACTCCACTGTAATCTACCTCTACTGTACTCCACTGTACTCTACCTCTACTGTACTCCACTGTACTCTACCTATACTGTACTCCACTGTACTCTACTCTACTGTACTCCACTGTACTCTATCTCTACTGTGATCCACTGTACTCTACCTCTACTGTACTCCACTGTACTTTATCTCTACTGTACTCCACTGTACTCTACCTCTACTGTACTCTACTGTTCTCTACCTCTACTGTGCTCTACTGTACTCTACTCTACTGTACTCCACTGTACTCTATCTCTACTGTGATCCACTGTACTCTACCTCTACTGTACTCCACTTTACTTTATCTCTACTGTGATCCACTGTACTCTATCTCTACTGTGCTCCACTGTACTCTACCTCTACTAATGTCCACTGTACTCTATCTCTACTGTGCTCCACTCTACTCTACCTCTACTGTGCTCCACTGTACTCTACCTCTACTGTACTCCACTTTACTTTATCTCTACTGTGATCCACTGTACTCTATCTCTACTGTGCTCCACTGTACTCTACCTCTACTATGCTCCACTGTACTCTATCTCTACTGTGCTCCACTCTACTCTACCTCTTCTCTGCTCCACTTTACTCTACCTCTACTGTACTCCACTGTACTCTATCTCTACTGTACTCCACTGTACTCTACCTCTACTGTGCTCTACTGTTCTCTACCTCTACTGTGCTCTACTGTACTCCACCTCTACTGTGCTCCACTGTACCCTACCTCTACTGTGCTCCACTGTACTCTACCTCTACTGTGCTCCACTGTACTCTACCTCTACTGTGCTCCACTGTACTCTACCTCTATGTACTCTACTGTACTCCACCTCTAATGAGCTCCACTGTACTCTGGCTCTACTGTACTCCACTGTACTTTACCTCTACTGTACTCCACTGTACTCTACCTCTACTGTGCTCCACTGTACTCTATTTCTACTGTACTCCTCTGTACTCTACCTCTACTGTGCTCAACTGTACTCTATCTGTAATGTACTCTACTGTACTCTATCTCTACTGTGATCCACTGTACTCTACCTCTGCTGTGCTCCACTGTACTCTATCTCTACTGTACTCCACTGTACTCTACTGTTCTCTACCTCTACTGTACTCTACTGTGCTCCACTGTACTCCACTGTAGTCTACCTCTACTGTGCTCCACTGTACTCTACCTCTACTGTGCTCCACTATACTCTACCTCTACTGTGCTCCACTGTACTCTACCTCTACTGTCCTCCACTGTACTCTACCTCTACTGTACTCCACTGTACTCTATCTCTACTGTGCTCCACTGTACTCTACCTCTACTGTGCTCAACTGTACTCTACTGTACTCCACTGTACTCTACCTCTACTGTACTCCACTGTACTCTATCTCTACTGTACTCCACTGTACTCTACCTCTACTGTACTCCACTGTACTCTATCTCTACTGTGCTCCACTGTACTCTACCTCTACTGTGCTCAACTCTACTGTACTGTACTCCACTGTAATCTACCTCTACTGTACTCCACTGTACTCTACCTCTACTGTACTCCACTGTTCTCTACCTCTACTGTGCTCTACTGTACTCTACTCTACTGTACTCCACTGTACTCTATCTCTACTGTGATCCACTGTACTCTACCTCTACTGTACTCCACTTTACTTTATCTCTACTGTGATCCACTGTACTCTATCTCTACTGTGCTCCACTGTACTCTACCTCTACTAATGTCCACTGTACTCTATCTCTACTGTGCTCCACTCTACTCTACCTCTACTGTGCTCCACTGTACTCTACCTCTACTGTACTCCACTTTACTTTATCTCTACTGTGATCCACTGTACTCTATCTCTACTGTGCTCCACTGTACTCTACCTCTACTATGCTCCACTGTACTCTATCTCTACTGTGCTCCACTCTACTCTACCTCTTCTCTGCTCCACTTTACTCTACCTCTACTGTACTCCACTGTACTCTATCTCTACTGTACTCCACTGTACTCTACCTCTACTGTGCTCTACTGTTCTCTACCTCTACTGTGCTCTACTGTACTCCACCTCTACTGTGCTCCACTGTACCCTACCTCTACTGTGCTCCACTGTACTCTACCTCTACTGTGCTCCACTGTACTCTACCTCTACTGTGCTCCACTGTACTCTACCTCTATGTACTCTACTGTACTCCACCTCTAATGAGCTCCACTGTACTCTGGCTCTACTGTACTCCACTGTACTTTACCTCTACTGTACTCCACTGTACTCTACCTCTACTGTGCTCCACTGTACTCTATTTCTACTGTACTCCTCTGTACTCTACCTCTACTGTGCTCAACTGTACTCTATCTGTAATGTACTCTACTGTACTCTATCTCTACTGTGATCCACTGTACTCTACCTCTGCTGTGCTCCACTGTACTCTATCTCTACTGTACTCCACTGTACTCTACTGTTCTCTACCTCTACTGTACTCTACTGTGCTCCACTGTACTCCACTGTAGTCTACCTCTACTGTGCTCCACTGTACTCTACCTCTACTGTGCTCCACTATACTCTACCTCTACTGTGCTCCACTGTACTCTACCTCTACTGTCCTCCACTGTACTCTACCTCTACTGTACTCCACTGTACTCTATCTCTACTGTGCTCCACTGTACTCTACCTCTACTGTGCTCAACTGTACTCTACTGTACTCCACTGTACTCTACCTCTACTGTACTCCACTGTACTCTATCTCTACTGTACTCCACTGTACTCTACCTCTACTGTACTCCACTGTACTCTATCTCTACTGTGCTCCACTGTACTCTACCTCTACTGTGCTCAACTCTACTGTACTGTACTCCACTGTAATCTACCTCTACTGTACTCCACTGTACTCTACCTCTACTGTACTCCACTGTACTCTACCTCTACTGTACTCCACTGTACTCTACTCTACTGTACTCCACTGTACTCTATCTCTACTGTGATCCACTGTACTCTACCTCTACTGTACTCCACTGTACTTTATCTCTACTGTACTCCACTGTACTCTACCTCTACTGTACTCTACTGTTCTCTACCTCTACTGTGCTCTACTGTACTCTACTCTACTGTACTCCACTGTACTCTATCTCTACTGTGATCCACTGTACTCTACCTCTACTGTACTCCACTTTACTTTATCTCTACTGTGATCCACTGTACTCTATCTCTACTGTGCTCCACTGTACTCTACCTCTACTAATGTCCACTGTACTCTATCTCTACTGTGCTCCACTCTACTCTACCTCTACTGTGCTCCACTGTACTCTACCTCTACTGTACTCCACTTTACTTTATCTCTACTGTGATCCACTGTACTCTATCTCTACTGTGCTCCACTGTACTCTACCTCTACTATGCTCCACTGTACTCTATCTCTACTGTGCTCCACTCTACTCTACCTCTTCTCTGCTCCACTTTACTCTACCTCTACTGTACTCCACTGTACTCTATCTCTACTGTACTCCACTGTACTCTACCTCTACTGTCCTCCACTGTACTCTACCTCTACTGTACTCCACTGTACTCTACTGTGCTCCACTGTACTCTACCTCTACTGTACTCCACTGTACTCTATCTCTACTGTACTCCACTGTACTCTACCTCTACTGTACTCCACTGTACTCTATCTCTACTGTACTCCACTGTACTCTACCTCTACTGTACTCCACTGTACTCTATCTCTACTGTGCTCCACTGTACTCTACCTCTACTGTGCTCAACTCTACTGTACTGTACTCCACTGTAATCTACCTCTACTGTACTCCACTGTACTCTACCTCTACTGTACTCCACTGTACTCTACCTCTACTGTACTCCACTGTACTCTACTCTACTGTACTCCACTGTACTCTATCTCTACTGTGATCCACTGTACTCTACCTCTACTGTACTCCACTGTACTTTATCTCTACTGTACTCCACTGTACTCTACCTCTACTGTACTCTACTGTTCTCTACCTCTACTGTGCTCTACTGTACTCTACTCTACTGTACTCCACTGTACTCTATCTCTACTGTGATCCACTGTACTCTACCTCTACTGTACTCCACTTTACTTTATCTCTACTGTGATCCACTGTACTCTATCTCTACTGTGCTCCACTGTACTCTACCTCTACTAATGTCCACTGTACTCTATCTCTACTGTGCTCCACTCTACTCTACCTCTACTGTGCTCCACTGTACTCTACCTCTACTGTACTCCACTTTACTTTATCTCTACTGTGATCCACTGTACTCTATCTCTACTGTGCTCCACTGTACTCTACCTCTACTATGCTCCACTGTACTCTATCTCTACTGTGCTCCACTCTACTCTACCTCTTCTCTGCTCCACTTTACTCTACCTCTACTGTACTCCACTGTACTCTATCTCTACTGTACTCCACTGTACTCTACCTCTACTGTGCTCTACTGTTCTCTACCTCTACTGTGCTCTACTGTACTCCACCTCTACTGTGCTCCACTGTACCCTACCTCTACTGTGCTCCACTGTACTCTACCTCTACTGTGCTCCACTGTACTCTACCTCTACTGTGCTCCACTGTACTCTACCTCTATGTACTCTACTGTACTCCACCTCTAATGAGCTCCACTGTACTCTGGCTCTACTGTACTCCACTGTACTTTACCTCTACTGTACTCCACTGTACTCTACCTCTACTGTGCTCCACTGTACTCTATTTCTACTGTACTCCTCTGTACTCTACCTCTACTGTGCTCAACTGTACTCTATCTGTAATGTACTCTACTGTACTCTATCTCTACTGTGATCCACTGTACTCTACCTCTGCTGTGCTCCACTGTACTCTATCTCTACTGTACTCCACTGTACTCTACTGTTCTCTACCTCTACTGTACTCTACTGTGCTCCACTGTACTCCACTGTAGTCTACCTCTACTGTGCTCCACTGTACTCTACCTCTACTGTGCTCCACTATACTCTACCTCTACTGTGCTCCACTGTACTCTACCTCTACTGTCCTCCACTGTACTCTACCTCTACTGTGCTCCACTGTACTCTCTCTCTACTGTACTCTACCTCTACTGTACTCTACTGTACTCCACCTCTAATGTGCTCCACTGTACTCTACCTCTACTGTACTCTATCTCTACTGTACTCCACTGTACTCTGGCTCTACTGTGCTCTACTGTACTCTATCTCTACTGTGCTCCACTGTACTCTACCTCTACTGTGCTCCACTGTACTCTACCTCTACTGTACTTCACTGTCCTCTATCTCTACTGTACTCCACTGTACTCTACCTCTATTGTCCTCCACTGTACTCTATCTCTACTGTACTCTACTGTACTATATCTCACTACTGTACTCCACTGTACTCTATCTCTACTGTACTCCACTGTACTCTACCTCCACTGTACTCTACCTCTACCGTACTCCACTGTACGCTATCTCTACTGTACTCCACTGTACTCTACCTCTACTGTACTCTACTGTTCTCTACCTCTACTGTGCTCTACTGTACTTTACTCTACTGTACTCCACTGTACTCTATCTCTACTGTGATCCACTGTACTCTACCTCTACTGTACTCCACTGTACTCTATCTCTACTGTACTTCACTGTCCTTTATCTCTAATGTACTCCACTGTACTCTACCTCTATTGTGCTCCATTGTACTCTATCTCTACTGTACTCTACTGTACTCTATCTCTACTTTACTCCACTGTACTCTATCTCTACTGTACTCCACTGTACTCTACCTCTACTCTGCTCCACTGTACTCTACCTCTACCGTACTCCACTGTACTCTATCTCTACTGTACTCCACTGTACTCTACCTCAACTGTACTCTACTGTTCTCTACCTCTACTGTGCTCTACTCTACTCTACTGTACTCCACTGTACTCTATCTCTACTGTGATCCACTGTACTCTACCTCTACTGTACTCTACTGTACTCTATCTCTACTGTGATCTACTGTACTCTATCTCTACTGTGCTCCACTGTACTCTACCTCTATTGTGCTCCACTGTACTCTATCTCTACTGTGCTCCACTCTACTCTACCTCTACTGTGCTCCACTGTATCCTACCTCTACTGTACTCCACTGTACTCTATCTCTACTGTGCTCCACTGTACTCTATCTCTACTGTACTCAACTGTACTCTACCTCTACTGTGCTCTACTGTTCTCTACCTCTACTGTGCTCTACTGTAATCCACCTCTACTGTTCTCCACTGTACCCTACCGCTATTGTGCTCCACTGTACTCTACCTCTACTGTACTCCACTGTATTCTATCTCTACTGTGCTCCACTGTACTCTACCTCTACTGTGCTCAACTGTACTCTACTGTACTCCACTGTACTCTACCTCTACTGTACTCCACTGTACTCTATCTCTACTGTACTCCACTGTACTCTACCTCTACTGTACTCCACTGTACTCTATCTCTACTGTGCTCCACTGTACTCTACCTCTACTGTGCCCAACTGTACTGTACTCTACCTCTACTGTACTCCACTGTACTCTACCTCTACTGTACTCCACTTTACTCTACCTCTACTGTACTCAACTGTACTCTATCTCTACTGTGATCCACTGTACTCTACCTCTACTGTACTCCACTGTACTCTATCTCTACTGTACTCCACTGTACTCTACCTATACTGTACTTTTCTGTTCTCTTCCTCTACTGTACTCCACTGTACTCTATCTCTACTGTGATCCACTGTACTCTACCTCTACTTTACTCCACTGTACTCTATCTCTACTGTACTCCACTGTACTCTACCTATACTTTACTCTACTGTTCTCTTCCTCTACTGTACTCCACTGTACTCTATCTCTACTGTGATCCACTGTACTCTATCTCTACTGTACTCCACTGTACTCTATCTCTACTCTACTCCACTGTACTCTACCTCTACTGCACTCTACTGTTCTCTACCTCTACTGTGCTCTACTGTACTCTTCTCTACTGTACTCCACTGTACTCTATATCTACTGTGATCCACTGTACTCTACCTCTACTGTACTCCACTGTACTCTATCTCTACTGTGATCCACTGTACTCTATCTCTACTGTGCTCCACTGTACTCTACCTCTACTATGCTCCACTGTACTCTATCTGTACTGTGCTCCACTCTACTCTACCTCTACTGTGCTCCACTGTACTCTACCTCTACTGTACTCCACTCTACTCTATCTCTACTGTGCTCCACTGTACTCTATCTCTACTGTACTCCACTGTACTCTACCTCTACTGTGCTCTACTGTTCTCTACCTCTACTGTGCTCTACTATACTCCACCTCTACTGTGCTCCACTGTACCCTACCTCTACTGTGCTCCACTGTACTCTACCTCTACTGTGCTCCACTGTACTCTACCTCTACTGTGCTCCACTGTACTCTATCTCTACTGTGCTCCACTGTACTCTACCTCTACTGTGCTCCACTGTACTCTATCTCTACTGTGCTCCACTGTACTCTATTTCTACTGTACTCTACTGTACTCTACTGTACTCCACCTCTAATGTGCTCCACTGTACTCTACCTCTACTGTACTCTACCTCTACTGTACTCCACTGTACTCTACCTCTACTGTGCTCTACTGTACTCTATCTCTACTCTGCTCCACTGTACTCTACCTCTACTGTGCTCCACTTTACTCTACCTCTACTGTACTTCACTGTCCTCTATCTCTACTGTACTCCACTGTACTCTACCTCTACTGTGCTCCACTGTACTCTACCTCTACTGTACTCCACTGTACTCTATCTCTACTGTGCTCCACTGTACTCTACCTCTACTGTGCTCCACTGTACTCTACCTCTACTGTGCTCCACTGTACTCTACCTCTACTGTACTCCACTGTACTGTATCTCTACTGTGCTCCACTGTACTCTACCTCTACTGTGCTCAACTGTACTCTACTGTACTCCACTGTACTCTACCTCTACTGTACTCCACTGTACTCTATCTCTACTGTACTCCACTGTACTCTACCTCTACTGTACTCAACTGTACTCTACTGTACTCCACTGTACTCTACCTCTACTGTACTCCACTGTACTCTATCTCTACTGTACTCCACTGTACTCTACCTCTACTGTACTCCACTGTACTCTATCTCTACTGTGCTCCACTGTACTCTACCTCTACTGTACTCCACTGTACTCTATCTCTACTGTGCTCCACTGTACTCTACCTCTACTGTGCTCCACTGTACTCTACCTCTACTGTGCTCCACTATACTCTACCTCTACTGTACTCCACTGTACTCTACCTCTACTGTACTCCACTGTACTCTACCTCTACTGTACTCCACTGTACTCTACTCTACTGTACTCCACTGTACTCTATCTCTACTGTGATCCACTGTACTCTACCTCTACTGTACTCCACTGTACTCTATCTCTACTGTACTCCACTGTACTCTACCTCTACTGTACTCTACTGTTCTCTACCTCTACTGTGCTCTACTGTACTCTACTCTACTGTACTCAACTGTACTCTATCTCTACTGTGATCTACTGTACTCTATCTCTACTGTGCTCCACTGTACTCTACCTCTACTGTACTCCACTGTACTCTATCTCTACTGTGCTCCACTGTACTCTATCTCTACTGTACTCAACTGTACTCTATCTCTACTGTGATCCACTGTACTCTACCTCTACTGTACTCTACTGTACTCTATCTCTACTGTGATCTACTGTACTCTATCTCTACTGTGCTCCACTGTACTCTACCTCTACTGTGCTCCACTGTACTCTATCTCTACTGTGCTCCACTCTACTCTACCTCTACTGTGCTCCACTGTATCCTACCTCTACTGTACTCCACTGTACTCTATCTCTACTGTGCTCCACTGTACTCTATCTCTACTGTACTCAACTGTACTCTACCTCTACTGTGCTCTACTGTTCTCTACCTCTACTGTGCTCTACTGTAATCCACCTCTACTGTTCTCCACTGTACCCTACCGCTATTGTGCTCCACTGTACTCTACCTCTACTGTACTCCACTGTATTCTATCTCTACTGTGCTCCACTGTACTCTACCTCTACTGTGCTCAACTGTACTCTACTGTACTCCACTGTACTCTACCTCTACTGTACTCCACTGTACTCTATCTCTACTGTACTCCACTGTACTCTACCTCTACTGTACTCCACTGTACTCTATCTCTACTGTGCTCCACTGTACTCTACCTCTACTGTGCCCAACTGTACTGTACTCTACCTCTACTGTACTCCACTGTACTCTACCTCTACTGTACTCCACTTTACTCTACCTCTACTGTACTCAACTGTACTCTATCTCTACTGTGATCCACTGTACTCTACCTCTACTGTACTCCACTGTACTCTATCTCTACTGTACTCCACTGTACTCTACCTATACTGTACTTTTCTGTTCTCTTCCTCTACTGTACTCCACTGTACTCTATCTCTACTGTGATCCACTGTACTCTACCTCTACTTTACTCCACTGTACTCTATCTCTACTGTACTCCACTGTACTCTACCTATACTTTACTCTACTGTTCTCTTCCTCTACTGTACTCCACTGTACTCTATCTCTACTGTGATCCACTGTACTCTATCTCTACTGTACTCCACTGTACTCTATCTCTACTCTACTCCACTGTACTCTACCTCTACTGCACTCTACTGTTCTCTACCTCTACTGTGCTCTACTGTACTCTTCTCTACTGTACTCCACTGTACTCTATATCTACTGTGATCCACTGTACTCTACCTCTACTGTACTCCACTGTACTCTATCTCTACTGTGATCCACTGTACTCTATCTCTACTGTGCTCCACTGTACTCTACCTCTACTATGCTCCACTGTACTCTATCTGTACTGTGCTCCACTCTACTCTACCTCTACTGTGCTCCACTGTACTCTACCTCTACTGTACTCCACTCTACTCTATCTCTACTGTGCTCCACTGTACTCTATCTCTACTGTACTCCACTGTACTCTACCTCTACTGTGCTCTACTGTTCTCTACCTCTACTGTGCTCTACTATACTCCACCTCTACTGTGCTCCACTGTACCCTACCTCTACTGTGCTCCACTGTACTCTACCTCTACTGAGCTCCACTGTACTCTACCTCTACTGTGCTCCACTGTACTCTATCTCTACTGTGCTCCACTGTACTCTACCTCTACTGTGCTCCACTGTACTCTATCTCTACTGTGCTCCACTGTACTCTATTTCTACTGTACTCTACTGTACTCTACTGTACTCCACCTCTAATGTGCTCCACTGTACTCTACCTCTACTGTACTCTACCTCTACTGTACTCCACTGTACTCTACCTCTACTGTGCTCTACTGTACTCTATCTCTACTCTGCTCCACTGTACTCTACCTCTACTGTGCTCCACTTTACTCTACCTCTACTGTACTTCACTGTCCTCTATCTCTACTGTACTCCACTGTACTCTACCTCTACTGTGCTCCACTGTACTCTACCTCTACTGTACTCCACTGTACTCTATCTCTACTGTGCTCCACTGTACTCTACCTCTACTGTGCTCCACTGTACTCTACCTCTACTGTGCTCCACTGTACTCTACCTCTACTGTACTCCACTGTACTGTATCTCTACTGTGCTCCACTGTACTCTACCTCTACTGTGCTCAACTGTACTCTACTGTACTCCACTGTACTCTACCTCTACTGTACTCCACTGTACTCTATCTCTACTGTACTCCACTGTACTCTACCTCTACTGTACTCAACTGTACTCTACTGTACTCCACTGTACTCTACCTCTACTGTACTCCACTGTACTCTATCTCTACTGTACTCCACTGTACTCTACCTCTACTGTACTCCACTGTACTCTATCTCTACTGTGCTCCACTGTACTCTACCTCTACTGTACTCCACTGTACTCTATCTCTACTGTGCTCCACTGTACTCTACCTCTACTGTGCTCCACTGTACTCTACCTCTACTGTGCTCCACTATACTCTACCTCTACTGTACTCCACTGTACTCTACCTCTACTGTACTCCACTGTACTCTACCTCTACTGTACTCCACTGTACTCTACTCTACTGTACTCCACTGTACTCTATCTCTACTGTGATCCACTGTACTCTACCTCTACTGTACTCCACTGTACTCTATCTCTACTGTACTCCACTGTACTCTACCTCTACTGTACTCTACTGTTCTCTACCTCTACTGTGCTCTACTGTACTCTACTCTACTGTACTCAACTGTACTCTATCTCTACTGTGATCCACTGTACTCTACCTCTACTGTACTCCACTTTACTTTATCTCTACTGTGATCCACTGTACTCTATCTCTACTGTGCTCCACTGTACTCTACCTCTACTAATGTCCACTGTACTCTATCTCTACTGTGCTCCACTCTACTCTACCTCTACTGTGCTCCACTGTACTCTACCTCTACTGTACTCCACTTTACTTTATCTCTACTGTGATCCACTGTACTCTATCTCTACTGTGCTCCACTGTACTCTACCTCTACTATGCTCCACTGTACTCTATCTCTACTGTGCTCCACTCTACTCTACCTCTTCTCTGCTCCACTTTACTCTACCTCTACTGTACTCCACTGTACTCTATCTCTACTGTACTCCACTGTACTCTACCTCTACTGTGCTCTACTGTTCTCTACCTCTACTGTGCTCTACTGTACTCCACCTCTACTGTGCTCCACTGTACCCTACCTCTACTGTGCTCCACTGTACTCTACCTCTACTGTGCTCCACTGTACTCTACCTCTACTCTGCTCCACTGTATCCACTGTACTCTACCTCTACTCTACTCCACTGTACTCTACCTCTACTGTGCTCCACTGTACTCTACCTCTATGTACTCTACTGTACTCCACCTCTAATGAGCTCCACTGTACTCTGGCTCTACTGTACTCCACTGTACTTTACCTCTACTGTACTCCACTGTACTCTACGTCTACTGTGCTCCACTGTACTCTATTTCTACTGTACTCCTCTGTACTCTACCTCTACTGTGCTCAACTGTACTCCACTGTACTCCACTGTAGTCTACCTCTACTGTGCTCCACTGTACTCTACCTCTACTGTGCTCCACTATACTCTACCTCTACTGTGCTCCACTGTACTCTACCTCTACTGTCCTCCACTGTACTCTACCTCTACTGTGCTCCACTGTACTCTCTCTCTACTGTACTCTACCTCTACTGTACTCTACTGTACTCCACCTCTAATGTGCTCCACTGTACTCTACCTCTACTGTACTCTATCTCTACTGTACTCCACTGTACTCTGCCTCTACTGTGCTCTACTGTACTCTATCTCTACTGTGCTCCACTGTACTCTACCTCTACTGTGCTCCACTGTACTCTACCTCTACTGTACTTCACTGTCCTCTATCTCTACTGTACTCCACTGTACTCTACCTCTATTGTCCTCCACTGTACTCTATCTCTACTGTACTCTACTGTACTATATCTCTACTGTACTCCACTGTACTCTATCTCTACTGTACTCCACTGTACTCTACCTCCACTGTACTCTACCTCTACCGTACTCCACTGTACTCTATCTCTACTGTACTCCACTGTACTCTACCTCTACTGTACTCTACTGTTCTCTACCTCTACTGTGCTCTACTGTACTTTACTCTACTGTACTCCACTGTACTCTATCTCTACTGTGATCCACTGTACTCTACCTCTACTGTACTCCACTGTACTCTATCTCTACTGTGATCCACTGTACTCTATCTCTATTGTGCTCCACTGTACTCTACCTCTACTGTGCTCCACTGTACTCTATCTCTACTGTGCTCCACTCTACTCTACCTCTACTGTGCTCCACTGTATCCTACCTCTACTGTACTCCACTGTACTCTCTCTCTACTGTGCTCCACTGTACTCTATCTCTACTGTACTCAGCTGTACTCTACCTCTACTGTGCTCTACAGTTCTCTACCTCTACTGTGCTCTACTCTACTCCACCTCTACTGTGCTCCACTGTACCCTACCTCTACTGTGCTCCACCGTACTCTACCTCTACTGTGCTCCACTGTACTCTACCTCTACTGTACTCCACTGTACTCTATCTCTACTGTACTCCACTGTACTCTACCTCTACTGTACTCCACTGTACTCTATCTCTACTGTACTCCACTCTAATCTACCTCTACTGTCCTCCACTGTACTCTACCTCTACTGTGCTCCACTGTACTCTCTCTCTACTGTACTCTACCTCTACTGTACTCTACTGTGCTCCACTGTACTCCACTGTAGTCTACCTCTACTGTGCTCCACTGTACTCTCTCTCTACTGTACTCTACCTCTACTGTACTCTACTGTACTCCACCTCTAATGTGCTCCACTGTACTCTACCTCTACTGTACTCTACCTCTACTGTACTCCACTGTACTCTACCTCTAATGTGCTCCACTGTACTCTATCTCTACTGTGCTCCACTGTACTCTATTTCTACTGTGCTCCACTGTACTCTATCTCTACTGTACTCCAATGTACTCTATCTCTACTGTACTTCACTGTCCTTTATCTCTAATGTACTCCACTGTACTCTACCTCTATTGTGCTCCATTGTACTCTATCTCTACTGTACTCTACTGTACTCTATCTCTACTTTACTCCACTGTACTCTACCTATACTGTACTCTACTGTTCTCTTCCTCTACTGTACTCCACTGTACTCTATCTCTACTGTGATCCACTGTACTCTACCTCTACTGTACTCTATCTCTACTCTACTCCACTGTAGTCTACCTCTACTGTACTCTACTGTTCTCTACCTCTACTGTGCTCTACTGTACTCTTCTCTACTGTACTCCACTGTACTCTATCTCTACTGTGATCCACTGTACTCTACCTCTACTGTACTCCACTGTACTCTATCTCTACTATGATCCACTGTACTCTATCTCTACTGTGCTCCACTGTACTCTACCTCTACTATGCTCCACTGTACTCTATCTGTACTGTGCTCCACTCTACTCTACCTCTACTGTGCTCCACTTTACTCTACCTCTACTGTGCTCTACTGTACTCCACCTCTACTCTGCTCCACTGTACCCTACCTCTACTGTGCTCCACTGTACTCTACCTCTACTGTGCTCCACTGTACTCTACCTCTACTGTGCTCCACTGTACTCTACCTCTACTGTGCTCCACTGTACTCTACCTCTACTGTGCTCCACTGTACTCTATCTCTACTGTGCTCCACTGTACTCTATTTCTACTGTACTCTACTGTACTCCACCTCTAATGTGCTCCACTGTACTCTACCTCTACTGTACTCTACCTCTACTGTACTCCACTGTACTCTACCTCTACTGTGCTCTACTGTACTCTCTCTCTACTCTGCTCCACTGTACTCTACCTCTACTGTGCTCCACTGTACTCTACCTCTACCGTACTCCACTGTACTCTATCTCTACTGTACTCCACTGTACTCTACCTCTACTGTACTCCACTGTACTCTATCTCTACTGTACTCCACTTTAATCTACCTCTACTGTCCTCCACTGTACTCTACCTCTACTGTGCTCCACTGTACTCTCTCTCTACTGTACTCTACCTCTACTGTACTCTACTGTGCTCCACTGTACTCCACTGTAGTCTACCTCTACTGTGCTCCACTGTACTCTACCTCTACTGTGCTCCACTATACTCTACCTCAACTGTGCTCCACTGTACTCTACCTCTACTGTCCTCCACTGTACTCTACCTCTACTGTGCTCCACTTTACTCTATCTCTACTGTACTCTACCTCTACTGTACTCTACTGTACTCCACCTCTAATGTGCTCCACTGTACTCTACCTCTACTGTACTCTACCTCTACTGTACTCCACTGTACTCTACCTCTAATGTGCTCCACTGTACTCTATCTCTACTGTGCTCCACTGTACTCTATTTCTACTGTGCTCCACTGTACTCTATCTCTACTGTACTCCACTGTACTCTATCTCTACTGTACTTCACTATCCTTTATCTCTAATGTACTCCACTGTACTCTACCTCTATTGTGCTCCATTGTACTCTATCTCTACTGTACTCTACTGTACTCTATCTCTACTTTACTCCACTGTACTCTATCTCTACTGTACTCCACTGTACTCTACCTCTACTGTGCTCCACTGTACTCTACCTCTACCGTACTCCACTGTACTCTATCTCTACTGTACTCCACTGTACTCTACCTCTACTTTACTCTACTGTTCTCTACCTCTACTGTGCTCTACTCTACTCTACTGTAATCCACTGTACTCTATCTCTACTGTGATCCACTGTACTCTACCTCTACTGTACTCTACTGTACTCTATCTCTACTGTGATCTACTGTACTCTATCTCTACTATGCTCCACTGTACTCTACCTCTACTGTGCTCCACCTGTACTCTATCTCTACTGTGCTCCACTCTACTCTACCTCTACTGTGCTCCACTGTATCCTACCTCTACTGTACTCCACTGTACTCTATCTCTACTGTGCTCCACTGTACTCTATCTCTACTGTACTCCACTGTACTCTACCTCTACTGTGCTCTACTGTTCTCTACCTCTACTGTGCTCTACTGTACTCCACCTCTACTGTTCTCCACTGTACCCTACCTCTATTGTGCTCCACTGTACTCTACCTCTACTGTGCTCCACTGTACTCTACCTCTACTGTACTCCACTGTATTCTATCTCTACTGTGCTCACTGTACTCTACCTCTACTGTGCTCAACTGTACTCTACTGTACTCCACTGTACTCTACCTCTACTGTACTCCACTGTACTCTATCTCTACTGTACTCCACTGTACTCTACCTCTACTGTACTCCACTGTACTCTATCTCTACTGTGCTCCACTGTACTCTACCTCTACTGTGCCCAACTGTACTGTACTCTACTCCACTGTACTCTACCTCTACTGTACTCCACTGTACTCTACCTCTACTGTACTCCACTTTACTCTACCTCTACTGTACTCAACTGTACTCTATCTCTACTGTGCTCCACTGTTCTCAACCTCTACTGTACTCCACTGTACTCTATCTCTACTGTACTCCACTGTACTCTACCTATACTGTACTCTACTGTTCTCTTCCTCTACTGTACTCCACTGTACTCTATCTCTACTGTGATCCACTGTACTCTACCTCTACTGTACTCCACTGTACTCTATCTCTACTCTACTCCACTGTACTCTACCTCTACTGTACTCTACTGTTCTCTACCTCTACTGTGCTCTACTGTACTCTTCTCTACTGTACTCCACTGTACTCTATCTCTACTGTGATCCACTGTACTCTACCTCTACTGTACTCCACTGTACTCTATCTCTACTGTGATCCACTGTACTCTACCTCTACTGTGCTCCACTGTACTCTACCTCTACTGTGCTCTACTGTACTCTACCTCTACTGTGCTCCACTGTACTCTACCTCTACTGTGCTCCACTGTACTCTACCTCTACTGTGCTCCACTGTACTCTATCTCTACTGTGCTCCACTGTACTCTATTTCTACTGTACTCCTCTGTACTCTACCTCTACTGTGCTCCACTGTACTCTATCTGTAATGTACTCTACTGTACTCTATCTCTACTGTGATCCACTGTACTCTACCTCTGCTGTGCTCCACTGTACTCTATCTCTACTGTACTCCACTGTACTCTACTGTTCTCTACCTCTACTGTACTCTACTGTGCTCCACTGTACTTCAATGTAGTCTACCTCTACTGTGCTCCACTGTACTCTACCTCTACTGTGCTCCACTATAATTTACCTCTACTGTGCTCCACTGTACTCTACCTCTACTGTCCTCCACTGTACTCTACCTCTACTGTGCTCCACTGTACTCTCTCTCTACTGTACTCTACCTCTACTGTATTCTACTGTACTCCACCTCTAATGTGCTCCACTGTACTCTACCTCTACTGTACTCTACCTCTACTGTACTCCACTCTACTCTACCTCTACTGTGCTCTACTGTACTCTATCTCTACTGTGCTCCACTGTACTCTACCTCTACTGTACTCCACTATACTCTAACTCTACTATACTCCACTGTACTCTATCTCTACTGTGCTCCACTGTACTCTATTTCTACTGTGCTCCACTGTACTCTATCTCTACTGTACTCCACTGTACTATATCTCTACTGTACTTCACTGTCCTCTATCTCTACTGTACTCCACTGTACTCTACCTCTATTGTGCTCCATTGTACTCTATCTCTACTGTACTCTACTGTACTCTATCTCTACTGTACTCCACTGTACTCTATCTCTACTGTACTCCACTGTACTCTACCTCTATTGTGCTCCACTGTACTCTACCTCTACCGTACTCCACTGTACTCTATCTCTACTGTAATCCGCTGTACTCTACCTCTACTGTACTCTACTGTTCTCTACCTCTACTGTGCTCTACTGTACTCTACTCTACTGTACTCCACTGTACTCTATCTCTACTGTGATCCACTGTACTCTACCTCTACTGTACTCCACTGTACTCTATCTCTACTGTGCTCCACTGTACTCTATCTCTACTGTGCTCCACTGTACTCTATCTCTACTGTGCTCCACTCTACTCTACCTCTACTGTGCTCCACTGTATCCTACCTCTACTGTGCTCTACTGTACTCTATCTCTACTGTGCTCCACTGTACTCTACCTCTACTGTACTCCACTGTAATCTACCTCTACTGTGCTCTACTGTTCTCTACCTCTACTGTGCTCTACTGTACTCCACCTCTACTGTGCTCCACTGTACCCTACCTCTACTGTGCTCCACTGTACTCTACCTCTACTGTGCTCCACTGTACTCTACCTCTACTCTGCTCCACTGTATCCACTGTACTCTACCTCTACTGTGCTCCACTGTACTCTACCTCTACGGTGCTCCACTGTACACTACCTCTACTGTGCTCCACTGTACTCTACCTCTACTGTGCTCCACTGTACTCTACCTCTACTGTACTCCACTGTACTCTATCTCTACTGTGCTCCACTGTACTCTACCTCTACTGCACTCCACTGTACTCTATCTCTACTGTGCTCCACTGTACTCTACCTCTACTGTGCTCAACTGTACTGTACTGTACTCCACTGTAATCTACCTCTACTGTACTCCACTGTACTCTACCTCTACTGTACTCCACTGTACTCTACCTCTACTGTACTCCACTGTACTCTACTCTACTGTACTCCACTGTACTCTATCTCTACTGTGATCCACTGTACTCTACCTCTACTGTACTCCACTGTACTCTATCTCTACTGTACTCCACTGTACTCTACCTCTACTGTACTCTACTGTTCTCTACCTCTACTGTGCTCTACTGTACTCTACTCTACTGTACTCCACTGTACTCTATCTCTACTGTGATCCACTGTACTCTACCTCTACTGTACTCCACTTTACTTTATCTCTACTGTGATCCACTGTACTCTATCTCTACTGTGCTCCACTGTACTCTACCTCTACTATGCTCCACTGTACTCTATCTCTACTGTGCTCCACTCTACTCTACCTCTACTGTGCTCCACTGTACTCTACCTCTACTGTACTCCACTTTACTTTATCTCTACTGTGATCCACTGTACTCTATCTCTACTGTGCTCCACTGTACTCTACCTATACTATCTTCCACTGTACTCTATCTCTACTGTGCTCCACTCTACTCTACCTCTACTGTGCTGCACTGTACTCTACCTCTACTGTACTCCACTGTACTCTATCTCTACTGTACTCCACTGTACTCTACCTCTACTGTGCTCTACTGTTCTCTACCTCTACTGTGCTCTACTGTACTCCACTTCTACTGTGCTCCACTGTACCCTACCTCTACTGTGCTCCACTGTACTCTACCTCTACTGTGATCCACTGTACTCTACCTCTACTCTGCTCCACTGTATACACTGTACTCTACCTCTACTGTGCTCCACTGTATTCTACCTCTACTGTGCTCCACTGTACTCTACCTCTACTGTGCTCCACTGTACTCTACCTCTACTGTACTCTACTGTACCCCACCTCTAATGGGCTCCACTGTACTCTAGCTCTACTGTACTCCACTGTACTTTACCTCTACTGTACTCCACTGTACTCTACCTCTACTGTGCTCCACTGTACTCTATTTCTACTGTACTCCTCTGTACTCTACCTCTACTGTGCTCCACTGTACTCTATCTGTAATGTACTCTACTGTACTCTATCTCTACTGTGATCCATTGTACTCTACCTCTGCTGTGCTCCACTGTGCTCTATCTCTACTGTACTCCACTGTGCTCCACTGTACTTCACTGTAGTCTACCTCTACTGTGCTCCACTGTACTCTACCTCTACTGTGCTCCACTATACTCTACCTCTACTGTGCTCCACTGTACTCTACCTCTACTGTGCTCCACTATACTCTACCTCTACTGTGCTCCACTGTACTCTACCTCTACTGTCCTCCACTGTACTCTACCTCTACTGTGCTCCACTGTACTCTCTCTCTACTGTACTCTACCTCTACTGTACTCTACTGTATTCCACCTCTAATGTGCTCCACTGTACTCTACCTCTACTGTACTCCACTGTACTCTACCTCTACTGTGCTCTACTGTACTCTATCTCTACTGTGCTCCACTGTACTCTACCTCTACTGTGCTCCACTGTACTCTACCTCTACTGTACTTCACTGTCCTCTATCTCTACTGTACTCCACTGTACTCTACCTCTACTGTGCTCCACTGTACTCTACCTCTACTCTACTCCACTGTACTCTATCTCTACTGTGCTCCACTGTACTCTACCTCTACTGTGCTCCACTATACTCTACCTCTACTGTGCTCCACTGTACTCTACCTCTACTGTACTCCACTGTACTCTATCTCTACTGTGCTCCACTCTACTCTACCTCTACTGTGCTCCACTGTATCCTACCTCTACTGTACTCCACTGTACTCTATCTCTACTGTGCTCCACTGTACTCTATCTCTACTGTACTCCACTGTACTCTACCTCTACTGTGCTCTACTGTTCTCTACCTCTACTGTGCTCTACTGTACTCCACCTCTACTGTTCTCCACTGTACCCTACCTCTATTGTGCTCCACTGTACTCTACCTCTACTGTGCTCCACTGTACTCTACCTCTACTGTACTCCACTGTATTCTATCTCTACTGTGCTCACTGTACTCTACCTCTACTGTGCTCAACTGTACTCTACTGTACTCCACTGTACTCTACCTCTACTGTACTCCACTGTACTCTATCTCTACTGTACTCCACTGTACTCTACCTCTACTGTACTCCACTGTACTCTATCTCTACTGTGCTCCACTGTACTCTACCTCTACTGTGCCCAACTGTACTGTACTCTACTCCACTGTACTCTACCTCTACTGTACTCCACTGTACTCTACCTCTACTGTGCTCCACTGTACTCTATCTCTACTGTACTCCACTGTACTCTACCTCTACTGTGCTCTACTGTTCTCTACCTCTACTGTGCTCTACTGTACTCAACCTCTACTGTGCTCCACTGTACCCTACCTCTACTGTGCTCCACTGTACTCTACCTCTACTGTGCTCCACTGTACTCTACCTCTACTGTGCTCTACTGTACTCTACCTCTACTGTGCTCCACTGTACTCTACCTCTACTGTGCTCCACTGTACTCTATCTCTACTGTGCTCCACTGTACTCTATTTCTACTGTACTCCTCTGTACTCTACCTCTACTGTGCTCCACTGTACTCTACCTCTACTGTGCTCCACTGTACTCTATCTGTAATGTACTCTACTGTACTCTATCTCTACTGTGATCCACTGTACTCTACCTCTGCTGTGCTCCACTGTACTCTATCTCTACTGTACTCCACTGTACTCTACTGTTCTCTACCTCTACTGTACTCTACTGTGCTCCACTGTATTTCACTGTAGTCTACCTCTACTGTGCTCCACTGTACTCTACCTCTACTGTACTCTACTGTGCTCCACTGTACTTCACTGTAGTCTACAACTACTGTGCTCCACTGTACTCTACCTCTACTGTGCTCCACTGTACTCTACCTCTACTGTGCTCCACTGTACTCTACCTCTACTGTGCTCCACTGTAATCTACCTCTACTGTACTCCACTGTACTCTATCTCTACTGTGCTCCACTGTACTCTACCTCTACTGTACTCCACTGTACTCTATCTCTACTGTGCTCCACTGTACTCTACCTCTACTGTGCTCAACTGTACTGTACTGTACTCCACTGTAATCTACCTCTACTGTACTCCACTGTACTCTACCTCTACTGTACTCCACTGTACTCTACCTCTACTGTACTCCACTGTACTCTACTCTACTGTGATCCACTGTACTCTACCTCTACTGTACTCCACTGTACTCTATCTCTACTGTACTCCACTGTACTCTACCTCTACTGTACTCTACTGTTCTCTACCTCTACTGTGCTCTACTGTACTCTACTCTACTGTAATCCACTGTACTCTATCTCTACTGTGATCCACTGTACTCTACCTCTACTGTACTCCACTTTACTTTATCTCTACTGTGATCCACTGTACTCTATCTCTACTGTGCTCCACTGTACTCTACCTCTACTATGCTCCACTGTACTCTATCTCTACTGTGCTCCACTCTACTCTACCTCTACTGTGCTCCACTGTACTCTACCTCTACTGTACTCCACTTTACTTTATCTCTACTGTGATCCACTGTACTCTATCTCTACTGTGCTCCACTGTACTCTACCTCTACTATGCTCCACTGTACTCTATCTCTACTGTGCTCCACTCTACTCTACCTCTACTGTGCTGCACTGTACTCTACCTCTACTGTACTCCACTGTACTCTATCTCTACTGTACTCCACTGTACTCTACCTCTACTGTGCTCTACTGTTCTCTACCTCTACTGTGCTCCACTGTAACTCACTTATACTGTGCTCCACTGTACCCTACCTCTACTGTGCTCCACTGTACTCTACCTCTACTGTGATCCACTGTACTCTACCTCTACTCTGCTCCACTGTATCCACTGTACTCTACCTCTACTGTGCTCCACTGTACTCTACCTCTACTGTGCTCCACGGTACTCTACCTCTACTGTGCTCCACTGTACTCTACCTCTACTGTACTCCACTGTACTCCACCTCTAATGGGCTCCACTGTACTCTAGCTCTACTGTACTCCACTGTACTTTACCTCTACTGTGCTCTACTGTACTCTACCTCTACTGTGCTCCACTGTACTCTACCTCTACTGTGCTCAACTGTACTCTACTGTACTCCACTGTACTCTACCTCTACTGTACTCCACTGTACTCTATCTCTACTGTACTCCACTGTACTCTACCTCTACTGTACTCCACTGTACTCTATCTCTACTGTGCTCCACTGTACTCTACCTCTACTGTGCTCAACTGTACTGTACTGTACTCCACTGTAATCTACCTCTACTGTACTCCACTGTACTCTACCTCTACTGTACTCCACTGTACTCTACCTCTACTGTACTCCACTGTACTCTACTCTACTGTACTCCACTGCACTCTATCTCTACTGTGATCCACTGTACTCTACCTCTACTGTACTCCACTGTACTCTATCTCTACTGTACTCCACTGTACTCTACCTCTACTGTACTCTACTGTTCTCTACCTCTACTGTGCTCTACTGTACTCTACTCTACTGTACTCCACTGTACTCTATCTCTACTGTGATCCACTGTACTCTACCTCTACTGTACTCCACTTTACTTTATCTCTACTGTGATCCACTGTACTCTATCTCTACTGTGCTCCACTGTACTCTACCTCTACTATGCTCCACTGTACTCTATCTCTACTGTGCTCCACTCTACTCTACCTCTACTGTGCTCCACTGTACTCTACCTCTACTGTACTCCACTTTACTTTATCTCTACTGTGATCCACTGTACTCTATCTCTACTGTGCTCCACTGTACTCTACCTCTACTATGCTCCACTGTACTCTATCTCTACTGTGCTCCACTCTACTCTACCTCTACTGTGCTCCACTGTACTCTACCTCTACTGTACTCCATTGTACTCTATCTCTACTGTACTCCACTCTACTCTACCTCTACTGTGCTCTACTGTTCTCTACCTCTACTGTGCTCTACTGTACTCCACCTCTACTGTGCTCCACTGTACCCTACCTCTACTGTGCTCCACTGTACTCTACCTCTACTGTGCTCCACTGTACTCTACCTCTACTCTGCTCCACTGTATCCACTGTACTCTACCTCTACTGTGCTCCACTGTACTCTACCTCTACTGTGCTCCACTGTACTCTACCTCTACTCTGCTCCACTGTATCCACTGTACTCTACCTCTACTGTGCTCTGGCTCTACTGTACTCCACTGTACTTTACGTCTACTGTACTCCACTGTACTCTACCTCTAATGTGCTCCACTGTACTCTATTTGTACTGTACTCCTCTGTACTCTACCTCTACTGTGCTCCACTGTACTCTATCTGTAATGTACTCTACTGTACTCTATCTCTACTGTGATCCACTGTACTCTACCTCTGCTGTGCTCCACTGTACTCTATCTCTACTGTACTCCACTGTACTCTACTGTTCTCTACCTCTACTGTACTCTACTGTGCTCCACTGTACTCCACTGTAGTCTACCTCTACTGTACTCCACTGTACTCTATCTCTACTGTACTCCACTGTACTCTACCTCTACTGTACTCTACTGTTCTCTACCTCTACTGTGCTCTACTGTACTCTACTCTACTGTAATCCACTGTACTCTATCTCTACTGTGATCCACTGTACTCTACCTCTACTGTACTCCACTTTACTTTATCTCTACTGTGATCCACTGTACTCTATCTCTACTGTGCTCCACTGTACTCTACCTCTACTATGCTCCACTGTACTCTATCTCTACTGTGCTCCACTCTACTCTACCTCTACTGTGCTCCACTGTACTCTACCTCTACTGTACTCCACTTTACTTTATCTCTACTGTGATCCACTGTACTCTATCTCTACTGTGCTCCACTGTACTCTACCTCTACTATGCTCCACTGTACTCTATCTCTACTGTGCTCCACTCTACTCTACCTCTACTGTGCTGCACTGTACTCTACCTCTACTGTACTCCACTGTACTCTATCTCTACTGTACTCCACTGTACTCTACCTCTACTGTGCTCTACTGTTCTCTACCTCTACTGTGCTCCACTGTAACCCACTTATACTGTGCTCCACTGTACCCTACCTCTACTGTGCTCCACTGTACTCTACCTCTACTGTGATCCACTGTACTCTACCTCTACTCTGCTCCACTGTATCCACTGTACTCTACCTCTACTGTGCTCCACTGTACTCTATCTCTACTGTGCTCCACGGTACTCTACCTCTACTGTGCTCCACTGTACTCTACCTCTACTGTACTCTACTGTACTCCACCTCTAATGGGCTCCACTGTACTCTAGCTCTACTGTACTCCACTGTACTTTACCTCTACTGTGCTCTACTGTACTCTACCTCTACTGTGCTCCACTGTACTCTACCTCTACTGTGCTCAACTGTACTCTACTGTACTCCACTGTACTCTACCTCTACTGTACTCCACTGTACTCTATCTCTACTGTACTCCACTGTACTCTACCTCTACTGTACTCCACTGTACTCTATCTCTACTGTGCTCCACTGTACTCTACCTCTACTGTGCTCAACTGTACTGTACTGTACTCCACTGTAATCTACCTCTACTGTACTCCACTGTACTCTACCTCTACTGTACTCCACTGTACTCTACCTCTACTGTACTCCACTGTACTCTACTCTACTGTACTCCACTGCACTCTATCTCTACTGTGATCCACTGTACTCTACCTCTACTGTACTCCACTGTACTCTATCTCTACTGTACTCCACTGTACTCTACCTCTACTGTACTCTACTGTTCTCTACCTCTACTGTGCTCTACTGTACTCTACTCTACTGTACTCCACTGTACTCTATCTCTACTGTGATCCACTGTACTCTACCTCTACTGTACTCCACTTTACTTTATCTCTACTGTGATCCACTGTACTCTATCTCTACTGTGCTCCACTGTACTCTACCTCTACTATGCTCCACTGTACTCTATCTCTACTGTGCTCCACTCTACTCTACCTCTACTGTGCTCCACTGTACTCTACCTCTACTGTACTCCACTTTACTTTATCTCTACTGTGATCCACTGTACTCTATCTCTACTGTGCTCCACTGTACTCTACCTCTACTATGCTCCACTGTACTCTATCTCTACTGTGCTCCACTCTACTCTACCTCTACTGTGCTCCACTGTACTCTACCTCTACTGTACTCCATTGTACTCTATCTCTACTGTACTCCACTCTACTCTACCTCTACTGTGCTCTACTGTTCTCTACCTCTACTGTGCTCTACTGTACTCCACCTCTACTGTGCTCCACTGTACCCTACCTCTACTGTGCTCCACTGTACTCTACCTCTACTGTGCTCCACTGTACTCTACCTCTACTCTGCTCCACTGTATCCACTGTACTCTACCTCTACTGTGCTCCACTGTACTCTACCTCTACTGTGCTCCACTGTACTCTACCTCTACTGTACTCTACTGTACTCCACCTCTAATGAGCTCCACTGTACTCTGGCTCTACTGTACTCCACTGTACTTTACGTCTACTGTACTCCACTGTACTCTACCTCTACTGTGCTCCACTGTACTCTATTTCTACTGTACTCCTCTGTACTCTACCTCTACTGTGCTCCACTGTACTCTATCTCTACTCTACTCCACTGTACTCTACCTCTACTGTGCTCTACTGTACTTTACTCTACTGTACTCCACTGTACTCTATCTCTACTGTGATCCACTGTACTCTACCTCTACTGTACTCCACTGTACTCTATCTCTACTGTGATCCACTGTACTCTATCTCTATTGTGCTCCACTGTACTCTACCTCTACTGTGCTCCACTGTACTCTATCTCTACTGTGCTCCACTCTACTCTACCTCTACTGTGCTCCACTGTATCCTACCTCTACTGTACTCCACTGTACTCTCTCTCTACTGTGCTCCACTGTACTCTATCTCTACTGTACTCAGCTGTACTCTACCTCTACTGTGCTCTACTGTTCTCCACCTCTACTGTGCTCTACTCTACTCCACCTCTACTGTGCTCCACTGTACCCTACCTCTACTGTGCTCCACCGTACTCTACCTCTACTGTGCTCCACTGTACTCTATCTCTACTGTACTCTACTGTACTCTATCTCTACTTTACTCCACTGTATTCTATCTCTACTGTGCTCCACTGTACTCTACCTCTACTGTGCTCAACTTTACTCTACTGTACTCCACTGTACTCTACCTCTACTGTACTCCACTGTACTCTATCTCTACTGTACTCCACTGTACTCTACCTCTACTGTACTCCACTGTACTCTATCTCTACTGTGCTCCACTGTACTCTACCTCTACTGTGCCCAACTGTACTGTACTCTACCTCTACTGTTCTCCACTGTACTCTACCTCTACTGTACTCCACTTTACACTACCTCTACTGTACTCAACTGTACTCTATCTCTACTGTGCTCCACTGTACTCTACCTCTACTGTACTCCACTGTACTCTATCTCTACTGTACTCCACTGTACTCTACCTATACTGTACTCTACTGTTCTCTTCCTCTACTGTACTCCACTGTACTCTATCTCTACTGTGATCCACTGTACTCTACCTCTACTGTACTCCACTGTACTCTATCTCTACTGTACTCCACTGTCCTCTACCTATACTGTACTCTACTGTTCTCTTCCTCTACTGTACTCCACTGTACTCTATCTCTACTGTGATCCACTGTACCCTACCTCTACTGTACTCCACTGTACTCTATCTCTACTCTACTCCACTGTACTCTACCTCTACTGTACTCCACTGTACTCTATCTCTACTGTGATCCACTGTACTCTACCTCTACTGTACTCCACTGTACTCTATCTCTACTGTGATCCACTGTACTCTACCTCTACTGTACTCCACTGTACTCTATCTCTACTGTGATCCACTGTACTCTATCTCTACTGTGCTCCACTGTACTCTACCTCTACTATGCTCCACTGTACTCTATCTGTACTGTGCTCCACTCTACTCTACCTCTACTGTGCTCCACTGTACTCTACCTCTACTGTACTCCACTCTACTCTATCTCTACTGTGCTCCACTGTACTCTATCTCTACTGTACTCCACTGTACTCTACCTCTACTGTGCTCTACTGTTCTCTACCTCTACTGTGCTCTACTGTACTCCACCTCTACTGTGCTCCACTGTACCCTACCTCTACTGTGCTCCACTGTACTCTACCTCTACTGTGCTCCACTGTACTCTACCTCTACTGTGCTCCACTGTACTCTACCTCTACTGTGCTCCACTGTACTCTACCTCTACTGTGCTCCACTGTACTCTATCTCTACTGTGCTCCACTGTACTCTATTTCTACTGTACTCTACTGTACTCCACCTCTAATGTGCTCCACTGTACTCTACCTCTACTGTACTCTACCTCTACTGTACTCCACTGTACTCTACCTCTACTGTGCTCTACTGTACTCTATCTCTACTCTGCTCCACTGTACTCTACCTCTACTGTGCTCCACTGTACTCTACCTCTACTGTACTTCACTGTCCTCTATCTCTACTGTACTCCACTGTACTTTACCTCTACTGTGCTCCACTGTACTCTACCTCTACTGTACTCTACTGTACTCTATCTCTACTGTGCTCCACTGTACTCTACCTCTACTGTGCTCCACTGTACTCTACCTCTACTGTGCTCCACTGTACTCTACCTCTACTGTACTCCACTGTACTCTATCTCTACTTTGCTCCACTGTACTCTACCTCTACTGTGCTCAACTGTACTCTACTGTACTCCACTGTACTCTATCTCTACTGTACTCCACTGTACTCTATCTCTACTGTACTCCACTGTACTCTACCTCTACTGTACTCCACTGTACTCTATCTCTACTGTGCTCCACTATACTCTACCTCTACTGTGCTCAACTGTACTGTACTGTACTCCACTGTAATCTACCTCTACTGTACTCCACTGTACTCTACCTCTACTGTACTCCACTGTACTCTACCTCTACTGTACTCCACTGTACTCTACTCTACTGTACTCCACTGTACTCTATCTCTACTGTGATCCACTGTACTCTACCTCTACTGTACTCCACTGTACTCTATCTCTACTGTACTCCACTGTACTCTACCTCTACTGTACTCTACTGTTCTCTACCTCTACTGTGCTCTACTGTACTCTACTCTACTGTACTCCACTGTACTCTATCTCTACTGTGATCCACTGTACTCTACCTCTACTGTACTCCACTTTACTTTATCTCTACTGTGATCCACTGTACTCTATCTCTACTGTGCTCCACTGTACTCTACCTCTACTATGCTCCACTGTACTCTATCTCTACTGTGCTCCACTCTACTCTACCTCTACTGTGCTCCACTGTACTCTACCTCTACTGTACTCCACTTTACTTTATCTCTACTGTGATCCACTGTACTCTATCTCTACTGTGCTCCACTGTACTCTACCTCTACTATGCTCCACTGTACTCTATCTCTACTGTGCTCCACTGTACTCTACCTCTACTGTGCTCCACTGTACCCTACCTCTACTGTGCTCCACTGTACTCTACCTCTACTGTGCTCCACTGTACTCTACCTCTACTGTGCTCCACTGTACTCTATCTCTACTGTGCTCCACTGTACTCTATTTCTACTGTACTCTACTGTACTCCACCTCTAATGTGCTCCACTGTACTCTACCTCTACTGTACTCTACCTCTACTGTACTCCACTGTACTCTACCTCTACTGTGCTCTACTGTACTCTATCTCTACTCTGCTCCACTGTACTCTACCTCTACTGTGCTCCACTGTACTCTACCTCTACTGTACTTCACTGTCCTCTATCTCTACTGTACTCCACTGTACTCTACCTCTACTGTGCTCCACTGTACTCTACCTCTACTGTACTCCACTGTACTCTATCTCTACTGTGCTCCACTGTACTCTACCTCTACTGTGCTCCACTGTACTCTACCTCTACTGTGCTCCACTGTACTCTACCTCTAGTGTACTCCACTGTACTCTATCTCTACTGTGCTCCACTGTCCTCTACCTCTACTGTGCTCAACTGTACTCTACTGTACTCCACTGTACTCTACCTCTACTGTACTCCACTGTACTCTATCTCTACTGTACTCCACTTTACTCTACCTCTACTGTGCTCCACTGTACTCTACCTCTACTGTACTCCACAGTACTCTATCTCTACTGTGCTCCACTCTACTCTATCTCTACTGTACTCCACTGTACTCTACCTCTACTGTGCTCTACTGTTCTCTACCTCTAATGTGCTCTACTGTACTCCACCTCTACTGTTCTCCACTGTACCCTACCTCTATTGTGCTCCACTGTACTCTACCTCTACTGTACTCCACTGTATTCTATCTCTACTGTGCTCCACTGTACTCTACCTCTACTGTGCTCAACTGTACTCTACTGTACTCCACTGTACTCTACCTCTACTGTACTCCACTGTACTCTATCTCTACTGTACTCCACTGTACTCTACCTCTACTGTACTCCACTGTACTCTATATCTACTGTGCTCCACTGTACTCTACCTCTACTGTGCCCAACTGTACTGTACTCTACCTCTACTGTACTCCACTGTACTCTACCTCTACTGTACTCCACTTTACTCTACCTCTACTGTACTCAACTGTACTCTATCTCTACTGTGCTCCACTGTACTCTACCTCTACTGTACTCCACTTTACTCTATCTCTACTGTACTCCACTGTACTCTACCTCTACTGTGCTCCACTGTACTCTACCTCTACTGTACTCCACAGTACTCTATCTCTACTGTGCTCCACTGTACTCTATCTCTACTGTACTCCACTGTACTCTACCTCTACTGTGCTCTACTCTTCTCTACCTCTACTGTGCTCTACTGTACTCCACCTCTACTGTTCTCCACTGTACCCTACCTCTATTGTGCTCCACTGTACTCTACCTCTACTGTACTCCACTGTATTCTATCTCCACTGTGCTCCACTGTACTCTACCTCTACTGTGCTCAACTGTACTCTACTGTACTCCACTGTACTCTACCTCTACTGTACTCCACTGTACTCTATCTCTACTGTACTCCACTGTACTCTACCTCTACTGTACTCCACTGTACTCTATCTTTACTGTGCTCCACTGTACTATATTTCTACTGTACTCTACTGTACTCCACCTCTAATGTGCTCCGCTGTACTCTACCTCTACTGTACTCTACTGTACTCTATCTCTACTCTGCTCCACTGTACTCTACCTCTACTGTGCTCCACTGTACTCTACCTCTACTGTACTTCACTGTCCTCTATCTCTACTGTACTCCACTGTACTCTACCTCTACTGTGCTCCACTGTACTCTACCTCTACTGTACTCCACTGTACTCTATCTCTACTGTGCTCCACTGTACTCTACCTCTACTGTGCTCCAGTGTACTCTACCTCTACTGTGCTCCACTGTACTCTACCTCTACTGTACTCCGCTGTACTCTATCTCTACTGTGCTCCACTGTACTCTACCTCTACTGTGCTCAACTGTACTCTACTGTACTCCACTGTACTCTACCTCTACTGTACTCCACTGTACTCTATCTCTACTGTACTCCACTGTACTCTACCTCTACTGTACTCCACTGTACTCTATCTCTACTGTGCTCCACTGTACTCTACCTCTACTGTGCTCAACTGTACTGTACTGTACTCCACTGTAATCTACCTCTACTGTACTCCACTGTACTCTACCTCTACTGTGCTCCACTGTACTCTATCTCTACTGTGCTCCACTCTACTCTACCTCTACTGTGCTCCACTGTATCCTACCTCTACTGTACTCCACTGTACTCTCTCTCTACTGTGCTCCACTGTACTCTATCTCTACTGTACTCATCTGTACTCTACCTCTACTGTGCTCTACTGTTCTCTACCTCTACTGTGCTCTACTCTACTCCACCTCTACTGTGCTCCACTGTACCCTACCTCTACTGTGCTCCACCGTACTCTACCTCTACTGTGCTCCACTGTACTCTACCTCTACTGTACTCCACTGTACTCTATCTCTACTGTGCTCCACTGTACTCTCTCTCTACTGTACTCTACCTCTACTGTACTCTACTGTGCTCCACTGTACTCCACTGTAGTCTACCTCTACTGTGCTCCACTGTACTCTACCTCTACTGTGCTCCACTATACTCTACCTCTACTGTGCTCCACTGTACTCTACCTCTACTGTCCTCCACTGTACTCTACCTCTACTGTGCTCCACTGTACTCTCTCTCTACTGTACTCTACCTCTACTGTACTCTACTGTACTCCACCTCTAATGTGCTCCACTGTACTCTACCTCTACTGTACTCTACCTCTACTGTACTCCACTGTACTCTACCTCTAATGTGCTCCACTGTACTCTATCTCTACTGTGCTCCACTGTACTCTATTTCTACTGTGCTCCACTGTACTCTATCTCTACTGTACTCCACTGTACTCTATCTCTACTGTACTTCACTGTCCTTTATCTCTAATGTACTCCACTGTACTCTACCTCTATTGTGCTCCATTGTACTCTATCTCTACTGTACTCTACTGTACTCTATCTCTACTTTACTCCACTGTACTCTACCTATACTGTACTCTACTGTTCTCTTCCTCTACTGTACTCCACTGTACTCTATCTCTACTGTGATCCACTGTACTCTACCTCTACTGTACTCCACTGTACTCTATCTCTACTCTACTCCACTGTACTCTACCTCTACTGTACTCTACTGTTCTCTACCTCTACTGTGCTCCACTGTACTCTACCTCTACTGTACTCCACTCTACTCTATCTCTACTGTGCTCCACTACTGTTCTCTACCTCTACTGTGCTCTACTGTACTTTACTCTACTGTACTCCACTGTACTCTATCTCTACTGTGATCCACTGTACTCTACCTCTACTGTACTCCACTGTACTCTATCTCTACTGTGATCCACTGTACTCTATCTCTATTGTGCTCCACTGTACTCTACCTCTACTGTGCTCCACTGTACTCTATCTCTACTGTGCTCCACTCTACTCTACCTCTACTGTGCTCCACTGTATCCTACCTCTACTGTACTCCACTGTACTCTCTCTCTACTGTGCTCCACTGTACTCTATCTCTACTGTACTCAGCTGTACTCTACCTCTACTGTGCTCTACTGTTCTCCACCTCTACTGTGCTCTACTCTACTCCACCTCTACTGTGCTCCACTGTACCCTACCTCTACTGTGCTCCACCGTACTCTACCTCTACTGTGCTCCACTGTACTCTATCTCTACTGTACTCTACTGTACTCTATCTCTACTTTACTCCACTGTATTCTATCTCTACTGTGCTCCACTGTACTCTACCTCTACTGTGCTCAACTGTACTCTACTGTACTCCACTGTACTCTACCTCTACTGTACTCCACTGTACTCTATCTCTACTGTACTCCACTGTACTCTACCTCTACTGTACTCCACTGTACTCTATCTCTACTGTGCTCCACTGTACTCTACCTCTACTGTGCCCAACTGTACTGTACTCTACCTCTACTGTTCTCCACTGTACTCTACCTCTACTGTACTCCACTTTACACTACCTCTACTGTACTCAACTGTACTCTATCTCTACTGTGCTCCACTGTACTCTACCTCTACTGTACTCCACTGTACTCTATCTCTACTGTACTCCACTGTACTCTACCTATACTGTACTCTACTGTTCTCTTCCTCTACTGTACTCCACTGTACTCTATCTCTACTGTGATCCACTGTACTCTACCTCTACTGTACTCCACTGTACTCTATCTCTACTGTACTCCACTGTCCTCTACCTATACTGTACTCTACTGTTCTCTTCCTCTACTGTACTCCACTGTACTCTATCTCTACTGTGATCCACTGTACTCTACCTCTACTGTACTCCACTGTACTCTATCTCTACTCTACTCCACTGTACTCTACCTCTACTGTACTCCACTGTACTCTATCTCTACTGTGATCCACTGTACTCTACCTCTACTGTACTCCACTGTACTCTATCTCTACTGTGATCCACTGTACTCTACCTCTACTGTACTCCACTGTACTCTATCTCTACTGTGATCCACTGTACTCTATCTCTACTGTGCTCCACTGTACTCTACCTCTACTATGCTCCACTGTACTCTATCTGTACTGTGCTCCACTCTACTCTACCTCTACTGTGCTCCACTGTACTCTACCTCTACTGTACTCCACTCTACTCTATCTCTACTGTGCTCCACTGTACTCTATCTCTACTGTACTCCACTGTACTCTACCTCTACTGTGCTCTACTGTTCTCTACCTCTACTGTGCTCTACTGTACTCCACCTCTACTGTGCTCCACTGTACCCTACCTCTACTGTGCTCCACTGTACTCTACCTCTACTGTGCTCCACTGTACTCTACCTCTACTGTGCTCCACTGTACTCTACCTCTACTGTGCTCCACTGTACTCTACCTCTACTGTGCTCCACTGTACTCTATCTCTACTGTGCTCCACTGTACTCTATTTCTACTGTACTCTACTGTACTCCACCTCTAATGTGCTCCACTGTACTCTACCTCTACTGTACTCTACCTCTACTGTACTCCACTGTACTCTACCTCTACTGTGCTCTACTGTACTCTATCTCTACTCTGCTCCACTGTACTCTACCTCTACTGTGCTCCACTGTACTCTACCTCTACTGTACTTCACTGTCCTCTATCTCTACTGTACTCCACTGTACTTTACCTCTACTGTGCTCCACTGTACTCTACCTCTACTGTACTCTACTGTACTCTATCTCTACTGTGCTCCACTGTACTCTACCTCTACTGTGCTCCACTGTACTCTACCTCTACTGTGCTCCACTGTACTCTACCTCTACTGTACTCCACTGTACTCTATCTCTACTTTGCTCCACTGTACTCTACCTCTACTGTGCTCAACTGTACTCTACTGTACTCCACTGTACTCTACCTCTACTGTACTCCACTGTACTCTATCTCTACTGTACTCCACTGTACTCTACCTCTACTGTACTCCACTGTACTCTATCTCTACTGTGCTCCACTATACTCTACCTCTACTGTGCTCAACTGTACTGTACTGTACTCCACTGTAATCTACCTCTACTGTACTCCACTGTACTCTACCTCTACTGTACTCCACTGTACTCTACCTCTACTGTACTCCACTGTACTCTACTCTACTGTACTCCACTGTACTCTATCTCTACTGTGATCCACTGTACTCTACCTCTACTGTACTCCACTGTACTCTATCTCTACTGTACTCCACTGTACTCTACCTCTACTGTACTCTACTGTTCTCTACCTCTACTGTGCTCTACTGTACTCTACTCTACTGTACTCCACTGTACTCTATCTCTACTGTGATCCACTGTACTCTACCTCTACTGTACTCCACTTTACTTTATCTCTACTGTGATCCACTGTACTCTATCTCTACTGTGCTCCACTGTACTCTATCTCTACTGTGCTCCACTCTACTCTACCTCTACTGTGCTCCACTGTACTCTACCTCTACTGTACTCCACTTTACTTTATCTCTACTGTGATCCACTGTACTCTATCTCTACTGTGCTCCACTGTACTCTACCTCTACTATGCTCCACTGTACTCTATCTCTACTGTGCTCCACTCTACTCTACCTCTACTGTGCTCCACTGTACTCTACCTCTACTGTACTCCACTGTACTCTATCTCTACTGTACTCCACTTTAATCTACCTCTACTGTCCTCCACTGTACTCTACCTCTACTGTGCTCCACTGTACTCTCTCTCTACTGTACTCTACCTCTACTGTACTCTACTGTGCTCCACTGTACTCCACTGTAGTCTACCTCTACTGTGCTCCACTGTACTCTACCTCTACTGTGCTCCACTATACTCTACCTCAACTGTGCTCCACTGTACTCTACCTCTACTGTCCTCCACTGTACTCTACCTCTACTGTGCTCCACTGTACTCTCTCTCTACTGTACTCTACCTCTACTGTACTCTACTGTACTCCACCTCTAATGTGCTCCACTGTACTCTACCTCTACTCTACTCTACCTCTACTGTACTCCACTGTACTCTACCTCTAATGTGCTCCACTGTACTCTATCTCTACTGTGCTCCACTGTACTCTATTTCTACTGTGCTCCACTGTACTCTATCTCTACTGTACTTCACTATCCTTTATCTCTAATGTACTCCACTGTACTCTACCTCTATTGTGCTCCATTGTACTCTATCTCTACTGTACTCTACTGTACTCTATCTCTACTTTACTCCACTGTACTCTATCTCTACTGTACTCCACTGTACTCTACCTCTACTGTGCTCCACTGTACTCTACCTCTACCGTACTCCACTGTACTCTATCTCTACTGTACTCCACTGTACTCTACCTATACTGTACTCTACTGTTCTCTACCTCTACTGTGCTCTACTCTACTCTACTGTACTCCACTGTACTCTATCTCTACTGTGATCCACTGTACTCTACCTCTACTGTACTCTACTGTACTCTATCTCTACTGTGATCTACTGTACTCTATCTCTACTGTGCTCCACTGTACTCTACCTCTACTGTGCTCCACTGTACTCTATCTCTACTGTGCTCCACTCTACTCTACCTCTACTGTGCTCCACTGTATCCTACCTCTACTGTACTCCACTGTACTCTATCTCTACTGTGCTCCACTGTACTCTATCTCTACTGTACTCCACTGTACTCTACCTCTACTGTGCTCTACTGTTCTCTACCTCTACTGTGCTCTACTGTACTCCACCTCTACTGTGCTCCACTGTACCCTACCTCTACTGTGCTCCACTGTACTCTACCTCTACTGTGCTCCACTGTACTCTACCTCTACTCTGCTCCACTGTATCCACTGTACTCTACCTCTACTGTGCTCCACTGTACTCTACCTCTACTGTGCTCCACTGTACTCTACCTCTACTGTACTCTACTGTACTCCACCTCTAATGAGCTCCACTGTACTCTGGCTCTACTGTACTCCACTTTACTTTACCTCTACTGTACTCCACTGTACTCTACCTCTACTGTGCTCCACTGTACTCTATTTCTACTGTACTCCACTGTACTCTACCTCTGCTGTGCTCCACTGTACTCTAACTCTACTGTACTCAACTGTACTCTACTGTTCTCTACCTCTACTGTACTCTACTGTGCTCCACTGTACTCCACTGTAGTCTACCTCTACTGTGCTCCACTGTACTCTACCTCTACTGTGCTCCACTATACTCTACCTCTACTGTGCTCCACTGTACTCTACCTCTACTGTCCTCCACTGTACTCTACCTCTACTGTGCTCCACTGTACTCTCTCTCTACTGTACTCTACCTCTACTGTACTCTGCTGTACTCCACCTCTAATGTGCTCCACTGTACTCTACCTCTACTGTACTCTACCTCTACTGTACTCCACTGTACTCTACCTCTACTGTGCTCTACTGTACTCTATCTCTACTGTGCTCCACTGTACTCTACCTCTACTGTGCTCCACTGTACTCTACCTCTACTGTACTTCACTGTCCTCTATCTCTACTCTACTCCACTGTACTCTACCTCTACTGTCCTCCACTGTACTCTACCTCTACTGTGCTCCACTGTACTCTCTCTCTACTGTACTCTACCTCTACTGTACTCTGCTGTACTCCACCTCTAATGTGCTCCACTGTACTCTACCTCTACTGTACTCTACCTCTACTGTACTCCACTGTACTCTACCTCTACTGTGCTCTACTGTACTCTATCTCTACTGTGCTCCACTGTACTCTACCTCTACTGTGCTCCACTGTACTCTACCTCTACTGTACTTCACTGTCCTCTATCTCTACTGTACTCCACTGTACTCTATCTCTACTGTACTCCACTGTATTCTACCTCTACTGTACTCCACTGTACTCTATCTCTACTGTACTCCACTCTAATCTACCTCTACTGTCCTCCACTGTACTCTACCTCTACTGTGCTCCACTGTACTCTCTCTCTACTGTACTCTACCTCTACTGTACTCTACTGTGCTCCACTGTACTCCACTGTAGACTACCTCTACTGTGCTCCACTGTACTCTACCTCTACTGTGCTCCACTATACTCTACCTCTACTGTGCTCCACTGTACTCTACCTCTACTGTCCTCCACTGTACTCTACCTCTACTGTGCTCCACTGTACTCTCTCTCTACTGTACTCTACCTCTACTGTACTCTACTGTACTCCACCTCTAATGTGCTCCACTGTACTCTACCTCTACTGTACTCTACCTCTACTGTACTCCACTGTACTCTACCTCTAATGTGCTCCACTGTACTCTATCTCTACTGTGCTCCACTGTACTCTATTTCTACTGTGCTCCACTGTACTCTATCTCTACTGTACTCCACTGTACTCTATCTCTACTGTACTTCACTGTCCTTTATCTCTAATGTACTCCACTGTACTCTACCTCTATTGTGCTCCATTGTACTCTATCTCTACTGTACTCTACTGTACTCTATCTCTACTTTACTCCACTGTACTCTATCTCTACTGTACTCCACTGTACTCTACCTCTACTGTGCTCCACTGTATCCTACCTCTACTCTACTCCACTGTACTCTCTCTCTACTGTGCTCCACTGTACTCTATCTCTACTGTACTCCACTGTACTCTACCTCTACTGTGCTCCACTGTACTCTACCTCTACTGTACTCCACAGTACTCTATCTCTACTGTGCTCCACTCTACTCTATCTCTACTGTACTCCACTGTACTCTACCTCTACTGTGCTCTACTGTTCTCTACCTCTAATGTGCTCTACTGTACTCCACCTCTACTGTTCTCCACTGTACCCTACCTCTATTGTGCTCCACTGTACTCTACCTCTACTGTACTCCACTGTATTCTATCTCTACTGTGCTCCACTGTACTCTACCTCTACTGTGCTCAACTGTACTCTACTGTACTCCACTGTACTCTACCTCTACTGTACTCCACTGTACTCTATCTCTACTGTACTCCACTGTACTCTACCTCTACTGTACTCCACTGTACTCTATATCTACTGTGCTCCACTGTACTCTACCTCTACTGTGCCCAACTGTACTGTACTCTACCTCTACTGTACTCCACTGTACTCTACCTCTACTGTACTCCACTTTACTCTACCTCTACTGTACTCAACTGTACTCTATCTCTACTGTGCTCCACTGTACTCTACCTCTACTGTACTCCACTGTACTCTATCTCTACTGTACTCCACTGTACTCTACCTCTACTGTGCTCCACTGTACTCTACCTCTACTGTACTCCACAGTACTCTATCTCTACTGTGCTCCACTGTACTCTATCTCTACTGTACTCCACTGTACTCTACCTCTACTGTGCTCTACTCTTCTCTACCTCTACTGTGCTCTACTGTACTCCACCTCTACTGTTCTCCACTGTACCCTACCTCTATTGTGCTCCACTGTACTCTACCTCTACTGTACTCCACTGTATTCTATCTCCACTGTGCTCCACTGTACTCTACCTCTACTGTGCTCAACTGTACTCTACTGTACTCCACTGTACTCTACCTCTACTGTACTCCACTGTACTCTATCTCTACTGTACTCCACTGTACTCTACCTCTACTGTACTCCACTGTACTCTATCTTTACTGTGCTCCACTGTACTCTATTTCTACTGTACTCTACTGTACTCCACCTCTAATGTGCTCCGCTGTACTCTACCTCTACTGTACTCTACTGTACTCTATCTCTACTCTGCTCCACTGTACTCTACCTCTACTGTGCTCCACTGTACTCTACCTCTACTGTACTTCACTGTCCTCTATCTCTACTGTACTCCACTGTACTCTACCTCTACTGTGCTCCACTGTACTCTACCTCTACTGTACTCCACTGTACTCTATCTCTACTGTGCTCCACTGTACTCTACCTCTACTGTGCTCCACTGTACTCTACCTCTACTGTGCTCCACTGTACTCTACCTCTACTGTACTCCGCTGTACTCTATCTCTACTGTGCTCCACTGTACTCTACCTCTACTGTGCTCAACTGTACTCTACTGTACTCCACTGTACTCTACCTCTACTGTACTCCACTGTACTCTATCTCTACTGTACTCCACTGTACTCTACCTCTACTGTACTCCACTGTACTCTATCTCTACTGTGCTCCACTGTACTCTACCTCTACTGTGCTCAACTGTACTGTACTGTACTCCACTGTAATCTACCTCTACTGTACTCCACTGTACTCTACCTCTACTGTGCTCCACTGTACTCTATCTCTACTGTGCTCCACTCTACTCTACCTCTACTGTGCTCCACTGTATCCTACCTCTACTGTACTCCACTGTACTCTCTCTCTACTGTGCTCCACTGTACTCTATCTCTACTGTACTCAGCTGTACTCTACCTCTACTGTGCTCTACTGTTCTCTACCTCTACTGTGCTCTACTCTACTCCACCTCTACTGTGCTCCACTGTACCCTACCTCTACTGTGCTCCACCGTACTCTACCTCTACTGTGCTCCACTGTACTCTACCTCTACTGTACTCCACTGTACTCTATCTCTACTGTGCTCCACTGTACTCTCTCTCTACTGTACTCTACCTCTACTGTACTCTACTGTGCTCCACTGTACTCCACTGTAGTCTACCTCTACTGTGCTCCACTGTACTCTACCTCTACTGTGCTCCACTATACTCTACCTCTACTGTGCTCCACTGTACTCTACCTCTACTGTCCTCCACTGTACTCTACCTCTACTGTGCTCCACTGTACTCTCTCTCTACTGTACTCTACCTCTACTGTACTCTACTGTACTCCACCTCTAATGTGCTCCACTGTACTCTACCTCTACTGTACTCTACCTCTACTGTACTCCACTGTACTCTACCTCTAATGTGCTCCACTGTACTCTATCTCTACTGTGCTCCACTGTACTCTATTTCTACTGTGCTCCACTGTACTCTATCTCTACTGTACTCCACTGTACTCTATCTCTACTGTACTTCACTGTCCTTTATCTCTAATGTACTCCACTGTACTCTACCTCTATTGTGCTCCATTGTACTCTATCTCTACTGTACTCTACTGTACTCTATCTCTACTTTACTCCACTGTACTCTACCTATACTGTACTCTACTGTTCTCTTCCTCTACTGTACTCCACTGTACTCTATCTCTACTGTGATCCACTGTACTCTACCTCTACTGTACTCCACTGTACTCTATCTCTACTCTACTCCACTGTACTCTACCTCTACTGTACTCTACTGTTCTCTACCTCTACTGTGCTCCACTGTACTCTACCTCTACTGTACTCCACTCTACTCTATCTCTACTGTGCTCCACTACTGTTCTCTACCTCTACTGTGCTCTACTGTACTTTACTCTACTGTACTCCACTGTACTCTATCTCTACTGTGATCCACTGTACTCTACCTCTACTGTACTCCACTGTACTCTATCTCTACTGTGATCCACTGTACTCTATCTCTATTGTGCTCCACTGTACTCTACCTCTACTGTGCTCCACTGTACTCTATCTCTACTGTGCTCCACTCTACTCTACCTCTACTGTGCTCCACTGTATCCTACCTCTACTGTACTCCACTGTACTCTCTCTCTACTGTGCTCCACTGTACTCTATCTCTACTGTACTCAGCTGTACTCTACCTCTACTGTGCTCTACTGTTCTCCACCTCTACTGTGCTCTACTCTACTCCACCTCTACTGTGCTCCACTGTACCCTACCTCTACTGTGCTCCACCGTACTCTACCTCTACTGTGCTCCACTGTACTCTATCTCTACTGTACTCTACTGTACTCTATCTCTACTTTACTCCACTGTATTCTATCTCTACTGTGCTCCACTGTACTCTACCTCTACTGTGCTCAACTGTACTCTACTGTACTCCACTGTACTCTACCTCTACTGTACTCCACTGTACTCTATCTCTACTGTACTCCACTGTACTCTACCTCTACTGTACTCCACTGTACTCTATCTCTACTGTGCTCCACTGTACTCTACCTCTACTGTGCCCAACTGTACTGTACTCTACCTCTACTGTTCTCCACTGTACTCTACCTCTACTGTACTCCACTTTACACTACCTCTACTGTACTCAACTGTACTCTATCTCTACTGTGCTCCACTGTACTCTACCTCTACTGTACTCCACTGTACTCTATCTCTACTGTACTCCACTGTACTCTACCTATACTGTACTCTACTGTTCTCTTCCTCTACTGTACTCCACTGTACTCTATCTCTACTGTGATCCACTGTACTCTACCTCTACTGTACTCCACTGTACTCTATCTCTACTGTACTCCACTGTCCTCTACCTATACTGTACTCTACTGTTCTCTTCCTCTACTGTACTCCACTGTACTCTATCTCTACTGTGATCCACTGTACTCTACCTCTACTGTACTCCACTGTACTCTATCTCTACTCTACTCCACTGTACTCTACCTCTACTGTACTCCACTGTACTCTATCTCTACTGTGATCCACTGTACTCTACCTCTACTGTACTCCACTGTACTCTATCTCTACTGTGATCCACTGTACTCTACCTCTACTGTACTCCACTGTACTCTATCTCTACTGTGATCCACTGTACTCTATCTCTACTGTGCTCCACTGTACTCTACCTCTACTATGCTCCACTGTACTCTATCTGTACTGTGCTCCACTCTACTCTACCTCTACTGTGCTCCACTGTACTCTACCTCTACTGTACTCCACTCTACTCTATCTCTACTGTGCTCCACTGTACTCTATCTCTACTGTACTCCACTGTACTCTACCTCTACTGTGCTCTACTGTTCTCTACCTCTACTGTGCTCTACTGTACTCCACCTCTACTGTGCTCCACTGTACCCTACCTCTACTGTGCTCCACTGTACTCTACCTCTACTGTGCTCCACTGTACTCTACCTCTACTGTGCTCCACTGTACTCTACCTCTACTGTGCTCCACTGTACTCTACCTCTACTGTGCTCCACTGTACTCTATCTCTACTGTGCTCCACTGTACTCTATTTCTACTGTACTCTACTGTACTCCACCTCTAATGTGCTCCACTGTACTCTACCTCTACTGTACTCTACCTCTACTGTACTCCACTGTACTCTACCTCTACTGTGCTCTACTGTACTCTATCTCTACTCTGCTCCACTGTACTCTACCTCTACTGTGCTCCACTGTACTCTACCTCTACTGTACTTCACTGTCCTCTATCTCTACTGTACTCCACTGTACTTTACCTCTACTGTGCTCCACTGTACTCTACCTCTACTGTACTCTACTGTACTCTATCTCTACTGTGCTCCACTGTACTCTACCTCTACTGTGCTCCACTGTACTCTACCTCTACTGTGCTCCACTGTACTCTACCTCTACTGTACTCCACTGTACTCTATCTCTACTTTGCTCCACTGTACTCTACCTCTACTGTGCTCAACTGTACTCTACTGTACTCCACTGTACTCTACCTCTACTGTACTCCACTGTACTCTATCTCTACTGTACTCCACTGTACTCTACCTCTACTGTACTCCACTGTACTCTATCTCTACTGTGCTCCACTATACTCTACCTCTACTGTGCTCAACTGTACTGTACTGTACTCCACTGTAATCTACCTCTACTGTACTCCACTGTACTCTACCTCTACTGTACTCCACTGTACTCTACCTCTACTGTACTCCACTGTACTCTACTCTACTGTACTCCACTGTACTCTATCTCTACTGTGATCCACTGTACTCTACCTCTACTGTACTCCACTGTACTCTATCTCTACTGTACTCCACTGTACTCTACCTCTACTGTACTCTACTGTTCTCTACCTCTACTGTGCTCTACTGTACTCTACTCTACTGTACTCCACTGTACTCTATCTCTACTGTGATCCACTGTACTCTACCTCTACTGTACTCCACTTTACTTTATCTCTACTGTGATCCACTGTACTCTATCTCTACTGTGCTCCACTGTACTCTACCTCTACTATGCTCCACTGTACTCTATCTCTACTGTGCTCCACTCTACTCTACCTCTACTGTGCTCCACTGTACTCTACCTCTACTGTACTCCACTTTACTTTATCTCTACTGTGATCCACTGTACTCTATCTCTACTGTGCTCCACTGTACTCTACCTCTACTATGCTCCACTGTACTCTATCTCTACTGTGCTCCACTGTACTCTACCTCTACTGTGCTCCACTGTACCCTACCTCTACTGTGCTCCACTGTACTCTACCTCTACTGTGCTCCACTGTACTCTACCTCTACTGTGCTCCACTGTACTCTATCTCTACTGTGCTCCACTGTACTCTATTTCTACTGTACTCTACTGTACTCCACCTCTAATGTGCTCCACTGTACTCTACCTCTACTGTACTCTACCTCTACTGTACTCCACTGTACTCTACCTCTACTGTGCTCTACTGTACTCTATCTCTACTCTGCTCCACTGTACTCTACCTCTACTGTGCTCCACTGTACTCTACCTCTACTGTACTTCACTGTCCTCTATCTCTACTGTACTCCACTGTACTCTACCTCTACTGTGCTCCACTGTACTCTACCTCTACTGTACTCCACTGTACTCTATCTCTACTGTGCTCCACTGTACTCTACCTCTACTGTGCTCCACTGTACTCTACCTCTACTGTGCTCCACTGTACTCTACCTCTATTGTACTCCACTGTACTCTATCTCTACTGTACTCCACTGTACTCTACCTCTACTGTACTCCACTGTACTCTATCTCTACTGTACTCCACTTTACTCTACCTCTACTGTGCTCCACTGTACTCTACCTCTACTGTACTCCACAGTACTCTATCTCTACTGTGCTCCACTCTACTCTATCTCTACTGTACTCCACTGTACTCTACCTCTACTGTGCTCTACTGTTCTCTACCTCTAATGTGCTCTACTGTACTCCACCTCTACTGTTCTCCACTGTACCCTACCTCTATTGTGCTCCACTGTACTCTACCTCTACTGTACTCCACTGTATTCTATCTCTACTGTGCTCCACTGTACTCTACCTCTACTGTGCTCAACTGTACTCTACTGTACTCCACTGTACTCTACCTCTACTGTACTCCACTGTACTCTATCTCTACTGTACTCCACTGTACTCTACCTCTACTGTACTCCACTGTACTCTATATCTACTGTGCTCCACTGTACTCTACCTCTACTGTGCCCAACTGTACTGTACTCTACCTCTACTGTACTCCACTGTACTCTACCTCTACTGTACTCCACTTTACTCTACCTCTACTGTACTCAACTGTACTCTATCTCTACTGTGCTCCACTGTACTCTACCTCTACTGTACTCCACTGTACTCTATCTCTACTGTACTCCACTGTACTCTACCTCTACTGTGCTCCACTGTACTCTACCTCTACTGTACTCCACAGTACTCTATCTCTACTGTGCTCCACTGTACTCTATCTCTACTGTACTCCACTGTACTCTACCTCTACTGTGCTCTACTCTTCTCTACCTCTACTGTGCTCTACTGTACTCCACCTCTACTGTTCTCCACTGTACCCTACCTCTATTGTGCTCCACTGTACTCTACCTCTACTGTACTCCACTGTATTCTATCTCCACTGTGCTCCACTGTACTCTACCTCTACTGTGCTCAACTGTACTCTACTGTACTCCACTGTACTCTACCTCTACTGTACTCCACTGTACTCTATCTCTACTGTACTCCACTGTACTCTACCTCTACTGTACTCCACTGTACTCTATCTTTACTGTGCTCCACTGTACTCTATTTCTACTGTACTCTACTGTACTCCACCTCTAATGTGCTCCGCTGTACTCTACCTCTACTGTACTCTACTGTACTCTATCTCTACTCTGCTCCACTGTACTCTACCTCTACTGTGCTCCACTGTACTCTACCTCTACTGTACTTCACTGTCCTCTATCTCTACTGTACTCCACTGTACTCTACCTCTACTGTGCTCCACTGTACTCTACCTCTACTGTACTCCACTGTACTCTATCTCTACTGTGCTCCACTGTACTCTACCTCTACTGTGCTCCACTGTACTCTACCTCTACTGTGCTCCACTGTACTCTACCTCTACTGTACTCCGCTGTACTCTATCTCTACTGTGCTCCACTGTACTCTACCTCTACTGTGCTCAACTGTACTCTACTGTACTCCACTGTACTCTACCTCTACTGTACTCCACTGTACTCTATCTCTACTGTACTCCACTGTACTCTACCTCTACTGTACTCCACTGTACTCTATCTCTACTGTGCTCCACTGTACTCTACCTCTACTGTGCTCAACTGTACTGTACTGTACTCCACTGTAATCTACCTCTACTGTACTCCACTGTACTCTACCTCTACTGTGCTCCACTGTACTCTATCTCTACTGTGCTCCACTCTACTCTACCTCTACTGTGCTCCACTGTATCCTACCTCTACTGTACTCCACTGTACTCTCTCTCTACTGTGCTCCACTGTACTCTATCTCTACTGTACTCAGCTGTACTCTACCTCTACTGTGCTCTACTGTTCTCTACCTCTACTGTGCTCTACTCTACTCCACCTCTACTGTGCTCCACTGTACCCTACCTCTACTGTGCTCCACCGTACTCTACCTCTACTGTGCTCCACTGTACTCTACCTCTACTGTACTCCACTGTACTCTATCTCTACTGTGCTCCACTGTACTCTCTCTCTACTGTACTCTACCTCTACTGTACTCTACTGTGCTCCACTGTACTCCACTGTAGTCTACCTCTACTGTGCTCCACTGTACTCTACCTCTACTGTGCTCCACTATACTCTACCTCTACTGTGCTCCACTGTACTCTACCTCTACTGTCCTCCACTGTACTCTACCTCTACTGTGCTCCACTGTACTCTCTCTCTACTGTACTCTACCTCTACTGTACTCTACTGTACTCCACCTCTAATGTGCTCCACTGTACTCTACCTCTACTGTACTCTACCTCTACTGTACTCCACTGTACTCTACCTCTAATGTGCTCCACTGTACTCTATCTCTACTGTGCTCCACTGTACTCTATTTCTACTGTGCTCCACTGTACTCTATCTCTACTGTACTCCACTGTACTCTATCTCTACTGTACTTCACTGTCCTTTATCTCTAATGTACTCCACTGTACTCTACCTCTATTGTGCTCCATTGTACTCTATCTCTACTGTACTCTACTGTACTCTATCTCTACTTTACTCCACTGTACTCTACCTATACTGTACTCTACTGTTCTCTTCCTCTACTGTACTCCACTGTACTCTATCTCTACTGTGATCCACTGTACTCTACCTCTACTGTACTCCACTGTACTCTATCTCTACTCTACTCCACTGTACTCTACCTCTACTGTACTCTACTGTTCTCTACCTCTACTGTGCTCCACTGTACTCTACCTCTACTGTACTCCACTCTACTCTATCTCTACTGTGCTCCACTACTGTTCTCTACCTCTACTGTGCTCTACTGTACTTTACTCTACTGTACTCCACTGTACTCTATCTCTACTGTGATCCACTGTACTCTACCTCTACTGTACTCCACTGTACTCTATCTCTACTGTGATCCACTGTACTCTATCTCTATTGTGCTCCACTGTACTCTACCTCTACTGTGCTCCACTGTACTCTATCTCTACTGTGCTCCACTCTACTCTACCTCTACTGTGCTCCACTGTATCCTACCTCTACTGTACTCCACTGTACTCTCTCTCTACTGTGCTCCACTGTACTCTATCTCTACTGTACTCAGCTGTACTCTACCTCTACTGTGCTCTACTGTTCTCCACCTCTTCTGTGCTCTACTCTACTCCACCTCTACTGTGCTCCACTGTACCCTACCTCTACTGTGCTCCACCGTACTCTACCTCTACTGTGCTCCACTGTACTCTATCTCTACTGTACTCTACTGTACTCTATCTCTACTTTACTCCACTGTATTCTATCTCTACTGTGCTCCACTGTACTCTACCTCTACTGTGCTCAACTGTACTCTACTGTACTCCACTGTACTCTACCTCTACTGTACTCCACTGTACTCTATCTCTACTGTACTCCACTGTACTCTACCTCTACTGTACTCCACTGTACTCTATCTCTACTGTGCTCCACTGTACTCTACCTCTACTGTGCCCAACTGTACTGTACTCTACCTCTACTGTTCTCCACTGTACTCTACCTCTACTGTACTCCACTTTACACTACCTCTACTGTACTCAACTGTACTCTATCTCTACTGTGCTCCACTGTACTCTACCTCTACTGTACTCCACTGTACTCTATCTCTACTGTACTCCACTGTACTCTACCTATACTGTACTCTACTGTTCTCTTCCTCTACTGTACTCCACTGTACTCTATCTCTACTGTGATCCACTGTACTCTACCTCTACTGTACTCCACTGTACTCTATCTCTACTGTACTCCACTGTCCTCTACCTATACTGTACTCTACTGTTCTCTTCCTCTACTGTACTCCACTGTACTCTATCTCTACTGTGATCCACTGTACTCTACCTCTACTGTACTCCACTGTACTCTATCTCTACTCTACTCCACTGTACTCTACCTCTACTGTACTCCACTGTACTCTATCTCTACTGTGATCCACTGTACTCTACCTCTACTGTACTCCACTGTACTCTATCTCTACTGTGATCCACTGTACTCTACCTCTACTGTACTCCACTGTACTCTATCTCTACTGTGATCCACTGTACTCTATCTCTACTGTGCTCCACTGTACTCTACCTCTACTATGCTCCACTGTACTCTATCTGTACTGTGCTCCACTCTACTCTACCTCTACTGTGCTCCACTGTACTCTACCTCTACTGTACTCCACTCTACTCTATCTCTACTGTGCTCCACTGTACTCTATCTCTACTGTACTCCACTGTACTCTACCTCTACTGTGCTCTACTGTACTTTACTCTACTGTACTCCACTGTACTCTATCTCTACTGTGATCCACTGTACTCTACCTCTACTGTACTCCACTGTACTCTATCTCTACTGTGATCCACTGTACTCTATCTCTATTGTGCTCCACTGTACTCTACCTCTACTGTGCTCCACTGTACTCTATCTCTACTGTGCTCCACTCTACTCTACCTCTACTGTGCTCCACTGTATCCTACCTCTACTGTACTCCACTGTACTCTCTCTCTACTGTGCTCCACTGTACTCTATCTCTACTGTACTCAGCTGTACTCTACCTCTACTGTGCTCTACTGTTCTCCACCTCTACTGTGCTCTACTCTACTCCACCTCTACTGTGCTCCACTGTACCCTACCTCTACTGTGCTCCACCGTACTCTACCTCTACTGTGCTCCACTGTACTCTATCTCTACTGTACTCTACTGTACTCTATCTCTACTTTACTCCACTGTATTCTATCTCTACTGTGCTCCACTGTACTCTACCTCTACTGTGCTCAACTGTACTCTACTGTACTCCACTGTACTCTACCTCTACTGTACTCCACTGTACTCTATCTCTACTGTACTCCACTGTACTCTACCTCTACTGTACTCCACTGTACTCTATCTCTACTGTGCTCCACTGTACTCTACCTCTACTGTGCCCAACTGTACTGTACTCTACCTCTACTGTTCTCCACTGTACTCTACCTCTACTGTACTCCACTTTACACTACCTCTACTGTACTCAACTGTACTCTATCTCTACTGTGCTCCACTGTACTCTACCTCTACTGTACTCCACTGTACTCTATCTCTACTGTACTCCACTGTACTCTACCTATACTGTACTCTACTGTTCTCTTCCTCTACTGTACTCCACTGTACTCTATCTCTACTGTGATCCACTGTACTCTACCTCTACTGTACTCCACTGTACTCTATCTCTACTGTACTCCACTGTCCTCTACCTATACTGTACTCTACTGTTCTCTTCCTCTACTGTACTCCACTGTACTCTATCTCTACTGTGATCCACTGTACTCTACCTCTACTGTACTCCACTGTACTCTACCTCTACTGTGCTCCACTGTACTCTATCTCTACTGTGCTCCACTGTACTCTATTTCTACTGTACTCTACTGTACTCCACCTCTAATGTGCTCCACTGTACTCTACCTCTACTGTACTCTACCTCTACTGTACTCCACTGTACTCTACCTCTACTGTGCTCTACTGTACTCTATCTCTACTCTGCTCCACTGTACTCTACCTCTACTGTGCTCCACTGTACTCTACCTCTACTGTACTTCACTGTCCTCTATCTCTACTGTACTCCACTGTACTCTACCTCTACTGTGCTCCACTGTACTCTACCTCTACTGTACTCCACTGTACTCTATCTCTACTGTGCTCCACTGTACTCTACCTCTACTGTGCTCCACTGTACTCTACCTCTACTGTGCTCCACTGTACTCTACCTCTATTGTACTCCACTGTACTCTATCTCTACTGTGCTCCACTGTCCTCTACCTCTACTGTGCTCAACTGTACTCTACTGTACTCCACTGTACTCTACCTCTACTGTACTCCACTGTACTCTATCTCTACTGTACTCCACTTTACTCTACCTCTACTGTGCTCCACTGTACTCTACCTCTACTGTACTCCACAGTACTCTATCTCTACTGTGCTCCACTCTACTCTATCTCTACTGTACTCCACTGTACTCTACCTCTACTGTGCTCTACTGTTCTCTACCTCTAATGTGCTCTACTGTACTCCACCTCTACTGTTCTCCACTGTACCCTACCTCTATTGTGCTCCACTGTACTCTACCTCTACTGTACTCCACTGTATTCTATCTCTACTGTGCTCCACTGTACTCTACCTCTACTGTGCTCAACTGTACTCTACTGTACTCCACTGTACTCTACCTCTACTGTACTCCACTGTACTCTATCTCTACTGTACTCCACTGTACTCTACCTCTACTGTACTCCACTGTACTCTATATCTACTGTGCTCCACTGTACTCTACCTCTACTGTGCCCAACTGTACTGTACTCTACCTCTACTGTACTCCACTGTACTCTACCTCTACTGTACTCCACTTTACTCTACCTCTACTGTACTCAACTGTACTCTATCTCTACTGTGCTCCACTGTACTCTACCTCTACTGTACTCCACTGTACTCTATCTCTACTGTACTCCACTGTACTCTACCTCTACTGTGCTCCACTGTACTCTACCTCTACTGTACTCCACAGTACTCTATCTCTACTGTGCTCCACTGTACTCTATCTCTACTGTACTCCACTGTACTCTACCTCTACTGTGCTCTACTCTTCTCTACCTCTACTGTGCTCTACTGTACTCCACCTCTACTGTTCTCCACTGTACCCTACCTCTATTGTGCTCCACTGTACTCTACCTCTACTGTACTCCACTGTATTCTATCTCCACTGTGCTCCACTGTACTCTACCTCTACTGTGCTCAACTGTACTCTACTGTACTCCACTGTACTCTACCTCTACTGTACTCCACTGTACTCTATCTCTACTGTACTCCACTGTACTCTACCTCTACTGTACTCCACTGTACTCTATCTTTACTGTGCTCCACTGTACTCTATTTCTACTGTACTCTACTGTACTCCACCTCTAATGTGCTCCGCTGTACTCTACCTCTACTGTACTCTACTGTACTCTATCTCTACTCTGCTCCACTGTACTCTACCTCTACTGTGCTCCACTGTACTCTACCTCTACTGTACTTCACTGTCCTCTATCTCTACTGTACTCCACTGTACTCTACCTCTACTGTGCTCCACTGTACTCTACCTCTACTGTACTCCACTGTACTCTATCTCTACTGTGCTCCACTGTACTCTACCTCTACTGTGCTCCACTGTACTCTACCTCTACTGTGCTCCACTGTACTCTACCTCTACTGTACTCCGCTGTACTCTATCTCTACTGTGCTCCACTGTACTCTACCTCTACTGTGCTCAACTGTACTCTACTGTACTCCACTGTACTCTACCTCTACTGTACTCCACTGTACTCTATCTCTACTGTACTCCACTGTACTCTACCTCTACTGTACTCCACTGTACTCTATCTCTACTGTGCTCCACTGTACTCTACCTCTACTGTGCTCAACTGTACTGTACTGTACTCCACTGTAATCTACCTCTACTGTACTCCACTGTACTCTACCTCTACTGTGCTCCACTGTACTCTATCTCTACTGTGCTCCACTCTACTCTACCTCTACTGTGCTCCACTGTATCCTACCTCTACTGTACTCCACTGTACTCTCTCTCTACTGTGCTCCACTGTACTCTATCTCTACTGTACTCAGCTGTACTCTACCTCTACTGTGCTCTACTGTTCTCTACCTCTACTGTGCTCTACTCTACTCCACCTCTACTGTGCTCCACTGTACCCTACCTCTACTGTGCTCCACCGTACTCTACCTCTACTGTGCTCCACTGTACTCTACCTCTACTGTACTCCACTGTACTCTATCTCTACTGTGCTCCACTGTACTCTCTCTCTACTGTACTCTACCTCTACTGTACTCTACTGTGCTCCACTGTACTCCACTGTAGTCTACCTCTACTGTGCTCCACTGTACTCTACCTCTACTGTGCTCCACTATACTCTACCTCTACTGTGCTCCTCTGTACTCTACCTCTACTGTCCTCCACTGTACTCTACCTCTACTGTGCTCCACTGTACTCTCTCTCTACTGTACTCTACCTCTACTGTACTCTACTGTACTCCACCTCTAATGTGCTCCACTGTACTCTACCTCTACTGTACTCTACCTCTACTGTACTCCACTGTACTCTACCTCTAATGTGCTCCACTGTACTCTATCTCTACTGTGCTCCACTGTACTCTATTTCTACTGTGCTCCACTGTACTCTATCTCTACTGTACTCCACTGTACTCTATCTCTACTGTACTTCACTGTCCTTTATCTCTAATGTACTCCACTGTACTCTACCTCTATTGTGCTCCATTGTACTCTATCTCTACTGTACTCTACTGTACTCTATCTCTACTTTACTCCACTGTACTCTACCTATACTGTACTCTACTGTTCTCTTCCTCTACTGTACTCCACTGTACTCTATCTCTACTGTGATCCACTGTACTCTACCTCTACTGTACTCCACTGTACTCTATCTCTACTCTACTCCACTGTACTCTACCTCTACTGTACTCTACTGTTCTCTACCTCTACTGTGCTCCACTGTACTCTACCTCTACTGTACTCCACTCTACTCTATCTCTACTGTGCTCCACTACTGTTCTCTACCTCTACTGTGCTCTACTGTACTTTACTCTACTGTACTCCACTGTACTCTATCTCTACTGTGATCCACTGTACTCTACCTCTACTGTACTCCACTGTACTCTATCTCTACTGTGATCCACTGTACTCTATCTCTATTGTGCTCCACTGTACTCTACCTCTACTGTGCTCCACTGTACTCTATCTCTACTGTGCTCCACTCTACTCTACCTCTACTGTGCTCCACTGTATCCTACCTCTACTGTACTCCACTGTACTCTCTCTCTACTGTGCTCCACTGTACTCTATCTCTACTGTACTCAGCTGTACTCTACCTCTACTGTGCTCTACTGTTCTCCACCTCTTCTGTGCTCTACTCTACTCCACCTCTACTGTGCTCCACTGTACCCTACCTCTACTGTGCTCCACCGTACTCTACCTCTACTGTGCTCCACTGTACTCTATCTCTACTGTACTCTACTGTACTCTATCTCTACTTTACTCCACTGTATTCTATCTCTACTGTGCTCCACTGTACTCTACCTCTACTGTGCTCAACTGTACTCTACTGTACTCCACTGTACTCTACCTCTACTGTACTCCACTGTACTCTATCTCTACTGTACTCCACTGTACTCTACCTCTACTGTACTCCACTGTACTCTATCTCTACTGTGCTCCACTGTACTCTACCTCTACTGTGCCCAACTGTACTGTACTCTACCTCTACTGTTCTCCACTGTACTCTACCTCTACTGTACTCCACTTTACACTACCTCTACTGTACTCAACTGTACTCTATCTCTACTGTGCTCCACTGTACTCTACCTCTACTGTACTCCACTGTACTCTATCTCTACTGTACTCCACTGTACTCTACCTATACTGTACTCTACTGTTCTCTTCCTCTACTGTACTCCACTGTACTCTATCTCTACTGTGATCCACTGTACTCTACCTCTACTGTACTCCACTGTACTCTATCTCTACTGTACTCCACTGTCCTCTACCTATACTGTACTCTACTGTTCTCTTCCTCTACTGTACTCCACTGTACTCTATCTCTACTGTGATCCACTGTACTCTACCTCTACTGTACTCCACTGTACTCTATCTCTACTCTACTCCACTGTACTCTACCTCTACTGTACTCCACTGTACTCTATCTCTACTGTGATCCACTGTACTCTACCTCTACTGTACTCCACTGTACTCTATCTCTACTGTGATCCACTGTACTCTACCTCTACTGTACTCCACTGTACTCTATCTCTACTGTGATCCACTGTACTCTATCTCTACTGTGCTCCACTGTACTCTACCTCTACTATGCTCCACTGTACTCTATCTGTACTGTGCTCCACTCTACTCTACCTCTACTGTGCTCCACTGTACTCTACCTCTACTGTACTCCACTCTACTCTATCTCTACTGTGCTCCACTGTACTCTATCTCTACTGTACTCCACTGTACTCTACCTCTACTGTGCTCTACTGTACTTTACTCTACTGTACTCCACTGTACTCTATCTCTACTGTGATCCACTGTACTCTACCTCTACTGTACTCCACTGTACTCTATCTCTACTGTGATCCACTGTACTCTATCTCTATTGTGCTCCACTGTACTCTACCTCTACTGTGCTCCACTGTACTCTATCTCTACTGTGCTCCACTCTACTCTACCTCTACTGTGCTCCACTGTATCCTACCTCTACTGTACTCCACTGTACTCTCTCTCTACTGTGCTCCACTGTACTCTATCTCTACTGTACTCAGCTGTACTCTACCTCTACTGTGCTCTACTGTTCTCCACCTCTACTGTGCTCTACTCTACTCCACCTCTACTGTGCTCCACTGTACCCTACCTCTACTGTGCTCCACCGTACTCTACCTCTACTGTGCTCCACTGTACTCTATCTCTACTGTACTCTACTGTACTCTATCTCTACTTTACTCCACTGTATTCTATCTCTACTGTGCTCCACTGTACTCTACCTCTACTGTGCTCAACTGTACTCTACTGTACTCCACTGTACTCTACCTCTACTGTACTCCACTGTACTCTATCTCTACTGTACTCCACTGTACTCTACCTCTACTGTACTCCACTGTACTCTATCTCTACTGTGCTCCACTGTACTCTACCTCTACTGTGCCCAACTGTACTGTACTCTACCTCTACTGTTCTCCACTGTACTCTACCTCTACTGTACTCCACTTTACACTACCTCTACTGTACTCAACTGTACTCTATCTCTACTGTGCTCCACTGTACTCTACCTCTACTGTACTCCACTGTACTCTATCTCTACTGTACTCCACTGTACTCTACCTATACTGTACTCTACTGTTCTCTTCCTCTACTGTACTCCACTGTACTCTATCTCTACTGTGATCCACTGTACTCTACCTCTACTGTACTCCACTGTACTCTATCTCTACTGTACTCCACTGTCCTCTACCTATACTGTACTCTACTGTTCTCTTCCTCTACTGTACTCCACTGTACTCTATCTCTACTGTGATCCACTGTACTCTACCTCTACTGTACTCCACTGTACTCTATCTCTACTCTACTCCACTGTACTCTACCTCTACTGTACTCCACTGTACTCTATCTCTACTGTGATCCACTGTACTCTACCTCTACTGTACTCCACTGTACTCTATCTCTACTGTGATCCACTGTACTCTACCTCTACTGTACTCCACTGTACTCTATCTCTACTGTGATCCACTGTACTCTATCTCTACTGTGCTCCACTGTACTCTACCTCTACTATGCTCCACTGTACTCTATCTGTACTGTGCTCCACTCTACTCTACCTCTACTGTGCTCCACTGTACTCTACCTCTACTGTACTCCACTCTACTCTATCTCTACTGTGCTCCACTGTACTCTATCTCTACTGTACTCCACTGTACTCTACCTCTACTGTGCTCTACTGTTCTCTACCTCTACTGTGCTCTACTGTACTCCACCTCTACTGTGCTCCACTGTACCCTACCTCTACTGTGCTCCACTGTACTCTACCTCTACTGTGCTCCACTGTACTCTACCTCTACTGTGCTCCACTGTACTCTACCTCTACTGTGCTCCACTGTACTCTACCTCTACTGTGCTCCACTGTACTCTATCTCTACTGTGCTCCACTGTACTCTATTTCTACTGTACTCTACTGTACTCCACCTCTAATGTGCTCCACTGTACTCTACCTCTACTGTACTCTACCTCTACTGTACTCCACTGTACTCTACCTCTACTGTGCTCTACTGTACTCTATCTCTACTCTGCTCCACTGTACTCTACCTCTACTGTGCTCCACTGTACTCTACCTCTACTGTACTTCACTGTCCTCTATCTCTACTGTACTCCACTGTACTTTACCTCTACTGTGCTCCACTGTACTCTACCTCTACTGTACTCTACTGTACTCTATCTCTACTGTGCTCCACTGTACTCTACCTCTACTGTGCTCCACTGTACTCTACCTCTACTGTGCTCCACTGTACTCTACCTCTACTGTACTCCACTGTACTCTATCTCTACTTTGCTCCACTGTACTCTACCTCTACTGTGCTCAACTGTACTCTACTGTACTCCACTGTACTCTACCTCTACTGTACTCCACTGTACTCTATCTCTACTGTACTCCACTGTACTCTACCTCTACTGTACTCCACTGTACTCTATCTCTACTGTGCTCCACTATACTCTACCTCTACTGTGCTCAACTGTACTGTACTGTACTCCACTGTAATCTACCTCTACTGTACTCCACTGTACTCTACCTCTACTGTACTCCACTGTACTCTACCTCTACTGTACTCCACTGTACTCTACTCTACTGTACTCCACTGTACTCTATCTCTACTGTGATCCACTGTACTCTACCTCTACTGTACTCCACTGTACTCTATCTCTACTGTACTCCACTGTACTCTACCTCTACTGTACTCTACTGTTCTCTACCTCTACTGTGCTCTACTGTACTCTACTCTACTGTACTCCACTGTACTCTATCTCTACTGTGATCCACTGTACTCTACCTCTACTGTACTCCACTTTACTTTATCTCTACTGTGATCCACTGTACTCTATCTCTACTGTGCTCCACTGTACTCTACCTCTACTATGCTCCACTGTACTCTATCTCTACTGTGCTCCACTCTACTCTACCTCTACTGTGCTCCACTGTACTCTACCTCTACTGTACTCCACTTTACTTTATCTCTACTGTGATCCACTGTACTCTATCTCTACTGTGCTCCACTGTACTCTACCTCTACTATGCTCCACTGTACTCTATCTCTACTGTGCTCCACTCTACTCTACCTCTACTGTGCTCCACTGTACTCTACCTCTACTGTACTCCACTGTACTCTATCTCTACTGTACTCCACTTTAATCTACCTCTACTGTCCTCCACTGTACTCTACCTCTACTGTGCTCCACTGTACTCTCTCTCTACTGTACTCTACCTCTACTGTACTCTACTGTGCTCCACTGTACTCCACTGTAGTCTACCTCTACTGTGCTCCACTGTACTCTACCTCTACTGTAATCCACTATACTCTACCTCAACTGTGCTCCACTGTACTCTACCTCTACTGTCCTCCACTGTACTCTACCTCTACTGTGCTCCACTGTACTCTCTCTCTACTGTACTCTACCTCTACTGTACTCTACTGTACTCCACCTCTAATGTGCTCCACTGTACTCTACCTCTACTCTACTCTACCTCTACTGTACTCCACTGTACTCTACCTCTAATGTGCTCCACTGTACTCTATCTCTACTGTGCTCCACTGTACTCTATTTCTACTGTGCTCCACTGTACTCTATCTCTACTGTACTCCACTGTACTCTATCTCTACTGTACTTCACTATCCTTTATCTCTAATGTACTCCACTGTACTCTACCTCTATTGTGCTCCATTGTACTCTATCTCTACTGTACTCTACTGTACTCTATCTCTACTTTACTCCACTGTACTCTATCTCTACTGTACTCCACTGTACTCTACCTCTACTGTGCTCCACTGTACTCTACCTCTACCGTACTCCACTGTACTCTATCTCTACTGTACTCCACTGTACTCTACCTATACTGTACTCTACTGTTCTCTACCTCTACTGTGCTCTACTCTACTCTACTGTACTCCACTGTACTCTATCTCTACTGTGATCCACTGTACTCTACCTCTACTGTACTCTACTGTACTCTATCTCTACTGTGATCTACTGTACTCTATCTCTACTGTGCTCCACTGTACTCTACCTCTACTGTGCTCCACTGTACTCTATCTCTACTGTGCTCCACTCTACTCTACCTCTACTGTGCTCCACTGTATCCTACCTCTACTGTACTCCACTGTACTCTATCTCTACTGTGCTCCACTGTACTCTATCTCTACTGTACTCCACTGTACTCTACCTCTACTGTGCTCTACTGTTCTCTACCTCTACTGTGCTCTACTGTACTCCACCTCTACTGTGCTCCACTGTACCCTACCTCTACTGTGCTCCACTGTACTCTACCTCTACTGTGCTCCACTGTACTCTACCTCTACTCTGCTCCACTGTATCCACTGTACTCTACCTCTACTGTGCTCCACTGTACTCTACCTCTACTGTGCTCCACTGTACTCTACCTCTACTGTACTCTACTGTACTCCACCTCTAATGAGCTCCACTGTACTCTGGCTCTACTGTACTCCACTTTACTTTACCTCTACTGTACTCCACTGTACTCTACCTCTACTGTGCTCCACTGTACTCTATTTCTACTGTACTCCACTGTACTCTACCTCTGCTGTGCTCCACTGTACTCTAACTCTACTGTACTCAACTGTACTCTACTGTTCTCTACCTCTACTGTACTCTACTGTGCTCCACTGTACTCCACTGTAGTCTACCTCTACTGTGCTCCACTGTACTCTACCTCTACTGTGCTCCACTATACTCTACCTCTACTGTGCTCCACTGTACTCTACCTCTACTGTCCTCCACTGTACTCTACCTCTACTGTGCTCCACTGTACTCTCTCTCTACTGTACTCTACCTCTACTGTACTCTGCTGTACTCCACCTCTAATGTGCTCCACTGTACTCTACCTCTACTGTACTCTACCTCTACTGTACTCCACTGTACTCTACCTCTACTGTGCTCTACTGTACTCTATCTCTACTGTGCTCCACTGTACTCTACCTCTACTGTGCTCCACTGTACTCTACCTCTACTGTACTTCACTGTCCTCTATCTCTACTCTACTCCACTGTACTCTACCTCTACTGTCCTCCACTGTACTCTACCTCTACTGTGCTCCACTGTACTCTCTCTCTACTGTACTCTACCTCTACTGTACTCTGCTGTACTCCACCTCTAATGTGCTCCACTGTACTCTACCTCTACTGTACTCTACCTCTACTGTACTCCACTGTACTCTACCTCTACTGTGCTCTACTGTACTCTATCTCTACTGTGCTCCACTGTACTCTACCTCTACTGTGCTCCACTGTACTCTACCTCTACTGTACTTCACTGTCCTCTATCTCTACTGTACTCCACTGTACTCTATCTCTACTGTACTCCACTGTATTCTACCTCTACTGTACTCCACTGTACTCTATCTCTACTGTACTCCACTCTAATCTACCTCTACTGTCCTCCACTGTACTCTACCTCTACTGTGCTCCACTGTACTCTCTCTCTACTGTACTCTACCTCTACTGTACTCTACTGTGCTCCACTGTACTCCACTGTAGACTACCTCTACTGTGCTCCACTGTACTCTACCTCTACTGTGCTCCACTATACTCTACCTCTACTGTGCTCCACTGTACTCTACCTCTACTGTCCTCCACTGTACTCTACCTCTACTGTGCTCCACTGTACTCTCTCTCTACTGTACTCTACCTCTACTGTACTCTACTGTACTCCACCTCTAATGTGCTCCACTGTACTCTACCTCTACTGTACTCTACCTCTACTGTACTCCACTGTACTCTACCTCTAATGTGCTCCACTGTACTCTATCTCTACTGTGCTCCACTGTACTCTATTTCTACTGTGCTCCACTGTACTCTATCTCTACTGTACTCCACTGTACTCTATCTCTACTGTACTTCACTGTCCTTTATCTCTAATGTACTCCACTGTACTCTACCTCTATTGTGCTCCATTGTACTCTATCTCTACTGTACTCTACTGTACTCTATCTCTACTTTACTCCACTGTACTCTATCTCTACTGTACTCCACTGTACTCTACCTCTACTGTGCTCCACTGTATCCTACCTCTACTCTACTCCACTGTACTCTCTCTCTACTGTGCTCCACTGTACTCTATCTCTACTGTACTCAGCTGTACTCTACCTCTACTGTGCTCTACTGTTCTCTACCTCTACTGTGCTCTACTCTACTCCACCTCTACTGTGCTCCACTGTACCCTACCTCTACTGTGCTCCACCGTACTCTACCTCTACTGTGCTCCACTGTACTCTACCTCTACTGTACTCCACTGTACTCTATCTCTACTGTACTCCACTGTACTCTACCTCTACTGTACTCCACTGTACTCTATCTCTACTGTACTCCACTCTAATCTACCTCTACTGTCCTCCACTGTACTCTACCTCTACTGTGCTCCACTGTACTCTCTCTCTACTGTACTCTACCTCTACTGTACTCTACTGTGCTCCACTGTACTCCACTGTAGTCTACCTCTACTGTGCTCCACTGTACTCTACCTCTACTGTGCTCCACTATACTCTACCTCTACTGTGCTCCACTGTACTCTACCTCTACTGTCCTCCACTGTACTGTACCTCTACTGTGCTCCACTGTACTCTCTCTCTACTGTACTCTACCTCTACTGTACTCTACTGTACTCCACCTCTAATGTGCTCCACTGTACTCTATCTCTACTGTGCTCCACTGTACTCTATTTCTACTGTGCTCCACTGTACTCTATCTCTACTGTACTCCACTGTACTCTATCTCTACTGTACTTCACTGTCCTTTATCTCTAATGTACTCCACTGTACTCTACCTCTATTGTGCTCCATTGTACTCTATCTCTACTGTACTCTACTGTACTCTATCTCTACTTTACTCCACTGTATTCTATCTCTACTGTGCTCCACTGTACTCTACCTCTACTGTGCTCAACTGTACTCTACTGTACTCCACTGTACTCTACCTCTACTGTACTCCACTGTACTCTATCTCTACTGTACTCCACTGTACTCTACCTCTACTGTACTCCACTGTACTCTATCTCTACTGTGCTCCACTGTACTCTACCTCTACTGTGCCCAACTGTACTGTACTCTACCTCTACTGTACTCCACTGTACTCTACCTCTACTGTACTCCACTTTACTCTACCTCTACTGTACTCAACTGTACTCTATCTCTACTGTGCTCCACTGTACTCTACCTCTACTGTACTCCACTGTACTCTATCTCTACTGTACTCCACTGTACTCTACCTATACTGTACTCTACTGTTCTCTTCCTCTACTGTACTCCACTGTACTCTATCTCTACTGTGATCCACTGTACTCTACCTCTACTGTACTCCACTGTACTCTATCTCTACTGTACTCCACTGTACTCTACCTATACTGTACTCTACTGTTCTCTTCCTCTACTGTACTCCACTGTACTCTATCTCTACTGTGATCCACTCTACTCTACCTCTACTGTACTCCACTGTACTCTATCTCTACTCTACTCCACTGTACTCTACCTCTACTGTACTCTACTGTTCTCTACCTCTACTGTGCTCTACTGTACTCTTCTCTACTGTACTCCACTGTACTCTATCTCTACTGTGATCCACTGTACTCTACCTCTACTGTACTCCACTGTACTCTATCTCTACTGTGATCCACTGTACTCTATCTCTACTGTGCTCCACTGTACTCTACCTCTACTATGCTCCACTGTACTCTATCTGTACTGTGCTCCACTCTACTCTACCTCTACTGTGCTCCACTGTACTCTACCTCTACTGTACTCCACTCTACTCTATCTCTACTGTGCTCCACTACTGTTCTCTACCTCTACTGTGCTCTACTGTACTTTACTCTACTGTACTCCACTGTACTCTATCTCTACTGTGATCCACTGTACTCTACCTCTACTGTACTCCACTGTACTCTATCTCTACTGTGATCCACTGTACTCTATCTCTATTGTGCTCCACTGTACTCTACCTCTACTGTGCTCCACTGTACTCTATCTCTACTGTGCTCCACTCTACTCTACCTCTACTGTGCTCCACTGTATCCTACCTCTACTGTACTCCACTGTACTCTCTCTCTACTGTGCTCCACTGTACTCTATCTCTACTGTACTCAGCTGTACTCTACCTCTACTGTGCTCTACTGTTCTCCACCTCTACTGTGCTCTACTCTACTCCACCTCTACTGTGCTCCACTGTACCCTACCTCTACTGTGCTCCACCGTACTCTACCTCTACTGTGCTCCACTGTACTCTATCTCTACTGTACTCTACTGTACTCTATCTCTACTTTACTCCACTGTATTCTACCTCTACTGTACTCCACTGTACTCTATCTCTACTGTACTCCACTCTAATCTACCTCTACTGTCCTCCACTGTACTCTACCTCTACTGTGCTCCACTGTACTCTCTCTCTACTGTACTCTACCTCTACTGTACTCTACTGTGCTCCACTGTACTCTCTCTCTACTGTACTCTACCTCTACTGTACTCTACTGTACTCCACCTCTAATGTGCTCCACTGTACTCTACCTCTACTGTACTCTACCTCTACTGTACTCCACTGTACTCTACCTCTAATGTGCTCCACTGTACTCTATCTCTACTGTGCTCCACTGTACTCTATTTCTACTGTGCTCCACTGTACTCTATCTCTACTGTACTCCACTTTACTCTATCTCTACTGTACTTCACTGTCCTTTATCTCTAATGTACTCCACTGTACTCTACCTCTATTGTGCTCCATTGTACTCTATCTCTACTGTAGTCTACTGTACTCTATCTCTACTTTACTCCACTGTGCTCTATCTCTACTGTACTCCACTGTACTCTACCTCTACTGTGCTCCACTGTATCCTACCTCTACTGTACTCCACTGTACTCTCTCTCTACTGTGCTCCACTGTACTCTATCTCTACTGTACTCAGCTGTACTCTACCTCTACTGTGCTCTACTGTTCTCTACCTCTACTGTGCTCTACTCTACTCCACCTCTACTGTGCTCCACTGTACCCTACCTCTACTGTGCTCCACCGTACTCTACCTATACTGTGCTCCACTGTATTCTACCTCTACTGTACTCCACTGTACTCTATCTCTACTGTACTCCACTGTACTCTACCTCTACTGTACTCCACTGTACTCTATCTCTACTGTACTCCACTCTAATCTACCTCTACTGTCCTCCAATGTACTCTACCTCTACTGTGCTCCACTGTACTCTATCTCTACTGTACTCTACCTCTACTGTACTCTACTGTGCTCCACTGTACTCCACTGTAGTCTACCTCTACTGTGCTCCACTGTACTCTACCTCTACTGTGCTCCACTATACTCTACCTCTACTGTGCTCCACTGTACTCTACCTCTACTGTCCTCCACTGTACTCTACCTCTACTGTGCTCCACTGTACTCTCTCTCTACTGTACTCTACCTCTACTGTACTCTACTGTACTCCACCTCTAATGTGCTCCACTGTACTCTATCTCTACTGTGCTCCACTGTACTCTATTTCTACTGTGCTCCACTGTACTCTATCTCTACTGTACTCCACTGTACTCTATCTCTACTGTACTTCACTGTCCTTTATCTCTAATGTACTCCACTGTACTCTACCTCTATTGTGCTCCATTGTACTCTATCTCTACTGTACTCTACTGTACTCTACCTCTACTTTACTCCACTGTATTCTATCTCTACTATGCTCCACTGTACTCTACCTCTACTGTGCTCAACTGTACTCTACTGTACTCCACTGTACTCTACCTCTACTGTACTCCACTGTACTCTATCTCTACTGTACTCCACTGTACTCTACCTCTACTGTACTCCACTGTACTCTATCTCTACTGTGCTCCACTGTACTCTACCTCTACTGTGCCCAACTGTACTGTACTCTACCTCTACTGTACTCCACTGTACTCTACCTCTACTGTACTCCACTTTACTCTACCTCTACTGTACTCAACTGTACTCTATCTCTACTGTGCTCCACTGTACTCTACCTCTACTGTACTCCACTGTACTCTATCTCTACTGTACTCCACTGTACTCTACCTATACTGTACTCTACTGTTCTCTTCCTCTACTGTACTCCACTGTACTCTATCTCTACTGTGATCCACTGTACTCTACCTCTACTGTACTCCACTGTACTCTATCTCTACTGTACTCCACTGTACTCTACCTATACTGTACTCTACTGTTCTCTACCTCTACTGTGCTCTACTGTACTCTTCTCTACTGTACTCCACTGTACTCTATCTCTACTGTGATCCACTGTACTCTACCTCTACTGTACTCCACTGTACTCTATCTCTACTGTGATCCACTGTACTATATCTCTACTGTGCTCCACTGTACTCTACCTCTACTATGCTCCACTGTACTCTATCTGTACTGTGCTCCACTCTACTCTACCTCTACTGTGCTCCACTGTACTCTACCTCTACTGTACTCCACTCTACTCTATCTCTACTGTGCTCCACTACTGTTCTCTACCTCTACTGTGCTCTACTGTACTTTACTCTACTGTACTCCACTGTACTCTATCTCTACTGTGATCCACTGTACTCTACCTCTACTGTACTCCACTGTACTCTATCTCTACTGTGATCCACTGTACTCTATCTCTATTGTGCTCCACTGTACTCTACCTCTACTGTGCTCCACTGTACTCTATCTCTACTGTGCTCCACTCTACTCTACCTCTACTGTGCTCCACTGTATCCTACCTCTACTGTACTCCACTGTACTCTCTCTCTACTGTGCTCCACTGTACTCTATCTCTACTGTACTCAGCTGTACTCTACCTCTACTGTGCTCTACTGTTCTCCACCTCTACTGTGCTCTACTCTACTCCACCTCTACTGTGCTCCACTGTACCCTACCTCTACTGTGCTCCACCGTACTCTACCTCTACTGTGCTCCACTGTACTCTATCTCTACTGTACTCTACTGTACTCTATCTCTACTTTACTCCACTGTATTCTATCTCTACTGTTCTCCACTGTACTCTACCTCTACTGTGCTCAACTGTACTCTACTGTACTCCACTGTACTCTACCTCTACTGTACTCCACTGTACTCTATCTCTACTGTACTCCACTGTACTCTACCTCTACTGTACTCCACTGTACTCTATCTCTACTGTGCTCCACTGTACTCTACCTCTACTGTGCCCAACTGTACTGTACTCTACCTCTACTGTACTCCACTGTACTCTACCTCTACTGTACTCCACTTTACTCTACCTCTACTGTACTCAACTGTACTCTATCTGTACTGTGCTCCACTGTACTCTACCTCTACTGTACTCCACTGTACTCTATCTCTACTGTGATCCACTGTACTCTATCTCTACTGTGCTCCACTGTACTCTACCTCTACTATGCTCCACTGTACTCTATCTGTACTGTGCTCCACTCTACTCTACCTCTACTGTGCTCCACTGTACTCTACCTCTACTGTGCTCCACTCTACTCTATCTCTACTGTGCTCCACTGTACTCTATCTCTACTGTACTCCACTGTACTCTACCTCTACTGTGCTCTACTGTTCTCTACCTCTACTGTGCTCTACTGTACTCCACCTCTACTGTGCTCCACTGTACCCTACCTCTACTGTGCTCCACTGTACTCTACCTCTACTGTGCTCCACTGTACTCTACCTCTACTGTGCTCCACTGTACTCTACCTCTACTGTGCTCCACTGTACTCTACCTCTACTGTGCTCCACTGTACTCTATCTCTACTGTGCTCCACTGTACTCTATTTCTACTGTACTCTACTGTACTCCACCTCTAATGTGCTCCACTGTACTCTACCTCTACTGTACTCTACCTCTACTGTACTCCACTGTACTCTACCTCTACTGTGCTCTACTGTACTCTATCTCTACTCTGCTCCACTGTACTCTACCTCTACTGTGCTCCACTGTACTCTACCTCTACTGTACTTCACTGTCCTCTATCTCTACTGTACTCCACTGTACTCTACCTCTACTGTGCTCCACTGTACTCTACCTCTACTGTACTCCACTGTACTCTATCTCTACTGTGCTCCACTGTACTCTACCTCTACTGTGCTCCACTGTACTCTACCTCTACTGTGCTCCACTGTACTCTACCTCTACTGTACTCCACTGTACTCTATCTCTACTGTGCTCCACTGTACTCTACCTCTACTGTGCTCAACTGTACTCTACTGTACTCCACTGTACTCTACCTCTACTGTACTCCACTGTACTCTATCTCTACTGTACTCCACTGTACTCTACCTCTACTGTACTCCACTGTACTCTATCTCTACTGTGCTCCACTATACTCTACCTCTACTGTGCTCAACTGTACTGTACTGTACTCCACTGTAATCTACCTCTACTGTACTCCACTGTACTCTACCTCTACTGTACTCCACTGTACTCTACCTCTACTGTACTCCACTGTACTCTACTCTACTGTACTCCACTGTACTTTATCTCTACTTTGATCCACTGTACTCTACCTCTACTGTGCTCCACTGTACTCTATCTCTACTGTACTCCACTGTACTCTACCTCTACTGTACTCTACTGTTCTCTACCTCTACTGTGCTCTACTGTACTCTACTCTACTGTACTCCACTGTACTCTATCTCTACTGTGATCCACTGTACTCTACCTCTACTGTACTCCACTTTACTTTATCTCTACTGTGATCCACTGTACTCTATCTCTACTGTGCTCCACTGTACTCTACCTCTACTATGCTCCACTGTACTCTATCTCTACTGTGCTCCACTCTACTCTACCTCTACTGTGCTCCACTGTACTCTACCTCTACTGTACTCCACTTTACTTTATCTCTACTGTGATCCACTGTACTCTATCTCTACTGTGCTCCACTGTACTCTACCTCTACTATGCTCCACTGTACTCTATCTCTACTGTGCTCCACTCTACTCTACCTCTACTGTGCTCCACTGTACTCTACCTCTACTGTACTCCACTGTACTCTATCTCTACTGTACTCCACTGCACTCTACCTCTACTGTGCTCTACTGTTCTCTACCTCTACTGTGCTCTACTGTACTCCACCTCTACTGTGCTCCACTGTACCCTACCTCTACTGTGCTCCACTGTACTCTACCTCTACTGTGCTCCACTGTACTCTACCTCTACTCTGCTCCACTGTATCCACTGTACTCTACCTCTACTGTGCTCCACTGTACTCTACCTCTACTGTGCTCCACTGTACTCTACCTCTACTGTACTCTACTGTACTCCACCTCTAATGAGCTCCACTGTACTCTGGCTCTACTGTACTCCACTGTACTTTACCTCTACTGTACTCCACTGTACTCTACCTCTACTGTGCTCCACTGTACTCTATTTCTACTGTACTCCTCTGTACTCTACCTCTACTGTGCTCCACTGTACTCTATCTGTAATGTACTCTACTGTACTCTATCTCTACTGTGATCCACTGTACTCTACCTCTGCTGTGCTCCACTGTACTCTATCTCTACTGTACTCCACTGTACTCTACTGTTCTCTACCTCTACTGTACTCTACTGTGCTCCACTGTACTCCACTGTAGTCTACCTCTACTGTGCTCCACTGTACTCTACCTCTACTGTGCTCCACTATACTCTACCTCTACTGTGCTCCACTGTACTCTACCTCTACTGTCCTCCACTGTACTCTACCTCTACTGTGCTCCACTGTACTCTCTCTCTACTGTACTCTACCTCTACTGTACTCTGCTGTACTCCACCTCTAATGTGCTCCACTGTACTCTACCTCTACTGTACTCTACCTCTACTGTACTCCACTGTACTCTACCTCTACTGTGCTCTACTGTACTCTATCTCTACTGTGCTCCACTGTACTCTACCTCTACTGTGCTCCACTGTACTCTACCTCTACTGTACTTCACTGTCCTCTATCTCTACTGTACTCCACTGTACTCTACCTCTATTGTCCTCCACTGTACTCTATCTCTACTGTACTCTACTGTACTATATCTCTACTGTACTCCACTGTACTCTATCTCTACTGTACTCCACTGTACTCTACCTCCACTGTACTCTACCTCTACCGTACTCCACTGTACTCTATCTCTACTGTACTCCACTGTACTCTACCTCTACTATACTCTACTGTTCTCTACCTCTACTGTGCTCTACTGTACTTTACTCTACTGTACTCCACTGTACTCTATCTCTACTGTGATCCACTGTACTCTACCTCTACTGTACTCCACTGTACTCTATCTCTACTGTGATCCACTGTACTCTATCTCTATTGTGCTCCACTGTACTCTACCTCTACTGTGCTCCACTGTACTCTATCTCTACTGTGCTCCACTCTACTCTACCTCTACTGTGCTCCACTGTATCCTACCTCTACTGTACTCCACTGTACTCTCTCTCTACTTTGCTCCACTGTACTCTATCTCTACTGTACTCAGCTGTACTCTACCTCTACTGTGCTCTACTGTTCTCCACCTCTACTGTGCTCTACTCTACTCCACCTCTACTGTGCTCCACTGTACCCTACCTCTACTGTGCTCCACCGTACTCTACCTCTACTGTGCTCCACTGTACTCTACCTCTACTGTACTCCACTGTACTCTATCTCTACTGTACTCCACTGTATTCTACCTCTACTGTACTCCACTGTACTCTATCTCTACTGTACTCCACTCTAATCTACCTCTACTGTCCTCCACTGTACTCTACCTCTACTGTGCTCCACTGTACTCTCTCTCTACTGTACTCTACCTCTACTGTACTCTACTGTGCTCCACTGTACTCCACTGTAGTCTACCTCTACAGTGCTCCACTGTACTCTACCTCTACTGTGCTCCACTATACTCTACCTCTACTGTGCTCCACTGTACTCTACCTCTACTGTCCTCCACTGTACTCTACCTCTACTGTGCTCCACTGTACTCTCTCTCTACTGTACTCTACCTCTACTGTACTCTACTGTACTCCACCTCTAATATGCTCCACTGTACTCTACCTCTACTGTACTCTACCTCTACTGTACTCCACTGTACTCTACCTCTAATGTGCTCCACTGTACTCTATATCTACTGTGCTCCACTGTACTCTATTTCTACTGTGCTCCACTGTACTCTATCTCTACTGTACTCCACTGTACTCTATCTCTACTGTACTTCACTGTCCTTTATCTCTAATGTACTCCACTGTACTCTACCTCTATTGTGCTCCATTGTACTCTATCTCTACTGTACTCTACTGTACTCTATCTCTACTTTACTCCACTGTACTCTATCTCTACTGTACTCCACTGTACTCTACCTCTACTGTGCTCCACTGTATCCTACCTCTACTGTACTCCACTGTACTCTCTCTCTACTGTGCTCCACTGTACTCTATCTCTACTGTACTCAGCTGTACTCTACCTCTACTGTGCTCTACTGTTCTCTACCTCTACTGTGCTCTACTCTACTCCACCTCTACTGTGCTCCACTGTACCCTACCTCTACTGTGCTCCACCGTACTCTACCTCTACTGTGCTCCACTGTACTCTACCTCTACTGTACTCCACTGTACTCTATCTCTACTGTACTCCACTGTACTCTACCTCTACTGTACTCCACTGTACTCTATCTCTACTGTACTCCACTCTAATCTACCTCTACTGTCCTCCACTGTACTCTACCTCTACTGTGCTCCACTGTACTCTCTCTCTACTGTACTCTACCTCTACTGTACTCTACTGTGCTCCACTGTATTCCACTGTAGTCTACCTCTACTGTGCTCCACTGTACTCTACCTCTACTGTGCTCCACTGTACTCTACCTCTACTGTCCTCCACTGTACTCTACCTCTACTGTGCTCCACTGTACTCTCTCTCTACTGTACTCTACCTCTACTGTACTCTACTGTACTCCACCTCTAATGTGCTCCACTGTACTCTATCTCTACTGTGCTCCACTGTACTCTATTTCTACTGTGCTCCACTGTACTCTATCTCTACTGTACTCCACTGTACTCTATCTCTACTGTACTTCACTGTCCTTTATCTCTAATGTACTCCACTGTACTCTACCTCTATTGTGCTCCATTGTACTCTATCTCTACTGTACTCTACTGTACTCTATCTCTACTTTACTCCACTCTACTCTATCTCTACTGTACTCCACTGTACTCTACCTCTACTGTGCTCCACTGTACTCTACCTCTACCGTACTCCACTGTACTCTATCTCTACTGTACTCCACTGTACTCTACCTCAACTGTACTCTACTGTTCTCTACCTCTACTGTGCTCCACTCTACTCTACTGTACTCCACTGTACTCTATCTCTACTGTGATCCACTGTACTCTACCTCTACTGTACTCTACTGTACTCTATCTCTACTGTGATCTACTGTACTCTATCTCTACTGTGCTCCACTGTACTCTACCTCTACTGTGCTCCACTGTACTCTATCTCTACTGTGCTCCACTCTACTCTACCTCTACTGTGCTCCACTGTATCCTACCTCTACTGTACTCCACTGTACTCTATCTCTACTGTGCTCCACTGTACTCTATCTCTACTGTACTCCACTGTACTCTACCTCTACTGTGCTCTACTGTTCTCTACCTCTACTGTGCTCTACTGTACTCCACCTCTACTGTTCTCCACTGTACCCTACCTCCATTGTGCTCCACTGTACTCTACCTCTACTGTACTCCACTGTATTCTATCTCTACTGTGCTCCACTGTACTCTACCTCTACTGTGCTCAACTGTACTCTACTGTACTCCACTGTACTCTACCTCTACTGTACTCCACTGTACTCTATCTCTACTGTACTCCACTGTACTCTACCTCTACTGTACTCCACTGTACTCTATATCTACTGTGCTCAACTGTACTCTACCTCTACTGTGCCCAACTGTACTGTACTCTATCTCTACTATACTCCACTGTACTCTACCTATACTGTACTCTACTGTTCTCTTCCTCTACTGTACTCCACTGTACTCTACCTATACTGTACTCTACTGTTCTCTTCCTCTACTGTACTCCACTGTACTCTATCTCTACTGTGATCCACTGTACTCTACCTCTACTGTACTCCACTGTACTCTATCTCTACTCTACTCCACTGTACTCTACCTCTACTGTACTCTACTGTTCTCTACCTCTACTGTGCTCTACTGTACTCTTCTCTACTGTACTCCACTGTACTCTATCTCTACTGTGATCCACTGTACTCTTCCTCTACTGTAATCCACTGTACTCTATCTCTACTGTGATCCACTGTACTCTATCTCTACTGTGCTCCACTGTACTCTACCTCTACTATGCTCCACTGTACTCTATCTGTACTGTGCTACACTCTACTCTACCTCTACTGTGCTCCACTGTACTCTACCTCTACTGTACTCCACTCTACTCTATCTCTACTGTGCTCCACTGTACTCTATCTCTACTGTACTCCACTGTACTCTACCTCTACTGTGCTCTACTGTTCTCTACCTCTACTGTGCTCTACTGTACTCCACCTCTACTGTGCTCCACTGTACCCTACCTCTACTGTGCTCCACTGTACTCTACCTCTACTGTGCTCCACTGTACTCTACCTCTACTGTGCTCCACTGTACTCTACCTCTACTGTGCTCCACTGTACTCTACCTCTACTGTGCTCCACTGTACTCTATCTCTACTGTGCTCCAATGTACTCTATTTCTACTGTACTCTACTGTACTCCACCTCTAATGTGCTCCACTGTACTCTACCTCTACTGTACTCTACCTCTACTGTACTCCACTGTACTCTACCTCTACTCTGCTGTACTGTACTCTATCTCTACTCTGCTCCACTGTACTCTACCTCTACTGTGCTCCACTGTACTCTACCTCTACTGTACTTCACTGTCCTCTATCTCTACTGTACTCCACTGTACTCTACCTCTACTGTGCTCCACTGTACTCTACCTCTACTGTACTCCACTGTACTCTATCACTACTGTGCTCCACTGTACTCTACCTCTACTGTGCTCCACTGTACTCTACCTCTACTGTGCTCCACTGTACTCTACCTCTACTGTACTCCACTGTACTCTATCTCTACTGTGCTCCACTGTACTCTACCTCTACTGTGCTCAACTGTACTCTACTGTACTCCACTGTACTCTACCTCTACTGTACTCCACTGTACTCTATCTCTACTGTACTCCACTGTACTCTACCTCTACTGTACTCCACTGTACTCTACCTCTACTGTCCTCCACTGTACTCTACCTCTACTGTGCTCCACTGTACTCTCTCTCTACTGTACTCTACCTCTACTGTACTCTACTGTACTCCACCTCTAATGTGCTCCACTGTACTCTATCTCTACTGTGCTCCACTGTACTCTATTTCTACTGTGCTCCACTGTACTCTATCTCTACTGTACTCCACTGTACTCTATCTCTACTGTACTTCACTGTCCTTTATCTCTAATGTACTCCACTGTACTCTACCTCTATTGTGCTCCATTGTACTCTATCTCTACTGTACTCTACTGTACTCTATCTCTACTTTACTCCACTCTACTCTATCTCTACTGTACTCCACTGTACTCTACCTCTACTGTGCTCCACTGTACTCTACCTCTACCGTACTCCACTGTACTCTATCTCTACTGTACTCCACTGTACTCTACCTCAACTGTACTCTACTGTTCTCTACCTCTACTGTGCTCCACTCTACTCTACTGTACTCCACTGTACTCTATCTCTACTGTGATCCACTGTACTCTACCTCTACTGTACTCTACTGTACTCTATCTCTACTGTGATCTACTGTACTCTATCTCTACTGTGCTCCACTGTACTCTACCTCTACTGTGCTCCACTGTACTCTATCTCTACTGTGCTCCACTCTACTCTACCTCTACTGTGCTCCACTGTATCCTACCTCTACTGTACCCCACTGTACTCTATCTCTACTGTGCTCCACTGTACTCTATCTCTACTGTACTCCACTGTACTCTACCTCTACTGTGCTCTACTGTTCTCTACCTCTACTGTGCTCTACTGTACTCCACCTCTACTGTTCTCCACTGTACCCTACCTCTATTGTGCTCCACTGTACTCTACCTCTACTGTACTCCACTGTATTCTATCTCTACTGTGCTCCACTGTACTCTACCTCTACTGTGCTCAACTGTACTCTACTGTACTCCACTGTACTCTACCTCTACTGTACTCCACTGTACTCTATCTCTACTGTACTCCACTGTACTCTACATCTACTGTACTCCACTGTACTCTATATCTACTGTGCTCAACTGTACTCTACCTCTACTGTGCCCAACTGTACTGTACTCTACCTCTACTGTACTCCACTGTACTCTACCTCTACTGTACTCCACTTTATTCTACCTCTACTGTACTCAACTGTACTCTATCTCTACTGTGCTCCACTGTACTCTACCTCTACTGTACTCCACTGTACTCTATCTCTACTGTACTCCACTGTATTCTACCTATACTGTACTCTACTGTTCTCTTCCTCTACTGTACTCCACTGTACTCTATCTCTACTGTGATCCACTGTACTCTACCTCTACTGTACTCCACTGTACTCTATCTCTACTATACTCCACTGTACTCTACCTATACTGTACTCTACTGTTCTCTTCCTCTACTGTACTCCACTGTACTCTATCTCTACTGTGATCCACTGTACTCTACCTCTACTGTACTCCACTGTACTCTATCTCTACTCTACTCCACTGTACTCTACCTCTACTGTACTCTACTGTTCTCTACCTCTACTGTGCTCTACTGTACTCTTCTCTACTGTACTCCACTGTACTCTATCTCTACTGTGATCCACTGTACTCTTCCTCTACTGTAATCCACTGTACTCTATCTCTACTGTGATCCACTGTACTCTATCTCTACTGTGCTCCACTGTACTCTACCTCTACTATCCTCCACTGTACTCTATCTGTACTGTGCTCCGCTCTACTCTACCTCTACTGTGCTCCACTGTACTCTACCTCTACTGTACTCCACTCTACTCTATCTCTACTGTGCTCCACTGTACTCTATCTCTACTGTACTCCACTGTACTCTACCTCTACTGTGCTCTACTGTTCTCTACCTCTACTGTGCTCTACTGTACTCCACCTCTACTGTGCTCCACTGTACCCTACCTCTACTGTGCTCCACTGTACTCTACCTCTACTGTGCTCCACTGTACTCTACCTCTACTGTGCTCCACTGTACTCTACCTCTACTGTGCTCCACTGTACTCTACCTCTACTGTGCTCCACTGTACTCTATCTCTACTGTACTCCACTCTAATCTACCTCTACTGTCCTCCACTGTACTCTACCTCTACTGTGCTCCACTGTACTCTCTCTCTACTGTACTCTACCTCTACTGTACTCTACTGTGCTCCACTGTATTCCACTGTAGTCTACCTCTACTGTGCTCCACTGTACTCTACCTCTACTGTGCTCCACTATACTCTACCTCTACTGTGCTCCACTGTACTCTACCTCTACTGTCCTCCACTGTACTCTACCTCTACTGTGCTCCACTGTACTCTCTCTCTACTGTACTCTACCTCTACTGTACTCTACTGTACTCCACCTCTAATGTGCTCCACTGTACTCTATCTCTACTGTGCTCCACTGTACTCTATTTCTACTGTGCTCCACTGTACTCTATCTCTACTGTACTCCACTGTACTCTATCTCTACTGTACTTCACTGTCCTTTATCTCTAATGTACTCCACTGTACTCTACCTCTATTGTGCTCCATTGTACTCTATCTCTACTGTACTCTACTGTACTCTATCTCTACTTTACTCCACTCTACTCTATCTCTACTGTACTCCACTGTACTCTACCTCTACTGTGCTCCACTGTACTCTACCTCTACCGTACTCCACTGTACTCTATCTCTACTGTACTCCACTGTACTCTACCTCAACTGTACTCTACTGTTCTCTACCTCTACTGTGCTCCACTCTACTCTACTGTACTCCACTGTACTCTATCTCTACTGTGATCCACTGTACTCTACCTCTACTGTACTCTACTGTACTCTATCTCTACTGTGATCTACTGTACTCTATCTCTACTGTGCTCCACTGTACTCTACCTCTACTGTGCTCCACTGTACTCTATCTCTACTGTGCTCCACTCTACTCTACCTCTACTGTGCTCCACTGTATCCTACCTCTACTGTACTCCACTGTACTCTATCTCTACTGTGCTCCACTGTACTCTATCTCTACTGTACTCCACTGTACTCTACCTCTACTGTGCTCTACTGTTCTCTACCTCTACTGTGCTCTACTGTACTCCACCTCTACTGTTCTCCACTGTACCCTACCTCCATTGTGCTCCACTGTACTCTACCTCTACTGTACTCCACTGTATTCTATCTCTACTGTGCTCCACTGTACTCTACCTCTACTGTGCTCAACTGTACTCTACTGTACTCCACTGTACTCTACCTCTACTGTACTCCACTGTACTCTATCTCTACTGTACTCCACTGTACTCTACCTCTACTGTACTCCACTGTACTCTATATCTACTGTGCTCAACTGTACTCTACCTCTACTGTGCCCAACTGTACTGTACTCTATCTCTACTATACTCCACTGTACTCTACCTATACTGTACTCTACTGTTCTCTTCCTCTACTGTACTCCACTGTACTCTACCTATACTGTACTCTACTGTTCTCTTCCTCTACTGTACTCCACTGTACTCTATCTCTACTGTGATCCACTGTACTCTACCTCTACTGTACTCCACTGTACTCTATCTCTACTCTACTCCACTGTACTCTACCTCTACTGTACTCTACTGTTCTCTACCTCTACTGTGCTCTACTGTACTCTTCTCTACTGTACTCCACTGTACTCTATCTCTACTGTGATCCACTGTACTCTTCCTCTACTGTAATCCACTGTACTCTATCTCTACTGTGATCCACTGTACTCTATCTCTACTGTGCTCCACTGTACTCTACCTCTACTATGCTCCACTGTACTCTATCTGTACTGTGCTACACTCTACTCTACCTCTACTGTGCTCCACTGTACTCTACCTCTACTGTACTCCACTCTACTCTATCTCTACTGTGCTCCACTGTACTCTATCTCTACTGTACTCCACTGTACTCTACCTCTACTGTGCTCTACTGTTCTCTACCTCTACTGTGCTCTACTGTACTCCACCTCTACTGTGCTCCACTGTACCCTACCTCTACTGTGCTCCACTGTACTCTACCTCTACTGTGCTCCACTGTACTCTACCTCTACTGTGCTCCACTGTACTCTACCTCTACTGTGCTCCACTGTACTCTACCTCTACTGTGCTCCACTGTACTCTATCTCTACTGTGCTCCACTGTACTCTATTTCTACTGTACTCTACTGTACTCCACCTCTAATGTGCTCCACTGTACTCTACCTCTACTGTACTCTACCTCTACTGTACTCCACTGTACTCTACCTCTACTCTGCTGTACTGTACTCTATCTCTACTCTGCTCCACTGTACTCTACCTCTACTGTGCTCCACTGTACTCTACCTCTACTGTACTTCACTGTCCTCTATCTCTACTGTACTCCACTGTACTCTACCTCTACTGTGCTCCACTGTACTCTACCTCTACTGTACTCCACTGTACTCTATCACTACTGTGCTCCACTGTACTCTACCTCTACTGTGCTCCACTGTACTCTACCTCTACTGTGCTCCACTGTACTCTACCTCTACTGTACTCCACTGTACTCTATCTCTACTGTGCTCCACTGTACTCTACCTCTACTGTGCTCAACTGTACTCTACTGTACTCCACTGTACTCTACCTCTACTGTACTCCACTGTACTCTATCTCTACTGTACTCCACTGTACTCTACCTCTACTGTACTCCACTGTACTCTACCTCTACTGTCCTCCACTGTACTCTACCTCTACTGTGCTCCACTGTACTCTCTCTCTACTGTACTCTACCTCTACTGTACTCTACTGTACTCCACCTCTAATGTGCTCCACTGTACTCTATCTCTACTGTGCTCCACTGTACTCTATTTCTACTGTGCTCCACTGTACTCTATCTCTACTGTACTCCACTGTACTCTATCTCTACTGTACTTCACTGTCCTTTATCTCTAATGTACTCCACTGTACTCTACCTCTATTGTGCTCCATTGTACTCTATCTCTACTGTACTCTACTGTACTCTATCTCTACTTTACTCCACTCTACTCTATCTCTACTGTACTCCACTGTACTCTACCTCTACTGTGCTCCACTGTACTCTACCTCTACCGTACTCCACTGTACTCTATCTCTACTGTACTCCAGTGTACTCTACCTCAACTGTACTCTACTGTTCTCTACCTCTACTGTGCTCCACTCTACTCTACTGTACTCCACTGTACTCTATCTCTACTGTGATCCACTGTACTCTACCTCTACTGTACTCTACTGTACTCTATCTCTACTGTGATCTACTGTACTCTATCTCTACTGTGCTCCACTGTACTCTACCTCTACTGTGCTCCACTGTACTCTATCTCTACTGTGCTCCACTCTACTCTACCTCTACTGTGCTCCACTGTATCCTACCTCTACTGTACCCCACTGTACTCTATCTCTACTGTGCTCCACTGTACTCTATCTCTACTGTACTCCACTGTACTCTACCTCTACTGTGCTCTACTGTTCTCTACCTCTACTGTGCTCTACTGTACTCCACCTCTACTGTTCTCCACTGTACCCTACCTCTATTGTGCTCCACTGTACTCTACCTCTACTGTACTCCACTGTATTCTATCTCTACTGTGCTCCACTGTACTCTACCTCTACTGTGCTCAACTGTACTCTACTGTACTCCACTGTACTCTACCTCTACTGTACTCCACTGTACTCTATCTCTACTGTACTCCACTGTACTCTACATCTACTGTACTCCACTGTACTCTATATCTACTGTGCTCAACTGTACTCTACCTCTACTGTGCCCAACTGTACTGTACTCTACCTCTACTGTACTCCACTGTACTCTACCTCTACTGTACTCCACTTTATTCTACCTCTACTGTACTCAACTGTACTCTATCTCTACTGTGCTCCACTGTACTCTACCTCTACTGTACTCCACTGTACTCTATCTCTACTGTACTCCACTGTATTCTACCTATACTGTACTCTACTGTTCTCTTCCTCTACTGTACTCCACTGTACTCTATCTCTACTGTGATCCACTGTACTCTACCTCTACTGTACTCCACTGTACTCTATCTCTACTATACTCCACTGTACTCTACCTATACTGTACTCTACTGTTCTCTTCCTCTACTGTACTCCACTGTACTCTATCTCTACTGTGATCCACTGTACTCTACCTCTACTGTACTCCACTGTACTCTATCTCTACTCTACTCCACTGTACTCTACCTCTACTGTACTCTACTGTTCTCTACCTCTACTGTGCTCTACTGTACTCTTCTCTACTGTACTCCACTGTACTCTATCTCTACTGTGATCCACTGTACTCTTCCTCTACTGTAATCCACTGTACTCTATCTCTACTGTGATCCACTGTACTCTATCTCTACTGTGCTCCACTGTACTCTACCTCTACTATCCTCCACTGTACTCTATCTGTACTGTGCTCCACTCTACTCTACCTCTACTGTGCTCCACTGTACTCTACCTCTACTGTACTCCACTCTACTCTATCTCTACTGTGCTCCACTGTACTCTATCTCTACTGTACTCCACTGTACTCTACCTCTACTGTGCTCTACTGTTCTCTACCTCTACTGTGCTCTACTGTACTCCACCTCTACTGTGCTCCACTGTACCCTACCTCTACTGTGCTCCACTGTACTCTACCTCTACTGTGCTCCACTGTACTCTACCTCTACTGTGCTCCACTGTACTCTACCTCTACTGTGCTCCACTGTACTCTACCTCTACTGTGCTCCACTGTACTCTATCTCTACTGTGCTCCACTGTACTCTATTTCTACTGTACTCTACTGTACTCCACCTCTAATGTGCTCCACTGTACTCTACCTCTACTGTACTCTACCTCTACTGTACTCCACTGTACTCTACCTCTACTGTGCTGTACTGTACTCTATCTCTACTCTGCTCCACTGTACTCTACCTCTACTGTGCTCCACTGTACTCTACCTCTACTGTACTTCACTGTCCTCTATCTCTACTGTACTCCACTGTACTCTACCTCTACTGTGCTCCACTGTACTCTACCTCTACTGTACTCCACTGTACTCTATCACTACTGTGCTCCACTGTACTCTACCTCTACTGTGCTCCACTGTACTCTACCTCTACTGTGCTCCACTGTACTCTACCTCTAAGTACTCCACTGTACTCTACCTCTACTGTGCTCAACTGTACTCTACTGTACTCCACTGTACTCTACCTCTACAGTACTCCACTGTACTCTATCTCTACTGTACTCCACTGTACTCTACCTCTACTGTACTCCACTGTACTCTATCTTTACTGTGCTCCACTGTACTCTACCTCTACTGTGCTCAACTGTACTGTACTGTACTCCACTCTAATCTACCTCTACTGTACTCCACTGTACTCTACCTCTACTGTACTCCACTGTACTCTACCTCTACTGTACTCCACTGTACTCTACTTTACTGTACTCCACTGTACTCTATCTCTACTGTGATCCACTGTACTCTATCTCTACTGTACTCCACTGTACTCTATCTCTACTGTAGTCCACTGTACTCTACCTCTACTGTACTCTACTGTTCTCTACCTCTACTGTGCTCTACTGTACTCTACTCTACTGTACTCCACTGTACTCTATCTCTACTGTGATCCACTGTACTCTACCTCTACTGTACTCCACTTTACTTTATCTCTACTGTGATCCACTGTACTCTATCTCTACTGTGCTCCACTGTACTCTACCTCTACTGTGCTCCACTGTACTCTACCTCTACTGTACTCCACTTTACTTTATCTCTACTGTGATCCACTGTACTCTATCTCTACTGTGCTCCACTGTACTCTACCTCTACTATGCTCCACTGTACTCTATCTCTACTGTGCTCCACTCTACTCTACCTCTACTGTGCTCCACTTTACTCTACCTCTACTGTACTCCACTGTACTCTATCTCTACTGTACTCCACTGTACTCTACCTCTACTGTGCTCTACTGTTCTCTACCTCTACTGTGCTCTACTGTACTCCACCTCTACTGTGCTCCACTGTACCCTACCTCTACTGTGCTCCACTGTACTCTACCTCTACTGTGCTCCACTGTACTCTACCTCTACTCTGCTCCACTGTATCCACTGTACTCTACCTCTACTGTGCTCCACTGTACTCTACCTCTACTGTGCTCCACTGTACTCTACCTCTACTGTACTCTACTGTACTCCACCTCTAATGAGCTCCACTGTACTCTGGCTCTACTGTACTCCACTGTACTTTACCTCTACTGTACTCCACTGTACTCTACCTCTACTGTGCTCCACTGTACTCTATTTCTACTGTACTCCTCTGTACTCTACCTCTACTGTGCTCCACTGTACTCTATCTGTAATGTACTCTACTGTACTCTATCTCTACTGTGATCCACTGTACTCTACCTCTGCTGTGCTCCACTGTACTCTATCTCTACTGTACTCCACTGTACTCTACTGTTCTCTACCTCTACTGTACTCTATCTCTACTGTACTCCACTGTACTCTACTGTTCTCTACCTCCACTGTACTCTACTGTGCTCCACTGTACTCCACTTTAGTCTAACTCTACTGTGCTCCACTGTACTCTACCTCTACTCTGCTCCACTATACTCTACCTCTACTGTGCTCCACTGTACTCTACCTCTACTCTCCTCCACTGTACTCTACCTCTACTGTGCTCCACTGTACTCTCTCTCTACTGTACTCTACCTCTACTGTACTCTACTGTACTCCACCTCTAATGTGCTCCACTGTACTCTACCTCTACTGTACTCTACCTCTACTGTACTCCACTTTACTCTACCTCTACTGTGCTCTACTGTACTCTATCTCTACTGTGCTCCACTGTACTCTACCTCTACTGTGCTCCACTGTACTCTACCTCTACTGTACTTCACTGTCCTCTATCTCTGGTGTACTCCACTGTACTCTACCTCTATTGTCCTCCACTGTACTCTATCTCTACTGTACTCTACTGTACTTTATCTCTACTGTACTCCACTGTACAATATCTCTACTGTACTCCACTGTACTCTACCTCCACTGTACTCTACCTCTACCGTACTCCACTGTACTCTATCTCTACTGTACTCCACTGTACTCTACCTCTACTGTACTCTACTCTTCTCTACCTCTACTGTGCTCTACTGTAATTTACTCTACTGTACTCCACTGTACTCTATCTCTACTGTGATCCACTGTACTCTACCTCTACTGTACTCCACTGTACTCTATCTCTACTGTGATCCACTGTACTCTATCTCTATTGTGCTCCACTGTACTCTACCTCTACTGTGCTCCACTGTACTCTATCTCTACTGTGCTCCACTCTACTCTACCTCTACTGTGCTCCACTGTATCCTACCTCTACTGTACTCCACTGTACTCTCTCTCTATTGTGCTCCACTGTACTCTATCTCTACTGTACTCAGCTGTACTCTACCTCTACTGTGCTCTACTGTTCTCTACCTCTACTGTGCTCTACTCTACTCCACCTCTACTGTGCTCCACTGTACCCTACCTCTACTGTGCTCCACCGTACTCTACCTCTACTGTGCTCCACTGTACTCTACCTCTACTGTACTCCACTGTACTCTATCTCTACTGTGCTCCACTATACTCTACCTCTACTGTGCTCTACTCTACTCCACCTCTACTGTGCTCCACTGTACCCTACCTCTACTGTGCTCCACCGTACTCTACCTCTACTGTGCTCCACTGTACTCTACCTCTACTGTACTCCACTGTACTCTATCTCTACTGTCCTCCACTGTACTCTACCTCAACTGTGCTCCACTGTACTCTCTCTCTACTGTACTCTACCTCTACTGTACTCTGCTGTACTCCACCTCTAATGTGCTCCACTGTACTCTACCTCTACTGTCCTCTACCTCTACTGTACTCCACTGTACTCTACCTCTACTGTGCTCTACTGTACTCTATCTCTACTGTGCTCCACTGTACTCTACCTCTACTGTGCTCCACTGTACTCTACCTCTACTGTACTTCACTGTCCTCTATCTCTACTGTACTCCACTGTACTCTACCTCTATTGTCCTCCCCTGTACTCTATCTCTACTGTACTCTACTGTACTATATCTCTACTGTACTCCACTGTACTCTATCTCTACTGTACTCCACTGTACTCTACCTCCACTGTACTCTACCTCTACCGTACTCCACTGTACTCTATCTCTACTGTACTCCACTGTACTCTACCTCTACTGTACTCTACTGTTCTCTACCTCTACTGTGCTCTACTGTACTTTACTCTACTGTACTCCACTGTACTCTATCTCTACTGTGATCCACTGTACTCTACCTCTACTGTACTCCACTGTACTCTATCTCTACTGTGATCCACTGTACTCTATCTCTATTGTGCTCCACTGTACTCTACCTCTACTGTGCTCCACTGTACTCTATCTCTACTGTGCTCCACTCTACTCTACCTCTACTGTGCTCCACTGTATCCTACCTCTACTGTACTCCACTGTACTCTCTCTCTACTTTGCTCCACTGTACTCTATCTCTACTGTACTCAGCTGTACTCTACCTCTACTGTGCTCTACTGTTCTCCACCTCTACTGTGCTCTACTCTACTCCTCCTCTACTGTGCTCCACTGTACCCTACCTCTACTGTGCTCCACCGTACTCTACCTCTACTGTGCTCCACTGTACTCTACCTCTACTGTACTCCACTGTACTCTATCTCTACTGTACTCCACTGTATTCTACCTCTACTGTACTCCACTGTACTCTATCTCTACTGTACTCCACTCTAATCTACCTCTACTGTCCTCCACTGTACTCTACCTCTACTGTGCTCCACTGTACTCTCTCTCTACTGTACTCTACCTCTACTGTACTCTACTGTGCTCCACTGTACTCCACTGTAGTCTACCTCTACTGTGCTCCACTGTACTCTACCTCTACTGTGCTCCACTATACTCTACCTCTACTGTGCTCCACTGTACTCTACCTCTACTGTCCTCCACTGTACTCTACCTCTACTGTGCTCCACTGTACTCTCTCTCTACTGTACTCTACCTCTACTGTACTCTACTGTACTCCACCTCTAATATGCTCCACTGTACTCTACCTCTACTGTACTCTACCTCTACTGTACTCCACTGTACTCTACCTCTAATGTGCTCCACTGTACTCTATATCTACTGTGCTCCACTGTACTCTATTTCTACTGTGCTCCACTGTACTCTATCTCTACTGTACTCCACTGTACTCTATCTCTACTGTACTTCACTGTCCTTTATCTCTAATGTACTCCACTGTACTCTACCTCTATTGTGCTCCATTGTACTCTATCTCTACTGTACTCTACTGTACTCTATCTCTACTTTACTCCACTGTACTCTATCTCTACTGTACTCCACTGTACTCTACCTCTACTGTGCTCCACTGTATCCTACCTCTACTGTACTCCACTGTACTCTCTCTCTACTGTGCTCCACTGTACTCTATCTCTACTGTACTCAGCTGTACTCTACCTCTACTGTGCTCTACTGTTCTCTACCTCTACTGTGCTCTACTCTACTCCACCTCTACTGTGCTCCACTGTACCCTACCTCTACTGTGCTCCACCGTACTCTACCTCTACTGTGCTCCACTGTACTCTACCTCTACTGTACTCCACTGTACTCTATCTCTACTGTACTCCACTGTACTCTACCTCTACTGTACTCCACTGTACTCTATCTCTACTGTACTCCACTCTAATCTACCTCTACTGTCCTCCACTGTACTCTACCTCTACTGTGCTCCACTGTACTCTCTCTCTACTGTACTCTACCTCTACTGTACTCTACTGTGCTCCACTGTACTCCACTGTAGTCTACCTCTACTGTGCTCCACTGTACTCTACCTCTACTGTGCTCCACTATACTCTACCTCTACTGTGCTCCACTGTACTCTACCTCTACTCTCCTCCACTGTACTCTACCTCTACTGTGCTCCACTGTACTCTCTCTCTACTGTACTCTACCTCTACTGTACTCTACTGTACTCCACCTCTAATGTGCTCCACTGTACTCTATCTCTACTGTGCTCCACTGTACTCTATTTCTACTGTGCTCCACTGTACTCTATCTCTACTGTACTCCACTGTACTCTATCTCTACTGTACTTCACTGTCCTTTATCTCTAATGTACTCCACTGTACTCTACCTCTATTGTGCTCCATTGTACTCTATCTCTACTGTACTCTACTGTACTCTATCTCTACTTTACTCCACTCTACTCTATCTCTACTGTACTCCACTGTACTCTACCTCTACTGTGCTCCACTGTACTCTACCTCTACCGTACTCCACTGTACTCTATCTCTACTGTACTCCACTGTACTCTACCTCAACTGTACTCTACTGTTCTCTACCTCTACTGTGCTCCACTCTACTCTACTGTACTCCACTGTACTCTATCTCTACTGTGATCCACTGTACTCTACCTCTACTGTACTCTACTGTACTCTATCTCTACTGTGATCTACTGTACTCTATCTCTACTGTGCTCCACTGTACTCTACCTCTACTGTGCTCCACTGTACTCTATCTCTACTGTGCTCCACTCTACTCTACCTCTACTGTGCTCCACTGTATCCTACCTCTACTGTACTCCACTGTACTCTATCTCTACTGTGCTCCACTGTACTCTATCTCTACTGTACTCCACTGTACTCTACCTCTACTGTGCTCTACTGTTCTCTACCTCTACTGTGCTCTACTGTACTCCACCTCTACTGTTCTCCACTGTACCCTACCTCCATTGTGCTCCACTGTACTCTACCTCTACTGTACTCCACTGTATTCTATCTCTACTGTGCTCCACTGTACTCTACCTCTACTGTGCTCAACTGTACTCTACTGTAATCCACTGTACTCTACCTCTACTGTACTCCACTGTACTCTATCTCTACTGTACTCCACTGTACTCTACCTCTACTGTACTCCACTGTACTCTATATCTACTGTGCTCAACTGTACTCTACCTCTACTGTGCCCAACTGTACTGTACTCTATCTCTACTATACTCCACTGTACTCTACCTATACTGTACTCTACTGTTCTCTTCCTCTACTGTACTCCACTGTACTCTATCTCTACTGTGATCCACTGTACTCTACCTCTACTGTACTCCACTGTACTCTATCTCTACTCTACTCCACTGTACTCTACCTCTACTGTACTCTACTGTTCTCTACCTCTACTGTGCTCTACTGTACTCTTCTCTACTGTACTCCACTGTACTCTATCTCTACTGTGATCCACTGTACTCTTCCTCTACTGTAATCCACTGTACTCTATCTCTACTCTGATCCACTGTACTCTATCTCTACTGTGCTCCACTGTACTCTACCTCTACTATGCTCCACTGTACTCTATCTGTACTGTGCTCCACTCTACTCTACCTCTACTGTGCTCCACTGTACTCTACCTCTACTGTACTCCACTCTACTCTATCTCTACTGTGCTCCACTGTACTCTATCTCTACTGTACTCCACTGTACTCTACCTCTACTGTGTTCTACTGTTCTCTACCTCTACTGTGCTCTACTGTACTCCACCTCTACTGTGCTCCACTGTACCCTACCTCTACTGTGCTCCACTGTACTCTACCTCTACTGTGCTCCACTGTACTCTACCTCTACTGTGCTCCACTGTACTCTACCTCTACTGTGCTCCACTGTACTCTACCTCTACAGTGCTCCACTGTACTCTATCTCTACTGTGCTCCACTGTACTCTATTTCTACTGTACTCTACTGTACTCCACCTCTAATGTGCTCCACTGTACTCTACCTCTACTGTACTCTACCTCTACTGTACTCCACTGTACTCTACCTCTACTGTGCTGTACTGTACTCTATCTCTACTCTGCTCCACTGTACTCTACCTCTACTGTGCTCCACTGTACTATACCTCTACTGTACTTCACTGTCCTCTATCTCTACTGTACTCCACTGTACTCTACCTCTACTGTGCTCCACTGTACTCTACCTCTACTGTACTCCACTGTACTCTATCACTACTGTGCTCCACTGTACTCTACCTCTACTGTGCTCCACTGTACTCTACCTCTACTGTGCTCCACTGTACTCTACCTCTACTGTACTCCACTGTACTCTATCTCTACTGTGCTCCACTGTACTCTACCTCTACTGTGCTCAAATGTACTCTACTGTACTCCACTGTACTCTACCTCTACTGTACTCCACTGTACTCTATCTCTACTGTACTCCACTGTACTCTACCTCTACTGTACTCCACTGTACTCTACCTCTACTGTCCTCCACTGTACTCTACCTCTACCGTGCTCCACTGTACTCTCTCTCTACTGTACTCTACCTCTACTGTACTCTACTGTACTCCACCTCTAATGTGCTCCACTGTACTCTATCTCTACTGTGCTCCACTGTACTCTATTTCTACTGTGCTCCACTGTACTCTATCTCTACTGTACTCCACTGTACTCTATCTCTACTGTACTTCACTGTCCTTTATCTCTAATGTACTCCACTGTACTCTACCTCTATTGTGCTCCATTGTACTCTATCTCTACTGTACTCTACTGTACTCTATCTCTACTTTACTCCACTCTACTCTATCTCTACTGTACTCCACTGTACTCTACCTCTACTGTGCTCCACTGTACTCTACCTCTACCGTACTCCACTGTACTCTATCTCTACTGTACTCCACTGTACTCTACCTCAACTGTACTCTACTGTTCTCTACCTCTACTGTGCTCCACTCTACTCTACTGTACTCCACTGTACTCTATCTCTACTGTGATCCACTGTACTCTACCTCTACTGTACTCTACTGTACTCTATCTCTACTGTGATCTACTGTACTCTATCTCTACTGTGCTCCACTGTACTCTACCTCTACTGTGCTCCACTGTACTCTATCTCTACTGTGCTCCACTCTACTCTACCTCTACTGTGCTCCACTGTATCCTACCTCTACTGTACTCCACTGTACTCTATCTCTACTGTGCTCCACTGTACTCTATCTCTACTGTACTCCACTGTACTCTACCTCTACTGTGCTCTACTGTTCTCTACCTCTACTGTGCTCTACTGTACTCCACCTCTACTGTTCTCCACTGTACCCTACCTCTATTGTGCTCCACTGTACTCTACCTCTACTGTACTCCACTGTATTCTATCTCTACTGTGCTCCACTGTACTCTACCTCTACTGTGCTCAACTGTACTCTACTGTACTCCACTGTACTCTACCTCTACTGTACTCCACTGTACTCTATCTCTACTGTACTCCACTGTACTCTACATCTACTGTACTCCACTGTACTCTATATCTACTGTGCTCAACTGTACTCTACCTCTACTGTGCCCAACTGTACTGTACTCTACCTCTACTGTACTCCACTGTACTCTACCTCTACTGTACTCCACTTTACTCTACCTCTACTGTACTCAACTGTACTCTATCTCTACTGTGCTCCACTGTACTCTACCTCTACTGTACTCCACTGTACTCTATCTCTACTGTACTCCACTGTATTCTACCTATACTGTACTCTACTGTTCTCTTCCTCTACTGTACTCCACTGTACTCTATCTCTACTGTGATCCACTGTACTCTACCTCTACTGTACTCCACTGTACTCTATCTCTACTATACTCCACTGTACTCTACCTATACTGTACTCTACTGTTCTCTTCCTCTACTGTACTCCACTGTACTCTATCTCTACTGTGATCCACTGTACTCTACCTCTACTGTACTCCACTGTACTCTATCTCTACTCTACTCCACTGTACTCTACCTCTACTGTACTCTACTGTTCTCTACCTCTACTGTGCTCTACTGTACTCTTCTCTACTGTACTCCACTGTACTCTATCTCTACTGTGATCCACTGTACTCTTCCTCTACTGTAATCCACTGTACTCTATCTCTACTGTGATCCACTGTACTCTATCTCTACTGTGCTCCACTGTACTCTACCACTACTATGCTCCACTGTACTCTATCTGTACTGTGCTCCACTCTACTCTACCTCTACTGTGCTCCACTGTACTCTACCTCTACTGTACTCCACTCTACTCTATCTCTACTGTGCTCCACTGTACTCTATCTCTACTGTACTCCACTGTACTCTACCTCTACTGTGCTCTACTGTTCTCTACCTCTACTGTGCTCTACTGTACTCCACCTCTACTGTGCTCCACTGTACCCTACCTCTACTGTGCTCCACTGTACTCTACCTCTACTGTGCTCCACTGTACTCTACCTCTACTGTGCTCCACTGTACTCTACCTCTACTGTGCTCCACTGTACTCTACCTCTACTGTGCTCCACTGTACTCTATCTCTACTGTGCTCCACTGTACTCTATTTCTACTGTACTGTACTGTACTCCACCTCTAATGTGCTCCACTGTACTCTACCTCTACTGTACTCCACTGTACTCTACCTCTACTGTGCTGTACTGTACTCTATCTCTACTCTGCTCCACTGTACTCTACCTCTACTGTGCTCCACTGTACTCTACCTCTACTGCACTTCACTGTCCTCTATCTCTACTGTACTCCACTGTACTCTACCTCTACTGTGCTCCACTGTACTCTACCTCTACTGTACTCCACTGTACTCTATCACTACTGTGCTCCACTGTACTCTACCTCTACTGTGCTCCACTGTACTCTACCTCTACTGTGCTCCACTGTACTCTACCTCTACTGTACTCCACTGTACTCTACCTCTACTGTGCTCAACTGTACTCTACTGTACTCCACTGTACTCTACCTCTACTGTACTCCACTGTACTCTATCTCTACTGTACTCCACTGTACTCTACCTCTACTGTACTCCACTGTACTCTATCTTTACTGTGCTCCACTGTACTCTACCTCTACTGTGCTCAACTGTACTGTACTGTACTCCACTCTAATCTACCTCTACTGTACTCCACTGTACTCTACCTCTACTGTACTCCACTGTACTCTACCTCTACTGTACTCCACTGTACTCTACTCTACTGTACTCCACTGTACTCTATCTCTACTGTGATCCACTGTACTCTATCTCTACTGTACTCCACTGTACTCTATCTCTACTGTAGTCCACTGTACTCTACCTCTACTGTACTCTACTGTTCTCTACCTCTACTGTGCTCTACTGTACTCTACTCTACTGTACTCCACTGTACTCTATCTCTACTGTGATCCACTGTACTCTACCTCTACTGTACTCCACTTTACTTTATCTCTACTGTGATCCACTGTACTCTATCTCTACTGTGCTCCACTGTACTCTACCTCTACTGTGCTCCACTGTACTCTACCTCTACTGTACTCCACTTTACTTTATCTCTACTGTGATCCACTGTACTCTATCTCTACTGTGCTCCACTGTACTCTACCTCTACTATGCTCCACTGTACTCTATCTCTACTGTGCTCCACTCTACTCTACCTCTACTGTGTTCCACTTTACTCTACCTCTACTGTACTCCACTGTACTCTATCTCTACTGTACTCCACTGTACTCTACCTCTACTGTGCTCTACTGTTCTCTACCTCTACTGTGCTCTACTGTACTCCACCTCTACTGTGCTCCACTGTACCCTACCTCTACTGTGCTCCACTGTACTCTACCTCTACTGTGCTCCACTGTACTCTACCTCTACTCTGCTCCACTGTATCCACTGTACTCTACCTCTACTGTGCTCCACTGTACTCTACCTCTACTGTGCTCCACTGTACTCTACCTCTACTGTACTCTACTGTACTCCACCTCTAATGAGCTCCACTGTACTCTGGCTCTACTGTACTCCACTGTACTTTACCTCTACTGTACTCCACTGTACTCTACCTCTACTGTGCTCCACTGTACTCTATTTCTACTGTACTCCTCTGTACTCTACCTCTACTGTGCTCCACTGTACTCTATCTGTAATGTACTCTACTGTACTCTATCTCTACTGTGATCCACTGTACTCTACCTCTGCTGTGCTCCACTGTACTCTATCTCTACTGTACTCCACTGTACTCTACTGTTCTCTACCTCTACTGTACTCTATCTCTACTGTACTCCACTGTACTCTACTGTTCTCTACCTCCACTGTACTCTACTGTGCTCCACTGTACTCCACTTTTGTCTAACTCTACTGTGCTCCACTGTACTCTACCTCTACTCTGCTCCACTATACTCTACCTCTACTGTGCTCCACTCTACTCTACCTCTACTCTCCTCCACTGTACTCTACCTCTACTGTGCTCCACTGTACTCTCTCTCTACTGTACTCTACCTCTACTGTACTCTACTGTACTCCACCTCTAAAGTGCTCCACTGTACTCTACCTCTACTGTACTCTACCTCTACTGTACTCCACTTTACTCTACCTCTACTGTGCTCTACTGTACTCTATCTCTACTGTGCTCCACTGTACTCTACCTCTACTGTGCTCCACTGTACTCTACCTCTACTGTACTCCACTGTACTCTATCTCTACTATACTCCACTGTACTCTACCTATACTGTACTCTACTGTTCTCTTCCTCTACTGTACTCCACTGTACTCTATCTCTACTGTGATCCACTGTACTCTACCTCTACTGTACTCCACTGTACTCTATCTCTACTCTACTCCACTGTACTCTACCTCTACTGTACTCTACTGTTCTCTACCTCTACTGTGCTCTACTGTACTCTTCTCTACTGTACTCCACTGTACTCTATCTCTACTGTGATCCACTGTACTCTTCCTCTACTGTAATCCACTGTACTCTATCTCTACTGTGATCCACTGTACTCTATCTCTACTGTGCTCCACTGTACTCTACCTCTACTATGCTCCACTGTACTCTATCTGTACTGTGCTCCACTCTACTCTACCTCTACTGTGCTCCACTGTACTCTACCTCTACTGTACTCCACTCTACTCTATCTCTACTGTGCTCCACTGTACTCTATCTCTACTGTACTCCACTGTACTCTACCTCTACTGTGCTCTACTGTTCTCTACCTCTACTGTGCTCTACTGTACTCCACCTCTACTGTGCTCCACTGTACCCTACCTCTACTGTGCTCCACTGTACTCTACCTCTACTGTGCTCCACTGTACTCTACCTCTACTGTGCTCCACTGTACTCTACCTCTACTGTGCTCCACTGTACTCTACCTCTACTGTGCTCCACTGTACTCTATCTCTACTGTGCTCCACTGTACTCTATTTCTACTGTACTCTACTGTACTCCACCTCTAATGTGCTCCACTGTACTCTACCTCTACTGTACTCCACTGTACTCTACCTCTACTGTGCTGTACTGTACTCTATCTCTACTCTGCTCCACTGTACTCTACCTCTACTGTGCTCCACTGTACTCTACCTCTACTGCACTTCACTGTCCTCTATCTCTACTGTACTCCACTGTACTCTACCTCTACTGTGCTCCACTGTACTCTACCTCTACTGTACTCCACTGTACTCTATCACTACTGTGCTCCACTGTACTCTACCTCTACTGTGCTCCACTGTACTCTACCTCTACTGTGCTCCACTGTACTCTACCTCTACTGTACTCCACTGTACTCTACCTCTACTGTGCTCAACTGTACTCTACTGTACTCCACTGTACTCTACCTCTACTGTACTCCACTGTACTCTATCTCTACTGTACTCCACTGTACTCTACCTCTACTGTACTCCACTGTACTCTATCTTTACTGTGCTCCACTGTACTCTACCTCTACTGTGCTCAACTGTACTGTACTGTACTCCACTCTAATCTACCTCTACTGTACTCCACTGTACTCTACCTCTACTGTACTCCACTGTACTCTACCTCTACTGTACTCCACTGTACTCTACTCTACTGTACTCCACTGTACTCTATCTCTACTGTGATCCACTGTACTCTATCTCTACTGTACTCCACTGTACTCTATCTCTACTGTAGTCCACTGTACTCTACCTCTACTGTACTCTACTGTTCTCTACCTCTACTGTGCTCTACTGTACTCTACTCTACTGTACTCCACTGTACTCTATCTCTACTGTGATCCACTGTACTCTACCTCTACTGTACTCCACTTTACTTTATCTCTACTGTGATCCACTGTACTCTATCTCTACTGTGCTCCACTGTACTCTACCTCTACTGTGCTCCACTGTACTCTACCTCTACTGTACTCCACTTTACTTTATCTCTACTGTGATCCACTGTACTCTATCTCTACTGTGCTCCACTGTACTCTACCTCTACTATGCTCCACTGTACTCTATCTCTACTGTGCTCCACTCTACTCTACCTCTACTGTGTTCCACTTTACTCTACCTCTACTGTACTCCACTGTACTCTATCTCTACTGTACTCCACTGTACTCTACCTCTACTGTGCTCTACTGTTCTCTACCTCTACTGTGCTCTACTGTACTCCACCTCTACTGTGCTCCACTGTACCCTACCTCTACTGTGCTCCACTGTACTCTACCTCTACTGTGCTCCACTGTACTCTACCTCTACTCTGCTCCACTGTATCCACTGTACTCTACCTCTACTGTGCTCCACTGTACTCTACCTCTACTGTGCTCCACTGTACTCTACCTCTACTGTACTCTACTGTACTCCACCTCTAATGAGCTCCACTGTACTCTGGCTCTACTGTACTCCACTGTACTTTACCTCTACTGTACTCCACTGTACTCTACCTCTACTGTGCTCCACTGTACTATATTTCTACTGTACTCCTCTGTACTCTACCTCTACTGTGCTCCACTGTACTCTATCTGTAATGTACTCTACTGTACTCTATCTCTACTGTGATCCACTGTACTCTACCTCTGCTGTGCTCCACTGTACTCTATCTCTACTGTACTCCACTGTACTCTACTGTTCTCTACCTCTACTGTACTCTATCTCTACTGTACTCCACTGTACTCTACTGTTCTCTACCTCCACTGTACTCTACTGTGCTCCACTGTACTCCACTTTAGTCTAACTCTACTGTGCTCCACTGTACTCTACCTCTACTCTGCTCCACTATACTCTACCTCTACTGTGCTCCACTGTACTCTACCTCTACTCTCCTCCACTGTACTCTACCTCTACTGTGCTCCACTGTACTCTCTCTCTACTGTACTCTACCTCTACTGTACTCTACTGTACTCCACCTCTAATGTGCTCCACTGTACTCTACCTCTACTGTACTCTACCTCTACTGTACTCCACTTTACTCTACCTCTACTGTGCTCTACTGTACTCTATCTCTACTGTGCTCCACTGTACTCTACCTCTACTGTGCTCCACTGTACTCTACCTCTACTGTACTTCACTGTCCTCTATCTCTGGTGTACTCCACTGTACTCTACCTCTATTGTCCTCCACTGTACTCTATCTCTACTGTACTCTACTGTACTTTATCTCTACTGTACTCCACTGTACAATATCTCTACTGTACTCCACTGTACTCTACCTCCACTGTACTCTACCTCTACCGTACTCCACTGTACTCTATCTCTACTGTACTCCACTGTACTCTACCTCTACTGTACTCTACTCTTCTCTACCTCTACTGTGCTCTACTGTACTTTACTCTACTGTACTCCACTGTACTCTATCTCTACTGTGATCCACTGTACTCTACCTCTACTGTACTCCACTGTACTCTATCTCTACTGTGATCCACTGTACTCTATCTCTATTGTGCTCCACTGTACTCTACCTCTACTGTGCTCCACTGTACTCTATCTCTACTGTGCTCCACTCTACTCTACCTCTACTGTGCTCCACTGTATCCTACCTCTACTGTACTCCACTGTACTCTCTCTCTATTGTGCTCCACTGTACTCTATCTCTACTGTACTCAGCTGTACTCTACCTCTACTGTGCTCTACTGTTCTCTACCTCTACTGTGCTCTACTCTACTCCACCTCTACTGTGCTCCACTGTACCCTACCTCTACTGTGCTCCACCGTACTCTACCTCTACTGTGCTCCACTGTACTCTACCTCTACTGTACTCCACTGTACTCTATCTCTACTGTGCTCCACTATACTCTACCTCTACTGTGCTCTACTCTACTCCACCTCTACTGTGCTCCACTGTACCCTACCTCTACTGTGCTCCACCGTACTCTACCTCTACTGTGCTCCACTGTACTCTACCTCTACTGTACTCCACTGTACTCTATCTCTACTGTCCTCCACTGTACTCTACCTCTACTGTGCTCCACTGTACTCTCTCTCTACTGTACTCTACCTCTACTGTACTCTGCTGTACTCCACCTCTAATGTGCTCCACTGTACTCTACCTCTACTGTACTCTACCTCTACTGTACTCCACTGTACTCTACCTCTACTGTGCTCTACTGTACTCTATCTCTACTGTGCTCCACTGTACTCTACCTCTACTGTGCTCCACTGTACTCTACCTCTACTGTACTTCACTGTCCTCTATCTCTACTGTACTCCACTGTACTCTACCTCTATTGTCCTCCACTGTACTCTATCTCTACTGTACTCTACTGTACTATATCTCTACTGTACTCCACTGTACTCTATCTCTACTGTACTCCACTGTACTCTACCTCCACTGTACTCTACCTCTACCGTACTCCACTGTACTCTATCTCTACTGTACTCCACTGTACTCTACCTCTACTGTACTCTACTGTTCTCTACCTCTACTGTGCTCTACTGTACTTTACTCTACTGTACTCCACTGTACTCTATCTCTACTGTGATCCACTGTACTCTACCTCTACTGTACTCCACTGTACTCTATCTCTACTGTGATCCACTGTACTCTATCTCTATTGTGCTCCACTGTACTCTACCTCTACTGTGCTCCACTGTACTCTATCTCTACTGTGCTCCACTCTACTCTACCTCTACTGTGCTCCACTGTATCCTACCTCTACTGTACTCCACTGTACTCTCTCTCTACTTTGCTCCACTGTACTCTATCTCTACTGTACTCAGCTGTACTCTACCTCTACTGTGCTCTACTGTTCTCCACCTCTACTGTGCTCTACTCTACTCCTCCTCTACTGTGCTCCACTGTACCCTACCTCTACTGTGCTCCACCGTACTCTACCTCTACTGTGCTCCACTGTACTCTACCTCTACTGTACTCCACTGTACTCTATCTCTACTGTACTCCACTGTATTCTACCTCTACTGTACTCCACTGTACTCTATCTCTACTGTACTCCACTCTAATCTACCTCTACTGTCCTCCACTGTACTCTACCTCTACTGTGCTCCACTGTACTCTCTCTCTACTGTACTCTACCTCTACTGTACTCTACTGTGCTCCACTGTACTCCACTGTAGTCTACCTCTACTGTGCTCCACTGTACTCTACCTCTACTGTGCTCCACTATACTCTACCTCTACTGTGCTCCACTGTACTCTACCTCTACTGTCCTCCACTGTACTCTACCTCTACTGTGCTCCACTGTACTCTCTCTCTACTGTACTCTACCTCTACTGTACTCTACTGTACTCCACCTCTAATATGCTCCACTGTACTCTACCTCTACTGTACTCTACCTCTACTGTACTCCACTGTACTCTACCTCTAATGTGCTCCACTGTACTCTATATCTACTGTGCTCCACTGTACTCTATTTCTACTGTGCTCCACTGTACTCTATCTCTACTGTACTCCACTGTACTCTATCTCTACTGTACTTCACTGTCCTTTATCTCTAATGTACTCCACTGTACTCTACCTCTATTGTGCTCCATTGTACTCTATCTCTACTGTACTCTACTGTACTCTATCTCTACTTTACTCCACTGTACTCTATCTCTACTGTACTCCACTGTACTCTACCTCTACTGTGCTCCACTGTATCCTACCTCTACTGTACTCCACTGTACTCTCTCTCTACTCTGCTCCACTGTACTCTATCTCTAGTGTACTCAGCTGTACTCTACCTCTACTGTGCTCTACTGTTCTCTACCTCTACTGTGCTCTACTCTACTCCACCTCTACTGTGCTCCACTGTACCCTACCTCTACTGTGCTCCACCGTACTCTACCTCTACTGTGCTCCACTGTACTCTACCTCTACTGTACTCCACTGTACTCTATCTCTACTGTACTCCACTGTACTCTACCTCTACTGTACTCCACTGTACTCTATCTCTACTGTACTCCACTCTAATCTACCTCTACTGTCCTCCACTGTACTCTACCTCTACTGTGCTCCACTGTACTCTCTCTCTACTGTACTCTACCTCTACTGTACTCTACTGTGCTCCACTGTACTCCACTGTAGTCTACCTCTACTGTGCTCCACTGTACTCTACCTCTACTGTGCTCCACTATACTCTACCTCTACTGTGCTCCACTGTACTCTACCTCTACTGTCCTCCACTGTACTCTACCTCTACTGTGCTCCACTGTACTCTCTCTCTACTGTACTCTACCTCTACTGTACTCTACTGTACTCCACCTCTAATGTGCTCCACTGTACTCTATCTCTACTGTGCTCCACTGTACTCTATTTCTACTGTGCTCCACTGTACTCTATCTCTACTGTACTCCACTGTACTCTATCTCTACTGTACTTCACTGTCCTTTATCTCTAATGTACTCCACTGTACTCTACCTCTATTGTGCTCCATTGTACTCTATCTCTACTGTACTCTACTGTACTCTATCTCTACTTTACTCCACTCTACTCTATCTCTACTGTACTCCACTGTACTCTACCTCTACTGTGCTCCACTGTACTCTACCTCTACCGTACTCCACTGTACTCTATCTCTACTGTACTCCACTGTACTCTACCTCAACTGTACTCTACTGTTCTCTACCTCTACTGTGCTCCACTCTACTCTACTGTACTCCACTGTACTCTATCTCTACTGTGATCCACTGTACTCTACCTCTACTGTACTCTACTGTACTCTATCTCTACTGTGATCTACTGTACTCTATCTCTACTGTGCTCCACTGTACTCTACCTCTACTGTGCTCCACTGTACTCTATCTCTACTGTGCTCCACTCTACTCTACCTCTACTGTGCTCCACTGTATCCTACCTCTACTGTACTCCACTGTACTCTATCTCTACTGTGCTCCACTGTACTCTATCTCTACTGTACTCCACTGTACTCTACCTCTACTGTGCTCTACTGTTCTCTACCTCTACTGTGCTCTACTGTACTCCACCTCTACTGTTCTCCACTGTACCCTACCTCCATTGTGCTCCACTGTACTCTACCTCTACTGTACTCCACTGTATTCTATCTCTACTGTGCTCCACTGTACTCTACCTCTACTGTGCTCAACTGTACTCTACTGTAATCCACTGTACTCTACCTCTACTGTACTCCACTGTACTCTATCTCTACTGTACTCCACTGTACTCTACCTCTACTGTACTCCACTGTACTCTATATCTACTGTGCTCAACTGTACTCTACCTCTACTGTGCCCAACTGTACTGTACTCTATCTCTACTATACTCCACTGTACTCTACCTATACTGTACTCTACTGTTCTCTTCCTCTACTGTACTCCACTGTACTCTATCTCTACTGTGATCCACTGTACTCTACCTCTACTGTACTCCACTGTACTCTATCTCTACTCTACTCCACTGTACTCTACCTCTACTGTACTCTACTGTTCTCTACCTCTACTGTGCTCTACTGTACTCTTCTCTACTGTACTCCACTGTACTCTATCTCTACTGTGATCCACTGTACTCTTCCTCTACTGTAATCCACTGTACTCTATCTCTACTGTGATCCACTGTACTCTATCTCTACTGTGCTCCACTGTACTCTACCTCTACTATGCTCCACTGTACTCTATCTGTACTGTGCTCCACTCTACTCTACCTCTACTGTGCTCCACTGTACTCTACCTCTACTGTACTCCACTCTACTCTATCTCTACTGTGCTACACTGTACTCTATCTCTACTGTACTCCACTGTACTCTACCTCTACTGTGTTCTACTGTTCTCTACCTCTACTGTGCTCTACTGTACTCCACCTCTACTGTGCTCCACTGTACCCTACCTCTACTGTGCTCCACTGTACTCTACCTCTACTGTGCTCCACTGTACTCTACCTCTACTGTGCTCCACTGTACTCTACCTCTACTGTGCTCCACTGTACTCTACCTCTACAGTGCTCCACTGTACTCTATCTCTACTGTGCTCCACTGTACTCTATTTCTACTGTACTCTACTGTACTCCACCTCTAATGTGCTCCACTGTACTCTACCTCTACTGTACTCTACCTCTACTGTACTCCACTGTACTCTACCTCTACTGTGCTGTACTGTACTCTATCTCTACTCTGCTCCACTGTACTCTACCTCTACTGTGCTCCACTGTACTATACCTCTACTGTACTTCACTGTCCTCTATCTCTACTGTACTCCACTGTACTCTACCTCTACTGTGCTCCACTGTACTCTACCTCTACTGTACTCCACTGTACTCTATCACTACTGTGCTCCACTGTACTCTACCTCTACTGTGCTCCACTGTACTCTACCTCTACTGTGCTCCACTGTACTCTACCTCTACTGTACTCCACTGTACTCTATCTCTACTGTGCTCCACTGTACTCTACCTCTACTGTGCTCAAATGTACTCTACTGTACTCCACTGTACTCTACCTCTACTGTACTCCACTGTACTCTATCTCTACTGTACTCCACTGTACTCTACCTCTACTGTACTCCACTGTACTCTACCTCTACTGTCCTCCACTGTACTCTACCTCTACTGTGCTCCACTGTACTCTCTCTCTACTGTACTCTACCTCTACTGTACTCTACTGTACTCCACCTCTAATGTGCTCCACTGTACTCTATCTCTACTGTGCTCCACTGTACTCTATTTCTACTGTGCTCGACTGTACTCTATCTCTACTGTACTCCACTGTACTCTATCTCTACTGTACTTCACTGTCCTTTATCTCTAATGTACTCCACTGTACTCTACCTCTATTGTGCTCCATTGTACTCTATCTCTACTGTACTCTACTGTACTCTATCTCTACTTTACTCCACTCTACTCTATCTCTACTGTACTCCACTGTACTCTACCTCTACTGTGCTCCACTGTACTCTACCTCTACCGTACTCCACTGTACTCTATCTCTACTGTACTCCACTGTACTCTACCTCAACTGTACTCTACTGTTCTCTACCTCTACTGTGCTCCACTCTACTCTACTGTACTCCACTGTACTCTATCTCTACTGTGATCCACTGTACTCTACCTCTACTGTACTCTACTGTACTCTATCTCTACTGTGATCTACTGTACTCTATCTCTACTGTGCTCCACTGTACTCTACCTCTACTGTGCTCCACTGTACTCTATCTCTACTGTGCTCCACTCTACTCTACCTCTACTGTGCTCCACTGTATCCTACCTCTACTGTACTCCACTGTACTCTATCTCTACTGTGCTCCACTGTACTCTATCTCTACTGTACTCCACTGTACTCTACCTCTACTGTGCTCCACTGTACTATACCTCTACTGTACTTCACTGTCCTCTATCTCTACTGTACTCCACTGTACTCTACCTCTACTGTGCTCCACTGTACTCTACCTCTACTGTACTCCACTGTACTCTATCACTACTGTGCTCCACTGTACTCTACCTCTACTGTGCTCCACTGTACTCTACCTCTACTGTGCTCCACTGTACTCTACCTCTACTGTACTCCACTGTACTCTATCTCTACTGTGCTCCACTGTACTCTACCTCTACTGTGCTCAAATGTACTCTACTGTACTCCACTGTACTCTACCTCTACTGTACTCCACTGTACTCTATCTCTACTGTACTCCACTGTACTCTACCTCTACTGTACTCCACTGTACTCTACCTCTACTGTCCTCCACTGTACTCTACCTCTACTGTGCTCCACTGTACTCTCTCTCTACTGTACTCTACCTCTACTGTACTCTACTGTACTCCACCTCTAATGTGCTCCACTGTACTCTATCTCTACTGTGCTCCACTGTACTCTATTTCTACTGTGCTCGACTGTACTCTATCTCTACTGTACTCCACTGTACTCTATCTCTACTGTACTTCACTGTCCTTTATCTCTAATGTACTCCACTGTACTCTACCTCTATTGTGCTCCATTGTACTCTATCTCTACTGTACTCTACTGTACTCTATCTCTACTTTACTCCACTCTACTCTATCTCTACTGTACTCCACTGTACTCTACCTCTACTGTGCTCCACTGTACTCTACCTCTACCGTACTCCACTGTACTCTATCTCTACTGTACTCCACTGTACTCTACCTCAACTGTACTCTACTGTTCTCTACCTCTACTGTGCTCCACTCTACTCTACTGTACTCCACTGTACTCTATCTCTACTGTGATCCACTGTACTCTACCTCTACTGTACTCTACTGTACTCTATCTCTACTGTGATCTACTGTACTCTATCTCTACTGTGCTCCACTGTACTCTACCTCTACTGTGCTCCACTGTACTCTATCTCTACTGTGCTCCACTCTACTCTACCTCTACTGTGCTCCACTGTATCCTACCTCTACTGTACTCCACTGTACTCTATCTCTACTGTGCTCCACTGTACTCTATCTCTACTGTACTCCACTGTACTCTACCTCTACTGTGCTCTACTGTTCTCTACCTCTACTGTGCTCTACTGTACTCCACCTCTACTGTTCTCCACTGTACCCTACCTCTATTGTGCTCCACTGTACTCTACCTCTACTGTACTCCACTGTATTCTATCTCTACTGTGCTCCACTGTACTCTACCTCTACTGTGCTCAACTGTACTCTACTGTACTCCACTGTACTCTACCTCTACTGTACTCCACTGTACTCTATCTCTACTGTACTCCACTGTACTCTACATCTACTGTACTCCACTGTACTCTACCTCTACTGTGCTCAACTGTACTCTACCTCTACTGTGCCCAACTGTACTGTACTCTACCTCTACTGTACTCCACTGTACTCTACCTCTACTGTACTCCACTTTACTCTACCTCTACTGTACTCAACTGTACTCTATCTCTACTGTGCTCCACTGTACTCTACCTCTACTGTACTCCACTGTACTCTATCTCTACTGTACTCCACTGTATTCTACCTATACTGTACTCTACTGTTCTCTTCCTCTACTGTACTCCACTGTACTCTATCTCTACTGTGATCCACTGTACTCTACCTCTACTGTACTCCACTGTACTCTATCTCTACTATACTCCACTGTACTCTACCTATACTGTACTCTACTGTTCTCTTCCTCTACTGTACTCCACTGTACTCTATCTCTACTGTGATCCACTGTACTCTACCTCTACTGTACTCCACTGTACTCTATCTCTACTCTACTCCACTGTACTCTACCTCTACTGTACTCTACTGTTCTCTACCTCTACTGTGCTCTACTGTACTCTTCTCTACTGTACTCCACTGTACTCTATCTCTACTGTGATCCACTGTACTCTTCCTCTACTGTAATCCACTGTACTCTATCTCTACTGTGATCCACTGTACTCTATCTCTACTGTGCTCCACTGTACTCTACCTCTACTATGCTCCACTGTACTCTATCTGTACTGTGCTCCACTCTACTCTACCTCTACTGTGCTCCACTGTACTCTACCTCTACTGTACTCCACTCTACTCTATCTCTACTGTGCTCCACTGTACTCTATCTCTACTGTACTCCACTGTACTCTACCTCTACTGTGCTCTACTGTTCTCTACCTCTACTGTGCTCTACTGTACTCCACCTCTACTGTGCTCCACTGTACCCTACCTCTACTGTGCTCCACTGTACTCTACCTCTACTGTGCTCCACTGTACTCTACCTCTACTGTGCTCCACTGTACTCTACCTCTACTGTGCTCCACTGTACTCTACCTCTACTGTGCTCCACTGTACTCTATCTCTACTGTGCTCCACTGTACTCTATTTCTACTGTACTCTACTGTACTCCACCTCTAATGTGCTCCACTGTACTCTACCTCTACTGTACTCCACTGTACTCTACCTCTACTGTGCTGTACTGTACTCTATCTCTACTCTGCTCCACTGTACTCTACCTCTACTGTGCTCCACTGTACTCTACCTCTACTGCACTTCACTGTCCTCTATCTCTACTGTACTCCACTGTACTCTACCTCTACTGTGCTTCACTGTACTCTACCTCTACTGTACTCCACTGTACTCTATCACTACTGTGCTCCACTGTACTCTACCTCTACTGTGCTCCACTGTACTCTACCTCTACTGTGCTCCACTGTACTCTACCTCTACTGTACTCCACTGTACTCTACCTCTACTGTGCTCAACTGTACTCTACTGTACTCCACTGTACTCTACCTCTACTGTACTCCACTGTACTCTATCTCTACTGTACTCCACTGTACTCTACCTCTACTGTACTCCACTGTACTCTATCTTTACTGTGCTCCACTGTACTCTACCTCTACTGTGCTCAATTGTACTGTACTGTACTCCACTCTAATCTACCTCTACTGTACTCCACTGTACTCTACCTCTACTGTACTCCACTGTACTCTACCTCTACTGTACTCCACTGTACTCTACTCTACTGTACTCCACTGTACTCTATCTCTACTGTGATCCACTGTACTCTATCTCTACTGTACTCCACTGTACTCTATCTCTACTGTAGTCCACTGTACTCTACCTCTACTGTACTCTACTGTTCTCTACCTCTACTGTGCTCTACTGTACTCTACTCTACTGTACTCCACTGTACTCTATCTCTACTGTGATCCACTGTACTCTACCTCTACTGTACTCCACTTTACTTTATCTCTACTGTGATCCACTGTACTCTATCTCTACTGTGCTCCACTGTACTCTACCTCTACTGTGCTCCACTGTACTCTACCTCTACTGTACTCCACTTTACTTTATCTCTACAGTGATCCACTGTACTCTATCTCTACTGTGCTCCACTGTACTCTACCTCTACTATGCTCCACTTTACTCTATCTCTACTGTGCTCCACTCTACTCTACCTCTACTGTGATCCACTGTACTCTACCTCTATTGTACTCCACTGTACTCTATCTCTACTGTACTCCACTGTACTCTACCTCTACTGTGCTCTACTGTTTTCTACCTCTACTGTGCTCTACTGTACTCCACCTCTACTGTGCTCCACTGTACCCTACCTCTACTGTGCTCCACTGTACTCTACCTCTACTGTGCTCCACTGTACTCTACCTCTACTCTGCTCCACTGTATCCACTGTACTCTACCTCTACTGTGCTCCACTGTACTCTACCTCTACTGTGCTCCACTGTACTCTACCTCTACTGTACTCTACTGTACTCCACCTCTAATGAGCTCCACTGTACTCTGGCTCTACTGTACTCCACTGTACTTTACCTCTACTGTACTCCACTGTACTCTACCTCTACTGTGCTCCACTGTACTCTATTTCTACTGTACTCCTCTGTACTCTACCTCTACTGTGCTCCACTGTACTCTATCTGTAATGTACTCTACTGTACTCTATCTCTACTGTGATCCACTGTACTCTACCTCTGCTGTGCTCCACTGTACTCTATCTCTACTGTACTCCACTGTACTCTACTGTTCTCTACCTCTACTGTACTCTATCTCTACTGTACTCCACTGTACTCTACTGTTCTCTACCTCTACTGTACTCTACTGTGCTCCACTGTACTCCACTTTAGTCTAACTCTACTGTGCTCCACTGTACTCTACCTCTACTCTGCTCCACTATACTCTACCTCTACTGTGCTCCACTGTACTCTACCTCTACTCTCCTCCACTGTACTCTACCTCTACTGTGCTCCACTGTACTCTCTCTCTACTGTACTCTACCTCTACTGTACTCTACTGTACTCCACCTCTAATGTGCTCCACTGTACTCTACCTCTACTGTACTCTACCTCTACTGTACTCCACTGTACTCTATCTCTACTCTACTCCACTGTACTCTACCTCTACTGTACTCTACTGTTCTCTACCTCTACTGTGCTCTACTGTACTCTTCTCTACTGTACTCCACTGTACTCTATCTCTACTGTGATCCAGTGTACTCTTCCTCTACTGTAATCCACTGTACTCTATCTCTACTGTGATCCACTGTACTCTATCTCTACTGTGCTCCACTGTACTCTACCTCTACTATGCTCCACTGTACTCTATCTGTACTGTGCTCCACTCTACTCTACCTCTACTGTGCTCCACTGTACTCTACCTCTACTGTACTCCACTCTACTCTATCTCTACTGTGCTCCACTGTACTCTATCTCTACTGTACTCCACTGTACTCTACCTCTACTGTGCTCTACTGTTCTCTACCTCTACTGTGCTCTACTGTACTCCACCTCTACTGTGCTCCACTGTACCCTACCTCTACTGTGCTCCACTGTACTCTACCTCTACTGTGCTCCACTGTACTCTACCTCTACTGTGCTCCACTGTACTCTACCTCTACTGTGCTCCACTGTACTCTACCTCTACTGTGCTCCACTGTACTCTATCTCTACTGTGCTCCACTGTACTCTATTTCTACTGTACTCTACTGTACTCCACCTCTAATGTGCTCCACTGTACTCTACCTCTACTGTACTCTACCTCTACTGTACTCCACTGTACTCTACCTCTACTGTGCTGTACTGTACTCTATCTCTACTCTGCTCCACTGTACTCTACCTCTACTGTGCTCCACTGTACTCTACCTCTACTGTACTTCACTGTCCTCTATCTCTACTGTACTCCACTGTACTCTACCTCTACTGTGCTCCACTGTACTCTACCTCTACTGTACTCCACTGTACTCTATCACTACTGTGCTCCACTGTACTCTACCTCTACTGTGCTCCACTGTACTCTACCTCTACTGTGCTCCACTGTACTCTACCTCTACTGTACTCCACTGTACTCTATCTCTACTGTGCTCCACTGTACTCTACCTCTACTGTGCTCAAATGTACTCTACTGTACTCCACAGTACTCTACCTCTACTGTACTCCACTGTACTCTATCTCTACTGTACTCCACTGTACTCTACCTCTACTGTACTCCACTGTACTCTACCTCTACTGTCCTCCACTGTACTCTACCTCTACTGTGCTCCACTGTACTCTCTCTCTACTGTACTCTACCTCTACTGTACTCTACTGTACTCCACCTCTAATGTGCTCCACTGTACTCTATCTCTACTGTGCTCCACTGTACTCTATCTCTACTGTACTTCACTGTCCTTTATCTCTAATGTACTCCACTGTACTCTACCTCTATTGTGCTCCATTGTACTCTATCTCTACTGTACTCTACTGTACTCTATCTCTACTTTACTCCACTCTACTCTATCTCTACTGTACTCCACTGTACTCTACCTCTACTGTGCTCCACTGTACTCTACCTCTACCGTACTCCACTGTACTCTATCTCTACTGTACTCCACTGTACTCTACCTCAACTGTACTCTACTGTTCTCTACCTCTACTGTGCTCCACTCTACTCTACTGTACTCCACTGTACTCTATCTCTACTGTGATCCACTGTACTCTACCTCTACTGTACTCTACTGTACTCTATCTCTACTGTGATCTACTGTACTCTATCTCTACTGTGCTCCACTGTACTCTACCTCTACTGTGCTCCACTGTACTCTATCTCTACTGTGCTCCACTCTACTCTACCTCTACTGTGCTCCACTGTATCCTACCTCTACTGTACTCCACTGTACTCTATCTCTACTGTGCTCCACTGTACTCTATCTCTACTGTACTCCACTGTACTCTACCTCTACTGTGCTCTACTGTTCTCTACCTCTACTGTGCTCTACTGTACTCCACCTCTACTGTTCTCCACTGTACCCTACCTCTATTGTGCTCCACTGTACTCTACCTCTACTGTACTCCACTGTATTCTATCTCTACTGTGCTCCACTGTACTCTACCTCTACTGTGCTCAACTGTACTCTACTGTACTCCACTGTACTCTACCTCTACTGTACTCCACTGTACTCTATCTCTACTGTACTCCACTGTACTCTACATCTACTGTACTCCACTGTACTCTATATCTACTGTGCTCAACTGTACTCTACCTCTACTGTGCCCAACTGTACTGTACTCTACCTCTACTGTACTCCACTGTACTCTACCTCTACTGTACTCCACTTTACTCTACCTCTACTGTACTCAACTGTACTCTATCTCTACTGTGCTCCACTGTACTCTACCTCTACTGTACTCCACTGTACTCTATCTCTACTGTACTCCACTGTATTCTACCTATACTGTACTCTACTGTTCTCTTCCTCTACTGTACTCCACTGTACTCTATCTCTACTGTGATCCACTGTACTCTACCTCTACTGTACTCCACTGTACTCTATCTCTACTATACTCCACTGTACTCTACCTATACTGTACTCTACTGTTCTCTTCCTCTACTGTACTCCACTGTACTCTATCTCTACTGTGATCCACTGTACTCTACCTCTACTGTACTCCACTGTACTCTATCTCTACTCTACTCCACTGTACTCTACCTCTACTGTACTCTACTGTACTCCACCTCTAATGTGCTCCACTGTACTCTACCTCTACTGTACTCTACCTCTACTGTACTCCACTGTACTCTATCTCTACTCTACTCCACTGTACTCTACCTCTACTGTACTCTACTGTACTCCACCTCTAATGTGCTCCACTTTACTCTACCTCTACTGTGCTCTACTGTACTCTATCTCTACTGTGCTCCACTGTACTCTACCTCTACTGTGCTCCACTGTACTCTACCTCTACTGTACTTCACTGTCCTCTATCTCTGCTGTACTCCACTGTACTCTACCTCTATTGTCCTCCACTGTACTCTATCTCTACTGTACTCTACTGTACTTTATCTCTACTGTACTCCACTGTACAATATCTCTACTGTACTCCACTGTACTCTACCTCCACTGTACTCTACCTCTACCGTACTCCACTGTACTCTATCTCTACTGTACTCCACTGTACTCTACCTCTACTGTACTCTACTCTTCTCTACCTCTACTGTGCTCTACTGTACTTTACTCTACTGTACTCCACTGTACTCTATCTCTACTGTGATCCACTGTACTCTACCTCTACTGTACTCCACTGTACTCTATCTCTACTGTGATCCACTGTACTCTATCTCTATTGTGCTCCACTGTACTCTACCTCTACTGTGCTCCACTGTACTCTATCTCTACTGTGCTCCACTCTACTCTACCTCTACTGTGCTCCACTGTATCCTACCTCTACTGTACTCCACTGTACTCTCTCTCTATTGTGCTCCACTGTACTCTATCTCTACTGTACTCAGCTGTACTCTACCTCTACTGTGCTCTACTGTTCTCTACCTCTACTGTGCTCTACTCTACTCCACCTCTACTGTGCTCCACTGTACCCTACCTCTACTGTGCTCCACCGTACTCTACCTCTACTGTGCTCCACTGTACTCTACCTCTACTGTACTCCACTGTACTCTATCTCTACTGTACTCCACTGTACTCTACCTCTACTGTACTCCACTGTACTCTATCTCTACTGTACTCCACTCTAATCTACCTCTACTGTCCTCCACTGTACTCTACCTCTACTGTGCTCCACTGTACTCTCTCTCTACTGTACTCTACCTCTACTGTACTCTACTGTGCTCCACTGTACTCCACTGTACTCTACCTCTACTGTCCTCCACTGTACTCTACCTCTACTGTGCTCCACTGTACTCTCTCTCTACTGTACTCTACCTCTACTGTACTCTACTGTACTCCACCTCTAATGTGCTCCACTGTACTCTACCTCTACTGTACTCTACCTCTACTGTACTCCACTGTACTCTACCTCTAATGTGCTCCACTGTACTCTATCTCTACTGTGCTCCACTGTACTCTATTTCTACTCTGCTCCACTGTACTCTATCTCTACTGTACTCCACTGTACTCTATCTCTACTGTACTTCACTGTCCTTTATCTCTAATGTACTCCACTGTACTCTACCTCTATTGTGCTCCATTGTACTCTATCTCTACTGTACTCTACTGTACTCTATCTCTACTTTACTCCACTGTACTCTATCTCTACTGTACTCCACTGTACTCTACCTCTACTCTGCTCCACTGTACTCTACCTCTACCGTACTCCACTGTACTCTATCTCTACTGTACTCCACTGTACTCTACCTCAACTGTACTCTACTGTTCTCTACCTCTACTGTGCTCTACTCTACTCTACTGTACTCCACTGTACTCTATCTCTACTGTGATCCACTGTACTCTACCTCTACTGTACTCTACTGTACTCTATCTCTACTGTGATCTACTGTACTCTATCTCTACTGTGCTCCACTGTACTCTACCTCTACTGTGCTCCACTGTACTCTATCTCTACTGTGCTCCACTCTACTCTACCTCTACTGTGCTCCACTGTATCCTACCTCTACTGTACTCCACTGTACTTTATCTCTACTGTGATCCACTGTACTCTATCTCTACTGTACTCCACTGTACTCTACCTCTACTGTGCTCTACTGTTCTCTACCTCTACTGTGCTCTACTGTACTCCACATCTACTGTTCTCCACTGTACCCTACCTCTATTGTGCTCCACTGTACTCTACCTCTACTGTACTCCACTGTATTCTATCTCTACTGTACTCCACTGTACTCTACCTCTACTGTGCTCTACTGTACTCTATCTCTACTGTGCTCCACTGTACTCTACCTCTACTGTACTCCACTATACTCTAACTCTACTGTACTCCACTGTACTCTACCTATACTTTACTCTACTGTTCTCTTCCTCTACTGTACTCCACTGTACTCTATCTCTACTGTGATCCACTGTACTCTACCTCTACTGTACTCCACTGTACTCTATCTCTACTCTACTCCACTGTACTCTACCTCTACTGTACTCTACTGTTCTCTACCTCTACTGTGCTCTACTGTACTCTTCTCTACTGTACTCCACTGTACTCTATATCTACTGTGATCCACTGTACTCTACCTCTACTGTACTCCACTGTACTCTATCTCTACTGTGATCCACTGTACTCTATCTCTACTGTGCTCCACTGTACTCTACCTCTACTATGCTCCACTGTACTCTATCTGTACTGTGCTCCACTCTACTCTACCTCTACTGTGCTCCACTGTACTCTACCTCTACTGTACTCCACTCTACTCTATCTCTACTGTGCTCCACTGTACTCTATCTCTACTGTACTCCACTGTACTCTACCTCTACTGTGCTCTACTGTTCTCTACCTCTACTGTGCTCTACTGTACTCCACCTCTACTGTGCTCCACTGTACCCTACCTCTACTGTGCTCCACTATACTCTACCTCTACTGTGCTCCACTGTACTCTACCTCTACTGTCCTCCACTGTACTCTACCTCTACTGTGCTCCACTGTACTCTCTCTCTACTGTACTCTACCTCTACTGTACTCTACTGTACTCCACCTCTAATGTGCTCCACTGTACTCTATCTCTACTGTGCTCCACTGTACTCTATCTCTACTGTACTTCACTGTCCTTTATCTCTAATGTACTCCACTGTACTCTACCTCTATTGTGCTCCATTGTACTCTATCTCTACTGTACTCTACTGTACTCTATCTCTACTTTACTCCACTCTACTCTATCTCTACTGTACTCCACTGTACTCTACCTCTACTGTGCTCCACTGTACTCTACCTCTACCGTACTCCACTGTACTCTATCTCTACTGTACTCCACTGTACTCTACCTCAACTGTACTCTACTGTTCTCTACCTCTACTGTGCTCCACTCTACTCTACTGTACTCCACTGTACTCTATCTCTACTGTGATCCACTGTACTCTACCTCTACTGTACTCTACTGTACTCTATCTCTACTGTGATCTACTGTACTCTATCTCTACTGTGCTCCACTGTACTCTACCTCTACTGTGCTCCACTGTACTCTATCTCTACTGTGCTCCACTCTACTCTACCTCTACTGTGCTCCACTGTATCCTACCTCTACTGTACTCCACTGTACTCTATCTCTACTGTGCTCCACTGTACTCTATCTCTACTGTACTCCACTGTACTCTACCTCTACTGTGCTCTACTGTTCTCTACCTCTACTGTGCTCTACTGTACTCCACCTCTACTGTTCTCCACTGTACCCTACCTCTATTGTGCTCCACTGTACTCTACCTCTACTGTACTCCACTGTATTCTATCTCTACTGTGCTCCACTGTACTCTACCTCTACTGTGCTCAACTGTACTCTACTGTACTCCACTGTACTCTACCTCTACTGTACTCCACTGTACTCTATCTCTACTGTACTCCACTGTACTCTACATCTACTGTACTCCACTGTACTCTATATCTACTGTGCTCAACTGTACTCTACCTCTACTGTGCCCAACTGTACTGTACTCTACCTCTACTGTACTCCACTGTACTCTACCTCTACTGTACTCCACTTTACTCTACCTCTACTGTACTCAACTGTACTCTATCTCTACTGTGCTCCACTGTACTCTACCTCTACTGTACTCCACTGTACTCTATCTCTACTGTACTCCACTGTATTCTACCTATACTGTACTCTACTGTTCTCTTCCTCTACTGTACTCCACTGTACTCTATCTCTACTGTGATCCACTGTACTCTACCTCTACTGTACTCCACTGTACTCTATCTCTACTATACTCCACTGTACTCTACCTATACTGTACTCTACTGTTCTCTTCCTCTACTGTACTCCACTGTACTCTATCTCTACTGTGATCCACTGTACTCTACCTCTACTGTACTCCACTGTACTCTATCTCTACTCTACTCCACTGTACTCTACCTCTACTGTACTCTACTGTACTCCACCTCTAATGTGCTCCACTGTACTCTACCTCTACTGTACTCTACCTCTACTGTACTCCACTGTACTCTATCTCTACTCTACTCCACTGTACTCTACCTCTACTGTACTCTACTGTACTCCACCTCTAATGTGCTCCACTTTACTCTACCTCTACTGTGCTCTACTGTACTCTATCTCTACTGTGCTCCACTGTACTCTACCTCTACTGTGCTCCACTGTACTCTACCTCTACTGTACTTCACTGTCCTCTATCTCTGCTGTACTCCACTGTACTCTACCTCTATTGTCCTCCACTGTACTCTATCTCTACTGTACTCTACTGTACTTTATCTCTACTGTACTCCACTGTACAATATCTCTACTGTACTCCACTGTACTCTACCTCCACTGTACTCTACCTCTACCGTACTCCACTGTACTCTATCTCTACTGTACTCCACTGTACTCTACCTCTACTGTACTCTACTCTTCTCTACCTCTACTGTGCTCTACTGTACTTTACTCTACTGTACTCCACTGTACTCTATCTCTACTGTGATCCACTGTACTCTACCTCTACTGTACTCCACTGTACTCTATCTCTACTGTGATCCACTGTACTCTATCTCTATTGTGCTCCACTGTACTCTACCTCTACTGTGCTCCACTGTACTCTATCTCTACTGTGCTCCACTCTACTCTACCTCTACTGTGCTCCACTGTATCCTACCTCTACTGTACTCCACTGTACTCTCTCTCTATTGTGCTCCACTGTACTCTATCTCTACTGTACTCAGCTGTACTCTACCTCTACTGTGCTCTACTGTTCTCTACCTCTACTGTGCTCTACTCTACTCCACCTCTACTGTGCTCCACTGTACCCTACCTCTACTGTGCTCCACCGTACTCTACCTCTACTGTGCTCCACTGTACTCTACCTCTACTGTACTCCACTGTACTCTATCTCTACTGTACTCCACTGTACTCTACCTCTACTGTACTCCACTGTACTCTATCTCTACTGTACTCCACTCTAATCTACCTCTACTGTCCTCCACTGTACTCTACCTCTACTGTGCTCCACTGTACTCTCTCTCTACTGTACTCTACCTCTACTGTACTCTACTGTGCTCCACTGTACTCCACTGTACTCTACCTCTACTGTCCTCCACTGTACTCTACCTCTACTGTGCTCCACTGTACTCTCTCTCTACTGTACTCTACCTCTACTGTACTCTACTGTACTCCACCTCTAATGTGCTCCACTGTACTCTACCTCTACTGTACTCTACCTCTACTGTACTCCACTGTACTCTACCTCTAATGTGCTCCACTGTACTCTATCTCTACTGTGCTCCACTGTACTCTATTTCTACTCTGCTCCACTGTACTCTATCTCTACTGTACTCCACTGTACTCTATCTCTACTGTACTTCACTGTCCTTTATCTCTAATGTACTCCACTGTACTCTACCTCTATTGTGCTCCATTGTACTCTATCTCTACTGTACTCTACTGTACTCTATCTCTACTTTACTCCACTGTACTCTATCTCTACTGTACTCCACTGTACTCTACCTCTACTCTGCTCCACTGTACTCTACCTCTACCGTACTCCACTGTACTCTATCTCTACTGTACTCCACTGTACTCTACCTCAACTGTACTCTACTGTTCTCTACCTCTACTGTGCTCTACTCTACTCTACTGTACTCCACTGTACTCTATCTCTACTGTGATCCACTGTACTCTACCTCTACTGTACTCTACTGTACTCTATCTCTACTGTGATCTACTGTACTCTATCTCTACTGTGCTCCACTGTACTCTACCTCTACTGTGCTCCACTGTACTCTATCTCTACTGTGCTCCACTCTACTCTACCTCTACTGTGCTCCACTGTATCCTACCTCTACTGTACTCCACTGTACTTTATCTCTACTGTGATCCACTGTACTCTATCTCTACTGTACTCCACTGTACTCTACCTCTACTGTGCTCTACTGTTCTCTACCTCTACTGTGCTCTACTGTACTCCACATCTACTGTTCTCCACTGTACCCTACCTCTATTGTGCTCCACTGTACTCTACCTCTACTGTACTCCACTGTATTCTATCTCTACTGTACTCCACTGTACTCTACCTCTACTGTGCTCTACTGTACTCTATCTCTACTGTGCTCCACTGTACTCTACCTCTACTGTACTCCACTATACTCTAACTCTACTGTACTCCACTGTACTCTACCTATACTTTACTCTACTGTTCTCTTCCTCTACTGTACTCCACTGTACTCTATCTCTACTGTGATCCACTGTACTCTACCTCTACTGTACTCCACTGTACTCTATCTCTACTCTACTCCACTGTACTCTACCTCTACTGTACTCTACTGTTCTCTACCTCTACTGTGCTCTACTGTACTCTTCTCTACTGTACTCCACTGTACTCTATATCTACTGTGATCCACTGTACTCTACCTCTACTGTACTCCACTGTACTCTATCTCTACTGTGATCCACTGTACTCTATCTCTACTGTGCTCCACTGTACTCTACCTCTACTATGCTCCACTGTACTCTATCTGTACTGTGCTCCACTCTACTCTACCTCTACTGTGCTCCACTGTACTCTACCTCTACTGTACTCCACTCTACTCTATCTCTACTGTGCTCCACTGTACTCTATCTCTACTGTACTCCACTGTACTCTACCTCTACTGTGCTCTACTGTTCTCTACCTCTACTGTGCTCTACTGTACTCCACCTCTACTGTGCTCCACTGTACCCTACCTCTACTGTGCTCCACTATACTCTACCTCTACTGTGCTCCACTGTACTCTACCTCTACTGTCCTCCACTGTACTCTACCTCTACTGTGCTCCACTGTACTCTCTCTCTACTGTACTCTACCTCTACTGTACTCTACTGTACTCCACCTCTAATGTGCTCCACTGTACTCTACCTCTACTGTACTCTATCTCTACTGTACTCCACTGTACTCTGGCTCTACTGTGCTCTACTGTACTCTATCTCTACTGTGCTCCACTGTACTCTACCTCTACTGTGCTCCACTGTACTCTACCTCTACTGTACTTCACTGTCCTCTATCTCTACTGTACTCCACTGTACTCTACCTCTATTGTCCTCCACTGTACTCTATCTCTACTGTACTCTACTGTACTATATCTCTACTGTACTCCACTGTACTCTATCTCTACTGTACTCCACTGTACTCTACCTCCACTGTACTCTACCTCTACCGTACTCCACTGTACTCTATCTCTACTGTACTCCACTGTACTCTACCTCTACTGTACTCTACTGTTCTCTACCTCTACTGTGCTCTACTGTACTTTACTCTACTGTACTCCACTGTACTCTATCTCTACTGTGATCCACTGTACTCTACCTCTACTGTACTCCACTGTACTCTATCTCTACTGTACTTCACTGTCCTTTATCTCTAATGTACTCCACTGTACTCTACCTCTATTGTGCTCCATTGTACTCTATCTCTACTGTACTCTACTGTACTCTATCTCTACTTTACTCCACTGTACTCTATCTCTACTGTACTCCACTGTACTCTACCTCTACTCTGCTCCACTGTACTCTACCTCTACCGTACTCCACTGTACTCTATCTCTACTGTACTCCACTGTACTCTACCTCAACTGTACTCTACTGTTCTCTACCTCTACTGTGCTCTACTCTACTCTACTGTACTCCACTGTACTCTATCTCTACTGTGATCCACTGTACTCTACCTCTACTGTACTCTACTGTACTCTATCTCTACTGTGATCTACTGTACTCTATCTCTACTGTGCTCCACTGTACTCTACCTCTACTGTGCTCCACTGTACTCTATCTCTACTGTGCTCCACTCTACTCTACCTCTACTGTGCTCCACTGTATCCTACCTCTACTGTACTCCACTGTACTCTATCTCTACTGTGCTCCACTGTACTCTATCTCTACTGTACTCCACTGTACTCTACCTCTACTGTGCTCTACTGTTCTCTACCTCTACTGTGCTCTACTGTACTCTACCTCTACTGTACTCCACTGTACTCTATCACTACTGTGCTCCACTGTACTCTACCTCTACTGTGCTCCACTGTACTCTACCTCTACTGTGCTCCACTGTACTCTACCTCTACTGTACTCCACTGTACTCTATCTCTACTGTGCTCCACTGTACTCTACCTCTACTGTGCTCAAATGTACTCTACTGTACTCCACTGTACTCTACCTCTACTGTACTCCACTGTACTCTATCTCTACTGTACTCCACTGTACTCTACCTCTACTGTACTCCACTGTACTCTACCTCTACTGTCCTCCACTGTACTCTACCTCTACTGTGCTCCACTGTACTCTCTCTCTACTGTACTCTACCTCTACTGTACTCTACTGTACTCCACCTCTAATGTGCTCCACTGTACTCTATCTCTACTGTGCTCCACTGTACTCTATTTCTACTGTGCTCGACTGTACTCTATCTCTACTGTACTCCACTGTACTCTATCTCTACTGTACTTCACTGTCCTTTATCTCTAATGTACTCCACTGTACTCTACCTCTATTGTGCTCCATTGTACTCTATCTCTACTGTACTCTACTGTACTCTATCTCTACTTTACTCCACTCTACTCTATCTCTACTGTACTCCACTGTACTCTACCTCTACTGTGCTCCACTGTACTCTACCTCTACCGTACTCCACTGTACTCTATCTCTACTGTACTCCACTGTACTCTACCTCAACTGTACTCTACTGTTCTCTACCTCTACTGTGCTCCACTCTACTCTACTGTACTCCACTGTACTCTATCTCTACTGTGATCCACTGTACTCTACCTCTACTGTACTCTACTGTACTCTATCTCTACTGTGATCTACTGTACTCTATCTCTACTGTGCTCCACTGTACTCTACCTCTACTGTGCTCCACTGTACTCTATCTCTACTGTGCTCCACTCTACTCTACCTCTACTGTGCTCCACTGTATCCTACCTCTACTGTACTCCACTGTACTCTATCTCTACTGTGCTCCACTGTACTCTATCTCTACTGTACTCCACTGTACTCTACCTCTACTGTGCTCTACTGTTCTCTACCTCTACTGTGCTCTACTGTACTCCACCTCTACTGTTCTCCACTGTACCCTACCTCTATTGTGCTCCACTGTACTCTACCTCTACTGTACTCCACTGTATTCTATCTCTACTGTGCTCCACTGTACTCTACCTCTACTGTGCTCAACTGTACTCTACTGTACTCCACTGTACTCTACCTCTACTGTACTCCACTGTACTCTATCTCTACTGTACTCCACTGTACTCTACATCTACTGTACTCCACTGTACTCTATATCTACTGTGCTCAACTGTACTCTACCTCTACTGTGCCCAACTGTACTGTACTCTACCTCTACTGTACTCCACTGTACTCTACCTCTACTGTACTCCACTTTACTCTACCTCTACTGTACTCAACTGTACTCTATCTCTACTGTGCTCCACTGTACTCTACCTCTACTGTACTCCACTGTACTCTATCTCTACTGTACTCCACTGTATTCTACCTATACTGTACTCTACTGTTCTCTTCCTCTACTGTACTCCACTGTACTCTATCTCTACTGTGATCCACTGTACTCTACCTCTACTGTACTCCACTGTACTCTATCTCTACTATACTCCACTGTACTCTACCTATACTGTACTCTACTGTTCTCTTCCTCTACTGTACTCCACTGTACTCTATCTCTACTGTGATCCACTGTACTCTACCTCTACTGTACTCCACTGTACTCTATCTCTACTCTACTCCACTGTACTCTACCTCTACTGTACTCTACTGTTCTCTACCTCTACTGTGCTCTACTGTACTCTTCTCTACTGTACTCCACTGTACTCTATCTCTACTGTGATCCACTGTACTCTTCCTCTACTGTAATCCACTGTACTCTATCTCTACTGTGATCCACTGTACTCTATCTCTACTGTGCTCCACTGTACTCTACCTCTACTATGCTCCACTGTACTCTATCTGTACTGTGCTCCACTCTACTCTACCTCTACTGTGCTCCACTGTACTCTACCTCTACTGTACTCCACTCTACTCTATCTCTACTTTGCTCCACTGTACTCTATCTCTACTGTACTCCACTGTACTCTACCTCTACTGTGCTCTACTGTTCTCTACCTCTACTGTGCTCTACTGTACTCCACCTCTACTGTGCTCCACTGTACCCTACCTCTACTGTGCTCCACTGTACTCTACCTCTACTGTGCTCCACTGTACTCTACCTCTACTGTGCTCCACTGTACTCTACCTCTACTGTGCTCCACTGTACTCTACCTCTACTGTGCTCCACTGTACTCTATCTCTACTGTGCTCCACTGTACTCTATTTCTACTGTACTCTACTGTACTCCACCTCTAATGTGCTCCACTGTACTCTACCTCTACTGTACTCCACTGTACTCTACCTCTACTGTGCTGTACTGTACTCTATCTCTACTCTGCTCCACTGTACTCTACCTCTACTGTGCTCCACTGTACTCTACCTCTACTGCACTTCACTGTCCTCTATCTCTACTGTACTCCACTGTACTCTACCTCTACTGTGCTCCACTGTACTCTACCTCTACTGTACTCCACTGTACTCTATCACTACTGTGCTCCACTGTACTCTACCTCTACTGTGCTCCACTGTACTCTACCTCTACTGTGCTCCACTGTACTCTACCTCTACTGTACTCCACTGTACTCTACCTCTACTGTGCTCAACTGTACTCTACTGTACTCCACTGTACTCTACCTCTACTGTACTCCACTGTACTCTATCTCTACTGTACTCCACTGTACTCTACCTCTACTGTACTCCACTGTACTCTATCTTTACTGTGCTCCACTGTACTCTACCTCTACTGTGCTCAATTGTACTGTACTGTACTCCACTCTAATCTACCTCTACTGTACTCCACTGTACTCTACCTCTACTGTACTCCACTGTACTCTACCTCTACTGTACTCCACTGTACTCTACTCTACTGTACTCCACTGTACTCTATCTCTACTGTGATCCACTGTACTCTATCTCTACTGTACTCCACTGTACTCTATCTCTACTGTAGTCCACTGTACTCTACCTCTACTGTACTCTACTGTTCTCTACCTCTACTGTGCTCTACTGTACTCTACTCTACTGTACTCCACTGTACTCTATCTCTACTGTGATCCACTGTACTCTACCTCTACTGTACTCCACTTTACTTTATCTCTACTGTGATCCACTGTACTCTATCTCTACTGTGCTCCACTGTACTCTACCTCTACTGTGCTCCACTGTACTCTACCTCTACTGTACTCCACTTTACTTTATCTCTACAGTGATCCACTGTACTCTATCTCTACTGTGCTCCACTGTACTCTACCTCTACTATGCTCCACTTTACTCTATCTCTACTGTGCTCCACTCTACTCTACCTCTACTGTGATCCACTGTACTCTACCTCTATTGTACTCCACTGTACTCTATCTCTACTGTACTCCACTGTACTCTACCTCTACTGTGCTCTACTGTTTTCTACCTCTACTGTGCTCTACTGTACTCCACCTCTACTGTGCTCCACTGTACCCTACCTCTACTGTGCTCCACTGTACTCTACCTCTACTGTGCTCCACTGTACTCTACCTCTACTCTGCTCCACTGTATCCACTGTACTCTACCTCTACTGTGCTCCACTGTACTCTACCTCTACTGTGCTCCACTGTACTCTACCTCTACTGTACTCTACTGTACTCCACCTCTAATGAGCTCCACTGTACTCTGGCTCTACTGTACTCCACTGTACTTTACCTCTACTGTACTCCACTGTACTCTACCTCTACTGTGCTCCACTGTACTCTATTTCTACTGTACTCCTCTGTACTCTACCTCTACTGTGCTCCACTGTACTCTATCTGTAATGTACTCTACTGTACTCTATCTCTACTGTGATCCACTGTACTCTACCTCTGCTGTGCTCCACTGTACTCTATCTCTACTGTTCTCCACTGTACTCTACTGTTCTCTACCTCTACTGTACTCTATCTCTACTGTACTCCACTGTACTCTACTGTTCTCTACCTCTACTGTACTCTACTGTGCTCCACTGTACTCCACTTTAGTCTAACTCTACTGTGCTCCACTGTACTCTACCTCTACTCTGCTCCACTATACTCTACCTCTACTGTGCTCCACTGTACTCTACCTCTACTCTCCTCCACTGTACTCTACCTCTACTGTGCTCCACTGTACTCTCTCTCTACTGTACTCTACCTCTACTGTACTCTACTGTACTCCACCTCTAATGTGCTCCACTGTACTCTACCTCTACTGTACTCTACCTCTACTGTACTCCACTGTACTCTATCTCTACTCTACTCCACTGTACTCTACCTCTACTGTACTCTACTGTTCTCTACCTCTACTGTGCTCTACTGTACTCTTCTCTACTGTACTCCACTGTACTCTATCTCTACTGTGATCCACTGTACTCTTCCTCTACTGTAATCCACTGTACTCTATCTCTACTGTGATCCACTGTACTCTATCTCTACTGTGCTCCACTGTACTCTACCTCTACTATGCTCCACTGTACTCTATCTGTACTGTGCTCCACTCTACTCTACCTCTACTGTGCTCCACTGTACTCTACCTCTACTGTACTCCACTCTACTCTATCTCTACTGTGCTCCACTGTACTCTATCTCTACTGTACTCCACTGTACTCTACCTCTACTGTGCTCTACTGTTCTCTACCTCTACTCTGCTCTACTGTACTCCACCTCTACTGTGCTCCACTGTACCCTACCTCTACTGTGCTCCACTGTACTCTACCTCTACTGTGCTCCACTGTACTCTACCTCTACTGTGCTCCACTGTACTCTACCTCTACTGTGCTCCACTGTACTCTACCTCTACTGTGCTCCACTGTACTCTATCTCTACTGTGCTCCACTGTACTCTATTTCTACTGTACTCTACTGTACTCCACCTCTAATGTGCTCCACTGTACTCTACCTCTACTGTACTCTACCTCTACTGTACTCCACTGTACTCTACCTCTACTGTGCTGTACTGTACTCTATCTCTACTCTGCTCCACTGTACTCTACCTCTACTGTGCTCCACTGTACTCTACCTCTACTGTACTTCACTGTCCTCTATCTCTACTGTACTCCACTGTACTCTACCTCTACTGTGCTCCACTGTACTCTACCTCTACTGTACTCCACTGTACTCTATCACTACTGTGCTCCACTGTACTCTACCTCTACTGTGCTCCACTGTACTCTACCTCTACTGTGCTCCACTGTACTCTACCTCTACTGTACTCCACTGTACTCTATCTCTACTGTGCTCCACTGTACTCTACCTCTACTGTGCTCAAATGTACTCTACTGTACTCCACTGTACTCTACCTCTACTGTACTCCACTGTACTCTATCTCTACTGTACTCCACTGTACTCTACCTCTACTGTACTCCACTGTACTCTACCTCTACTGTCCTCCACTGTACTCTACCTCTACTGTGCTCCACTGTACTCTCTCTCTACTGTACTCTACCTCTACTGTACTCTACTGTACTCCACCTCTAATGTGCTCCACTGTACTCTATCTCTACTGTGCTCCACTGTACTCTATTTCTACTGTGCTCCACTGTACTCTATCTCTACTGTACTCCACTGTACTCTATCTCTACTGTACTTCACTGTCCTTTATCTCTAATGTACTCCACTGTACTCTACCTCTATTGTGCTCCATTGTACTCTATCTCTACTGTACTCTACTGTACTCTATCTCTACTTTACTCCACTCTACTCTATCTCTACTGTACTCCACTGTACTCTACCTCTACTGTGCTCCACTGTACTCTACCTCTACCGTACTCCACTGTACTCTATCTCTACTGTACTCCACTGTACTCTACCTCAACTGTACTCTACTGTTCTCTACCTCTACTGTGCTCCACTCTACTCTACTGTACTCCACTGTACTCTATCTCTACTGTGATCCACTGTACTCTACCTCTACTGTACTCTACTGTACTCTATCTCTACTGTGATCTACTGTACTCTATCTCTACTGTGCTCCACTGTACTCTACCTCTACTGTGCTCCACTGTACTCTATCTCTACTGTGCTCCACTCTACTCTACCTCTACTGTGCTCCACTGTATCCTACCTCTACTGTACTCCACTGTACTCTATCTCTACTGTGCTCCACTGTACTCTATCTCTACTGTACTCCACTGTACTCTACCTCTACTGTGCTCTACTGTTCTCTACCTCTACTGTGCTCTACTGTACTCCACCTCTACTGTTCTCCACTGTACCCTACCTCTATTGTGCTCCACTGTACTCTACCTCTACTGTACTCCACTGTATTCTATCTCTACTGTGCTCCACTGTACTCTACCTCTACTGTGCTCAACTGTACTCTACTGTACTCCACTGTACTCTACCTCTACTGTACTCCACTGTACTCTATCTCTACTGTACTCCACTGTACTCTACATCTACTGTACTCCACTGTACTCTATATCTACTGTGCTCAACTGTACTCTACCTCTACTGTGCCCAACTGTACTGTACTCTACCTCTACTGTACTCCACTGTACTCTACCTCTACTGTACTCCACTTTACTCTACCTCTACTGTACTCAACTGTACTCTATCTCTACTGTGCTCCACTGTACTCTACCTCTACTGTACTCCACTGTACTCTATCTCTACTGTACTCCACTGTATTCTACCTATACTGTACTCTACTGTTCTCTTCCTCTACTGTACTCCACTCTACTCTATCTCTACTGTGATCCACTGTACTCTACCTCTACTGTACTCCACTGTACTCTATCTCTACTATACTCCACTGTACTCTACCTATACTGTACTCTACTGTTCTCTTCCTCTACTGTACTCCACTGTACTCTATCTCTACTGTGATCCACTGTACTCTACCTCTACTGTACTCCACTGTACTCTATCTCTACTCTACTCCACTGTACTCTACCTCTACTGTACTCTACTGTACTCCACCTCTAATGTGCTCCACTGTACTCTACCTCTACTGTACTCTACCTCTACTGTACTCCACTGTACTCTATCTCTACTCTACTCCACTGTACTCTACCTCTACTGTACTCTACTGTACTCCACCTCTAATGTGCTCCACTTTACTCTACCTCTACTGTGCTCTACTGTACTCTATCTCTACTGTGCTCCACTGTACTCTACCTCTACTGTGCTCCACTGTACTCTACCTCTACTGTACTTCACTGTCCTCTATCTCTGCTGTACTCCACTGTACTCTACCTCTATTGTCCTCCACTGTACTCTATCTCTACTGTACTCTACTGTACTTTATCTCTACTGTACTCCACTGTACAATATCTCTACTGTACTCCACTGTACTCTACCTCCACTGTACTCTACCTCTACCGTACTCCACTGTACTCTATCTCTACTGTACTCCACTGTACTCTACCTCTACTGTACTCTACTCTTCTCTACCTCTACTGTGCTCTACTGTACTTTACTCTACTGTACTCCACTGTACTCTATCTCTACTGTGATCCACTGTACTCTACCTCTACTGTACTCCACTGTACTCTATCTCTACTGTGATCCACTGTACTCTATCTCTATTGTGCTCCACTGAACTCTACCTCTACTGTGCTCCACTGTACTCTATCTCTACTGTGCTCCACTCTACTCTACCTCTACTGTGCTCCACTGTATCCTACCTCTACTGTACTCCACTCTACTCTCTCTCTATTGTGCTCCACTGTACTCTATCTCTACTGTACTCAGCTGTACTCTACCTCTACTGTGCTCTACTGTTCTCTACCTCTACTGTGCTCTACTCTACTCCACCTCTACTGTGCTCCACTGTACCCTACCTCTACTGTGCTCCACCGTACTCTACCTCTACTGTGCTCCACTGTACTCTACCTCTACTGTACTCCACTGTACTCTATCTCTACTGTACTCCACTGTACTCTACCTCTACTGTACTCCACTGTACTCTATCTCTACTGTACTCCACTCTAATCTACCTCTACTGTCCTCCACTGTACTCTACCTCTACTGTGCTCCACTGTACTCTCTCTCTACTGTACTCTACCTCTACTGTACTCTACTGTGCTCCACTGTACTCCACTGTACTCTACCTCTACTGTCCTCCACTGTACTCTACCTCTACTGTGCTCCACTGTACTCTCTCTCTACTGTACTCTACCTCTACTGTACTCTACTGTACTCCACCTCTAATGTGCTCCACTGTACTCTACCTCTACTGTACTCTACCTCTACTGTACTCCACTGTACTCTACCTCTAATGTGCTCCACTGTACTCTATCTCTACTGTGCTCCACTGTACTCTATTTCTACTCTGCTCCACTGTACTCTATCTCTACTGTACTCCACTGTACTCTATCTCTACTGTACTTCACTGTCCTTTATCTCTAATGTACTCCACTGTACTCTACCTCTATTGTGCTCCATTGTACTCTATCTCTACTGTACTCTACTGTACTCTATCTCTACTGTACTCCACTGTACTCTATCTCTACTGTATTCCACTGTACTCTACCTCTACTCTGCTCCACTGTACTCTACCTCTACCGTACTCCACTGTACTCTATCTCTACTGTACTCCACTGTACTCTACCTCAACTGTACTCTACTGTTCTCTACCTCTACTGTGCTCTACTCTACTCTACTGTACTCCACTGTACTCTATCTCTACTGTGATCCACTGTACTCTACCTCTACTGTACTCTACTGTACTCTATCTCTACTGTGATCTACTGTACTCTATCTCTACTGTGCTCCACTGTACTCTACCTCTACTGTGCTCCACTGTACTCTATCTCTACTGTGCTCCACTCTACTCTACCTCTACTGTGCTCCACTGTATCCTACCTCTACTGTACTCCACTGTACTTTATCTCTACTGTGATCCACTGTACTCTATCTCTACTGTACTCCACTGTACTCTACCTCTACTGTGCTCTACTGTTCTCTACCTCTACTGTGCTCTACTGTACTCCACATCTACTGTTCTCCACTGTACCCTACCTCTATTGTGCTCCACTGTACTCTACCTCTACTGTACTCCACTGTATTCTATCTCTACTGTACTCCACTGTACTCTACCTCTACTGTGCTCTACTGTACTCTATCTCTACTGTGCTCCACTGTACTCTACCTCTACTGTACTCCACTATACTCTAACTCTACTGTACTCCACTGTACTCTACCTATACTTTACTCTACTGTTCTCTTCCTCTACTGTACTCCACTGTACTCTATCTCTACTGTGATCCACTGTACTCTACCTCTACTGTACTCCACTGTACTCTATCTCTACTCTACTCCACTGTACTCTACCTCTACTGTACTCTACTGTTCTCTACCTCTACTGTGCTCTACTGTACTCTTCTCTACTGTACTCCACTGTACTCTATATCTACTGTGATCCACTGTACTCTACCTCTACTGTACTCCACTGTACTCTATCTCTACTGTGATCCACTGTACTCTATCTCTACTGTGCTCCACTGTACTCTACCTCTACTATGCTCCACTGTACTCTATCTGTACTGTGCTCCACTCTACTCTACCTCTACTGTGCTCCACTGTACTCTACCTCTACTGTACTCCACTCTACTCTATCTCTACTGTGCTCCACTGTACTCTATCTCTACTGTACTCCACTGTACTCTACCTCTACTGTGCTCTACTGTTCTCTACCTCTACTGTGCTCTACTGTACTCCACCTCTACTGTGCTCCACTGTACCCTACCTCTACTGTGCTCCACTATACTCTACCTCTACTGTGCTCCACTGTACTCTACCTCTACTGTCCTCCACTGTACTCTACCTCTACTGTGCTCCACTGTACTCTCTCTCTACTGTACTCTACCTCTACTGTACTCTACTGTACTCCACCTCTAATGTGCTCCACTGTACTCTACCTCTACTGTACTCTATCTCTACTGTACTCCACTGTACTCTGGCTCTACTGTGCTCTACTGTACTCTATCTCTACTGTGCTCCACTGTACTCTACCTCTACTGTGCTCCACTGTACTCTACCTCTACTGTACTTCACTGTCCTCTATCTCTACTGTACTCCACTGTACTCTACCTCTATTGTCCTCCACTGTACTCTATCTCTACTGTACTCTACTGTACTATATCTCTACTGTACTCCACTGTACTCTATCTCTACTGTACTCCACTGTACTCTACCTCCACTGTACTCTACCTCTACCGTACTCCACTGTACTCTATCTCTACTGTACTCCACTGTACTCTACCTCTACTGTACTCTACTGTTCTCTACCTCTACTGTGCTCTACTGTACTTTACTCTACTGTACTCCACTGTACTCTATCTCTACTGTGATCCACTGTACTCTACCTCTACTGTACTCCACTGTACTCTATCTCTACTGTACTTCACTGTCCTTTATCTCTAATGTACTCCACTGTACTCTACCTCTATTGTGCTCCATTGTACTCTATCTCTACTGTACTCTACTGTACTCTATCTCTACTTTACTCCACTGTACTCTATCTCTACTGTACTCCACTGTACTCTACCTCTACTCTGCTCCACTGTACTCTACCTCTACCGTACTCCACTGTACTCTATCTCTACTGTACTCCACTGTACTCTACCTCAACTGTACTCTACTGTTCTCTACCTCTACTGTGCTCTACTCTACTCTACTGTACTCCACTGTACTCTATCTCTACTGTGATCCACTGTACTCTACCTCTACTGTACTCTACTGTACTCTATCTCTACTGTGATCTACTGTACTCTATCTCTACTGTGCTCCACTGTACTCTACCTCTACTGTGCTCCACTGTACTCTATCTCTACTGTGCTCCACTCTACTCTACCTCTACTGTGCTCCACTGTATCCTACCTCTACTGTACTCCACTGTACTCTATCTCTACTGTGCTCCACTGTACTCTATCTCTACTGTACTCCACTGTACTCTACCTCTACTGTGCTCTACTGTTCTCTACCTCTACTGTGCTCTACTGTACTCCACCTCTACTGTTCTCCACTGTACCCTACCTCTATTGTGCTCCACTGTACTCTACCTCTACTGTACTCCACTGTATTCTATCTCTACTGTGCTCCACTGTACTCTACCTCTACTGTGCTCAACTGTACTCTACTGTACTCCACTGTACTCTACCTCTACTGTACTCCACTGTACTCTATCTCTACTGTACTCCACTGTACTCTACCTCTACTGTACTCCACTGTACTCTATCTCTACTGTGCTCCACTGTACTCTACCTCTACTGTGCCCAACTGTACTGTACTCTACCTCTACTGTACTCCACTGTACTCTACCTCTACTGTACTCCACTTTACTCTACCTCTACTGTACTCAACTGTACTCTATCTCTACTGTGATCCACTGTACTCTACCTCTACTGTACTCCACTGTACTCTATCTCTACTGTACTCCACTGTACTCTACCTATACTTTACTCTACTGTTCTCTTCCTCTACTGTACTCCACTGTACTCTATCTCTACTGTGATCCACTGTACTCTATCTCTACTGTACTCCACTGTACTCTATCTCTACTCTACTCCACTGTACTCTACCTCTACTGTACTCTACTGTTCTCTACCTCTACTGTGCTCTACTGTACTCTTCTCTACTGTACTCCACTGTACTCTATATCTACTGTGATCCACTGTACTCTACCTCTCCTGTACTCCACTGTACTCTATCTCTACTGTGATCCACTGTACTCTATCTCTACTGTGCTCCACTGTACTCTACCTCTACTATGCTCCACTGTACTCTATCTGTACTGTGCTCCACTCTACTCTACCTCTACTGTGCTCCACTGTACTCTACCTCTACTGTGCTCCACTGTACTCTACCTCTACTGTGCTCCACTGTACTCTATCTCTACTGTGCTCCACTGTACTCTATTTCTACTGTACTCTACTGTACTCTACTGTACTCCACCTCTAATGTGCTCCACTGTACTCTACCTCTACTGTACTCTACCTCTACTGTACTCCACTGTACTCTACCTCTACTATGCTCTACTGTACTCTATCTCTACTCTGCTCCACTGTACTCTACCTCTACTGTGCTCCACTGTACTCTACCTCTACTGTACTTCACTGTCCTCTATCTCTACTGTACTCCACTGTACTCTACCTCTACTGTGCTCCACTGTACTCTACCTCTACTGTGCTCCACTGTACTCTACCTCTACTGTACTCCACTGTACTCTACCTCTACTGTACTCCACTGTACTCTACCTCTACTGTGCTCCACTGTACTCTACCTCTACTGTACTCCACTGTACTCTACCTCTACTGTACTCCACTGTACTCTACCTCTACTGTACTCCACTGTACTCTACCTCTACTGTACTCCACTGTACTCTACCTCTACTGTACTCCACTGTACTCTACCTCTACTGTACTCCACTGTACTCTACCTCTACTGTACTCCACTGTACTCTATCTCTACTGTGCTCCACTCTACTCTACCTCTACTGTGCTCCACTGTATCCTACCTCTACTGTACTCCACTGTACTCTATCTCTACTGTGCTCCACTGTACTCTATCTCTACTGTACTCCACTGTACTCTACCTCTACTGTGCTCTACTGTTCTCTACCTCTACTGTGCTCTACTGTACTCCACCTCTACTGTTCTCCACTGTACCCTACCTCTATTGTGCTCCACTGTACTCTACCTCTACTGTACTCCACTGTATTCTATCTCTACTGTGCTCCACTGTACTCTACCTCTACTGTGCTCAACTGTACTCTACTGTACTCCACTGTACTCTACCTCTACTGTACTCCACTGTACTCTATCTCTACTGTACTCCACTGTACTCTACATCTACTGTACTCCACTGTACTCTATATCTACTGTGCTCAACTGTACTCTACCTCTACTGTGCCCAACTGTACTGTACTCTACCTCTACTGTACTCCACTGTACTCTACCTCTACTGTACTCCACTTTACTCTACCTCTACTGTACTCAACTGTACTCTATCTCTACTGTGCTCCACTGTACTCTACCTCTACTGTACTCCACTGTACTCTATCTCTACTGTACTCCACTGTATTCTACCTATACTGTACTCTACTGTTCTCTTCCTCTACTGTACTCCACTGTACTCTATCTCTACTGTGATCCACTGTACTCTACCTCTACTGTACTCCACTGTACTCTATCTCTACTATACTCCACTGTACTCTACCTATACTGTACTCTACTGTTCTCTTCCTCTACTGTACTCCACTGTACTCTATCTCTACTGTGATCCACTGTACTCTACCTCTACTGTACTCCACTGTACTCTATCTCTACTCTACTCCACTGTACTCTACCTCTACTGTACTCTACTGTTCTCTACCTCTACTGTGCTCTACTGTACTCTTCTCTACTGTACTCCACTGTACTCTATCTCTACTGTGATCCACTGTACTCTTCCTCTACTGTAATCCACTGTACTCTATCTCTACTGTGATCCACTGTACTCTATCTCTACTGTGCTCCACTGTACTCTACCACTACTATGCTCCACTGTACTCTATCTGTACTGTGCTCCACTCTACTCTACCTCTACTGTGCTCCACTGTACTCTACCTCTACTGTACTCCACTCTACTCTATCTCTACTGTGCTCCACTGTACTCTATCTCTACTGTACTCCACTGTACTCTACCTCTACTGTGCTCTACTGTTCTCTACCTCTACTGTGCTCTACTGTACTCCACCTCTACTGTGCTCCACTGTACCCTACCTCTACTGTGCTCCACTGTACTCTACCTCTACTGTGCTCCACTGTACTCTACCTCTACTGTGCTCCACTGTACTCTACCTCTACTGTGCTCCACTGTACTCTACCTCTACTGTGCTCCACTGTACTCTATCTCTACTGTGCTCCACTGTACTCTATTTCTACTGTACTGTACTGTACTCCACCTCTAATGTGCTCCACTGTACTCTACCTCTACTGTACTCCACTGTACTCTACCTCTACTGTGCTGTACTGTACTCTATCTCTACTCTGCTCCACTGTACTCTACCTCTACTGTGCTCCACTGTACTCTACCTCTACTGCACTTCACTGTCCTCTATCTCTACTGTACTCCACTGTACTCTACCTCTACTGTGCTCCACTGTACTCTACCTCTACTGTACTCCACTGTACTCTATCACTACTGTGCTCCACTGTACTCTACCTCTACTGTGCTCCACTGTACTCTACCTCTACTGTGCTCCACTGTACTCTACCTCTACTGTACTCCACTGTACTCTACCTCTACTGTGCTCAACTGTACTCTACTGTACTCCACTGTACTCTACCTCTACTGTACTCCACTGTACTCTATCTCTACTGTACTCCACTGTACTCTACCTCTACTGTACTCCACTGTACTCTATCTTTACTGTGCTCCACTGTACTCTACCTCTACTGTGCTCAACTGTACTGTACTGTACTCCACTCTAATCTACCTCTACTGTACTCCACTGTACTCTACCTCTACTGTACTCCACTGTACTCTACCTCTACTGTACTCCACTGTACTCTACTCTACTGTACTCCACTGTACTCTATCTCTACTGTGATCCACTGTACTCTATCTCTACTGTACTCCACTGTACTCTATCTCTACTGTAGTCCACTGTACTCTACCTCTACTGTACTCTACTGTTCTCTACCTCTACTGTGCTCTACTGTACTCTACTCTACTGTACTCCACTGTACTCTATCTCTACTGTGATCCACTGTACTCTACCTCTACTGTACTCCACTTTACTTTATCTCTACTGTGATCCACTGTACTCTATCTCTACTGTGCTCCACTGTACTCTACCTCTACTGTGCTCCACTGTACTCTACCTCTACTGTACTCCACTTTACTTTATCTCTACTGTGATCCACTGTACTCTATCTCTACTGTGCTCCACTGTACTCTACCTCTACTATGCTCCACTGTACTCTATCTCTACTGTGCTCCACTCTACTCTACCTCTACTGTGTTCCACTTTACTCTACCTCTACTGTACTCCACTGTACTCTATCTCTACTGTACTCCACTGTACTCTACCTCTACTGTGCTCTACTGTTCTCTACCTCTACTGTGCTCTACTGTACTCCACCTCTACTGTGCTCCACTGTACCCTACCTCTACTGTGCTCCACTGTACTCTACCTCTACTGTGCTCCACTGTACTCTACCTCTACTCTGCTCCACTGTATCCACTGTACTCTACCTCTACTGTGCTCCACTGTACTCTACCTCTACTGTGCTCCACTGTACTCTACCTCTACTGTACTCTACTGTACTCCACCTCTAATGAGCTCCACTGTACTCTGGCTCTACTGTACTCCACTGTACTTTACCTCTACTGTACTCCACTGTACTCTACCTCTACTGTGCTCCACTGTACTCTATTTCTACTGTACTCCTCTGTACTCTACCTCTACTGTGCTCCACTGTACTCTATCTGTAATGTACTCTACTGTACTCTATCTCTACTGTGATCCACTGTACTCTACCTCTGCTGTGCTCCACTGTACTCTATCTCTACTGTACTCCACTGTACTCTACTGTTCTCTACCTCTACTGTACTCTATCTCTACTGTACTCCACTGTACTCTACTGTTCTCTACCTCCACTGTACTCTACTGTGCTCCACTGTACTCCACTTTTGTCTAACTCTACTGTGCTCCACTGTACTCTACCTCTACTCTGCTCCACTATACTCTACCTCTACTGTGCTCCACTCTACTCTACCTCTACTCTCCTCCACTGTACTCTACCTCTACTGTGCTCCACTGTACTCTCTCTCTACTGTACTCTACCTCTACTGTACTCTACTGTACTCCACCTCTAAAGTGCTCCACTGTACTCTACCTCTACTGTACTCTACCTCTACTGTACTCCACTTTACTCTACCTCTACTGTGCTCTACTGTACTCTATCTCTACTGTGCTCCACTGTACTCTACCTCTACTGTGCTCCACTGTACTCTACCTCTACTGTACTCCACTGTACTCTATCTCTACTATACTCCACTGTACTCTACCTATACTGTACTCTACTGTTCTCTTCCTCTACTGTACTCCACTGTACTCTATCTCTACTGTGATCCACTGTACTCTACCTCTACTGTACTCCACTGTACTCTATCTCTACTCTACTCCACTGTACTCTACCTCTACTGTACTCTACTGTTCTCTACCTCTACTGTGCTCTACTGTACTCTTCTCTACTGTACTCCACTGTACTCTATCTCTACTGTGATCCACTGTACTCTTCCTCTACTGTAATCCACTGTACTCTATCTCTACTGTGATCCACTGTACTCTATCTCTACTGTGCTCCACTGTACTCTACCTCTACTATGCTCCACTGTACTCTATCTGTACTGTGCTCCACTCTACTCTACCTCTACTGTGCTCCACTGTACTCTACCTCTACTGTACTCCACTCTACTCTATCTCTACTGTGCTCCACTGTACTCTATCTCTACTGTACTCCACTGTACTCTACCTCTACTGTGCTCTACTGTTCTCTACCTCTACTGTGCTCTACTGTACTCCACCTCTACTGTGCTCCACTGTACCCTACCTCTACTGTGCTCCACTGTACTCTACCTCTACTGTGCTCCACTGTACTCTACCTCTACTGTGCTCCACTGTACTCTACCTCTACTGTGCTCCACTGTACTCTACCTCTACTGTGCTCCACTGTACTCTATCTCTACTGTGCTCCACTGTACTCTATTTCTACTGTACTCTACTGTACTCCACCTCTAATGTGCTCCACTGTACTCTACCTCTACTGTACTCCACTGTACTCTACCTCTACTGTGCTGTACTGTACTCTATCTCTACTCTGCTCCACTGTACTCTACCTCTACTGTGCTCCACTGTACTCTACCTCTACTGCACTTCACTGTCCTCTATCTCTACTGTACTCCACTGTACTCTACCTCTACTGTGCTCCACTGTACTCTACCTCTACTGTACTCCACTGTACTCTATCACTACTGTGCTCCACTGTACTCTACCTCTACTGTGCTCCACTGTACTCTACCTCTACTGTGCTCCACTGTACTCTACCTCTACTGTACTCCACTGTACTCTACCTCTACTGTGCTCAACTGTACTCTACTGTACTCCACTGTACTCTACCTCTACTGTACTCCACTGTACTCTATCTCTACTGTACTCCACTGTACTCTACCTCTACTGTACTCCACTGTACTCTATCTTTACTGTGCTCCACTGTACTCTACCTCTACTGTGCTCAACTGTACTGTACTGTACTCCACTCTAATCTACCTCTACTGTACTCCACTGTACTCTACCTCTACTGTACTCCACTGTACTCTACCTCTACTGTACTCCACTGTACTCTACTCTACTGTACTCCACTGTACTCTATCTCTACTGTGATCCACTGTACTCTATCTCTACTGTACTCCACTGTACTCTATCTCTACTGTAGTCCACTGTACTCTACCTCTACTGTACTCTACTGTTCTCTACCTCTACTGTGCTCTACTGTACTCTACTCTACTGTACTCCACTGTACTCTATCTCTACTGTGATCCACTGTACTCTACCTCTACTGTACTCCACTTTACTTTATCTCTACTGTGATCCACTGTACTCTATCTCTACTGTGCTCCACTGTACTCTACCTCTACTGTGCTCCACTGTACTCTACCTCTACTGTACTCCACTTTACTTTATCTCTACTGTGATCCACTGTACTCTATCTCTACTGTGCTCCACTGTACTCTACCTCTACTATGCTCCACTGTACTCTATCTCTACTGTGCTCCACTCTACTCTACCTCTACTGTGTTCCACTTTACTCTACCTCTACTGTACTCCACTGTACTCTATCTCTACTGTACTCCACTGTACTCTACCTCTACTGTGCTCTACTGTTCTCTACCTCTACTGTGCTCTACTGTACTCCACCTCTACTGTGCTCCACTGTACCCTACCTCTACTGTGCTCCACTGTACTCTACCTCTACTGTGCTCCACTGTACTCTACCTCTACTCTGCTCCACTGTATCCACTGTACTCTACCTCTACTGTGCTCCACTGTACTCTACCTCTACTGTGCTCCACTGTACTCTACCTCTACTGTACTCTACTGTACTCCACCTCTAATGAGCTCCACTGTACTCTGGCTCTACTGTACTCCACTGTACTTTACCTCTACTGTACTCCACTGTACTCTACCTCTACTGTGCTCCACTGTACTATATTTCTACTGTACTCCTCTGTACTCTACCTCTACTGTGCTCCACTGTACTCTATCTGTAATGTACTCTACTGTACTCTATCTCTACTGTGATCCACTGTACTCTACCTCTGCTGTGCTCCACTGTACTCTATCTCTACTGTACTCCACTGTACTCTACTGTTCTCTACCTCTACTGTACTCTATCTCTACTGTACTCCACTGTACTCTACTGTTCTCTACCTCCACTGTACTCTACTGTGCTCCACTGTACTCCACTTTAGTCTAACTCTACTGTGCTCCACTGTACTCTACCTCTACTCTGCTCCACTATACTCTACCTCTACTGTGCTCCACTGTACTCTACCTCTACTCTCCTCCACTGTACTCTACCTCTACTGTGCTCCACTGTACTCTCTCTCTACTGTACTCTACCTCTACTGTACTCTACTGTACTCCACCTCTAATGTGCTCCACTGTACTCTACCTCTACTGTACTCTACCTCTACTGTACTCCACTTTACTCTACCTCTACTGTGCTCTACTGTACTCTATCTCTACTGTGCTCCACTGTACTCTACCTCTACTGTGCTCCACTGTACTCTACCTCTACTGTACTTCACTGTCCTCTATCTCTGGTGTACTCCACTGTACTCTACCTCTATTGTCCTCCACTGTACTCTATCTCTACTGTACTCTACTGTACTTTATCTCTACTGTACTCCACTGTACAATATCTCTACTGTACTCCACTGTACTCTACCTCCACTGTACTCTACCTCTACCGTACTCCACTGTACTCTATCTCTACTGTACTCCACTGTACTCTACCTCTACTGTACTCTACTCTTCTCTACCTCTACTGTGCTCTACTGTACTTTACTCTACTGTACTCCACTGTACTCTATCTCTACTGTGATCCACTGTACTCTACCTCTACTGTACTCCACTGTACTCTATCTCTACTGTGATCCACTGTACTCTATCTCTATTGTGCTCCACTGTACTCTACCTCTACTGTGCTCCACTGTACTCTATCTCTACTGTGCTCCACTCTACTCTACCTCTACTGTGCTCCACTGTATCCTACCTCTACTGTACTCCACTGTACTCTCTCTCTATTGTGCTCCACTGTACTCTATCTCTACTGTACTCAGCTGTACTCTACCTCTACTGTGCTCTACTGTTCTCTACCTCTACTGTGCTCTACTCTACTCCACCTCTACTGTGCTCCACTGTACCCTACCTCTACTGTGCTCCACCGTACTCTACCTCTACTGTGCTCCACTGTACTCTACCTCTACTGTACTCCACTGTACTCTATCTCTACTGTGCTCCACTATACTCTACCTCTACTGTGCTCTACTCTACTCCACCTCTACTGTGCTCCACTGTACCCTACCTCTACTGTGCTCCACCGTACTCTACCTCTACTGTGCTCCACTGTACTCTACCTCTACTGTACTCCACTGTACTCTATCTCTACTGTCCTCCACTGTACTCTACCTCTACTGTGCTCCACTGTACTCTCTCTCTACTGTACTCTACCTCTACTGTACTCTGCTGTACTCCACCTCTAATGTGCTCCACTGTACTCTACCTCTACTGTACTCTACCTCTACTGTACTCCACTGTACTCTACCTCTACTGTGCTCTACTGTACTCTATCTCTACTGTGCTCCACTGTACTCTACCTCTACTGTGCTCCACTGTACTCTACCTCTACTGTACTTCACTGTCCTCTATCTCTACTGTACTCCACTGTACTCTACCTCTATTGTCCTCCACTGTACTCTATCTCTACTGTACTCTACTGTACTATATCTCTACTGTACTCCACTGTACTCTATCTCTACTGTACTCCACTGTACTCTACCTCCACTGTACTCTACCTCTACCGTACTCCACTGTACTCTATCTCTACTGTACTCCACTGTACTCTACCTCTACTGTACTCTACTGTTCTCTACCTCTACTGTGCTCTACTGTACTTTACTCTACTGTACTCCACTGTACTCTATCTCTACTGTGATCCACTGTACTCTACCTCTACTGTACTCCACTGTACTCTATCTCTACTGTGATCCACTGTACTCTATCTCTATTGTGCTCCACTGTACTCTACCTCTACTGTGCTCCACTGTACTCTATCTCTACTGTGCTCCACTCTACTCTACCTCTACTGTGCTCCACTGTATCCTACCTCTACTGTACTCCACTGTACTCTCTCTCTACTTTGCTCCACTGTACTCTATCTCTACTGTACTCAGCTGTACTCTACCTCTACTGTGCTCTACTGTTCTCCACCTCTACTGTGCTCTACTCTACTCCTCCTCTACTGTGCTCCACTGTACCCTACCTCTACTGTGCTCCACCGTACTCTACCTCTACTGTGCTCCACTGTACTCTACCTCTACTGTACTCCACTGTACTCTATCTCTACTGTACTCCACTGTATTCTACCTCTACTGTACTCCACTGTACTCTATCTCTACTGTACTCCACTCTAATCTACCTCTACTGTCCTCCACTGTACTCTACCTCTACTGTGCTCCACTGTACTCTCTCTCTACTGTACTCTACCTCTACTGTACTCTACTGTGCTCCACTGTACTCCACTGTAGTCTACCTCTACTGTGCTCCACTGTACTCTACCTCTACTGTGCTCCACTATACTCTACCTCTACTGTGCTCCACTGTACTCTACCTCTACTGTCCTCCACTGTACTCTACCTCTACTGTGCTCCACTGTACTCTCTCTCTACTGTACTCTACCTCTACTGTACTCTACTGTACTCCACCTCTAATATGCTCCACTGTACTCTACCTCTACTGTACTCTACCTCTACTGTACTCCACTGTACTCTACCTCTAATGTGCTCCACTGTACTCTATATCTACTGTGCTCCACTGTACTCTATTTCTACTGTGCTCCACTGTACTCTATCTCTACTGTACTCCACTGTACTCTATCTCTACTGTACTTCACTGTCCTTTATCTCTAATGTACTCCACTGTACTCTACCTCTATTGTGCTCCATTGTACTCTATCTCTACTGTACTCTACTGTACTCTATCTCTACTTTACTCCACTGTACTCTATCTCTACTGTACTCCACTGTACTCTACCTCTACTGTGCTCCACTGTATCCTACCTCTACTGTACTCCACTGTACTCTCTCTCTACTCTGCTCCACTGTACTCTATCTCTACTGTACTCAGCTGTACTCTACCTCTACTGTGCTCTACTGTTCTCTACCTCTACTGTGCTCTACTCTACTCCACCTCTACTGTGCTCCACTGTACCCTACCTCTACTGTGCTCCACCGTACTCTACCTCTACTGTGCTCCACTGTACTCTACCTCTACTGTACTCCACTGTACTCTATCTCTACTGTACTCCACTGTACTCTACCTCTACTGTACTCCACTGTACTCTATCTCTACTGTACTCCACTCTAATCTACCTCTACTGTCCTCCACTGTACTCTACCTCTACTGTGCTCCACTGTACTCTCTCTCTACTGTACTCTACCTCTACTGTACTCTACTGTGCTCCACTGTACTCCACTGTAGTCTACCTCTACTGTGCTCCACTGTACTCTACCTCTACTGTGCTCCACTATACTCTACCTCTACTGTGCTCCACTGTACTCTACCTCTACTGTCCTCCACTGTACTCTACCTCTACTGTGCTCCACTGTACTCTCTCTCTACTGTACTCTACCTCTACTGTACTCTACTGTACTCCACCTCTAATGTGCTCCACTGTACTCTATCTCTACTGTGCTCCACTGTACTCTATTTCTACTGTGCTCCACTGTACTCTATCTCTACTGTACTCCACTGTACTCTATCTCTACTGTACTTCACTGTCCTTTATCTCTAATGTACTCCACTGTACTCTACCTCTATTGTGCTCCATTGTACTCTATCTCTACTGTACTCTACTGTACTCTATCTCTACTTTACTCCACTCTACTCTATCTCTACTGTACTCCACTGTACTCTACCTCTACTGTGCTCCACTGTACTCTACCTCTACCGTACTCCACTGTACTCTATCTCTACTGTACTCCACTGTACTCTACCTCAACTGTACTCTACTGTTCTCTACCTCTACTGTGCTCCACTCTACTCTACTGTACTCCACTGTACTCTATCTCTACTGTGATCCACTGTACTCTACCTCTACTGTACTCTACTGTACTCTATCTCTACTGTGATCTACTGTACTCTATCTCTACTGTGCTCCACTGTACTCTACCTCTACTGTGCTCCACTGTACTCTATCTCTACTGTGCTCCACTCTACTCTACCTCTACTGTGCTCCACTGTATCCTACCTCTACTGTACTCCACTGTACTCTATCTCTACTGTGCTCCACTGTACTCTATCTCTACTGTACTCCACTGTACTCTACCTCTACTGTGCTCTACTGTTCTCTACCTCTACTGTGCTCTACTGTACTCCACCTCTACTGTTCTCCACTGTACCCTACCTCCATTGTGCTCCACTGTACTCTACCTCTACTGTACTCCACTGTATTCTATCTCTACTGTGCTCCACTGTACTCTACCTCTACTGTGCTCAACTGTACTCTACTGTAATCCACTGTACTCTACCTCTACTGTACTCCACTGTACTCTATCTCTACTGTACTCCACTGTACTCTACCTCTACTGTACTCCACTGTACTCTATATCTACTGTGCTCAACTGTACTCTACCTCTACTGTGCCCAACTGTACTGTACTCTATCTCTACTATACTCCACTGTACTCTACCTATACTGTACTCTACTGTTCTCTTCCTCTACTGTACTCCACTGTACTCTATCTCTACTGTGATCCACTGTACTCTACCTCTACTGTACTCCACTGTACTCTATCTCTACTCTACTCCACTGTACTCTACCTCTACTGTACTCTACTGTTCTCTACCTCTACTGTGCTCTACTGTACTCTTCTCTACTGTACTCCACTGTACTCTATCTCTACTGTGATCCACTGTACTCTTCCTCTACTGTAATCCACTGTACTCTATCTCTACTGTGATCCACTGTACTCTATCTCTACTGTGCTCCACTGTACTCTACCTCTACTATGCTCCACTGTACTCTATCTGTACTGTGCTCCACTCTACTCTACCTCTACTGTGCTCCACTGTACTCTACCTCTACTGTACTCCACTCTACTCTATCTCTACTGTGCTACACTGTACTCTATCTCTACTGTACTCCACTGTACTCTACCTCTACTGTGTTCTACTGTTCTCTACCTCTACTGTGCTCTACTGTACTCCACCTCTACTGTGCTCCACTGTACCCTACCTCTACTGTGCTCCACTGTACTCTACCTCTACTGTGCTCCACTGTACTCTACCTCTACTGTGCTCCACTGTACTCTACCTCTACTGTGCTCCACTGTACTCTACCTCTACAGTGCTCCACTGTACTCTATCTCTACTGTGCTCCACTGTACTCTATTTCTACTGTACTCTACTGTACTCCACCTCTAATGTGCTCCACTGTACTCTACCTCTACTGTACTCTACCTCTACTGTACTCCACTGTACTCTACCTCTACTGTGCTGTACTGTACTCTATCTCTACTCTGCTCCACTGTACTCTACCTCTACTGTGCTCCACTGTACTATACCTCTACTGTACTTCACTGTCCTCTATCTCTACTGTACTCCACTGTACTCTACCTCTACTGTGCTCCACTGTACTCTACCTCTACTGTACTCCACTGTACTCTATCACTACTGTGCTCCACTGTACTCTACCTCTACTGTGCTCCACAGTACTCTACCTCTACTGTGCTCCACTGTACTCTACCTCTACTGTACTCCACTGTACTCTATCTCTACTGTGCTCCACTGTACTCTACCTCTACTGTGCTCAAATGTACTCTACTGTACTCCACTGTACTCTACCTCTACTGTACTCCACTGTACTCTATCTCTACTGTACTCCACTGTACTCTACCTCTACTGTACTCCACTGTACTCTACCTCTACTGTCCTCCACTGTACTCTACCTCTACTGTGCTCCACTGTACTCTCTCTCTACTGTACTCTACCTCTACTGTACTCTACTGTACTCCACCTCTAATGTGCTCCACTGTACTCTATCTCTACTGTGCTCCACTGTACTCTATTTCTACTGTGCTCGACTGTACTCTATCTCTACTGTACTCCACTGTACTCTATCTCTACTGTACTTCACTGTCCTTTATCTCTAATGTACTCCACTGTACTCTACCTCTATTGTGCTCCATTGTACTCTATCTCTACTGTACTCTACTGTACTCTATCTCTACTTTACTCCACTCTACTCTATCTCTACTGTACTCCACTGTACTCTACCTCTACTGTGCTCCACTGTACTCTACCTCTACCGTACTCCACTGTACTCTATCTCTACTGTACTCCACTGTACTCTACCTCAACTGTACTCTACTGTTCTCTACCTCTACTGTGCTCCACTCTACTCTACTGTACTCCACTGTACTCTATCTCTACTGTGATCCACTGTACTCTACCTCTACTGTACTCTACTGTACTCTATCTCTACTGTGATCTACTGTACTCTATCTCTACTGTGCTCCACTGTACTCTACCTCTACTGTGCTCCACTGTACTCTATCTCTACTGTGCTCCACTCTACTCTACCTCTACTGTGCTCCACTGTATCCTACCTCTACTGTACTCCACTGTACTCTATCTCTACTGTGCTCCACTGTACTCTATCTCTACTGTACTCCACTGTACTCTACCTCTACTGTGCTCCACTGTACTATACCTCTACTGTACTTCACTGTCCTCTATCTCTACTGTACTCCACTGTACTCTACCTCTACTGTGCTCCACTGTACTCTACCTCTACTGTACTCCACTGTACTCTATCACTACTGTGCTCCACTGTACTCTACCTCTACTGTGCTCCACTGTACTCTACCTCTACTGTGCTCCACTGTACTCTACCTCTACTGTACTCCACTGTACTCTATCTCTACTGTGCTCCACTGTACTCTACCTCTACTGTGCTCAAATGTACTCTACTGTACTCCACTGTACTCTACCTCTACTGTACTCCACTGTACTCTATCTCTACTGTACTCCACTGTACTCTACCTCTACTGTACTCCACTGTACTCTACCTCTACTGTCCTCCACTGTACTCTACCTCTACTGTGCTCCACTGTACTCTCTCTCTACTGTACTCTACCTCTACTGTACTCTACTGTACTCCACCTCTAATGTGCTCCACTGTACTCTATCTCTACTGTGCTCCACTGTACTCTATTTCTACTGTGCTCGACTGTACTCTATCTCTACTGTACTCCACTGTACTCTATCTCTACTGTACTTCACTGTCCTTTATCTCTAATGTACTCCACTGTACTCTACCTCTATTGTGCTCCATTGTACTCTATCTCTACTGTACTCTACTGTACTCTATCTCTACTTTACTCCACTCTACTCTATCTCTACTGTACTCCACTGTACTCTACCTCTACTGTGCTCCACTGTACTCTACCTCTACCGTACTCCACTGTACTCTATCTCTACTGTACTCCACTGTACTCTACCTCAACTGTACTCTACTGTTCTCTACCTCTACTGTGCTCCACTCTACTCTACTGTACTCCACTGTACTCTATCTCTACTGTGATCCACTGTACTCTACCTCTACTGTACTCTACTGTACTCTATCTCTACTGTGATCTACTGTACTCTATCTCTACTGTGCTCCACTGTACTCTACCTCTACTGTGCTCCACTGTACTCTATCTCTACTGTGCTCCACTCTACTCTACCTCTACTGTGCTCCACTGTATCCTACCTCTACTGTACTCCACTGTACTCTATCTCTACTGTGCTCCACTGTACTCTATCTCTACTGTACTCCACTGTACTCTACCTCTACTGTGCTCTACTGTTCTCTACCTCTACTGTGCTCTACTGTACTCCACCTCTACTGTTCTCCACTGTACCCTACCTCTATTGTGCTCCACTGTACTCTACCTCTACTGTACTCCACTGTATTCTATCTCTACTGTGCTCCACTGTACTCTACCTCTACTGTGCTCAACTGTACTCTACTGTACTCCACTGTACTCTACCTCTACTGTACTCCACTGTACTCTATCTCTACTGTACTCCACTGTACTCTACATCTACTGTACTCCACTGTACTCTACCTCTACTGTGCTCAACTGTACTCTACCTCTACTGTGCCCAACTGTACTGTACTCTACCTCTACTGTACTCCACTGTACTCTACCTCTACTGTACTCCACTTTACTCTACCTCTACTGTACTCAACTGTACTCTATCTCTACTGTGCTCCACTGTACTCTACCTCTACTGTACTCCACTGTACTCTATCTCTACTGTACTCCACTGTATTCTACCTATACTGTACTCTACTGTTCTCTTCCTCTACTGTACTCCACTGTACTCTATCTCTACTGTGATCCACTGTACTCTACCTCTACTGTACTCCACTGTACTCTATCTCTACTATACTCCACTGTACTCTACCTATACTGTACTCTACTGTTCTCTTCCTCTACTGTACTCCACTGTACTCTATCTCTACTGTGATCCACTGTACTCTACCTCTACTGTACTCCACTGTACTCTATCTCTACTCTACTCCACTGTACTCTACCTCTACTGTACTCTACTGTTCTCTACCTCTACTGTGCTCTACTGTACTCTTCTCTACTGTACTCCACTGTACTCTATCTCTACTGTGATCCACTGTACTCTTCCTCTACTGTAATCCACTGTACTCTATCTCTACTGTGATCCACTGTACTCTATCTCTACTGTGCTCCACTGTACTCTACCTCTACTATGCTCCACTGTACTCTATCTGTACTGTGCTCCACTCTACTCTACCTCTACTGTGCTCCACTGTACTCTACCTCTACTGTACTCCACTCTACTCTATCTCTACTGTGCTCCACTGTACTCTATCTCTACTGTACTCCACTGTACTCTACCTCTACTGTGCTCTACTGTTCTCTACCTCTACTGTGCTCTACTGTACTCCACCTCTACTGTGCTCCACTGTACCCTACCTCTACTGTGCTCCACTGTACTCTACCTCTACTGTGCTCCACTGTACTCTACCTCTACTGTGCTCCACTGTACTCTACCTCTACTGTGCTCCACTGTACTCTACCTCTACTGTGCTCCACTGTACTCTATCTCTACTGTGCTCCACTGTACTCTATTTCTACTGTACTCTACTGTACTCCACCTCTAATGTGCTCCACTGTACTCTACCTCTACTGTACTCCACTGTACTCTACCTCTACTGTGCTGTACTGTACTCTATCTCTACTCTGCTCCACTGTACTCTACCTCTACTGTGCTCCACTGTACTCTACCTCTACTGCACTTCACTGTCCTCTATCTCTACTGTACTCCACTGTACTCTACCTCTACTGTGCTTCACTGTACTCTACCTCTACTGTACTCCACTGTACTCTATCACTACTGTGCTCCACTGTACTCTACCTCTACTGTGCTCCACTGTACTCTACCTCTACTGTGCTCCACTGTACTCTACCTCTACTGTACTCCACTGTACTCTACCTCTACTGTGCTCAACTGTACTCTACTGTACTCCACTGTACTCTACCTCTACTGTACTCCACTGTACTCTATCTCTACTGTACTCCACTGTACTCTACCTCTACTGTACTCCACTGTACTCTATCTTTACTGTGCTCCACTGTACTCTACCTCTACTGTGCTCAATTGTACTGTACTGTACTCCACTCTAATCTACCTCTACTGTACTCCACTGTACTCTACCTCTACTGTACTCCACTGTACTCTACCTCTACTGTACTCCACTGTACTCTACTCTACTGTACTCCACTGTACTCTATCTCTACTGTGATCCACTGTACTCTATCTCTACTGTACTCCACTGTACTCTATCTCTACTGTAGTCCACTGTACTCTACCTCTACTGTACTCTACTGTTCTCTACCTCTACTGTGCTCTACTGTACTCTACTCTACTGTACTCCACTGTACTCTATCTCTACTGTGATCCACTGTACTCTACCTCTACTGTACTCCACTTTACTTTATCTCTACTGTGATCCACTGTACTCTATCTCTACTGTGCTCCACTGTACTCTACCTCTACTGTGCTCCACTGTACTCTACCTCTACTGTACTCCACTTTACTTTATCTCTACAGTGATCCACTGTACTCTATCTCTACTGTGCTCCACTGTACTCTACCTCTACTATGCTCCACTTTACTCTATCTCTACTGTGCTCCACTCTACTCTACCTCTACTGTGATCCACTGTACTCTACCTCTATTGTACTCCACTGTACTCTATCTCTACTGTACTCCACTGTACTCTACCTCTACTGTGCTCTACTGTTTTCTACCTCTACTGTGCTCTACTGTACTCCACCTCTACTGTGCTCCACTGTACCCTACCTCTACTGTGCTCCACTGTACTCTACCTCTACTGTGCTCCACTGTACTCTACCTCTACTCTGCTCCACTGTATCCACTGTACTCTACCTCTACTGTGCTCCACTGTACTCTACCTCTACTGTGCTCCACTGTACTCTACCTCTACTGTACTCTACTGTACTCCACCTCTAATGAGCTCCACTGTACTCTGGCTCTACTGTACTCCACTGTACTTTACCTCTACTGTACTCCACTGTACTCTACCTCTACTGTGCTCCACTGTACTCTATTTCTACTGTACTCCTCTGTACTCTACCTCTACTGTGCTCCACTGTACTCTATCTGTAATGTACTCTACTGTACTCTATCTCTACTGTGATCCACTGTACTCTACCTCTGCTGTGCTCCACTGTACTCTATCTCTACTGTACTCCACTGTACTCTACTGTTCTCTACCTCTACTGTACTCTATCTCTACTGTACTCCACTGTACTCTACTGTTCTCTACCTCTACTGTACTCTACTGTGCTCCACTGTACTCCACTTTAGTCTAACTCTACTGTGCTCCACTGTACTCTACCTCTACTCTGCTCCACTATACTCTACCTCTACTGTGCTCCACTGTACTCTACCTCTACTCTCCTCCACTGTACTCTACCTCTACTGTGCTCCACTGTACTCTCTCTCTACTGTACTCTACCTCTACTGTACTCTACTGTACTCCACCTCTAATGTGCTCCACTGTACTCTACCTCTACTGTACTCTACCTCTACTGTACTCCACTGTACTCTATCTCTACTCTACTCCACTGTACTCTACCTCTACTGTACTCTACTGTTCTCTACCTCTACTGTGCTCTACTGTACTCTTCTCTACTGTACTCCACTGTACTCTATCTCTACTGTGATCCAGTGTACTCTTCCTCTACTGTAATCCACTGTACTCTATCTCTACTGTGATCCACTGTACTCTATCTCTACTGTGCTCCACTGTACTCTACCTCTACTATGCTCCACTGTACTCTATCTGTACTGTGCTCCACTCTACTCTACCTCTACTGTGCTCCACTGTACTCTACCTCTACTGTACTCCACTCTACTCTATCTCTACTGTGCTCCACTGTACTCTATCTCTACTGTACTCCACTGTACTCTACCTCTACTGTGCTCTACTGTTCTCTACCTCTACTGTGCTCTACTGTACTCCACCTCTACTGTGCTCCACTGTACCCTACCTCTACTGTGCTCCACTGTACTCTACCTCTACTGTGCTCCACTGTACTCTACCTCTACTGTGCTCCACTGTACTCTACCTCTACTGTGCTCCACTGTACTCTACCTCTACTGTGCTCCACTGTACTCTATCTCTACTGTGCTCCACTGTACTCTATTTCTACTGTACTCTACTGTACTCCACCTCTAATGTGCTCCACTGTACTCTACCTCTACTGTACTCTACCTCTACTGTACTCCACTGTACTCTACCTCTACTGTGCTGTACTGTACTCTATCTCTACTCTGCTCCACTGTACTCTACCTCTACTGTGCTCCACTGTACTCTACCTCTACTGTACTTCACTGTCCTCTATCTCTACTGTACTCCACTGTACTCTACCTCTACTGTGCTCCACTGTACTCTACCTCTACTGTACTCCACTGTACTCTATCACTACTGTGCTCCACTGTACTCTACCTCTACTGTGCTCCACTGTACTCTACCTCTACTGTGCTCCACTGTACTCTACCTCTACTGTACTCCACTGTACTCTATCTCTACTGTGCTCCACTGTACTCTACCTCTACTGTGCTCAAATGTACTCTACTGTACTCCACAGTACTCTACCTCTACTGTACTCCACTGTACTCTATCTCTACTGTACTCCACTGTACTCTACCTCTACTGTACTCCACTGTACTCTACCTCTACTGTCCTCCACTGTACTCTACCTCTACTGTGCTCCACTGTACTCTCTCTCTACTGTACTCTACCTCTACTGTACTCTACTGTACTCCACCTCTAATGTGCTCCACTGTACTCTATCTCTACTGTGCTCCACTGTACTCTATCTCTACTGTACTTCACTGTCCTTTATCTCTAATGTACTCCACTGTACTCTACCTCTATTGTGCTCCATTGTACTCTATCTCTACTGTACTCTACTGTACTCTATCTCTACTTTACTCCACTCTACTCTATCTCTACTGTACTCCACTGTACTCTACCTCTACTGTGCTCCACTGTACTCTACCTCTACCGTACTCCACTGTACTCTATCTCTACTGTACTCCACTGTACTCTACCTCAACTGTACTCTACTGTTCTCTACCTCTACTGTGCTCCACTCTACTCTACTGTACTCCACTGTACTCTATCTCTACTGTGATCCACTGTACTCTACCTCTACTGTACTCTACTGTACTCTATCTCTACTGTGATCTACTGTACTCTATCTCTACTGTGCTCCACTGTACTCTACCTCTACTGTGCTCCACTGTACTCTATCTCTACTGTGCTCCACTCTACTCTACCTCTACTGTGCTCCACTGTATCCTACCTCTACTGTACTCCACTGTACTCTATCTCTACTGTGCTCCACTGTACTCTATCTCTACTGTACTCCACTGTACTCTACCTCTACTGTGCTCTACTGTTCTCTACCTCTACTGTGCTCTACTGTACTCCACCTCTACTGTTCTCCACTGTACCCTACCTCTATTGTGCTCCACTGTACTCTACCTCTACTGTACTCCACTGTATTCTATCTCTACTGTGCTCCACTGTACTCTACCTCTACTGTGCTCAACTGTACTCTACTGTACTCCACTGTACTCTACCTCTACTGTACTCCACTGTACTCTATCTCTACTGTACTCCACTGTACTCTACATCTACTGTACTCCACTGTACTCTATATCTACTGTGCTCAACTGTACTCTACCTCTACTGTGCCCAACTGTACTGTACTCTACCTCTACTGTACTCCACTGTACTCTACCTCTACTGTACTCCACTTTACTCTACCTCTACTGTACTCAACTGTACTCTATCTCTACTGTGCTCCACTGTACTCTACCTCTACTGTACTCCACTGTACTCTATCTCTACTGTACTCCACTGTATTCTACCTATACTGTACTCTACTGTTCTCTTCCTCTACTGTACTCCACTGTACTCTATCTCTACTGTGATCCACTGTACTCTACCTCTACTGTACTCCACTGTACTCTATCTCTACTATACTCCACTGTACTCTACCTATACTGTACTCTACTGTTCTCTTCCTCTACTGTACTCCACTGTACTCTATCTCTACTGTGATCCACTGTACTCTACCTCTACTGTACTCCACTGTACTCTATCTCTACTCTACTCCACTGTACTCTACCTCTACTGTACTCTACTGTACTCCACCTCTAATGTGCTCCACTGTACTCTACCTCTACTGTACTCTACCTCTACTGTACTCCACTGTACTCTATCTCTACTCTACTCCACTGTACTCTACCTCTACTGTACTCTACTGTACTCCACCTCTAATGTGCTCCACTTTACTCTACCTCTACTGTGCTCTACTGTACTCTATCTCTACTGTGCTCCACTGTACTCTACCTCTACTGTGCTCCACTGTACTCTACCTCTACTGTACTTCACTGTCCTCTATCTCTGCTGTACTCCACTGTACTCTACCTCTATTGTCCTCCACTGTACTCTATCTCTACTGTACTCTACTGTACTTTATCTCTACTGTACTCCACTGTACAATATCTCTACTGTACTCCACTGTACTCTACCTCCACTGTACTCTACCTCTACCGTACTCCACTGTACTCTATCTCTACTGTACTCCACTGTACTCTACCTCTACTGTACTCTACTCTTCTCTACCTCTACTGTGCTCTACTGTACTTTACTCTACTGTACTCCACTGTACTCTATCTCTACTGTGATCCACTGTACTCTACCTCTACTGTACTCCACTGTACTCTATCTCTACTGTGATCCACTGTACTCTATCTCTATTGTGCTCCACTGTACTCTACCTCTACTGTGCTCCACTGTACTCTATCTCTACTGTGCTCCACTCTACTCTACCTCTACTGTGCTCCACTGTATCCTACCTCTACTGTACTCCACTGTACTCTCTCTCTATTGTGCTCCACTGTACTCTATCTCTACTGTACTCAGCTGTACTCTACCTCTACTGTGCTCTACTGTTCTCTACCTCTACTGTGCTCTACTCTACTCCACCTCTACTGTGCTCCACTGTACCCTACCTCTACTGTGCTCCACCGTACTCTACCTCTACTGTGCTCCACTGTACTCTACCTCTACTGTACTCCACTGTACTCTATCTCTACTGTACTCCACTGTACTCTACCTCTACTGTACTCCACTGTACTCTATCTCTACTGTACTCCACTCTAATCTACCTCTACTGTCCTCCACTGTACTCTACCTCTACTGTGCTCCACTGTACTCTCTCTCTACTGTACTCTACCTCTACTGTACTCTACTGTGCTCCACTGTACTCCACTGTACTCTACCTCTACTGTCCTCCACTGTACTCTACCTCTACTGTGCTCCACTGTACTCTCTCTCTACTGTACTCTACCTCTACTGTACTCTACTGTACTCCACCTCTAATGTGCTCCACTGTACTCTACCTCTACTGTACTCTACCTCTACTGTACTCCACTGTACTCTACCTCTAATGTGCTCCACTGTACTCTATCTCTACTGTGCTCCACTGTACTCTATTTCTACTCTGCTCCACTGTACTCTATCTCTACTGTACTCCACTGTACTCTATCTCTACTGTACTTCACTGTCCTTTATCTCTAATGTACTCCACTGTACTCTACCTCTATTGTGCTCCATTGTACTCTATCTCTACTGTACTCTACTGTACTCTATCTCTACTTTACTCCACTGTACTCTATCTCTACTGTACTCCACTGTACTCTACCTCTACTCTGCTCCACTGTACTCTACCTCTACCGTACTCCACTGTACTCTATCTCTACTGTACTCCACTGTACTCTACCTCAACTGTACTCTACTGTTCTCTACCTCTACTGTGCTCTACTCTACTCTACTGTACTCCACTGTACTCTATCTCTACTGTGATCCACTGTACTCTACCTCTACTGTACTCTACTGTACTCTATCTCTACTGTGATCTACTGTACTCTATCTCTACTGTGCTCCACTGTACTCTACCTCTACTGTGCTCCACTGTACTCTATCTCTACTGTGCTCCACTCTACTCTACCTCTACTGTGCTCCACTGTATCCTACCTCTACTGTACTCCACTGTACTTTATCTCTACTGTGATCCACTGTACTCTATCTCTACTGTACTCCACTGTACTCTACCTCTACTGTGCTCTACTGTTCTCTACCTCTACTGTGCTCTACTGTACTCCACATCTACTGTTCTCCACTGTACCCTACCTCTATTGTGCTCCACTGTACTCTACCTCTACTGTACTCCACTGTATTCTATCTCTACTGTACTCCACTGTACTCTACCTCTACTGTGCTCTACTGTACTCTATCTCTACTGTGCTCCACTGTACTCTACCTCTACTGTACTCCACTATACTCTAACTCTACTGTACTCCACTGTACTCTACCTATACTTTACTCTACTGTTCTCTTCCTCTACTGTACTCCACTGTACTCTATCTCTACTGTGATCCACTGTACTCTACCTCTACTGTACTCCACTGTACTCTATCTCTACTCTACTCCACTGTACTCTACCTCTACTGTACTCTACTGTTCTCTACCTCTACTGTGCTCTACTGTACTCTTCTCTACTGTACTCCACTGTACTCTATATCTACTGTGATCCACTGTACTCTACCTCTACTGTACTCCACTGTACTCTATCTCTACTGTGATCCACTGTACTCTATCTCTACTGTGCTCCACTGTACTCTACCTCTACTATGCTCCACTGTACTCTATCTGTACTGTGCTCCACTCTACTCTACCTCTACTGTGCTCCACTGTACTCTACCTCTACTGTACTCCACTCTACTCTATCTCTACTGTGCTCCACTGTACTCTATCTCTACTGTACTCCACTGTACTCTACCTCTACTGTGCTCTACTGTTCTCTACCTCTACTGTGCTCTACTGTACTCCACCTCTACTGTGCTCCACTGTACCCTACCTCTACTGTGCTCCACTATACTCTACCTCTACTGTGCTCCACTGTACTCTACCTCTACTGTCCTCCACTGTACTCTACCTCTACTGTGCTCCACTGTACTCTCTCTCTACTGTACTCTACCTCTACTGTACTCTACTGTACTCCACCTCTAATGTGCTCCACTGTACTCTATCTCTACTGTGCTCCACTGTACTCTATCTCTACTGTACTTCACTGTCCTTTATCTCTAATGTACTCCACTGTACTCTACCTCTATTGTGCTCCATTGTACTCTATCTCTACTGTACTCTACTGTACTCTATCTCTACTTTACTCCACTCTACTCTATCTCTACTGTACTCCACTGTACTCTACCTCTACTGTGCTCCACTGTACTCTACCTCTACCGTACTCCACTGTACTCTATCTCTACTGTACTCCACTGTACTCTACCTCAACTGTACTCTACTGTTCTCTACCTCTACTGTGCTCCACTCTACTCTACTGTACTCCACTGTACTCTATCTCTACTGTGATCCACTGTACTCTACCTCTACTGTACTCTACTGTACTCTATCTCTACTGTGATCTACTGTACTCTATCTCTACTGTGCTCCACTGTACTCTACCTCTACTGTGCTCCACTGTACTCTATCTCTACTGTGCTCCACTCTACTCTACCTCTACTGTGCTCCACTGTATCCTACCTCTACTGTACTCCACTGTACTCTATCTCTACTGTGCTCCACTGTACTCTATCTCTACTGTACTCCACTGTACTCTACCTCTACTGTGCTCTACTGTTCTCTACCTCTACTGTGCTCTACTGTACTCCACCTCTACTGTTCTCCACTGTACCCTACCTCTATTGTGCTCCACTGTACTCTACCTCTACTGTACTCCACTGTATTCTATCTCTACTGTGCTCCACTGTACTCTACCTCTACTGTGCTCAACTGTACTCTACTGTACTCCACTGTACTCTACCTCTACTGTACTCCACTGTACTCTATCTCTACTGTACTCCACTGTACTCTACATCTACTGTACTCCACTGTACTCTATATCTACTGTGCTCAACTGTACTCTACCTCTACTGTGCCCAACTGTACTGTACTCTACCTCTACTGTACTCCACTGTACTCTACCTCTACTGTACTCCACTTTACTCTACCTCTACTGTACTCAACTGTACTCTATCTCTACTGTGCTCCACTGTACTCTACCTCTACTGTACTCCACTGTACTCTATCTCTACTGTACTCCACTGTATTCTACCTATACTGTACTCTACTGTTCTCTTCCTCTACTGTACTCCACTGTACTCTATCTCTACTGTGATCCACTGTACTCTACCTCTACTGTACTCCACTGTACTCTATCTCTACTATACTCCACTGTACTCTACCTATACTGTACTCTACTGTTCTCTTCCTCTACTGTACTCCACTGTACTCTATCTCTACTGTGATCCACTGTACTCTACCTCTACTGTACTCCACTGTACTCTATCTCTACTCTACTCCACTGTACTCTACCTCTACTGTACTCTACTGTACTCCACCTCTAATGTGCTCCACTGTACTCTACCTCTACTGTACTCTACCTCTACTGTACTCCACTGTACTCTATCTCTACTCTACTCCACTGTACTCTACCTCTACTGTACTCTACTGTACTCCACCTCTAATGTGCTCCACTTTACTCTACCTCTACTGTGCTCTACTGTACTCTATCTCTACTGTGCTCCACTGTACTCTACCTCTACTGTGCTCCACTGTACTCTACCTCTACTGTACTTCACTGTCCTCTATCTCTGCTGTACTCCACTGTACTCTACCTCTATTGTCCTCCACTGTACTCTATCTCTACTGTACTCTACTGTACTTTATCTCTACTGTACTCCACTGTACAATATCTCTACTGTACTCCACTGTACTCTACCTCCACTGTACTCTACCTCTACCGTACTCCACTGTACTCTATCTCTACTGTACTCCACTGTACTCTACCTCTACTGTACTCTACTCTTCTCTACCTCTACTGTGCTCTACTGTACTTTACTCTACTGTACTCCACTGTACTCTATCTCTACTGTGATCCACTGTACTCTACCTCTACTGTACTCCACTGTACTCTATCTCTACTGTGATCCACTGTACTCTATCTCTATTGTGCTCCACTGTACTCTACCTCTACTGTGCTCCACTGTACTCTATCTCTACTGTGCTCCACTCTACTCTACCTCTACTGTGCTCCACTGTATCCTACCTCTACTGTACTCCACTGTACTCTCTCTCTATTGTGCTCCACTGTACTCTATCTCTACTGTACTCAGCTGTACTCTACCTCTACTGTGCTCTACTGTTCTCTACCTCTACTGTGCTCTACTCTACTCCACCTCTACTGTGCTCCACTGTACCCTACCTCTACTGTGCTCCACCGTACTCTACCTCTACTGTGCTCCACTGTACTCTACCTCTACTGTACTCCACTGTACTCTATCTCTACTGTACTCCACTGTACTCTACCTCTACTGTACTCCACTGTACTCTATCTCTACTGTACTCCACTCTAATCTACCTCTACTGTCCTCCACTGTACTCTACCTCTACTGTGCTCCACTGTACTCTCTCTCTACTGTACTCTACCTCTACTGTACTCTACTGTGCTCCACTGTACTCCACTGTACTCTACCTCTACTGTCCTCCACTGTACTCTACCTCTACTGTGCTCCACTGTACTCTCTCTCTACTGTACTCTACCTCTACTGTACTCTACTGTACTCCACCTCTAATGTGCTCCACTGTACTCTACCTCTACTGTACTCTACCTCTACTGTACTCCACTGTACTCTACCTCTAATGTGCTCCACTGTACTCTATCTCTACTGTGCTCCACTGTACTCTATTTCTACTCTGCTCCACTGTACTCTATCTCTACTGTACTCCACTGTACTCTATCTCTACTGTACTTCACTGTCCTTTATCTCTAATGTACTCCACTGTACTCTACCTCTATTGTGCTCCATTGTACTCTATCTCTACTGTACTCTACTGTACTCTATCTCTACTTTACTCCACTGTACTCTATCTCTACTGTACTCCACTGTACTCTACCTCTACTCTGCTCCACTGTACTCTACCTCTACCGTACTCCACTGTACTCTATCTCTACTGTACTCCACTGTACTCTACCTCAACTGTACTCTACTGTTCTCTACCTCTACTGTGCTCTACTCTACTCTACTGTACTCCACTGTACTCTATCTCTACTGTGATCCACTGTACTCTACCTCTACTGTACTCTACTGTACTCTATCTCTACTGTGATCTACTGTACTCTATCTCTACTGTGCTCCACTGTACTCTACCTCTACTGTGCTCCACTGTACTCTATCTCTACTGTGCTCCACTCTACTCTACCTCTACTGTGCTCCACTGTATCCTACCTCTACTGTACTCCACTGTACTTTATCTCTACTGTGATCCACTGTACTCTATCTCTACTGTACTCCACTGTACTCTACCTCTACTGTGCTCTACTGTTCTCTACCTCTACTGTGCTCTACTGTACTCCACATCTACTGTTCTCCACTGTACCCTACCTCTATTGTGCTCCACTGTACTCTACCTCTACTGTACTCCACTGTATTCTATCTCTACTGTACTCCACTGTACTCTACCTCTACTGTGCTCTACTGTACTCTATCTCTACTGTGCTCCACTGTACTCTACCTCTACTGTACTCCACTATACTCTAACTCTACTGTACTCCACTGTACTCTACCTATACTTTACTCTACTGTTCTCTTCCTCTACTGTACTCCACTGTACTCTATCTCTACTGTGATCCACTGTACTCTACCTCTACTGTACTCCACTGTACTCTATCTCTACTCTACTCCACTGTACTCTACCTCTACTGTACTCTACTGTTCTCTACCTCTACTGTGCTCTACTGTACTCTTCTCTACTGTACTCCACTGTACTCTATATCTACTGTGATCCACTGTACTCTACCTCTACTGTACTCCACTGTACTCTATCTCTACTGTGATCCACTGTACTCTATCTCTACTGTGCTCCACTGTACTCTACCTCTACTATGCTCCACTGTACTCTATCTGTACTGTGCTCCACTCTACTCTACCTCTACTGTGCTCCACTGTACTCTACCTCTACTGTACTCCACTCTACTCTATCTCTACTGTGCTCCACTGTACTCTATCTCTACTGTACTCCACTGTACTCTACCTCTACTGTGCTCTACTGTTCTCTACCTCTACTGTGCTCTACTGTACTCCACCTCTACTGTGCTCCACTGTACCCTACCTCTACTGTGCTCCACTATACTCTACCTCTACTGTGCTCCACTGTACTCTACCTCTACTGTCCTCCACTGTACTCTACCTCTACTGTGCTCCACTGTACTCTCTCTCTACTGTACTCTACCTCTACTGTACTCTACTGTACTCCACCTCTAATGTGCTCCACTGTACTCTACCTCTACTGTACTCTATCTCTACTGTACTCCACTGTACTCTGGCTCTACTGTGCTCTACTGTACTCTATCTCTACTGTGCTCCACTGTACTCTACCTCTACTGTGCTCCACTGTACTCTACCTCTACTGTACTTCACTGTCCTCTATCTCTACTGTACTCCACTGTACTCTACCTCTATTGTCCTCCACTGTACTCTATCTCTACTGTACTCTACTGTACTATATCTCTACTGTACTCCACTGTACTCTATCTCTACTGTACTCCACTGTACTCTACCTCCACTGTACTCTACCTCTACCGTACTCCACTGTACTCTATCTCTACTGTACTCCACTGTACTCTACCTCTACTGTACTCTACTGTTCTCTACCTCTACTGTGCTCTACTGTACTTTACTCTACTGTACTCCACTGTACTCTATCTCTACTGTGATCCACTGTACTCTACCTCTACTGTACTCCACTGTACTCTATCTCTACTGTACTTCACTGTCCTTTATCTCTAATGTACTCCACTGTACTCTACCTCTATTGTGCTCCATTGTACTCTATCTCTACTGTACTCTACTGTACTCTATCTCTACTTTACTCCACTGTACTCTATCTCTACTGTACTCCACTGTACTCTACCTCTACTCTGCTCCACTGTACTCTACCTCTACCGTACTCCACTGTACTCTATCTCTACTGTACTCCACTGTACTCTACCTCAACTGTACTCTACTGTTCTCTACCTCTACTGTGCTCTACTCTACTCTACTGTACTCCACTGTACTCTATCTCTACTGTGATCCACTGTACTCTACCTCTACTGTACTCTACTGTACTCTATCTCTACTGTGATCTACTGTACTCTATCTCTACTGTGCTCCACTGTACTCTACCTCTACTGTGCTCCACTGTACTCTATCTCTACTGTGCTCCACTCTACTCTACCTCTACTGTGCTCCACTGTATCCTACCTCTACTGTACTCCACTGTACTCTATCTCTACTGTGCTCCACTGTACTCTATCTCTACTGTACTCCACTGTACTCTACCTCTACTGTGCTCTACTGTTCTCTACCTCTACTGTGCTCTACTGTACTCTACCTCTACTGTACTCCACTGTACTCTATCACTACTGTGCTCCACTGTACTCTACCTCTACTGTGCTCCACTGTACTCTACCTCTACTGTGCTCCACTGTACTCTACCTCTACTGTACTCCACTGTACTCTATCTCTACTGTGCTCCACTGTACTCTACCTCTACTGTGCTCAAATGTACTCTACTGTACTCCACTGTACTCTACCTCTACTGTACTCCACTGTACTCTATCTCTACTGTACTCCACTGTACTCTACCTCTACTGTACTCCACTGTACTCTACCTCTACTGTCCTCCACTGTACTCTACCTCTACTGTGCTCCACTGTACTCTCTCTCTACTGTACTCTACCTCTACTGTACTCTACTGTACTCCACCTCTAATGTGCTCCACTGTACTCTATCTCTACTGTGCTCCACTGTACTCTATTTCTACTGTGCTCGACTGTACTCTATCTCTACTGTACTCCACTGTACTCTATCTCTACTGTACTTCACTGTCCTTTATCTCTAATGTACTCCACTGTACTCTACCTCTATTGTGCTCCATTGTACTCTATCTCTACTGTACTCTACTGTACTCTATCTCTACTTTACTCCACTCTACTCTATCTCTACTGTACTCCACTGTACTCTACCTCTACTGTGCTCCACTGTACTCTACCTCTACCGTACTCCACTGTACTCTATCTCTACTGTACTCCACTGTACTCTACCTCAACTGTACTCTACTGTTCTCTACCTCTACTGTGCTCCACTCTACTCTACTGTACTCCACTGTACTCTATCTCTACTGTGATCCACTGTACTCTACCTCTACTGTACTCTACTGTACTCTATCTCTACTGTGATCTACTGTACTCTATCTCTACTGTGCTCCACTGTACTCTACCTCTACTGTGCTCCACTGTACTCTATCTCTACTGTGCTCCACTCTACTCTACCTCTACTGTGCTCCACTGTATCCTACCTCTACTGTACTCCACTGTACTCTATCTCTACTGTGCTCCACTGTACTCTATCTCTACTGTACTCCACTGTACTCTACCTCTACTGTGCTCTACTGTTCTCTACCTCTACTGTGCTCTACTGTACTCCACCTCTACTGTTCTCCACTGTACCCTACCTCTATTGTGCTCCACTGTACTCTACCTCTACTGTACTCCACTGTATTCTATCTCTACTGTGCTCCACTGTACTCTACCTCTACTGTGCTCAACTGTACTCTACTGTACTCCACTGTACTCTACCTCTACTGTACTCCACTGTACTCTATCTCTACTGTACTCCACTGTACTCTACATCTACTGTACTCCACTGTACTCTATATCTACTGTGCTCAACTGTACTCTACCTCTACTGTGCCCAACTGTACTGTACTCTACCTCTACTGTACTCCACTGTACTCTACCTCTACTGTACTCCACTTTACTCTACCTCTACTGTACTCAACTGTACTCTATCTCTACTGTGCTCCACTGTACTCTACCTCTACTGTACTCCACTGTACTCTATCTCTACTGTACTCCACTGTATTCTACCTATACTGTACTCTACTGTTCTCTTCCTCTACTGTACTCCACTGTACTCTATCTCTACTGTGATCCACTGTACTCTACCTCTACTGTACTCCACTGTACTCTATCTCTACTATACTCCACTGTACTCTACCTATACTGTACTCTACTGTTCTCTTCCTCTACTGTACTCCACTGTACTCTATCTCTACTGTGATCCACTGTACTCTACCTCTACTGTACTCCACTGTACTCTATCTCTACTCTACTCCACTGTACTCTACCTCTACTGTACTCTACTGTTCTCTACCTCTACTGTGCTCTACTGTACTCTTCTCTACTGTACTCCACTGTACTCTATCTCTACTGTGATCCACTGTACTCTTCCTCTACTGTAATCCACTGTACTCTATCTCTACTGTGATCCACTGTACTCTATCTCTACTGTGCTCCACTGTACTCTACCTCTACTATGCTCCACTGTACTCTATCTGTACTGTGCTCCACTCTACTCTACCTCTACTGTGCTCCACTGTACTCTACCTCTACTGTACTCCACTCTACTCTATCTCTACTTTGCTCCACTGTACTCTATCTCTACTGTACTCCACTGTACTCTACCTCTACTGTGCTCTACTGTTCTCTACCTCTACTGTGCTCTACTGTACTCCACCTCTACTGTGCTCCACTGTACCCTACCTCTACTGTGCTCCACTGTACTCTACCTCTACTGTGCTCCACTGTACTCTACCTCTACTGTGCTCCACTGTACTCTACCTCTACTGTGCTCCACTGTACTCTACCTCTACTGTGCTCCACTGTACTCTATCTCTACTGTGCTCCACTGTACTCTATTTCTACTGTACTCTACTGTACTCCACCTCTAATGTGCTCCACTGTACTCTACCTCTACTGTACTCCACTGTACTCTACCTCTACTGTGCTGTACTGTACTCTATCTCTACTCTGCTCCACTGTACTCTACCTCTACTGTGCTCCACTGTACTCTACCTCTACTGCACTTCACTGTCCTCTATCTCTACTGTACTCCACTGTACTCTACCTCTACTGTGCTCCACTGTACTCTACCTCTACTGTACTCCACTGTACTCTATCACTACTGTGCTCCACTGTACTCTACCTCTACTGTGCTCCACTGTACTCTACCTCTACTGTGCTCCACTGTACTCTACCTCTACTGTACTCCACTGTACTCTACCTCTACTGTGCTCAACTGTACTCTACTGTACTCCACTGTACTCTACCTCTACTGTACTCCACTGTACTCTATCTCTACTGTACTCCACTGTACTCTACCTCTACTGTACTCCACTGTACTCTATCTTTACTGTGCTCCACTGTACTCTACCTCTACTGTGCTCAATTGTACTGTACTGTACTCCACTCTAATCTACCTCTACTGTACTCCACTGTACTCTACCTCTACTGTACTCCACTGTACTCTACCTCTACTGTACTCCACTGTACTCTACTCTACTGTACTCCACTGTACTCTATCTCTACTGTGATCCACTGTACTCTATCTCTACTGTACTCCACTGTACTCTATCTCTACTGTAGTCCACTGTACTCTACCTCTACTGTACTCTACTGTTCTCTACCTCTACTGTGCTCTACTGTACTCTACTCTACTGTACTCCACTGTACTCTATCTCTACTGTGATCCACTGTACTCTACCTCTACTGTACTCCACTTTACTTTATCTCTACTGTGATCCACTGTACTCTATCTCTACTGTGCTCCACTGTACTCTACCTCTACTGTGCTCCACTGTACTCTACCTCTACTGTACTCCACTTTACTTTATCTCTACAGTGATCCACTGTACTCTATCTCTACTGTGCTCCACTGTACTCTACCTCTACTATGCTCCACTTTACTCTATCTCTACTGTGCTCCACTCTACTCTACCTCTACTGTGATCCACTGTACTCTACCTCTATTGTACTCCACTGTACTCTATCTCTACTGTACTCCACTGTACTCTACCTCTACTGTGCTCTACTGTTTTCTACCTCTACTGTGCTCTACTGTACTCCACCTCTACTGTGCTCCACTGTACCCTACCTCTACTGTGCTCCACTGTACTCTACCTCTACTGTGCTCCACTGTACTCTACCTCTACTCTGCTCCACTGTATCCACTGTACTCTACCTCTACTGTGCTCCACTGTACTCTACCTCTACTGTGCTCCACTGTACTCTACCTCTACTGTACTCTACTGTACTCCACCTCTAATGAGCTCCACTGTACTCTGGCTCTACTGTACTCCACTGTACTTTACCTCTACTGTACTCCACTGTACTCTACCTCTACTGTGCTCCACTGTACTCTATTTCTACTGTACTCCTCTGTACTCTACCTCTACTGTGCTCCACTGTACTCTATCTGTAATGTACTCTACTGTACTCTATCTCTACTGTGATCCACTGTACTCTACCTCTGCTGTGCTCCACTGTACTCTATCTCTACTGTTCTCCACTGTACTCTACTGTTCTCTACCTCTACTGTACTCTATCTCTACTGTACTCCACTGTACTCTACTGTTCTCTACCTCTACTGTACTCTACTGTGCTCCACTGTACTCCACTTTAGTCTAACTCTACTGTGCTCCACTGTACTCTACCTCTACTCTGCTCCACTATACTCTACCTCTACTGTGCTCCACTGTACTCTACCTCTACTCTCCTCCACTGTACTCTACCTCTACTGTGCTCCACTGTACTCTCTCTCTACTGTACTCTACCTCTACTGTACTCTACTGTACTCCACCTCTAATGTGCTCCACTGTACTCTACCTCTACTGTACTCTACCTCTACTGTACTCCACTGTACTCTATCTCTACTCTACTCCACTGTACTCTACCTCTACTGTACTCTACTGTTCTCTACCTCTACTGTGCTCTACTGTACTCTTCTCTACTGTACTCCACTGTACTCTATCTCTACTGTGATCCACTGTACTCTTCCTCTACTGTAATCCACTGTACTCTATCTCTACTGTGATCCACTGTACTCTATCTCTACTGTGCTCCACTGTACTCTACCTCTACTATGCTCCACTGTACTCTATCTGTACTGTGCTCCACTCTACTCTACCTCTACTGTGCTCCACTGTACTCTACCTCTACTGTACTCCACTCTACTCTATCTCTACTGTGCTCCACTGTACTCTATCTCTACTGTACTCCACTGTACTCTACCTCTACTGTGCTCTACTGTTCTCTACCTCTACTCTGCTCTACTGTACTCCACCTCTACTGTGCTCCACTGTACCCTACCTCTACTGTGCTCCACTGTACTCTACCTCTACTGTGCTCCACTGTACTCTACCTCTACTGTGCTCCACTGTACTCTACCTCTACTGTGCTCCACTGTACTCTACCTCTACTGTGCTCCACTGTACTCTATCTCTACTGTGCTCCACTGTACTCTATTTCTACTGTACTCTACTGTACTCCACCTCTAATGTGCTCCACTGTACTCTACCTCTACTGTACTCTACCTCTACTGTACTCCACTGTACTCTACCTCTACTGTGCTGTACTGTACTCTATCTCTACTCTGCTCCACTGTACTCTACCTCTACTGTGCTCCACTGTACTCTACCTCTACTGTACTTCACTGTCCTCTATCTCTACTGTACTCCACTGTACTCTACCTCTACTGTGCTCCACTGTACTCTACCTCTACTGTACTCCACTGTACTCTATCACTACTGTGCTCCACTGTACTCTACCTCTACTGTGCTCCACTGTACTCTACCTCTACTGTGCTCCACTGTACTCTACCTCTACTGTACTCCACTGTACTCTATCTCTACTGTGCTCCACTGTACTCTACCTCTACTGTGCTCAAATGTACTCTACTGTACTCCACTGTACTCTACCTCTACTGTACTCCACTGTACTCTATCTCTACTGTACTCCACTGTACTCTACCTCTACTGTACTCCACTGTACTCTACCTCTACTGTCCTCCACTGTACTCTACCTCTACTGTGCTCCACTGTACTCTCTCTCTACTGTACTCTACCTCTACTGTACTCTACTGTACTCCACCTCTAATGTGCTCCACTGTACTCTATCTCTACTGTGCTCCACTGTACTCTATTTCTACTGTGCTCCACTGTACTCTATCTCTACTGTACTCCACTGTACTCTATCTCTACTGTACTTCACTGTCCTTTATCTCTAATGTACTCCACTGTACTCTACCTCTATTGTGCTCCATTGTACTCTATCTCTACTGTACTCTACTGTACTCTATCTCTACTTTACTCCACTCTACTCTATCTCTACTGTACTCCACTGTACTCTACCTCTACTGTGCTCCACTGTACTCTACCTCTACCGTACTCCACTGTACTCTATCTCTACTGTACTCCACTGTACTCTACCTCAACTGTACTCTACTGTTCTCTACCTCTACTGTGCTCCACTCTACTCTACTGTACTCCACTGTACTCTATCTCTACTGTGATCCACTGTACTCTACCTCTACTGTACTCTACTGTACTCTATCTCTACTGTGATCTACTGTACTCTATCTCTACTGTGCTCCACTGTACTCTACCTCTACTGTGCTCCACTGTACTCTATCTCTACTGTGCTCCACTCTACTCTACCTCTACTGTGCTCCACTGTATCCTACCTCTACTGTACTCCACTGTACTCTATCTCTACTGTGCTCCACTGTACTCTATCTCTACTGTACTCCACTGTACTCTACCTCTACTGTGCTCTACTGTTCTCTACCTCTACTGTGCTCTACTGTACTCCACCTCTACTGTTCTCCACTGTACCCTACCTCTATTGTGCTCCACTGTACTCTACCTCTACTGTACTCCACTGTATTCTATCTCTACTGTGCTCCACTGTACTCTACCTCTACTGTGCTCAACTGTACTCTACTGTACTCCACTGTACTCTACCTCTACTGTACTCCACTGTACTCTATCTCTACTGTACTCCACTGTACTCTACATCTACTGTACTCCACTGTACTCTATATCTACTGTGCTCAACTGTACTCTACCTCTACTGTGCCCAACTGTACTGTACTCTACCTCTACTGTACTCCACTGTACTCTACCTCTACTGTACTCCACTTTACTCTACCTCTACTGTACTCAACTGTACTCTATCTCTACTGTGCTCCACTGTACTCTACCTCTACTGTACTCCACTGTACTCTATCTCTACTGTACTCCACTGTATTCTACCTATACTGTACTCTACTGTTCTCTTCCTCTACTGTACTCCACTCTACTCTATCTCTACTGTGATCCACTGTACTCTACCTCTACTGTACTCCACTGTACTCTATCTCTACTATACTCCACTGTACTCTACCTATACTGTACTCTACTGTTCTCTTCCTCTACTGTACTCCACTGTACTCTATCTCTACTGTGATCCACTGTACTCTACCTCTACTGTACTCCACTGTACTCTATCTCTACTCTACTCCACTGTACTCTACCTCTACTGTACTCTACTGTACTCCACCTCTAATGTGCTCCACTGTACTCTACCTCTACTGTACTCTACCTCTACTGTACTCCACTGTACTCTATCTCTACTCTACTCCACTGTACTCTACCTCTACTGTACTCTACTGTACTCCACCTCTAATGTGCTCCACTTTACTCTACCTCTACTGTGCTCTACTGTACTCTATCTCTACTGTGCTCCACTGTACTCTACCTCTACTGTGCTCCACTGTACTCTACCTCTACTGTACTTCACTGTCCTCTATCTCTGCTGTACTCCACTGTACTCTACCTCTATTGTCCTCCACTGTACTCTATCTCTACTGTACTCTACTGTACTTTATCTCTACTGTACTCCACTGTACAATATCTCTACTGTACTCCACTGTACTCTACCTCCACTGTACTCTACCTCTACCGTACTCCACTGTACTCTATCTCTACTGTACTCCACTGTACTCTACCTCTACTGTACTCTACTCTTCTCTACCTCTACTGTGCTCTACTGTACTTTACTCTACTGTACTCCACTGTACTCTATCTCTACTGTGATCCACTGTACTCTACCTCTACTGTACTCCACTGTACTCTATCTCTACTGTGATCCACTGTACTCTATCTCTATTGTGCTCCACTGAACTCTACCTCTACTGTGCTCCACTGTACTCTATCTCTACTGTGCTCCACTCTACTCTACCTCTACTGTGCTCCACTGTATCCTACCTCTACTGTACTCCACTCTACTCTCTCTCTATTGTGCTCCACTGTACTCTATCTCTACTGTACTCAGCTGTACTCTACCTCTACTGTGCTCTACTGTTCTCTACCTCTACTGTGCTCTACTCTACTCCACCTCTACTGTGCTCCACTGTACCCTACCTCTACTGTGCTCCACCGTACTCTACCTCTACTGTGCTCCACTGTACTCTACCTCTACTGTACTCCACTGTACTCTATCTCTACTGTACTCCACTGTACTCTACCTCTACTGTACTCCACTGTACTCTATCTCTACTGTACTCCACTCTAATCTACCTCTACTGTCCTCCACTGTACTCTACCTCTACTGTGCTCCACTGTACTCTCTCTCTACTGTACTCTACCTCTACTGTACTCTACTGTGCTCCACTGTACTCCACTGTACTCTACCTCTACTGTCCTCCACTGTACTCTACCTCTACTGTGCTCCACTGTACTCTCTCTCTACTGTACTCTACCTCTACTGTACTCTACTGTACTCCACCTCTAATGTGCTCCACTGTACTCTACCTCTACTGTACTCTACCTCTACTGTACTCCACTGTACTCTACCTCTAATGTGCTCCACTGTACTCTATCTCTACTGTGCTCCACTGTACTCTATTTCTACTCTGCTCCACTGTACTCTATCTCTACTGTACTCCACTGTACTCTATCTCTACTGTACTTCACTGTCCTTTATCTCTAATGTACTCCACTGTACTCTACCTCTATTGTGCTCCATTGTACTCTATCTCTACTGTACTCTACTGTACTCTATCTCTACTGTACTCCACTGTACTCTATCTCTACTGTATTCCACTGTACTCTACCTCTACTCTGCTCCACTGTACTCTACCTCTACCGTACTCCACTGTACTCTATCTCTACTGTACTCCACTGTACTCTACCTCAACTGTACTCTACTGTTCTCTACCTCTACTGTGCTCTACTCTACTCTACTGTACTCCACTGTACTCTATCTCTACTGTGATCCACTGTACTCTACCTCTACTGTACTCTACTGTACTCTATCTCTACTGTGATCTACTGTACTCTATCTCTACTGTGCTCCACTGTACTCTACCTCTACTGTGCTCCACTGTACTCTATCTCTACTGTGCTCCACTCTACTCTACCTCTACTGTGCTCCACTGTATCCTACCTCTACTGTACTCCACTGTACTTTATCTCTACTGTGATCCACTGTACTCTATCTCTACTGTACTCCACTGTACTCTACCTCTACTGTGCTCTACTGTTCTCTACCTCTACTGTGCTCTACTGTACTCCACATCTACTGTTCTCCACTGTACCCTACCTCTATTGTGCTCCACTGTACTCTACCTCTACTGTACTCCACTGTATTCTATCTCTACTGTACTCCACTGTACTCTACCTCTACTGTGCTCTACTGTACTCTATCTCTACTGTGCTCCACTGTACTCTACCTCTACTGTACTCCACTATACTCTAACTCTACTGTACTCCACTGTACTCTACCTATACTTTACTCTACTGTTCTCTTCCTCTACTGTACTCCACTGTACTCTATCTCTACTGTGATCCACTGTACTCTACCTCTACTGTACTCCACTGTACTCTATCTCTACTCTACTCCACTGTACTCTACCTCTACTGTACTCTACTGTTCTCTACCTCTACTGTGCTCTACTGTACTCTTCTCTACTGTACTCCACTGTACTCTATATCTACTGTGATCCACTGTACTCTACCTCTACTGTACTCCACTGTACTCTATCTCTACTGTGATCCACTGTACTCTATCTCTACTGTGCTCCACTGTACTCTACCTCTACTATGCTCCACTGTACTCTATCTGTACTGTGCTCCACTCTACTCTACCTCTACTGTGCTCCACTGTACTCTACCTCTACTGTACTCCACTCTACTCTATCTCTACTGTGCTCCACTGTACTCTATCTCTACTGTACTCCACTGTACTCTACCTCTACTGTGCTCTACTGTTCTCTACCTCTACTGTGCTCTACTGTACTCCACCTCTACTGTGCTCCACTGTACCCTACCTCTACTGTGCTCCACTATACTCTACCTCTACTGTGCTCCACTGTACTCTACCTCTACTGTCCTCCACTGTACTCTACCTCTACTGTGCTCCACTGTACTCTCTCTCTACTGTACTCTACCTCTACTGTACTCTACTGTACTCCACCTCTAATGTGCTCCACTGTACTCTACCTCTACTGTACTCTATCTCTACTGTACTCCACTGTACTCTGGCTCTACTGTGCTCTACTGTACTCTATCTCTACTGTGCTCCACTGTACTCTACCTCTACTGTGCTCCACTGTACTCTACCTCTACTGTACTTCACTGTCCTCTATCTCTACTGTACTCCACTGTACTCTACCTCTATTGTCCTCCACTGTACTCTATCTCTACTGTACTCTACTGTACTATATCTCTACTGTACTCCACTGTACTCTATCTCTACTGTACTCCACTGTACTCTACCTCCACTGTACTCTACCTCTACCGTACTCCACTGTACTCTATCTCTACTGTACTCCACTGTACTCTACCTCTACTGTACTCTACTGTTCTCTACCTCTACTGTGCTCTACTGTACTTTACTCTACTGTACTCCACTGTACTCTATCTCTACTGTGATCCACTGTACTCTACCTCTACTGTACTCCACTGTACTCTATCTCTACTGTACTTCACTGTCCTTTATCTCTAATGTACTCCACTGTACTCTACCTCTATTGTGCTCCATTGTACTCTATCTCTACTGTACTCTACTGTACTCTATCTCTACTTTACTCCACTGTACTCTATCTCTACTGTACTCCACTGTACTCTACCTCTACTCTGCTCCACTGTACTCTACCTCTACCGTACTCCACTGTACTCTATCTCTACTGTACTCCACTGTACTCTACCTCAACTGTACTCTACTGTTCTCTACCTCTACTGTGCTCTACTCTACTCTACTGTACTCCACTGTACTCTATCTCTACTGTGATCCACTGTACTCTACCTCTACTGTACTCTACTGTACTCTATCTCTACTGTGATCTACTGTACTCTATCTCTACTGTGCTCCACTGTACTCTACCTCTACTGTGCTCCACTGTACTCTATCTCTACTGTGCTCCACTCTACTCTACCTCTACTGTGCTCCACTGTATCCTACCTCTACTGTACTCCACTGTACTCTATCTCTACTGTGCTCCACTGTACTCTATCTCTACTGTACTCCACTGTACTCTACCTCTACTGTGCTCTACTGTTCTCTACCTCTACTGTGCTCTACTGTACTCCACCTCTACTGTTCTCCACTGTACCCTACCTCTATTGTGCTCCACTGTACTCTACCTCTACTGTACTCCACTGTATTCTATCTCTACTGTGCTCCACTGTACTCTACCTCTACTGTGCTCAACTGTACTCTACTGTACTCCACTGTACTCTACCTCTACTGTACTCCACTGTACTCTATCTCTACTGTACTCCACTGTACTCTACCTCTACTGTACTCCACTGTACTCTATCTCTACTGTGCTCCACTGTACTCTACCTCTACTGTGCCCAACTGTACTGTACTCTACCTCTACTGTACTCCACTGTACTCTACCTCTACTGTACTCCACTTTACTCTACCTCTACTGTACTCAACTGTACTCTATCTCTACTGTGATCCACTGTACTCTACCTCTACTGTACTCCACTGTACTCTATCTCTACTGTACTCCACTGTACTCTACCTATACTTTACTCTACTGTTCTCTTCCTCTACTGTACTCCACTGTACTCTATCTCTACTGTGATCCACTGTACTCTATCTCTACTGTACTCCACTGTACTCTATCTCTACTCTACTCCACTGTACTCTACCTCTACTGTACTCTACTGTTCTCTACCTCTACTGTGCTCTACTGTACTCTTCTCTACTGTACTCCACTGTACTCTATATCTACTGTGATCCACTGTACTCTACCTCTCCTGTACTCCACTGTACTCTATCTCTACTGTGATCCACTGTACTCTATCTCTACTGTGCTCCACTGTACTCTACCTCTACTATGCTCCACTGTACTCTATCTGTACTGTGCTCCACTCTACTCTACCTCTACTGTGCTCCACTGTACTCTACCTCTACTGTGCTCCACTGTACTCTACCTCTACTGTGCTCCACTGTACTCTATCTCTACTGTGCTCCACTGTACTCTATTTCTACTGTACTCTACTGTACTCTACTGTACTCCACCTCTAATGTGCTCCACTGTACTCTACCTCTACTGTACTCTACCTCTACTGTACTCCACTGTACTCTACCTCTACTATGCTCTACTGTACTCTATCTCTACTCTGCTCCACTGTACTCTACCTCTACTGTGCTCCACTGTACTCTACCTCTACTGTACTTCACTGTCCTCTATCTCTACTGTACTCCACTGTACTCTACCTCTACTGTGCTCCACTGTACTCTACCTCTACTGTACTCCACTGTACTCTATCTCTACTGTGCTCCACTGTACTCTACCTCTACTGTGCTCCACTGTACTCTACCTCTACTGTGCTCCACTGTACTCTACCTCTACTGTACTCCACTGTACTCTATCTCTACTGTGCTCCACTGTACTCTACCTCTACTGTGCTCAACTGTACTCTACTGTACTCCACTGTACTCTACCTCTACTGTACTCCACTTTACTCTATCTCTACTGTACTCCACTGTACTCTACCTCTACTGTACTCCACTGTACTCTATCTCTACTGTGCTCCACTGTACTCTACCTCTACTGTGCTCAACTCTACTGTACTGTACTCCACTGTAATCTACCTCTACTGTACTCCACTGTACTCTACCTCTACTGTACTCCACTGTACTCTACCTCTACTGTACTCCACTGTACTCTACTCTACTGTACTCCACTGTACTCTATCTCTACTGTGATCCACTGTACTCTACCTCTACTGTACTCCACTGTACTCTATCTCTACTGTACTCCACTGTACTCTACCTCTACTGTACTCTACTGTTCTCTACCTCTACTGTGCTCTACTGTACTCTACTCTACTGTACTCCACTGTACTCTATCTCTACTGTGATCCACTGTACTCTACCTCTACTGTACTCCACTTTACTTTATCTCTACTGTGATCCACTGTACTCTATCTCTACTGTGCTCCACTGTACTCTACCTCTACTAATGTCCACTGTACTCTATCTCTACTGTGCTCCACTCTACTCTACCTCTACTGTGCTCCACTGTACTCTACCTCTACTGTACTCCACTTTACTTTATCTCTACTGTGATCCACTGTACTCTATCTCTACTGTGCTCCACTGTACTCTACCTCTACTATGCTCCACTGTACTCTATCTCTACTGTGCTCCACTCTACTCTACCTCTTCTCTGCTCCACTTTACTCTACCTCTACTGTACTCCACTGTACTCTATCTCTACTGTACTCCACTGTACTCTACCTCTACTGTGCTCTACTGTTCTCTACCTCTACTGTGCTCTACTGTACTCCACCTCTACTGTGCTCCACTGTACCCTACCTCTACTGTGCTCCATTGTACTCTACCTCTACTGTGCTCCACTGTACTCTACCTCTACTGTGCTCCACTGTACTCTACCTCTATGTACTCTACTGTACTCCACCTCTAATGAGCTCCACTGTACTCTGGCTCTACTGTACTCCACTGTACTTTACCTCTACTGTACTCCACTGTACTCTACCTCTACTGTGCTCAACTGTACTCTATTTCTACTGTACTCCTCTGTACTCTACCTCTACTGTGCTCAACTGTACTCTATCTGTAATGTACTCTACTGTACTCTATCTCTACTGTGATCCACTGTACTCTACCTCTGCTGTGCTCCACTGTACTCTATCTCTACTGTACTCCACTGTACTCTACTGTTCTCTACCTCTACTGTACTCTACTGTGCTCCACTGTACTCCACTGTAGTCTACCTCTACTGTGCTCCACTGTACTCTACCTCTACTGTGCTCCACTATACTCTACCTCTACTGTGCTCCACTGTACTCTACCTCTACTGTCCTCCACTGTACTCTACCTCTACTGTGCTCCACTGTACTCTCTCTCTACTGTACTCTACCTCTACTGTACTCTACTGTACTCCACCTCTAATGTGCTCCACTGTACTCTACCTCTACTGTACTCTATCTCTACTGTACTCCACTGTACTCTGGCTCTACTGTGCTCTACTGTACTCTATCTCTACTGTGCTCCACTGTACTCTACCTCTACTGTGCTCCACTGTACTCTACCTCTACTGTACTTCACTGTCCTCTATCTCTACTGTGCTCCACTGTACTCTACCTCTATTGTCCTCCACTGTACTCTATCTCTACTGTACTATACTGTACTATATCTCACTACTGTACTCCACTGTACTCTATCTCTACTGTACTCCACTGTACTCTACCTCCACTGTACTCTACCTCTACCGTACTCCACTGTACTCTATCTCTACTGTACTCCACTGTACTCTACCTCTACTGTACTCTACTGTTCTCTACCTCTACTGTGCTCTACTGTACTTTACTCTACTGTACTCCACTGTACTCTATCTCTACTGTGATCCACTGTACTCTACCTCTACTGTACTCCACTGTACTCTATCTCTACTGTACTTCACTGTCCTTTATCTCTAATGTACTCCACTGTACTCTACCTCTATTGTGCTCCATTTTACTCTATCTCTACTGTACTCTACTGTACTCTATCTCTACTTTACTCCACTGTACTCTATCTCTACTGTACTCCACTGTACTCTACCTCTACTCTGCTCCACTGTACTCTACCTCTACCGTACTCCACTGTACTCTATCTCTACTGTACTCCACTGTACTCTACCTCAACTGTACTCTACTGTTCTCTACCTCTACTGTGCTCTACTCTACTCTACTGTACTCCACTGTACTCTATCTCTACTGTGATCCACTGTACTCTACCTCTACTGTACTCTACTGTACTCTATCTCTACTGTGATCTACTGTACTCTATCTCTACTGTGCTCCACTGTACTCTACCTCTACTGTGCTCCACTGTACTCTATCTCTACTGTGCTCCACTCTACTCTACCTCTACTGTGCTCCACTGTATCCTACCTCTACTGTACTCCACTGTACTCTATCTCTACTGTGCTCCACTGTACTCTATCTCTACTGTACTCCACTGTACTCTACCTCTACTGTGCTCTACTGTTCTCTACCTCTACTGTGCTCTACTGTACTCCACCTCTACTGTTCTCCACTGTACCCTACCTCTATTGTGCTCCACTGTACTCTACCTCTACTGTACTCCACTGTATTCTATCTCTACTGTGCTCCACTGTACTCTACCTCTACTGTGCTCAACTGTACTCTACTGTACTCCACTGTACTCTACCTCTACTGTACTCCACTGTACTCTATCTCTACTGTGATCCACTGTACTCTACCTCTACTGTACTCTACTGTACTCTATCTCTACTGTGATCTACTGTACTCTATCTCTACTGTGCTCCACTGTACTCTACCTCTACTGTGCTCCACTGTACTCTATCTCTACTGCGCTCCACTCTACTCTACCTCTACTGTGCTCCACTGTATCCTACCTCTACTGTACTCCACTGTACTCTATCTCTACTCTGCTCCACTGTACTCTATCTCTACTGTACTCCACTGTACTCTACCTCTACTGTGCTCCACTGTACTCTACCTCTACTGTACTCCACTGTACTCTATCTCTACTGTACTTCACTGTCCTTTATCTCTAATGTACTCCACTGTACTCTACCTCTATTGTGCTCCATTGTACTCTATCTCTACTGTACTCTACTGTACTCTATCTCTACTTTACTCCACTGTACTCTATCTCTACTGTACTCCACTGTACTCTACCTCTACTCTGCTCCACTGTACTCTACCTCTACCGTACTCCACTGTACTCTATCTCTACTGTACTCCACTGTACTCTACCTCAACTGTACTCTACTGTTCTCTACCTCTACTGTGCTCTACTCTACTCTACTGTACTCCACTGTACTCTATCTCTACTGTGATCCACTGTACTCTACCTCTACTGTACTCTACTGTACTCTATCTCTACTGTGATCTACTGTACTCTATCTCTACTGTGCTCCACTGTACTCTACCTCTACTGTGCTCCACTGTACTCTATCTCTACTGTGCTCCACTCTACTCTACCTCTACTGTGCTCCACTGTATCCTACCTCTACTGTACTCCACTGTACTCTACCTCTACTGTACTCCACTGTACTCTATCTCTACTGTACTCCACTGTACTCTACCTATACTGTACTTTACTGTTCTCTTCCTCTACTGTACTCCACTGTACTCTATCTCTACTGTGATCCACTGTACTCTACCTCTACTTTACTCCACTGTACTCTATCTCTACTGTACTCCACTGTACTCTACCTATACTTTACTCTACTGTTCTCTTCCTCTACTGTACTCCACTGTACTCTATCTCTACTGTGATCCACTGTACTCTATCTCTACTGTACTCCACTGTACTCTATCTCTACTCTACTCCACTGTACTCTACCTCTACTGCACTCTACTGTTCTCTACCTCTACTGTGCTCTACTGTACTCTTCTCTACTGTACTCCACTGTACTCTATATCTACTGTGATCCACTGTACTCTACCTCTACTGTACTCCACTGTACTCTATCTCTACTGTGATCCACTGTACTCTATCTCTACTGTGCTCCACTGTACTCTACCTCTACTATGCTCCACTGTACTCTATCTGTACTGTGCTCCACTCTACTCTACCTCTACTGTGCTCCACTGTACTCTACCTCTACTGTACTCCACTCTAGTCTATCTCTACTGTGCTCCACTGTACTCTATCTCTACTGTACTCCACTGTACTCTACCTCTACTGTGCTCTACTGTTCTCTACCTCTACTGTGCTCTACTATACTCCACCTCTACTGTGCTCCACTGTACCCTACCTCTACTGTGCTCCACTGTACTCTACCTCTACTGTGCTCCACTGTACTCTACCTCTACTGTGCTCCACTGTACTCTATCTCTACTGTGCTCCACTGTACTCTACCTCTACTGTGCTCCACTGTACTCTATCTCTACTGTGCTCCACTGTACTCTATTTCTACTGTACTCTACTGTACTCTACTGTACTCCACCTCTAATGTGCTCCACTGTACTCTACCTCTACTGTACTCTACCTCTACTGTACTCCACTGTACTCTACCTCTACTGTGCTCTACTGTACTCTATCTCTACTCTGCTCCACTGTACTCTACCTCTACTGTGCTCCACTTTACTCTACCTCTACTGTACTTCACTGTCCTCTATCTCTACTGTACTCCACTGTACTCTACCTCTACTGTGCTCCACTGTACTCTACCTCTACTGTACTCCACTGTACTCTATCTCTACTGTGCTCCACTGTACTCTACCTCTACTGTGCTCCACTGTACTCTACCTCTACTGTGCTCCACTGTACTCTACCTCTACTGTACTCCACTGTACTCTATCTCTACTGTGCTCCACTGTACTCTACCTCTACTGTGCTCAACTGTACTCTACTGTACTCCACTGTACTCTACCTCTACTGTACTCCACTGTACTCTATCTCTACTGTACTCCACTGTACTCTACCTCTACTGTACTCCACTGTACTCTATCTCTACTGTGCTCCACTGTACTCTACCTCTACTGTGCTCAACTCTACTGTACTGTACTCCACTGTAATCTACCTCTACTGTACTCCACTGTACTCTACCTCTACTGTACTCCACTGTACTCTACCTCTACTGTACTCCACTGTACTCTACTCTACTGTACTCCACTGTACTCTATCTCTACTGTGATCCACTGTACTCTACCTCTACTGTACTCCACTGTACTTTATCTCTACTGTACTCCACTGTACTCTACCTCTACTGTACTCTACTGTTCTCTACCTCTACTGTGCTCTACTGTACTCTACTCTACTGTACTCCACTGTACTCTATCTCTACTGTGATCCACTGTACTCTACCTCTACTGTACTCCACTTTACTTTATCTCTACTGTGATCCACTGTACTCTATCTCTACTGTGCTCCACTGTACTCTACCTCTACTAATGTCCACTGTACTCTATCTCTACTGTGCTCCACTCTACTCTACCTCTACTGTGCTCCACTGTACTCTACCTCTACTGTACTCCACTTTACTTTATCTCTACTGTGATCCACTGTACTCTATCTCTACTGTGCTCCACTGTACTCTACCTCTTCTCTGCTCCACTTTACTCTACCTCTACTGTACTCCACTGTACTCTATCTCTACTGTACTCCACTGTACTCTACCTCTACTGTGCTCTACTGTTCTCTACCTCTACTGTGCTCTACTGTACTCCACCTCTACTGTGCTCCACTGTACCCTACCTCTACTGTGCTCCACTGTACTCTACCTCTACTGTGCTCCACTGTACTCTACCTCTACTGTGCTCCACTGTACTCTACCTCTATGTACTCTACTGTACTCCACCTCTAATGAGCTCCACTGTACTCTGGCTCTACTGTACTCCACTGTACTTTACCTCTACTGTACTCCACTGTACTTTACCTCTACTGTACTCCACTGTACTCTACCTCTACTGTGCTCCACTGTACTCTATTTCTACTGTACTCCTCTGTACTCTACCTCTACTGTGCTCAACTGTACTCTATCTGTAATGTACTCTACTGTACTCTATCTCTACTGTGATCCACTGTACTCTACCTCTGCTGTGCTCCACTGTACTCTATCTCTACTGTACTCCACTGTACTCTACTGTTCTCTACCTCTACTGTACTCTACTGTGCTCCACTGTACTCCACTGTAGTCTACCTCTACTGTGCTCCACTGTACTCTACCTCTACTGTGCTCCACTATACTCTACCTCTACTGTGCTCCACTGTACTCTACCTCTACTGTCCTCCACTGTACTCTACCTCTACTGTGCTCCACTGTACTCTCTCTCTACTGTACTCTACCTCTACTGTACTCTACTGTACTCCACCTCTAATGTGCTCCACTGTACTCTACCTCTACTGTACTCTATCTCTACTGTACTCCACTGTACTCTGGCTCTACTGTGCTCTACTGTACTCTATCTCTACTGTGCTCCACTGTACTCTACCTCTACTGTGCTCCACTGTACTCTACCTCTACTGTACTTCACTGTCCTCTATCTCTACTGTACTCCACTGTACTCTACCTCTATTGTCCTCCACTGTACTCTATCTCTACTGTACTCTACTGTACTATATCTCACTACTGTACTCCACTGTACTCTATCTCTACTGTACTCCACTGTACTCTACCTCCACTGTACTCTACCTCTACCGTACTCCACTGTACGCTATCTCTACTGTACTCCACTGTACTCTACCTCTACTGTACTCTACTGTTCTCTACCTCTACTGTGCTCTACTGTACTTTACTCTACTGTACTCCACTGTACTCTATCTCTACTGTGATCCACTGTACTCTACCTCTACTGTACTCCACTGTACTCTATCTCTACTGTACTTCACTGTCCTTTATCTCTAATGTACTCCACTGTACTCTACCTCTATTGTGCTCCATTGTACTCTATCTCTACTGTACTCTACTGTACTCTATCTCTACTTTACTCCACTGTACTCTATCTCTACTGTACTCCACTGTACTCTACCTCTACTCTGCTCCACTGTACTCTACCTCTACCGTACTCCACTGTACTCTATCTCTACTGTACTCCACTGTACTCTACCTCAACTGTACTCTACTGTTCTCTACCTCTACTGTGCTCTACTCTACTCTACTGTACTCCACTGTACTCTATCTCTACTGTGATCCACTGTACTCTACCTCTACTGTACTCTACTGTACTCTATCTCTACTGTGATCTACTGTACTCTATCTCTACTGTGCTCCACTGTACTCTACCTCTACTGTGCTCCACTGTACTCTATCTCTACTGTGCTCCACTCTACTCTACCTCTACTGTGCTCCACTGTATCCTACCTCTACTGTACTCCACTGTACTCTATCTCTACTGTGCTCCACTGTACTCTATCTCTACTGTACTCAACTGTACTCTACCTCTACTGTGCTCTACTGTTCTCTACCTCTACTGTGCTCTACTGTAATCCACCTCTACTGTTCTCCACTGTACCCTACCTCTATTGTGCTCCACTGTACTCTACCTCTACTGTACTCCACTGTATTCTATCTCTACTGTGCTCCACTGTACTCTACCTCTACTGTGCTCAACTGTACTCTACTGTACTCCACTGTACTCTACCTCTACTGTACTCCACTGTACTCTATCTCTACTGTACTCCACTGTACTCTACCTCTACTGTACTCCACTGTACTCTATCTCTACTGTGCTCCACTGTACTCTACCTCTACTGTGCCCAACTGTACTGTACTCTACCTCTACTGTACTCCACTGTACTCTACCTCTACTGTACTCCACTTTACTCTACCTCTACTGTACTCAACTGTACTCTATCTCTACTGTGATCCACTGTACTCTACCTCTACTGTACTCCACTGTACTCTATCTCTACTGTACTCCACTGTACTCTACCTATACTGTACTTTTCTGTTCTCTTCCTCTACTGTACTCCACTGTACTCTATCTCTACTGTGATCCACTGTACTCTACCTCTACTTTACTCCACTGTACTCTATCTCTACTGTACTCCACTGTACTCTACCTATACTTTACTCTACTGTTCTCTTCCTCTACTGTACTCCACTGTACTCTATCTCTACTGTGATCCACTGTACTCTATCTCTACTGTACTCCACTGTACTCTATCTCTACTCTACTCCACTGTACTCTACCTCTACTGCACTCTACTGTTCTCTACCTCTACTGTGCTCTACTGTACTCTTCTCTACTGTACTCCACTGTACTCTATATCTACTGTGATCCACTGTACTCTACCTCTACTGTACTCCACTGTACTCTATCTCTACTGTGATCCACTGTACTCTATCTCTACTGTGCTCCACTGTACTCTACCTCAACTGTACTCTACTGTTCTCTACCTCTACTGTGCTCTACTCTACTCTACTGTACTCCACTGTACTCTATCTCTACTGTGATCCACTGTACTCTACCTCTACTGTACTCTACTGTACTCTATCTCTACTGTGATCTACTGTACTCTATCTCTACTGTGCTCCACTGTACTCTACCTCTACTGTGCTCCACTGTACTCTATCTCTACTGTGCTCCACTCTACTCTACCTCTACTGTGCTCCACTGTATCCTACCTCTACTGTACTCCACTGTACTCTATCTCTACTGTGCTCCACTGTACTCTATCTCTACTGTACTCCACTGTACTCTACCTCTACTGTGCTCTACTGTTCTCTACCTCTACTGTGCTCTACTGTACTCTACCTCTACTGTACTCCACTGTACTCTATCACTACTGTGCTCCACTGTACTCTACCTCTACTGTGCTCCACTGTACTCTACCTCTACTGTGCTCCACTGTACTCTACCTCTACTGTACTCCACTGTACTCTATCTCTACTGTGCTCCACTGTACTCTACCTCTACTGTGCTCAAATGTACTCTACTGTACTCCACTGTACTCTACCTCTACTGTACTCCACTGTACTCTATCTCTACTGTACTCCACTGTACTCTACCTCTACTGTACTCCACTGTACTCTACCTCTACTGTCCTCCACTGTACTCTACCTCTACTGTGCTCCACTGTACTCTCTCTCTACTGTACTCTACCTCTACTGTACTCTACTGTACTCCACCTCTAATGTGCTCCACTGTACTCTATCTCTACTGTGCTCCACTGTACTCTATTTCTACTGTGCTCGACTGTACTCTATCTCTACTGTACTCCACTGTACTCTATCTCTACTGTACTTCACTGTCCTTTATCTCTAATGTACTCCACTGTACTCTACCTCTATTGTGCTCCATTGTACTCTATCTCTACTGTACTCTACTGTACTCTATCTCTACTTTACTCCACTCTACTCTATCTCTACTGTACTCCACTGTACTCTACCTCTACTGTGCTCCACTGTACTCTACCTCTACCGTACTCCACTGTACTCTATCTCTACTGTACTCCACTGTACTCTACCTCAACTGTACTCTACTGTTCTCTACCTCTACTGTGCTCCACTCTACTCTACTGTACTCCACTGTACTCTATCTCTACTGTGATCCACTGTACTCTACCTCTACTGTACTCTACTGTACTCTATCTCTACTGTGATCTACTGTACTCTATCTCTACTGTGCTCCACTGTACTCTACCTCTACTGTGCTCCACTGTACTCTATCTCTACTGTGCTCCACTCTACTCTACCTCTACTGTGCTCCACTGTATCCTACCTCTACTGTACTCCACTGTACTCTATCTCTACTGTGCTCCACTGTACTCTATCTCTACTGTACTCCACTGTACTCTACCTCTACTGTGCTCTACTGTTCTCTACCTCTACTGTGCTCTACTGTACTCCACCTCTACTGTTCTCCACTGTACCCTACCTCTATTGTGCTCCACTGTACTCTACCTCTACTGTACTCCACTGTATTCTATCTCTACTGTGCTCCACTGTACTCTACCTCTACTGTGCTCAACTGTACTCTACTGTACTCCACTGTACTCTACCTCTACTGTACTCCACTGTACTCTATCTCTACTGTACTCCACTGTACTCTACATCTACTGTACTCCACTGTACTCTATATCTACTGTGCTCAACTGTACTCTACCTCTACTGTGCCCAACTGTACTGTACTCTACCTCTACTGTACTCCACTGTACTCTACCTCTACTGTACTCCACTTTACTCTACCTCTACTGTACTCAACTGTACTCTATCTCTACTGTGCTCCACTGTACTCTACCTCTACTGTACTCCACTGTACTCTATCTCTACTGTACTCCACTGTATTCTACCTATACTGTACTCTACTGTTCTCTTCCTCTACTGTACTCCACTGTACTCTATCTCTACTGTGATCCACTGTACTCTACCTCTACTGTACTCCACTGTACTCTATCTCTACTATACTCCACTGTACTCTACCTATACTGTACTCTACTGTTCTCTTCCTCTACTGTACTCCACTGTACTCTATCTCTACTGTGATCCACTGTACTCTACCTCTACTGTACTCCACTGTACTCTATCTCTACTCTACTCCACTGTACTCTACCTCTACTGTACTCTACTGTTCTCTACCTCTACTGTGCTCTACTGTACTCTTCTCTACTGTACTCCACTGTACTCTATCTCTACTGTGATCCACTGTACTCTTCCTCTACTGTAATCCACTGTACTCTATCTCTACTGTGATCCACTGTACTCTATCTCTACTGTGCTCCACTGTACTCTACCTCTACTATGCTCCACTGTACTCTATCTGTACTGTGCTCCACTCTACTCTACCTCTACTGTGCTCCACTGTACTCTACCTCTACTGTACTCCACTCTACTCTATCTCTACTTTGCTCCACTGTACTCTATCTCTACTGTACTCCACTGTACTCTACCTCTACTGTGCTCTACTGTTCTCTACCTCTACTGTGCTCTACTGTACTCCACCTCTACTGTGCTCCACTGTACCCTACCTCTACTGTGCTCCACTGTACTCTACCTCTACTGTGCTCCACTGTACTCTACCTCTACTGTGCTCCACTGTACTCTACCTCTACTGTGCTCCACTGTACTCTACCTCTACTGTGCTCCACTGTACTCTATCTCTACTGTGCTCCACTGTACTCTATTTCTACTGTACTCTACTGTACTCCACCTCTAATGTGCTCCACTGTACTCTACCTCTACTGTACTCCACTGTACTCTACCTCTACTGTGCTGTACTGTACTCTATCTCTACTCTGCTCCACTGTACTCTACCTCTACTGTGCTCCACTGTACTCTACCTCTACTGCACTTCACTGTCCTCTATCTCTACTGTACTCCACTGTACTCTACCTCTACTGTGCTCCACTGTACTCTACCTCTACTGTACTCCACTGTACTCTATCACTACTGTGCTCCACTGTACTCTACCTCTACTGTGCTCCACTGTACTCTACCTCTACTGTGCTCCACTGTACTCTACCTCTACTGTACTCCACTGTACTCTACCTCTACTGTGCTCAACTGTACTCTACTGTACTCCACTGTACTCTACCTCTACTGTACTCCACTGTACTCTATCTCTACTGTACTCCACTGTACTCTACCTCTACTGTACTCCACTGTACTCTATCTTTACTGTGCTCCACTGTACTCTACCTCTACTGTGCTCAATTGTACTGTACTGTACTCCACTCTAATCTACCTCTACTGTACTCCACTGTACTCTACCTCTACTGTACTCCACTGTACTCTACCTCTACTGTACTCCACTGTACTCTACTCTACTGTACTCCACTGTACTCTATCTCTACTGTGATCCACTGTACTCTATCTCTACTGTACTCCACTGTACTCTATCTCTACTGTAGTCCACTGTACTCTACCTCTACTGTACTCTACTGTTCTCTACCTCTACTGTGCTCTACTGTACTCTACTCTACTGTACTCCACTGTACTCTATCTCTACTGTGATCCACTGTACTCTACCTCTACTGTACTCCACTTTACTTTATCTCTACTGTGATCCACTGTACTCTATCTCTACTGTGCTCCACTGTACTCTACCTCTACTGTGCTCCACTGTACTCTACCTCTACTGTACTCCACTTTACTTTATCTCTACAGTGATCCACTGTACTCTATCTCTACTGTGCTCCACTGTACTCTACCTCTACTATGCTCCACTTTACTCTATCTCTACTGTGCTCCACTCTACTCTACCTCTACTGTGATCCACTGTACTCTACCTCTATTGTACTCCACTGTACTCTATCTCTACTGTACTCCACTGTACTCTACCTCTACTGTGCTCTACTGTTTTCTACCTCTACTGTGCTCTACTGTACTCCACCTCTACTGTGCTCCACTGTACCCTACCTCTACTGTGCTCCACTGTACTCTACCTCTACTGTGCTCCACTGTACTCTACCTCTACTCTGCTCCACTGTATCCACTGTACTCTACCTCTACTGTGCTCCACTGTACTCTACCTCTACTGTGCTCCACTGTACTCTACCTCTACTGTACTCTACTGTACTCCACCTCTAATGAGCTCCACTGTACTCTGGCTCTACTGTACTCCACTGTACTTTACCTCTACTGTACTCCACTGTACTCTACCTCTACTGTGCTCCACTGTACTCTATTTCTACTGTACTCCTCTGTACTCTACCTCTACTGTGCTCCACTGTACTCTATCTGTAATGTACTCTACTGTACTCTATCTCTACTGTGATCCACTGTACTCTACCTCTGCTGTGCTCCACTGTACTCTATCTCTACTGTACTCCACTGTACTCTACTGTTCTCTACCTCTACTGTACTCTATCTCTACTGTACTCCACTGTACTCTACTGTTCTCTACCTCTACTGTACTCTACTGTGCTCCACTGTACTCCACTTTAGTCTAACTCTACTGTGCTCCACTGTACTCTACCTCTACTCTGCTCCACTATACTCTACCTCTACTGTGCTCCACTGTACTCTACCTCTACTCTCCTCCACTGTACTCTACCTCTACTGTGCTCCACTGTACTCTCTCTCTACTGTACTCTACCTCTACTGTACTCTACTGTACTCCACCTCTAATGTGCTCCACTGTACTCTACCTCTACTGTACTCTACCTCTACTGTACTCCACTGTACTCTATCTCTACTCTACTCCACTGTACTCTACCTCTACTGTACTCTACTGTTCTCTACCTCTACTGTGCTCTACTGTACTCTTCTCTACTGTACTCCACTGTACTCTATCTCTACTGTGATCCACTGTACTCTTCCTCTACTGTAATCCACTGTACTCTATCTCTACTGTGATCCACTGTACTCTATCTCTACTGTGCTCCACTGTACTCTACCTCTACTATGCTCCACTGTACTCTATCTGTACTGTGCTCCACTCTACTCTACCTCTACTGTGCTCCACTGTACTCTACCTCTACTGTACTCCACTCTACTCTATCTCTACTGTGCTCCACTGTACTCTATCTCTACTGTACTCCACTGTACTCTACCTCTACTGTGCTCTACTGTTCTCTACCTCTACTCTGCTCTACTGTACTCCACCTCTACTGTGCTCCACTGTACCCTACCTCTACTGTGCTCCACTGTACTCTACCTCTACTGTGCTCCACTGTACTCTACCTCTACTGTGCTCCACTGTACTCTACCTCTACTGTGCTCCACTGTACTCTACCTCTACTGTGCTCCACTGTACTCTATCTCTACTGTGCTCCACTGTACTCTATTTCTACTGTACTCTACTGTACTCCACCTCTAATGTGCTCCACTGTACTCTACCTCTACTGTACTCTACCTCTACTGTACTCCACTGTACTCTACCTCTACTGTGCTGTACTGTACTCTATCTCTACTCTGCTCCACTGTACTCTACCTCTACTGTGCTCCACTGTACTCTACCTCTACTGTACTTCACTGTCCTCTATCTCTACTGTACTCCACTGTACTCTACCTCTACTGTGCTCCACTGTACTCTACCTCTACTGTACTCCACTGTACTCTATCACTACTGTGCTCCACTGTACTCTACCTCTACTGTGCTCCACTGTACTCTACCTCTACTGTGCTCCACTGTACTCTACCTCTACTGTACTCCACTGTACTCTATCTCTACTGTGCTCCACTGTACTCTACCTCTACTGTGCTCAAATGTACTCTACTGTACTCCACTGTACTCTACCTCTACTGTACTCCACTGTACTCTATCTCTACTGTACTCCACTGTACTCTACCTCTACTGTACTCCACTGTACTCTACCTCTACTGTCCTCCACTGTACTCTACCTCTACTGTGCTCCACTGTACTCTCTCTCTACTGTACTCTACCTCTACTGTACTCTACTGTACTCCACCTCTAATGTGCTCCACTGTACTCTATCTCTACTGTGCTCCACTGTACTCTATTTCTACTGTGCTCCACTGTACTCTATCTCTACTGTACTCCACTGTACTCTATCTCTACTGTACTTCACTGTCCTTTATCTCTAATGTACTCCACTGTACTCTACCTCTATTGTGCTCCATTGTACTCTATCTCTACTGTACTCTACTGTACTCTATCTCTACTTTACTCCACTCTACTCTATCTCTACTGTACTCCACTGTACTCTACCTCTACTGTGCTCCACTGTACTCTACCTCTACCGTACTCCACTGTACTCTATCTCTACTGTACTCCACTGTACTCTACCTCAACTGTACTCTACTGTTCTCTACCTCTACTGTGCTCCACTCTACTCTACTGTACTCCACTGTACTCTATCTCTACTGTGATCCACTGTACTCTACCTCTACTGTACTCTACTGTACTCTATCTCTACTGTGATCTACTGTACTCTATCTCTACTGTGCTCCACTGTACTCTACCTCTACTGTGCTCCACTGTACTCTATCTCTACTGTGCTCCACTCTACTCTACCTCTACTGTGCTCCACTGTATCCTACCTCTACTGTACTCCACTGTACTCTATCTCTACTGTGCTCCACTGTACTCTATCTCTACTGTACTCCACTGTACTCTACCTCTACTGTGCTCTACTGTTCTCTACCTCTACTGTGCTCTACTGTACTCCACCTCTACTGTTCTCCACTGTACCCTACCTCTATTGTGCTCCACTGTACTCTACCTCTACTGTACTCCACTGTATTCTATCTCTACTGTGCTCCACTGTACTCTACCTCTACTGTGCTCAACTGTACTCTACTGTACTCCACTGTACTCTACCTCTACTGTACTCCACTGTACTCTATCTCTACTGTACTCCACTGTACTCTACATCTACTGTACTCCACTGTACTCTATATCTACTGTGCTCAACTGTACTCTACCTCTACTGTGCCCAACTGTACTGTACTCTACCTCTACTGTACTCCACTGTACTCTACCTCTACTGTACTCCACTTTACTCTACCTCTACTGTACTGAACTGTACTCTATCTCTACTGTGCTCCACTGTACTCTACCTCTACTGTACTCCACTGTACTCTATCTCTACTGTACTCCACTGTATTCTACCTATACTGTACTCTACTGTTCTCTTCCTCTACTGTACTCCACTCTACTCTATCTCTACTGTGATCCACTGTACTCTACCTCTACTGTACTCCACTGTACTCTATCTCTACTATACTCCACTGTACTCTACCTATACTGTACTCTACTGTTCTCTTCCTCTACTGTACTCCACTGTACTCTATCTCTACTGTGATCCACTGTACTCTACCTCTACTGTACTCCACTGTACTCTATCTCTACTCTACTCCACTGTACTCTACCTCTACTGTACTCTACTGTACTCCACCTCTAATGTGCTCCACTGTACTCTACCTCTACTGTACTCTACCTCTACTGTACTCCACTGTACTCTATCTCTACTCTACTCCACTGTACTCTACCTCTACTGTACTCTACTGTACTCCACCTCTAATGTGCTCCACTTTACTCTACCTCTACTGTGCTCTACTGTACTCTATCTCTACTGTGCTCCACTGTACTCTACCTCTACTGTGCTCCACTGTACTCTACCTCTACTGTACTTCACTGTCCTCTATCTCTGCTGTACTCCACTGTACTCTACCTCTATTGTCCTCCACTGTACTCTATCTCTACTGTACTCTACTGTACTTTATCTCTACTGTACTCCACTGTACAATATCTCTACTGTACTCCACTGTACTCTACCTCCACTGTACTCTACCTCTACCGTACTCCACTGTACTCTATCTCTACTGTACTCCACTGTACTCTACCTCTACTGTACTCTACTCTTCTCTACCTCTACTGTGCTCTACTGTACTTTACTCTACTGTACTCCACTGTACTCTATCTCTACTGTGATCCACTGTACTCTACCTCTACTGTACTCCACTGTACTCTATCTCTACTGTGATCCACTGTACTCTATCTCTATTGTGCTCCACTGAACTCTACCTCTACTGTGCTCCACTGTACTCTATCTCTACTGTGCTCCACTCTACTCTACCTCTACTGTGCTCCACTGTATCCTACCTCTACTGTACTCCACTCTACTCTCTCTCTATTGTGCTCCACTGTACTCTATCTCTACTGTACTCAGCTGTACTCTACCTCTACTGTGCTCTACTGTTCTCTACCTCTACTGTGCTCTACTCTACTCCACCTCTACTGTGCTCCACTGTACCCTACCTCTACTGTGCTCCACCGTACTCTACCTCTACTGTGCTCCACTGTACTCTACCTCTACTGTACTCCACTGTACTCTATCTCTACTGTACTCCACTGTACTCTACCTCTACTGTACTCCACTGTACTCTATCTCTACTGTACTCCACTCTAATCTACCTCTACTGTCCTCCACTGTACTCTACCTCTACTGTGCTCCACTGTACTCTCTCTCTACTGTACTCTACCTCTACTGTACTCTACTGTGCTCCACTGTACTCCACTGTACTCTACCTCTACTGTCCTCCACTGTACTCTACCTCTACTGTGCTCCACTGTACTCTCTCTCTACTGTACTCTACCTCTACTGTACTCTACTGTACTCCACCTCTAATGTGCTCCACTGTACTCTACCTCTACTGTACTCTACCTCTACTGTACTCCACTGTACTCTACCTCTAATGTGCTCCACTGTACTCTATCTCTACTGTGCTCCACTGTACTCTATTTCTACTCTGCTCCACTGTACTCTATCTCTACTGTACTCCACTGTACTCTATCTCTACTGTACTTCACTGTCCTTTATCTCTAATGTACTCCACTGTACTCTACCTCTATTGTGCTCCATTGTACTCTATCTCTACTGTACTCTACTGTACTCTATCTCTACTGTACTCCACTGTACTCTATCTCTACTGTACTCCACTGTACTCTACCTCTACTCTGCTCCACTGTACTCTACCTCTACCGTACTCCACTGTACTCTATCTCTACTGTACTCCACTGTACTCTACCTCAACTGTACTCTACTGTTCTCTACCTCTACTGTGCTCTACTCTACTCTACTGTACTCCACTGTACTCTATCTCTACTGTGATCCACTGTACTCTACCTCTACTGTACACTACTGTACTCTATCTCTACTGTGATCTACTGTACTCTATCTCTACTGTGCTCCACTGTACTCTACCTCTACTGTGCTCCACTGTACTCTATCTCTACTGTGCTCCACTCTACTCTACCTCTACTGTGCTCCACTGTATCCTACCTCTACTGTACTCCACTGTACTTTATCTCTACTGTGATCCACTGTACTCTATCTCTACTGTACTCCACTGTACTCTACCTCTACTGTGCTCTACTGTTCTCTACCTCTACTGTGCTCTACTGTACTCCACATCTACTGTTCTCCACTGTACCCTACCTCTATTGTGCTCCACTGTACTCTACCTCTACTGTACTCCACTGTATTCTATCTCTACTGTACTCCACTGTACTCTACCTCTACTGTGCTCTACTGTACTCTATCTCTACTGTGCTCCACTGTACTCTACCTCTACTGTACTCCACTATACTCTAACTCTACTGTACTCCACTGTACTCTACCTATACTTTACTCTACTGTTCTCTTCCTCTACTGTACTCCACTGTACTCTATCTCTACTGTGATCCACTGTACTCTACCTCTACTGTACTCCACTGTACTCTATCTCTACTCTACTCCACTGTACTCTACCTCTACTGTACTCTACTGTTCTCTACCTCTACTGTGCTCTACTGTACTCTTCTCTACTGTACTCCACTGTACTCTATATCTACTGTGATCCACTGTACTCTACCTCTACTGTACTCCACTGTACTCTATCTCTACTGTGATCCACTGTACTCTATCTCTACTGTGCTCCACTGTACTCTACCTCTACTATGCTCCACTGTACTCTATCTGTACTGTGCTCCACTCTACTCTACCTCTACTGTGCTCCACTGTACTCTACCTCTACTGTACTCCACTCTACTCTATCTCTACTGTGCTCCACTGTACTCTATCTCTACTGTACTCCACTGTACTCTACCTCTACTGTGCTCTACTGTTCTCTACCTCTACTGTGCTCTACTGTACTCCACCTCTACTGTGCTCCACTGTACCCTACCTCTACTGTGCTCCACTATACTCTACCTCTACTGTGCTCCACTGTACTCTACCTCTACTGTCCTCCACTGTACTCTACCTCTACTGTGCTCCACTGTACTCTCTCTCTACTGTACTCTACCTCTACTGTACTCTACTGTACTCCACCTCTAATGTGCTCCACTGTACTCTACCTCTACTGTACTCTATCTCTACTGTACTCCACTGTACTCTGGCTCTACTGTGCTCTACTGTACTCTATCTCTACTGTGCTCCACTGTACTCTACCTCTACTGTGCTCCACTGTACTCTACCTCTACTGTACTTCACTGTCCTCTATCTCTACTGTACTCCACTGTACTCTACCTCTATTGTCCTCCACTGTACTCTATCTCTACTGTACTCTACTGTACTATATCTCTACTGTACTCCACTGTACTCTATCTCTACTGTACTCCACTGTACTCTACCTCCACTGTACTCTACCTCTACCGTACTCCACTGTACTCTATCTCTACTGTACTCCACTGTACTCTACCTCTACTGTACTCTACTGTTCTCTACCTCTACTGTGCTCTACTGTACTTTACTCTACTGTACTCCACTGTACTCTATCTCTACTGTGATCCACTGTACTCTACCTCTACTGTACTCCACTGTACTCTATCTCTACTGTACTTCACTGTCCTTTATCTCTAATGTACTCCACTGTACTCTACCTCTATTGTGCTCCATTGTACTCTATCTCTACTGTACTCTACTGTACTCTATCTCTACTTTACTCCACTGTACTCTATCTCTACTGTACTCCACTGTACTCTACCTCTACTCTGCTCCACTGTACTCTACCTCTACCGTACTCCACTGTACTCTATCTCTACTGTACTCCACTGTACTCTACCTCAACTGTACTCTACTGTTCTCTACCTCTACTGTGCTCTACTCTACTCTACTGTACTCCACTGTACTCTATCTCTACTGTGATCCACTGTACTCTACCTCTACTGTACTCTACTGTACTCTATCTCTACTGTGATCTACTGTACTCTATCTCTACTGTGCTCCACTGTACTCTACCTCTACTGTGCTCCACTGTACTCTATCTCTACTGTGCTCCACTCTACTCTACCTCTACTGTGCTCCACTGTATCCTACCTCTACTGTACTCCACTGTACTCTATCTCTACTGTGCTCCACTGTACTCTATCTCTACTGTACTCCACTGTACTCTACCTCTACTGTGCTCTACTGTTCTCTACCTCTACTGTGCTCTACTGTACTCCACCTCTACTGTTCTCCACTGTACCCTACCTCTATTGTGCTCCACTGTACTCTACCTCTACTGTACTCCACTGTATTCTATCTCTACTGTGCTCCACTGTACTCTACCTCTACTGTGCTCAACTGTACTCTACTGTACTCCACTGTACTCTACCTCTACTGTACTCCACTGTACTCTATCTCTACTGTACTCCACTGTACTCTACCTCTACTGTACTCCACTGTACTCTATCTCTACTGTGCTCCACTGTACTCTACCTCTACTGTGCCCAACTGTACTGTACTCTACCTCTACTGTACTCCACTGTACTCTACCTCTACTGTACTCCACTTTACTCTACCTCTACTGTACTCAACTGTACTCTATCTCTACTGTGATCCACTGTACTCTACCTCTACTGTACTCCACTGTACTCTATCTCTACTATACTCCACTGTACTCTACCTATACTTTACTCTACTGTTCTCTTCCTCTACTGTACTCCACTGTACTCTATCTCTACTGTGATCCACTGTACTCTATCTCTACTGTACTCCACTGTACTCTATCTCTACTCTACTCCACTGTACTCTACCTCTACTGTACTCTACTGTTCTCTACCTCTACTGTGCTCTACTGTACTCTTCTCTACTGTACTCCACTGTACTCTATATCTACTGTGATCCACTGTACTCTACCTCTCCTGTACTCCACTGTACTCTATCTCTACTGTGATCCACTGTACTCTATCTCTACTGTGCTCCACTGTACTCTACCTCTACTATGCTCCACTGTACTCTATCTGTACTGTGCTCCACTCTACTCTACCTCTACTGTGCTCCACTGTACTCTACCTCTACTGTGCTCCACTGTACTCTACCTCTACTGTGCTCCACTGTACTCTATCTCTACTGTGCTCCACTGTACTCTATTTCTACTGTACTCTACTGTACTCTACTGTACTCCACCTCTAATGTGCTCCACTGTACTCTACCTCTACTGTACTCTACCTCTACTGTACTCCACTGTACTCTACCTCTACTATGCTCTACTGTACTCTATCTCTACTCTGCTCCACTGTACTCTACCTCTACTGTGCTCCACTGTACTCTACCTCTACTGTACTTCACTGTCCTCTATCTCTACTGTACTCCACTGTACTCTACCTCTACTGTGCTCCACTGTACTCTACCTCTACTGTACTCCACTGTACTCTATCTCTACTGTGCTCCACTGTACTCTACCTCTACTGTGCTCCACTGTACTCTACCTCTACTGTGCTCCACTGTACTCTACCTCTACTGTACTCCACTGTACTCTATCTCTACTGTGCTCCACTGTACTCTACCTCTACTGTGCTCAACTGTACTCTACTGTACTCCACTGTACTCTACCTCTACTGTACTCCACTTTACTCTATCTCTACTGTACTCCACTGTACTCTACCTCTACTGTACTCCACTGTACTCTATCTCTACTGTGCTCCACTGTACTCTACCTCTACTGTGCTCAACTCTACTGTACTGTACTCCACTGTAATCTACCTCTACTGTACTCCACTGTACTCTACCTCTACTGTACTCCACTGTACTCTACCTCTACTGTACTCCACTGTACTCTACTCTACTGTACTCCACTGTACTCTATCTCTACTGTGATCCACTGTACTCTACCTCTACTGTACTCCACTGTACTCTATCTCTACTGTACTCCACTGTACTCTACCTCTACTGTACTCTACTGTTCTCTACCTCTACTGTGCTCTACTGTACTCTACTCTACTGTACTCCACTGTACTCTATCTCTACTGTGATCCACTGTACTCTACCTCTACTGTACTCCACTTTACTTTATCTCTACTGTGATCCACTGTACTCTATCTCTACTGTGCTCCACTGTACTCTACCTCTACTAATGTCCACTGTACTCTATCTCTACTGTGCTCCACTCTACTCTACCTCTACTGTGCTCCACTGTACTCTACCTCTACTGTACTCCACTTTACTTTATCTCTACTGTGATCCACTGTACTCTATCTCTACTGTGCTCCACTGTACTCTACCTCTACTATGCTCCACTGTACTCTATCTCTACTGTGCTCCACTCTACTCTACCTCTTCTCTGCTCCACTTTACTCTACCTCTACTGTACTCCACTGTACTCTATCTCTACTGTACTCCACTGTACTCTACCTCTACTGTGCTCTACTGTTCTCTACCTCTACTGTGCTCTACTGTACTCCACCTCTACTGTGCTCCACTGTACCCTACCTCTACTGTGCTCCACTGTACTCTACCTCTACTGTGCTCCACTGTACTCTACCTCTACTGTGCTCCACTGTACTCTACCTCTATGTACTCTACTGTACTCCACCTCTAATGAGCTCCACTGTACTCTGGCTCTACTGTACTCCACTGTACTTTACCTCTACTGTACTCCACTGTACTCTACCTCTACTGTGCTCAACTGTACTCTATTTCTACTGTACTCCTCTGTACTCTACCTCTACTGTGCTCAACTGTACTCTATCTGTAATGTACTCTACTGTACTCTATCTCTACTGTGATCCACTGTACTCTACCTCTGCTGTGCTCCACTGTACTCTATCTCTACTGTACTCCACTGTACTCTACTGTTCTCTACCTCTACTGTACTCTACTGTGCTCCACTGTACTCCACTGTAGTCTACCTCTACTGTGCTCCACTGTACTCTACCTCTACTGTGCTCCACTATACTCTACCTCTACTGTGCTCCACTGTACTCTACCTCTACTGTCCTCCACTGTACTCTACCTCTACTGTGCTCCACTGTACTCTCTCTCTACTGTACTCTACCTCTACTGTACTCTACTGTACTCCACCTCTAATGTGCTCCACTGTACTCTACCTCTACTGTACTCTATCTCTACTGTACTCCACTGTACTCTGGCTCTACTGTGCTCTACTGTACTCTATCTCTACTGTGCTCCACTGTACTCTACCTCTACTGTGCTCCACTGTACTCTACCTCTACTGTACTTCACTGTCCTCTATCTCTACTGTGCTCCACTGTACTCTACCTCTATTGTCCTCCACTGTACTCTATCTCTACTGTACTATACTGTACTATATCTCACTACTGTACTCCACTGTACTCTATCTCTACTGTACTCCACTGTACTCTACCTCCACTGTACTCTACCTCTACCGTACTCCACTGTACTCTATCTCTACTGTACTCCACTGTACTCTACCTCTACTGTACTCTACTGTTCTCTACCTCTACTGTGCTCTACTGTACTTTACTCTACTGTACTCCACTGTACTCTATCTCTACTGTGATCCACTGTACTCTACCTCTACTGTACTCCACTGTACTCTATCTCTACTGTACTTCACTGTCCTTTATCTCTAATGTACTCCACTGTACTCTACCTCTATTGTGCTCCATTTTACTCTATCTCTACTGTACTCTACTGTACTCTATCTCTACTTTACTCCACTGTACTCTATCTCTACTGTACTCCACTGTACTCTACCTCTACTCTGCTCCACTGTACTCTACCTCTACCGTACTCCACTGTACTCTATCTCTACTGTACTCCACTGTACTCTACCTCAACTGTACTCTACTGTTCTCTACCTCTACTGTGCTCTACTCTACTCTACTGTACTCCACTGTACTCTATCTCTACTGTGATCCACTGTACTCTACCTCTACTCTACTCTACTGTACTCTATCTCTACTGTGATCTACTGTACTCTATCTCTACTGTGCTCCACTGTACTCTACCTCTACTGTGCTCCACTGTACTCTATCTCTACTGTGCTCCACTCTACTCTACCTCTACTGTGCTCCACTGTATCCTACCTCTACTGTACTCCACTGTACTCTATCTCTACTGTGCTCCACTGTACTCTATCTCTACTGTACTCCACTGTACTCTACCTCTACTGTGCTCTACTGTTCTCTACCTCTACTGTGCTCTACTGTACTCCACCTCTACTGTTCTCCACTGTACCCTACCTCTATTGTGCTCCACTGTACTCTACCTCTACTGTACTCCACTGTATTCTATCTCTACTGTGCTCCACTGTACTCTACCTCTACTGTGCTCAACTGTACTCTACTGTACTCCACTGTACTCTACCTCTACTGTACTCCACTGTACTCTATCTCTACTGTGATCCACTGTACTCTACCTCTACTGTACTCTACTGTACTCTATCTCTACTGTGATCTACTGTACTCTATCTCTACTGTGCTCCACTGTACTCTACCTCTACTGTGCTCCACTGTACTCTATCTCTACTGCGCTCCACTCTACTCTACCTCTACTGTGCTCCACTGTATCCTACCTCTACTGTACTCCACTGTACTCTATCTCTACTGTGCTCCACTGTACTCTATCTCTACTGTACTCCACTGTACTCTACCTCTACTGTGCTCCACTGTACTCTACCTCTACTGTACTCCACTGTACTCTATCTCTACTGTACTTCACTGTCCTTTATCTCTAATGTACTCCACTGTACTCTACCTCTATTGTGCTCCATTGTACTCTATCTCTACTGTACTCTACTGTACTCTATCTCTACTTTACTCCACTGTACTCTATCTCTACTGTACTCCACTGTACTCTACCTCTACTCTGCTCCACTGTACTCTACCTCTACCGTACTCCACTGTACTCTATCTCTACTGTACTCCACTGTACTCTACCTCAACTGTACTCTACTGTTCTCTACCTCTACTGTGCTCTACTCTACTCTACTGTACTCCACTGTACTCTATCTCTACTGTGATCCACTGTACTCTACCTCTACTGTACTCTACTGTACTCTATCTCTACTGTGATCTACTGTACTCTATCTCTACTGTGCTCCACTGTACTCTACCTCTACTGTGCTCCACTGTACTCTATCTCTACTGTGCTCCACTCTACTCTACCTCTACTGTGCTCCACTGTATCCTACCTCTACTGTACTCCACTGTACTCTACCTCTACTGTACTCCACTGTACTCTATCTCTACTGTACTCCACTGTACTCTACCTATACTGTACTTTACTGTTCTCTTCCTCTACTGTACTCCACTGTACTCTATCTCTACTGTGATCCACTGTACTCTACCTCTACTTTACTCCACTGTACTCTATCTCTACTGTACTCCACTGTACTCTACCTATACTTTACTCTACTGTTCTCTTCCTCTACTGTACTCCACTGTACTCTATCTCTACTGTGATCCACTGTACTCTATCTCTACTGTACTCCACTGTACTCTATCTCTACTCTACTCCACTGTACTCTACCTCTACTGCACTCTACTGTTCTCTACCTCTACTGTGCTCTACTGTACTCTTCTCTACTGTACTCCACTGTACTCTATATCTACTGTGATCCACTGTACTCTACCTCTACTGTACTCCACTGTACTCTATCTCTACTGTGATCCACTGTACTCTATCTCTACTGTGCTCCACTGTACTCTACCTCTACTATGCTCCACTGTACTCTATCTGTACTGTGCTCCACTCTACTCTACCTCTACTGTGCTCCACTGTACTCTACCTCTACTGTACTCCACTCTAGTCTATCTCTACTGTGCTCCACTGTACTCTATCTCTACTGTACTCCACTGTACTCTACCTCTACTGTGCTCTACTGTTCTCTACCTCTACTGTGCTCTACTATACTCCACCTCTACTGTGCTCCACTGTACCCTACCTCTACTGTGCTCCACTGTACTCTACCTCTACTGTGCTCCACTGTACTCTACCTCTACTGTGCTCCACTGTACTCTATCTCTACTGTGCTCCACTGTACTCTACCTCTACTGTGCTCCACTGTACTCTATCTCTACTGTGCTCCACTGTACTCTATTTCTACTGTACTCTACTGTACTCTACTGTACTCCACCTCTAATGTGCTCCACTGTACTCTACCTCTACTGTACTCTACCTCTACTGTACTCCACTGTACTCTACCTCTACTGTGCTCTACTGTACTCTATCTCTACTCTGCTCCACTGTACTCTACCTCTACTGTGCTCCACTTTACTCTACCTCTACTGTACTTCACTGTCCTCTATCTCTACTGTACTCCACTGTACTCTACCTCTACTGTGCTCCACTGTACTCTACCTCTACTGTACTCCACTGTACTCTATCTCTACTGTGCTCCACTGTACTCTACCTCTACTGTGCTCCACTGTACTCTACCTCTACTGTGCTCCACTGTACTCTACCTCTACTGTACTCCACTGTACTCTATCTCTACTGTGCTCCACTGTACTCTACCTCTACTGTGCTCAACTGTACTCTACTGTACTCCACTGTACTCTACCTCTACTGTACTCCACTGTACTCTATCTCTACTGTACTCCACTGTACTCTACCTCTACTGTACTCCACTGTACTCTATCTCTACTGTGCTCCACTGTACTCTACCTCTACTGTGCTCAACTCTACTGTACTGTACTCCACTGTAATCTACCTCTACTGTACTCCACTGTACTCTACCTCTACTGTACTCCACTGTACTCTACCTCTACTGTACTCCACTGTACTCTACTCTACTGTACTCCACTGTACTCTATCTCTACTGTGATCCACTGTACTCTACCTCTACTGTACTCCACTGTACTTTATCTCTACTGTACTCCACTGTACTCTACCTCTACTGTACTCTACTGTTCTCTACCTCTACTGTGCTCTACTGTACTCTACTCTACTGTACTCCACTGTACTCTATCTCTACTGTGATCCACTGTACTCTACCTCTACTGTACTCCACTTTACTTTATCTCTACTGTGATCCACTGTACTCTATCTCTACTGTGCTCCACTGTACTCTACCTCTACTAATGTCCACTGTACTCTATCTCTACTGTGCTCCACTCTACTCTACCTCTACTGTGCTCCACTGTACTCTACCTCTACTGTACTCCACTTTACTTTATCTCTACTGTGATCCACTGTACTCTATCTCTACTGTGCTCCACTGTACTCTACCTCTACTATGCTCCACTGTACTCTATCTCTACTGTGCTCCACTCTACTCTACCTCTTCTCTGCTCCACTTTACTCTACCTCTACTGTACTCCACTGTACTCTATCTCTACTGTACTCCACTGTACTCTACCTCTACTGTGCTCTACTGTTCTCTACCTCTACTGTGCTCTACTGTACTCCACCTCTACTGTGCTCCACTGTACCCTACCTCTACTGTGCTCCACTGTACTCTACCTCTACTGTGCTCCACTGTACTCTACCTCTACTGTGCTCCACTGTACTCTACCTCTATGTACTCTACTGTACTCCACCTCTAATGAGCTCCACTGTACTCTGGCTCTACTGTACTCCACTGTACTTTACCTCTACTGTACTCCACTGTACTCTACCTCTACTGTACTCCACTGTACTCTATTTCTACTGTACTCCTCTGTACTCTACCTCTACTGTGCTCAACTGTACTCTATCTGTAATGTACTCTACTGTACTCTATCTCTACTGTGATCCACTGTACTCTACCTCTGCTGTGCTCCACTGTACTCTATCTCTACTGTACTCCACTGTACTCTACTGTTCTCTACCTCTACTGTACTCTACTGTGCTCCACTGTACTCCACTGTAGTCTACCTCTACTGTGCTCCACTGTACTCTACCTCTACTGTGCTCCACTATACTCTACCTCTACTGTGCTCCACTGTACTCTACCTCTACTGTCCTCCACTGTACTCTACCTCTACTGTGCTCCACTGTACTCTCTCTCTACTGTACTCTACCTCTACTGTACTCTACTGTACTCCACCTCTAATGTGCTCCACTGTACTCTACCTCTACTGTACTCTATCTCTACTGTACTCCACTGTACTCTGGCTCTACTGTGCTCTACTGTACTCTATCTCTACTGTGCTCCACTGTACTCTACCTCTACTGTGCTCCACTGTACTCTACCTCTACTGTACTTCACTGTCCTCTATCTCTACTGTACTCCACTGTACTCTACCTCTATTGTCCTCCACTGTACTCTATCTCTACTGTACTCTACTGTACTATATCTCACTACTGTACTCCACTGTACTCTATCTCTACTGTACTCCACTGTACTCTACCTCCACTGTACTCTACCTCTACCGTACTCCACTGTACGCTATCTCTACTGTACTCCACTGTACTCTACCTCTACTGTACTCTACTGTTCTCTACCTCTACTGTGCTCTACTGTACTTTACTCTACTGTACTCCACTGTACTCTATCTCTACTGTGATCCACTGTACTCTACCTCTACTGTACTCCACTATACTCTATCTCTACTGTACTTCACTGTCCTTTATCTCTAATGTACTCCACTGTACTCTACCTCTATTGTGCTCCATTGTACTCTATCTCTACTGTACTCTACTGTACTCTATCTCTACTTTACTCCACTGTACTCTATCTCTACTGTACTCCACTGTACTCTACCTCTACTCTGCTCCACTGTACTCTACCTCTACCGTACTCCACTGTACTCTATCTCTACTGTACTCCACTGTACTCTACCTCAACTGTACTCTACTGTTCTCTACCTCTACTGTGCTCTACTCTACTCTACTGTACTCCACTGTACTCTATCTCTACTGTGATCCACTGTACTCTACCTCTACTGTACTCTACTGTACTCTATCTCTACTGTGATCTACTGTACTCTATCTCTACTGTGCTCCACTGTACTCTACCTCTACTGTGCTCCACTGTACTCTATCTCTACTGTGCTCCACTCTACTCTACCTCTACTGTGCTCCACTGTATCCTACCTCTACTGTACTCCACTGTACTCTATCTCTACTGTGCTCCACTGTACTCTATCTCTACTGTACTCAACTGTACTCTACCTCTACTGTGCTCTACTGTTCTCTACCTCTACTGTGCTCTACTGTAATCCACCTCTACTGTTCTCCACTGTACCCTACCTCTATTGTGCTCCACTGTACTCTACCTCTACTGTACTCCACTGTATTCTATCTCTACTGTGCTCCACTGTACTCTACCTCTACTGTGCTCAACTGTACTCTACTGTACTCCACTGTACTCTACCTCTACTGTACTCCACTGTACTCTATCTCTACTGTACTCCACTGTACTCTACCTCTACTGTACTCCACTGTACTCTATCTCTACTGTGCTCCACTGTACTCTACCTCTACTGTGCCCAACTGTACTGTACTCTACCTCTACTGTACTCCACTGTACTCTACCTCTACTGTACTCCACTTTACTCTACCTCTACTGTACTCAACTGTACTCTATCTCTACTGTGATCCACTGTACTCTACCTCTACTGTACTCCACTGTACTCTATCTCTACTGTACTCCACTGTACTCTACCTATACTGTACTTTTCTGTTCTCTTCCTCTACTGTACTCCACTGTACTCTATCTCTACTGTGATCCACTGTACTCTACCTCTACTTTACTCCACTGTACTCTATCTCTACTGTACTCCACTGTACTCTACCTATACTTTACTCTACTGTTCTCTTCCTCTACTGTACTCCACTGTACTCTATCTCTACTGTGATCCACTGTACTCTATCTCTACTGTACTCCACTGTACTCTATCTCTACTCTACTCCACTGTACTCTACCTCTACTGCACTCTACTGTTCTCTACCTCTACTGTGCTCTACTGTACTCTTCTCTACTGTACTCCACTGTACTCTATATCTACTGTGATCCACTGTACTCTACCTCTACTGTACTCCACTGTACTCTATCTCTACTGTGATCCACTGTACTCTATCTCTACTGTGCTCCACTGTACTCTACCTCTACTATGCTCCACTGTACTCTATCTGTACTGTGCTCCACTCTACTCTACCTCTACTGTGCTCCACTGTACTCTACCTCTACTGTACTCCACTCTACTCTATCTCTACTGTGCTCCACTGTACTCTATCTCTACTGTACTCCACTGTACTCTACCTCTACTGTGCTCTACTGTTCTCTACCTCTACTGTGCTCTACTATACTCCACCTCTACTGTGCTCCACTGTACCCTACCTCTACTGTGCTCCACTGTACTCTACCTCTACTGTGCTCCACTGTACTCTACCTCTACTGTGCTCCACTGTACTCTATCTCTACTGTGCTCCACTGTACTCTACCTCTACTGTGCTCCACTGTACTCTATCTCTACTGTGCTCCACTGTACTCTATTTCTACTGTACTCTACTGTACTCTACTGTACTCCACCTCTAATGTGCTCCACTGTACTCTACCTCTACTGTACTCTACCTCTACTGTACTCCACTGTACTCTACCTCTACTGTGCTCTACTGTACTCTATCTCTACTCTGCTCCACTTTACTCTACCTCTACTGTGCTCCACTTTACTCTACCTCTACTGTACTTCACTGTCCTCTATCTCTACTGTACTCCACTGTACTCTACCTCTACTGTGCTCCACTGTACTCTACCTCTACTGTACTCCACTGTACTCTATCTCTACTGTGCTCCACTGTACTCTACCTCTACTGTGCTCCACTGTACTCTACATCTACTGTGCTCCACTGTACTCTACCTCTACTGTACTCCACTGTACTGTATCTCTACTGTGCTCCACTGTACTCTACCTCTACTGTGCTCAACTGTACTCTACTGTACTCCACTGTACTCTACCTCTACTGTACTCCACTGTACTCTATCTCTACTGTACTCCACTGTACTCTACCTCTACTGTACTCAACTGTACTCTACTGTACTCCACTGTACTCTACCTCTACTGTACTCCACTGTACTCTATCTCTACTGTACTCCACTGTACTCTACCTCTACTGTACTCCACTGTACTCTATCTCTACTGTGCTCCACTGTACTCTACCTCTACTGTACTCCACTGTACTCTATCTCTACTGTGCTCCACTGTACTCTACCTCTACTGTGCTCCACTGTACTCTACCTCTACTGTGCTCCACTATACTCTACCTCTACTGTACTCCACTGTACTCTACCTCTACTGTACTCCACTGTACTCTACCTCTACTGTACTCCACTGTACTCTACTCTACTGTACTCCACTGTACTCTATCTCTACTGTGATCCACTGTACTCTACCTCTACTGTACTCCACTGTACTCTATCTCTACTGTACTCCACTGTACTCTACCTCTACTGTACTCTACTGTTCTCTACCTCTACTGTGCTCTACTGTACTCTACTCTACTGTACTCAACTGTACTCTATCTCTACTGTGATCCACTGTACTCTACCTCTACTGTACTCCACTTTACTTTATCTCTACTGTGATCCACTGTACTCTATCTCTACTGTGCTCCACTGTACTCTACCTCTACTAATGTCCACTGTACTCTATCTCTACTGTGCTCCACTCTACTCTACCTCTACTGTGCTCCACTGTACTCTACCTCTACTGTACTCCACTTTACTTTATCTCTACTGTGATCCACTGTACTCTATCTCTACTGTGCTCCACTGTACTCTACCTCTACTATGCTCCACTGTACTCTATCTCTACTGTGCTCCACTCTACTCTACCTCTTCTCTGCTCCACTTTACTCTACCTCTACTGTACTCCACTGTACTCTATCTCTACTGTACTCCACTGTACTCTACCTCTACTGTGCTCTACTGTTCTCTACCTCTACTGTGCTCTACTGTACTCCACCTCTACTGTGCTCCACTGTACCCTACCTCTACTGTGCTCCACTGTACTCTACCTCTACTGTGCTCCACTGTACTCTACCTCTACTCTGCTCCACTGTATCCACTGTACTCTACCTCTACTCTACTCCACTGTACTCTACCTCTACTGTGCTCCACTGTACTCTACCTCTATGTACTCTACTGTACTCCACCTCTAATGAGCTCCACTGTACTCTGGCTCTACTGTACTCCACTGTACTTTACCTCTACTGTACTCCACTGTACTCTACCTCTACTGTGCTCCACTGTACTCTATTTCTACTGTACTCCTCTGTACTCTACCTCTACTGTGCTCAACTGTACTCCACTGTACTCCACTGTAGTCTACCTCTACTGTGCTCCACTGTACTCTACCTCTACTGTGCTCCACTATACTCTACCTCTACTGTGCTCCACTGTACTCTACCTCTACTGTCCTCCACTGTACTCTACCTCTACTGTGCTCCACTGTACTCTCTCTCTACTGTACTCTACCTCTACTGTACTCTACTGTACTCCACCTCTAATGTGCTCCACTGTACTCTACCTCTACTGTACTCTATCTCTACTGTACTCCACTGTACTCTGCCTCTACTGTGCTCTACTGTACTCTATCTCTACTGTGCTCCACTGTACTCTACCTCTACTGTGCTCCACTGTACTCTACCTCTACTGTACTTCACTGTCCTCTATCTCTACTGTACTCCACTGTACTCTACCTCTATTGTCCTCCACTGTACTCTATCTCTACTGTACTCTACTGTACTATATCTCTACTGTACTCCACTGTACTCTATCTCTACTGTACTCCACTGTACTCTACCTCCACTGTACTCTACCTCTACCGTACTCCACTGTACTCTATCTCTACTGTACTCCACTGTACTCTACCTCTACTGTACTCTACTGTTCTCTACCTCTACTGTGCTCTACTGTACTTTACTCTACTGTACTCCACTGTACTCTATCTCTACTGTGATCCACTGTACTCTACCTCTACTGTACTCCACTGTACTCTATCTCTACTGTGATCCACTGTACTCTATCTCTATTGTGCTCCACTGTACTCTACCTCTACTGTGCTCCACTGTACTCTATCTCTACTGTGCTCCACTCTACTCTACCTCTACTGTGCTCCACTGTATCCTACCTCTACTGTACTCCACTGTACTCTCTCTCTACTGTGCTCCACTGTACTCTATCTCTACTGTACTCAGCTGTACTCTACCTCTACTGTGCTCTACAGTTCTCTACCTCTACTGTGCTCTACTCTACTCCACCTCTACTGTGCTCCACTGTACCCTACCTCTACTGTGCTCCACCGTACTCTACCTCTACTGTGCTCCACTGTACTCTACCTCTACTGTACTCCACTGTACTCTATCTCTACTGTACTCCACTGTACTCTACCTCTACTGTACTCCACTGTACTCTATCTCTACTGTACTCCACTCTAATCTACCTCTACTGTCCTCCACTGTACTCTACCTCTACTGTGCTCCACTGTACTCTCTCTCTACTGTACTCTACCTCTACTGTACTCTACTGTGCTCCACTGTACTCCACTGTAGTCTACCTCTACTGTGCTCCACTGTACTCTCTCTCTACTGTACTCTACCTCTACTGTACTCTACTGTACTCCACCTCTAATGTGCTCCACTGTACTCTACCTCTACTGTACTCTACCTCTACTGTACTCCACTGTACTCTACCTCTAATGTGCTCCACTGTACTCTATCTCTACTGTGCTCCACTGTACTCTATTTCTACTGTGCTCCACTGTACTCTATCTCTACTGTACTCCACTGTACTCTATCTCTACTGTACTTCACTGTCCTTTATCTCTAATGTACTCCACTGTACTCTACCTCTATTGTGCTCCATTGTACTCTATCTCTACTGTACTCTACTGTACTCTATCTCTACTTTACTCCACTGTACTCTACCTATACTGTACTCTACTGTTCTCTTCCTCTACTGTACTCCACTGTACTCTATCTCTACTGTGATCCACTGTACTCTACCTCTACTGTACTCTATCTCTACTCTACTCCACTGTAGTCTACCTCTACTGTACTCTACTGTTCTCTACCTCTACTGTGCTCTACTGTACTCTTCTCTACTGTACTCCACTGTACTCTATCTCTACTGTGATCCACTGTACTCTACCTCTACTGTACTCCACTGTACTCTATCTCTACTATGATCCACTGTACTCTATCTCTACTGTGCTCCACTGTACTCTACCTCTACTATGCTCCACTGTACTCTATCTGTACTGTGCTCCACTCTACTCTACCTCTACTGTGCTCCACTGTACTCTACCTCTACTGTGCTCTACTGTACTGCACCTCTACTCTGCTCCACTGTACCCTACCTCTACTGTGCTCCACTGTACTCTACCTCTACTGTGCTCCACTGTACTCTACCTCTACTGTGCTCCACTGTACTCTACCTCTACTGTGCTCCACTGTACTCTACCTCTACTGTGCTCCACTGTACTCTATCTCTACTGTGCTCCACTGTACTCTATTTCTACTGTACTCTACTGTACTCCACCTCTAATGTGCTCCACTGTACTCTACCTCTACTGTACTCTACCTCTACTGTACTCCACTGTACTCTACCTCTACTGTGCTCTACTGTACTCTCTCTCTACTCTGCTCCACTGTACTCTACCTCTACTGTGCTCCACTGTACTCTACCTCTACCGTACTCCACTGTACTCTATCTCTACTGTACTCCACTGTACTCTACCTCTACTGTACTCCACTGTACTCTATCTCTACTGTACTCCACTTTAATCTACCTCTACTGTCCTCCACTGTACTCTACCTCTACTGTGCTCCACTGTACTCTCTCTCTACTGTACTCTACCTCTACTGTACTCTACTGTGCTCCACTGTACTCCACTGTAGTCTACCTCTACTGTGCTCCACTGTACTCTACCTCTACTGTGCTCCACTATACTCTACCTCAACTGTGCTCCACTGTACTCTACCTCTACTGTCCTCCACTGTACTCTACCTCTACTGTGCTCCACTTTACTCTATCTCTACTGTACTCTACCTCTACTGTACTCTACTGTACTCCACCTCTAATGTGCTCCACTGTACTCTACCTCTACTGTACTCTACCTCTACTGTACTCCACTGTACTCTACCTCTAATGTGCTCCACTGTACTCTATCTCTACTGTGCTCCACTGTACTCTATTTCTACTGTGCTCCACTGTACTCTATCTCTACTGTACTCCACTGTACTCTATCTCTACTGTACTTCACTATCCTTTATCTCTAATGTACTCCACTGTACTCTACCTCTATTGTGCTCCATTGTACTCTATCTCTACTGTACTCTACTGTACTCTATCTCTACTTTACTCCACTGTACTCTATCTCTACTGTACTCCACTGTACTCTACCTCTACTGTGCTCCACTGTACTCTACCTCTACCGTACTCCACTGTACTCTATCTCTACTGTACTCCACTGTACTCTACCTCTACTTTACTCTACTGTTCTCTACCTCTACTGTGCTCTACTCTACTCTACTGTAATCCACTGTACTCTATCTCTACTGTGATCCACTGTACTCTACCTCTACTGTACTCTACTGTACTCTATCTCTACTGTGATCTACTGTACTCTATCTCTACTGTGCTCCACTGTACTCTACCTCTACTGTGCTCCACCTGTACTCTATCTCTACTGTGCTCCACTCTACTCTACCTCTACTGTGCTCCACTGTATCCTACCTCTACTGTACTCCACTGTACTCTATCTCTACTGTGCTCCACTGTACTCTATCTCTACTGTACTCCACTGTACTCTACCTCTACTGTGCTCTACTGTTCTCTACCTCTACTGTGCTCTACTGTACTCCACCTCTACTGTTCTCCACTGTACCCTACCTCTATTGTGCTCCACTGTACTCTACCTCTACTGTGCTCCACTGTACTCTACCTCTACTGTACTCCACTGTATTCTATCTCTACTGTGCTCACTGTACTCTACCTCTACTGTGCTCAACTGTACTCTACTGTACTCCACTGTACTCTACCTCTACTGTACTCCACTGTACTCTATCTCTACTGTACTCCACTGTACTCTACCTCTACTGTACTCCACTGTACTCTATCTCTACTGTGCTCCACTGTACTCTACCTCTACTGTGCCCAACTGTACTGTACTCTACTCCACTGTACTCTACCTCTACTGTACTCCACTGTACTCTACCTCTACTGTACTCCACTTTACTCTACCTCTACTGTACTCAACTGTACTCTATCTCTACTGTGCTCCACTGTTCTCAACCTCTACTGTACTCCACTGTACTCTATCTCTACTGTACTCCACTGTACTCTACCTATACTGTACTCTACTGTTCTCTTCCTCTACTGTACTCCACTGTACTCTATCTCTACTGTGATCCACTGTACTCTACCTCTACTGTACTCCACTGTACTCTATCTCTACTCTACTCCACTGTACTCTACCTCTACTGTACTCTACTGTTCTCTACCTCTACTGTGCTCTACTGTACTCTTCTCTACTGTACTCCACTGTACTCTATCTCTACTGTGATCCACTGTACTCTACCTCTACTGTACTCCACTGTACTCTATCTCTACTGTGATCCACTGTACTCTACCTCTACTGTGCTCCACTGTACTCTACCTCTACTGTGCTCTACTGTACTCTACCTCTACTGTGCTCCACTGTACTCTACCTCTACTGTGCTCCACTGTACTCTACCTCTACTGTGCTCCACTGTACTCTATCTCTACTGTGCTCCACTGTACTCTATTTCTACTGTACTCCTCTGTACTCTACCTCTACTGTGCTCCACTGTACTCTATCTGTAATGTACTCTACTGTACTCTATCTCTACTGTGATCCACTGTACTCTACCTCTGCTGTGCTCCACTGTACTCTATCTCTACTGTACTCCACTGTACTCTACTGTTCTCTACCTCTACTGTACTCTACTGTGCTCCACTGTACTTCAATGTAGTCTACCTCTACTGTGCTCCACTGTACTCTACCTCTACTGTGCTCCACTATAATTTACCTCTACTGTGCTCCACTGTACTCTACCTCTACTGTCCTCCACTGTACTCTACCTCTACTGTGCTCCACTGTACTCTCTCTCTACTGTACTCTACCTCTACTGTATTCTACTGTACTCCACCTCTAATGTGCTCCACTGTACTCTACCTCTACTGTACTCTACCTCTACTGTACTCCACTCTACTCTACCTCTACTGTGCTCTACTGTACTCTATCTCTACTGTGCTCCACTGTACTCTACCTCTACTGTACTCCACTATACTCTAACTCTACTATACTCCACTGTACTCTATCTCTACTGTGCTCCACTGTACTCTATTTCTACTGTGCTCCACTGTACTCTATCTCTACTGTACTCCACTGTACTATATCTCTACTGTACTTCACTGTCCTCTATCTCTACTGTACTCCACTGTACTCTACCTCTATTGTGCTCCATTGTACTCTATCTCTACTGTACTCTACTGTACTCTATCTCTACTGTACTCCACTGTACTCTATCTCTACTGTACTCCACTGTACTCTACCTCTATTGTGCTCCACTGTACTCTACCTCTACCGTACTCCACTGTACTCTATCTCTACTGTAATCCGCTGTACTCTACCTCTACTGTACTCTACTGTTCTCTACCTCTACTGTGTTCTACTGTACTCTACTCTACTGTACTCCACTGTACTCTATCTCTACTGTGATCCACTGTACTCTACCTCTACTGTACTCCACTGTACTCTATCTCTACTGTGCTCCACTGTACTCTATCTCTACTGTGCTCCACTGTACTCTATCTCTACTGTGCTCCACTCTACTCTACCTCTACTGTGCTCCACTGTATCCTACCTCTACTGTGCTCTACTGTACTCTATCTCTACTGTGCTCCACTGTACTCTACCTCTACTGTACTCCACTGTACTCTACCTCTACTGTGCTCTACTGTTCTCTACCTCTACTGTGTTCTACTGTACTCCACCTCTACTGTGCTCCACTGTACCCTACCTCTACTGTGCTCCACTGTACTCTACCTCTACTGTGCTCCACTGTACTCTACCTCTACTCTGCTCCACTGTATCCACTGTACTCTACCTCTACTGTGCTCCACTGTACTCTACCTCTACTGTGCTCCACTGTACACTACCTCTACTGTGCTCCACTGTACTCTACCTCTACTGTGCTCCACTGTACTCTACCTCTACTGTACTCCACTGTACTCTATCTCTACTGTGCTCCACTGTACTCTACCTCTACTGCACTCCACTGTACTCTATCTCTACTGTGCTCCACTGTACTCTACCTCTACTGTGCTCAACTGTACTGTACTGTACTCCACTGTAATCTACCTCTACTGTACTCCACTGTACTCTACCTCTACTGTACTCCACTGTACTCTACCTCTACTGTACTCCACTGTACTCTACTCTACTGTACTCCACTGTACTCTATCTCTACTGTGATCCACTGTACTCTACCTCTACTGTACTCCACTGTACTCTATCTCTACTGTACTCCACTGTACTCTACCTCTACTGTACTCTACTGTTCTCTACCTCTACTGTGCTCTACTGTACTCTACTCTACTGTACTCCACTGTACTCTATCTCTACTGTGATCCACTGTACTCTACCTCTACTGTACTCCACTTTACTTTATCTCTACTGTGATCCACTGTACTCTATCTCTACTGTGCTCCACTGTACTCTACCTCTACTATGCTCCACTGTACTCTATCTCTACTGTGCTCCACTCTACTCTACCTCTACTGTGCTCCACTGTACTCTACCTCTACTGTACTCCACTTTACTTTATCTCTACTGTGATCCACTGTACTCTATCTCTACTGTGCTCCACTGTACTCTACCTATACTATCTTCCACTGTACTCTATCTCTACTGTGCTCCACTCTACTCTACCTCTACTGTGCTGCACTGTACTCTACCTCTACTGTACTCCACTGTACTCTATCTCTACTGTACTCCACTGTACTCTACCTCTACTGTGCTCTACTGTTCTCTACCTCTACTGTGCTCTACTGTACTCCACTTCTACTGTGCTCCACTGTACCCTACCTCTACTGTGCTCCACTGTACTCTACCTCTACTGTGATCCACTGTACTCTACCTCTACTCTGCTCCACTGTATACACTGTACTCTACCTCTACTGTGCTCCACTGTATTCTACCTCTACTGTGCTCCACTGTACTCTACCTCTACTGTGCTCCACTGTACTCTACCTCTACTGTACTCTACTGTACCCCACCTCTAATGGGCTCCACTGTACTCTAGCTCTACTGTACTCCACTGTACTTTACCTCTACTGTACTCCACTGTACTCTACCTCTACTGTGCTCCACTGTACTCTATTTCTACTGTACTCCTCTGTACTCTACCTCTACTGTGCTCCACTGTACTCTATCTGTAATGTACTCTACTGTACTCTATCTCTACTGTGATCCATTGTACTCTACCTCTGCTGTGCTCCACTGTGCTCTATCTCTACTGTACTCCACTGTGCTCCACTGTACTTCACTGTAGTCTACCTCTACTGTGCTCCACTGTACTCTACCTCTACTGTGCTCCACTATACTCTACCTCTACTGTGCTCCACTGTACTCTACCTCTACTGTGCTCCACTATACTCTACCTCTACTGTGCTCCACTGTACTCTACCTCTACTGTCCTCCACTGTACTCTACCTCTACTGTGCTCCACTGTACTCTCTCTCTACTGTACTCTACCTCTACTGTACTCTACTGTATTCCACCTCTAATGTGCTCCACTGTACTCTACCTCTACTGTACTCCACTGTACTCTACCTCTACTGTGCTCTACTGTACTCTATCTCTACTGTGCTCCACTGTACTCTACCTCTACTGTGCTCCACTGTACTCTACCTCTACTGTACTTCACTGTCCTCTATCTCTACTGTACTCCACTGTACTCTACCTCTACTGTGCTCCACTGTACTCTACCTCTACTCTACTCCACTGTACTCTATCTCTACTGTGCTCCACTGTACTCTACCTCTACTGTGCTCCACTATACTCTACCTCTACTGTGCTCCACTGTACTCTACCTCTACTGTACTCCACTGTACTCTATCTCTACTGTGCTCCACTCTACTCTACCTCTACTGTGCTCCACTGTATCCTACCTCTACTGTACTCCACTGTACTCTATCTCTACTGTGCTCCACTGTACTCTATCTCTACTGTACTCCACTGTACTCTACCTCTACTGTGCTCTACTGTTCTCTACCTCTACTGTGCTCTACTGTACTCCACCTCTACTGTTCTCCACTGTACCCTACCTCTATTGTGCTCCACTGTACTCTACCTCTACTGTGCTCCACTGTACTCTACCTCTACTGTACTCCACTGTATTCTATCTCTACTGTGCTCACTGTACTCTACCTCTACTGTGCTCAACTGTACTCTACTGTACTCCACTGTACTCTACCTCTACTGTACTCCACTGTACTCTATCTCTACTGTACTCCACTGTACTCTACCTCTACTGTACTCCACTGTACTCTATCTCTACTGTGCTCCACTGTACTCTACCTCTACTGTGCCCAACTGTACTGTACTCTACTCCACTGTACTCTACCTCTACTGTACTCCACTGTACTCTACCTCTACTGTGCTCCACTGTACTCTATCTCTACTGTACTCCACTGTACTCTACCTCTACTGTGCTCTACTGTTCTCTACCTCTACTGTGCTCTACTGTACTCAACCTCTACTGTGCTCCACTGTACCCTACCTCTACTGTGCTCCACTGTACTCTACCTCTACTGTGCTCCACTGTACTCTACCTCTACTGTGCTCTACTGTACTCTACCTCTACTGTGCTCCACTGTACTCTACCTCTACTGTGCTCCACTGTACTCTATCTCTACTGTGCTCCACTGTACTCTATTTCTACTGTACTCCTCTGTACTCTACCTCTACTGTGCTCCACTGTACTCTACCTCTACTGTGCTCCACTGTACTCTATCTGTAATGTACTCTACTGTACTCTATCTCTACTGTGATCCACTGTACTCTACCTCTGCTGTGCTCCACTGTACTCTATCTCTACTGTACTCCACTGTACTCTACTGTTCTCTACCTCTACTGTACTCTACTGTGCTCCACTGTATTTCACTGTAGTCTACCTCTACTGTGCTCCACTGTACTCTACCTCTACTGTACTCTACTGTGCTCCACTGTACTTCACTGTAGTCTACAACTACTGTGCTCCACTGTACTCTACCTCTACTGTGCTCCACTGTACTCTACCTCTACTGTGCTCCACTGTACTCTACCTCTACTGTGCTCCACTGTAATCTACCTCTACTGTACTCCACTGTACTCTATCTCTACTGTGCTCCACTGTACTCTACCTCTACTGTACTCCACTGTACTCTATCTCTACTGTGCTCCACTGTACTCTACCTCTACTGTGCTCAACTGTACTGTACTGTACTCCACTGTAATCTACCTCTACTGTACTCCACTGTACTCTACCTCTACTGTACTCCACTGTACTCTACCTCTACTGTACTCCACTGTACTCTACTCTACTGTGATCCACTGTACTCTACCTCTACTGTACTCCACTGTACTCTATCTCTACTGTACTCCACTGTACTCTACCTCTACTGTACTCTACTGTTCTCTACCTCTACTGTGCTCTACTGTACTCTACTCTACTGTAATCCACTGTACTCTATCTCTACTGTGATCCACTGTACTCTACCTCTACTGTACTCCACTTTACTTTATCTCTACTGTGATCCACTGTACTCTATCTCTACTGTGCTCCACTGTACTCTACCTCTACTATGCTCCACTGTACTCTATCTCTACTGTGCTCCACTCTACTCTACCTCTACTGTGCTCCACTGTACTCTACCTCTACTGTACTCCACTTTACTTTATCTCTACTGTGATCCACTGTACTCTATCTCTACTGTGCTCCACTGTACTCTACCTCTACTATGCTCCACTGTACTCTATCTCTACTGTGCTCCACTCTACTCTACCTCTACTGTGCTGCACTGTACTCTACCTCTACTGTACTCCACTGTACTCTATCTCTACTGTACTCCACTGTACTCTACCTCTACTGTGCTCTACTGTTCTCTACCTCTACTGTGCTCCACTGTAACTCACTTATACTGTGCTCCACTGTACCCTACCTCTACTGTGCTCCACTGTACTCTACCTCTACTGTGATCCACTGTACTCTACCTCTACTCTGCTCCACTGTATCCACTGTACTCTACCTCTACTGTGCTCCACTGTACTCTACCTCTACTGTGCTCCACGGTACTCTACCTCTACTGTGCTCCACTGTACTCTACCTCTACTGTACTCCACTGTACTCCACCTCTAATGGGCTCCACTGTACTCTAGCTCTACTGTACTCCACTGTACTTTACCTCTACTGTGCTCTACTGTACTCTACCTCTACTGTGCTCCACTGTACTCTACCTCTACTGTGCTCAACTGTACTCTACTGTACTCCACTGTACTCTACCTCTACTGTACTCCACTGTACTCTATCTCTACTGTACTCCACTGTACTCTACCTCTACTGTACTCCACTGTACTCTATCTCTACTGTGCTCCACTGTACTCTACCTCTACTGTGCTCAACTGTACTGTACTGTACTCCACTGTAATCTACCTCTACTGTACTCCACTGTACTCTACCTCTACTGTACTCCACTGTACTCTACCTCTACTGTACTCCACTGTACTCTACTCTACTGTACTCCACTGCACTCTATCTCTACTGTGATCCACTGTACTCTACCTCTACTGTACTCCACTGTACTCTATCTCTACTGTACTCCACTGTACTCTACCTCTACTGTACTCTACTGTTCTCTACCTCTACTGTGCTCTACTGTACTCTACTCTACTGTACTCCACTGTACTCTATCTCTACTGTGATCCACTGTACTCTACCTCTACTGTACTCCACTTTACTTTATCTCTACTGTGATCCACTGTACTCTATCTCTACTGTGCTCCACTGTACTCTACCTCTACTATGCTCCACTGTACTCTATCTCTACTGTGCTCCACTCTACTCTACCTCTACTGTGCTCCACTGTACTCTACCTCTACTGTACTCCACTTTACTTTATCTCTACTGTGATCCACTGTACTCTATCTCTACTGTGCTCCACTGTACTCTACCTCTACTATGCTCCACTGTACTCTATCTCTACTGTGCTCCACTCTACTCTACCTCTACTGTGCTCCACTGTACTCTACCTCTACTGTACTCCATTGTACTCTATCTCTACTGTACTCCACTCTACTCTACCTCTACTGTGCTCTACTGTTCTCTACCTCTACTGTGCTCTACTGTACTCCACCTCTACTGTGCTCCACTGTACCCTACCTCTACTGTGCTCCACTGTACTCTACCTCTACTGTGCTCCACTGTACTCTACCTCTACTCTGCTCCACTGTATCCACTGTACTCTACCTCTACTGTGCTCCACTGTACTCTACCTCTACTGTGCTCCACTGTACTCTACCTCTACTCTGCTCCACTGTATCCACTGTACTCTACCTCTACTGTGCTCTGGCTCTACTGTACTCCACTGTACTTTACGTCTACTGTACTCCACTGTACTCTACCTCTAATGTGCTCCACTGTACTCTATTTCTACTGTACTCCTCTGTACTCTACCTCTACTGTGCTCCACTGTACTCTATCTGTAATGTACTCTACTGTACTCTATCTCTACTGTGATCCACTGTACTCTACCTCTGCTGTGCTCCACTGTACTCTATCTCTACTGTACTCCACTGTACTCTACTGTTCTCTACCTCTACTGTACTCTACTGTGCTCCACTGTACTCCACTGTAGTCTACCTCTACTGTACTCCACTGTACTCTATCTCTACTGTACTCCACTGTACTCTACCTCTACTGTACTCTACTGTTCTCTACCTCTACTGTGCTCTACTGTACTCTACTCTACTGTAATCCACTGTACTCTATCTCTACTGTGATCCACTGTACTCTACCTCTACTGTACTCCACTTTACTTTATCTCTACTGTGATCCACTGTACTCTATCTCTACTGTGCTCCACTGTACTCTACCTCTACTATGCTCCACTGTACTCTATCTCTACTGTGCTCCACTCTACTCTACCTCTACTGTGCTCCACTGTACTCTACCTCTACTGTACTCCACTTTACTTTATCTCTACTGTGATCCACTGTACTCTATCTCTACTGTGCTCCACTGTACTCTACCTCTACTATGCTCCACTGTACTCTATCTCTACTGTGCTCCACTCTACTCTACCTCTACTGTGCTGCACTGTACTCTACCTCTACTGTACTCCACTGTACTCTATCTCTACTGTACTCCACTGTACTCTACCTCTACTGTGCTCTACTGTTCTCTACCTCTACTGTGCTCCACTGTAACCCACTTATACTGTGCTCCACTGTACCCTACCTCTACTGTGCTCCACTGTACTCTACCTCTACTGTGATCCACTGTACTCTACCTCTACTCTGCTCCACTGTATCCACTGTACTCTACCTCTACTGTGCTCCACTGTACTATATCTCTACTGTGCTCCACGGTACTCTACCTCTACTGTGCTCCACTGTACTCTACCTCTACTGTACTCTACTGTACTCCACCTCTAATGGGCTCCACTGTACTCTAGCTCTACTGTACTCCACTGTACTTTACCTCTACTGTGCTCTACTGTACTCTACCTCTACTGTGCTCCACTGTACTCTACCTCTACTGTGCTCAACTGTACTCTACTGTACTCCACTGTACTCTACCTCTACTGTACTCCACTGTACTCTATCTCTACTGTACTCCACTGTACTCTACCTCTACTGTACTCCACTGTACTCTATCTCTACTGTGCTCCACTGTACTCTACCTCTACTGTGCTCAACTGTACTGTACTGTACTCCACTGTAATCTACCTCTACTGTACTCCACTGTACTCTACCTCTACTGTACTCCACTGTACTCTACCTCTACTGTACTCCACTGTACTCTACTCTACTGTACTCCACTGCACTCTATCTCTACTGTGATCCACTGTACTCTACCTCTACTGTACTCCACTGTACTCTATCTCTACTGTACTCCACTGTACTCTACCTCTACTGTACTCTACTGTTCTCTACCTCTACTGTGCTCTACTGTACTCTACTCTACTGTACTCCACTGTACTCTATCTCTACTGTGATCCACTGTACTCTACCTCTACTGTACTCCACTTTACTTTATCTCTACTGTGATCCACTGTACTCTATCTCTACTGTGCTCCACTGTACTCTACCTCTACTATGCTCCACTGTACTCTATCTCTACTGTGCTCCACTCTACTCTACCTCTACTGTGCTCCACTGTACTCTACCTCTACTGTACTCCACTTTACTTTATCTCTACTGTGATCCACTGTACTCTATCTCTACTGTGCTCCACTGTACTCTACCTCTACTATGCTCCACTGTACTCTATCTCTACTGTGCTCCACTCTACTCTACCTCTACTGTGCTCCACTGTACTCTACCTCTACTGTACTCCATTGTACTCTATCTCTACTGTACTCCACTCTACTCTACCTCTACTGTGCTCTACTGTTCTCTACCTCTACTGTGCTCTACTGTACTCCACCTCTACTGTGCTCCACTGTACCCTACCTCTACTGTGCTCCACTGTACTCTACCTCTACTGTGCTCCACTGTACTCTACCTCTACTCTGCTCCACTGTATCCACTGTACTCTACCTCTACTGTGCTCCACTGTACTCTACCTCTACTGTGCTCCACTGTACTCTACCTCTACTGTACTCTACTGTACTCCACCTCTAATGAGCTCCACTGTACTCTGGCTCTACTGTACTCCACTGTACTTTACGTCTACTGTACTCCACTGTACTCTACCTCTACTGTGCTCCACTGTACTCTATTTCTACTGTACTCCTCTGTACTCTACCTCTACTGTGCTCCACTGTACTCTATCTGTAATGTACTCTACTGTACTCTATCTCTACTGTGATCCACTGTACTCTACCTCTGCTGTGCTCCACTGTACTCTATCTCTACTGTACTCCACTGTACTCTACTGTTCTCTACCTCTACTGTACTCTACTGTGCTCCACTGTACTCCACTGTAGTCTACCTCTACTGTGCTCCACTGTACTCTACCTCTACTGTGCTCCACTATACTCTACCTCTACTGTGCTCCACTGTACTCTACCTCTACTGTCCTCCACTGTACTCTACCTCTACTGTGCTCCACTGTACTCTCTCTCTACTGTACTCTACCTCTACTGTACTCTACTGTACTCCACCTCTAATGTGCTCCACTGTACTCTACCTCTACTGTACTCTACCTCTACTGTACTCCACTGTACTCTACCTCTACTGTGCTCTACTGTACTCTATCTCTACTGTGCTCCACTGTACTCTACCTCTACTGTGCTCCACTGTACTCTACCTCTACTGTACTTCACTGTCCTCTATCTCTACTGTACTCCACTGTACTCTACCTCTATTGTCCTCCACTGTACTCTATCTCTACTGTACTCTACTGTACTATATCTCTACTGTACTCCACTGTACTCTATCTCTACTGTACTCCACTGTACTCTACCTCCAGTGTACTCTACCTCTACCGTACTCCACTGTACTCTATCTCTACTGTACTCCACTGTACTCTACCTCTACTGTACTCTACTGTTCTCTACCTCTACTGTGCTCTACTGTACTTTACTCTACTGTACTCCACTGTACTCTATCTCTACTGTGATCCACTGTACTCTATCTCTATTGAGCTCCACTGTACTCTATCTCTACTGTGCTCCACTGTACTCTATCTCTACTGTGCTCCACTCTACTCTACCTCTACTGTGCTCCACTGTATCCTACCTCTACTGTACTCCACTGTACTCTCTCTCTACTGTGCTCCACTGTACTCTATCTCTACTGTACTCAGCTGTACTCTACCTCTACTGTGCTCTACTGTTCTCTACCTCTACTGTGCTCTACTCTACTCCACCTCTACTGTGCTCCACTGTACCCTACCTCTACTGTGCTCCACCGTACTCTACCTCTACTGTGCTCCACTGTACTCTACCTCTACTGTACTCCACTGTACTCTATCTCTACTGTACTCCACTGTACTCAACCTCTACTGTACTCCACTGTACTCTATCTCTACTGTACTCCACTCTAATCTACCTCTACTGTCCTCCACTGTACTCTACCTCTACTGTGCTCCACTGTACTCTCTCTCTACTGTACTCTACCTCTACTGTACTCTACTGTACTCCACCTCTAATGTGCTCCACTGTACTCTACCTCTACTGTACTCTACCTCTACTGTCCTCCACTGTACTCTACCTCTACTGTGCTCCACTGTACTTTCTCTCTACTGTACTCTACCTCTACTGTACTCTACTGTGCTCCACTGTACTCCACTGTAGTCTACCTCTACTGTGCTCCACTGTACTCTACCTCTACTGTGCTCCACTATACTCTACCTCAACTGTGCTCCACTGTACTCTACCTCTACTGTCCTCCACTGTACTCTATCTCTACTGTGCTCCACTGTACTCTCTCTCTACTGTACTCTACCTCTACTGTACTCTACTGTACTCCACCTCTAATGTGCTCCACTGTACTCTACCTCTACTGTACTCTACCTCTACTGTACTCCACTGTACTCTACCTCTAATGTGCTCCACTGTACTCTATCTCTACTGTGCTCCACTGTACTCTATTTCTACTGTGCTCCACTGTACTCTATCTCTACTGTACTCCGCTGTACTCTATCTCTACTGTACTTCACTATCCTTTATCTCTAATGTACTCCACTGTACTCTACCTCTATTGTGCTCCATTGTACTCTATCTCTACTGTACTCTACTGTACTCTATCTCTACTTTACTCCACTGTACTCTATCTCTACTGTACTCCACTGTACTCTACCTCTACTGTGCTCCACTGTACTCTACCTCTACCGTACTCCACTGTACTCTATCTCTACTGTACTCCACTGTACTCTACCTCTACTGTACTCTACTGTTCTCTACCTCTACTGTGCTCTACTCTACTCTACTGTACTCCACTGTACTCTATCTCTACTGTGATCCACTGTACTCTACCTCTACTGTACTCTACTGTACTCTATCTCTACTGTGATCTACTGTACTCTATCTCTACTGTGCTCCACTGTACTCTACCTCTACTGTGCTCCACTGTACTCTATCTCTACTGTGCTCCACTCTACTCTACCTCTACTGTGCTCCACTGTATCCTACCTCTACTGTACTCCACTGTACTCTATCTCTACTGTGCTCCACTGTACTCTATCTCTACTGTACTCCACTGTACTCTACCTCCACTGTGCTCTACTGTTCTCTACCTCTACTGTGCTCTACTGTACTCCACCTCTACTGTTCTCCACTGTACCCTACCTCTATTGTGCTCCACTGTACTCTACCTCTACTGTGCTCCACTGTACTCTACCTCTACTGTACTCCACTGTATTCTATCTCTACTGTGCTCCACTGTACTCTACCTCTACTGTGCTCAACTCTACTCTACTGTACTCCACTGTACTCTACCTCTACTGTACTCCACTGTACTCTATCTCTACTGTACTCCACTGTACTCTACCTCTACTGTACTCCACTGTACTCTATCTCTACTGTGCTCTACTGTACTCTACCTCTACTGTGCCCAACTGTACTGTACTCTACTCCACTGTACTCTACCTCTACTGTACTCCACTGTACTCTACCTCTACTGTACTCCACTTTACTCTACCTCTACTGTACTCAACTGTACTCTATCTCTACTGTGCTCCACTGTTCTCTACCTCTACTGTACTCCACTGTACTCTATCTCTACTGTACTCCACTGTACTCTACATATACTGTACTCTACTGTTCTCTTCCTCTACTGTACTCCACTGTACTCTATCTCTACTGTGATCCACTGTACTCTACCTCTACTGTACTCCACTGTACTCTATCTCTACTCTACTCCACTGTACTCTACCTCTACTGTACTCTACTGTTCTCTACCTCTACTGTGCTCTACTGTACTCTTCTCTACTGTACTCCACTGTACTCTATCTCTACTGTGATCCACTGTACTCTACCTCTACTGTACTCCACTGTACTCTATCTCTACTGTGATCCACTGTACTCTATCTCTACTGTGCTCCACTGTACTCTACCTCTACTATGCTCCACTGTACTCTATCTGTACTGTGCTCCACTCTACTCTACCTCTACTGTGCTCCACTGTACTCTACCTCTACTGTACTCCACTCTACTCTATCTCTACTGTGCTCCACTGTACTCTATCTCTACTGTACTCCACTGTACTCTACCTCTACTGTGCTCTACTGTTCTCTACCTCTACTGTGCTCTACTGTACTCCACCTCTACTGTGCTCCACTGTACCCTACCTCTACTGTGCTCCAGTGTACTCTACCTCTACTGTGCTCCACTGTACTCTACCTCTACTGTGCTCTACTGTACTCTACCTCTACTGTGCTCCACTGTACTCTACCTCTACTGTGCTCCACTGTACTCTATCTCTACTGTGCTCCACTGTACTCTATTTCTACTGTACTCCTCTGTATTCTACCTCTACTGTGCTCCACTGTACTCTACCTCTACTGTGCTCCACTGTACTCTATCTGTAATGTACTCTACTGTACTCTATCTCTACTGTGATCCACTGTACTCTACCTCTGCTGTGCTCCACTGTACTCTATCTCTACTGTACTCCACTGTACTCTACTGTTCTCTACCTCTACTGTACTCTACTGTGCTCCACTGTACTTCACTGTAGTCTACCTCTACTGTGCTCCACTGTACTCTACCTCTACTGTGCTCCACTATAATTTACCTCTACTGTGCTCCACTGTACTCTACCTCTACTGTCCTCCACTGTACTCTACCTCTACTGTGCTCCACTGTACTCTCTCTCTCTACTGTACTCTACCTCTACTGTACTCTACTGTACTCCACCTCTAATGTGCTCCACTGTACTCTACCTCTACTGTACTCTACCTCTACTGTACTCCACTGTACTCTACCTCTACTGTGCTCTACTGTACTCTATCTCTACTGTGCTCCACTGTACTCTACCTCTACTGTACTCCACTATACTCTAACTCTACTATACTCCACTGTGCTCTATCTCTACTGTGCTCCACTGTACTCTATTTCTACTGTGCTCCACTGTACTCTATCTCGATTGTACTCCACTGTACTCTATTTCTACTGTACTTCACTGTCCTCTATCTCTACTGTACTCCACTGTACTCTACCTCTATTGTGCTCCACTGTACTCTATATCTACTGTACTCTACTGTACTCTATCTCTACTGTACTCCACTGTACTCTATCTCTACTGTACTCCACTGTACTCTACCTCTACTGTACTCTACTGTACTCTATCTCTACTGTACTCCACTGTACTCTATCTCTACTGTACTCCACTGTACTCTACCTCTACTGTACTCTACTGTTCTCTACCTCTACTCGGCTCTACTGTACTCTACTCTACTGTACTACACTGTACTCTATCTCTACTGTGCTCCACTGTACTCTACCTCTACTGTACTCTACCTCTACTGTACTCCACTGTACTCTACCTCTACTGTGCTCTACTGTACTCTATCTCTACTCTGCTCCACTGTACTCTACCTCTACTGTGCTCCACTGTACTCTACCTCTACTGTACTTCACTGTCCTCTATCTCTACTGTACTCCACTGTACTCTACCTCTACTGTGCTCCACTGTACTCTACCTCTACTGTACTCCACTGTACTCTATCTCTACTGTGCTCCACTGTACTCTACCTCTACTGTGCTCCACTGTACTCTACTTCTACGGTGCTCCACTGTACTCTACCTCTACTGTACTCCACTGTACTCTATCTCTACTGTACTCCACTGTACTCTACCTCTACTGTACTCCACTGTACTCTATCTCTACTGTGCTCCACTGTACTCTACCTCTACTGTGCTCAACTGTACTGTACTGTACTCCACTGTAATCTACCTCTACTGTACTCCACTGTACTCTACCTCTACTGTACTCTACTGTGCTCCACTGTACTCCACTGTAGTCTACCTCTACTGTGCTCCACTGTACTCTACCTCTACTGTGCTCCACTATACTCTACCTCTACTGTGCTCCACTGTACTCTAGCTCTACTGTCCTCCACTGTACTCTACCTCTACTGTGCTCCACTGTACTCTCTCTCTACTGTACTCTACCTCTACTGTACTCTGCTGTACTCCACCTCTAATGTGCTCCACTGTACTCTACCTCTACTGTACTCTACCTCTACTGTACTCCACTGTACTCTACCTCTACTGTGCTCTACTGTACTCTATCTCTACTGTGCTCCACTGTACTCTACCTCTACTGTGCTCCACTGTACTCTACCTCTACTGTACTTCACTGTCATCTATCTCTACTGTACTCCACTGTACTCTACCTCTATTGTCCTCCACTGTACTCTATCTCTACTGTACTCCACTGTACTCTACCTCCACTGTACTCTACCTCTACCGTACTCCACTGTACTCTATCTCTACTGTACTCCACTGTACTCTACCTCTACTGTACTCTACTGTTCTCTACCTCTACTGTGCTCTACTGTACTTTACTCTACTGTACTCCACTGTACTCTATCTCTACTGTGCTCCACTATACTCTACCTCTACTGTGCTCCACTGTACTCTACCTCTACTGTCCTCCACTGTACTCTACCTCTACTGTGTTCCACTGTACTCTCTCTCTACTGTACTCTACCTCTACTGTACTCTGCTGTACTCCACCTCTAATGTGCTCCACTGTACTCTACCTCTACTGTACTCTACCTCTACTGTACTCCACTGTACTCTACCTCTACTGTGCTCTACTGTACTCTATCTCTACTGTGCTCCACTGTACTCTACCTCTATTGTGCTCCACTGTACTCTATATCTACTGTACTCTACTGTACTCTATCTCTACTGTACTCCACTGTACTCTATCTCTACTGTACTCCACTGTACTCTACCTCTACTGTACTCTACTGTACTCTATCTCTACTGTACTCCACTGTACTCTATCTCTACTGTACTCCACTGTACTCTACCTCTACTGTACTCTACTGTTCTCTACCTCTACTCGGCTCTACTGTACTCTACTCTACTGTACTACACTGTACTCTATCTCTACTGTGATCCACTGTACTCTACTTCTACTGTACTCCACTGTAATCTATCTCTACTGTATTCACTGTACTCTATCTCTACTGTGCTCCACTGTACTCTACCTCTACTGTGCTCCACTGTACTCTATCTCTACTGTGCTCCTCTCTACTCTACCTCTACTGTGCTCCACTGTATCCTACCTCTACTGTACTCCACTGTACTCTATCTCTACTGTGCTCCACTTTACTCTATCTCTACTGTACTCCACTGTACTCTACCTCTACTGTGCTCTACTGTTCTCTACCTCTACTGTGCTCTACTGTACTCCACCTCTACTGTGCTCCACTCTACTCTACCTCTACTGTGCTCCACTGTATCCTACCTCTACTGTGCTCTACTGTACTCTATCTCTACTGTGCTCCACTGTACTCTACCTCTACTGTACTCCACTATACTCTAACTCTACTATACTCCACTGTACTCTATCTCTACTGTGCTCCACTGTACTCTATTTCTACTGTGCTCCACTGTACTCTATCTCTATTGTACTCCACTGTACTCTATTTCTACTGTACTTCACTGTCCTCTATCTCTACTGTACTCCACTGTACTCTACCTCTATTGTGCTCCACTGTACTCTATATCTACTGTACTCTACTGTACTCTATCTCTACTGTACTCCACTGTACTCTATCTCTACTGTACTCCACTCTACTCTACCTCTACTGTACTCTACTGTACTCTATCTCTACTGTACTCCAATGTACTCTATCTCTACTGTACTCCACTGTACTCTACCTGTACTGTACTCTACTGTTCTCTACCTCTACTCGGCTCTACTGTACTCTACTCTACTGTACTACACTGTACTCTATCTCTACTGTGATCCACTGTACTCTACTTCTACTGTACTCCACTGTAATCTATCTCTACTGTATCCACTGTACTCTATCTCTACTGTGCTCCACTGTACTCTACCTCTACTGTGCTCCACTGTACTCTACCTCTACCGTACTCCACTGTACTCTATCTCTACTGTACTCCACTGTACTCTACCTCAACTGTACTCTACTGTTCTCTACCTCTACTGTACTCTACTCTACTCTACTGTACTCCACTGTACTCTATCTCTACTGTGATCCACTGTACTCTACCTCTACTGTACTCTACTGTACTCTATCTCTACTGTGATCTACTGTACTCTATCTCTACTGTGCTCCACTGTACTCTACCTCTACTGTGCTCCACTGTACTCTATCTCTACTGTGCTCCACTCTACTCTACCTCTACTGTGCTCCACTGTATCCTACCTCTACTGTACTCCACTGTACTCTATCTCTACTGTGCTCCACTGTACTCTATCTCTACTGTACTCCACTGTACTCTACCTCTACTGTGCTCTACTGTTCTCTACCTCTACTGTGCTCTACTGTACTCCACCTCTACTGTTCTCCACTGTACCCTACCTCTATTGTGCTCCACTGTACTCTACCTCTACTGTACTCCACTGTATTCTATCTCTACTGTGCTCCACTGTACTCTACCTCTACTGTGCTCAACTGTACTCTACTGTACTCCACTGTACTCTACCTCTACTGTACTCCACTGTACTCTATCTCTACTGTACTCCACTGTACTCTACCTCTACTGTACTCCACTGTACTCTATCTCCACTGTGCTCCACTGTACTCTACCTCTACTGTGCCCAACTGTACTGTACTCTACCTCTACTGTACTCCACTGTACTCTACCTCTACTGTACTCCACTTTACTCTACCTCTACTGTACTCAACTGTACTCTATCTCTACTCTGCTCCACTGTACTCTACCTCTACTGTACTCCACTGTACTCTATCTTCTGTGTACTCCACTGTACTCTACCTATACTGTACTCTACTGTTCTCTTCCTCTACTGTACTCCACTGTACTCTATCTCTACTGTGATCCACTGTACTCTACCTCTACTGTACTCCACTGTACTCTATCTCTACTGTACTCCACTGTACTCTACCTATACTGTACTCCACTGTACTCTATCTCTACTGTGATCCACTGTACTATACCTCTACTGTACTCCACTGTACTCTATCTCTACTGTACTCCACTGTACTCTACCTATACTGTGCTCCACTGTACTCTACCTCTACTGTGCTCAACTGTACTCTACTGTACTCCACTGTACTCTACCTCTACTGTACTCCACTGTACTCTATCTCTACTGTACTCCACTGTACTCTACCTCTACTGTACTCCACTGTACTCTATCTCTACTGTGCTCCACTGTACTCTACCTCTACTGTGCCCAACTGTACTGTACTCTACCTCTACTGTACTCCACTGTACTCTACCTCTACTGTACTCCACTTTACTCTACCTCTACTGTACTCAACTGTACTCTATCTCTACTGTGCTCCACTGTACTCTACCTCTACTGTACTCCACTGTACTCTATCTTCTGTGTACTCCACTGTACTCTACCTATACTGTACTCTACTGTTCTCTTCCTCTACTGTACTCCACTGTACTCTATCTCTACTGTGATCCACTGTACTCTACCTCTACTGTACTCCACTGTACTCTATCTCTACTGTACTCCACTGTACTCTACCTATACTGTACTCTACTGTTCTCTTCCTCTACTGTACTCCACTGTACTCTATCTCTACTGTGATCCACTGTACTCTACCTCTACTGTACTCCACTGTACTCTATCTCTACTGTACTCTACTGTTCTCTTCCTCTACTGTACTCCACTGTACTCTATCTCTACTGTGATCCACTGTACTATACCTCTACTGTACTCCACTGTACTCTATCTCTACTGTACTCCACTGTACTCTACCTATACTGTACTCTACTGTTCTCTTCCTCTACTGTACTCCACTGTACTCTATCTCTACTGTGATCCACTGTACTCTACCTCTACTGTACTCCACTGTACTCTACCTCTACTGTACTCTACTGTTCTCTACCTCTACTGTGCTCTACTGTACTCTTCTCTACTGTACTCCACTGTACTCTATCTCTACTGTGATCCACTGTACTCTACCTCTACTGTACTCCACTGTACTCTATCTCTACTGTGATCCAATGTACTCTATCTCTACTGTGCTCCACTGTACTCTACCTCTACTATGCTCCACTGTACTCTATCTGTACTGTGCTCCACTCTACTCTACCTCTACTGTGCTCCACTGTACTCTACCTCTACTGTACTCCACTCTACTCTATCTCTACTGTGCTCCACTGTACTCTATCTCTACTGTACTCCACTGTACTCTACCTCTACTGTGCTCTACTCTTCTCTACCTCTACTGTGCTCTACTGTACTCCACCTCTACTGTGCTCCACTGTACCCTACCTCTACTGTGCTCCACTGTACTCTACCTCTACTGTGCTCCACTGTACTCTACCTCTACTGTGCTCCACTGTACTCTACCTCTACTGTGCTCCACTGTACTCTACCTCTACTGTGCTCTACTGTACTCTATCTCTACTGTGCTCCACTGTACTCTATTTCTACTGTACTCTACTGTACTCCACCTCTAATGTGCTCCACTGTACTCTACCTCTACTGTACTCTACCTCTACTGTACTCCACTGTACTCTACCTCTACTGTGCTCTACTGTACTCTATCTCTACTCTGCTCCACTGTACTCTACCTCTACTGTGCTCCACTGTACTCTACCTCTACTGTACTTCACTGTCCTCTATCTCTACTGTACTCCACTGTACTCTACCTCTACTGTGCTCCACTGTACTCTACCTCTACTGTACTCCACTGTACTCTATCTCTACTGTGCTCCACTGTACTCTACCTCTACTGTGCTCCACTGTACTCTACTTCTACGGTGCTCCACTGTACTCTACCTCTACTGTACTCCACTGTACTCTATCTCTACTGTACTCCACTGTACTCTACCTCTACTGTACTCCACTGTACTCTATCTCTACTGTGCTCCACTGTACTCTACCTCTACTGTGCTCAACTGTACTGTACTGTACTCCACTGTAATCTACCTCTACTGTACTCCACTGTACTCTACCTCTACTGTACTCTACTGTGCTCCACTGTACTCCACTGTAGTCTACCTCTACTGTGCTCCACTGTACTCTACCTCTACTGTGCTCCACTATACTCTACCTCTACTGTGCTCCACTGTACTCTACCTCTACTGTCCTCCACTGTACTCTACCTCTACTGTGCTCCACTGTACTCTCTCTCTACTGTACTCTACCTCTACTGTACTCTGCTGTACTCCACCTCTAATGTGCTCCACTGTACTCTACCTCTACTGTACTCTACCTCTACTGTACTCCACTGTACTCTACCTCTACTGTGCTCTACTGTACTCTATCTCTACTGTGCTCCACTGTACTCTACCTCTACTGTGCTCCACTGTACTCTACCTCTACTGTACTTCACTGTCCTCTATCTCTACTGTACTCCACTGTACTCTACCTCTATTGTCCTCCACTGTACTCTATCTCTACTGTACTCCACTGTACTCTACCTCCACTGTACTCTACCTCTACCGTACTCCACTGTACTCTATCTCTACTGTACTCCACTGTACTCTACCTCTACTGTACTCTACTGTTCTCTACCTCTACTGTGCTCTACTGTACTTTACTCTACTGTACTCCACTGTACTCTATCTCTACTGTGCTCCACTATACTCTACCTCTACTGTGCTCCACTGCACTCTACCTCTACTGTCCTCCACTGTACTCTACCTCTACTGTGTTCCACTGTACTCTCTCTCTACTGTACTCTACCTCTACTGTACTCTGCTGTACTCCACCTCTAATGTGCTCCACTGTACTCTACCTCTACTGTACTCTACCTCTACTGTACTCCACTGTACTCTACCTCTACTGTGCTCTACTGTACTCTATCTCTACTGTGCTCCACTGTACTCTACCTCTATTGTGCTCCACTGTACTCTATATCTACTGTACTCTACTGTACTCTATCTCTACTGTACTCCACTGTACTCTATCTCTACTGTACTCCACTGTACTCTACCTCTACTGTACTCTACTGTACTCTATCTCTACTGTACTCCACTGTACTCTATCTCTACTGTACTCCACTATACTCTACCTCTACTGTACTCTACTGTTCTCTACCTCTACTCGGCTCTACTGTACTCTACTCTACTGTACTACACTGTACTCTATCTCTACTGTGATCCACTGTACTCTACTTCTACTGTACTCCACTGTAATCTATCTCTACTGTATTCACTGTACTCTATCTCTACTGTGCTCCACTGTACTCTACCTCTACTGTGCTCCACTGTACTCTATCTGTACTGTGCTCCTCTCTACTCTACCTCTACTGTGCTCCACTGTATCCTACCTCTACTGTACTCCACTGTACTCTATCTCTACTGTGCTCCACTTTACTCTATCTCTACTGTACTCCACTGTACTCTACCTCTACTGTGCTCTACTGTTCTCTACCTCTACTGTGCTCTACTGTACTCCACCTCTACTGTGCTCCACTCTACTCTACCTCTACTGTGCTCCACTGTATCCTACCTCTACTGTGCTCTACTGTACTCTATCTCTACTGTGCTCCACTGTACTCTACCTCTACTGTACTCCACTATACTCTAACTCTACTATACTCCACTGTACTCTATCTCTACTGTGCTCCACTGTACTCTATTTCTACTGTGCTCCACTGTACTCTATCTCTATTGTACTCCACTGTACTCTATTTCTACTGTACTTCACTGTCCTCTATCTCTACTGTACTCCACTGTACTCTACCTCTATTGTGCTCCACTGTACTCTATATCTACTGTACTCTACTGTACTCTATCTCTACTGTACTCCACTGTACTCTATCTCTACTGTACTCCACTCTACTCTACCTCTACTGTACTCTACTGTACTCTATCTCTACTGTACTCCAATGTACTCTATCTCTACTGTACTCCACTGTACTCTACCTGTACTGTACTCTACTGTTCTCTACCTCTACTCGGCTCTACTGTACTCTACTCTACTGTACTACACTGTACTCTATCTCTACTGTGATCCACTGTACTCTACTTCTACTGTACTCCACTGTAATCTATCTCTACTGTATCCACTGTACTCTATCTCTACTGTGCTCCACTGTACTCTACCTCTACTGTGCTCCACTGTACTCTACCTCTACCGTACTCCACTGTACTCTATCTCTACTGTACTCCACTGTACTCTACCTCAACTGTACTCTACTGTTCTCTACCTCTACTGTGCTCTACTCTACTCTACTGTACTCCACTGTACTCTATCTCTACTGTGATCCACTGTACTCTACCTCTACTGTACTCTATCTCTACTGTGATCTACTGTACTCTATCTCTACTGTGCTCCACTGTACTCTACCTCTACTGTGCTCCACTGTACTCTATCTCTACTGTGCTCCACTCTACTCTACCTCTACTGTGCTCCACTGTATCCTACCTCTACTGTACTCCACTGTACTCTATCTCTACTGTGCTCCACTGTACTCTATCTCTACTGTACTCCACTGTACTCTACCTCTACTGTGCTCTACTGTTCTCTACCTCTACTGTGCTCTACTGTACTCCACCTCTACTGTTCTCCACTGTACCCTACCTCTATTGTGCTCCACTGTACTCTACCTCTACTGTACTCCACTGTATTCTATCTCTACTGTGCTCCACTGTACTCTACCTCTACTGTGCTCAACTGTACTCTACTGTACTCCACTGTACTCTACCTCTACTGTACTCCACTGTACTCTATCTCTACTGTACTCCACTGTACTCTACCTCTACTGTACTCCACTGTACTCTATCTCTACTGTGCTCCACTGTACTCTACCTCTACTGTGCCCAACTGTACTGTACTCTACCTCTACTGTACTCCACTGTACTCTACCTCTACTGTACTCCACTTTACTCTACCTCTACTGTACTCAACTGTACTCTATCTCTACTGTGCTCCACTGTACTCTACCTCTACTGTACTCCACTGTACTCTATCTTCTGTGTACTCCACTGTACTCTACCTATACTGTACTCTACTGTTCTCTTCCTCTACTGTACTCCACTGTACTCTATCTCTACTGTGATCCACTGTACTCTACCTCTACTGTACTCCACTGTACTCTATCTCTACTGTACTCCACTGTACTCTACCTATACTGTACTCTACTGTTCTCTTCCTCTACTGTAATCCACTGTACTCTATCTCTACTGTGATCCACTGTACTCTACCTCTACTGTACTCCACTGTACTCTATCTCTACTGTACTCTACTGTTCTCTTCCTCTACTGTACTCCACTGTACTCTATCTCTACTGTGATCCACTGTACTATACCTCTACTGCACTCCACTGTACTCTATCTCTACTGTACTCCACTGTACTCTACCTATACTGTACTCTACTGTTCTCTTCCTCTACTGTACTCCACTGTACTCTATCTCTACTGTGATCCACTGTACTCTACCTCTACTGTACTCCACTGTACTCTATCTCTACTCTACTCCACTGTACTCTACCTCTACTGTACTCTACTGTTCTCTACCTCTACTGTGCTCTACTGTACTCTTCTCTACTGTACTCCACTGTACTCTATCTCTACTGTGATCCACTGTACTCTACCTCTACTGTACTCCACTGTACTCTATCTCTACTGTGATCCACTGTACTCTATCTCTACTGTGCTCCACTGTACTCTACCTCTACTATGCTCCACTGTACTCTACCTCTACTGTACTCTACCTCTACTGTACTCCACTGTACTCTACCTCTACTGTGCTCTACTGTACTCTATCTCTACTCTGCTCCACTGTACTCTACCTCTACTGTGCTCCACTGTACTCTACCTCTACTGTACTTCACTGTCCTCTATCTCTACTGTACTCCACTGTACTCTACCTCTACTGTGCTCCACTGTACTCTACCTCTACTGTACTCCACTGTACTCTATCTCTACTGTGCTCCACTGTACTCTACCTCTACTGTGCTCCACTGTACTCTACTTCTACTGTGCTCCACTGTACTCTACCTCTACTGTACTCCACTGTACTCTATCTCTACTGTGCTCCACTGTACTCTACCTCTACTGTGCTCAACTGTACTCTACTGTACTCCACTGTACTCTACCTCTACTGTACTCCACTGTACTCTATCTCTACTGTACTCCACTGTACTCTACCTCTACTGTACTCCACTGTACTCTATCTCTACTGTAATCCACTGTACTCTACCTCTACTGTGCTCAACTGTACTGTACTGTACTCCACTGTAATCTACCTCTACTGTACTCCACTGTACTCTACCTCTACTGTACTCCACTGTACTCTACTCTACTGTACTCCACTGTACTCTATCTCTACTGTGATGCACTGTACTCTACCTCTACTGTACTCCACTGTACTCTATCTCTACTGTACTCCACTGTACTCTACCTCTACTGTACTCTACTGTTCTCTACCTCTACTGTGCTCTACTGTACTCTACTCTACTGTACTCCACTGTACTCTATCTCTACTGTGATCCACTGTACTCTACCTCTACTGTACTCCACTTTACTTTATCTCTACTGTGATCCACTGTACTCTATCTCTACTGTGCTCCACTGTACTCTACCTCTACTATGCTCCACTGTACTCTATCTCTACTGTGATCCACTGTACTCTACCTCTACTGTACTCCACTGTACTCTATCTCTACTGTGATCCACTGTACTCTATCTCTACTGTGCTCCACTGTACTCTACCTCTACTATGCTCCACTGTACTCTACCTCTACTGTACTCTACCTCTACTGTACTCCACTGTACTCTACCTCTACTGTGCTCTACTGTACTCTATCTCTACTCTGCTCCACTGTACTCTACCTCTACTGTGCTCCACTGTACTCTACCTCTACTGTACTTCACTGTCCTCTATCTCTACTGTACTCCACTGTACTCTACCTCTACTGTGCTCCACTGTACTCTACCTCTACTGTACTCCACTGTACTCTATCTCTACTGTGCTCCACTGTACTCTACCTCTACTGTGCTCCACTGTACTCTACTTCTACTGTGCTCCACTGTACTCTACCTCTACTGTACTCCACTGTACTCTATCTCTACTGTGCTCCACTGTACTCTACTTCTACTGTGCTCAACTGTACTCTACTGTACTCCACTGTACTCTACCTCTACTGTACTCCACTGTACTCTATCTCTACTGTACTCCACTGTACTCTACCTCTACTGTACTCCACTGTACTCTATCTCTACTGTAATCCACTGTACTCTACCTCTACTGTGCTCAACTGTACTGTACTGTACTCCACTGTAATCTACCTCTACTGTACTCCACTGTACTCTACCTCTACTGTACTCCACTGTACTCTACTCTACTGTACTCCACTGTACTCTATCTCTACTGTGATGCACTGTACTCTACCTCTACTGTACTCCACTGTACTCTATCTCTACTGTACTCCACTGTACTCTACCTCTACTGTACTCTACTGTTCTCTACCTCTACTGTGCTCTACTGTACTCTACTCTACTGTACTCCACTGTACTCTATCTCTACTGTGATCCACTGTACTCTACCTCTACTGTACTCCACTTTACTTTATCTCTACTGTGATCCACTGTACTCTATCTCTACTGTGCTCCACTGTACTCTACCTCTACTATGCTCCACTGTACTCTATCTCTACTGTGCTCCACTCTACTCTACCTCTACTGTGCTCCACTGTACTCTACCTCTACTGTACTCCACTGTACTCTATCTCTACTGTACTCCACTGCACTCTACCTCTACTGTGCTCTACTGTTCTCTACCTCTACTGTGCTCTACTGTGCTCCACCTCTACTGTGCTCCACTGTACCCTACCTCTACTGTGCTCCACTGTACTCTACCTCTACTGTGCTCCACTGTACTCTACCTCTACTCTGCTCCAGTGTATCCACTGTACTCTACCTCTACTGTGCTCCACTGTACTCTACCTCTACTGTGCTCCACTGTACTCTACCTCTACTGTACTCTACTGTACTCCACCTCTAATGAGCTCCACTGTACTCTGGCTCTACTGTACTCCACTGTACTTTACCTCTACTGTACTCCACTGTACTCTACCTCTACTGTGCTCCACTGTACTCTATTTCTACTGTACTCCTCTGTACTCTACCTCTACTGTGCTCCACTGTACTCTATCTGTAATGTACTCTGCTGTACTCTATCTCTACTGTGATCCACTGTACTCTACCTCTGCTGTGCTCCACTGTACTCTATCTCTACTGTACTCCACTGTACTCTACTGTTCTCTACCTCTACTGTACTCTACTGTGCTCCACTGTACTCCACTGTAGTCTACCTCTACTGTGCTCCACTGTACTCTACCTCTACTGTGCTCCACTATACTCTACCTCTACTGTGCTCCACTGTACTCTACCTCTACTGTCCTCCACTGTACTCTACCTCTACTGTGCTCCACTGTACTCTCTCTCTACTGTACTCTACCTCTACTGTACTCTGCTGTACTCCACCTCTAATGTGCTCCACTGTACTCTACCTCTACTGTACTCTACCTCTACTGTACTCCACTGTACTCTACCTCTACTGTGCTCTACTGTACTCTATCTCTACTGTGCTCCACTGTACTCTACCTCTACTGTGCTCCACTGTACTCTACCTCTACTGTACTTCACTGTCCTCTATCTCTACTGTACTCCACTGTACTCTACCTCTATTGTCCTCCACTGTACTCTATCTCTACTGTACTCCACTGTACTCTACCTCCACTGTACTCTACCTCTACCGTACTCCACTGTACTCTATCTCTACTGTACTCCACTGTACTCTACCTCTACTGTACTCTACTGTTCTCTACCTCTACTGTGCTCTACTGTACTTTACTCTACTGTACTCCACTGTACTCTATCTCTACTGTGCTCCACTATACTCTACCTCTACTGTGCTCCACTGTACTCTACCTCTACTGTCCTCCACTGTACTCTACCTCTACTGTGTTCCACTGTACTCTATCTCTACTGTACTCCACTGTACTCTACCTCTACTGTACTCTACTGTTCTCTACCTCTACTGTGCTCTACTGTACTTTACTCTACTGTACTCCACTGTACTCTATCTCTACTGTACTCCACTGTACTCTATCTCTACTGTACTCCACTCTACTCTACCTCTACTGTACTCTACTGTACTCTATCTCTACTGTACTCCACTGTACTCTATCTCTACTGTACTCCACTGTACTCTACCTGTACTGTACTCTACTGTTCTCTACCTCTACTCGGCTCTACTGTACTCTACTCTACTGTACTACACTGTACTCTATCTCTACTGTGATCCACTGTACTCTACTTCTACTGTACTCCACTGTAATCTATCTCTACTGTATCCACTGTACTCTATCTCTACTGTGCTCCACTGTACTCTACCTCTACTGTGCTCCACTGTACTCTACCTCTACCGTACTCCACTGTACTCTATCTCTACTGTACTCCACTGTACTCTACCTCAACTGTACTCTACTGTTCTCTACCTCTACTGTGCTCTACTCTACTCTACTGTACTCCACTGTACTCTATCTCTACTGTGATCCACTGTACTCTACCTCTACTGTACTCTACTGTACTCTATCTCTACTGTGATCTACTGTACTCTATCTCTACTGTGCTCCACTGTACTCTACCTCTACTGTGCTCCACTGTACTCTATCTCTACTGTGCTCCACTCTACTCTACCTCTACTGTGCTCCACTGTATCCTACCTCTACTGTACTCCACTGTACTCTATCTCTACTGTGCTCCACTGTACTCTATCTCTACTGTACTCCACTGTACTCTACCTCTACTGTGCTCTACTGTTCTCTACCTCTACTGTGCTCTACTGTACTCCACCTCTACTGTTCTCCACTGTACCCTACCTCTATTGTGCTCCACTGTACTCTACCTCTACTGTACTCCACTGTATTCTATCTCTACTGTGCTCCACTGTACTCTACCTCTACTGTGCTCAACTGTACTCTACTGTACTCTACTGTACTCTACCTCTACTGTACTCCACTGTACTCTATCTCTACTGTACTCCACTGTACTCTACCTCTACTGTACTCCACTGTACTATATCTCTACTGTGCTCCACTGTACTCTACCTCTACTGTGCCCAACTGTACTGTACTCTACCTCTACTGTACTCCACTGTACTCTACCTCTACTGTACTCCACTTTACTCTACCTCTACTGTACTCAACTGTACTCTATCTCTACTGTGCTCCACTGTACTCTACCTCTACTGTACTCCACTGTACTCTATCTTCTGTGTACTCCACTGTACTCTACCTATACTGTACTCTACTGTTCTCTTCCTCTACTGTACTCCACTGTACTCTATCTCTACTGTGATCCACTGTACTCTACCTCTACTGTACTCCACTGTACTCTATCTCTACTGTACTCCACTGTACTCTACCTATACTGTACTCTACTGTTCTCTTCCTCTACTGTACTCCACTGTACTCTATCTCTACTGTGATCCACTGTACTCTACCTCTACTGTACTCCACTGTACTCTATCTCTACTGTACTCTACTGTTCTCTTCCTCTACTGTACTCCACTGTACTCTATCTCTACTGTGATCCACTGTACTATACCTCTACTGTACTCCACTGTACTCTATCTCTACTGTACTCCACTGTACTCTACCTATACTGTACTCTACTGTTCTCTTCCTCTACTGTACTCCACTGTACTCTATCTCTACTGTGATCCACTGTACTCTACCTCTACTGTACTCCACTGTACTCTATCTCTACTCTACTCCACTGTACTCTACCTCTACTGTACTCTACTGTTCTCTACCTCTACTGTGCTCTACTGTACTCTTCTCTACTGTACTCCACTGTACTCTATCTCTACTGTGATCCACTGTACTCTACCTCTACTGTACTCCACTGTACTCTATCTCTACTGTGATCCACTGTACTCTATCTCTACTGTACTCTACTGTTCTCTACCTCTACTGTGCTCTACTGTACTCTTCTCTACTGTACTCCACTGTACTCTATCTCTACTGTGATCCACTGTACTCTACCTCTACTGTACTCCACTGTACTCTATCTCTACTGTGATCCACTGTACTCTATCTCTACTGTGCTCCACTGTACTCTACCTCTACTATGCTCCACTGTACTCTATCTGTACTGTGCTCCACTCTACTCTACCTCTACTGTACTCCACAGTACTCTATCTCTACTGTGCTCCACTGTACTCTATTTCTACTGTGCTCCACTGTACTCTATCTCTATTGTACTCCACTGTACTCTATTTCTACTGTACTTCACTGTCCTCTATCTCTACTGTACTCCACTGTACTCTACCTCTATTGTGCTCCACTGTACTCTATATCTACTGTACTCTACTGTACTCTATCTCTACTGTACTCCACTGTACTCTATCTCTACTGTACTCCACTCTACTCTACCTCTACTGTACTCTACTGTTCTCTACCTCTACTGTGCTATACTGTACTCTTCTCTACTGTGCTCTACTGTACTCTTCTCTACTGTACTCCACTGTACTCTATCTCTACTGTGATCCACTGTACTCTACCTCTACTGTACTCCACTGTACTCTATCTCTACTGTGATCCACTGTACTCTATCTCTACTGTGCTCCACTGTACTCTACCTCTACTATGCTCCACTGTACTCTATCTGTACTGTGCTCCACTCTACTCTACCTCTGCTGTGCTCCACTGTACTCTACCTCTACTGTACTCCACTCTACTCTATCTCTACTGTGCTCCACTGTACTCTATCTCTACTGTACTCCACTGTACTCTACCTCTACTGTGCTCTACTCTTCTCTACCTCTACTGTGCTCTACTGTACTCCACCTCTACTGTGCTCCACTGTACCCTACCTCTACTGTGCTCCACTGTACTCTACCTCTACTGTGCTCCACTGTACTCTACCTCTACTGTGCTCCACTGTACTCTACCTCTACTGTGCTCCACTGTACTCTACCTCTACTGTGCTCTACTGTACTCTATCTCTACTGTGCTCCACTGTACTCTATTTCTACTGTACTCTACTGTACTCCACCTCTAATGTGCTCCACTGTACTCTACCTCTACTGTACTCTACCTCTACTGTACTCCACTGTACTCTACCTCTACTGTGCTCTACTGTACTCTATCTCTACTCTGCTCCACTGTACTCTACCTCTACTGTGCTCCACTGTACTCTACCTCTACTGTACTTCACTGTCCTCTATCTCTACTGTACTCCACTGTACTCTACCTCTACTGTGCTCCACTGTACTCTACCTCTACTGTACTCCACTGTACTCTATCTCTACTGTGCTCCACTGTACTCTACCTCTACTGTGCTCCACTGTACTCTACTTCTACTGTGCTCCACTGTACTCTACCTCTACTGTACTCCACTGTACTCTATCTCTACTGTGCTCCACTGTACTCTACCTCTACTGTGCTCAACTGTACTCTACTGTACTCCACTGTACTCTACCTCTACTGTACTCCACTGTACTCTATCTCTACTGTACTCCACTGTACTCTACCTCTACTGTACTCCACTGTACTCTATCTCTACTGTGCTCCACTGTACTCTACCTCTACTGTGCTCAACTGTACTGTACTGTACTCCACTGTAATCTACTTCTACTGTACTCCACTGTACTCTACCTCTACTGTACTCCACTGTACTCTACTCTACTGTACTCCACTGTACTCTATCTCTACTGTGATGCACTGTACTCTACCTCTACTGTACTCCACTGTACTCTATCTCTACTGTACTCCACTGTACTCTACCTCTACTGTACTCTACTGTTCTCTACCTCTACTGTGCTCTACTGTACTCTACTCTACTGTACTCCACTGTACTCTATCTCTACTGTGATCCACTGTACTCTACCTCTACTGTACTCCACTTTACTTTATCTCTACTGTGATCCACTGTACTCTATCTCTACTGTGCTCCACTGTACTCTACCTCTACTATGCTCCACTGTACTCTATCTCTACTGTGCTCCACTCTACTCTACCTCTACTGTGCTCCACTGTACTCTACCTCTACTGTACTCCACTGTACTCTATCTCTACTGTACTCCACTGCACTCTACCTCTACTGTGCTCTACTGTTCTCTACCTCTACTGTGCTCTACTGTGCTCCACCTCTACTGTGCTCCACTGTACCCTACCTCTACTGTGCTCCACTGTACTCTACCTCTACTGTGCTCCACTGTACTCTACCTCTACTCTGCTCCAGTGTATCCACTGTACTCTACCTCTACTGTGCTCCACTGTACTCTACCTCTACTGTGCTCCACTGTACTCTACCTCTACTGTACTCTACTGTACTCCACCTCTAATGAGCTCCACTGTACTCTGGCTCTACTGTACTCCACTGTACTTTACCTCTACTGTACTCCACTGTACTCTACCTCTACTGTGCTCCACTGTACTCTATTTCTACTGTACTCCTCTGTACTCTACCTCTACTGTGCTCCACTGTACTCTATCTGTAATGTACTCTGCTGTACTCTATCTCTACTGTGATCCACTGTACTCTACCTCTGCTGTGCTCCACTGTACTCTATCTCTACTGTACTCCACTGTACTCTACTGTTCTCTACCTCTACTGTACTCTACTGTGCTCCACTGTACTCCACTGTAGTCTACCTCTACTGTGCTCCACTGTACTCTACCTCTACTGTGCTCCACTATACTCTACCTCTACTGTGCTCCACTGTACTCTACCTCTACTGTCCTCCACTGTACTCTACCTCTACTGTGCTCCACTGTACTCTCTCTCTACTCTACTCTACCTCTACTGTACTCTGCTGTACTCCACCTCTAATGTGCTCCACTGTACTCTACCTCTACTGTACTCTACCTCTACTGTACTCCACTGTACTCTACCTCTACTGTGCTCTACTGTACTCTATCTCTACTGTGCTCCACTGTACTCTACCTCTACTGTGCTCCACTGTACTCTACCTCTACTGTACTTCACTGTCCTCTATCTCTACTGTACTCCACTGTACTCTACCTCTATTGTCCTCCACTGTACTCTATCTCTACTGTACTCCACTGTACTCTACCTCCACTGTACTCTACCTCTACCGTACTCCACTGTACTCTATCTCTACTGTACTCCACTGTACTCTACCTCTACTGTACTCTACTGTTCTCTACCTCTACTGTGCTCTACTGTACTTTACTCTACTGTACTCCACTGTACTCTATCTCTACTGTGCTCCACTATACTCTACCTCTACTGTGCTCCACTGTACTCTACCTCTACTGTCCTCCACTGTACTCTACCTCTACTGTGTTCCACTGTACTCTATCTCTACTGTACTCCACTGTACTCTACCTCTACTGTACTCTACTGTTCTCTACCTCTACTGTGCTCTACTGTACTTTACTCTACTGTACTCCACTGTACTCTATCTCTACTGTACTCCACTGTACTCTATCTCTACTGTACTCCACTCTACTCTACCTCTACTGTACTCTACTGTACTCTATCTCTACTGTACTCCACTGTACTCTATCTCTACTGTACTCCACTGTACTCTACCTGTACTGTACTCTACTGTTCTCTACCTCTACTCGGCTCTACTGTACTCTACTCTACTGTACTACACTGTACTCTATCTCTACTGTGATCCACTGTACTCTACTTCTACTGTACTCCACTGTAATCTATCTCTACTGTATCCACTGTACTCTATCTCTACTGTGCTCCACTGTACTCTACCTCTACTGTGCTCCACTGTACTCTACCTCTACCGTACTCCACTGTACTCTATCTCTACTGTACTCCACTGTACTCTACCTCAACTGTACTCTACTGTTCTCTACCTCTACTGTGCTCTACTCTACTCTACTGTACTCCACTGTACTCTATCTCTACTGTGATCCACTGTACTCTACCTCTACTGTACTCTACTGTACTCTATCTCTACTGTGATCTACTGTACTCTATCTCTACTGTGCTCCACTGTACTCTACCTCTACTGTGCTCCACTGTACTCTATCTCTACTGTGCTCCACTCTACTCTACCTCTACTGTGCTCCACTGTATCCTACCTCTACTGTACTCCACTGTACTCTATCTCTACTGTGCTCCACTGTACTCTATCTCTACTGTACTCCACTGTACTCTACCTCTACTGTGCTCTACTTCTCTCTACCTCTACTGTGCTCTACTGTACTCCACCTCTACTGTTCTCCACTGTACCCTACCTCTATTGTGCTCCACTGTACTCTACCTCTACTGTACTCCACTGTATTCTATCTCTACTGTGCTCCACTGTACTCTACCTCTACTGTGCTCAACTGTACTCTACTGTACTCCACTGTACTCTACCTCTACTGTACTCCACTGTACTCTATCTCTACTGTACTCCACTGTACTCTACCTCTACTGTACTCCACTGTACTATATCTCTACTGTGCTCCACTGTACTCTACCTCTACTGTGCCCAACTGTACTGTACTCTACCTCTACTGTACTCCACTGTACTCTACCTCTACTGTACTCCACTTTACTCTACCTCTACTGTACTCAACTGTACTCTATCTCTACTGTGCTCCACTGTACTCTACCTCTACTGTACTCCACTGTACTCTATCTTCTGTGTACTCCACTGTACTCTACCTATACTGTACTCTACTGTTCTCTTCCTCTACTGTACTCCACTGTACTCTATCTCTACTGTGATCCACTGTACTCTACCTCTACTGTACTCTATCTTCTGTGTACTCCACTGTACTCTACCTATACTGTACTCTACTGTTCTCTTCCTCTACTGTACTCCACTGTACTCTATCTCTACTGTGATCCACTGTACTCTACCTCTACTGTACTCCACTGTACTCTATCTCTACTGTACTCCACTGTACTCTACCTATACTGTACTCTACTGTTCTCTTCCTCTACTGTACTCCACTGTACTCTATCTCTACTGTGATCCACTGTACTCTACCTCTACTGTACTCCACTGTACTCTATCTCTACTGTACTCTACTGTTCTCTTCCTCTACTGTACTCCACTGTACTCTATCTCTACTGTGATCCACTGTACTATACCTCTACTGTACTCCACTGTACTCTATCTCTACTGTACTCCACTGTACTCTACCTATACTGTACTCTACTGTTCTCTTCCTCTACTGTACTCCACTGTACTCTATCTCTACTGTGATCCACTGTACTCTACCTCTACTGTACTCCACTGTACTCTATCTCTACTCTACTCCACTGTACTCTACCTCTACTGTACTCTACTGTTCTCTACCTCTACTGTGCTCTACTGTACTCTTCTCTACTGTACTCCACTGTACTCTATCTCTACTGTGATCCACTGTACTCTACCTCTACTGTACTCCACTGTACTCTATCTCTACTGTGATCCACTGTACTCTATCTCTACTGTACTCTACTGTTCTCTACCTCTACTGTGCTCTACTGTACTCTTCTCTACTGTACTCCACTGTACTCTATCTCTACTGTGATCCACTGTACTCTACCTCTACTGTACTCCACTGTACTCTATCTCTACTGTGATCCACTGTACTCTATCTCTACTGTGCTCCACTGTACTCTACCTCTACTATGCTCCACTGTACTCTATCTGTACTGTGCTCCACTCTACTCTACCTCTACTGTACTCCACAGTACTCTATCTCTACTGTGCTCCACTGTACTCTATTTCTACTGTGCTCCACTGTACTCTATCTCTATTGTACTCCACTGTACTCTATTTCTACTGTACTTCACTGTCCTCTATCTCTACTGTACTCCACTGTACTCTACCTCTATTGTGCTCCACTGTACTCTATATCTACTGTACTCTACTGTACTCTATCTCTACTGTACTCCACTGTACTCTATCTCTACTGTACTCCACTCTACTCTACCTCTACTGTACTCTACTGTTCTCTACCTCTACTGTGCTATACTGTACTCTTCTCTACTGTGCTCTACTGTACTCTTCTCTACTGTACTCCACTGTACTCTATCTCTACTGTGATCCACTGTACTCTACCTCTACTGTACTCCACTGTACTCTATCTCTACTGTGATCCACTGTACTCTATCTCTACTGTGCTCCACTGTACTCTACCTCTACTATGCTCCACTGTACTCTATCTGTACTGTGCTCCACTCTACTCTACCTCTGCTGTGCTCCACTGTACTCTACCTCTACTGTACTCCACTCTACTCTATCTCTACTGTGCTCCACTGTACTCTATCTCTACTGTACTCCACTGTACTCTACCTCTACTGTGCTCTACTCTTCTCTACCTCTACTGTGCTCTACTGTACTCCACCTCTACTGTGCTCCACTGTACCCTACCTCTACTGTGCTCCACTGTACTCTACCTCTACTGTGCTCCACTTTACTCTACCTCTACTGTGCTCCACTGTACTCTACCTCTACTGTGCTCCACTGTACTCTACCTCTACTGTGCTCTACTGTACTCTATCTCTACTGTGCTCCACTGTACTCTATTTCTACTGTACTCTACTGTACTCCACCTCTAATGTGCTCCACTGTACTCTACCTCTACTGTACTCTACCTCTACTGTACTCCACTGTACTCTACCTCTACTGTGCTCTACTGTACTCTATCTCTACTCTGCTCCACTGTACTCTACCTCTACTGTGCTCCACTGTACTCTACCTCTACTGTACTTCACTGTCCTCTATCTCTACTGTACTCCACTGTACTCTACCTCTACTGTGCTCCACTGTACTCTACCTCTACTGTACTCCACTGTACTCTATCTCTACTGTGCTCCACTGTACTCTACCTCTACTGTGCTCCACTGTACTCTACTTCTACTGTGTTCCACTGTACTCTACCTCTACTGTACTCCACTGTACTCTATCTCTACTGTGCTCCACTGTACTCTACCTCTACTGTGCTCAACTGTACTCTACTGTACTCCACTGTACTCTACCTCTACTGTACTCCACTGTACTCTATCTCTACTGTACTCCACTGTACTCTACCTCTACTGTACTCCACTGTACTCTATCTCTACTGTGCTCCACTGTACTCTACCTCTACTGTGCTCAACTGTACTGTACTGTACTCCACTGTAATCTACCTCTACTGTACTCCACTGTACTCTACCTCTACTGTACTCCACTGTACTCTACTCTACTGTACTCCACTGTACTCTATCTCTACTGTGATGCACTGTACTCTACCTCTACTGTACTCCACTGTACTCTATCTCTACTGTACTCCACTGTACTCTACCTCTACTGTACTCTACTGTTCTCTACCTCTACTGTGCTCTACTGTACTCTACTCTACTGTACTCCACTGTACTCTATCTCTACTGTGATCCACTGTACTCTACCTCTACTGTACTCCACTTTACTTTATCTCTACTGTGATCCACTGTACTCTATCTCTACTGTGCTCCACTGTACTCTACCTCTACTATGCTCCACTGTACTCTATCTCTACTGTGCTCCACTCTACTCTACCTCTACTGTGCTCCACTGTACTCTACCTCTACTGTACTCCACTGTACTCTATCTCTACTGTACTCCACTGCACTCTACCTCTACTGTGCTCTACTGTTCTCTACCTCTACTGTGCTCTACTGTGCTCCACCTCTACTGTGCTCCACTGTACCCTACCTCTACTGTGCTCCACTGTACTCTACCTCTACTGTGCTCCACTGTACTCTACCTCTACTCTGCTCCAGTGTATCCACTGTACTCTACCTCTACTGTGCTCCACTGTACTCTACCTCTACTGTGCTCCACTGTACTCTACCTCTACTGTACTCTACTGTACTCCACCTCTAATGAGCTCCACTGTACTCTGGCTCTACTGTACTCCACTGTACTTTACCTCTACTGTACTCCACTGTACTCTACCTCTACTGTGCTCAACTGTACTCTATTTCTACTGTACTCCTCTGTACTCTACCTCTACTGTGCTCAACTGTACTCTATCTGTAATGTACTCTACTGTACTCTATCTCTACTGTACTCCACTGTACTCTACCTCTACTGTGCTCCACTGTACTCTACCTCTACTGTACTCCACTGTACTCTATCTCTACTGTGCTCCACTGTACTCTACCTCTACTGTGCTCCACTGTACTCTACCTCTACTGTGCTCCACTGTACTCTACCTCTACTGTACTCCACTGTACTCTATCTCTACTGTGCTCCACTGTACTCTACCTCTACTGTGCTCAACTGTACTCTACTGTACTCCACTGTACTCTACCTCTACTGTACTCCACTGTACTCTATCTCTACTGTACTCCACTGTACTCTACCTCTACTGTACTCCACTGTACTCTATCTCTACTGTGCTCCACTATACTCTACCTCTACTGTGCTCAACTGTACTGTACTGTACTCCACTGTAATCTACCTCTACTGTACTCCACTGTACTCTACCTCTACTGTACTCCACTGTACTCTACCTCTACTGTACTCCACTGTACTCTACTCTACTGTACTCCACTGTACTTTATCTCTACTTTGATCCACTGTACTCTACCTCTACTGTGCTCCACTGTACTCTATCTCTACTGTACTCCACTGTACTCTACCTCTACTGTACTCTACTGTTCTCTACCTCTACTGTGCTCTACTGTACTCTACTCTACTGTACTCCACTGTACTCTATCTCTACTGTGATCCACTGTACTCTACCTCTACTGTACTCCACTTTACTTTATCTCTACTGTGATCCACTGTACTCTATCTCTACTGTGCTCCACTGTACTCTACCTCTACTATGCTCCACTGTACTCTATCTCTACTGTGCTCCACTCTACTCTACCTCTACTGTGCTCCACTGTACTCTACCTCTACTGTACTCCACTTTACTTTATCTCTACTGTGATCCACTGTACTCTATCTCTACTGTGCTCCACTGTACTCTACCTCTACTATGCTCCACTGTACTCTATCTCTACTGTGCTCCACTCTACTCTACCTCTACTGTGCTCCACTGTACTCTACCTCTACTGTACTCCACTGTACTCTATCTCTACTGTACTCCACTGCACTCTACCTCTACTGTGCTCTACTGTTCTCTACCTCTACTGTGCTCTACTGTACTCCACCTCTACTGTGCTCCACTGTACCCTACCTCTACTGTGCTCCACTGTACTCTACCTCTACTGTGCTCCACTGTACTCTACCTCTACTCTGCTCCACTGTATCCACTGTACTCTACCTCTACTGTGCTCCACTGTACTCTACCTCTACTGTGCTCCACTGTACTCTACCTCTACTGTACTCTACTGTACTCCACCTCTAATGAGCTCCACTGTACTCTGGCTCTACTGTACTCCACTGTACTTTACCTCTACTGTACTCCACTGTACTCTACCTCTACTGTGCTCCACTGTACTCTATTTCTACTGTACTCCTCTGTACTCTACCTCTACTGTGCTCCACTGTACTCTATCTGTAATGTACTCTACTGTACTCTATCTCTACTGTGATCCACTGTACTCTACCTCTGCTGTGCTCCACTGTACTCTATCTCTACTGTACTCCACTGTACTCTACTGTTCTCTACCTCTACTGTACTCTACTGTGCTCCACTGTACTCCACTGTAGTCTACCTCTACTGTGCTCCACTGTACTCTACCTCTACTGTGCTCCACTATACTCTACCTCTACTGTGCTCCACTGTACTCTACCTCTACTGTCCTCCACTGTACTCTACCTCTACTGTGCTCCACTGTACTCTCTCTCTACTGTACTCTACCTCTACTGTACTCTGCTGTACTCCACCTCTAATGTGCTCCACTGTACTCTACCTCTACTGTACTCTACCTCTACTGTACTCCACTGTACTCTACCTCTACTGTGCTCTACTGTACTCTATCTCTACTGTGCTCCACTGTACTCTACCTCTACTGTGCTCCACTGTACTCTACCTCTACTGTACTTCACTGTCCTCTATCTCTACTGTACTCCACTGTACTCTACCTCTATTGTCCTCCACTGTACTCTATCTCTACTGTACTCTACTGTACTATATCTCTACTGTACTCCACTGTACTCTATCTCTACTGTACTCCACTGTACTCTACCTCCACTGTACTCTACCTCTACCGTACTCCACTGTACTCTATCTCTACTGTACTCCACTGTACTCTACCTCTACTATACTCTACTGTTCTCTACCTCTACTGTGCTCTACTGTACTTTACTCTACTGTACTCCACTGTACTCTATCTCTACTGTGATCCACTGTACTCTACCTCTACTGTACTCCACTGTACTCTATCTCTACTGTGATCCACTGTACTCTATCTCTATTGTGCTCCACTGTACTCTACCTCTACTGTGCTCCACTGTACTCTATCTCTACTGTGCTCCACTCTACTCTACCTCTACTGTGCTCCACTGTATCCTACCTCTACTGTACTCCACTGTACTCTCTCTCTACTTTGCTCCACTGTACTCTATCTCTACTGTACTCAGCTGTACTCTACCTCTACTGTGCTCTACTGTTCTCCACCTCTACTGTGCTCTACTCTACTCCACCTCTACTGTGCTCCACTGTACCCTACCTCTACTGTGCTCCACCGTACTCTACCTCTACTGTGCTCCACTGTACTCTACCTCTACTGTACTCCACTGTACTCTATCTCTACTGTACTCCACTGTATTCTACCTCTACTGTACTCCACTGTACTCTATCTCTACTGTACTCCACTCTAATCTACCTCTACTGTCCTCCACTGTACTCTACCTCTACTGTGCTCCACTGTACTCTCTCTCTACTGTACTCTACCTCTACTGTACTCTACTGTGCTCCACTGTACTCCACTGTAGTCTACCTCTACAGTGCTCCACTGTACTCTACCTCTACTGTGCTCCACTATACTCTACCTCTACTGTGCTCCACTGTACTCTACCTCTACTGTCCTCCACTGTACTCTACCTCTACTGTGCTCCACTGTACTCTCTCTCTACTGTACTCTACCTCTACTGTACTCTACTGTACTCCACCTCTAATATGCTCCACTGTACTCTACCTCTACTGTACTCTACCTCTACTGTACTCCACTGTACTCTACCTCTAATGTGCTCCACTGTACTCTATATCTACTGTGCTCCACTGTACTCTATTTCTACTGTGCTCCACTGTACTCTATCTCTACTGTACTCCACTGTACTCTATCTCTACTGTACTTCACTGTCCTTTATCTCTAATGTACTCCACTGTACTCTACCTCTATTGTGCTCCATTGTACTCTATCTCTACTGTACTCTACTGTACTCTATCTCTACTTTACTCCACTGTACTCTATCTCTACTGTACTCCACTGTACTCTACCTCTACTGTGCTCCACTGTATCCTACCTCTACTGTACTCCACTGTACTCTCTCTCTACTGTGCTCCACTGTACTCTATCTCTACTGTACTCAGCTGTACTCTACCTCTACTGTGCTCTACTGTTCTCTACCTCTACTGTGCTCTACTCTACTCCACCTCTACTGTGCTCCACTGTACCCTACCTCTACTGTGCTCCACCGTACTCTACCTCTACTGTGCTCCACTGTACTCTACCTCTACTGTACTCCACTGTACTCTATCTCTACTGTACTCCACTGTACTCTACCTCTACTGTACTCCACTGTACTCTATCTCTACTGTACTCCACTCTAATCTACCTCTACTGTCCTCCACTGTACTCTACCTCTACTGTGCTCCACTGTACTCTCTCTCTACTGTACTCTACCTCTACTGTACTCTACTGTGCTCCACTGTATTCCACTGTAGTCTACCTCTACTGTGCTCCACTGTACTCTACCTCTACTGTGCTCCACTATACTCTACCTCTACTGTGCTCCACTGTACTCTACCTCTACTGTCCTCCACTGTACTCTACCTCTACTGTGCTCCACTGTACTCTCTCTCTACTGTACTCTACCTCTACTGTACTCTACTGTACTCCACCTCTAATGTGCTCCACTGTACTCTATCTCTACTGTGCTCCACTGTACTCTATTTCTACTGTGCTCCACTGTACTCTATCTCTACTGTACTCCACTGTACTCTATCTCTACTGTACTTCACTGTCCTTTATCTCTAATGTACTCCACTGTACTCTACCTCTATTGTGCTCCATTGTACTCTATCTCTACTGTACTCTACTGTACTCTATCTCTACTTTACTCCACTCTACTCTATCTCTACTGTACTCCACTGTACTCTACCTCTACTGTGCTCCACTGTACTCTACCTCTACCGTACTCCACTGTACTCTATCTCTACTGTACTCCACTGTACTCTACCTCAACTGTACTCTACTGTTCTCTACCTCTACTGTGCTCCACTCTACTCTACTGTACTCCACTGTACTCTATCTCTACTGTGATCCACTGTACTCTACCTCTACTGTACTCTACTGTACTCTATCTCTACTGTGATCTACTGTACTCTATCTCTACTGTGCTCCACTGTACTCTACCTCTACTGTGCTCCACTGTACTCTATCTCTACTGTGCTCCACTCTACTCTACCTCTACTGTGCTCCACTGTATCCTACCTCTACTGTACTCCACTGTACTCTATCTCTACTGTGCTCCACTGTACTCTATCTCTACTGTACTCCACTGTACTCTACCTCTACTGTGCTCTACTGTTCTCTACCTCTACTGTGCTCTACTGTACTCCACCTCTACTGTTCTCCACTGTACCCTACCTCCATTGTGCTCCACTGTACTCTACCTCTACTGTACTCCACTGTATTCTATCTCTACTGTGCTCCACTGTACTCTACCTCTACTGTGCTCAACTGTACTCTACTGTACTCCACTGTACTCTACCTCTACTGTACTCCACTGTACTCTATCTCTACTGTACTCCACTGTACTCTACCTCTACTGTACTCCACTGTACTCTATATCTACTGTGCTCAACTGTACTCTACCTCTACTGTGCCCAACTGTACTGTACTCTATCTCTACTATACTCCACTGTACTCTACCTATACTGTACTCTACTGTTCTCTTCCTCTACTGTACTCCACTGTACTCTACCTATACTGTACTCTACTGTTCTCTTCCTCTACTGTACTCCACTGTACTCTATCTCTACTGTGATCCACTGTACTCTACCTCTACTGTACTCCACTGTACTCTATCTCTACTCTACTCCACTGTACTCTACCTCTACTGTACTCTACTGTTCTCTACCTCTACTGTGCTCTACTGTACTCTTCTCTACTGTACTCCACTGTACTCTATCTCTACTGTGATCCACTGTACTCTTCCTCTACTGTAATCCACTGTACTCTATCTCTACTGTGATCCACTGTACTCTATCTCTACTGTGCTCCACTGTACTCTACCTCTACTATGCTCCACTGTACTCTATCTGTACTGTGCTACACTCTACTCTACCTCTACTGTGCTCCACTGTACTCTACCTCTACTGTACTCCACTCTACTCTATCTCTACTGTGCTCCACTGTACTCTATCTCTACTGTACTCCACTGTACTCTACCTCTACTGTGCTCTACTGTTCTCTACCTCTACTGTGCTCTACTGTACTCCACCTCTACTGTGCTCCACTGTACCCTACCTCTACTGTGCTCCACTGTACTCTACCTCTACTGTGCTCCACTGTACTCTACCTCTACTGTGCTCCACTGTACTCTACCTCTACTGTGCTCCACTGTACTCTACCTCTACTGTGCTCCACTGTACTCTATCTCTACTGTGCTCCACTGTACTCTATTTCTACTGTACTCTACTGTACTCCACCTCTAATGTGCTCCACTGTACTCTACCTCTACTGTACTCTACCTCTACTGTACTCCACTGTACTCTACCTCTACTCTGCTGTACTGTACTCTATCTCTACTCTGCTCCACTGTACTCTACCTCTACTGTGCTCCACTGTACTCTACCTCTACTGTACTTCACTGTCCTCTATCTCTACTGTACTCCACTGTACTCTACCTCTACTGTGCTCCACTGTACTCTACCTCTACTGTACTCCACTGTACTCTATCACTACTGTGCTCCACTGTACTCTACCTCTACTGTGCTCCACTGTACTCTACCTCTACTGTGCTCCACTGTACTCTACCTCTACTGTACTCCACTGTACTCTATCTCTACTGTGCTCCACTGTACTCTACCTCTACTGTGCTCAACTGTACTCTACTGTACTCCACTGTACTCTACCTCTACTGTACTCCACTGTACTCTATCTCTACTGTACTCCACTGTACTCTACCTCTACTGTACTCCACTGTACTCTACCTCTACTGTCCTCCACTGTACTCTACCTCTACTGTGCTCCACTGTACTCTCTCTCTACTGTACTCTACCTCTACTGTACTCTACTGTACTCCACCTCTAATGTGCTCCACTGTACTCTATCTCTACTGTGCTCCACTGTACTCTATTTCTACTGTGCTCCACTGTACTCTATCTCTACTGTACTCCACTGTACTCTATCTCTACTGTACTTCACTGTCCTTTATCTCTAATGTACTCCACTGTACTCTACCTCTATTGTGCTCCATTGTACTCTATCTCTACTGTACTCTACTGTACTCTATCTCTACTTTACTCCACTCTACTCTATCTCTACTGTACTCCACTGTACTCTACCTCTACTGTGCTCCACTGTACTCTACCTCTACCGTACTCCACTGTACTCTATCTCTACTGTACTCCACTGTACTCTACCTCAACTGTACTCTACTGTTCTCTACCTCTACTGTGCTCCACTCTACTCTACTGTACTCCACTGTACTCTATCTCTACTGTGATCCACTGTACTCTACCTCTACTGTACTCTACTGTACTCTATCTCTACTGTGATCTACTGTACTCTATCTCTACTGTGCTCCACTGTACTCTACCTCTACTGTGCTCCACTGTACTCTATCTCTACTGTGCTCCACTCTACTCTACCTCTACTGTGCTCCACTGTATCCTACCTCTACTGTACCCCACTGTACTCTATCTCTACTGTGCTCCACTGTACTCTATCTCTACTGTACTCCACTGTACTCTACCTCTACTGTGCTCTACTGTTCTCTACCTCTACTGTGCTCTACTGTACTCCACCTCTACTGTTCTCCACTGTACCCTACCTCTATTGTGCTCCACTGTACTCTACCTCTACTGTACTCCACTGTATTCTATCTCTACTGTGCTCCACTGTACTCTACCTCTACTGTGCTCAACTGTACTCTACTGTACTCCACTGTACTCTACCTCTACTGTACTCCACTGTACTCTATCTCTACTGTACTCCACTGTACTCTACATCTACTGTACTCCACTGTACTCTATATCTACTGTGCTCAACTGTACTCTACCTCTACTGTGCCCAACTGTACTGTACTCTACCTCTACTGTACTCCACTGTACTCTACCTCTACTGTACTCCACTTTATTCTACCTCTACTGTACTCAACTGTACTCTATCTCTACTGTGCTCCACTGTACTCTACCTCTACTGTACTCCACTGTACTCTATCTCTACTGTACTCCACTGTATTCTACCTATACTGTACTCTACTGTTCTCTTCCTCTACTGTACTCCACTGTACTCTATCTCTACTGTGATCCACTGTACTCTACCTCTACTGTACTCCACTGTACTCTATCTCTACTATACTCCACTGTACTCTACCTATACTGTACTCTACTGTTCTCTTCCTCTACTGTACTCCACTGTACTCTATCTCTACTGTGATCCACTGTACTCTACCTCTACTGTACTCCACTGTACTCTATCTCTACTCTACTCCACTGTACTCTACCTCTACTGTACTCTACTGTTCTCTACCTCTACTGTGCTCTACTGTACTCTTCTCTACTGTACTCCACTGTACTCTATCTCTACTGTGATCCACTGTACTCTTCCTCTACTGTAATCCACTGTACTCTATCTCTACTGTGATCCACTGTACTCTATCTCTACTGTGCTCCACTGTACTCTACCTCTACTATCCTCCACTGTACTCTATCTGTACTGTGCTCCACTCTACTCTACCTCTACTGTGCTCCACTGTACTCTACCTCTACTGTACTCCACTCTACTCTATCTCTACTGTGCTCCACTGTACTCTATCTCTACTGTACTCCACTGTACTCTACCTCTACTGTGCTCTACTGTTCTCTACCTCTACTGTGCTCTACTGTACTCCACCTCTACTGTGCTCCACTGTACCCTACCTCTACTGTGCTCCACTGTACTCTACCTCTACTGTGCTCCACTGTACTCTACCTCTACTGTGCTCCACTGTACTCTACCTCTACTGTGCTCCACTGTACTCTACCTCTACTGTGCTCCACTGTACTCTATCTCTACTGTACTCCACTCTAATCTACCTCTACTGTCCTCCACTGTACTCTACCTCTACTGTGCTCCACTGTACTCTCTCTCTACTGTACTCTACCTCTACTGTACTCTACTGTGCTCCACTGTATTCCACTGTAGTCTACCTCTACTGTGCTCCACTGTACTCTACCTCTACTGTGCTCCACTATACTCTACCTCTACTGTGCTCCACTGTACTCTACCTCTACTGTCCTCCACTGTACTCTACCTCTACTGTGCTCCACTGTAATCTCTCTCTACTGTACTCTACCTCTACTGTACTCTACTGTACTCCACCTCTAATGTGCTCCACTGTACTCTATCTCTACTGTGCTCCACTGTACTCTATTTCTACTGTGCTCCACTGTACTCTATCTCTACTGTACTCCACTGTACTCTATCTCTACTGTACTTCACTGTCCTTTATCTCTAATGTACTCCACTGTACTCTACCTCTATTGTGCTCCATTGTACTCTATCTCTACTGTACTCTACTGTACTCTATCTCTACTTTACTCCACTCTACTCTATCTCTACTGTACTCCACTGTACTCTACCTCTACTGTGCTCCACTGTACTCTACCTCTACCGTACTCCACTGTACTCTATCTCTACTGTACTCCACTGTACTCTACCTCAACTGTACTCTACTGTTCTCTACCTCTACTGTGCTCCACTCTACTCTACTGTACTCCACTGTACTCTATCTCTACTGTGATCCACTGTACTCTACCTCTACTGTACTCTACTGTACTCTATCTCTACTGTGATCTACTGTACTCTATCTCTACTGTGCTCCACTGTACTCTACCTCTACTGTGCTCCACTGTACTCTATCTCTACTGTGCTCCACTCTACTCTACCTCTACTGTGCTCCACTGTATCCTACCTCTACTGTACTCCACTGTACTCTATCTCTACTGTGCTCCACTGTACTCTATCTCTACTGTACTCCACTGTACTCTACCTCTACTGTGCTCTACTGTTCTCTACCTCTACTGTGCTCTACTGTACTCCACCTCTACTGTTCTCCACTGTACCCTACCTCCATTGTGCTCCACTGTACTCTACCTCTACTGTACTCCACTGTATTCTATCTCTACTGTGCTCCACTGTACTCTACCTCTACTGTGCTCAACTGTACTCTACTGTACTCCACTGTACTCTACCTCTACTGTACTCCACTGTACTCTATCTCTACTGTACTCCACTGTACTCTACCTCTACTGTACTCCACTGTACTCTATATCTACTGTGCTCAACTGTACTCTACCTCTACTGTGCCCAACTGTACTGTACTCTATCTCTACTATACTCCACTGTACTCTACCTATACTGTACTCTACTGTTCTCTTCCTCTACTGTACTCCACTGTACTCTACCTATACTGTACTCTACTGTTCTCTTCCTCTACTGTACTCCACTGTACTCTATCTCTACTGTGATCCACTGTACTCTACCTCTACTGTACTCCACTGTACTCTATCTCTACTCTACTCCACTGTACTCTACCTCTACTGTACTCTACTGTTCTCTACCTCTACTGTGCTCTACTGTACTCTTCTCTACTGTACTCCACTGTACTCTATCTCTACTGTGAACCACTGTACTCTTCCTCTACTGTAATCCACTGTACTCTATCTCTACTGTGATCCACTGTACTCTATCTCTACTGTGCTCCACTGTACTCTACCTCTACTATGCTCCACTGTACTCTATCTGTACTGTGCTACACTCTACTCTACCTCTACTGTGCTCCACTGTACTCTACCTCTACTGTACTCCACTCTACTCTATCTCTACTGTGCTCCACTGTACTCTATCTCTACTGTACTCCACTGTACTCTACCTCTACTGTGCTCTACTGTTCTCTACCTCTACTGTGCTCTACTGTACTCCACCTCTACTGTGCTCCACTGTACCCTACCTCTACTGTGCTCCACTGTACTCTACCTCTACTGTGCTCCACTGTACTCTACCTCTACTGTGCTCCACTGTACTCTACCTCTACTGTGCTCCACTGTACTCTACCTCTACTGTGCTCCACTGTACTCTATCTCTACTGTGCTCCACTGTACTCTATTTCTACTGTACTCTACTGTACTCCACCTCTAATGTGCTCCACTGTACTCTACCTCTACTGTACTCTACCTCTACTGTACTCCACTGTACTCTACCTCTACTCTGCTGTACTGTACTCTATCTCTACTCTGCTCCACTGTACTCTACCTCTACTGTGCTCCACTGTACTCTACCTCTACTGTACTTCACTGTCCTCTATCTCTACTGTACTCCACTGTACTCTACCTCTACTGTGCTCCACTGTACTCTACCTCTACTGTACTCCACTGTACTCTATCACTACTGTGCTCCACTGTACTCTACCTCTACTGTGCTCCACTGTACTCTACCTCTACTGTGCTCCACTGTACTCTACCTCTACTGTACTCCACTGTACTCTATCTCTACTGTGCTCCACTGTACTCTACCTCTACTGTGCTCAACTGTACTCTACTGTACTCCACTGTACTCTACCTCTACTGTACTCCACTGTACTCTATCTCTACTGTACTCCACTGTACTCTACCTCTACTGTACTCCACTGTACTCTACCTCTACTGTCCTCCACTGTACTCTACCTCTACTGTGCTCCACTGTACTCTCTCTCTACTGTACTCTACCTCTACTGTACTCTACTGTACTCCACCTCTAATGTGCTCCACTGTACTCTATCTCTACTGTGCTCCACTGTACTCTATTTCTACTGTGCTCCACTGTACTCTATCTCTACTGTACTCCACTGTACTCTATCTCTACTGTACTTCACTGTCCTTTATCTCTAATGTACTCCACTGTACTCTACCTCTATTGTGCTCCATTGTACTCTATCTCTACTGTACTCTACTGTACTCTATCTCTACTTTACTCCACTCTACTCTATCTCTACTGTACTCCACTGTACTCTACCTCTACTGTGCTCCACTGTACTCTACCTCTACCGTACTCCACTGTACTCTATCTCTACTGTACTCCACTGTACTCTACCTCAACTGTACTCTACTGTTCTCTACCTCTACTGTGCTCCACTCTACTCTACTGTACTCCACTGTACTCTATCTCTACTGTGATCCACTGTACTCTACCTCTACTGTACTCTACTGTACTCTATCTCTACTGTGATCTACTGTACTCTATCTCTACTGTGCTCCACTGTACTCTACCTCTACTGTGCTCCACTGTACTCTATCTCTACTGTGCTCCACTCTACTCTACCTCTACTGTGCTCCACTGTATCCTACCTCTACTGTACCCCACTGTACTCTATCTCTACTGTGCTCCACTGTACTCTATCTCTACTGTACTCCACTGTACTCTACCTCTACTGTGCTCTACTGTTCTCTACCTCTACTGTGCTCTACTGTACTCCACCTCTACTGTTCTCCACTGTACCCTACCTCTATTGTGCTCCACTGTACTCTACCTCTACTGTACTCCACTGTATTCTATCTCTACTGTGCTCCACTGTACTCTACCTCTACTGTGCTCAACTGTACTCTACTGTACTCCACTGTACTCTACCTCTACTGTACTCCACTGTACTCTATCTCTACTGTACTCCACTGTACTCTACATCTACTGTACTCCACTGTACTCTATATCTACTGTGCTCAACTGTACTCTACCTCTACTGTGCCCAACTGTACTGTACTCTACCTCTACTGTACTCCACTGTACTCTACCTCTACTGTACTCCACTTTATTCTACCTCTACTGTACTCAACTGTACTCTATCTCTACTGTGCTCCACTGTACTCTACCTCTACTGTACTCCACTGTACTCTATCTCTACTGTACTCCACTGTATTCTACCTATACTGTACTCTACTGTTCTCTTCCTCTACTGTACTCCACTGTACTCTATCTCTACTGTGATCCACTGTACTCTACCTCTACTGTACTCCACTGTACTCTATCTCTACTATACTCCACTGTACTCTACCTATACTGTACTCTACTGTTCTCTTCCTCTACTGTACTCCACTGTACTCTATCTCTACTGTGATCCACTGTACTCTACCTCTACTGTACTCCACTGTACTCTATCTCTACTCTACTCCACTGTACTCTACCTCTACTGTACTCTACTGTTCTCTACCTCTACTGTGCTCTACTGTACTCTTCTCTACTGTACTCCACTGTACTCTATCTCTACTGTGATCCACTGTACTCTTCCTCTACTGTAATCCACTGTACTCTATCTCTACTGTGATCCACTGTACTCTATCTCTACTGTGCTCCACTGTACTCTACCTCTACTATCCTCCACTGTACTCTATCTGTACTGTGCTCCACTCTACTCTACCTCTACTGTGCTCCACTGTACTCTACCTCTACTGTACTCCACTCTACTCTATCTCTACTGTGCTCCACTGTACTCTATCTCTACTGTACTCCACTGTACTCTACCTCTACTGTGCTCTACTGTTCTCTACCTCTACTGTGCTCTACTGTACTCCACCTCTACTGTGCTCCACTGTACCCTACCTCTACTGTGCTCCACTGTACTCTACCTCTACTGTGCTCCACTGTACTCTACCTCTACTGTGCTCCACTGTACTCTACCTCTACTGTGCTCCACTGTACTCTACCTCTACTGTGCTCCACTGTACTCTATCTCTACTGTGCTCCACTGTACTCTATTTCTACTGTACTCTACTGTACTCCACCTCTAATGTGCTCCACTGTACTCTACCTCTACTGTACTCTACCTCTACTGTACTCCACTGTACTCTACCTCTACTGTGCTGTACTGTACTCTATCTCTACTCTGCTCCACTGTACTCTACCTCTACTGTGCTCCACTGTACTCTACCTCTACTGTACTTCACTGTCCTCTATCTCTACTGTACTCCACTGTACTCTACCTCTACTGTGCTCCACTGTACTCTACCTCTACTGTACTCCACTGTACTCTATCACTACTGTGCTCCACTGTACTCTACCTCTACTGTGCTCCACTGTACTCTACCTCTACTGTGCTCCACTGTACTCTACCTCTAAGTACTCCACTGTACTCTACCTCTACTGTGCTCAACTGTACTCTACTGTACTCCACTGTACTCTACCTCTACAGTACTCCACTGTACTCTATCTCTACTGTACTCCACTGTACTCTACCTCTACTGTACTCCACTGTACTCTATCTTTACTGTGCTCCACTGTACTCTACCTCTACTGTGCTCAACTGTACTGTACTGTACTCCACTCTAATCTACCTCTACTGTACTCCACTGTACTCTACCTCTACTGTACTCCACTGTACTCTACCTCTACTGTACTCCACTGTACTCTACTTTACTGTACTCCACTGTACTCTATCTCTACTGTGATCCACTGTACTCTATCTCTACTGTACTCCACTGTACTCTATCTCTACTGTAGTCCACTGTACTCTACCTCTACTGTACTCTACTGTTCTCTACCTCTACTGTGCTCTACTGTACTCTACTCTACTGTACTCCACTGTACTCTATCTCTACTGTGATCCACTGTACTCTACCTCTACTGTACTCCACTTTACTTTATCTCTACTGTGATCCACTGTACTCTATCTCTACTGTGCTCCACTGTACTCTACCTCTACTGTGCTCCACTGTACTCTACCTCTACTGTACTCCACTTTACTTTATCTCTACTGTGATCCACTGTACTCTATCTCTACTGTGCTCCACTGTACTCTACCTCTACTATGCTCCACTGTACTCTATCTCTACTGTGCTCCACTCTACTCTACCTCTACTGTGCTCCACTTTACTCTACCTCTACTGTACTCCACTGTACTCTATCTCTACTGTACTCCACTGTACTCTACCTCTACTGTGCTCTACTGTTCTCTACCTCTACTGTGCTCTACTGTACTCCACCTCTACTGTGCTCCACTGTACCCTACCTCTACTGTGCTCCACTGTACTCTACCTCTACTGTGCTCCACTGTACTCTACCTCTACTCTGCTCCACTGTATCCACTGTACTCTACCTCTACTGTGCTCCACTGTACTCTACCTCTACTGTGCTCCACTGTACTCTACCTCTACTGTACTCTACTGTACTCCACCTCTAATGAGCTCCACTGTACTCTGGCTCTACTGTACTCCACTGTACTTTACCTCTACTGTACTCCACTGTACTCTACCTCTACTGTGCTCCACTGTACTCTATTTCTACTGTACTCCTCTGTACTCTACCTCTACTGTGCTCCACTGTACTCTATCTGTAATGTACTCTACTGTACTCTATCTCTACTGTGATCCACTGTACTCTACCTCTGCTGTGCTCCACTGTACTCTATCTCTACTGTACTCCACTGTACTCTACTGTTCTCTACCTCTACTGTACTCTATCTCTACTGTACTCCACTGTACTCTACTGTTCTCTACCTCCACTGTACTCTACTGTGCTCCACTGTACTCCACTTTAGTCTAACTCTACTGTGCTCCACTGTACTCTACCTCTACTCTGCTCCACTATACTCTACCTCTACTGTGCTCCACTGTACTCTACCTCTACTCTCCTCCACTGTACTCTACCTCTACTGTGCTCCACTGTACTCTCTCTCTACTGTACTCTACCTCTACTGTACTCTACTGTACTCCACCTCTAATGTGCTCCACTGTACTCTACCTCTACTGTACTCTACCTCTACTGTACTCCACTTTACTCTACCTCTACTGTGCTCTACTGTACTCTATCTCTACTGTGCTCCACTGTACTCTACCTCTACTGTGCTCCACTGTACTCTACCTCTACTGTACTTCACTGTCCTCTATCTCTGGTGTACTCCACTGTACTCTACCTCTATTGTCCTCCACTGTACTCTATCTCTACTGTACTCTACTGTACTTTATCTCTACTGTACTCCACTGTACAATATCTCTACTGTACTCCACTGTACTCTACCTCCACTGTACTCTACCTCTACCGTACTCCACTGTACTCTATCTCTACTGTACTCCACTGTACTCTACCTCTACTGTACTCTACTCTTCTCTACCTCTACTGTGCTCTACTGTAATTTACTCTACTGTACTCCACTGTACTCTATCTCTACTGTGATCCACTGTACTCTACCTCTACTGTACTCCACTGTACTCTATCTCTACTGTGATCCACTGTACTCTATCTCTATTGTGCTCCACTGTACTCTACCTCTACTGTGCTCCACTGTACTCTATCTCTACTGTGCTCCACTCTACTCTACCTCTACTGTGCTCCACTGTATCCTACCTCTACTGTACTCCACTGTACTCTCTCTCTATTGTGCTCCACTGTACTCTATCTCTACTGTACTCAGCTGTACTCTACCTCTACTGTGCTCTACTGTTCTCTACCTCTACTGTGCTCTACTCTACTCCACCTCTACTGTGCTCCACTGTACCCTACCTCTACTGTGCTCCACCGTACTCTACCTCTACTGTGCTCCACTGTACTCTACCTCTACTGTACTCCACTGTACTCTATCTCTACTGTGCTCCACTATACTCTACCTCTACTGTGCTCTACTCTACTCCACCTCTACTGTGCTCCACTGTACCCTACCTCTACTGTGCTCCACCGTACTCTACCTCTACTGTGCTCCACTGTACTCTACCTCTACTGTACTCCACTGTACTCTATCTCTACTGTCCTCCACTGTACTCTACCTCAACTGTGCTCCACTGTACTCTCTCTCTACTGTACTCTACCTCTACTGTACTCTGCTGTACTCCACCTCTAATGTGCTCCACTGTACTCTACCTCTACTGTCCTCTACCTCTACTGTACTCCACTGTACTCTACCTCTACTGTGCTCTACTGTACTCTATCTCTACTGTGCTCCACTGTACTCTACCTCTACTGTGCTCCACTGTACTCTACCTCTACTGTACTTCACTGTCCTCTATCTCTACTGTACTCCACTGTACTCTACCTCTATTGTCCTCCCCTGTACTCTATCTCTACTGTACTCTACTGTACTATATCTCTACTGTACTCCACTGTACTCTATCTCTACTGTACTCCACTGTACTCTACCTCCACTGTACTCTACCTCTACCGTACTCCACTGTACTCTATCTCTACTGTACTCCACTGTACTCTACCTCTACTGTACTCTACTGTTCTCTACCTCTACTGTGCTCTACTGTACTTTACTCTACTGTACTCCACTGTACTCTATCTCTACTGTGATCCACTGTACTCTACCTCTACTGTACTCCACTGTACTCTATCTCTACTGTGATCCACTGTACTCTATCTCTATTGTGCTCCACTGTACTCTACCTCTACTGTGCTCCACTGTACTCTATCTCTACTGTGCTCCACTCTACTCTACCTCTACTGTGCTCCACTGTATCCTACCTCTACTGTACTCCACTGTACTCTCTCTCTACTTTGCTCCACTGTACTCTATCTCTACTGTACTCAGCTGTACTCTACCTCTACTGTGCTCTACTGTTCTCCACCTCTACTGTGCTCTACTCTACTCCTCCTCTACTGTGCTCCACTGTACCCTACCTCTACTGTGCTCCACCGTACTCTACCTCTACTGTGCTCCACTGTACTCTACCTCTACTGTACTCCACTGTACTCTATCTCTACTGTACTCCACTGTATTCTACCTCTACTGTACTCCACTGTACTCTATCTCTACTGTACTCCACTCTAATCTACCTCTACTGTCCTCCACTGTACTCTACCTCTACTGTGCTCCACTGTACTCTCTCTCTACTGTACTCTACCTCTACTGTACTCTACTGTGCTCCACTGTACTCCACTGTAGTCTACCTCTACTGTGCTCCACTGTACTCTACCTCTACTGTGCTCCACTATACTCTACCTCTACTGTGCTCCACTGTACTCTACCTCTACTGTCCTCCACTGTACTCTACCTCTACTGTGCTCCACTGTACTCTCTCTCTACTGTACTCTACCTCTACTGTACTCTACTGTACTCCACCTCTAATATGCTCCACTGTACTCTACCTCTACTGTACTCTACCTCTACTGTACTCCACTGTACTCTACCTCTAATGTGCTCCACTGTACTCTATATCTACTGTGCTCCACTGTACTCTATTTCTACTGTGCTCCACTGTACTCTATCTCTACTGTACTCCACTGTACTCTATCTCTACTGTACTTCACTGTCCTTTATCTCTAATGTACTCCACTGTACTCTACCTCTATTGTGCTCCATTGTACTCTATCTCTACTGTACTCTACTGTACTCTATCTCTACTTTACTCCACTGTACTCTATCTCTACTGTACTCCACTGTACTCTACCTCTACTGTGCTCCACTGTATCCTACCTCTACTGTACTCCACTGTACTCTCTCTCTACTGTGCTCCACTGTACTCTATCTCTACTGTACTCAGCTGTACTCTACCTCTACTGTGCTCTACTGTTCTCTACCTCTACTGTGCTCTACTCTACTCCACCTCTACTGTGCTCCACTGTACCCTACCTCTACTGTGCTCCACCGTACTCTACCTCTACTGTGCTCCACTGTACTCTACCTCTACTGTACTCCACTGTACTCTATCTCTACTGTACTCCACTGTACTCTACCTCTACTGTACTCCACTGTACTCTATCTCTACTGTACTCCACTCTAATCTACCTCTACTGTCCTCCACTGTACTCTACCTCTACTGTGCTCCACTGTACTCTCTCTCTACTGTACTCTACCTCTACTGTACTCTACTGTGCTCCACTGTACTCCACTGTAGTCTACCTCTACTGTGCTCCACTGTACTCTACCTCTACTGTGCTCCACTATACTCTACCTCTACTGTGCTCCACTGTACTCTACCTCTACTCTCCTCCACTGTACTCTACCTCTACTGTGCTCCACTGTACTCTCTCTCTACTGTACTCTACCTCTACTGTACTCTACTGTACTCCACCTCTAATGTGCTCCACTGTACTCTATCTCTACTGTGCTCCACTGTACTCTATTTCTACTGTGCTCCACTGTACTCTATCTCTACTGTACTCCACTGTACTCTATCTCTACTGTACTTCACTGTCCTTTATCTCTAATGTACTCCACTGTACTCTACCTCTATTGTGCTCCATTGTACTCTATCTCTACTGTACTCTACTGTACTCTATCTCTACTTTACTCCACTCTACTCTATCTCTACTGTACTCCACTGTACTCTACCTCTACTGTGCTCCACTGTACTCTACCTCTACCGTACTCCACTGTACTCTATCTCTACTGTACTCCACTGTACTCTACCTCAACTGTACTCTACTGTTCTCTACCTCTACTGTGCTCCACTCTACTCTACTGTACTCCACTGTACTCTATCTCTACTGTGATCCACTGTACTCTACCTCTACTGTACTCTACTGTACTCTATCTCTACTGTGATCTACTGTACTCTATCTCTACTGTGCTCCACTGTACTCTACCTCTACTGTGCTCCACTGTACTCTATCTCTACTGTGCTCCACTCTACTCTACCTCTACTGTGCTCCACTGTATCCTACCTCTACTGTACTCCACTGTACTCTATCTCTACTGTGCTCCACTGTACTCTATCTCTACTGTACTCCACTGTACTCTACCTCTACTGTGCTCTACTGTTCTCTACCTCTACTGTGCTCTACTGTACTCCACCTCTACTGTTCTCCACTGTACCCTACCTCCATTGTGCTCCACTGTACTCTACCTCTACTGTACTCCACTGTATTCTATCTCTACTGTGCTCCACTGTACTCTACCTCTACTGTGCTCAACTGTACTCTACTGTAATCCACTGTACTCTACCTCTACTGTACTCCACTGTACTCTATCTCTACTGTACTCCACTGTACTCTACCTCTACTGTACTCCACTGTACTCTATATCTACTGTGCTCAACTGTACTCTACCTCTACTGTGCCCAACTGTACTGTACTCTATCTCTACTATACTCCACTGTACTCTACCTATACTGTACTCTACTGTTCTCTTCCTCTACTGTACTCCACTGTACTCTATCTCTACTGTGATCCACTGTACTCTACCTCTACTGTACTCCACTGTACTCTATCTCTACTCTACTCCACTGTACTCTACCTCTACTGTACTCTACTGTTCTCTACCTCTACTGTGCTCTACTGTACTCTTCTCTACTGTGATCCACTGTACTCTTCCTCTACTGTAATCCACTGTACTCTATCTCTACTCTGATCCACTGTACTCTATCTCTACTGTGCTCCACTGTACTCTACCTCTACTATGCTCCACTGTACTCTATCTGTACTGTGCTCCACTCTACTCTACCTCTACTGTGCTCCACTGTACTCTACCTCTACTGTACTCCACTCTACTCTATCTCTACTGTGCTCCACTGTACTCTATCTCTACTGTACTCCACTGTACTCTACCTCTACTGTGTTCTACTGTTCTCTACCTCTACTGTGCTCTACTGTACTCCACCTCTACTGTGCTCCACTGTACCCTACCTCTACTGTGCTCCACTGTACTCTACCTCTACGGTGCTCCACTGTACTCTACCTCTACTGTGCTCCACTGTACTCTACCTCTACTGTGCTCCACTGTACTCTACCTCTACAGTGCTCCACTGTACTCTATCTCTACTGTGCTCCACTGTACTCTATTTCTACTGTACTCTACTGTACTCCACCTCTAATGTGCTCCACTGTACTCTACCTCTACTGTACTCTACCTCTACTGTACTCCACTGTACTCTACCTCTACTGTGCTGTACTGTACTCTATCTCTACTCTGCTCCACTGTACTCTACCTCTACTGTGCTCCACTGTACTATACCTCTACTGTACTTCACTGTCCTCTATCTCTACTGTACTCCACTGTACTCTACCTCTACTGTGCTCCACTGTACTCTACCTCTACTGTACTCCACTGTACTCTATCACTACTGTGCTCCACTGTACTCTACCTCTACTGTGCTCCACTGTACTCTACCTCTACTGTGCTCCACTGTACTCTACCTCTACTGTACTCCACTGTACTCTATCTCTACTGTGCTCCACTGTACTCTACCTCTACTGTGCTCAAATGTACTCTACTGTACTCCACTGTACTCTACCTCTACTGTACTCCACTGTACTCTATCTCTACTGTACTCCACTGTACTCTACCTCTACTGTACTCCACTGTACTCTACCTCTACTGTCCTCCACTGTACTCTACCTCTACCGTGCTCCACTGTACTCTCTCTCTACTGTACTCTACCTCTACTGTACTCTACTGTACTCCACCTCTAATGTGCTCCACTGTACTCTATCTCTACTGTGCTCCACTGTACTCTATTTCTACTGTGCTCCACTGTACTCTATCTCTACTGTACTCCACTGTACTCTATCTCTACTGTACTTCACTGTCCTTTATCTCTAATGTACTCCACTGTACTCTACCTCTATTGTGCTCCATTGTACTCTATCTCTACTGTACTCTACTGTACTCTATCTCTACTTTACTCCACTCTACTCTATCTCTACTGTACTCCACTGTACTCTACCTCTACTGTGCTCCACTGTACTCTACCTCTACCGTACTCCACTGTACTCTATCTCTACTGTACTCCACTGTACTCTACCTCAACTGTACTCTACTGTTCTCTACCTCTACTGTGCTCCACTCTACTCTACTGTACTCCACTGTACTCTATCTCTACTGTGATCCACTGTACTCTACCTCTACTGTACTCTACTGTACTCTATCTCTACTGTGATCTACTGTACTCTATCTCTACTGTGCTCCACTGTACTCTACCTCTACTGTGCTCCACTGTACTCTATCTCTACTGTGCTCCACTCTACTCTACCTCTACTGTGCTCCACTGTATCCTACCTCTACTGTACTCCACTGTACTCTATCTCTACTGTGCTCCACTGTACTCTATCTCTACTGTACTCCACTGTACTCTACCTCTACTGTGCTCTACTGTTCTCTACCTCTACTGTGCTCTACTGTACTCCACCTCTACTGTTCTCCACTGTACCCTACCTCTATTGTGCTCCACTGTACTCTACCTCTACTGTACTCCACTGTATTCTATCTCTACTGTGCTCCACTGTACTCTACCTCTACTGTGCTCAACTGTACTCTACTGTACTCCACTGTACTCTACCTCTACTGTACTCCACTGTACTCTATCTCTACTGTACTCCACTGTACTCTACATCTACTGTACTCCACTGTACTCTATATCTACTGTGCTCAACTGTACTCTACCTCTACTGTGCCCAACTGTACTGTACTCTACCTCTACTGTACTCCACTGTACTCTACCTCTACTGTACTCCACTTTACTCTACCTCTACTGTACTCAACTGTACTCTATCTCTACTGTGCTCCACTGTACTCTACCTCTACTGTACTCCACTGTACTCTATCTCTACTGTACTCCACTGTATTCTACCTATACTGTACTCTACTGTTCTCTTCCTCTACTGTACTCCACTGTACTCTATCTCTACTGTGATCCACTGTACTCTACCTCTACTGTACTCCACTGTACTCTATCTCTACTATACTCCACTGTACTCTACCTATACTGTACTCTACTGTTCTCTTCCTCTACTGTACTCCACTGTACTCTATCTCTACTGTGATCCACTGTACTCTACCTCTACTGTACTCCACTGTACTCTATCTCTACTCTACTCCACTGTACTCTACCTCTACTGTACTCTACTGTTCTCTACCTCTACTGTGCTCTACTGTACTCTTCTCTACTGTACTCCACTGTACTCTATCTCTACTGTGATCCACTGTACTCTTCCTCTACTGTAATCCACTGTACTCTATCTCTACTGTGATCCACTGTACTCTATCTCTACTGTGCTCCACTGTACTCTACCACTACTATGCTCCACTGTACTCTATCTGTACTGTGCTCCACTCTACTCTACCTCTACTGTGCTCCACTGTACTCTACCTCTACTGTACTCCACTCTACTCTATCTCTACTGTGCTCCACTGTACTCTATCTCTACTGTACTCCACTGTACTCTACCTCTACTGTGCTCTACTGTTCTCTACCTCTACTGTGCTCTACTGTACTCCACCTCTACTGTGCTCCACTGTACCCTACCTCTACTGTGCTCCACTGTACTCTACCTCTACTGTGCTCCACTGTACTCTACCTCTACTGTGCTCCACTGTACTCTACCTCTACTGTGCTCCACTGTACTCTACCTCTACTGTGCTCCACTGTACTCTATCTCTACTGTGCTCCACTGTACTCTATTTCTACTGTACTCTACTGTACTCCACCTCTAATGTGCTCCACTGTACTCTACCTCTACTGTACTCCACTGTACTCTACCTCTACTGTGCTGTACTGTACTCTATCTCTACTCTGCTCCACTGTACTCTACCTCTACTGTGCTCCACTGTACTCTACCTCTACTGCACTTCACTGTCCTCTATCTCTACTGTACTCCACTGTACTCTACCTCTACTGTGCTCCACTGTACTCTACCTCTACTGTACTCCACTGTACTCTATCACTACTGTGCTCCACTGTACTCTACCTCTACTGTGCTCCACTGTACTCTACCTCTACTGTGCTCCACTGTACTCTACCTCTACTGTACTCCACTGTACTCTACCTCTACTGTGCTCAACTGTACTCTACTGTACTCCACTGTACTCTACCTCTACTGTACTCCACTATACTCTATCTCTACTGTACTCCACTGTACTCTACCTCTACTGTACTCCACTGTACTCTATCTTTACTGTGCTCCACTGTACTCTACCTCTACTGTGCTCAACTGTACTGTACTGTACTCCACTCTAATCTACCTCTACTGTACTCCACTGTACTCTACCTCTACTGTACTCCACTGTACTCTACCTCTACTGTACTCCACTGTACTCTACTCTACTGTACTCCACTGTACTCTATCTCTACTGTGATCCACTGTACTCTATCTCTACTGTACTCCACTGTACTCTATCTCTACTGTAGTCCACTGTACTCTACCTCTACTGTACTCTACTGTTCTCTACCTCTACTGTGCTCTACTGTACTCTACTCTACTGTACTCCACTGTACTCTATCTCTACTGTGATCCACTGTACTCTACCTCTACTGTACTCCACTTTACTTTATCTCTACTGTGATCCACTGTACTCTATCTCTACTGTGCTCCACTGTACTCTACCTCTACTGTGCTCCACTGTACTCTACCTCTACTGTACTCCACTTTACTTTATCTCTACTGTGATCCACTGTACTCTATCTCTACTGTGCTCCACTGTACTCTACCTCTACTATGCTCCACTGTACTCTATCTCTACTGTGCTCCACTCTACTCTACCTCTACTGTGTTCCACTTTACTCTACCTCTACTGTACTCCACTGTACTCTATCTCTACTGTACTCCACTGTACTCTACCTCTACTGTGCTCTACTGTTCTCTACCTCTACTGTGCTCTACTGTACTCCACCTCTACTGTGCTCCACTGTACCCTACCTCTACTGTGCTCCACTGTACTCTACCTCTACTGTGCTCCACTGTACTCTACCTCTACTCTGCTCCACTGTATCCACTGTACTCTACCTCTACTGTGCTCCACTGTACTCTACCTCTACTGTGCTCCACTGTACTCTACCTCTACTGTACTCTACTGTACTCCACCTCTAATGAGCTCCACTGTACTCTGGCTCTACTGTACTCCACTGTACTTTACCTCTACTGTACTCCACTGTACTCTACCTCTACTGTGCTCCACTGTACTCTATTTCTACTGTACTCCTCTGTACTCTACCTCTACTGTGCTCCACTGTACTCTATCTGTAATGTACTCTACTGTACTCTATCTCTACTGTGATCCACTGTACTCTACCTCTGCTGTGCTCCACTGTACTCTATCTCTACTGTACTCCACTGTACTCTACTGTTCTCTACCTCTACTGTACTCTATCTCTACTGTACTCCACTGTACTCTACTGTTCTCTACCTCCACTGTACTCTACTGTGCTCCACTGTACTCCACTTTTGTCTAACTCTACTGTGCTCCACTGTACTCTACCTCTACTCTGCTCCACTATACTCTACCTCTACTGTGCTCCACTCTACTCTACCTCTACTCTCCTCCACTGTACTCTACCTCTACTGTGCTCCACTGTACTCTCTCTCTACTGTACTCTACCTCTACTGTACTCTACTGTACTCCACCTCTAAAGTGCTCCACTGTACTCTACCTCTACTGTACTCTACCTCTACTGTACTCCACTTTACTCTACCTCTACTGTGCTCTACTGTACTCTATCTCTACTGTGCTCCACTGTACTCTACCTCTACTGTGCTCCACTGTACTCTACCTCTACTGTACTCCACTGTACTCTATCTCTACTATACTCCACTGTACTCTACCTATACTGTACTCTACTGTTCTCTTCCTCTACTGTACTCCACTGTACTCTATCTCTACTGTGATCCACTGTACTCTACCTCTACTGTACTCCACTGTACTCTATCTCTACTCTACTCCACTGTACTCTACCTCTACTGTACTCTACTGTTCTCTACCTCTACTGTGCTCTACTGTACTCTTCTCTACTGTACTCCACTGTACTCTATCTCTACTGTGATCCACTGTACTCTTCCTCTACTGTAATCCACTGTACTCTATCTCTACTGTGATCCACTGTACTCTATCTCTACTGTGCTCCACTGTACTCTACCTCTACTATGCTCCACTGTACTCTATCTGTACTGTGCTCCACTCTACTCTACCTCTACTGTGCTCCACTGTACTCTACCTCTACTGTACTCCACTCTACTCTATCTCTACTGTGCTCCACTGTACTCTATCTCTACTGTACTCCACTGTACTCTACCTCTACTGTGCTCTACTGTTCTCTACCTCTACTGTGCTCTACTGTACTCCACCTCTACTGTGCTCCACTGTACCCTACCTCTACTGTGCTCCACTGTACTCTACCTCTACTGTGCTCCACTGTACTCTACCTCTACTGTGCTCCACTGTACTCTACCTCTACTGTGCTCCACTGTACTCTACCTCTACTGTGCTCCACTGTACTCTATCTCTACTGTGCTCCACTGTACTCTATTTCTACTGTACTCTACTGTACTCCACCTCTAATGTGCTCCACTGTACTCTACCTCTACTGTACTCCACTGTACTCTACCTCTACTGTGCTGTACTGTACTCTATCTCTACTCTGCTCCACTGTACTCTACCTCTACTGTGCTCCACTGTACTCTACCTCTACTGCACTTCACTGTCCTCTATCTCTACTGTACTCCACTGTACTCTACCTCTACTGTGCTCCACTGTACTCTACCTCTACTGTACTCCACTGTACTCTATCACTACTGTGCTCCACTGTACTCTACCTCTACTGTGCTCCACTGTACTCTACCTCTACTGTGCTCCACTGTACTCTACCTCTACTGTACTCCACTGTACTCTACCTCTACTGTGCTCAACTGTACTCTACTGTACTCCACTGTACTCTACCTCTACTGTACTCCACTGTACTCTATCTCTACTGTACTCCACTGTACTCTACCTCTACTGTACTCCACTGTACTCTATCTTTACTGTGCTCCACTGTACTCTACCTCTACTGTGCTCAACTGTACTGTACTGTACTCCACTCTAATCTACCTCTACTGTACTCCACTGTACTCTACCTCTACTGTACTCCACTGTACTCTACCTCTACTGTACTCCACTGTACTCTACTCTACTGTACTCCACTGTACTCTATCTCTACTGTGATCCACTGTACTCTATCTCTACTGTACTCCACTGTACTCTATCTCTACTGTAGTCCACTGTACTCTACCTCTACTGTACTCTACTGTTCTCTACCTCTACTGTGCTCTACTGTACTCTACTCTACTGTACTCCACTGTACTCTATCTCTACTGTGATCCACTGTACTCTACCTCTACTGTACTCCACTTTACTTTATCTCTACTGTGATCCACTGTACTCTATCTCTACTGTGCTCCACTGTACTCTACCTCTACTGTGCTCCACTGTACTCTACCTCTACTGTACTCCACTTTACTTTATCTCTACTGTGATCCACTGTACTCTATCTCTACTGTGCTCCACTGTACTCTACCTCTACTATGCTCCACTGTACTCTATCTCTACTGTGCTCCACTCTACTCTACCTCTACTGTGTTCCACTTTACTCTACCTCTACTGTACTCCACTGTACTCTATCTCTACTGTACTCCACTGTACTCTACCTCTACTGTGCTCTACTGTTCTCTACCTCTACTGTGCTCTACTGTACTCCACCTCTACTGTGCTCCACTGTACCCTACCTCTACTGTGCTCCACTGTACTCTACCTCTACTGTGCTCCACTGTACTCTACCTCTACTCTGCTCCACTGTATCCACTGTACTCTACCTCTACTGTGCTCCACTGTACTCTACCTCTACTGTGCTCCACTGTACTCTACCTCTACTGTACTCTACTGTACTCCACCTCTAATGAGCTCCACTGTACTCTGGCTCTACTGTACTCCACTGTACTTTACCTCTACTGTACTCCACTGTACTCTACCTCTACTGTGCTCCACTGTACTATATTTCTACTGTACTCCTCTGTACTCTACCTCTACTGTGCTCCACTGTACTCTATCTGTAATGTACTCTACTGTACTCTATCTCTACTGTGATCCACTGTACTCTACCTCTGCTGTGCTCCACTGTACTCTATCTCTACTGTACTCCACTGTACTCTACTGTTCTCTACCTCTACTGTACTCTATCTCTACTGTACTCCACTGTACTCTACTGTTCTCTACCTCCACTGTACTCTACTGTGCTCCACTGTACTCCACTTTAGTCTAACTCTACTGTGCTCCACTGTACTCTACCTCTACTCTGCTCCACTATACTCTACCTCTACTGTGCTCCACTGTACTCTACCTCTACTCTCCTCCACTGTACTCTACCTCTACTGTGCTCCACTGTACTCTCTCTCTACTGTACTCTACCTCTACTGTACTCTACTGTACTCCACCTCTAATGTGCTCCACTGTACTCTACCTCTACTGTACTCTACCTCTACTGTACTCCACTTTACTCTACCTCTACTGTGCTCTACTGTACTCTATCTCTACTGTGCTCCACTGTACTCTACCTCTACTGTGCTCCACTGTACTCTACCTCTACTGTACTTCACTGTCCTCTATCTCTGGTGTACTCCACTGTACTCTACCTCTATTGTCCTCCACTGTACTCTATCTCTACTGTACTCTACTGTACTTTATCTCTACTGTACTCCACTGTACAATATCTCTACTGTACTCCACTGTACTCTACCTCCACTGTACTCTACCTCTACCGTACTCCACTGTACTCTATCTCTACTGTACTCCACTGTACTCTACCTCTACTGTACTCTACTCTTCTCTACCTCTACTGTGCTCTACTGTACTTTACTCTACTGTACTCCACTGTACTCTATCTCTACTGTGATCCACTGTACTCTACCTCTACTGTACTCCACTGTACTCTATCTCTACTGTGATCCACTGTACTCTATCTCTATTGTGCTCCACTGTACTCTACCTCTACTGTGCTCCACTGTACTCTATCTCTACTGTGCTCCACTCTACTCTACCTCTACTGTGCTCCACTGTATCCTACCTCTACTGTACTCCACTGTACTCTCTCTCTATTGTGCTCCACTGTACTCTATCTCTACTGTACTCAGCTGTACTCTACCTCTACTGTGCTCTACTGTTCTCTACCTCTACTGTGCTCTACTCTACTCCACCTCTACTGTGCTCCACTGTACCCTACCTCTACTGTGCTCCACCGTACTCTACCTCTACTGTGCTCCACTGTACTCTACCTCTACTGTACTCCACTGTACTCTATCTCTACTGTGCTCCACTATACTCTACCTCTACTGTGCTCTACTCTACTCCACCTCTACTGTGCTCCACTGTACCCTACCTCTACTGTGCTCCACCGTACTCTACCTCTACTGTGCTCCACTGTACTCTACCTCTACTGTACTCCACTGTACTCTATCTCTACTGTCCTCCACTGTACTCTACCTCTACTGTGCTCCACTGTACTCTCTCTCTACTGTACTCTACCTCTACTGTACTCTGCTGTACTCCACCTCTAATGTGCTCCACTGTACTCTACCTCTACTGTACTCTACCTCTACTGTACTCCACTGTACTCTACCTCTACTGTGCTCTACTGTACTCTATCTCTACTGTGCTCCACTGTACTCTACCTCTACTGTGCTCCACTGTACTCTACCTCTACTGTACTTCACTGTCCTCTATCTCTACTGTACTCCACTGTACTCTACCTCTATTGTCCTCCACTGTACTCTATCTCTACTGTACTCTACTGTACTATATCTCTACTGTACTCCACTGTACTCTATCTCTACTGTACTCCACTGTACTCTACCTCCACTGTACTCTACCTCTACCGTACTCCACTGTACTCTATCTCTACTGTACTCCACTGTACTCTACCTCTACTGTACTCTACTGTTCTCTACCTCTACTGTGCTCTACTGTACTTTACTCTACTGTACTCCACTGTACTCTATCTCTACTGTGATCCACTGTACTCTACCTCTACTGTACTCCACTGTACTCTATCTCTACTGTGATCCACTGTACTCTATCTCTATTGTGCTCCACTGTACTCTACCTCTACTGTGCTCCACTGTACTCTATCTCTACTGTGCTCCACTCTACTCTACCTCTACTGTGCTCCACTGTATCCTACCTCTACTGTACTCCACTGTACTCTCTCTCTACTTTGCTCCACTGTACTCTATCTCTACTGTACTCAGCTGTACTCTACCTCTACTGTGCTCTACTGTTCTCCACCTCTACTGTGCTCTACTCTACTCCTCCTCTACTGTGCTCCACTGTACCCTACCTCTACTGTGCTCCACCGTACTCTACCTCTACTGTGCTCCACTGTACTCTACCTCTACTGTACTCCACTGTACTCTATCTCTACTGTACTCCACTGTATTCTACCTCTACTGTACTCCACTGTACTCTATCTCTACTGTACTCCACTCTAATCTACCTCTACTGTCCTCCACTGTACTCTACCTCTACTGTGCTCCACTGTACTCTCTCTCTACTGTACTCTACCTCTACTGTACTCTACTGTGCTCCACTGTACTCCACTGTAGTCTACCTCTACTGTGCTCCACTGTACTCTACCTCTACTGTGCTCCACTATACTCTACCTCTACTGTGCTCCACTGTACTCTACCTCTACTGTCCTCCACTGTACTCTACCTCTACTGTGCTCCACTGTACTCTCTCTCTACTGTACTCTACCTCTACTGTACTCTACTGTACTCCACCTCTAATATGCTCCACTGTACTCTACCTCTACTGTACTCTACCTCTACTGTACTCCACTGTACTCTACCTCTAATGTGCTCCACTGTACTCTATATCTACTGTGCTCCACTGTACTCTATTTCTACTGTGCTCCACTGTACTCTATCTCTACTGTACTCCACTGTACTCTATCTCTACTGTACTTCACTGTCCTTTATCTCTAATGTACTCCACTGTACTCTACCTCTATTGTGCTCCATTGTACTCTATCTCTACTGTACTCTACTGTACTCTATCTCTACTTTACTCCACTGTACTTTATCTCTACTGTACTCCACTGTACTCTACCTCTACTGTGCTCCACTGTATCCTACCTCTACTGTACTCCACTGTACTCTCTCTCTACTCTGCTCCACTGTACTCTATCTCTACTGTACTCAGCTGTACTCTACCTCTACTGTGCTCTACTGTTCTCTACCTCTACTGTGCTCTACTCTACTCCACCTCTACTGTGCTCCACTGTACCCTACCTCTACTGTGCTCCACCGTACTCTACCTCTACTGTGCTCCACTGTACTCTACCTCTACTGTACTCCACTGTACTCTATCTCTACTGTACTCCACTGTACTCTACCTCTACTGTACTCCACTGTACTCTATCTCTACTGTACTCCACTCTAATCTACCTCTACTGTCCTCCACTGTACTCTACCTCTACTGTGCTCCACTGTACTCTCTCTCTACTGTACTCTACCTCTACTGTACTCTACTGTGCTCCACTGTACTCCACTGTAGTCTACCTCTACTGTGCTCCACTGTACTCTACCTCTACTGTGCTCCACTATACTCTACCTCTACTGTGCTCCACTGTACTCTACCTCTACTGTCCTCCACTGTACTCTACCTCTACTGTGCTCCACTGTACTCTCTCTCTACTGTACTCTACCTCTACTGTACTCTACTGTACTCCACCTCTAATGTGCTCCACTGTACTCTATCTCTACTGTGCTCCACTGTACTCTATTTCTACTGTGCTCCACTGTACTCTATCTCTACTGTACTCCACTGTACTCTATCTCTACTGTACTTCACTGTCCTTTATCTCTAATGTACTCCACTGTACTCTACCTCTATTGTGCTCCATTGTACTCTATCTCTACTGTACTCTACTGTACTCTATCTCTACTTTACTCCACTCTACTCTATCTCTACTGTACTCCACTGTACTCTACCTCTACTGTGCTCCACTGTACTCTACCTCTACCGTACTCCACTGTACTCTATCTCTACTGTACTCCACTGTACTCTACCTCAACTGTACTCTACTGTTCTCTACCTCTACTGTGCTCCACTCTACTCTACTGTACTCCACTGTACTCTATCTCTACTGTGATCCACTGTACTCTACCTCTACTGTACTCTACTGTACTCTATCTCTACTGTGATCTACTGTACTCTATCTCTACTGTGCTCCACTGTACTCTACCTCTACTGTGCTCCACTGTACTCTATCTCTACTGTGCTCCACTCTACTCTACCTCTACTGTGCTCCACTGTATCCTACCTCTACTGTACTCCACTGTACTCTATCTCTACTGTGCTCCACTGTACTCTATCTCTACTGTACTCCACTGTACTCTACCTCTACTGTGCTCTACTGTTCTCTACCTCTACTGTGCTCTACTGTACTCCACCTCTACTGTGCTCTACTGTACTCCACCTCTACTGTTCTCCACTGTACCCTACCTCTATTGTGCTCCACTGTACTCTACCTCTACTGTACTCCACTGTATTCTATCTCTACTGTGCTCCACTGTACTCTACCTCTACTGTGCTCAACTGTACTCTACTGTACTCCACTGTACTCTACCTCTACTGTACTCCACTGTACTCTATCTCTACTGTACTCCACTGTACTCTACATCTACTGTACTCCACTGTACTCTATATCTACTGTGCTCAACTGTACTCTACCTCTACTGTGCCCAACTGTACTGTACTCTACCTCTACTGTACTCCACTGTACTCTACCTCTACTGTACTCCACTTTACTCTACCTCTACTGTACTCAACTGTACTCTATCTCTACTGTGCTCCACTGTACTCTACCTCTACTGTACTCCACTGTACTCTATCTCTACTGTACTCCACTGTATTCTACCTATACTGTACTCTACTGTTCTCTTCCTCTACTGTACTCCACTGTACTCTATCTCTACTGTGATCCACTGTACTCTACCTCTACTGTACTCCACTGTACTCTATCTCTACTATACTCCACTGTACTCTACCTATACTGTACTCTACTGTTCTCTTCCTCTACTGTACTCCACTGTACTCTATCTCTACTGTGATCCACTGTACTCTACCTCTACTGTACTCCACTGTACTCTATCTCTACTCTACTCCACTGTACTCTACCTCTACTGTACTCTACTGTTCTCTACCTCTACTGTGCTCTACTGTACTCTTCTCTACTGTACTCCACTGTACTCTATCTCTACTGTGATCCACTGTACTCTTCCTCTACTGTAATCCACTGTACTCTATCTCTACTGTGATCCACTGTACTCTATCTCTACTGTGCTCCACTGTACTCTACCACTACTATGCTCCACTGTACTCTATCTGTACTGTGCTCCACTCTACTCTACCTCTACTGTGCTCCACTGTACTCTACCTCTACTGTACTCCACTCTACTCTATCTCTACTGTGCTCCACTGTACTCTATCTCTACTGTACTCCACTGTACTCTACCTCTACTGTGCTCTACTGTTCTCTACCTCTACTGTGCTCTACTGTACTCCACCTCTACTGTGCTCCACTGTACTCTATCTCTACTGTGATCCACTGTACTCTACCTCTACTGTACTCTACTGTACTCTATCTCTACTGTGATCTACTGTACTCTATCTCTACTGTGCTCCACTGTACTCTACCTCTACTGTGCTCCACTGTACTCTATCTCTACTGTGCTCCACTCTACTCTACCTCTACTGTGCTCCACTGTATCCTACCTCTACTGTACTCCACTGTACTCTATCTCTACTGTGCTCCACTGTACTCTATCTCTACTGTACTCCACTGTACTCTACCTCTACTGTGCTCTACTGTTCTCTACCTCTACTGTGCTCTACTGTACTCCACCTCTACTGTGCTCTACTGTACTCCACCTCTACTGTTCTCCACTGTACCCTACCTCTATTGTGCTCCACTGTACTCTACCTCTACTGTACTCCACTGTATTCTATCTCTACTGTGCTCCACTGTACTCTACCTCTACTGTGCTCAACTGTACTCTACTGTACTCCACTGTACTCTACCTCTACTGTACTCCACTGTACTCTATCTCTACTGTACTCCACTGTACTCTACATCTACTGTACTCCACTGTACTCTATATCTACTGTGCTCAACTGTACTCTACCTCTACTGTGCCCAACTGTACTGTACTCTACCTCTACTGTACTCCACTGTACTCTACCTCTACTGTACTCCACTTTACTCTACCTCTACTGTACTCAACTGTACTCTATCTCTACTGTGCTCCACTGTACTCTACCTCTACTGTACTCCACTGTACTCTATCTCTACTGTACTCCACTGTATTCTACCTATACTGTACTCTACTGTTCTCTTCCTCTACTGTACTCCACTGTACTCTATCTCTACTGTGATCCACTGTACTCTACCTCTACTGTACTCCACTGTACTCTATCTCTACTATACTCCACTGTACTCTACCTATACTGTACTCTACTGTTCTCTTCCTCTACTGTACTCCACTGTACTCTATCTCTACTGTGATCCACTGTACTCTACCTCTACTGTACTCCACTGTACTCTATCTCTACTCTACTCCACTGTACTCTACCTCTACTGTACTCTACTGTTCTCTACCTCTACTGTGCTCTACTGTACTCTTCTCTACTGTACTCCACTGTACTCTATCTCTACTGTGATCCACTGTACTCTTCCTCTACTGTAATCCACTGTACTCTATCTCTACTGTGATCCACTGTACTCTATCTCTACTGTGCTCCACTGTACTCTACCACTACTATGCTCCACTGTACTCTATCTGTACTGTGCTCCACTCTACTCTACCTCTACTGTGCTCCACTGTACTCTACCTCTACTGTACTCCACTCTACTCTATCTCTACTGTGCTCCACTGTACTCTATCTCTACTGTACTCCACTGTACTCTACCTCTACTGTGCTCTACTGTTCTCTACCTCTACTGTGCTCTACTGTACTCCACCTCTACTGTGCTCCACTGTACCCTACCTCTACTGTGCTCCACTGTACTCTACCTCTACTGTGCTCCACTGTACTCTACCTCTACTGTGCTCCACTGTACTCTACCTCTACTGTGCTCCACTGTACTCTACCTCTACTGTGCTCCACTGTACTCTATCTCTACTGTGCTCCACTGTACTCTATTTCTACTGTACTCTACTGTACTCCACCTCTAATGTGCTCCACTGTACTCTACCTCTACTGTACTCCACTGTACTCTACCTCTACTGTGCTGTACTGTACTCTATCTCTACTCTGCTCCACTGTACTCTACCTCTACTGTGCTCCACTGTACTCTACCTCTACTGCACTTCACTGTCCTCTATCTCTACTGTACTCCACTGTACTCTACCTCTACTGTGCTCCACTGTACTCTACCTCTACTGTACTCCACTGTACTCTATCACTACTGTGCTCCACTGTACTCTACCTCTACTGTGCTCCACTGTACTCTACCTCTACTGTGCTCCACTGTACTCTACCTCTACTGTACTCCACTGTACTCTACCTCTACTGTGCTCAACTGTACTCTACTGTACTCCACTGTACTCTACCTCTACTGTACTCCACTGTACTCTATCTCTACTGTACTCCACTGTACTCTACCTCTACTGTACTCCACTGTACTCTATCTTTACTGTGCTCCACTGTACTCTACCTCTACTGTGCTCAACTGTACTGTACTGTACTCCACTCTAATCTACCTCTACTGTACTCCACTGTACTCTACCTCTACTGTACTCCACTGTACTCTACCTCTACTGTACTCCACTGTACTCTACTCTACTGTACTCCACTGTACTCTATCTCTACTGTGATCCACTGTACTCTATCTCTACTGTACTCCACTGTACTCTATCTCTACTGTAGTCCACTGTACTCTACCTCTACTGTACTCTACTGTTCTCTACCTCTACTGTGCTCTACTGTACTCTACTCTACTGTACTCCACTGTACTCTATCTCTACTGTGATCCACTGTACTCTACCTCTACTGTACTCCACTTTACTTTATCTCTACTGTGATCCACTGTACTCTATCTCTACTGTGCTCCACTGTACTCTACCTCTACTGTGCTCCACTGTACTCTACCTCTACTGTACTCCACTTTACTTTATCTCTACTGTGATCCACTGTACTCTATCTCTACTGTGCTCCACTGTACTCTACCTCTACTATGCTCCACTGTACTCTATCTCTACTGTGCTCCACTCTACTCTACCTCTACTGTGTTCCACTTTACTCTACCTCTACTGTACTCCACTGTACTCTATCTCTACTGTACTCCACTGTACTCTACCTCTACTGTGCTCTACTGTTCTCTACCTCTACTGTGCTCTACTGTACTCCACCTCTACTGTGCTCCACTGTACCCTACCTCTACTGTGCTCCACTGTACTCTACCTCTACTGTGCTCCACTGTACTCTACCTCTACTCTGCTCCACTGTATCCACTGTACTCTACCTCTACTGTGCTCCACTGTACTCTACCTCTACTGTGCTCCACTGTACTCTACCTCTACTGTACTCTACTGTACTCCACCTCTAATGAGCTCCACTGTACTCTGGCTCTACTGTACTCCACTGTACTTTACCTCTACTGTACTCCACTGTACTCTACCTCTACTGTGCTCCACTGTACTCTATTTCTACTGTACTCCTCTGTACTCTACCTCTACTGTGCTCCACTGTACTCTATCTGTAATGTACTCTACTGTACTCTATCTCTACTGTGATCCACTGTACTCTACCTCTGCTGTGCTCCACTGTACTCTATCTCTACTGTACTCCACTGTACTCTACTGTTCTCTACCTCTACTGTACTCTATCTCTACTGTACTCCACTGTACTCTACTGTTCTCTACCTCCACTGTACTCTACTGTGCTCCACTGTACTCCACTTTTGTCTAACTCTACTGTGCTCCACTGTACTCTACCTCTACTCTGCTCCACTATACTCTACCTCTACTGTGCTCCACTCTACTCTACCTCTACTCTCCTCCACTGTACTCTACCTCTACTGTGCTCCACTGTACTCTCTCTCTACTGTACTCTACCTCTACTGTACTCTACTGTACTCCACCTCTAAAGTGCTCCACTGTACTCTACCTCTACTGTACTCTACCTCTACTGTACTCCACTTTACTCTACCTCTACTGTGCTCTACTGTACTCTATCTCTACTGTGCTCCACTGTACTCTACCTCTACTGTGCTCCACTGTACTCTACCTCTACTGTACTCCACTGTACTCTATCTCTACTATACTCCACTGTACTCTACCTATACTGTACTCTACTGTTCTCTTCCTCTACTGTACTCCACTGTACTCTATCTCTACTGTGATCCACTGTACTCTACCTCTACTGTACTCCACTGTACTCTATCTCTACTCTACTCCACTGTACTCTACCTCTACTGTACTCTACTGTTCTCTACCTCTACTGTGCTCTACTGTACTCTTCTCTACTGTACTCCACTGTACTCTATCTCTACTGTGATCCACTGTACTCTTCCTCTACTGTAATCCACTGTACTCTATCTCTACTGTGATCCACTGTACTCTATCTCTACTGTGCTCCACTGTACTCTACCTCTACTATGCTCCACTGTACTCTATCTGTACTGTGCTCCACTCTACTCTACCTCTACTGTGCTCCACTGTACTCTACCTCTACTGTACTCCACTCTACTCTATCTCTACTGTGCTCCACTGTACTCTATCTCTACTGTACTCCACTGTACTCTACCTCTACTGTGCTCTACTGTTCTCTACCTCTACTGTGCTCTACTGTACTCCACCTCTACTGTGCTCCACTGTACCCTACCTCTACTGTGCTCCACTGTACTCTACCTCTACTGTGCTCCACTGTACTCTACCTCTACTGTGCTCCACTGTACTCTACCTCTACTGTGCTCCACTGTACTCTACCTCTACTGTGCTCCACTGTACTCTATCTCTACTGTGCTCCACTGTACTCTATTTCTACTGTACTCTACTGTACTCCACCTCTAATGTGCTCCACTGTACTCTACCTCTACTGTACTCCACTGTACTCTACCTCTACTGTGCTGTACTGTACTCTATCTCTACTCTGCTCCACTGTACTCTACCTCTACTGTGCTCCACTGTACTCTACCTCTACTGCACTTCACTGTCCTCTATCTCTACTGTACTCCACTGTACTCTACCTCTACTGTGCTCCACTGTACTCTACCTCTACTGTACTCCACTGTACTCTATCACTACTGTGCTCCACTGTACTCTACCTCTACTGTGCTCCACTGTACTCTACCTCTACTGTGCTCCACTGTACTCTACCTCTACTGTACTCCACTGTACTCTACCTCTACTGTGCTCAACTGTACTCTACTGTACTCCACTGTACTCTACCTCTACTGTACTCCACTGTACTCTATCTCTACTGTACTCCACTGTACTCTACCTCTACTGTACTCCACTGTACTCTATCTTTACTGTGCTCCACTGTACTCTACCTCTACTGTGCTCAACTGTACTGTACTGTACTCCACTCTAATCTACCTCTACTGTACTCCACTGTACTCTACCTCTACTGTACTCCACTGTACTCTACCTCTACTGTACTCCACTGTACTCTACTCTACTGTACTCCACTGTACTCTATCTCTACTGTGATCCACTGTACTCTATCTCTACTGTACTCCACTGTACTCTATCTCTACTGTAGTCCACTGTACTCTACCTCTACTGTACTCTACTGTTCTCTACCTCTACTGTGCTCTACTGTACTCTACTCTACTGTACTCCACTGTACTCTATCTCTACTGTGATCCACTGTACTCTACCTCTACTGTACTCCACTTTACTTTATCTCTACTGTGATCCACTGTACTCTATCTCTACTGTGCTCCACTGTACTCTACCTCTACTGTGCTCCACTGTACTCTACCTCTACTGTACTCCACTTTACTTTATCTCTACTGTGATCCACTGTACTCTATCTCTACTGTGCTCCACTGTACTCTACCTCTACTATGCTCCACTGTACTCTATCTCTACTGTGCTCCACTCTACTCTACCTCTACTGTGTTCCACTTTACTCTACCTCTACTGTACTCCACTGTACTCTATCTCTACTGTACTCCACTGTACTCTACCTCTACTGTGCTCTACTGTTCTCTACCTCTACTGTGCTCTACTGTACTCCACCTCTACTGTGCTCCACTGTACCCTACCTCTACTGTGCTCCACTGTACTCTACCTCTACTGTGCTCCACTGTACTCTACCTCTACTCTGCTCCACTGTATCCACTGTACTCTACCTCTACTGTGCTCCACTGTACTCTACCTCTACTGTGCTCCACTGTACTCTACCTCTACTGTACTCTACTGTACTCCACCTCTAATGAGCTCCACTGTACTCTGGCTCTACTGTACTCCACTGTACTTTACCTCTACTGTACTCCACTGTACTCTACCTCTACTGTGCTCCACTGTACTATATTTCTACTGTACTCCTCTGTACTCTACCTCTACTGTGCTCCACTGTACTCTATCTGTAATGTACTCTACTGTACTCTATCTCTACTGTGATCCACTGTACTCTACCTCTGCTGTGCTCCACTGTACTCTATCTCTACTGTACTCCACTGTACTCTACTGTTCTCTACCTCTACTGTACTCTATCTCTACTGTACTCCACTGTACTCTACTGTTCTCTACCTCCACTGTACTCTACTGTGCTCCACTGTACTCCACTTTAGTCTAACTCTACTGTGCTCCACTGTACTCTACCTCTACTCTGCTCCACTATACTCTACCTCTACTGTGCTCCACTGTACTCTACCTCTACTCTCCTCCACTGTACTCTACCTCTACTGTGCTCCACTGTACTCTCTCTCTACTGTACTCTACCTCTACTGTACTCTACTGTACTCCACCTCTAATGTGCTCCACTGTACTCTACCTCTACTGTACTCTACCTCTACTGTACTCCACTTTACTCTACCTCTACTGTGCTCTACTGTACTCTATCTCTACTGTGCTCCACTGTACTCTACCTCTACTGTGCTCCACTGTACTCTACCTCTACTGTACTTCACTGTCCTCTATCTCTGGTGTACTCCACTGTACTCTACCTCTATTGTCCTCCACTGTACTCTATCTCTACTGTACTCTACTGTACTTTATCTCTACTGTACTCCACTGTACAATATCTCTACTGTACTCCACTGTACTCTACCTCCACTGTACTCTACCTCTACCGTACTCCACTGTACTCTATCTCTACTGTACTCCACTGTACTCTACCTCTACTGTACTCTACTCTTCTCTACCTCTACTGTGCTCTACTGTACTTTACTCTACTGTACTCCACTGTACTCTATCTCTACTGTGATCCACTGTACTCTACCTCTACTGTACTCCACTGTACTCTATCTCTACTGTGATCCACTGTACTCTATCTCTATTGTGCTCCACTGTACTCTACCTCTACTGTGCTCCACTGTACTCTATCTCTACTGTGCTCCACTCTACTCTACCTCTACTGTGCTCCACTGTATCCTACCTCTACTGTACTCCACTGTACTCTCTCTCTATTGTGCTCCACTGTACTCTATCTCTACTGTACTCAGCTGTACTCTACCTCTACTGTGCTCTACTGTTCTCTACCTCTACTGTGCTCTACTCTACTCCACCTCTACTGTGCTCCACTGTACCCTACCTCTACTGTGCTCCACCGTACTCTACCTCTACTGTGCTCCACTGTACTCTACCTCTACTGTACTCCACTGTACTCTATCTCTACTGTGCTCCACTATACTCTACCTCTACTGTGCTCTACTCTACTCCACCTCTACTGTGCTCCACTGTACCCTACCTCTACTGTGCTCCACCGTACTCTACCTCTACTGTGCTCCACTGTACTCTACCTCTACTGTACTCCACTGTACTCTATCTCTACTGTCCTCCACTGTACTCTACCTCTACTGTGCTCCACTGTACTCTCTCTCTACTGTACTCTACCTCTACTGTACTCTGCTGTACTCCACCTCTAATGTGCTCCACTGTACTCTACCTCTACTGTACTCTACCTCTACTGTACTCCACTGTACTCTACCTCTACTGTGCTCTACTGTACTCTATCTCTACTGTGCTCCACTGTACTCTACCTCTACTGTGCTCCACTGTACTCTACCTCTACTGTACTTCACTGTCCTCTATCTCTACTGTACTCCACTGTACTCTACCTCTATTGTCCTCCACTGTACTCTATCTCTACTGTACTCTACTGTACTATATCTCTACTGTACTCCACTGTACTCTATCTCTACTGTACTCCACTGTACTCTACCTCCACTGTACTCTACCTCTACCGTACTCCACTGTACTCTATCTCTACTGTACTCCACTGTACTCTACCTCTACTGTACTCTACTGTTCTCTACCTCTACTGTGCTCTACTGTACTTTACTCTACTGTACTCCACTGTACTCTATCTCTACTGTGATCCACTGTACTCTACCTCTACTGTACTCCACTGTACTCTATCTCTACTGTGATCCACTGTACTCTATCTCTATTGTGCTCCACTGTACTCTACCTCTACTGTGCTCCACTGTACTCTATCTCTACTGTGCTCCACTCTACTCTACCTCTACTGTGCTCCACTGTATCCTACCTCTACTGTACTCCACTGTACTCTCTCTCTACTTTGCTCCACTGTACTCTATCTCTACTGTACTCAGCTGTACTCTACCTCTACTGTGCTCTACTGTTCTCCACCTCTACTGTGCTCTACTCTACTCCTCCTCTACTGTGCTCCACTGTACCCTACCTCTACTGTGCTCCACCGTACTCTACCTCTACTGTGCTCCACTGTACTCTACCTCTACTGTACTCCACTCTACTCTATCTCTACTGTACTCCACTGTATTCTACCTCTACTGTACTCCACTGTACTCTATCTCTACTGTACTCCACTCTAATCTACCTCTACTGTCCTCCACTGTACTCTACCTCTACTGTGCTCCACTGTACTCTCTCTCTACTGTACTCTACCTCTACTGTACTCTACTGTGCTCCACTGTACTCCACTGTAGTCTACCTCTACTGTGCTCCACTGTACTCTACCTCTACTGTGCTCCACTATACTCTACCTCTACTGTGCTCCACTGTACTCTACCTCTACTGTCCTCCACTGTACTCTACCTCTACTGTGCTCCACTGTACTCTCTCTCTACTGTACTCTACCTCTACTGTACTCTACTGTACTCCACCTCTAATATGCTCCACTGTACTCTACCTCTACTGTACTCTACCTCTACTGTACTCCACTGTACTCTACCTCTAATGTGCTCCACTGTACTCTATATCTACTGTGCTCCACTGTACTCTATTTCTACTGTGCTCCACTGTACTCTATCTCTACTGTACTCCACTGTACTCTATCTCTACTGTACTTCACTGTCCTTTATCTCTAATGTACTCCACTGTACTCTACCTCTATTGTGCTCCATTGTACTCTATCTCTACTGTACTCTACTGTACTCTATCTCTACTTTACTCCACTGTACTCTATCTCTACTGTACTCCACTGTACTCTACCTCTACTGTGCTCCACTGTATCCTACCTCTACTGTACTCCACTGTACTCTCTCTCTACTCTGCTCCACTGTACTCTATCTCTACTGTACTCAGCTGTACTCTACCTCTACTGTGCTCTACTGTTCTCTACCTCTACTGTGCTCTACTCTACTCCACCTCTACTGTGCTCCACTGTACCCTACCTCTACTGTGCTCCACCGTACTCTACCTCTACTGTGCTCCACTGTACTCTACCTCTACTGTACTCCACTGTACTCTATCTCTACTGTACTCCACTGTACTCTACCTCTACTGTACTCCACTGTACTCTATCTCTACTGTACTCCACTCTAATCTACCTCTACTGTCCTCCACTGTACTCTACCTCTACTGTGCTCCACTGTACTCTCTCTCTACTGTACTCTACCTCTACTGTACTCTACTGTGCTCCACTGTACTCCACTGTAGTCTACCTCTACTGTGCTCCACTGTACTCTACCTCTACTGTGCTCCACTATACTCTACCTCTACTGTGCTCCACTGTACTCTACCTCTACTGTCCTCCACTGTACTCTACCTCTACTGTGCTCCACTGTACTCTCTCTCTACTGTACTCTACCTCTACTGTACTCTACTGTACTCCACCTCTAATGTGCTCCACTGTACTCTATCTCTACTGTGCTCCACTGTACTCTATTTCTACTGTGCTCCACTGTACTCTATCTCTACTGTACTCCACTGTACTCTATCTCTACTGTACTTCACTGTCCTTTATCTCTAATGTACTCCACTGTACTCTACCTCTATTGTGCTCCATTGTACTCTATCTCTACTGTACTCTACTGTACTCTATCTCTACTTTACTCCACTCTACTCTATCTCTACTGTACTCCACTGTACTCTACCTCTACTGTGCTCCACTGTACTCTACCTCTACCGTACTCCACTGTACTCTATCTCTACTGTACTCCACTGTACTCTACCTCAACTGTACTCTACTGTTCTCTACCTCTACTGTGCTCCACTCTACTCTACTGTACTCCACTGTACTCTATCTCTACTGTGATCCACTGTACTCTACCTCTACTGTACTCTACTGTACTCTATCTCTACTGTGATCTACTGTACTCTATCTCTACTGTGCTCCACTGTACTCTACCTCTACTGTGCTCCACTGTACTCTATCTCTACTGTGCTCCACTCTACTCTACCTCTACTGTGCTCCACTGTATCCTACCTCTACTGTACTCCACTGTACTCTATCTCTACTGTGCTCCACTGTACTCTATCTCTACTGTACTCCACTGTACTCTACCTCTACTGTGCTCTACTGTTCTCTACCTCTACTGTGCTCTACTGTACTCCACCTCTACTGTTCTCCACTGTACCCTACCTCCATTGTGCTCCACTGTACTCTACCTCTACTGTACTCCACTGTATTCTATCTCTACTGTGCTCCACTGTACTCTACCTCTACTGTGCTCAACTGTACTCTACTGTAATCCACTGTACTCTACCTCTACTGTACTCCACTGTACTCTATCTCTACTGTACTCCACTGTACTCTACCTCTACTGTACTCCACTGTACTCTATATCTACTGTGCTCAACTGTACTCTACCTCTACTGTGCCCAACTGTACTGTACTCTATCTCTACTATACTCCACTGTACTCTACCTATACTGTACTCTACTGTTCTCTTCCTCTACTGTACTCCACTGTACTCTATCTCTACTGTGATCCACTGTACTCTACCTCTACTGTACTCCACTGTACTCTATCTCTACTCTACTCCACTGTACTCTACCTCTACTGTACTCTACTGTTCTCTACCTCTACTGTGCTCTACTGTACTCTTCTCTACTGTACTCCACTGTACTCTATCTCTACTGTGATCCACTGTACTCTTCCTCTACTGTAATCCACTGTACTCTATCTCTACTGTGATCCACTGTACTCTATCTCTACTGTGCTCCACTGTACTCTACCTCTACTATGCTCCACTGTACTCTATCTGTACTGTGCTCCACTCTACTCTACCTCTACTGTGCTCCACTGTACTCTACCTCTACTGTACTCCACTCTACTCTATCTCTACTGTGCTACACTGTACTCTATCTCTACTGTACTCCACTGTACTCTACCTCTACTGTGTTCTACTGTTCTCTACCTCTACTGTGCTCTACTGTACTCCACCTCTACTGTGCTCCACTGTACCCTACCTCTACTGTGCTCCACTGTACTCTACCTCTACTGTGCTCCACTGTACTCTACCTCTACTGTGCTCCACTGTACTCTACCTCTACTGTGCTCCACTGTACTCTACCTCTACAGTGCTCCACTGTACTCTATCTCTACTGTGCTCCACTGTACTCTATTTCTACTGTACTCTACTGTACTCCACCTCTAATGTGCTCCACTGTACTCTACCTCTACTGTACTCTACCTCTACTGTGCTCCACTGTACTCTACCTCTACTGTGCTGTACTGTACTCTATCTCTACTCTGCTCCACTGTACTCTACCTCTACTGTGCTCCACTGTACTATACCTCTACTGTACTTCACTGTCCTCTATCTCTACTGTACTCCACTGTACTCTACCTCTACTGTGCTCCACTGTACTCTACCTCTACTGTACTCCACTGTACTCTATCACTACTGTGCTCCACTGTACTCTACCTCTACTGTGCTCCACTGTACTCTACCTCTACTGTGCTCCACTGTACTCTACCTCTACTGTACTCCACTGTACTCTATCTCTACTGTGCTCCACTGTACTCTACCTCTACTGTGCTCAAATGTACTCTACTGTACTCCACTGTACTCTACCTCTACTGTACTCCACTGTACTCTATCTCTACTGTACTCCACTGTACTCTACCTCTACTGTACTCCACTGTACTCTACCTCTACTGTCCTCCACTGTACTCTACCTCTACTGTGCTCCACTGTACTCTCTCTCTACTGTACTCTACCTCTACTGTACTCTACTGTACTCCACCTCTAATGTGCTCCACTGTACTCTATCTCTACTGTGCTCCACTGTACTCTATTTCTACTGTGCTCGACTGTACTCTATCTCTACTGTACTCCACTGTACTCTATCTCTACTGTACTTCACTGTCCTTTATCTCTAATGTACTCCACTGTACTCTACCTCTATTGTGCTCCATTGTACTCTATCTCTACTGTACTCTACTGTACTCTATCTCTACTTTACTCCACTCTACTCTATCTCTACTGTACTCCACTGTACTCTACCTCTACTGTGCTCCACTGTACTCTACCTCTACCGTACTCCACTGTACTCTATCTCTACTGTACTCCACTGTACTCTACCTCAACTGTACTCTACTGTTCTCTACCTCTACTGTGCTCCACTCTACTCTACTGTACTCCACTGTACTCTATCTCTACTGTGATCCACTGTACTCTACCTCTACTGTACTCTACTGTACTCTATCTCTACTGTGATCTACTGTACTCTATCTCTACTGTGCTCCACTGTACTCTACCTCTACTGTGCTCCACTGTACTCTATCTCTACTGTGCTCCACTCTACTCTACCTCTACTGTGCTCCACTGTATCCTACCTCTACTGTACTCCACTGTACTCTATCTCTACTGTGCTCCACTGTACTCTATCTCTACTGTACTCCACTGTACTCTACCTCTACTGTGCTCTACTGTTCTCTACCTCTACTGTGCTCTACTGTACTCCACCTCTACTGTTCTCCACTGTACCCTACCTCTATTGTGCTCCACTGTACTCTACCTCTACTGTACTCCACTGTATTCTATCTCTACTGTGCTCCACTGTACTCTACCTCTACTGTGCTCAACTGTACTCTACTGTACTCCACTGTACTCTACCTCTACTGTACTCCACTGTACTCTATCTCTACTGTACTCCACTGTACTCTACATCTACTGTACTCCACTGTACTCTACCTCTACTGTGCTCAACTGTACTCTACCTCTACTGTGCCCAACTGTACTGTACTCTACCTCTACTGTACTCCACTGTACTCTACCTCTACTGTACTCCACTTTACTCTACCTCTACTGTACTCAACTGTACTCTATCTCTACTGTGCTCCACTGTACTCTACCTCTACTGTACTCCACTGTACTCTATCTCTACTGTACTCCACTGTATTCTACCTATACTGTACTCTACTGTTCTCTTCCTCTACTGTACTCCACTGTACTCTATCTCTACTGTGATCCACTGTACTCTACCTCTACTGTACTCCACTGTACTCTATCTCTACTATACTCCACTGTACTCTACCTATACTGTACTCTACTGTTCTCTTCCTCTACTGTACTCCACTGTACTCTATCTCTACTGTGATCCACTGTACTCTACCTCTACTGTACTCCACTGTACTCTATCTCTACTCTACTCCACTGTACTCTACCTCTACTGTACTCTACTGTTCTCTACCTCTACTGTGCTCTACTGTACTCTTCTCTACTGTACTCCACTGTACTCTATCTCTACTGTGATCCACTGTACTCTTCCTCTACTGTAATCCACTGTACTCTATCTCTACTGTGATCCACTGTACTCTATCTCTACTGTGCTCCACTGTACTCTACCTCTACTATGCTCCACTGTACTCTATCTGTACTGTGCTCCACTCTACTCTACCTCTACTGTGCTCCACTGTACTCTACCTCTACTGTACTCCACTCTACTCTATCTCTACTGTGCTCCACTGTACTCTATCTCTACTGTACTCCACTGTACTCTACCTCTACTGTGCTCTACTGTTCTCTACCTCTACTGTGCTCTACTGTACTCCACCTCTACTGTGCTCCACTGTACCCTACCTCTACTGTGCTCCACTCTACTCTACCTCTACTGTGCTCCACTGTATCCTACCTCTACTGTACTCCACTGTACTCTCTCTCTACTTTGCTCCACTGTACTCTATCTCTACTGTACTCAGCTGTACTCTACCTCTACTGTGCTCTACTGTTCTCCACCTCTACTGTGCTCTACTCTACTCCTCCTCTACTGTGCTCCACTGTACCCTACCTCTACTGTGCTCCACCGTACTCTACCTCTACTGTGCTCCACTGTACTCTACCTCTACTGTACTCCACTCTACTCTATCTCTACTGTACTCCACTGTATTCTACCTCTACTGTACTCCACTGTACTCTATCTCTACTGTACTCCACTCTAATCTACCTCTACTGTCCTCCACTGTACTCTACCTCTACTGTGCTCCACTGTACTCTCTCTCTACTGTACTCTACCTCTACTGTACTCTACTGTGCTCCACTGTACTCCACTGTAGTCTACCTCTACTGTGCTCCACTGTACTCTACCTCTACTGTGCTCCACTATACTCTACCTCTACTGTGCTCCACTGTACTCTACCTCTACTGTCCTCCACTGTACTCTACCTCTACTGTGCTCCACTGTACTCTCTCTCTACTGTACTCTACCTCTACTGTACTCTACTGTACTCCACCTCTAATATGCTCCACTGTACTCTACCTCTACTGTACTCTACCTCTACTGTACTCCACTGTACTCTACCTCTAATGTGCTCCACTGTACTCTATATCTACTGTGCTCCACTGTACTCTATTTCTACTGTGCTCCACTGTACTCTATCTCTACTGTACTCCACTGTACTCTATCTCTACTGTACTTCACTGTCCTTTATCTCTAATGTACTCCACTGTACTCTACCTCTATTGTGCTCCATTGTACTCTATCTCTACTGTACTCTACTGTACTCTATCTCTACTTTACTCCACTGTACTCTATCTCTACTGTACTCCACTGTACTCTACCTCTACTGTGCTCCACTGTATCCTACCTCTACTGTACTCCACTGTACTCTCTCTCTACTCTGCTCCACTGTACTCTATCTCTACTGTACTCAGCTGTACTCTACCTCTACTGTGCTCTACTGTTCTCTACCTCTACTGTGCTCTACTCTACTCCACCTCTACTGTGCTCCACTGTACCCTACCTCTACTGTGCTCCACCGTACTCTACCTCTACTGTGCTCCACTGTACTCTACCTCTACTGTACTCCACTGTACTCTATCTCTACTGTACTCCACTGTACTCTACCTCTACTGTACTCCACTGTACTCTATCTCTACTGTACTCCACTCTAATCTACCTCTACTGTCCTCCACTGTACTCTACCTCTACTGTGCTCCACTGTACTCTCTCTCTACTGTACTCTACCTCTACTGTACTCTACTGTGCTCCACTGTACTCCACTGTAGTCTACCTCTACTGTGCTCCACTGTACTCTACCTCTACTGTGCTCCACTATACTCTACCTCTACTGTGCTCCACTGTACTCTACCTCTACTGTCCTCCACTGTACTCTACCTCTACTGTGCTCCACTGTACTCTCTCTCTACTGTACTCTACCTCTACTGTACTCTACTGTACTCCACCTCTAATGTGCTCCACTGTACTCTATCTCTACTGTGCTCCACTGTACTCTATTTCTACTGTGCTCCACTGTACTCTATCTCTACTGTACTCCACTGTACTCTATCTCTACTGTACTTCACTGTCCTTTATCTCTAATGTACTCCACTGTACTCTACCTCTATTGTGCTCCATTGTACTCTATCTCTACTGTACTCTACTGTACTCTATCTCTACTTTACTCCACTCTACTCTATCTCTACTGTACTCCACTGTACTCTACCTCTACTGTGCTCCACTGTACTCTACCTCTACCGTACTCCACTGTACTCTATCTCTACTGTACTCCACTGTACTCTACCTCAACTGTACTCTACTGTTCTCTACCTCTACTGTGCTCCACTCTACTCTACTGTACTCCACTGTACTCTATCTCTACTGTGATCCACTGTACTCTACCTCTACTGTACTCTACTGTACTCTATCTCTACTGTGATCTACTGTACTCTATCTCTACTGTGCTCCACTGTACTCTACCTCTACTGTGCTCCACTGTACTCTATCTCTACTGTGCTCCACTCTACTCTACCTCTACTGTGCTCCACTGTATCCTACCTCTACTGTACTCCACTGTACTCTATCTCTACTGTGCTCCACTGTACTCTATCTCTACTGTACTCCACTGTACTCTACCTCTACTGTGCTCTACTGTTCTCTACCTCTACTGTGCTCTACTGTACTCCACCTCTACTGTTCTCCACTGTACCCTACCTCCATTGTGCTCCACTGTACTCTACCTCTACTGTACTCCACTGTATTCTATCTCTACTGTGCTCCACTGTACTCTACCTCTACTGTGCTCAACTGTACTCTACTGTAATCCACTGTACTCTACCTCTACTGTACTCCACTGTACTCTATCTCTACTGTACTCCACTGTACTCTACCTCTACTGTACTCCACTGTACTCTATATCTACTGTGCTCAACTGTACTCTACCTCTACTGTGCCCAACTGTACTGTACTCTATCTCTACTATACTCCACTGTACTCTACCTATACTGTACTCTACTGTTCTCTTCCTCTACTGTACTCCACTGTACTCTATCTCTACTGTGATCCACTGTACTCTACCTCTACTGTACTCCACTGTACTCTATCTCTACTCTACTCCACTGTACTCTACCTCTACTGTACTCTACTGTTCTCTACCTCTACTGTGCTCTACTGTACTCTTCTCTACTGTACTCCACTGTACTCTATCTCTACTGTGATCCACTGTACTCTTCCTCTACTGTAATCCACTGTACTCTATCTCTACTGTGATCCACTGTACTCTATCTCTACTGTGCTCCACTGTACTCTACCTCTACTATGCTCCACTGTACTCTATCTGTACTGTGCTCCACTCTACTCTACCTCTACTGTGCTCCACTGTACTCTACCTCTACTGTACTCCACTCTACTCTATCTCTACTGTGCTACACTGTACTCTATCTCTACTGTACTCCACTGTACTCTACCTCTACTGTGTTCTACTGTTCTCTACCTCTACTGTGCTCTACTGTACTCCACCTCTACTGTGCTCCACTGTACCCTACCTCTACTGTGCTCCACTGTACTCTACCTCTACTGTGCTCCACTGTACTCTACCTCTACTGTGCTCCACTGTACTCTACCTCTACTGTGCTCCACTGTACTCTACCTCTACAGTGCTCCACTGTACTCTATCTCTACTGTGCTCCACTGTACTCTATTTCTACTGTACTCTACTGTACTCCACCTCTAATGTGCTCCACTGTACTCTACCTCTACTGTACTCTACCTCTACTGTACTCCACTGTACTCTACCTCTACTGTGCTGTACTGTACTCTATCTCTACTCTGCTCCACTGTACTCTACCTCTACTGTGCTCCACTGTACTATACCTCTACTGTACTTCACTGTCCTCTATCTCTACTGTACTCCACTGTACTCTACCTCTACTGTGCTCCACTGTACTCTACCTCTACTGTACTCCACTGTACTCTATCACTACTGTGCTCCACTGTACTCTACCTCTACTGTGCTCCACTGTACTCTACCTCTACTGTGCTCCACTGTACTCTACCTCTACTGTACTCCACTGTACTCTATCTCTACTGTGCTCCACTGTACTCTACCTCTACTGTGCTCAAATGTACTCTACTGTACTCCACTGTACTCTACCTCTACTGTACTCCACTGTACTCTATCTCTACTGTACTCCACTGTACTCTACCTCTACTGTACTCCACTGTACTCTACCTCTACTGTCCTCCACTGTACTCTACCTCTACTGTGCTCCACTGTACTCTCTCTCTACTGTACTCTACCTCTACTGTACTCTACTGTACTCCACCTCTAATGTGCTCCACTGTACTCTATCTCTACTGTGCTCCACTGTACTCTATTTCTACTGTGCTCGACTGTACTCTATCTCTACTGTACTCCACTGTACTCTATCTCTACTGTACTTCACTGTCCTTTATCTCTAATGTACTCCACTGTACTCTACCTCTATTGTGCTCCATTGTACTCTATCTCTACTGTACTCTACTGTACTCTATCTCTACTTTACTCCACTCTACTCTATCTCTACTGTACTCCACTGTACTCTACCTCTACTGTGCTCCACTGTACTCTACCTCTACCGTACTCCACTGTACTCTATCTCTACTGTACTCCACTGTACTCTACCTCAACTGTACTCTACTGTTCTCTACCTCTACTGTGCTCCACTCTACTCTACTGTACTCCACTGTACTCTATCTCTACTGTGATCCACTGTACTCTACCTCTACTGTACTCTACTGTACTCTATCTCTACTGTGATCTACTGTACTCTATCTCTACTGTGCTCCACTGTACTCTACCTCTACTGTGCTCCACTGTACTCTATCTCTACTGTGCTCCACTCTACTCTACCTCTACTGTGCTCCACTGTATCCTACCTCTACTGTACTCCACTGTACTCTATCTCTACTGTGCTCCACTGTACTCTATCTCTACTGTACTCCACTGTACTCTACCTCTACTGTGCTCTACTGTTCTCTACCTCTACTGTGCTCTACTGTACTCCACCTCTACTGTTCTCCACTGTACCCTACCTCTATTGTGCTCCACTGTACTCTACCTCTACTGTACTCCACTGTATTCTATCTCTACTGTGCTCCACTGTACTCTACCTCTACTGTGCTCAACTGTACTCTACTGTACTCCACTGTACTCTACCTCTACTGTACTCCACTGTACTCTATCTCTACTGTACTCCACTGTACTCTACATCTACTGTACTCCACTGTACTCTACCTCTACTGTGCTCAACTGTACTCTACCTCTACTGTGCCCAACTGTACTGTACTCTACCTCTACTGTACTCCACTGTACTCTACCTCTACTGTACTCCACTTTACTCTACCTCTACTGTACTCAACTGTACTCTATCTCTACTGTGCTCCACTGTACTCTACCTCTACTGTACTCCACTGTACTCTATCTCTACTGTACTCCACTGTATTCTACCTATACTGTACTCTACTGTTCTCTTCCTCTACTGTACTCCACTGTACTCTATCTCTACTGTGATCCACTGTACTCTACCTCTACTGTACTCCACTGTACTCTATCTCTACTATACTCCACTGTACTCTACCTATACTGTACTCTACTGTTCTCTTCCTCTACTGTACTCCACTGTACTCTATCTCTACTGTGATCCACTGTACTCTACCTCTACTGTACTCCACTGTACTCTATCTCTACTCTACTCCACTGTACTCTACCTCTACTGTACTCTACTGTTCTCTACCTCTACTGTGCTCTACTGTACTCTTCTCTACTGTACTCCACTGTACTCTATCTCTACTGTGATCCACTGTACTCTTCCTCTACTGTAATCCACTGTACTCTATCTCTACTGTGATCCACTGTACTCTATCTCTACTGTGCTCCACTGTACTCTACCTCTACTATGCTCCACTGTACTCTATCTGTACTGTGCTCCACTCTACTCTACCTCTACTGTGCTCCACTGTACTCTACCTCTACTGTACTCCACTCTACTCTATCTCTACTGTGCTCCACTGTACTCTATCTCTACTGTACTCCACTGTACTCTACCTCTACTGTGCTCTACTGTTCTCTACCTCTACTGTGCTCTACTGTACTCCACCTCTACTGTGCTCCACTGTACCCTACCTCTACTGTGCTCCACTGTACTCTACCTCTACTGTGCTCCACTGTACTCTACCTCTACTGTGCTCCACTGTACTCTACCTCTACTGTGCTCCACTGTACTCTACCTCTACTGTGCTCCACTGTACTCTATCTCTACTGTGCTCCACTGTACTCTATTTCTACTGTACTCTACTGTACTCCACCTCTAATGTGCTCCACTGTACTCTACCTCTACTGTACTCCACTGTACTCTACCTCTACTGTGCTGTACTGTACTCTATCTCTACTCTGCTCCACTGTACTCTACCTCTACTGTGCTCCACTGTACTCTACCTCTACTGCACTTCACTGTCCTCTATCTCTACTGTACTCCACTGTACTCTACCTCTACTGTGCTTCACTGTACTCTACCTCTACTGTACTCCACTGTACTCTATCACTACTGTGCTCCACTGTACTCTACCTCTACTGTGCTCCACTGTACTCTACCTCTACTGTGCTCCACTGTACTCTACCTCTACTGTACTCCACTGTACTCTACCTCTACTGTGCTCAACTGTACTCTACTGTACTCCACTGTACTCTACCTCTACTGTACTCCACTGTACTCTATCTCTACTGTACTCCACTGTACTCTACCTCTACTGTACTCCACTGTACTCTATCTTTACTGTGCTCCACTGTACTCTACCTCTACTGTGCTCAATTGTACTGTACTGTACTCCACTCTAATCTACCTCTACTGTACTCCACTGTACTCTACCTCTACTGTACTCCACTGTACTCTACCTCTACTGTACTCCACTGTACGCTACTCTACTGTACTCCACTGTACTCTATCTCTACTGTGATCCACTGTACTCTATCTCTACTGTACTCCACTGTACTCTATCTCTACTGTAGTCCACTGTACTCTACCTCTACTGTACTCTACTGTTCTCTACCTCTACTGTGCTCTACTGTACTCTACTCTACTGTACTCCACTGTACTCTATCTCTACTGTGATCCACTGTACTCTACCTCTACTGTACTCCACTTTACTTTATCTCTACTGTGATCCACTGTACTCTATCTCTACTGTGCTCCACTGTACTCTACCTCTACTGTGCTCCACTGTACTCTACCTCTACTGTACTCCACTTTACTTTATCTCTACAGTGATCCACTGTACTCTATCTCTACTGTGCTCCACTGTACTCTACCTCTACTATGCTCCACTTTACTCTATCTCTACTGTGCTCCACTCTACTCTACCTCTACTGTGATCCACTGTACTCTACCTCTATTGTACTCCACTGTACTCTATCTCTACTGTACTCCACTGTACTCTACCTCTACTGTGCTCTACTGTACTCCACCTCTACTGTGCTCCACTGTACCCTACCTCTACTGTGCTCCACTGTACTCTACCTCTACTGTGCTCCACTGTACTCTACCTCTACTCTGCTCCACTGTATCCACTGTACTCTACCTCTACTGTGCTCCACTGTACTCTACCTCTACTGTGCTCCACTGTACTCTACCTCTACTGTACTCTACTGTACTCCACCTCTAATGAGCTCCACTGTACTCTGGCTCTACTGTACTCCACTGTACTTTACCTCTACTGTACTCCACTGTACTCTACCTCTACTGTGCTCCACTGTACTCTATTTCTACTGTACTCCTCTGTACTCTACCTCTACTGTGCTCCACTGTACTCTATCTGTAATGTACTCTACTGTACTCTATCTCTACTGTGATCCACTGTACTCTACCTCTGCTGTGCTCCACTGTACTCTATCTCTACTGTACTCCACTGTACTCTACTGTTCTCTACCTCTACTGTACTCTATCTCTACTGTACTCCACTGTACTCTACTGTTCTCTACCTCTACTGTACTCTACTGTGCTCCACTGTACTCCACTTTAGTCTAACTCTACTGTGCTCCACTGTACTCTACCTCTACTCTGCTCCACTATACTCTACCTCTACTGTGCTCCACTGTACTCTACCTCTACTCTCCTCCACTGTACTCTACCTCTACTGTGCTCCACTGTACTCTCTCTCTACTGTACTCTACCTCTACTGTACTCTACTGTACTCCACCTCTAATGTGCTCCACTGTACTCTACCTCTACTGTACTCTACCTCTACTGTACTCCACTGTACTCTATCTCTACTCTACTCCACTGTACTCTACCTCTACTGTACTCTACTGTTCTCTACCTCTACTGTGCTCTACTGTACTCTTCTCTACTGTACTCCACTGTACTCTATCTCTACTGTGATCCACTGTACTCTTCCTCTACTGTAATCCACTGTACTCTATCTCTACTGTGATCCACTGTACTCTATCTCTACTGTGCTCCACTGTACTCTACCTCTACTATGCTCCACTGTACTCTATCTGTACTGTGCTCCACTCTACTCTACCTCTACTGTGCTCCACTGTACTCTACCTCTACTGTACTCCACTCTACTCTATCTCTACTGTGCTCCACTGTACTCTATCTCTACTGTACTCCACTGTACTCTACCTCTACTGTGCTCTACTGTTCTCTACCTCTACTGTGCTCTACTGTACTCCACCTCTACTGTGCTCCACTGTACCCTACCTCTACTGTGCTCCACTGTACTCTACCTCTACTGTGCTCCACTGTACTCTACCTCTACTGTGCTCCACTGTACTCTACCTCTACTGTGCTCCACTGTACTCTACCTCTACTGTGCTCCACTGTACTCTATCTCTACTGTGCTCCACTGTACTCTATTTCTACTGTACTCTACTGTACTCCACCTCTAATGTGCTCCACTGTACTCTACCTCTACTGTACTCTACCTCTACTGTACTCCACTGTACTCTACCTCTACTGTGCTGTACTGTACTCTATCTCTACTCTGCTCCACTGTACTCTACCTCTACTGTGCTCCACTGTACTCTACCTCTACTGTACTTCACTGTCCTCTATCTCTACTGTACTCCACTGTACTCTACCTCTACTGTGCTCCACTGTACTCTACCTCTACTGTACTCCACTGTACTCTATCACTACTGTGCTCCACTGTACTCTACCTCTACTGTGCTCCACTGTACTCTACCTCTACTGTGCTCCACTGTACTCTACCTCTACTGTACTCCACTGTACTCTATCTCTACTGTGCTCCACTGTACTCTACCTCTACTGTGCTCAAATGTACTCTACTGTACTCCACTGTACTCTACCTCTACTGTACTCCACTGTACTCTATCTCTACTGTACTCCACTGTACTCTACCTCTACTGTACTCCACTGTACTCTACCTCTACTGTCCTCCACTGTACTCTACCTCTACTGTGCTCCACTGTACTCTCTCTCTACTGTACTCTACCTCTACTGTACTCTACTGTACTCCACCTCTAATGTGCTCCACTGTACTCTATCTCTACTGTGCTCCACTGTACTCTATCTCTACTGTACTTCACTGTCCTTTATCTCTAATGTACTCCACTGTACTCTACCTCTATTGTGCTCCATTGTACTCTATCTCTACTGTACTCTACTGTACTCTATCTCTACTTTACTCCACTCTACTCTATCTCTACTGTACTCCACTGTACTCTACCTCTACTGTGCTCCACTGTACTCTACCTCTACCGTACTCCACTGTACTCTATCTCTACTGTACTCCACTGTACTCTACCTCAACTGTACTCTACTGTTCTCTACCTCTACTGTGCTCCACTCTACTCTACTGTACTCCACTGTACTCTATCTCTACTGTGATCCACTGTACTCTACCTCTACTGTACTCTACTGTACTCTATCTCTACTGTGATCTACTGTACTCTATCTCTACTGTGCTCCACTGTACTCTACCTCTACTGTGCTCCACTGTACTCTATCTCTACTGTGCTCCACTCTACTCTACCTCTACTGTGCTCCACTGTATCCTACCTCTACTGTACTCCACTGTACTCTATCTCTACTGTGCTCCACTGTACTCTATCTCTACTGTACTCCACTGTACTCTACCTCTACTGTGCTCTACTGTTCTCTACCTCTACTGTGCTCTACTGTACTCCACCTCTACTGTTCTCCACTGTACCCTACCTCTATTGTGCTCCACTGTACTCTACCTCTACTGTACTCCACTGTATTCTATCTCTACTGTGCTCCACTGTACTCTACCTCTACTGTGCTCAACTGTACTCTACTGTACTCCACTGTACTCTACCTCTACTGTACTCCACTGTACTCTATCTCTACTGTACTCCACTGTACTCTACATCTACTGTACTCCACTGTACTCTATATCTACTGTGCTCAACTGTACTCTACCTCTACTGTGCCCAACTGTACTGTACTCTACCTCTACTGTACTCCACTGTACTCTACCTCTACTGTACTCCACTTTACTCTACCTCTACTGTACTCAACTGTACTCTATCTCTACTGTGCTCCACTGTACTCTACCTCTACTGTACTCCACTGTACTCTATCTCTACTGTACTCCACTGTATTCTACCTATACTGTACTCTACTGTTCTCTTCCTCTACTGTACTCCACTGTACTCTATCTCTACTGTGATCCACTGTACTCTACCTCTACTGTACTCCACTGTACTCTATCTCTACTATACTCCACTGTACTCTACCTATACTGTACTCTACTGTTCTCTTCCTCTACTGTACTCCACTGTACTCTATCTCTACTGTGATCCACTGTACTCTACCTCTACTGTACTCCACTGTACTCTATCTCTACTCTACTCCACTGTACTCTACCTCTACTGTACTCTACTGTACTCCACCTCTAATGTGCTCCACTGTACTCTACCTCTACTGTACTCTACCTCTACTGTACTCCACTGTACTCTATCTCTACTCTACTCCACTGTACTCTACCTCTACTGTACTCTACTGTACTCCACCTCTAATGTGCTCCACTTTACTCTACCTCTACTGTGCTCTACTGTACTCTATCTCTACTGTGCTCCACTGTACTCTACCTCTACTGTGCTCCACTGTACTCTACCTCTACTGTACTTCACTGTCCTCTATCTCTGCTGTACTCCACTGTACTCTACCTCTATTGTCCTCCACTGTACTCTATCTCTACTGTACTCTACTGTACTTTATCTCTACTGTACTCCACTGTACAATATCTCTACTGTACTCCACTGTACTCTACCTCCACTGTACTCTACCTCTACCGTACTCCACTGTACTCTATCTCTACTGTACTCCACTGTACTCTACCTCTACTGTACTCTACTCTTCTCTACCTCTACTGTGCTCTACTGTACTTTACTCTACTGTACTCCACTGTACTCTATCTCTACTGTGATCCACTGTACTCTACCTCTACTGTACTCCACTGTACTCTATCTCTACTGTGATCCACTGTACTCTATCTCTATTGTGCTCCACTGTACTCTACCTCTACTGTGCTCCACTGTACTCTATCTCTACTGTGCTCCACTCTACTCTACCTCTACTGTGCTCCACTGTATCCTACCTCTACTGTACTCCACTGTACTCTCTCTCTATTGTGCTCCACTGTACTCTATCTCTACTGTACTCAGCTGTACTCTACCTCTACTGTGCTCTACTGTTCTCTACCTCTACTGTGCTCTACTCTACTCCACCTCTACTGTGCTCCACTGTACCCTACCTCTACTGTGCTCCACCGTACTCTACCTCTACTGTGCTCCACTGTACTCTACCTCTACTGTACTCCACTGTACTCTATCTCTACTGTACTCCACTGTACTCTACCTCTACTGTACTCCACTGTACTCTATCTCTACTGTACTCCACTCTAATCTACCTCTACTGTCCTCCACTGTACTCTACCTCTACTGTGCTCCACTGTACTCTCTCTCTACTGTACTCTACCTCTACTGTACTCTACTGTGCTCCACTGTACTCCACTGTACTCTACCTCTACTGTCCTCCACTGTACTCTACCTCTACTGTGCTCCACTGTACTCTCTCTCTACTGTACTCTACCTCTACTGTACTCTACTGTACTCCACCTCTAATGTGCTCCACTGTACTCTACCTCTACTGTACTCTACCTCTACTGTACTCCACTGTACTCTACCTCTAATGTGCTCCACTGTACTCTATCTCTACTGTGCTCCACTGTACTCTATTTCTACTCTGCTCCACTGTACTCTATCTCTACTGTACTCCACTGTACTCTATCTCTACTGTACTTCACTGTCCTTTATCTCTAATGTACTCCACTGTACTCTACCTCTATTGTGCTCCATTGTACTCTATCTCTACTGTACTCTACTGTACTCTATCTCTACTTTACTCCACTGTACTCTATCTCTACTGTACTCCACTGTACTCTACCTCTACTCTGCTCCACTGTACTCTACCTCTACCGTACTCCACTGTACTCTATCTCTACTGTACTCCACTGTACTCTACCTCAACTGTACTCTACTGTTCTCTACCTCTACTGTGCTCTACTCTACTCTACTGTACTCCACTGTACTCTATCTCTACTGTGATCCACTGTACTCTACCTCTACTGTACTCTACTGTACTCTATCTCTACTGTGATCTACTGTACTCTATCTCTACTGTGCTCCACTGTACTCTACCTCTACTGTGCTCCACTGTACTCTATCTCTACTGTGCTCCACTCTACTCTACCTCTACTGTGCTCCACTGTATCCTACCTCTACTGTACTCCACTGTACTTTATCTCTACTGTGATCCACTGTACTCTATCTCTACTGTACTCCACTGTACTCTACCTCTACTGTGCTCTACTGTTCTCTACCTCTACTGTGCTCTACTGTACTCCACATCTACTGTTCTCCACTGTACCCTACCTCTATTGTGCTCCACTGTACTCTACCTCTACTGTACTCCACTGTATTCTATCTCTACTGTACTCCACTGTACTCTACCTCTACTGTGCTCTACTGTACTCTATCTCTACTGTACTCCACTGTACTCTACCTATACTTTACTCTACTGTTCTCTTCCTCTACTGTACTCCACTGTACTCTACCTCTACTGTACTCCACTATACTCTAACTCTACTGTACTCCACTGTACTCTACCTATACTTTACTCTACTGTTCTCTTCCTCTACTGTACTCCACTGTACTCTATCTCTACTGTGATCCACTGTACTCTACCTCTACTGTACTCCACTGTACTCTATCTCTACTCTACTCCACTGTACTCTACCTCTACTGTACTCTACTGTTCTCTACCTCTACTGTGCTCTACTGTACTCTTCTCTACTGTACTCCACTGTACTCTATATCTACTGTGATCCACTGTACTCTACCTCTACTGTACTCCACTGTACTCTATCTCTACTGTGATCCACTGTACTCTATCTCTACTGTGCTCCACTGTACTCTACCTCTACTATGCTCCACTGTACTCTATCTGTACTGTGCTCCACTCTACTCTACCTCTACTGTGCTCCACTGTACTCTACCTCTACTGTACTCCACTCTACTCTATCTCTACTGTGCTCCACTGTACTCTATCTCTACTGTACTCCACTGTACTCTACCTCTACTGTGCTCTACTGTTCTCTACCTCTACTGTGCTCTACTGTACTCCACCTCTACTGTGCTCCACTGTACCCTACCTCTACTGTGCTCCACTATACTCTACCTCTACTGTGCTCCACTGTACTCTACCTCTACTGTCCTCCACTGTACTCTACCTCTACTGTGCTCCACTGTACTCTCTCTCTACTGTACTCTACCTCTACTGTACTCTACTGTACTCCACCTCTAATGTGCTCCACTGTACTCTACCTCTACTGTACTCTATCTCTACTGTACTCCACTGTACTCTGGCTCTACTGTGCTCTACTGTACTCTATCTCTACTGTGCTCCACTGTACTCTACCTCTACTGTGCTCCACTGTACTCTACCTCTACTGTACTTCACTGTCCTCTATCTCTACTGTACTCCACTGTACTCTACCTCTATTGTCCTCCACTGTACTCTATCTCTACTGTACTCTACTGTACTATATCTCTACTGTACTCCACTGTACTCTATCTCTACTGTACTCCACTGTACTCTACCTCCACTGTACTCTACCTCTACCGTACTCCACTGTACTCTATCTCTACTGTACTCCACTGTACTCTACCTCTACTGTACTCTACTGTTCTCTACCTCTACTGTGCTCTACTGTACTTTACTCTACTGTACTCCACTGTACTCTATCTCTACTGTGATCCACTGTACTCTACCTCTACTGTACTCCACTGTACTCTATCTCTACTGTACTTCACTGTCCTTTATCTCTAATGTACTCCACTGTACTCTACCTCTATTGTGCTCCATTGTACTCTATCTCTACTGTACTCTACTGTACTCTATCTCTACTTTACTCCACTGTACTCTATCTCTACTGTACTCCACTGTACTCTACCTCTACTCTGCTCCACTGTACTCTACCTCTACCGTACTCCACTGTACTCTATCTCTACTGTACTCCACTGTACTCTACCTCAACTGTACTCTACTGTTCTCTACCTCTACTGTGCTCTACTCTACTCTACTGTACTCCACTGTACTCTATCTCTACTGTGATCCACTGTACTCTACCTCTACTGTACTCTACTGTACTCTATCTCTACTGTGATCTACTGTACTCTATCTCTACTGTGCTCCACTGTACTCTACCTCTACTGTGCTCCACTGTACTCTATCTCTACTGTGCTCCACTCTACTCTACCTCTACTGTGCTCCACTGTATCCTACCTCTACTGTACTCCACTGTACTCTATCTCTACTGTGCTCCACTGTACTCTATCTCTACTGTACTCCACTGTACTCTACCTCTACTGTGCTCTACTGTTCTCTACCTCTACTGTGCTCTACTGTACTCTACCTCTACTGTACTCCACTGTACTCTATCACTACTGTGCTCCACTGTACTCTACCTCTACTGTGCTCCACTGTACTCTACCTCTACTGTGCTCCACTGTACTCTACCTCTACTGTACTCCACTGTACTCTATCTCTACTGTGCTCCACTGTACTCTACCTCTACTGTGCTCAAATGTACTCTACTGTACTCCACTGTACTCTACCTCTACTGTACTCCACTGTACTCTATCTCTACTGTACTCCACTGTACTCTACCTCTACTGTACTCCACTGTACTCTACCTCTACTGTCCTCCACTGTACTCTACCTCTACTGTGCTCCACTGTACTCTCTCTCTACTGTACTCTACCTCTACTGTACTCTACTGTACTCCACCTCTAATGTGCTCCACTGTACTCTATCTCTACTGTGCTCCACTGTACTCTATTTCTACTGTGCTCGACTGTACTCTATCTCTACTGTACTCCACTGTACTCTATCTCTACTGTACTTCACTGTCCTTTATCTCTAATGTACTCCACTGTACTCTACCTCTATTGTGCTCCATTGTACTCTATCTCTACTGTACTCTACTGTACTCTATCTCTACTTTACTCCACTCTACTCTATCTCTACTGTACTCCACTGTACTCTACCTCTACTGTGCTCCACTGTACTCTACCTCTACCGTACTCCACTGTACTCTATCTCTACTGTACTCCACTGTACTCTACCTCAACTGTACTCTACTGTTCTCTACCTCTACTGTGCTCCACTCTACTCTACTGTACTCCACTGTACTCTATCTCTACTGTGATCCACTGTACTCTACCTCTACTGTACTCTACTGTACTCTATCTCTACTGTGATCTACTGTACTCTATCTCTACTGTGCTCCACTGTACTCTACCTCTACTGTGCTCCACTGTACTCTATCTCTACTGTGCTCCACTCTACTCTACCTCTACTGTGCTCCACTGTATCCTACCTCTACTGTACTCCACTGTACTCTATCTCTACTGTGCTCCACTGTACTCTATCTCTACTGTACTCCACTGTACTCTACCTCTACTGTGCTCTACTGTTCTCTACCTCTACTGTGCTCTACTGTACTCCACCTCTACTGTTCTCCACTGTACCCTACCTCTATTGTGCTCCACTGTACTCTACCTCTACTGTACTCCACTGTATTCTATCTCTACTGTGCTCCACTGTACTCTACCTCTACTGTGCTCAACTGTACTCTACTGTACTCCACTGTACTCTACCTCTACTGTACTCCACTGTACTCTATCTCTACTGTACTCCACTGTACTCTACATCTACTGTACTCCACTGTACTCTATATCTACTGTGCTCAACTGTACTCTACCTCTACTGTGCCCAACTGTACTGTACTCTACCTCTACTGTACTCCACTGTACTCTACCTCTACTGTACTCCACTTTACTCTACCTCTACTGTACTCAACTGTACTCTATCTCTACTGTGCTCCACTGTACTCTACCTCTACTGTACTCCACTGTACTCTATCTCTACTGTACTCCACTGTATTCTACCTATACTGTACTCTACTGTTCTCTTCCTCTACTGTACTCCACTGTACTCTATCTCTACTGTGATCCACTGTACTCTACCTCTACTGTACTCCACTGTACTCTATCTCTACTATACTCCACTGTACTCTATCTCTACTGTGATCCACTGTACTCTTCCTCTACTGTAATCCACTGTACTCTATCTCTACTGTGATCCACTGTACTCTATCTCTACTGTGCTCCACTGTACTCTACCTCTACTATGCTCCACTGTACTCTATCTGTACTGTGCTCCACTCTACTCTACCTCTACTGTGCTCCACTGTACTCTACCTCTACTGTACTCCACTCTACTCTATCTCTACTTTGCTCCACTGTACTCTATCTCTACTGTACTCCACTGTACTCTACCTCTACTGTGCTCTACTGTTCTCTACCTCTACTGTGCTCTACTGTACTCCACCTCTACTGTGCTCCACTGTACCCTACCTCTACTGTGCTCCACTGTACTCTACCTCTACTGTGCTCCACTGTACTCTACCTCTACTGTGCTCCACTGTACTCTACCTCTACTGTGCTCCACTGTACTCTACCTCTACTGTGCTCCACTGTACTCTATCTCTACTGTGCTCCACTGTACTCTATTTCTACTGTACTCTACTGTACTCCACCTCTAATGTGCTCCACTGTACTCTACCTCTACTGTACTCCACTGTACTCTACCTCTACTGTGCTGTACTGTACTCTATCTCTACTCTGCTCCACTGTACTCTACCTCTACTGTGCTCCACTGTACTCTACCTCTACTGCACTTCACTGTCCTCTATCTCTACTGTACTCCACTGTACTCTACCTCTACTGTGCTCCACTGTACTCTACCTCTACTGTACTCCACTGTACTCTATCACTACTGTGCTCCACTGTACTCTACCTCTACTGTGCTCCACTGTACTCTACCTCTACTGTGCTCCACTGTACTCTACCTCTACTGTACTCCACTGTACTCTACCTCTACTGTGCTCAACTGTACTCTACTGTACTCCACTGTACTCTACCTCTACTGTACTCCACTGTACTCTATCTCTACTGTACTCCACTGTACTCTACCTCTACTGTACTCCACTGTACTCTATCTTTACTGTGCTCCACTGTACTCTACCTCTACTGTGCTCAATTGTACTGTACTGTACTCCACTCTAATCTACCTCTACTGTACTCCACTGTACTCTACCTCTACTGTACTCCACTGTACTCTACCTCTACTGTACTCCACTGTACTCTACTCTACTGTACTCCACTGTACTCTATCTCTACTGTGATCCACTGTACTCTATCTCTACTGTACTCCACTGTACTCTATCTCTACTGTAGTCCACTGTACTCTACCTCTACTGTACTCTACTGTTCTCTACCTCTACTGTGCTCTACTGTACTCTACTCTACTGTACTCCACTGTACTCTATCTCTACTGTGATCCACTGTACTCTACCTCTACTGTACTCCACTTTACTTTATCTCTACTGTGATCCACTGTACTCTATCTCTACTGTGCTCCACTGTACTCTACCTCTACTGTGCTCCACTGTACTCTACCTCCACTGTACTCCACTTTACTTTATCTCTACAGTGATCCACTGTACTCTATCTCTACTGTGCTCCACTGTACTCTACCTCTACTATGCTCCACTTTACTCTATCTCTACTGTGCTCCACTCTACTCTACCTCTACTGTGATCCACTGTACTCTACCTCTATTGTACTCCACTGTACTCTATCTCTACTGTACTCCACTGTACTCTACCTCTACTGTGCTCTACTGTTTTCTACCTCTACTGTGCTCTACTGTACTCCACCTCTACTGTGCTCCACTGTACCCTACCTCTACTGTGCTCCACTGTACTCTACCTCTACTGTGCTCCACTGTACTCTACCTCTACTCTGCTCCACTGTATCCACTGTACTCTACCTCTACTGTGCTCCACTGTACTCTACCTCTACTGTGCTCCACTGTACTCTACCTCTACTGTACTCTACTGTACTCCACCTCTAATGAGCTCCACTGTACTCTGGCTCTACTGTACTCCACTGTACTTTACCTCTACTGTACTCCACTGTACTCTACCTCTACTGTGCTCCACTGTACTCTATTTCTACTGTACTCCTCTGTACTCTACCTCTACTGTGCTCCACTGTACTCTATCTGTAATGTACTCTACTGTACTCTATCTCTACTGTGATCCACTGTACTCTACCTCTGCTGTGCTCCACTGTACTCTATCTCTACTGTACTCCACTGTACTCTACTGTTCTCTACCTCTACTGTACTCTATCTCTACTGTACTCCACTGTACTCTACTGTTCTCTACCTCTACTGTACTCTACTGTGCTCCACTGTACTCCACTTTAGTCTAACTCTACTGTGCTCCACTGTACTCTACCTCTACTCTGCTCCACTATACTCTACCTCTACTGTGCTCCACTGTACTCTACCTCTACTCTCCTCCACTGTACTCTACCTCTACTGTGCTCCACTGTACTCTCTCTCTACTGTACTCTACCTCTACTGTACTCTACTGTACTCCACCTCTAATGTGCTCCACTGTACTCTACCTCTACTGTACTCTACCTCTACTGTACTCCACTGTACTCTATCTCTACTCTACTCCACTGTACTCTACCTCTACTGTACTCTACTGTTCTCTACCTCTACTGTGCTCTACTGTACTCTTCTCTACTGTACTCCACTGTACTCTATCTCTACTGTGATCCACTGTACTCTTCCTCTACTGTAATCCACTGTACTCTATCTCTACTGTGATCCACTGTACTCTATCTCTACTATGCTCCACTGTACTCTACCTCTACTATGCTCCACTGTACTCTATCTGTACTGTGCTCCACTCTACTCTACCTCTACTGTGCTCCACTGTACTCTACCTCTACTGTACTCCACTCTACTCTATCTCTACTGTGCTCCACTGTACTCTATCTCTACTGTACTCCACTGTACTCTACCTCTACTGTGCTCTACTGTTCTCTACCTCTACTCTGCTCTACTGTACTCCACCTCTACTGTGCTCCACTGTACCCTACCTCTACTGTGCTCCACTGTACTCTACCTCTACTGTGCTCCACTGTACTCTACCTCTACTGTGCTCCACTGTACTCTACCTCTACTGTGCTCCACTGTACTCTACCTCTACTGTGCTCCACTGTACTCTATCTCTACTGTGCTCCACTGTACTCTATTTCTACTGTACTCTACTGTACTCCACCTCTAATGTGCTCCACTGTACTCTACCTCTACTGTACTCTACCTCTACTGTACTCCACTGTACTCTACCTCTACTGTGCTGTACTGTACTCTATCTCTACTCTGCTCCACTGTACTCTACCTCTACTGTGCTCCACTGTACTCTACCTCTACTGTACTTCACTGTCCTCTATCTCTACTGTACTCCACTGTACTCTACCTCTACTGTGCTCCACTGTACTCTACCTCTACTGTACTCCACTGTACTCTATCACTACTGTGCTCCACTGTACTCTACCTCTACTGTGCTCCACTGTACTCTACCTCTACTGTGCTCCACTGTACTCTACCTCTACTGTACTCCACTGTACTCTATCTCTACTGTGCTCCACTGTACTCTACCTCTACTGTGCTCAAATGTACTCTACTGTACTCCACTGTACTCTACCTCTACTGTACTCCACTGTACTCTATCTCTACTGTACTCCACTGTACTCTACCTCTACTGTACTCCACTGTACTCTACCTCTACTGTCCTCCACTGTACTCTACCTCTACTGTGCTCCACTGTACTCTCTCTCTACTGTACTCTACCTCTACTGTACTCTACTGTACTCCACCTCTAATGTGCTCCACTGTACTCTATCTCTACTGTGCTCCACTGTACTCTATTTCTACTGTGCTCCACTGTACTCTATCTCTACTGTACTCCACTGTACTCTATCTCTACTGTACTTCACTGTCCTTTATCTCTAATGTACTCCACTGTACTCTACCTCTATTGTGCTCCATTGTACTCTATCTCTACTGTACTCTACTGTACTCTATCTCTACTTTACTCCACTCTACTCTATCTCTACTGTACTCCACTGTACTCTACCTCTACTGTGCTCCACTGTACTCTACCTCTACCGTACTCCACTGTACTCTATCTCTACTGTACTCCACTGTACTCTACCTCAACTGTACTCTACTGTTCTCTACCTCTACTGTGCTCCACTCTACTCTACTGTACTCCACTGTACTCTATCTCTACTGTGATCCACTGTACTCTACCTCTACTGTACTCTACTGTACTCTATCTCTACTGTGATCTACTGTACTCTATCTCTACTGTGCTCCACTGTACTCTACCTCTACTGTGCTCCACTGTACTCTATCTCTACTGTGCTCCACTCTACTCTACCTCTACTGTGCTCCACTGTATCCTACCTCTACTGTACTCCACTGTACTCTATCTCTACTGTGCTCCACTGTACTCTATCTCTACTGTACTCCACTGTACTCTACCTCTACTGTGCTCTACTGTTCTCTACCTCTACTGTGCTCTACTGTACTCCACCTCTACTGTTCTCCACTGTACCCTACCTCTATTGTGCTCCACTGTACTCTACCTCTACTGTACTCCACTGTATTCTATCTCTACTGTGCTCCACTGTACTCTACCTCTACTGTGCTCAACTGTACTCTACTGTACTCCACTGTACTCTACCTCTACTGTACTCCACTGTACTCTATCTCTACTGTACTCCACTGTACTCTACATCTACTGTACTCCACTGTACTCTATATCTACTGTGCTCAACTGTACTCTACCTCTACTGTGCCCAACTGTACTGTACTCTACCTCTACTGTACTCCACTGTACTCTACCTCTACTGTACTCCACTTTACTCTACCTCTACTGTACTCAACTGTACTCTATCTCTACTGTGCTCCACTGTACTCTACCTCTACTGTACTCCACTGTACTCTATCTCTACTGTACTCCACTGTATTCTACCTATACTGTACTCTACTGTTCTCTTCCTCTACTGTACTCCACTCTACTCTATCTCTACTGTGATCCACTGTACTCTACCTCTACTGTACTCCACTGTACTCTATCTCTACTATACTCCACTGTACTCTACCTATACTGTACTCTACTGTTCTCTTCCTCTACTGTACTCCACTGTACTCTATCTCTACTGTGATCCACTGTACTCTACCTCTACTGTACTCCACTGTACTCTATCTCTACTCTACTCCACTGTACTCTACCTCTACTGTACTCTACTGTACTCCACCTCTAATGTGCTCCACTGTACTCTACCTCTACTGTACTCTACCTCTACTGTACTCCACTGTACTCTATCTCTACTCTACTCCACTGTACTCTACCTCTACTGTACTCTACTGTACTCCACCTCTAATGTGCTCCACTTTACTCTACCTCTACTGTGCTCTACTGTACTCTATCTCTACTGTGCTCCACTGTACTCTACCTCTACTGTGCTCCACTGTACTCTACCTCTACTGTACTTCACTGTCCTCTATCTCTGCTGTACTCCACTGTACTCTACCTCTATTGTCCTCCACTGTACTCTATCTCTACTGTACTCTACTGTACTTTATCTCTACTGTACTCCACTGTACAATATCTCTACTGTACTCCACTGTACTCTACCTCCACTGTACTCTACCTCTACCGTACTCCACTGTACTCTATCTCTACTGTACTCCACTGTACTCTACCTCTACTGTACTCTACTCTTCTCTACCTCTACTGTGCTCTACTGTACTTTACTCTACTGTACTCCACTGTACTCTATCTCTACTGTGATCCACTGTACTCTACCTCTACTGTACTCCACTGTACTCTATCTCTACTGTGATCCACTGTACTCTATCTCTATTGTGCTCCACTGAACTCTACCTCTACTGTGCTCCACTGTACTCTATCTCTACTGTGCTCCACTCTACTCTACCTCTACTGTGCTCCACTGTATCCTACCTCTACTGTACTCCACTCTACTCTCTCTCTATTGTGCTCCACTGTACTCTATCTCTACTGTACTCAGCTGTACTCTACCTCTACTGTGCTCTACTGTTCTCTACCTCTACTGTGCTCTACTCTACTCCACCTCTACTGTGCTCCACTGTACCCTACCTCTACTGTGCTCCACCGTACTCTACCTCTACTGTGCTCCACTGTACTCTACCTCTACTGTACTCCACTGTACTCTATCTCTACTGTACTCCACTGTACTCTACCTCTACTGTACTCCACTGTACTCTATCTCTACTGTACTCCACTCTAATCTACCTCTACTGTCCTCCACTGTACTCTACCTCTACTGTGCTCCACTGTACTCTCTCTCTACTGTACTCTACCTCTACTGTACTCTACTGTGCTCCACTGTACTCCACTGTACTCTACCTCTACTGTCCTCCACTGTACTCTACCTCTACTGTGCTCCACTGTACTCTCTCTCTACTGTACTCTACCTCTACTGTACTCTACTGTACTCCACCTCTAATGTGCTCCACTGTACTCTACCTCTACTGTACTCTACCTCTACTGTACTCCACTGTACTCTACCTCTAATGTGCTCCACTGTACTCTATCTCTACTGTGCTCCACTGTACTCTATTTCTACTCTGCTCCACTGTACTCTATCTCTACTGTACTCCACTGTACTCTATCTCTACTGTACTTCACTGTCCTTTATCTCTAATGTACTCCACTGTACTCTACCTCTATTGTGCTCCATTGTACTCTATCTCTACTGTACTCTACTGTACTCTATCTCTACTGTACTCCACTGTACTCTATCTCTACTGTACTCCACTGTACTCTACCTCTACTCTGCTCCACTGTACTCTACCTCTACCGTACTCCACTGTACTCTATCTCTACTGTACTCCACTGTACTCTACCTCAACTGTACTCTACTGTTCTCTACCTCTACTGTGCTCTACTCTACTCTACTGTACTCCACTGTACTCTATCTCTACTGTGATCCACTGTACTCTACCTCTACTGTACTCTACTGTACTCTATCTCTACTGTGATCTACTGTACTCTATCTCTACTGTGCTCCACTGTACTCTACCTCTACTGTGCTCCACTGTACTCTATCTCTACTGTGCTCCACTCTACTCTACCTCTACTGTGCTCCACTGTATCCTACCTCTACTGTACTCCACTGTACTTTATCTCTACTGTGATCCACTGTACTCTATCTCTACTGTACTCCACTGTACTCTACCTCTACTGTGCTCTACTGTTCTCTACCTCTACTGTGCTCTACTGTACTCCACATCTACTGTTCTCCACTGTACCCTACCTCTATTGTGCTCCACTGTACTCTACCTCTACTGTACTCCACTGTATTCTATCTCTACTGTACTCCACTGTACTCTACCTCTACTGTGCTCTACTGTACTCTATCTCTACTGTGCTCCACTGTACTCTACCTCTACTGTACTCCACTATACTCTAACTCTACTGTACTCCACTGTACTCTACCTATACTTTACTCTACTGTTCTCTTCCTCTACTGTACTCCACTGTACTCTATCTCTACTGTGATCCACTGTACTCTACCTCTACTGTACTCCACTGTACTCTATCTCTACTCTACTCCACTGTACTCTACCTCTACTGTACTCTACTGTTCTCTACCTCTACTGTGCTCTACTGTACTCTTCTCTACTGTACTCCACTGTACTCTATATCTACTGTGATCCACTGTACTCTACCTCTACTGTACTCCACTGTACTCTATCTCTACTGTGATCCACTGTACTCTATCTCTACTGTGCTCCACTGTACTCTACCTCTACTATGCTCCACTGTACTCTATCTGTACTGTGCTCCACTCTACTCTACCTCTACTGTGCTCCACTGTACTCTACCTCTACTGTACTCCACTCTACTCTATCTCTACTGTGCTCCACTGTACTCTATCTCTACTGTACTCCACTGTACTCTACCTCTACTGTGCTCTACTGTTCTCTACCTCTACTGTGCTCTACTGTACTCCACCTCTACTGTGCTCCACTGTACCCTACCTCTACTGTGCTCCACTATACTCTACCTCTACTGTGCTCCACTGTACTCTACCTCTACTGTCCTCCACTGTACTCTACCTCTACTGTGCTCCACTGTACTCTCTCTCTACTGTACTCTACCTCTACTGTACTCTACTGTACTCCACCTCTAATGTGCTCCACTGTACTCTACCTCTACTGTACTCTATCTCTACTGTACTCCACTGTACTCTGGCTCTACTGTGCTCTACTGTACTCTATCTCTACTGTGCTCCACTGTACTCTACCTCTACTGTGCTCCACTGTACTCTACCTCTACTGTACTTCACTGTCCTCTATCTCTACTGTACTCCACTGTACTCTACCTCTTTTGTCCTCCACTGTACTCTATCTCTACTGTACTCTACTGTACTATATCTCTACTGTACTCCACTGTACTCTATCTCTACTGTACTCCACTGTACTCTACCTCCACTGTACTCTACCTCTACCGTACTCCACTGTACTCTATCTCTACTGTACTCCACTGTACTCTACCTCTACTGTACTCTACTGTTCTCTACCTCTACTGTGCTCTACTGTACTTTACTCTACTGTACTCCACTGTACTCTATCTCTACTGTGATCCACTGTACTCTACCTCTACTGTACTCCACTGTACTCTATCTCTACTGTACTTCACTGTCCTTTATCTCTAATGTACTCCACTGTACTCTACCTCTATTGTGCTCCATTGTACTCTATCTCTACTGTACTCTACTGTACTCTATCTCTACTTTACTCCACTGTACTCTATCTCTACTGTACTCCACTGTACTCTACCTCTACTCTGCTCCACTGTACTCTACCTCTACCGTACTCCACTGTACTCTATCTCTACTGTACTCCACTGTACTCTACCTCAACTGTACTCTACTGTTCTCTACCTCTACTGTGCTCTACTCTACTCTACTGTACTCCACTGTACTCTATCTCTACTGTGATCCACTGTACTCTACCTCTACTGTACTCTACTGTACTCTATCTCTACTGTGATCTACTGTACTCTATCTCTACTGTGCTCCACTGTACTCTACCTCTACTGTGCTCCACTGTACTCTATCTCTACTGTGCTCCACTCTACTCTACCTCTACTGTGCTCCACTGTATCCTACCTCTACTGTACTCCACTGTACTCTATCTCTACTGTGCTCCACTGTACTCTATCTCTACTGTACTCCACTGTACTCTACCTCTACTGTGCTCTACTGTTCTCTACCTCTACTGTGCTCTACTGTACTCCACCTCTACTGTTCTCCACTGTACCCTACCTCTATTGTGCTCCACTGTACTCTACCTCTACTGTACTCCACTGTATTCTATCTCTACTGTGCTCCACTGTACTCTACCTCTACTGTGCTCAACTGTACTCTACTGTACTCCACTGTACTCTACCTCTACTGTACTCCACTGTACTCTATCTCTACTGTACTCCACTGTACTCTACCTCTACTGTACTCCACTGTACTCTATCTCTACTGTGCTCCACTGTACTCTACCTCTACTGTGCCCAACTGTACTGTACTCTACCTCTACTGTACTCCACTGTACTCTACCTCTACTGTACTCCACTTTACTCTACCTCTACTGTACTCAACTGTACTCTATCTCTACTGTGATCCACTGTACTCTACCTCTACTGTACTCCACTGTACTCTATCTCTACTGTACTCCACTGTACTCTACCTATACTTTACTCTACTGTTCTCTTCCTCTACTGTACTCCACTGTACTCTATCTCTACTGTGATCCACTGTACTCTATCTCTACTGTACTCCACTGTACTCTATCTCTACTCTACTCCACTGTACTCTACCTCTACTGTACTCTACTGTTCTCTACCTCTACTGTGCTCTACTGTACTCTTCTCTACTGTACTCCACTGTACTCTATATCTACTGTGATCCACTGTACTCTACCTCTCCTGTACTCCACTGTACTCTATCTCTACTGTGATCCACTGTACTCTATCTCTACTGTGCTCCACTGTACTCTACCTCTACTATGCTCCACTGTACTCTATCTGTACTGTGCTCCACTCTACTCTACCTCTACTGTGCTCCACTGTACTCTACCTCTACTGTGCTCCACTGTACTCTACCTCTACTGTGCTCCACTGTACTCTATCTCTACTGTGCTCCACTGTACTCTATTTCTACTGTACTCTACTGTACTCTACTGTACTCCACCTCTAATGTGCTCCACTGTACTCTACCTCTACTGTACTCTACCTCTACTGTACTCCACTGTACTCTACCTCTACTATGCTCTACTGTACTCTATCTCTACTCTGCTCCACTGTACTCTACCTCTACTGTGCTCCACTGTACTCTACCTCTACTGTACTTCACTGTCCTCTATCTCTACTGTACTCCACTGTACTCTACCTCTACTGTGCTCCACTGTACTCTACCTCTACTGTACTCCACTGTACTCTATCTCTACTGTGCTCCACTGTACTCTACCTCTACTGTGCTCCACTGTACTCTACCTCTACTGTGCTCCACTGTACTCTACCTCTACTGTACTCCACTGTACTCTATCTCTACTGTGCTCCACTGTACTCTACCTCTACTGTGCTCAACTGTACTCTACTGTACTCCACTGTACTCTACCTCTACTGTACTCCACTTTACTCTATCTCTACTGTACTCCACTGTACTCTACCTCTACTGTACTCCACTGTACTCTATCTCTACTGTGCTCCACTGTACTCTACCTCTACTGTGCTCAACTCTACTGTACTGTACTCCACTGTAATCTACCTCTACTGTACTCCACTGTACTCTACCTCTACTGTACTCCACTGTACTCTACCTCTACTGTACTCCACTGTACTCTACTCTACTGTACTCCACTGTACTCTATCTCTACTGTGATCCACTGTACTCTACCTCTACTGTACTCCACTGTACTCTATCTCTACTGTACTCCACTGTACTCTACCTCTACTGTACTCTACTGTTCTCTACCTCTACTGTGCTCTACTGTACTCTACTCTACTGTACTCCACTGTACTCTATCTCTACTGTGATCCACTGTACTCTACCTCTACTGTACTCCACTTTACTTTATCTCTACTGTGATCCACTGTACTCTATCTCTACTGTGCTCCACTGTACTCTACCTCTACTAATGTCCACTGTACTCTATCTCTACTGTGCTCCACTCTACTCTACCTCTACTGTGCTCCACTGTACTCTACCTCTACTGTACTCCACTTTACTTTATCTCTACTGTGATCCACTGTACTCTATCTCTACTGTGCTCCACTGTACTCTACCTCTACTATGCTCCACTGTACTCTATCTCTACTGTGCTCCACTCTACTCTACCTCTTCTCTGCTCCACTTTACTCTACCTCTACTGTACTCCACTGTACTCTATCTCTACTGTACTCCACTGTACTCTACCTCTACTGTGCTCTACTGTTCTCTACCTCTACTGTGCTCTACTGTACTCCACCTCTACTGTGCTCCACTGTACCCTACCTCTACTGTGCTCCACTGTACTCTACCTCTACTGTGCTCCACTGTACTCTACCTCTACTGTGCTCCACTGTACTCTACCTCTATGTACTCTACTGTACTCCACCTCTAATGAGCTCCACTGTACTCTGGCTCTACTGTACTCCACTGTACTTTACCTCTACTGTACTCCACTGTACTCTACCTCTACTGTGCTCAACTGTACTCTATTTCTACTGTACTCCTCTGTACTCTACCTCTACTGTGCTCAACTGTACTCTATCTGTAATGTACTCTACTGTACTCTATCTCTACTGTGATCCACTGTACTCTACCTCTGCTGTGCTCCACTGTACTCTATCTCTACTGTACTCCACTGTACTCTACTGTTCTCTACCTCTACTGTACTCTACTGTGCTCCACTGTACTCCACTGTAGTCTACCTCTACTGTGCTCCACTGTACTCTACCTCTACTGTGCTCCACTATACTCTACCTCTACTGTGCTCCACTGTACTCTACCTCTACTGTCCTCCACTGTACTCTACCTCTACTGTGCTCCACTGTACTCTCTCTCTACTGTACTCTACCTCTACTGTACTCTACTGTACTCCACCTCTAATGTGCTCCACTGTACTCTACCTCTACTGTACTCTATCTCTACTGTACTCCACTGTACTCTGGCTCTACTGTGCTCTACTGTACTCTATCTCTACTGTGCTCCACTGTACTCTACCTCTACTGTGCTCCACTGTACTCTACCTCTACTGTACTTCACTGTCCTCTATCTCTACTGTGCTCCACTGTACTCTACCTCTATTGTCCTCCACTGTACTCTATCTCTACTGTACTATACTGTACTATATCTCACTACTGTACTCCACTGTACTCTATCTCTACTGTACTCCACTGTACTCTACCTCCACTGTACTCTACCTCTACCGTACTCCACTGTACTCTATCTCTACTGTACTCCACTGTACTCTACCTCTACTGTACTCTACTGTTCTCTACCTCTACTGTGCTCTACTGTACTTTACTCTACTGTACTCCACTGTACTCTATCTCTACTGTGATCCACTGTACTCTACCTCTACTGTACTCCACTGTACTCTATCTCTACTGTACTTCACTGTCCTTTATCTCTAATGTACTCCACTGTACTCTACCTCTATTGTGCTCCATTTTACTCTATCTCTACTGTACTCTACTGTACTCTATCTCTACTTTACTCCACTGTACTCTATCTCTACTGTACTCCACTGTACTCTACCTCTACTCTGCTCCACTGTACTCTACCTCTACCGTACTCCACTGTACTCTATCTCTACTGTACTCCACTGTACTCTACCTCAACTGTACTCTACTGTTCTCTACCTCTACTGTGCTCTACTCTACTCTACTGTACTCCACTGTACTCTATCTCTACTGTGATCCACTGTACTCTACCTCTACTGTACTCTACTGTACTCTATCTCTACTGTGATCTACTGTACTCTATCTCTACTGTGCTCCACTGTACTCTACCTCTACTGTGCTCCACTGTACTCTATCTCTACTGTGCTCCACTCTACTCTACCTCTACTGTGCTCCACTGTATCCTACCTCTACTGTACTCCACTGTACTCTATCTCTACTGTGCTCCACTGTACTCTATCTCTACTGTACTCCACTGTACTCTACCTCTACTGTGCTCTACTGTTCTCTACCTCTACTGTGCTCTACTGTACTCCACCTCTACTGTTCTCCACTGTACCCTACCTCTATTGTGCTCCACTGTACTCTACCTCTACTGTACTCCACTGTATTCTATCTCTACTGTGCTCCACTGTACTCTACCTCTACTGTGCTCAACTGTACTCTACTGTACTCCACTGTACTCTACCTCTACTGTACTCCACTGTACTCTATCTCTACTGTGATCCACTGTACTCTACCTCTACTGTACTCTACTGTACTCTATCTCTACTGTGATCTACTGTACTCTATCTCTACTGTGCTCCACTGTACTCTACCTCTACTGTGCTCCACTGTACTCTATCTCTACTGCGCTCCACTCTACTCTACCTCTACTGTGCTCCACTGTATCCTACCTCTACTGTACTCCACTGTACTCTATCTCTACTGTGCTCCACTGTACTCTATCTCTACTGTACTCCACTGTACTCTACCTCTACTGTGCTCCACTGTACTCTACCTCTACTGTACTCCACTGTACTCTATCTCTACTGTACTTCACTGTCCTTTATCTCTAATGTACTCCACTGTACTCTACCTCTATTGTGCTCCATTGTACTCTATCTCTACTGTACTCTACTGTACTCTATCTCTACTTTACTCCACTGTACTCTATCTCTACTGTACTCCACTGTACTCTACCTCTACTCTGCTCCACTGTACTCTACCTCTACCGTACTCCACTGTACTCTATCTCTACTGTACTCCACTGTACTCTACCTCAACTGTACTCTACTGTTCTCTACCTCTACTGTGCTCTACTCTACTCTACTGTACTCCACTGTACTCTATCTCTACTGTGATCCACTGTACTCTACCTCTACTGTACTCTACTGTACTCTATCTCTACTGTGATCTACTGTACTCTATCTCTACTGTGCTCCACTGTACTCTACCTCTACTGTGCTCCACTGTACTCTATCTCTACTGTGCTCCACTCTACTCTACCTCTACTGTGCTCCACTGTATCCTACCTCTACTGTACTCCACTGTACTCTACCTCTACTGTACTCCACTGTACTCTATCTCTACTGTACTCCACTGTACTCTACCTATACTGTACTTTACTGTTCTCTTCCTCTACTGTACTCCACTGTACTCTATCTCTACTGTGATCCACTGTACTCTACCTCTACTTTACTCCACTGTACTCTATCTCTACTGTACTCCACTGTACTCTACCTATACTTTACTCTACTGTTCTCTTCCTCTACTGTACTCCACTGTACTCTATCTCTACTGTGATCCACTGTACTCTATCTCTACTGTACTCCACTGTACTCTATCTCTACTCTACTCCACTGTACTCTACCTCTACTGCACTCTACTGTTCTCTACCTCTACTGTGCTCTACTGTACTCTTCTCTACTGTACTCCACTGTACTCTATATCTACTGTGATCCACTGTACTCTACCTCTACTGTACTCCACTGTACTCTATCTCTACTGTGATCCACTGTACTCTATCTCTACTGTGCTCCACTGTACTCTACCTCTACTATGCTCCACTGTACTCTATCTGTACTGTGCTCCACTCTACTCTACCTCTACTGTGCTCCACTGTACTCTACCTCTACTGTACTCCACTCTAGTCTATCTCTACTGTGCTCCACTGTACTCTATCTCTACTGTACTCCACTGTACTCTACCTCTACTGTGCTCTACTGTTCTCTACCTCTACTGTGCTCTACTATACTCCACCTCTACTGTGCTCCACTGTACCCTACCTCTACTGTGCTCCACTGTACTCTACCTCTACTGTGCTCCACTGTACTCTACCTCTACTGTGCTCCACTGTACTCTATCTCTACTGTGCTCCACTGTACTCTACCTCTACTGTGCTCCACTGTACTCTATCTCTACTGTGCTCCACTGTACTCTATTTCTACTGTACTCTACTGTACTCTACTGTACTCCACCTCTAATGTGCTCCACTGTACTCTACCTCTACTGTACTCTACCTCTACTGTACTCCACTGTACTCTACCTCTACTGTGCTCTACTGTACTCTATCTCTACTCTGCTCCACTGTACTCTACCTCTACTGTGCTCCACTTTACTCTACCTCTACTGTACTTCACTGTCCTCTATCTCTACTGTACTCCACTGTACTCTACCTCTACTGTGCTCCACTGTACTCTACCTCTACTAATAATAATAATAATAATAATTCATTACATTTATATAGCGCTTTTCTAGGCACTCAAAGCACTTCACATGGAAGGGGGGAATCTCCTCAACCACCACCAATGTGCAGCATCCACTTGGATGATGCGACGGCAGCCATAGTGCGCCAGAACGCCCACCACACACCAGCTTACTGGTGGAGAGGAGACAGTGATGAAGCCAATCAGAGTATATATATATATGGGGATTATTAGGAGGCCATGATGGACAGAGGCCACTGGGCAAATTTGGCCAGGATGCCGGGGTTACACCCCTACTCTTTCGAAAGACATCCTGGGATTTTTAATGACCACAGAGAGTCAGGACCTCGGTTTAACGTCTCATCCGAAGGACGGTGCTCTTTGACAGTATTGTGTCCCCGTCACTATACTGGGGCGTTAGGACCCACACAGACCACAGGGTGAGCGCCCCCTGCTGGCCTCACTAACACCTCTTCCAGCAGCAACCTGGTTTTCTCAGAAGGTCTCCCATCCAGGTACTAACCAGGCTCAGCCCTGCTTAGCTTCAGTGGGCAACCAGTCTTGGGCTACAGGGTGATATGGCTGCTACCTCTACTGTACTCCACTGTACTCTATCTCTACTGTGCTCCACTGTACTCTACCTCTACTGTGCTCCACTGTACTCTACCTCTACTGTGCTCCACTGTACTCTACCTCTACTGTACTCCACTGTACTCTATCTCTACTGTGCTCCACTGTACTCTACCTCTACTGTGCTCAACTGTACTCTACTGTACTCCACTGTACTCTACCTCTACTGTACTCCACTGTACTCTATCTCTACTGTACTCCACTGTACTCTACCTCTACTGTACTCCACTGTACTCTATCTCTACTGTGCTCCACTGTACTCTACCTCTACTGTGCTCAACTCTACTGTACTGTACTCCACTGTAATCTACCTCTACTGTACTCCACTGTACTCTACCTCTACTGTACTCCACTGTACTCTACCTCTACTGTACTCCACTGTACTCTACTCTACTGTACTCCACTGTACTCTATCTCTACTGTGATCCACTGTACTCTACCTCTACTGTACTCCACTGTACTTTATCTCTACTGTACTCCACTGTACTCTACCTCTACTGTACTCTACTGTTCTCTACCTCTACTGTGCTCTACTGTACTCTACTCTACTGTACTCCACTGTACTCTATCTCTACTGTGATCCACTGTACTCTACCTCTACTGTACTCCACTTTACTTTATCTCTACTGTGATCCACTGTACTCTATCTCTACTGTGCTCCACTGTACTCTACCTCTACTAATGTCCACTGTACTCTATCTCTACTGTGCTCCACTCTACTCTACCTCTACTGTGCTCCACTGTACTCTACCTCTACTGTACTCCACTTTACTTTATCTCTACTGTGATCCACTGTACTCTATCTCTACTGTGCTCCACTGTACTCTACCTCTACTATGCTCCACTGTACTCTATCTCTACTGTGCTCCACTCTACTCTACCTCTTCTCTGCTCCACTTTACTCTACCTCTACTGTACTCCACTGTACTCTATCTCTACTGTACTCCACTGTACTCTACCTCTACTGTGCTCTACTGTTCTCTACCTCTACTGTGCTCTACTGTACTCCACCTCTACTGTGCTCCACTGTACCCTACCTCTACTGTGCTCCACTGTACTCTACCTCTACTGTGCTCCACTGTACTCTACCTCTACTGTGCTCCACTGTACTCTACCTCTATGTACTCTACTGTACTCCACCTCTAATGAGCTCCACTGTACTCTGGCTCTACTGTACTCCACTGTACTTTACCTCTACTGTACTCCACTGTACTCTACCTCTACTGTGCTCCACTGTACTCTATTTCTACTGTACTCCTCTGTACTCTACCTCTACTGTGCTCAACTGTACTCTATCTGTAATGTACTCTACTGTACTCTATCTCTACTGTGATCCACTGTACTCTACCTCTGCTGTGCTCCACTGTACTCTATCTCTACTGTACTCCACTGTACTCTACTGTTCTCTACCTCTACTGTACTCTACTGTGCTCCACTGTACTCCACTGTAGTCTACCTCTACTGTGCTCCACTGTACTCTACCTCTACTGTGCTCCACTATACTCTACCTCTACTGTGCTCCACTGTACTCTACCTCTACTGTCCTCCACTGTACTCTACCTCTACTGTGCTCCACTGTACTCTCTCTCTACTGTACTCTACCTCTACTGTACTCTACTGTACTCCACCTCTAATGTGCTCCACTGTACTCTACCTCTACTGTACTCTATCTCTACTGTACTCCACTGTACTCTGGCTCTACTGTGCTCTACTGTACTCTATCTCTACTGTGCTCCACTGTACTCTACCTCTACTGTGCTCCACTGTACTCTACCTCTACTGTACTTCACTGTCCTCTATCTCTACTGTACTCCACTGTACTCTACCTCTATTGTCCTCCACTGTACTCTATCTCTACTGTACTCTACTGTACTATATCTCACTACTGTACTCCACTGTACTCTATCTCTACTGTACTCCACTGTACTCTACCTCCACTGTACTCTACCTCTACCGTACTCCACTGTACGCTATCTCTACTGTACTCCACTGTACTCTACCTCTACTGTACTCTACTGTTCTCTACCTCTACTGTGCTCTACTGTACTTTACTCTACTGTACTCCACTGTACTCTATCTCTACTGTGATCCACTGTACTCTACCTCTACTGTACTCCACTGTACTCTATCTCTACTGTACTTCACTGTCCTTTATCTCTAATGTACTCCACTGTACTCTACCTCTATTGTGCTCCATTGTACTCTATCTCTACTGTACTCTACTGTACTCTATCTCTACTTTACTCCACTGTACTCTATCTCTACTGTACTCCACTGTACTCTACCTCTACTCTGCTCCACTGTACTCTACCTCTACCGTACTCCACTGTACTCTATCTCTACTGTACTCCACTGTACTCTACCTCAACTGTACTCTACTGTTCTCTACCTCTACTGTGCTCTACTCTACTCTACTGTACTCCACTGTACTCTATCTCTACTGTGATCCACTGTACTCTACCTCTACTGTACTCTACTGTACTCTATCTCTACTGTGATCTACTGTACTCTATCTCTACTGTGCTCCACTGTACTCTACCTCTACTGTGCTCCACTGTACTCTATCTCTACTGTGCTCCACTCTACTCTACCTCTACTGTGCTCCACTGTATCCTACCTCTACTGTACTCCACTGTACTCTATCTCTACTGTGCTCCACTGTACTCTATCTCTACTGTACTCAACTGTACTCTACCTCTACTGTGCTCTACTGTTCTCTACCTCTACTGTGCTCTACTGTAATCCACCTCTACTGTTCTCCACTGTACCCTACCTCTATTGTGCTCCACTGTACTCTACCTCTACTGTACTCCACTGTATTCTATCTCTACTGTGCTCCACTGTACTCTACCTCTACTGTGCTCAACTGTACTCTACTGTACTCCACTGTACTCTACCTCTACTGTACTCCACTGTACTCTATCTCTACTGTACTCCACTGTACTCTACCTCTACTGTACTCCACTGTACTCTATCTCTACTGTGCTCCACTGTACTCTACCTCTACTGTGCCCAACTGTACTGTACTCTACCTCTACTGTACTCCACTGTACTCTACCTCTACTGTACTCCACTTTACTCTACCTCTACTGTACTCAACTGTACTCTATCTCTACTGTGATCCACTGTACTCTACCTCTACTGTACTCCACTGTACTCTATCTCTACTGTACTCCACTGTACTCTACCTATACTGTACTTTTCTGTTCTCTTCCTCTACTGTACTCCACTGTACTCTATCTCTACTGTGATCCACTGTACTCTACCTCTACTTTACTCCACTGTACTCTATCTCTACTGTACTCCACTGTACTCTACCTATACTTTACTCTACTGTTCTCTTCCTCTACTGTACTCCACTGTACTCTATCTCTACTGTGATCCACTGTACTCTATCTCTACTGTACTCCACTGTACTCTATCTCTACTCTACTCCACTGTACTCTACCTCTACTGCACTCTACTGTTCTCTACCTCTACTGTGCTCTACTGTACTCTTCTCTACTGTACTCCACTGTACTCTATATCTACTGTGATCCACTGTACTCTACCTCTACTGTACTCCACTGTACTCTATCTCTACTGTGATCCACTGTACTCTATCTCTACTGTGCTCCACTGTACTCTACCTCAACTGTACTCTACTGTTCTCTACCTCTACTGTGCTCTACTCTACTCTACTGTACTCCACTGTACTCTATCTCTACTGTGATCCACTGTACTCTACCTCTACTGTACTCTACTGTACTCTATCTCTACTGTGATCTACTGTACTCTATCTCTACTGTGCTCCACTGTACTCTACCTCTACTGTGCTCCACTGTACTCTATCTCTACTGTGCTCCACTCTACTCTACCTCTACTGTGCTCCACTGTATCCTACCTCTACTGTACTCCACTGTACTCTATCTCTACTGTGCTCCACTGTACTCTATCTCTACTGTACTCCACTGTACTCTACCTCTACTGTGCTCTACTGTTCTCTACCTCTACTGTGCTCTACTGTACTCTACCTCTACTGTACTCCACTGTACTCTATCACTACTGTGCTCCACTGTACTCTACCTCTACTGTGCTCCACTGTACTCTACCTCTACTGTGCTCCACTGTACTCTACCTCTACTGTACTCCACTGTACTCTATCTCTACTGTGCTCCACTGTACTCTACCTCTACTGTGCTCAAATGTACTCTACTGTACTCCACTGTACTCTACCTCTACTGTACTCCACTGTACTCTATCTCTACTGTACTCCACTGTACTCTACCTCTACTGTACTCCACTGTACTCTACCTCTACTGTCCTCCACTGTACTCTACCTCTACTGTGCTCCACTGTACTCTCTCTCTACTGTACTCTACCTCTACTGTACTCTACTGTACTCCACCTCTAATGTGCTCCACTGTACTCTATCTCTACTGTGCTCCACTGTACTCTATTTCTACTGTGCTCGACTGTACTCTATCTCTACTGTACTCCACTGTACTCTATCTCTACTGTACTTCACTGTCCTTTATCTCTAATGTACTCCACTGTACTCTACCTCTATTGTGCTCCATTGTACTCTATCTCTACTGTACTCTACTGTACTCTATCTCTACTTTACTCCACTCTACTCTATCTCTACTGTACTCCACTGTACTCTACCTCTACTGTGCTCCACTGTACTCTACCTCTACCGTACTCCACTGTACTCTATCTCTACTGTACTCCACTGTACTCTACCTCAACTGTACTCTACTGTTCTCTACCTCTACTGTGCTCCACTCTACTCTACTGTACTCCACTGTACTCTATCTCTACTGTGATCCACTGTACTCTACCTCTACTGTACTCTACTGTACTCTATCTCTACTGTGATCTACTGTACTCTATCTCTACTGTGCTCCACTGTACTCTACCTCTACTGTGCTCCACTGTACTCTATCTCTACTGTGCTCCACTCTACTCTACCTCTACTGTGCTCCACTGTATCCTACCTCTACTGTACTCCACTGTACTCTATCTCTACTGTGCTCCACTGTACTCTATCTCTACTGTACTCCACTGTACTCTACCTCTACTGTGCTCTACTGTTCTCTACCTCTACTGTGCTCTACTGTACTCCACCTCTACTGTTCTCCACTGTACCCTACCTCTATTGTGCTCCACTGTACTCTACCTCTACTGTACTCCACTGTATTCTATCTCTACTGTGCTCCACTGTACTCTACCTCTACTGTGCTCAACTGTACTCTACTGTACTCCACTGTACTCTACCTCTACTGTACTCCACTGTACTCTATCTCTACTGTACTCCACTGTACTCTACATCTACTGTACTCCACTGTACTCTATATCTACTGTGCTCAACTGTACTCTACCTCTACTGTGCCCAACTGTACTGTACTCTACCTCTACTGTACTCCACTGTACTCTACCTCTACTGTACTCCACTTTACTCTACCTCTACTGTACTCAACTGTACTCTATCTCTACTGTGCTCCACTGTACTCTACCTCTACTGTACTCCACTGTACTCTATCTCTACTGTACTCCACTGTATTCTACCTATACTGTACTCTACTGTTCTCTTCCTCTACTGTACTCCACTGTACTCTATCTCTACTGTGATCCACTGTACTCTACCTCTACTGTACTCCACTGTACTCTATCTCTACTATACTCCACTGTACTCTACCTATACTGTACTCTACTGTTCTCTTCCTCTACTGTACTCCACTGTACTCTATCTCTACTGTGATCCACTGTACTCTACCTCTACTGTACTCCACTGTACTCTATCTCTACTCTACTCCACTGTACTCTACCTCTACTGTACTCTACTGTTCTCTACCTCTACTGTGCTCTACTGTACTCTTCTCTACTGTACTCCACTGTACTCTATCTCTACTGTGATCCACTGTACTCTTCCTCTACTGTAATCCACTGTACTCTATCTCTACTGTGATCCACTGTACTCTATCTCTACTGTGCTCCACTGTACTCTACCTCTACTATGCTCCACTGTACTCTATCTGTACTGTGCTCCACTCTACTCTACCTCTACTGTGCTCCACTGTACTCTACCTCTACTGTACTCCACTCTACTCTATCTCTACTTTGCTCCACTGTACTCTATCTCTACTGTACTCCACTGTACTCTACCTCTACTGTGCTCTACTGTTCTCTACCTCTACTGTGCTCTACTGTACTCCACCTCTACTGTGCTCCACTGTACCCTACCTCTACTGTGCTCCACTGTACTCTACCTCTACTGTGCTCCACTGTACTCTACCTCTACTGTGCTCCACTGTACTCTATTTCTACTGTACTCTACTGTACTCCACCTCTAATGTGCTCCACTGTACTCTACCTCTACTGTACTCCACTGTACTCTACCTCTACTGTGCTGTACTGTACTCTATCTCTACTCTGCTCCACTGTACTCTACCTCTACTGTGCTCCACTGTACTCTACCTCTACTGCACTTCACTGTCCTCTATCTCTACTGTACTCCACTGTACTCTACCTCTACTGTGCTCCACTGTACTCTACCTCTACTGTACTCCACTGTACTCTATCACTACTGTGCTCCACTGTACTCTACCTCTACTGTGCTCCACTGTACTCTACCTCTACTGTGCTCCACTGTACTCTACCTCTACTGTACTCCACTGTACTCTACCTCTACTGTGCTCAACTGTACTCTACTGTACTCCACTGTACTCTACCTCTACTGTACTCCACTGTACTCTATCTCTACTGTACTCCACTGTACTCTACCTCTACTGTACTCCACTGTACTCTATCTTTACTGTGCTCCACTGTACTCTACCTCTACTGTGCTCAATTGTACTGTACTGTACTCCACTCTAATCTACCTCTACTGTACTCCACTGTACTCTACCTCTACTGTACTCCACTGTACTCTACCTCTACTGTACTCCACTGTACTCTACTCTACTGTACTCCACTGTACTCTATCTCTACTGTGATCCACTGTACTCTATCTCTACTGTACTCCACTGTACTCTATCTCTACTGTAGTCCACTGTACTCTACCTCTACTGTACTCTACTGTTCTCTACCTCTACTGTGCTCTACTGTACTCTACTCTACTGTACTCCACTGTACTCTATCTCTACTGTGATCCACTGTACTCTACCTCTACTGTACTCCACTTTACTTTATCTCTACTGTGATCCACTGTACTCTATCTCTACTGTGCTCCACTGTACTCTACCTCTACTGTGCTCCACTGTACTCTACCTCTACTGTACTCCACTTTACTTTATCTCTACAGTGATCCACTGTACTCTATCTCTACTGTGCTCCACTGTACTCTACCTCTACTATGCTCCACTTTACTCTATCTCTACTGTGCTCCACTCTACTCTACCTCTACTGTGATCCACTGTACTCTACCTCTATTGTACTCCACTGTACTCTATCTCTACTGTACTCCACTGTACTCTACCTCTACTGTGCTCTACTGTTTTCTACCTCTACTGTGCTCTACTGTACTCCACCTCTACTGTGCTCCACTGTACCCTACCTCTACTGTGCTCCACTGTACTCTACCTCTACTGTGCTCCACTGTACTCTACCTCTACTCTGCTCCACTGTATCCACTGTACTCTACCTCTACTGTGCTCCACTGTACTCTACCTCTACTGTGCTCCACTGTACTCTACCTCTACTGTACTCTACTGTACTCCACCTCTAATGAGCTCCACTGTACTCTGGCTCTACTGTACTCCACTGTACTTTACCTCTACTGTACTCCACTGTACTCTACCTCTACTGTGCTCCACTGTACTCTATTTCTACTGTACTCCTCTGTACTCTACCTCTACTGTGCTCCACTGTACTCTATCTGTAATGTACTCTACTGTACTCTATCTCTACTGTGATCCACTGTACTCTACCTCTGCTGTGCTCCACTGTACTCTATCTCTACTGTACTCCACTGTACTCTACTGTTCTCTACCTCTACTGTACTCTATCTCTACTGTACTCCACTGTACTCTACTGTTCTCTACCTCTACTGTACTCTACTGTGCTCCACTGTACTCCACTTTAGTCTAACTCTACTGTGCTCCACTGTACTCTACCTCTACTCTGCTCCACTATACTCTACCTCTACTGTGCTCCACTGTACTCTACCTCTACTCTCCTCCACTGTACTCTACCTCTACTGTGCTCCACTGTACTCTCTCTCTACTGTACTCTACCTCTACTGTACTCTACTGTACTCCACCTCTAATGTGCTCCACTGTACTCTACCTCTACTGTACTCTACCTCTACTGTACTCCACTGTACTCTATCTCTACTCTACTCCACTGTACTCTACCTCTACTGTACTCTACTGTTCTCTACCTCTACTGTGCTCTACTGTACTCTTCTCTACTGTACTCCACTGTACTCTATCTCTACTGTGATCCACTGTACTCTTCCTCTACTGTAATCCACTGTACTCTATCTCTACTGTGATCCACTGTACTCTATCTCTACTGTGCTCCACTGTACTCTACCTCTACTATGCTCCACTGTACTCTATCTGTACTGTGCTCCACTCTACTCTACCTCTACTGTGCTCCACTGTACTCTACCTCTACTGTACTCCACTCTACTCTATCTCTACTGTGCTCCACTGTACTCTATCTCTACTGTACTCCACTGTACTCTACCTCTACTGTGCTCTACTGTTCTCTACCTCTACTCTGCTCTACTGTACTCCACCTCTACTGTGCTCCACTGTACCCTACCTCTACTGTGCTCCACTGTACTCTACCTCTACTGTGCTCCACTGTACTCTACCTCTACTGTGCTCCACTGTACTCTACCTCTACTGTGCTCCACTGTACTCTACCTCTACTGTGCTCCACTGTACTCTATCTCTACTGTGCTCCACTGTACTCTATTTCTACTGTACTCTACTGTACTCCACCTCTAATGTGCTCCACTGTACTCTACCTCTACTGTACTCTACCTCTACTGTACTCCACTGTACTCTACCTCTACTGTGCTGTACTGTACTCTATCTCTACTCTGCTCCACTGTACTCTACCTCTACTGTGCTCCACTGTACTCTACCTCTACTGTACTTCACTGTCCTCTATCTCTACTGTACTCCACTGTACTCTACCTCTACTGTGCTCCACTGTACTCTACCTCTACTGTACTCCACTGTACTCTATCACTACTGTGCTCCACTGTACTCTACCTCTACTGTGCTCCACTGTACTCTACCTCTACTGTGCTCCACTGTACTCTACCTCTACTGTACTCCACTGTACTCTATCTCTACTGTGCTCCACTGTACTCTACCTCTACTGTGCTCAAATGTACTCTACTGTACTCCACTGTACTCTACCTCTACTGTACTCCACTGTACTCTATCTCTACTGTACTCCACTGTACTCTACCTCTACTGTACTCCACTGTACTCTACCTCTACTGTCCTCCACTGTACTCTACCTCTACTGTGCTCCACTGTACTCTCTCTCTACTGTACTCTACCTCTACTGTACTCTACTGTACTCCACCTCTAATGTGCTCCACTGTACTCTATCTCTACTGTGCTCCACTGTACTCTATTTCTACTGTGCTCCACTGTACTCTATCTCTACTGTACTCCACTGTACTCTATCTCTACTGTACTTCACTGTCCTTTATCTCTAATGTACTCCACTGTACTCTACCTCTATTGTGCTCCATTGTACTCTATCTCTACTGTACTCTACTGTACTCTATCTCTACTTTACTCCACTCTACTCTATCTCTACTGTACTCCACTGTACTCTACCTCTACTGTGCTCCACTGTACTCTACCTCTACCGTACTCCACTGTACTCTATCTCTACTGTACTCCACTGTACTCTACCTCAACTGTACTCTACTGTTCTCTACCTCTACTGTGCTCCACTCTACTCTACTGTACTCCACTGTACTCTATCTCTACTGTGATCCACTGTACTCTACCTCTACTGTACTCTACTGTACTCTATCTCTACTGTGATCTACTGTACTCTATCTCTACTGTGCTCCACTGTACTCTACCTCTACTGTGCTCCACTGTACTCTATCTCTACTGTGCTCCACTCTACTCTACCTCTACTGTGCTCCACTGTATCCTACCTCTACTGTACTCCACTGTACTCTATCTCTACTGTGCTCCACTGTACTCTATCTCTACTGTACTCCACTGTACTCTACCTCTACTGTGCTCTACTGTTCTCTACCTCTACTGTGCTCTACTGTACTCCACCTCTACTGTTCTCCACTGTACCCTACCTCTATTGTGCTCCACTGTACTCTACCTCTACTGTACTCCACTGTATTCTATCTCTACTGTGCTCCACTGTACTCTACCTCTACTGTGCTCAACTGTACTCTACTGTACTCCACTGTACTCTACCTCTACTGTACTCCACTGTACTCTATCTCTACTGTACTCCACTGTACTCTACATCTACTGTACTCCACTGTACTCTATATCTACTGTGCTCAACTGTACTCTACCTCTACTGTGCCCAACTGTACTGTACTCTACCTCTACTGTACTCCACTGTACTCTACCTCTACTGTACTCCACTTTACTCTACCTCTACTGTACTCAACTGTACTCTATCTCTACTGTGCTCCACTGTACTCTACCTCTACTGTACTCCACTGTACTCTATCTCTACTGTACTCCACTGTATTCTACCTATACTGTACTCTACTGTTCTCTTCCTCTACTGTACTCCACTCTACTCTATCTCTACTGTGATCCACTGTACTCTACCTCTACTGTACTCCACTGTACTCTATCTCTACTATACTCCACTGTACTCTACCTATACTGTACTCTACTGTTCTCTTCCTCTACTGTACTCCACTGTACTCTATCTCTACTGTGATCCACTGTACTCTACCTCTACTGTACTCCACTGTACTCTATCTCTACTCTACTCCACTGTACTCTACCTCTACTGTACTCTACTGTACTCCACCTCTAATGTGCTCCACTGTACTCTACCTCTACTGTACTCTACCTCTACTGTACTCCACTGTACTCTATCTCTACTCTACTCCACTGTACTCTACCTCTACTGTACTCTACTGTACTCCACCTCTAATGTGCTCCACTTTACTCTACCTCTACTGTGCTCTACTGTACTCTATCTCTACTGTGCTCCACTGTACTCTACCTCTACTGTGCTCCACTGTACTCTACCTCTACTGTACTTCACTGTCCTCTATCTCTGCTGTACTCCACTGTACTCTACCTCTATTGTCCTCCACTGTACTCTATCTCTACTGTACTCTACTGTACTTTATCTCTACTGTACTCCACTGTACAATATCTCTACTGTACTCCACTGTACTCTACCTCCACTGTACTCTACCTCTACCGTACTCCACTGTACTCTATCTCTACTGTACTCCACTGTACTCTACCTCTACTGTACTCTACTCTTCTCTACCTCTACTGTGCTCTACTGTACTTTACTCTACTGTACTCCACTGTACTCTATCTCTACTGTGATCCACTGTACTCTACCTCTACTGTACTCCACTGTACTCTATCTCTACTGTGATCCACTGTACTCTATCTCTATTGTGCTCCACTGAACTCTACCTCTACTGTGCTCCACTGTACTCTATCTCTACTGTGCTCCACTCTACTCTACCTCTACTGTGCTCCACTGTATCCTACCTCTACTGTACTCCACTCTACTCTCTCTCTATTGTGCTCCACTGTACTCTATCTCTACTGTACTCAGCTGTACTCTACCTATACTGTGCTCTACTGTTCTCTACCTCTACTGTGCTCTACTCTACTCCACCTCTACTGTGCTCCACTGTACCCTACCTCTACAGTGCTCCACCGTACTCTACCTCTACTGTGCTCCACTGTACTCTACCTCTACTGTACTCCACTGTACTCTATCTCTACTGTACTCCACTGTACTCTACCTCTACTGTACTCCACTGTACTCTATCTCTACTGTACTCCACTCTAATCTACCTCTACTGTCCTCCACTGTACTCTACCTCTACTGTGCTCCACTGTACTCTCTCTCTACTGTACTCTACCTCTACTGTACTCTACTGTGCTCCACTGTACTCCACTGTACTCTACCTCTACTGTCCTCCACTGTACTCTACCTCTACTGTGCTCCACTGTACTCTCTCTCTACTGTACTCTACCTCTACTGTACTCTACTGTACTCCACCTCTAATGTGCTCCACTGTACTCTACCTCTACTGTACTCTACCTCTACTGTACTCCACTGTACTCTACCTCTAATGTGCTCCACTGTACTCTATCTCTACTGTGCTCCACTGTACTCTATTTCTACTCTGCTCCACTGTACTCTATCTCTACTGTACTCCACTGTACTCTATCTCTACTGTACTTCACTGTCCTTTATCTCTAATGTACTCCACTGTACTCTACCTCTATTGTGCTCCATTGTACTCTATCTCTACTGTACTCTACTGTACTCTATCTCTACTGTACTCCACTGTACTCTATCTCTACTGTACTCCACTGTACTCTACCTCTACTCTGCTCCACTGTACTCTACCTCTACCGTACTCCACTGTACTCTATCTCTACTGTACTCCACTGTACTCTACCTCAACTGTACTCTACTGTTCTCTACCTCTACTGTGCTCTACTCTACTCTACTGTACTCCACTGTACTCTATCTCTACTGTGATCCACTGTACTCTACCTCTACTGTACTCTACTGTACTCTATCTCTACTGTGATCTACTGTACTCTATCTCTACTGTGCTCCACTGTACTCTACCTGTACTGTGCTCCACTGTACTCTATCTCTACTGTGCTCCACTCTACTCTACCTCTACTGTGCTCCACTGTATCCTACCTCTACTGTACTCCACTGTACTTTATCTCTACTGTGATCCACTGTACTCTATCTCTACTGTACTCCACTGTACTCTACCTCTACTGTGCTCTACTGTTCTCTACCTCTACTGTGCTCTACTGTACTCCACATCTACTGTTCTCCACTGTACCCTACCTCTATTGTGCTCCACTGTACTCTACCTCTACTGTACTCCACTGTATTCTATCTCTACTGTACTCCACTGTACTCTACCTCTACTGTGCTCTACTGTACTCTATCTCTACTGTGCTCCACTGTACTCTACCTCTACTGTACTCCACTATACTCTAACTCTACTGTACTCCACTGTACTCTACCTATACTTTACTCTACTGTTCTCTTCCTCTACTGTACTCCACTGTACTCTATCTCTACTGTGATCCACTGTACTCTACCTCTACTGTACTCCACTGTACTCTATCTCTACTCTACTCCACTGTACTCTACCTCTACTGTACTCTACTGTTCTCTACCTCTACTGTGCTCTACTGTACTCTTCTCTACTGTACTCCACTGTACTCTATATCTACTGTGATCCACTGTACTCTACCTCTACTGTACTCCACTGTACTCTATCTCTACTGTGATCCACTGTACTCTATCTCTACTGTGCTCCACTGTACTCTACCTCTACTATGCTCCACTGTACTCTATCTGTACTGTGCTCCACTCTACTCTACCTCTACTGTGCTCCACTGTACTCTACCTCTACTGTACTCCACTCTACTCTATCTCTACTGTGCTCCACTGTACTCTATCTCTACTGTACTCCACTGTACTCTACCTCTACTGTGCTCTACTGTTCTCTACCTCTACTGTGCTCTACTGTACTCCACCTCTACTGTGCTCCACTGTACCCTACCTCTACTGTGCTCCACTATACTCTACCTCTACTGTGCTCCACTGTACTCTACCTCTACTGTCCTCCACTGTACTCTACCTCTACTGTGCTCCACTGTACTCTCTCTCTACTGTACTCTACCTCTACTGTACTCTACTGTACTCCACCTCTAATGTGCTCCACTGTACTCTACCTCTACTGTACTCTATCTCTACTGTACTCCACTGTACTCTGGCTCTACTGTGCTCTACTGTACTCTATCTCTACTGTGCTCCACTGTACTCTACCTCTACTGTGCTCCACTGTACTCTACCTCTACTGTACTTCACTGTCCTCTATCTCTACTGTACTCCACTGTACTCTACCTCTATTGTCCTCCACTGTACTCTATCTCTACTGTACTCTACTGTACTATATCTCTACTGTACTCCACTGTACTCTATCTCTACTGTACTCCACTGTACTCTACCTCCACTGTACTCTACCTCTACCGTACTCCACTGTACTCTATCTCTACTGTACTCCACTGTACTCTACCTCTACTGTACTCTACTGTTCTCTACCTCTACTGTGCTCTACTGTACTTTACTCTACTGTACTCCACTGTACTCTATCTCTACTGTGATCCACTGTACTCTACCTCTACTGTACTCCACTGTACTCTATCTCTACTGTACTTCACTGTCCTTTATCTCTAATGTACTCCACTGTACTCTACCTCTATTGTGCTCCATTGTACTCTATCTCTACTGTACTCTACTGTACTCTATCTCTACTTTACTCCACTGTACTCTATCTCTACTGTACTCCACTGTACTCTACCTCTACTCTGCTCCACTGTACTCTACCTCTACCGTACTCCACTGTACTCTATCTCTACTGTACTCCACTGTACTCTACCTCAACTGTACTCTACTGTTCTCTACCTCTACTGTGCTCTACTCTACTCTACTGTACTCCACTGTACTCTATCTCTACTGTGATCCACTGTACTCTACCTCTACTGTACTCTACTGTACTCTATCTCTACTGTGATCTACTGTACTCTATCTCTACTGTGCTCCACTGTACTCTACCTCTACTGTGCTCCACTGTACTCTATCTCTACTGTGCTCCACTCTACTCTACCTCTACTGTGCTCCACTGTATCCTACCTCTACTGTACTCCACTGTACTCTATCTCTACTGTGCTCCACTGTACTCTATCTCTACTGTACTCCACTGTACTCTACCTCTACTGTGCTCTACTGTTCTCTACCTCTACTGTGCTCTACTGTACTCCACCTCTACTGTTCTCCACTGTACCCTACCTCTATTGTGCTCCACTGTACTCTACCTCTACTGTACTCCACTGTATTCTATCTCTACTGTGCTCCACTGTACTCTACCTCTACTGTGCTCAACTGTACTCTACTGTACTCCACTGTACTCTACCTCTACTGTACTCCACTGTACTCTATCTCTACTGTACTCCACTGTACTCTACCTCTACTGTACTCCACTGTACTCTATCTCTACTGTGCTCCACTGTACTCTACCTCTACTGTGCCCAACTGTACAGTACTCTACCTCTACTGTACTCCACTGTACTCTACCTCTACTGTACTCCACTTTACTCTACCTCTACTGTACTCAACTGTACTCTATCTCTACTGTGATCCACTGTACTCTACCTCTACTGTACTCCACTGTACTCTATCTCTACTGTACTCCACTGTACTCTACCTATACTTTACTCTACTGTTCTCTTCCTCTACTGTAGTCCACTGTACTCTATCTCTACTGTGATCCACTGTACTCTATCTCTACTGTACTCCACTGTACTCTATCTCTACTCTACTCCACTGTACTCTACCTCTACTGTACTCTACTGTTCTCTACCTCTACTGTGCTCTACTGTACTCTTCTCTACTGTACTCCACTGTACTCTATATCTACTGTGATCCACTGTACTCTACCTCTCCTGTACTCCACTGTACTCTATCTCTACTGTGATCCACTGTACTCTATCTCTACTGTGCTCCACTGTACTCTACCTCTACTATGCTCCACTGTACTCTATCTGTACTGTGCTCCACTCTACTCTACCTCTACTGTGCTCCACTGTACTCTACCTCTACTGTGCTCCACTGTACTCTACCTCTACTGTGCTCCACTGTACTCTATCTCTACTGTGCTCCACTGTACTCTATTTCTACTGTACTCTACTGTACTCTACTGTACTCCACCTCTAATGTGCTCCACTGTACTCTACCTCTACTGTACTCTACCTCTACTGTACTCCACTGTACTCTACCTCTACTATGCTCTACTGTACTCTATCTCTACTCTGCTCCACTGTACTCTACCTCTACTGTGCTCCACTGTACTCTACCTCTACTGTACTTCACTGTCCTCTATCTCTACTGTACTCCACTGTACTCTACCTCTACTGTGCTCCACTGTACTCTACCTCTACTGTACTCCACTGTACTCTATCTCTACTGTGCTCCACTGTACTCTACCTCTACTGTGCTCCACTGTACTCTACCTCTACTGTGCTCCACTGTACTCTACCTCTACTGTACTCCACTGTACTCTATCTCTACTGTGCTCCACTGTACTCTACCTCTACTGTGCTCAACTGTACTCTACTGTACTCCACTGTACTCTACCTCTACTGTACTCCACTTTACTCTATCTCTACTGTACTCCACTGTACTCTACCTCTACTGTACTCCACTGTACTCTATCTCTACTGTGCTCCACTGTACTCTACCTCTACTGTGCTCAACTCTACTGTACTGTACTCCACTGTAATCTACCTCTACTGTACTCCACTGTACTCTACCTCTACTGTACTCCACTGTACTCTACCTCTACTGTACTCCACTGTACTCTACTCTACTGTACTCCACTGTACTCTATCTCTACTGTGATCCACTGTACTCTACCTCTACTGTACTCCACTGTACTCTATCTCTACTGTACTCCACTGTACTCTACCTCTACTGTACTCTACTGTTCTCTACCTCTACTGTGCTCTACTGTACTCTACTCTACTGTACTCCACTGTACTCTATCTCTACTGTGATCCACTGTACTCTACCTCTACTGTACTCCACTTTACTTTATCTCTACTGTGATCCACTGTACTCTATCTCTACTGTGCTCCACTGTACTCTACCTCTACTAATGTCCACTGTACTCTATCTCTACTGTGCTCCACTCTACTCTACCTCTACTGTGCTCCACTGTACTCTACCTCTACTGTACTCCACTTTACTTTATCTCTACTGTGATCCACTGTACTCTATCTCTACTGTGCTCCACTGTACTCTACCTCTACTATGCTCCACTGTACTCTATCTCTACTGTGCTCCACTCTACTCTACCTCTTCTCTGCTCCACTTTACTCTACCTCTACTGTACTCCACTGTACTCTATCTCTACTGTACTCCACTGTACTCTACCTCTACTGTGCTCTACTGTTCTCTACCTCTACTGTGCTCTACTGTACTCCACCTCTACTGTGCTCCACTGTACCCTACCTCTACTGTGCTCCACTGTACTCTACCTCTACTGTGCTCCACTGTACTCTACCTCTACTGTGCTCCACTGTACTCTACCTCTATGTACTCTACTGTACTCCACCTCTAATGAGCTCCACTGTACTCTGGCTCTACTGTACTCCACTGTACTTTACCTCTACTGTACTCCACTGTACTCTACCTCTACTGTGCTCAACTGTACTCTATTTCTACTGTACTCCTCTGTACTCTACCTCTACTGTGCTCAACTGTACTCTATCTGTAATGTACTCTACTGTACTCTATCTCTACTGTGATCCACTGTACTCTACCTCTGCTGTGCTCCACTGTACTCTATCTCTACTGTACTCCACTGTACTCTACTGTTCTCTACCTCTACTGTACTCTACTGTGCTCCACTGTACTCCACTGTAGTCTACCTCTACTGTGCTCCACTGTACTCTACCTCTACTGTGCTCCACTATACTCTACCTCTACTGTGCTCCACTGTACTCTACCTCTACTGTCCTCCACTGTACTCTACCTCTACTGTGCTCCACTGTACTCTCTCTCTACTGTACTCTACCTCTACTGTACTCTACTGTACTCCACCTCTAATGTGCTCCACTGTACTCTACCTCTACTGTACTCTATCTCTACTGTACTCCACTGTACTCTGGCTCTACTGTGCTCTACTGTACTCTATCTCTACTGTGCTCCACTGTACTCTACCTCTACTGTGCTCCACTGTACTCTACCTCTACTGTACTTCACTGTCCTCTATCTCTACTGTGCTCCACTGTACTCTACCTCTATTGTCCTCCACTGTACTCTATCTCTACTGTACTATACTGTACTATATCTCACTACTGTACTCCACTGTACTCTATCT